>OX638384.1:50761343-53362197 GCA_951813785.1 Criorhina ranunculi | reverse complement strand
GTTCTTACCATCGGCGGGATTGTGGCTAACAACTGCTGACGATGGTGAAGACGGTCGGATACGTTCGATCAGCCTCCCCAAATGTCACGCATAGCTTTGAGCGGTCTGCGGCATATTGTCGGTCAGACCGCCGATTCCGGTTGGATCCATGACACTTCCCCGTTCGACCCAGTGTTTGAGACGTCCTCGCAGCTCTTCCAGACTCTTCGACTTTGCCTTGTTGATGCGTTTGTATTTGACGTCTTTCGGTTTGGTCACGGAACGATGGTTGGACATCACTCGATTGAAGTTCGTTACTTGGGATTGTTTGACGCCGTTTACATTGTACGCGGATGATGATGACGTGCATGACATGTCACTTGAGTTGTTACTGTTTGATTTCTGTGTGGCGGAATTGTCTTTGGTGTTGTGGGTCTTGTTTTCGTCCAATTGGCCTTCAAGGGAACTCACGAGAACTGCCTTTTCGGAACGATTTTTAAACTTGTCACGCTTTTCGGCAACGTCCGACTGCGGTTCTGGATCTTCTTCGACACTGTACACAGTTTCGAGGATATCAGGACGTCGTAGGAAACAATTGGTGCGTCTGGCGCCTCCGTATTTGTTCATATTTGTTTCGATTGCATCAGATATGGACCGAACTATAGTAACATCACCACACCCGCCGCCACTTTTTCTTCGCATTGAGAAGGAAGAGTTGCAATCAGAATCTATATCTTCTAGGACAACCGCTGAATCTGAATCATTGAGGGAGTCAAAGTCGGTATAACTTGGATCCAAGGTGTCCAAACCGTGGTCTACCAAACGACTTGACAGGGTGTCGATGATTTTTTGCTGACGCAAGATTGTTAACTCTCGGTGACATATGATTCCGGCGATTTGCTTTTGTTTTCTCTTTAGACGCGACTCGAGCAGGAGAAGTTGACTGGTTAGACCGTTCATTTGTTCGGTTTTCTCCTTCTGATATCGATAGTGTTGTTGGATCTATAAAGAAAAAAAAGTTTTAGGACCGAAAAAACCCCTTCCCTGGTGAGTATAGTTTTACCTGTATGGCATAAGCCTTCTTCCATTTCATAATGTGTTCCGCTTGGAAGCGACATTTCGCTCGTAATTCATCGATGATCAGTTGAGCGGTTTGCAGATCTTTCGGATCCTGATCCATCATTGCGAGGTGTATTGTGTTGTTATTGTTGCACATTGCCTGTACACCACAGGACATGATCTGTGTACAATCTCAGGATTTTGTTTTGTTTTGCGTTTCGAATGGGAAATGGTTTTCAAGGATTCAGTCTTTATTTTGAAATTTCATTTGGGGAGCATTCACTAGCGCTATGTCGCTGGGGATGAATTGACAATCAGCTGTGTTCACTGAAAGGATAAAGAAAATTTTTAATAAGAATACAAGAATACAAAGAAATTATTTTAAGAAAATGTTAGTGTAAACACGCATCAAGTCGGTAAAGGCTTTTTTTTCGGATTCTGTCGTGGATCTTAAACCTAAACCTAAGGTCTCGATAGATTTCGAATAGGTAACTCTATTTCATTGCAAGTCTTCCATGCATGCCTACATTGTATTGAGAAGCGACTCTCAATTCGCAAGCCTTTAGTAGCTTCTTAAACCTTTCGATACACAGTACAAGATGCATTTGAAAAGCTAAAACGATTCAAAGGATACAACTTTTCAGTGTTAGACTGAGTGGAAAGTTTTGAAATGGAAAAGTCACATTCTTTCTAAACCTTAATTAGAAACCTAATTTATAGGTCCACAGGCATTAAGAGGTTGCAGCGTATCCGCTTTAAAGCTTCGCCCAAAGCATTGGCTGGTTTTAAGGGCTCAACTCTAGGGTAGGCAGCCTAAATGCTTTTTATTCACAAAGATGGCTGCAAATTCTGCTCTATGTCGCTGAAGCATGGACTTTATCAAAGGCGGATAAAGATACCCTAGGTCGCTTCGAGCGAAACATTCTTTGTAGGATATTCGGTCCCGTGTGCGTTGACGGGCTCTGGAGGAGGTAGTTATACGAGCTGTACAGCGACATCGACCTAGTCAAAAGACTACGCATTGGTCCTTTAAGATGGCTAGGGCATGTAGAACGAATGGACACCAACGCTCCGGCCCAAAGAGTCTTCGAATCCAACCCGGAGGGACAACGCAGTAGACGAAGACCTCGCATAAGTAGAAGGAGACCTCAACCAACTTGTAGTGCATAAGCTAGAGGCGTTTAGCTAAGGACCGGGTTAGGTGGAGAAGCTTGTTGGTTGAGGCCCAGGTTCACCCCGAACTGTAGCGCCACCTTAGTAAATAAGTAAGGCTGCAAATTTTAAGCACACTACTGTCCTTTTCATTCGGTTTTAGAATTTCAGTTTGAAAGACAGCCTATTGAAGTGAATCCTTTCGATTGAAACTGTAAAACCTATCTGCTTATGGAGAGCTTACACCGTTTTTATCAAAATTTTTGTTTCGATTTCGACTTGTCATTTTGCTTCACGTGACACGCTTCGATATCTTTTCAGGCAAACGGGAGCTAGTTTTGGACTCTCCAACATTCTGAATAATTTCGTAATCTCCCCAGAAAACACAGACCACACACCGAACTCTAGCTTAGTTTTAACAAAAACTTCCTAGGTTAGGTGCCATTCCTTCCAGGTCATTCTTTCTAAAAAAATCAGACGAGCCCACCGCTTTAAGGATGGATAAGCGGTCAAAAACACTTTGCGTTCATGCCCCCCCTTGCATATTCATGTTGGGAAAATCCACAGAGGTTGCCTTAGAGATGATTCCTCAGACAAGGCTGCCTTCTATCTCTGCATGTGCATGCCCTTCATTCCTTACAACCTAAAAGACTATTCCTTGAGCTTTCATCTAAAGCCAGGCAATTGCTCCAATTGACCAAAACATGCAACCAGCTTGACAAACACTTTGTTGAATTGACACATGATTTTCTTGCAGACAAGTCAAAACTGGAGAACTGGGCTCTTCCATTTCCATGCATAAATCAATAGTCCAGCTCCAGCCTCTTCGTTCCCTTTAAACAATTTACTGCCTCGTCTCATGTATAAAGACTGCTTTGACTGCTTTTTTTCTCTAAGGAGGAGGAGGGTTGTTGTTTCAAGCAAACTCTGCCAAATCACCATCGAGCTCAAAATGAGAACTGGACGCACAGTAAGTTTACCAGTCACCACCTTGCAGCGCTTCAAACTCTTAACTGTACTAAGAAGCCGATGAGTAAATCCTTCCATGTATCTAATTATGAAGCAATATCTATGGACTTCGTCATGAACGCTCTGAAATGCGGTACCTCTGTTCAACTCACATGTCACATGAATGAATGAACCGCGTAATGATTGCGAAATTCTTCTGCTGTCCATCTCTGGTAAGGTATCCCATGCATGCTGCAACTAGTTGCATTAGTTTCTCAAATGTCCTACGAGTAGTTGAACCCTTTCACAGAATCTATACACTTTTCTCCAGCAAGTGGCAGCTAACTGTTCATTTTCGGGACGAACCATACTAGAGGCACTTTTCTCTACTAGTGTCGATGCAGAGTATCGTGATCTCCAGTAAAACACATAAGTGTTAAATTGTCGATATGTTTGTTTGTTTATCAGATCAGCGACCCTCCAAGGGTCGCTTTCCATCCTTCACAGTCCAGGGCACGCTGCTTCCAGTTTACTAGGTCAAGGTTTCTAACGTCCGCGATTGCTTGATCTTTAAACCGGAGGTTCGGTCTTCCTTTTCTTCGTGAACCAGGTGGCTGGGATTCGAAGATTCGCTTAGCTATTTTTCGGGATCTCGAATTCGGCCATCGCTTTATAAAGGGTTTTTCTATAGGGACTTAACAATTTTATATTAAAGTACAAATACACCCTTAAACTTTGATTATGATCTTTCAATTTCAAAACGTCAGTCAATATTTACATTTTTATCATGGTGAAGTTCACGAACGAGAACTGTTTGGAAATTATTCAAAATTACTGTAGGAATTCTGAGTCGGTGGTCGCAACTTTCAGAGCGCTTACTCCAATTTTCGGTCGTAATAATCGTCCCACCAGACCAGACAGGCTGTCAGTGCTAAAGTGGATAAATTCAAGTCAAAATATTCCTTATTGAATGTTCCTGTGCTCCAGTGAGACAACGCATCGGTCGAAGTTCCGAAAATATCGCAGCCATAAGTGCTTCGGTTCAAAATGAGCCATATCAGTCGATTCCATACCGTTCACAGGAATTGGGAATCTCTCAGTCCACATTGTGATGAATTTTGCGTGAAGATCTTGGCCTACACCCTTACAAGATCAAATTAACTCAAGAACTGAAGCCACTTGATCATTTGAAGCACCGAAACTTCTCCGATTGGAGAGAATTTTGGCTCATTTGATCTTCAAGAGACTCCATCGCATCCACAAAAAGTGCCCATGTGGTGTAGATCTCATGCCGGAGGTGTGATTGGACCGTATTTTTTCGTCGATGAAAATGCTCGCAATGTTTCGGTCAATGGAGTTACGCTTTCGTCCCATGTTGGAAGACTATTTTTGGTCAGAATTGGATGGACTTGACATCAGTGATATGTGGTTCCAACAAGATGGTGCCACATGTCACACAGCTTGTCAAACAATTAATTTATTGAAAGGGAAGTTCGATAATCGTGTAATATCGGGAAATGGTCCTCGCTCATGCGATTTAACGCCGTTGGATATCTTTTTATGGGGTTACGTTAAGTCGTTGCTTTATGCCAACAAACCGACAACGCTTTGAAGTCGATAAAGAGATGGTGAGTATCGACGTTGTGGATGTAGAAAGTCTTAAATGGCACACACTACATACGTACAAAATATCCTCCTGTACCTTGTGATTTCTCGACTCATTTGCAATGTGTTCATTAAAGCCTCCTGGTTCTGGGGCTGTATTGGCTTTTAACCAAAAAAGTATTGCAAATAGTTGTCCTTAACCAATTCGGTGCTAAATTTGCACATCCACACTTATTGGAGTCCAAATATTCAAATGAATAGGTAGGTTTTGGACAGGTCCATACCTCACCACAAAAGCCATTCTCTCTTGAAACCAAACGTCATCTACACACAACATAGTCCTTCGATCTGCACAAATTGAAATCTCTTGGCACACGCTCTTGCATCAGATTCACGTACTTTTGTGGTTTTTCATTTGCATCCGTGTATCTGTGCATTGCTATCCATTGCCCCATTACGTAACCTTGGTTATCTGTTTAACGCCGACACCAAGTTGAAACGTACACCGGCTGTGAAGATCATCTCAATCGCGTTCGCCCGAGGCTGGAAAGCCACTGCTGCTAGGGCACCTTGTATGCACCATTATTGTAATTTAGTTGTTGGACCGCTTTAGCACTTTAGGTGCAAATGCTTTGCTAATTATCTAACTGTATCATCTTCTTCTTCTACATACGGTTTGTTGCAGTCTATGGAGCGATAATGCCTCTGGCAGTTATCTACTGTTGTTGTATACACCCTGACACCTTTGCTGCTGCTTCTGCCACACACTTGGTGTTTGCGCATTTTAATTGTAAAATTTCCACCTGTTCGATGGATGTTACTGTTCTTGTCGACACCGGCAGATCAAGATAAATATTTGTTCTTTTGCTTAAGCAAGAAACAGTTATAAGATTTTATGCGGATGTGCAAGTGCATCTGATAAGGCATTACAACATACACGGGCACATTCTTTCCAGGAATTAGCCGTAGTGATAGAGAAAGTATGCACTTAAACTTTGGAACTGGATGCACCGTCAGATCGGACGAACTAAAATGAACAGCGTTGTGGTTGACAGATGTCCGATGGTGTCTTATGTCAAACTTACTGTGACATTGCGATAGGTGCATCGGGGTAGAAACCTTCATGCAATCGGCCCTCAATAAACTAGTTTTATGGACGGATAAGGTTAGTCTTTCAGTTAACGCTGTAAAGACCGAATTGGAGCACACCAAGTACTTGGGGGTCATTCTTGACAGCAACCTGAGCTGGAAGCTTCATATCTTGGAATGTGTCAAGAAGGCTTCTGTTCTGAGTTTTGGATCCCAAATGGGGTCTTCAGCCTAAAATAATATACTGGATCTATACAGCTATAGTGAGGCATATCCTAATGTACTGAGTACTAGTCTGGTGGACAGCATTGGACAATAAGAGGAATTTGGATCTCCTCATAAGAATCCAGAGACTATCATGCATCGGTATAACGGGAGCGTTAAGAACAACACTTGTTGCTGCGCTGGATGCAATGTTTCACTTACCTCCTAATGATATCTATGGAAGGCAAATGGCAGCTAAAGCAACATTACGGCTTAGGGAATCCTCATAGTTGGCGAATGTTAATACGGTCCACTCAAGGATCCTGGGGAACAATACTACCATTCCTGGTAAAACGGAGTACATCCGTCCCTCACATTGACTTCAACGTCAAATACAAAACGAGAATTCCTAGCAGAAGTGTTTGGGAATCTGGAGGGATCTTAGAAGAATCTGCGATAGAGATGTACACAGATGGATCTAAGACAGCGTATGGTACGGGCCAGAAGTCTTCTCCAGTGCACCTGACTTGAATATTGCCAAACGACTGCCGGATCTCTGTAGTGTAGTTCAGCTGGAAATGACGGCAGTCCGAGAAGCTGCGACTTGGCTTTCGAACTATACATAGATAGTCAGGCAGTGATAAAAGCCTTGGAATCATCGACAGTACGATCCAAGTTGGTAGAGCAATGATGCAAGTCTCTAAATGAGATCGCTAACAGATGCGACGTCTCCCTGTGCTGGGTTCCAGGGCACAGGGACGTTGCGGGCAATAGCAGAGCGGACGAGCTAGCGAAGGAAGGCGCAGCAGGTCGGATCCTCTCTGGAAATTGAGGGGAACAAGAAGGAAGGCGAGGTTGGCGCTGGCCGCCTTGCTATGATGAAGGTTTATTTGTACTACCTTCATCGCGGCTAGAGCCCCCATCTCTTCCTTCCTTCTATCGGTCTTATTTTGCATCGGGTAATGCCAACGCGTATTTTGTAGTTTCCTCCTCGGAGCAGCGGCATTGATCGATGACTGAGCAGTATGGTCACTTCCATACCCGCCTCAGTGTGCTCTCTTACTTCTGTTACTTCCCAGTCGCACTCCATTATTTTGAATCCTCTAAAAGTAGTCAGCTGTCCAAAAAGTGGAAAGGGTTCCGTGCCTTCTAAGAGAGCCTCATGCACACCAAGGATTCTTATCTCGATCAGTTTCCACTGATCCTTTGTTGGCTTCATATCTGGATTGTCATATTCGACTATGGCGACCCGAAGATTACTTCTGGCAAGTCGGAGTGGGTTCTAGCCCTTTTACTCCCAGGTAAGGGTGGAGAGATAGTCTCGTCGTGCCTACCTTTTTTGAGCATCCCGCAACTGCCTCAGATTTGGATGCAAAATCCTTACCCGCAACAGTTGGGGGTCGCAGCTGAGGCGAAAGGCAAGGGGCCCCCCTTCCTCGCTGCAGCCAGCCTTCTGCTAGCCCATCCAGAGGTGTGAGCCTTAGGTGTCCTCTGTTCTGTCCTAGCTACCACCGGCCCTATCTATCTCTTGACATTGACTCGCTGCCTGTACTGCCTGATGATGCTGGATGCCAGCTGCTGCGTTGTCGAAAGGGCTTGCTCGCCTGCGGTCCTCACCTTGCTCTCTTCAGCGGCCGTTGGAACATCGGGTAAGTCCAAGCCAAGGTAGTACTTCAAATTAAGAGTTTCATATGTGGGTCTAACTGGTTCTGCACTTGGTGCTACACAGGAAGAGGTCCACACCGATGTGATTACCCAGAACTTTATATTCCTTTCCATCTAAGGAAAATCTACATGTGAGGTTTCTGATGGCGGTTATCCGTGGTTTCTCTACGTGGTATCACAATGGGCCTTCGTACTGGCCTAAGTGAGTCCCTGCTTAGCAGGAACATCCACCTAACCTAACCTTCTGTTACATCTGGCAGTGCTAAAGGTGGTTGCAATTGCACTTGATTTGCATCAACTGTGTGTGTGACGAGAGAAGGATATCCTTTTCCAATATGAAAATTTGATTAACAAATGTTATATCCAATTACAAAGTTAATATTTGTCGATAAGCCACAACAATAATCTACAAAAAGCTTAAGGATCTCATTATTGATTCACTGATAGGATAACAATCTGCCTTTTGGTATAATTTGTGCGGGGAAAACAGAATAGGATAGACAAGGACAATGAGGTTTTTGTTGACTTTTATTGAACCTCAAGTTACGTGCTGACTGGCACCGTTTTCACTTCATTTGTTGAATTTGTTTTTAGGGGAAAGTTTTTGTTAAAATGGGAGGGAGGGAGGGTAAGGCATGTCAATTGATTGAATAATACAAGGGTTGTAGGATTGGATTGAATTTAAAGTGTTTGATGGAAGTCTTAAGGCAGTTAATTGGTGTCATTTACCTAGTGGGTAGATTCAACACCTCAAATGGTATGGAACTGCACAGCACATACAGCTGAAACTCCTGATTGCTCTCAACGAGGCGAGAGGCCAGGTTTGATCCCTGTCAATGCATATTTCAAGATTTTTATCCAAGAGGTCATTAAACTTTACTGGGTAAATGACAGTGCACTTCGGTATGAGTATCAACAAAGCTGGGCATTTGAATCCATTGATTGTTGACAAAATATCTAGACACAGATGCAGTCTCCGTTGATTGGTGTACATAGGGTTGACACATTCTTTGCTTACTTACTCAACAGAGTTAGTCCAGATTTTTCTGGAAGGATGATTTTGAGCCACAACGAAAGGGATTCATATGCTTCTATACAGATAGCTCTAAAACAGAATCAGGAGTTGATAAGGGTTGTCTTTTCCAAGGATGTGAGCGTAACTCTCCCCAGTCATTCTGGACACCACCCTAGGAGCAAAAAGACTGAAACCTAATACCACCTGAGTTTCAAAATCACTACACCAACACTAGCGCTGTGTGAATAGCATCATAAGGGTATTCATAACCCCTTTAGCGCTAGTGAATTATAAAAAAAACGTCTCTTTTCGTTTGCCTGACCATTTCAGTCTCTTCCAAGTCTAGATAAGGGCAATCAAGGAAGCCCTATCGTGGCTGAGGTATAATCTACTACCCACTCTGGATATCACAATTTTTACTGACAATCAGGCCGTGATAAAATTCCTGAAATCGGTCGCCTTTAACTCAGGAACAGCCTTTAATTGCCGCGTGTCCCTTAACGAGATGGCTGAGCAATTCAAAATTCACCTTATATGGGTGCCGGGACACATGGACATTCTAGGCAACTGCATAGCTGATGAACTCGTCAAAGAGGGCACAGCTCTACCAATTCTATCGGAAAAGGGGAACTTAAGCACGCCTCTCGCTACCTGCAGATTGTGACTTAAAAGAAACGCGATTGGCATCGTCAATCACGGGTGGACAGAAGGTAACACCTGCCTCATCACCATGTAGATTGGACCAGAGTTGGATCTCAAACGCCCTCAGTGTCCCATCAGACAGAAAAGACTGCTCATAGAAGGTGTCATAACGGGACACTCCACCATCAGTAAGCACCCCAATAAGCTGGACCTCCTCTACAATGACTTTTGCAGAAGCTGCATGGACGAAGAAGAGGATGGGAAAATTATCCACTCTCTTTGCACATGTCCAGCCCTCTCAGCTCGAAGAAGAGCATACTTAGGAGCCAGCTTCTTTCACAACCTAAACAAACAAGCTAACATCAGCAAAGGCACCCTCCAGCGCCTTTTAGCAAGCTCCGGCTGATTCTAAGGGTAGTATTTCTGGTACAGATCTATGTGGTAGCACAAAGGACCTTATCTGGTCTAAGTGAGGTTACCTGCCACTCTAACCTAATCTAACACAGTCATTGGGTTTTATTTTGCTTTGTCATTTCTATTGAAACCTTGACCTCTGTCTAAAGGCGATTAGGTGTTAGATTGTTAAAAATGAGTGCAATAGAAAGGATGAGTTCCCATTCCTATCTGCAACCATCGCCACAGAGGAATCATAAATATGGATGCAATTGTACACTCCAGTCATTTGTCTAGCTTTAGGTCCGACACCGCGGTAGGCTTTGTTTTTTTTCTCTCTCCTCTAGACTATTCAATAAAATTAGCAAGTCAATTTATACGAAGCTTTGTCTACGATACGAAATGACATTGACCTAGAAAGGTGTGAATAATTTCCACCCAGTGAGGGGGGGGTCTAGGTCATGCATAAGTAGTAAAGCTACCAAAATATATTCGTCCGACTTAGGCACGAAAGGAAGTTTCATGCTGTAAACTATTTAAACGGAAAATGTGCAAAAAAAATGTCATGCTATCATGATATACACGACTTGCATGATACATATCATGATATATTTTCATGTTGTCATTTGTCAAAACGCGGACGTAACTACCACTCTTTCTTAACTAACTACCAGAAGCCCTTAATGGCTGTATCTACGAACAATGCAAACAGAAACAGGAGAACAGTAGAAGCTGAGGGTCTTCGGACAAGGATATGTGTCCATCTGCCCTCAGCGTTATTTATTTTTCAATTAAAATATCATTTAACCACACATTTATTAACGTTGTACATTAAAAAGTCATTGCAAGCCATTTTACAGTCAGCCAATGGAACGTTATGGCTCTCGTATCCTTCAACCTTTAATTACCCTCATAATGATCATTGGTTTTGTAGCTCTTCATTAATTGTGGCTCTGCACTCTGTAGATATATCCTTGTCGAATGAGATGCACCCCACAAATCCTGGTTAAATGAAAGAAATATTTTTTCACATAGTTATGTGGGTGCTGCAGATGAATCTACAAAAAGTCCTAGAAAGGCATTCACAAACTGTGCCATTCATTAGGCATACGGCATACCCATTCATTTGGTTCGCGATGGATGCGGGATGTAGGATGGTTTTCCCTTGACTTGGGGGGGGGGATATACAAACAAACATACATACTCGTGGATTATTTGAAAGCAAGGATATGTATTGAGATGGATGCCTCCCTTTTTTTTTTTTAAATCTTTTTCACTTAAATTCACCGAAAGACGTTTTAAGAAAATTGCTTTGCGATTCTGTTTACCACCCTTCTATGACGTTCGACTGCGGGTGGTGTTCCATTTGGGAACATCCCTTACGAAGATGAATTCTATTCCAGGACTGAAAGGATCACCGTGGTTCGGAATAGAGTGCGAACATTTTTCCTTTGATTTGACGCACCACGTGAGTCAACCATGTGCGAAAATTCATACAGAAATTCTGAGAAACTCGTCCTAATGCTTTTTATTGTGGTGTCCTTTGACCGTGATGTCTTTGTGCAAAAGTGGGAATAAATAATGAAATTCCTAGCGATGACGTCTTTTTCTCGTAATTGCTTCTTTCTTTTATGTTTTGCGAACGTCGTCGTTAGGTTTCTTGCGATTGATGTCATTAAGTGGATGGCAAATAGGCAGTGACGCTTCAGGTGGACCTATTCCTCTGCGACCGATTGTGGAGGTGGAAAAATTCAAGACATTTTTTAATAATGTAGACGTGTCAGCTTCTTAGAACTGATGGAACTTTTGTTGGCAATTGAGCTTGAAAATGTAGGTTGGTTAAGCTTCAAAAAGTGAAGAAGTGGTTGGCTCCGAGATCTATCCAATATTACCCGGTCAATAAGGCTTCCGAAATACGGATGTGTGTTCCCAGTGGATGTCCGTTGAGGTGACCGGAAATTTATTGTAATTTGCATTGAGAGGACAGTCAAACTGTCCTTAAAGGCCATTCATCCACAGTAGTAAAGTCAATACTTGTAAAACGTTACCGTGACCAGCTCAAAACATGCACGTAATACTCAGGTCGGTCCCAGGACACAGTGGTACCCGCAGAAACGAAATAGCGGATGAGCTAGATAGGATCGAATCAGAACAGAATCTATCACTCAGAACAGCCTCCTTGGCATATAGCATTAGGCTTCCGAAGCACCATAGTTGCTGTCATAACGGGACCCTGCACCATCGGCAAATACGCCTATAGGTTGGGCTTCCTTGACAACGAATTTTGTAAAAGCTGTATGGACAAGGAGGAGGAGAAGGTAATTCTTCACCTCCTTTGTACATGTCCGGTCCTCCCAGCTCTTAGAAGAGCAACATTAGGAGCCAGCTTTTTACACAACCTAAACGAACTAGCTGGCATAAACATAGGCAGCCTCCAGGGCTTCAAAGCAAGCTCCGGCTTGTTCTGGTTGAAGTACAGATCAATGTGGTAACACAAGATCTAAGTGAGGTTGTTACTTGTAGCCTGCCACTCCAATCTAACTTAACTTAGGCTTCCAAAGACAAGCTGACGGGAGAAGGAGCTCACTCTCATCATACCATATCCTCAGATAACCCTGGGCAGGGTTAACAAGAACAAGGCACTTTCTTGCGCTAAACAGATCAAACTTAACACTTTTCATAGAGATTATCATAGGCCACAACCTGCTTAAGTCTAAGTACAGACGATTTATGCAGAGGCTGCGGTGATACAGACTTAGAAGATAACACAGAACACTTGCTATGCAGGAAGTGGACTTGGCGTTAATCCGAGTAAAACTGAACTGATGCTATTCACCACCAAGTACAAGGTACCGGCTTTCAAGCTTCCATGTCTTAACAACAAAACACTCACTCCATCTCCCAGTGCAAGGTACCTTGGCGTCGAACTTGACCCCAAGCTCAACTGGAAACTTAACATAGAACAAAGGGTAAAGAAAGCATGCGTCGCTTTCTTTGCCTGCAGCAAGACCTTTGGCAAAAGGTGGGGCCCTCAGCCTAAGATGGTCCTCTTGATATACACTGCCGTAGTTCGTCCATTCCTTACTTATGGTTTAGCAGAGTCCAACGAACAGCGGATATTGGGATGGGACGACAGGAGCGATACGATCGAGCCCGTCAGAAGCTCTCAACGTGCTCCTCCATATCCTGCCCCTGGAGTTGCACATCAAATACCTCGTTTCGTGTAGTGCTATCAGAATCAGAGAATCCGGGTTTTGGTCCCCGAAACCCTACCGCTACAGTTAGGCTCTTGACTTGCTGCTAAGGGATCTGGCCTTGACCATACCTGATTTCACGATCGCTATAATCAAATGCTGTAAGAATATTCAAGATCACCTTCCGGAAAGGTCGGAATGGAACAATAGCCTACCCCTATCGAAATACCAAGTATCAGTCTTTATCGACGGCTCCAAGATGGAGTGTGCCGTTGGAGCAGATTTCTTTTCAGGGGAACTCAACGTATCCAAATCGTACCGCCTTCTAGACTCCCCGAGTGTTTTCCAAGCGGAGGTATTAGCGATTAGAGAGGCCTGCAAGATGCTTAGTCTCCTCCCTACTACCACAAATAGCTTAGGAATCTTTATTGACAGCCAGGCTGTCATCAATATGCTCCACTCACTTACTTTGTCCTCTAAATTTGTAGAACAGTGTAAGAAAAATATAACGCAGGCAAACGCTTGGTTTGACATCACTCTTCCCTGAGTTCCCGGTCATAGCACCATAGAGAGGAACGAGAGAGCCGACGCGTTAACCAGATGTGGTTCAACGCTTGATGTCTCTCTTGCGGAGTCAGTCTTCTTCCCGATGAAACTCATCAAAGGTAGAATTCTCCAACACTTTCTCTCTGTTGCCAACTCTAGGCGGAACAGTCTAGAAGACAGATATGGCCCCGCCTACAATAGAAACAAGACGAATGACTTGTTGAACAGAACCCGCACCAAGACAGCAATTAGCACAGCTCACTGGCCAATCGGTCCACACGCTGCCAAATTAGGCATTCCGTTCAACCCCCACTGGCGGAGTTGCGACAATTCACACGAAAAGGAAACCATATTCCACTTTCTCTGTGACTGCCCAGCACTAGCCAGAGCCAGGGCATCTATGAAGAGCAAGAAAGATGGCCCAAAGATACACTCCTAATAGGGCATGCAGATGATATCGCCACGGTGATAAGGGCAAGATACACTTAAAGCACGCAAATAAAACTCAACCAGGTCATGAGATGGGTACACCTCTGTCTGGAGGGAAGGAAGAACATGGGCTAGGTCTGTCCGCAGAAAAGACGGAGTTAGTCTTTTTGACTAGGATTGCAAGTTGGATCTAAGGTTATATCTAGCAAGGAAGCGGTGAAGTACTTTGGGCTAGCTCTTAATACGAACTCACTTTCTAGCAAGAGGTACGGTCTGCATTTGAACGAGGTATGAAGGTCACAACGTCGCTGAGCAGATTAATGGCAAACATATGTAGGTGGTCCTACAGTGGTGGTCCTTCATGCCATCGTTCTGTATGGTTGTGATATATGCGCCGACGCATTGTGGCAAGAGAAATACAAGAAGCAATACAGAGACGCGGAGCTTTACGTGTCGCAACGGTGTCAGAACCACCAATCTTCGTAGTCGCAACGATCTCCTGACGGGAAAGTAAAAGTACGTCTACGACAAGGAGACAGAAATTGGGGTGGAAACGGCAACAGAATAGATATATCTTATGCTCACCAAACAGCAGTGGCAAGAAGCAGAGGGGGTTGGACCGCGAGGCTGATGTCAAACTTTGCTGATTGGAAAGGACGGAAACACCCAGTTTCTAGCCGGACAAGATGGGAAAAACAAGTACATATGTACCTAAGTCTAGGTTGCCCGTACAGCGACTCCCAAAGGACCAACGCCAACAACACGTTCGTCGGCTGCAGTAGATGTGAAACTGAAAGAAAAGCGCTGGAATCACTGATTGGCACAACATAGCGACTAAAATGTCAACGTCCGGCCATAATAGGGATCGAGTATGAGCGTTCATAGAAATGGTACTTAAAGCAAAAACGGGAGAGGAAGACCAAACATAGCCTTTTAAGATTATACAAGCGCTCACCGACAAGAAAGAGTAAACCAGCAACAGGAGAGATATGCGCAAAAGCCGGTCCCCGGTTTCGAATGAAAACGGCGCCACTCTGAAGTAAAAGCGGTCCCAGGGTGGATGGTGTCAAATTGAAAAGGTGTTCTTAGTGACTAAGCAGTCTCTCGATACTTGAAACAGAGCGGGACTGTTTCTCGTGGACATTCGCGTTTTTCCACTACCCCCTAGGCAAGAAAAAAGATTCAAAAGCCTGCCTAAATGTATTCCAAGTCCACCAGCGACATCTTGTGGTTTGAAATGTAACCAAATATTAAAACCGACGCAATGTGGTTGTGTTTCGAACTAAATTCAACTTAGAAGCGTACGGCATCTCTCCTTCTAACTTTTAAGGTACGTCTTGCGAACTTTTCTAGTAGTAGCTTGAGGCTCTCGATAACCTCGTGACCAATTTGCCAAATCGAATTTGACAATCCACGAAGTCACTCAAAGTGACACAGATGGTGGCTCCAATAAATTGTCAAGTCCTGAGGAAAACTTGCACCACATGGATAACGACTTTATGACAACTCCAACACAAACACAAACTTAATAAAATTTGTGTCTCTGGGCAAACGGACTCCGCACAAAAGAGGCTTCCTGCAGCCACCAAGCAAAGGCAACAAAGCACGAAACAAAGAAAGAATATTAAATCCTTGAACGGGAGAGACTTTCGCATATGGATGTGGCGGGGGAGGGGAAGAAGAAGAAGCAACAAAAGGCTAAAGCCGCCGCTGCCGCCTCCATCATTGCGCGCACAATCATCATCTTCATCATCACCATCCTCGTCGTTGTCGTCTTCCTTGGTGTGGCAGCGGCGGCGGTGGTGGTGTGGCATGCACAATTGCAGAATGTGAACAGAAGCAATCCACAGAAAACAATTGATTTCCTCTTCATCCTTCAACAGCTGCCGGTATATGATGGTATCCGTCGTGGGATGATTTTATATGTGTGTGTGTGTGTGTGTGTATTTGATGTGATGTGGTAAGGTGTGTGTGACTGCATTTCGTTTAATATTTTTCCGCTCGAGAGCTGGCACTGAAGTAGATTCACATTCGAAGTGGCAACACCAAGGCAAGGTTACACTATTACACTCGTGATATACGAGGAATACAACGCATTACCACCAGCTAGCTTGAGAACTGGATGCGATCCTGCCCCGACCTATTGCTGTTTACATTGAATGCGAGCATTTTGTGTATGCTGCACTCGATGGAAGATGATTTCCACCACAATAACCCACACGTCTGTCAGAATTGAATCTCTAATGTCAGGCGGGTAAAGTTCCTCGAAATTACCACTCTTCTCTTGCACAGAGAGTGTGAGTCCCCCCCAATCTCATATGTTTTGTAATTCAATCAAGGAACGACACAGACGAAGAGGAAATTGGATACACCGTGTACGACTACGAGTTGTAAAGGAAAAGTCATCGTCACCGTCATTCACTTGGCTTTGGAATTCGTTCCTAGAATCGTGCCAAGTTCCGCACTTTGTGTGGGAAAATTCAACAACGACATGGCATTGCATGGAGCATGGACGTAAAGCTTGTAACGTCTCGTGGGACGAGCGGCCTTCTTCTAATAAGTGGTGTGGTCATGGGAGAGGCTAGAGATGGTTAATATGCGTTGGGTATCAAACACACACGAGGAAATAGCATTTCGATTGAAACGCCGAGGATAATAATACTTCGTGGTGGTTACGTAAGCGCAATTACTGGTAATAACCGCGTGGCCTATCGCTATTGTTGGCCCTAATTATCCATTGACCGTGGATTCTTACGGCGCGATAGACAAATCATTTACTGTGAATAAATCCCAACGTTGTGTTGTTGTAGGCTGTTGGTGTCCCTTTGAAGTTTTGGCGTATGAAAATGGTGTCCACTGTTCACTTTAAGGACTTAAAGAGTTAAAGTTTCTTTGCAATATGACTTGCTGGGATTAAAGTCCTGCAAGCGGAATTAGTTACACGTACGAGATGTTGTGTGGTTTTTGGTGGGGATTTTACGGTGGTGTCCTGGATCTGGGTCATCTGTTTCCATTCAATTATGTACTTCTGTGTATTGCGGCAATTAATTCCTCGTGGGACATGGGCAATCTGAATCGATTTATAAGGAATTACGCCTTGAAGCGGGTATTACCATGGCAGCGCATTGAAACTCCTGCAAGGGTACTCATATGTGCTCATTCAACGAGCGTCAGTTCGTTGGCGTGATTCGTTTTTCTTAATTATGAAGGAAGTACGTCACGACAAGCTTGGTGCTTTGGTTGTGTGTCCAGTCTTGGTTTTTCGATGTTCCAGTGTCCTGTCCCTGTCGGTTCCCTTTAGTTGTCCTAAAAGTGCTGAGATGCCTTTTTGATCAGTTTACGTCAAGTTTTTCGATGGATTTTAGAGGTTCGCCTCCATCACCAATCTGCTGAATGGAAGGTCTATGTCCATTAGCCTGTGATTGAGGTGTTTGAGAAGGTTGGTTGTAAGACTCCAGTGGATTCCCACAAAGCACTGCGAGACAAGTCACTGGTAACAACTATTATAAAAAAAAGAGGGGAGACCGTATACAGCCTTGTGGGACTCAACATCGAGTTTAAACCAATTTCTCAACTGGATGTGACATTTTAGACCACCAATTCGCCGCAGATGTGGTCGCCGTGCATTGAGCTGCTAAGCGAGAGGACACAGGTTCGAGTCCCAAGACCCACCAAACGTTTTTTTGCGGTACCACCACTTCGCAGGCATGACAACCCTGCAAGAGTATAATCTGTCAAGAAAAAGCGTTTCAATCCGCCGTTCGGATTCGGCAATAAAACGGTGGGTCCCTTTCATTCGTGTGCGTGGCTCTCTACAAGCTGTCGCGCAGATGTCTGTCCTGCGTAAGCCACAACCATTTTATTTCTTCTCGTCACAAACGGTTTCGGTATCTCAATCGGTATGTCTTTGCGTATAAGCAGAAGATTTTCCGACTTCCTATTTGGCTAGGCCGGTCTTTTCGGTATTTTGGAGCTCTGTGGGCCCTCTTTGGGCTAAGCTGTTGAGTTGAGCACTCAGATTTCCATATATCTTGTGCGACCTGCTGTACGATTAAAGGACGAGGTCTGTGGCGTTGACTTCATCCTCCTTGAACCATTTCGGGATGAATATTAATTTTAGATAACTGCCAGCAGTTATCAGAGGAGAACTTCTCCGGCCCTGAACCCACGTTAGGTTTGCCCGAATCTTCGGTTAGGACTTCTATCGATGGAGGGGTTTCTAGCAATCCCAACTGTTGGTGGCATGACTCTTCAGGATGCAGGCAAACTAAACAGATCCTTCTCGACGTCTGTAAGAAGTCCGCTGCATTCTTGCTGTTTCTCAGCAGAAAAAACTGCATTATAACGGGACACTACGCCTTTGTCAACCATCCCAACGTGTAGGGCTTAAGTGCCACCACTATCTGTGACGCTTGTGAAGAGGGCGATGACACTGCGGAACCCTTCATATGTGATTATTCTGCCTTTGCTCGTATCAGGTGGCTGATGTGATGGGTGCTGGTAACCTAAGCTCCTTGTCACTGAAGCTCTTACGCGACTTTCGTAAAAAGACGATGAAAACAGAGTAAAAGGGTTGTACCCGCTGGTAGTACAACGGACTTGTTTTGTGTCTGTGTGCTTCAGCGTGGTGTTGTTGCTTCTGGCTTCTGACTTCTGGTGGTTTTGTTGCCGGAAATATAATCACAGACGTTCTGCTACGATTTGGGCACTCTTGGGGTGTGTCGCGATCCCTTTTGAGCTATAACGTTCCATATTTCCTTAGCAAGCTTCTAGAAACCTATTCTTATAGTTGATTTTAGTACTTTCATTGGGTGAGGATGAGGACTCACTTATCGACCATTGGTTGGTTCAGCTTGGATGCTAGGAACCAATGGTTGGTAGGATTTTGGTTGACCTACCACTCTAAGAGTTTTATTCTACCACGAGAAAGAAACAAAAGTTTTCTTTGGAAAAGCTTCTCAGAAACTTTATATATTTTCCGGGAGTCCTTGGAAAATCATTTCAAAGTTGGTTACAATATATTTGATTCCAAGAACTTTGCCAGAGGGTAGTTTCTTTCTGTATTCGATTAGACTCTACCACTTCCACTTCCCTCGTTGAATATTGAATCAAGGACTAAACCATTTTCTCCACAAGAATGTTTCCCTGTTTGATCCTTATTTTCTGAATTGTCACATTTTAATAATTTTCCGTTTTTAAATTTGAGTTATAGATATAATATTTCACAGTTTCCTAACAAATATTGCAAATCAAATTCAATTGTCACCATTCCACATTGTGGCTGTTGTCCTTGTTCCTTTTTAAGGGTTTTTTTTTTGACTGAAAAAGGAACAAAGTGACTATTGTTTCTGTCGATGTGGTGTATGATACCCTATTTCAATGAATTGACAGATCAGGAATGTGATTGGGAAGCTGGTAATGGCAGCCATGTTTGTTAAGAAAATGTCCGCAACTTATATATGTTTGGTTTTGTATAAGTCAAAAAGGGATTGTTCGATTTTGTTAAAACTTCGTAGGTAGCTTGAAGTTGAATCAGTTTAAGTTATAAGCTGCGTAGGTCCAAGTTTTTCGGAAGAGAAGTGGAAAATATGAGTCTTTCTACTTTTATACACTTTTTGAAAGTTTAAACTTAGTGTTTGAAGCCATCCTGTAGAGTGGGGATCTACATACACATGTCAAATTTGAAATATCTTTTGATTCTAGTTATTCTAATGTGTATAAGGATTCTTGGTTCCTAAGTCCTTAATTTCGGAAATTAGAGCAGAGGCTAGTCTTCGACGTCCTCAAACGAGTTAAGAAAGTTTTTGCTCCCAAGAGACTGTATTGTTTAGAAGAGTCTCAGCAACCTACTTGTCTTTCTACAAAAAGTTAAGTTTAAACCATTCTTATGGACAAGGACTCTTAAACTATTAGTCCTTAGAGACCTACTAGGAACTAAGAAGTAGTTGAGATGTTTGGCAAAGCAGAAGAGTGTCCCGTAATAACTCGTATAAGTTTTCTGCAGTCTTTTCTGCTGCAAGACAGCAAGACTTCTTACAGACATCGGGAAGTATTTGTTCAGTCTGCCTGCATCCTGGAGAGTCATGCCATCTACAGTTGTGTTTGCTAGGAACCCAACCATCGATAGAAGCCTTAACTGAAGATACGGGCAAATCTAACGTGGGTGAACCTTGGCTGCCATCGGAGAACTCATTTCCGGCAATCTTGCTGTGACAAGGCTTAGAAAATTGAGTCTTCCAATTGAATGCAAACTAGATCTACAACTTGCTTACTAAACGGAATCTCTGCCTTAGACAGAGCAACCTTCCATCCTCGTCGATCCCGGGAATGCTGCTTTCAAATTTCTAGTACAAGCGCTCTGTCATTCGCCACTGTTGCGTCTTTGAATCGGGGATTTGGTCTTCCTTGTCGTCTCGAACCTCTGGGCTGACACCCAAAGATCTTACAGATTGGTATCCACAGATGTGTCCGATCTAATGTTTTCGTCGTATCTTGACTCTTTGGACAAGAGGCACATCTTGGCATAGCCTACACATTAAACCAAATATTCGACGAAGAATTTCCTAATATTTGCTCTGCTTCCCTGTTTATGCCGAGCCTGCATTATTTTGGCCTTTTATTCAAAACCAAATTGGTCAGACAGAGATGCGAGGTTACTCAGCAGTCTCAATCTTCAGTTTATTCGTCGTCCTTGGAGAAGGCTTTGTGAACTGCACCAAAATGCTCAGTAGTCCAACAAGGATGCCACAGATGAGTCTTGTGTCTCTTTTCTCATCGAAGATTGGTCACCGAATTTTCGCAGTTCAGGTTGCTCCAGTGCTCATTCTGTCCACTTAAAGCCTCAGCATCGACTTGACTCGAAGGACATTAGAATTACTTTGCCGGGCCGGTATATGGTCATCGCATTGGCTTTCAATATACGATATCGGTATAACTAGTCTTGGGGAGTTTTTCTACAATCTAATTTCTCCTGACTTTAGAGCCTTGAAGGCTTTTTGCTCATGTTTGATTGAAGGGGTGTTTCCAGCACGATGGAAGAAGCAAAAACTTGAGCTAATATCAAAAGGAAACAATGCCGGTGGTAATTCGTCGTCGCTTTGCCCACTTTGTATGCTGGATACGGCTGGAAAAATCCATATCACCAACAACAGATTGAAAGCAGCCATTGAAAATGCGGGAAGATTGGCAGAGCACCACCAAACGGTTTCCGAAGGTCACGGTAGATGTAATCCGACTGGTCGTGGACACAGCGAAAAAAGCCATGGAGGGCAGAAGGTGGAGAGGTGGTGCTAAACGGTACTGTGCTGTAATCACGCTGGACGTAAGGAACGGATTCAACACCGCGAATTGGAAGCACATCTTGCTCTTCGCTCTTCGAAATATGAGGGTACCAACACTAACATACATCATGAGGATAGTGACGGATTACTTCAGACAAAGGATACTGGTATATGACACAGATGATGGCCCCAAGGAGTATACGATCACAGGAGGCCTGCCACAGGGTTCGGCGTTGGGCCCACTTCTGTGGAATGTAATGTACGATTCAATACTTAAACTACCCATACCAGAAGAAGCCAAGATCGTAGGCTTTGTGGATGATATTGCGATAGTCGTGGCGCTAAGCTATTAGAAGAAGTTGTCCAAATAAGCAACGACACAATCAGGATTGTTCAACAATGGCTTGAATCCGTGGATTTGAAACTAGCAGAACATAAGACGAAAGCGGTACTAATTAGTTGCAGTAAGAAAAGGGAAACAATCACTCTTACGATAGGGGGGTGGACATGGATGGTTCCGCGCGTATCAATACAGATTTAAGCACGACAACTCTCCGTATTGCCCGTTATGCATTGAAGCTCAGGAGGACGTGAAGCATGTGTTCTTCCACTGTCTACGATTTGAAACCGAGAGACACACGTTGAGGAATGAGCTTGGGGAAATACTAACCCCCGAAAATATAGTACGATGTATGACCCAATCACAGGAGATATGGAACGTTGTGAGCGATTGTGCAAATCAGATTATGACACAGCTAAGACACCTCGAACGAGAAAGGCGACAAAGTGAAGAAGTCCCAATAAGATTGTTAGCACGTTGTGCCGCTCGCCCTCCCACGATGAAATGCCAAGACGGCGGTACCGTGGTGAATGAAATGGCAAAGAAGGGGAGGTGGGTTTCGTGGGTGGAAATTCCACACGGTTACTGGTTAAGGGTCCAGTTTCGTCTTTAAAAGATTCCCACCTCCCAACGTAAAAAAAATCCGAACTGAATCCATCCATCTTCCCACCTTTCGATAAATAGTTCATTCAAAATAGTATTGCTGTCAGCACACCTCCTTGTGGCATCTCAATTAATTTCGAATTTGTAAATTCAAACACAACACACCCTATACGGATGGTGTACAAAAATAGAACAACATCCTTTAATGGAAATTCCACAAGGATGATTTGTTTTATCGATTCCAGACATGGAACGCGAAAATAAATTTATAAATTGAAATAAGAAACCGAAAAAAAAGAATGAGATCGTCAGAGAAATAAAGGAACAACAAAACAATTGTGTTTGTCGAACGTGCTATAATAAAAAATTTAAATCAAATAACAATAAAATCAACGAGATGAATATGGATCCGATATTACGTATCCGTGTATCGGATGTTATCGATGATAGGGCTCATAATGTGAACAGGATATTCATTGGATAGCTGCATCCGCAAGGAGGTTGATGTATATATCCATGGGGAAAAGCTAAAAAAAAAAGAAGAGAGGTATCCATCGGATAAGGACGATGCAAACACTTGCGATTTCATCAGCCATCATTCATTCCACACCGCATCTCCATGAAAGTAGTACTCGTACTCTCCTGCGAGTTTATATATTTGGTTTATGTGTGTGTCTGTGTGTGTGGTAAGCCATTAGAAAACAATTTCCAAGGTTATCTCTTGAATGTCGATTCAAGAATCCCACCGCGCTGATTGCTTTGAGTTATGTTGACAGGATGAAATTTATTCCCATTAAACCGTGGGTTCATAATTCATTGTGCTGTTGGTCGTAAATCATTGTTCATGGGAGCGTTTTGTTATTGCTATGCCCCCAAGGATTATCTATTAAACAATGATTGTTGGTAGAGAATTGCAGTTGCATTCACATCGTAGGAGGGCGGCATATGCACAGTAAGGTAAAGAGAAGGGATAGCGCATACTCATCGTTAGGAAGCGACCACTGGGAAACACTGGGATTATGTTGACATTAATTTATCGTCCTTTCCCACAATGAGCGGCTATAAATCCTTTTAATCATTCTAAGAGAATGTAGACGTTCACTATTTCTTTTTTCCTTCCTTGAGGTAGGTTTGGACCGAGTTTAGGGAGCATGTCATTCCATTTGACATTTGTTAACTTGTGGGAAACAAATCAATTGCCAACTTCTGTCGATTTTTTTGATGATAAACTCGTACAGTTAATTGTACCCAACCGCCACCACGAAATCGATGAGGAATGCCGGCAAGCACATGCAGCAAAACGCGATGCATATAAAGCAGTGCGCGCTGCAAATAAGAGTGAGAGCTGCCCGCGAGCATCAGGAAGACCATTGGCTTCTCAAAAAAGAGAAGAAAGAGCATGAGAAGCGGGGAACTAAGAAAAACGTGACAGGGAAACAGAACCCGTATACGGAAACCTGTAAAAACGAAAAAGGAAACCTCAAAGTAGACTCACAGTTGGGGCTGAGATTTTCAAAGAACCAGTTCTGCAGACTGTGTAACGGCGAAGAAAACCAACACACTGCTGTTAGGCAGAACGAACTTTAGATGATGAAAGCCTAAACTTCCGTCCACATGACCAAAATGGAGTGCGGGTAGCAATATGTAAACTGAAATCCAACAAGACTGCTGGATCGGACGACTTAACAGTCGAACTATTGAAAGCAGCCGGAGATGACTTGGTAGAGAGCATTTACCGACTGGATTTGGTTAGTACCTTGGATTGCTAACTCACCAACCCATACGTGATCAGGTCCCTAGTCATCACATTTGTCCGGCACTCCTCGAGTACGCCAGTCAAGTATGGTCCCCGTTCATATTTTGATACTCGAGAGCATCAAGCGCCGGTTTCTTGGATTTGCTCTTTGAGGTCTGCCTTGCAACGACCTTTTGACTTGCCTCCCTAATTCAACCACCGCAACTTCATTAACTTAAATACTCAAAGAGACAAAGAGATGCAGCCGACATTCTCTTCATTCATCGACCGCTCTCAGGTTACGTAAAAAGTGCATCCCTTCACAACACTATTTTCTTTAACACTAATCCTCGTAATGTACGAACCCCTCGTCTTTTTTATTTATATATATTACCGACCTATCATACCTCTTATGGCTCGAATGAACCAATCTTCCGTTGGAAAGATAACCTCTATTCCTTCCATTTTCAACTTCCCTTTAATTTGATCTCCTCCACCACTCCATCTTATCTTACTTTTTAAGTTAAAGTTTAAATTAGTTCTAGGTTTGCTAAGCTTGTTTTAAGCCCAATTAATGGGGACTTTCGTTCCCACCATATCTAAGCGAGATGACACAAGTTCAAGCCTTAGCAAAACAAGCAAAAATTGTTCACCTTTTCGAAGACTTTACAAACCTCCAAGGGTATAGTCTGTCATAGAAAAGTTCGGAGTCGGCAATAAAACTGTAGGTCTCTTTCATTCGTGCGAAAAATATAACAAGTACAACATGAATGGTTGCAAGAATGGTCGCCCTAAATATTTGCATTTGCTCTTGTATCCATCATTTCGTCTCCAACATTTGTTCAATGAATGGATTCGAAGCATCGTTTGCCCGATCCAGAAGAAAGGAGACCCCCTCAACTGCATCAGTCTTCTGAACATCGCTTGAAAGATCCTATCTTAGATATCTAAACATCTCATCAACAACCTCATTGGCCGCTATCAGTGTGGTTTCAGGACGGGAAAATCCACAATTTACAGACCCATGTTTAGTTTTGACGTTTTGACACCCCTGCCTTACTTGTCCATCTGTGCAGGATGATGAAGAAGAATGCTCATTGCTTCATCAAAATCAAGCCCTTATAACAGGGTGACAAGCTGTCATGCCATACTTGAACAACTGGTGATAAACTCCCAAATTTTTTAAAAGTCTATATGACTACTGGCGTACGCTGACGATATTGATCTAATCGGCAGAACTCAGCGAGCGGTCTCCGGTGCATTGAGTTTAGCGGTAGATGAGGGCAAAACTAAATATGTGCTGTCAATAAGAAGAGGCATCCAACACCAAGACTTTGGCTATCTAGGCTCTGCTGCCACTTCTGAAAACTCTTGCCGATAGTTGTTTCTTTGAGCTTAGCAATTGAGTGGTGACGCCCTATCCCCAAGAACTAAGGAGGCTCTGTACAAGACCTTAATAGTCCTGACCTACTCTGTGGCGCTGAAGCATGGACTCTATCGCTGGCGGATGAAGATATCCTTGGTCGCTTCAAGCGAAAAATTCTTCGTAAGACATTCGGTCCCGTTTGCGTTGACGGGCTTTCGAGGAGGAGGTTCAACGATCTTTACACCGACGCCGACGCCTGGTCAAAAAAAAACTATGCATTGGTTGATTGAGATGGCTAGGACATATACCAACGTTCCGGCCCAGAGAGTCTTCGATTGTAGCCCGAAAGATCAACGCAGTAGAGGAACACTTCATATAAGGTGCCGTGCTCAAGAAAAAGAGGACCTCAACCAACTTGGAATGCGTAACTAGAAATGGTTAGCTAAGGACCGGCTAACTAGAGACGCACTAGCCCAGAGAGTCCTCGAATCTAACCCGGAGGGGCAACGCATTAGAGAAAAAACTCGCTTAATGAGTGGACCTCAACCAACTTGGAATGCGTAACTAGAAGTGGTAAGCTAAGGACCGGCTAACTGGAGACGCTCTAGCCCAGAGAGTCTTCGAATATAACTCGGAGAAACAAAGCTGTAGTAGAACACCTCGCTTTAGACTGCGCGCACAAGTAGAAAGGTACCTCAACCAACTTGGAATGCGTAACTATAAGTAGTGACTTAAAGACCAGGATAACTGGAGACGCATTTGTCCAGCCCGTGCTCAAAAAGGGCGATTCTTCTTTACCCTTCAACTACCGACCCATTGCACTTACGTCCTTGGAAAGACCAAGATCAACTTATGAAATATCTTGACTCACTCAATTGATCGACTTGTAATTTGAAGGCTTATCTCTCCGATAAGTGGAACGAATCTCTGCATCACGTTGGTGAAAGTACGATTGTTGCGCATTTGATAGAGTTTGGCATCAAGCTATTTTGGCGAAAATGCGTGCATATGGCATCAATGTATCTCTTCTTCAAGCGATTAGAAACTACCTTTCGGGCCGTTCAATACAAGTTGTTTTGGGTGGTTTCAAGTCTGCAATCCACCATATAAACACTGGTGTCTCTAAAGGCTCCGTTCTGTCTACGATTCTTTCATATTTTTATAAATGATCTTTTGTCTGCAACTTCTAATCCAATTCATTCCTTTGCCGATGACAGTGCTCTCAGTTTTTCATATTCGTTCTCTAACTCACGTCCCTGCTCTTCGGACGTAGTAGTGGAACAGCAACGCATGTTAAACTTATTAAATTCCGACCTTGACAGGATAATAAAATGGGGTTCTACAAATACAGTGGAATTAAATGCTTCCAAAACTCAATACTGCCTTCTGTCTCTTTAGCGAAATCAAAACCTGGAACCATTATCCATAAATGGTACCTGTATCGTCGAAGCCGAAAAACTTTCCACCCTCGGTATGTGTGAAAACAACGATTCTTGCTGGAACGATCACATACTTGATGTCGCCAAGAACGGCCTCCTCAAACGATGCAAAAAATACTTTACCCCTTCTGATCTGGCTTCAATTTACAAGGCGTTTATTTGCCCAAAGCTTGAATACAATGCTCACATTTGGTCTGGTGCACCAAAAACCGTCTTGCACATTCTAGATAGAATTCAAAAACGAGCGTTAAGACTTGTGCGTGACAGAAACATTGCGAAGTCAATCGACTCTCTTGAACACCGAAGAAATGTCTCCTATCTCACACTGTTTTACTGATTCTTCTACAAAAATTACTTCGACCAGTTTATCCTTAAGCCTACTTTCGGACGTACTGTCAAATATAGAGATTCTTTCTTTAGCCGCACCACACGAATGTGGAATGATCTACATAGTTCTGTGTTTCCTCATCACTTCAAGCCACAAACATTTAAAATCAACGTGCATAGGTACCTCCTTCGTATCTCCTCTAATTTCTCTATCGCCCGTGCTCTAGTTTAAGGGTAATCATAACCTCTTTAGGGCGAGCTAATTATAAAAACTGGTTGAGATCCAGGTCCACCCCGAACTGTAGCGCCACCTAAGTAAGTAAATAAATAAATTAAATTAAGCACTGACAAGTTTTCAATAAAAAATTGGCCAAATTACCATGACAGTGCTACCAGATCACTTGACACCATTTTGACGTTTCAATTTATATGTTGTCCCGTTGAGGGAAAAAAAATAAAACTTTCCTTTGTTAAATAAACTTTTAAATTGTATACACTCTTCGTCTACCCTACTCCTATCCAATCAAGAAAGTTTCCAGTTCCCACAGAATGTTCAAACTTTTTGAACACACCCCATATTTTCGTGTTTTTTGTTTTTTTTTTCATTTTTTCCAAATCAAACCATTAAACTCGATTAAATCCATTGAATAGCATTATAATGCGTGTAAATATTTGTCGAATGTCGACACGGCGAGAATGTCTTAAAAGGTTTTTTTTTTGGAAAATATTTTCCAAGTAAAACTTTGAAACGCGTGCTCAAGAGAGCCCAAGTGAGCGGAATGAGACGCGAATAGAACGAGAAAACAATTTGCATTATACTTTGCGTTGGGAAAACATTCTCTTGTTGAATGGCACATACACACGCAACGCATTGTCGCGCACAGAAGAGGATAAAGTTAAGGATATAACAAATACAATTTCAAAATGTTTGCACACGGCAAGATTGTTGGGGGGCGAAATCAGCTTAAGGGGTGCATTTCTTTGCCTAGCGTATGTGTGCACATTGTGAGAGTTATTTTACCTTATCAAGGTGATGATATTCTGTGGTGGAAGTAAGGGGACAAGGATGGGTAATTTGGAACTTTTTATAAAAAAAAAAAAACAAACGTCTTCGAAAGCTCCTAATGATTTAGAACCGAAATGTAGTTTTGGCCTGGAATACTCGAAATGTCATTCCGACAAGGAAGCGAAGTCTAAAAAATTATGTAGACATACATATGTATAGTATCAGGCTTCTGTTGGACGATGTGTACTTGTTTTTCTATCTGTTTTAAGCCTGATTAACAGTGGCTATATCAGCTGCACTAAGGGGCTTGAAGGTTGCTATTGTAATGACAGCCAGGCAGCAATAAAAGCTTGTGAAGTGATGTCGAGAAGAGTCCAGGGTTCTCGGAACACAGCACAAGGTTACGCTTTGCTTGGTCCGGCATGAAGTCTGGAACAAACCGACTCCTTGGTGAACGCCTTGCTCATTGAAGCTCGAAGCAGAGAATTAAGCTTGAAGCAGAGAATTAAGCTCTAAGGAAGGCAAACAACAAATAGTCCTCTCTAGATACTTGTGTCATCACAAGGAAGCTATGGTCCATAATTGACAAGGCTAGGACCGACAGAATTATAAAAAAAATAGAAAATCCCTTTCCACTCTTAAAGGTGTGATTACGGGACATAATACTCTCCGGCAGCAACTGAAGAAGCTCCATATTACGGAAGAAGACCTGTTTAGGGGCTGCGATGACGAGGAAGTTCAAGAGGATGCAACCCATTTCCTCTGTCACTATCTTGGCCTGTACCACCTTAGGTATAGATTCCTCAGACGTCACACATACCGGTGAATGACCTGAATACCTACAGAATGATTTGTACCACAGCTGACACAGTAAGTAAGCTTGACAGTTCTATGCTCTTTAAGCGGGTAGGGTAAGATGGGTCTGTACTGACTTGAGTATGGCGTAGAGGCAGTTTCTGGCGAAGAGAAACGCGTGATTGGTGATTTTCCTGACGTTGGCAAGGGCGGGATACGTGCAGAAGAAGTGTACAATAGATTCTACCTCTTACTTGTCTCAGCAGCAACGCTGGGCATACCTGCCTAGGAGGCTGTGCCCTGTAAGGACGTTAGTTAATTTCGAGAGCTGGTCTCTTTTAAGTCCAATTGACGCTTTCGAACTCTTACGGAGCAAGCCAGATTAGCCTAGCGTTGTTACAATAGTCAAGATGTTGCCATCTATGAGTTGCTTTGGACAGAGCATCGGTGGGAAACAGATGTTTAATTAACGACATGATCGAGCTTACTACTGTCGGTAGGGTAGGTTAGTAGAAGTGGCGGTTCAACATGAACCCAAGTAGCACTAGAATGTGCCCCTTTGTTACCGCGACTTGTGTGATCTAGTTGATGGTGTGTGTTGTTGAGCATGTGAGACAGTTGGTGCCTAGATCCAGCTTGTGGAGTTAAGAAAACGGATTGGATCTCGTATCCCTTTACCCGAGATGTCGGTAGGGTCGTCAAAGAATGGTTGGTTTAGTGCACGCAGTCTGTCTCTTGCTAGTGCCGGACATTTGCAGAGGAAATGAGAGAGAGTTTCCTTCTCGATTTCGTTCTCGCAACTGCGACAATGGGGGTTGTAGGGGATGCCTAGGTTGGCCAATGCTTCGAATTGTTAAGATGTTGCCATCTATGATTTCGCTTTTGACAGAGCATCGGTGTGAATCAGACGTTCAACAAACGACATTAAGGCTTTGACATGATCGAGCTTTCTACTGTCTGTACCTTGAGATTCTTGTCTGGCTTATTCGTAGGCTGCACAGTTCCATTGAATTTGGCTGTGACCTGGAACCAAACAGAGTGTCCCGCTAATAAGCGATCTCGTCCAGAAACGCGTGGTAGTCCATCACTGCCCTAGATTTAGCTGTGTTGGATATAAGACTGATCGAAGCTTGGCTGTCGATAAAAGTCACAATATCTGTGCGTGATACTTGGTTAATCTTCAACCAAGCGGCGGCCTGATTAATAGCTGTGACTTGGGCTTGGAAGACACTACACTGATAACGGAGAATGAAGGAGTGGTGAATGTCAAGGTCTTCTGAAAAAAACACCCGACACCGACTCTTTTGGTTACTTTAGAGCCGTCCTAGATAGATGCAGATGCTTTTTTTGACATTTTTTCCCCTGTTCGTTCGCTATTGTCGGTGCATCTTTCAGGATGCAACTTCCGGACTATAATTCGCTACTCTCGAGCGTTTTACTCAGTCAACTCTCGGTCGCAATGTACTATCTGTCCATTCTCCTGTTGCTCCGACTGTTCCTCACATAATGAACACGGCAAAGTTTTCTTACTTAACGGGTCTCAACATGGTTTACTTTTTCCAGACAAAAAAACAAAAAAAAAAACCTCCAAAGTAGTAGATTTAAGTTCGCTGTGTGTAACGAAAACTTTTAACTGTTAACTCAGACTATACCAACCAAAAAAAAAAAAAAAATCCAAGGAACTTTTAAGATTTTTTTCATTAACAAGTTTCTTTTTTCCTGTTTTTACCCCCGAAATGGAATTTTTTATGCCTAAGTTGGGAAATTTTATTGAAGAAGTTTTCCAACAATTGACAATGGAAGTATAGTAACAGTAACTTAGCTCCAACGAAGGACATCGACAAGTATGAGACCAAAAGAAGAAATTAATTTGAATACAATAAAACTCGTTCAATAATTTCGAAAGAAAATGTGAATGTTTGTACCCACATGTCGATGGGAATTTTATCGTTCGTCGAATATCAAGGACATTCGCTTTGAAGCGAAAACAATGCCGCCCTTCCTTTTTGTGTATCAGAATTCTTCAATCAGAGCAAGTAAAATCGATTCCCCCTGTGTCGTGGAAACTTCAAACAAAAAGGACTGAGATATGAAATTTTAAAAATGTAACTGGTCTGATGGGTTGTAGAACATAAAAAATCAAATTATTGACTATCAAGAGGACTAACCTATGTCCAAGGATGTCATAGGAAAAAATTTAAACAAATTTTCTTTCAATCAAAGAAGATCTTTTGATTGTTAACGCTCTGTTGACAGTTGCATAACGCAAAGCAAACCTTGTATATCCTTTGCTCAATCTTTGATTCAAAATATTTATTTAATTGCGAATGAAAGTGACAACCAGTGAAGCGGTCCTAATATTCTCTCGTAAATTGATTGATGAAACGAGGTTACCACCTGCCCTGCATAAATAAAAAGGATCCTGCGCGACATCACATCCACATGAGTGAACTTTTGCATCAAATCAAATCAAAATTAATATAAATTATAAAACATCCCCTGCTGTGCGTGTCCTTCATGTATGACGACGATGACGGAACCCTGCCTGGCTTTGGTTTAAGTACTATTAATGGGATTTTTATGTTTTGTAATTTAATTTTAAATTTAAATCCCGATATGGAATGGATGATTCGAAGGATTTACGCAGTCAGGGTTATGTGTAAACAATTTCTGTCATCATCAGCAGAGAGGGCTGGTAATATTGTCGGTTTCAGGGGGGCTTAGATTGTTTATGGCGCATTGTTATTCCGGTAATAACCACCAAAAAGGCAGATGATATATGTTTTGTAATTAAATCCCACAAAATACGCGGTTTAATAATAAACTAACGAGGGCAGCCATTGCGGGAATGAGATTTATTGTTGTTTATGCATCGGGAGGTGATTCCATTTTAATTTGCATTAGTTGCAATTTGTTGATGCAAATCTGTAACGTTGTTTTCTCTTGATCGTCCACAATGTCTGTGCTAAGCAGTTTTCAATTTAACTGAACGGGTGCGCCATCTTTTATGTCGGTATGTAAACATTGAATAACTTTGACATTTATCAACTGGTTAACTTGAGCAGACATGTTTTTGAAACGTCAATTCAGTACAGTTTTAACCATAAGTCGTTTCACACCGAAATAGTGACGCTGCACATTGAAAATAGTCGTTCGGTTGTGTTAACTCAACGCGCATATCGTCGAAAATATCGTGACTTGGTTGAACCCACATGTGTCGTATCAGCATTTTTGGCGTCAGTGGAACCATCTTGCGGCGCATTTTGAATGATGATTTGCATATAGATTTTCTGGTGCCCATCCGGTTTATATGACCCAAGCAGCTCAGTCGTTGGTCCTTCAGCAACTTGCGCGATCGTGATTAAATAAGTTCTACTTCCAAAAGGGCAAGTGACCCGGTAATCTGCAGTAATCGTAGCAACTTCGCTTAAAAGATGCTAACAGACTCCGATGCGCATTATACCGTTGATGTCCTCTTTGTTCTCAAGAACAATCACTCACGAACTATAACATAAACGGGGGCAGTTTCGAATGAAGAAGAACCCCAAAGCCTGCTCAAATCCGAAGGCCAAGTGTCTAGTGAAGCTAACCAATCGCTTCCTTCTGATGCTACGCCTTCTACTTCCAGAGCTTGCGTAATATCTAGACCACAGTCAATCTTTAGATCTCCCCAATTTGCTTCTGGAAGTGATTTGATAAGACTAAGGAGTATAATCGTTTAGCTTGCCGCTCCCCACCTGTAAGCTTGAATAGAAGCTGTATTCACTAAACTGGATCTGAAATCTTCTAGTAGCTTAAAAGATTGTCAATCAGGATAGTAGTTGGTCGAATCATTGGTCACTGTTCCATAGGCAAGCCTGAAACGAGGCTTAAAATTTCTGTGGGAGCTACAGGCTTGTCTAGCTTTTTTCCTCAATCTTGGTAATTTGGTACATGTGACATATGTACATCCTACGAGTCAGGAGAAATCCTTTTAAGATACTTTGGCCTTTCACTGATCTAACTTTGTTGCCGTTCACATGCCTTAAGCCACTCTAACCTAACTAAGGTTACGAGCACTGCCGTATATCTTAAAAGTTCAATATCTTAAGTCGGAGTACACTGCACTTGACATTACGGGTCAAAATTACCTACAACATATAAGACAGTTAAGACATTTGTCGGAAGGCCGAAGGATGCCTATGAAGCCTCCTTATAGGAAAAACTTACATATTATCCATTGGACCTATTGGAACGACGCTGTATATATCTATAGAATCAGTTATGCTTGGTTGAACCCCCTATTTCTTGCCTGATCTTCGATATCAAAAGACTTAGTTACACTAAGTTGAAGCCCCTCGTTCTTAGACTCATAGACTCATTTAAGGATCGTTGAAGCTTCCTTGGAATATTGCTCTATCTTTAGATTACATTTTAGCTTTAGATTGGGTCTTCGAAGCACTTGATCGAGGTCTGTGTAGCTCTAGAAGCTAGTGAAAGTGTTTATCTGTTTAACTTGGAAAGGACGGTCTCTTTAAGAGAGATGAAACGGACAGTCTCGTAAAGTAAGAAGCACGGACGGTCTGGTCAAACACGAGGAGATGGACGGTCTCGTAAAGCAAGATGAGACGGACGGTATCGTAAAGCAAGATGAGACGGACGGTCTCGTAAAATAAGGCAGACGGCCTCGTACAGAGCAGACAGACACACATCAGACTGGTAGACGGATGGTCTGCAAAGGGATGGACGGTCCCTAAAATCAAAAACACACCTTAGCTCCGAAAAGAGACGGATGATCTCGACACAGCGACAGATGATTACCCAAGGCCAGTAGCAGGACGGCCTGAGAAGAAACCGACAACACCGGGAACGCGACCAGACGGACGGTCGGAATGAGTGAGATGCCGAGTATGTGAGGGTGAGGCGGATCAATTGGGACGAAGAGGGGAATTTTGGAAAAAACCAAAGGCATTTCTTGATTGACCAGCTAGTAGAGGTATAAGAAAATAAACTGACCGAGCAAACGATCGGTTGTGTTAGTGAAAAGTCGTGAAAATAAAAGACGAGTACGAAGAGATTGGTGGCAGGAGAGTCAAGGATTCAGAGCAGAATTGCGTTCAGTTACCATTGGTATCTTGGAGGTACCCTACTACAGATGGTATATTTCTAAGTCGCTCTGCTTCAAGGGACTTGAAAACAGGTTGAATCGAAGACGTTTTAAGTAGTTTTGGGATACTGCAGAAGCTTAAGGCATGTAACGAACCTTAATTTAAAGTCTATTGCAGTTGTTCCATCAGAACCAGGTGTATAGCGAGAGTCAAGAGAAGTGTTAATGTTGTACCCCTCTTAGTTACCTCTTGACTATACTATGTCCTAAACGTTCAACGTACAATTCAATAAATCACAACCTAATCTACGTGAGACAATCGCTTTTAGATTCAAATTTTGTAGCAAAAGCACAATCCCACCAACAAGTTCATCAAACCCATTCCTTCATGTTATCTCCTTCACGTAACCGCCTTTAAAGAAGTTCATCACGAATATAATTCCACTCAATTTTTCTTCATTTTAAAAAGAACACTCGAGACAAAAGAAAAATCTCATCACAACGCCTTGGGGTCATAAACAAATTGCTCTGCAGCCACAAGACCCAAAAAAAAAAAACACAAAAAAGAGGTCCTTCTTCTTGGGGTTTGTTTTCAGTCAAAGAGTCGTCCCTTTTTCACAAAAACAACGCAATATACAAGCAGTTTTCTGTATCTCAATGTTGTTTTTATAGCTTTGTAATTTGTTCAACAGTAACAAGATGGTACTGCCTTGTCGCATACAACAAACCCCCAAACCGCCACCGCCCCTCATTGAAATAAAAAACATTCTCTGCATAAGGGAAACGCAAAAAAAAAAAAAATGTAAAAACATCTACCAAACAGTTTTTGTAACCAAAGAACACACATGCATCAATATTTATTTTTTCCTTTTCCTCTGCATTATAGGGTAAGATGGAGTATTGAGTCATGAAAAATCGAAACAGGGACTAGATGGCGCCACTGGTGTTCAGTAGGCACAACTTTAGTTAGATTTGACTTTCTCAGGGCATAATTCGACAGATGGCGCTGTAACAGAGATCGTGGAGAAAAGGTATCCCCAACTAATAGAATCCTGCCTGAAATGACAAGGGCTTGATTCGTCCCTAAAATAACTGCAAAAACCTTTGCATGGTTCACGTCGCATGCGTTTTCGAATGATGGAACATCTCGTTACCGAAGCCGACAATCGACAGCTAAAATTTTGAGAAAGTGAAGGAGTTCATCTTATTTAAGACGCAGCTGGGCCTAAGGAGTTCATCTACCTATAAACTCTACAAATGACATCCTCGTGGAGATTCGACGTAGGATAACCTTAGGCAACCGTTGCTACTTCGGTGTGTCCAAGCACCTAATTCGTCGATCCAAAATGCTGCTTCACAAAACTTTGGTTGTGCTAGTATTGCTTTATGAAGCTGAATGCTGGATGATAAGTAATACAGCTGAGCAGATCTTGGGATCCTTTAAAAGTGAAATTCTACGTCGAATATTTGGTCCTTCTTGCGAGGAGGACAAATGGAAGAGACGATACAGCCTCGAACTCTACGAGCTGTGTTAAGAAGTGGATTTAGTCTGAAAAGCGAAAATCCATCGACTGCACTGGCTTGGCCACATCGAAGGAATGGAAGGGAAAAAACTAGGTAAGAGGGTCGTCGAATCCCAGCTAACTGGTTCTAGACCGAACTTCAGGTTTAGAGATTAAGCAATCGCGGCGCTTGAAACTTTGGTCTAGTAAAAGCAGCATGCCCGGAAGTGTGATGAATGGAAGCCGGAGTAAGTTCAAGCTCTGACTCTTTAAGGGTCGTTGGCCTTGTAAGTAAGTTAGTAACCGGTCCTCTACGACTTCTCAAATTCGGAACGAATTTGTCGGACTTATCTCGAACAGTTGAGCAATTGGTTATTTTCAAGCTGAGGTGTGTATGGGTGGTCACCGAGGCTTAGTGCGTTGGACTGCCAAGTGAGGGGACATAGGTTCGATCCTCCAAACCACCAAAACGCGGAACGACCTCTTCGTAGGCATGACAAACCTGCTGGAGTATAATTTGTCATGAAAAGGCTTTTCAATTCGCCGTTCGGAGTCGGCAATAAAACTGTCGGTCCCTTCTATTCGTGCGAAAAATGTAACAAGCATGATATGAGTGGTTGTGAGAAGCTAGACCTTGGCTCTCTATAAGTTGTTGCGCCAAATACTTGTATTTGTAGGGGTCTGTATGGACTTATTATTTAGACAAATGCCTGCTTTCCGAGGAGCATTCGCCTCTTTTGTCATCTAACCATAGCTCTTGGATCACATGGCTCAATATCCAGACCTTGTCTCTCGCATGATGGCACAACTCTCTACTTCGGTGACCGAATTGTCTTCTCCACTGCACTTTAAGAATATTCTAAGCTTCCTGGCGGCCTCCAAGGCGAAGTTATTACTCCAGACTTTTGCAGGGGATGATCTGATAGGCTTCAGACTTAATATCGCTTACAAGCCTTATCTACTGTTACAAAACTGGGGTTGGTCTTCATGTTTTCAAGACTTGATTGGGTTTCCACATAGTTTACGTTTAGAACCTTCGTCATAAGAAGCTTCCTTTCTCATTACTTTCAGCTTGACTACTTTACTGAAGACTAGCTTAGCTTGAATCTTATATAAGTTAGGACCTTCAAAATGATAGATATGGCGATAGGAGTGTCAAAAAAGCTGGAAATTGATGCTCCATTAGCCTTTTCAAACTAAAAGATGTCAAATGCCTAGAGTTTACTAGACCATGCTTACTTAAAACAATGAATCGTTCGTTTTTAGTCATGAAACATGCGTTATAGCATCCAAATGCACTTCCTGCTTCATTGGAACTGAAAGAGTTAAAGACTTAAATGATTTGTATTTCTATAAATCGTTAAGCCTGCTAACTTCCTCTCTAAACCCTTAATCAAATAGGGAAGAGTTAGATAAATTTTTAAAACATCATAGTCCCCCGAGTGTTTATTCTTTTCATCCTCCAAACATTCGCAACCAAAGAGGCCCAATGTAAGCGATTTTCCATGCTCTCCAGTCCACCCGACTACCCACATCCCTTTCTTAAAGCACATGCTGAACAAGTGAATACGAGTATATTGTACATGAACCTTCCAGGGTTTGGTAGTAAAAATGATGTGAGAAAACATTGCGAACGGTAGACATAAGAGTACGTGTGTCTCCCCTCCACGACCGGTCCTCGTCGACGCATGAAAAATTTACAAATCACAAAATACAAGTCCTTTCTTCTCTCTGCGTTTGGGTGGAAACGTGGAAATAATTTAAAGGATATGGTGGGTGGTTCGAATCGGCATGGTATGGTTTGGCTTTGGCCTTGTCTTGACCCAATAACTTTACCTCAGATCAAGCGCATATAAAAGGGTCTATTAAATATTTACACATGATTTCATCTGTGTGTGTGTGTACAAGGAGTTGAAGTCCCTTTGTTTATCGAAACCACGTTTTCACAATCACGTTTTGCTTCTCCCTCTCTCTTGCTCGTTTGCGAAAAATCGACTTCCGCCTGATTAACACTAGGCGATGGTGATGTTTTTCGGTCCGCAAAAGGTGTTGCTTGAGGTGGAACTTTGAGTTCGCACTACCTTCCCCGTAAGGAAAAGGGAAACGTATCCTCTGACTTTTGGTTTCATACAATTTTAAACGGCATTACCGGGCTTGCTGTGAATTGTGATAGTTTGTCAGATTTGTTTTCCTTGCTTTTGTTTAAAAAAAAAAACAATGTAACACCTCAACCCGCACCAAACATTTATGAGATCCTTTTGAGAATCCTCCGGAGAATAAAGGATTTTTACAGCTCTGTCAAAACTTTAAACGCGCATACATGTTTGGATAAGTATTTGGGACGTTTCATTCAGACGTCCTTTAGGATTTATTTCTTAAAAGTTGATAGAGGTAGAGCGGACAGCTAAATGCTTTTAAACTTTGACACTTGAGCTGTCAAAATGCCAATTGCTTGCAATTTTTACAAGTTTTCTAGAATTTTTGCGGGTGGGGGCTGCGTCATTTTGCATTAAGTGGTCGTAAATTGAGTTGTAAGCTGCCGCGTAGAGCAAATGATTTATGATGAGACTTTGCCCGCCAATTTTTTAAAATCCATGACACTTGGACACCTGGACACTTGTGGGATGAAATGCGTTTTACGTGGTGTGACGTTTGGTGTCTAATTTGTCAATGGACTTGGTCAAGATTCAATGAAAGATGTTGAAGGTGCTGACAGAGAGTTACTTACTTAAGGTGGTGCTACAGATCCTGGGCCTTAACCAACAAGTGTCTTCAGCCAGTTCGATCTTCAGCTAGTTGCTTCCAGTTTCGCACGCTAAGTTGGTTGAGGTCCCCTTAAACTTGCGTTCGGCTGACAGAGAGTTATAAGCATTTTTTCTCGTCCGGTTTTGAAAGGAATCACCTTGGCGGACCTCGATGAGCAAATCGAAGAAAACGACACTGGATGCTTTCGATTCTCGATATATGCACACCATGATACGGGGAGCACACTTGACTGGCGTACCCTAGTAGGGAGTGATCAAAGATAATGTAGAGTTACTAAGTTACGTATGGGTTGGTGAATTCTTTGGACCACCGTTTTACAAAGCCTAATACAGAGTTGGCCTTAAGGGTAACCTCGTCCATATGTAAACGGAAATTTAGCTCCTTATCACATAAAATGCCGAGACCGCGAAGAGATTGAACGGAGGTGATAGATTCATTATGCAAAAGGTAGAGTCGGTGAGGAGATTGGTGCCGTTTATGAGAAACAGTGATGGATTGGCATGTGGCAATATTTAATTCTAGACATTTTTGAGGCACCGGATCAAAAAACTATCTAGATCTTGTTGAAGGAGGATAGTATCTTGGGATGAGGAAATGGTTTTGAAAATTTTTGTATCGTCGGCGTAAAGGGAGACAGACGAGTGTTTGTGATCCTATCGAGATCGTTAATAGTTAATATGAAAATAAGGGAATCTAGATGGCTGCCTTGAGGAATACCAGAGGTGGCCAAAAAAGGAGCCAGGTGGGCTGACCTAAAACGAACACTGTAAATACGGTTTTCCAAGTAAGAAGATATCCACTTTGACAGTTTGGACATGGGGGGAACTACTACAACTTGATGATTGATACACGACAGTCTCGCTCGATTCGGCAATGATTCGAATATAATTGGAGCATTGTAGCCCGTTAGTATTAGGACGGGAGTCACAAGTCAGTCGCTTCACAAGTAGTGCCATGGAACAGATCTCCTGCATTTTTGGTCATTCCTGTCATTAGTTATAATCTTGCCACTTACTTGGATATGTAAGAACGAGCTGGTCAAGACTGGTTTAACAAGCTCGCTGGGCCATTCTGCGGTCATAACTGAGCAATGATTATTCTGATTATAAGCGGAGAACAACAACTGCAACTAATCAGAAACAGCCCTAAAAAGCCTGTTGTGCAATTCAAAATTCACCTTATATTGGTGCCGGGACATGGGGACTTTTCAGGCAACTGCGTGGGTAGTGAACTCATCAAAGAGGCCCAATTCTACTAATTCTTCTGGATAAGGGGAATTACAGCATGCCTCTCGCCATCTGCGAATTGCTACTTAAAAGAAGCGCAATCAACATCGCTTATCACAGATGAACAGAAGGTAACATCTCCCTTATCACCAAGCAGATTTGGGCAAAGCTGGATCTCAAACGATCTCATTGTGCCATCAGACAGAAAAGACACTGCACTATCGAGAAGCACACCAATAAGCTGGGCCTCCTCTACAATAACTTTTGCAGGAGCTGTATGGACGAGGAGGAGGAGACAATTCTCCACCTTCCTTTTAGACTTTATGTTAACTTTCTCTACGTGTTGTTTGACATTACTAAGCGACGAACTTCGAAGGCCTGAGAACTGTCAAGTTGATCTTTTTGATTTAATTCCCTGAAATTAATTATCTGTTAGGGCAAGTATAAACAACAAAGCTGATGACAACCAGGCTGTAAAAATGTCACAACTTTCCTGAAATCAATAGTTATAGGTGGTTAATCTTTTTCATTTCTTTCAAAACTTTTACTTCCACAGAAGTACCCATGTCACTTGTCCATATCATCCTCCCTTCACATTCTGTTCCTAGATTTGTCCCAACAAAATTTATCAATTATGTTGTTCATCATTGTCATTCGAATAATTTGTTTGTCCTTGTGTTTCGAATTGCTTGCCAGGCTTTCATTCAATCAACCACTTTTGACACATGTAACTGACAGATGAGTGAAAATTGTGGCTCTCTCTCGGCTAATTCACTTTTAATTTGATTCCCAACACATCCAAACGTATTGTCAACTTAATTTATTCTGTTTAGTCTGTTTCCTGTCGATATGTCTCTTGTTTCAAGTTGACATGGTATCATTCAACAGAAAACTCGGTTCTCTCGCACTTCTCCTTCTACCATTCGATACTTTGGGTAATGTCCTTGCTTTTGTTTACCACAAAAACCAAACACGTCCTGTCTGCCTGTCCCCGTCTCTGGCTGCGGTTGAGCTGTTTGCCTTAAAACCAAACAACAAAAAACAAAAGTAACACTCCATCGAGGCGCATAAATTGTCAAATGGACTGAGTGGTGGGCGAGTATTAACAAAAAAAAAAAAACAACAAAACCCCAAGTAAAAGTATCTACAAAGCCTACAAATCGGATTGCCGTTCGCATGGATACGTATCGCTAATAATTCAAAGCAAATTGTATGTATTTAGTTCAGCACTGCCGATGGGGCTTGTTCTGTCCATTTTGCTTCTCCAAGGTCCAACCAAGGTCCAAGTGAGTTAGTCTAGGGCTTCGTAGTGGACTCTCGAATACATTCGACGTTAATAGGATTAATTGTGCGCCCCATAAAGTTTCTAGTTTGTGTGTGTGTGCAAAGACCACCCCAAAATCAGAACGAACTTTCTGCTGATGCATAACAAAAACTATTTTATGTACACGTTCAAGCAGACTCCCTTATGCGGCGTATTTTCAGGGCCGAATCAGTTACCCCCAATGCCTCGGATTTTATTTTTTTTTTTCACATGACCGCCTTCGGTATGTGTACCACACGGTGAGGTAATTAGTTCCAGAAGTTGTTGTGATTTTGTGGTGCGGACGTGTTGTAGGTGTTGGGTTCGGATCGGAGTGGGTTCATTGAAATGATAATCTATGGGAAAATTATTTAATTTGTACCTCCATGCGAAGAGTTAATTGAAGTGGACCTAGTACAGTGTTCACAGGTGAATTGAATACGTAACCCAGGGAATGTGTTCAATTGGGCCTCTGTGCAGTCGCCAATGTAAAGTCAATTGCTTATGACTGTTGAAACGGATTGCATCATCGCATCGTGCTGAGGTTTGGAAAGACTTGTATAACGGTGATGACGAATGAAATTCTGCCTGGACGATGTTAGCCAATAATTCCGTCCACCTGACTTGGAGGAAGTAAAGATAGCCCTATCTAAACTGAAGCTAAAGCTGAGTGCTTAGTTGCCGAGCTATTTAAAGCAGTGGAAGATGACTTGGTAAGGAGGTTGCACTCACTCGATGTATGGAATCATTTGCCCGGTCTTCAAGAAAAGAGATCTTTAAACCGCGCCAACTATAGAGGTGTAAGAAAAAGTCTCCAGAAAATCGCCTTTAAGGTCTTATCTGTCGCATTGCTTAAGCGCCTAAAGCCCTTTGTCAACTTAATGACTAGTCCGTTTCAGTGTGGCTTTGGGCCAGGAAAGTCCACCATGGACTAAACTCAAGAAAACTCAGGAATTCCAAATCGATACCCATCACCTCTTTATGGATTTCAAGGCCGCGTAGGTAGGACAGTGTTGCGGTCAATTTACCACAACATAGGCCACCCCTGCTCTTCCCTTCACATCCCCGTTACCCTGTTTTTTATCCGAAATTCCGGGAGAGGGGAGGGCAGCCATGGGCCCATAAGCCATCGGCCCACACCCCCCGCATCTTAGAGGAACAATCGCGAGCAAGTCGGCTTAGACTAGAGACGGACGGTCTCTATATTAGAGAAGAGACGGACGCTCTCGTAAAGCAGGAGCAGACGTACGGTCTGCGAAGAAACGGACGGTCTCAGGAGAACAGACACGCCCAAACCAGACTGGCAGATGAACAGTCTGCGAAGGTACAAACGGTCCCAAGGGCACAAACATACCTTAGCCTCGAAATGAGACGGTCCCGCAACACCGAGCGACGAATGATTCTCCAAGGTCAGTAGACGCACGGCCTATGATGAGGCGGACGACGTGTGAAACCCGACTACCAGACGGACGGGTTGGTCATAGAACACCTAAGCAACACGGTCACCCTAAAGATTTACAAAATGTGCGGAATGGCACACTATCCCGAAGTCCCTATCCCCTAAATCTGCGCAAAGGTCCACTGGAGTGAGGTAGCTCCGCGATGCAGCAACTGCTTTCTTAATCTGGACGGGTGGGCTAACAGAGGGTACGGTAGCAGAGGCAGTCTTGCCACCAAATTCCCTCGAACGAACTGCGGTTGCCCAGACTCCGCTAGCTCGGAACTTTCTCAATCCCTATACAAAGATTGAGTGGCGCCCTTGAAAAGAAAAAGAAAAAGCCGAACACCCCTTTGCTGGTGCTATGTAGCGCACGACGAATGAACCCACCTCAGCTGAGTGGTCGGCGCAGGCAACACTCAACAGGCTGCGAGTTGTTCATCCGGGGGAAAAGTGCAACAATAGCATTTATAGAAACGAGCTATACAGAGCCTGTTTTAGCATCCCTGCCAAACTAGTCCGATTCTTCAGGATGTCGATGAAGATTGAAGACTACTCGCTGCTCCATCGAGATCGGTGAAGAGATCTTCAAGATCTTTTGTGTCAAAAAGGATTTAGACAAGGCGACGTCGTACTAAAAGCTATTGTGCGAAGCTTACATGCCCAACACCAGAGGCACAATCCTTCAAAAGTCTGAGCAGCTCGATATCAATATTGCGTTCGCGAGTATTGAGGTAAAAGTGGCTAAGATGCGTTTAAATGTCAATGAGGACCGCCAACAAAGAATGACACCCATCACGGACGTTTCAGACAAAATGTCACCATGGAGAGATATAACTTTGAAGCAGTTAAGGACTTTGTCTACCTATGCTCCGTTATAAACTCAGACAATGAGACCAGTGGCGAGATCTAAAGAAGAATAACTCTTGCCAATCACTGTTTCTTCGGGTTAAGAGTCGCAAAGCCGTTTCTTGACCAACTTAAGCAACTCTATACAAAACCCTGATCATCCAAGTAGTGCTCGATAGGGATGGGCTTTGTCAAGAATGGACGAAGTCTCCCTACATTGTTTCGAGAAAAAGGTCCTTTGGGTGATCAATGGTCCCGTCTGCATATAGACGGTGAGTGGAGGAGAAGATATAACGGCGAACTGAACGGGCAGTTAAGCAACATCGACCTAGTCAAAAGGGTCCAAAGGACGTGTAGAGCGCACCGACCCGAAAAACCTTGAAATCTGAGGGACGACGCACTAGAGGTAGACCGTGCACAAGTGGAAATGGACCTCAACCAACTTGCGAATCTGGAGGCAGCTACAAAGCTAATGATAGAGCTTCTGAAGACGTTTGTGGTTCAAACCCAAGTCCACCCCGGACTGTAGCGCAATCAAAAGGAAGTAAGATGAAAGGATGTAGCTTAAATATACATTCAGGAACTACAGAGCATGTGTGTGTTGAAGGAGTTGTTTCCTTTGGACTTCCTCGCTTCGCCTCGAAATGTTTTATCTCTTAAAACCTTTCTATAAATATCTTCAAGCTAAATGAAAAGTTTCATAGAAATCGATACAGTTGTTTTCCAGTTATAAGCGCACAACCAAACATCTCTCACATACCTCCTTTCAATAATACAACAGTGATTTAGAAATAACTTATCCTAGAACAATGGAATTTCAAGGACATAAACCATTAGTCGATGAGGGTTTTGTCTTGCCACTTGGAATCCTTCCAGATTAATATCAATAACACGAAGGGGGAAGTATTGCCTCCCCAAGGGTCTCCCTTCATCTCCATTATCCAATTCATATTTTTTGGTTAGATTTTCCGCTGCCACAAGCACGAAGTAATTTAATCCCGTTTCATCGAAACATAAACACAACTTTGCCTCCTTGAACAATGTTTGAGTGTAAATACGTACATCTGCTTCTGACCAGAAAGTCTTACAATCCAATTATAAACAATTTGAGGACGACTCGCAGGCAACTTAAATAGAATTGACTAGGAAGTAGGAATACCCCTGTGCTTGGATCTTGAGAAATCTAAAAGTCAAGGGATAAGCACAAGGATAAGTGTTCACAAACAAGAGTATCCCTTCCGGCAATAGCTCCCTGACAACGACTACCACTGAATGGTTGCGCTGTTGTGTATCCCCTTGTGTAACGCAAAGGGATGTAGCGTCATTGTTGAACCTTTTAACGAGATTACTGGCAGAAGAAAGACCAGGTCCTTGTCGAGAGGAAGAAAGGGATTTTTTTTTCTCAACGGATTACGAAGACCTAATACAGTTTAAAGCGAGAACAAGCATTGAGGATGTATCATAGCTATACACCGTGCCGCGTGGCATTGGCGAGTATTGTTTCTTGTTTGTTTGCCAATTAACTGTAACGAAAGGCATGCGATAGACGTAATTAATTTATTTTTGGGGTTTCGAATTTTTAAGGCGAGTCTCGAGTTCAATTGTGTGCCACCTGCCTGCCTACGAATACTCGAATTGGAATTGAAATGTTTGTTGATTTAGAGAATATATAGCGTGCTAAATAAATATTAAATGCCACGAGTAACTTGCGAAATTTTTGACTTGTTGTAGGTGACAGGTAGGTAGGGAACAAGAAATTGCAAAGGTATTACATTCCTCTCTGGTCACGTCCTTCAACGGGATGAAAAAATGGAAATAAAATCGTCGCGAATCTTGTGAAAAATATGATATGTCCCGATTGCTTTTCATGACAATGGGGGTTTTTTGAATTTTCGTTTCCCCTGGGATTCAGAATATCACAATTTCGTCCTTCTAACCTTATGAACCCAGGAATAGGTATTCGAAAATGATTCGCCCTACGCGATGAATCTATTTCTTTGTTTGCGTCCAATTATTTAATGCTGCCTTTGATCTCACGTCGAAAGATGAACATTTTGTACTCCAACGCTTGACAAAGTGTTTAGAAATAGAAACATGTGTCATTAGATATATCATGACTGTAATTTGTCATGATATATGTCATGATACAAATAAAAATACAAATTACAGAAATTTTTGGCAAGTTCCAGTGCCAACAAGTGGACGTATGTCTATTCGGACTTGGCAGCTTTTGTCTTCATACCTGTCCTGTTGACTTTTTTCCTTGGCGGTTGGTAGCACAACGTGACTTTGGCACAATGGACTATATCTCAAGGATGACGATGTGGTCGATCGTTCAGTTTAGTACTCCGCACTCATATTCTGCGGTGGTAACAAAGCTCCATTTAAAGAGATTACTCCCGCATCGACAATGGTTCGTCCTTATCCAGTTCAGCTTGACTCACGTTTTTCTTTTTCTCTAAAGCCGGCAACCTCTATTTTTGGGTCTGTTACGCAGTTTTGACAGAAGTTTGACCATGCAAGCGCAATTTCGAAATTGGAGTGGCTTACACAACTTGAGTCTTGTTGAGCTCCTTGTTTGAATGTCGAAGTGGATTGGGAGATCAACGGGGTGGTGTGATGCTACTAAGAGTTGAAAATCACAGAACGGTACCCGTAATAGTGCTCATGACTAGCCGTCGGTAAACATTTGCGACCTGGGCACTAAAAATTATACAATGCGTGATTTAAGAGGTTTTTCAAAAATCTTAGAGAAGGTTGGTAGCAAGGAGATGGGCTTGTAATTTGCTCAATTCTTCCTTTTGCCTTTCTTAAAAAGCGGTATAATTTCAGCGCATGTAAGTGTGTGTGTAAGGGGAAAACAGCCGTTTTGAACACTAAGATTTTAAACAAATAACTTAAGACGTCAACCACATATAAGCAAATTTTTTTCAATGAAACACTTGATATACCATCAATTGTAAAGGGTCTTGCAATAGGGACGTCTGCACTTTGACAGTTGATAGCGGCCATATTGTTGAAGCGACATCTGTCAAATTGGCTGTCATTCAGTCTGTTTTGTCAAATCACCATGGATGGATATATCGTTCAACAACACGTGCAAATATTAAAATTGTTTTATCAAAATGGGTGTTGTGTTCGGGCAACGTTCCGCAGGCTTCGCCCATTTTACGGTCCCCATAATCGTCCTTCCGAGAGAACTATTCGCAGGGTGGTGGATAAATTTGAGTCCACTAGTTCAGTAAACGATCAACCAACACCCGTACGTCGACGAAACGCAAGACCTGCCCAAAAACATCGCCTCTGTCTGTGAGAGTGTGTAGGAGAATCGAGGCAGTCGATTTCGCTTCGCTCACAAGAACTCGGCCTTTCGCAGACCACAACTTGGCGAATTTTACGTCGTGACTTGGGCCTGCACCCGTACAAAACTCAACTGACCCAGGAGCTGAAGGTTAACGACCATAGACAATGACGCGTGTTCGCTGAATGGGCTCTGGAGCAGTTGGAAATCGAAAAATCATCTTCAGCGATGAGGCCCATTTCTGGATGAATGGGTACGTCAACAAACAAAATTGTCGAATTTGGGACGATACCAATCCACATGAGATCCAAGAGCGTCCAATGCATCCCGAAAAAGTCACTGTTTAATGTGGATTTTGGGCTGGCGGCGTCATCGGTTCATATTTCTTTGAGAACGACGTTGGCCAGGCCAACTGAATTGGATGATATGGACACCATCGACATGTGGTTTCAACAGGATGGCGCTACGTGCCACATAGCTCACGTCACATTGGAAATTCTGCACGAGCGATTCGAGGGCATGGTCATCTCATGTGGAGGTGATGTGAACTGGCCACCGAAATCGTGCGATTTGACCCCGTTAGAATTTTTCTTGTGGGGTTTTCTGAAGTCGCAGGTCTATACGAATAAGCCACAAACCACAGCGGCCCTCAAGGCCAACATAACCCATGCCATCGGTCAAATTCAGCCTAATTTATGCGCCAGAGTCATGAAAAATTTGACATTTCGGATGCGCGCCACCTTGAGAAGCTGCGGCTGACATTTGCACGATGTTTTATTCCATACATAATGCCATTGATAGGCCAATTTTGGATTTCCTGAATCGCATCTTGCAGTTTTTCTATCGAATGAATATTGCTCTCTGCAACTGACATTATGGCTGTATCGTCCGCGAATGTGGCAATTGCGTTATTTTCCAAAGATGGTATATCGCAAGTATATTAAAGGTAGAGTACTGGTCCAAGTACGCTACCTTGAGGTACAAAAGCTTTAATTTCCTTAAGTTCCGAATACGCAATCTGTTCTTTTATACGAAAGTATCTGTCTGTAAAATAGGATTCCAGGATCTTTGTATGTGGTTTGGGAAGAGCCTTTTTCAGTTTATAGATCAGTCTTTCGTGTCAAACTTTATCGAATGCTTGCGCTACATCCAGAAAGACTGTAAAACAAACTTTTTTCTCTTCCAGTGCTTTTTCAAAAATGTAAGTGATCCGGTGGACCTGGTCGATTGTGAAATGTTTTTTTCGGAATCCAAATTGATGGTTGGGAATAATTCGCTCTATAAAAGTTGTTAGTCTTTTGAGAAGCAGTCTTTCAAACAGTTTTGACATTATAGGCAGTAAGGATATTGGCCTATAAGATGATGCTTCGTGAGGTGGTTTCCCAAGTTTCGCTATCATGATTACATCAGCTACTTTCCATAATTGTGGCACGTGCTTAATTCTAAATGCGGCATTAATGATGTTCGTTAGATTCAAAATTGCCTTTTCAGGAAGCTGCTTAGGAATATCTCCAGTTATGAGATCAAAGCCAAGGGCTTTTACAGATATTTTTACTTCATTTTTGACTTTGGCTGGCCTTATTGGTTCAATTTCTTAATCGTCTTGTTCTTGTACATCGTTGGGCAACTCGTCGACGCCACCTGAATTTGGTTGGAAAATTTCTTCAAGATATTCTGCGAATCTTTCAGCTTTATTTTTGTTGCCCTTAGCCTGCGTTCTAATTGGTGGAATTTGCATAATTGGCCTTTTTAGGTTTTTTGTGGCTTTCATTAGGCAGAATTCTTAGGTAAAGATTGAATGATTAAATTTTCGATTCTTTGATGGATCTTTTGACTTGCTGCGTGAGATTGTTCAGTCTATTTTTGTCTTGCGGAGCTCTGGTATGATGCCATCGCTTCCGGCCAGTAAGTTGTCTGATTTCTTCCGGATAGTTGTTTCCTTTAAGCCTTATTCTGATTGATGGTGTATTTTTCCACGCTGAGTGTGGAATATCCTTAATAAATTTGCTCTGCATCCAGTTGTTCTTTACATCGTTATGGTACAGCTGATGCTATCTTTTCTTCAAGCGTTGGGTTGGGTCAGCGTTGGGTTGTCTTTCTTTTGAATAATGTTTTCTCTTAAGGTAAGTAGGATCGGGAAATGGTCCGAGCTCAAGTCTAGACTATCATCTATTTGTAGAAAGTTACTTGTAATGTTTTTGACAAGAATTAAAAACAAAACTATTCGAAAGAGTGTTTACTGACGATACGTACGAGGAAATGGAACAGTGGCAGCCTGCAGAGGGTTCAAGTATTCATTGAGCTTCATTGGAGATGCTATCTGAATCAGTAAAACTTACACCATCAATTTTTAGACTATAGCTTTGGATAAGCTGTTTACTTTTGCCCAGAATACTATCAACCACTTTCCATTATTCTCTTACATTACGCCTAGCACGTTCAAACGACTTACAAGTCACAATACAACTTTTTACGTGTTTTTTTCAATATTTCCGTAAATGTTTTTTGCACAGATCGCAATAATACTTGTATTTACTGATGTTATGCGGATGTTTTCCGCATTCCCCTGCAAATTTATTATTATGTGTCATCCATGGCTTTAAGTATTTTTTACTCGAATTTGACAAAGTATTACAATTTTTAACATGTTTCTGTAAAATTTGGAGAAAGAGATCAAAAGTAGGGTAAACAATTCCAAGAGCCGTGGGGCGAAAGGCGGTGGCATCCGCACCGCACCCCATGTGGTACTAGCTTATTTGTGTAAAATATTGATTCAAGTCTTCAGTTTGTTAGAAATCTTCGAGAGATGTTTGTTGAAAGACAGCTTCCGATCTAGTCTAACGTCGATGTACTTAGGGTTAGTGTTGGATCCATAAGTGATCCCAGTGAAGGCGGCACCATGCGATGCATCCACCTCTTTAACCTAGGGTTAGTGTTGATTGAGTATATACTCTTCACAGGCATGACAAACCTAAGAGAGTATAATCTGTCATGAAAAAGGTTGTCAATCCCCCATTCGGAGTCGGCAATAAAACTGTAGGTCCCTTCCATTCATGAGGTTAGGCCTTGGCTCTCGATGAGTTGTCGTGCCAAATATTTGTATTTTTTGTTTGAGTATAACACCTTTAAAAAGCACACTTTACTCTAACATGGGCGACCGGACAGAGGCGCTTAAAGTCAGCGCAAAGCCCTCTTCAATGAGTCTATCTCTTTACGGACGGCTATAAGGCAGCCAGTGTCTTTTCAGAACACTTTAACATTCACCACTTCTTCAGTCTCTCTGATGACTGTAGTTGTAGTGTCTTCCAACAAGGCCAAAGCTTGGATAAAGATTAACCCAGTATCATCCCGCCTTGCTCATTGAAACAAGGCACAAAGCTCAAGGAGAGGCAAATTACAGATGTTCCTCTTTAGACACTTATGCCATCACAAGGAAGTTATGACCTGTATTTGATAAGTCTACGACCGCCAAAGGATACAAAATCCCTCTCCACCATTGTAGGTGTGATAATGGGTCATAACACTCTACGATACCACATAAAGAAACTCCATATTAAGGCAGAAGACCTGTGTAGAGGCTGTGTCCATGAGGACAGAACCCACTTCCTCTGCCACTGCCCCGGCCTGTACCATCTAAGATACAAATTCCTCGGGCGATATTTCTTCCGGGATATCGAGGAACTATCTGGTAAACCGGTGAATGATCTGAACGGCTTCATCAAATCCACAGGATGGTTTGTACCACTAACGCAGTATGTAGTTACTAATACACTTTTTATGCGGGTAACGTTTAAGGGTAAGATTTCCCCCTATGGATAGCACAGTGGGTCTTAGAGACCTGAGTGTGGCGCAGAGGAAATCCTCTTCGCCGGCCCACATACCTAACCTAACCTAACCCAGTATCATGCGCATATATTGGGATTTATGTATAGCGATAGCTAAGCTGCGATCAGATCCCAACAGAACCTAGGCTAGCGAAGGACCGCAGCATGTCACTTAAAGCCATTGCTAACCAGCATAACGTCACACTCAGTGGGGTCTCAGATCACAGTGACATTCCGGGGAACTTTGCAGCTGACAAATTAGAAAAGTAAGGCTGTTAACGTTCAGTCGGTAGGAAGTTCGACCATGTCAAAGCGCTTTTATCGTTTGTGAAATACTTGGTTCACATCACTGCTCTGTCGAAAGCAATGCTATGCAACAATGCAAGCCTAATTTGGCCTTTCGTCTTTAATTCATTTATTCGGCTCAAAAGAGACCAGCTCTCGAAACTAACTGACGTCTTAACAGGGCACTGCATCCTAGGCATGCCCAGCTTTTGTGCATTGTATGCAATGGTGTAAGAGCTGTACAGACATCTAAATTCTATGAACACCACCAACCCGACCTATCCAAACTACTGCGCAAGGATGTCTGAATGGTTTCAAGAGAAGACTGGAGTCCAACCTCTTATACTCACAGTTGTAACACAATGAACCTCCTTTTGGTCTAGGTGTACCTCTTTCTGAAAACCACTTCAAACTCACTAGCGATTCAATCTTAACATAACTCAATTTGCATCTTTAGGGTCTTCGGGTCTTCGAACGATAGAAAAAGCTTTGATCTAGAAGCATTGAAGCTCGGCTTTGTAAAGCAAATACATCTTTGTATGACAAGCTACGAACAGTGTAAACACGACTACGTCCGAAGGAAATAGATGGTGAGAATTCATCCCCTCTAGGGTACATGGGGGCCTGCTCTTTACCTAGTCCTAAGCCCTACTTAAAAGTATGCTTTCACAGAGACACGGTCTTCTAATGAAAGTCGCCGTAGCTAACTCTTTTTCTAAATTTCATTTCAGATCTACAAGTACATCATAGCAACGACCCAACTAACAGCGAACCAACTATTCAGGACAACGGTGAGTGCCTGTTAAGGACTTCACTTACAGATCGTTAATATTTTAAAAAAAATATATTTAACACAGTTCTTTAGAATGAGCCTCTTCTAAATTCATGAAAATTCTAAAACAACCTGTAGCCCATTCTTCGCAAGTCCTCACCGACGTTTACAAATGAATTTGACATTTCGCTAAAAGCTCTACCACCCACCATCCCTTCGTCGCTTAGCTACACTACTACTCACCAAATTTGTATCCCCATTTACCGCAATAAAACCATTTTAAAAAGATTCTATTACTCTCGTGCTTACACAAAAGAAAATGTGAACAAATAAAAAAAATATAAGCATCGTTGGCTTAAGATACACTCACGGGGGATACACTTCGCAGTGGTGCCCACGTTGGTTTGAGCATCCGTCATCTTTTCACAGGTTGAAGACAAATTCCACTTGTTTCCTCGTACCCCTTGGCCAATGTGTTTGCGCTTCTCACGTGTTGTATGCATATTCATGTCTAGTATGTCGTCCTTCATACATATGTACATCCAAGGCCTAGAAGGAATATCATCAAGGTGGGTGAAGGCACAGATATGTGTGTCACACTAAAAGAGCCTATAAATGACGTCAAATGAAAAATTGTTCACGTTTTATATTGGGTGGCTAAATACGTATACACATGCATACGGTGAACACACTACATAATCCTTCTGAAGAGGACAACTTCTTATAAGATAACGTTCAAGGCGAAGGACATTCAATGTGTGTTTGTGTGTGCTGTTATTGCCATGTTCCATCAACCCTTCAAACGATAATCATTATACAAGATGGGTGTGTATGTGTCTGTGTGGTTTCATAGTGATACAAGAATCTTGTTATGTTCATTGTCACGCCAGACTAACAAGCGCCCCAACTAAGAAGACCAATGGCGTTGGCGAACCTACTTTTGAAGAAGGCAAATGTCACTTTAGAACGCACTTTGCTGCTAGTCTTTGTCACTTGTGATAACACGAGCTATTAATGTTGCAATGGGGACTTGAAAGTATCTGAGAGTGGTAAGTCTGTCTGTATGGACGTTTGAAGGATTCTGTCGGGATTATTGTAGCTGACGAAGCAGGTGATGGAATCTCAAGTTGCTGGAGAGACTTTGAATGGTTAATTAAGAAGGCCTACTTCACTAAATACAGAAGTTTAGAAAAGGTTAAAAAGAATAATGTCGCCACTACAGTGTCCTCTGGAGGTTCAGGAAGAAGTATAAGTGGCGTTAACCCTACGTGAAGGATTGGTAACTTGTTTTAATTCGTTCTAGAGTTATGAGTGAACAAAGAAAAGGTAGTTAACCCACGGTTTTCAGTAATGAATGTGTGTGTGCTGTAGTGCCCACGGGTAACTATATACAATAAGTAGTCACGTTCGAAAATTTGCGATGCACAGTCCAGCTTGACAAGAATCCTCGAATTGTTCCATACTAGTTTCGCTAGATGGGCGAAGCTGGAAACAACAACTGATGACATAACGTCGTCTCCTAATCAACTATATACCTTGACGCGGTGTAGGGCCTTAGTAGTGTCAAAGATTCTCTTGAATCAAACTCTCAGATGAGACTCGAAGCTAAAATATAGTCATATCCCAACCCATCATCACTCACCAACTCCTTTTTCCCAGTGGTCCCAGCTGCCACGCCGACGTGGGCCCAAAAAGGACAAATTCCTGCTTCTACGCTCATTCCTCAGAGTGTAGCCCATAGTGAGGCCAATACATCCAGAACACCAAGAGTTTCCTGCCCGATGGAAACCAGGCCTGAACCCAAAAAAGATATTCTGGGTCATAGGAGAACGCTCACCCAAGAGAAGAGATTGGCAAATGCTTATTGAACGGTCAAACATTTGGGCAATGTGCAAGTGGCTTGTCTAAGTATTAGAGACCGACTCTCTAGAGAGAAGCCCTAGGAGGAGAAGACACCTAGAGAGATCCCCAATGAAAAGAAGGCTAGTGGCTAGTGGGAAAGAAGAAGGAGCACCACAAGCCCAAACCGGGCCCATCCAAAGTTCACCCCACACGACAGCAGAACCGCCCACCCACCAAATCAGTCGCCGAAAGACTGACTGTCAGACCGGCCAAAGACGAACCTGTAGCGAGCGGTTTGAAGAGAAGCATTGATTCCAAAACCCTCCGACGGCAAACTGCAATAAGCCAAAGACCTCAGGTCATATGGCCGCCTTGGCAGATAGTGTCGTTGCCGTCAAAAACGAGGGATGTTCGGCTGAATGAAGAATGGCAATGGCCATAACGCTAGATGAACCGTCATCTAGCCCAATGCCATTCCTTGGGCAGCTTCCAAACCATTAAGGGTATCCGTATATTGGTCTGCCAGGATTAGTTCACCCTCAAATGGCTCAATGAAGAAGTCCAGAAATAAGTGATGCCATGGGATGACGTAAAGTTAAAAGTGGCCATGAAAAAAGATCTGCCAACCAGACCCAAAGCCAGGACCCTCATTCTACATAGTATGTGTAGGGAATGGCTGGAGCGGTTTCTGAGAAAGCTTAACCCAGAGTTTCCAAGCGCCGACTGAAAAGTCCTTGAAATGGAAACATCCACTGAAGCGGGCCAGGATGCTGTTGTGATGTTCAATCATAAAACAATGGCCTTGCTTCCATCCAAGAGCTATAGACTTAGAGTCGGCCCAAATATGGTAAAGGTGTGACGGAGGGAGGGTCATTAAACCATACAAAACATCCATTTCCACTGACGCTAGTGTGCTCCAAGCAGAAGTTCTAGTGATAACCGAGATCCTCAGTAATAATTCCGTGAACCCACATTGACATATATGTACATCGATAGACAAGCTGCCATCAAAGCCTTCTCATCAACAATACTAAAATCAAAACAAGTAAAGACGTGTCGGAATGAGTTAAAAATCCTAAGCTCAAAGGATAAGGTCTAACTCTGTTTGATCCCGGGGAACAGAGGCATAGATGGCAATGAAAACCCCGATGAACCGGCAAGAATGGAATCAAAATTAAACCAAGCAATAGTCCAACACCCGATTCTGACTCCTATAGAGGTTCTAAAACAAAACATGGGGTTAGACTTGCCGAAGGAGCACACTTCCAACATGTCGCATATCGAAGAAGATGTCGTCACAACACAGTAAAAGGAAACAAAATAAATGCTTACGTTGCATAGATCGCATCCTCATTGGCTACAACCTACTGGCGCCCCATCTAGGAAGTGTGGGACTTAGTACAACCGAGATCTTTAGAGGCTTCCTCTGCGGCTGTCCAAGCTTCGGCAGAACACAGAAAACGACCTGAAGTGCTTGCTTCTTTAGCGACCCGAACAAACTGTCAACCATGCCACCGAAGGCCATTCTAAAATGCATACTGGATCCGGGATGGTTAAGGTAGACGACCAATAGATAACAACTAATCCCTTTCCTCTTCAAAACAGGTACACGCATGTAGGATCCCAAAACGGAGCTCACAATGGATCCATGACGATCTGAGTGAGGTGACGCTTAACATCAAGCTGCCACCGTCTTAACCTAACATGTTCCACACATGCACCGGATTACGGCAAGGAGACCCGCTGTCGTGTGTTTTCTTTAATCTTGTCGCGAAAGGCCGCCGTAGACACAGAAGGCATAATATTTAACAAATCCGTCCAGCTGCTGGGCTGCGCAGACGATATCGACATCAACGCCCGTTGCCAGCGTGCCATTATTGAAGCTTTTACGGCGAAAGAAGAACTAGTCAAACGAGTTGTTCTGGGGAGATGACCAAAAACAGTTTAGGACAGGACTACCTCGGATCTACCACGGAGCGAAAATGAACTCCACAAATGACACCCTGGTGACGAAGGATAACCTTAGGCAAACGTTGCTACGTCGGTGGGTCCAAACAAATAACTCGACGGTCCAAAAGCATGCTCTAGAAAGCTCTGATCTTGCCAGTCTCGCTTTATGGAGCTGAATGCTGGACGATATGTAAGACAGCGAAGCAGATCTTGGGATCATTTGAAAGAAAAATTCCACGTTGAGTATTTGGTTCTTTCACGAGGAGGACGAATGAAAGAGAGGATACACCCTTGAGTTGTATAAAGAAGTGGATTTAGTCCGGAAAGCAAAAATCCATCGACTGAATTGGCTCGGCCAAATCGAGCGAATGGAAGAGAACACACCAGGTAAGAGGGTCTTGGAATCCCAGTTCACGAAGAACAGATTAAAGATTTAAAAATTAACCAATTGCGGTCGTTATAGAAACCTCTGTCTAGTAAATTGGAAGCAGCGTGCCTAGCAACGTGAAGAATGGAAGGCGTCATTAATTCAGGCTCTGACCCTCCAAGGATCGCTGGCCTGATAACAAAATCTTCTTTGAAGAAATGTCTATCGTTTAAATCTATGCATTCGTTGCCAAGTAACATCCTCACAGACAACTTGAGACCAAAGTAGATCCATTCCCCTCGGTGAACGAAGATTGAAAAGAGATTCTTTCCCCATCTCCTCCTTTTTTTTTAAATTTTCTTAAACAACATCCTTCCTTTTATAAACAGCTTCAACAGCCTAATAATAATTGGCTTAGTTTCCTTGACAAGGATGCCGACAAAAAAAACGGAATCTAATTACCTAATAGATTATTTAAAGATGATTAAGTTCTCCTCTCACAAAGAAATTCTTCTCATTCCTTTCTATTATACATCTCAGCCAGACGACTGCATCCAAGTTATAGTAGTAAAGTAGGTTAAGGACTTCTTAGAATCGTACCTGTTGCCATGGTTAGAGATGCAAAGCCAAGATGGAAATATTATTCTCCATCCATTTACTTACCTTCTTCTTTAAAATGATGAAAAAAATTAATCCATTTCGGATCTGTAAGAAAGATGAGAGAAAACAAAAAAAGGAATGTTAATCAGAGTCCTTTTGGAAAACATCCTTTAAAAAACGAGAAAAAAAAAGAAAGTCATAGAGATAAAAATAAGATGTCATGGTTTCATAATTATGTGGAAAACAAAAGAAGTCAGCAAGACGTGTTCCATATGGAAAGGAGAAAATTCGTTTGAATAATGTCAGGACATGACTCTTAAGTCCGTTTTGTGTTTTTTTTTTTAAATTACTTTGCAAGGAAAGGACAGCCTTGACTTTGTGTCATTTATATGGGGTCTGTTAAAGAAATTCAAAACTCAGAATCTGTTAATAGATATGAGCTCCTTAGCTGCTTTCATTGTCCTACAACAACTAAAAACACTTTCAAGGTAGCTTTAGTTTACTACGCAATGTGCCACCAAGAGTACCTATGCTCTCAAGTATAATCAAAGGCGCAGGGTCATAAGTCCACATGGGTGGGTTATAAGTTCACAATTGATTTGTAGATTTATAACCCACCCAGGTGGGTCAAAAGTGCACACGAAATTTCTGTGGACTATTTACTTATCGATTGTGGTGGTCTTATGGCTCACTGGGGTGAGTCATAAGTCCATACTTACTAAAAACTCATAACACCAAATGAACATAACAACAAAAACTTGTTGCTCCTCATCGATTTTGGACATAAAGAGGACCGTAGCAGCGAAGCGGTGCAATACAGATTCCCAATATTTCAAAGTTTTTCAACAAACTCGCGACAGAATTGTGCACTTATGGCCCACTTCCTTTTTAACATTGTGGAATTGTAACCCGAAATGTTGTGGACATTTGGACCACTTAGGTGAGTTATAAGATCACAATTGGTTTGTGATATTATAACCCACCCATGTGGGTCAAAAGTCAATTGTGGACTTTTGGCCTGTGGACTTATGACCCTGCCCCTAATCAAACACTTTGCGTGCAAATATACTCCTTTTTTCGTTTTAAAGATGCTTCATGCACCATCATGGATGAGGTTGCTCTTTTTTTTTTTAAGTCCCGTCTGCATAGACGATGAGTCAAGCAGGATGTACATCGACAAACTGTACGACATCGACTTAGCTAGAAGAGTAAAATTCCAACGACTGAGGTGGCTAGGTCATATAAAACGGATGGACCCCAATGCTCCGATCCGAAAAATCTTCGAATCCACTCCCGACGGACAGAGCTGTAGAGGAAGACCGCGACTCAGGTGGCGCATCCAAGGCAGCTAGCTAAATATCGAGCTGGCTGGAGACGTTTGTTGGTTGTGGCCAAGGTCCACCCCGGACTGTAGCGCCACCTTAAGTAAGTAAGTAAATAACGTTGAAGCTCCCGTGTCTTTTACGGAATTCTGTGGACTTCCCGCCCCATCTAATCCGAGATGTTTCCGATCAGTCTTCTTCTTACGTTCAAGCATTCTTGCAGCGCTGTGTGGTGATCAATTTGCCGGTTCCTTCCCAATCTCTATGTTTCTCTCGTAAATTTACTTTCTCCCCGCCGCGTAGGAGATCGACAGGGGAATTACTCTCGGGACCACGAGAACGGCTGGTTCCGACACTTCGGTAGGAGATCGCCACCCTCTTTGCAGTGTTGCTGCCTTTTCAGCCCACAGATCTCAACGGACCTGTGCCAACATCAAAGAGAGAGACTGGGACTACAGACTAATTCTAACTTGTCTAGAACTATAGAGACCGTACACTAGACCTGTGCTTACTTGAAGCTATCCTCAACTTAACCCCTAAACGCACTCATCCCTTCCCACTTTCGTTCCCCGAAAAAGGTTCATCAGGCCAGCCCACCCTTTATGTCTTGCAACACAACCAAACGCTAACTCCCATAACCGAAGGTGCAGGTCTATGGTCTTGTATTTTTGTAACCTTATTACCAGCTAAACAGTTGTTTATAAATTGTAGCCCAGGCTTACCATTGGCAATAGTTAACGTCGGCCGATAAGTTTTATGCTGGCAATCAATATCCATCGTAGTTGTATGTAAGATTGATGTTGTTCGCAGAAGATAGAGGCCTTCAAAAGACTGAAACAGGAAACGTCTACCATTTGATCATCTCAAGGTGGCCCGTTTGGTGGGAAGACTGCTGATCACGTGGAAATCTGTTCTAGACGATCTAACCTCTCCCTTCGTCTCTCCTGTGAAGTCGATATTGCCTCCTCTAATCATATTAGGATGTCATTCGTTCAGTTAGTCTATTGAAGTTCGATGGGTCTCTTAACCCATTATCGATTACGTTGATTAGATCAGAGAAAAGGAATTCTTTGTTCTCATACGCAACACTCTTGCGCGTACACAGCAGAAGCTCAGTTTAATTCTATTTCATCCCATCGCACTTCCTGAAGAGATATCGGATGTGACCAACCATTCCATGCTCAGATTTCTAAATTGTTGTTCTTAAGTCAGGAGTAGGTCCCACTCAATAAACATCTAGAAACCACTTCCAGACGTAGTGGAAGTTACCTTTTAAGAAAAGTAACAATAATATTCAAGAGTCCTACAAGTATTTAGGAACAAAAAAGAGCCTTAGACTAAGGCCAACAACATATAAAGCAATTGAAGCCATAAATATTCATTTGGCAACGTTCACTCAAAACTTTAAGTTCTGTATTCAGCTTAGTTTAGGATAGGCTCTGCCTAAGATGAAAGGCTGTGTTTGTACTGAAGTTTTGTGCTACATTCTTAGTTTTAAGTCATGTTGAAGTTGAGCTTGAATTGCCCAGAAGCCTCCTTCTACTGGTATTGGTTCTGCTTTCAGCTTTGAAGTCCCTTTTAGTCGAAATTTATTGTTTTTTCAGATCCTTGCGGGAGTTTAATTCTCTAAATCTTGATTCCAGCAACGACCGGACCATCTCTCACCAACAGTAGGACGTTTACAGGACGACCCCCTTTCTAACTTCTAAATAAGCCTGTGATTTATGTCAAGAAGTCTGATACTTATCTCCTTTAGACAGTCTGGACTTAGGAATTCCCAAGACGCTAGACACGTGTCCATCTAGAATTTGTTCCCTCGATAGCATCTAGCTTAAATTCAAGTTTATATGTAGCGATCGGTATATCCAAGGTGTCTTTATCTGGAAGCATGGGTATAGTTGATCGTCTGCCTTATCTGAGTCCATAGCAAATCCATAAATAAGCTTAATACATACATATCTAGTCTTCATGTTCCTATTTTCTTGCCTTTGTTCATGATTCAGTCATCGGAAGTTTCAATCTGAGTCCATAGTCTCGCATAGGTCTTTGAACATATGTCGTACGTTCAACTGTCTATGGCCTTTTCGTTACTTAATCTTCAATCTTGAAGGTTGGATACATAAAGAGTTGGCTAGTCTACTGAAATTCTGCATGAAAAGTCCACAACAGCCCTTTTTCGTGTCCTATATCCTGTTAAAGATCGCTGTCGTATTCAATAAACTTCTGTTTGATCATGAACTTAGGCGATGGTAGCACGTATTACAAGCCTCTAGAGTCTAGACAGGTTTTCCTAAACTCTTGTTGAGTTTCTTTCCTAATGTATCTAAGGAAACATCTGAATATTCGAGCCCTCAGTAAGGAGACTGAACTTGCCAAGCCTTGTCTGGGACCCTGGACACAGCAGGATTACCGGAAATGAATTCTCCAATGAGCTTGCCAGGCAAGTTTCAGAGGAGAACACCACCCTGAAACCACGTTAGGGCTTCTACCGATGGTTGGGTTTCTAGCAAACACAACTGTTGGTGGCATGAATCTTCAGGATGTACGCAAATACTTCCCGACGTCTGTAAGAAAAGACTGCAAAAAACTTATCGGCGCTACTGCCGCACACCTAGCCTTGCAGGACATTTTAACGTGTTAGGTTTAAGTGACACCACTACACTATCTGTGACGCTTGTGGAGGGAGCGACGATTATCCTGCTTTTGCTCGTATCAGGTAGCAAATTTTTGAGGCTGATGTGATGAGTGCTAAGGTGCTCTTACTCGACTGACTAATGGACCGGTTTTTTGTGTCTGGGAACTCGCTGACAGTAAATAAAAAAAAGGTCCATTCTTTGAAAAGGTACCATCATTCGAGTGACTTCAAATAATATTGTGAAAACCATTAATCTACAATGGGATGATTGTGTTTGCAACCTAAGAGTTCCTTTAACATCATTTGATCTTTTGAAGACATAGCAACCTGACATTTGGTTTCTCATACTCTTCATCTACAAATTGAACAGTACATATCCTTTATCCGTACTTTTCTAAGAAACAAAATCTTTGAAGGGCTTAAAAGGCTCCTTTTCATCATTTTCCTCTTTCATGTGATACCGCGAGACTATTCCAGGAAATTGTTACTTATTCACCCCTCAGCCTCTCACTGAAAAAGCTCATTTTATGCCGACAAATCCACTTACATAGGTCAAGGATTTTAAAGTATTATATACTCAGACCATGAAAGAAATGTAAAACGATAGATAATGGTTCCATTTGCAATCTGTTTAACTGTCTGTCTGTCGCTAGGATTCCTTGGCTTGTCGTAAAAGCCTTCCTTCTCCCAATGTTTTGAGAATAACTTTCCCTTGTGCATTCTACATTACCATCACCATTTAGATGTGCATTTCATAAAGGACTTATCTACGAGAGTACAAAGAGTATAAAAGGAAGAGTGGCCATCTTATGTTGTCCCTTTAAGGGTGGTCTCCCTGTCTGTCTGTCTGTATGTACGCTTATAATTGAAAATGCTTCAATCAATTTTAATTCGGTTTCCTTCCGTTTACAGATTCGTTCTTTGCAACTGTTCTAAGCTTTTTCCCATCATTCATCGTTACCTCGGTATAATAAAAGTTTCAGTCAAGCTTACAGCTCATCCCTCATGTGACAGAGCAAACGTCTTTCATCTATCTATTCTCAGTTAGCATAGTTGTGAGTTTGAATGATCTCATACCTTATGCAAACCTCAAACTTATCACTAAATCTCTAATGAATTGCTTTCCCTGAATCACCTTCTAATTTACGCCAACTGTAATTCATTTCAATTAAATATTCGTTTCATTATCCTTGCTTCATTTGAAACTAAGTAACATTCAAATATTTACAAGGAAAAAGCACAGAATCCTGTGAACGAACATCATCAAACACAGGTTGATCTCTCTTCCTATATCGAGCTACAAAAAAGTCCTTATAACATAGTTTTCGCATTAACATCCACACCAGGGTGTACAATTATCCTTGGAGAAATTTATTCCATTCCATGACTTAATTGATTGCAACTTTTTGTTTTGCCTTCATTAACAGAACCCACACATACTCGCCTGTATCCCTGTGGAAACACAAAATATATGTATCCTTACACATAATGATGACTATTTATAGAGGGAAACTCTTAAGGAAGTATTCCACTTTTGATGTTTACTTTGGGACACAATTTGTGCCAAAGGATTTTGCCGTTTTCTATGAGATACCATTAGGATAAGCAGTTGTTCGTTTTGGTCGTGTTGACGCAACAACAGCTTGACCTGTTGAATAAGGACACCCCTCCGGATTTTGATTGGTCTTAATCCGCTTTGCTCTAAGGAGATTATAGAAAATGTTGTATAACCATAAACTGACCACTCAGTGGGAGAGATCCTTTTTTATAAATCCGATTAATTCTTGTCGCAATGGGATGGGTTTTTTTTTATGTTTGTTATCCTTAAACGGAAATTTGAGTGAAATGTGTGATGTCCTTGGTTGATAAGTGAAGGATTTTATGGGGAATTGCATTTGGATATGTATTTTTGAAAGGTAAAAGAAAATTGTGCGTTATCTTTGGGGGAGAAAAAGTTGTTTCCGATTGTAACGCCATCTATGCGACGAAACATGCACTTACTGCTTTTTCCATACGTTAGCCTGATAATCTTACTAGCTAGACTTGACCACACAAGTCTTATTAATTATTATGTTCGGGAGGGTTGTTCACAGCCCTTGGCACTGCGGTTTCTATCGAATCCTATTGTGTCTTCCCTAGTATCCCTCGATGAATTGTTTCACTCCAGAAGATGTCAGGTCAAGAAACTTCTCTCGGTGGAAAGCAGCATGCTGTTCCGTAGAGACAACTTCGCCTTCGAGGATTCTCTTTCTAAGTTGAAAGAAGGCTAGCCATTCCATAAGGATGTGTAGAGAGGTCTCTTTACTCTCAAGGCAGCGTCTAAAACTTGAACTTGTTGCAAGGTTCATGCGATGAAGGAGCTTGTTCAAGCGGCAGTGATCGCTGAAAATCCAATTAGTGCTCTAAGGTTACTCCTATCGAGGTTCACAATGAAGCTAGATTTCCTTTGTGATGGTACAGGGTATAGCAGTCTTGAACATGCTTGTCCTGGTGTGTTGAGCCAGGCTTCACTGGATTCTAGCACGCAAAGACCCCGCAAAAAGGTTCGGATCCGATGAATTTTGTTGACGCTCCGTCTGTTGCCAGTGTGTCAGCTTTTCATTAGCCTCAAATCCACTGTGTGCAGGATTCCAGCGAAGGATGACCATGTTATTCCTAGCTAGGTCCGTGATCACGTTTTGAGTTTCTAGGACTAGTTTGAATTTGATGACAGAAGAGTCGAGCACTTTTAGGGCAGCTTGATTGTCTGAGAAAATCAATTTGATTCTCCCCAAAGTGTTAGAGGACTGATTGATGGCAAAGACTCGGCATGGAGTATTCACCAAGGTTGACTGAGAAGTTTGTACATAATGATTCTTCAAAAATTCCGGAGGCAGTTCCTGTTTCAATTTTGGATCCGTTCGTATACCAGACGTCCGTCAGAAGAGGTTGGGGTTTGTGGTTATCCCAGTCCTCCATTAACGGGATAACCATAGAGAAGTTTTTGTTGAAGCAATATTCCGGTAGCATGTTGTCTGGAGGTTTCAAGCAAGGATAAGTGTCCTCCTCTGTAGGATCTTGCGTCGAAATTGCTTGAATGAAAGAGTCGATGGACGTCTACAGTGGCTTCCATTCGTATAAAGTTTTGCAGTGGTAGTCAACCTAAGATGACATTGAGGCAGCACTTAGAGTTGTGCGAAGGCATCCTGACATACAGGTTTCGGGTAGGCGTTGTGGTAGTTTCATTAGTTTTTGTCCACCAGACCACACTTGCATAAGAGATCATTGGTCTGATGGTTTTGGGTTCCACTGCCCAGTTTTTGACCGCAGATTCAGCGACAAGTCTATAGTACCGTGGTAACTCCCAGACATTTGACTTCTTGTGAAAATAGGGTAGTTTCCCCGAATAGTGAAAGGTGAGTGAGAAGATTGAGCTTTCTTCTTCCTAAAAAAAACCAATTATTGTATTTTTAGGGTTTATAGAGAGGTCTTCGAGCTGACGAGACGCTTGTTGGTTGAGGCCCAGGTCCACTCCGGACTGTAGCGCCACCTTAAGAGAGGCTTTCGCTAATATACCATCTCTGTACTTCGGATAGTGCGGATTGTAGTACTTCCGAAACGTTGTTTTAAAATGTTCCTCTAACAATGATCGCTATATCATTAGCGCAGCCCATCACATGTCTTGCAAAAAGTCCCGATTCTTAAAATAGTGGGACAGGCAACTAAATTCCGCAATGAGAGTCAGCTTTTGGATCCTGAATTAAGGTCGGTTAGATTCGGACTCAGAAGTTTGGAATCGCTCCTAAAACTTTCACGAACTGTTGTTTTGGTGACAAATGTGAAGTGTTTCAACTTTTAAAGATGATGGACTTTCGTCGTTGCTAAGATGTTGAATATGCCGGATGTAGTTACGTTATATTTCCAATGTTTAGAATAAAGAGTTGATCTTGGTAGCCCTTTAGTGTTTCCGTAGCTCGGCCCTAACCAGCAATCCTCTCCAGCCGACATACTTGTACTTAACAGAACGAGATCTCTTTTATTGACGTATTTGCCTCAAAAAGTTTAACAAGATATCCTCAGAAAGAGGGCCGCGACTCAAGTGACGCACGTTAGTGGAAAAGGACCTCAATTTAGCATGCGAAACTGGAGGAATCTAGCAGTAGATCGAGCTTGCTGGAGACGCTTGTTTTTTGGGGCCCAGGACCATCCTAGATGGTAGCGCTACCTTAAGTAAGAAAGCGGGGTGTATGGTGGCTGGTGTGTTAATGCGCAAAACCTACTGTGTTTTGGTAAACTCCAGGATGTCACCGATCACTTTGCTGTCTAGTTGCTTTAGACCTGGTATCCACAGTACTCGTTGGCGAAGTCTTGCAGTGACTGGACAGTGGCTGACGATATGTTCCAAGTCCTCCTGCTAGCGGTTTTTGCAGATTCCAGTGTCAGTTAAGCCAATTCAGCCAACTCTGTGTGCGTGCTTATTTAGATTTATGTGGCCTGTAAGGAATCCCACCACTGAACTTAGTTGTGTACCGTTGTGATTCATCGCTTTTTTGCGGAGAATATTAATTGGTTTGCTGATGAGATCAGGTCAGGTCTACCCAGTATATGTGAACATCCCGGTTGATCCTGTTATCGATTGCTATCTTGATGACTGTTGATGCGACTCCTATCTTGATCCAGATGTGCACATTGTTTTGACTGCCGAGGAAGTTTCGCAAAATGTTGCATTTCCGGTGGCAGGGTGTTGAGAACAGATGATGGTAGATGAATACTTTATGGAGCAGTGGCATTTCTCAGATCCCAAGTTGGGCTACTGGCATTCAAGTATCCGGCTCTTATCCTAAGGGTGGAACATAGGATTCTCCAAATTGGAGATCGTGTCGTGATCGCCTAACCACGCAAAGATCCTTGTATAATGAACCGCCTCGAGTTCACTTGTGTATTGCCTTTTCCACTAAGTCGATGTAGGTTTGGTAGTTGGAAAATTACACTGTGACGTATGCCTTTTGACAAAGGAATGCAGGTGGCTTTATTCAGTCGCAGGGATGTCGCTATAAACAGAGTGAAGCAACAGTCTGTCATTGTTGTAGACTTTAAAGCCTGTCCGGCTGTTGATTTAGGCTTGGAAAGCACCGTTATAGTTCGTTTTGTTGAAGATGAGGTCTCTGATTCTCTCGAAGAGCCATAATGTCAGTCTGTAGGATTCCATAAGATTGTTCTTCTCAGAAAAGCTGCGTCAGAACCTTCTCTGAGCTCTTCTAGCTTTTGTTCAAAGGATTGTCATTTCTAGCATATCTTTGAAGGAATTGAAGATGCCCAAGAGTAGCTAAACTAGTTAAAATGGAATGTTCATTCGGTGAGATTTGCGATGGTCTGGACTGAATGTAGATCCCCCTCCAAATTTCTGTGCGTGAAATTAGTTGCAGAGCTTGGTAAAGGGAAGGATAGTTTGTAAAAGCGTCGTCATTTTGTCCAAATCGAATGAGTATTCACTTTTATCATGGAAATATCCTGTGCTTGCAGTGCTGGAGCCGTCATGAACTGAATACTTTGCTTAGAAATTCTATGAAATAGGAGTCCATCCTTAAAGTTTTAATGATACCCCTCTTGTAGACTTGGATTGGAAGCAACAGATCACTTTCATTGTAGGCAAAGCTTGTAGAGCTTACCAGGAATGCCGCTCATTACACCGATAATTTCAAGGTGGATTCCTGTTACAGGGTGGTGAGTATAGAACAAGTTGTTACACCACCATACAGAGCAATAGACCTCGGGCCTCATACTTTACCAAAAGCTCCTTAACACTGTTAGAACACTTTGAGAATGCTGGGCGATATCACTTAAACGAATGCTTTCGTAGCCATCTTGACATTTAAAATTACTTCTAGGATGCTCCGAGCCCTCTGAGACCCCTCCAGACGTCACTTGCGTTCCCTACGTTTCTAGTGCTGCAATGAAAGAAGTAAGTAGAGCAATGGTGTATGTGGGTTCTGCTTGCGAGAATTTTGACACCCGAGGACTATTTATAGGAAGCGTCGATTTAAGCACAAGCAAATAGGGATAATTGAGATTGGCACCCAACGATTGCGTAGCTAAAGGCAACCTTTAGCATTTTTTTTTTCTTTAATTGACAAGTTAAACCCCAAAATAAAGTTCAAATGTCTGTGTGCAACCCCCTATCATCGCCTATAATTAGCATATCGTTTGCCTACTCAACTCGACCAAAATCCGCTCAAGTTATGAGCTCATAAATTATTTATAAATCGATTAGGAAGTCATTACCAACAATGAGGTTGTTGCCAATATCCTGACAACCCTTACCCACTCCCCCAAAGCACCACTGATTCCTCTCTGTTGTCTCAGAGCTAAACAGTGATTTCCTCAAGAGCACCATACCACTCTTGAAAATCCTTTTTAGCAGTTGGTAACTTGGAGTGTGATCTCCATTTTCGGTCCAAATTGGCCTGTGCCTCACCCACCTAACAACAGCAACCATAAAAGGTTCGCACAACAACAACAACAATATGTGTAGATAAAAGGAACACCAGCTACACTCTTGGGTATTCTCTGGAAATAATCTGCATAAGGCAATCGGGCTTGTTTTTGTGTCGTGATTTATCACCGTCATGGACTTTGCAGCGATTCCATGTTCACCCATCTGTGGGAGGGAGTGTGTGCTCTAAAGGCCAACTAAAGTATATTCGAGTGCGGCCCGGTAGAGGGGTATCGCACCATAATGGGCTCCCAAATTGATGACAATCGTCGAAGGGGTTTTTTTTTTTTAGTGCAAAAACACACTTCCGAGTTGTTATCATCACCACGAGGTGGGTGGTGAATGGTGAGTATCTTATTTTTTTGTTCGTAGATAAGCGACAGATTTGAAATATTATTTCTCATAAAAATATGACGGCGGAACTTTGAATCGGAAATGTAGCCCTGGGACAAGGTTTCCCCACCAACTAGAGAGGATGTTTTTGAATTTCAGAAAGCGATAGAGTGGAGGGAGGAACAAAATGGAAGGTGGTTCCGTTGTCGTTTTTTTTTGTTTGTTATTTATCTGGGACAACGACAGAGAACGACGAACGAAAATCAATTCAATTTCGAAGGCCGACGCGCGAGAGAGAAGCTTCATGTTATCGAAACGAAGATAAACGAACGAGCAAATTGTAATCATTATCGAGGACGGGAGGATTTGTCATGTGAATTAGGACAGAAACATGTGTATGTTGGTTGAAGGTATCGATACGGATGGGCAGCTATTATCTGACGCATCTGATGTGTGTTTTTAGAAATCAGAAAAGGAAAGGAGGTGTCAGTTGACACACATGGGTAAGAGGGTTGACAGAAACGGCTTTAAAGAATGTTAAAGGAAATTAAAGGAAGAAGGACCGGAATAAACGTAGTTCATTGAAAGAATTTCTATGAAATGAAGTGAAGAGTCGACAGGTGTTTGAAGAAGACAGTGGGTGTTGGTCATTTTTGTAAGAGGGGTGAGGAATTGTTTCACAAAAGATGCCTTGTTTCGATTCGATGAGTCACTGCTGTTGATTAGAGGAGTCGATGACAATAATGAATCGGACAATGGTTAAATCAGACTGGTGGAGCACAATAGCTTGACGTTTTAGTATGTTTCATCTAATGGAACGGAATAAGAACTCTTCTAGCTGAAAATGGATCGAAAACGTCAGCCTTGTATACCTTTTAGAGTCAATGAGTCGATGTTTCGGTCAGCGTTTGAATATGCAAATGCTTCACGTCATAGATAGCTTTCGGGCTTAAAAAATATGAATAAGTCTATTGAATGACTATAAAGGGGAGGGAGCGAGTTCTTGCGTTCATCTTTGCAATATGGCAAGAGCTTTGTTATACGCATCAATGATCTGATCTAAATCACCTCGAAACTGGAGTAAAGGAAAGATTTCCTAGTCAGTCACCGATAAACTCGATACAACCATCACTATATACCTAACTGGGGTATCCAAAATGATTTGTGGGATCTACCACATGAACACGATCCAAATTCCTATATCGACCGTATTTCAGATGAAGGAACCCGCAATTTAGGAAGCATGTCAGGTGATAAACAGTCATCAGAGCCATACGCGAAACTCCGCCATCTTTATCGACAGCTAAGCGGCCATGAAAACCTTAAGCTCGACGATAACAACCTCTCAGATGGTAGAGTAGTGTCAAGGGCATCTCGTTAACTTAAGCCGCCAGGTCATAAGAAAATTGAAGGCAATGAAAGAGCTAACGAACTCTCTAGGGTCCACCCTTAGGGTAGGTAGGATAGATCTAAAGGCCTAGACCGTCAATATTTACATCGTAGCGGTTCTGGGCGGGTTCTGTTTAGTAGGTCTTTTGTTCTACTCTTATCGTAGGTCGGTCACATCTTCCTTGATATGGCGCAATTGGTTAACCCCCTCCATTGGAGATTGGACTTCTGTTCGTTTCCTTTTATGTCACTGTGCCCAGGAACCCAGAGCAGTGTAACCCTGAAACGTTCACCCAATGGGGTGAACGGTATTCCTGTACCTGTTTGGAGAATATACTAGCTGAGTCAATAGCTTTGATGGCGGCTTGGCTATCTTTGAGGTAAGCAATGTTTTGTTCGTGCGTTGTGTCACGATCGAGTAACGTGCAAGCCTCTCGAATCGCCAGTAGTTCCGCCTGGAAGATGCTGACAAAATCCGACAAGACTTCTAGCAAGGATTTGAATTGAAGTTCAACTTCTTGTACATACAGATGATTTACATGTATATCTAGGTGTCATTAGAAGAAAGTAAAGATATGTCTCTGAAGCCTTTGTTTTAAGGTTAGGGCTTCATATAACGTCGCCTTTCGACATTATCGGGAGTTACAAAGACCTTTATGGCAATTGAAGATCAAACGAAACAAGTTGGCTTGTATAAGAACAAAATCACGCAAGTGCGAGGATCCAAGAAAACAACCCTGGGCGCTTACTTCTATAGCGACCCGGGCAACTGTCAGCCATGCCACTTGAGGCTATTCTAAAATTCATACGGTGGTTCGAGGTGGTTTAGGGAGACGACGAATAGATTACAACTAAACCTTTCTCATTTCCAAACAGGTACACTCATTTAGGATCCCACAACGGCAAGCACAATGGATTATGAAGCTGCAAACTTCAAGCCGCCACCACTCGGACCTAAAGTCAGAAGAGGAGGATGTAAGGCTTCAATGTCTAAGATAGACCCGTTAAGACTATATTCTTAAAACAGAATTGGAACATAAATTGAAATAAACGCTGATACGAAACGCATACATTCGTTCAAAGTCACTGGTCTGAATCGCTCTGCCTGTTGGAGATGTAGACGGCTTCTCAGCATCAAAATAAGAACTCTCTATCATGCTGCCTGACTTAAACCAGAAGGAGGAAGGTTTTGTTGCGGTAGTCTTTCACACGTTTCTAAGAGTTTAAACCAATATCCAATCTTGGCCTTGGTCTGTCTTGATCCAAACTTTCCCTAAAATCAAAAGACTGCGTTCCAAAGTAAATCAAAAAAATCACCTACGTACTACGGACATGTGTGCAAGGGCATCGTAAATTGACAAAAGGTACTGTTCAATGCCAACACCTCTTCGACACAAGCCTAATACAAATCTTTCATGTCTCGTTTTTTTCTTTATTCCATCGCTATCGCCTCCATGCCAACAGAAAGTTTATAGCCCCATAATTCAATCTTCTTGTATCTCTTTCCCATCTCGACTTGATACACAACAGTTTTATGACCTAATATTATCCATCTCCTCTTTCCCCTCTGCTCTGTCGTGAAACTAAAAGTTATAAGTTAGCCCATGAGGCTCCCACTTGGTCATTTAAAAATTCCTCAACGACCTTATTACTTGCCCTAGATCTAAGAAATCGCTAATTTTCGACATCAATCTTTGAGATTGCCCAACAGAGTATCTGTGAGGTATCTCTCCCTAACTAGATGCATATTATATTCCAAAGCACGCCATATAATTGCTTGGGATTTGAATTTTATATCAAGACCCAGGAGATACGATATCGATGGCCACACTTGGTCGGATGGCTTCTGCAAATATATTCCAATCAGCGGGTCGTGGGTGTATGCTAATATCACATTGGATACGTGGAAGACTTATAAGATAAATTTATTGTTTCCATACACAGATTCCAATATCTTTGATGGAACCGTTTACAAGTAGCACAAGATACTGAGACGACAGTTGTTGTTGTTCTTTTGTTTTTTTTTCGACAAAAATGCAAATGAGTCAACTGGTTTACTTAAGTTCCGAAGCTCTGAATCAATTTGGATTAATGTATTCGTGGTGGGAACAGCAGTTCTGCAGATGTTTACGTTAAGAGGGTTATACGAAGGAAAGTCAAACAGAGAAGAGTGGGGTTTGATACTGAACTTAGGTTCCGTCGTTCGTATGTTAGACTCTGGTGTTGGTATTGAGGAAAAGGCAGACTAATCCGACTAAAAGCCTGAAAACGGAAGACATTAAGTCTTACGTAAGACTCTTCGAACTTTGGTATTCAGAAAGCCACGCCGATCTTCATTACCACTATCCCTTCCAGGCTTGACTTGACTTGAGCTACAACGAAAGGGATCCATCTGCTTTTACACGGATGACTCTAAAGCAGAATCGGGAGTGGGTGCGAGCATTTTCTCTAACGATGTGAACGTAAGCATCTCTTTCCGTTGGTCTGACCATTGCAGTGTCTCTCAAGTCGAGATAGACTGGGCCTTTTCTATAACGACTTTTGCAGAGGCTGCATGGACGAAGAAGAGGAGGAGACAATCCTCCACCTTCTTTGTACATGCCCAGCTCTCTCAGCTCGCAGGAGAGCATATTTAGAAACCAGCTTCTTTCATGATCTAAATGAACTGACTGACAACATCAGCATAAGCAGCCTCCAGTGCTTCACAGCAAGCTCCGGCTGGTTCTACGGGTAGTATTTCTGGTGAAGTATAGATCCATGTGGTAACACAGAGGACCTTATCTGGTCTGAGTCAGGTTGCTTCTACAGCCTGCCACTTCAATTTAACCTAACCTAAGACTCCTCAAAAGGAGAATGTCGGATTAGGTTTCTATTGCTAAAAGGATCACAGCAAGTGTTAGGTTGGGTAAGGTTGGCTTATAGGGGTGACTGTACTTTTGTACAGCCTCAGTGGGATCTCAAAGGATACATTGTGTTTCCCGGTGTAGTGTGGGTTAGGTTGGATTAGGTTGCTGACCCCGCTTAGGTAGGTAGGTTCATTGTGATATCACGTAGAGAACCTGATTACCAGGACTCGGAACCTTGCATGATAGACTTCCATTGTTTCTCGCGGAAGAATCCATGGGTACGGGTACACATGTCGAAGCAGACCCCTTCGTGCTTCGCTGCGTGTACTACCATTTAGAACTACGACCAAGCCAGGCTTGACATCTTTAAAATTAAGAGTTTCGTATGTGAATCTAACTGGTTCTGCAATTCATGCGGCACAAGTGTTTCCAGCGATACGGTTACCCAGAGCTTTTTATTCCTTCTTCCTCTAAGGAAATTCCACATGTGAGGTTTCTGATGCTGGTTATCCGATTTCTCTACGCGGTATCACAATGGGCCTTCGTTCTGGCCTACGTGTGTCTCTGCTTAGCGGGGACAGTCATCCAACCTTACCTTACCTACCCTAGCTAGTTTTGGTTCGTAAATAGTATTTTATTTCCCACCTTGCCTGATGTCTATAGACCGTTCCTCTATCCGCTACATGTGAACACGGCCGAAGGGAGACTAGCAACTCCATATGTAAACTAAAGCGTTCTGTCAACCATGTGTGGTATTATAATATCTATAGTTTGAGGAAATTTTTTCCTGCTTCAAGCTACTCTTTTAAAAGAAGCATTACCTCCTTCACGTTATAATCAAAAATCTAGTCGGTACGGTCTTTCTCTCAATTGCTCTCAACACAGGAGGACTTCAAGTGAATATGATTGGTAAGCTGTCCTGCACACTTTATTTTAATTTTTAACCTTTTGCCTACGCAAAGAAGGGAGGGCACAAACCCTACTCTACCACTCCACAGGGAGTGGTAAAGCAGGGTTACTTGAAACATTTACGTTTTAGGAATCATCTTGATGCTGATTTTGAAATCCAAACTGCCATCGGTGTTCAAGGTACTTTGACGCTTCATCTGTCATAAGAGCAGACAAGGTAGTGCAACGTTGTACATGTACTTAACCATGATAAAGCTCTGTTGCGCGTTTGAATTCCTTCAACATGCCATTTCGACTGCACTCTTGAGTAATACCGCAATAAACTATTTCTCCACTGAAAAAAAATAAACCCCAGATTGATCGGTAAAAAATTCCATAACCACCACCACAAACCTCCCTCCTTTGCCATAACAAAGTTTCAAACAAATCGTGATCGCCCGATCGGGTTCATCTACTTACGTCCAGCGGACTGGTTCAGAGACTTATTCAATCGTGTTATGACGTAAAACGCGAATTCCACACAATGGAAGCGGTTAGTAATGGTTCGCCGTAATGGTGCGCCTATTAGTCTCTAACTCTACATCCAAATGGGCTACATTATCACGTCTAATTGTCCTTTCTCCTTGCCTTTGAGTGCGGTGTCGCTTAATTGAGTCGTTTTGTGCTAATTTCACAGTTGAATGTCCTCACTCCTTAGTCATGGATACGAAATGTGATATATGGTGTTGTTTCCTTTTTGTTTTTAATGGAAACCGACACCAAATCCGGGCGACACATAACGCACAAATGAACCTAATTACTGTCACATTAATTTAAAACAATATTTCTTCTTTCTCTACGCAGACATGTGGTGCGTGTGAGTGTGTGTGTTGTTGTTGTTGTTGTTGTTTTGTTGGTTACCTTGACGAAGGCGAAAACTCACATGTAATTTTCACTCTCGTAATTGAAGTGACACCTGCAATCAAGCAATGTTACCATTAATGTCTTGACACAGGGTGGTGAATAAGTAAAAATCGGTGTAGTGTCAGTTGTTGGTAGGTAATGAATCTGGCTGACATTTGATGCCACGTTTGTGACCTTATGTTTGGAAAGGGTCTAGTTGGAATTGAATGTAAACTGGATCAGGGACTAGGGGGAGAGTTGAACCTCAAAGACGAGCTAAGGGAGCGTTTGGAAGTTTGAATTTTTGTAACTTCATAACTCGCATTGTTTGATTAATTTTTGACCATACCAAGAGGAGGAAAGCGATCTTTTAAGTTCCTAACGCGGCTTAAGGTCGGTTCTTGTCTTGCCACATCAAAGACTTGTGTTTTCCTTAAATGAAACATTTAACTAAGCTCTACAAATGGTGTTTAAACCTATTTTAGATTCGTTTCAACGTTTTACATATCAAAGGTCAACACCATGCGGTAAGGACCGAAAATAATGTTCACTTTGTGGAATAAAATAGTTCATTCGACTGTCAAAGATATGATCGTCTAAGTCTTGCCTTAAAGGGAAATCTTAATGGTTTCAGAACTAGATGAAGACCATGGCAAACGAACGAATCATCACCGCCTGACTTTTCAAAGGCGATTCTGTTATACGTCAGAATTTATTTGACGCCTTTGCTGTTTAGGAAGTTCCGATGGACTTGATGCGATTCATTAAGAGCACGCAATTAGTTAATCTGAAAGGGTCTTCTGAAAAGACTCTGAGAAGAGATACATCTAGACTGAAAAGTAGGTAGGTGTGATACCACTGTCAGGGCTAGGGTTGGACGCCAGTCTAGTTTAATTAGTTTCGACAGTTGGTCTCTTTTTAGTCGAATTAATACTTTCGATCCCTTAGAATCGATGACAAGTGTTTAACAAGCGGCATAGGCGCTTTAACATGGTCTAGCCTCCCACCGTCTGTACGTTGATAACTTTGCATGCCTATCTTTAACCGCACAGTTGCCTGGAATGTCGTTGTGACCTAGAAGGAGAAAAACAGGGGCTGGTTCAAACCTTGACTAACCGACTAGAAAAAGTATCACAGTTCTTAGTGGTATCACATTGGACCATCAGACTCCGTGTAGGTATCCCTTCTAGCTCAACCTAACCAAACATCTTATTGAGAACCATACCTGGCATAAAAGTTTGGTTATAAAGACGCCAATGACGTTATCGTTGGCAATTACTGATTAATGTATGTAGCTCCATCTATTCGGATAAAGCCCGCATTCTTTGGATTGTTGCGAGTTTGTGTAACGCCATCTATTGGGACTTAGAACAACGGAGTCTGGAGTCTGTCTTTTGTTAGTCGTCACCTGACCTTCTAAACAATTATCATCAGATTATAAAGATATCAGTGACATTGCTGTTCACTAATAACAAGTCAACGTGGCGCCATCTATTCGGATGAAGCTCTAACTAGACGCTGATCACAGATGCCATAGGATGACTGGTTCTGCATCAAAGGCTAAGTGTTTCCAAGAAAACACTCTCTACTATCTACTGCAAATCGGGTTTTAAAATTACAGATCTACCTTAATGTTTAGACTATCTATCTTAGATGACACAAAACCGTATTGTCTGAGCTGCCCTTAGCTACGCAGTCCACAGATACACGTCATATGTGGTCTGAGGCTCTACTTTCTTACTTGGGGTGAACCTGGGTCTCAACTAACAAACTTCTACAATTTAGCCCGATCCTTAGCTAAACGTCTCCATCTAAGGCGAGGTCTTCCTCTACTGCGTTGCTTAGTTGGTATAAAGAGTGTGTGTATGGGCGCAATGTCGAGGCGATAACGAGAGATAACGACGATTTTTAAGGACGAGGATAGGATTCTTTATTTTTTGTTTCGAGTTTTGTTTGATTGAAAATTCTTGAAATTTAAAAGACTATTTTCCGAATTATCCATTGACGGTATTGCTGACGTTCGCAGCCGCTGCAGCGGGTATCGACTTGGCCTCGTCACCGGGCGAAGGGGTGAGACCGGAACTGCCATCGCGCCACGGTGGCATCCGTTCATTGATTGCATCTAGGCCCTTGGCCTCGGCGAACTACGTGATCTTGTGGTTGGGTGAGAAGCCCTCGCTCTCGGACATCAACTCATCGTCAAAGCAGATATTGAGAACGTTGACCAGCCTCTCGGTAACCTTTTCGCCGGCGAATGGCAGCGACCAGGTGAAAACGTCCATGGAATTGGGAAGCCAGTACGGATGCGGAGAGCAGTTGAGCTGCCTGATGTTCATCACATTGTTCTCGTACATGAGGTCGGACCACAGCAGATCGCATATGGAACTAAAGGCTGGTGGCTCCTTGAACCGATCCAGTCGGCGTATGTCGTCCAATTCGTGGATCTCTGGCGATAGACCACCGTAGACGCACAGAAACTGTTGATTCATGAGTGCTGCCAGAGGAAGGCAGTCAAAAGCATCCATACATGCGTCATACACTCGCTCCGAGTACTTTATCTTGTACTTCTGCTTTAATGTGAAATACTACGTCAAGTGGCGGCACTCGTGGTTGCCGCGCAGTAGAAAGAGGGTATTTGGGGAAATGATCTTCAGGGCCCACAAATACAAGACACACTCTAGGGCAGAGTGTTTGTGTCCATTCGCTCTACATGTCCTAGCCATCTTGAACGACCAATGTGTAGTTTTTTTTGACTTAGTTAATGCCGCTGTACAGTTCGTATAATTCGTCGTTGAAGCAACTTCTCCAGAGCCCAGTCTGTGGCTCAGCTCTGGCATATTTCTTCTCAACAACTACTGTGTGTGGTAGAGGCAGACCACGATTTAAATGGCGCACGTAAGTGGAAGGGGACCTCATCCAACTTGGCGTATGAAACTGGAGGCAGCTAGCCAAAGATCGAGCTGGCTGGAGACGCTTGTTGATTGAGGCCCAGCTTTACCGCGGACTGTAGCACCACCTAAAAAAAAGTAACTAACTACTGTGTGCCCACTACACACTGTAGATCCACTAGGGTATTCATTGCAAAAATGGATTAAGATGTTGGGGATGATGCTCAGATGGTAGTGTGCAAAGCTCGACAAAATAGACCAAGTAATTCTATTCACGAAAGGCTGAAAGACAGAAACCTTTTGTCCTACATTCCACAGAGATAACCACTTCTGTGATTCGAATTTGTTCATAGGGACGATCTTTCACAGTTTTTTGAGTCTACAATCACAATCTCGGCACTTATGGACACCTATGTCATCAAGGCTGAGAATAAAATTAATCGTGGCTAAGTCTTCTTTCTTTATAATACTTAAGCGAGCGCTAAAGGGGCTATAGCTACCTTTCAACTAAAACCCAAACTGTGCTCCACTCAGCTTCTTCAAGTGTTCCACACAATTTTTGTTTTAATTAGCGCTTATGAATACCCTTAAACTAGAGTACGGCCATTAGGAAGAATACAGGAGAGACGAAGGAGGTACCGATATGCATTGGTTTTAAATGCTTGTGGGTTGTAGTGATGGGCTTCATGTGTAGATCCTTCTACATTTGTGTTGACAAAATCAATAACGTTTTCTCAGATAGCCAAGCAGCACTTAAGGCACTAGTATTTTCTTTAAGTTTCCTTAGACCTACTTTGACATCCTTCAATGCTTGTGTATTCACAAAAGATTCAACTTTGGTCAGGACATGAAAATTAAGTCTATCATCGGTGGGAAAGTTCGAAAAAGTTCTGAAACAGTTTGTATCTATTTCAAAAGACTGATAACAGTCAACAGTCCTTTTGTAAGAAGCTTTGAAAGAGCTCTAAACATATGTGCCTTGTCTCATCAAGTTAGAGCTTCAGTTCGTTTGAATTTTTGGTTTTGACTCATCAGCAAAGTTTCCATACTTTGCCTGTCACCCTGTCTCTAAAAATCAGTCAATTATGTTATAACTCAAGACAATTTAAACAAATTGTACACCATGGCGAATGTGAAACTATCAAGCAAAACATCGTTATACAGCAGACCTCGGAGTTACGTTCGCACACGCGAATTGAAATTTGTTTCGTTTTTCATTTATTTTTTTTCAATTGTTAAGTGAAATGAAAGTTTAAGCTCATTAAATGCTCAAAATTTATTATATTTACCCACGAAGTATAGCTATTTGTAGCAAAATGTAGCCAAGAGTCGAACATCAACGTCAATATGACGTGCCATTGTCCTCCATCATCATCATCATCATCATCGCCATCATTTTCGTGAAATTGTTAACTTTTCCCTTGTCATTCTCTTTCCATCGACGTCACTCTGACCCTGTCAGACTGTCGAACTTTTGTTGCTTGTCAGATTTCCATCTTTTTCTATTTTTGTTTATCTAAGCGAGTATTTTTCTATATCAATCTCATTATCAGGTAATTATTGTTATTGTTACCAACTGAGTGTGGTGTTAAGAGCCCCAAGCATTCCACACGTTCGCAAGCCCTCAGCAAGCAAACTTGTTACGTTGAAGTAAGAGATACGTATGCCAAAAACTAGGTCAATGGACAGTTTAATTGTTTAATTGGTGGATAAATGCAAATTTAATAATCCGAACGCTATAACAGCGTTTTTTTTGTGCAAATAATTGTTGAAAACAAATGATGTGGTTAGGGAAAACAATTAACATTCTACAATCCGAGATATAAAAAAAAATTTACGATGACGTTCATTAGGCAGATGATTGCTGTTGGAGAACGAGAAGTGTGTTCTATTTTTAAATCACAAGCCAGAGGGGTATGTAAATTTAATGTAGACAGGGCCGACGCGAGGAGGTATAGGATGGATCAAAAGAAAAGTCTTAAACTTTGACGTAAACTTTTGGTAAGCTAATCCGATTTAAAAGGTGTGATGTATCCTACATTTGTTGCCATTTCTGACACATCATTGCCTTTTCCACACCACTTTTCTAGTGTCAAACCTTCCGAATGTATAATTACTTTCGGTACACCCTGTACGAGTCTACGACACACTTACAATATTTAGATGACAAACCATAGTCTTTCAGAACGATTTGACATTCTCACAATTCTTCCAGTTCTTTGGGTCCAAACTCACTGCAATCTCCAACCTCGGACTTAGTCGGATGGCACCTGGGAAGCCAGAATTAAGCTTTGAGAGTCATTTTACCCATCTGGCTAAGACCAGAAAAGCACTGTGATCTAAAAGATCTCCTGTGCCGAGCAAGGTCTCCTGCAGAAGCTGCATGGACGAGGGGGAGGAAGGGACGATTCTCCACCTTCTTTGCACATGCCTGGCTCTCTCAGCTCGAAGAAGAGCATACTTAGGAGCCAGCATCTTTCACAACCTAAGTGAACTGACTGACATCAGCATAGGTAGCCTCCAGAGCTTCATAGCAAGCTCCGGTTCTGTGGGTAGTATTTCTGGTGAAGTACAGATCCATGTGGTAACACAAAGGACCTTATCTTGTCTAAGTGAGGTTACAATCTGCAGCCCGCCACTCCAACCTAACCTAACCTTAGTTTTCCTGCAACTGGATAATGTTGTGATCATAAGTAAGATGAACGTCTGAGAAGAGACTTCTCGGGGTGGAGTTACATATATCCCCTCTACTATGGCTTGATGTGACTAGACAGAGAAAGGGTAAAGGTAGTTGTTTACGGTCAGGAAAGTTTCTTTCGGTGATAAGCAAACTCATTGAGAGCGCTTTGAATAAGGTAAACTTATGGGCACCTCTGGATAAAAACCGGTACAAGATTGCCTCTCAAAGTGAATGGTTGGCCAGTCTCATTATCTTCCAGTTCTAAGGGCTTACGTACGGTTCATGACCCAAAACATAGCTGAAAACTAAACATTGAACAGAACATTTAGAAAGCAAGCCTGCAACAAGACTTACTTACTTAAGGTGGCGGTACAGTCCGGGGTGGACCTTGGCCTCAACCAACAAGCGTCTCCAGCCAGCTCGATCTTTAGCTAGCTGCCTCTCGTTTGGCACGCTAAGTTGGTTGAGGTCCCCTTTAACTTGCAACAAGACTTTGAATACAAAAATTAGGGCACAGCCGTTGCGCGACTAATTTTCACTTAGCCTGGTGGCCCGCCCTCAATAAGAAATATAACATCAAATACCACATCTACTACCTCTAGACCTACACATCAAAGAAGTCATAGTAAATTCCTGGACACGTTACCAAACGAGGTGGTTGCGCCCTTGGCTGACTACTGACTCATAAGCTATACTTTGGGAAATATTTTTTTAGTAAGGCTCCCAACCAGGGCCCAGGGAAGAACGGGAAAGTGATCAAGGTTTTCGATACGCTTATCTACACGAACGGCTCGAAAATGTACTGAAAATATATAAATCCCCCCACCTACAGTTGTTTGCCAAAATCTTGGCCTTGGCACAGCCTACCGTGCGCCTTAAAATTCTCCGACTCCCATTTCCAACACTGCTTCCTTTATCCATAGCCAAGTGACCATCAAATCTATTGATTCGGCCACAACATCCTCAAAACTGGTAAAGTAATGCCGGAAAGAACTGTACCAATTAGATGCGACGAACTGGCCAAGCGGGAGCCAGCCTAAAACGACTCACTAGCAGAAATGGGTAATATTTCACTAGGAGCCATTAAGAGCAATATTCAGTATCCTTTTTACAAGTTGGCCAACCAAGGTTGTAATACAGTAATACCCGGATATGTTCTCCCTCGCTTAGCTGCGTTACCCACATTGCTAACCAAAAATTTGAGGTTTCAAAATTTGTCAGAAATGAAAGCGGCAACTTCCCCTCTTAAGTGCCCAAATCAGAAAAAAAACTCGCAAGGCAACTATCCGGGGAGCACTGTTACCCAAATAGCTGCGTCATATCAACAAAGACTTGGACAAAAACAAACAAACTCCTTCTCAAGACCAGCTATTGCGTGAATCGTAACCGCTTGTACAGGCCACTGACCAATAGGAAACAACGCAGCTAAACTAGCTATCCCTCACAACATCTTCTGTCGCAGTTGCAAGGATAATAGCGAAAAGGAATGCCCAGCAGTGGAGAGCGTCAGACAGCACACTCTTGGCAAACTCTCCTTTGACGACCTTCAAGAGATATCCAAGAAAAGGGTTGACGAACTTATTTTTTTCCTCCCCTCAGCTCAGCTCAGCTCAGTTGACTTCTTCTGGGTAGGTGAATCCTCAAAGTATTTTGCCATGGTGGGACGTTCAGACAAGATTGCCCTTTAAATTAAAAGATCGGTTTTCTCTGGTGTCCCAAGTCTAGAGGCCTTTCAGTTTTTCAACTTAAAATCTTGGACTTTCATCTTAGACGTCCCGAACTTTTAGTTCAGCGCGATGCATCTACCGTGAGCAAGGTCAACTCTACTTAATGAGGTTCTGGCTCAAAACGCTGAACCAAAGTTTCCCTGTTTAGAAATAGAAGATGGGAGACTTTAGAAACTTGTTTTGCTGTCCTTTGGTGATGTCTAGATCTGGCCTCAACTTTTCACACCATAGATAGCCAGAACGTCAATGAGCTTAACTGGTAAGATGCCCAGGGAATGCTTCTTGGTTTGTAATCCTTTCCAAGACTAAGGAGAGCAAGGCGTTCTGTTGGAATTGACAAAAATAGTGAAGTGCAAGTGGTTCTTCAAATGGCATTTCCGTCTGACCGAGGTTGTTCAACTTTTGAAAACCTTCTATCAGTCCCTCTACGCTTTCTAAAGCGAAACTTCTTTAGCCACGGTAGAGTTATTTACAATGGGTTCATGTTGTTTCTATCGTGAATCTCATCTTCATCGCAATTCTTGTCGACATCCTTGTCCCTGTCTTTATCCTCAACATATTGTGCCAATGAATCTACAGGCATTATGATTTCTGACTAAGTGCTTGACCTTCCTTTTCTTTCATACCAAAACCAGGCTATAACCCACAAGTTGTCAGAATCGATGATTATTCCTTAAAGATTGGAAGCTTCACTATGTTAAACAAAGACATCATTTTCAAGTTGCTGACTCTTTCATCGTCTAGAGATAGCCAGTCTGCTTTTCACGTCACTTGCCGACCCACAAGTTCTGAGAATAATTATTCTTGAAAAGGTTCGAATCTTAACTATGTTAGACACAGACAACTGTTTCAAGTTGTTGATCTTTTCTCCATCTAGACTCTAGAGACACCCAGATCTACGTCCCTTGCCGATCAGACCGATTGAATAGTTTCGAACCATTCCATCAGGCTTAGGCTAGATTTGGACCAAAGTCTTGATTGTTTGGCTTGAAAAAGACTCTAAATAGAAGGCGGCTTTGACTTGTGCGACTGTTGACCAATGGGACTGCTGAATAAGATACCTTGCTTTGGACCTAAGGCAAGGTAGCTTTATCTAGGCTTAATACACTCTCAAACGAAATGTTCAAAATCCTAGGCTCTTCTTCGATAATTTAATCAGTTCCTACGATGGTAGTTCTTTAACTTAGAGCCATAGGAAGGTCTAAGATGAACAAAAGGATCGCAGCTTAGCAACTCTTTAATGCTTAACTTGGCTTAAGTCGAAAATATAAGAACACTTTCAAAGCTGGTTTAACAAAACCGACTTAGGATATACCTCGCTGATAAATTTGCTATCAGACTCCATGGCACTAAACCCAAGCCCAAAAAAGCGAAAGTCCCTCAAATCGTATGATCGCCTTAAGAGCTTCTTGAGAATACAAAACACTAAAATCTTACGTAAATAACAAATCAAATCTCCAAAGCCGCTCTCAATACACACAGTTGTCCAGTCTACAAGCCCACAAGACACAACTAATCCTCGAATTACATAATGTAACGCGCAACCGCTTCCATCTATGATACAACCCAAGCCAAGCCACGTCATAGAGAGCAGCAACAATGTAAAGAAGAAAAAAATGGCAACAAAATGTAAACAGTCAAGACGTAGTACTGCAGCTCCCGTTATGCGATCGATGCGGTGTGAAATGAGAATATTAATGGCAGCTTTCTGCGCGGCGATCCCATAGGTGGCACTACAAATGGCATAGATTAAGCGCGCCAACAAATGAGCTGGAAAAAAACGTAAGAAAATCGAATGACACCGCACAGGCACAACTGCTCCGCTAATGACCAGCCGCCGCCGCCGATACCCTACTCGGTGCATGTTGTTAACTGTTATATCTACCGCCGCGCCGTAGACCCATAGAGACGTAATGGGGACGACAACTCTCGACTTGCTTCCAAGTTTTAAAAACCTGATGCTATAAATGGCAATAGAGCTGCACTCTGTTCATCCCGCCGTCCCGCGCCGTCTCTGTAGAATTTGTTTTGTGTTTTAGCCAGCGAGACCTATATTACGTAGGTTGGCGTGGTATTAGCCAGCCACCTAGCGTCGTCATAAAGCAAACATTACCGTTCGCTTTGGCAGTAAACAGATACTGGTGGCGAACGGCATCATCATCTCGATGCAGCATAGACAGCTGCTGCTGCTGCAACAAGCTCCCGCTGAGCCAAGAGTTGGCCGCGCACACATACACAACGAGCACTGATTTGCGGAACAAAGAAACTACCAATCGGGCTGGGATTACGGAGCGGTTCGGTCTAGGCGAGGCGAATCTGCGGGAAGGGTGGCACAGCTATTGCACTAGTGCACCCGTATTTCAGCCTCTGACCGTTGTTCGCGTAGCCCATAAAGAGATCTACACGACCATTGCATTAGCGCGCGCACACACTTGGCCATAGACCGACAGTATTCGCTTTTTATTCTGCTTGCCCGACTGAATGTGGAGGTTTCGTTCGTGTCATGCATGCATCTAGATACTCGTGTGTTTGCCTTTGAATTCTCTAATTTCAAAGCGCATATGGAACAGAGGCTTCGAGTTGGATTAGATGTTTGTGACCTTCGGCGAGATACTCAAACTGCGGGTGAACAAGTTTAATTACATACTCGTATCTACTCTGTGAAGCTTTGTCACACGAGAGTTGGTTTCAAATTAGGAATAGTGGGGGGATGTAGGACCGTAAACGTAATTAACTCGTTCGACTTTTGTTTGTTGGTATTACAACGCGATGGCGATGGTAATGGAAAGGGAACTACGTCTCAGAAAGTTAAATGTCACAAGTGGGTGGTATAGGTTGTAACTTGGTGACCTTTCTAGAAGAGTAGCTAGCAAATGAAGTGAGATAGAACTGCAGAGCTATAAGTCAGGCTTCAGGTAAGTTTTTGGTATTGAAATTGAAGGTGGTCTAGTGGAGAATGCCTTGAAATTTTAGTCGGAAGTTATCTTAATTAACCATGAACTAGGTAGAAGCTAGTTTAAAACCGTTAAATAGTTTGTTGGTTGGACACTAAGCTTAGCTTGGGTTCAATGAAAGTCACTAAAGAACTATAAATTCAAATGAGGATTACTGTATGTGTTTTGGGCTCGGCTTTATTAACTTTACAGCTTCTAACAAGCCTCAAGTCTGAAGGTTGACATAAGGCTTAGTTTTCATAGAAATTCATCAAAATTTGTATCAATCTTTCGGTTGTTAGCTCGAGTAAAGGTTCGATCAGTTCCGGAAAAATTGCCTTTAAGCTTTTATTCATAGGACGGATGAACCTATTGGCTTGTCTGAGTAGGAAAGGCAATTTAGTTTGTCGTTAACGTGGACTTTGGATGCCGCGGAAGAATTCGATACCTATGTACCTTTTAGTGGAACTCTTTCTGGCTAGTTGTGTCATTACCTTCTTTCTCTGTCCTGGTACCCACCAAAGTTGAACCCTATTTTGTTTAAGAGACCATTTGAGCAGCCTTCAATGGCTTTTGAGTTAGAATAGTGTGAACTCAGTGCTTTAAGCGCTGCTTGTATCGGTGGGTACATTAATGGTTTCACAAGGCACCAGGCATGTTGAAATGCTCAGTCATCTCGTTAAGAGACGATAGGCAATCGAGGACTGTCAAAGAGTTGTTAGTGACATTTGATAGGGATCTCAAGGTAGCGTGGCTGTCGCTGAAGATACAGATTTTCCTGAAGCTATGTCAGCTATCCCGTGTGAGAATTGCGACTTTGAAGTCCCTCTGGAAGGAACTGAACAGGAGGGTTCAATCAAATTTGTTCGGTAGGTCATGGAATCTTTGTCAGATAAGGGAGTGAATATATATAACTTAACTACTACTTAACTACTAACTTAGCTACTGGTTCCAAAGCGAACCTGCTTTCAGGCGGGCTGCTGCTTTTGCCGCAACTTGTTTGGTTAGGGAGTCCAGAGGTGTGAGGTTCAGGATAGTACAGCAGAGGGAGTTGATCTCAGAACTCCAAGAATGAAGAGACAAGCCATTCTTTGAACCTTGATCTTGATATTAAGATATGAGCTCCATAGAGAATTTTGGGTCTGACTATGAACGTGTTGAGCCAGTGGGTAACTTTGAGCGTGCAATCCTATTTGCGACCGATGTTTCCCTTACATGTGAATAGGACTACGAAGGCTTTTTCGACTCGGTCTGTGATAGTGGGTTTCCAACATAACTTCCTATCGAAAATGACACCCCTTATTGAGGAAAGTATGTCTTGTGCCGTTCAGTTTTAGAGGAATGGTTGCGGGAATTTTATATTTCCTGGACAAGAGGACTAGCTCTGTTTTGTGTGGGCTTACCTTAAGCGCAGATTTGTCGGAATATGTAGTGAGAGTTGAGGGGCATTGCTCACCAGTTCGTTAAGAATTTGAGGGCGCATTCCTGAGACAGCAATCGCAAGATGTCACCTATCCGAGCATTAACTACCCTTCCATAGAGAAGTTGCATTACGCGATGGGTGATTCACTCACTCCAAGGGATAAGACTGGGATTAAACACGGATGACCTATGCAGGGGATGTGGCGACGAAGAAGTAGATGAGAACACCCCACACTTTCTTTGCCACTGCGCTCAGCCATAAAAGATTCAAAACCCTGGGAAGACACTTCTTTCAGGATCAAGAAGAACTGTCCGACAAGTCTGTGGTCGACATACACAGATTTTTCCGTGACTCGACAGAACATAGGCCAATGGTTCCTAGTAAGGGGGGCTGAAACCCCTAGGGTACCACAATGGATCTACATTAACTTAAGTGTGACGGAGAAAGGACCTCCTCCCCCGTCAACCCTTTTACCTAACCTAACCTAACCTACTCCAAAGTCTGCCAGTGATTGCATACGTTTTGACAAAGTTGAAAGCTCCCTCAGTATCAAGGAAGGCAGCTTAGGTATATTGTTTATTTTCAATGGATCTCTCGAAGGTTTGAGTTAGCTTGTGTAAAGCTGTTTCGGTCGACTTGCCTTTGCTGTATACATGCTGACAATTTGAGATCACGTTAGTGTTTATGGTTGATCTGAAGTGAGTCTTTCTAGTACCTTTAAGAGGAACGAGGAGAGACTGATGGGATGGAGATCTTTTGGGTGTGTACGTGTGTTCTTGCCAGTCTTGGGAATCAACACAACATTAGTTTGCTGCCATTTATAAGGAATGTTAGTGTGGGAACTACAGCTTCTGTAAATAATAAGCAGCCCAGGAAGGATGATGTCTTTGGATTGCTGGAGTACTACTGGGAAAGAACTGCAGATGACTTGTAAGGTTTGAAGCTTGAGATAGCCCAAACCACATATTCCCGAGAGATGAGCTTATCTGCAAACCCATCCGGAGGATTTCTATGTGTAACTCCACCCTCCGTAGAGGTAAGAAGGTGTCGAGAAGAAGAACGAGAACCTTAGAATAGTTAGAGTTCCACGAGCCGTCTCCTTTAAGGACGTGAGACGGAGTAGCAACATTACTGGACAGAATTTTCCGCAGTCTGCCAACTTCCGCAGTGTCCTCGATACTGCTTTAGAACTGTTCCCAAGAGGATTCCTATGAACAGCTCTTTTTTGTACATCCTGACATGCTCTTTATAGGATGTCCAGTCAGAGGCTTTTCTAGTGTACTCCGCTCTGTTGAAGGCACAAGTCTTCCTTTGAAAGCCTTACTCTGCATTCCACGGGGGTGGTTTCCACTTAGTCTGATTGCGGGGCAGCTAAGAAAGGGCGAACAAAAGAATAAAAAATGGCCAGGTGACAATGGTCGGCTTGGCAGTTTTTCTATCGAGTGTTGCCACTTTTTATTTTTACAAAAATGTCCAACAAGTATAGAACCACCATAGAACATTTTTAGTGCTTTGTAGTCGTTGTTGCTTTGAGATCGTTGTTTTATCCATCATACTGCAGCAGCATAGGTGATGATAGATCTAACTGTTGTGTTTCATACAATATCCAATATATGGCCGTATCAAATCAGACATTTAGACGCTTCTCACTAACGTTAATGGACACTTCTTGTCATTTCCCCCCAAAGAACCTAGAAATACCCTTCTTCTATAAAAAAAAATATAATTAAACTGGTATCTATCCAAACCCCTTTTGTTCCGTTCCCATTTGAAAACAACAACAACGAAAAAAGTTACCGTTCACCACAAAAATGATTTATGAACAACTCTTCAGCTTTATCAACTCTGTAATCCGCTCTCGAGGAATATTAACTGAAATACAGCTCTTTGATGATTTCCCGATACTATCGCGTATATTGCCTTCCGCCATCCTCCATCCCAGCATTTACCAACAACAATTAAGTATCTACACTTCAAATGTCAGGGCATACAAGATACACAATGGCTGGCTTGGCTACACAATGGCACAATGGATTGCGCTGTTCGATGGCCTTTTTTTTTTGTGTGTGTGTTTCCTCCATGAAGGAGGAGGAAGTTTCTGCTGCTGCTAGATCATGAAATTGGGTCAGATCGTTGCATGCCTACTTAACGGTGGCGCGGAGGCTTCGCGGATAATCTCTGTGGTGTAGTGGAACACAATTAGAAAGTACAAAATCGTGATTCCCAAGCATTACAGCGCGAAGGAGTACGATTCGACAAACGATCTACACTTTGTCTTGTGTTTGGATTTTTGCTCCGTGGCGTCGTCGCCTCTGGAAATGGGAGAGGGTGGTCTGCGCACCCACTTAACACTCTGCTCCATCGTGTATGGTGTTCTATTCATTCCGAGTTCACACACAAGAATCTGTATCGTGTAGAGTCGCGTTCCAAAGGAATATGATTGCGATTTGATTAGCCAGAGTAGTTGTGTGTGCATGAACTTTGGGCTATGAGAACTGGACCTTTATTGAGAACAGAGAGGTGTTCTTTGTTTAGGTCTTGGGATGGTTCTCATAAATTTGGAATTAGGTTGTGGGCAATAATTATGTGTTTATTGTTATAGGTCATAATTGGGTGAAGAAGGTTGTTTGACGCTAAATACAACGTCTAACCGAAGATGTATCTGTCATTGACCTAGAGAATGGGGTTGGCTTTCAATGAAAATTTGGTGCCTATTCCCTGGCTTTGTCCAACCTTATGTTGGACGTGTCTGACTACCTAAATCCTACACCGACAACTTGTGAACACAGCTTCTATTTAGTATTGAATCTTGTCATAACAGTTCGTAACATATGTAAGCTTTTCCCCAAGACTTAAAGCTCCGACGCTCGCAACCCTGTCGGAGGTTAGGTAAAGGGGGCCGTTCAACATGAATCCAAGTAGCAATAGAATGTGCCTTTTTACTACCACGACTTGTGTGACCTGGTTGATGATGTTTGTTGTTGAGAATGATTCTTTTGTTCCAATACTGTATCGCTTCATTGGAAGTACATATCTGAGCGCCTCCAGCTCTTACGCCTTTCCGGAGCCCATAGATTCCACTGCGACAGTTTAAAGGAATTGATTCACGTGTTTCTTGGAGTGAACACGTTGCTTCTCTTAACAGTCGGTGTCTTTCGACTTGGATGACGGTCTTCTACACAAGAACTTACTCAACGTGTGGCCTGACAATGCTTTTGCTCAAAACATTTCTGAAAAATGTTCTCTAGGTTACGAAGTTGCATCATTAATGCGATCTTGGCAGGGAGCACTTCTTTCATTGACGTCACCACTAGGCTTGTTTGGACTGTCCACTGAAATGAGCTCGAAATGTCTGGACAATGCACATGTTTCCAACTAGAAATCTTCTAAACGGATACGCCTTTTACGGAGATCCCCGAAGATAGCCTGTGATGATGGCATTCACCGATTAGATATCGTTTGCCAGGCTACAATCATTAGAGTCGATGAATCAACAAGTACCTCATCCCTAACAGCCCTTCTAAAGCTTGATTCGGTGTTATCGACGACCGCGTTTCCTTGGATATGTTGTGGAGTGGCTTGACCTTCTACAACTGGCTTCCATTCCATCTGTCTAGTGTTGTTTAATTCTCTTGGCCTTGCTGCTGGAAGCTGAAGAAGCCATAAGCAATCACCCATGTCCAGGACTTTTTATTTTGGAAGTCAAATGCATAGGTGGAGGTCTTGCAGATTCAAGGAAATAGCTTAGAAGAGCCTCTTCAACGATATTGGCTGGCTTCTATGCTCGATTTCGAAGCACAGTATAGCCTGTAAGAGACTCAAGGATTAACCGCTGCAGCAAAAGTCTCCTGAGAAGGTCACACTTTATAGGCTTCATTTGTGGTCATGTGCTCAAGGTCAACAAAAATTTTCTTAAAGCTGCCTTTGACTTCTTCTCCTGCGTTCATCTAAGAAAGGCGAAGGTGATGTCCAACTCGTGTTCTTAATCCGCCAAGGTCCGTGAGATGGAAGCACCACGGTTTTGGGGGCCTACACCGATGAGCTAGGTTTTGGTTACGATGCATTCAAGACTTTACTTCGATCGTATGCTTCTACGAAATGGTGTGACAAGTATTGTCCTGCTCGATCGACAGTGTCGACTCCAGTGCAACCAGACGATTTTTCAGTCTTGCTGACCAGTCTTTTTTGATTTGAAAATAGTTGTGCATATTCCAGAGTTATCTCTAGTTGGTTTCCAAGACTTTGCTGTAGATGAAGGAAGCTATGCGGATAAGAGATAGTATTAAGTTATGAAGCACTTTTCAGTGGGTGACAGGTAGAAGCCAAGTCGACATCTTGTAGCAAGTTCCAGGAACTTAACAAACTTGGCCTTAACCAAGATCACTAAGATTCGTTAAGAGTATTCGCCCTAATGCTTGGAAAGCTCACGGCGAGATGTTAAGGGGTTGTGAATACCCTTATGATGCAATTCGCACAGCGTGAGTCTTGGGGAGCCACGGCGAGGTGTTAAGGGGTTGTGAACACCCTTATGATGTTATTCGCACAGCGTGAGTCTTGGTTTTGTGGTTCTGGAACTCAGATGGTATAAGGTTTCAGTCTTGTCTTCGGAGGTTGTGTCCAGAACAACTGGGGAGGATGTAGGTGGTATTTTTGTCATTGGTTTGCAACTTCCTTAAGTCAGTACGATCAACACTTCCAAGCATATGGCCATATTGCTAGTGTTAGGCCCAATTAACACATAGCTGGCGTATGGTTCTGGCGCGGTGCAGACGTGGTGCGGTCGTGGTGCCGACATGTGCCACTTTTATGTTTTTTTATGGGCCTATGCAGACAGATATAGCATGCAACGGAGGCTTCGCGGATAATCTTCTTGGTGTAGTGGAACACAATAAGAAAATACAAAATCGTGATTCCAGTGGCGTGGAACGGGCACGGTGACGCCATCTCTGTCTAAGAGAACATGCAGGTGGCACATGTCCGAACTACGCCTAAACCACGCCAGTATCGTACGCCATTATATGCCTGCGCCACGCCATCTCTGTCTGTATCCGCCCATAGGAGGTGGCACATGTCCGCACTACGCCTACACCACGCCAGTACCATATGCCACTTGTGTGTGAATGGCCCTTTGCCTTTGCAATAGAATCGATATCAGCTTTCTCGCAGCTGATCAACAAATGACAAGCGATGATGCTACCCTCATCTCAACGGCCAACTTCTTCAGGTCCAGTTAAAGTCCCAGCTCCCACCCATCTTCGCATCATTTAAATTAGGTGGCTGTTGTTTGTTCTACCTTGGATCAACTTTGATCCCACGACGACTTAACACCCTCCTTTACCCATTCAGTTCTTTTGAGCATCAATTCAGCATGAGCACCTCTACCTTGGGTCGTTTGGGTATATCGCACTGCCTCTTATTTTTTTAAGAAATTAAATGTTTCACCTTATTTGTCCTTCACTCTTCAGTACACCATCCTCCCCACCTGGCCTTACTTCTACGCTTTCATCCCAAGTAATTACAACTCGCAGCGTTTTTTTACGGTCATCAAAGGCATTTAATGATAAACAAGGTATTTCATTTCACTCATAAACTTTAAGGATAAGCCTTCCTTTCACCGTTAACCCCGACTCCATCTATAATTAGCATTCAATTTACTTTTCATTTAATTTCTCTTATTTGCTGCTGCCCCTTCTCGTTTGTTCCATTTACAGTGGGAATACTATAAACAAATAAATGGTTCCGTTTCTTTAACCTTGCCGAACCCCATTACCTGAAGAGCTCTTAACAAAGTGGAGGTGAAATACTGGTCGTGCTTCACTTCACCTTGCTGCATCGTCCTGGTGCCTGGCCATTACCACAGAAAAAGGGGCGCTAAATTATGAATCTAATTGTCAGTTGGTACAGTGGTATCGGTATAGTAGCAGCAGCACACCTGTTCACACAACGGATGCAGATACTTTGGCTAATTTACTTTGAGACTTGGTGTACACAGTACACATGCAAAAAGGAATTTTTAAAGTTTTCTATTTGCTGCCCGCCAGGCTATGGGAGTACCTCCTACGGAACAGTTGAAACCCTTGGAATAAGTCCAAGGACATCGTACTTTATTTGCTTTTGCAGTGTGTTTGTGGACACTGCAGCATCAGTGATCTCATTCTCTGTGCCCACGTCGAGTTCGGCATGAGAGGATGCCGCGGAGTAATAAATCTTCTCATGTTTGTTATATTGACACGACAGATCGACAAACAGACACAGGGAGAAGAAAGGGGAAGACAGACTTAAGGTAGACACGGTAACAAGGTGTTTTGACAGTCGATACAGATACCTGCGGCTTCTATCTGACTGGTTGTCATCAGAGCCGCCATGTCGTGTCGCTGGCATGCTGTCCCAGAGAGGGTTTACTTTTTTATGAATATTTCGATTGACGGTCGTTATGGGGTATCTAGATCCAGACTCGTAGGTGGGCGTGAAGCTGCCGACTAACTCGTGTTTAAATTACTTATTTGTCACCATCAGAAGTGCGGAGTTGTAGGGAAGTCGGGAAGTGAGACAGGGAACGGCAGCAAATGGAAGCGCCATTTGGTATGAGAGTTTAGAATACCGAACTTGAAGTATTTTGATGAAAAATGTCACTTTGATTCTTTTATCGTTTAGTGCGCCATCTAGTGCATACACCTCAAAAGTGTTTAGGTTAGGCTGAAGTAGCACACTTAAACTAGTGATGCGTCCATTGTGATACCATATGGATCTGGAGAGATCTCCTTACCTACACGTTGGACCAATTGGAGCTTTCGATGAAGCGAAGTAGGTTTCTGATGTCGCCTAAGTCGTTAAAGTAGAATTATCCTAGATGGAGGCTTCTTTTGTGTGAGAAAGCTGGGCTGCTACAAATAAGTGTTTACACTGAGCCAAATCTTAATCCAAATCTTGGTTTCGCCTTGATCCTTTTGTTGCAGGGTGGGCTTGAGGACTTTTGTCACCTTTTACTGTGCTATTTAGTGCACACTAGCCAAACTTTTTAATCAGAAATGCTAACATCATCGCAAAAGGTGTCAAAATGTTGTCTAGATCAACTTAAGTGGTGCACTTATGTACATAGTTGTTCAATTCCAGCATTTCTACCCTTTTGAGCTCGAGTTCCAGCGTAATCTAGACCATTTGACCTCCAAGCTTACCTTCAATGTAACCACCAAAGAATTTAAGGTCTGTTGACTGAAGGACCTACTCCCTTGGACCTATTCGCCATGAAACAAAGTTGCAATGCATCTACGGACAAACTTTTCTGGTTATCTATGTACATAAAAGTACAATTTTGTCATCTCAGTCTTGATGTGCAGAGGTTAGGCTAAAATGGTATCAAAGGCGGATGAGAGGTGTCCCAAATTGTTTCGAAATCTTGGAACAATCTTTGGTGAGATTGACCGAATTTGAAAAAGAGTTCTGAGTTTTACGAACAAGGCTTGGAACACAGCATTGACGGTGATATGTCCTTGGCCTAAGACAACACAAAAGTCAATGCCTTCGAATTGACGCTTCGCTCTGAGTAACTTTTACCTATTCCTCTGGTTTTCTTTATCATCTTTTCGGCTTTTATTGAGTTTGTTATACAAGATACCCTTCTTCCGAGTACTGGCTGGTGTTTAGGCCTTGTGGTGGCATTTGTAGGCTTAAACATATGCATAGCTCCCCTTGTGTCTTAGAAGTCTTTATGCCTTGCATTAAATGTCAAATTGACTAGATAGCTGAAGCACATAGATTGACACGTACTGGCAAAGCCTGGAGAAAGACATTGAACTGTCGTGCTGCCCTGTGGCTGTAAACAGCTTGACTGCTACGAGCTATAACGATTCGAAAGGTTAAAAAAAAGGTGAATACCCAAATCTTACCTAAAGGACCTTGTAGCTCTTCTGTCTTAGGTGCACAGACAAAGTTTCAGAAACCCTGTTGGGCATGAAAGCCTAAAGAGTAGCATTACAGGAAAGAACCTGTAGGTTAAGCACAAAGACTCACTTGCAGTGTTCTATGGCCTTGTTCAAATGGCCCCACAACACAAGTTTTAGGATAACGATTCGTAGGTTACTTACTTATCAGGCCAGCGACCCTTGGAGGGTCTGAGCCTGCAATAATGCCGCTTTCCATCCTTTACGGTCCTGGGCACGCTGCTTCCAGTTTACTAGACCAAGGTTTCTGGCGTCCGCGATTGCCTGATCTTTAGACTGGAGGTTTGGTCTTCCTCTTCTTTGTGAACCAGGTGGCTGAGATTCGAAGATCCTCTTAGCTGGAGCATTCTCGTCCATTCTCTCGATGTGGCCGAGCCATTGCAGTCGACGGATTTTTGCCTTCCGGACTACATCCACATCTTTGTACAGCTCGTAGAGTTCGCGCTTATATCTTCTCCTCCTTTCGCCCTCCTCGCAGACTGGACCAAATATTCGACGTAGGATTTTTCTTTCGACCAGCATTCAGCTCCATAAAGCGGGACTGGCAAGATCAGGGTTTTGAAGAGCATGATTTTGATCCTTCGAGTTAGAAGTTTGGACCCTAGTTGTTTGGACAAACCGAAGTAGCAGCGGTTGCCTAAGGTTATCCTTCGTCGAATCTCCACTAGGGTGTCATTTGTGGAGTTTATGTTTGATTCGTAGGTAGACCGACTACATAATTTCCTTTCTTGTATCCATCGTACAAGCCTTTAGCTTCGAAGTCGCACGGCACTGAAGATGACTGCATCGGTCAAACTTCTAAGTTGCGATTCGTCTTTTGAACTTGTTCAATATCTTTCCACACCTCTAGCTTCGGGAAGTCGATATTGACCAAGAAAAGTCGTATCATGCTGCCATTTCCCTGCCTTTTTTCAATAAGTTTCGTCCAGCCCCCATAACATGCCAAATGGTTTAAACAAAGGTTAGCCGACTCGTCGATGAGAAAGAAAATGAACTCTCAAAGAAATCTCCAGTGCTTAAATCTATTCCATGTCGGATGTGAAAGCTCTCTGATATGAGATCTATCTTTAGATGTCTATCGTAGATCATCTGCATTCACTGGGTGTACAATTTCCCCCTCTGATAGTTCACTGAACTTCATAATCTATAAATCTAAGGTTCATTATTCCAATTATTTTGTCCACTCCCTCTTTGGTCAACTGTCCCAAAATAGTGCATTCCCCTTCGCAGAGACAATGAGATAAGGGAAAGCTGAAACATAATCATTCTTGGACACATTTCTGTTCCAAAACCAGCTCGTGTTCACGATTTCAAAGCATAAATGGGCTCCAGCTTCATTAATTCCCATGTGCTTAACTCTAAATCAACTCGGCTCGTTGGGCAAGCCCGATACGATCGAATTACTCGAAGACCCACGAATGTCAAATTAGTTTAATTCTTAGAAACCATAAGTTCCATTAGATCAAACGTATCAGTAGAATCATCTGTAACATCTGTTAACTGTAAACATTTTCCTCGCATACCTTTCCGCTGTCTAGTCTTTCGACAGAGCATTCACGCTTCTGCATTATTTGCATTCTGTGTGCCGTCAAGGTAGACGATTTTCAAGCTCATCATTGGCAACTTTTGGTCTCTTTTCCTTAAGTCAGCTAGATACTAGCTACTCCAGCTGTTGTCTATTTTGTCGTTCACCACAAACACACGCAACTTAATAATTGACCGAGGGAATATGACAACGCAGCAGAGCGTAACCGAATTAAGCCCACGCTAGCAGACTACACTCGACGCAGTCAAACTCACACACACCTTTCTTTTGGATAGTTGAACACATTACCGAACGTAGTGCAGTCTTGCTTGGCCGCGCATGTGCTCTCATTGATGTCGTTCGGTATGTCAGGTGAATTACCTTCAAGTTACACCTGATGTTGCACCAGTTTCTGTTTTTTTTTTTTTTTTTAATTGAAATTCCACCATCTGCTGCTTGTTTTGGTGTCCATGTCTCGCATGAGTAACGTTCGCCACATACATCTTGTGTTATGTACGTCACCTTTGTCTGTTGCTTCGTATCTCTGTAAATCTGTCGAATGTGCTCTTTGGGTTGGAATTTGAAATCTACGTCGTTGATATTATACATATGTCACCAGAGTGGAGGAAGAGCAAAGAACTAACTGTTTTATGCTGTTGCCTTCACATAAATAAAGACACACCACGCTCACCTGGTTCCCAGGCTCCATTGTCTTGGCACCTCTTCCACCACCAGCTCCCCGGTAGCGTGGCAGGTGAAACAAATGTGATTCTTCGGCAAAGATATGACTGTGATGTGTTATGCAAGCACACAAGATTTGTGGATCCCGAGTGAAGTTTAGAGCAATCATTTCCAACAGATGCCAGAGCGAAAAACAAAAGTACAGTGTGGTCAAAAAGTTGTAACACGACTACAATTTCCAGTTGTTTAGCTTATCCAAAGAAAATGTGTTATCGCAAGACTCCATCTTTGGTCACCTACTTTTTACATGAAAAACTTTCTGTGGACTTCAAGTTATCGAATACTTTAAACAGATTACAGAACGAGTTCCACTTATAGCTTCGAGGGTAACTGCTGCAAAATAAGAGCGATTGTAGTGTTAACGACGCCAATTTAGACTGAGAAAGTGTTGAAGTCAAAGCTCGGCACGGCTAGCCTCCTGCTGATCTTTGCATGGGGACAAGATTAAGATTTCTACAAGTAAGCTCATTTTCATTGGAGTTTGTTGCTATGGAATTCTTCTGCAGACTAATCAGGATTAGTTTGAGATCGACTGATCGACGTTGTATTGACAAACCGCAAGGACTAGCCTAGGCTTGGAACAACTCAAGAGGTCAAAACACGCTATAAACCCTTCCCCACTAACTGCTCCTCACCTACGCATCAGTAGTTTGGTGGACTAAAGTCAAGAAAAAATCCAGCATCTTAAAGTTAGAATGACTTCAAAGATTGGCATGTTTTTGGTATCACCAGGGCTATGCAAACTTGACCTACGGCAGCCTTAGAGGCACTTGTTGGATGTACTCCATTGCGCATCTTTGCCAAAAAATTGGCAATACGCAGTTCAGTTAACATCCAAAGCTCTGCAGGAATCCAGCCAAGCAGACCAATGGGTTACATAGCTATCTTCTCTGACTTTCCGAGCTTGAAATGATCAGAACAGTATCCGACTTTATTGGCAAATTGCTCTGATTTGGCAGATAGTTCTAGATTGAGATCCCGGACCGTAATTGTTGGGAAACTGCGAATCCGTTGCTGAACATAACTCCGTTGTTGGTGCTGGTATCTATGGCCCTTATCACAAAGTTTCAAAGGCACTTGGAATGTGCCCTACCCTTGCCAATATTATCCTTGACTCCGGAATAAAGGGGGCAACCATCAATATATTCACCGATAGGGCCGTTTCAGGCTACTTCAATGCTCTCCAGGACCTTTCAAAGCGAAATAAAGTCAAACTCTGATGGGAACCTAGACACAGAGGCAATGAAAGCAATAAAATTCCAGACCAACTTGTCTGGAAAGGTTCTTCTGAGAGATATATAGGTGCTAAACCCTTCGGCGGCATCCCTACTTCCGCGTTCAGAACGATGATAAACAGAACTTCCTATCCTACTGGAACAACATTCAGGGACTCACACAGGCTAAAAGAGCCATCCGACCCCTGAACAAAACCACAAAAAATATTCTCAATCTTCCTCATCGGGCACTGCAGCCTCAGATATCGTTTACATAAACTAAATATAGTTCAGGAATCTGAATGTCGACTTTTCCTAGAGGAAGACGAATCACCGGAACACGTACTATGTGAGTGCGTAGCTGTCTGTTGTTTACACAGAACACTGGATAGGATCATAAAGGCTACTTTAAGCAGGGATATGCCCAATAGTTCTTGCAACACATATGATCACCTTTATTGAAGTTGGGGCTGATAAAGCTGATATACCAGTTGTTCGGCATGCTTTTTTCTTTGCAGCCTTTAAAAGCTCTAAAGGTTATCCGTCCGATTCCCGCGGTCTTGTAGTTCTTTAGTTTCATGACTGTGCTGACTTCCTCTAGGTTGGGTGGAAGAACTACTACACCCCTGGTCATGGCCATGTTTATCAATGCTCCACAATCCTCTGCGGCCCAGAAATATAATGACTCGTATTATGTCAGAGCCTAATGGGATAGGCCAGAGAAGCAAAGTTGTCCTCTACTCTAAGCCGGGTCACCTAGAGTCACGAAATGTTTTCTTCAAAAGAAATTCCTAACACCGGAGAACATTCATAATGTTTGGACTGGAAATATCCTCAACTTAATTAGGAAGATGGAGGATCTCCTAGTCTAACTGGCTCTTGGCGCAATATATCTTTCAGGTTGCAGTGCCATTTGATTCAGTCGCAGAGCCTAACTGCTCTATGGACCAATAGATCATCATCGAGTTTCTTGAGCACAAGTTTCCCTTCAGCTTCTGTGACGTGGGGAAGTCAGTCGACAGGTTGAATCGGACTTTTCGTCACGCCATCTAGTGGAATTAACCTACCCAATCTAAGTAACGTTCGAGACATGAACGCTCCAGAAAGCTGAAATGCTTTGCAAAACTCCGATCGATTTGATTCGCAGGATGGATGTCAGTCATCAAAAAACACGACGTTACCACAGAGCTCTAATCGGCAAGATAGCTTGGCTGGATGGTTTGTATTCCGATATCCGTGCCACGTTGGTTGGAGCTCCTCAGGGGTTTCACCTTCTACCAACTTTATTTCTACGTAACACCTTTTCAAGTTTTAACCATGACCACAAAAGTGTATTTTGACCTTTAAACCCAACTGTACTTTGAAAACAAAGCGAATAAACAAAAATCGCAACGAAAACCATAAAATGCTGTGCTCATATATTTTTTCCCAGGTTTCACATTACACATGGGATGTTTTACTGTTGCTGCTTCTTGTTCCGTCTTGATGGTGTGCATACTAATCTGTTCTGCATTCTGGTCAGGCCAAAGCTATGGATGTGGGTTAGGAGGCGACTAGTATCCGCCAAAATGCAATTATAGTAACCTTCTTGGAATCCTTTTCCATCTATTTGGTTTTTTTCTTTTGTTCGAGGTCAAATGGTTTAAGTCATTTCATCTAGAGTCCCTAACCTGCACTTAGCGGCTCCATGTAGTGGTTTCTTGTGGGACTCGTTTAATTAAAAGCCACAATTCTCTTACTTTTATCCCTCCTAGTGGAAAAGTTTAGCTCCCTGGTGGTGGGTAATTGAACAAAAACAAAGAAAGGACATAAGAGACGATTGTACTTTTGATGGCCAAGGGAGGCAATGTAGAATCTACAATGGGCTAGGTTACCTGTTGAAGTGTTCACAAAGTGAGGTTGGGGATCTCTTAATTAGGGTTTTTCCTGCGAAAGTGGATAGATTGATAAAGTGGATTTTTTCGTGTGTGCAGGTTATCTTGCTTTCGGCCAAATGATGTCCAAGTGGTGACTCTCAGTATATATCGAATCTCCCTCCTCACATTTGTATAGATTTTGTTCAAATGGCTAGAGGTGGAGTTCCGGGGGGAACTTAGGACATTCGTGGATGTTTTGCTGCTGTTTGAATTACATAAGCCAAAAATGACATGTTCAAGAGCTTGTCGGAATACGAAAATGGTTCTTACCTACGCTAAAGCGAGCCTTTTAATCTCTTTTGGTGGTAGTTCCCTTTAACTTATTTAAGTGTAGGAAGTTCGACAAAAAGCTTGTCCTTTTTAGATAACCGTTCCTTCCTAGCTCTTCGCGTATTCTCTCCACAGAATTGTTTTAGATCAAGAAGCGGTTCAATTCCCTTCATTTTATTATACCAGCTTCTACGTGACCTGACTTACAGTAGAGGACAACTTTGCCTCTCAGGCCTATCCCATTAGACAGTGGCATAATACCAGTCACCATATTTCTAAGCCGCAGGGGATTGTGGAAGCATTTAAGCAAAATTTCAAGCTACTTGATAGGCAGGACCATGACCAGGGCAGAAGTGAAACCAACTTCAGTCGATGAAGTAGTTTTTCCACCCAACCTAGAGGAAGTCAGCACAGCTATGAAACTAAAGAACTACAAGACCCCGGGATCGGATTACCTTCAGACCTTTTCAAGACTACAAAGACGAAAGCATGCCCAACAACTGGAACATCAACTTCATCTGCCTCATTTTCAAGAAAGGTCTTGCTACCCCTGCTTAATGCAGCTCACAAGATCCTAACCAGTGTTCTGTGTAAACGACAAAAGCCGTTTTGTTCGGCACTAATCTGCACCTACCAGTGTGGCCTCCAGCCCGGCGATAAACCAAATCTTCACACTGCTGCAAGCCCTTGTAAAAACCAACGGGCTCCAAGTCGATACCCATGATCTTTCTATCGACTTTAAAGCCGCATACAGCAGTGTTCAGCGCTCAGAGATGGCCAAGAAAAGCGGTTGTGTCACGCCGCGCTCGAGAATCCGCAGTGCACCGTGCAGCTTGGGAAGAGAACCTCCGAATTATTCCAAGCATGCTCTGGATTCGGGAAAAGTGGCACGATGTCTTGTTATTTCTTAAATCTTGGTCTGGAGCAAAAGGTGCGAAAGGTCAGCATAGACCTAGAAGGCATTACATTTAACAAATCCGTTCAACTGCTGGGGTACGCAGACGACATCGACATCATCGCCCGTTCCACGAGTGCCATTACTGAAGCTTTAACAGCGATAGAAGAACAAGCCAAACGACTTGGTCTTATGATGAATGCGGAGAAGATAAAGTACATGCTGTCAATCAACAACTGATTCGTCGAACACTGTCTAGGACAGAACATGACAATCGACAGCTACGCGTTTGAGATGGTGAAGAAGTTTCTTCAGGGTAAATATAAACTTCAAAAAATGGCACCCTGGCGGAGATTTGACGAAGGATTACCTTAAGCAACCGTTGCTATTCCGATTTGTCCAAACAACTAGGATCCCAACTCCTAATTCGAAGGTCCAAAATCATGGTCTACAAAACTTTGATCTTGCAAGTCTTGCTTTATGGAGCAACAGATCTTGGGATCGAAAGAAACAATTTACGTGGAGGGCAAATGGAGAAGAAGATATAACCGCAAACTCCACGAGCTGTATAGAGATCTGGATTTAGTCTGGAAAGTAAGAATCCGTCAACTGCACTGGCTCGGTCACATCAAGAGAGCAAACGAGAGTCCAGCTAAGAGGGTCTTCGAATCTCACCTACCTTGTTCACGAAAAAAGGGGAAACCTCCGGCTTAGGTTGCAGTAGCTGCCAGCTATTGCCAGCACACTTAGACCAAGCGTAGGGAGTTCGACATAAAGCTTGCCCTTTTTACAATGCCGTTCCTTCTAAGCTCTTCGTGTATTCTCTCCGCGGAATTGTTTTAGAACAAGATTAACAATGATAGATCCTCCGGCTTAGAGATCAAGCAATTATGGACTTTGGAAACCTTGGTCTAATAAACTGGAAGCGCCCTTGACACTGAAAGATGGAATGCAGTGTTAGTTCAAGCTCTAACTCTCCATGGTCTCCTGACTTGACAAGAAGGTAAGGCCAAGCCAAATTTGCAATGGAGTGCCGCACGATTCGGCAATAGGGTCCATTTCTTTTTTGCTCTTTAAGAGCAACACTGAAGTACTAAGAAGTTCTCCTCAGAAATCGTTCTACATTTTGACCCATTATTCCTGTAAGAGGTGGTTGGTGTAACGATTGCAATGCACACTCCTGAAATCAGTGTAAGCTACACCAGTAAATCTCCTTTGTTACATAGAAGACCTCAACATACTTCTCCATCCTGTGGAGAAAAATTATTTACCCCACAGTGATTGCTTCAATTTTCAAACCCATTACAGTTGGTTGCTTCCGGTCAGTCGAAGAATTAAATCATTCCTACATCCACCCTATCAGCTCCATACATCGACTTATCGATTTACACACTTTCATCCTAGGAACTATGACTATCATGACTTCCCCTCTGACGTTCGACAATTCCATTTTCAGTCCCAACAACCTCTTAAAGAAAAATTCAATCCCATGAGGTCAATGTCTGGGTTCCGGTTTCCGAGGCCGTAAAATGGGAATACCCCAACCCCAAAAGTCAAAAACACGTGGACAGCCAAATCGAAGACTTATACGAACCGTAGTAATTAATCATCGATACTTCAAGACCATGTTTGGTATAATTTAAGAAGTAGGCCCCGTCCAAAACCATATGCGCCTTGGTGCGGTCATTATTATGCTTTGCCTCACTTTGTTTATTCTTCCACTTAATCGGCTTCTGCATCGTTAAAGAAAACCTGAAGCCGCCTATTAAGTAATTCGCTTATGGATGGACGCACGCTTTAACGGCTTTGCGAATTCCGGTTGTATCTATGGGATACGAACCCAAGTCCTACATTTTTTTTGTCTGTGTATACAAACGACGCATCTCTCTCAAACGTTAATTAGTCCGTCAAATTGGAGCTTAAAACTGCTGTGACACGACAATAGAGCTTACGTTTCCGTATCGCGCTATTCAAAGGATGAAAATCCGATCAATGTGAAAGGAGAGCTTAATTGCAACTGTTCCGTTGATAATTAGACAAGAGGGGCTATTTGAATTCGCACAATTCTTCCTCCTTGGTAACCAGAAATGGTTATATGGGTCAAAGCGGATAAATTACACAATTCGACAACGACAACGATGAAGACGAAGACGAAGACGACTATTGAGTTGAATAGTTGAACGATTGAGGAGTCATGGCTATTAAGTGCGGTAACGCAGCAGCCAGTCACGTTTTAATGGCCGCAATGGTTGTAATTGTATTTTTTTTTTCTCCTCTTGTGTGCTTGTGTGGCCCGTAAATGTCGAATCGCTTGCCACTATTGTAAATTATAGAGTTGACCACTACGATACGACCACGATATGTGGACGGAGGTAGGGTGTCGTTGGGTGTAATGTTATCTTAAATGACGTGCGTTGTGGTGGGAAAATGTCGGTTGGGAAGTGCATATCGAACCAGAAATACGGGATATGGCTGCTGTGCCGGAAATGTGAGACTAGTTTTGAATGATGCTATCGCATATGCATAGTATCTTGTGGTCAGTCACAGATGCATAGATAAGTTTAACGATTATGATATGAAATCGGACACCTACGTGGAGATATAAATGAAATGAGGTAGTTGTTTATGAGTTGCAATGATTACCGATCAGTTGGGCAGAAGAAGACGCCAAGAAGGTGTTGATTTACTTGGCTGATGGTCTTGTTTATGTTTATCCCGGGTTCTAGACGTTCTAAGAGTGTACAAAGCGGGAATGGATTCCCGGCCGAAACGTATCAGAACGGTAAGACCGTAGAGATGACCCTATACCAAGAGATTTGCTACTGCATCAAGGGACTTGCGACTGTATCAAGAGACGTGCTACTGTATCAAGAGATTTGCTACTGTATCACGGGACTTGCTGCTGTATTAAGACTCGTGCTACCGTATTGAGAGACCCGCTACTGTATAAAGGGACTTGCTGCTGTATCAAGACACTTGCTAATGTAACAAGAGACTTGCTACTGTATCAAGAGCCTCTTTGGCAAATTTTTCTGAATCAAGAGAACTGGTTGCATTCCTTGAGAAATTTTTAGTCAAAAGCCGGAGCTATAAATGCGGCAAAACCGAAACAGAGTACACCGAAGCATTCATTGAAAAGGCGTGCTAAGCTCTCTATTATACAAATTAGCTCTAAGCAACCTTTTTTTAAACGGAGATGAAGTTGGGGCACAAAATAAGTGCAGCTGAAAACGCTGAACCGACAGACAACTGAGGCTCAACGATCAACCCGATCAAAACCGAGTTTCATACTTGTTTTCAAGCAATCAAACAAGATTCCATGCGTCACCTTAACTTTGGATAGAGAATGCCGTTGAACGTGGCCTTCAGATGCGGACTAAGACTTTAAATATAATGCGCTCCATACGATTGCCATACTTTGGAATGTACAAATGGCTCCAAAACAGTGACGAGTCTTAGTGCAAAGCAATTATATTCGACTGCACTTTCCCCTAGTCTGTCTTCGAAATAGAGATTTATGTAATACTTATGGCTGCGAGGGGAGGGAGTATCTGCGTCTGTAATTATAGTCAAGCTGCGCTTAAGCCCTTGCTCAATGCCTTTACTAGAACCAAAATAATTCGAAAATGCAGGACTTGTTTGAATTCGGTTGGAAGATTGAATCTGCTAAGTCTTGTCAGTGTCCCTAGACACAACGGGGTTACCAGAAAAGAGGCTTCTAATGAGCATGCTGGGCAAGGTTCAGGGGAGAACTTTTCAGGTCTTGGTTTTGACTTTGACCGATGATTTAGATTCCAGCAAACACAACTGTAGATGGCATAACTCTCCCTACGCATGATATTTTTCGATGTCTGTCAAAGAAATACTCGAGTAGATATGCATGCTTGGCAGAAAGAAAAAATCGGATAGGTGCGGTTAGGTTAGGTAGGAGGGTTTACAGGGTATGAAAGTCCTTCCCCCATCATATTTAGATCAATGAAGTCCCATTGTTATGCCATAAAAGTTGCAGCTTCAATACTGTGGAACCTGTAAGCCTATGTGTTATCAAGCCAGCCGAAGGCGCTGGTAAATCTGTGTATATCAAAAACAGCCTTGTTAGACAGTTCTTCTAGATCCTGAAAAAGGTGTCTTCCTAGATTCTTGAATCTAATTCGACAGAGTTCTGGACAGTGGCAAATAAAAGTGTGGGGTATCTTCATCACCACTTCCTCTGCAGAAGTCATCCGTGTTCAATGCGAGTCTTCTTGCATGGTAGCTCAACATATTATACCTGGTGTTAGTACTTTTCATACATTTGCAGGATTCTCACAGTTTCCAAGTTATAACACAGAAGCTGAGCGCATTCCATCTATCATTTTCTGTTCTTTGAATATTGTTCCTCACTTCCTGTTTAGGATTACAGGGTGGGACTTTAACTACAGACTAGATCGGGGTCTAATGAAGAACGTTTCCTTGGCAGCTCATGAGCTGTTTCATTACCACGCAACTCATTGTGATCAAGAACCCAGCAGAGTCTTATATTTTTCTGCCTGCCAATGAAGCCCTTCCCGACAGCGACCTCAAAGCTTTGATTATACTTCGATGGCAGAAATCGCTCTTATTTCCGCCTAGTTGTCAATGAAAAAGGTAATATCATCGTGTGGTTGTGCCTCCATTGCAACCTGTTATGCATTTGGTGTTACTGTCAAGACCACCGCTTGGAAGACACTACCGGACAGTCTGAGAGTTTCAGAGGAGGATCCAGCACTCATGCCTGCATCTATTTCGAATCCATCTGTATAGATGGAAATGGTCGTGTCATTTTTTAGTAGGTAGCTGATTATTCTTCCATTCATCCCTGCTTAGGAAAACAGGTTGAGAAAAGCCTTTTACAGTCCAAGCAAGGAGTCATGTAGTCTCTGCATACAATATTGCACGCATACTTCCGTAAGATTTGTGTTCCCAGTATCCAGAGCAATTTTTTGCTTCAGATTCTTACACGAATAAATCGAGGAGAAGTAGATTCAGTATTGCCTCTAGCCCGGTTGAGGGGATGGTTTTCACTGCCCCAGTGGTACTGATGTAGGCTTTTCTTTGAGTCATAGTGGTTTTGAACACTGCCTGCCACCACACCAAGTTTTCAAATGTTAATATGGGCCTCACTGCCATAAGGGCGTATGATTGAAAGGTGGGAAGTGACAAAAAGCTATCCACGAGCAGCGACACTACAAAGTGTCAGGATCAGGCCCACTAGATCTTACTTAAGGTGGCGCTATAGTCCGGGGTGGACCTGGACCTCAACCAACAAGCGTCTCCGACCAGCTCGACCTCTAGCTAGCTGCCTCAAGTTTCGCACATCAAGTTGGTTGAGGTGTCCTTCCACTTGCCTGCGCCACCTGAGTCGCGGTCTTCTTCAACTGCGCCGTCCCTCGGGGGTGGATTCGAAAACTTTCCGGCTCGGAGCATTGGTGTCCATTCGCTCTACATGACCCAGCCGCCTCAGTCATTGAACCTTCACTCTTCTGGCTAAGTCGATTATGCTGTACAGGCCGAACAGTTCGTCATTGTATCTCCTCCTCCTCACACCGTCTATGCAGACGGAACCAAAATTCACCCGGAAAGTCTGTTTGGAGAAAATTGAACGCCAGTCTTATACCAGAGAAGGCTTATTGCTCTACGAGTATAAAAGGCAACCGGACAACAAGAAAGAGGAGAATAATTAATGCCAACGGTCCCGCTCCACACTTATGAAGCTTTCTGAAGAGCAGAATCCAGTTTTTTGAGCGATTCGGATTGCTAGACGCTGTCAAAGTCCTTTGAAGATGCTTGGTTGCATCATATCTTAGACAACAACCACTTTGTTGGATCGATCTTTGACAATCACCTCCAGGTTCGCAGGTTGACTGTTTCTGGTCATTTCGAAAGTGCCTACTTTGAGGACCACCGTGATCCCATCATCCTTGGCAGAACAATCGTTCCTTCAAAAAAAAAAAAAGTCAAAGAACAATATTCGATAAATCACATGCCAAAATACATAATGTAACAACGAATTAAGGACACTTTTGTTCGACTCCCATTATTATCTGAGCTAATCACCATTCTCTTTCCTCTTTGGAACACAAAGCAACCCCTCGTAAACGCTTGACTACCTTACCTAACCAAATGTTAGTGTTTTCTTAGAACCCCATCTGTGTTCATTCACAACAAAATAACAAAGCCTCTAGAGTCCAGAGTACATGCAACCCCTTCCGTTCCACTGCTGCTGTGGTGGTCAGTCGATTCTGGGTAAATTATGTTGGTCTCTTCGTTGCCAATGGTTTGGCATCATGGCGATCGTTCTACCGGAACATAATTATGCTACTTCAGAAGTTTTTTTTTTGTTTTGCTTCTCCTACTGCTCCCCCGGCCAGCACCCAGCCGTGGTTCTGTCCAAGCACGATATTCAAGCATAAATTCACGTTCTCTTTTACTTCCTCTCTTTTCGGTAGTTGTATCTCTGACTGTGTATCTGTGGTTGCACATATGTGTATGTGTGTGTGTCTTGTTATTGTTTTCCTTCTTCCATTCACAGTATCTATATTTTTCGCCCCTTCGCTACCGGCACAATAAGCATGAGGTGGGTGCCGTTTGCCGTTTGCCATTGCCATATACACCGACTTTATTACCCAATCTGCGGCTGCTTTGGCCTGCACCTTTGACGGACAGCAGTTGAGGGGCTTAGTGCCTACTCGAACCCGCATGTATCACTTTATTAGTAGTGTTTTGCATATCGACATCGATTTCTATTCACCAGTGCCGAACAAGAACGCTGGATCTGGATCCCTCCAGAGTTTTACCTGCTGTTGCTCTCGACGATATGGTTGGTGGTGTCTCTAGACCAAGTTAGAGGTTGCACGAGGTATTCTTTGGTTTATGTGACTTGAAACTTGCTTCCCTATTGCCTTCGTTTTTGTTATTGTCATTGTGTGGGGGGAAGGAAACTCTCTCGCCCTTTGTGTTGTAAGGATATTGAAGGGCTTCTGCGGTTTTTGCATTAATTTATTGCAACCAGCGATGATGACGAAGAGGATTTGGCATCGGAAACCGTAAACCGCCCGACAGGCAGAGGGAGACCGAGACAGTCGTGTGCAATAGTTTGTTAACCCGGGGTTTACTATACGTCTGCTGCGGTGTGCGGCTAAAGGAACATTATCCCTCGCTTTGTCTGAGAGTATGAGTATCTTCCTGACGGAGGAGACGGCTGAACTCTTGTGGTTGGCGATGTTTGCAAATTAATTTAACGAGCCGAATCCATGCAACACAGAGTCGACGGGTTCGCTTATAACACAATACACCGAGACGAATTAAAATCGATGAAGAAGGGGGGGTAGCAGTATCTATTAATGAGGATTCATTGATGGTAACCTGATTTGCATGATGTGCACGAAGGAGCTAGCTAAGCGTGATTGCTCACGCTGCTGGCGAGATTCAATGTTGGAAACGAGGATTCGCTTGAATAGATTGCAATTAACTGTTGAATGCAAGTTAAAAGAGTGCTCCAGCGATGTACAATTTAAATGGCTACGTAGCGGTAATTTTAAATTTTTTTGTTTTAATTAGAGGAATAGACTAGTTGACTGCCTAGAGGGGCCTTTATTGACGTCATGAGAGTTGTACATATCCACCAAGTTTGGTCAGTGCTGCGAAAAATAGAAGGGCACAGAATTGCACTTAGACCAGTTGCAGGTCCATAGCACTACATCCGGACCTAGGAAGAACTCCTCCAGGTTTTGACCAAGATTGTCACTGAGATGGTTTCGTCTTTTAAAAGAAAACGCTGAATATGTTCTACGTCCCAGTTGCTTCTGCAAAAATCATTTGCGGGAAGGTCCAGCCAAATGGCATGTCCACCTTGCCAAAGGTGTGAGGCAAAACAAAAAAAAAAGGAACAGACTTAAGGTTGCGAGGGTTGGTGTTAAGGGAAATAATTTCCAATAGCGCGGAACAATCAATGTATCCAGTTAAAAGTTGGTGGACAAAAAGTGTGTTTGCAGTATCTCGACATGATTCGAAGGATTGAAAGTTTGTCAGTTCGAGGCGACCAACGTACGGGGATAAGTTAAGGGTATCAGTCCAAGGTAAACCTCGTAAAGCAAAGGAAAGGAACCTTCGCTGGACTGCATTTATTCTCTTGGAGCGGACAATGTGAAAGGGCGACCAAACTTGGCTAGCATACTCGAGTAGATGCCTCACGAAGGCAGTATAGAGAGCTTTTGTAACGTATGGATCCCAAAATTCCTTTGACCACCGTTTGGCAAAGCCTATTAATGCTGTCGGTGTATGGGCGAACGTTGAGTTCCCTGTCGCAGATAACACCCAGATAACGTGCTGAAGTGATTAAGGGTACAAGCTCATTGTTAATGAAGTAATCCCTGAGAGGTGGTTGGGGACGCTTACGAGAGTATGGAATAGAGGGACATTCAGCTCCAAAAAATATTCTGCCACGAGGCGAAGAACCTGTTCAAGTCTCTCTGCAGAAGATGAGAGTCAACTGGGGATGATTATGCGTCTAAAGATATTCAGGTCGTCTACGTAGACTGATAGATCAGAGTCCATAATGACAACCTCGGCATCATTAATTGAAAAGATAAAGATTAACGGTCCGAAATCGCTGCCTTGAGGGACTCCCGAGGTAGCTGTACTAGGATCGGATAATGAAAATTAGGGTCAGTTTCCAACAGCTCCAGCTCCTGGGTCAATTGAATTTTATACGGGTGCAGGCCCAAGTTCCCAAGTTGTGGTCTGCGAAAGGCCGAGTTCTTGTGAGCGACGCGAAATCGACTGCCTCAGATTCACCTGCACACTCTCACGAACAGAAGCAATGTTTTCGACATATCTTGCGTTTCGTCGACGTATGGGTGTTGGTTGATCCTTTACTGAACCAGTGGACTCAAATTTATCCACCACATTGCGAATAATCCTCTCAGAAGGACGATTATGGCGACCATAAAATAGGGCGAAGCGCGCGGAACGTTGCTCGAACACAACACCCATTTTCATAAAACAATTTTATTATTTGCACGTGTTGTTGAACAGACTGAATAAATGACAGCCAATTTGACAGATGTAGCTTCAACAATATGGCCGCTATCAACTGTCAAAGCTCAGAAGTCTTCTATTTAGCGAAATTAATCTTTTGGAGCGCTGTTGGTCCTTTGGAGCGGCATTAGTTCAGGCTCAGGACCTCCAAGGGTCGCCGGCCTGATAAGTAAGTAAGTAGTTGGTCTTTTAAAGGTCAAATTAGACTGCTAGTTTGAGAGATTATACCATTTGACCAACTTAGACCGATTTTGCTGAATGCGTCCAGCATTTATTCAAACTTGCATGTAGCTGTTGGTACTCTGAGATTCTCTTTATCAGGAAGATCCTGGGAATTAGATGGAAAGAAACTTTATCGCTAAATGGAATAGTATCTAGAAACATCATTTTTTAAATTGGTAATATCTACTTGCTTTATGCTTGCTGGTAGTGAGTTCCAAAGGCGATTGCTATTAACAAAGTAAAAGCGCGATGAGTTCAAGTAATTAAAAGAAGGCATTCCGTTCCGATGTTGCATGTGCTTGTAGCCTGGGAGAAGTGAAGTTTTTTGTACAAGTAATGTGATGACGTTGCGTGTATAATTTTATGTAGAAAAATGCAATTCCTCACATTGAAAATCTTTGTCCAGTAGGCTAAGATGTCATAAGTCATAAATGTACCGGGTCATGACTTTAAATGCGGCAAGCAGTTATTTTAATTAACCGAAGCTTTGTTTCAATTGAAGGAAAGTTGGCAGATATCCACAATTTCCGTAGTGACCCATAAATGGGACCCATTACCAGAGTTATATGTTCACTGCATGACAAGTTTGAGGTTATTTTGAAGCCAAGGCTACATATGGACTTTACGAATTGTACTCTGACATCTTTAAGAGGAACCAAAGGAGCTTATGCTTTCCTTGAGTTTAGGGTAAGACCTTTCGTTTCCAATCAACTAAAGGTCGCAGTCAGACCTTGCAATCAAGTCTTCAATGAAGCCAATAGACCTTGCAAGATAAAATCGGATGTCATCAGTGTACAAATGAAAAGTTACATTCCTGCAAACCAGGCATGTCATTTATAAACATGCAAAAAATGATAGAGCTCAAAATGGAACCTTGAGGTACACCCGCAGGCAGATTTCAGGGTTCAGAAAACCTTTTCATGGACCATCAGTCTTTGCGTTCTGTTCACTAAATAGTTCTTTACCTTGCGCGTTCCTTTTCCCCGCTCTTCTAATTCAGCTTAACTATTCCCTATCCGCTTGTCATCTCTGTCGATCTTTTTCTTACTTTGTATTATTGGGGCATCTCGCCATCCTCACCCACACGGCCATCCTTGGATTCGGCTGCATCATCACTCAAATCCTCCCAATCTGACTCCGAGTGGAATGTACGCCAACTCTTCATATAATCTGCTGCAGTTGAAGTTTGAAATAGGCCCTTCGTGATTTCCGACCTTCCTTACTATATATCGGTCATTTTTGTTTACCCTTATTACCCCGTAGGGACCTATGTACTTAGGGAACAACTTTTGGCCCGTATCAAACTGCGTCTTTTGGGCAGCGACCAGATCTCCTAAACCGCAGATGGCAGCTTTCTTTCTCTTCTTGTCGCAATTCAGTTTATTCCCCTTTTGGACGTCTTGTATTTGCCTCTTTGCTTCGGCGTTCATCTGGGACCGGCGTTCATCTCGTCCTCCAGTAGTTTCTGTAGATGGATATCGTCCGGTGTAGTCATCTTCACTCCAAACATCAGTTCGAAAGGCATCCTTCCCGTACTTCGCGAAATCGTAGAATAAGTTACGCTTTGGACTTTCGGGACGAGCTTATACCATTTCAACGAATCCTCAATGGATAGGCTTGTCAAGAGCTGGATAATAGTCTTATTCATCCTTTCAACCTGTCTATTCCCTCTTTGGACGTCTGTAATCACCAAATGATGTGCAATGTTTCGTTCTGCGCAAAACGTTTTAAAATCATAAGCCGTAAATGCGGCACCTTTATCAGAGATTATGCGTTGTGGATGACCAAAAACTTACGCTTGGAGTTCAAGTCGGTTAATGGCTTCGTTCGATGTTGTTCTCTTTATCGGATATATCCAATTGAACTTGGAAAATGCGTCCACTGTAACGTAAAGATACCGATAGCTCTTCACAGTGGACGGGAGTGGACCCAAATGGTTCACGTGATACGTTTGGAGAGGCTGGTCGGCTTTATCGATTGGATGGAGGAAGGACTCCTTCTTACCCGACTTTTTCGCAGCAAGTATACAGACAATGCACCTGTTGATGAGGTATATCTGCGAAATAAAATAGTCTTCTCGGATTAACTTAGACAGCTTGGCGATACCAAAGTGTCCCCTCTCGTGAACCAGTTAGACCAGTTAGACTAGCAGGTCTATTACTCAACTAGCTTTTGGTATAAAATATCAAGATTAAGTCTCAAGACATCAAGTATCTTTACAACAGCAGTTGGGCAACTATGATTTGATATAAAGCCCGATTGATGAGGAGACAGGAGACTTTCTGATTCAGAATGACAGATAATCTGGCCCGCGAGTGTTTTCTCTAAAACTTTTGATAGGCACGGTACACTACACCAATGTCTCACAGGTTACTGTAAAGCTACTTCGACGAAATTACCGAAAATCTATTACATTCCACTTCAGCCAAGCCAGGGCTCCTTTTTTCGACATAATCTCCGCCTGGTAGATGCTACAATGCTCTAGAAGTCAAAAAAGAGGGATTGAGGTTCTATACCGGTCTCGATTTTGGAACCGTCTGTTAAAATGTTCAAGGTTTCTTTGGTAAGTTGTGTTGACTTTTCTGAAAGGGGTCTAGTGGGGACCGCGACTTTGAAGTTACTCTTAAAAGAATACCTCTTGATGGTGTAGTCCATGTTTTCGGAACTAATGCATGGCTAGTATGGGGTCTTATACCTGCTACTTGTTTACCATAGATGTCCAAAGTATCGTCGCTGTCGTGGCTGTTGTTCCTAGTGCACCTGTAATACTTTGACATATGGATCGCTTTATTTTACCTAGACTGTTCCGGTGTATTGCTTCATCCAAAGCACATGTTGTAAAACGCAGAAAATTCATAATATGACCATAGCACGAAATGCGATAGAAAAGCTTGGACTAAGCTAGATTAGGTAAATAGGTGTCCCGTGGAACACACTTAGGCTCAAAGTTCATTGTGATGGATATACCCATAGGATGAGAGGATTTGACCGGTCATTGACAGATTTTTTTATAATTCACTAGTGCTAAAGGGGTTATGAATACCCTTATGATGCCATTCGCACAGCGCTAGTGTTGGTGTAGCTAATTTGGAAACGCAAGTGGTATTAGGTTTCAATCTTTTTGCTCCCAGGGTGGTGTCCAGAATGACTGGGGAGAATTATTGGTACTGTTGCCATTGCTTATAATTCACAGTACTTCTTTCGAACATCCCGATGTCGCTGTTATCATTGAAATGATAGTGACCAAGAAGTCTTCTTCTGCTTTGAGATAGCGCTGGACAGTTCCTCCTCCTCCTCATCCCTACAGCTTCTGCAAAAAATCATTGTCTTAGTAGGCAGTGGCCTGTGACGACACCAATAATGGTGTGAATTTGTGTTCTGTTAAGAGTACCAATCTTCCTTCACTTATTGACGTCAATTCCAGGCCATGTAAGTCTGGTGGAATGACACGTATGGCCGCCATTCGACCTGGAGGTAGTTTCTCTAGTTATATTTTGTTTGATGATGAGTTAGATATACCCAGACCTTTGGTATGAGAGGGTAGTACCAGATCTGGCAAGTTCATCAGCTTTCCAGTTACCAGGGATGTCACTATGTTCACACATCTAACAGAGGTGAATGTTGAATTGCTCAGTCATCTCGTTTAGAGACGATAGGCAGTCGAGAACTGTCAAAGAGTTGTTAGGGACATTTGATAGGGATTTCAAAGCTGCTTGGCTGTCGCTGAAGATACAGATATCTGTTATAGATATGATGCTCCACTTCAGCCATGGTAAAGTTGAATTTACCGCCATTATGTACGTTTGGAGAACACTACATCGATCGGGGATGCGGAACATCTTGAATGAATGGATACCGCAGCACACACCATTAGTTTAAGAGTCGTCCATGACTCTGGCGCATAAATCAGGCTGAATTTGACCGATGGCATGGGTTATGTTGGCCTTGAGGGCCGCTGTGGTTTGTGGCTTATTCGTATAGACCTGCGACTTCAGAAAACCCCACCAGAAAAAGTCTAACGGGGTCAAATCGCACGATTTCGGTGGCCAGTTCACATCACCTCCACGTGAGACGACCATGCCCTCGAATCGCTCGTGCAGAATTTCCAATGTGGCGTGAGCTGTGTGGCACGTAGCGCCGTCCTGTTGAAACCACATGTCGTTGGTGTCCATATCATCCAATACAGACCAAAAGAAGTTAGCAATCATGGACCTATAGGCCTGGCCAACGTCGTTTTCAAAGAAATATGGACCGATGACGCCGCCAGCCCAAAATCCACACCAAACAGTGACTTTTTCGGGATGCATTGGACGCTCTTGGATCTAATGTGGATTTGTATCGTCCCAAATTCGACAATTTTGTTTGTTGACGTACCCATTCATCCAGAAATGGGCCTCATCGCTGAAGATGATTTTTCGATGAAAATTAGGGTCAGTTTCCAACTGCTCTAGAGCCCATTCAGCGAACACACGTTGTTGTCTTTGGTCGTTTACCTTCAGCTCCTGGGTCAGTTGAATTTTGTACGGGTGCAGGCCCCAGTTCCCAAGTTGTGGTCTGCGAAAGGCCGAGTTCTTGTGAGCGACGCGAAATCGACTGCCTCGGATTGTCCTGCACCCTCTTACGGACAGCGGCGATGTTTTCGGCTGATCTTGCGTTTCGTCGACGTACGGGTGTTGGCTGATTGTTTACTGAACTAGTGGACTCAAATTTATGCAACATATTGCGAAAAGTCCTCTCGGAAGGACGATTATGGCGACCGTAAAATGGGCGAAGCGCGCGGAACGTTGCCAGAACAGAACACCCATTTTGATAAAACAATTTTATTATTTGCACGTGTTGTTCAACAGACTGAATAAATGACAGCCAATTTGACAGATGTAGCTTCAACAATATGGCCGCTATCAACTGTCAAAGTTCGGAAATCCCTATTGGAAGACCCTTTAGATGTAAATCGGTTTATTGACAGATTTCCTGAAGCTATACCTGAAGCTTGGTATGTAAGTTCGAACAAAATTGTCTGTGGAACTCAATGTAAATTCTTCTCCATGCGAATCTTGTACTGTTTAATCAGACACCTCATGCCAAAAACAAGTCAATCAACTCACGTTTTGTTATCGGATGTGAATGTGACGCTGTTTGACGGACAAAGACTATGTCTCAAACCTTTCAACAGACAAATTCATAAATATAAATTCATGTCTTCATATGTTCCACACTTATGTTCTACGATACTCTCAAGACAAATTGTAATTATTCTTTCTGTATTCCCTTTCGTCAGCTTAACATTCTTATTTTCATGTTAATGGTAATGTTTAGACAAAAGACAAATAAGGCGCATAAATTAGAACACAATGTTTTGAATATTTTATGCCTAAGACTTCGTAGAACACAAACGTCTTTAAAACACACACCACTTCTATCCAAAGAAATGTTATTCTTTGAATATGCATTAGAAAGACACAAGAGAAGATATGAAACATTTGATCTTTGTTTCCATAAAAATCAATAAAATTCATTAATCATAAAAATAGAAATAAAAAATATTTAAGTACTTCTCCGGAACACAGATTCAACTTAAAAAAATTCAAATGAAAAGTAGTTCCGTGGTTTGAAAGGTTTTGTCTTTAGAATGTGGTATGACTGGACCTGTAGTTACTAGAATGCAATTACATAGAAAATAAATAAACCATCTCCGTTGTCCTTGTTTTGAATGAAATGGTTTCTGTTTTCTTGAATTTGGAGAACACTCATCCTTATACGAACTCTGTTTGGGTATCTAAATAATTTCTCATCACAACGAGAGAGTTGGAGAGTAATCATAAAAGTTTCGAATCCTTTTTTGTTGTTTTTATGATTTCAGTAGTTTATCCTGAGGATATTTTTAAAAACAAACTTTAAAGGATTATTTACGCTACGCTGTATAAGAGTTGGTTAAAGATTTGTTTGAAGTTTCTCCTGTAACGTGACACTCATTTTGGTCCGAGGACATAAGGGCATCCATGGGAATAAAAAGGCGGATGAGCTCACAAGAATGGGTTCTGCGATGGATCTGACAATGGCCGATGACTCAATCCTACCCCCATTCGAAAAACACGCGAACGAGAGATGGATTTCACTTACGATATGCCGCACATATAGAGATGGACTGGACACGTTGCCCGTATAATAGATAACAGGTGGACCAAACGTATATTAGAATGGCGACCAAGAGAAGACAGAAGAAACAGAAGAAACACCCACCCGATAGAGTGATGGAATCAGAAGGAAAGAAGGAATTTGGATATATTTAGCCCAAAATCGAAGCCAATGGAAACATTTAGAGGAGGTCTATGTTCAACAGAAGACGCAGACAGCTGATTGATGATGATGATGATGATGCGGCACAAGAACGCTCTGGACGGAACTAAATACAAAAGAAATCATCGCTCGCAACAGAAGTTGCAAGCGGCCCACCTAATGAGAATGCGTTTGACTACAACAGACTTATGCAGATTTATGAGGATGTGGCGACGCAGACGCCGAGGAGGACACATTCCATCTCTTATGCGAATGTCTAAACCTCAGAAGAAACACAAAGACAACCCTCGGAGAACACTTCTTTAATGATCTGGGCGAATTGTCAAACAAGCCACTGAGAACCATCCTATAATTCCTTCAGAACTCGGGTTGGTTCAGGGAGGCCAATTGATAATAATTATCCTTGTTCTTTTCAGGTACCCCACAGCACACCGGGGAACATAATGGATCCTTTGAGATCCGAGTGAGGCTGAACTTAAGCACAGCCACCCCTATAACCTAACCTAACCCAAGGTTTCTCGTGAGTTTTGATTTGATTCTCCTGGACTGTAGCAGTGTACTTATTAAGGTAAGGTTGCTGTCCCCGCTTAAGCAGGAGTACACTTAGGCCAGCATGAAGGTACATTGTGATACCACGTAGAGCACCGGATTACCAGCACCACCATGAGCCTTGTATGATCGATTTTCTTGCTTTATAAAGGGAAATACTAGGTGTGTAGACCCCACTTAGACCCACCGACAAAGCTCCTTATTTTGTTAAAATCGAGCTTGGCTAGATCGCTGAAGTCTTCGTAGGAATACTCCCCAGGGTTTGCCTTCTTAGAATGTGCAAAAATGTTGATAAACAATTTCTTCTTCCACTTCCACTTTCTCGTCCCTACAGTTTCTGCAGAAATCGTTAGACGGGACACCCTTTCTAGTACCGTACCTGCCTATCAAGCTTTGGGTTCTTACTATAACTCTTAGGGTTTGCGTACAGTGATGAACATCCCTGTGTCTTGGAACCCAGCACAGGGAAACGTCGAATCTTCTGTCAGCGATCTTCTTTAGAAAGCGGCGGCATGGCTTTACCAACTTGGATCGTATTGTTGCCTGACTATCTATGTATAGAACAATAGCGCTATCCTCTACCGAGTTACTTCAAAGCCAAGCAGCTTCTCCGATTGCCGTGATTTCCACCTGAAATACACTACAGTGATACAGCACTCGTCTGGAGATCTCTACATCAGGAGAACTGGAAAAGACTCCTGCCCCCATCTGTATTGTAGACCACCCCAGATTCCCAAACACTCCTGCTAGGAATTCTTGTCTTATGTTTGACATTAAAGTCAATTTAAGGGACAATACACTTAGTCTTTTTGTTTTATCAGGCTCAACTGTGAGGATTCCCTAAGCCTTAATGCTGCTTTAGCTGCCATTTGCTTCCATAGATATCAAGCATTATCTCCAGCGCAGCACTTGTTATACAGACGCATGATAACCTTAGAATTCTTCCCAGAAGGCCTGTGTTACCTCCAGACTAGTAAGTGGACAGCACTAAGCAGAAAGAGTAACACAGATTTTTTGTGAAGATCATCAGGATGGTCCTCACTTCGGCTGTATAGATCTAGTGTACTATTTAAGACTGAAGACCCCATTTAGGACTCAAAGCTCAAAGTCAAGAATAGAGAGCAACAGCAGCCTTCTAGTCACGGTTTAGGTTGTTAAACTTCCAGCAGTTTTTTTTTATAAAGAACGAGCCTCAAGTATTTGGCATCTTCTGCGAAGTGAAGTTTCGTGCCATGAAGCCTTGAAGGGGCAATATGTGGTACTTTGTACCTTCTAATGAACAAGACATGACTGAACGATCGACCTTGTTCGTTTACTTAACTAGTTTATTGAGAGCCGATTCCATTAGGTCTCCTGCTATATGAGGTAACTTCCCCAATATAGCTTTCGCCATGTCGTCTACATAAGCTATATCGCTGCATCCCTCTTCTCGAAAGATGTAAAGCAGTTCATTCACTACTACGAATCACGGTAAATTCGTACAATACAGAGTACACTTGCAGACTGACCTTCATGTTTGAGAGTACCCCAGCTCAGCATGAATAGGCCTGCTCTTAACCATTTTTTCAATCTAATAGCAGGCCAGCTATTTACCGTCACGTCAAAAGTGCAGTAGATATAGCTTCGGTTCTAATAGTGTAGCGTAGTGTTTCGTAATAAGGCCAATAAGTTGTCTACAGTATTTTCTGCTGAAAGACAGCAAGAATGCCACGGACTTCTCACAGACGTCGGAAAGTATCTGTTTAATCTGCATGCATCCTGGAGAGTCATGCCACCTAAAGTTGTGAAACCCAACCAGCCCTAACCGAAGATACGGGCAAACTTAACGTGGGTTGAAGCTGGAGAACATTGCCTGGCAAGCTCATTGGAGAACTTCTTTCCGGTAATCCCGCTGTGTCCAGGGACCGAGATAAGACTTAGAAAATATAGTCCTTCAACCGAATTCAAACAAGCCCTGCTTTCTATAACTATTTTGGATCTAGTAAGAGGATTGAGCAAGCCGTGAAGTGCAGCCTCACTGTCGCTACAGACGAAGATACTCTGACCCGTCGCAGCCATAAGCATTGCAAAAATCTCCGCTTGGAAGACAGGGGCATACATACCTAGGGGAAAGTGCAGTCTAACGTTGACGCTTTTCACAAAGACTCCATAATCTGATTCATCACTGGTCACTGAGCCATCTGTAATAATACGACTACATTCCTTACCCGACTCAGATCAGAATATGACGGAAGAAGTTAGTTGTTACCAGCGAGTATAGCAATGACACTTTTCCCAATTGCTATGTTTCAGCAGCTGCCAAAGTGACCAATGACATCCAGCTGTCAAAATATTCAGCAAAAGTTTCATCATGCATCATTTAACGTTTGCCGAACGTGCGGAAATTATTAAAAAATATCGAACGGGAGTTTCGTTGTGAGGTCGGTCGTTATCATGGCTTCAGTGTGCTATGTCAACAAGCAAAGTTGCCATTATTGGAGCGAACACAATCAACAAGTGATCGACCAAAGGTTGCATCCACAAAGATTGACTGTTTGGTGCGGTTTATGGCATGGCGACATCATCGGACCATATTTCTTTCGAAATGAGGAAAGAGACACCGTTACCGTCAATGGTCTCAGGTATAGAGCAATGTTAACCGACTTTCTGTGACTAGAGCTCGACAACATCGATATATCCGGAATGTGGTTCCAACAAGACGGCGCTACATGCCATACAAGCAACGCAACGCTTGAAGTTGTGAAGAAGCAATTTGGCGACTAGGTCATCTCACGGCGAGCGTTCATCAATTGGCCGTCGCGATCATGCGACTTGACACCAGTCGATTATTTTCTTCGGGGCTACGTCAAGTCCTTAGTCCGCTACAAGCCAACCACTTTGGACGAGCTCGAGGCCAAAATTCGAGACGCTTTTGCTGAAATAACGCTATGCATATTGGACCGACCGCTTGAAGCATTGCCAGCGAAGCTGAAGCGGCCATTTGAATGATGTGCTATTCCACACATAAAGGCATGAATGCAGCTTCAAAATAAAGCCAGAATCAATTTTATATCCCACACCGTTTTTGTTTTATTTATATTTTGTTTCCTATCGTTCTTATCTGGTCACCCTATACTGTTTCCATCGATTTTTCCTTTGCAATTTTCACGCTGGAGATTAAGTATAAGATTATCGTCCAGGTTCGAATGTATATGAATGTCAATCAGTCTTCCTAATGTCCTTAACAGAAAAGGGGATAGAAAGTCTTTGGGGGTTGCATGGGAAGATTTATCAGCCTTCAGAGATAAAGACAATTTTGACCCTCCGCCAGCTGCTGGAGGTATAGCTAAACTTGTGTAACGCCAGGGACTCAGAGTATCAAATCCCTCCTACAGCTCCACTGAGGAGAGTCCTTTGAATCCAGGTCATTGTCAGGGATGAAAAAAAAGTTGTAATTTTGCTTCAAAACTATATACGCGTTTCAAATTGAAAACACCCTATGTGACGAAGTATTCCAAAAGCCAATGAAAAAAAAAAAAAAAAAAAAATCCGCTCATTTTATTTCCTAAAAAAACACGATGATTAGTATAATTTTGTCTGCCAAAAAAAGAAAAGATAATAAAAATCTTGGGAATCTTGTACCCACCATTGTGTAGCATTAATGTCTTTTGGGAATGATTTCATCTTGGCATTGAGAGTTGGGAAGGAGTCTTGCATAAGTGACTAGCACAGGAAGAAGCAAACAAGAGATTTTGAAGCAATATTTTGACGTCTTTTGTAACATAAATCAAGGTTTCATGAATCAAAAGGAATACCTACTACGTATCAAAAAAAAATAAAAAATAAAAATAAATCTTCCTCAAATTGATATCGTTCCAAGAAGGTTAGGTTATGTTAGATTGGAGGGAGAGATTTTCCCTTCATCGCCCATAGATTGGCATATTAGGATCCCTTACACTTGAAAGCAGTCTTTCACAACAAAATCGTCCAATGGGTTCTAAAATCACTCTGAAAGTCTCATAAATTTACACAAGTCTTTAAAATGGTTTATTTTTTGGAAAGTTCATTTGGGTATGTCTCTGAAGAAATGGAGACCGAATACGGACAAGCCAAGATACTTAGCAGCTATCTTAGCGCTAATGTCAACCCAGACTACAGTGTCCAATACTTGGACTTCGCAAGACCCTTCTTGTGAGCCTTTCCAAACAGAGAACAGTGGAAGAGTGAAGTATCTAAAGACCCCAAACCCATCTATACCAATGGGTCACAAATGGACATAGGAGGAACTAAGACTAAGCAGCTCCACAAGACTCCCAGATCACAGCAGCGTTTTCCCAGCGGTGACAAAAGCTGTCCAATGCTAACAATATCACGGGAGGATATCACAATTTTTATAGACAGCTAGGCGGTCATAAATAGCTGCAATAGCTGTTATGCAGATAACATCGAAGCTTGTAATGTGTTTCCGCAAAGAGCTTCAGGTTCTTGCCACTCAGCACAATGTTAATCTCTTCTGAGTCCCTGGTCATAGCGGGATACCAGGTAATGAAACAGCGGATAAATTTGCCAGAAAAGGTTCACCCCTTGACCGAGAACAAGCAGATGGTACGGTTAAACGCCAAAACAAAAACCAGAAAACTCCTACAAAAAGACAGGATATCGCTGTCAATGCTAATAGGAGTGCTAACTGGCCACAGCAGGCTGCACAAAAATAGACAAGACATGACGAAATATAACTCTTTCCCAGAGTTTTGTATGCTATTCGTACTCTGTAATCGTTGCAAGGGAGACCATAGCTTTATTTCCAGATAGAGCTTGTTACTTTGGAAAGAAGTGGGGAGTTAAACCAAAGATGACCTTGGGATGTACACAGCTATGGTGCGTCCAAATCTCACCTTGAACAAAGATTACAATCTCACACAACTAAAAAGGCTCCAAAGAACAGCCAGTATAGGGGCACCACGGACGCATTGAGGTCAGCCCCAATGGATGCCCTTACTGTGATCCTGCATCTTCTGCCTCTCGCCCTACACACACAAAATACCTTACTATGTAGCGCAGGCAGACTCAAAAAATCTGGGTGCTGGACTGCACGGCCCTACGGCATGGCATGGTCGCGTTTCCAACCGACTACATCACACTCAAACTAAACTTCAAGAAAAACTTCCACGTACGGTTTCTCACCAGGGCTCAGTGGAAGGCAAGGTATTGAAGGACTTCGACCCGGTCATCTACACCGACGAATCAGAGGTGAACTGTGGTGTCGGGGCCGGTGTCTACCCAGAATCACTGAAATTATCAAGATAATACCCTTTGCCGGATTTTGCCAGTGTCTTCCAGGCCAGATTTGGCAATCCGAGAGGCTTGCACGCAACACCAGATTTACGACACAACGCAAAAACAAAACATTGCTATCCTCATAGATAGCCAAGCCGCTTTCAAAGCTATTGAATCGACTACCATATTCTCAAAACTGGTGCAGGAGTGCCGGAACGAGCTTGCCTGCTTAGGTGAACGCTTTAGGGTCACACTGCTCTGGGTTCCAGAGCACAGTGACATAAAAGTAAACGAACGTGCAACTGAACTGGCCAGGCAGGACTCGGCTCGACACGGCTCACTCGCACCAAGAGTCCACATCCCGATAGGAGCGGTTAAAGGACAAATCCACTCCCACTTTCTGCAAAAGGCCAAGTGTTAACTAACTGCGCCATATCAGGGAAGATATGGCCGACCTACGATAAGATTAGAACAAAAGATTTTCTAAACAGAACTAGCTCAGATATCGCCAGAATAACGGCGATAATCTCGAGGCTTTGGCCAATTGGAGATCATGCGGCCAAACTGGATATTCCTTACAACCCCCACTGCCGCAATTGCGGGAACGAAAATGAGAAGGAAACTCCCTCCCATTCCCTCTGCAAAATGCGTGCACACAACCAATCATCCTTCGACGACCTTAACGAAAACTCGGGTAAAGGAATACGAGATCTAATCCGCTTTCTAAATTCCACAGGCTTCATCTGGGCACCGACTGCCTAGGTCACAAAATTCGTGGTAACAAAAAGGCACATCCTAGTGCTATTTGGGTTCTGTTTAACCGCCACCTCTAGGTAGGTAGCTAGAGCTTGTTTCAGTTTTGCTGGGTTTCTAGCCATATCTACTTCCTAAGACGCTATGAGCCTTTCAAGGGCTGTAACATCAGTTTCTTGAGTCTTCCTTTTTTTTTTATTTCTGACCTTTTTGTAACTAGTCGGTCAGGGGTATTTTGTTCCCATCTTTCCATTCTGCTTGTGGCAATCGAGAGGGTTCTTCGCTGATTGATGTAGGACCTTTCTTATCTTCGGTATCTCAATGTACTTATCAGTGGTCTAAGTGTGCTCGCAACAGCTGGCAGCCACTTCAATCTAACCTAACCTTCTTATCTTCGGTGGCTCAGACAGAGGTTCAGGGGAATCGAACGCTCGCCTTAATTTGCCCAGCGGTAGGCTTTCGCTTTTCTTTCTTTTCAGACGTCAACATTGTTGTCAAGGTTTTTCAAAATATTACGTTAGTACACATCACATTTCACGACTTCCATTAGACATGAGAACAGATGGCATGAAGAACATAGCCGATCACTAAAACAAAACGTAGAAGTTACAGGATGCCGCCCTGTCATACTCCACTTTTAATTTGGAAGTTCTCTGATTTTCATGCAAGAAGTTGCCCTTAGCTACCTGCCGTGCTCCCTCAAGCTATTTGGAAATACTCTCCTATCAAAGGCCTGTCGGATAAAATACAGTTAATTGAACCGAAAGCCTACCCGAACTCGAAAAACAGGATGAAGCTTCATGATAATCCATATTCTCTTGGTTCGACTCGAACTTGTCCCGTTCTTTTCCCTTTTCGATGCGGCCTTACACCAAAATCGATTTCTTTTCAACCTCTAGTCGACGAGTGTTGTTCGAGGTCGATACATATCAAGGACGACGGAAATAATTCTTTCTACTAATGCTTCAGTTTGGAAAGCTTAAGCATACATTCCACCCCTATTTTCCCTTTCTCCAACCACTCGCAGTACATGCATTTATTATGAACAAGAAGTGACACCTCGGACACATTTTGAAAATTAAATTCGGAAGTCCAAACTGTTCATCAAGAAATTGACTGCAAATGTATCTGCTTTTCAAAGTCAGACAAGACTTGTTGTCGTACAAAGACTGGTTTTTCGTACGATAAGTCATTCCTCTCGTTTTACTTTGTATTTCCTGTTTTTTTTTTTGACTAATTAGGTTTCCAGTAGCAACTTTCAGTCGAAAACAGAACAAAAATAAAGAAACCACAATGATTTTTCTAAATTGCTTTATTGATTTGATTTCTTGTGACTCAATTTAGTACCTTTGTACCTTTCAACATTGCAGTGGGAGGGAGAGAAACTGCACCAGGTGCACCATTAATTGCAGTTTTATTGATTTTTTTCTGGGTGCAAAACCAGGCAGTGACACACGAAAACTCGAAGTTTGACTTTGACAAAAATCATTTCTTTTGATGGCAGTTGTGAGTCATATAGCTTGTATCTGCATTCGAAAATTATATTTTTAGGTTTGTGTTTAAGTAAGGTTATAGAATCAAGACTGGTTAGGGAGCAATTGTCATAGAGTTTAGTAGTTTAGAAGGGAAAGGATAAGACGAAACCTCCAAGACGATTAGAAATTGAAAGAAAGCTGGTAGTCTTATTTGGCAGTTTGATGGTGAGCCCTAAGTAAGAAATGCAACATTGAACTGCAACATTAACTGTGATCCTGCATCTACTATCACTTGACCTACACATCAAAGAAGTGCAGTCCAGCTGAAGGAATTCGGATGTTAGACCGCAAAGCCCTACAGTTCTGGAGACGATCCCAAACGAGTTGGTTGACTACATACCTAACTCCCAAGCTTAACTTTAGGGAATGTTTTTCAGTAGGGCTCCCAACCAGGACAGACTAGAAGAACGGGAAAGTAATCAAGGATTTTGATACGCTTACCAGCACGGACGGCTCTAAAATGGCTGCGGAGTTGGCACAGGCATTTTCACAGAAAATATTCAAATCTTTTCGTTTATCACACTTTATTTCCCCTAGGAGCCGTTAAAGGTAATATTCACCATCACTTTTGAAAATTTGCCAACCAAGGGTAGAACCGACTAAGTGAGACCTGGCCCGATTACAAGAAAACAAAAACAAACTACTTCTCAGATTAAGACCAGACATTACAAGAATCGTAGCTCTACGTACAGACCAATGGTCGATAAGAGACCATGCAGCCAAGTTGCGAAGCCCCCACAACAATTTCTTCCGTAGTTGCAAAGATAACAGCGAAAATATACTCTGTTCCGTTTCCTGTTTAAATGTCCTGCCCTGACGAGCGTCAGACAAAGCACTCTAGACAAACTCTTTTTCGACAACCTACAAGAAATATCCACAAAAAAAAAACGATTGAAGAGCTAAGAACTTAACTCAACGGGTTAGGTTTCAATGCCTCCATCTAACACCACCCGCAAATTACCAGGTTACATGAGTTTAAAATGACACATCCTACCGCGAATTGGATTCTGCTTTGAAACTTTCACCTCTACCTACCTTTTGACCCTGAACCTATAAGTTTGTTGTATTTTTGTCTAAAGTAGAACGTCTGATTTAGCTCATGTTGCAGATCGTGGAATCCTTGAAAAAAAGTTATTATTATTCCATCTTCCCGTCCAAAAGTGACACAATCTCAATTAAAGATCAGTGGTACCTCAACTTTCGATAACATGAACTCAAGTCCAAAATGTCCGTACTGTGTCCGCGGGTTGTACCATCCAGTGCAATTTGTCATCGCGATATAAAATGGATATAGAGGCAAGATCTGCTAGTCAAACTGGCTTAGTGCCTAATGTGTTGGACTAATAAGCGAGCTGACACAGGTTCGAGCCTCAGCAAAACAAAAGTTTTTCACGTAACCACCTCTCGGTAGGCAATGACAAACCTCTGGGAGTATAATCTGTCATGAAAAGATTCTCAATTCACCATTCGGTGGCGGCAGTAAAAACTGTAGGTCTCTTCCATTAATGCGAAAAATACACGCACAAACAAGATGAAGGTGGCGAGAAGCTAGGCTTTGGCCTGTCCCGGGGTACGATTACGATTTTTTTCCGTAAAATATTTTTCCACCAAATAGGTCTAACAATCATCGATATCCTCCATCGCTGTCCATATACTCTTTAACACAGATATCGCAGTGCTTTCGCGTGTCGTATATTCTCTTCCTCGTATAACTTCCAAGTCGGTTCAGCATCTTGCTTGTCTAGAGATCCAGATTTTTCTTTCGTTCTAAATGAAGATGATTAAATCTGTTTCCGATACCACATAAGAGAGGCCTGCCCCCATGAATGTAGCTCTGAAAATCCCAAAGAGAAGCCTCTTTTTAAACGGGAATCTATGGTTTAGGACCAGAAGAAACCTACATGCAGCTAAGTTACTAAGGTACTTCAGCAAAACACAGCAATCGACGTCAAGATCAACAAATACCGGGCAAACCTGACGACTTGCAGAGTGGTCTAATCGCTCATCGCCAAATCACCAAACTTTTTTCCGTAAAAAAGCGATAAGTTGCAATAGATCGTCGCACACAGATTAGGACTAGTTGACATCGCATCTTCAAGGAGGAAGAGTTGAACTAAGAAGACTTCCCCTGCCACTGTCCTGTCCACCACTTCAGGACTATTTCAAAGTATACGGGTCTATGTGGATACCAGATCTAAGTAGGTAGGTCGGTTGAAGAGGTGTTCTTCACTCGGATCTCTAAGGATCTATTGTGTTCCTCAAACGTGGAATGTCCAGTCTGAAAAGACAAAAAGAAAAGAAATGTCTGGGTAACCTCCCTGAACCATCCTGAATTCGTAGTGAATTTTAGGATGTTTTTTGGTGGCAGGTCGACCGATACGTTGAAATAGTATTCACCAACGAACATCTTTTTTGTTCTGTGTAGCTTGGGGCATTCGCATAGAAACAGAAAGTGAGTTGTGCTCTCTTCCACGTCTACATTCCCACAGCCTCTGCATAAGTCGTCTGTGCTTGAACGCATTTCTTCTAAGGAAGCCGCCAGTAGGTTATAGCCTGTGATACCAGATCTAAAGCACCTAGGCAGGTATTTTTTTTTCACTTAAACTTCCTAAAGTGAAGGCGAAATCACCCCAAGAGGTCTTTCGCCGTGAAAGGTCGCAAACATGGGTGCGTATCGTTATATGCAAGAATTGCATCACAAGAAACAGAGCGATGTTATGCGATATTTGCTTCGTATTCGGGTTTGGCAGTATCGTCAATTGACAAAGTTGCACCATTCTCCAAGGCCAATCCGCCCAAAAAGTCACGTCGCTTGGGATTCCGTGCAAAGCAAGGCTATGTTGTCTACAGAATTCGTGTGCGTCGCGGTGGCCGTAAGCGCCCAGTGCCAAAGAGTTGCACTTATGGCAAACCCAAGAGCCATGGTGTCAACGAATTGAAGCCATACCGTGGCCTCCAGTCCATTGCTGAGGAGCGTGTTGGTCGCAGATTGGGAGGATTGAGGGCTCAGGATGCTTCATATAAATATTTTGAAGTCATTCTGATCGACACTCACCACAATGCAGTACGCCGCGATCCAAAGATCAACTGTATCTGCAAGCACGTGCACAAGCATCGCGAATTGCGTGGCATTGGCAAGGGCTACAGGTACTCACCGACAGTTAGAGAATCACGTCGCGCTGCCTGGAAGCGCAAGAACCGTCTAGACTTGCGCAGGAAGCGATAGCCTGTGCGGTTTTACTGATGTTTTCTATTTTTAACGCTTGACCGTGGTAGTAATAAAATTTTAAGAATCGAAGTGCCATCCTGGAGTTTGCCAACAAAAAAAAAAAAAAAAACACTAGAAGATTTTCCCAACCTTACACAGGAACTATAGACACTCCATAGGTACCGCAATTTCCCACATAATACAGTAGAATCCGGATATAGCGACGATCAAGGGACCGACGTTCTAACCGGACGACGCACAAAACGAACTGAAAATCTAAAGTTTTCTATTGTATGCAAACCTAACATGTTGTTGTGTCACATCGCTAAAAGCGGTTAGTCGTTATAAGCGAAGTCCTTGTAAACGGATTCCACTGTATATACCTTCCTCACACCACACAAATCTTCCTCCAACATACGATTGAGGAGAGTTACAATGACTCCAACCGAGCCCTAAGTAAACACCTATCTCACCCTCTAAAACCGATCAACCAAGATACTTTATCAAAAATTCTCTCAAGTCACATCATCGGGACGTATTTTTTCAAGTCTTCTACAAAAGTCAAAGCCTAGGCAGATGTGGAACCCATTGTCTTCCTATTTGTGACATAAAGTCCACCAAAGACTTTTTTTTTTTGAATTTTTAGAAAAAGTTAACAGTATGGGTTTAAAATACCAACCCTGTGGCACTTGATTTTTGTTTTCCCATGAAATTCAATACAAAACTTCTCAAATTACTTAAAAGACAACAAGTTAACTTACTTTATTCCACATTCCATGTGTTGTTATCCACTGTAATCAAAAAAAGATACGAAAAGTTTGTTGTAGATACAGCTCCAATCGAAAGGGGAATCGTCGATCGACGTGTCGGCACAATACATATGTTGTATCTGTTGTTCCTCTATCACAATTCGGTTGCTTGTTTCACTTGTCATTAGTTAAATTTATGTGCACACGCAACATAATAGAATTGTGTATCTTGATCAATGCACTATACACAAATGCGATGGTTTGCATACATGTATCTCTCTCCAATATATTACCACTAAAAACCCGTATACGGTATTCGGTATACCTCAACTTATCGTCGTTGTCGTGGTCGTTGCTAGAAGATACACATTCAACTTTATTAATGCACGAATCTTTTCCTTTCTCCTTTTTGTTTTTGCATATTTTTTTTTTTTTTTTTGTATCTTGTTTCCCACTGTTAAATGTCAATTGTTTGTTTTTGTATCTCCAAAGCACGGGTTAAATATCAAATTGAATTTCCGGAAGAAAAAAAAACTTTTTATGTCGCTAAAACAACAAAAACAAAAAAAAAGATACACAATTGGATCGTCAAATTTTATTACACGGTTTGTTATCGTGGGTAAAATTTCTTATTCCTTCCAAACTATTCACACACACACACAGTACGAGTATCTATGCTGTAGATACTTTGGGGTACTTGATAAATTAGATTCATAAAATAAAAAAAAACTGCTACACAATAAAAATAGATGAAAATGAGACGAAAAGATACACAAACACTGAACAAGAATTAACTGGAAAACACGTTTTCTAGTCGATGAATAAATTTGTTAATTAAAAAAAACTTTTTGGAATCTGATTTTCGTATTGAAAAACCACTTGTCTCGGATGGGATATGTATTCAATTTTATTTTGTTGACATTTTTTTTTTTGAAATTGAAAAACCGACCCACACGCGAATGCAACAACGACACAGGACACTTTGTAATGGAACCCACACGTAAAAATTTGCAAAAAAAAAAAATATAAATCTCCTGACAAACAACAACGGCAACAGGATAAATGGGAAAACGGTAGCCAAACATATATCTCAACGTACAAGCACCATCATGAAGTCAGTAGGAGCATGAGATACTGCATCCAAATTCCAATTTCAATCCCTCCAACATCACATCACATCACATCGCCATCAGCAATCCTTGTCGTCGTCGTCGTCATTGTCATCGTGAAAAACAAGAACTCACGCTGGTGATGATGCTCATGTTGATGTTGAAGCTGGTTGGGCTTATGCATTTAGAACCGATGGGCCGATGCCCAAATATGGCACACACGAATCCGTTTCGCTATTTCACCAGTTGCTGTTGCAGTTGAGGGTGAGAAAACACTCGCTCCGTTTACCTATGCGTAAATTCACATACAAATCGCCATCCTAAGCGACAAAGACCGTTCTTTTTTTTTTTCTAAGAGTTTACCACGGATCTTTGCAGACACAAAGACAAACTTAACGAACGTAGGTATCTCACGCGTGCGGTATTTTTTCTTTTGAAATTTTTCTGCGCTAGAATCTCGGTATCGATACTGAGTATCGCGAACGACAACCGAACATGACGAGCCGTAAAAATCAACTGTTGTCCATGCCTGGGCACAATTGATGCGGCACCCCGTCTTCGAACTGTGGAGCTAAAAAGTATCTCTATACACACACCGTGTTTGCCGTCGTCGTCGTTGTCTACTCTATCCGCCTCTGTTACCGAACACCTCACCTGAGCTAGCAACTGCTTGCTTGCTTGCTTGCTACCACCGAACACAGCACACAAGAAAAGCCAACCAGGCCACTCTGCACTACGGGAAACGGGCCACCACAACGAGTTCGTTTCAATTGTTGTTGTTGTTGTTCTAGTGTGCCTTCCAAAGTTTCCAAAGTTAAGATACTCGGTACTCCATTCGTATTCCAGTGGGTTTTTGTCGGAGCGACCTCGCTTTGCAGACTGGATGGAGAATTTATTGCATAAAAAAAGCTTTTCCATCGGAACACACTTGTTACATCATTTTCATTGGAGCAGTTTTGAATGGAAAATGAGAAAGAGAAAGAGAGTAAGAGAGAACAGGTGGAGAACATTTTACAGGGCGACTTTTAGCAGCATCCAGTGAACAGAGATTAGATGCCATGGAAATTGTATGGCTCGGGAAAATCGTTCTAGATACTTATCCTGCAATGTTGCTGGACACAATGGAAAATGTGTTGCGCAATCAGAGTCTTTGCCTGTTGATTGTTTTTGGTTCGATGAGATTAAAGTTGATTCAGTTGGGTTCGATACAGTTGCGGAACGGTGGAAAGTCCCTCAGTAGAATTGTGTTCTTGGGACAGTATTCCTCATTTTTTGTAAATGTTGGCACTTATCCTGACTTCTGAACCTTCAAAACTGTGTTAAGTGCTACGTTGCCTCCATTATTGTCTGCCGCTGCAAGCTCCATTAAACTTCACCTCTTAGGTATCTAGCTTCAATCTAAAGATTGATTCTTATGCAACTTAGGTTGAATTGGCTGCCAGCTGTTGCCAGCACACTTGGACCAGTGATAGGTCCAGTGGATGTTGATGGGTGTAGCTAAGAGCGTAGTTTTCAGACCCATCCTGTTGAGTTCAGAAAGTAAGTACTGTTGCAGAATTTTATATCAGAAATCTCTGATCGTTCCTTGAAAAAGAATCTGCCAAGTGCGATGCCTGGTTCTAGCTAGCGCCGAGCAGTCACAGAGCAAGTGGACTAGGGTCTCCTTTTCGTGTGAGCTGTTGCAACTACGGCAGTGGAGGTTGAATGGAATACTTAACTTGGTAGCGTGTAGACCAATTGGTCAGGGACCTGTGCTATTTGCTGTGATTCTAGCTGTCTCAGTGCGAGTTCTGTTGGTTAAGTCATTCATCCTGGATGTATTGTAGGCGGACCAAATCTGTCTGGATATGGCACAGGTTTCTACACTATTCCACCTAGAGTTGCCAATAGAGAGAAAGTGTTGGCTAGTGTGTCGGCTTTCTCATTCCCTCTATGCTACTTTGGCCGGGAACCCAGAGGAGAATGATATTAAACGGAGCTATTGCCTGTGTTATAGTTTCCTTCCACTCTTCTTCTAATTTAGAGGACGAAGTAAGTGCGTGGAGCGCTTTGATGGCGGCCTGGCTGTCAATTAAGATTCCAAGGCGGCTTGTGGCAGTAGGGCTGAGGCTAATTAGCTTGCAGGCCTCTCTAATCGCTAGTACCTCCGCCTGCAAAACGAGGAGTCTGGAAAGCGGTACGATTTGGATACAATCAGTTCCGTTGAGAATACACCTGCTTCGACGCCGCAATCCATTTTGGAGCCGTCGCTGAAGATCGATACTTGGTAGTTCGATAAGGCTAGGTTATTGTTCCATTCCGACCTTTCCGGAAAGTGAACTTGAATATTTTTATTGAATTTAAGTTTAGGTGTCGTGAAGTCAGTTATGATCGAGGCCAGATCCTAAGGCAACGGATTAAGACCTTTACTACGACCATAAGGTTTCTGGGACCAAATTGCGGATTCTCTGAGTCTAATAGCAATACACGAACCGATGTATTTGATGTGCAAGTCCGGGGGCAGGATATGGAAGAGCACGTTGAGACCTTCTGTCCGGCTCGAACGTAGCGCTTCTGTGGTCCCAATACCAGCTGTTCGTTGGAATCTACTCTCTTTTGTAAGGTTGTAGACTGCGCTTAAGGCGGGCCATCACACAAGCGATTTCAGACGGTTGGTTAGCGCCAAAAAGTTGTAAGCTTCTTTCGTTATCTCTGCTGTTCTGGCGATGTCAGACCTTCAAACTGCTTGCAACAGAATCACCCTAAGCCCAGTTTTCTATGACGTACTTTTTCACACATCAAAGACTTTGTTTCTAAGTAAATTTATTCTAAGATATTTTTCAGCTTCTTCTTAAGCTACATTATTGCCACTCAAGACTGCTGATTACCAGTTTTAAATTATTTTTAGTGTAGATCACCTGAAAGGTCTTGGATTCATCAAAGACTCAAACTATGTTCCAATTCACCATTTGAAAATAATCATTTCAGTGTCATAGTGTTCGGAGATTACTCCAATTGAATCTAACTCCGACGGGCCTGGGATATCTACAAGAAGGTTGTCTCATTGTTTACTATGTTTACTATGTTCGGTGATTGTACTTCCTTCCCTTATGCACATAGATCACAGTCTACCTCTCTATGACAAATTTGTCAGATGCTTGCCAGCATTTCTATTTAGAAAACAATACGTGTGCTCAAATGTCCGAAAGACTCCGATTTGTTTTGCTTTAGAGTAGAAGTCCGTTCCTACATCAGTCTCTCAATGGTCTCTTGATCATCGATTACATTTTTCGACTGCAACTCTTCATAGATGGTTTTGCTACATTCAAAAAGTCATAATGCAAGGTCTATAACATTAAAACTTGTCTTCTGTCGAAACAGATTGAGGAGGTCAGAAAGACTTCTGTCCGTAAATAGGAGCACTTACAGGACATTGTCTAATTGGCAGACATGCCATCGAAATGGGTGTCCCCTCTAACGATTTCTGTAAAAGCAGCAGAGACGAAGAGGAGGAAGAAACGGTCTTATACCTTCTTTGCACCTGTCCTGCCCTATCAAGGCTAAGGAGGAAAAATCTAGAAGCGAACTTCTTCGATGACTTCAATGATCTAGCCAGGTTCGACATCTTTAAAATCAAGAGTTTTGTATGTGCGTCTAATTGGTTCCGCACTTAGTGTGGCACAGAATAGGGTTCACACCGGTACGGTTACCCAAAGCTTTTTTGACTCCCTCTTCCTCTTAGGAAAATCCGCATGTGAGGTCTCGGATGCTGGTTAGCCAGTTTCTCTACGTTGTATCACAACGAGCCTTGTATTGGCCTAATTGTGTCCCTGTTTAGCCGGGGCAGCCACTCAGCTTAACCTAAACTACCCTAATGTTAGGTCTTAGAAAGGTTTAAGTGAATACTTATGGTGGCTGTCTCATCATACAGAAAAGACTGCTCATAAGTACCACAGAAGGTTTCATTGCGGGTCTCTCCACCATCGGCAAGCACGCCAATATGCTGGGCCTCCTCTATGATGACTTTTGCAGAAGCTGCATAGACGAGGAAAAGGAGGAGACAATTCTCCAGCTTCTTTGAACATGAGCGACCCTCTCAGTTCGAAGAAAAGCATATTTAGGAGCCAGCTTCTTCCACAGCCTTAACGAACTGCCTGACATCAGCATATGCAGCCTTCAGCGCTTCATAGCAAGCTCCGTCTGGTTCTGCGGGTAATATTTCTGGTTGAAGTACAGATCCATGCGGCACCACAAAGGACTTTATCTGGTCTAAATGAGGTTGCCATTTGCAGCCTACTACTCCAATCTAACCTAACCTATGTTGGGTGGGGTTCCAAACACTTAGAATGCTTCTTTCCAATCTGTCTTTGCATAAGATGCAAGACCCTCCTATTCTCGTTAATACTTGAGAAGTTGTCTCAAGTTTGTTGAGCCAAGCTTCTTACCATCAGCTTACTCTAAATTGTTAAAGCTACGATTCAGGCTTTACTGACATCTCTAGAATCTGATTGTCAACCTTCAGTTGATTTACTGAAAGGCAGAGCTTGAGATTTCAATATGGGTGGGCTAAGTGACGTTACCATTCTTGCTTAGGTCTAGTTGTAGCTACATACAGGACTGGCCTATACACCATGTTTCCAAGTCTTGGTCCCGAAGCCTACTCGATCGAGAACTGACCCTCCCTTGTCTTGTCTCGCCTTTATCTTGTCAAAGACTGAAGAAATATATCCACGTTCGTTGTTTTTTATCACAAGCGTGCGATAAAGGCTTTATGACTTCCCTCAAACAAAACTACGAGCATTAGGGAAATACGGTTCACAACTTACCCGCACAGATTCGTGCAAAGTAAATCTATGTCTGGCTTCCTGCTCAAATGAACAACTTAGCAAAATTTTCTTGTTCAAATTAAGATATGACACACTTTCGTCCTTGAACCACATACAGCACTTCACCTAACAATGACAAGAACTCGTGTTAACTTCTGTCCAAAAGCCTAGAAAACCATAAATTAATCCAGCACACTTGACTTGAATTACTGTGTGGCAGGCCACATCAAAATTCCATTGCGTCCAACACAGCCACTTTCATCCACTTTTATCTACTTTTTGCGTCTCATTTCCCTAGAGCATTTGGCCATTGTGCACGAACACAATACATTCCAGTTCCAGTCGGGTTCCAGAACATCGCCACCAACAGCAAGCATTCAGCGTCTTTGTCGTCGTCCACCAGACCGAAACATAATCAAATTACGGCCGTCTCTCACGGAAGTAATTTATTTGCCCGTCATCATCATCCCGACGCTTTATGACCTCTAAACCTCGCGCGACATTCCGCGTGTTGACGAACGAGTTACACCACGCCATACTCCACCTCGGCGGCGGCAGTCGTCTATTTACAAAAATTACGAAATAATCCTGTTGCGAATACACTTACAATGGCGGTGCGACATCCCGTCGTCGTCGGGGTTAGTCGTTGAAAAGTCCTAAAATTTATTGTCCAACAGCGAGGGGCACCACCCACCCTCTCCCGTGGATAATGTCGAAGCAAATTGCTCCGCAGGACGGCAGCAGTAAATGCAAATAAGCAGGCGTGTTCCGACCGCTGCGTGGTGTGAAATTTATAATCCTCCTCCTTCCAACGGTCGAGCTAACGTGCGCATAAATAGATCAAAACTAGGAAACGAGCTAAGCGCCCGAGACACACACACCAGGCACGTCAGTAGAGTGCGAGATGCTATCGTAAGGGACCATGTGCGTAAGACGATGACTGCTAATGCGAGTGGCATGGCAATGCACTTCGCATCGCCAAGAGGTGAGCACAAAGAATAAGACAAGGGGTCGGCATAAAAGATTAACATGATCGTTATGACAGGCGATAATTGAAATTGCCGTCGGAGCAGGAGGACCCGGAATTGCGATGGAATCGTAAAGTTCCATTTTAGAGGCGCGTAAGGAAGAATGACATCGTATGCGGAAGTTGGCATCGAAATGACAACGTTAATCGGCAATCAGGAGGCAAATGAGAGTCACATGCAATAATACGGGACAGATGGAGCCAACCAACAGTAGGAAGCATCTTAAGCCTAAAGGTTGCATCAATCAGTGGAAGATGGGGTTTGGTTTGCAACGTTTAATGGGCTTAGACGGGATTACATTTCACTTTTACGGACGCGATTGAATGAGTCTGAGAGCCTGAGGCAAAATTGTGGCGAAACTCATAAAGAGAAGTTGGATTTTCGAGGACACAGCTGTAACTAAGACTTTGAAGCTCGGCTTCCATATGAATAGCTGCGAACAGTCTTAAACAAGTATTTGCACAGGCTTAATACAGAACATTGCATAGCCTAGCCTTACTTTTGTGATAAATATTCGACTGTTGGTGTCTCCTTTCTTAAAAAAAGAAAAGAACAGCTTTCACCTAGACTAGGGTCTCACTGTGGAAGAACGCAACCTCTGCGGTGCAAATTTAGGAAAGGCTTGAAACTTTTAGGGTTCCTTAAAAGATTACAGACGACTTAAGTTTCTGTGGAACTCTTGAGATTAAGCCTAACTTAGTCTATTGAAAAATTCGCTATTTCAAGCTTCCTCTTCGATGCAGCTTATGCTCAAAAGGCTTAGTCCCTTAAGGATCCCGCGTTAAAAAACAAGTGCCGTCTGCCTAGAAAGATAAGTGGTTATCTTCACAGAGCCCAGGCTAGAACATCGATCTTTCCAGACGAAGAGGTAAGAAAAGTTCTGAAGTTGATCCAGGCAATGCAAAAATTTAAAGGTTTTGTGGCGATTTCAAGTCGAAACGCTTGAGGATGCAACGAGCTATGGTGAGGCATAAGTAAAAGATGGACTCAGTATGGCTCATTCTGCCTGTAGAACGTTGACTATCAAGCTGAATCACAACACTAGGTTTAGCCAACGTTGAGTGACGTCTAATGTTCTACCAACAGAGTCTAATGGGAGCAACCTTCTATCAACATTACATGAAACTTATTAATATGGCCTTAGGCCTAGACCAACTATGTCCACCTTAACAATTGCTCTTTGAGGGAAATCCGATGCAATTTCAAGTTATAAGTTTGTTTGTATAGGTTGTGTCTAGTTTTCGTTTCCCTTAAAGCCCGCTTGCTGTAGATAGCATTACGTAGTAAATGAACTACCATTAGGGGATCTAGGAACGGCGTGACAATTCCACCAACTATTATTTATGACAAGCTACGCTCACAGAGAGTTGTCGTTGCATGCGGAGTAGTGGTGGACAAAGGTCATACACCAGCGTCGCACAAAGTTAAACCCTTTTTATGGCACTTTCCATCACTTTTCTCAAGACTTCTGATGCCAAGCCGTCTGTTTCCTTGTTGCGGTAAATTTTACTATAACAAAGGCCGGCCCTGCTCTTCCCTTCACGTCACCGTTACCCTGTTGTTCACCCAAAATTCCGAGAGAGTGGATGGAAGCCATTGTCTCAACAGCCCACTCCCCCGGTATCTTGGAGGAATAACGACGAGCAGGTCACCTCCAACTAGAGACGAACGGTCTCTACAAGATACAAGAAAGAAGAGTCGGACGGTCTCATAAAGCAAGGAGAGACGGACGAACCGGAATAGCAGACGAACAGTTCGCGGAGACCGAAAAGAGACGGACGGTCTCGTAACACCTAGCGACGGATCGATCTACAACGAAACGACAATGCCTGGAACGCGACCTGGTGGACGGTATGGTCATAGAAAGCAACCTGACACCATCAATGGTCGAGAGTCCACCCTTAAGATTAAGAAATGTGCGGAATAGCACTCTATTGAGAAGTCCCTATCCCCCAAATCTGCGCAAGGGTCCACCGGAGTGAGGTAGTTCCGCGAAGTAGCAACTGCTACTTCAGTCTTGACGGGTACAGTTGGTCCAGCGGCAGAGGTTCTCTTGCCACCTCATACCCCCGAACGATTCACGATTAAATTCTGGGAGTTTGCCCAGACTCCACTAGCAAAAATATATCACTTGCTTGCAAGAATAAAAAGAAAGGGGCTGAGCTCGACCACTGCTAGAACCCAGCCAGCGTGAACCCACAGCAGGGGTTCAAAAATGGTGACACGCCAATGGTGACAGCACCAGCGGAATGCTGTACATTAAAGCCGTTATTGAGGCCCGTTGTGGCTGAATGAGTGGTGAGGCTAGCGGACCAAATGGAACGAAGAAGGGACTTTGGAAAAAACCTAAAGCCACTTCTAGGTTGACCAGCGAAGGTAGCAGATAGCGACTAAGCGACCGGTTGTGTAGGTGAGAATAGTAAAAAGTAATGAAAATATGATAAGCGTACGTGGGGATTAGTGGCAGGACAGTGCAGGCCAGTCGAGGCAGAAGGGTAACACCCAGGAGGAAAAGGAAGCAGGAAAGTAAAGTATTAAGTGTCGAGTAGAGTAGAATATCGAGTGATTGTAAATTGGAAAACTCCAGCAGGCCGTTACTACGAACTATCCCAAGAAAATACGGGACACGCGACCCATTAATTGAATAAGACGTTCGGGACTCACCGATAGTGGACTCGTTCTACGGCGAAAGAAACGTTGAAACAAACCACCAAATAAATTGACTGTCGCTCCCACGGAGCCTTATAAAGCCTCTTAACTACGGGAAGTGAGTTCGAAGGTTTCCCAATTCCTATAAAAAGATTGGGTGGCGCTCTTGAAAAAAGAAAAAGACCGAGCATCCCTTTGCTGGAGCTAGGTTGCGCACCACTGGTGAGCCAACCCTAGCTGAATGGCCAGCGTAGGCAGCACTCAACAGTCTGCAAGTTGCAGTGAACGTGTTCGATTTCACCAGGGTCAATGGTCATCCGCGGGAAAAGTTCAACATCCTGTCGAATTGTTTCCTTTAAGCCTCCCAGAGGCTAGTGTCGGTGGACGGTCTAGAAAAGTGCTGTATACATATGCATTGGTACCTTCCTGCTGGAACTAGACATATGTACGTATGTACATATAGCTACTATTGCAACTCTAATTCTTTTGATTTGAATGTCAGGTGGTAGCGTAGCGTGCTTTCGAAGTGCTCTGCGATCTATATCTTTCCAGAATCAACACCGCATACGTTAATTTTACGTTTCCAGTTCTCAGAGTGCTTCGTCACTCGTGATGTCTTTCATTGAAACTTCGTCCGTTTCATTATTGGTGTTTTTGGTCTCCAAACTCTTGCTTATTTGGATTTTGTAGGTTTCGAGGTTCTTTCACATACACCAGCGATTGTCTCGGAATGCCATACTCCATGATCCGTCTTCTTGGCTGTTGTTCAATATTTTGTCCTTCAAGTTCGATATTTTCTGCCGCCTTTTTGTAGAAGTTCCCTGCTCTTTCACATTTTTGTTCGAGCTTCGAGGTCTGCCAGAGCTTGACCCTTCTTACTTACTTTGGTGGCGCTATAGTTCGGGATGAACCTGGGCCTCAAATAACCTCTCCAGTGAGACAAGCCCTTTGTTAACCACCTCCAGTCACGCAGTTCAAGTTGGCTGAGATCCCCTTCTACTTAAGGACGCCACATTAGGTAAGAGTTAAATAGGTGGATTGTCGGGGAAGAGCTACCTCTGCGCCACACTTAGGTTTCTGTAGACTCATTGTGATACCCATAAAAGAGAATCTTACCTACCCGCTTAAAGAGTATAAAACTGTTAAGCTTACTTACATGCTATGCCTCTGGTACAAACCATCCTGTGGAATATGAGGAAAGTTGTTCAGGTTGTTCACCGGTTTGTCGGATAGTTCCACAAGATCCCGGAAGAAGGGACGTCCGAGGAATTTATGTCATAGGTGGTACAGGCCATGATAATGACAGAAGAAGTGGTTTGTATCCACATGAGCTTCCTAGTCACCACATCCCCTTCTTCCGTATTACGGAGTTTCTTCATGTGGTACCGCAGAGTATTATGCCCCGTAATAACTCTGATAAGGGAGGAAAGGGATTTTCTATCTTTTTTGTATAATTCTGTCGCTCCTAGCTTTGTGAAATATGGGCCATAACTTCCTTACGGTGACACAAGTGTTGTTTGTCTCTCCACATAACGCTAGGTTTTTACCTACTGTCAGTATTTGCTTGGATTCTTGTGTATCCAAAGTGACAAGTTCATTCGAGGTCGCTACAACTTTTCACTTTTGAACAGCATAAGCAGATGGAGATTGATAAACAAGTTGGCAGTTGCCGCACTTCTATGCTTAAGGCTTGGATGAGCTTCATGAAATGCCGGTAAATGCCGCATCACCGAGTGACACCAGTTATTTCAGAAATTCATTGTCCACCTCGAGCATAAGTAGCTGATATTTGCCATCTTCGATCGGTTAAAGGATTCATTCGGTTACCATGGTCTATCTGGAAAGATTACCAAAAACCAAGGCTTACAATCGGTTTCTTTAAGGATTGTGTACCCACAGCCTGCTGCCTTTTTTCAAAAACCAAAGGTATTACTTTGGCTCTACACTTAGGTCCAAGTCAAGGAGTGACTGCCATTTGATGTTTTTTTTTTATGATCCATGGACCCTCAACAGTATCTTGCGGACGTGCTGGTTTCGGGCTTTTCGTTCACTATATTCCTAACTCCACTCCACTTAGGCAGTAGCTGATAAGCAGTAGCGCTGTAGTGGTTACATCATCGCTTGTCACGCTGAAGGTTCCAGGTTCGAATCCCGATGTCACAGAAAAAAATGTCGGTCAATTGCGAAAAAAGTTGATGTCACCTTTACTGTATAGGCATAACACTGGCAGTAGGGTAGGCAATGGCTTAAAAGTGTTGATCGTACTAATGTCATCGGGATGTTCGAAATAAATACTGTGAATTATAAACAATGGCAACAGAACCAATAATTCTCCCCAGTCATTCTGGACACCACCCGCGGAGCAAAAAAGACTGAAACCTAATACCACCTGAGTTTCCAAATCACTACACCAACACTAGCGCTGTATGAATAGCATCATAAGGGTATTAATAACCCCTTTAGCGCTAGCGAATTATAAAAAAAAAGTAGCTGATAACGTGGTGGAAGACATAGTTTGGTTGGATACTTCAGAGACCGTAGTCATCCTTGTCTTCTGGCCAGAGTTTTACGGGGGCCTCCTCTGGTGACTCCAGGTTTGATTTCTGTTCAATGCGTCTTCCTCGGAAGACATTGGGTGGCTTCACTTAAAAGCGAGGCACTTTTGGAGTTTCACAAGAGAGTTATCTGGCTTCTTTCTCTCTTTCCCCTTATTTTGCTGGGCTCTGGAGCATCTTGGACTTTTAAACTTGACTCCAAGTCACTTCGAAAAAAGTGATCTTAGCCAAGTGTCCATGTAATAACTATTGAGGAGAGTTTTATACCTTCTATCGTTTTCAAGAACTCCCTAATAGCCATGAGATCTATTCCCCAATGATTTGAAGACAAAGTCCACTTTAACCTAAAATGTCACCTCAGAAATTAGGTCTTTCAATCCGTTCCTCCTCGTGGACAGTTAAACAGTCTTGTCAACTGTTTCCTTCCTGGCAAAATAACACATAAAAAGTTCCAATCTTCCCGTTAACACGTGACTCTACATACATATTTATTTATTTTTTTTTTTTAATTATTCAAAGCACAAACATAAAAGTGATAAACACGTTGCAATCAAAATCCTTTTACCACGATTATAATCGCAAACACCAACCAGCTAGCATCGTCGTTAAACATCTTTCATAACGCTGGCTGGCTGGTAAGTGTGAACGTGTCACAAGCCCTATGACAACGGGCCATGCATCGTTGTCATCGTTTCCTCCCTCGACCATCCGTAAGGCATTCTCCTCCGCAAATCCGCTTGAGTTTGTCGCCTGTGCGCTCCCACAAAGTACGATGATAACTCGTACAACTTCAAAGAGGACATCACCTCATCTAGGCACTGGCACACACACGTTATAATTTCACGCCAGCTGAGGACGATAAATACGTTTTCTTTAGCTTGGAGCAGCCGCTATATCTCTTGTAGGTTATTCGGTATGCATTCGTGCACATGATAAGGAGTAATGAGATGAACGTTACAAATCATCGTCACGTGCATATGTGTGTTTGTGTGTGTGTGCTATGTTTACTTCCTGGTAAGTACTTTCAAATTGTTGTGCAGTAGCGAAAGGAGTTTGCGGTACCGCTTTGACAGATAAATGCTTGCAATTAAATAATTTGTCAGTGAAATTCTTATTTTCGGTCCCAAAATTTCCACACAAAAAGTGACCACAACGGTGTGACGTCGATTGGATGGAGGGACGTGTTCGAGACCGGAAGCTTCCGTTCGACAAAAAAATAAGAAAAATAGTGATGAAAACCTTTAGTAACTGTTTATATTGCTGATGATCTGCTGCTGCTGCTGCATTGTCGCGTCGTAATGTCGTTCTTTTTTGCTGGGATATCATGCGATAATTTCATTTTAATTGGAAGAGACACAAAGTCGTCGTCGGTTATGTGCCGTGGGTATGTGTTCAGGCGATGCTTGTGGGTTTAAGGTTGGGACCGTTGATCATGACATCGAAGTGAGAAAGAAATTAATGAACTTGCGGCTCCAACCGACTGTTTGTTGGCTTCGTTCTGTTACGTGAAGGTAAACATCGACATCGACTTCATTAATTAGTGACGTTCAGGTATACACTTCGTTGCGTGAACTTTTCAATTTGGGTAGAGTTTTTGGGCAGAGGATTGAGTTAAATAGGTCGTGGGCGACGACGATTGATATTGAAACTACTGTGTGTGGGCATAACCTAAGCAAGTGGATGTAACTGTTTCGTAATTCTTGATGTAAGCAAGGGCAGATTCTCTGCATTGATCGCAATTAAAATAGCATCTTCGGAAGTCTTTGGTTTTCTTTTCGTTAAGACAGGTGTTGCGTTGGCGAATATTTGCATTTCTATGTAGCTCCTGACGATGCACTGTTTTTACTGGCGATACGGTGCCTCCGAAAGTCAATTTAAAACCACATGTTCCTCTTGATGAATGATATGATTGAATATCATATCTACGCGCATCAAACTCTCAATGCCTTCACTTTCTCTACAGCTCTGGCATCCGCGATAGCTTAATGTTCGGTCTTCCTTGTCGCCTCAACCCTGGGGTTTTGACTCAAAGATCCTCTTGACAAGGGGCATTACTTTCCATTCGCTCTACGTGGCCGAGACAGTGTAGTTGACATACTTTCGTCTTTGGACAGCCTTTAGAGTTCCAGGTTGAATCTTATCCTCTATTCGTCCTCGTCGCATAGGTTAGTTCAGGTTGGATGGTGGCCCCCAGTTAAGTAGGAGCAAACCTAGACCAAGATGAAGGCCCGGATTCCCAGCACCATGGACCTTGCACGATGGATTTCCTTGTTTTATCAAGGATGGTACTATGGCTAGCCGTATCGGTGCAGATCACTTCTTCAAATAATTCCCCTTGAGGACTCCTGCTATAATTTTTGTATATGTTCTCCTCGCAAAAGTTTTAAATATCTGTTTGACTTTCGAGCGGCCCTAGCACTTGGCACCATATAACAGAACTGGCAGGATCAATGTTTTGTAGAACATTCATTTTGATTATCCTGACTGCGTTCCGTCATTGTCTACGCAGGATATCTTTTCATTGAAGAGGCTCTCTAGCCACGTACCTCCTTCCAACGTCAGATTGAGGGATTCCCGATGAATGTTGTTGAGAGGCAGTGGGGTGAGCCTCTACAACTGTCGTAAGGCTGTCGAGTTAAGAGTTAGTACGAGTGTTGTCACGATCATATTCACCAGGTTGGTGAGGGGTGTCCGCATCCAGTACGCATGATGAGCTAAGACTCGAGATGTTTCTTAGAAGCGCACTATCCTCATCATCCTCCCGGAGAGCCATCTTTTCCCCCTCTGGGCCTGTACAAGCAGCAGACTTAATGCCTGGAAGGTGAGTTTGATGGTACCCCGGTTGGATCCCGTGGTTGATTCGTACCTCTATGTTCGTCTGTCCGTGAATCAGAGGCCGCTGCCGATCCCTGCCCAGACTAGTTTTCACCAATCAGCGTTTTGAATGACAACACCCTCGATGCCTTAGAGGCAGACCTATAGGAGTAGTAAGCTTGATTCAACGTCTGGGCAAAGAGATTGATAGATCTCCTGTGGATTTCGTGTTCGAGGCGGACCCTTCTCCCGAACGGTCTTTGCCAGTCAGAGAGGCAGGTGACCCCGTCAACTTCTACGTTGGTGTTACCTACAGAATCAGGGTCCATCGGTGTACGAGCAGCTGGCTTTTTCTCCAAAAGGAGCTGTTCCTATAGAAAAGCACATGCGTTGTGCAGTCGTTTGCGTTCCGTTTCAACCGTCCCAACCCTTCGTATCTATTCTTTTTACCGTCAGCTTACTGTTCGCTATTTTGCTTCGTCTGAAAGAGGTGGACAATCTGGAGAGGTTGGAGCAAGCTGTCGCTGACATCGACTAACTGACTTCGATTAACTAGAAGATTGGCAATTGGGTTGAGGAGAATATTTTTTTCTTCCTCCGTCAGTAGATCTGTATGGGAATCGGTGTTTATTGAGAAGCGCCCGATCCTTGTACGCTCGTCTCCTTAGTTGTTTTTGTGTTCATAGTTGGTCCCACGAGCTAGGGGGAAGAAGGGTACATCTGTACTCACCCCCTGTATGCAAATAAGGGGAATTAGGGTTAAGGCTGGAGGTCCCCAGGTATTCAGAGTTTGCACTTGCGACTGAGCTTCCCCCACCCCTATCCATGCAGGCCTCGGCTTATCGTACCTTGCCTTGGGTGATCACCTTTTGGTTTCTAGAAACCTCCCTATCCGTCAAGTGGGGAAATATCAAGCTGGACGCAGACTAGATTAAGTTTTCTCTCTCGGTTTGTCATCTAGTTCACAGACACTAGATTAGGTCCCTCCACCAGAGTGTCCTGAAATACTAGAAATGGGCTCTTGAGGGGTCTCCTATTTCTCCTTGGCGTCAAGCAACATTTTTAGGAATCGTGCTTTGGATGAATGGTTGACCTTTACCAACCTTGCTGAGACAGTACTTGAATAAGCAAACTTTGGTGAAAAAGTTCATAGCATCGTGCTTACTTTGTGTAAGAAGATTTTAGCTGCCCTAATTGTTTGGGTTGATAACCTACATACTTTGCTTGTCGAAGTTCTGTTGTTGAGTTTCATTTTGAAAGCTTCTATTGGTGCCCCCAAGGGTTGAGATCTAATCTTATGTGTCTGGTGGATAAGCTACAGAACATTCACAACTCGGCATATTTCCGCTTAGAGACTAAGGATTCGATTGGTTTGTCCGCATGACAGAGAATCATGCTATCTCCAATAAATTGAGTTAACGAGAAACCCAAAAGTCGACGAAAGCTTTGATCAGTGAATTAGGCCGACTAAGAACAGATTCAAGGTCTGACTTCTGAACTTACTAAACGTTCATAGAATTTTTCTTTGCCGTGATCGTTTTGAGAAATAAAATGTAGACTTAGACTCGGAATCAATTTGGCATGCATTCTTGGTCTATTTTGGAGATAGTTAAACGGTTGAGCACGACCATTAACCCCGACGCAATTAGTCTTTAGGATGGCAGAAGACCCCTCTTGAAAAACAATGCATGCTTGCCTAACGAGAAGGGGAGTTTAACGTTGTCGATCTTCATGAAGACTCCGACACCAGATCCTTAACTAGTTTTGAAGCCATTTATACGAATTCCAGTACATTCCAGATTTCACTGGATCAGACTCCGGCCAGAACCAGTTCCAAACACAAGAACACAAGTTATGGTATTCGGAAAGGTTGTTCACAGCCCTTGGCACTGCGTTTTCTAACGAATCCTATTGCGCCTTCCCTAGTGTTTCCTAGATGAATTGTTTCACTCCAGAAGATGTCAGGAAGTTTAGAAACTTCTCCGAGTGGATGGCAGCAAGCTGTTCCGTAGGGATAACTACGCCTCCGGAAATTCTTTTTCTGAGTTGGGCATTCCATTAGGATGTGTCTCTTCACTCTCAAGGCAGGGTCTGCAGCTTGAATCTAGGTGCTTGTTTAGGCAGCAGTGACCGCTGAGAAGTCCAATTAGTGGTCTAAGGTTGCTCCTATCGAGGTTCACAATGAAGCTAGATTTTCTTTGTGACGGTACAGGGAATAGCAGTTTTGAACATACTTGTCCTGGTGTATTGAGCCAGGCTTCCCTAGATTCTTGCATGCAAAGACCTTTTGCGTGTCTCTCGTAGAGTGATTTACCTGCCCCACAAAAGGATTCGGGGCCAAAGAATTTTGTTGATGAGCCGTTTTTTTCCAGTAAGTCGGCTTTTTCATTACCCGTATATCCACTGTGTCCAGGAATCCAGTGAAGGATGACCATGTTGTTCCTAGCTACATTGCGGGTTTCTAGGACTAGTTTGGATTTTATGACTGGCGAGTCGAGTGCGTTTAGGGCAGCTTGACTGTCTAAAAAGATAAATATGATTTTTCTCATGGTGTAAGAGGACCGATTGAGTCTCACATAATGACCTTGGCTTGGAATATGGACGAGAATTCACCAAGGCTGACTGAGAAGTTCGCACATGATCATTCTCCGAAGATTCCGGAATTCTGTTTCAATTTTGGATCTGTCCGTATACCAGACGAGATCGGAAGGTGATGGTTGGGGTTTGTGATTCTCCCAGTCTTCTCAAACTGAGCAACCAAATCTCAACTCAATGGTCTGTGTAGATATCAGCGAAACAATAGTATTTCTGTCAATAAGCCACTCCAAGCCCGGCTTAATACAGAACCCTCATGTCTTCATCACATAAACACACTGTGGATTGGAATGATATCAGCTGCTGATCATTTCGGTTAAAGATTCGTTCTTGCTCTCAATCTTTTCACAGAAAGTTGCAGCAAAGGCTAAGTTGTATTTTGTCCACTTGTTTTATGCAGGGCTTCACTCTGCATTTGGTAGTTCCGTAAACGCTTCTAAAAATACTGACATTATGTGACTGTGTCGTAATTTTTTGTGCAAAGTCTTCAATTGTCTGATGGACGTCATTTGAGAACGGCAAGCATGGGAGGTTCCCATGTTCATTGGTTTTGAATGTTTGTGGATCATTACGAAGGAGAAAGCATTTCGCAATTGAGTTCTGGAACTGGGAAAGGAATATTTTGTATTTCACAGGATCAAGTCCTATAAACATGGACCTTTTTCTATCCAATTCCTCGGCAACTTCGATTCCTTCGAGACGTTGGTGGTCTACCAAAGCTCGACTTTATGACATCGTCTCATAGAAAAGCATCCTAGAATTTTGTCAAAGGCTTTTGTCTGCAGAAATATGGTGAAAGGATCTTTCCCTATTGAGAAATTCTTGTTGAAGCTGTATTCGGGTAGCATGTCGTCTAGCATGTCGTGTCTTGCTCCAATATTTCAAGCAGAGAGTGTCCTTCTCTGTATGACCTTAAGTTGAAATAGCTTGAGTGCCATTACGTGTGATCTCAGATAGAAGGCATGTTCAGGAATTCTGATAAATCTTGAAGGCTTGACCAGAGTCTCCAATATGTACCACCTTACGGCACCATAAAACTCACATATTGCATCAGAGCAATCTGAAGCCATCACTGTAAGTTAACATTCGTTTGGGAATCCGGTCAGTGGAAACAAATCCAAATCAATTGTTGCAAATCAGTTGCCAATTAAACAGCAAAAGCGGCTTCCAAATGGCTAATGCGGTAATCACTGATGACATTATCTCTTTCGACCATATACATACGACACATGGCCAGCATTGGGATTTCCGTTTGCCTCAGCGTGCGCGCGTATTAAGCTCGTATTTGTGAATTTTATTGAGTACGACAAAGAAATGATAAAAAAAATAATTTTTTATTCAACAAAAACTTCACTTTTACTAGCGATTTTCGTGCATAAATTGGTTACTGTCGCGACCGACGACAATCGACAATGGTCGTCGCCGCCGCCGTCGCATGTGAGACAATTTACGACGTAAACTAATGTGTGTGGGGTGGTAGCACGAGTACATACGTATGACATGCGACTGACTGGCACGAGTAACAGTAAGTGCCAGGAGAGTGTGGAGTTTGTTGACGAATGTATATGTTGCTATTATCTAGAAGTTTTATGGGTTTTATGTCTTCGAAATGAAGGAAATCGCAATAAAGATACATCACGCCACGCACTAGTTACTTTCTCTTATGAACATCGAACAGTCGCCACTGTGTGCACTTGGAATCTGTCAAATGTCAGATGTCCTTTTAATCAGACCAAGGGGCACATAAATAGTCTATAAACCGAATTGCAATTGTCTAGAGACTCCTCTGTTTAGAATAAAAACTTAGACAAGCTCCCACACTACCATCAACTAGCATAAACACCTTTCTCTGGATCAATCTTTGAACCCCCATGTGCGCATAACTTAATTACCTATAATAAAGTTTGTGCACCGGTAAACCACACCGCCACTGCACGTTTGGCTAATAAAAGTTTTGATTGAAGGTAGTTTCCCCTGGGAGAGAGAGGGGGAGCAAACTATGTACCCCAAGTCCACCGCTTTAAACTTAAATAGTTTCGAGATACCTTAGTGTACAATTGTAGCTGGAAAGGAGGACAAATCTCAAGCGCAAGGAGTGTGCCTTATGACCTCAAAATAAAAAGGATTATGTGGAGCACACATGATGGCAGCAGAGTAGAAGGCTGTCGAACAGCTTTCGATTTCCCACCGAAAGGGAGCATTTGTCGTGACACTGAAGAAGTGATACCACACCTTTTGTATTCGTGCACACTTCAGTTGGTTATACAAGTGAGATACTCAAGTTGTGCTGTTTGTAGATACTTTTTCGGTGCAGAAACTCACGAATGCTATTGAGTAAGTAATCGCCAATAGAGTTGGCACCTCTGCACTGTGAGATGCACATTCACTTGGTCGTAGGTTTCTGTGTCCGTGTGTGTGTGTGTGCAAACTGCACGACTTTCGAAACGGTTGGTCTGTATGTTACAAAGATCAGATCTCGGAACCTCCATTAAAACGTGCGACAGGACGTGAAATGTATTTGTTATGTGCTGTGCATGGACAGCAACAGAAGCTGCAACAGCTTATTTGTAAGGGAACTGTGATGCATGCTTTTGAATCTAGATACGAAGTGCTTTAGTAGTTCTTTGGTTGAAACTTGTCAGTGATGTGCTCCTGGACTCATTCAATGCCTCCTACGAACCACTCGTGGTTGAATAAATCAGGTAACAAGTACGATTAAGCTGTATTGGGTGAACTTAAACAACAACCGAAATAAGCCTTAAACTCCAAACGTAAGGCTTAGAGTCGACTAAAGTCTTGACCCTTCTGCAATTTCGAGTTCAGATAATCAATCATAAACTGTTCCGATTCACCTTAAGTCGTGTGTTACATGTATGGTCGATATTGGCGTTGGTGCAGGAATCTTCTCCGAACTGCTGGGAATTAGAAAATCTGTCCGCCTTCCGAACCATAGCAGTGTTTTCCAAGCGGAGGTCTTAGCAGTGACAATAGCCTCCCGTGAGACTGCGATGAAGGCAATACCGTGCAATGATATAACCTTTTTCATTGACAGCCTGGCAGATGTCGAGAAGAGCTCAGGGTTCTTAAAACACAGAACAAGGTTACGCTCTGCTGGGTCCCTGGGCATGAGGGCATACCAGGAAATGAGAATACTGACGAATTGGCTAGAGAGGACTCGGCACTAAGTCTAGAACAAGCCGACCTCGCGGTGAATATCCCGCCTTGCTCATTGAAGCTCGAAGAGGGGAACAAAGCTCAAAGAGAGGTCCTCATTGGACACATGTGGCATTGCAAGGCCTGTATTTGATAAGGCTAGATATCCTTGTAGGTATGATCACGGGTCATAGCACTCTGCGGTATCACATGAAGAAACTCCGTATTACCGGCAGAAGACCCGTGTAGAGGCTGCGGAGACGAGGACGTCTATGAGGACACAACCCACTTCCTCTGCCACTGCCCTGGCCTGTACCATCTAAGACACAAATTCACACTACTTTCGGGATCTTGAGGAACTATCTGGCAAACCGGTGAACTATCTGAACAGCTTTATAAAATCCACAGGATGGTTTGTACCACTGACGCAGTAAGTACACTTTTTTATGCCGGTAGCGTTTAAGGGTAAGATTTCCCCACTATGCGTAGCATAATGGGTCTTAGAAACCTGAATGTGGCGCAGAGAAACTCCTCTTCGACTGCTAACGTCTACACACTACTGCTGCATCTAGCTGTGTCATCTCACTTTAGATCTCTCTTTACTGTGTTGTTCCTTCGCTCTGGAATCTAAGACTGTTCTTACTTGATCACTTTGCTTAACTTCATTCAATCACCTTTGTCCATGAATCTTAGACTTCCAATGATAGAGTTTATATTTGTGTGCCACATTCTTCTACTCTCATCCACCATTCATCTTCTTAGCCAGGGATACTCGACACAACCCTCGGAAACAAACCCTTAAGCACGAGTGCGTCAGAAGAAAAAGATATTCTCTGGATCGTTCTAGAATTTCTTCTCTGCTTCGATACCTCATGCCAACATCAGCATTTCTTCGAAGATTATTTGGCTAGACCTCTGGTTTTCAACCTATGGCTCTGCCAAGATGTCTCTTCTTCTGAAAACTAGTGCTAGACACAGTATACCAGTACAAGGTTTCTGAAAATCACGTGGAGCGTTCCTTTATCCGTGTTTAGAGCGTTTCTCTTAGTAGAGCCTATTGACAGTTTTAAAGCCATTGGAGCTTGTCTACATCTGATGGTTCTTATACTTTTGTCAGTAAATTGCATGCGGCTTATCTTCGTCTGATTATTCTGTGTTCATAGGCAATCTAGTACGTGCAAAAGAACCACCCTGTCGGCTTTGTCCTGTGAGATTTCATTACTAAAAAAAGAAGACTCCAGCACCAAACCCGTCGTCCATCTTTGAGTCTAAAGATGAAAGTCACTGTGTTGATATCTCTCCTTTTTTATCCGGGAAAGAAGAAAGCCTTCAGTCTTCAGATTGGAAGGTAGAAGTCTTCGAAATGCACTGCAAAGGTTTGTTTAAGCAGCATGCCGGACTTATACGAATTAAATGAACCTTCTGACCGATTTCCCCTCGGGACTGCCATCAATCATTTCATCGCGAGGAGAATTCTTATCTTGAGTATTCGGCTCTTACGTACTTTTAGGGGTCCTTCATTACACATGTTTCGTTTCTCTCCTATCCATGCTGTCTCTTCAATATGGGTGCCAACTGTCTCCCAACCTGTCTATTTCCATCCTCTTTCTGATTTTGGTGTCTAGAACATTATCCAGTGTCTTCTCCAGCAGGTGTTATCCGCGTCTTCGATTGTTCCTGTGCTCCCTTTTGGAAATAGAAGTTGTTGTCGTGCTTCAACTTATAAAAATGGGCCTTTTGTGTATCTTCCTTCTTTTGTTAAAGTGGTCCTATCTCTGCTGTCAATTCTGTGGACTTGTTCCCCGTGGCGGTAACTGGGTGTCCTCTGGTGTTTTCTCAAGAAGAAAAAAAGAGAAGTCTCTTGTGCTTCTTTTTTTAAAAAGAAGGTCGTTGGTACCATGCCAGCTCATACACAAGTCGCGTCGTAAAATGTTGTTCAAAGTACTCAACACGTTGATTCCGTAAGCCTCTTCCGTCTTCTTCTTGTTGATATTATTCTTCGTCACACCGACCCATTGTTGGTAGCTGTCTTCCCCTGTATTTTAGCCCGCCAGTGTTTAAGCATGGTCCTTGTACTTTTACTGCCTTCTCATACTGCAGGTGTTTCTTAAACACTATAGACGTCAAGGTCCTTCAATTCCTGCTTGGAAAACACATCATCATCGTCGGGTTAGAGTTAGGCCCTTTTCTCTGCAAGTTGTAGACCTATGCATAGAAGTCATGAGTGCCAATACTGATAGCTTCGTTGTAATTGTATTCCAACTCTTCTAGGAAGTTGTGAAAGCTATGCCATCTGCAGTGCCAATTATTTTTGATGACCTCTGTTCCAATATAGCGGACCTAATACGGAGCCTTGGGGAAAGCCGCCTGCCATGTTGTACTGCCTCCTTCCTATTCTGAATATAATCGGTCAATATCTTCTGGTGGTGATTGCCCCTAAGCGATGAAGAAGATATTTCTAACGTCCAAAGTGATGATGGCGATGTTCTACTTACTCTCGCGGTTCCATCGTGCTTCTTTGAGGGTTTCATCGGGAGGGGAATGCTCCTTTCGGAAGGTGATGATCTCAAGATTTCGATTGTAAAGCTTAGCTCTCTACTACCAAGTGTTGAAAGATTCAATAGCATTCTTGAGGCATCTACCTGTCCATTCAACGTATTACGGTTTCTTACACCCTCAGAGCCATCATTAGTTAAAGCCCACATTTCGCATGCGTATCCGACAATCCTTAGCCGAGTCTAATGAATAAATATCACAGCTACCTGCTAATGAGCCACAATCAAAGGCACGACAAGACCATTTAAAAGCACATGCTACGCGTAACAACCCCGTGTGGAATAATTTTCCCAGCACCACCGGTCCGCACTTAGGACATTTCAAATTGAAGGACACAGGTGGTTAGATGTCATTAACATAAGTAAATACGCCAACGACAGCGCGACGAAACGCAAGAAGTATATATTTACACACCCAAGATGTGGGGTAGCTACAAACATCCTTGCTGAGTGCGGCAGATAAAAATAACTTTGCATGCTCCCCATGGTAGGAGGTGCGTCCAAATCAAAAAGATTGTGATGTTGCTGATGCTGACGACGATGATGATGATGGTGATGGTGATGCGGACGCGACACTGGTGTGGTGACGTTGGTAATGGCAGGGCAGACATACATCTCCGCCATCCTCCCAGAAGCAGACGGTAATTGTGGCGTTGATTATGGCGAGCATTGTGCCACTTCTGAGCGTCTCATCCGAGGGACAGACGGACCCGTTTTTTATTTTATTTCTTTGCTTACCTACATAATTCTGCGTCGTTGCGCGTCCTGATTAAATTACCCTAATGTGTTTTTAAGTGATGTCGCGCGAATTTGTTCACACCCTGATGGACCCGGCAATCTGTACCGTGCTGCTGGGTAATTATTTGTATCTTTTTGATTTTTAATTTTGTTTGCCCCAAGGCTGTAGGTAGTTTGTGTATCTTTTACCATGTTCTTTCGGTGTAATGATAAATCATTAACGGTTGGGTGAAACGTGGGAAAATCGTTGGTCGGTTTGGGGTGGGGGGCTACCAAGTGAATCTTTGTTTGAATGTTCCAGTCAAAGAGCAGGAAAACCAAAGTCTATTTGTTAAGCGTCAAGAGTCGAAAATGACATGAAGGACCAAGCTTTACCGTCGGTTTTTTGTTTTTGTCGTGTTCGTTGTATCGAGTATCCTTATTATTATTTCGGGAGAGCTGATCAGCCCTTGGCACTGCGAATTCTATTGTGCCTTCCCTAGAGTTCCTAGATGAATTTTTTTCACTCCAGAAGATGTCAGGGTGCTAAGGAACTCCCCTCGATGGCAGCAAGTTGGGACAACTTCGTCGCCGGGGATTCTCTTTCTGAGTTGAAAGAGAGCTGGGCATTCCACTAGGATGTGTAGAGAAGTCTCTTCACTCTCAAGGCAGAGTCTATAGCTTTGTTACAAGGTTCATGCGATGTAGGTGCTTGTTTAGACGGCAGTGTCCACTGAGAAATCCAATAAGTGCTCTAAGGTTGCTCCTATCGAGGTTCACAATGAAGCTAGATTTTCTTTATGACGGTACAGGGAATAGCAGTTTTGAACATGCTTGCCCTGGTGTATTGAGCCAGGCTTCCTGAGATTCTTGCAAGCAAAGACCTTGGTCGTATCTCTCGAAGAGTGATTTACTTACCCCACAAAAGGGATCGGGTCCAAAGAATTTTGTTGACGCGCCGTCTTTTGCCAGTAAGTCGGCTCTTTCATTACCCTAAAATCCAATGAAGGATGACCATGTTGTTCCTAGCAAGATCCGAAATTACGTTTCAAATTACGTTAATGACAGGCGAGGCAAGCGCACTCAGAGCAGCTTGATTGTCTGAGAAGATGAATATGATTTTCCCCAAGGTCTGTGAGGACTGATTAAATCTCACACACTTAATTGTTCGCTCGTGATGATTCTCCAAGAATTCCGGAACCAGTTCCTGTTTCCATTTCGGATCCGTCCGTATACCAGACGAGGTCGGAAGGTGATGGTTGGGGTTTGTAGTTCTCCCAGTCCTCCCTTGACGGGATAACTATTGAGAAATTCTTGTTGAAGCAGTATTCGGGTAGCATGTCGTCTGGGGGCATGCTGAAGATCGTGTCTTGCTCCAATTTTTCAAGCAGGGATAAGTGTCCTCCTCTATAGGACTTCGGGTCAAGGTTGCTTGAATGGAAAAGTCGGTGGATGGCTTATTTGGCTTCCATTCGTATGAAATGTCGTAGTTAGTGGTGGTAAACCTAAGATGACATCGAGTGCAGCAGTTGGAGTTGAAAGAAGGCATCCTGATATAACGGTTTCGGATAGGTGTTAGATGCCACCAGACAACGCTTGCATATGTGATCATTGGTCTGACGATCAGTTTCTATAGCCATAATATCATCTTGGGTTGTACTCCCCTGTACAGGAGGAGGTTTTATCTCCTTCGTTCAGCTGCCCAGACGTATGTAGGCTTCGAAGCGTGCACAGGAGCGTCCTGAGGATTGGCTGCATCTTTGATGTTAGGGCAGCTCTTGAAATGGAGGACCTATCCGCAGAGGGAAGCGGTTGGTCAGCCTGTCCTGATATTTGGCCTCCTTTGGGTAAGACAGGTTGAGGATTTGACTTCCGAATGTAGAGGTTCTTCTTCATACGGAACTGAACTCTGCTCATATTATAGGACGGTTGGTAGTCCAGTTCCTTGAGGAGATCCACCGAGCATTCTTCCTGCCCTTCGTTGGCAGGAATTTGTTTTGCAGCCGAAGGGTTCTTAGAACCTCGTCTGCAGAGGAAGATTTCTGTCCCCACGCATGGTTTTGGGAGATCATCTTCTTCTACCATTCGCAGTTTAGCGTTCTCCCAGGCGACATTTTGCAGATCGTCTCGGCTAACCACTAGGCGTGATTCCGCGTCTGCGCAGTTAATGGTGATCCACCCCGGCTTGAACGAACAGCCCAGAAAGTGAATCTGTGGGCCATCTTCAGGGAGCTAATGCAGCTCCTTGATGATGACGTCTTCCACTGCCTTTTGTTGTTCAGGCTCGAGGTGGTCATCTGGGAAGTCGGATAGAATCACTCCCACTTTCATTTTTCCTGCCACTTTCGAGAACGAAGGGGTGTTGGTTCTGGCTTTCTAGGGGCGGCAGAAGAATTGTAACCAGATCGACGCCGTTTACCGGCTGGGTCTACTTTGCCTTTTGGTGCCGTCATGGCTCCATCCAGCGCGGTTGCATAAGGCAGGCTACCCGCCAGCAACCTTAGCAGCGCTTTTCTCTGAGAGGTCGTGAGGCGAGGTCTCTTTAGCGACAGGTCCAATGCTTTCACGGTTTATGTTTCAGGGGCGTCCAAACAGCTCCTTTATGTGTCTTCCGTGAGAGCCAAGCTGGCTGTTTCGATGGATTAAAGGTCGCTGTCGAGGTGTTGAGGTACCGGACGTTCTATCCGTTCGGCACGAAGATCGAGTGCAGCAGTTTCCTGTTCGGTTGCAGGAATTTCACTCCGTTCTAGCGTGAGACGTTCTGTCCGTCCAGTGCAAGGGTGCGTTTTTGCTGGAAGTTGACTGGAACTAGTGTTTTTGTTGCGGGATGGTTTATCCGTCCGGCAATTGAGATGGGTTCAGCCATAGGCTGAGGAATGGGATCCGGGCAAGCCAGATCGCCACCAGAAAGGTTGTCTTGATTTTGGTTTGAAATATTGTTTCCACGAGTAGCTAGGGAAAAGAGGCCCCGCATGCATGGCTAAGGCTAGATAAAACCGGAAGTCGCCTGGTTTCCAGATTACAGCGTTAGAGACTGAGCTATTTACGGGCCTTCAGCCTGGTGGATCCTCAACACGGTTCGATTGACACCTTGACCCCGCTCGGCACTTTAAATACAAGTTGAGTTGCTCTTGGTTTCATACGTTCGACATCCAAGCGGCTATAAGCAGACAAAGATTGATCAGATACCAGCCTTCATCTGCTTATGCCGCTCCTCTGTCTCATGACTACTCAGCCCAACAGTCACGTCAAGGCGACAACCCATATGGGTTTCTGTCAAATATTTTCAAAATTCATTTGCCAGGGAATCACTTTAATCAAATTAGCTACCCAGCACTGAAGGATTAATCTAAAATCTCTCTGTGAACGGAAGCACTTACATGAAACCGAATTCACAGAAGTGAAATTCACTTACCCGCCTCTCTGTCTCCATTTGATATATGCAACAGTTCCGAAAGTGAACACTTCCTTTCCCAGAAAACATTTTCCATTTCCCAAAATATAATTTAGTCCTCTTACTCTACGCTGTTGTTACGTATCCAGAAGTGGCTCCTAGAACTATATTCATCAAGCGTCTGAAAGGAATTCCGTACACGGTTTTGCAAGGATTTCTATTTTCAAAACCAGTCAAGTCATTCTCTCTGCTGCACGTTGAACCTCAATTAATCTGAAGTATTCAGGAACGAAGGACGACTACAATTTGATTTCCTTTTCGGTAAATGACAATCATCTCCTTCGCTTCATTTCGTTTTACAGCACCAACCCTCTTTCGCTCGATGGATTGGCCTGGGTATCATTAGTTTGAAGGATAGGATAGGACTCATCGCGTTGTCCTTCGATATAGATACTCGTATTCCATGAAAGTCACGCTGTAAACGTGGTTGCTATACCGTAAAGGTGTGGTGATGGTGGAAAACGTGCAGATACTTCTTTTTATGGTTCAGTTACTTTGGTTTATGAGAAAGGATTTTCCTCTCCTTGCCGGGAAACGAGAAGAGATGAATCTATAAAAGGAGCAGATGGGTGGGTTGGCAGGTAATATTGTTGGAAATTGGCTCGATTTGGAATGTTTGTCGCGTGAAAGATAATATTTTCGCCGTTTGAATGGTTGTTGATTGGTGTGCATTAATCTGGCTTTAAGTTTTGACATAAGAGGATTGAGGGTGTCAAAGAATTTGATGGGAAAATTTCTTTTTTGAAGTACGGATTTTATGACTCGTGTTTGATAGGACCATATGGATGATATTTTGTTGGGGAGAAAAAATGATCAAGAAGGCGTTGGCTTTATAGTGAACTGTGATTTTTAGTACTGGCTTCAGTTTGTGCTAGGGAATTGTTTGAACTTCTCTAAGCAGGATGTAACCCACTTACTATAAATTTTATTCTACTTTTTGTTGCCATTCGTCACGTTAACATTGAGTAAAACAGTCCCGGCTTGGTGTGTTTGCTTTTAACACCCAGTTATACGTTATACCGAATACAGCCTATGACTCTTCATAGAAACGCCCGTAGTTCTGACAAACGACTCGGACTCTATGCTCGATCATGTGTATGTAAATGGTTGCTCTGCAATGCTAGTCACTATCCACGGATTGAGCATATTGTATACAGAGCTACCAGCTTTCTGTTAGCTAGGGCAGGACATTCGCAAAGGAAATGCCTCAGATTGTCCTGCATTAGTCTATCCAGCAGTGGATAATGTCAAGCACTCCTAGATGGCTCCTGCATCTTCTCTAATCAGGTCACAGAACCTACACAAGCAAGAATCTAGGTGGATCCAATGCGTATCAGCTCAGCTTGATGTCGATTGGTATTGCCCAGTTTCGACTCGATTCTTCTAAGTTTATTAGTTTTTTCAAAGGTCGCAGTTTCGCTATCTTTACAGATCACAAACCGCTCACCTACGCGTTTATGCAAAAATCAGAGAAAGCCTCTCCATGTCAATGAAGTCAACTCGATTACATTAGCTGATTAACCACCGATGTCAGGTACATTCCAGGCGGAGAGAACATCGTTGCAGATGCCTAGTCCCGTATCGACAGCTGATACTATCGACTATGGACCCCTTTCCAAATCGCAGCTACATGAGGAATTACAAGATCTAATCAAGAATAACCCTACTTGACTCGTGCTGAAGAAGTTTCCAGCTCCAAGCAACCAAAATTCAACCATATTTTGTGACATTTCCATCGATCGTATTTGACGATGTTCTGTATTGAACAGTGCACACGCCATGACAAATCCAAGTATACGTCACACAGTTAAGATGAGGTGCGTTTTACGATGACGAGCTTTTTATTTCGCCAAGTATAAGGAAGTATTGCCGAGCGTGATCAGAAACGCACGTGTGTCATAATGTTACCCCAATCGGTGAGTACAACAAAATTGATCACCGATTTCAGCATATCAACATCGACACGGTAAGTACCCTACCATCATCCAGGGGATTTCGCTATTGTCTTACCATAGTCGACAGATTCTCTAAGTGGCCGGAGGCACATCACACACACCACAGCTGAGACTATCTGCAGTACACTCTACACAACATGGATTTGCCGTTACTGAGTTCCCGAAAGGATAGCAACGAACCAGGAAAGAACTAGCTGTTCCAAGAGATGTCAAAAGTACTCGGCATAAGGCACCTGCGCACAACATCCTTTCACACAGAAACAAACGGCTTAATCGAGCGGTGGCACCGCCCGCCCAAGGTAGCAAAGTGTCACACTTCTACGAACTGGGTCGACGTCCTCCCCACCGTTCTCCTTGGACTCCGAACAGTGCGTAAAGCTGACATTAAGGCGAGTGTTGCGGAAATGCTGTACGGAACTAATCTGATCATCCCAGACGAATTCGTCCATGCTTCAAAGCAGAATCACGTTGCATCGGACTTCTAGCCATGTCAATATGTCAGTTGGCAGACTAAAGATTGCTTATGCACATGAGGGGCCAGCAGTCAAATCTCAGGCTGAAGAGCAGACGAAAGCGAAGGTCGACGCTCCAATTGGTGTGATACGCAGATAACCTAAATTGTTGTCTAAGAAACACGACGTTTCCTGGAGTCTACAGCCGAAGGTCACATATTGGCTTTATACCATGACAGTAAGACCTCATTTACGCCTCCGTGGACCAAAGTCAAGGAAAAATCCATCAACTTAAAGTAACAACGACATCAAAGATTGGCATGTTCCGGTATCACCGGGGCTAAGCGAACTTGCCTTAGAGGCACTTGTTGGACTTATCCCATTGCGCATCTTTGTCAAAAAAGTGGCAACATGTAGTGCAGTTAACCTCCAGGAATCCAGCCAAGTAAACCAATGGGTCACATGGCTATTCTCTCTGACTTTTCCGAGCTTGAAATGATCAGAACAGTATCCGACTTTATGCCCAAATTACTCTGTTTTGGCAGAAAATTCGAGATTGAGATCCCGCACCGTAATTATTGGGAAACTGTCGATCGGTTGCTGAACATAAAAGAACTAGTATAGTATAATGATGGACCAACGATGGACTCCGGTGTTGGAGCCCGTATCTATGGCCCTTATCACAAAGTCTCAAAGGCACTTGGAACGTGCCCTACTTGCGCCAATATCATCCGCGACTCCGGCATAAAAGGGACAACCATCAATATAATCACCGACACAGTCAAGCAGCGCTCAAAGCACTGAGTTCCCCTTAATATAGCTCAAAGCCCGTTTCAGGCTACTTCAATGCTCTCAATGGCCTTTTCAAAGCTTGTACCCTGGTGGGTTGGGTACCAGAACGCAGAGGCATTTAAGGCGATGAAATTACAGACAAATTTGCCCGGGAAAGTTCTTCAGAAAGATACATAGGTGATGAACCCTTCTGCATCCCTTTTTCTGCGTTCAGAACGAGTCTGGACAGCTGGGGAAAATGGAACTTCTTATCCTACTGCAACAACAACCAGGGACTCACACAGGCTAAAAGAGCCATCCGACCTCTGAACAAAACCACAAAAAATATTCTCAATCGTCCTCACCGAACACTGCAGCCTTAGATATCACTTACACAAACTTAATATTTTTTTTTTTTGCGCTGGGAGGTGGTAATCTTCAAAAGACGAAACTGAGCCCGTACTCAGTAACAGTGTGGGATTTCTACCCACTAACCCCTTCTCCCTTCTTCCCCTTTTCCCTACGGTAAGGCCATCTTGGCATTTCATCGCAGGAGGGGGAGAAGCCAGCCTTTCCAATTATTGCACCTAGTCGTTCGACTAATCAGCAATTTGTCTTTCATATAATTATTTAATGTTGTGTTGGGTCTACTATATGCTATTGTTTTAGTTCCCTTTCTTTTACTCTAACTATCTATAGGTAGTTAGTTCAAATGGTTTTTTCCTTCTTAACCTTCTAACAAGATTGTCAGTATTTAAAAAATCTGTCATTTCTACGTTGACGTGGTTGAGAAGTCTGAGTCTATGTCTATTTGCAACTGTTTTTACTTCATCTTCAACCATTTCAACATTTAGATCTCTATGTAGATCAGCGTTTCTTATGTACCATGGTGCATTTACTATGTTTCGTAGTACTTTACTTTGGAATGTTTGTATTTTTTTTAAATTTGTTTTGCATGTGCATGCCCACAGCTGGAGCCCATAAGTCCATACTGGTTTTATAATTTGCTTATAAAGAAGCAGTTTATTGTAATTTGACAGACAAGAGTATCTCCCGATAAGCCAATACATTTTATTGTAACGCATGTTCAGTTCCTCTCTTTTTTTCTTTACATGCTGTTTCCAGCGCAGTTTTGCATCTAAGGTCATGCCTAGATATTTGGCTGTGTTTGCATATTCTACTGCATTACCATTTATGAACACTGGGATATGCTGAACATTCTTATTGGTGAAATTAATATGGACCGACTTTAGGTCATTTAATTTAATTTGCCATTTTTTTGTCCATTTTGATATGTTATTTACTGCCATCTGTAGCTTTTTTGTCGCTTCTTCGACATTTTCTCCCACAGCAAGGATAGCAGTATCATCTGCAAATGTTGCCACGGTTGTTTCATCGCTATTTGGCAGATCCCTGGTAAACAGAAGATATAATACAGGGCCTAGCACACTACCTTGTGGCACTCCAGCATCTATTTCTCTCAGTGTGGAGTAATCAACTCCTTGTTTAATTCTAAAAAATTGCTGCAATATGTAGGATTCTAGAATATCTGAGTATTGCTTAGGCAGATGCTTTTGCAATTTATGGATCAGTCCTTTGTGCCATACTTTATTGAAAGCTTGTGCTATATCGAGAAATATAGTAGAGCATATCTTTTTCTCTTCAAATGCTTTTTCGATTTTATCTGTTATTCTGTGCACCTGATCAATCGTGGAGTGCTTATTCCTAAAACCAAATTGATGGTTTGGAATTAGTGATTTTTCTTCAATGATTTTATGCAGACGTTTAATCAACATCTTTTCAAATAGCTTGGACAACATAGGCAGTATCGATATGGGGCGATAGGAGGTGACTTCACTAGGTGGTTTGCCTGGTTTTGGTATCATAATTACCTCCGCTACTTTCCACATGCTGGGTACATACCTTATCCTGAATGCAGCATTTATAATCTGCGCTAGTTTCTTTAGGCCTTTTTTTGGGAATTGTCGTAGGATTTCCCCTCAAATCCCGGGGCTTTTTTGATATTGATGCCTTCTTTTATTTCTTTGGCAATTTCTTTTGCCGTTACCGGTTGAATATGTCCCTCTTCTTCGCACAGTTCTTCCGTTTCTTGACAGTCTTTATCTTCATACGGTTGGAAGACGCCTTCAAGATACTCAGCAAATAAATTCGCTTTTTCTTTGTTGCTTTTTGCCCAGTTACCTTCCCTGGTTTTAACTGGTGGAATATGTGCTATTGGCCTATTCATTCTCTTTGTCGCCTTCCAGAGCGAGTAGTCGGTACTAGCATCATTCGTCAAATTGGAAAGGTATGATTTAAGAGATTCATTTTTAAATTCTCTTACCGATCTTTTGAGTTTACTGACTAGATTATTGAGCCTTGTTTTGTCGCTTGGCGCCCTTGATTGTTGCCAGCGTTTTCTAGCTTTTCTCTTTTTTGCAATTATTTCACATATTTCCTTTGGGTAAGAATTCTGTTTTAGTTTGGTTTTTGTTTTAGGTGTTGCAGCCCATGCAGCTTTTTGGATATTAACTGTAAAAGTCTGTACAGCCTCCTCTAATTGATGGATGGTGGATACTATCCTCAAGATTCTGTCTGAAGTAGTTCCAGTCAGTCAGTTTATTAGCTAGTCTTGGGATATTTTCTTTGAGAGTGATTTTTTCGCCAAGTGTCATAAGTATTGTGGAATGATCTGAGTCAAGATCTGATCCTTTTTCTACTTTTATAGTGTTTGACTTAATATAGTTCAGGAATCTGAATGCCAACTTTGCCTAGAGGAAGACGAATCAACGGAACACGTACTATGTGAGTGCGTGGCTGTCTGCAGAGTCAGGAAACGCTTCTCCACAAAGAATTCCTAACACCGGAGGACATTCCTAATGCCTCGACAGGAGATATCATCAACTTCATTAAGAAGATAGAGGATCTCCTAGTCTAACTGGCTTCAGGCACAATAGACCATTGAGGTCACAGTGCCATATGCGTCAGTCGCAGAGCCAATCTAATAATAACGGTGATTCTCGATTTCTAACACAACTTTGATGGTAGAAATACAGTGCAATCTCTAATGAACTTCAAGGGCAATGTACTTCCTTAATTGTTGGATACGTGCGTCACTCATTTGTTTCCACGAAAAGTTATTCAAGTTCCATGCTTTTAATGAATTTAAGGAAGTTTCTTGTATTTCCCAAGAGTGATACTCAATTTTTCGGTCTTTTAATGGCCTTTCGCTGTTCGGTTTAAGTATGGTTCATTACTGCTTACCGCCTCCCAACAAACACCATTCACAATCTATTTTCGTTCACATAAAAACCGAAATACAATTTTGATTACATTTCGCTCGTACTTGAAGAATTTCCACTGCAAAAATATCGACAAAGGGAGAATGTAACACGTGTGTCCTTCAACCCAACCATCACCAGTCCTCCACCCACTATCTGGGTCGAGGCGGAAACATCAGGTCATTATCTTTAAATTCATTTTTATGATTAGTTTTTCCCTGCTCCTCCTTCTTTCACTGTTGGTTGTTGGTGTTGTTCCTTTTTTTTGGCCAAAAAGGATACGAGAGAGCAGAGAAAAATATAACGAGTGGGGTATTTCTTAAGAGGTAAACGATGACGCTGGCATCTCCACGCTTCAGCGTGTTAAATACGCCAAGCCAAGTGGAAAAAAAAAAAAAAAAACCAAAACTTCACCCAACCGAGCTTCACAATTTTTTTTAGGGGATGGTCACATCACGACACAATGACAGCGAAAATCGTGTAGATACACTTTTTCTCTCGTTGGGCCTCAATTAACATTCGGTTCAGAGCACTCACAATTAGACTTTTCCAATGTGGATGTCGGTGGTGTTCCGTGGTAGTCAGTGGTAGTTGGCGCAACGGATGGACACGAAACGATTAATTAAAAAAAGTTAATTAATTTACCATTCTAAGGAGTGAAATCCAGCAAAGTGTATCTATGACCTCTACAGTCGGTGGCGGCGGGGTGTGTTTATCTCGTCTAAACTCGTGAAAATTGTTAATTACACGAAATCAGCGAAATGAATCTTCACGACTTTTGGAATGAATATTACTCGCACGAGGAGTATACACGTTCCGGGTCCAAGGAGTCTATCTTTCGTTATGTTTTCGTGCCTATAGGGGTGGCAGCTACTGCCACTTTGTTAACTGTCAGTTTGGTTACGAGTAGAATTTTGCCTAAAGATACAAGTACAAGTAGTTTTTGATTTATGACTCCTTAACTGAATCCTATTATTCATGTTTGTACACTTGAGGACGAACTTCTTTTACACTCTCTTGCTGGGTATCTCAGTTCAACTTTTGCTTCTTCTTTTTCTCTTTTTTTTTTTGTTTTTGACTTCTTCTTTAACGGGGGGGGGGATGGCTTTAATGTGTTAATACACACTTTAATTTGGGCAAATTGGGATCAATGAAATCATTCGACGAATCATTTGCCCCCTAATGGATTCGCCAAGAGTAATTGATGTGCTCTCTCATGGGTACTTAAGGTTTAAGACGAGAAATCATTGAGTGGAACATCGAACTCTTACACCACGGTAATCAACATTGAACAAGAAATTGGTTTAGGTTTATGTAAGACGAGGGTTGTTGTCTTTGTGATCTTTTATCAAGTTTGAGTGTCAGGTCGAGTGGGTTGTGATGTTTTTTACCTTCGAATGAAGGTGGTAGCGTGAATAAATAGCTTTTGTTGGCAATAAATGCAAAAAGTGAGGAGGAGAAGTATTGTGCAATTTGAAGGTCTTTTCATACAGTTACGTACTTAAACTAGCGTGAACAGGAAACAGTAGATGACTACGTTCTTAATTCACTTAATTCATCAAATGTCGTCATCTTTACTTTCGAATCCACGACACCTTTCAGAGTTCTATGATCCGATTCGACCCTTTTCAACTGATTTTTCCTAAGTGATTTGTCCCACGTTTGCTTACTTAAGTCCATTCTATTGACACGTAGGGTGTGTGGATTCCATTGGTTGCGATGTTTTGCCACGAAGTATTTTCGTTTTCTTTAATCTTCTGACTGGATCCTCTACCCTCGTAGCACTTGCCTGTATTCCTCTCCTGTCTGATTTTTGTTTGCAGTCGGCTGGTAGTCCAAGGTGGTCCCTGAAACCCCCCTTATGATGGTGTTACACTGGATCCACTCAACGTGTTTTTTTTCCCTTTTTTTTTCATTGGAGAGTTGTGCCTTGAAAAAAACCCACTCTGTGTTTTTCCCACTGAGGGATTTTCCGCTAGCATCTCTCCTTAAGAATTCATAAAGTAGATTTAGAGTCCGAATTTTTCAAAAAAGTTCGTATGAGAAACCCATTGAAAACGTTCTTTTCCATCTGGAGTATTTGTTCGCTGCCGTCAGAGTTTTTCCCTTTTCGAGGGCCTCGCGCTGTGACTTTTGTCCACGAGAGATGTCTCGTCAAGATATGCACCGTATGTACAATATATTCAACTCCGTAAACGTAGTCAGACACAGTGTATGCTGATCTTTTGTTAACAATGAAAAAGCTATTCACCGGGCACCATTTTGAGGTCTACTAACAAATCTATGTATGAAAATCCTTGCTAATACTTAAAGTGCCTCTACAGGCCGAGGTGGACCTGGGCCTCAACCAACAAGCTTCTCCAGTCAGCTCGATCTTTAGCTGGCTGCCTCCAGTTTCGCACGCTAAGTTGGTTGAGCACCCCTTCCACTTGTGTGCACCACCTGAGTCGCGGTCTTCCTCTACTGCGATGATTTTTCGGACCGGAGCATAAGTGTCCATCAGCTCTAGATGGCCCAGCTACCTCAGTCGTTGGACCTTCACACTTCTAGCTCAATCGATGTCGCTGTACAGCCCCTACAAGTCGTCGTTGTATGTTCTCCTCCACTCCTCCTCCGAAAATCACCCGAAGAATTTCCATTTTTGATAAAATCCATGCCTCTGCGCCATAGAGCAGGATTGGGATTATTAAGGTTAAACTTTACTAATAGCATCCATTTGTAGTAGTGGCAATAACGTACAACCCTGTGGCTCTCCGTTTTCAAAAAAGAAGGTTTAATTACGGTAAAGACTTCTTAACCGACTTGTGATTTGCAAGCTATTGATGTTGTCAATGTCCGTGGCTTGAAAAGTCTAAAAGTCGTATTTCTAACAAACCCTCAAACAGTGCTCTACCGAAATGACACGCTTTTATTCATTTCAACCAAAATACGCATGGAATTTTGGGGACGCATGGGGGGACGCGAATTCTGTACAGCGTCTTCTAAACGAATGCCATAACCCTTCTTGAAGCTACCTATTGAGCAATTTATAGCGTATCTGCTTTTAAATTCAGATCTCTATTACCGATGGGCCCGATGGATGTGCGACTAGAACTTATTATGGTTTTGGAGAGGCAAGCATGTTTGAGTGACAGAGATGATTGACAAACAACTTAGGACTTAAAAAAAGCATAAAAGTGCACTGAGACTGATCTACTACAAAAGCATATCCTAAGTAGCAGGTGGTCAAATCTCGTCACGATGTCTTCCTTTGTGCCGAATGTACCTCTGACATTAATTGAGAAAGCGTTTTAAGGTTGAAAAAAGATCGGCATTCCCACACAATGTCGGCGAGAGTTCGGGACTGATTTATTGTTTCCTCTATCTCTGTTCCTTTTTTCTAGCTTTGAAGATTGCAGAGACCCTTGTAGGTTCTAGTATTTCTTTCGCCTCCTAGATCAATGTAATAGAGGAAGACCGCGACTCTGGTGGCGCACGCAAGTTGAAGGGGACCTCAACTAACTTAGTGTGCGAAACTAGCTAAAGATCGAGCTGGCTAGAGACGCTTGTTTGTTGAGACTCAGGTCCACCCCGGACTGTAGCGCCAACTTAAGTAAGGACTTAAAGTGAAGTTGCAGTAAAATCCTTAGTAGAAGGTTATGTCGAGAAGCTGAAGAAGTTTACCCTCAACTATGCTGGGTTCCGAGATTTAGATAGTTTTCACAAACTGTTGGTCTACCGAATTTGCCGGTAACAACCAAAGCTCGGTTTGACTCCCCATTAACTTTTGCTGTCGGAAAACTTGGAGGGTTCATTAGACGCTTCAACTGGTTTTGTTTTACATCCTAGACTCAGCAGTCTAAGGATTTCCCTACAAATAGTGCTACTCAAACTAAGTTCCTTCTAAAGATGTCGTTACAGATATTTATGCTTATGAAGGTCAAACGTTGTTGGGAATATGTCTTGAGTGAGTTGGCATACTTGCACCGCAAACAGGTGGTGATGCACCCTACGACTTGTGTACTAAAATGACAAACTGTCGCTTTTCTAGAGATCATTCCATTTAGTTCTTCGGAGCATCTCCTATAGTTGTACCTACAGTATAGGCCTTAGTCTTGGTTTTTTTGTTTGTTTATAATTCACTAGCGCTAAAGGGGTTATGAATGCTCTTATGATGCTATTTTTAACACAGCGCTAGTGACGGTGTAGTGACCTTGAAAATCAGATGTTATTTGGTTTCAGTCTTTTTGATCCGAGGGTGGTGTCCAGAATGACTGAGGAGAATTATTGGTACTGTTGCCATGGTTACAATTCACAGTGTTTCTTTCAGTTATCCCGATGTCATTAGTACGATCAACACTTTCAAGCCATATGACCACCCTACTACCAGTGTTATGCCTATGCAGTTGAGTTGACGTCAGCTTTTTTCGCAGTTGATCGACTTTTTTTTTGACATCGGGATTCGAAACTGGAACCTTCAGCGTGACAACCGCTGATGTAACCACTACACCATGGCCGCCACCCCAATTGGAGAACTGTTGCATAATAAATGTAAGTGTAGGGTCTTCTATCTTTTTAGACCTAGAAAAAGATACGGTATGTGCATTCATTCTTGAGGTACACCACGTTTGTAACAAGCTGTTGCGGTAGTCTATACAAATTAATCTTAACAGGACTCTGTCCAGATGCCCTTGATTTCTCCCATTTTTCATGGCCAACGATCATGGCTGAGTTACGTAGATCAGTAGACTTCCATCGAACGATCTCTGTACAAGACTGTTCTTTTAGATGATTCCTGTATTCTCTATGACAGCATGCTGAACATAACGATGGGATACCTTCAATTCTTATTACAAATAGAATCCACATAAGATCCACTTCAAAATACTCTCCCTAATCCGACTTTACTTGTCCCCCGCACCTGTGGAATTCATTCTCCCACTTATCCCCTTCAAATTTACGAAGGAAAACAACACGATTGAACATAAGTCGGGTTAATTATCCCATAAAAGAGTCAATTAAAGCAATTTCCACTCCTGGACTATTTTTAGCAAAACAACGACGATGACGACGGTCTCAGCTAAAACCCAAGTCAAATGGGATACTATTTGCTCGTTTGATTTATGACTTAATATTAAAATAAGTAGCAGCCCCCATTCCCATTAAAAGCCTGCCAACTTAACTAATTAAGATGAAAATCTCAGAACTGTGTGCAGTAATCTGTTCTTCAGTTGGTGGCAATCGGCCCGCAGGACGATGGATGTGCACATAGTAGGTACGTGTTTGCTACCAGACAAATGAATCATTGTGCCAAGTAGGTGTAGTCCGGGAGTGGGTTATTAGACACACGAAGTTACTGCCCAATAAGTGGGTTCGCTTATTTGAAATAATTTATGACCAACCATCGGATAGATAGGAACATCATGGTGTATAAGGCGAAAACGGTTCTTATTGTGGGTGTAGAGCAGGAGCATATGGGTTAATTTTAAAATCAGATAGGGTGCTTGTTTTAGAGTAAACATAGGTTTCGTGAGAGAGTGTTGATCCTGAGATCGGATATGCCAAAGAGGTGGGAATCTTACAAAGATACTAGTAGCACGAACTATTGGAATGCATTTTTCACATACCCGGTCATTTCTAGTAAACCTGACAGCCAGTATGTGCCAACGTTCGAAAACTACACACACCTGCCCTTAGGTACTATTTCGCACGGCTGCTTAACCTTTCAGGCTGTTCTCCCCTACATCTCGTTTTGTGTTCCTAGGCATTCGAGACTATTGATCGGATTATTCGCTTTGCATTGCCGCTATAGGCTCGGTTAATATGCAGACCCCCATGTTGGTAGGTAGGTAGGTAGAAGTGGTTGAAACTTGTGAACCAGTCAAAGACACAGCACCAGGTCAAGAGCCTTACTGTGGCCCTGAAGTTTCAAACCCAGATTCTCTGAGTTTGATAGCACTACCCGAAACGATGTATTTAATGTGCAAGTCCAGGGGCAGGATATGGAGGAGCACGTTCAGAACTTCTATCGGGCTTGATCGCATGGCTCTTGTGGTACCAATACCAGCTGTTCGTTGGACTCTGCTAAGTTTTGTGATGTTGTAGGCTTTCTCAAAGGCAGGCCACCACACAAGCCAACCATGAATAAGAATAGGACCAACAACGACAGTGTTCATCTAGAGGACCATCTTAGGCTGTAGTCTCCACCTTTTGCTAAAGGTCTTGCTGCAGGGGTAAAAAGTGACGCATGGTTTTTTTTACCCTGTGCTCTATGTTCAGTTTCAAGTTGAGCTTGGGTCAAGTATGAAGCCAAGGTACAAGGTGTTTGGTAAGACGTGCAAGCTTGAAAGTCGGTATTTTGTACTTGGTGATAAATAGCATCAGTTCAGTTTTACTCTGATTAACGCCAAGTCTACAGCTTGTGGCCCAAGCGCAGAACCCTCTCTATGGTTTCACTAATCACTGAGAGGAACATATTTGATACTAAAATAACCACGTCGTTTGCGTACGCGACTGCCTTGATTCCAATGCTATCAAACTTCGTCAAGATATTGTTAATGACCAGGAGCCATAGAAGAGGCTTTTTACGGATTTGGTTACGAGGACCCCCATGTTGCTTACGATGTTTCAGCTTTCGTGATTCTGAATGATGATTCATGAAATTCTTGAGAGAAGGTTCGATTCCCTCATTTCCATGACGTGGATCATGAAAAACCACATGTTATTGGTTTTCCAAATCATTTTCGCAATTTGGACACTTTCGTGTCCGCTTTTAAAGAGATACTCTCTGAAACAGCCATATCCCATCGAAAACTGAGTGAGATAATCATTCATTTCGCCTTGATTCCACTTCATCCATGCATCAATCACTGGTATAGGATGATGCTTTCATCTTCCCTTTAAGGATTCGTTCCATTGTTGTTGCAAGGCTGCAATACCGCGACTGATTTTGTATTTTCTTTTTTCGACATCAGTGACTATGGCGATGGATAGCATTGACGATTAGACGCACGGAAGACTGGCATTGTATAGAACTGGCAGCTGTTGCAAGAAAAAGTTTTTTATTCTATTTTGGGTTTCCGATATTCATCATTAGTTTTGAAAGTGCACTAACAACTTTCAACGATTTTTTCCATGCAAGCACAAGATGGTGCTTAAATCTTAAATCTCGTTGTCGTGACGAGCTCGAAAACCTCACCGCGAACTAAAGCTCTTGTTGGTCCCGAGACACAAAGACATCCCCGGGAACGAAATGGAGGATGAGTTAGTTTGGAAGGGCTCAAAATAGGGCCTCCCACTGGTCGATGACACTTGACTTCCAAAGACAAGCTAACAAGAGATGGAACGCACTCTCATCATGCGGCATCTGCAGAAAACTCTGAACAAACATCAACAAAATAAAAACAGGATACATTGCCAACGATGCAATACACTGTTCTGACATTAATTATTTTAAAGAATAGGTCTCCTTTTAGCGAAATTAACGACATAGGCGTTTTGACATGGTCAAGATTTCGACTGTTTGTACCTAGAGAACCTTGTCTAGCTAGTTCGTCAGCTACATAGGTTAGGTTGAAGTGGCTTGCAGCTGTTGCCAGCACACTAAGACCAGTGATATGTTCACTGTGATACCACATGGATCTGAAACGTTCTCCTAACCTACTCGTTGAACCAATTAAAGCTTCTGATGAAGCGAAGTAGGTCTCTGAAATCTGTGTTTATCAGATCGCCTAAGTCGTTAAAGTAGAATTCTCCTAAATGGAGGCTTACAGTTCCCTGGAATATCTCTATCGTCAACTGCATAGTTTCATGTGTATCTCAGCCTTCAAGTCGAGTGTCTATTGGCACCATTGATATCCGACGTTCATTGTCGTATTGAACTTGAGGCTGGTGGGAAGACTGTTTTATCTGAAGTGGTGTTTTTTTTAACGTCCACGACAGTGCAGTCAACTTTAAGGACTACATTCCCATCATTCACTTGTTTTCGTCACACAGAGGACCGACCTGATTAATTGGATGAAAATGATAATCTAAGACTCAAGCACTGTCTATTCGGTTATGAATAAGGATCATAAGGACATTTACGTCAAGACACTGGCAAGGCTTTAAACTATTGCTACAACGAGTTATGGTCGATTCCGGAAGGTTCCTTCTTGGCTTTTAAATAAGGATTCCCATCTCGTTGCCAAAAAATCTTGTCCCGAATTAAAGATGTCTTCATTGTCAGCACAATGGAAGGTCGAAGTAAGCGTGTTATTCCGTTATTCCACAGAATTTTAGGACAAAAACAAATGGTTCTGAAAATTTCAAACCTCCCTCTCTCATTTGTTCGTAAAAGTTTCCAATGACAATCCTAATTTGAAAAACCCCTCCTCAGATACAAGGAAGAGAAGACCACTGCTGAGAAGACTAAATTAAGATGTTCATCCCTCTAATCCTCTAACAACTTAATTGAATTTATCAGTTGTTCCCTTCCATCTGTTTATAAAGATCCCCAACCAATTAATCAATAAAAGACCGAATAAAATAAAATCAAAATAAAAAAAAAAAACCAAAACAAAATATTCTTTCAATCGAAAATGCTTATTCCACTCAATTGTGTTGCTTGCTCCCAGGCATGGAATCTCGGATCGGATGTCCTTCCCTTCACAGTGTACCTTATCTATCTCTCTCTGTATCTCTGTATCTCAGTTCCTATAGATTTTTAGAATAAAAGAAATGAGATTTCCAAAAAATTGCTTCTTAAATCGAACAAGAAAAGAGAGAAGAATTTAATTAAGAGTTTGGAAAAAAAAGAATGTCATCCTTGTTTGGGTTTTCAATTGGATTTGTGTATGTGTCTCTTCATTCGTCAGAGCAGAGGTCCTTTTCCTATTTGATAAGGAGATTGAAATTTAGATTTCTGTTTTGTGCACAATTGAAAAGATATACTTGTGTAATAAGAAATGTATCTAGATTTTTGCAAAGCAAATTGGAGAATGAGCTCATCTTAAGTTGTCATCGATTGGAAATAAAGTTTGATTTTGTCATAAGGACACGACCAGATTTCGGGACCAAGAAATTGAAAAGTTTTACAATTTGTGAAGGGAAATTTCTTTTGCTTGTTTCTTGATAAGTCCAATAAGATGTACACGAATAAACAATCGATTATTTGAACTTGAAGACGTCCACGACAATTCACTATCGAATTGGATAATGTTTGAGAATCTTAGGGGCGTCCCACAAGGCTGACTACTGTCACCAGAATTTTTTTTTTGCGAAACTAAATGGAATCTCACTACTTTCTTCAAACGCATTAAGGTAGGAGTATCTCGATTATGGGGGTCTACTGCACTAAAGAGGTTAAGAAGGCTTGACGCAAGCTTTGGTGCAGTAACTGTGGAGTAAAGAATCTAATCGTCAATGTAACCAACATAGTCATAGTAACAAAATCTCAACGCTATAAAGCCAAACGGAATATACAGCAGGCAAATAAGAATATTTACACTCAAGTAAAAAGGCCTCGTAGAGCTTGTGTGACAAAGATAGCAGCAAACCAAGATAGAGCAAAAGATTGCCGGTTGTTTTAAAGAAAAACTCTGTTGACTGACTTAATTCAAAATCTGTAGAAAGGACACAAGTGGACACGAGTGCTTATCAAATACAGGAACAGTTCGATTACAGACGAGGAAGTCAAGTTTCTTGAAGAGAAAAATTAAATGTAGTAGGTATGATGGTTTGACAACAAAGATGGAGCTTTAAAAGCCAAAAGGACAATGGGCTTGTCATTTGATAAGTAAAACGTAATGATTTGTTTATTTTTACGATCATTTTGATACTATTTGAGTCCTAAGAGTCCCTTTTCAGACCGGAGCCACCTCAGTCGTTGGACCTTCACTTTTCTGGTTAAGACAATGTCGCTATACAGCCATGTACGTACATGTTGTATATCCTCCTCCACTCACCGTCTACGCAAACGGAACCGAAAGTCAGCCGAAGAATTTTCCTCAAAAAGCAGCCAAGAGTTAGCTCATCCATTTTTGGATAAAGTACATGCGTCTGCGCCATAGAGCAGGACTGGGATTATTAAGGTCTTATATAGGCTTACTTCTGTTGTTAGGGAGAGGGCTTTGCTAGTCAATTGCCTTCTTAGCCCAAAGGAGCAGCTTGATCTCAGCGCTGGTATCGTCATCTGAATTGATAGCAGGGCCTAGGTAGAAAAAGTCCTTAACTACTTCAAAGTTATATCTGTCGAGGGTGACATTCTGTCCGAGACGCCGATGTTGAATGTCCTTTCCTATGTCAATACCATCGGCGTGTGGGAGTAATTGGATGGACTTTTGAAAGATTGTACTTCTAGTGTTAGCGCGTGAGTTTTACACAATTCTTTCAAGAATGTTGTTAAAGAAAGCGCATGGCAGGGATGTCATTGCTCTGTATAGCTCGTCTCTATAGATGCAGTTATAAGCATCAATTTGGAGCTCAAGGGTTTTTTCCAAGATCTGCCGTAGTGTGAATAATTGATTGATATTAGACTTTCCTGGCCTTAAGGCACACTGATATGGATCAATCAAGTTGTTGACGAACAGCTTGAGGCGTTCGCAAAATACGGCAGACAGGATCTTGTAGGCGATGTTAAGACTGATGCCTCTGTAGTTGGCGCACTTCAGAGGCTGAGGCTCCTTTCATTAGGGATTCTTTCTTCCGACCATATTTTACTGATGAGTTGGTTTATACTCCTTACCAAGTCATCGCCTGACACTTTGAAGAGCTCGGTAGTCAGGCCATCCGCTCCAGCAGCTTTGTTGGACTTAAGCTTAGATATGACTATCTTCATTTCATCCAGGTCAGGTAGACGGAATTATTGGCCTCCATCGTCCAGGTTTAAAGGTTCATTCTGCCTGACAGCGGTATTTGGTTCGTTATCAACGTTATACAGTCTACAGAAATGCTCTTTCCAAATCGTCATATCTACAAGGCTTCAAAAACTTGTAATGATTCTTCCTCTAAAAGTCCTGTTTCTATACACATCTGATGAAGCTTCCCTAACTTCACTAGAGAAAGCTTGTGCTTAATAGTTTTTGGTTAGAGTAGGTTGCTGCGGTTATCAGTCTATCGTTAGTTATCGGCTCACTGGAAATCTACACAAATTTGGAAACACATCACGAATTTGGAACCACTTAAGGCGTTCCCTTACTTAGGCGTCGCAGTTTATTGACACAATGCCGCTTTCCATCCGTCATGGTCCCGGACATGCTGTTTCCAGTTTAATTGACCAAAGTTTCTGGCATCTGCGATTGCTTTATCTTTAAACCAGGATTTTGTAGAGCATGATTTTGAACCTTCGGGTCCGGAATTTGGACCCTAGTTGTTTAGACAAACCGAAGTAGCAGCGGTTGCCTAAGGTTATCCCTCATCAAATCTCCACTAGGATGTCATTTCTGGAGTTGATGTCTGCCTCGAAGTAGAAAAACTCCTTTACTTCAAAATTATAGGTTTGTCGACTGTTAAGTTCTGTCTTAGACGGTGTTCGATGGATCGGTTTTTGGTCGACAGCATGCTCTGTTTTATCCTCGTTCATCATGAGATCAACTCGTTTGGCTTGTTCTTCTATTGCCGTAAAAGTGGCACCCTGGGAACGGGCAATGATGTAGATATCGTCTGCTGGGTGGATTTGTAGTGCCTTCTGTGTTTACGTCGGCCTTTGGCACTATCTGCTCCAGCAGAAGATTAAAGAAATCAAACGACAGCGCGTCTCCTTGCCGAAATTCAATGCATGTTTGGAACAATTCGGAGGCTCTGTTTCCAAGCTGCACGGTGCATTGCAAGTTCTCCAGCCTTGCGGAACCGGTTCACTTTTCACGGAATCCCATATTCGGCCATCCCATTATATAGTTCGGTGCGATGAATGCTGTCGTATGTGGCCCTGAAGTCGATGAACGATGAAAAGATGGAAAGATGGAAAGTATCGACTTGGAACTCGTTGATTTTTTCCAGGATTTGCCGCAGCGTGAAGATTTGGTCCATCGTCGATTTGCCGGGCTGGAAGCCACACTGGTAGGTGCCGATGAGTGTGGTTCAAAACAGCTTTAGTCGTTCACACAGTACACTGGGCAGGATTTTGTAGGCTACATTAAACAAGGATATGCCTCAGTAGTTACAAGACATAGGACCGCCTTTCTTGAAGATGGGGCAGATAGAGCTGATAGTCCAGTCATCGGGCATGCCACCAGCCACCAACTGCATCAACTGAAGTTGAGTTTTCTTCATACTCTATCACTCTTTCCTGGTCATGCCCATCAAGCAGCTGCTGGAAATGCTGCTTAAATACATCCACAATTCCGTGCGGGTCGATGACAAGATTACCCTCACGGCCGGCGGCGCCAGGCTTTTAGCTTTTCGATAAAAGATTCGTATTTTCTTATTCCTCCTGCCTTCTTCGATATCCTTGAGCTGGGAGACTGCTAAGGCTCTTTTCTTTTTTCGCAGTATCTTTTTCTCCTCCCTTCTTTTGGCTCTGTATTCGTCCCACGTTGCCCGGGTTGTTCTTTGCAACGTCTTCTTATATGCATAATCTGTTGCCTTCTTCTTCTGTATGCACTCTTCATCATACCACGGATTTCTTGTCGGGGGTGGTTGGTAGCCTAGAGTAGTTTCGGCAACTTCCTGAATCGATGCACCGACAGAAAAGTCAACGGCATAATGTATAACCAAAACACGCATTGTAACCACATGTTGTTGGCGTTTGTGGTAGGAAATGGCATATTACAGAGTCTTTCGTTAAGTTGCTCTCTGTAGTCTCTGGCTATCTCCGGTGTGCTCAAGGATCCAATGTTATACCTCTTTTTTGTTGTCTGGTGCAGCTTTCTTTCATTGGATAGACGAGCTCTGAATCGAGCTGCAACTAGATAATGGTCAGAGTCGACGTTTGCCCCTCTAAATGTTTGCACATTTAGGATGTTTGGCGAGTGTCTTGCGTCAATCAGCACGTGGTCAATTTGGTTGGCAGTTCGACCGTCCGGAGTTAACCAGGTTGCTGTGTGGATTCTTTTATGAGGAAATCTGCTACTTATCACCGTATTACTAGCTGCCGCAATGTCAGTAAGTCGGAAGTCTTTATCTGTTGTCGTTTCGTGGAGGCTGTGTATTCCGACCACTCCCCCAAAGATGCCTACCTTACCGATTTTGGCATTGAAGTCCCAGAGTACAATTTTTACATCATACTCCAGACAGGCTCCGTAGGCTCCGTCCAAAAGGTCGTAGAAATCGTCTTTGGTAGGGTCCTCAGCTTCATTGGTAGGGCCGCGTGCACATATGTATGAGACTAATGCTGTAAAATTTCCCCTGAATACCGATCACAGCCAGGCGATTGCTTATCGGTTTGAAATCGATGACCTTGGATCTCAGCCTAATATGTGCAACCTTTTGTGGCAGCTGTAATATATGTCGCACTCCTTTCTCTTCATCATTCCTGATCCTATCCAGCGCACTTCCTGGATCGCAATAATGTCCGCCTTGTACTGCGTGAGGATATTTTCTAGTTTTTGAGTAGCTCCTGGAGTGTATAATGTTCTTACATTCCATGAACGTACTCTTAAATCGTTGTCCTTTTTCGCACCGTGTCGCCGTTGTTAATCGGATTCGTTTTCTTCCGAGGCAGTTAGTTCTCTCGTAACAATCTGTTTTTTGCGTGGTTGGGCCGTTAAACCCAGGCACAACCGCCAAAACCGGTCGGAGTAGAAGAACAGAACGTGTCCTCTTGCCTAGAACACGGCAACACTATTCAGCGGATGCTGAGATAGCTATCCAGGGGCGCCACGTCGAGGCTGTATGTCAACTTGAACTTGCTTGACCTCGATTAGCTAACCGCGCCAAAGCCAACTCATCCTTTCCAATTTCATTTGCACATTTCCAGGAACCAGGTTAAAGTCCCTCTTTTACATTGAAATGAAAATTGAAAAACTTTCTCCAACCCACTCCTGCTTCTACCCCCAACCCCTCAAACGTAGTGACAACCTGCCACTAGCTTATGTAGATTACTTTCAAGGACTTCCAACAAACAATTCTAAATAATTCATTGAATTTCGCTTCAGACAGTGGCTGTCAAGTGTTTGGTAACTCCCCTCGGACATAAAACTTATTTGTCGTACTCCCCCTTGGGTAATTACGTTTGTGTGTCTGGGAGTCATGAATCTCTTTAACTTCCGTTTTTATGGGTTATGATGCATTTTAAATCGCCGCACCCTATCTATCATTCACTGGAATGTAACTTAATTATGCAGAACAATGAACACATGAATGGTTTCAAGAGCATCTGGCACATCCTTTCGGTTATGTTATGGAAATCCGAGACGTGGACCACCTCAATGGGATTCAATGAGCCATAAGATTCTATCGTAAGGAGTAAACCACTGTGCGGTTGGTCTTGATCTCAATTTTGGTGGGTAAACTTTTATTAACACTCATCTAAGGGAATGGTTGTCATAATTCAGAGGGCCAGTGTAATGGGATCCTTTTGTCAAGATAACAACCCACCCAGTGGCTTCACCACTCAGGAGGTTGAATGTGACTTATTTGCTCTTCATCATCGTCGTCGTTGTCTTATAGACTTGAACCACCTGATGCGGTAGCCAAAAAGGAGGTAACGCAACAAAAAAAAAATATTGAAACTGGAGAAGATGTTGTTTTAATGTGTCCCCAGGGGCGGTAGAGAATGCGGGGACACTCCTTTTTATGGACACTTAAGGAATTATGTTTGCGAATTAGGGGATGAAATGTTTTTCATCAGACAATGAACTTGAAAAGTAGGTCATCCATAGGACTCCGTCGATCGAAGATGGCAGAAACTGACTATAGCTCTGTAATCGAATGCTAAAAGTGCCAAATGTCCCATTTTTTCTGCCACAACATACAAAAATGCCGCCAAAAAGCCTCCGTAAATGTCCTTGTAATACTGGCGACAGAAGGATTTAAGCAAAACCCATTGCTAGCACCGATGTCAATGTCACCTCAACCCAGAACATATACTTTATTTATTTGTTTTTTTGGCCTTCGAAGCAGATTAGCATCAGAGTCTGGAACCATCTGTATTTATAGAAATTGCTGAGAGCGTGCATAAAAAGATGATTCACCCCGAAATGTCCATGCCCATCATAGGCGTATTATGCGCACGTTTTCTACATGTGTGTAGTGTACGTAACAAAAGGGACAAAGGACAACATATTTGGAGCAAAAGTCACGTTCCAACATTGAAATAACAATTCCTATGCAGGACAACAAGTGATTGCTTGTCCCTTTTATGCCGGATGGTATGGAATGCATAAAGGCTAATCAAGGGAGGAGTAAACGAACGCCCTTGTTTAACCCCGTTTTATACGCACAATTGTATGAAGATAGGTTGGGCAGGAAGGTCGGGAATAAGAGTAGTTTATGCGGCGTTTTAAGGTTTGATGGGATTCATTATTTGTTCGTTTCAAATCAATTTATAGTCCTAGAGTCCTATAAACCTACAGAAGTCATCGTTTTTAGAAACAAGGCCTCAAATGGACTATGCGTCAGTAGCAGCAATGGAGTTCTGATGAGGTGATGAAAAATGGAAACAATCGTCAAAGCTTTCTTGTCATTTTGCGGCTCTACATGCATTCCGGCACCGTTTCAAGATCTTAGGGTTATATACGTAATGTCTGTGTATACAATTGAAGCCGACTACCTTATAAAATCTATTTCCGACTCTTTTCCACTAGTCGTTTCAGATGGCTTGTTTGAATTTTGCCATATTTTTCCACCTTTTCAACCTTCAATCAACTTGGAGTGCATTACTGGAGGCTAACTGCAGAGACTTGTTGTTTGAGGCCTGCCTTCGACCCGAAACCTAGGCCTACCTAACTAAGTAAGAAAGTAAGATGTTCATACGAGACCCACTTACCAAGCATGTCCCTTGCCTTTTTTTTTCGAGGACAGCGATTGGTTCAGAACCAAAACCACTCAGAGGCTGACCCCTGCTTCCTCAGGCTGTTCGTACTGTTATTTCCTTGACATCTGCATATCCTCTAACTCAAGCCAGTGCCATATCATTTTACACGGTCGTTGAACACATTCCATTGAATTCGGTCTACTCAATGATCGTGATCATTCCTTGGTTGTCCAACGCAATTTTAAAATATTCCGGACTCTCACGCAATGGATAACTTGCGTTTAGCTTTGTCAACTTCACGACCTGGTACACTTAAGGTTTTTTCCCCAGAATGATCTCAAAGGGTTAGACTCCACTCATTCGATACCAAGCCTTCAATTCTAAAAGGGATCTAACAAAGGACTTTTCTCTCGAACGACACTAAGTCTAGTCTTGTTAGTCGGACTAGATTTAAAAAGAAGCGTTACGTGGCAAAGCGCTCCAAAATGTCAAAGCTGTTGGGTTGGATGACATTATTGCTGACGCCAATTGCATTGACAGACCTTTTGCGTCTTCTTTTTATGAAGCTTGAAAAAGTCAAAATCCTTTAATTTCATCGTTAAGGAAGCCTGATGACAGCAACTTGCTTTACCTAGAACGCCTACTAGGTAAGGAAGCGCTTGATGGTACTTTTTCCGGTCTTGGACCAAAAGAGGGCGCTGCTTTGTATATACGAGTCTATTGTCCTTGTCTGGAACAAAAAGCCATTAAATATCTTCGATTCCGGGATAATGTCAGTTAAGTTAACCAATGTGTAGTGCAGACCCCTTTGCTTAACTACAGATTCAAGTTGAAGCTCTTGATAAACCAAAGCAACGGTGGGATTCCTATAAGTACCTTTGTGGAATTCTAGGGGACAGTACGAATTTTAGAAAGTTTTTGGTGGCGGTTTTCCCGCCTCGCGCTTACGGGTTGTTTTCCTGGTTTCGTCGATGCTTGGGCAGTCGCAGAGGAAGTGCGTCATGTCCTTTTCCGCATCTATGTAGTCACAGTCTCTGCAGAGGCCGGTAGCATTTGGCCGCATTCTTTTAAGATGTCCCGCCAAGAAGTTGTGGCCTGTGAGGATGTTTAGTTCGGTCTGTTGGATTTAAGTGTTTCATTTGTCTTTTGCTGGTATGTAACATTATAGAAGTGCCTTTCACAAATTACTCATCAGCAAGCATCCGGAAGTCCTGTTGTATATCGTATTTTAGTACTTTTGTAGGGGCTTGAACTGATTGACCCCTCTTCGGTTTAGTTTGGACCTTATCCTTGCCAGCTTATCGGGCGTTTTATGACCATCGACGTATCTATGCCCCAGGATGCAACCGTGTGAGTCTTTGTGCTCTAAGCTTGGGACTTTCAGCTAATCGTGATATTACTTTACTTGTTTCAATTTTAGTACTGTGAGTGGGACGGATTTGATCGCGACTTGACTATCAATGTCAATATCACGACTCTTGGTTGACAAAACTGTCTTACATGAACAGAATTCTGCAGAAGAGCTCAAAAGCGATAAGCTGCCCACAAACGCGTCTTCTCGCAGTTTGGTAGTTTAGAATACCAGGCACCGATCAATACGTTGGCCTTAGCTACATTTTTGAAAAGATTGAGATAGTCCCAAGCCAGCTTTAACTCAACCACCCCTATACAAGCTTCGTCAGCAGTAAATTCGTTGAAATCAGAGACTTGCTGTTGCTTCGTAAACCGTTTCCTTTGCCGTCCTACCACGACGTATAACCTTCAATCTGGAGAGTCAGATCTTTGGCTTAAGACAAGGAGTCAGATAAATGAGTCATTATGAGCCTGGGCTTCAAATATGTTAAAATTGCCCATATAATGTGTTCGCTAAGTATTTCTGTTTATCGAAAACGGTCTTCGCTGCAGTTGATTCCATCTAGGACAGTGCCTTAGTCCTCTCTTGCTATCCACCTCCTTTAAAATAAGTAAGTCGTTGAAACCTTATTTCCAGTCGAGATACTAGGCACTCAGGGTTCATCGCGTCGAGGTTAAAGTAAGAAGAGGTATTTAGAAGTGGGCTTCTGACAAAAACTTGTAGACGCTTGCGTCTTCTAAACTCAACATATCAATCATCCTTTTGACTCTATAGTCAAAAGTCCCTCCCTTATCCGATATACTCCCAGACAATGTACACTGTTACACAATTCTTAAGTAGATATGTGTTCTACAGTTTCTTTAGCTTCGTTGCAAAAGTAGACTCACGAAACTCACAATAACCCCTTAGATCATCTTCGATTGTAGTTTCCTAAGAGTGCCTTATCTGTTATAGGTTCGGATGTTGCCAGAACAATTTATTTTATTTAGTTTCCCCTTCTTTCCGCAACTTTTTTCCGATAATGTGTCCATCCAGAGCATTTCACATTCATGTTAAACAAAGGTTCTCATCCTTGTCCCAACTTGTTTCAGTTCATTGTTCTCTGTGTCCCACTCTCTATTCTGACAACTGAAAATAACATCTTCAAAATCCATCCATGACATAGTGCAGCTTGTCAAAGCCTCGTTCAGTAACAATAGTGGAGCAATGTGAACACGACTTTAATGACATAACAACCTGTCATCGACTTCTAAATGTGACCCAACAGACAAAGAACATCAAATTATGTACTCCGGCCATGTTCCAGCCCACACACGCACACACACACATATCATTGAAAGGCGACATGTCAAATCAGTGTTCATGACAACTCCGATCTATTTAGAGCTTGGCTTACATCAATTATCGATTCGACAGCTTGTTGAATAAAATCTGAAAATGTGGAAGCCATCGGCAGTATAAAAGAAACGATGGCTCCGCAATGATTTACATTTTTATTGTGCTCACAACACGGAAGGTAAATAAAGCATATCTACCCCAATCATCATCATCATCATCCATCCATCCATCCATTTATCCATCCATCCAACTGGCCTGTGGGAATGTCAGGTGTTAAAAGGTTATCTAAATACAATTCGAACCATTCACGAGGGTCGTTAATGGATAGGCTACCTCCTTGAGTAGTAGGCTGAGCAAGATAATGCATGTAGGGGAGCCGAAAAGGCATTCATCCCGGACTTTGTTTATTTATCTGTTTTCCGTTCCATTCAAACAAACAATTTTGTGTGGAACAAGGAATCATTATTAAGTTGAGTCGTCGTCGTTAAGGGTTTTATGAAGTATGATTGCTTAAAGCATTCCAAACAATGCACATGGGATCGAGGTATAAATTGATTTCTCATTTGAGGAATGTGTCGTATCTGACAAGGGTGGCCAGGTGAGTGACCTCTTGATAGTGGAAAAACATGTCAATCAAATGGAATGAGTTTGAGTCGCAATGTGGTGGAAGAGGAACCTAGTGTGCAGCAAATACAGAACCACTGATAGATGAACACAGCTCTTTGACATTTCAACATTTTTTCGACGTCGGAACCATATGTCAAATAAACTGAGCCCGGGCCGCTTGGGTGTATAACTGTAGTGTCTGAGCGCTGCCACTGCCCTCGCCATCAATACGACAGCTGTCAAATGCCATGCAGATCTGTCAAAACCTTGTGGCGGGCATTCGGAGAGGGATTCCTGCCACAAAGTTTACAAAATTGAATATAAACAAGGTAGGTAGGTTGAAGAGGTTGCCTTCATTCAGATCTATACGGATCCATTGTGTTCCTCTAACGTGGAATGACCAGTCTGAAAAGACAAAAGGAAGGTCTGCGTGAGTGTGATTATAGTCGTTCGGCCTCCCTGACGCATCCTGAATTCATAGTGAATTTTATAATGGTTTTTGGTGGCTTCTAATTCGCATAGGAAGTGAGTTGTGTTCTCTTCCAAATCTGTGTTCCTGTTCCCACAGTCTTTGCATAAATCCTCTGTGCTTAATCCTCTTCTAAGGGCGCCCCTTTCCAGTAGGTTCTGGCCTGTGATAATCCCTCTGAAGAGTGTTAAGTTTCCCGTTTTTATTTTGTTGATATTTGTCCAGAGTTTTCTGGAGATGAGGCTTGATGAGAGTGCGCTCCAACATTCATCAGCTTGTCTTTGGAGTATTGAGTGATCGACAAGTGATAGGTCCTATTTCGAGCCCTTTCTAGCTTACGCTAGAAACACACTGGCATGGTTCGGAAGTCTTATTGACTGGGAAATGTTGAGTTCTAGTGAGTAGATCCCAGAGCTCACTTCTTCTTCGGTTTTTGACAGGTCTATTAAAATCGAAATTTTCGTCGAGTTGAAGGCCTTTCCACTGGCCCACTCGTCTCTTGAGGGGACGATTGTCCTAATGGAAACTAAATTAGGTATCTATCGGCTTCTTAACTCAAGCAATTTTGATTCAAAGTCCTATAGAGCAGATCTCTTATCCATGCTTCAAGCACTGGAGTATGACATAACCTCCAGCATGTTTCTAGATGACATGCTACCCAAATACTTCTTCGACAAAAACTTTTCAATAGTTTGCCTGTTAAGGGAGGACTGGAAGTAACACAAACCCTAACTATTACAAGATTAAGATCCAGAATTTTTGTGAGGATCACCATGCGCGAACTTCTCACTTAGCCTTGGTGAATACTCGTCCATATTCAAAGCCGAGGTTTTTGCCATCAATCTGTGTGTGAGACCAAGTCTCCCACATCTTGAAGAAAAGACTATCTTCATCTTTTCAGCCAGTCGAGCTCTCCTTAAAGAGCTCGCCTACCACCAAATCCAAGCTAGTCCTACAAACTTACAAGGTGATCTCTGAACTTACTACGAACAACATGGTCATCCTTTACAGGATTCTTGTCCGTAGCAGGTTTGCGGCAATGAAAAAGCCGATTCTATGGCAAAAGATGGAGCATCAACAACATTCATTGGACCCGAACCCTTCTGTGGCGTGGCTTAAAACACCAAGACAGGCAGGCTCAATGCTGTCTGTGCCATCGGGTGAATTATATCAGCAGATATCTTGACTAAAAAGAACCTACGATGCCAAATCTCAGGAACCCCAAGCCTCAGTCAAAGGTATTAAGCTAGAAGAAAGACAGCGAAGCTTGAAAGCATAGCAGGAGAGATGGAAACAATCTTCAAAGGGAAGATGGACCCACCGATTTATACCGGTAACACATAGACCGCCACCACGGAGACGTAGATTTCTTCAGACGATATCTCTGGATCAAAGAACGGACGACGCCGAACCAAATAGAGCATAAAGTGCTAACCAACCCTGCGAAGCAATGCCGTAGTCCCGCAGGGAGAGTGTTTGGAAGTGTGTAGGGTGTGGGTTAGTACGTTGACGTATTCCTGTAATCGAGTACTCAGGTTTGTATATCATGTATGCTAGTAGCCCGGGCTTCTTGTAAGTCAAAGCTACAACAGATCAGCACCATTATAGGTGTCATCAAGGGACATTGTCTAATAGGCAAGCATGCAATAAGGCTTGACGTACATTCAAATGATTTTTGTAGAAGCTGCATTGACGAAAATTACTTACATAAGGTGGCGCTACAGTTCGGCTGGACCTGGGCCTCAACCAACAAGCATCTCCAGCCAGCTCGATCTTTAGCTGGCTGCCTCCAGTTTTGCACGGTAAGTTGGTTGAGGTCCCCTTCAACTTGCATGTTCCACCTGAGTCGCGGTCTTCCTCTACTGCGCTGATTCATCGTCCAGGTTGAAAGATTCATTCTGCCTGACAGCGGTATTTGGTTCATCATCGCCGTGGCGAACTCTTGCGATTGTAGCCGTCCGACGTCAAACTTCCTCACACTATTAGTTTGTCTTTGCGGTGCTCGGAATATCCGCAACCGTACCTTGGCTACAACAAGGTAATGGTCCGAGTCGATGTTGGCCTCTCGGAGCGTCCGGACATCCATAATACTGGAGGAGTGCCTTGCGTCGATCGCAATGTGGTCAGTCTGGTTGACGGTTGATTGATCAGGAGATCTCCGAGTCCCCTAGCTACGACAACGTTTCGCCCCGCCAAAGTCGATTAGCCGGAATCCATTATCGGAGGTGGTGTCGTACAGCCTATACTTTCCGACAGTACTACCAAAAATGCCCTCTCTTCCAAGCTTTGCATTAAAATTGTCCTCAGCGATTTTAGCTAGGGCACTGCTCGTGACGAAGATTAGGAGAAAATTATTCACCATCCCATTTGTAACTGCCCAGCTCTCCCCCGCCAAAGAGACTTTTACTTAGGGGAATTCTACTAAAACGACTTAGACGATTCGATAAGCACAGAAGTCAGAAGCCTCCTACGCTTCGTCAGAAGCTTTAATAATTGGAGAATCTCTCCAAGATCCATATGGTATCATCGACTTCAACAACCTAACCTAACCTGGGTCACAGCTTAGAACTTTGGCTGCCATCCGCTCATTTATTGCGAGTCCAAAAGAGGCTTGAGTACTGCTTCATCTGACAAATTTCCGCAGCTGCAGCACTGAACTCTGTGAAAGGATTTTTGGTAATTGACAACTCTTTGGAACAGGGCTGGTGGTTTTAATGCAAGTTTGACCTCGGTAAGGTTTCCTGATCACCTTCTCCTATTAGATCTTAATTTTGTTCAGAGAACTTACAGCTGTTCGGCCCTCTCAAAACATTACTTTGAGGTTTTTCATTACCTTGTTTCTTTAGCCAGTCAAGGCGCCTTATGACACTTATCTTCCTCTTCAAACTCTCCAAGGAAACTCTTATCGCACAGAATAATGCTAAACAAATGTGTAAAACGATAGTTTGCAGTATCGAGTAGTCCATCATCAAGAGCTCTAACGTTCCTAAATGCATTCACAGCCTCTAAGTGCTAAGAGTTATGTTTTCCCATTCCAAGTATAATTACCTTCCATTCAATCGGTCCTCATCATTTTTCATTCACAACCATTGATCATAGGGCATAAATTCAATCAGCTTATTAGACAACTCTTCTACGTCCCATTAGGACTGCTTATATGTAACTCCTATTCCACCTTTCAAACTTAATGAGCTCCAAACACATTTACAATGAGCAATTCATAGTCAAATCGTTCCCCATCCATGCAGCATACACACATGGAGTTTCCCATGGAAATTGTAAGGAAACTTCCGCCACCCAGTCTCATCCACTCGGTGCTCCACTCCACTCGGGTTCATGTGATCGTTAAATTAATCTCGATCATGATTTCGTGCTGTGAAGCTGTCGAAAAGATCAATCGCGTCTCGGGTAAACTTAAATGTTACACACGACCCCGGCTGGCCACTGATGACGTTCTGGCAATTATTACGTGTGCGCCCTTTTGTAATGATCAATAAACATGGACCGGCCGGCCGGGCTGATCGTTCGATCGGTTCCATGCCGAGTCTTAAGACTGGTGCGCCTCGTCACTGTGGTAAGACGTGATGCGAGGCTGAGACTGGGACGCCACATCGTGTCGGTTGTAGATATCGTTGTTGTTGTTCGAATTTCTTGTATTTGTCGTCGTTTGCTTTTTCATTATGATGCCTGGCATACAGTGTGTTCATAACTTATTACCCGATGAATCTAGACAACTATGCCAGGGGTAGGCAAGTGTGAGTATTTGGACTGCCAAGATCGGTTGATGATTGAGCAATAATCTTTGTGATGAATTTGCATGGTTTTGGCCTACGAAGAGCCGTGCTGATCCTTACATCAATCCAAGTCCTAGTAGTTTTCGACCTAAAGCCAAGACACCATGACATTCAGTCTTCAATGTTTGCAACGTTTGAGACAAATTTTGGACAGATACCTGTAAGGTTCCCCGATCAAGGATTCTGGGCCATTATTCAGCGATCAAGCTTGGTTTAAACGGATATGATCACTTGTCCTTGTGAAAGTTTAGACAAAGTCCAAAGAGCAAACTAATGATCCTCATTAAATGTCGCAATAGAAGATCGCCGATCGTGACTCTTGCTCTTGTCAAAGTTGAGCAGATGCTTAGTTTCAAAGAACGATCACTGATCAAGCGTTATGTTTTCGTCAAAGTTCAGAGAAATTACTTCGAAGTCGCAATGCAAAATCACTAATCATGACCCTCGAACTCGTCATCAGGATGAACAGCTTAAGGCTCAGTTTTTTACCACTGATCGTTCTGAGAAGGCATGGAAGGCTCATATTAAAACAGTAACTGTCCCTCACACCAGTGATAGGTAAATGGGACTCAGAAACTCTTAAATAGCTTCTCCAATAATGTCATTTCCTACGTCGTAACGCTTCGAATACGTCAACATCGATATTATCGGACCTCTTCCTCCGTCTAAAGGAAATTAATACTGTCTGACCATGATAGACCGCTTCTCGAAGCAATACTGCTACTAGACATCACGGTCGAGACGATGGCTAGGGAGTTCATCAACAACGAGTCACAAGCGATTTAGGATGGCAGTTTGAGTCAAATATTTTCAAGGAGCTTACAAGGTACCTAGGCATAAGATATTCCAAATCAACTCCTTATCATCCCCAGGCCAACGGGATAATCTAACGATGGCATAGGACCCTTCAGGCATCGGTCAATTCCTACGAGAACAACGATGACTGGTGCAACCATTTCCCGATAATTCTCTTAGGACTACATTCAACTGTAAAATGTGGATCAAATTACCCGCTATCTGAGATGATTTATGGAGAAAAACTGAAGCTGCCGGGTGAGTTCTATCATCCTTAACCTGTTATTCCCAGGAGCTAAGAAGGTTCACTCCAATCCCAATCACACAAAGACAAATAACGGATTTTTGTCTATTCGAAACTACAAGATAGAAGCCATGCATTCGTGCGATGTGATAAGATAAAAACGGCATTAAAAGCCCCCTAAGACCGGGGCTTTTCAAGATTTCAAACAAGGGTGACAAGTTCTTCAAACTCAACATCAAAAGACGATCGAAAAACATCTCGCTGGACCGACTCAAACTTGCATTCATCATAGAAGAAACAGAATCAAGTAAAGCGTTACCACGGGAGACGGAAGGACCAACCTAATTTGGACATGAGCCTTAACAATGTAGCCCCTCCAGCCAGCTACCTTTAGTATCACACAGCAAGTTGAGTGCAGTTGAGAGAATGTAACCGACGGCGTACGAAGGAGGAAATCAACGCAATACTTGGAGACAAAGACATAGTCTGGTTCGCCAAAGCCCAATGGATAAGATGGCTTGGACATTTAGTAAGAAAGGATGACTCAAGTAAACGAAAAATATCATTCAATGGCAACTCTGATAGGAAAAGATAGATAGATGGTGTAACTAACGATATACAAAAGCTAAACGTTAAAAACTGGAGAAATGTCGAATGGAGGCACGTCGTACAGAAGGCTAAGTCCTGCCCAAGGATGTAACGCCATAAGAAGAAGAAGAAGCAAGTTGAGGTTCTTTTCCGTTTAAGTGTGCCACCTTACGTGAGAACTTTGTAGAATCGAAGACTCTTTGAACAGGACCGCCCTACATGCCCGAGCCATCTAGGTCATTGTATTTGAACTATTTCAAATTAAGGACTGATTTGCTTTTACTTATTTCAGACGTATTCTAAAGCTTTGATCCTGATCCCTTTTGCAGCAGAAAACCGCGTTTTGAAGTTACTGTTCTAGAAATTACACAACTTGATCGTTATTTATCATTATAATGACTGATCCTCTGTCTGATCCTGCAAGTATTTGTCAAATCCTTTTATTTTTAGCGAAAGTGCAAAGATTCCGCATAAACGTGCATTAGTGGAACCCTTAGAACCACTCCCTCCACAGCATTAAGTGTTATGTTTCATCTGCTGTCCCTAGACATTTTCGGCAAATAGAAGGCTGCCACTGCAGCTATTCGCCTCAACGTACTGACCACTACTCTATTCTTGATCAATTCAGTTCTCTACCCAATAACACCGACTGCACCCCATATAAACTGAGATTTGAACTCATCTTCCGCGCAACAATTCCCGCCCGTGATGGGTAGAATTATACTGCTACTGAGGACCATAGCTCAACTCGTTTCTACATAGACGGTACCGCACGGGAAGACTGGTCAAAATCAATTTAAGCATATCCTTCCGTCACAGATCATTGCATATTTCAGGCGAAAATAATGGCGATCAAGCAAACATCAATCAAGGATATTTGCATCTTCACAGACAGTCAAGCAGCAATTAAATCCATGGTATCGTGCTCACCAACTTCTAAGGCCGCTCAGGATTATCGTTCATATCTTGCGGAGATGACTGAGCAATTCAATATACACCTGTGTTGGGTGCCTGGCCACAAAGACGTCCCAGGAAACTACAAGCTTGTTGACACAGAAGTATTGGTAAAGGCACAACAAATTGTAGCACAGTACGACGGGTCTTGGGTCCGAACAAAAATCTGGCCTAAACTAGATCTAAACCCTCCTACGGACTGGTATTGCTTAAACGACTGCAAATTAACTCCGTAATCGGTGTCTTCACGGGACAAACTAAGTCTCGTTTCTAATTACTTCTGCAACAGCTGCAAAGACGAGAAGGAGGAAGAAACAATCATCCGCTTTCTTTGTTTCTCCGCAGCCCTGTCCAAAAGATGACTGTTCCACCAGGATTGTTCTCTTTATCAAAAGCTCTTAATGGTTTAATTAGCCCGCAAGTAGGTAGAACAGCGAACAGTAGATCCAGTAATATCACAATGGACCGCTAGTACAGACAACTACCCTAACCTAACAAATTATTGCTCGTGGTTATATACTGTGAAGCACATCGACCCAAGTCTTGTAACGCTTTGATCGTTTATTATGCTCGTGGTCATTCCTCTGAAGTTGAGGTTTGACTTTCATTGTCTGAAAAGCCCGTTCTTACTTACTTACTTACTTACTTACTTACTGTGGCGCAACAGTCCGGGGTGGACCTGGGCCTCAACCAACAAACGTCTCCAGCCAGCTCGATCTTGTACAGCTGCCTCAAGTTTCGCACATCAAGATGGTTGAGGTCTCTTTCCACTTGCGTGCGCCACCTGAGTCGCGGTCATATCCTTCTGCGCTGTTCCTCGAGAGCGGATTCGAAGATTTTTCGGACCAAAACATTGGTGTCCATCCGCTCTATATCCAAAGAATTTTCCTCTCAAAGCAGCTAAGAGCACCCTCATCCATTTTTGATAAAGTCCATGCCCTTTTGTTCGTTTCGGGAACTCAAATCCAAAGACCATCAGACTTGCTTTCATCCTCGGTTGCAGGATACTTTGTCGTTGTTGCTCCGCGTCTGCATTTTTACCGTCGCAGATGTCGTAGACCTTGAATTTTACAAAATCGAGTGTAAAACGAATGTTGTCAGTGCGGTTCACCAAAAGTTTTGAGGTCGATCCAGTATTCGATAGGAACCCTAATTCGTTCGTCCACTGACAGGCACTTGGGTTGTTCCGCAAAAGCTATGATCAATGCTCACTTGGCAAATAATTTAAGTTCTCTTAAAGGCCTACACCAAGACCACAGTCCACGACTTTTGGACCATTCGGCCCGCGCGACACAGCCCTACCTCCTCTGAACGCAACCTACTCCATCGGATCAACGGCAATAAATTTCTTGTGTCCACACAAGTTCTATCGGCCGTCGTGTGAAAGATCAATCTCGACCGGAGGTCTTGCAACTTTAGGTACTTAAAAATCGATGATGGCATCATTTAACATCTGATTGTGTTCCCTTCGCCTTCGATTAATGATTTGATTCGACTGGACGTTCGATTTGAGACCATCAAGCGAATATTACACGCAATTCCGAGTCATTAACCAACGCAAACGATCTTCAGTGGAATGTGTAACGTCTGCAATCGAAGCTATTTCCTCCGAAAGAGGAACGGAAGTCACATTAATATCACGCTCTCTAATCATCCTGGCGAAGAGTAGGTATAATGACATCAATTGATTGCAAGGAACCACTCAATCAGGGCTATTGACCCTTGAGAGGGTCCACTGCCGGTCTAATGTCATCGACCTTTGTTTGTGTGTTTATTTTCACTTAATTCATACCCACTTGCTCAAAGATAAACACACGCATTGCCTCCACCAACGATGGTGCTGATGATGATGATGATGATGACGACAAATGGATGGATGCAATCTATGATGCACACTTGTGGAACGCGTATTATTTGATTTCCCTTTTGAAGATTTCCGGACTTCAACAGTACCATGGCTTGATGGTCAAGACGTATGTCTTGTGGACAAGGAAGCAATGACACTTCCATACAGACAGTCTCCCATCGCCGATGAGTGCAATAAATTATTATTAGTTGCAACGCACCTACGATGCAACTCTCGGGGAAAAATGCAATTTTTACTGCTCATCCTATCTGCGGTAATCAGTCGGTGAATTATGGACAACAACATTCGCATTTTGTAATAAAAAGGCAGCCAGAGGATGTGCACAGCACTCCCAGGAACCTCTTGGATGCTTAACAGCACTATAAACAAACACACAGAGAGAGCTGGAGATACAATTTCATTGTAAATTCAAATCTAGATGAAGCACCGCACCTTCAACTCTGTCTATACAGGCTGTGTACACTTTTATAACTTAATACGGTTTAATTCTCCTCAAGGCCTTGTGGGCAGAGTTTCGCAATCAGCGGAATCTATACAGCGTCGCTTCACCGGGGGAAGTGTACAAGAAGCATCATTGGTGCATCCATAGATCACCGGCTATCGGCGCTGTGCCGCCAAGGCGAATGATTAACATCTTAATTGTCCAGACAGACTATCGATAGATTCAATATTTTGGGTTGGTCCCGATGCCCAATTACATCGTTGGTCAGAGTTTATTTATTTGCTCTCAGGGTGTAGCTATAAATCTTGGTCGAGGCTTGTAAGTTTCTATTTGTTTTGCCTCGGGCTGCAGGTGATAAATATAAATTTTGCTATTGTGTGGGACGCAGCGAGAAAGTTCTTGGGTAATCCTTCCAGGTGAAGTGGATTGACTTCAGTTGCAACTAATCTGCAGCAAAACGACTTCAATTTAAAAATCTATGTGTCGCTCAGAGGACATATCTTTTGAGAGGATGCTTCGATGAATGAATGATGAGGACGGCGATCTGCTGGAATTCAAGTATTTAATACTTAGCTTGTGTTATACCACTGTTTCTAGGGGTTAGTAAGGATGTAGTGGACACAAAGCCAAAACTCTTTCTAGCTTTTTCCGAATCACAGTGAATCCTCTTCTACTGTTACGCTTCATTCCATTCTTGCTGCTCGAAGCAATACGAGCCCAATGCTCGATCTTAATGTGATTTATGGACTGTGGCTGGGTCTAATTCACCCTTCGGCTCAAAGTTAGTTCGAATTTGATGCCATAGATTTCTTTATCCCACGCTCTGGCAACAATGTAAGCACCACATTGAATGCGAGTTTCTTACCTTAGAACTTTTGTTCTTTCAACCTATAGCCTCTTCTCACAAGACTCCACATACCAACATTTACAATTTATTACGTGAATTAAATTTCGTTTTCCTTTTTCCATTTTTGCCTGTGAAGCATATTCTTCCTAATGAATACACCGCCATCTACATATCGAAAAAGACAAGATTTTGAACATTGAAAAAGTCCCAAAAATGTCCTACCATTAGTGGCTACACAAACCAGTTGGAAATTAACTTGACTTATTGAGTGTTCTCCAACAGAGGTCTCTGTGTGTGTATGGGAGAAAAATGGTCTGTTCATTTGTGCTGCCAAGTTGAATTTGTTGAACAAATGATTAAACTCGCTTAGAATTCTTAAATTTATGTTTTATTGGTCACTTAGCTAGTTATGAGGAGTGGTAATATTTTTATTTTCATCTAAAGTGCACACTCTGAGGTTAGTAATGGAATACAATAACTAGGTCCGCCTTCACTCTGCCTACAAATAGTCAATCTTTTTCATCACCATTTCACATAATTGTGAATATATTTCGTGAATTACAGCTCCTTTCTTTCTTTTAGTACATGAATCGTTGGTGAAGTATTGGCGTAAGCTTTGTCTTTGGCATAGTGCATAATGCACGATTTCGGCGGCCAATTGAAGTCTCCATTTCGACAAATTGCACGTTTAGAAAATCTGTCACGCAATAGCGCCACTGTTTCACCAGCTGTGTGACGTGGCGCCGTCCAAATGGATATAAACGTCGTCCACGTCCACAGCATCAATTTCAGGCAATCAAAAAATACTGTCTACATCGTTCGGTAACGCAATCCATTCACTGAAACGGTCGTCCAATGACACCGCCAGCCCAAAAACCAGACCAAATTATCACTTGTTGTGGATGGAGAGGTTGTTCCAATATTTCTCTTGGGCTTTCGGAGCCCCAGATGCGACAGTGTTTGTTTACATACCCAGACTAATGGAAATGAGCCCCATCACTCAGAATAATTTTGCGTAAATAATCATGATCTTGTTCATTAATTCCCAGTACTCCTTCAGCGAAAATACGACATTGCGCATGATCTGCTGACTTCAATTCCTGTGTCAACTGGACCTTATAAGCATGTATGTAGCTCAAGGTCTTTATACAAAATGCGGATTATGCAAACTAAGTGGTTACGAATAGGCCCAATTCCTATGATCGTCTCGAAATGGACACACCTGGGTTTTCAGTCACACTCTCAGATACGGCGGCGATATCTTCAGCTGAACTTGCAGGACGAACACGAGTCGGAGTCATCACATCACTTACCTGTCTGAGATGTTCAAATTTATCGATTATGTTCACTATAGCTGTGCGAGAAGTCGCTTGATGATGACAAAAAGCAGTACGGACAGCAGTGAATTTTCACTCTTTCAACACATTGTGCAAGTATGAATCGATCCATATATCATCCTAGTTTTTTCTTATCAAAAGTCATGGCAATGCGAAATTTAAAATGACACCTCTTGTTGTATGACCCTATATTTCGTTGTGTATAAAATGTAAAAATAATGGAATATTGGGAAAATGAAAGCGGAAAGGACTCTGAACAAAATTCAAATGCAATGGTTGCCATAGGGACAGGTACCTATAAGTTGAGATGTTGGGAATTAAAAAAAAAAATTGTATTTCAAATTAATTTCACTGTTTTCAACCGAATTTCACATATATTTTGGGTTTAATTTTTGTATTTAATTGATTCGGAGTGTTTTTAAGCAATTTAAAGTGTTAAAGTGCTCTAAAGTCTCGAAATCTATCTTTGATTAAATTAAAACCCGTTACATGATCAATAAATCCTTTTGATCTTTAAACAAAAAGTGTGCTGCAGGACTTGGTTGATATGAACAAAATTTAATGTCCAAATGTGATTACAAGTTCGAAAAACAAATCGTGGTCTTTTCCATCATCATTGTGAGTCTGCTAGATCATTACATGGCGTATCTGCAAAGGCCATGACTTCGTTGACCACCAAATCCAGGATGAATCATCCGGAAGTACTTTTTATAGGCTTGTGTTCTTATTGCAATTTAACCTTCAACTATACACCGCCTTGATTGTGAGTAATTTGTCTTATTATTTCTGCATTTAAATACCAGTGCTGGCTTATTTCTCGTAGCTTTAACCAAAGAATAGGCCACCGTACCAATCGCTTACGTTCTTGTTGCTATAACGCTTCAATGCAACACAAGAAATAACACCACCAACTTGTTGGTCACTCCTGTGTCCAAAAAACATTGCTTTTTCCTCAATCTAGCTGTTTCTGATCAGATCTTCAGAACAATTAAACATTTTCTCCTCTATGTTCTTGTTGCAAGTTGTCTCTATTATTATTATAAGTTTGGCTCTGCGACCTAAAAGATCTATTGTGTTTAGGACCAGTTAGATAAGAAGATCCTCTATCTTCCTAATGAAAATGAGGACATCTCCAGTCGAATCATTACGAATGTTCTCCGGTGTTAGGAATTTCTAGTGGAGAAAGCGCTACCTGACTCTGCAGATAGCCACGCACTCACATAGTACGTGTTCCGCTGATTCGTCTTCCTCTAAGCAGAGTCGGCATTCAGATTCCTGAACAATATTAAGTTTGTGTAAGTGATATATCTAAGGCTGCAGTGGCCGGTGAAGAAGCCGGCAAACCTTCTGATATCATCCTTTATTTTTTTGTGGTTTTGTTCAGGGATCGGATTGCTCTTTTAGTCTGTCCAAGTCCCTGAATGTTGTTCCAGTAAGATAAGAACTCTTTGATTGTCTTCCAGGCGGAGGTACTAGCGACTAGAGAAGCCTGTAACATACTCAGCTTCAGCCAACCTCAAACAACATAGGAATCTTTATTGACAGCCAGGCCGCCATCAAAGCGCTCCACTCACTTGCTTCGTCCTTCAAATTAGTTGAACAGTGTTAGGAAACTATAACGCAGGCAAACGCTGGGTTCAACATCACTCTCTTCTGGGTTCCCGGCCATAGTAATATAGAGGGGAACGAGAGAGCGGATGCGTTAGCCAGATGTGGTTCTACCCTGGATGTCTCCCTTGCGTAGTCAGTCTGCTCCCCGATGGGACTGATCAAGGGCAAAATTTTCCAACACTTTCTCACTATTGCCAACTCTAGGTGGAAAAGTCTTGCAACTTGTGCCATATTTAGACAGATTTGGCCCACCTACAATAAAAACAGAACGAATGACCTAATCAATAGCAACCGCATCGAGACAGCTAGAATCTCGGCAATTAGCACGGGCCACTGGCCAATTGGTCCACACGCTGCTAAGTTAGGCATCCCGTTCAACTCCCACTGGCGTGGTTGCGGCAATTCACAAGAAAAGGAAACGTTATTCCACTTTCTCTGTGCCGGGCACTTGCCAGAGCCAGGCAGCGCACTCTCGGAAAACCCTTTTTCAAAGAACTTTTTGAGATTTCCCACATAAAACTCTGCAACATCATCAACTTTCTTAATTTGACAGGATGGATCTGAAAACTACACTCTCAGCTACGCCCATCAACATCCAGGTCGCCAAACTCGTGTGCTTTTATCATTGAAATGGCTCATGTAGACACCGTTTCTCGTTTTTCTAAGCTACTAAAATTGTTTACAATAAGCGCACGCTTAAGGGTTTATGACTATCCTTAAACAATTGAATGCTCTTGTGGGGAACAGGGCGCCTCTTGCTCCCCATGGCATTCGCAGCTGCGTAAAGCTTACGTATTTTAACATAATTTACGACAAAATTGCTTTCACCTGTCCATTTCCATTTCCGTCGCCATGTTATGATATCACAGAATTTCTGGCTCGTTGATGCAAAGTTGTTCGTTTGCTTTGAGAACTACATGCTTCGCAGCAGTACTTGTTTAAGAACGTTGCAAGTTCCTTTTTTGACTCTTGAAAGGACTCCGAACGCAGCTTTTCCTTTTCCTCATTCGCGCATTGAGTTTGGTACCACAGTGTGGGTGCAGATAACGCTTTTTAAATTGATGTACATATGCAGTTGTCATCTGTCTTGGCCTGCTAGCCGACAATGGTTTCCTATTTGAGTCTTGGTCATATGAACTCTCGGACCCATTTTACTTGCCTCTGTTTTTGAACTGCGGATTACTCTTTGATGCGTAGTCTAATCTTTGTAAAGTAGTATTGCATCACAATGGGCTCTGAGCCTAAGTGAGTTCGATGGGATACCTATCTACCTAAAGTAGTATCATCTTTCTGTGGTATTGCCAGTTGGTACATGCTCCCGAATTCAGTAGCCAAAGTCGAGAGCTAACATTTTGTATAACACTTTTCCAATAATCTGCAATTTCTGAATCATGAAGCTGCTGATCATGATCGTGATATAGTAGTTTTATTAATCAGAAACCGGGCATGGCAATCCTCTTTCTTCACTTTATTGAAGACTTACCAAAAGTGCCACCACCGGCGTTTTGTCCGTTGATTAGACACTCAAAGCATTTAATTTCTCCATTCATTATCAATGACATGAAACACCCGATGAACTAACCACTTAGGAAGCTTTATATAGTTTGTACAGAGTCATCGCTACTACAAAGTTACGCTTAATGGCTTTCAAATTGGGTGGTATCTCTATTCCTTTCTTAGAAATTGATGAGATACGAAAATTGCTGTTACCACCTTTGTGAGTATAGAGTGTGTTTGCTAACCGATGTCATTTCGGGTCTTTGATGGTGGCAACATGTGCTGCATATATTATTAGTTTTCGTTGTGAAATCAAGCAAAAAAACGGTCATACTACCAGTACTACAAATAGTATAGTGACCATTTCGGGTTATTGAACTGCGCCTTACACTTTGGACAAAGCATGGCTAAAAAGGTTCATTTCCACTGTCAGTAGGTGGTAAAAATAATGTTTATCTTAAACTTGATTAAATATTCAGCTACTTTCTGCTTTCGCACATATGTCTGCAGCACGTTGAAGTCGCTTTACTTTATTTTATTTCCAATCGTCATGTCCTAACCAGCATAACTCCTCGGTGCGGGAGCGTACACAATAAGGTTATTTGTGTACCAGTGTGAAGCAAGAACTAGTAAAGAAGAAAACAGTCTCCCTTCCACTCGTTGGTTGAATAATCTTTCCCTTCTTCATGGATCAGGTGTAGTCTGAGACTGAACTTATGAATTTCGGAGGTCGGTTGATTTCAACGATATACGAACGACATAAGTTTGTCGTAATCTTCTTCCACTTGTGAAGGCTTAAAGGATGACCTGCCCATTACAGCCTTCCAGAGAACTCAATGTGCTGCTGTGTGGGTATAGCATTGCAACGATTCTCATTGTTTCGTCGCTTGTTTATAATGCCAAATCTAGGGTGTTATCTGTTCTCTACAACGTTCAAATCATAAATCGATAAGATAATGAACATTGGAATTTTGCACTGATATCAGCTGGATTTACAGCTTGCAAATGGTGGACGTGCGTGCAGCTTCGCCAAACGAAAAAGGTCTATGTATATGGTTCTTCTCGATCCCTTCTTATGTTGCACACAGCATACTGTTAAGTACAAGACACAATCAGCTTCCAATTTTGTTAGTTTAGCATCCTACCACGCCCGTGTTTACATTGAATCAAAACATCTACGATTCCATCGCAATTTGCGTACAACTTGCGCATGTATCTGGAAAAAATCGATTGGCTTACCACATTCTCTAACGAAAAACTACTGGCTGTTTTGGTCTTCTATCAATCTCGGCATAGAACAATAATCCGTCCACACATCACTCCAATCCAAGCAAAACATCAATGTTTCGACAATAATTTGTAACTGATCTCTCTTTATTCTTAACTAGATTAGATTACACACATTATTGGTTTAGTTCTTCCATTTGTTGGCCTCGTAGTCCCATTTGGATGATAGACCAGTGACTGGATTGACTTCCAAGTCAAGCATACGTTTCAATTGTGCCTTTTGGTGTTCCTCGTCGAATGTAACTGGGAGTTCATCGTATACTAAAAAATAAAAAAAAACGTTTAAGAATATATCCTCAAACAATTAAGCTAATTACCTACCGAATAAGTTCATCAGAATGCAAACCCAGATGGCAATGGAGGTGGCCAAGAGACCAACGCCAAGATGCATTTTCCACTCACCAGTGCCGGCTTTCATTTCAGCAAAAGTCTGACAGAAAGACGCACGGTATAGAGCTTTCTTTTCCTCCATCGTCAATTTCTTCCAGTCATCCTTCTCCTTGGTGCGCAGATTGGTGATTTCATTGCTTGGCTCCCTGAAACGGACTGCTGGCATTGGGTAATCTACACGATCACGATAGCACGCAGTACCATTCCAGCCGTAACCGACAATCTCTCGTTTGCCGATTTTGTCCAAGGTGTGGACGGAGGCAATGCTACCTAGCTGGGCGTTCTTTGGGGCGACAGCAGCTGCATGTCGCATGGCAAGGCCGAGCAGTCTGAGAGCCATTATATTTCTTTTTATTTTCTAATTGAAACGGAATTGGTATGCTGCAAGTAGAAGAAACACAAAAACGAATTTAGTATTAGGTCACTCCTTTGTTTGGGAACTCATATCAGCTGTTTGAGATGCGTAAGGCATTCGACGTCACTTTTCACTTCGTGTTACATAACCAAAGAATACTTCGCCCGTTTTTTTTTTTACCCTTGCTCTTGTGAAGTTTTTTCACCGACTTGGTTACATAACAAATGTATTTCACCATTAGCTCCATCGCCTCGGGCAATTAACTCCAATTTATTGATTTATACAAATTACGCTGCACTTGGCATGCGTTTGTTCAGCAAGTTAACCCTTGAATTAGACAACGAAATTCACTGGCCTGGCATCGCGCTGAGTGAAGTTAACTTTTTCAATTTGTTTAGAGCAACTTTGTGAAGTTTTTCAAAAATATTTTGTTTATGTAACACGAGTGAAGATATGCGAAAAATTCACGAGCAAAACTCACCTTCGTTGCTTTTACAGCTGTGAAACGAAACGAACGAAGAAAAGTTTCCCCGAACTGCTGGAATCACGAGTCGAGAGCGAGGCGAATGACAGATGACATTTAGTGCTAGAATGGTGGCGCATCGTTCGTCTGGGGAATGGTAATGCTAATGTTGAGGGTAATGTGTTTAAATGACAGAGGGCGTTGGTGCTGGAATATTTGAAAAGATCGTTACGAGAATTGTTTGCACTGCAAACTGCTTGCAATGTGGTTTGCCTTGTGTTGAGCCTTATGTGACTAATGTTTGAACACTCTTGAGACTTTGCTGTGAACAGCAATATATTTCACAGGCAATCATTCCGAGTACGCTGCTTCCAGTGCGCTAAACCAATTGAATTTGAACATCTTAGCTGGACCATTTTACATATGACGGTTGCAATCGAAGAAATGCAACTGTTGGGTTCAGATATCCAACGAAGGTTTCTTTTACATGTCCCTTAAATGTCCTTTGACGATGAGCTTTTCACCAACACTCGATACCATAAAGTGGACTCAGCAAGGTAACTGATCTATACTTACTTACTAACTTGGAAGGTACCGGGCACGCTGCTTCCAGTTTACTAGACTTAGGTTTCTAGCGTCCGCCATTGCCTGATCTTTGAACCGGAAGTTCGGTTTTCCTTTTCTTCATGAATCAGGTGGCTTTGATGTGAAGATTCTCTTAGCTGGAGCATTATTCTTCTCCATTTGCTCGATGTGGCCGAGCCAGTGCAGTCGACGGATTTTTGCCTTCCGGACTACATCCACATCTTCATACAGCTCGTAGAGTTCGCGATTATATCTTCTTCTCCATTTGCCTTCCTCGCGGACATGATGAACTATTCGACGTAGAATTTTTCTTTCGAAGGTTCCCAAGATCTGCTCCTCTGTCTTACTTATCGTCCAGCACTCAGCTCCATAAAGCAAGACTGGCACGATCAAGGTTTTGTAGAGCATGATTTTGGACCTTCAGGTTAGGAGTTTGGACCCTAGTTATTTGGACAAACCGAAATAGCAGCGGTTGCCTTAGGTTATCCTTCGTCGAATCTCCACTAGGGTGTCATTTGTGGAGGTAGATAAACTCCTTCCCTACTTACTTACTTAGGTACTTACTACAATTCGGGTCGAACCTGGGACTCCACCAACAAGCTTCTTCAATTAGTCCGGTCCTTAGCAAACCGCCTCAAATTACGGACTCCAAGTTGGTGCGCACCACCTTAGGTGAGATCTTTATCTACTGCATTGTCCCTCCGTGTTGAATTCGAAGACTCTTCGGGCCGGAGCGTTGGTGTCCATTCGCTCTACATGTTCTAGACATCTGAAACGTCCAGTGGATAGTTTTTTGACTAGGTCGATGTCGTTGAATCTCCTCCTCCAGAGTCCGTCAATGCAAACGGGACCAAATATCTTACGAAGAATTTTTCGTGGCTTTGAAGTCGGTGAAGAGATGGTAAGCATCGACTTGGAACTCGTTTGCCTTTTCCAGGATTTGCCGCAGTGTGATGATTTGGTTTCTCATCGATTTCTCGGGCCAGAAGCCACACTGGTAGGTACCGATGAGTGTAGTGCAAAATGGCTTAAGTCAGAACGCTGGATAGAATCTTGTAGGCTACGTTAAGCAGGGATATGCCTCAGTAGTTCTTACAAGACAAAGGATCGCCTTTCTTAAAGATGAGGCAGATAGAGCTGATAGTACAGTCGTCGGGCATGCTTTCGTCCTCCCATACTTTGAAGATGATCTAGAGCATGTTCCTTACTAAAACATCGTCACCAGCTTTGATTCCTGATCCCATCCAACGCACTTCCTGGATCGCAGTAATGCCCGCCTTATACTGCGTGAGGATATTTTCTGGTTTTTGGTTAGCTCCTGGACTGTATAATGTTCTAACATTCTAGGAGCATAGTCTTTTCTTTTTCGCGCCTTGTCGTCGTTGTGAATCACGTCCGTTTTCTTCCGAGGCAGTCAGTTCTGTCGTCACAATGGGTTTTTTACGTGGTTGGCGTTAACCCCACGTACAGCTGCCAAATCTGATCGAGGTAGAAGAACGTGTCTTCTTGTCTAGAACACGATTACATTCATTAGTTTTTTATTCAGTGGATGCTGAGATAGCTATCCAGGGGCGCCGCGTGGAGGCTGTATGTGAACCGTGCAGCAACAGGGATCGTAACTGGCATCTCGCCTAGTTGAGCGCGTTAATAACTTTAATTTGTATGAACATTTCCATGCCATTGGAGGAGTTGAATCCACCCTAGGGTGGCTGGCTGATCTATAGGGCATCCATTTAATTTGAAATATTAAGTCAAACTTGTGGTATAGAGAGAAAGTCTTTTATTCGGCACTCAGACCTTAGCATGCTTCTACTTTCTCCACGGTTGGTTACAACAATCATATTGCTTCTGCTTTCTGATCCAACTCTAGGTATCTGGAGACAATCATGTCCTGAGGCTTCTTCGCGATTTTGCGAGGGGCTTTGTCTGCTCCGGGAGCAAGTACAAGCGTTTGAGTGCTCTTCGATGGTTTTTTTTTTTTTTGTTTCTGACGGGGTGTTGGACCATCACACTGGAGCACTCAGACCCAAAAACAGGTCCATTGAACTACCAGCAGGTACAACCCTTTTTACTTGTTTTTTCTTCGTTTTTCTAAGTAAGTCGAGTAAGAGCTTCAGTGATAAGGAGCTTAGGTTACCAGCACTCATCACATCAGCCCCAAAAATTTGCCACCTGATACGAGCAAAGGGAGGACAATCACATAGGAAGTGTTCCGCAGTATCGTCGCCCTTTCTACAACCGTCAGAGGCAGTGGTGTCACTTAAACCTAACAAGTTGAGATGTTTGGCAGAGGAGAAATGTCCCATAATAACACCAATAAGTTGTCTGCAGCCATATCAGCTGAGTGACAGCAAGAATGCCGCGGACTTCTTGCAGACGTCAATTATGTTTGCTAGAAACCCAGCAATCGATAGAAGCCTTAACCAACTATACGGGCAAACCTAACGTGGGTTCAGGGCCGGAGAAGTTCTCCTCTAAACCTTGCCTGGCGAACTGATCTCGGAAAACTAATTTCCGGTTGTATGCCTAGTGGCACAGCAGTGTTCATTGCTCGGCATTCTCTTCCATGTCGAAGGAACCCCAGAGTGTTTTCGAGGACAAAAAAAGGAACATTATTACGTATAAACGATCATTCCGACGTAATAATGCTCGTTTTTTCGTGACGAGTTACTCGATCACGGATGCCGTAATTCGACCCCAGAACCTTTGGTGTTCCTCAAATGTTTGATATCTACCTATATCACAACTATTTAGGAAGGAAAATCCTTATGTATTACAAGGGGCTTAAAGTTGATTGATGTCTATTTCCATCTAAAGTGAGATCTTTTCAAAGGAATCCATCAAAGTCTTTGTATGTCACTCCATCTCACATGCCTAATGTCATAATTTTCTTCCAGATCCAGATTCGAAGAACGTACTGAAATATTCTCACGTTAATTATAGTCTGTTATTTCCGGCACCGATTAGTCTTGAAAAACTACATGCGAGGTTCTAGTCGACGTTCCTATAAGGTCACACATCGGTTAACTGGTTTCTGTTAGAATTCTTGGACGCTTGCCATAACGCTTTCTCTCCATCGCCATCATCATCACCACCATCGCCGCTGTGTAGAATCTAAAGTCCTACCCAGAAATAGACATCACAGATCCTCCGCATAAAGCACGTCGTGTCACCACGCTTACAGACGCTTTCAGCGCTGCAATCATTCATTGCCAGATCACAAATGCGACTTATCCGTCAGAGACGGAATGATTTCTCGTTCACCGTCGCCGTCCAGTGGTTAGACTGGATTTGGAGTTGGAAACCAGCTCCAGCTATGCCAAATATTAATATGCCAGTATGGTACCACTTAACCTTCTCCGTATAATAAACCAGCTTTGGTGCATATTGCCAACCAGAAGCAGTGACTAACTGCCTTATGTGGTGATTAAGTGCCTCCGTGCACGCATCTTAGATGCAACACAGAGGAATTCGCATTTAAAATGCGCGTCGTTTGAACCAGTCAACCCTGCGTTATGGTGACGATCGATAGAACAGGAACACACGTTGGTATCTCTCTCATAGATTGGGACATGGGCAATCGGGAGATAGGAAACCACCATGGGCCACTAGATAGAGATCTCGATCTTTTTGATGAGATGTGCTGCCACTAGAGGAAAGTAGTGAGCCGATGGAATGGATTGATGGCTATCTGTTTGATTTGTGCAACTGACGTAGGACGTTCTTAACGAGCTTGTCATACACAGATGTCAGTCGGTTGACTTAGTTTGCTTCAGATATTGATAATCATGACCTGTGGCGTCTTAACATGATGAAACTCTTAACAGTTTTTCTGTTTTTTTAGATGTTGTCATGGTGAGAAACTCCATGTGATCACGGAGGAAGAATTAGATACCAGCAGATGGACATCAAATTTGTAGCAGGACTGTAGGAAAGAGAGACTGCTAATGGGGTGAGGTTTGACTATAAGACTCTGTTTGATCTAACACTCTTGCTATACCGGTTAAATCTAAGCACACACGAAGGGAGTCACGAAGCACACATAAAATTCGCACTTCAGGAAATTTTCTTGACAAGATATCCTTCGTACCAATTTTGTCAAGGAAGCTACTTCAAGCGTCTTGATTGCGTAATCTGTTTGCTCACTGTTGAATAGTTTGCATTCGCCTTGGCGGGCTTGTAGCTCAAATGGATCTCCATCTCCAACTCAATCTGAATGCTTCGCGCTCCATAAAGCCATAATCCCTGTCAATCTCCACGAACTCTGTCTTTTTTTTTGTTTTCCTTTTGTCTTGCTTGAAAAAATCCAGATTGAAGCCGCTGATATGGTGACATGGTCTCAAGTTTCACGTTAATTGATTAAATGCAACAAATTAATTCCTCACGCCGCCCGACTGTGTGGCGGTGCTGCCCAGTCGCTGCACCATCGACATCGGCAATCTATCTGTTTGCCTTTGTGTGCCACAAAAGTCATTCGCTGTCATGTTCGATTAATTTTTCATAAAAGTAGAACTTCGAGATTGTCTTGGTCGATGCATATGGGAGAGTGGAAAAGAAAAGATGGACAACTACCAGACCAGCCCACATGTCGTCGACAGTCATCGACTTCCTTGAGCTTAATAAAGACTCTCAAACTGATTGGTTTTATATCCGTGACAGGTTATCAATTTTATGATTGGCGGGGGCAGTAGAAGAAAGAACGAGGAAAACGGTTTGTGCACAAGAACAAAACGCATCGAGTAAGGCCAAGCCCCAACAACGACTTGGCGATCATAATTAATTCCGATCAAGTACGCTTGATTTGTACATTTGTTGGCCGTTTACTGTTGTTTTTACCATATTTCTTTGGCTCATGTCTGGAGGCAGGTTTTAACAAGTGGGGGATGGGTTGTGTATCAGGTAGAGTTTGCGGTTGGATAGATGTATGTAAGTGTAAGCTGTATCTTGGATGTTGCATTTGTATCTAAGGATTGAGTAGTAAAGTGAAGCTTGTGGGTCCTTTTGATGTGATGGCTATAATGGAAGATAGGGTGACGAGGAGTCGGAGTTGTAGCAGTCAAAGTTAAACAGTTGTATATTGACTAAACAAACAACATAACGAACCGTAAGGACAGGGAATAAAAGAAATAACGATTACTTTATATTGCTGTTAGGTTTTAAACATCCTCCTTTACAATTTGCTATTTGGATGAGGTTACAATCCAGGGTGGACCTGGACCAAAAAATCTCTTCATTCTACCCAGCTGCCATAAACAACAACTCTAAACTAGTAGAACAGTGCAAGGAAATTATTACGCAGGCAAACGCTCGGTTTAATATTACTCTCCTCTGGGTTTCCGGCCATAGTAACATAAAGGAGAACGATTTAGCCGACGCCCTTGCCAGATGTGCCCTTGAAGCCTTTCTTGAGGAGTCAGTTTGCTCCCCGATGAGACTCATGAATGGTAAAACTTTCCAACACTTACTTTCTAGAAAAATTATATGGGCCGCACCGAGACAGCAAGAATCATAGCAATTAGTACGGGCCACTGGCCAATCGGTCCACACGTTGCCAAGTTAGGCATTCCGTTCAACCCCCACTGCCGTAGTTGTGACAATTCACATGAAAAGGAAACCCTTTTCCACTTTCTCTGTGACTGCCCGGCACTAGCCACTTGGCAAACCCTTTTTAAAGGAATTATCAGAGATTTCTGACATAAAATTCTGCAACATAATTAACATCCCGAACTCCACAGGATGGATCTGAAAAACGACGCCCCTACCACACCCATCAACATCTAAGTCACGTGAGTTGTGTTACCAAAACGGCGCACCCGTGCAACTTGTGTTTCTGGTAGAACCTTACCAGACAACCACTTCTACCGACCTACCCTACACAGCTGCCTCCAGTTTCACGTACCAAATTGGTGGTGGAATAGGAGTGGGAGAGTCAAGTCCATAATTGGTCAGGATAGGGTTTAGTTTTACACAAGTGACTTCTTAGCCCAAAGAAACAGCGATCGGCGTAGCTTGAGTGCATCAGTTTTAGATTGTATTTGGTGATGTATGTATGTATGTATATTTGGCACGGCAGCTCATAGAGAGCCAAGGCCTAGCTTCTCACAACCATTCATGTTGTGCGTGTTATATTCTTCGCACGAATGGAAGGGACCTACAGTTTAGTGCCGACTCCGAACGGCGAATTGAGAAGCTTTTCATGACAGATTGTACTCTTGCAGGTTTGTCATGCCTGCGAAGAGGTGGTGCCGCGAAAAAACGTTTGGTGGTTTTTGAGAATCGAACCTGTGTCTCTCGCTTAGCAGTCCAACGCACTAACCACTAAGCCACGGCGACCATGGTTGGTGATGTATCGATCGTAAATTTCTAAAGTAAAAGTTCCCAAAGGGGTTTCAACGTCATCTGCTTAAGATACGACATAAACACAAAAAGTGTTCTCTACTCCTAAGTCTTCATAGCCTTTTGACCGAAATCGGGATCAGTTTTCAAAAGTTTAATAGCCAGCGTCTATGCTGCAAACAGTCGATTGGCTTAAGTTTCTATGTCAACTGGATTTTAAACGGATGGCTTAAGTCTTTGTGCGGAAGTTCGTCAAGTTGAAGTCTTTGAAAGGCCCACCTCTTAGTAATGCTATGTAATTGAAAGATTTGGATTCACGCATCGGGCTTGACGGCATCTTCCAAACGATGGTTAATCTACAAGATTGCTGTCAAAGAATCTATGCCTCCTTTTGGAAATCCCTTCACATATGTAGAAGCTTTTGCTTTTTTACCGCAGTGCACCAAACGTTGCTTCTAGTCCTGCATAGGACTACGTAGTACCAGTACTTCTTCTTGCTTCCGTTTCTCAGCTCAAATTTTACGACACTTATACATAGAGCTACGTCTTGATCGATTGCACTCCTTCTGTCATGCCCATATTCTACTTGAATCAGTTCCAGATATTCTACACTTTTTGATAGAAATTTGACATTTTTACCGAGGATCCGTGGCACAAAGTTCACGTTGTTCCTGAAGAGAACTATGCATGATGGGAATACTGAGAATTACAGGAACTGTAATGGTGGAATTGTCTATAAAGCTGGTTAGGTTAGGTTTGCGGGCTGATGGCATGGTCACATCCTCATCACTTCGATCAATGTGGACTCATTGTGATACCCAAAATATGTTTTCTTCCGTGGTAATTAGTGTCATCCAGACTCCCTGGCAAATTGAGGTAGGTCTGACGGTAATCCCTCTGATAGCTCGCCGATATGTTTGTTTGTTTTAAATGCATTTTTATTTTTTTAATTCAGTATTCTTAATTGCTACGAAAAAAACGCTTAAAACTAGCTTAATTAACTTAACTATCTTACTCTAACTTACTGGCCCTACACGGGCACTCTAAGCTAAACTTAATTCTTAATCTATGTCTTTCGACCTAACCTAACTTAATTTACTTAAACAATCTAAGGACTAAACTATTGAAAAACTAAGAAAATGTTTTGGAAAAAACTTAGTTACAGGACTTTTTTATATATTTCCTTAAATCTAAATAAAATTAACTTAAAACTACCTTAAAATAAACCTTAACCTAACTTAACACCTAACATGCTACGTAATTAAATACGTGTATTTTTTTTGTATTTTTGTATTTTTTATATTTTTTTTTTGTTGTATTTTGTATTTTTTGTATTTTTTTGTATTTTTTGTATTTTTTTGTATTTTTTTTTTTTTTCTTAAATCTACCTAAAAATAACCTACCTAATCTGAAACTTAAACTATGTAAGCCGGCCATGGCCAGCTTTGTCCATCTCTGGACTAGCCCGGATCGATAGGGTTCGACGAGGGAGTTCCCTCGCTTTCCGACAGCCACCAGAAAGTCTGGTGCTGCCGCCCAACATCCCTAATGTCGCGCTCCGAAACCGACCTACTAAACCGGAGTCGCTCCTCAGTGCTCTCAACGACGTCTCGACCGTAGTTGAGTTGCCTTTCCACAGTTGTCCGGGCCACATGGAAGATTAGCGGGACTGCCGATCTATCCTGGATCAGACCTTCCTTGTCAAAATGCAGAAAAGCTTCTGGGGGGACGAAGCCGTTAAGGCGCACCCTCTCGTGGTACATAGGATTGGGGTAGTAAGCCCCAGAGATCAGGTTATTGACCGAGTTCATTGCTCTTGCAATGTGCCCTCGAGTAAGCTTCACTATGAAATTGTCCACTCTGATTAGGTCCGCCTTGTTGTATAGGACCTCGTTGGAATAGAATTTTCTGTATTCAGACTCTGGTGTTCTGTATAGGCGAAGGCAAGGCCTAAGGCAAGCCCTCTCAAACACCCGAATCCTTTCCATCAAGCTTGCCCGCACGTTGAACCACACGGGACAACCATATGTAAGCATTGGCCGGATTAGGGCCGTATAGCAGATTACCTTTACCCTCGCATCGAGTTGGCTGCTGTAAAACAGTCTCTTTGTAAGGGCAAAAGCAACTCGGGCTCTGGCCAGAGCAGCATCCACATGTTTGTTAAAATACAGATATTGGTCTAGCCAGATCCCGAGGTATCTGACTACACTTCGACTCTCTAATGGTCGCCCGTGTTGTCCCACGATTGCGAACTTTCGCCAATTCTTTCTGGTATCCCTAGAGGCCCCAGACAACGGCTTCCTAAACAGAATGGTTTCCGACTTCTGAAAGTTGATCTTCAACTTCCAATCGTCGCAGTATAGCTGAATCTTATCGAAGTCATGCTGCAAAAGAGTGACAATGACCTCGATCTTTGGACCTGATCTGTACGCAACCAAGTCGTCTGCATACGCAATAGCATGATGAAGAGAACCTACGAGATCGCTCGTGTAAATGTTGAAGAGGACCGGCGAATTTACTGCACCTTGTTGCAGACCATTTTTAACTTCGAATGTACCGGCAGATGTCACATTGCCATTTTTCACAATGAACCGTCTACTGGTCAGCATGTTACATAGCATGTACAGCAGTGGTATGCTTATACCCAACCTGCTCAACTTGCAAAAGAGCCCCTCTAACCATACGGTGTCGAAGGCCTTCTCCAAATCAACCAGGCAGGCACCCGTGCATTGGTTCTTGCATTTGTTCCATTGGATATCAGATACCAGTTTAGACGCGGCATGTATTGTATCATGATCCGCCTTGAAACCGAATTGATTATCCGGAACTATATTATTGTCCTCAACCCACTTAGCCAGGGCTCTATGGGCCACCTTTTCGAATACTTTGCTGATGTTCGGCAAGAGACTTATTGACCGGAGATTCCCCGGATTGGAACTATCTTTATCCCTTTTGGGAATAGCATGAACCACCGCTGTTTTCCAATGCGCTGGATAATGTGCATTATTCAGCGTATTATTAAACAGGGTGGTATAAATGTCCACCACTACTAGGGGGAGATGTCGAAGCACAATGTTCGATATTCCATCGATTCCCTCTGATTTCTTCCTTCTAAGTGAGTCGAAGATCGTTTGGAGTTCGATCTTCGATATGAACGGGGGATGAACCCTTTCGTTGGCGACGACATTATTTGCCATGTTATCGTCATTGAACTCGGTGAAACCGGTGTTCTCAGATCGCCAGTTCTGTATATCACTTCGAAGGTAGTGGTTGTGCACAAGGACGCGATTCTCCAGGTCGTGGTTCGGGCGAATGCTAGCATTCACCTTATACACTTCCTGGAAAGTCGCTCCTATGACTTCCACTTTCTCCTGCGGATCCTCGACCACAAAGAAGTTGTCATCATCGACTGCGTTCCCCGGATCAATGCCTGCTGTAATCAGTACTTGTTCGTTGTTCGTCGTTCGGGGGATCTTAAGACATGGCAAGTCGCTAACGTTTTCCTCCGAAATATTTTATTTATTTGCGGAAACATACTCGGGTTGCTGGAATTTACAGCCCGAATTCTGTTGTTCCAATGCAAGTTTACAGAAAGTCTGTAGTTTTCCTTAATTAACTGTTGGACGTTTTTGATCAACGACTTTAGTTGCCTTATCTCCGAGTTTTGTCTGTCAGTAAAACGTCTGTGCAAGGTTTTTAGTCTCGACAGCAGCCTACTTTTATGTTCGTGGAGTGCGTCAGTTGTTGCATTGCGGAATGTGTCAACGTTGTTAGTGAGTTGGTACCGAGGTATCGTACTGTCCATCGTTCGTTTGATTGTCAGGTCAAGGTCTTTTAGGTACCTATCAATCTCTTCGTTTGACAGGTTCCTGTTGGTCGGTGGGTAGAGCGAGTTCGAAGAGAGTGCTCTTTTCAGTACTCTGGAGAAGCGTGTCCAACGCGTCCTACTGTAATTGTAGGTGTTTGTTGGAACATACTCCTCCAATTCCGCAATTTCGTTAGGAATCCTAATGGCGGCACTAAATCCGCAATGGTCACTATCATACACAAATGTGTGTAGACAGTTTATCGTTTGTTGGTTCGTGTCGGTCAGTTGTAGCCGTGAGTCGTACAGCAAAAGATCCATATAGGAACCGTTTCTGGGAAAAGACGCACTAGCTTTCAAATCGAGTCTATACTCGACACTGTGAAGACCCCACCAATTGAATAGTGAGCTCTCCCTAGCATTTGGTATATAATTTCCCCAATCTCTATGTTTGGCGTTAAAATCTCCGGCCAAGAGGTAATAATTCTCTGCCGACTCCAGCTTAAGACATCGAAAAAGTGTCTCGAGCTCTGAAATAAATAAGTTGGATTGAGTAGCTTCAGGTGCATAGACCGAGACCATGTACAACTTCTTTCCACTACGGAGAGAGATGCGCACGATGCACGCTTCCAGCACCCGGAACCTTCGCACTTCACCGCTGTACACGACCCTATGTTTCAAGCCTTTCCGAATGAAGATCGCAACACCTCCTCCTCGTATGGAGTTGGGTCGGTTTCTTCTTACAATTTTATAATCTGTATGCCTCAGCTTATGTTTCTGATTTAGCTTAGTTTCGCTAACCAGAAGTACCTCAGGGCATCGGTCTTGTAGCAACTTATAAAGAACAGCTCTTCGTTCGATCCTAATCAATGAATTTACATTCACCGCGAGGATCCTTAAGGGAATCTCATCGAGCGTATCCATTACGACTGGAGTTGCGTTAGGCCCGGCAGAAGCGCGTAGATCTGGTCCACCCGCGTCGCCTGCTCTTGTATCTGACTTTGCAGTTGGCCCATCTGCCCTTGAATAGAGAGCAAGATAGCCATCAAGTCACCCACCGCCGCAGGTGCTTTAGGCAGGGGGGCCTGTGCAGCAACCTTTGGCTGGTGTTGTTGTACCGTGTTTCCCCGACCTGCCGCCATTTGGGCGTAGGTTGTATGGGGGGGTAACGGCTTGAGATGGAATTAGAGCGGACGCGGAGCTCGCCGATATGTTCGAAGAAGAATGTACCCAGGGTTATATTTCTAAGTTGCTAATAAGCACCTTTGTGGGTGTCATTACGGGACACTGCACCATCGGCAAGCATGCCTTTAGACTGGGCCTCCTTTATAACGACTTTTGCAGAAGCTGCATGGATGAAGAAGAGCAGGAGACGATCCTCCACCTTTGTACATGCCCGGCCCTTTCAGCTCGGAAAAGAGCATACTTAGGAGCCAGCTTCTTCAGCAACCTTAGTGGACTGGCTGACATCAGCATAGGCAGTCTCCAGCGCTTCATAGTCAGCTCCGACTAGTTCTGCGGGTAGTATTTCTGGCGAAATACAGATCCTGGTGATAACACAATGGACCTTTCTGGTCTAAATGAGGTTGCAATTGCGGCCTGCCAATCCAACCTAACCTAACCTATATTCCTAAGTTGGCAGAGGTTTGGGCAGTGACAGGAAATGGGCCCTATCCTGTCTATATAGGTAATCGTTTTAGCTTTGAACTTTCTATTTTTACAAGGGTTTCATTCACAACTAGGATCAGTGACTATACCGGTCCTTGCGGAGTTTCATAATCATCAACTACTTACTTTATTGCGTAGTCTTCTAGTTTTGATTCTTTACTTTTACATTCCATATATTCGTCTGTATGCATCTCTGGTCGCACCGGCTATACCAAGTGCAAGTGTTTCTATGGTTTCGAATGTAATGTTGCCTAAGAAACATCTAACGCAATGAAAAATTTCAAGGAACTTCTCCTTTGAGAGCATTTTGCTCGGTGTTGTTTGATAGAAGTTCCTTATTGGTTGTAGAAATCATCCTTTGTATCTCAAATCATCGGCTCTATTATCGCGTTGCTTTCAGTTCTCTAGATTAGAGATCTTTGCATCGACAATTGCTTGGATTCTAAATAGATGTTTGGGTTTTCATTCGAATTTTTCTAACAGAATTGCTGTCTTATCAGATTAAGCTGGAAAGCATTTGTCATAAAATACCAGAATAAGGCTTTGTGGAGGGATCTAGCATTTCCTGGCGAAGACCAGAAAGGAATTGTTTACTAAATGATCTGTGCCAAGTAAAGTTCTCCTACATTTAGGGAATCTCGTGATCCCGACCACGATTAAGGTCAGGATCGTGCTTGCGAATGAATGGTTGATTTTGAATGGCAGAACATTCGCACATGATATGCTCCACAGTATCTGGGTCTTTTAAACAAAGTCGGCACATGTTCGAGGGTGCCCAGTGTGTTGAAATGGTAATTAGGTGAGGAAGTCTATAAGTAGCTTGTTTAAGCCACAGAAGGGAAGTAACCCTATCAAAGTTGATTGAGATTCTTGTCGATCGAGTATAAGTCATGTCGTTGTCCTCAATGTGCTTATGCCCGGGAACCTAATATCTGAATTGTAACTTAATTAATAGCAGCTAGCTGCTTGAGGGTGTTTAGACAGCTTCAAGCTGTTTTGACTGTATGATAGCAGCTAGCTACTTGAGGGTGTTTAGACAGCTCAAGGCTGTTTTGACTTTGTGAACTCCATGTCAACTCAGTCCCAGGTCCTATCATAAATAAGTATCGCTGACTGGGAGTTTGAAAGATTGGAATCTTACAGCCAGGTGGGGGCTATATGTAGAATCCCGCACTCATAAATCTCTCCGAAAATATTCGGTCACTTAAAGGTTTCCAGTGTATGGAACCTTCTCTCGCTCATAAGAGTGGCAGCAGTGCTAGATGCTTGCTGACGTTGCAATATTTCCAGCTATTGCTCCACCAAGTTTGAAAAAAAATCTTGCAATCGGGGAGCTATTTGCTAGAGTCAAGTTGGGTTTTTTTTTCCAGACGAGATAACTATCAGTAATCAGTTTGCGACCGTTGGTCTCCAGTGGCTTGATGCTATCGACAGATCGAAACTGCCTGCTCAGCCATCCCTACCCTGATCTTATCAAACTTGTCTGGTTCTTGGATGCACTACACCCAGAATCGTTATCACATTGTCCTCATTTATTTACCCAAAGTCATCATCATGCAGGCACTCTGTGTCAACATCTTGATTAAGACCTCAACACGCATACTTCTCCTGCACCTGACTGTATTCATTCCCCGTATGGTAACAATTAAAATGTTACATCTCCATACACCGACTTATCAATTAAAAATCTATCAAACGAAGTCATAACCACTGCCCAGTGTACAACCCATGTTTCGTCTCACTTGGGAGTTATATTTGAGTAACAGCTCAACTAATGGAAAGATTAATGGACAAATCGCTTGAGTATACATAAATGAAGCAGTAACGCCGCCTCTGGCAATTATTTTGATGGATTCTCGTGAAGGTTATCAAAGTGCAACACCAATTTGATGCAACAGTGTACCACTGTGCTGCTTTCAAGGCGTCCACAACACCGAAGGAGAAGTATATAATTAATTCAGTTGGACAGCCAATATCCATTCAATGACCACAGTATGTTCCCCACCACACTACCACGGTGCCGCTGATCACTGAAGTGGTTAGTATTGTTTTCCGAAGTTGCGTGCCACATAACGACGCTCAAAGTATTAGCCTCCTGGTGGCTTATTTCGTGTGATATGATCGTAAAATTGCTTTCCACGGAACCGAAACGAGAGATAACCTAACAGGCAATTGTTGCTGGGCGGAGTTTCGCCTGAAATTACTTTGTGGCATGTCCAACTCAATATGGTCAAAAGAGATACAGAGACGCCAAGGTAGTTCAGTTCATTTGTTTGTTTTATGGTTTCTCTGGTGAAATTTCACGTTCCAATGAACTTGGATAGTTTGGGTGATCTCGAAGACCTCAGCGATCTACCCACTTTATTGGTTCAAATTTGAATTGAAAATAAATAAATCCGAAGCCCCATTTGGTATGCTTTCCTGTTCCATTTATCACGATTCATCCATTTCATGGAACACCGTCACCCACAAGAACGTCATGAATTGGCATCATTGTCATGCTTTCCGGGAAACCGTCCTAAAATATTCCAACGACCATGATATGTATCCTCGGCCAATAAACAAATATTCATTAATGAATAGATTTTCGCTTCAATGGAAGAGGTACAGTGGTAAGTGTGCGGAGCTCCTTGGCAATGCCCTCGAAGACCAAATAATTTGCATTCGATCGGTGATATCGAGGTACACATGCACGACGACCACGACGACAATGTGTCAACAAGCACAGAGACATAGCGGCGATATTTATAGTTTGCACTCGTCTCGAAAATCATTAGCATGCTCCCATCGTTCGCTGTGTCTAACGAAAAGGAGAGATTCACACTGAACTGTGTCCAGCGCTATCAAAATTGGGACACCGTAAGCCGATGTTCACACTTTGCAAATCGTATGTGTACCTAAATATTTCTACTATCTGAGACTGAGCGATAGATTCGTATCCCAGATCCATGAAATCCATTTTCAGTAGTTCAATTTGCGAACACGGTCACGATTATCTGTGAGCCGAGTTAAACGACCATAAAAACCAGCCACTCGTTCATCTGCGCGCCTCTCGATAAGATCTTCGAGGCCGAAATCAAGTTCAAGTTTAGTCTGTGGAACACACCCAGGGGCATAATCAGCCGCCACGCCGAACGGCCGATTGATTTACGATCAGCGTCAGTTCGACGCGTTGATTACCCTGCACGAGGTGTGAATTAAAGCATCCATCCAACACCTATCTCCATGTGGCATGGATGCGATTGCGCGTGTGCTCATTTCCAGGACAGAACATAGCATCGGGATCGTCACGAAACAACACTCTTGGTAACAACAATGTACCTATTGCGGCTTTCCTGGTTGTCATAGCGCAGAGATGCAGATGCGCACGCTCGCTTGCTGGTTGGCGTTGGATTCCCTGCAGACAACCATGTTGACCGGTTTTTCGTCGGTGGTCGTCTTCGCCGTCGTCGTCCTCGTCTTCGTCTTCGTTTTCGAATGAAACGTGATGCGCCTCTAAGCATTGGGTGCAATACGGGAAATAATTATAGTCATCATCATTATCGGCATCGTCGTCAACACGCGGTGTGGCGTCATAGTCTCTGTTCTTCTCTAGCCGCGGTGAGAGCGCGCGGCTTTTAATATTCGCATCGTGATCGGTATCTGCTGGTGTAGATGCAATTTCGAAAGCGGTTCCATACTGGGAATTATTGCGACAAATTGCACTTTTGACCGTGTTTTACGTTTTACGTTTTACGTGTGCGCGCTAGTCGGCCGACTCTCCGCTATCCTGGTTCATCCTTTTTTATGTTCTTCCATCTAACACGTACAGAGGCATGGGGTACCTGGCGGTAGCAGCTTGGGAATTACGAATGTTTCAAGAGGAGGTGGTGGTCGTTGGCGGAGGTTTACTGTGTCGCCCTCATTTTCGTATTGAAAGCGTGTGGAACTGAAAATCTTTGGATAATTATTACAAATTTTATTGAAACTGTACGAACTTGTAAACCTCTAAAGCTAAACTATGTGGAGCTTATATGGTGTACGATCTTGCAAGAGATGTAACCCGTTATGGTCTTGGCTTTGTTTGTGAAGTAGATCGTACAATCTTTAGATTTTCAACTAAGGAGTTGATCGTTCTTTGGTTAAAAGGATTCAGCACATATTTTATGGAGTAGAAAGAGGGCTCTATTTTTCCTTGACAATCATTTACGAACTAGTAGTTGAAACTGGGCTCTTTCAAAGTAAGTCTTGTCGTATGAAAGTTAGGCTCGAGGCACTTTGCCCGCGATCGACGATAAAAGTGATTGTGTTTTTGGCAGAGACTCCCCACGGATATGGGGTCTTGCTAATTATTTGCTTGTCTTGTCAAAGCAGTAATTCCAATTTGCGTAGACCTGACTGGTCTTCTTGAGTATACCCTACCGTCGTTGGTGCTATGGAAGTCTCGGTTAGGTTATGTTGTTTTCAAGTGGCTATCTGTACCTAATTGAATCAATTGGGACTTTGATAAAACGGACGGAAAATCTAACAATATCGTCAAAATAGCCGAAGAAAAATGGTCCTTAGTGGAGCCTATTCTATTATAGTTTCTACTTCGTTTCCATTTCTACGGATTCTGCAAAAGTTATCAATGAAAAAGCATAACTTTTTGGCAGGTAGGTCTATGATACAGTGCCTGGAGAGGACATCCATGATGGTGCTTATTTCTGGTGGTATGGCCTTAACGCATTTGAGGGTTTGCGATCCACTTAGTTCTGCTTGGAAACTTGACACATCGTGTCCTTCTTCCATCTTTGGACAGCTTTGTTTATGCATACCAAACATACCCAGTTGGACCCTACGAGTGTTGCCCTTCCTGGCAAATTCATCAGCCTTAGTAGGGAGTTGTTTTGGAAAATTCTCGGAACAAACAATTACCTTGAACCTTCAGTGGGCCACTCCATTCGTTCTTCAACATTTTAGATGATCAGAATTGATGCCATCATTTCTTCTATTTTTTTAATCGCAACATTTCTATTATTCTTTGCTTATAATATGCCCAACAGTAGTCTATTTCGTGCTGGGAGCCCATGTAGGAGGCCTTCTGATTTTGAGGTGTACCTAACTATCTACTTCCCACTTTTCTGTGAACAAATCGCATCTCCGTCGAACACATCCATTAAAGATTCACGCACCTATCAGTCTTGAATTTGGGACACCATGCTGGAACACTCAAAAAAAAAAAAAAACATCCTTTGTACTACCAGCAGGTACAACGCATCATAAGAAATGTTCCCGAGTGTCGTCGCCTTCTCCACAAGCGTCACAGATAGCGGTGTCACTTAAACCTAACACGTTGAGATGTTAGGCAAAGACGTAGTGTCCCGTTATAACGCAAATAATTTGTCTGCAGTCTTTTCTACTAAGAGGCAGCAAGAATGCCATGGACTTCTTACAGACATCGGGAAGGATTTGTTTAGTTTGCTTGCATCCTGGAGAGTCATGCCGCTTACAGTAGTGTTTGCTACTGAATCCAAATCATTGATAAAAGCCCTAGGTTAGGTTAAGTTTGCGGGATGATGCAAATAGTTATATGTTTCCTACCATGGTTCTAACGATCCGGACGCTCTGGCGAATTTGAGCAGGTCTGACAGTGATCCATCCAATAGCTCGTCGATGTAATCGAAGAAGAATTTGGCCAGCGTTCTATTTCGCAGTTGGCAGAGGTTTGAGCAGTGACAGAGGAAATAGGCCGTGTCCTCATGAGCCTCTTCATCACCGCATCCTCTGTAGATGTCATAATCGTCCAAACGTAGTTTCTTCATGTGATACCTAAGCATGTTGTGGGCATTAAGCACTCCTATCAGTATTGACAGCGATTTCCTGTATTTTTTCAGGAGTTTTCTGGTTTTTGTTTTGTCGCATTCTGTCCACAGCCTTCTTGATACTTCACAGGTAGTAAGTGATTTCTAGCTGTTATTTGCTTTCTTAATGACTTGTTCAATTTTGGCCTTAAGATTACAGAGTGGAGGTTTGACCATGCCATGTTCTTGTTCTTGGTCTAGGGTTGAGCCCTTTATGACCAGTTCATCCGCTGCTTCATTGCCTGGTATTCCGGATAGTAGCCCTTACCAAAGATGCGGGCAAAGCTAACGTGAGTTCAGGGCCAGAGAAGTTCTCTTTTGAACATTGCTTTTGAACATTGTCTAGAAACCCGGCGGCTCCGACATCAACGAACCCTGAGGACCTAAAGCTTCTGCACCACACAAACTTAGTTAGGAGACTGAGAAGACGAAAACTCTTCGAATTAGCGCAGCACTGGAAACGTAAAAATTAGAAAATGCACATATGGAACGACAACCACGAGCGTAGCGGCGCTCAGAGTGAATTCTATACCCCAACATCCATTCGCCTAGTGATGTATATGCATAACTTCTTTCTCGTGAGCTCATGAGAGACGCCAGTGGGTGGAACTCTCATTTTATACACAAATGTAGGTACATATTTGTGGTCACAAGGAAAAACAACATAAGTCGTATTGTGTTGTGTCGTGTGTTTTTCCTTGTGGCCACAGATATTTAAACGAAAGTGAAAGAAAAATTGCTAATTAGTCCCAGTGACTAGGTCGATGTAGCATGGAAGGATCTCTGTCCACAGACGTAGAACTTGGCACCAGCCGAGCACAATTACTGAGTATCATCACCTGGGATGTGTTTTCTCAGGTGCGTGCGGACCCGTGCTGAGATGGAGAAACTCGGAGAAAGAAAAAATTGCAGTATTGCAAAAATCTCCGCTTGGAAGACTAACGTTGTCGCTTTTCACAGAGTCCAGCACCAGGTGCTAAGGTTAATCAACCCTATGAATAAAAAAAAAACTTCTTAAAATTCCATTTCATTATACTTTATTTGTTTATTTCCTTTTATTTATTTGATTTTATTTTTTTATTAAATATAATAATAATCAATATCAATCGAAATTCAATAATAACTATAAATGTTTATGTCCTACGAATAAAATATCTTCCTTTGTTTAATTTAAATTTATTATTGTAATGTTGTTGCATTTAATAGTTGTTGTTTGGGCAAAATTAAAAACACAAATTACTTATGTACGTATATAATATATTATTGAAGGAATTACATAAATATAATATCTGCGGAGGTTATTTATTATATTTGTTTAGCTATTGTTTTATTCTTTTGCTTGTATTTTTTATTTTGATTTATAAATAAGGAAAGTTTTTTTTACTTGGCAAACTGTTTTTTATAACATAAAATTACTAGTTACATTATTCTTTTCTTATATTTTCTGTGTGTTTATTTGTTATACTTATATGTTTTTAGTAAAACAAAGGATTTGTTTGCTTTTGTTAGACATGTAAATATTATAATATATGTATTGTATAAAAAAAAAACATATAATTGTTTTGTTAGTAAACTTATTGTTTAGATTTTATTTTATTTTCTATGTTAATATATATTATTTACATTGATTATTTAGTTAAAATTGTTTTTTTTTTGATTTTCTTTTAGTTTGTATATGTTTTTATTTTTTATTTTATTTTTTCGATCTTAATGTATAGTGTAGTCGTATCAAAAAATGTTTTTTTTTTACGTTTGCAACAGTTATATAAGCGACGAATATTTATTTATTTCCTTATTTATAGGTGTACACCTTTTTTTATTTTTGTTTTCTTTACATAATTTGTTTATTAAACTTAAACTTTTATTTGGCTTTTTACATTGGAAATAACTGATTAGAGCGAATTTTTACGTAAAAAAAAACCTTGAGAGGAAGAAGAGAGGAAAAGAAAAATATACAAGTTTAAAAATAGGGACTACACACATTTGCATTTTATTTAACAAGTGCTAGTGGTGCAATTTTTATAAAGATTTTGTGTTTTTCTTTTTCGTTATAGGGTGATGAATTCGGTGTAGAAGAAGAGGAACTTTTGCAGATAAATCTAATATACATACATTTCGTGGAATCATCAACGATGGATTCAGCAACTTTTTAAATCTTCAGAAGTCAGCACAGCAAGATATATGAACAAACAAAACTCTGAATTTACTATTCCGGGTAAGTCCCCAATTTTATATTTCGTAGAAGTCTTTTAAGCAGCATTGGGCTAGTCTACACTGCTGATTTACTTTGTCACTAAGCCGTGAAAGGCACAACTGCCATAGACAACTATAATTAAGATATAATGCAAGATATTTCATACCATTTTGTTCTAAATTTTTTATGTTGGGGTGTTGGAACACAACGCTGGAGCACTCAGACATAAAAGCATGCTCATTGTACTACCAGCAGGTACAACTCGTTTACTGTGTTTCCTTTGTCAAGAAAGGCAAGAAAGAGCTTTAGCACTCATAACAACAGCCTCAAAAACTGATACGAGCAGTGTTGTCACAGATAGTGATGTCACTTAAGCAAAATGCCTGTCGTACCAATAGGTTGAAGATCGTTAGAGGTTGTTGTACACGGCGTTGTTAAACAAGTGTACAGGCTCTGGACATGGTTTTGCCTGCATTGAGCAACGACGTTGAGATGTTTGGCAGTTGTACTTAAAGTAAGCTCACAATCATTAGTCTGAATGTAGTCGTCGGTTTTTTTTGTGAATGTACAACTTACTCACAGTTCTTGGTCTTACAAAATTTAAAAGTTAAGCTATCTATGATATTTTCCAATTGAAATTGATACAGATTGTCTTGACCATCCTTTTTGTAACGCTTTTCATATTTCGTCGCTTTCAAACCTTTAAGTTTAGAACAAGAATCAGATCGAGATACATGTACTAGTTTAGGCAAGCTAGATTTCGAAACCCGGTCTCCCTACGAAACATTCAAATGCGATTATTTAATGGATCTATAATTTATAATTCTTTTGTTGGAAGGCAAAGGTCGAAAGATATTGAAATTCACCAGCAAGTGTTCAAGCGTTTGTTCATAGCAAAGGTGTTCTTTTAAGTTAGTCAGCTCAGTTCAATTGTACCTTACAATACATCAGTTCAGGAATATGGAACAAATAAGAGTCGTATTGGGCTAGGCTTGTTTGCTACGCCTCATCATGTTGAGGTTGTTTGACTCATTTCCTGCGGCACAAATCTTACCACACTGACTCGCACATTTTGATTGATTCATCCATGAGTTATCCACCTTTAGCAATGTTTGATTTAGAATTCGATGTGTTCTACTATATTTTGCACGATTTGGGATAAGTTATTGTAATTCCTGTTAGATGTTTCACGATTTCCCAGAATTTGTTCCTTTTTTTGTTCCTCCGAACCTCATCTCGCGTTATTTCAATAAGTTTTTACTTGCCCTGGAACGAGTTTTGTTTACACCTGACTTTCATCGAGTTTTTCTTATAATTCAGGTTGTAGTTCTTTGTTCCTTAAGGCTTTGATCTTCTGACTTCATGTGAAGGTCAGATGAATTTGAAATGTGTACGTATCAGGTGAAAACTATCCGGTTTGTACACACAAAAATGTTGGCGTTCTTTTGAAAAATAGTTGCAACATCTACTGAAATCCGTAGAAGCAGTTTCTCAATGCACCTTGCCACTGGTATCATCGAATCCATCACCATAATCTCCAAAGAAATCCACGTGCAAATATAATTGTTTCTTAAAACTTCTTTCATTCGAAAAGGGATTTGAAATTTTCTCTATCGAAAGTAGTTAAAGAAAAACTTTTCATTCATTTATTCGTTCGAAACTCGAAAATCGCGGAACTAAAATAGGAAAATTAAAATTAGATATTGTATATTTCTCTTTTACCGTAAAACTTAAAACAATGAAAGTTATCCCAAATACACATAGAGCGCTCATCTTCCTCATTTGAATGGCATTTCAATAAAAACAAATGCACAAACTTTTGAGAGACAGACAGACACACGGAGAGAAAGTTGTGCGTCTCCTTCCCGGAATTCCTCTTTAAAATTGGTTTCGACACAAAAGATTTCGAAACGGAATATTTGCGCATCAGTGCAAGGGCCAATGATTTAATTAGTGTATTCAAAAATAATTAATTAAATCGCAACTTGGTCGTCATAGTTTCTCGGTGGAAGGGGAAAATAAAAATCCGCTTATTCAGTTAAATCCTTTCGCTTGGTTTTACTTTTAAATTTTTTTTTTGTTAGCTTGAATAAAAATTCCCTAAATATTTGTTTCCTTACCAATTTTTATTTGCAAAAATTACGTTTTCATCGTCAGCATTTTTAATGTTTAATCAATGATTGCAGAGGGAGGAAAAAAAGTATCCCTTTGTTCTTTGACTGAAGACATGGGGGTAGGTGACGTTAGGAGGATTATGTGATGAGTTCTTGTTGAATTGGGGACTGGCGTTTACATGGTTTACTCTGCACCCGCTGAGCTGTCTGGTGTTATGTTTGAATCCAAACTGGCGCAGTCGGATTCTTGTTCTTGATTTTCTGAGTAATTGGCAGCCTCCTGTAGTCGCATGAGCATGTTGAGCTGAAAGAAGAGGAAACGATAGGTAGTTTTAAATTTTCAGCAGTGATTATGAATTTGAGCAGTACAAGGACTATGGACAAACTTTGAAGGGGGCAAACCATCAGCGAGAAGTGTAGGTGGATACATAATCTAAAAATTTGTTTGCATAGCAAGGGTGTACAGTTGAACAAATTGGTCTAAGAAAACTTTGGGAAGATGCAGGGTCATTAGCAGTAAAAACAGACTGTTCAACGAACTATGGGATTACTTTAGGATGTGGTTTCCAGTCTTAAGTTTAAGATGACTATGCAACCATTAAGCTGTCCCTGAAAACTGGAGATCTATAGATTCTGCTTTGGCTATCAAGGATTAAAGGAGAATAAATGCTGAAACAGAATACGTGACGCATTCCAAAGTTTTCTTACATCAACATTCTTCACAATACTTGATTCACTATTGGTATTGTTCCAGGCTGCAAATAAGTAGGTAAGGTAGGCTATTATTGAAACATTTTTTCAGTTTCCTTGTTCCGAACAAGTAACACTTCGTTGTTATCTTGATAGATAGGTTCTGTGTCCTGATGAACAACTTTTATTTCCTCTCTACCTTCTCGACATATTTGCTTAATCTATAGTTTAAGTGCTACTGATGGGCTTTTTTAGATAAACTGAGAGGGCTCCCTGCCTGTCACATAAGCACATTCGCATCCTAACATTGTAAAGAGCTCGCTTGGGAATCAGATTTTATTATCTCAAGTTTCTTTGGGTATATTTATCTGCTTTTCTTGGTTTCTTTTGCATTTTCCCTAGATTTTATTTTAGATCTAATGTCTTATGCTTGATTTCTACTCCTACTTAGGTTACGAGAGAAGAAATTCTTTGGAAAATCTCATCAATAGAGACTGTAATCCTTATTTTGGGACCTCAACCAACTTAATGTGCGAAACTGGAGACAGATAGCTAAAGACGTTGGAGCCGCTTGATGATTGAGGCCCTGGTTCACCCCGGGCTGTAGCGCCACCTTAAGTAAGTGAGTAAGGGTCTCGTAAGATATTGCTCTTTCGGATGGAGGTGAATTTTGTCGACTCCACTTTTCACGTTATGAGCAGAATCCTGAACGAAAAATAATTTGCCTTTTCAGACGCCGAGAGGACGTGGGAGGTACAAAAAAGCTAAAGCAGACAGAAGACAGCAAGAGTTGAAAATAAAAACTGCAAGGTTTTGTACCACGGTAGGCCATGGTTATTGCCCCACGAGATATTTAAACCCGCGAATTTTGAGCAATGGAACCGAATTTAGAATACTTGATTAATTTCTCGATTTCCAACCGATGGCACCGATGAGATTAATGGGTAAAATTAAGTTCCGCTGTTTCAATTGGGTGTGGGAGTCTCGTTTCCATTAAAAGTCTCCAGCGCTCGCATGTCTTCCTAAGCGGTTTTCTGTCTCTGATATGTCCTCAAATTAAACTCTTATTTGATCGTGGCGTGGGAAATACGTAAACGATTTCGTTCAACTGGAGTTGCTTTGCGTGTAAGAGCTTTCACAAATCACACAAATTCATGGAACTCCAAGGTCTGGAGTATGAGGGCATATGTTAAAGAAGGTAAATTAACAGCTCATTTAGTTCTCAGGCTTGGTCTTCCTCCCACGCTTGTGATTAAGCATGTTTGTTAAAAGGGTAAATTAAGACCGCATTTAGTTGTCAGACTTGATTCGATAGTGATCTTCTGTCGCTAGAACACGCATTAGCCTGGAGATACATGGATATATGTACGCCACTTACAAGATAAAATAAAAGGTAGGTAAGGTTACAAATCACAAGGATTTGATAAATCGAAGAAGAGCAAGAGTAAATACAGCTGAGGAAAGACACCTTTAACAAATATTTCTGCCCATCGTTGCATAAAAGTGGATTCACACAAAACAATATGGAGGCGAAAAGCACTCAAGCAAACACTTTACAACAGCTATATGGAATCTTCTTAGAGACGACACCTAAAAATTAGCGATAGAATGTAGCTTACCACCTCAGGAGAATATATTTGCTGCTGCCTAAAAAGTCACTGCAGTGGGATGCATGCAACCGAAGCCTATGGAATCGAGTCCAATTCAACAATGTTTAGCTAAACAGCATTCTGAAAAAGAGACAGACATACCTGCCAACTATGAGGTCAAATATTACGGAAAAATATGGCAGCTAGGCGCTAGGGTTGAACATGCATTCTACCCAAATAATTTCGCCAAAGCAAAGGAAACGCTCATCTACAAAACGAAAAGAACCTGCACGACTACGTTCTAACCAAATCCTATCTAGCAGAGAGTGGGTTCTAAAGGGTGGTTAAATTTTAAGGGCCGATGTTGAATGTGAACCACACCTAAACGTCAAGTTTTTTTCTGCATTTCATTTGAGATTTCTCAATTTCAGACTAACTCAATTTGAACCATGGAAAGATACACAATCGAGCAACGCGTCAGGCTTATTATGAAAATGGCCGTTCAAATCAAAATGCATATCGTGCCCTTAGTGATTTTTTCGGTCAATTTAATCGTCCAAATGTGCGTACAATCGGAAAAATCGTGCAAAAATTTGAGCAAACCGGGTCTGTAGGAGATGTGAAAACACCAGTGCATGCTCGTACAGCTCGTACTGCAGAAAATATAGCTGCTGTTCGCGATAGTGTGGCTGAAGTGCCGGTCAGGCAGTTACTGTGAATGGTGTTCGCTATCGTGAGATTATAACGAACTTTTTATGGCCCGAATTGGAAGATATGGATGTGGACGATATGTGGTTTCAACAGGACGGTGCCACTTGCCACACAGCTAACGAAACAATGGCTCTTTTGCGGGAGAAATTCAATGGCCGTGTTATCTCACGTCGTGGCGATGTTAATTGGCCGCCACGATCATGCGATTTGACACCGTTGGACTTCTTTCTTTGGGGTTATTTGAAAGAAAAGGTGTACGTTGATAAGACAGCAACAATTCAAGAGCTAAAGGATGAGATAATTCGGCACATTAACGGCATAGAACCTCAATTATGCCTCAGCGTCATCGAAAATTTGGACCATCGGATGGAGGTGTGCCGCCGAGGTCGCTGCGGCCATTTGGCCGATATTTTGTTCCATACATAATTGAACCATACCAATATTATCATAATAAAAAGAAATGACAATAATTTCCTACATAATTTGTGTTTTATTCAAAATCAACATCGGCCCTTTAAACTTAACCACCCTTTAGAAGAATCTCTGTTCTTGTTGAATTATAGGACTCAGTAGCTCCTATTTTAGGGCGATTTAACACCAAATGGGAGACGCGACAGAAAGTCCTGATCTTTGGACGATGAATTTAAACGAAGAGACCTGAGGTTTAACTAAAAACGTATAAGCACCACGAGCGCATTGAGGCCAGTCCCAACAGTTGCCCTGACTTTGCTTCTACACACAAGAAACCCCGCACTATGTAGCACAGTCAGACTCAAAGAATCTGGGTGCCGGCACGACCTAACGATCATAGCAACATCCTGAACTCGTTACCATACGGTAAGGTCACGTTTCCAACCGACTACATCACACCCACACTTAACTTTAAGAAAAACTACCACGTAGAATTTCCCACCAGAACTCAGTGGAAGAAAAACGAAGTAGTGAAGGACTTCGACACGGTCATCTACACCGACGGATCAAAGATGATCTGCGATATGGCAGCCGGTGTCTACTCGGAATCACTGAAATCATCAAGATTATATCGCTTGCCGGATTTTGCCAGCGTCTTTCAGGCGGAATTACTGGCAATTCGAGAGGCTTGCACGCAACTCGAGCGTGACACAACGCAAAAACAAATCGATAGCAAAGCTGCTATTAAAGCTATTGATTCGGCTACCATATCCTCCCAACTGGTGCAGGAGTGCCGGAACGAAACCTTCAGGGGCACACTGCTCTGGGTTCCAGGGCACAGTGACATAAAAGAAAACGAACGTGCAGATGAACTGCTCAGGCAGGGCTCATCTCTACATGGCTCACTCGCGGCAAGGGTCCACATCCTGCTAGGAGTGGTTAAATACAAATACATTCACACTTCCTACACAAGGCCAACCTCCAATGGAGTTTTGCCAACGTTGACACAATTGAATTGTTTATCTGCAGCAAGGTTTCCAATTAGATCGCGAATGCTGTTATTCTTCAAGGACTTTTGCTATAGCTATGTACCATCATTGGGTTAAGGTTGCGATAATGGCAGTGCTACTGCGTGAGAAAAATATGACTTTTACATACGTCATTGAAGGACACCCTGTGATTGAGTTAATGCTTCTGTTCATTTACGAGAGAATGAAAGTGACAGAAGTTAACAAAACTGATAAACCTTACTATAATACAAACGACCATTTAACACCAACAAGTCAACAGAATACAAAATAAAAACTTACCAGAGGATCTTGAGCATCGCCATTGGTGACTGGCATTCCCTCCAGGCCGACATCTTCTGCATTGATTTGCCTTAGTGGCGGCACTGAGTCCGGTCCATATGGCCATGGATATGAATTGCGTATAAAAGCGGACGGATCATTCCAGGCACCACCACGACGTCCATACAATTGAACACCTTCACGCACTGCTTCGACTAGATACGGTGACAGATGATAGTTCCAAATGTCAGTGAACCAAACTTGTGAGTCCTTGAGGTCCAGTGGACACGAAAGAAACAATCTTGGACCGATTGTTACATCAGACGAACTGTGAATTTCCAGAAAACGATTAATGTGCTGCCAGACGGTTGGAAGCCATGCCAACACAGATGCTAACTCCGGTTGGTGATTCAAAGTTTGCAGTTCCAACTGGAAAAGACGACGACGAAGGAAACGTCCGAGAAATCCTTTGACCGGTTCCATATGATTCGCAGTGAGGACCTAGTTAGCAGGAAAGTTAGTCATTTCATTCTCATGCACAATTTGATTGACTTACCCATCGAAAGTTATGGTGCAGCTGCAAGTTAGTGGTGTTGCATGTTGCCTGAGACATTGTACCAATGATGCAGGGCAACTTAGCCGCTGGACCAGCACTCAGCAGACACGAGAAGACATCACCTAAAGCGGAGGCGTGATGTAAATTGTCTAAAATGATCACAGATGGTAGGTCGGCAGCCCCATTCGCAATGGATGCTTGTTCGGCTATGTGACCGAGGTATTGTCTAAGCTCCTTGGAGGATTTGTGGTCAACACTGGAAGAAAATGCATTTCAAATTACGTCACCTGGAAAGGAAGTGTTAACTTACTTGAAAGTGGCAATGGCTTCTGAAGGGTTTCCACGCGCCGATCGTGCGACCAAAAACTCTGCCAATCGCCTTGCAAGGTAGGATTTACCCGTGCCACTGGGACCGCACAGAATCAATCGCCGATGCTCGGTCAGAAGGCTGATATAACGATGCACTATACTCCTAGGAATCAAGCTGTCAAAGGCCAGACTTCCCACGCCTTGCAGGCAGATGTACAACGATCGAACATTTCCCACTATATATCCGCATGGCAGCAGCTCTGGGAATCCCATCTCAGGGCCGCGTTTGGCTTCACCCAAGTGATACGATGTTATCGAGTCTGTGTTCAGACCCAAATTTGTGCCCGGATCAATCCTCGAAACGTAATCCTTGAACGTCTTTCTCACAATGTAGTCCAGATTCTGCCATGTGGTCTTTCCGGAAATGTACGTGTAAGCGATCACAAACTCATTCAGTGTGGCGCTGGGAAAGGACTTTCTGTCTTCAAAGCCATTCTCACTGCATTCACCGTCCTCACCCTTGCGATAGAAGTCATCCGTTTCCAGTATCTCCTCGTAATATTTTGGGAATGACTCAGGCTGTCCGAGATAACAAGAGATGGCTAACTTCTTGCCATCTGTGATATCAGGAACGTCTTCAACGCCGGTTGGTAGATGTGCGGGACTTGGAGTAGGTTCGATGGCAGGTGGTGGTGGTGTTAGGTCAATGTGGGTCGTTGGACTAAGTGGTGGAGGTGGAGGCTCTGGCGCCGGAGCTGGTGGAATGTTCTCTTCTTCGACTTCCTCTTCTAGTCTCTTTGGCAATTCCATTGGTGGCCGAGAGTTACCATCGGCCAAGCTGTAGCGTCTTGACTCCCCTATCGATCCACTCGGGCTGATGGCGTTTCCCAAAGACGCTTCACTCCCCGCCAGTGATCGACTGGTCACAAGCTTTTGCAAACGTTCATTGTTTTGCTTGAGACTTATCATCTCAGCACGCATCTTCATAACTGTGTCCTTCAAACTCTCCAGCTGCGATGCTGAACTCAATGCCTCCAATCGAATGTCGGTCAGAACCAGGTCTTTCTCTCGGAGTTGCTTCTTGAGTTCTTCGACCACTTGATGCTCTTCGTGGTCAATAGCGTCTATCGGTTTGGCATTCTCAATAAGAGTGACTGTCTTCTGAGGACTGTTTTTGGTTGGTGAAGATGGAGTTTTTGAAGTCGTGCTTCCAGCCGAATCATTCGCCACTGACCCATTGTTCGGAAGCTGCTGGTGATGACCATGGTGATGGTGATGATGATGATGCGATTGATTGCTTCCAGTTGATTGTTGATCAGCGTTACCGAGCCCATGAGGACCGCCAATGTGACGGTTTGTCTTGGAGATTTTTGCATTTCGTGAGAATGCCTTCGTAAAGGAGCTCCGCAACCATCCCTTTTTCTTCTTCTTATCCTGAGCCGAGCACCCTGAACTGATTGAATTCAGTGAGCACATAGAATCTGAGCTATGGTGGCGTTGCATTGAACCCGGAATTCCCGAATTGCTACCATTTGTTGCTGATTGTGCTCTAGGATGAAGATTTGGCAGTTGTCCTGGGGCTTTACTACCCGGAAATAGGGGATCTCCATTAGCTCCATTTGGACACATTTGATTGGTGGCCGTTTGGACGCCCATACTTTGCATATGAGCTGTCGTAAGTCCTGCCTGAATCGATTGCTTTCGAAGGAGTTCAATCGTTTGTCGCATATCGGTTAGTTCGCCATCTTTTCGTTCAGCTGTGGCGGTTAGTTGATGCAGGCGCTGGGTCATATTGGATAGACTCTGCTCAAATGCTGCCACCACATGAGCCTGCAAGTATAAAAGATGAACATTTTGATTAGTTAAAGTCGTAAAGAATGGTAGGAAGGATTTTCAATAAATATAATCGATGCAAGAACAAAACGAAGATCCTGATCTACACCAACTAACAGCAGTTCCACAACGCATTTCCTAAATTAGTCATACCAGCCAAGAGTTAACTTTTTCCGTGTCGTGGAGTGCATTTCAATTTCTCCCCTGTTCAACGGCGTTTGCAAAGAACCAACACCATAGACAGACACAAGGAAATAACTCTTCAATAGGAACCCAGCTGTGTGTGACGACTTCTGGAAGTCGCTGACTCATTATTGATTCCCACAAAGACAAAGGAGCTTGTTACCCCTTTGCGCCTCTATCGATAGAGGAACACGAAACGACTATAAAACAAAACAATTCAATCATCCAGAGCCAGACCCTAAAGACCGGTTTAAAGGTTGCCTCTAACGTTTGCTGTGTTGTTCCTCGTATCCGATTTCACCTTGACGGATGAGTATTTAAGCCGCGATGACGAGAGGGAACAGGTGCTGAATATGTAATTAGCCATCCTACGGATGCATTTATCCAACGATGGCTACGAGGTGGAGTGAAGGAAATTTGTATGCACTCAATGATGCATATGGGGTATCTCTCTCATCGTTCTTTTCTTCTTCTTTTTTCGTGAGTCTGTGTCTGCGACGACCGACGTGTACCGTGTTGTGCCGACTTCGACTTTGTTTGATAGTGGATTGCTATATTCGTATGTGTGCGCTGGGGGGTTAAATATGATTTATGTCTGGCGTTTCTGATGAAGTTTTAACGGGTAAGTGCCCTCGCTTGCAGCACCAAAATGTCCAACAACGAGGACAACTACTACAACGACGATGATGATGGGAAGCATGATGATGGACGACTACCGTTTGGCGGAAGGTAAGGGTGAATGTCATCGCTGATGTTTGAATAGAGTTCCATAGATGAGTATGGAACTCTTTCAAGCTGAATAATTAAAATCGATTGGGTGGAAGGAATATGTCCATGGATATGGAATTGCTTTGAGATTTAGATTGATTTACCAGTATCGACGGTTATGGCAAGGATTGTCGTTTAGGATTTTCTAACGAAAGACGGTGGAGAAACTGCTTTTGATTGAAAATTGAAAGATAGAGATTAAGAATCATTCTAGATAAGAGTTGCGGAAGAGGAATTTGAAGTTGTTTGTATTTTAAGCCGTACAAGGTAGGTATATCGATTACTAAAGCGATGCTCAACAGCATGATTCAGGTTTTAACCTGACAAAGCTCAAGTGGCGTTTGAATTTAGAGAAGCATCGGCAAAACCTCTTACATTCCACAGGTAATTACGTTGCGAAGGACATGATGTAGTTACATTTGAATATGCAATAGGGGATGTGGTTACTGTGATATTTGGAAGCAAGATCACATAAGGGCACTTAAGAAGTATGCATGCAATGGGCTGCTTATGCAGGCTTCGAGAAAATCCACTTTGGCATTCGACAACAGCTGGGGCCAGAAGTGTAGGTAACGTGACGAATAGATAATGACAAATCTTAAGAAGTGAATTCAGTCGAATAGGTTAGCTTCCGCTCAGGATCCGCCGCATTATCTGGTTTTTATCGACTTCAAAGAGACATTCGACAGCGTGAATCGAGATCTAATTTGGTTGGCCTTGTGCCGTGATGGTATTTTATAAATACCCTAGCTATTTTCAAGGCTGCACCCGAAAGTGCTTAGTCGTGTCCTATACAATGGCAGGATGTCAGAGGGCTTTAAAGCCTAAAACATGGTACGATAGGGCTACATCCTTTCACCACTGCTATTCCTGATGGTTATCAGTTATGTTATCCTAGCTTTGACAGAGAAAAGCCGAGGTGTACGAGGAGGGGAGACATCTTATTTGAAACATCTGGACTACGTGCATTGTCTGCTTTTACACAGGATTATGGACCTATATTAAAGGCTTCACTGAGGAAAGAAATGCGGTGAAAACTCAAGGCTTCTGAACTCGAAAGTGCAACTAAACATTGCTGGACGTGAGGTCGAGTTCTTTTTCTCAAAAGTATGCTTTTGTCAAAGCAAAAGTAATGTTTTCGGAACAAAAACTATTCTAAGACTGTTCTTCTCCAACGATGAGTCAGTACCTTCTTCTTTCCGAGTGTAGTATGGATGTACTTGAGAAGTGACCAGTTCTGTCACTCTTGAGCTGTTAACTTTTGTACATGATTATGTATAAGCACAGTACTAGAGATTTTGTGGCCAAACCAAATCTTGAACGTAGATATCAAAATACGGTGAAGGAAACGACAACGACGCTTTGCAGAACTTAGCACAAGACGCGTTGTTGACGCCCTAGGGGTTGAATTGTGTTCTGTGACAAAGCTATGAAAAATCTCCGAACCTTAGCAGAGGAGGAACTCAGAAGTCGCAGTTGTCTTAGTTGATTTTCTGTGCATGTTACCTGTCAGAGGGTGTCTTGTTTGTCAAATGATGGAAATTAAAAAGAAGTCTTAAACTCAATACCAGAAAAGGAACGAAAAAAAGTGAGCACCGAGGGTTACCATTAGCCACATTATACCTTAAGCGCGCCAACCTCTACCTTTTCTGGTTAATCCCTATAAATCTGACGTGTGTGCACGCTAACCATTCTAATTATGATATCATTTCATCGTCTCTCACCACACATGTCATAAATTGTCGCCCCGTATGACGAGATGATATTAATAAGGCACACCCTGTCGACGGTTGCGAAATCAACATAAATAACAGCATGTACCTCTTTTTAGGGCCAAAAATCCACAAGGGTATTTCTGTTTGCCGCCGTATGTACATATATCACACGACGCGACGTTTACCTTTCTCATTTATTTTTTATTCATTTTCTGATTGATCACAGGGAGCAGGGGCGGCTACAGAACAGTCATTTGTGTCTACCCGCAGAGTGAAATCCTTTGGCAGCTTTCAAAGACTCTCTGACACTGTGCGTGACATTGTCAATATTTTCTTGTACTTTTCGCTTCTTTCTTCTATTTTTCTTGTTTTCTTTTGAACTCTTTGTCTTTCGAGTTAAGGCGATTAACGCAAATGGCATCTAGTTGAGCGAATATGTCGAAAGGTGACCAAAGTGCTTATGCTAATGCGGTTAAAAGTGTTTAGTGTTTTTTTTTTTAGGGGGCGTCTAGCTGTTTGTTGTTCTTTCATTTGTGGTTTTCGTTTTGTGATTCTTTCACGTATTGTGTTCAAATCGTGTTCGAAGAGTGACTTTTAGTTTCCTTAGCCCTTTCCCTTGCGTGACTTACTGCAAAACAAATGAATTTCGAGGATAAAAGGTTTTTGCAAATGCATATGGGATTTAATGTCCCATAAAAACCAACACTTCACATCAAAACTTTATTGTGCCCCTGGAGTGGATTATATAGGTATAGCATCTGGATTGAAGTTTCATTTCTTTTTTAACAGCTTCTTTGGATAATTATCAAACTTAACAACTTGTTTTTGCGAATAGAAGGCGCTTAATCGAGGAATGCTGACGCCAGTTATGACGTCTTATGTTTCACTTGCGACAGAACGACGACATAAGGTTCACAATAAAGCCATGTGGTCATTGAAAAGCAATCAAAATAGAACTTAAGTGACTTGGCATAGCACATGGTTATAATTTGTCAGAAGAGCGAGCTAATTGAAGAAGCTTAAACCTAAGCAGTATTCAAGTATGAAATACAGTCATAGACTTCTGTAGTCTTAGAACGAAATGGTACAGAGATGGTACGAAAAAAAAGTCAATGAAGTCGTTATGATGACGAGGAAGCTCTGAGCTAGAGAATTTTTCTAAGAGACTTTGTTAGTCAATCTGTAGATATTTTAATTTATAAGAGACAACATGACAAAAAAAAAACTTTCCAACTTCTGTTAATAGTTTGCGGCATTCTTCTGGAAAAGACGGCAGAGAACTTATTGAAATGCTCCCAAGAACTTCAAAGTATTAGGCTTAAGTGATACCACTATCTGTGACGGTTGTAGAAATGACTTCTATTTGTCTTGCTGGTAGGACCTGTTTTTGTGTCTGACTGCTCCAGCGTTGTGTTTCAACATCCCAATAGAAAGAGACACCCACTGAAGAAGTGTGTGTAATGCGTTTTTAGAAGTGGGATAGTTTGTAAGTTTCTTGTCCTAGTTCGTATACGAAAGGAGAGATATACACTGAGGTGTATTTTTTGCCTAGGGGGTGGTGGAGAAACGTTAATGCGCACAAGAAACATTCCCGATCTGTTTTAAGTAGTGTTAGACTTATTCCTTCCGGGACCGCTTTGGCATTACTTCAGAGTGGTGTCGTCTTCTTTCCCCACTGGGGACCACCTTTTTATATTTTTTCTCCTGTTGCGAGTGGACTCTTTCTTGCCGGTGAGGCTTTTCATCAAGCTTATAGAGTTTCATGAGGGTATGGACGAGAATGCTCCAGCTAAGAGGATCTTTGAATCCCAGCCACCTGGTTCGCGAAAAAAAGGAAGACCGAACCTCCGGTTCGTAAGGACGGAAAGCGACACTAGTTCAGGCTCAGACCCTCCAAGGGTCGCTGGCCCGATAAGTAGAAAGTAAGTAGTATGTTTGGTCTTCCTCTCTCTTTTTTGTTTAAAGTACCTTTTCCATGTGGGCCCATTCTGGGCGCTCGTTGACATTTGTGCAGCTATGTTGCCCGGAGTTGTAATGCTAATCATTGATTCCAGTGCTCTTCCCATCTGCTGCAGACGAAGAACGTGTGGTCTGAGAGTCACCGTACTGGCAAGCTGGACTGCTTGTTTTGCCCGTCTTGTGGAAGTACGCGTTGAAGCACATATGTCCGGTTAAAAACTGGGTAACGTAATAGTTTATCTCACCGTGTTTCCGTCCCTTCCATTCAGCAACGTTTGAGATCAGCCTCGCGGTCCATCGCCCTTTACTATCCGAGCTTCATTTATCTTGCCACTGCTGTTTGGTGAGTTCTTTTGCCGCTTTTGTTGCCGCCTCTACTCCAATTTCCTTCTTTTTGTCATAGACGTTCTTTCTCTCTGCCGTCAGGAGGTCAAGTCGAAAGATCACTCCCGCGACTACGAGGATGGCTGATTCGGAGACCGTTCGGTACAAACTTGCGACTCGTAGGGCTCCGCGTCTCTGTATTGCTTCCTGTATTCCTCTTGTCGCAGTGAATCGGCCAATATTTCATACCCATACAGGAGACCCTTCGTTTGCCGGCTGCGGAACTACCTACTTTTGCCATTAATCAGGAATTAGTCTACTAAAGACATTAACAGAAAGATGTTGTCAGTGTCTATATGGGTACTAACTGGCTTTTGCTTTTAGGCTTAACACAAGCTTAGACAGAGCAACGAATCAATAAGTCTAGGTCGACTTAACAATTCAATTTTGTTAAGAATCAATGACACTGAAACCATGCAAAGGACCACATTGTATCCAAAGTCATTACGATTGGCAAAACGTTAATCCACCCTCGTATTGCATGCACAATAAAGCAATCGACCACACCGTAAAAGGACATGCACTGGTACCTAAATTAATGACGTGTGCATGGCAAATTTATGAGCAATAAAATATCCCAAATGACGTCTGCACTTAATGTCCGGCTATATAAAATGAAAAAGTCTCCAAATTAAAGGTTAATCGTGTTCTACGATGCTACACTGCTCCACACATACCCAAAGTATATCCAACGTGAAAAGATTCTAAAACTTGAAGTAGTGTGTACAAGTATGTAATGGAATTTTGCTTAATCACCACCATCTTTAATTAAAAATGAATTATGACCAAGTCAGGACAACGGGAAAATTTATTACTCAAAAGAAGCATACAAATTCGAAAGGATTTTAATATTTTTTTATTATTTTTTTTTTCGAGAGAGTGTCACCCCGAAAGGTCCTGCGATAACAGCGAAATAATTTCAATTATGAGTGGAAAAATTCCATTAGAGCGGATGAATTTATGTGGAATCATTATGAAAGTATGCGACGCTAATAAAGTGAACCCCTACCGCGTAATGCTGGTGGGGCTGTAGTTAACTTTGCATGCGGAAATAATGTTTAATTACATTCCACAAGGGTAGTAGGTACCTACCGCTGACAGTGTCATCGTTCAAGCGTGTGTATGAAAGAAAGTATGTATCAGGTATGTATGGGAATTTCGTTAAATAAATCATGTGGAGCTTTTGGATTTATAGCAATTAGCCTTAGCCCTACCAAAGATACGTTCGTTAAGGGATATGATGGCACAGGACATACCCGTATTGGGTTTAGATTTAGGAATACTAAACCTTCACAGTATAACCCCTTTTTATGGGCTTAATCAGATGAAACACAGAACTTGTGCATGATACCTTAAAATCGAGAATGAGAATTGGCAATATTCATCGACCATATCCTACAGAATTTGAGTTCCGGTCGCTATAGTTTGGATCACAAATCAAGGGAGGTAAAGCGTTTTTCATTGGGGGCATAACAATTTTATATTTTAATACAAACGCACCCTTAAACTTGTTTTATGATCTGTCAATGCCAAAACGTCAGTCAAGGTTTACATTTTTATCATGGTGAAGTTCACGAACGAGCAACGTTTGGAAATTATTAAAAATTTCTACCGGAATTCTGAGTTGGTGGTTGGCACTTTAAGAGCGGTTACTCCAATTTTCGGTCGTTATAAGCGTCCCACCAGACAAGCTGTTCGTGCTATAGTGGATAAATTCGAGTCAACATATTCACTATTGAATGTTCCTGTGCCAGTGAGACAACGCACCGGTCGAAGCACCGAAAATATCGCACCTGTAAGTGCTTTAGCTCAAAATGAGCCAAATCAGTCGATTCCACGCCGTTCACAGGAAATCAGGAATCTCTCAGTCCACATTGTGTCGGGTTTTATGTAAAGATATTGACCTACATCCTTACAAGATCAAATTAACTCAAGAACTGAAGCCTCTTGATCATTCGAAGTGCCGAAATTTCTCCGATTGGGCTCTGCAAAAGTTTGAAGAAAATCCTGAATTTCATCAAAAAATCGCCTTCAGCGACGAAGCTCATTTTTGGCTTAATGGCAACAAACTCACATGTGCTTCAAAAGAGTCCATTGCATCCACAAAAAATTACCGCGTGGTTTGGATTTCATGCCATAGATGTGATTGGACCGCACTTTTTTGTCGATGAAAATGACCGCCATGTTACGGTCAATGGAGTTCGCTATCGTGCCATGTTGGAAGACTTTTTTTTGGCCAGAATAGGACGGACTTGACATCAGTCATATGGGGTTCCAACAAGATATTTTCACATGCCACACAGCTGGTCAAACAATTAATCTATCAAAATCTAGTCAATGAAAGCAAGCCCCCTACATCCAACTATCAACAAGCTGAAGAGCAACACAACAGCCGAATGTGATGGCTTGGCAGCTAGAAGTCATGCTTTGATATATAAAAGCATTTTGGGTGCACGTTAGCATGCTCAACGTCAGACTTCTTGTAGCATATCCCTGCTTAATTTCGAATACAAAGTCCGGCTCGGAACGTCTTGAGTCATTTTGCATTATGGTGATTGGAACTCACACACACAATGGATCCTTTGAGATCCAAATGAGGCTGAACATAAGTGCAGCCAGCCCTATAACCTACTTGGAGCTCTCTATGAAGATGGCTAGTTTAAGAACCACCTAGAAAGGGAAAGGAAGAAGTTATTTGAAGGTCCTCCCTACTACCGAGAGTACTCCATCCTCTCATAGCTAGTGCAGAATACTCGCAATATTGAAGGGGAAGTTTGGTAATCGTGTAATCTCGAAGATTGGTCCGGTCGAATGGCCACCGGAAAACCCCTTTATAAGTGGCTGTCTGATAAACCCTACCAAAAACACAAGTAGCGCTAGTGTGCCTTTTTGATACCACGACTCACATGACCAGGGCTGTTGATGGGTGCGACTTACAGGCGAATTTTCAAAACTATTCTGTGGATTTGAGAAAGTTAATGATGTTGCAAAATTGTATGTCAGAAATCTATGATAATTCCTTAAAAAAGTATTTGCCAAGTGTCAGATACTTGGTTCTAGCTAGTGCCGGGCAGTTACAGACAAAGTGGAATAGGGTTCCCTTTTTTTGTATATCGTTGCAGCTACGGCAATCAGTATTAAAGGGGATACCTACTTGGTAGCGTGTAATGCAATTCACCAGTGGGCTGTGATAATTGCTGCAATTCTTGCTGTCTTGTTGCGGGTTCACTTGATCTTTTGATTGAAGGTGGGTCAATAAGTCTAGATATGACACAGTTTTCTATGCTGCTTCATCTAAAGTTGGCAACTGAAAAATTACTTTGTTGATAAGTCCAATCGGGGACAAACTTAATCCGCAAGTGAACCATTTCAAGACGAAGTGGGATAGAAAGAGGATACCGATGAACTAGCTAGGCGCTGATCAGTCTTTAACAGCTCCCTTACGGGAAGTTAACTTTCTACTCACGGCTGTCAAGGGTAGAATCATTCCACATTAAGTCTAAAAGAAAGACAAAGGTCTCCTCATCAGTAGAACTTATGCAGACAATTGCGCTAATAGTGCAGCAAAACTCGATACTTCATTCAACACACCCTGCTACAATTGCAAGGATGTGAACACAGAAAAAACGCTTCTTTTGTGGGTTCCCTTGGATCGAGCAAAGTATTGATTGACAACCTGTCCTTTAAAATCGACAAGATGGATGGAGCTGCGTATGCAAATACATTCACCTAAACAAAATGGTCACGAGAGTTGTGATAGAAAAACGGCGCAGTGGAATGCTCAAGTTCCTCTATTTTGGCAGAAGATTTAGGATATTGAATACCTTACAAAGCAGGTATGGCTTTTGTCACTTCTGAAACTTTAGAAAGTACCTACACTTGAGATAAAAAAGTTAAGGACACATCCACTAGGAAACCACGGCACAAAAACGTTTTCAAGTCGCAAGGCTGTCATTCCAGTTGGTGAAGTTAAAGCAGTTTAACAACAAATAGACAAGAAGGGCAAAATCTTAAATCTCTGGAATGTGGGAGAAGGCCTTATCAATACTTCCTCACTAAATTCACCATCAGTACGTCGACGTCAGAACACCTAGGACGTCTTTGGGAGCACATGTGGTAAGTATGTACAGAAGGGACCTGCAGTTTTAATTGCCAACTCATTGCTCGCCAAGAGGTAGTGCCGCGATTAACTTTCGATTGCTTTACTAAGTCCTTTCGCTTAGCAACTCAACGCACTAACCACTTGGCCCCAGCTACTACTCATAATGTCGAAAGATCATGGTACATATTGTCCTTAGATGTCTCTAGGTGCAGTCCTTTTTTGCTGTCTTTCTCCTTTAACTAGGATCCTTACAGGTTTCAAGCAAATCACACCGAAATGGAATTGTCCAAGGTACCAAGATGATTGTTTACCAATATCTTTATTGAATGATACCGTCTCAAGTGGATTGCAGAAGGATAGGCGGTCTAACCAGGATTTTTACAAAAACAAAACAGAGCGCTAGATACTACTTCGGTACGAACAAATGTAAACGTCATCTGGAAAGACTGCTGTGATGGCCAATTCGTAGAAAAACCTTATACTCTTCCAATGTAACTGCTAAGCTTTTACTTAAGAGTTAAAGCTCTAAGTTCTAGGAAACAATCTTTCTCCAGAATCATTGTAAAATCCCATGGGTTGCAGCTATCGAGCCCCACCTCTTGGCAACCAATGACAAACCCACAACAGAATAATCTGTCATGGAAAAGCTTATCAATCCGCCGTTAAGAGTCGGAAATAAAACTGTAGGTCCGTTCCATTCGTACGAAAAATATAACATGCACAACATAAAAGGATGCGAGAAGCCAGGCCTTGGCCTTCTACGGCCTGTCGTGCCACATATTTGTGTTTGCATTTGTTTTTGGGTTGCAGCTAAGCTATGACATGGAACGAAGTGGTTCGGCAGGCAGTCCACTTCTTGACATGATATGACATGATAGGTAGAAGAAATATCGATCTGAGCGTGCTGAGGTATCCACGCAGCCAAAAGGAAATCATATAGAGCTATGCTACACAGAAAGACAAGGGTTGCCAATTACACCATAAATCAATGATTTCTTCGATCTAAACATCAGATTTCGTTCTTCATTGCAGTCACCAGCTACTGAATTGGAAATCGACTCTACTCTTTCTACATTACAATAGAACTGTTGTGACTCATTGAACCAAACAACAACTTCCTTAAACTCCATCGAATCTACCATCAGTGTTGTAATGATGCACTTGACACTCTGGTCCTCTCAGACATCGACTTAAGTGGTACTTTAAAATCACAAACTGCAACGGAAGCTTATAATTTAATTCACGCTTGAGTTACAACAACCGAAAAACCAAGCCTCTTCATGCTCAAGCTGCACATGAAACAACGTGAACCAACCGCCTCTTCTTCCAATTTGACGCCATTGAACTTGAAATGGTTCGTTAATGTAGCCCCAGCTGCGAAACGCCAAAACCAGATGTGGATGCACAAAATACAAAAAAAAAAAAATCTTTTGCAATCGTGAGAATGTTTTCATATTCATTCCCAGAGTGGTTCTTCAGTTTCGCATCCATTTACTTATTGTTCCACTTACCCAAGAGAGAAGAGAGTACAAGGACTGTATTGCAATTTCTATTAAAAAAAAAGGGGAATTTCATGCTTCATGCCACAATCAGTCTTACTTTACTGTATCTGTCTGCAAAGTGCTACTGCGGCTGCAATCAACAGTCGCTAAATGGACAAAAATAAATAATATTTGCAAAAGGGTGCTATTCGATGCGAAACATGAATTAGATAGGGTTAAACGATATGACAATGCGAATACGGTATGATCGTGAGGTTTGTTTCTACTCGAAACTGACTATCTAAAGACGGAAATATCCTAGTGTAAAAGAACAATGAACGTTATTTAAATTGGGACTTCACAGTGCAGAATACACTTGAAAAAAAAAGGGGAATTTCATGCTTCATGCCACAATCAGTCTTACTTTACTGTATCTGTCTGCAAAGTGCTACTGCGGCTGCAATCAACAGTCGCTAAATGGACAAAAATAAATAATATTTGCAAAAGGGTGCTATTCGATGCGAAACATGAATTAGATAGGGTTAAACGATATGACAATGCGAATACGGTATGATCGTGAGGTTTGTTTCTACTCGAAACTGACTATCTAAAGACGGAAATATCCTAGTGTAAAAGAACAATGAACGTTATTTAAATTGGGACTTCACAGTGCAGAATACACTTGAAAACAGAAATTGGAAGCCAAAGCTCTCTCAGAAAGCAAAAATGATGTCAAAGTGCCAGTAACACTTTAGTTTTGTTGCTTACAACTTGCTAGGCAACATTTTTGTATAGCGTTCAACATTGCATGCGAAAAGTCTAACGCCCGTATTATTGACAAAACTAGTTTGAAAGGCATTTCGATTTCAAGTTTTGAACAAATCGGTATTATTCACACGAATTTTGATTCATAAAACTCGCAATTTTAAAACTAATTTTGCTTAAAACTCGAAATTCATAAAACTAGAAATAGCTGGTTTTGAGAGCGGCAAAACTAGTTTTAACGCTATTTCATATTATTGACCTGAAAATAAAACGTGAAACTAATTTGACAATGAAACCCAAATCAGTTGGTACTGCGCGAGTATTTTTTTGGATGAAGACGACGATGATTAGCTCTTCGGTAATAGCATATCTGACAGCGACGAAGAATAGGTCTATGAGACTCAGTTCCCATATATTTGGCTCATACACATTGTGCAGCCATACAGCGGAAAGCGATTATCTTTTTTCATTTTTTGGGGTCAGGAAGCTTCGATCATAATGTTACCGATGCCGTGTGAGTATCTCAGCCAACCATCAGGTATATTCGCCCAGATAGTCAGGCAGCGATAAAAGCCATCGAAGTTGGTAAAGCAATGCCGCAAGTCTCTAAACGATATCGCTAACAGATGAGGTGTTTCCCTGTACTGTTTTTGAGGACACGGGGACGCACAGGGCCACTGCAGGGTGGCCGAGCGAGCAAAGGCGGGAGTAGGTCAGAACTTCTTTGTAAATAGCGGAAAATTGTCTGGTACTCTAGAATTGATAAAATTCCACCTCGATGCCGAAGCCAGAAGAATGGCCATTAATAAGTGAATAGTATCAACACTTGTCTTTTTTCGAGACATATCTGGCCTTACCCGGATCTTAAGTGAACAGAAAGACTTCTGTCCATAAAAAGGTCACAGGTTCGAGCCTCGGCAACACCCAAACGTTTCTCACGGCACCACCTCTTGGCAGACAAACCTCTGAGAGTCACGAAAAAGCTTATAAATCCGCTGTACGGAGTCGGTAATTAAACTGTGGATCCCCCCCATTCGTGTGAAAAATATAACACACACAACAAGAATGGTTGAGAGAAGCTCGGCCCTGCCTCTCTACGAGCTGCCGCACCAAATATTTGTTTCTGTTTGTTTAGCGCCAAAAAATTGTCAACAAATGGCTGTCAAATCACATGTTTTGACACTATTCGATAAGTTTATATCAAAAAATGTATCAAAAAGCGATAAAACTAGTTTTATGCCCACAAAACTAGAAATGCGTTTGAAGCCCCAAACTAGTTTTATCACCGAACGTGAATAATACCGATTTTTTTTTAAAACTAGTTTTGGTGTATTTTGAAAAAAATTCGGAGCAAAACTAGTTTTCATGAAAACTAGTTTTATTTCGAGTTACCTCAGCTTTGGAAAACCTCTTTCATAACCCTGATCCACAAAAAAGGATCAAAGAATGAAATAACCAATTATCCTATTGTTAAACACTCCCATAAACCCTAACTCTTTGAAAGTCTATTGGTTGAAGCTCTAAGCTTTCAGTGCAAATCTTTTTTTTTTCCTAGACAACATGGTTTCCTAAAAGGTAGGTAAACTACCACAAACCCAGTCGAATTCGTGTCCGTTGCCCTCTCAGTCCTCGAGAACGGTAACGAAGTTGACGTTATTGCAACCGATTTTAGCAAGGCTTTTGTTAAAATCTCGCATCAGCTAATACTTTTCAAACTATCTGCCATCGGTTTCAAATCCAGATTGTTGAAATTGATATCTTCTTACCTAGAAAACTCTGCTCCGTTTTTTAACCACCTCTGGTGTTCCACAAGACAGCCATCTAGGTCCCCTTCTTTTAATACTAACTATTAACGACCTTGTCTGTCTCTCTTTACGTCGACGATACTAAATTTGTGGATACCATTTCCTCACCCCAAGACTCCATTCTCCTTCAACAAGAGCTCGATAGTTTTTCATTCTGGTGTCAAATGCCAATCCATCAAATTTTCACTTAAGCGGCACCAATCTTCTCCCCGACGTTACCATTTGCACAATCAACCTGTCTTCCCTGTTCAATTTCTTCGCGACCTCGGCATTTTGATGAGATGAGATGAGATAATTCTTAAAGCCAACTCTGTACAAGGCTTTGTTAAACGGTGGTCCAAAGAATTCATCAACCCATACGTAACTAGGTCGCTCCATATTACCTTTGCGCCCTGCTAGAGCAAGCCAGTCAAGTGCGGTCCCCGTATCATTGTTGCACATCTCAAGAATCGAAAGCATGCATGTCGTTTTTTTTTTTTTTTTTGATTTGCTCTTTGAGGTCTGCCCTGGAACGACGCTTTTATTCTCTCTCCCTATCAAAACCGCCTTCAACTCATTAACTTTAACACCTTTGAGGAACGCAGAGATGCAGCCGATATTCTCTTTATTCATCGTCACTTCACAACTCTATTTTCCTCAAAACTAACCCTCGTTATCTACGGTAAGAACCCCTCATCTGTTCTATCTACCAATCCACCACACTTCCTATGGCTCGAACGAACCGATCCTCCCGTATGCTACGAAAGATTAACTGAGGGAATCCTCCAAGTTGGGCAGTGATAATACGGGCCACGGGGGAATTCTTTACAGTAACATAATCATCCCTAGCAGTACGGACTTCTGGTGGGATCTGAGATGAATCTGCGATAGAGATGTACACTGATGGATCTAAAACAACGTATGGTATGGGAGCAGGAGTCTTCTCCAATGCACCTGACTTAAATATTGCCAAGCGACTGCCGGATCACTGTAGTGTATTTCAGGGGGAAATTATGGCAGTCCGAGAAGCTGCGGCTTGGCTTTCGATTAAAGCGGTAGATGATAGTGCTATTGATAGTCAAGCAGTGATTAAAGCCTTGGAATCACCGACAGTACGATCCAAGTTGGTAAAGCAATGCTGCAGGTCTCTGAACGAGATCGCTGACAGTTTTGACGTCTCTCTGTGCTGGGTTCCAGGACACAAGGACGTTCCGGGCAACTGCAGAGCGAACGAACTAGCTAAGAAAGGCTCGGGTCAGATCCTCTCTGAAAATAGAGGGGAACCGCTTGCCTCTCTAGAATTGATAAAGTCTCATCTTGATAGTGAAGCTAGAAAAATAGCTAATAGCAAGTGGAATAATGTCAACACATGTCTTCTGTCGAAGCAGATCTGGCCTAAGCTGGATTTGAGGAGAAAAACAGGAAGACTTCTGTCCGTGAACAGGAGACTTATAAGAATTATAGTAGGAGTCCATACGGGGCATTGTCTAATTGGCAGGCATGCCATGAGAATGATGATAACGAATTCCGTAGAAGCTGCAACGACTACTCACCGTCTTTGCACATGCCCTACTCTATTGAGGCTGAGGAGGAAAACACTAGAATGTACTTTTTCAATGACCTCAACGACCTAGCCAGACTCGAAATCTTTATAATAAAGAGTTTTGCATGTGGGTTGAATTGGTTCTGCGGTACAGGATAGGGTTTACACCGATACGGTTACCCAGAACTTATACTCCTTTTCTCCTATAGAAAATTCCACATGTGAGGTTTCTGAGGCTGGTTTCCGGTTTCTACAAGCGATTCTGCCGCCCAACCTAACCTTACCTAACCTAGGCTTGAGTGCAAAGAATGAAGACACATGAGAAACTAAGTCCTATAAGTCACAGAGGTGACCGGCAGGCTTGAAAACCGGAGGATTTATGTAAGATGATGCAAATAGATGTTATCGAAGCCGTTCTATCTCCAACATCATCACCCAATGCAGGTTGAACCTCGAATGCCACCAGCAGGCTTACAGCAACCAATTAAAAAATAACTTGAAATACCGAACTCTTTCCTCACAAGTTGAATGATGAAATAAGGAAAGTTATTGTGTATCCAACACCATCTCAGAGGAATTCTCGATGAAAAACAACCAAGTTTCCCTACTTTACGTTCGCTATATCAACACCTGACTAATGCCCATGGTCACCCTGAACTTATAGCTCCAGCGGAATAAACATTAACACTTTACGAGTCATAATTCCTTTTAATTGACTTCGAGAAGGCTATTTACTATGAAGAGACTAATCAAGAACGCAACTATCAAATGCGTTATTCAAAGGGTTTAACATTCAAAGATGTATCGAACAAGGTTGTATACTTAATGGATGTTCCAGGCCCTGTTAAGAAGGAGATAATGTCATTGCATCAACTGCCTAGTAGATTGCTGATTGAAGTGATTTTTTTGAACCTCTAGAATATAATGCACTCCTGGCGTGTAACAAAAGAAGTTCGCCAGATCCTCAAATAAACGCATTCGAACAAAGTTAAGTTTAACACTTCAACCCACTAGTTCATCAGGAGATCCTGGAAAAGACTCAATTCGCCACACAACCGCAAGGAACTGCAACCAATTGTGAGGAAAGGTTCTCTCAGCATTACCTCTGCAAATGCTCTGCTTTGGTTGTGCGGTTGTGTCAATTCTACACAATACCACGATGTAATTGCAATGGTAGAAGTTCCCTAATTAACATCCCCAAAGCCGGAGGATGGCTAACCACAAGTTGATTACATTCCGAAGTTCGAACAATGCTTGTGTCATTGACAAATTGGAAGAAGCTTCAGTCCTATCAACCCTAGCACTAAGAATTTCCCATGACAAAGACCATCGCATGAACCAATCAAATGTAGGCATCCATCGACTTTTTTACTTAAGCAATTTCGGCCCAAAGTCTTATAGAGGACACTTATCCCTGCTTGAAAAATTTGAGCATGATACGATCTTTAGCATGCCTCCCAATGACATGCTACCTAAATACTGCTTCAACGAAAACTTCTCAATAGTTATCCTGTTAAGGAAGGACTGGGACAACCACAAATCCCGACCATCACTTTTTGATGGACGTCTGGTATACGGACGGATCAAAAATCGAAACAGGAACTGTCTCCGAAATGTTTGGAGAATCATCACATGCGAACTTTTCGGTCAGCTTTGTCGAATACTCGTCCATATACCAAGCCGAGGTCTTTGCCAGATCAATCAGTAAGTGAGACTTAATCAGTCCTCTCACATCTTGGGGAAAGCCATATTTATCTTCTCAGACAGTCAAGCTGCCCTAAAATAAAAGCGCTCGACACGCATGTCATCAAAACCAAACTAGTCCTAGAAACCCGGAATGTGGTCTCGGACTAAGCTAGGAACAACATGGGCACCCTTCACTGGATTCTTACACATTGTGGATTTGCGGGCAATAAAAAAGCAAAACACAACATTCTTTGGATCCGAACCCTTTTGTGGGGTAAGTAAATGACTCTTCGCAAGACATTCAAAAGGTATTTGCATACAAGAATCCAGAAAAGCCTGGCTTAACACATCAGGGCAAGCATGCTCGAAACTGCTATTCCCAGTACCGTCACAAAGAATATTTAACTTCATTGTGAACCTCGGTAGGAGCAACTTTAGAGCACTAATTGAATTTCTCAGCGGACACTGCCGCCTGAACAATCACCTACATCGCATGAACCTTGCAACAGATTCAAACTGTAGACTCTGTCTGGAGAGTGAAGAGACCTCTTTATATATCCTTACTCCGTAAGGATCAGACATCTTTCATCTCAGGAAGAGAAGTTTTGACGGCGAAGTTGCCCTTACAGAACAGCTTGCTGCTATCCACCCAAAAAAAGGTTTCTTAACTGTCTAACAACTTCCGGAGTGAAACAACTCATCTAGGAATCATAAGGGAGGCACAATAGGATTCGTTAGAAGCTGCAGTGCCAAGGGCTCTAGGGAGCAAAATTATATTTTCCGTCATGAAATTGCGCGTGAACACATTGATCGGTCACAGACACAGCTACCTCTGGCAGAGAACACAGCATCTCTTTTGTGAATGGTGGTTGGTGTATTGGGGGATTGTTATAGATTTTGTTAGCTCAGAACTTGGATTGATGAAGAAGATTGTGAGGCGATATTGTTAGAAGTAAGAGACAGTATGGAATTATTCCGGAAATATGAACTTAAAAATATTCAGTAGTTTTGGATTCTGAGTCTGAATGGTCTTCTAAGCCGAGATAAGGGCCATCAAGGAAGCCATCGTTGCTGAGGTATGTCTCCATAAAAAAACAGCCCTTCATTGCCGCTTGTCTCTTAAGGAGATGGCTGAGAAATTCAAAATTGGGTGCCGGGACATAAAGACATTCCAGGCAACTCCATGGCTGACGAACTCACCGTGGAGGGCACAATCCACCACTTCTATCGGAAAAGGGGAATTTAAGCATGCATCTCGCCACCTGTAAATTTCTACTTTAAAGAAACGCGATTGACATCACCAATAGCAGGTGGACAGAAGGTAACACTTGCCTCATCACCAAGCAGATTTGGCCAAAGTTGGATCACAAACCCTCTCACTGTCTCATTAGATAAAAAAGACTGCTCACAGTAGGTATCATAACGGGACACTGTACCATCGGTAAGCACGCCAATGGGCTGGACTTCCTCTATAGCGACTTTTGCAGAAGCTTCACGGACGAGGAGGAGTAGGAAACAATTCTCCACCTTCTCTACACATGTCCGGCCCTCTCAGCTCGAAGAAGAGTATACTTGGGGGCCAGCTTCTTTCACAGCCTTAACGAGCTGGCTTACATTAGCATAGGCAAACTCCAGCGCTTCATAGCAAACTCCGACTGGTTCTGCGGATAGTATCCATGTGGTAACACAGAGGACCTTATCTGGTCTAAGTGAGGTTGCGATTTGCAGCCTACCACTCCAACTCAACCTAACCTTACCTGAATAGTCATAAACTTAAGATGATTACTTGAACAGCACAGTCAAGGGGTAAAGTGCTTGTAGGGATTGACAATAGTAACATGAACTCTGGTATCAAGGATGCATCCACATAGAAGCTGTTGGTCTCCTACATGAAAGGCTGTAAAAGGGTTAAAGTCGAGAGCTGTTACCATGTATAGCCAGCACCAGCAACGGGATTCATAGCGTATTGCATGCAAACAAGATCCTATTGGGACGCAATAAGACCGTCTTCCAAGATACTAATCACGTATCAGCGGCTTACTAAGATCGATTCTGGAAAAAACGAAAGATTGCATATGACAACACTCATAGTCTAGAGCTTTACAAGACGACGACTTAACTCGGGATTTTGGGAAAAAAATCTCCAGTTGTGTGCTATAACGCTGGTAAATACACGTCTTTCAGTGGAATTTAGAGAGCTTTCTTAAAACTGGCGCAGACCCGTGCTGCAGTCCTACGCACTACCACGGAAGACGCTATGTTCAAGAGGTCTGTCCAACTGCTGAATTACGTAGACAACATCATGTCACGTTCGAAACGAACAAACGAAATAAGTTGGTCTTTAGGTAAAAAAAAGGACAAGACATGGATATGCTTTCCTCAATCAAGGAGGCTTATGTCTACTTACTAGGTCCTAACCTCACTAGCAATAAACAATAGTTTGAAGCATTAAAAAGCAGTTTTCTTAGAGTGGGTTTGAGACGCTGCCAGCATTTGAAAGACAACGCACTTTTATTGGCCTACTCCCAGAACCGCTTGGAGGTTCGGATAAGGCGTAGAAGGCTTGTGAAGAAACAAAGATTCCAGATGTAGTTTCCTTCTCAAGAAGAGGGTTGTTGCCAACGAGCTGGTTAGACAGGCTGCCAGTGTGTGAAAGCCATTGCACTACTATCGGCTGACTCCCAAAACTGCTTGGAGGTTCGGATGAAGCGTAGAAGGCTTCTGAAGAAGTGAAGATTCCAGATGGAGTTTCCTTCTTAAGAAGAGGTACCTATAAGGCAGTGTTCCGTGTATATTCTTTTTGATAAAAGTAAACGGTTTGGTCGTTTCAGGCCCCACGATATAAGCACTTAAGAGAAAGCGTTGAAAGATTTGCCAATATCGAAACTAATTTGGCTCTCATAGTACTAGCCAATCAAAAGATAATCATGACTGTCAAAGATAACACTGAAATATCAATCGCACTTCCTTCTTATCAACTCGATAAGGTTTTTCGCAAAAATTGGGCTATCCCCTGATATAGAGAGGTAGTGGTCGATCATACAAGTATCTTCATAGATAAGATAAACGATAAGACAACTTCGTCATACAGCATTTTGGACACGTAGTCCATAGCTCATTGCGTGTTTAATAGACGCGTTTATTTACTTTGCCCCGCTTGTCTTATCTTGTACACTTGACTCCGCAGTCCACTTGATAAGGTTTGAGCTAAAACTTGGCGTAAGTTTCATAAAAACCACGATGAAAATAAATAAAATTGCGAAAATCAAACGTGCTAATCTGAGAAGCATGGAATCAATCTGTCAACTTGCGGTGATGGTAGCCTTGAACTTATCATTCTAACTTCCCTAAACACGAATTATTATCACAATTTTAAACTAAAAAAACAAGTTGTGTCTACCAAACATTCAATTACTTATAAAAATATTATTTTTGTTCGATGGAGGTGGAGGAGCAGCAGCTACCTTCGGCTTTGACCAATTCTGGAACTTTTATCAAAAGCGTATTTGTGTTGGTCAATCTCTCGTTTAGAATCAATTCAATTAAATTGCATTTGTAGTCTCGATTAATGTTAAATGGTTTCACCCTGATGCTCGATTGGCATCGATTTATTGAAGCGACGAGGAATTATTTTGCACGAGTGTACACAAGTCAGGCAGACGACAATTCGCCACAACAAAGCAAATTGATAAATTAATTTTTACTTTGAATGAAAAAAAAACGTCTTTTTTGAGGCATATCTGCGGTCTACAAATGGAATATCGATACACGATAGCTAATTGATTTGTTTTGGGAATGCGATCAAAGTGTCCCTGTGGAGGACGTGTGGCCATTTGAGGAATGGTGCATAAGTAGTTTTTAGGCAACCGCGGACGCCAGAAACCTTGGTCTAGTAAACTGGAAGCAGTGTGCCCAGGACCGTGATGGATGGAAAGCGGCATAAGTTCAGGCTCAGAACCTCCAAGGGTGGCTGGCCTGATAAGTATATAAGTAAGTATATCTGTCCTGACTTCACTGTTAATATGTCAGCGACTCCATCGCGAAGATACAACGGAGAATGCCTCTTGCCAACCGCCGTTTTTATGCACTGAAAATACAATTGCGTAACAAGAACTAGAAAGCCGCTCTTATATACTTTCATCATTCAAGTCCTGCTGGTAAATACCACTGATTAGACTCCAGGAGTCTTTGGCAAAGAATAAAGACGGGTTGCTTTGAAAAAAATACAGACAAACGTACTGACAAGTAGACGCTCTCACCATGAGACGAACCGATGGTCTTCCTTGGATGACATTATAAAATTGTCTAGTACTACGCCTGTTAGGTACTATAAAAGAGACTTTTGGACTTGGCGGCACATCGACCTTAAAGCAATCTTAAAGCGCACGAAAGCTGACGTTCGTAAGCAATTTTCGACTGTACTATAAAATATAAAGAGTCCTCTCTGACTTGGTCTCTAAACAATCCACAAACAGTCAAAACTTTAAAACCCATGTGCATTGGTACCTCCTTTTGATAGTTTCCTAAGGTTTTTGCGCTTTGCGAGTCTCATAATGTCATATCACATCTAATGCCAATTTTGCAAGGCGACTCAAGGATTGAAGACACGCGGCAGAAGAAGTTGTTTACGTAGCACAATTAAAGGAAGAAAAGCACTGAGCTCCGGTATGCCTTAGATCCAGAGTACTAGTATGTTGAACCCATAACGGTCTAAGCTACCCATATCCAACTGGTTTCCTTTAATGTGATATCGAGTGGAAAGTCTATATCAAAACGTCAGAAGAGCGAGCAGATGCATTGGTACTCTTTCTTCGAGGTAGGTTTTGGAAATATACTACGAGCGGTAGAGCAGAAGGCACTAGAAGGCCAGACCAGTAGGATTTAAATGGGACATTGTTTGCATTATTGACAGAGGCTACTACCAACTACTGCAAACTAATTCTGTTATAGCTATGGTGATGCTAAAATGGAAGAAACGATCTCACACTTCCCCTTAACTTAATGGGACTTGTCACAAAGATCTAGGCGTCATTCCCACCGAAGCCTTCAAGAACTTTAAAAAGTTTAAGTGGTACCCTCCTGAAGCCTTATAGGATCTTATTACAGCCTTAGGGTAGGTTAGGTTAGGTTGGGCGGCTGTCCCCACTAACCAGGGACCCATTTAGGCCAGAATGAAGGCCCATTGTGATACCACGCGTAGAAACCGGAAACCAGCCTCAGAAATCTCACATGTGGAATTTCCTATAAGATAAAAGGAGTATAAGCTCTGGGAAACCAAATCGGTGTAAACCCTATACTGTGCTGCACTAAGTGCAGAACCAATTAGACCCACATACAACCTTACAACAAGCCGACTTAATGCAAGAAAAGTCAAAATGTTTCAAAAGTTTACGGTGCTGTCTCCAAACTATGATGAGCTTTGTTGGTTAGACAATGCTCTTGAATTGAGTTCAAACAAGTTCAGGTGACTGGTCATTCAACGCTTCTATCTTCAGAGATCTTAGTGTGGTCAGCAGCTAGCTTAATTGCACTTTTTGAACAATTTTTACCGCTGCTGATTTGAAACTAAAGAGGTCTAGAGCTTTTAACGCCGACTAACTGACTGATAACTTGTTGTTATCTGGCCAGCAATTCTTGAAGGGTTTGAGCTAATGCTGCTTTCCATCCTTCACGGTCCCGGGCACGCTTCTACCAGTTTACTAGACCAAGGTTTCTGGTTTCCGCGATTGCCAGATCCTTAAATCGGAGGTCCGGTCTTCCTTTTCTTCTTGAACCAGGTGGTTGGGATTTGAAGATTCTTTTAGCTGGAGCGCTGACTGATGACTACGGAGTAGATATTTAACAACAGAGGTGCTATTTGAAGATGGGGCTATGAGTTCCCACATCAATCCACTGGACAATGCCAAGACCAAGAAAATTAAGTTGAACACGATAAACAGAATCCTCATTAAGATACAAGAGATTGTCTTCGATTTCAGTGACAATGAAGTAGTATGAGGTAGGGATCAATAGAATTAATGAAGATAATCCCCGCTCTTATACTCAGCTTTTGAATAGGGCTACTAAAAAAACCATTATGAGGAGGATTGCAACGCAACCCCATGGGAAAAGGGAAGTGCAAGTTCCATCTTAAAAGACTGATGACAGTTCACAATGTTAAAATTGGATTCTGTTAAGACTGCACACAAAATGTAACAATCACTTCTCAAAGTCAAAAACAAAAAAATGCTTTTAACTTTACGTCCACTTTCTTGAACCATATTGTGGATCCTAAAAAAATATCTCAAGTCAATCTCGAACCAAATATCATATTTCAACCATTCATTCTCACTCATGCATTCAATTCAGTAAACTCATTCAGTAAAAAAAATTGTTAAAAACACAATCAAGACAAATAAATCAAACCCCGGAGAACAGAAGGGCCAAACAGGATCATAGTGCTATTCATCTCCTTCAGAGAGTTTTTTTTTTGTATGGAATCACCAGAGAATAAGTATATGGACGGAAGAAAAATTCCATGCACATGTCTGGAATATTTACTTTTCCCTGATTGAAAGCAGATGTTTTCTATTTATGTAGTCCTCCTCCCTGTCCATCTTTCTCGAACAGATAATGTGTGATGTTTGCTGTTGTTTCAGACTCAAGGGATACACAAGGATAGAATGGAATTAAGAAATATTGCGTCCAGCAAAAAATAAATAAAAGGACGTAGGTATCTCATACGGTAGCATTCAACATATTGCACATTAGTATTCTGACAGAACTTACCAGCTGTCTTGGGTTAAAGATGCCAACAAGAGGTTAACGGAATAGTTTAAGGTTTCGCAATCAAAGCAAGACACGGAAGTCTTATTTCTTTGATGTTCTCGACATAAATTAAGACAAAACATAATTATTTATCGAAATAGCGCCATCTAGGTAAAGTAGATTTGTGTTAACTTGACAACAATGCAGAAACCAAAAGGAGAATAACTCTCGCCAATCGATGCTTCTTTGGGCTGCGAAGGCAATTGAGCAGTAAGGGACTATCCCGACCACCTTTATCATCGCAGTCCTACTCTATGGCATTGAAGAATGGTCTTTCGGAGAAGGCGGATGAAGATACATTTGGTAGCTTCGACCGAAAGCATTCTTCTTCGGACTTTGCAAACGAAGATTAAACGACGACTTATACGAGTTGTACAACGACATCGATCTAGTCAAAAATTGAGTAGCCCGGAGGCACATCGTAGTAGAGAAGGACCTCACCTAAGGTGGCACGCTCAAATAACCCTCAACCATCTTGGAGGCAGTTAGTTAAAAACCGGGCTAACTGGAGAGGCTTGTTGGTCGAGGCCCAGTTTCAACCCAAACTGAAGTGAAACCTTTTCTCGCGCTTCTAATGCAAACACCCTGATCATGCTAGTCCTGGTCTACGACACAAAGACATGGACTTCATTTAAAGCCTTGTCAACAAAGGCGGACTGCAGACTTATTCAAAAGATCTAAAATAACAAGACTTAGATGGCTAAAGCATGTCGAAATGAATGGACTTCACCACCAAGACCAGGACAGTCTTAAAATCCACTACAGAGGAACGGCATATTAGAAGGCCTCGTCAAAGCGGAGAGGGAACTCAACTAACTTAGTGTGGGAAACTAGAGACCAGTAGTCCTTGTGTATCCCTTTCTGTAGCGCCCCCTATATAGACCGATTAAATTGTTAGACTACAGAACGGTGGCTCTTGCTAGTTTCATCAAGACATATACAGATGTAGTCCAAAGAAACAAGACTACTACCACGTCGAGTACCATTGGCTTGAAAAGCGACGATGCTTTAGCCAAGAGGATCTTCGAAACACAGCCTTTAAGTTCGAGATGGCACGGAAAACCGAAAGTTCCTTATAAATACCAAGTAGTCGTGGATGTCAGAAGGCTTGATTTAGAGAACTTTAAACAGCATGCCCGGGATTAATGATGATGGACGACTGTGGCGTCTTCACCGGTCAAAGAAAGCAAGTTAACCTGGGAACACTTTCCAAGTTCTTGGTCGGGTATTCTTATAAAGAAAATTGTCTATTAAAGCCCTTTGTCATCGCTGGAAGTGAGGCTATATTGGTAACGAAGGAAGAAGCTCTGCAAAATGGTACAAGAAGTGCAACAAATTTGAGTAGACTTGTGCAGAAACTCAGCTTTCGCTGAATAGGAACAGCTTCTGTGAAATCGGCACCAACATTTAATTCAGCGCCATCTACATCTAGTCAACGCAATACAAAACACAAGTCTTTAGTCAACATAATTCTTCTAGTGTTCTAAACAATGAAGGCAGTGTATAGAAGCTTCTTATCTAGTTTGAAGAAGAGGGAATGAGTCTTTTGTCCACTGGTACTACACATATACCTAGAATTGACAGAAGGGATTCTGAACCGTAAAATGCAAGGAAGGACTTGGAAAGGTGCTGCTAAATGAAACCACGGACTTTAAATAATTTGGAACGGAATTTAGTACCTGTCTACGTTAAAGTAGGAAGCAGTAATGGTTAGGTCTGTCTTAATAGACGAAAATCCAATTCGAGCACCTTTATTATTGTAGAATCCTTGCCATCTATCTATTGTAACATGAATCTATGTTAAGTAAAATAGGCGGAAGTAGTGCACTTAATATCTCTGAAGTTTTCTCAGATCTCATTGAAAACCAACAAACAGAGGACACATCATTAAAAACTTAATCCAACCAGAAGTCCACTTACCCCAACCATCAGCGGAAGCAAATAAACAAAAGAAAATGCCAAGAACACCACTCATCCAATCTCCACATTGGAAATGCGAAATTAAACCACAACTCCAAATCTTTTTTTACAAGGATTTCATTGTTCCCAAGATCTATGTATGTCTCGACTGACTTTCCTTTCCCTTTCCCGAAACGGAAATGAGCTGCGGCATGGTCCAAGAAACATGAATCAAATGTCGAAAATATATGAGTGTAGATATAACGGTTATCGGCAATTTGTTTCCTTCATTTTCGCACACAGTTCATTTTCGAGCGCTCAAAAACATGCAAAAAAAAAAGGGCGAACGACGCCGCGTCTCTACAAGGAAGTTGCAAGACAAGGCAAACAAACGCAAAAGGAAAGCGTGTTACATTAATTTATTACGGACCATTTGCAACTGCAAATTGCATTTGCTTCGAGCAGATACAGATACTCCGACGATAAAGTGAGTCATTTGACGGTAGCGGCGGCAGTAGTGGCGGTGGCGATGACGGTGGCAATCTGGTACGAATATGGGTCAACTCAGGACAGGACTGTGTTGCGTCCCCTTTTCTTCAAATCGTTTAACCAATTAGTTACTTGTTCATAATTACCAATCACAAGAGTAGTGATTGTATCTGTCACAATGATTAATGTGAGCATTGTTCCATCAGACAAGGAAAAGTATGTTCGTACTGTCAAATATGACAAGCCAGCACCGAGTTCATGGACACATTCTAACCTCAAATCCCTTAATTACCCAATGAGACCGCTAAATTACCGAGAGAGCACTTAATCGATGTTTACTAAAAAATAAAATAAAAACGTTAAACCAACAGCCGCTCGCTGGATCATAAATCTTTAAGCGTCTAAGCGTTAAGTCGCGTCATTAGGCCTTAATCAATTAACATGTAGTCATGCATAAATTTAATTTTTTGTTTTTTCATGCTGCACACACGCAGATGACTGTGTGGACAGGATAGACTTAAGACATTAGCCTCCAAGCTGTCGAAGTGTCTTGTAAAATCTTTTTTTTTTTTTCAATGGGAGACGCAGAGAGGTGGCTATGAGGTTTCTATTTGCGAGTCGATATGTGAGGAGGACAGTAGTGGAGGGATTAGTGAGACAGGTGCACTTAATCGAACGAAATGTTGCCTTAAGCTCTTGGCTTTGCGAAGACTTTAGAAGGTCTAAAGCGTTCTAGATAGTTGACCTACAAATGGGTACTTTTTAATTAAGAAAAAAAAAAAAAGAAGCAAACGCATGAGTTGCTGCGGGTAAGAAGTTTAGTTATGATGGTTTGGATTAACCATCCTTTCTCTGGATTTAAGAGGTGATTAGATAGATATTTATGACTATTTTTGCGGATTCTATAAGAACGCCTAATCAATTTAATATTAATGAAATTTGCGTGCCTTTATAACGATTTTTCATGCGAAAGTTTGATTGTCCAAGGACAATGATTGTTGTGGCGAACAAGTGTAAACTGTGTCCTACGATTGCTCTTGCATTTCATGAGTTCTAGATACATGTCCTCCGTATCATTTTAGATACTCTCAAGAGTCGTTAACACTGCACTTTGGACGTTGCGTAATCTGATGATGCTTTGAAAGTAGGGATAACAAAGTTTAGCCGAGACACTGATGAATGTAGCACTACCTTCATTACAAAAAGATTCACCGACAACTAAAACTTTTCGACTGTCTATGACTATGACCGGAGACTTTATCCATCGTCGAGTAAGTAAAATCTCGTTGATAAAAAATAAGGTAGCAGTTTAGTCCTCACGGACAAAGCTCAATATTTAGGTCTAATACTGAACACGAAGCTTAGCTGGAAGCCGAACATCCAAAATACAAATACTTGGCGCAACAGCTCATATCGGGCCAAGGCCTTGTTCCTTACAACCATTCATGTTGTGCGTGTTATATTCTTCGCACGAATAGAAGGGACCTACAGTTTTAATGCCGACTCCGAACGGCAAACTGAGAAGCTTTTTCATGACAGATTATACCCTTATAGGTTTGTCATGCCTACGAAGAGGTGGTGCCGCGAAAAAACGTTTGGTGATTTTTGAGAATCGAATCTGGGTCTCTCGCTTAGCAGTCCAACGCACTAACCACTAAGAACGCATTTAAAAAAGCGTCAAAGAGTGAGGCTTGCAACCTCGTATAACTAACTAGCGCTATAAGTACCTTCGTTATAGGCATACCCTTATGTACGGCATGATCGTCTGGTGGAATCCTTTGGAAAAAACAATACACCGGAACTGTCTAGGAAAAGTACAGAGATCCACATGTCTGAATATTACCAAAGCACCGAGGACAACACCCACCGACGCTTCGAACATGCTCCTGTATCACATCCCCGTAGACATCGATGGTAAACAAATGCCAGCTAGTGCAGTCATTAGTCTCACAATAAACAGTATACACACTGGCCATGCCTCAATTCTTAACCAGCTTAGTAATATTTCGAAGACACAGACTACACCATATAAGTCGAGATCATCACGAGAGATCTCTGGGAAAAGTCAACATCGCTTACAAAAAGATACTTGAAGATTTTTACAGACGGATCCAAAACGAAAGACTGTGTAAGAGGAGGTATTTTCTCTGATAATTTAAACTTCAATCTCCAAGACATTGATTTTGTTAAATGGAAGACTTGGTGTCATCACAGGACAGTGCCCTCTAGGCATACATTTTTTTTTATAATTCACTATCGCTAAATGGGTTATGAATATCCTTATGATGCTATTCACACAGCGCTAGTGTTGGTGTAGTGATTTGGAGACTCAGGTGGTATTAGATTTCAGTCTTTTTGTTCCGGGGGTGGTGTCCGGAATGACTGGGGAGAATTATTGGTACTGTTGCCATTGCTTATAATTCACAGTATTTCTATCGAATTGCCACTCGACTAGGCCTCCCGCAAGTGAGTTCTGCAGAAGTTGCAGGGACAAAGAAGAGGAAGAAACAATCCTCCATCTCTTTTGTATCTGTCTAGCGCTTTTTCTTAATTCTAACGACCTCGCACAACGACATGCTTTATCAAAAGTTCCCACTGGTTCAACGAGTAAGTGGAAGATTTCCTCCTACATCCTCAGATATCACAATGGACCTACTACTGCTCTAATCGTAAGTGCGTCGTCAGTATACGCCGATTTACTTACCTAACCTAACCCAATAAGGTATAGCTGGTGTAATGAACGCTCACACTAAATGAGGAAAAGAAGATTCAAAAACGAACTGTACGAGGTCAACAGCGACATCAATGCAATCAAAAAGCATCTAGGTAGGTAGGTAGAAGTGGTTGAAACTGGTGAACCTGCCAGAGACACAAATAGCGCGAATGTGCCGTTTTGATACCACAACTCACGTGAACTGGGATGTTGATGGGCGTAGCTAAGGGTGTAGTTTTCAGATCCATCCTGTGGAGTTAAGAAAATTGATGTTAGAAATCTCAGATAGTTCCTTGAAAAAGGGTTTTCCGAGTGTGCGTCGCTAGCTCTGGCTAATGCTGGGCAGTCACAGAGGAAGTGAAATACGGTTTCCATTTCGTGTGAATTGCCGCAATTATGGCAGTTGGGGGTTGAACGGGATCCCTAACTTGGCAGCGTGTGGACCAATTGGCCAGTGGGCCGTGCTAATTGCTGTGATTCTTGCAGTCTCGATGCGGTTCCTATTAATAAGGTCATTCGTTTGAGCGGATGGACACCAATGCTCCGGTCCGAAAGATCTTCGAATCCGCCCCGAGGGACAGCGCAGTAGAGGACTGCGACTCATGTAGCGCACGCAAGTTGAAGGGGATCAACCAACTTAGCGTAAAGATCGAGCTGGTTGGAGACGCTTGTTGGTTGAGGCCCAGGTCCACCCCGGACTGTAGCGCCACCTTAAGTACGTTCTGCTTTCATTATAGGTGGGCCATATCTGTCTGGATATGGCACAGGTTACTAGACTTTTCCACCTGCAGCATCTAAGTTAGGTAAGTACATATGTAGAATATAGGTATACCAGCACATCAATGGCATTTTGCCTGCGGTCATCCCGAAAGGCATAATGCAAGAGAAGAAAACCTATCACTAGTTGGAAATGGAAAATGCAAATAACTTGGTATCGGAAATTGTGGGCTTGTTAGTTGAGGTCCTGATACATTCCAAAGTGTAGGGTGACTTAAATGGGGGAAGTAAAGTTAAGTAAGTACACCTTAACATTCATGATGCTTTCTAGACACATAAAAATATATACTACGGAGAAAAGAAAGCGAAGAACAAGGCTATTAAAAAAAGGAACTATGTACATAACTCATTCATGACTGGGGAATGAATATTTAAGGGAGGGGAGTCTGTCTGCACTAAGCCGATTTAAATCTTTGCATCGCTTAGTCGGTTATGATCCATGAGACTTTGTTGGTAAGGGATTAGCAGACGTAAAATCATTTGAAGTCAGTCGTAAAAAAAAACTGTAACTTTGGCGGATTTTCTTATTAAATTCGACTTAAAACTAGTCGCAGTTAGTCAGAGGTTCATCTTAAAAGATATACACTTTAAAAGAAAGGAATTAAAAGGAGGTGGAAGATGAATCGAACCAGCGGATCCTGTTCTTACCAGATATAAGAGTTCTTAACTGAATGTCAGTCAAAGGATCTCCTTAGTAAACTTAAATAATTTAAAAAACTGAATTTTTAACCATTTGCTTGTAAATATATGATTCTTGGTGAAACCGGTATCAGGTACAAAAAAAAAAAAACCGGACAGAACTCGTGACCTAATTGGTCCTACACTTAGGAAGTAGCTGGTACGATTGAGAATTACTTTTGAATACCGGAAAGCATTAGGCTAGAAACTGGGAATAAATTACAAGAAACAAAAGGGTAACTCACCCCTCAGTTTAAAGCATTTTCTTCTGATCGACGTTTGGCGAGATATGTGTCTAGTAAAAGCTACTAGCTTAGAAAGGCCCTTCTTGGTTTATGTTTAAGACACCTTCCAAACGAAAAGAGCCTTTGGCAGCTGTGGCCCAGTAATTGCGAATTGAATTTTAGAATCGCAAGGCTCATGGTTTAAATCTGATTTGTGCCACTGTAACATTAAGTGGTAATGCAACAGAATCTTCGGCAAAGGAAGGGGGCTCAAACCCGCCATTATCCATTGGATGTATACAGCCATTATAAGGCCCATACTAACGTATGCATGACTAGTTTGGTGGCCAACCGCCGTGAAAACCACAAACTTAAACATCCTGACGAAGATCCAGCGACTGATTTGCATGGGAACCACAAGTGCAATTAGAACAACACCAACCGCAGCACTCGAGGTCATGCTGGAAATAATGCCTGTCGACCTTTTCACAAAGGAAGTGGTCGCGAAAAGTGCGCTCCGCCTACAACAATACAAACCTGTGGAAAATGGGTTTGATAGGTCACTAAGCTATCACCAAGTGGGTGAACACTGAGACCAAAACTGATTACTTAATACCAATTCTGGAATTAACCCAAAATCTCGAACTGAAAATTCCCTCCACAGAAAGCTGGACAGAGGGAGAGGTCATTTACCCCAACCATAGGTACATATATCCATTTTCACGGATGGGCCAAAAACGGATAAGGGCGTAGGCTCCGGGATCGATGCATCAGAACCACGTTCAATAAGACTTCCGAATCACAGCAGCGTGTTTCAGGAGGAAGTTCTAGCAATCGCCGAGGTCTCGCGTGAACTATCACAACAGTCACATCGACATCTACGTATACAGTCAAGCAGCCATCAAAGCCATCACATCGAAAGCAATCAGATCTAGAACTGTGAAACGCTGTAACGACGAGCTTAAGGCCCTCAGCGCTAATTATGACGTCACACTCATCTGGGTCTCGGGACATAAGGGCATCTATGGGAATAAAAAGGCGGACGAGCTCGCAAGAATATGCTCTGAGATGGATCTGATAATGGCCGATGACTCAGTTCTACCTCAAAAGTCCAGCATCACCACGAAATCCATAAAACTAGCGAACGAGAGATGGACTTCACTCACAACATGCCGGACCTCAAGAATACTCTGGACAGACCTAAATAAGAAGAAAAAACAAAGGAAATCATCAAACTCAACAGAAGTCAACTATCACTTCTTATAGGTATAATGACAGGTCACAGTCTGCTAGCGGCCCATCTAAAGAGAATGCGTTTGAGTACAACAGAACTATGCAGAGGATGTGGCGACACAGACGCTGTAAAGGACACATTCCACATCCTATGCGAATGTCAAAGCCTTAGCAGAAACAGAAAGAAAACCCTCGGAGAATATTTCTTCAGTGATCTGGGCGAACTGTCAAGCAAGCCACCGAGAACCATCATACAATTCCTTCGGAGCTCGGGTTGGTTCAGGGAGGCCAACTGATAAAAATAATAATCTATTCCATCTTTTTTAGGTATCCTACACCACAATGGATTAATTGATATCCGAGTGAGGCTGAACATACATGCAGCCACCCCTACAACCTAACCTTATCTAACGTTAAGTGGTATTATTTTCAAATGGGATTATCCAATAGGCAAATTCTTTTGGCAAAAGGTTGCCATAAGGCACCCCCATGGTTTGCAGGATTCTTCTCGACCACCTAGGTTTAAACCAACTTCGACAGTAGATTGGAATTTAATTGTTTCCAATCTTCGGGCTTTCAGGCGGACAAGTTTTAAATGCCACTAACAAGGTATCTTAACCTAGTATCAGCTCCAAGCTTGACCTAAACAGTAAACGACAAAGACAAATCGGACACGTCTTTTGAAATAAAGACTGTTCCTCAGTCAGGCGTGCGTGTATAACTAATCTATTTTAAGTGTCCATAAAAAGAAAAATCCGTAACTACCAGAGTTGACACTATTCGTTCTACCTATTTAGAGAAGTTCCTTCGAAATAGTGTCAATTTTAACTACCTGCAACCACTATAACCATAAGAAGCATATTCTCATTCTCACATAAAAATTTATGACTTTTACAAACTAAGTGTTACTTTTTAACGACTGTCAGTGTTAATTATGAATATTCATCACTCGTTTGCATGCAACACTTTCAACAACGGACGACGACCGATGTCTTGATCACGTCTTGATGGTGATGATCATCACTCAACGGTGATCTCCACCTTGAAGAAGATCGTGTTTCCACAACCGGACAACATGAATAAGAATCATTATTTGCCATTTAAATGATGATGTGTTACCGTGTAACGTTTAGAAAATGCTAATCCCAAATGTGCATTGAACCGGACCCCGAACGACGATCGATGGGGTGTAGTTTCGAATTTATCTAAATAATTTTCCAATTAACAACTAATTCAACCAAGACATCCATAGAGATGCAAATAAATTTTTGTGAAATATACTCAAGGTATTCTATTGTTTGTTTGTGTATGGTTTTTGTTGGAAATGTCACGAAAAATCAATAAGCACACAACAAGAAATACTAGATACGTTATAAATATTTCAATAAACCTAAACTTCAATTTATGTCATGTGATTGCTTTGATTTGTTCCGCTTTATTAATGAACCTATAAAATTCGAATTTTGATGATTTTATGGATACACAATGGACGCATCATGAAAGACAGACAGACTAGAAAAGTTGTTTCAATCGAGTGCTTGCGATTGAATTCAACGATGTGGATGATATACTGCGAAGGTTTATTGGGAATTAAGTCGGAGACACAATACACATGGGTGGGAATCATTTGAATATTTTGCAAATAAAGTCAAATGGGGATCGATGATTGCATTTTAAATGATGACAATGTTCAAATCTTAAGAAAAATTTAACAAATAGATACTCAATGGAAACAAAATGACATAAATTGAAAGATAACAGGTTGAAATGTGGACTCCTGAGGTACCCCATTGAAATTCGATGTCGTTGTCAAATTTACTAACAGCAAAGTCGTTGGCCAAGAAATGCTCACTGAAAATGACTTAAACATGTCGGACAGGATCACCTGGAGTCAGCACGTAGACCTCTTTTTATGAGTCCATCTCTATCTCTACGGACGGCTCTAAAACAGCCAAAGGAATCGGTGCCGATGTCTTTTAATCACTCCTTCAGTCTCCCTAATCACAGCCAAACTGCGATCAGATCTCTGTATCCATCACAACAAAATCTAGAGCAGTGAAGGACTGCCGCATGTCTCTGAACGAGATCGCTAACCAGCATAATGCTACGTTTTAGGGGGTTCAAGTCACATCGATATTCCAGGGAACTGTGAGGCTGATCGCTGAAAAATTAGCCAGACAAGGCTCTCAAGGTACAGACAGTAGGAAGTTCGACGGAAAGCAGCATCTTGACTATTGCATATTATTATTATTATAGTTGGGCTCTGTGACTGACGCATTTGGCACTGCGACCTGAAAGATCTATTGTGCCTAGAGCCAGTTAGACAAGGAAATCCTCTATCTTCCTAATGAAGTTGAGAATATCTCCAGTAGAGGCATTACGAATGTCCTTCGATGTTACGAATTCCTTGTGGAGAAAACGTTTCCTGACTCTTTAGACAGCCACTACAGTGAGGCTGACCGCTGAAAAATTCACCACACTGAGAGCCTTGTGTACAGATACTTCGCACTCACATAAGCACGTGTTCCACTGATTCGTCTACCTCTATGCAGAGTTCGCATTCAAATTCCTGATTATTGTAACAATGTTAGGCTTCTGGCTTGTCCTCGAAAAAGAGACCACATCTCGAAACTAAGTAACGTCCTAATAAGAGATTGCATCATAGGCAGGCATACGTCAGCGTTTGGATAATGTAGGGAACGATTTCTGTAGAAGCTGCAGAGATGACGAAGAATCTACTGTGCACTTTCTCTCCACTTGACCAGCCCTTGGAAACGTCTTGAAAACCATCTTAGACCTTAATACCTCTTCAACGATCTAAATGATCTAAACATTGACAGCACGGTCGATCTAAACTGCTACGTTAGGTAATCCAAGTGGTTTTAGGAGTAGACTGGGGTCCAACTCGAATACTCACAGTGGTATTAAAATTGACCTACTTCTCATCTAAGTGCGTCTCCATTTTTCGGGGGACCACATCAAACTAACTAACCGGTACAATCCACGAAATAACGAAGACGGTACACTATATGATGATTTTGAATAACTTCTAGTGGACCATTTTGAATCTTTGAGCGATTGATCGCGGGGAAATGTGTAGGTGTACGATAAAACCCACAGTCTTCTATGCAACTAAAGCCTTTATAACTGTCCGCTTTCAAAAATTTAGGTAGTAATGGTGACTTGGGTCCAAGCTTTAAAATTATTCTGCGGCTCTATGCGCCTTTAATAAGTCCAATATTAACCTACGACTGCGTGGTTTGGTGGGATGAGGCATGCAAGACCACCAACCTGAAGATAATGACGAAGATTTCGAGAATGACCTGTATAAGTATAACCGGTGCAGTAAGAACCATTTCAACAGCTTGATTCTAGACCATACTCAATCGGCTTCCCTTCGGCCTTTGCATGCTAAATATAGTGCTTTAAGATTTTCAACTGAAAGTCCAGTCCAGCAGGTCCTATAAAAGGCCATGGACAATGCTGTAAGCACAGACAATAAAATACCCTGATAAGACTTTGTTAGACACATTACTCTATTTTTTTTTGCAAAGATGGGTGGGAGATGGTTTTACGATGAATAAAGCCGTGGTAAAAAAATGTATCTCCGAAGCTTTCAGATTGTCTAGATTAATCAGACTCCCAGATCACCTTATGGTTTTACAGGCGCAGATCCTAGCAGTAACAACAGCCGCTCAACAAGGCACAATGAAGGCAAAACCACACTTTTTGTTGACAAATAGACGAAGCTTTCATTTTGCTGTCCAATAAAAGACCGAAAAGATTCGTGTTCTTGGTGCACAGCACAATGTCAACCTCTGCAAGGTTCCCGGCCACAGAGGTGTGCCAGACAATCAAGGAGCTGGTAAAATGAACAAATCATTTTGAGACCGAAACATAAGGTAGGGGAAAAATGCGAATGACAGCAAGGGTCCTATCGAATGCGCTTATCCTTTGTGTCATAACAAGGAATCTATGGTCACTGTACAACAAGCGAAACACATCACATCACCACGGATCTTCACTGATCTACACGTGTGACAAAAGAAAGACCTCCTTACCTCTGACAACTCACTTACCGAAGATAGCGATGTCTATAGAGTAAATATATCCAAAAGTCGGTTGTAAACCGTCCCTTAAACTCGAATCATAGAAAAAATTTCGGAATTCCTAAAAACGAAATGTAGTTCTAACTGCTAACCATCGACTTAACCAAATTAAGCTCCAAAATTCTCTTATAATAGAAGCTTCGGATCGATCTAATCTGAAGATTCAAATACCCATATCAACTGTAAACTTCGCCATTTTCCAAATAAGACAGTTTGCTCATAAGGTGCAGAAGGTAGTGTCTTTATTGTGACACAAACTGTGTTGGTTCGAGCCCGATCGGGGAACAGCAATCAGCAGCTACCGGCAATAAAAAGAGAAACGATTAAAACCGAAGTTTCTCCGACCACTGGCCAAGAAAAGGATCCCTGCCTGGTTGTTGTACAATGGATCGATGTCGAGTATGAGTGCTCTAGGATTTTCGAATTTCCTTTAAATTAAAATTTCGTTTCACATAGAAGCAAAGTCCATGCACAAGTTTAAACAGCTTAGACAGTTTGTTGAGAATATAAATCTTAGTCTGAGACGAATTGCAGAGGCTAACATCTTATCATCTAGAAGTTTAGAGCGTTTCCAAAAACCTTTTTGTATTCCATATTCCAGAATGTTTTGCTTTCTCCTTTTCGAACCTCTCTTTGTCAAGTCAAACTAACATCTAGGTGGAATTTGAAAAGTACTGCGCCGACGGAATTATTGACATTGCCATTCCTGAACTGTTTGAGGCATCACCGACAAAAAAGGAAAACAAAGCACTTTAGAGAACACGTTCAACAAGTTTGAATCCTAATAACATTCACATCTTGGCAACCTTTTATGACGATTTTGAATGATGTTATCTTTAAAACTTTACTAGTATCTTGACACTAAATTTATATATAGTTACCCATTCTGATAGTACATACCTGAAAAATAAAAGAAAAGGAAAAAATTAGTCAAAAATATTCTCCGACTGAATGTAATAATTTATTTTATCAAAGTTCAGCTATGTTCGCATCAAAGCGAGAACCTTTCCGCTTTCCCGATTTTGTCCGATCCATAAGAAGGGAGATCGCCTCACCTACACCATGCCTAGTTTTGGTATTCCTGCAAAACACATCCGATGGTAAAAATAGGACGACGTACTATCAAGCAATTTCTTCAACTTGGTATCGCAAAAAAAAATTGTGCGTAACTCCCAGGTCGGGGACTATTTTTCACAAATTCGTACAATTACTTGGTTAAGTTACGACGAAATTGACATCATTGGCAGATCAAAGTGCGCCATTACTAAGATCGTATCAGAAGATGTTAAAATGGGTCTGCTTGTAGGTAAGAGTGACTGCCAGCACACTTAGATCAGTGATAGGTCCATTTTGATACCACATGGATCTGGAAAGAACTCCTTACAGTCTCGTTGAACCAATTGGAGGTTCTGATGAAACGAAGGAGGCTTCTGACATCTGAGTTGATCGCTTAAGACGTTAAAGTAGAATTCTCCTAAATAGAACGTTCTTTTGCGGGATAGAGCTGGGCAGCTAGAAAGAAGGTAGGAAATAGTTTCCTCCTCCTCTTCATTCATGCAACTTCTACAAAAATCTTTTGAATGTACGCTAAGCCTTGTTGCATGCTTGCCTATAAGACAGTGTCCCGTGGGTCTGTTTGTAAACGGGGATAAAACGACAAATATGCTATCTATGAACACCAAGACACAACACTGACGTCTCAGCCAGAACGTTGCGATGGACAACTATAACTTTGAGGTAGTGAAGACATTCTTTTACCTAGGTTCTGCTATCAACTCTGTCAACGGTATCAACGTAAAATAACACTCGCCCGTCGTTGTTCCTATGGCCCTAGGAGACAACTATTTATCAACGCTCTATCGAGAAGAATCAAGGAGACGCTTTACAAGACTCTCATCATTCCCGTCCTGCAGCATGGACTTTGTCAAAGTCGATGAAAGTGGACTTGGAATTTTCAAAAGAAAAGTACTACGTTCGATGACTGTTCATGGACGAGAAGATTTAACCATGAACAATACGAGCCGTACAGCGACCCCGACTTGGTCAAAAAGATCCGTGCACAACGATTAAGATGGCTAGGTCATGTAGAGGCGATGAACACTCATGATCCAGCCGAAGAATCTTCGACTACACAACTGAGGGACCACGCAGAAGAAGACGACCTCACCAACCCGACGTCCGCAACTGAAGTCAGCTGGCTAAGGAAAATGCTGGCTGGAGACCGTTGTTGATTGAGGCCCTAATTTACCCCGAACTGTATCATAAGTAAGTTAGTCGTTTGGAAAGTTATCCAAGGCATCAAAAAGCAAGTAAAAACGGTTCCACTTCAATGTTTACTCGGTGATATCAGCACTTGAAAAGTAACCGCCAAGATGACAGTGGAGCGGGTCGGGCCGAGAAATACATGCCAGAAGATCGATCCACTGATCGCAATTGGTTTTGAATGGAAGGTGGACATTTTTGGATAAAATTTCAAAGTTTCGAGACATTGTTCACAAGAGTTGCTATAAACTCATTAATGCGTCCGCTCACAACAATTGCAATGGACCTCCGTCTTCTAATACTATGATTGCTCTGGAACGTAGAAAATAGGAGATAATTTTTCATAGAAACATTTCGCAGGCAGTCAACTGCCTACCTGTGGTTGGTTTTGGGCTCATCTGACTGTCTACACGGTTGTCCTGACATCTCAATAAAAACACGAGGCATCGCCCAAGGAAACAATCTTTTTCTAACTCGACTTCTGTTAGATTTAACTTCTAAATTCTGCTAATTACTAACTTGTTATGATGTATTTTTAATTCGTCCCGCAATCACAGCAAAATTGGTTAAACAACACCCTAGGCTATGCAACAAAAAAAAAAACAAATGCAATTAATCCCTCCAACATATGAACAACCTCAAAATTTCATGCAATTTCCTTAATTCTATGAAATCTCCTTCCAGCTCTCCACAGCTAATTGCTCATTTCTAATTGAAAAATGATTAATAGCAATCGCTACAATTATCCGTAAAACCATACACACGAGTACGAGTATCTATAGTAGGTTGCCGTTCATCGTGCGCACTTAAGCTTAAATGTTGATCCAAGTTAATTGACATAAAATTGCTTTCTAATGGCATAAGCCCCAAACAGACAGCAAGTTCCTCAACAGTATACGTACGCGCTTGGGAAGACCTTGAAATTGCGGGCGGATAAAACTTGTTAAATTACGAGATGTATTCGTACATCTTTCGGACAGCAAAACGCGCGTTAAAACCATGTTAACTGTGGGGATCTCCACATAAAACTCGAAAAATTAACACAATCCCAACGGAGCGGCGTCAAAAACTTGTCAATTAACTACTTTTTGGCAACAACGTCCGCGATGGTGGTTCGAGATACATCACAAAATAAATCGCATGGGATATGAACAGAATTCCAAAGCAGGTTAGCATAAGTTGGCATTGATACGAATAGTGTGTTTCCTATCTAAATCTTTACACGAAAAACGTGTTTTATTTTTGATTTCTTTTGTTCAGATATCTACACTTTGTATCTTAAATGGCACATGGGTAGGGTAGGATGGTGGAGCCGACTGACTGCCTTTCTACTTCAGTTGACCGCAACGATTATTTGAAAGACGATACTCAATTAGAGATGTCATCAATAGAAGATTATCTCTATGAAAATTTATATGGGATATGATAATTATGCTTCGAAAGATGTGGACGCCCACGATCAAACGATCTACGCACAGCAGCTCCATTAAAGCTGGAATAAAAAAAAAATTTATCTTATCTACATTTTTTTTTATAGATTTATTATATTCTGACGTTTTAAGTGGATTCTTTTAGGAACAAGCCTTTTGATACTTTCACTTTGTGTTAGAGTAGAGTGTGGTGAAGTCTTTATTTTATGGAAAGTGTGAATCTCTAATGAGGGCTTATGGAGGTTCTAGGGAGCTTTGTACGATTGGTCATGGCGAAACATTCATAAGTCGGGACCACACTGGTATTAAATGTTTTTAATTTTGTCTTTTACAATCTAAAAACTGCCAACCACAGGCTAAGAGGGATCAGTTGTGAAATAGGTAAGCAATTACACTTCTCCATTCAGCTTGAATAATAAACGCTTTAGCACTAGATAACTTAAAGATGAACTCCGAAGTTGGTTCAGGAATCTGCTTAAAAGCTTCGAAGATGACAAAGACTACAGCAAGCTTAGTAATGATCCATCGGACAACCAAGCAGCCATCAAGGTTATAGCAAAACGAACCGGCGAACCTTGCTTATTAGCTCTCGATCACTTTAATTTGGCAGACCCCAGTTTATGGCATCACCGGGACTATGCAAATTGACCTAACGACAGCCCTAGAGGTTTTACTCCGTTATAAATCTTTGTCAGAACTAAACAGAAACTCCTTAACTCGACAGCTGGGGTCGTCAACAGTAGTATCATTCTCATCCGAAGCATGTGGTCGTACATTTTTTAACGTGGCCGAGCAGTTACCCCGAAGGCACAACCCTCAACCTGGAGAACCGGCTTCTGTTGGCGTTGACGTGCTCTGGAGGAGGGGTTCAACGACGAATTATACAAGCGGTACAGTCACCTCGACTTAGTCAAAGAAAAACCTGCGCATTGGTCGTTTAAGATGCCTAGGATATGGAGGGCAAACGGACCACAACGCTCCGGCCCAGAGAGCCTTCGAATATAAACCGGAGGAACGACGCAGTAGAGGAAGACCTCGCCTAAGATGGTGCGCACAAATAGAGCGGGATTTCAACCAACTTGGAGTGGGTAACTGGAGGCGATTAGCTTAAGACCGGACTAACTGAAGAGACTTGTTGGCTGGTGCCCAGGTTAATCTCAAACTGTAGTGCGACCTAAGTAAATAAGCAAGAGAGAAAGTGGTCGGACTTGGTGAGTATGGACGGAAGTATGAACTCGTAAAGCAAGATCAAAGTAACACTCTTGAAATACCGTCGAATATTACTCTTAGCGGTGGCGGTATGAAAAACCAACGGTTGCAAACCTCTCACAAAGGCAAAAAACGACACGAGTAAGAATCACGCAACTATAGTTTCCCGGGCTATTATTTTCGTTCATTTTGCTGTTGGCCACGAAACATGGAATTTCGAGACTTTCACAAGTTGTTAGCCATGGCCTGATCAATCAACGTACTAATGGAATTTAAGAGCCACGAATCATCTACCTCAATGCATCAATCTGTGTCTATCAAATCTGCCTAATACCACATAGATATTTCTATCAACTCAATCCTTCTCTCTCTTGTCTTCATGTTGATCAAAGTGCAATACAACAATGGGATTTACAACTGCACTTGAGACTTCAAACGTCTTAAGACACGTACAAAAGTCCAACAAATTTCCCTCAATAATCCTGCGGTTGCTATGTGTACTGGATTAGTATTGTGCCACCAATCAATCCCATTAAGGTGACGTGGTTTGTAATTGCATGTGATGCTTAAACCCTAGCCCCTAGTTTGTTTTCACAGATGGATTAGGGCGAGTAAATCGCATTAAATGTTCGCGTTACTTTCAAAAAACAAAAAAAAAACTCCTCCGCCCAACATCATATGGGAAAACTCAATTAATTTTCAAATTTTTTATGAATGCACCATCGTCGTTGTCGCACCCACTAGGACCACGCGCCACAGGCGTCAATAACCGACGAAAAAATTTACCTAAATGCAACCGAACCGTAATGCAATCATAATTCGTGCATCAATAATCCGACAAAAAAAAAAAAACGACGCTGCCGTTGTTTGAGAAAGTATCTGTGAAATTCAATTTGTCTACGGATAAATAATTCAATATGCACGGAAGCGTGTTTGTAAGTGTGTACTGTAGTTACAGTACTTAATTGATTTTCCCCTGGCAAAAAGGATTGCAATTGCAATTGTGATTGTGGGTGTAGGTCAGAAACGACAAATAGTGTGGCTGTCATCAAGTAAAGTAGAAAGTTAACTTTGCGTTACGTAATATACTCGTAGGTACTCAAACAGTGATGTGGCATTAGGAGTTTTCGTTTCAAGAACGCACCTGCTGGTAATGACATTGAGTTGGGTTTTGATTTTACAGGTAGAAAAGTAAATCCAGGTAGAAGTCCACTTCAACATAAAGAGAGGTCAGAAGGCAGAACAACAATTCAAATTGAGGGGAGAAAGAGTCCTCAAAAGGTGAGTGACCTAATAATTTATTATATTTCCGGTTGAATCGATGGGAATATTTTTGTTCTTTACTTGTCCTTGCGTGTTTCGTTGGCTATATCATGTTCTATTCGACATTCAACTTGTGGACAGTTTTCTAGGAACAAAATTCAGGACACGTATTTTTAAACAGAGCACAATGGAGACCCTTTAAAACAATGCCACACATGACCCCGAAAACATTCGGTCACCATAAATGGGGACGCAGTGATATTAGGCACAAGTGAATATAAAACAGTTTGGAAGGATGTCTACAGGTGTACAGAATTTCGTTCACATTTTCTTTTTTTGAAAGGTTTTCAAGTTATTGACTGCTAAGCCAGGTGTGATCCTCAGCAAAACTATCAACATTCGCGGAACTCTCTTAATGGAAGGCAATAACACATCTTCAAGGGAGTGAAATCTGGCTTGAAAAAGGTTCGCAGTCAGCCGGTCGGAGTCGGCAATAAAACTGTAAGTCCCTTTCATTCTTGAGAAAAATGTAACACGCACTTCCGGAATGGTTGCGAGAAGCTAGACCCTGGTTCTCTATGAGCTGTAGCGCCAAATATTGTTGTATTTGTTGGAGACACTTCTTAACAAGTCCGTATACTAAGCGTTCGTAAAAGTCTGTCTCAAGAGAAGTTCAAGTGATCTAACCGTTAATTCAGGGAGACATAAATGCATCTTTCGACTGGCAGAACATACTTAATTGCGACTTACCTTATTGAACCCTGATCTGATCTATAAAAGGGAAATGTTTTTTTAAAAAAGACTTGGAAAGGGCCCATAATTTGCAAAGCGGCGTCCAGAAAACATGGTAAATAGGTAGAAACACCTAGTGTAGGCACCACGGGCACATTGAGGTCAGCCCAAACAGATGCGTTTACTTTGCTCCTGCATCTTCTGCCCTACGGTCACAGTAACATCTTGGACTCGTTATTCCAACTACATCACACCCAAATTAAGCTAAAAATTTCCAAATAGGTTTTCCCACCAGAGCTCAGTGGAAGAAAGACGAAGTAGTAGCACGGTCATTTACACCGATAGATCAATGATGAACTGTGGTGTGGGAGCTGGTGTCTACTTGGAATCACTTTGCCGGATTTCGCCAGCGTCTTCCAGGTGAAACTACTGGCAATCCGAGAGGCTTGCACTCAACTCAGACGCGACACAACGCAAAAACAAAGCACTGCTCTCCTCATAGATAGCCAAGCTATTGACTTGGTAAGCATATCCTCAAAACTGGTGCAGGAGTGCCGGAACGAGTTTGCCTGTTTGGGTGAACGCTTCAGGTTCGTGCTGCTCTGGGAACCAGAGCATATTGACATAAAAGGAAACGAGCGTGCTGATGAACTGGCCAGGCAGGGCTCAGCTCTGCATAAAGTTAAAGGACAAATCCACTCACACTTCCTGCAGAAGGACAATCTCTAATGGCAGGGGCTAACCAATTGCGCCATATCAAGGAAGATATGGCCAACCTACGATAAGAGTAGAAAAAAGTGACCTTCTTAGCAAATCCGCCTAGATATCGCCAGACTCAAGGGGCATTGGCCAATTGGAGACCATGCGGCCAAACAAGGTATCCCATACAACCTCCACTGCCGCAGTTGCGGTAACGAAAATAAGAAGAAACCTCCCTCCCATTTCTTCTGCATATGTCAGACTGCCAGCCATTCTTCGACGACCTTAACTACATCTCTGGTAAAGGGATAATCTTATCGGTTTTTTAAACTCCACAGGCTGGATCTAACCACCGAATGTCTCACATTCTTAACAATACATATCACACAAGTCGTGGTAACAAAATGCCATATTCTAGTGCTACTTGGGTTCATGTTGAACCCCCTTCTCTTCCTACCTACCCATATGTCACGCTGAAGGCTCCAGGTTCAACTCCTGATATCAAGAAAGTCGATCAACTGCGAAAAAAGCTGACGTCATCTCTACTGAAGCACTGACAGAGCAGGGTGGTTATAATGGCTTGAAGTGTTGATCGTACTGTATAGTGATAATGACATAAAGTAGTTGGAAAGAAAAACTGTGAGTTATAAGCAATGTTACCAATACTAACAAATCTCCCCAGTTATTCTGGACACCACCTTCGGAGCGGAGACTGAAACCTAATGCAACCTAAGATTCGAAATCACTGCACCAACACGAGCGCTGTGTGAATAGCATCATAAGGGTATTCATAACCTCTTGAGTGCTAGTGAATGATATAAAAAAAGGCTCAATTTCGTACATTGTCAGACCAAAGAGCCATGGCTACAAAGAGACTTACTTAGATGAAAGCAGGTCCAGGAGAATCCGGCTTAGAGCTCAACCGAAAAACACCGAATTGCTATATTGAAAGGGGAACATTGGCATAGGTTTGGTAGGAGAAGTATGAGCTGCACTACAGATATCAGGTCGTAACAGAAATATTGCGCGATTTTTGAATGTCAGATAAAGGTTAAATAATTTGCACAAAATACAAAAATTAGTCGTCAATGTAATTTCCTTTGTAAGACAACACTTCTGCCCACCTCTCAGGCAACTTTTTAATGCCCCTCACTAAAAAAAATTGTTTGGCTTTGACACAAAAAACACCCCAAGGGCCCGCGATCTAAAATTTTTTCCATCAAGGAAGTTTTGCAGACTTCGGAATAAGTGGAAATCTGAAGGTGCTAAATCTGGAGAATAAGGCGGATGCACCATTTTCTCCAAACCGAACTCCTGTAACTGTGTGCAGGTGATCCTAGCTATATGAGGGCGAACGTTACCCTAATGGAAAAGAACACCCATTCGATTAACCAAACCTGGTCGTTTCTGCTCTAGTGCCGTTTTTAATCTGCACAGCTATTGACAGTAGACTTCTGCGGCAATAGTCTAGGTCCCTACTCTGTATTGCGATTCTTAAGTTCGGATCGTTCGAACGCGGATATTTTGTATGAGTTTTATGAACTGCGTTTCAGATTGCCCATACAAAATTTACGCTTTCGCACGATCCGAACTTTAGAATCGCAATACAGAGTAGGGACCTAGACTAGGTACTTCAGTACCAGTGTCGGATAGTCATACCTTTGGCTTACGTTGAGTTCGCTTGGGAGTTCCCTTACCGTCCCAGGGGGTTTCTTTCGACGGTGAACTTCAGGAGCTCATCCTCTAGCTCTTCTGGCCTATCCGAACGAGGTTCATCCTTTAGATCAAAATTTCCATTTCTAAACTTTGTAAACTAACGCCGGCAATTGGACTCGCTGAGAACACCCTCTTCATACACATTTTGGATTACTCTAGAGGCTTCACTTCCATTCTGGTTTTTTCGGAACAAAAACAATAAAATAAGCCGAATATGCTCTTCCGATACATCCATATCAAAATTCAGTTAAAAATGCTTACAATGGTGTTAACACTTGCAGACTGAATGAGTAATATCTCCCAAATACGAATTTCAATAACGGTTTCAGCATAATTGTTTTTGTGCATTGGCAACGGAAAATAACCCCCGCAATACTTATTAAGATGGAGCTAGATTGAGTTAATGCTGGCGGAAGGCTTAGTTGGGCTACCTCGTTTCTTGATGTGTGCCTATTTAAGGTTATTTGCACCAATTTAGTTGAAGTACTTAGGGGTTTAAAGCAGACAGTGGTTTGACATTCCTTTTAGAGACTTAGCCTAGAATTGAATACGCTTACGATCTTTTGAATTTCAATTTCGAAAGACTAACTAAGATTCTGATCACCTAACCAGTTAAACAATCAATATGACATCATATAATTTTTTTTTTAAACAAAACCAGAAAGTTATAGGGACCGACATTCAGATGACTGTCTAGACTCTAGACTCTTCCGTAGAAATTTTAAATTTTAAGAACCAACACCAAGTGAATAAGTAGTCGTACATCGTAAGAAATATTTATAAATTACAAACAGGTGCCGTCACACCGATGATTGTATCTTTATGCACAAAAAAGCAAGACAAAGAAACCAGTTCCCAACAAAAAGGTTCCCTGGGATTAAAATTATTAATTAAACGATAAATATACATAATAGCTAATCTTCACAGAGAAATAAGATTTCAACCAAAGATATCAAAGCAGCTCTCCTGAGGACTGATCTCCGTTACACATTTGTTTTTATAAAATCTCATATTTAGCTGCAAAATAAATCTAAAAATACATAATTATTCCGCTAAAGATAAAACTTGTTGTGCAAGCGCGTAATTGTGGCCGACAAAGTCGCTCATCAAACGCGTATATGACACCTAACATGACACATCTGAAAATGTCGTTGAAAAGCCATTTGCTGTTGCATATCTACGAATAGATTTTCCCCTCATTCATCATCATCATCACCGAGATCTTGATGACAATCATGACTTGTGCTGATATAAGATTCGTTACATAGTCTAAATGTTGTCGAACGGATGTAGGTAGGTTAGTTAAGAGACAAACGACAAACGACAAACGATAAAAAATAAAATAAAACCTTTCCTAGATACTTTTGTAATTATAACCTTTTTTTTTTTGGTTTTTGCTACTGTGTATCTGTCTATCTGTGTTCATTATTTTAATTTTATTCAGTATTCAAGATAGTTAAAGACAAGAAAAAACCTAATTAAAGGCACTAAATGTCGTAACGAATGATGACGACAATGATGACGATGTGAATTAATTACTTGCAAGTGCAGTCAGATGGACTTTCGGAACTTGTAACAGTGTAGTTGAATGAATTGCTAGGAATTTAGAAAGTTGAATTGTTTAATTAAATTTCATGTAATCGATGGACAGGTAACAATCATTGATTATGAATCAGGGAATGCAACAAATAAATCATCAACGCGGTTCTTAACAATAAAAACACGAAAAGAAAACGAGATGACGACCTAATTTGTCTGTTTTGTGAAAGATAAACTTTCGAATAGCTTTACGATGTTTGCCATTATATGCAGGTACAGATATATGTAGGGACCAACACCAGACTTTAAAAAGGCCGTCCGCCGACGATATTGACATAATAGGAACAATGCAGCGTGATGTCAGTAGCGGCGCAGCGTCATAAGTCCACAATGGTCTTTTGACCCACCTGGGTGGGTTATAAGTTCACAACTGATTTGTGGATTTATACCGTAGACCGTAGCAGCGAAACGGTGCTATACAGATTCCCAATATTTCAATATTTCCCAAAGTGTTTCAACGAACTCGCGACAGAATTATGCACTTATGGCCTACTTCCTTTTTAACATTGTGGAATTATGACCCGGGTTTTAAGTTCACAATTAGTTTGTGGCATTATAACCCACCCGGCCTCTGGACTTATGACCCTGCGCCGTCAGTAGCGCCTTCGTGACTATAAGAGCAAGACCAAGTATATCCTGTAAACAAGAAAGGACACGCTGCATCGACGTCTCGAACAGAACGTCTCCCCCGGCAGATATACCTTTGAGATAGTTAAGGACTTTGTCTACCCAGGCTCCGCTATTAATTCAGAAAACTTAACCAGCACTGACATCAAACGAAGAATAACTCCTGCCAATCGCTGCTTCTTTGGGCTAAGAATACAAATAAATTGCAAAGCCCTCTCTCTAACAATTAAAGTGGCCCTTTATAAGACCTTAACTAGCCCAGTCCTGCTCAACGGCCCAGAAGCATGGATGAGGTTGTTTTGAGGGAAGAATTCTTCGGGTGATTTTCGGTCCCGTCTGCATATATGGTGAGTGGAGGAGGAAATTCAATGACGAACTGTTGGCTGTACAACGACTGAGATGGCTGCGTTATGTAGAGCGGATAGACACCAATTCTCCGGCCCGGAATCTTCGAATGCACCCCCGAGGGACGGCTAGAGACGCTTGTTGGTTGAGGCCCAGCAAGTTGAGGGTAGAGCCGGACCTTAAAAAAGTAAGAAGTGAAGTATAGGCCATTTTTGCTTTGGCATTCCTTACCCTAGTGGCGAGTTTAAGACGGTGCTCCAGACCAGACCAAAGGCTGGTAAATCAAGATATGAGCCTACTTAGGAATTTTAGCCCAATAAGTCGAACTTTTTTCGTGCTTTAAACCTTAGAGCACATTTTGGACCTCCATTTCCAATAGAGCTCACAACGCAATCACCGCTGTTTAGTTCTCAGAAGTGTAGTGGACACTTCGGTCCATGTGGACCCATTGTGATTCTCATTTCCTATAGCGATTTCAGTTATGTGGGACGTCCTTGCAAATATCTCAAACTTTCTTGATACTTCACAGGTGGTCAATGATTTCCACTTATTATTTGCTTCAATTAAGGATTTTTGTGCAATTTTGGTCCTAAGATTACCGAGTGGAGGTTTAACCGTCTGCTTGCTCTCGGTCTAGGTTTGAACATTTTCTTGGCAATTCATCAACTGTTTCATTACCTGGTGACCAGCAAAGCTTTACATTGTGTTGCGTGCTAAGAACCCTAAGTTCTTCGCGACAACACTTTATAAGCTTCGATGTTATCTGCGTACTAGCAATTAGTTTTTGATGCCGAGTGTCTATCAATCTTCACATTCACACCAATTGCGCGGCTTTTGACACTCTCAAAAACTACGTTCGGAAAACGCTGCTGTGATCTGGCAGTCTTATGGAGATGCTTAGTCCTAGCTCTTCGGAGAAAAGACTACTATATGTCGACGGATTTGAGCTTACTTACTAAAGGTGGCGCTGCAGTCCGGGATGGACTTGGGCCTCACTTGGCCTGGATTTGAACTGGTTTTCTGATAATGACAGCTCAGATCCTATCAAACTTCCACTTTTAAGATCACGTAATTGAGGCTTTCAGTGAACGTGGTTTAGGAAGTTGAAACGTATGCGCCTGCAAAATCTTAGGCAGACACACTCCGTGGATAGGGAAGTCAGTACGCTAACTGTCTTTAGACGACGTCTAAAGTCGATAAGAAGACTTGGCGTCAAGGTATCAAAAAGACGATAAAAATCGAAATGAATAAGCACAAAAGAATCATAGAAACACGTTGAAGTGCACGAGCTTAACAGCGGCTTTAGATTTCAAAATCTACTATTAGGCTTAAGAAAGAGTCTTCATAAAGAATTATGACAAATCATTGTTCTGTTGTTGCCTAGAGGCTCTAAAATCTCCTCTTATTCGTTGCAAAATCTAGAAAGATTGCAATCGTTATGACTCGTTGAGTTGAAGATCTCAAATAGGTGCTACGGAGTATCTTCTTCATCATTATCAGATCAGTTTTGTAGACACCCTCGCAAAGGAACAAGGATAAGCGTGCTGACTACTTCAAAAGCACTGAATGAAACGTACATAGGATAGGTTAGGTTATACTAAACTAGTAGTGTAGGGTAGTGAATTGTGGATCCTTGTGATGCTCAGGTGGGGATGTAGGAACCCTTACTAGTGAAAGTTATCATTCACAACAACATTTTTTTTTTATAATTCACTCGCGCTCAAGGGGTTATGAATGGCCTTCGATCGTTCGTGTTTCGAACTGGGGGCGATTAGGTTCATATCGAGTAATTTATAGAGACTTTGCAGCTAAATCCACCCGGACTATAGTCTCATCTGCAGGAAAGACATCAGAAAGAATTCGATTGTAGCAACGTCTTCAGCTAGCTCCCGCTATTGCCAGCACACTTAGACCAGTGATAGGTCGATTGTGATAGCCCCTTTAGTCTAAGGAAGGAAGCAATCCTACCAGAAAAGTGTAACGAGAATACTTTGAAACTGAAACCACTAGCTAGACGTAAAAGAATTAAACAGTCGATAGTAAGTACCTTTAAGACTTTGTAGGTTCAGATCTACTACGATAAATATTTGTAAAGGAATGATGCTTAGTAGACGATGGAGAACCCAGAGGCGAATAGGAACGTTTTAAAAGAGTCGACGAATGTTTGAAAAACAATTCTGACCGTCTCTTCTCGTCAACTCTCCAATTACTGTCATGGAAGTCTATAAATAACGATGCATGTCAATGAATTCCTTAGCAATGCATCAAACAGAAGCTTTCATGTTCCAAAACTCGACCCAGGACCAACAGATGTCAACAAAGAAACTTAATTTATGAACCTAAATGTCACCACATAAATTGTGTCAAACACAAAGATTGAGCACACACAAGACCTGTCACGAACTGCAAGTAAGTTGGGGTGGAGATTGATAGATGACAAAACCAACTGCCACCAACTACAACTGACCACATGGTCATTTTAACACTCTGAGTACACAGTTCATGGTGCAAAAAGTAACCAAATCGACTGCACTAACGATGTGTAGTGTCATTCAATTAGCTCTCTCTCAAAAACAGATACAAAAAGTTTCTCACGAGATTTTTCTATTCCACGGTAGGAGCCGAGCCTACTCTCCAACCCACGACATACAAGTCTATCACATCGAATATGGTAAGACAAGTGAGTAGCATACACATATTTGTAACCTTAACATACACACATCACAGTCATCTATCTAACTTGCCTTACATGACCCAGATGATAGACAGTGCGTAAATTGGGAATGCACTCTCCCGTTCTGACATCCATCTATCAATGTGGAAACCTAATAAAGTTATGAAGGCGAAATAAGATACATTTGGACTCGACATAGACTACAAATCGATCCATAGATGAAGTGATAGTATCTACAGCAATAAATTGTATCTATTTTGGCCACCTTTCCACACACACCCAGAGAGAAATGGGAAAAACCGCAAAAGCCATCCTAAGGCTTCTTCCATCCATAGCCGTGTGAGATAGGTTTTTGTCACTTTTCCACTGGGAAACTGTTTGTCCCACTCGGGGTGCTCCCAGACAACCATATACGGGCGCAAAAATTTAATGCGTAAACAATAGCTTATGCAAATTCCCAAGATGTGAATTGCTAATTCGTTTTGGAATATCTTTTGGTCGGTATCCGCTCAAAGTTCAAACCAAACATGGCCATTTGAAACAGGGCGGTGTGTGGAATTTCAAATCAATTGCGCTAGAACGACACCTAAGGCAGGCAGGCATACACATAAGAGATCATTAAAAAAAAAATTTATGAAAAGTATTTGGGTAAACACAGAGATTCAAGAGTTGTTTTGATTATTCTGGGCGCGGTACTTGCGATATATCAGTGCAAAGATACTTGAAATTCAATTTTTTTTTTATCTTTTCCTCTTCTGTTTACCTCCTTTCGAGAGCGAAGTTCATTACGAAAATCATTAATTAGTCTGAATGATTGGTACTGGGATGGTGCTGGTGAACTAGTGGTGGTTTCCTGGTAAATTAATGAATTTTTTTCGTTGTTTCTTGTTTGCCTTTGGGTCGTCGTGTGCCATGAACAGCAGGTAAAAAGGGCATTTCAAGTAAATGGAAGTGGTTTGCCCAGTTTTGGTAGCAATTATATGCAATAAAAACTTTAAACGCGATTTCACTTTGGTTAACGATTTAAAAATAGATTTACGATCGAGAGCAGTAAAACAAAAAAAAAAAAAAAACACAAGAACAAGCATTCTATGTAACTTACTAGCTGAACTGGAAGTGGTTTTGTTTATTTTTTTGCCTAGAAGTGACCACAAATTCTGACTTGATTGAGTCATTCATTGAAGTTCGATGACCAATGGTTTTCAAAACGGAATATGAGAGTCACAACATCTGCAAAACAGAAGTGAGTGTCTGAGATTCATCCGAATCTGAACAGAATCGAACTTTCAAATATGTATGTGTGTGCTCCATTGTCCCTGTGTTTACAACTTTTTTGACAACAAATCGGTGCACCAATCGGTTGTATAGAATTTTCAAACATGATCGGGCTCAGAAGATAGACTTTATGTCACGAAAATGTTATCTATCCAAGCTCCGTTAAGCTCCATTTACAGCCCTTTATGCATTTTGGACATCAGATTGAGACTTCGACAAAATCTTTATATACACGAGATTTTGTAAAACATAAAAAATTGGATTAAGCAACAAAAGTAGAAAAATGTACATATGTTCCAAAACTAAGCCCTTCCAATGACCTCCATTGACAGCCCTTAGATAAATCCAATGTGTTCTTCTGACTTGGAATGCCCAGTGTGAAAAGGCAAAAACAAGGAAAAGGTCTGAGTGAGTGCAATTACGATCGTTCGGCCTCCCTGAACCATCCTGAGTTCGTAGTAAATTTAAGAATGGCTTCTTAGACAGGTCGCCCAGGTCGTTGAAATAGTATTCACCGAGGGCCGTCTTTCTTTTTCTGTGTAGGCTGGGACATTTGCATAAGAAATGGGTTGTGTTCTCTTCCACGTCTGTATCCCCACAGCCTTTAAATAACTCGTCTGTACTCAAACGCGTTCTTCTAAGGTGGGCCGCCAGTATGTTGTGGTCTTTGATTGACAGCCCTTACACCTTGTTCTACATCATATTGTAGGTTCGACTGAGAAACGAAAGACGATACCACGGAAATATGATATACAGTGTTCCCCGCTTAATTGAACCGACTTGGAAGCATAATATGAATCTTTGGTATGAAAGCTGACAAGCCACTAACTGATCTCGAATGCATCTTTCACAGTGGTTAACAATAGAACCAGGTCTCGACCGTTTCAGTGTAACCAAATGGCTCCAAAATTTAAGGTTAGAATTCTTAAATTACTCTATTAAACTAGCTAAGTCTGTAGTAAAGGGTTTTTTTCAATAAAGACATAACAAGTTTTTGTTTTAATACAAACGCACACTTGATTTTTGTTATGATCTGTCAATGTCGAAACGGCAGTCAAAGTTTACATTTTTATCGTAGTGAAGTTGACGAACGAGCAACGTTTGGAAATTATTAAAAATTACTATTGGAATTCTGAGTCGGTGGTCGTCACTTTAAGAGCGGTTACTCCAATTTTCGGTTGTAATAATCGTCCCACCTGACAGGCTGTGGATAAATTCGAGTCAACATATTCTTTATTGAATGTTCCTGTGCCAGTTAAACAACACACCGGTTGAAGTACCGAAAATATCGCAGCCGCAAGTGCTTCAGTTCAAAATAAGCCAAATCAGTGGATTCCACGCGGTTCACAGGAATTGGGAATCTTTCAGTCCACATTGTGGCGAATTTTGCATAAAGATCTTGGCTTACACCCTTACAAGATTAAATTAACTCAAGAACTGAAGCCTCTTGATCAATTGAAGCACCGAGACTTCTCCGATTGGGCTCTGCATAAGTGTCATGTTGGAAGACTAATTTTGGATGTGGTTCAAACAAGATGTTGCCACATGCCACACAGCTTGTCAAACAATTGATCTTTTGAAGGGGAAGTTCGGTAATTATGTAATCTCGAGAAATGCTCCGGTCTTTCTATGGGGTTATGTTAGGTCGTTGGTTTATGCGAACAAGCCGAAAACGTTAGAGGAGCTCAGAAACAATATCAAACGCGAAATTGCCAACGTTCCGGCCGGTATATGTGGAGGAGTGGTGGAAAATTGGCCCCAAGGAATCGATAGCTGCAAACGTGTTCTCGGTGGTCATATGAACGAGATCGAATTTCGTACTGAAATTTGACATATGTACTACACTCTGGAATAAATTTCAGCCCGATACCTCAGTTACTCTGTGCTTTATTTAAATACAAAATTGTTATATCCCTATTGAAAACCCCTTTACATAGCTGGTGAACACTTACAATTTAGAACCCAACCCCACCCGATGGAGATAAACAATACCAGTAGTCTGGCCCGTTCCAACCGATACAGATTGAAACGTCGTGATAAAGGTTAAGAATCATCTCAACGTCACAACCCATCCAACGCTGTCAGGTACATACGTCGGTGTATTTGAAGCTCGGTTTGGGGTATCTCAAGGTAGCCAGTTATTACCGCTGCTATTTTTACATGGCTGTCAGTGATGTTCATTGTGGAACCCCAACTAAGAAAAGGTGCAGTATAGACAGTGACGTTGCGATCAGAATTCGTCTAAGAAATAAACTTACAAACTCTTTCATTTGCAACTGATTTCTTGGCATCAAACGCCATGCTGATACAGCTTTGCAATAAAAAGCAAAGTTTATAACGTTTTCAGAACCAAAATTAAGCGACGAGCGTTTGCTCTAATGTGGTCATGAGCGAAACAGGTTTCCATCTTGCAGAAAGTACAAGTCTAAGACAACATCCCCGATGGCATCACTAAGATCAAGCCCAACATTTATTTATCAAAGACCAAGCCTAGGGCAACTGCAGAAAGGAAAAACCAGATAAATTGTAAAACAATCAAAGCTCTTATTTACAGCCTTGCATTTGCACATCCCTAGGAATTAGTACGTCTTTTCTATGTAGTAAACGAAGGGTAGATACTAATTTGAGTGGAATCTCCTATCCAATTTGGATCGGTTGCGACCAGAAAACTATCGGATGGACTGAATTGAAGAAGACCACTGCGAACCTTTAAACACGCATTTTGAATAGTACATTACTTAACAAGTTGTCGCAGGACAGTTAAAGAGAAGTTTGCAGTCATGAAGTCACATCACCAGGAAATTTACACCAAGACCGGTAGGCGTGGTATGTTCGAAAACCCATAAGACGACACAAAAATTTACTGAAAAGGGGCGTTGCGGGCGCTCTTTAATCGATCAAAGCTTTAAGTTACTTAAGTGATTATAGATAAGACAAAGCTAAAGGCTTTATTGCAAAAAAAAGTTCACTCCCATGCCGTGTAGATCCACCAAATTTCCTTAAAATTAATAAAAATTAAAAAAAAAATAATAAAAATGTTCCAAACCTTTTTTCCATTGCTGTCATTCCCTATTGGTGGACAACTCTGACGCTTGAAATCCTTCCGGATGGCCAGCTCATACCACGGTATAATCGGTTTACTCCTCAACGTAGTCTGACAGCCGATTTTAAAATCCAACGGATCCACATATTCCGGCACAGCACTCTTCTCACGCACTGTATCTGTCGCAACTTCATCGTACAAATTCCCCGCCGACTTATTACTTCCATTGACCGACACCAATGAACTCGTCATACGACCCCCCGCTGTGTGACTTCGTGTGTGTCCCAAGGTGTGATATCGTCGATCACCACTCATTAGCACTGGCATTGCTGAAGGCACAACCAAAATCTCATCCGGATCCAATCCCCCGTCGCTGGAATGATCCGTCTCCTGAGACAAACGATGCTGTCGATGCAGCTGATGATGTCGACGATCTTCCAAAATCTCTGCACTTGAGCTGCGATTATTCACCGCAATCATGCCCAGCGGCTGGTAGTAGTTTGTCTGCGGGTTGTAAAAGTTGTAACTTGTCTTTGGTTCGTTATTTGTACATTGATCCTTGGAATGATTGCTTCCGCTGCCAAACTGCGATTTAGTCGAATTCGCCGTGGAATTCAGAAACCTCTTATTGTCCACCAGAGATTGGGCTCTTTTGTACTGAATCGTGGCTGATCGCATTGCGGGCCGATGCCTCTGTTCTACAGCCGAAGCGGACATATCTTGCATTTCGAAAATGTTCCCCGGCGAGTATGCCTCCAATTCATCAAAGGAATGTGAGATGCCTCCACCGCCTGCCCTCGACGGATGGTATTGAGGTGATTCTGGCTCGGAATAGAGAAAGATATTGTCCTCAGCTATGTAATCTGGGGTTTTTGGCGTCACACTACTCTGCAGAGAATCCAGTGAGAAGCGGGAGTTCTTTTTCACGTTCTGATAATCACTCTGGACACCACCAGTTCCACCCATCGCTGATGATGATGACGACTCCGATGGTGGTCGAAATGTCGAACAGATGAGCAGCGAATTCGGACTCGAATACAGTGGCTCCCCATCAATCGTTGGTGTCTCCACTTTGACACCAATTGGATGGGGTTTCACAATATATTCCACATCGTTGTTGTTGTTGTTATTGTTGTTGTTTGCCGCACTATTACTGCTGGAACTGCTACTATTGCTTAAATCACTTTTTAACGAAAGGGTTCGCGTTCGTTCAATTTGTTCTGCAGCCCTGCTCCGCGTCCGACAGAGACCACGTGTACGAATTGTCGCGTATCCATCGTGTATCTGATGAGTCTGCTGTGGTGGTCGAACCACAGACATGACAAGTTTTTTTTTCTTTCAATTTAACACTTTTTTTTTGTTACACTTGTATGGTTGTCATTTTATAAACTTAAGAGTGTGGTCTTCCTAGATTGAAAAAATGGAACGAGAAAAATAAACTCACTTAGGGGCTCATGTTGTTTACATCGTTGATCATCAGAGAATGGCGAAATTAAATTCTCATCAATCATAATAAAATTTAAATTACACGGGCATTGCGCTGAAAGATTAAATCTATGGGTAGTTGAGCGTGTGGTTGTGGATGCGAGCGTAGATGGTGTTGGTTCAATTAAATGGTTTTTTTTTTTTCAAACTCCTAGAAGAGATGCTTGGCATTGGACAGTGAAAGATGGAAAAAAAAAAAAAAAAAGTTTTAACGTGGCGTGGGTAGAATGTTAGTCATACAGATTCAGATACAATTTGTTTCGTATTTATCTAAAAAATTATTGAAAATTAAGTGCGCGTATGTAGGTAGGAGAACTAATCATCGAAAAGTCATTCAACTCATCTCGGTTCGTTCGCCTACGATAAGCCTAATAAAAGTATCAAGCGTAGCTTACACGACTCAGTATCATTGAGAACATTCAAAATCAACCTAGCTCTATACCTTAGAATCTAGTACAATTTACTGAATTCAAGAGTTAGCATTCGGATTGCTTCAAGGTTGAAATAAGATTGAAATTCTACTCCAACGCTGGATACCAGGACGATCTTGTTGGTAAGGTGAGTCTTCGTTTATCCTAGGGCATAGTCAGTTGTGACAAGCAGAGCAAAAATAAGCACGGCAAGCTCTTTTTAAGATCAATAAATTTCACCAGGAGAATTTGGTCACAAGATTGACACCAGCTTAAATAAATAACAGGCTACTCATCTGTGGACTGAATTTGTAAAACCCTCTTCAACCCCCTTCCATAGAGATTTGTGAGTCTTGATAAACAAGAAGTGATTGAAACCAAGCTTTATCATTTTGAACCAAGAAGTGTGGACCAAGGCGCAAGATACAAACCTAACGCATGATTCATCAAAAAACATAGGCCTTTTCTAGCTGAGCTAAGAAAGCGACTTATTTGCAGATTTTAAAGCGGAGCAGGCTTTCGATCACTGAGAGACTGAATGTCTAAGTTAACTTAGTTTGATCTAACCCAAAACCACAGGCAAACTCAAGCTAAGATTAGGAAACTTGAATATTCTGCAGGGTTGGATCACTGAATCAGTACACAGTTTGGAAGCCTACGACTTGCAGGCAGATTGAAAAAACGTCTTATCGAGCTAAGGCTACGAAGAAACAGACGAGCAGATTCTGCCATGCAAAAGCCTCTGAATGCACTTGACTGTTTGGAGACACATATGATAGATAAGAAAGAATTACAATTTCTAAGCTAGCTTGGATTGATCCAGAAAGCCTAGAAAGCAAAAGCAAAAAACCGTCTTACGTAGACGGTTTGCTATGGAGCAAACTCTGGATCACTGATCATTGGGATTTACAATTCCTAAGTTCATTTTGATTGGTTCATCGACGAGGCAGAACCAGACATTGCAATGCAAGATGAAGAAACACCTTATTGAGCTGGGCTTAGAAAGCAACAGACTATTGTTAGAATATTTTGTGTAAAAGAAGGCTCTGGACCACTAACTCGGAAGGCATTGAATTGTATCGGGGTCCCACAAGATTGACTAGAGAGACTTACATACCTAAGCTCAGATTGAATTTCTTATTTAAAAGATCTGTTGTACTGTTAAGCCATTAAAGACATTCCACCCTGTTTATCAAACAAAGTATGTCCTCGAGGCGTTTTTGACGTCTGGTTGAGAATTTTTGTAAAGAAAAGGCTAACTTGACCAAATGAAGGTCAGGCACTCAGAAAATATGCTCAACAGTTTCTCCTTTTCGAAGCGAAGTCGGTTCAATCAACACCAGAAGAGGTACTTTATTCTAAGAAAAACTTCGGCATGCGCCTGGAGAGGCTAGTAAGGATATTTTTCCTACCCCCTAGTTCGAAAATAATTGAGAGCGGCTTTCTTCCCAAGGAAGGATAGATTTCAGCCTCTTAGTAGGCTCTACGGCCAACCATGTTTTCAAAAGATAACGATGACAAATTAAGCTCGCTTATTATTTGCAGTGGCAGTCGTTGTCACAGGTGAGTAATTGCCTAAGCCGTGATAACCTGAACGCATTGCTAAGTCTCCGAACCAAGTAGTTAATAGAGCTCTTAATGGGTTTCAGTTTAAGGATGGAAAGACCAAACTTAATCTCAACAGCTTTTTCTCGGTCCAACCGATCGTACTTCCTGGATGGCGGTTATGTCTGCTTTATAGCAGTCCAGGGCCCCTGCTAATTTTTCAGCTGCACGTGGCCTGTTAAGGGTCTCAACATTCCACGTGCAGAACCGAAGCTCATTGTCCTAATTTCGATAACTAAGGTCGATAATAGTAGTGCCATCCTTGTCCAAAACTAGTGGTCGGTACGTAACATGAAGTTTTTTATGTGGTTGAGCCGTTACTCCGACGACACTACCTCTAACTTGGAGGACCAATTCCACTTTGGGAACCCCTAGGACAGGGGGTCGGTTACACCGGTGTCAGTAACCCGCTTCTGGGGTGTGAGCGCTGCCGTTGGTGAATTAAGAATAAATCCGCCACCATCTCTGTTCCAGGACCCTGACTAAGTCTCGGAAATCTTTTTACCAGCCTGATCCCAAATATGTGCGAGAAGCCCGGTAGTAGCTGTCCCGTTTATAGTGCTGCTTTTTCGTCCGCTGGCCAGCACTCGGGCTTATAAGTTTGGCAAATCGAGTCCGGATGGACAGCGACCAGTACCATGTAGAGCAAATTAACACCAGCCTTCTGGCCTGAAGAGTCTTCGAATCCAACCCGCAAGGACAACGTAGTAGAGGAAGACCTCGCCTAAGATGGAGCGCACAAGAAGAGAGGAATCTCAACCAACTTCGAGTGCGTAACTAGAGGCGGTTATCTAAGGACCGGGTTAACTGAAGAAGCTTGTTGGTTGAAGCCCAGGTTCACCTCGAACTCTAGCGCCGCCTAAGTAAGTAACCTCAACAACTGGTAGTAAGTCAGCGCATATGACTGACAAGATGGCGTAAAGATGGCTCAGCCTTAGCTCTCTATGAATAGTCGCGCCAAATATTTTCTTCTTTTTCTTTTTTGACAGAAAAACTAACATACGAATCGACGTACTCCGCAATGCCTATACCAAACTATGCAATTCGTTGAATGACCTACTTTGAATACTCTCTAGTTCTAAACCTTACACCTCTGGGACAACGGTGGGAAACGCTTTCCAAAAAAAAACGAAAATCCTTCAAAACCCTCTAACGACTTTCCCGCATTCCCATTCCCGGAATGTAATTCGAACCTTAACATCCGCATAATGAATCTCTCTTTCGCCTCCGCCAATTCCCAAGGTGTACGTACCTATCTTACGTTTGTACGCGCAACATTGAATGAGGGTAATTTAATCGCAATTTGTGCTGTCAAGCGCAACCTGCATTTGGTGCGAGACACAGCCTGACAGACTGCGAGATCGCGGTTTGTTCCCAACCATCACACCTATAGCATCAGGTTGAAGGTAATTCAAAACTCTCACCATAAATTGAGAAAAATCTGAGTTTCGTCGAGAGATACAAAATCTGACCACAAAACCGTTTCGGTCAATTTTGTTATTATTTTCCAATTTGCACTCTCCCGTCATACTTGTAGATACTCTCCACCAACTAACGGTGTAGAGTTTTTTTTTTGTTTTTTTTGCATTTTCACATGCACATATCGCAGACGATGAAAGAGAGAGAAATTGGCGCGAAGAATGCGAAAGTTTTCCTTTTAGAGAAGAAGATTTCTATCACCCGCCGAGAGTGCAAATATTCACCCAAACGTCTAATGAACCTCCTGAATCTGGGTACCTATCTGGAGAAATATTCAAATCAGCTGCAACGGCGGATGTGACTTTAAGGAGCTGACTTTATTGTGCGACAATAAGGTACGGCACAGTGGCAGTTTCTCCTCCCATCGATAGTGTTCCTTTCAACTGATGACGACGACGACGGTGTACCGTTTGCCGTACTATGTCAGTTGAAGTTGAAGATTGAGAGCATTTGACATTTGACTTTGACATGATCGATGGAATTGACAATAAAGTTTTACATTTTCAAGACACATAACGGTTAAGGAATTTGCCTTCTTTTTTTTTGAGAAGAGAAACGAAAGATTGTGTGTGATTAATAATGTCGCGCTCCATTCGATTATCGTCAAGAGTTATTGAATTGGAGTAGGGTATGGTATAGGTGCCACGATAGATCCTTAACAGAGCGGCATTGTAAGCCAGACGAGATGAAGGAAAATGAATTATGTAGGCGACCAAGTTTTTGCTTTGTTTGGGATTGGGACTTTGAGTCGCGTCGGCAATAAGTTAACTAATCTTTTCAATCGCGATTTGGAACTTTATCCAAAGAGCTCTCTGGGAGAGAACCACTTTTTTGTTGTTGTTGTGTCTAATTGTGTTGTTTCCAAGTTGGCTGTTTTGTAATAAATGAACTCGTGAGATTTATGGTGACAATTTGGGTGCACATAATGAAGTCTGTGTTGAACGTTTTTATGCTTGATAAATACATTATGCAGTTCAAAACTGACAAGAGTTGGCACCAAGTGAAAGCTAGATTTTGTGATGAAATCAATCAGTGGATTTGCTACTGTAGAGAAGGGTATGCTTTTTGTCTTCACAGGAGCTGAATCCCATGATATAACTTTGCTTGTAGGTAAAATAATTCACGATTATGAACGGTAGTTAAACGAAAGAAATTGGTATTGCAAAAGTACCAATATCAACGCAAAACTTGAAGCATTACCGCCATATGCAATTTAATAGACACAAGCCCAATCGGAAAGGTTCGAGTTCAGCTTTACAGGGGCATCACATTACATTTAAAGAACGATGAACACCCACCTTTAAGCTGGGCATCCATGATAACTCATGAATACCATTCCCAGAGTAAGCGCACTGTGCCGGTGTGCACATTCTTTGCGCGAAGGAATTCAAACATTTTTTGAAAACATCATCACTCATCAGGATTACGCATACATAGATGTGATTCATGTGGACATCGAGTTTCAGATCCATTCGCACTCAATACAATTCTGCCAAAAACTAGGTTTCCTCTTCATAAGTCTAAGTAGGTTTAGGTAAGGGGGTAGTCAGCGACAGACTCCACTTAATTGCTATTTTTCTGTGACTTATTTCAAATAACAGCTTGTTGGCCAGCCCCTAGAAAATAAAATACAGTGCTGAATAGTTTATAACCAACGGAAGTACCAAGCACTAAAATGGAAAAGACCAGACTTAAATCGGTTCAGTGGTATTCAAGCTAAAAGCGAACCTATAGACAGACAAGCGTTGGCCTTAATGCTTTCATCAGATTATCAGCCTACGTACATTTCGAATGGTTAAAATGTCTTTCGCAGACTTGGATGTCATATCGCATCGCAAGAAAGACCGACAGGACTACCCATGAGCTATTGGTCTTTTGACAACAGATCTTATGGATCTACATGGGAGCATATGCTACTACTTTGATTAAATTTCATAGAACGACCTATTTGAGCTACAAGTGGGCTTCGTCTACTACACTTGGCTTTGCTCTAAATCCCTTTATGAACCTCCCACCTTTCCATGTCACAGATATCCCCGATTTAAATAAAAATGGCTTTTGGTAAAGTTCACGACTTCTGCCGTAGGGATTATCGTCTTATAAAAGTCCACTTTTGTTGTGTTCAAATACTAGGCGGGACTTCTCAAAAAGACAGATTCACCAGCCTCAGATTATACGTCTGTAGCAATAGTCGGGCTTCGTTTAAAACCTTCTCCAACTCTTTGACTTCTCCCAAAATAGTTCCAGTCCTCCCTAAATCTTCTTTGTTAAGAAGAAGAATTCTCAAGACATGAAAATGCATCAGGCTTGTCTATGCTGTCGAGCATCACAAACTTACACAAACTGAACGCAGGCTTCCCAGACGTTCTTATCTGATAACCTGCGGAATTTGGTATCCTTATCAGGAGGTAAGATACTTATGGGCATTCAAACGGGTTGACAACACCACCTATGTTCATTACTTGGTATGAGAAAAGTGAACACACTTGGCATGCAAAATCCTCTCTAGTGACCATGGCCAGATTTCTGAACAAACCAGGAAACAGCAATCGCGATTGAGAATGAAAAAACAAACTCCTAAAGCCAACTAGGTGTCATCCACTTCTCAACATACAATAGGATCAGGCATGGTTGTGATGAAGCCAGATTCCAACGTCAAAGTGGACATGACAACATCGTGCTTAAACTCGGCAACAATGGCCTCAGTAGAGTGATTTGTACAAGACAATCAGTTGCCATTGGAAGAACTCTGTGTGAGGCTTGCCACCCTGTAGAATCCACTCACTAGTCCCGACACAAAAGTGGGTTTCCCTAAGCAAACTTGACGTCGAGGAAGGAAGGTCTGTGGAAATAAGCGTTATTGAAATTCATTACGTTCCACGAGTGCTCTCGGGTCCTTGGTAGATGTCAGTCAATTTACAAGACTTGAGGAAAAAGAAATTAAAAAGGCGTTCCTGTCAGTCTCAAACACCTAATCTGCAATTCCACGGTATAATGGCATTTTTTCGAAAAGACCATCCATCTATCTATTTCCAACCAACTCGGCCATAAATCAATACACCCTCACCATTGTTGGTGAAGGAACTTTTGTTATTTTCTACGATGAGTCATGCTTCACGTCCTGCATTCCCCTTGTGAAAATGTATTCTTTTTGTTGCACTTGGCGCAACCACTCGTAAAAAAATCTATTTCAACTGAGTCTTCTCTTTGTTCGACTGCCTTGCAATAACTTGACCTTAGGACTTGCGACGACATCAACAACTATCACACCGCTTAGCCCATAAAGATAAGACACACAGCACAAATGGAATAATTACACTTACACATGGACAAAGTCAAAAAAAAAAAAAAAAAAAACAAAGACCCGTGCTTCGAGGGGCTTTAATTCAAATGAAACACTACAACGACGTTCGATCTTAATTAGGGACAAGACAGTTGGTATGATGTACACATGACGGATTGCATCTGTCATTTCCCCAAATCTACGATGGCAATCAACTTCCTCTTTCCAGTTTTGACAGATTCCTGCCAACTTGTTATCACTTATCTCTCTCTCGGAGAAGTGGAAACCATCTTTCGGGGTCTAGAACGTTGCACGGTATATGCTATGTGATGGACGTCACATGGCGCAACGAGCAATCAACAATATCGAGTGTGTTTCCTCATGTTAAGTGCACCAGAGCACGTAGGAGTTCGTTTGGCCAGTATGACGTGTTGACACATTTTGCTGTTGTCGCCTTGGCGATTGTGCCTGGCGCCATGACGACAATTCCGTCCTCCCCACTCTTGGTACCATTTCGATGGCCCCAAGCACACATCATGTTGATATTCGAATATTTAATTAATACCTTTTGGTTAGATACATAGTATAATGTGTAGAGCGGGCCAAAAATAAACTAAGATTGACCGGTTTCTCGTCGCTTGGGTGCAATTATAGTCGCGCGAAACAAGTGCAAGTTGTCGAGGAGTGTGGCCCCTCAGGACCACCGCGAATGTGATATGTGTAAGGCGTTACTTTGAGGGTTTGGCAATTGTTATTGCAAAGAGACATACATGTGTTTGTTCGTGGATTGGGTTATCTAAATCGAATCTAACTCGACGTCAAATGAAGGCATTGTCAGGTTAAACAGCAACAGGAGATCAGAAGGCCGCCTATGGCTGCAACACGAGACGGAAGAAAACTATAAATTGGTGGGTTGTGACAAGCTTGCTAAGAATTGCAGTTGGTTGGACGATGATTGTTCTGTTTTTCAACGACATTCCATCGAAAGCCAAAGCCCACCAAGGAGGTTAGGTAGAGATATTGCTGGAAGTAGATCTTACTCCTTTATCCGTATACTTTAGGTGGCGCTGCAGTCCGGGTCGACCTGGGCGTCAACCAGCCAACCAACGTCTCCAGCCAGCTCGATCTTTAGCTAGGGACTGCGCTGTCCCTTGGAGGCGGATTCGAAGATTTTTCGGACTGGAGTATTGGCGTCCATCCACTCTTCATGAACCAGCCACCTCTATCCGTATTCGTCTATTCAAAATGCTCTACAAGAACTTGACGTGCTCTGCCATCACAGATTTTATACACGCTTGTCCAATGAAGGATATTCATCTAAAGAAATCTACCGCATCACGTTCCATAAAGCTTCGTCAGCTTCTGTGGGGTAATGGCGGTCTCAGCATGGACAATTTCCATTCAGTGAGGAATGCGTGATGATCAAGAGTCAACTTCAAAGAAGCGGTCTCTATCTGAGGGTACTTTAGACGAAACAGACGAAGGAAATAAGTATATCACGAGATTAAGCTTGTCTTGAGCTGCTCGGCGGTCTTAAGGCATATAATTTCCCAGCCATGGAAGGGCCAACTCTCGTGTTGATGAGACGAAAACTGCACAGAGGTGGTACAAAAGAAGGGACAATGCCAAAGCTACAAACAGAAGCTTATCAATTTAAAACGATGACAGACAAATGTTAACGAGGCCGTCAAAGATATCGAGGGCAACGAGAAGAACTTACCAGAAGAGTATGTCAGTCAAGGAATGACGTCAAGCGATCGCGACTCAGGACGTTAAGTCTAGCAATTCGATATCGACGAAAATGGTCTCCAAAGATGTCTCAGACAGAGTCTTGAATGGTCAAGAGCCTCTCAACTGTGATGCAGTATGCTCCCTTTGAAACCACCTTGAGCTAGTTGCCACCTTTTTCCAAACGAAATGAATAGAACAACATCGCCCGAGACCAGAGACACGAAATTCACAACAAGAAGGCAGTGGAACGTACTACAACTCCTAGCACTGCTTGACTCTGACTACGGATCATGGCTTCGATTATCATTTGGCGAATCTATGTCAATATCAAACCGATTAAGTTCTTAAGATCTCCATTAAGCCTCGCACTTATTCACCAAACTACCATGACACTGATGAATATCTCACACCGAAAAGCCAAGTCCATAAAGCCACTTGCTGTAACATGATCATAAGAGCTAATCTATTTAAAAAAAAATAAAACAACCTCTCAACGTAGGCAGTAGGTCTACACGTACACGATTGTTAATAATAATTAATTTTTATATGAAATTAAACTTAAGATTGGTAGAGACGCACAAGTCCAACGAAGACAGTCCTGATGTCACTTTTAATAAAGAACTCAATGATCGTCAAAAATTTGTCATGACATCATTTCTGGTTGCGCCACTTTTACCCTAGAGATGCATTCAAGTCGAGCGTTGAATTCCTTAATTCGAATTTAATTCCCATTAACCTAACCGGCTTTGGTATTTTGTTTTTTTTTGTTTTTTTGACTGATTAACGTAAATTAGATGAACTTTTGGTTAAACGAGGGGCCAGAGACCTTTTGTTTGGATTCTTATGTGATCATGCAGTTCAGCGATCAAAATATTAAAACTTATGATGGTCGCAGCTTATCATGTTCGTGTGTGTCAAAGAATGTTATAGTTGCAGAGAACACACAGGAAATATGGTAATTCTACAGCTTAAGGGCTTTGACATCTAATGTCATCGATATTTCACGCTTCTAATCATCTAGTTTTCTCCATAAGTATTTGAGTTAAGCCGATTCCTATTCATCATTATTCATTCGGTCACCTGGTGGGATCCCCTGATTATTGAACCGTCAACTGGACTTAAGGTACTTAGGATGTCCAAATATTCCAACGAAGATGCTTCCATTTTAGCTGACAGAAGTAACCTGCAAAAACCATGATGCGCAGAAAGTCATCAGAAATGCGAAAAACATCGGGGTTCGACTCTCCGAAAGTCACCGAAAAACGAGAGCCCTATTTATTTGTTGTTTTAATCGAGATCGCGTTGATATAGAAGTGCTGCTACAGGAGGAACAATAGGATGGCCTTCAGTTCTAACAGAAGCGTGAAGCAATGGAAAACTTGGAACCTAGGAAGATCATATCTTCGTTGAACGACGATAACGATCAGAACTCCACTGTTAGTCAAATTTGTTTGAGTAAAAGACTTGACAGAACATGAGTTGACAGCAAACATCTAACCAGATGGACAAGTTGGAGATCACCAAACGCGCTTTCAAAATTGTCACTTAGACGTTTTAAATTGTATGGTTTCCGTCCATCTGCCAGAAGCTGATCAAACTTGCTTCGCATAATCAGATACCATATCAACAGGCTATGGGTCCCTTCTGTAAGTTAAGAAGTCAATAAACAGTCGAGTGTAAGTCAACTTAGATAAAACTGGACACCAGCCTAGAGCTCGAATTATGGTAGAAATGGCTGTGCTCGAACTCCCATGCCTCACAGAGGCACCCGTCTGTGTACGAAAGGCGGACCAATTACATAGATGGAATAATAGAACTATCCACAGCATAATCAAGAAGCGTACAGGTGGTCCGAGCTTCAAGCAAGATCCAGTGAAGACTATTGATGGTACCCTGCATTCAGAAATGATAATCATAAAGCTTCTCTGTAACGTTGTAACCTTAAGTATGGATAAACTCGAGGGCAAAACAGTGGTACTTGAGTTCACAATAGAAGGTTGCAGCGACGCTATAGGTGGCGGGCCTTGCTATAATAAAGAACTTATAACGTAAAACGATCAAGGATGTTTCATTCCACTTTTCGTACTACGCTCATACCTCGACATAGAGAAAGCATGGCGCAGCGTCGTAACATTCTAGAATCAACTAGATTCAACTTTCAATATCTTATAGATAGGTTTTCGTTTGGGATCCTCCTGCGTAGACCACCGTGCTCTGCTCTGCTTTGATTTCAGAAAGCCTTCGACAGAGTGAATAGAAATTTAATCTTGAGTGCCTTGCGCAGGACTTATATCCCAGAATCACGTTTTTAGGCCAAAGTGGAGTCTGACAGGGCTGTATACTGCCACCATATATGACTTTCTGCCGAAGTCGAAAATAATGTTGGCGCAGGTATCAATTGTATGTAGTTCTGTCTGAAAAACATTAGGGTACATTCCAAATGCCTTTGAGACTTTGTGGTTAGGGTCAAAGATACCGGCACCAACACCGATGTCCATCTTTGACCTATCAGTAATCCACACTAGTCCTTTCAATGTTCAGAAACGCATCCACAGTTTGGGAAAGATTACGGTTCGGGATCTCAATCTCGAGCTTCTTGCAAAACAGAGTTATTTGGGCATAAAGCCAGATACCGTGAAAGGAGTGTTAGAAGAAAAAGAATTGAGTAAACTTCTTGACAGGAACTGAAGGCAATTATCGACGATTTAGGCACAATTAAAGCTTAGCTCTTAAAACTAAAAGATAACGCTGATGAAAAATTACATCTGTTGTACCAAGATATAGGATTCAATTCCGAAAATTCCACTTATGCTGTATACAAGCTCTTGAAACTCCACCATTGCTGTGTCCCCCCTTCATTACATTAATCTTCAATTCTTGCACTTAAACGCTTCTTCAATTGTCAGTTCAGATTCATTACGTTTCAAGTATTTATCAAACCAAAACCTAAATAACTTAATTAAGCCAAATATCTTGGATGTTATTATTTCAAACCTATCTATCTCAAGTGGTTACTTCTTTTCTTCTTTGTCATCATCGTCGTCTTCATATCGAAATATGATCTCACTAGTTTTGACCTCAACAATATAATTTGGATCCACACAGTCGCCTCGACAATCATTAAGGGCTCCACTCTCTTTTTTCTTGAATCTTGTCTGACTGCCTTGGCCACTTAACTTTAATTAAAACGTTCCAAATTTAGAACTCACAGACAATTTCAATCAGTTCCTGATGGTGTGTATCTCTTATTAATTGAGTTACATTTTGGGATAAATCAATTATTGTTATAAAAAAAGAAAAAAAGAAGGGGAACCCAAAAGATCCACACGAAGCTTATGTTCATTGATCATTCGATAGGTTTTAGTGTAACATAAACTGAAAGATATTTTCAATTGAAAGACACATGTAATGAGATACACTCCACCACCAGAGAAAGATGCCCTTTGCTCAAAAAGATTTAAGATTGAGAGAAGAGAAAGAAGAAAGCAAAAAACCATTGAAGCAATAGAAGATGTTCTTGGAAACAGCTTCTCATGTGAACATAGATAACCCGTGGTAATAATTTAGATAGTCAAGCATATTAGTTGTGACATTGGTCCTATTAAGATTGTAGTTATCATCTTTTCGGGTGTTAACTGTGGATCTTGTGTATCCCTCAATCGGCAGAAGGTTCATAGAGGTGATTCAAGAGAAGATTTAAAAGAACCGGAAGTGGTGAAAGGCTTTCGAAAAATAAAGATACGAAGGAAACTAATGGCACTTCCGGTAGCTTCTAGTGATATCTTGACGAAAAAAAAAAAACTTAAAACTGGTTTTGGAAATACAGGTTGAAGGAAAACAATTGGAAGAACACAACAAAAAAGAATGCAAAGCATACGGATGAAAATAACGATCAAATGGCGCGACAGCTCATAGAGTCTAACTTCCCTCAACCATTCACGTAATTCGTGTTTTATTTTTTCGCACGAATGGAAGGGACCCGCAGTTTTATTGCCACCTTCGAACGACGGAAGTTATAGGCTAGGCCTCTTCTAAATTGCATCTTCTCTGTATGCGTCCAGGTCTCTCAGCTCGAAGAAGAGCCCATTTTGGAGCCAGCTGTCTGTGGGGGTCTTAAATGAATCTTCGATAGAGATATATACAGATGGATCTTAAACAGCGTATGACACGGGGGCAGGAGTCTTCTCTAACTTAAAGGTCACCAGACAGCTACCGGATCACTGTAGTGTGTTTCAGGCGAGAATTACGGCAGTCCAAGAAGCTGCGATGCCTTCAGCTAACGCGGTAGCGAAGATAGCACTATTGTACTATACATAGACAGTTAGGCAGCGATAAAAGCCTTGGAATAACCGACAATACGATCCAAATTGGTAAAGCCATGCCGCAGATCTCTAAACGAGATCGCTGACAAATGGGACGTTTCCCTGTCCTGGGTTCCAGGACAGAGAGACATTTCGGGTAGCTACAGAGTGGATGAGGTCTGTCAGAAACTCTCTGAAAATTGGGGTGAACCGCGTGCCGAAGCTAGAAGAATGGCTAATAATAGGCGGAATGATGCCTTGTCTTTTGTCGAGACGGATCTGACCTAATCTGGGTCTGAAATACACAGAAAGACTTCTGTCCATATATAGGACGTAATATATAAGTTTTACGACTAGTAGGAGCCCTCACAAGGCATTGCTTGATAGGCAGACACGCCACTAGATTGGGCTTCCCTTCCAACGAATTGTTAAGAAGCTGTAGAGACGAAGAAGAGGAAGAAACGGTCACTCACCTTCTTTGCATCTGCCCTGCCCTTTGCAAGGCTGAGACGGCAAACCCTAGGAGAATATTTCTAAGAAGATCTAAGCGATCTTGCCAAGCTCGAACTTTGTCTGTAGGTCCGAGTAGTTCTGCACATAGTGCGGTACAGGAAGGGTTCTGCACCATACGGTTGTCTATAGCTTCTTCCTTGACAAGGAAATCCATCATGCAAGGTCCCTGGTGCCGATAATCTGGTACTCTGTACAATGAACTTGTTTTTATGTCTGAGTGCTCCATCATAGTGTTCCACCAACCCGACAATAAAAAAAAAGTCCGGCACTCTACGTTGTATCACAATGGACTTACATTCTGGTCTTTGTGTGCTTTTACTTAGCTGGAGCAGCCGTCTAACCTTACCGACATCACCATAGGCAGCCTCCAGCTCTTCATAGCAAGCACCGGCTGGTTCTACGGGTAGTTTTCTGGAAATATGCATCAGAAAGTACCTTCTCTGATCTAAGTGTGGCTGCGATCAAGTTCGAATACAAGTCTTACCTTCTGAACTGAAGAAAAGTCGGAGAGTGGAAAAGATGTCGAATTAAGACAGCTCAGGGAGAGCATCGTTAAGCGTCAACAGGTCGGTAAGTTAAGCTTAAAATTAATCGAATACTGTTTATCGACAAAGTTAAGACTCTATAAACAAACACTCCCACAGCACGTGTCTCCATTCCATTTCAAAGCAAAATAACAACACTCGCTTAAATTTATAACCATTCTAGATAGACATTGATTAAATAGAATTGCTTTTCCTTAATTAAAAGTCGCGTCCAGTCTTACCTATATACCGCAGGCAATTACCATTTAAATTTCATTTTTATTCAATCGTTTATTGAAATAGATACGCGTTACATATGTATGTATACCGAGACACGACCAATAACCTCTGATTTAACTATTTTCTACATTTTATTTGTTTTTGTTTTAAATTTTATATGCGCACACATACTGACACTCACATTAACACCTTCAAATGAATTTATATTCATGAATGCTGACTACAACGTCAAGGCGACCTTACTTGTTTACCAGCTGAGATCACATTCGAATTTCATTTCTGCGTTGTATTCGACCCAAGTTTGGTTGGAAGTTCTTCCCTTCTTTCGATAGGAACACACTCGGCAGTCAGGGAATAGATAGATAATTGGGATTTTAATTGGAATACACATGGGCAACGACGATAACAAACGTGGGTGTGTACTCGTATCTATGCATGAAAATCTTATCATCAACATTCTATCTGAATGTACATCTGGTTCTGTAAGTCCTTTTACAAGAAATTATCCCAGCAAATGTTTCCTTTTTTTTTCTTATATTTGTGAACCACATGTCCTGCATGTGACCGCGTGTTTTTCTTGAACTCAAGGTGTTTACAGAATTTTGTTCAACTCTCCATCTGTCTGGCATACGTTACCAGATCAGAGCATGGTCTTATGCAAAGTATCCTTATGGCTTAATTATATTTAATTGAAGTTAATCGAATGAAAGGAGAAGAAAGTGGGCCGCACCGCACATTACAGGTGCAGCCATCTGTAAGACTACTCGTTCTTGTAATAATCATATGTCAATTGATAAACCGCGTGCTTGGGCATTAATTTTTCGAGTTTAATTGATCGGATAACGACGAGAGGTTTAACTAACCTTTGCAACGTGTTTGTGAGTTTTTTTTTGCTTCGATTCGATATAAATACGGGTCGAGTGGTAAATACGCTAGTTATACCAACTAAGGGACTGACAACTGAAAAAAACCACTCGAGTGGTTGTTTTATTTTAAATGAAAAACGGAACACTCTGGGCAGCTTAGCGAGGGTAGGGTCAAGCTAATACATAGATAGACGGTCGTCGAACATGTTCAACGATGTCTAACTGTATTGCTGCAATACAAAATACACGCCCGCAGATGGTGCGGAAGTCATTAACATTTTCAAGTAAAAAAAAACTCTTAAGTGCTCGAAAAAGTAAGCACCTGCTTAACAAGTTATGAACCTTCAAACACCAAGCAGAACCTTTGACAGGAAGTGAGAAAATCAATCAAAACTTTAGCTAATTCTTACGAATTGGCCGAGTTCCTAACAGAATAAGGTTACCCACAAGCAATACTCCAACAATGCCTTCATTGTAGGGTTCCAAAATAGAGCGGATTGGAAGAACGATTGGGTGCTGGCAATTTCCTATCGCCTGTGGCTTCCAAACGGACCTAGTCGCAATTTAAGAGGCTGAGCGGACGCTTAACTACAATCCAACGACCAAACGTTGATGTCAAGGCCATAGGTTCGACGACCACTAGTCATCACTTACAGGTTAATAGACAGTGATGGCTAGAGTGCGAAAACTTACAGACCTATGAATAGGGCTCAGGTCTTAGCAACTTCAGGGTTTCAAGTCTTAGCAACTTCAGGGGCTCAAGTCTTAGCAACTTCAGGGTTTCAAGTCGTATCAACTTCAGGGGAAAGTAGCAGGCTGATGAGCTGACAAAGCGGGCTTAGAGCCGTAACAGCTGACTAGCAGAGTCAATAATCTCCTGGGACCTATTGAGAGGTCTCTGCTTTCATATATCCTATCGAAGGTCAACCTTAGAGCTATCAAACTGCGTCATATCTAGGACTAACATACAAGAAGACCAAGAAAACCGGGAACTTGTGCAAATATATCCAACTAATCGCCTCAGATCGTTCAAGTTGGCATAGGGGCTAGATGCGTCATGATGAGAGAGTTCAACTTTGAAAGCCAGTAAGACCACGGTAGTGGCTAGCGTTAGATTAGGTTACAGTGACAAGCTGCATTTGATGCAGCCACACTTAGACCAGAGACGATCCGGCACAATCCGCCGTGTTATGAAGCACTGAAGGCTGCCTGTGCTGGCGTCGGCCCGTTCGTTGATATTGTGGAAGAAGCTGGCTCCTTAATAGGCTCTTCTTCGAGCTGAGAGAGCTGAACACTTACAGACAAAGAAGAGGATCGTTTTCTCCTCGTTCATGCAACTTTTGCAGATTATAAAGGTGGTGCAGCCTGTTCGGGTGCCAGCCAGTTGTGCAGTGTTCCATTATAACACTGATAAGCAGGCTTTTCTATCTGGTTAGACACTGGAAGCTTAGGTGATATCTATTTGGTAATGAGGCAGATGGACTTATCCGTCCAATTGCAGTTTTGTTAAGCCGATTGCGCAACCTGTAAGTGAGGAGAGGCATATTAGGATTCACCTTTTCCGGTAGAATCGGTACATTTATACCCTGTCTGGCAAGTTCCATAGCATAGCTAGTCGGGCCTTTTAATCCGTAGAATGTGGGTTCAAGTATCAACCAAAAACTGTCTACCCTGTGGTTATCATATTTCAAACGAACAGTTTGTATTGTAGAGCCGCGGTTCTTTGCGTTTTCAAGAGTTGTAGATACAATGTAAAGCTTCTGAGGCTCTTGGAAGAAGACACAACCATTGGTCTTGGAAATCTAATCGAAAGCAGCAATTTATCAAGGAATGCTGTGTGGACAAAGTTGAAGTGCTTGCTAGTCCGTTTTGACTTACTTTTTAAGGCTACTTGCGCTGTTACCCCCTCCCGTCTCCAGGTCGACCAAAAGCAACCGCAACCAAACTAAAAAAATAATAATCACTACCCGCCAGATGTTACGAATGAAGAAATATAAAACACCACACCTCCCTGCTGTTCCTTTCGATAGGAATTCCTAGATATGGAATGCAGCCATACGCCCTTTTTTTGAAATTCCTTGAATTCTTTGCCGTTCACAGGCACCAACAGCAGTCGACATACCGCATGCCGTTGTGTGAAAGGGAAATTATTGTTTCAACGACTTTTATTGCACTAAAAGTACCAAACATTGCTGTCCGTTACTATCTATCTGTCCACTGACCACGTCATTAGACGAACTTAAGTTCACGCCGTTAGGTTGTTGTATTCAAATTCAAATGCTATACCACAAGTCTACACACGACACAGACAGAGTCATGGAACTACAAATGCATTGTTTGCATAATTTGCAAAGAGAATTACCATGGACATCCATGAGGCAGGAAAGATGTAGAACGTTGTTTGTTGGTTTGATTGGTGGGGGCTTAATTAAAAGTCTCTGCGGACTGCAGACAGAAAACGGTCTTCTGATGCAAATTTGATTTCCTGATTAAAATGGCAATTTTCACACACACACAGACATACACACGAACAGCTGTTGTTGTGTCGAACTCGTCATCACCTGGTAGGGATGGGTCGTAGATACATATAGGATCCAATCATGCGATATCCTATAATCCTCTATTATTCATGTTAGTTGACATCCATAACACGAAAAAGGGAGAAGCACAATCAAGAGTTAGGGGAAAAGTAGGACACACAGCCAGATGCTACAAGGAGACAAACAAAAAAAAAAAATTCATTATCCTGCAACACCTTGTAGATGGAACACAGATGGAATAGAATTTCTGACTTTCGACAGGATGCAGGGTCTGAAGAGGGAGCAAGAGAAAAAATTCGAAAAAAATAATAGGAAACAGGCGAATTGAATTTAATTACGATCCATGGCACGAGTCCTTGGCGATTATATTTGAAGTTACAGTAACAGGATGTTATGCAGGCTGCATATAATAGTTCTTGTTAAATTTATGCTGGCCTAGATGTTGCTGTTGTTGTTGTTGTGTATCGGTAATGATGTCAGTCGACAGATAAACATGTCAAATGCAAAACAGAATTAGGGATGAAGTTTGGATCTAATTGCAGGCATGTGGAACGATCGATATATGTAGATATAGAGGAACATTCAACTTTGTTTAATGTTACGAAAAAAAAAATGGAAGATTCAATTTGATATATAGGGGCGTTTGCCTTATGCACTCGATACCCTGTAGTTTGCATCGAAATTGAGTCTGAAATTTGAGATGAAGATTGATTATCTTTGGAGTAAGCAAAGACCTAATTTATTTCAAAAACTTATGAGTATCAGCTCATGATTTTATCCTTTTGATCCAACGCCATCTATTGATAGTATCAAAAGTTATATTCTGGAAATCCCTTCGTCTTCAGTTGCAACATAAAGTTGAATGACTTTCAAATTGAGATTGGACTGCCTCAGTGATCGTTTCCAACACTTAAGTATGCAGAATTCTCGAAACTACAAGACATTCAAGCAGGAGCCACAAACCACATCAAGATGTCAACAGGTGGTAGGAAAAATAAATCGGACGGATCCTCGATTAATCCTTTTGAAAGGCAGTCTGTCCATAGCATAGTCTGGTAAGGTAGATGCTGCGTATTTGGAAACATCATTTCTGCAGACTGTATCTGGGCGATGTCAGCCAACAATTCCGTCCACTCGATCTGGACGGAGTCTTAACTGAAGTCCAACATGGCTGTTGTAGCCGCCGAGCAATTGAAAGCAGCGGGAAATGATTTGGAAAGAAACATGCACCAATTCATCTACAAAATATGGTCCGACAAGAGAAAGCCCGAAGAATAGAACCTCTGCATTGTGGGCCCAATTTTTAAGAAAGAAGACAGTTTATATTGTGTCAACTATAAAGGTAAGTCTCCTTAACAACGCCTACAAGGACCTATCTGTCGTATTGGATGAGCGGCTAAGGCCCAGGTTTAAGACCAGAAAAGCCAACCACCAACCAAATGTCCATACTACAGCAGATCTTAGATACAACTCTGGAATTTCAAATCGATATCCACCACCTCTTTATCGGTTTGAAGGCCGCGTATGAAAGCATTCATAGAAACGAGCTATACAGAGCAAAATTTGGTGTTGGTATCCCTACCAAACTCGTGCGAATATGCAAGATGACGCTGCTCCATCAATGTCGGTAAAGACCTCACCGAGACCTTTGATGATAAAAAAGCATTTAGGCAAGGCGACGCACTGTCTTGCCACGTGCAGAAGCACAATCCTTCAAGATAGGTTGAACGGTCAATGAGAACAAAACAAAGTATGTACATATAATGCGGTCAACAAAAAAGGACACTCAACTCTCGGACAGAACGTCACCCTCGAGAGACATAACTTTGAGATAGTTAAGGACTTTGTAAACTCAAACAATGACACCAGTGCTGAGATCAAAAGAAGAATAACTCTCACCATTCACTGGTTCTGGAAAGGCTATATGACGTCCTTGCATCATAGCGCCATCTAGCTTACCATAGTTAGGACCATCTAACAATTTGGTTATGGCCTCGTACAATTCAAGTGTCATAGTGTAATGCTCTACATGAAAGGTGACACGTTTTTAGAAAATTAAACATGTAACCTGTTGCTTGCATAAAAAGTAGAGCTAACAAGTGTGAATTATGTTTGTAAGGATCCTCAAAACAACTTTCTATGGGAAAATCCCTTACCCACAACAACAAAGAGAAAACTCAAGCCAGCTCTGTCCAAAATCTTGACAAAAGCCCAATCGTAACAGTTCCTCCTCCTCAATAAAAAATTCAAAAGAAACATCAAAAACAATCTAATTGATGTCATGTCTCTCACACAAGTGTTTTATTACTTTTAAATTTACAATTTTAATCACGTCTCCTAACAATCATTTGTTCTGTTTACTCATTTATAAGACACGCTCATGATTTATTATTAAAATCAAAACAAGGAAATGTAAGCGTGCACCCAACAATGGTGAATGGCCCCCCCGAGACATGTACAGGTAGGTATCTATTCAATCAAATAACCAATTCATTCAACCGTAAACCAAGAAAGATAAATATTTAACCCAAATGAATAGGAAATATACTTTTAGATACTTCACTCGTGAACAAGGTCATCATCAACGAACGACTACAATGCGGCGCCAGCCTGAGATTGATTTTGGGTCTCCAAAATGGGGAAAAACCGAAATCACCGACAACGATTTGCATCTTGATGGGAACGGTACATAAGATATAATTTTGCCAACTATTTTGCATATAAAGTATAAATTTAAACACGAAGACATATGTATGTATCATAGTTTTAAATACTTAATGACGCAATGGTTCGTGTATTGGGAAGCCAATGATTAATGGGCTTAGGGAGGAATCCAATCAACAGAAATCTTTTTCTTTAATTGCCTCGATTTGTCCAAGTCCAAACGGTAGAATGGGAAACAAGACAAGACAAACCTCACGGTAAATATCTATAAAAGGTTTACGACATGTCGCCTTGTGGTGGGTTGGCTATAATAGAAACACACACACACGCACACACAATTTATATTGATTTAAACCTAAAATGGTTTCATAGACCAGATGCGACAAATATTTGAAAGCCATTAAGTAAATGTTTTTTGCGTAAATGGTATCTAAAGAGGTATTCGATACATGTCAGCACTTTATGGAGGAAGCACCCATGGGAAAGAGATTTGAGTTAAGTAGGTAGTACCTACACGCGACCAACTTAGAAAAACATTTAAGGAGTCAAAAGTTGACCCTCCGTCTATCTCTGTGAGTACTGCTTTCACCTTCGTGAGGATTAAGCCAACCAAAATGGATGTGGATGTAGGCTCCGGGATCTATGCAACGGAACCAAATATCGCACGGCAGATAAGCCTTCCAGACCATAGCAGCGTGTTCTAAACGGAAATTCTAGCAATCGCCGAAGCCTCGCGAAAACTATCACAACAGACATCGACATCTACATAGATAGTCAAGCAGCGATCACATCCACACCAATCAGATCTAGAACCGTAAAACGCTGCCATGATGAGCCCAATGCACTCAACCCCAATCACAGCGTCACACTCATTTGGGTACCGGGACATAAGGGCATCCATGAGAATGAAAAGGCGGATGAGCTCGCAAGAATGGGTTCTAAGGTGGATCTGACAATGTCCGATGACTCAATCCTACTCCCATTAGAACTTAAAAAGTCCAGCATCACCGCGAAATTCGAAAAACTCGCGGACAAGAGATGGATTTCTTTCAAAACATGCGGCACCCCAAGAACGCTCTAGACAAAACTAAACAAGATGAAAACTAAAGAAATCATCGCACTCGACAGAAGTCACCTATTACTTCTTATCGGTATTTCAGCAGATGACAACCTCCTAGTGGCCCACCTAAAGAGAATGCGTTTGAGTACAACGGAACTATGCAGAAGATGTGGCGACGCAAATGCTGAGGAGGACACATTCCACCTCCAATGCGAATGCCCAAGCTTTAGCAACAAAAGGAAGACAACCCTCGGAGAACATTTATTCAATGATCGTGGCGAATTGTCAAACAAGCCACCGCCAACCATCCTACAATTTCTTCGAAACTCGGGTTGGTTCAGGGAGGCCAATTGATACTAATTATTAGCGTTCGACTTAATTTAGGTATCCTATACCACACCAGGGAACACAATGGATCCTTTGAGATCCGAATGAGACTGTTCATCCCTATAACCTAAACCTACTAAGCCAACCTTGCTTTTATCTAAGCGATAGAGGAAGGATTCTCCTGAAGAGAGCACCGATTACGTACCTATAAATTTTGAAACCAGAGAAACTTAACGAGTGTAAGAGCACAACTCAACATTTTCCCAAGGCTTCATGTCCAGTCTGGCTGAGCCACAACCACATACATATCTGAATCATAGGCCTATAAGGTCCAAATAGTCGATTTAAAGGCGAAGATGGACTAAATGATGTTAAAATAAGCCAGTAGTGTCAACATGGAGTTACTTGACCGATGGAACTCAGTTGAAACTAAAGCACTCTTAAAAAAAAATAAAACCCCCCAAAGAAGGTTCAAAGACTCGCCCGCTTTAATGTGGGATGCATCTTGAAATTCACTTCTCAAGCTGGTGTCGAACCTATGCTTTACCTTCTGACGACATCCAATTTGTTCTTCAGAAGTGCTACAGCCAAACGGACCCTTAGAATCTGGGAATATCATCAATAGACACCAAAATCATATAGGCACACGTCGTTTCTAGAAGGCTTAAGTCTTTTTAGTCCCTAGAGACTATAATTTTCTAAAATGCGTTCCTTTTCGATTCCAGAAGAGTCCGAATCCTTCACCGATGCAGGCCGGAATTGCTGCCGTAGAACGAGTACCACAGGATCATTCAAATCCATTGAATAGAGTTGTCTGCGTAGGCAGTCAAGCAATACCACCCCTCTAAACTCTGTTAAAGAAATGACGATGTGTACAGAACAGACAGTCAAGTTGGAGTCCAAAATTCGTCAGTCAATTTGGTTCCTGGACAAAGTGGGCTCGAAGAGCTGACACGACAGCGATTGGAGCTGAACAAGCTCGAACTTATAAGGCATTGGTCAACCACAAGTCGACCAAAGCTGTTTATATTCAACTCTATAGACAGACTTGAACAATCGGGGCGTCTTAAGGTTAAGGAAATGCAAGAATCTATAAAGACACTTGCTTTGTAACTGATTCGACTACATACAAATATTTGACGCGTTTCAACGCACTGATCACTAGGCCACTGCGACCATATCACTTGTAGATATACGCCAATTCACTTGCAGATCTAATACTCTTCATTAAGAATTAGAGCCTCTTAACCTTATTGCCTTCTTCTCAACAAAAGATTAACAACCCCAACCAACGTCTATCCACAATACCACTGTAAACACGAAAAAAGTGCTAACAGTCACCAACGAATGTATAATTATCTGATTAATGCGAGACCATTTAATCGAAATCCAAAATCTGAAAAAGGGTTATTGGCATGGCCAGACCAGTCCACTCCACAACCATATTTCCACGCACCATTTGGCACAATAAACACAAACAATGTGCCCTCAAATTGCTTGCTGGGGTCTAAGTACGTTTCATCACCCGCGCACACCCGTATCCAATTTCTCGCAAATTCACTGATGATCAGCATCAAACGAGCAATTCATAGTGTTGCCACAGCCGATTAACTTCACAAACGGATCTTAATTGCACAGTCAAACGCACACAAAAAGATACACAATAGGCAATAGCGATGCGATGGCTTGCGGAAAATAAGGAACTAATCGTTGGCATTTAATAATAAAACTTTAAATTAACCACGCACGCACACAAACAAAACACAACAAATTAACGAACAACAATAAGTGAACGAATTTTTCTTAAATTGTTGCACAATGGACAAGTTAAGTTAAATCGCGTATCCACAATACAATAGAGGGCCTTCCCCCGCCACGCGTTATGGTAATTTACATTTTTATAGATACTCGCGTTGGGATATAAAAATTCCCACAATCAGTACGAGATTTTATGTGTTTATCCTGCATTTCAACACTGTGTGCCCCTGTTCCATTCATCTGTATCCATTCGATTGTGTGTTTGTTTTGTGTGTTGTAGGCGGAGTGGTTTAGAATTCTACTGCGCGAGCGAAATAAATTACGTTAATCCGATTAAGTTGTTGCCCGAGAGAGAATTATTTATTTTTTTTTTTCAATTGCTTTTGCGAAATTTCAAATTCGATGTTTCGGTCGAAAATTACCAGAAGCGGAGGAATCACCCGAATCGAGAACGTAAACAAATGTCGATTTTTCACCGATCCGATCGACCTTAATTGTGACAGACTGACGTCAGACATATACACACTACACCAACCGAAAGTTTTTCTTACACTGATCCGTTGTTGTTCAACTTTTCCAATGCAAACATACACTTGACGAACATTTTATTGCTTGTTCTCTTTTATGAGATATACTCAACGAACGGCGCTCTTTTCGTTTAAAGACGTCAATTTAAGAGAGTGAAAAATGTTGATAGAGAGACAGATGATCTTGCAGATACATTTGTTGGTACAACGAATGGTCAACGAGATTGGATTGTTGCAGACCGCACATGATCTGATTATGCTAGGTTTCCACTTGTCGATTTGACAAATGACAAATGACGTATTTTTATGTCAATTAGAAAATTGGCAAGTGGAAATAATGAAAAGCTTTTTGTCAATGAATTGACTAACAGCGTTTGTCAATGACTGACAAAGAATTTAAATGACAAGTGGAAATAGCTGAGCTGTCAAACAAAATGTCGCTTTGTCTTTAATTAACAGTGAAAATTAATTGGCTTTTTAGAAGTTTGTCAATCAAAAGACACGTTTTAGTATAGAAGGTACGAAAAGATACAAACACAAAATACTACGTTTACATGAGGATCGAATCCAAGTGGATAGAATCTCAATCTGGGTTTTTGCTTCCAGAAAGTGAATTCCACAAGAATTCAGTTTGACACTAGCTACTTTTGTCGTAGTCTTAGCTACACAAAAAAAAAAGTCGCAGTTACGCCAAAAAAAGTACCCTCATCCGCCATTGTTGTAGTATAACGTAGGCCAAGGGGTGGCCATGGTGTAATGGTTGCATCATCGCTTGTCACGCTGAAGGTTCCAGGATCGAATCCCAATGTCAAAAAAAAAGAAAAAGAAGTCGATCAACTGCGAGAAAAGCCGACGTCAACTCGACTGCATTGGCATAGCATTGGCAGTAGGGTGGTCATATGGCTTGAAAAGTGTTCATCGTACTACTGACATCGGGATGTTCGAAAGAAATACTGTGACTTATAAGCAATGGCAACAGTACCAATTATTCTCCCCAGTCATTCTGGACACCACCCTCGGAGCAAAAGAACTGACAAAATTTCATTGTCAATGAACTGGCAAAAGATTTTTTGCCAATAATTGACACAAGTAGAAATGAACTGGCAGTGGTGTCGTTTAATGACATAAACAAAAGCTGTAAAGCTTTGTCAATTAAATGACATGTGGAAACCTAGCATTAGAAATATTCTGTTTGACGATTTCTGGACTTTGGTTAAATGGTTCAAAGTAAACTGAAAGAAACAAAAAAGGCGTTCAGGATTAATACATTAAAGCACATATGCAACCGCCAGGTTTCATCAGGGACTACTGAGGACCAACACTTGGCCCTAAGACTCAGGAAATATAGAACACTGTCTAAAAGGAGAAAAGCATGCCAGGAGGGTTGATATCCCATCCAACGAGTACTTTGACAAAGATCTAAGCGGATAGGCTTGAGTCGACCTCCAAAAAATTAGGAGATCCGTAGAAAAATGATTAGTTCGTCACGTAGAGATTCCGGTGCTAGAAGCCCTGTATCCGCGACAACTATTGAACCTAACCTAACTTTCTAACAAACTTTGGTGTTAAAAAAAAAGCTCTAGACCTCACAAGTGGAAATTTAGGCACACTAGAGAAAATGCACATGAAATAAATAGGAAGCAGTTGAAGTGATCGAAAATGTTTTTCAAAGCCGAAGACTTGCCTTAAATGGGGTGAATAAGGCAGTTAATCCCATTTTATGTTTCTCCCTTGACTTCAAATGTAGTCGACATTTTTTTCAATTAACCCCTGTTTCCGTTCAAGATCCAGATAAAGTTTAAAGCGCCACAAGATCTATCTATAAGGACTACCTTATGGAGTATCACCGTAAAATGAAGCAACTGATAGACTAACTCTATGACGGTGTTCAGTCGAGCTCAAGGTGAAGCCTCAAATATACCGAAGAAAATTGGAAATAAAGCAAATGATGGACAAGCTTGACAATGGTGGAACAGAGATCAAAGTACGATCGATCACTTAGAAGTTTGCATCTTTGCATAGATGTGCACGTGAATCAGTGCTGAATGGATTTTGAAATGTCTAAAACCATTCAAACTTTAACTAGACTTCAAGAATGCAATGGAGTTCGATTCGCAACAAGGTCTACCTAAACAAGTAAGGAGTAGTGGAATGATCTAGTATCATGTGGAAGCAATCTTCACATGGGCATAGGAAAGATTCCAGCCGCGAATTAAGTGGACTGACACATATGCTTATACGAACTACGATGAAGAAAAGAAAGCTTTAAACAGTCTATCTGCCGTGAAAATTTCTGGGATTACCATTTATGTACTTAAGTCTGTATACCTACATAAGTCTGTATGATAAGTCTGTGTCCTATTAGAGGCGACACCAATTGATCCTCCAAAATTGGGCTTAGGATCGACAAGACAGGTATAGTTAGGTAAGGTTGAATGGCTTTCCCCACATAGCATGGACCCACTCAGGCCAAAACGAAGGTCAAAAAACCAGCCTCAGAAACCTCAGATGTGGAATTTCCTAGAGGAAAAAGGAGTATAAGCTCTGGGTAACCGTATCAGTGTAAACCCTATTGTCGGTCAAGGATCCGCGCTTGAAGCGTAAAGACGTGTTTTCTTTTGTATCTTCCAATTTTGTGTTTACATATTTTTTGTTATTATCCTGACAGTTTCAGAAGTGGGATCTGAAATACGTAGATCTAGATACTCAGATATAGATTCAACCGTAGTGCGCACGTGTGAGACGATTCAAAACAAAACAACAAACACGACGCGACGGCGCTGATTAAAAACGGCGATTCCTCTGTCCAACGAAAATCTGCAACGACCTAAAACAACATCAAAACGAGGGTAATAAAAAAAGAAAAAATGTCCATTTGGTGTGTAACGAGCAGCTTGTACAAAAGGACACGTGTCCCTTTTTCGAAGTTGAGTCAGAAAAAAGGGAAAAGGAAAAAAACCAATGATTTGGTGTACTGGTAAGAATTGTGTGCCAAATTAATCAGTGGTTGCGCATAACGAGTTGCCAGTTAAGGGCAATAAAAAGCTAAAAGTGCAATTGCTGCAGGAACATTTGTCCAGCGATGAGATAGAGGGCGACAAAGTGGAAACGAGCGACATGTGACAGCGAAAGTTCACCGAGCTATTGAACCTAGTAAGCAACCTGGCTAAGGCAGTGGAAAAAGGCTTCCGACAGGTGCAGGACCAATTGCCAACGAGCCAAGTTACTAGGAAGTCAACAGAGGTACCAGATCCCGATACCCAAATGTTATTGTCGGAAGTGCCAGAGAGTGGCTCACGAGACCAACGATTGTCGTCAGTCAGCAAAAGCTGAAGACTGCCGTATAATATCCATGATTAAAAGAATTAGCAACGATATGGACCAAAACATCACACCGTCACCAGTGGTCAAGGAAGTCATTTTGGAGAGGGCCAACGTATCCAGGCGTTCATCGACACAGGAAGTGATTGTTCCTTACTACGGGATTCGGTAGGGACAAATGCACATAGGAAACGTACAGTAAAGCTGCTAAAAGGGTTTGGTGATTCTACGGTGGAGTCTAAAGAAGAATTTGAAGCGACGATCTTGATGGATGGAAAGAAAGTGCATCCACAATCGTTCCGAATGAGCTGTTGCCATAGGACGAGACGTACTTTGCAGGAAGGGCCAGCGTATGATCATCGAGTCAGGCAATCTGCAACTACAAACGACAGCAATAGGTTGTCTCAACATCGGGAAACGAATAGATGAGAAGCAACGCAACGCTCTACGACAACCGATGCAGGTGGTGACAGATCGAGGTAAGGCCTTCTCCTCGAAGGATTTTGGGAAGATCAACAAGCAGAAATGTCAGTGGAAGCTACGATTTGATGCGAAACATCGACAATCAACACATTATTCTGAAGGTAATCTTGTGGTGATTGACAACGTTCCAGGTGCAGGAGGCGAATCGCACAAACTGGTGCCTCACTTCAAAGGTCCATATGTCCCATTCTTCCAGGTGCAGCAGGCGAATCGCACAAACTGGTGCCTCACTTCAAAGGTACATATGTCCGATTCTTCTTCCTTCTCATCTCTGCAGCTTCTACAGAAATCGTTAGAAGGGACACCCATTCTTGTTGCATGCTTGCTATACATATTTATGTATAGTACAATAGCGCTACCCTCTACCGTTAATCGAAAGCCAAGCCACAGCTTCTCGGACTGCCGTAATTTCCGCTTGAAGACTCCTGTGTATATATCCATCGCAGATTCATCTAAGACCCCTCCAAATTCCCAAGCAATTCTGAGAAGCTCACTTTTTCAACCAACCATTGCCCTGACGTACTTAAACAAAACATCATGATGGACAGCTTCAACTTAGAGATAGCCAAAGACTGTATCTACCTAGGCTCCGCTACTAATTCTCCCAAAAGATTAGCTCAGAGATCTGATGGAAATTTACTCTTGTCAGTCGATGTTTCTTTACGCTGTATGGTGCAGAAGCGAGGAAATCTGCGTTTGAGCCTCAGGACTGAGAAGATTCAACCAACGAACTAAGCAGCTGTACAGCGACCTAAGATGGGTTGGTCATGTAGAGCGAGTGTATGCCAATGCTAGGGGGAGCAGAATTATTGAATATATTCCAGAAGGCTTGTTCAGAAGAGGCTGACATAACATTAAATGACGTTCGCGAGTAAAAACGCGAAGAGAGACTAGAGAGGCTCTGGGCGACTGCTTTGATTTAGCTTTGAAACCATTGGAAGTCGACGAAAGAATTATAGACTTCTGTTGTTAAAAATGGATCCAGTTGTCGGTACATAGATGTTAACGACGACTTAAGTAAGTCATATCGGGCAACACAATGGTTCCTTTGAGATCTGAGTGAGACTGTACTGTAAGTTGTAGCCACCCTTACAACCTAACCTAACCCAAGTCATGACGAAACGAATGTAGAAACAGAGAATTAGGTGTTTAGTACCGAGCTAGGATCACAGTTGGTCTATAGATTGCTAGCTGAGCCACAAGAAGCCATGAATTGTTTCATATCATTTTGAGTCATCCATTAACGTCATTAAAGAGCGAAAGAATGTCAATAATATTTCAGAATTCAATGGTATTGTCTTGATACATGAAGCAACAAATAAGCACCTGATTACTAACTAAACAACCTAATGACCTAAATTGGTTCCTCAAAAGAATTTAGCACTTCCAAACATGATCAATTAATAAGTCAATAAACCCTTTTGTTTGATCTACACCGAACAATTAATTTAAGAGTTCATAGATTAGAGTAGATGCACTTAACGAAACACAAATGAACTTCACAACATTCCTGTTGATTTGTTGAGGAAACATGTTGCTGACACGGGTAAATGTTTAGGAACACTGAACGTAATGGAACCTAAGCGAGGAAAGCAGAAGTTAATCAAAATTTTAACGAAAGTGGATTCAGAACAGAAACTTGAAGAGCAAAACATGTTGAAAATTCCACCAAAAAATCGATGTTTACAAGTCTCTTTTGACACTAGATACACTTATCGGAGACTTATGAACCAATTGGTTAGAATTTAGAGAATCCATTTTCAACTGCCACTTGATGAATTTGAAATCCATCATTAGAAACCTAATTTTCGACCGTAAATCCACTTAACGAAACTCGTTTACACTGAACAAAATTTGCGAATCAATAATTTTCGAGGAATTTTCGACAGAATTTCTCTATTAATTCGACACACCTCAACCTTATATTTAGATTTGACAAATCCACTGCGAGAAACAACGAAAACAACCGCAAGAATCTATCTCGAACTTTGGCTTGTTATTCCGAATTAACCACCGGCGAGGTATGCGACCAACTGATTCCTATTCTATTTTACAAAATCAATTTTACTGACTGAAAGTTCAGTCGAAACTACCCATTCACATACCCGTTATGTTTTTAAAAAAAAAATAAAAAAATACAACAACAACAAACACGCGCGCCACCATTCTGTATGCCAGAGAAAATTTGCTTTATTTTGTGGCTCCACAAGGATACTTATACGTCTGGATCTAGTGGCGGAAGGAAGGACGAAAGAAGGGCGAACAAAAAAAAATATGATTTGGGTGGAGTAGTATATTTAACTGGTAGTCAAAGTACTCCTCGCTGATGGTGGCTCATCCTAAAGTTCTCTTCAATCCCTTCGTCGAAGTAAGAATGTCGCGCGTAAACTACACCCTTATTACACACAAGGGTGTGTGTCACCAAACAGCACATACCCGCTGCGTGGCGTAATGACAATTTGTATATTAGTATCTGGTCTCTGCCTCTGCATAGAAAAATCTCAACTATCAGGCGGTGCTCCACACCCCACACTATATACCCCTCCAAGGGGTTGTTGGATGAACGATGGTATGTCGCGATCTATAATGCTCTATGCTGGCTGATTGCCCTTTTCTCTGTGTGGTATGTCCACGTGGGTGGGGGGAATATAGGTGGTGAATCGGAAGTGAACACACACACACCCCGATGCAGGAATATTTCGGAATAAAGACACTTTCTCGGACAGAAGTCGGGTTTGGGTGGGTGGCTTTTTGGGGTGTGAATATTAAACCGTGGTATCTCCCTCCGTCTGTCTGGCGTCTGCCTTGAAATTGCACATTTTCGGCGTCGAGGGTTATTTACGACTTTTTTTGTATGTTTTTCTTTGGGTATACGACTTGGACGGAAGTTTTAGGTTTATCTGTCTATTAACGTAAGTTGACCGCACCCAATGCTGCCACTGCCCCCGATTTATGTTTTTTATTTTATTTCCTTCTGAGGATTTGGAAAACTCCAACCGAAGGTAAGTACAACTACACATCTCTCTATATGTTGCAACATGTGTTTTGAGTTCGGCTATCTTGTCTTGTAGTTCAACTTGTTTTACAACTTGACGATTATTATCTTTCGTTGTTTATCTAAAATACGCTTGTGAATAAGTTTTTTGTTTACATTTCTTTAGATATGTATATGGGTCTTGGATGTCTGTCTCTTGTTGTCGTCTTATTCATAAAAAAAATGCAGAGGGAATGAGCATGATGATAAAAAAGCGACACACGAAAAAATTAAAAAAAATTGTGTGTGCAAAGCTTTAGGGTTGCCAAATGTCTTTGCTTCGGTTCCTCTTACGAAGTAAAAGATTTGCTTAAAAGGCACCTAGAGCTCATTACCTATTGATCTATATATTCTCAACCAAAAAAATGTCGAAATATTTCCTGCTCGCATGACATGACTTAACTTAACCTCTAGTCTGGAAAGGTCTAACTTTTGTCCATGTTTTCTTTACCACAATCACAAGACAAGAAACGCAGTGATACATAGGTTTGAAGGCCCTTCGAAAGATTAAATCGACCTACTTTTGGCACTAGATAATGTAACTGCAGTTCACTTCAAGGTGGGTATCTAGTGACACACACTCCACTCGAAGCCCTTGGAGGACAAGCCATAGAAAGGTTCTACAAACGTCTCAAGGTTCTACAAAGGCTCAATCTGATAGAACGTCACAGTAGACAGCTATAACTTCGAGGTAGTAAGGGATTTTGTCTACCTTGTCTCTGCTATTACTTCTGAAAACGGCATCGGGTTAGAAATTAAACGCAGAAGAACGCATACCAATCGCTGTATCTTTGGGCTGAGAAGGCAATTGACTACTAAAGCCCTATCCCCAAGAACTTGGAAGATTTTAATCATTTCAGTCCTACTTTAAGTCGCTGAAGAATAGATTCTGTCTAAGGCGGATGAGCATACCCTTGGTCGCTTCGAGCGAAACATTTTTCGTAAGATATTCGGTCCCGTTTGCGTTGACGAGCTTTTTAAGAGAAGATTCAACCACAAATTACATGAAGAGCAAATGATTACCAACGAGGTCGGAAAGACTTCGAATCACATAAGATGGTGGACACAAGTAGAAGGAGACCAATAAACAAACTTAGATTACGTAACTAGAAGCGGTTAGCTACGGACCGGGCTAACCGCAGAGGCTTGTTCATTGTTTACCTCGAACTATAGCGCCTCCTAAGTAAGTGTAAGTAAAAAATGTATTATAAAAAATAAGGCCTGATTGACAATAATCTTAGGCTCGACCTGACTTAACCAAATATGCGTATACAAAGATACGTTCCAATAGGCAGTTTAAACTTCTCAACAGATGTTGGCTAGTACATGTTTCCTGCTAAAAGATCGAGCTCGAAGCTTAACTTTTTAAGACTGTGGTTGAGCAAAATATGGTCGGCTAAGTCGGCAATTGAAGTCTCACCACCATTTCCTCGATCCCGAGTCAACTTGATCAGTTTGTTGTTCATTCAAGACGTCTTATACCAAAAGTGGAAACGTAAAGTTAAGGTATGGAGAATGTTCACTGCCTTGCCAAGGTTGGAAAAGACAATAGAGTCATAAAGGTTTTAGAGCACGCAAATGACACACAGCATATGATATCCATATTTGTTAGAGCATCAAAGTTGTAAAAGAAAAATATATTCAACCGAAGCTTCTTGCTAGCAAAGACGAAAAATGAAGAACAAGTCTGTTGAACCTGCTCGCTTACGAAGATATCTAGAACGAGAATCTAACGTGATAACAGACGCTCAGAGTCGGTCGAATGAAACGAGCAACCAAGTTAAGTGCAGTTCCCTTCAGCTTCGATTTCAAAGAGACTGCAATAACAACAACAATGGGGAATACAATGGACAAACAGACCAACCTAAACTACTTAACAGCTTTCCTACTTCCAGCATTTATGTAGACACAGATAGCTACTAAGCACAGACCTTTTAGTACATGGCAACCCTTTCTTACTTAGTTATATTAAGCCAGCGACACTTGGAGAGCCTGAGTCTGAACAAATGCCGCTTTCCATCCTCCACCAAGGTTTCTAGCGTCCGCGGTTGCCTGATCTTTGAACCGGAGGTTCGGTCTTCCTTTTTTTTTGTGAACCAGGTGGCTGGGATTAGAAAATCCTTTTAGTTAGAGTTGGATTTTTGCTTTCCACACTATATCCACATCTTTATACAGCTCGTAGAGTTTGCGGTTATATCTTCTACTCCATTCGCCCTCCTCGCAGACAGAACCAAATATTCGACGTAGAACTTTTCTTTTTGACGACCTTAAGATTTGCCCCGCTGTCCAGCATTGATGGCAACCCTACATCACGAAAATTCATTCACACTCATTGTTCGTTGTACAGCATCCATCTTTTGAAATTTCTTGATAAATTTTTAAGTTGGCAAGTGTGCCACAAACAATATTTACTTTCTGGCTGGCGCAAGACAAGTGTTTTGTCTTCTCCCCACCCATTGACTTCTCTGCCTTGCTCGGTTCATTAGAATTCAAAGTCTTGTGTACATAAATGGAACTGTCGTGTCCAAAAAACATTGTCGAGAGCTACTTTTTTTGAATATCGATTATGAACAAGAAGTCAAATCAAATTTTATTTGTTAGACAATGTGGCGACGGGACAAACTAATTAAAGTTAAAAATTTGTTACGACAGATACTCAGTTGCAATGAGCTATCGCATGTCGCATTGCAATGCAATCTATCTGCATCTGTAGCTGAAGTCACGTATTTGCAATAAAACCGCGCGACGATAAGAATGAAATTCTTTTCGACAAAATTACATTTTTCAACACTTTATTGCTAGAGGGTTGGAGGTGACAGTTGTTACATAGGGTGGTTTTATGGACAACGATCGGATTTCGATGAACAACTAGTGTGTCGCAAACTCTAGAATTTATGTCCACACATGACAATCTTTAACTGTAACTCCTTAACTGTCGTCTACCAGGTGTTTTCTGTGGAAAGCATTTCTTTGTGAATTCCCAAGGCCACATCGAGGAGGGACATCTTTGCCAGCCGCAAAATATCTCCAATTGTCACTTCTTCGATGGAAATGCAAAAAGAAAAAAAAAATATAAATTCCATTTGTGGCCATATCCACCGCCCCCTTTTTATGAGAGCCTATGCCTACCAGGAATGCATCACCGCAGTGGTGGAGTATCTTTTAGCAGCTGCAACGGATTTGATTGATATTTACAGCGCATCTGAGGCAGTGGCACCGTAAATAGTGCGTCCGTACTTATACGTACAGCCATCGACAACGTGCAATTGGAATTCCACTCCTTATAGCCATAGTCGGTCGGTTTGCCAACAAAGATGTCGACGGACGACGATGATGTTGATGATGATGATGATTCTATTGGCGGCATAGACCAATAGATACATACTTTTACTCGTATAGAATAAATGATAATGAAGCTGATGGTGGTCGTCGGATGGCTTCTTCTCATCGCATGGTCTTTATTGATTCGATAGATGAGATGAGATGAGAAAGAGAAATATTGCAACGAACCGTTATTATTTCACATTTTTTTCTACCCTCAAAGGTGTAGTAGCCTCGTAAGCTAAGGAAGAAGCCATGGCAATTGTTGCCATGCATGAATGCATGCATGCAACGAATGCCAATCCTTTTAGTTTACCTTCCAGATTTGTTTGATGGAATCCGAATGAAACTACATATTTCTTTTTTTTAAATAATGTTGAGAGGTACTTTCGAATCAGAATGTGATTTGTTAGATGTACAATGTAAACATACTCAAACATATAAGGGCGAAGGTAGGTAGATACCAAGGATCGTCAAGAATGCGCAAAGGCTACCGTCTTTAAACAAGCCGAAGAGAGACGAAGACAACGTTTAAAGAACAACAGTCAGGCAGTAGTCTTTGTATCTAAGAAATCAGACCGAAAGAAAGAGTGGAAAGTCGTGTCAAAGGCCAATCGATCGTGACCAACTAATGACACTCATTAAGCGGAGAACGCAACCTTTCTTTTAGACAACAACCTAGTGCACATGCATACATTTTGGGCATGATCACCAAGGGCTAGATCATTTTGAAAATTCGATGCTCTAACAGCAGCAGAGAGCGATGTTTAGAAGTCCCCGAAGGTAGACTTGGACACAATGCTCAAAGATGATCAGTTGTAGTTTATTAGGAGTCTGTTTTACGACGGAGAACTCCTTGACATTATAAGGCCATGGAATCAGCAGGGAAACAGCAAAGATCGCACTACGCGCCTGGATGCGAACAAAGCGTCAAAAGCCCCAAAACATTATTCAAACTTTGAACCAGCTGTAACGAACGCAAGGTAAAAGGAGACGAATTAGAGAACCGTGACCGTGTTTCAGCCGAGGCCTGCCAGTACCACAGGAGCACAGGACAGGACTATGAAAAGCAACAATCCAATGCAATTGGAGAACCATTTGTGGAGTCACTAAAGATATGATCGTCTAGAAAATACCTTCCGCGTGCCATAATATCTTTTACGAGTGGAGAAGGGCTATCTTAGAGATAGAGAGGTAGGTTTTGAAACTAAAGAGGGACCCAGTAAGTCCCAACTTATGGCATATATATCCCTACGATGGAATCCTCTGAATCAAGATGACCCAACATACGTACTTGGTTAGCAGGAGTGATTACCGCATGGGACACTGAGAATCCCCAAAGGTGCCTAAAGTCATGAGACGCGTTTAATTCTGGATGCAAGACCATTTACTGAGCTTAGCAACAGAAAAGACAGGGATAGCTCTGCTGACTTGGACCCCTATTGAGTAGTGGAGAAGTTGGAAAGAAAACGGCAACAGCAGACGCCAAGCAGATAATGATGTGTCACTGGCAAGAACATTGAAGCATAGCAACCAGGGATAGATGAACATATGTACATATGTGGGCCGCCGAAGAGGAGTTCCTCTGCGCCACAATGAGGTCTCTGTACTAGCAGAGTGTTATGGCCCATACACACCTATAAGGGTAGATGAGGATTTTCTATCCTTTTGTATAAGTCTGACGGTCCTAGCCTTATCAAATACAGGCCATAAGTTCCTTGTGATGGCACAAGTGTCTTGTGAGGACCATACATTGTTTGCCTCTCTTAGAGCTTTATTCCCTGCTTCGAGCATGGCGGGATATTCACTGTGGGGCCAGCTTGTTGAAGACTTAATACCGACCCCTTTGTAGCCAATTCGTCAGCATTCTTATTGCCTGGTATGCCCTCATGCCCAGGGACCCAGCAGATCGTAACGGGGAGGTAAACTTCTACCTTACACACTTCATTGCGGACACGGGTGCTTCAATGATTATCAACACAGAATGCAAAAAAACAGTGAGCCCAAGTGGACTCAAGACAAGGCTAAACATACTTTCTTCGAATGCAGCAGATGGCTTGCAGAGAGACGAAGGCTAGACGGAGGTAGGCGGAATTACTCCAGACGTTGCGGCAATGCGCAGAAGTGAGGATAACTGGAACCGAGTCTGCTTCCACATTAAGAAAGTGCTGAAGGTTAATAAAAGAGAACAGGACGTAGATCAGTCAAAGCCATAGAAGATTAGATCCCATAGAGACGAGAAAAAGTAGCACCACATTAAGGTTATGCAAGAAGTAGTCCCGGGGTTACTTCGTCTGAAGATGAAGAGGGTTTAGTCAACAAGAGTTCGACACAATGGGGGCACTTGGTCACTTGGCATTCTCTTTAAAAAAAAAAGAAGAAATTTGATTGAAAAATGGTACAACTTGTATGACAAGTCAAGGCGGTACTGATTGATGGCATTCTCTGTAAGCTGAAAAATCCTACGTAGGGAACACAACTCACGAAAAGGTAGTCACGGCTGAAGTAAAACCGAATGAAACTGATAGGCTTATTTAAGGAGGCGCTACAGTCTGGGGTAGATCTGGGCTTCAAAGCTGATAGACTATAACCGCCTCAATTTGAATTTCATAAACTTGTGTCGGTTTCCGACCGAATCTGGATTACAGATTGGACTCTGATGACCTCATAGATAATTCTCTGGAAGCAAATCTGCATTGCCATCGCTATGCAGTGACCGCTTAGATCTAATGCCAAGCGTTGGTTTACAAGATTGACTATCAACCTAAGTCAGATCTACTATGCAGACTGTTACCTCGAACAGAAAAGGTTACAATTTTGGGTAGATTGTCTCAAACAGAAAACCTTGAGCCCCTCTGAACAAGACAGAAACACATATTTTGGACTGAGAATCACGGAAGCTGATGTTGACAAGTTAAAGGAGGAAGAAGACCTCGAAAAGAGTTCTAATGTCTATAAGCCGCTTACTTTATTCCAATCCACTAGCCCCAGTCTACCGCCTAAGCTCAAGAATGTTAATGAAAATAATTAAAAACTTCCAAATGGGGGAAGAAATTCCTCACTCATCTACACACGCCACACATTCCATCCTCAGTTTGTCGGCACGCATTCACTCACCAATCAGCTGTAAACTTGCCTAGGACGACAGATTGACATGACATTGCACATTACACGAGATACACCATCAGATGCTGTTCCACCAATGCTGGAGTCATGTCCTTAAGTATATAATGTGTCATAATTGCGAGCCATCATCTCGTCGTTCAACCCAGTATGCCGGCTCTGGATTATCCATGCGACAGATAAATGATCGACATGGAGACACAAGAAGTAACAGTTGCTGACAGCTATAGGTGCCGCCAAATGGCAAAAATTCCTTAATTAGCCAACGGCCAACGGTTGGGTGTGCCACAATAAGAGCTCAATCAAATTTTTGTTGAGTGGAACCAGTAATTATATGAGGAATCATGTCAACCCTGTTCCCCCTCAGGGAGATAACCATCCCAGTCGACTCTTGTCATTCCAATTCAATTTAATTGAATGGATTCTGTGATGAGCTGCATCCCGAACGAGAGACATCAAATCTTACGGTTCGCTAATTTGTTTCATCGGGCAAGTACTACACAATTTACTTGGCCCCAATTGAACCTCCCTTCCCTTCTTTAATTCGGATTGGGATGGCCTATGCTCATAGAGCTCAACATGACGTCATTTAAGCTCAAAACAGAATTAACAAATTAAGACAGATGGACGAATCGAATAACCTACTTCAACGGGAATATTATTGGCTTATCTGAGCTTAAGCAAGCCACAGCCAAGTACTGACCCTTTGAGATAAGACCGCGCGTGGTGTGCGTGCTCAGTGCAAAGAGCGCGTTATCAGATTGTTGTTTTTCCCCGAGAAGGTGGCCTTAATTGGGTTTAATAAATTATAAACAATTTTTTTTCGTTTTCTTTTATAATTTTCAATAGTTTTGGACGCTGTTTGCCCGCTGTCAGTGGGTATGTGAGCGGTTTGCTTTTGGATTCTTATCGTAAGCTGACATAAATCAAATAAGTTTTGTATTCTTAAGTGTGGAAATCTGAGATAGTTTGGGAACTTGTATACAAGGTTTACTTATGATTTTGATACGACACACGATGGGGAAGAGGTTGGGAATCACAAAACGAAGTGGACCTTCAAACTGGACGTATACAGAAGTTCAAAGAAAGCGCCAGAGTGTGTTGTGTAACATTAAAGTGGGAAAATCAAGGTTTCTACTTGTCAGAGCAACGCGCCATCTTAACGTCAAAAATGCGAAAATAGTTTTCGACTTATGGACTTAGCTGCGACTTGGCTATTGTACATACATATGTACATACTTAGATTAGACAGTCAGGCAACGACAATAGCCTTGGAATCACATACAATCCCGCAGGTCTCTAGATGAGATCTCTGGTAGATGTGACGGTTTCCTATACTGAATTCTCACACTTCCTACAGAAGGCTTACCTCCAATGGAGGGGGTTAACCAACTGTGACATATCAAGAAAGATATGGCCAACCTACGATAAAAACAAAACAAAAGACCTAATTAACAGAACTCGTACAGACATCGCCAGAATAACGGCTATAGTCACGGGACATTGGCCAATTGGAGTCCATGCGGCCAAATTAGGTATCCCTAACAACCCTTACTGCCGCAGTTGCGGCAACGAAAATGAGAAACTCTCTCCCACTTCCTATGCAAATGTCCGGCCCTGGCAAGAGCCAGACTGCGCGCACTGAAACAACCATTTTTCGACGACCTTAAGGACATCTCGGGTAAAGGGATAAGGGATCTAATCCTCTTTCTTAATTCCACAGGTTGGATCTAGACTGTCCCCACACATCCATCAACACTCATCATCAACCAGGTCACACGAGTCGTGGTAACAAAAAGGCACACTTCGTGCTACTTGGGTTCTTTTTGACGAACCGTCACCTCTACCTACCTACCTACCATACTGAATTTTATATCACAGGGACATTCTGAGCAGCGAAAGAGCTGGCAAATGAGAGAGTAGGTCAGAACCCTGGTCAAATCCCGCCTTGATACTGAAGCCAGAATAATGGCTAATAACACTTGTCTTTCGTCGAGAGCGATCAGACCTAACTTGGATCTGAAAAGTGCAGATATACATCTGTCTTTTTCTGCCACAGGCACATTCTGGGACACGGATGAGCTGACAAAAGAGGGAACAGGTCAGAACCTTAATAAAATCCCGCCTTGTTACATTGAAGCCAGCTAATAACACTTGTTTTTCTTCAAAAGCGATCTGCCTTAACCTGGATCTAAAGTTAATATAAAGACTTCTGTCTATAAATAGGATTTGTATAAGGACTATAGTATGAGCCTTTACTTCTGCAGAAGCCAGAGGAATAGGAAGAAGCTGTTACTCACCTTTTTCGCATCTGCCCTCTCCTATCAAGGTTGGGAAGACAAATCTAAGGAAATTTTTTCTTTGAAGACCTCAGTGATCTAGCCAAGCTCAATATTTACAATATAAGGAGCTTCGTCTGCATAGAGCAGAACAGAGAAGGGTTTTCATCGACACTTGTGCCATCACAAGGAAGTTATGGCCAATCTTTGATAAACCCAGGACCGACAGACTTATAAAAAAAGAAGAGGAAATCCTTCTCCACCGTCAAAGGTGTGAAAGCGGGACATAATACTATACGGTAACACATGAAGAAGCTCCGAAGAAGACCTGTGTAGAGGTTGCAGCGACGAGGAAGTTCATGAGGTCCCAGTTCCTCTGGCTTTTACCGCCTAAGACAGAAATTCGTCAAAAGACACTTCTTCCGAGATCTCGAGGAACTATCTGACAAACCGGTGAAAGACTTATACAACTTTATCAAATCCACGGGATGGTTTGTACCAGAGGCACAGTAGCGGGTAGGGTAAGATTTCCTATTATGGGTATCACAGTGGGTCCAAGAGACCTAAATGTGTGGTGAAGAGGAACTCCTCTTCGCCGGCCCACGTACCTAACCTAACCTATCCGCCTTAATAAAATAAGGATATCCATTATGCAAGGTTCCTGATGCTGGTAATCCTCTACGAGGTATCACAGCTTGAGCAGAGACAGCCACTTAACCTTACTTATCCTAGTTGAGACACTCACTTTGGATTAAGATGATAATAATACCATGGAGTGCATGGTCGTGAACAGAAAATTGCTTTGGAACTCTCAAATAGATTGCACATTCCATAGGGCAACTGAGCTCCTCCAAATGCACTTATCGAGTATGCAAACAGAATTGGAGCCTAGACGCAAAACTCTATTGTGGCTGTTGGACCAAATTAAGGCTACGGTAATCTTGGATTCCACTAGCTTGGCTGACAGTCAGCTTCATTCAAACTCAAGCTGGTCTTTGAAACTATCATGATGTCGGATCCAGCATTATTATTTTGGGAGCAGAGATCAACGAAGTGTCTAATGAGTCCAAATCCATATTCACCGACGGCTCAAACATCGATATTGGCGTAGGAACAGGTTTTTTCTCTGAGGTGCTAGGACTAAGCAGTTCCATAAGACTACCAAGTCACAGCAGCGTTTTCTAGGCGGCGGTTCTAGCAGTCACAAGCAAATAACGGTAGGATATCATGATTTACATTGACAGCCAAGCGGCTATAAAAGCAATAGCTGCTACGTAGAAAATATCGAAGCTTGTAAAGTATTGTCGCCAAGGGCTTAGCTAGAAAGGATTCAGCCCTGATATAGTTGAACCTCTATTCTGCAATTTTAGAGCCAAAATCGAAAGCAAATATGAGGTGGAAAAAATCATTAGCCACGTGTGAAGTATAATAAAGCAAGGACCAACAACCTTCTACAAAAAAGTACTTGAGGGACAACGGAAATAGCTTTGGATGGACCATACATTCCTCATGATGGAAACGAACGCTTATAAATTCTTAATTAAACGCTGCATCCTTCGAACAGACTTCGATTAATCCCGCCAATGACTTGTATCGATCACTGACATTCAAAATCATAAAAATTAATGAATTCCACATCCGCACCCACATATGTACGAAATAGAAAAGGATTTACCACTCAGGCACTCACTCTAAGTAGACATCTAAAAAGTCATCGATAACAAATGACATGAAACAGGAACCCAACACGAACGCAATCAATTGTCAGGAATTACACAGACACGAAGGCGGCGACAGTAATAACAATTTCGATGGAATTCATTTCGAATGGTTTTACGTACATGTCCTTGGAACTTGGAAAGTATAGATCTATGTATGTTCATGTGTGTAGGTTTCAAGGAAATATGAGAACTTAAGGAGGACTGGCACTTAAAAAACTCACCTCAACTACTTGTGTTATACAAAACTGGACCCTAACTACATCCCACACTGTCCGAAACCACAAGAGAATTTCTAGACTAGACCATTGAAATCGAATAAATTTTTGTGTAGCATGACAGTCAATAAAAACCAAATTTACCACGTAAGCAGAATCATAACAGCAATTGGCTCAAATCCAATTCATTAGCTGTACACCTATAAGTTTTTTTTTGGACCAGTTCCCATTCCCAAAAAATTTCATGGTCAATGCGAACAAAACCAAAAATGGAGTTCGGTTACATAGAAAAGAATCTGCAATCATAGGCGCTGCCAAAATGAGTCAACAACGACCACTTGGCAATAAGCACTCTTCCGGTGGAGACAACCATTTTTGTTGACTCCGCACAGTAGTTGTGGAAACAAAAAAAAAAAAAACCGTTTTTTGATTAAAGTTGGATAAAATAGGGGAAAACAATTCCAAAGAAACATCGCGAGAGAGAGAACAAAGAAAAATAAGATGAAAGGAAAAAAAAAATATATTATACCCTTAGGAGGATATGGATCGAAGGACATACTCAGAGTACAAAAGACTCTGAATCAGAGGAAAGGAAGGAGTCAGAAACGAACATGAAATCAAAAAGTTAAAGATTAGCGACAAAAACAGCATCGCTACTGCTTCGTGGAGGTACCAAGGAGGTCGATAGAGTGGCCAATGAAGTGTGTCTGAGTGTATACATTTCGTCGAAGTTCGGTTTCTTTTTTGTTGCCTTTCCAAGGACTCTATTGTGGGTTGATGCTCTTTTGTGTGGAATGCAAAATACTGCAATGCTGCTGATGAACACTGCATAACAATCCATTTTTGTAGATCTGAGCCACCATTTCATACTTTTCATTGAAACAAGTTGTACATACATTTAGACCGATATGCAGGGCGCCTAAAATAGGGGACTTGTTGAAAAACTAGCAGAGCTCGCCATTTCGAGAGCCAACATTTCTTTTTTTTTTAATCCACGCTAAGATGTATGATACAAGCAAAGAATGCAGTTGCTTACATTTGCAGGTAAAATTGTAACATTCCCACGTACCTTAGCAAGGACACTTACCATTTATGCAATTAACCATTCTTCTGCCGCTTCTGTCATTTTTGGTTGGAAGCTTATTTGCTTATTAGGTAAGCAGAGCCGGCAGATTAACTGCCTTCTTTCCTTCCAATTTCCCTCGTATAATTGGAAAATTGAAGGAACCAGAGACACACAATAGATGTCGTTGGCCTTATTCCAAGGATCTGGTTGACAGATGCAAGGTGTTCTATGCACATAACAGAATGTTCTGTGAAGAGTGGAGGTCAAGGCTCGCCATAATCCACTGGATATATACGGCTATCATTAGTCCAATTCGAACTTATGGGTGCCTAGTCTGGAGGGCAGTTGCGGAAAAGGCCACAAACTTTAAGACACAAAAATCCAGCGATTAGGATGGATCAGCGTCAAAAGAACGACTCCAGCAGAAGCCCTCAAAACAATACTCTCATTCTTACTGTCAGACCTATACCCTTAAGAAATGGCAGCAAGGAGCACCCTATAACTGCAATCATACAACTTTTATAAAAAGGGCCAAATAGGTCGCTCTAGTATCACTAGATGGGTGAAGCTGATAACATAACGCTATACCCTGACTTCGACTTCAACTTCCAAACCTTCTTTCCAGTAAGATAAAGTTGGGACGGAGGAAGGATAATTAAACCCGACAATACATTCACTTTTCGACGATGGTTCAAAGGAACCTGTCATTACCCGGTTGGTGGAACTTGCGAATCACGCCAGTCTGTTGCAAGCAGAAGTTCTAGCTATAATCGAAGCCTCTCCGAGAAGAATCGTTAATGCCCAGTTTCACAGTGTGAGTTTAAACTTGGGTTTTACTAAACTAACTACTGAGTTTAAACTTTGAGTTTAAATCGTTCGGTTTCACACTGTATTTTTAAACTCAGTTTGTCTAAACGAAGTTTATCACACTATTGTGAATTACACTGATGTATTTGAATCACAGTATTTGAATTAAATGTCAAACTGAAAATTATTTTGAATTTTTCCTATTATGGTGTTTGCTTTAGAGTAAAAGTCACTTAGAATAGACAAAAGAGAGACAATGGAGGAAGCAAAAATATAATAATATTAATGAAAAGAAAAGAAGTACTCATTTTTCCGATAGCGAAAAGGAAAATTTAATGAATTTAGGGTCAAATACAAAGAAACAATTGAAAATAAAAAATTTGATAGGATTCATTGGACGGAGACAAATGCAGCATGGGATGCTATCGAAAATCAAAGTCAATAAAAACTTGATTTCGGCTGATATTGAATTGTTCCTTGAAGTAAAACATTTTATTTTCATATAAATCAAATTACATGTACATATGTTTTATTTTCTGAGTTACCAGTTAGTTGGATTTTGAATTTTTGGACGTATTTCCTCGAAAACAGTATACGTTGATTGTTTGGACATGCGAAATCTGTTAAAGAAGTCCATATCATCCCAAAAATAAAAGTGATTTGTCCTGCAGCGAAATGCTTACGTTAACCAGGATATTATAATATTCTTCATCACTTCTATCATCAGAATTACTATTTGCACTTGAAAACATTATTTTACACACTATTTATTAATATTTTAGAAGAAAAACACAATTAAGCAGTCATAACCACATTTTTAACTTAAACGAACGTTAAACGGTAGAATCGAGTCGTTTAACTTAATCCGAACATAAAACTCAGTTGAGAGTTTAAACGAACACTGTGAAACCAAACATTTGGTTGAACTTTAGTTTAAACCATAAACTGAGTTTAAACTCGCACTGTGAAACTGGGCATAAGATATATATCGATGGTCAAGCCGTCTCATACAATATCACAATGAGCTTGGAATCCGAGGCTCAAAGTACAAAGTCTTCCTCGCTTGGGTTCCGGGACAAAAAAAAACATAAACAGCATAAAAAAGTCCGATGAACTGGCAAGAAAAGGATCAAAACTAAACCAAATAATAATCGGATTACTTGGCTCTGACCCCTATAGGGGTTCTAAAATAAGCTAGACTTCTGGAAGCTTGCCAATAAGAGATTGAGGATACTCCTTACATGCCAAAACATAAAAGAAATACTCTCGCTGAACATAAAGTACTTAGCACTTGTGATCAGCATTCTCACAGGCCACAACCTACAGACTACCCATTTAAAAAGAATGCCTCCGACCGCTGTAGAGGTTGTGGCGAAAGGGATTCGGAAAGACACGACGCACTTCCTATAAAAATAACCCTATACGCTTACTTCTTTAGCAAGACGGGCGAACTGTCGATCAGCCACAGAAAGCAATTCTAAAACTCATACTGGATTCGGAATAGTTAAGAGAGGCGACAAATAGGTAAGAATCAACCCCTTTTCACTTTTAAACAAGTCCACAACGGATCCATGAAGACCCGAGTGAGGCGACGTCTAACACCGAGCCGCCACTCATCGAACCTTACGTAGGGGTTTCGCATCACGGTTGAGGACGTCATAACTTCAATTATGTTTAACAGTGTAGACCAATGCTCCGGCCCAGAAAATCGTTAAAGCCACCCCCGAGGGACGGCGCAGTAGAGGAAGACCGCGACTCAGGTGGCACACGCAAGTGGAAGGGGATCTCAACCAACTTCGCGTGCTAAATTGGAGGCAGCTAGCTAAAGATCGAGCTGGATGAAAAGTTTGTTGGTTGAGGCCTAGGTCCACCTCGGTCTATAGTGCCACCTTAAGTAAGTAAGTGGTCCAAGTCCCAATGATAAGTCGACTAAAACTTTGTAGTAGATGCTCAGATCTCAGAAGAATTTAAGCTAGGATTAGGCCTTTCATTGGACTCAACATCAGACAATCGTAAAAGGATAGCAGCGACGGGTTTTCAACTTAAAAACTAAACAGCGATAGATTCCTTATGAACTAACCATGGTCAATCGTAAGCAGAAGGCATTCGTGAACCTTATTTTTGACCGAAGCGTCTTATTTTAGACCAGTGGAGGACGATTCAACAAAGACTATGGAGTACGACGTGAGTATGGAAATTCTCTAAAGTAGCACAACTAGCAGCTCTACTGACTCTCTATACTCCGCGTTTAGATAGAAAAACCTTCGAATAGTAGAGCTAGCAGCCTTGTTGACGCTTCATGCTCTATGTCAACACAGAAAAAGTTTCGAATATAAAAAATTACAGAATTGCTGATACTTTATGATACACGTTTACGCCAAAAAAAAGTCTTAGGCTGCAGAGTTGGAAACGTAACTGATGCTCCATACTCCGCGTCAACACAAAACAAGCCTCAAACAGCAGAACTGGCAACGTAGCTGATACCTCATGCCTCACCACAACATGGTTAAAACCTCGAATATGATAACCGGCAACGTTGCTGAAGCCTCATGCTCTATGTCACCACTCGCCCTGAGTGACTGATTTCATTGTATACAAAGAAAACCTAAGAGGTAATCCAATGAAGTAGACTTAGACTACAAAAAAAGTCCGCTCCGCTCCGTCTTAGAACATTTAATCCGTTCATAACAGGACCCATAGACACCCTAGTAGGCCATTGATAGCTGGAGACATTGATTTCCTTCACGAAAAGCACCCATAACACAGAATGGACAATTAATCACATCCAGGGACCATCTATAAATTCTACGGCACCAGGTATTTTTAAGAGCGACATTCATACGGTAAAAAGTACCTAGAAACCCATTCCATTTCGATTTAAAATACCAAACAACGTGCTTACACCCTACAATTGAAACTATCTCATCGACAACGTAAGATGAAACCATATCTAGACGTTAAAAATCCAATTGGCTCGTTGGTCTAGGGGTATGATTTCCGCTTAGGGTGCGGGAGGTCCCGGGTTCAAATCCCGGACGAGCCCAAGAGAAACACTTTTTTTTTCTATTTTTATTTTTTTTTTCTTATTAATATCACGTAGGAAATATTTTTTGGAACTCACATTGGTTGACAGTTGACTGGAGAGACTCATCACTTGATCCCGTGCATCGGTTAATTCACGTTTCAATCGACGAATTTCATTTGCTTGTCGTTCCTCCGCTGAACCATACAAGGAACTGCCACCGGAGAGTAAAGATGCTGCACTTCCATGAACTAAAAATAAAAAAAAAAAGCAAACGGAACAATGAAAAACAATTTTAATAAAACAAATCCCACAACATACCATCATCGTTTTTCTTAGGATATGTCAGCCTGTGACAACCGGGTAAGTTGGCTGGTCCGCCATGTGTCGGCGATAGTGGTCCACCAAAACCACGATTAATTGGAGTCGGTGATGTCGGTTGACTCCAGGCGACTGGTCCAACAACACTTGTTCCACCGGCTTGATTGACATTACCGACGATTCCAGGACCACCTGCGCCAACACCATGGCCATTTGCACCGGGTGGCACCGTACCCACTGGGAGGCAGTAGTACGGTTCGATTTCAACATCCGGTCCTCGGCTCAGCATCGATGGATACATTTTCTCCGATTTCGTCGATCTGCTGACGGGAAAATATATTTAAATTTAGTTTACGGTGAGTAAGAGAGGCGAAGCAAAAGCGGACAAATTAGATTTAGAAGCAAACAAAATGGAATGAGAATGCAAAATGAAAAGAGCAAACGTCAAAGCGCGAAACACAGGACGAAATGAGTTTCCTTTTGAGCGTTCTGAAGGTTTCGCTGATGCATTTAAGAGAGTAAAGAGCTTTAAAATTAAATTATACACTTGAAGTGACATAAAGATAGCTTGCCTTCGTCGAAGGAGACATTTAGTTGGCAAAAGTGTGTCTGTGTACGCGTGGAATGCTTGTGTAAAGTGGAAATTAAATTAAATTAAATGACAATATTTGTTTAAGAAGACTATGATGATGCCAGAGGCCATCGTAGACAATCGAGGAAGCATAAAGCTGTTGTGACTATTCAAAGCGCATTGGGTTATGGGGTTATTAAAGAAAGAAAACGGTAAATGCTGAGACGGTGAGGCCTTTGACATTTTCTCATAAGGGACGGTAGTTAGTGTGTATAAAGCTAGTCCCTAAGGTGTAAACACTGACCTAGTTAAAGGGCTTTCCATGGTCTTTTTATACCGGTTTCTGAGTCGCTAAGACATCTGTATAGACATATCGATTCGTAAAATGTTTCGTTATGCCTTCCAACTAGTTATCATTCTCTGGCCAAGTGGTCGTCTTTTCGACCACATCACCCCTAGACAGGCGAATATCATGGAAAATAATCGTCAAGTCCTAGTCCTAACGAGCATTTCGCGAACCTGACTTGTTGAGAGATTTCAATTCGATCAAATTCCCTGAAATATGGTATGAACCGTAGAGAAGATGACAGCAGAATTCTGTCTCCACAGCTAAGGCGTTCCAAAGTAAAACTGAAGGCATGGTTATATACAATATAGGGATGTCGCAGCTAAAATGCTGCGTTAATGCAGGGTCCCAACAAGTACAACAAAGTAAGAAGCACATACAACTGAACTGAGGGGGCTCTACAAGTAGAAGACAAGCTCTATAAGTAGAAAAGCACGACAAACGGAAGGTGGCCTCAAGATGTTTGAATGTTTTATGAGTCCAATTCTACGAATTTCGATTAGACGGTGAAAGGCATCACGTAGTAGTCATAAGTGGTGCTATGAATTTAGAAATAGCACAAGGTAACGTTAAAGCAAACCTAGCTGCCGATTAATTGTGTCATCTCCAACAAAAGCCAACGAGATGTTGTAAACTGTGAGTTATGAACACCTGTTAAGGGAGAAAAACATAAAATGACAAACTATAGCCTTCATAGCCCAGTCCTTTCCAAGTAAAGAAGGCTCCACCTGGAAGATTCCTACTTTAACATCTTAAGCGATCTGAAAAACACATACAGTGGACCCCCGGTAGTCCGGCCCCTGGCTAATTCGGCACCCCTTGTAATTCGACAAATTACAAGTCAAAGTACACTTTTTCACAAAATTCCGGACTATAGGGGGTCTGTGGCAGTACAAATTCGATAGTCCACCGGGGGTCCACTGTATGTCAGAAACCTACTTCGCTTCATCAGAAGCTCCAATTAGTTTAACGAGTAGGTAAGGAGATCTCTCAAGATCACTCATCTAAATGTGCTGGCAACAGCTGGCAGACTTGCGACGATTTTTATGTCACGAATGAATATCAGCTATTCAACTTGATGAACGTTTGAAACCACACTGAACGAAGGGAGACCTCAACTCAAATACATAGGTATATCTTTATGTACAGGTGCTCAACTGCAATCGAAAGAGCACTATGGACCACATGGACTGCATACAATCGTTAGTTGAAGTCCAGTCAGCTTAACTAAACAAGGGTTACCGGAGTAAAACTGATGTCTGCGGTCTTTCATAACAAGAATTGTAAGATATAGGGCAGAGAAAGACCACCATAGATACGTTAGACATTAGGCAACCATAAGATTGAGAGACATTGAGACATGGATCACTGATTTATCTTCACCAAACTTATTCGGTAAAGATTGTGTGGGTACATTTTAATATCAACGTCGAATCAAAGAAAGTCAAGTAGAGTTGAAAGCGTCTCCATCTATACTAATATGATCAGTACTGAGCCAACAAATAAGTTCTTTCTGACTTCTTCAGCGCAAAAGATAAAACTGAGCACTGATTTGTGGGAAAACAAGTCTGGGTGACTCTTTTTTTAAGAAGCTTCTGGGGTTCGTTCTCTTATCGCTAATAACAAGCAGATTCCAATAAGATCAAGTCATCTCGTCTTTTCCCTAGACAATTGACACTTGGATGACTTTAGTCTAAGTGGACCAATCCAAGTATAAGGTCTAAAAAGAGTCCCAAAAATATTGACATTTAGAATGGAGCTACCTAAGCATGGAAGACCAACAGTTTTCTTCTAATTATGTCTCAGAATACATAATAGAGACAGCCAACTGGACATGCATATTTGACGATCGCTGATGTTAAAGAGTTCCCGTTTAGGAGTACGCTTTTGTCTTAAAACATATGACAAACTTGGTAGGCTAGGTTAAGTTAAACAAACTTTGAAGCTTTACCTAACTTCTTCAGTTTCCTACGCAACCAAACGATGGCAATGCTACCAAGCTCTGTTTAGAGACTTCTCTTAGCCTCGGCATTTCTTGGTCATGCATTATTTCCTGCCCTGGGCAGAGGAAAAGTGACAGGTTAGGTTGAAGTGGCTGCCGGCTAAATCCAGCACACTTAGACCAGAGATAGGTCCATTGTAATAAAGAATAATGATAGACTTGATTGAGTCGCATAACCTTTAAACACAAGGGGTATCAAAGTCAGCGAGGAACTCTGGAGTAATACAATTTCGACATCTTAGAGGGGTTAACTTGGTTGCGGCGAATAGAAGTAGTAAAAACCTTGTTGAAGGCGACTCATAGTGAACCAAGCAAACACAGAGCTTTATCTTCAATTTAGTTAAAACTACTGTAAATCAGGCTTCCGTCGCCCGTAAAAAAGAGACATATTTGTAGGCCTTGGACACTCTGAGTAAGCTTTGAAAAGACTCAGGAAGATATACCAAAGGTTTAATCTAGTCATGGTTCAATAGAAGTTGGACTTATTGTGCAAATATTTATCAAAAAGTCGCTGGGAATTGGCTTACTTTTGTGACTCTAAGCAGTCCTTATCGAACTTGTAAAAGAATAAAAACTTGTTAAAGGTACAAGGGTTCTTAGCCGATGCCAATTTCTGTCGCATTTGAGTTTAGACAGCTCTTAGAACAGTGTGGTCCTAATCTAGTCTTGAAATGAAATAGAATGTTGGGGTGGTGTCCTCTTATTGCAGATGTTGTACACACCTTGTAGTTTTCTTCGTCCTTAAGTGCGACTATAGTCGACAGACAAATGCATCAGAACACAAGACAGTTAACCTTTAGAATCCCAAGGGGACATATCTACAGAAATCGTCTTGTACTCCATCACAAATTTTGGCGAAAAAAAGCACTAGAAGTCCAAAAAATGCCTTTTTGGATAGAGAAGGAGTCTTAGACAACATCTCACATGACGCTGTTATAAAAGCCTCAGCAATAGGGACCTATACAACTTCAAACTGGATCTGTGACATGCCAACACATCATAAACTGTGCGTTTACGTAGACTATAAGAACACGGTGAAGACGGGCCTGGAAGGAAGCAATTTAGCCGGGGCCGTAGCGACTATTAAGGTAACCTGACACCTATACACCAGAGAGCTGATAAGTTCATCAACGGGCAGGTTAAAATAAAAGTTGACAAGAAGGCCGATAGGATACAAAAGGAAAGAGCGAAAACACTGTTTGTAGGACTTAGACCAACATCCGAGAATAGTTAAAGAAAAAGAAGGAAACAAAGTTAGAAAGTTTCAAGTGAACGACATTTGCTCTATTTCCAGTAGATGCTCCTACGTTTCTGCAAAGTTCATCGAAGATCATAGAGATCAAACCAAAAAGTTGATCCATCTGCCGACTAAAAAATAACCATCTGCCCATCACTTACTTCAATCGTTAGCTAGAAGTAGTTAAGGAGCTCACATTGGTTATTCTCTGATAGTGTATCCCTATAGCTTATGTTTAAAACTTAAGACCAATAAATTTGACTTTCAAAGGCGTCAAGTTTCCAGTATTTAAATCCAAGGGAATGCTTCACCTTTAAGAACCTTTATCGTACACTTCAAGCCCCATGACCTTTCCCTTCATCAATTAATGCGTGCCTTTTCAAAAGGACCGTTATCGAAGAAATACGAGTACCTAATCTAATCATAATGAATGACGAACTTTACTTAATAACCCCATTACCATTCGAATGTGTTGCCTTAAGCGGCGACAGCCAACAACGATGAATCATAATTTCCAGGTTTAAGTACATACTCACTCCCAACACACACACCCGTGTAAGGAGCAATAACAATACAAGTCAAGATAACATTCCGAGGAGTACTCGTACGTCTGCATGCTAATCAGGGCACGTTTCAAATAACAATAAAACGCTAATTGCATTTCGTCCTTGGAATGTAAAAGTTGCCCCGGTTCACCACATGTGCATGCACAACCCACTTAAATCTAATTGTCTGGCAACAGACAGAGGGAATCCGAAACCTGTCTCCACTCGATAATAATCGATTTTTGAGATCTACGAATGCAAATATGCCACAAGCAATTTCCGGAACCGGTCCGTGTATCCTGTGAGAGTCCACCATGGATGGTAAAATCCAATATTTTCTTTAAATTTGATATTAATGGCAGTTGTACGCCCACCCCATGACATTCAGTCAAGTCAAGGACTTTGTGGAATGGAAGAACAAAAAAGTGGACTCCACTAGTCACTACAATAAAACTTTATAATCCCTCTTCCCCATCCCAGTCCTGTCAAAATGTGTTAGACCCATTAATCATTCTGTATTGTGTGCTCTGATATGCGTGGATGTTGACGTTCAGGACGAACTTCCACTACTGACTTCCTGTTGTTGCGTTGCTGTGGAATGTGTTCGAACATTACTGCAGGGAATTCCATTTATTTTCCGCACAGAGAGAGGGAAGTCTGATGATAATATTTACTACCGACTCCCCTGGTACTCTCTGACAATTTCCTGTTCCATCAACTGAATATAGAAGTAAATCATCCATGAGGAGTGCAACAAATCGATAGAGAGTGTCCTCCCAATGGGAGGAGATATGTGCAATGGATGAAGAAGACTCATCCTGGGTTTGTATGCAAATGTGTTACAGTGCTGCATCTGGAGGTGACAAGTATGTCCGATAAGTAAACCATTGAATGGACTTAGGAGAGCAAGAAAATGAAAATCCCCTGGACATGGGATGGGATGGGAGGAACGGAAAACAGATGTCTGATTGAAGGAGATTTACAGGACGTGGCTGAGTGGAATGCATTGTCAAATCTATTTTCTAATCAGATTAGTCTAAGGTTCTGACAAATTTGGATCAGTATCTCTTGAAGACTTAGTGGACACCGGAAGCAAAAATGATAGTCGCGATGGCATTAGAGTTGGGCTACCGCGGGTGGACCAAACCAATGCCTGAAGGAGCTTAAGTGTTTAGGTGGCCAACTTAAGTCACTCTGCTTTGAGTCACAATGAAATGAAATAAATCATGAAAAATGACAACGAACGACCCTTGACAGTTGAGGTTGTTGACACATTTGTGGTGACCAAGATGGTATCGTGGAAAATCTGGCGGCATATGATGACTTGTCAGCATAGAGCACCAATAGCTCCATAAAACCCAATCCCAGTTGGAGTAAGTTAACTAACGGCGTCGTATTTAGGACGACATAGCATATAGGAGAACGAATATAAGCGAACTTCTAAACAAGATACACAAAGTCGCCACAATGCCATAACACAGGTCATCAGCTGAACCAGGCAATCTCTTGAAACATTCATAACTAGCGGTACCTAGAATCGATCCCTTGGCAGATAGTTCTTCTACCACAAGATCGATTTAGGAAAATAATCTACGAAAGCGTTTTATTTATATGCTGGCCACGAAATCCCTGGAGGAGTCAGGCGGTTCCTGTCATTATTCGGATTAGAAGCGGTAAAAAATTATAGAGGTCAGAAGCAGTGCTGATCATATCGTTTTTCCAGATTGTCATCGATATGGTCATTTTGAGGGCCGAACGGTTGAGAATTTCCAACGTCAACAATTCGGAAACTGAAGAATCACTTAGAGCAAGATCTCGAAGGATGAACGAAAAGCAGATAAGGTGGAAGTTGCCCACTAAGAGTAGGTGGACCTATTGACACATATTTCAGGACAGGATCACTGATCTTTCAACTCAAGGAAACATCCTAAATCATACATATATTGTCGTTGAAGAACTTCGGTGTATGGGAAGTGCTATGAAAATTGGCAAACAAGACCAGATCCAGGCGACAACTCAAATGGAATAAGAAGCAGCGATGGCTGTAATTAACCGAACGACAATCGTGAGGAACTGTGATTGAGACTGGACAAGGAAAGTGGTTTTGGTGGTAGGTAAAAGCCCCATAAAAGGGTGCCCATTGTACTTCCTCAGCGACAAACCTAGCTCCATTGGCTTCTGTTCCATGATTCGTAGCATAAGCGTTCTGACTGCATCGGAGAAGTTCCGAAAGAAAGTCCATACAGACGGATGGCTATTGTTGTGCACATTTCTCAAACAGTCAGCTTGAATAGACCAACGGGGCTAGAAAACTGGAATATGAAGCCACTTAACGAGTTTAGCATAGAGTCTTCACAGAAACGAAAAGGTGCTGAAGATAGGCAGAACGCACAAGAGAGGAAATTCGTTTCAAGGCAGAATTACCATATTTTCCGATGATACCCAGCCACAATAAGAGTTATGACCTTGTACTGGTTGTAACTTTTATCATGACATGTTCTGGAGCCTAAGCTATGTCTCTTGAAAAAAATTCAAGTCAAATGGATCATGTTTCGATTGCGGAAGGATACTTCCAGAGCTAGATGTTCAATCAAAGATGAAAAATACCAAAACTCTTAAGGCTTAGACTTAAGGCGTTTTAGGATTCCACAGACCATATCGATCGGGTTCCTTTTTGACAAGAAACTTGCGAGAGAAAAGCGCAGCCGCTTATGCGCTCGACTCAAGTCAAATCCTACAGATTCTTGGAAACATTCATGTGGATGAAGGCCAAGGGAAAATCTGTTCGAATCTATAAATGAGTGACTGCATGGAAACGTAGGAAGGCCATTCTTTAAATAAGATATTCCATGGAAGGGACACAATTGGACCGACAAAATTCAGACTGACATCTCTGATGACAAGCCAAAGGTTCCAAAGTGTCAAACCAATAGGGAACAAATCAATCCAGCAGAAGTATCTACAACCTGTTCTTCAAATTGTCAAAAAGCCTCAGTCATATCTATCGTCTTTTCAACAATAGTAGGTTAATGACTCTCTTTTGCCCAATTAGTCTACGGACTCTTTGACATATGTAAATACAAGGTGGATCCTGGTTCCTAAGAAGATCGAAGGTTAAATTCATTGTGCTCTAGGAAAGTCATTGTTTAGTCCACAAGGATCCACAAAGATTCCCAGTGATTCATATCGTTCTACTGTGATTTCCAGTGATCTTTTCCTTGAATTTTAAAGAATGGTTTCCATCAAATCGAATCCGAGGGACAGTAGAGTAAGACCGCGACTCGGGTGGCGCACGTAAGTGGAGGGGGACCTCAACCACCTTAGCGTGCAAAATTGGAGACAGCTAGCTGAAGATATCGAGCTGACTGGAGACGCTTGTTGGTTGAGACGCATGTCCGCCCCGGAGTTTAGTGCCACCTTAAGTAAGTAAGTTTCATCTTTTATAGGTAAGGAGTCTGCAAAGAATTTCATGAGAGACAGATTGGCATGCAGGACAAGGCTCCACTACCATTGATACTTCTTTTACTCGAACTAGTAAAGAAGACCATAGCCGACAAAAATATACATAAGTAGAGGTTAACCGGATCAAAAAAGTCTTAAGCTTCCAAAATGTAAGCGAACGTCTTATGGTTATCCGCATCAAGGCTAAATTCGCTAACAACAGTCTTATATGCGCTCATGCCCCCACAAAAGACAAGGACGACACCATCAACGATTGTTTCTATGACATTTCGCAAGCATAGCCCACGTCTGCAAACGGACTTGACTTCGTACAAGGGGGCATGGCGGTGTCCTGATCATCAAACTGTCAACCAAATTGATTACATTGAGTTCGACGCGAGGCATACCATGGATCACTACCTTATTGCGGATATCCCGACCTTCACAACAAAGAAGAAATACTGTGAGGAGATTTAACGTCGACAGACTGCAATCGCAAAAGACCGTCAGAACTTTTGTTGAACTCGAATCCCATTCAGGTCCAGGTTCAAATCAAACTGTGGATTGTTAAGGGATGAATGCCGACAATTAAATTACTACGCGATCGCTTTTTATTGTATTTCACTTTATTAAATAATCCACAGAAACTTACTCGCTAAGAAACTTACAAAGGCTTATATTTTTAGAGCTACTACACTTAAAGCCATGAGGCGCGATCGTCAAAAGAAGAGAGTACTCGATCCTGTCAAGGGTTTTTATATCGGGGACTTTTCCCGCCGAAAACTAGGTTAATATTCCATGAGACAACAATATGATTTTATGAAATAACAAATGTTAAAGAAATGTGTGAAGTACGTTAAGAATAGAAAATATTATGTGCACATTCAAAATTGAAATTTAGATGGCGCCACATCACTCCCCCTTGTGGGGACACACTGGACCTCTGCATGTCAACAGATTCCCGAACAGAACTTCACAACAGATTTCACAACGAATTTCACCACCGAATTTCACAACAGATTTCACAACAATTTCACAACGACATGCAACAAAAGGGTATAAATACTCGGATCCTTTCTGATAAACGACGACTCAAGTTCCTGCTGCCGATCGAGACATAGTTCGTTATAGTTTAATTATTGTTTGTTAATAGTCGTTAAGTTTCAAATAAAAGTGCTAAAAATCCCACAATTGGTGACCCCGACGTGATCGGTCCTGATGGAGAACTCCCTGCCTTCGACCCAAGGTTGAAAATGTCTGATGGCTTCGTATACAGCTGTGAGTTCTCTATCGTATGTACTGTAATTCTTCTGTGCAGGTGAAAGCTTCTTTGAATAAAATGCGAGAGGTTCCCAGTTATCTAATTTCTGCTCGAGTACTGCTCCAAGCGCAGTGCTGGAGGCGTCGGTGGTGAGACGGAGTTTGGCATTAGGTATCGGATGTGATAAAAGAGTAGATTCGGCAACTTGTTTTTTTATCAACTCAAATGCTGCGTCTGCAGCTGTGGTCCATGGTACTAATCTCTTGTCGTTCTTCTTAGAATTCTTAAGGAACTCGTTTAGAGGCGCCTGTGCTGAGGCCGCATTTTTCATATGTCTTCTATAAAAGTTTACTGACCCAATAAAACGTCTTAGTTCCAGGATGGTTTGAGGTTTTGGAAATTCAAGAATGGATTTAACTCGGTCTGGTAGTGGTGATGAGCCTTCCGCTGTAATCCTGTAGCCCAAAAAGTCCACGCTGGTTGCTCCTAGAACGCACTTGTCCGAATTAATGCACAATCCGTAACGGCTAAGATGTTGGAAGACTAAACGCAGGTGTTGATCGTGTTCTTCTGGTGAGTTGGAAGCTATGATGAGGTCATCGATGTAGGCAAAAACGAAGTCGAGACCATTTAGCACTTCGTTGATAAATCGCTGGAATGTTTGTGCTGCGTTTCGCAGACCGAATGGCATGCTGACGAATTCGAAGAGACCGAAAGGGGTGATCACTGCGGTCTTCGGGATGTCCTCTTCAGCGACTGGAATGTGATGGAATGCTCTTCGGAGATCTAGTGTTGAGAATATTGTTTTACCAGCGACAACTGTAACATAGTCCTGCAGTATGGATATTGGGTATCGGTCGGGTAATGTTTGTGTGTTGAGCCTGCGGTAGTCACCACAGGGACGCCAGTCTCCGTTCTTCTTCTTTGCCATATGCAACGGACTAGCCCAAGGACTTTTGGATGGTCTGATGTGGCCTAGTTCCATCATCAGCTGAAATTCATCTTTGGCCACTTTCAGTCGTTCGGGACACAGCTGCCTGACACGTTGTGCACATGGGGGTCCCGTGGTGGAAATGTGATGTCTGACGGTGTGTTGAGTTCCAGAACGGTTGGATGGATTTCCGAGAAGTTGTGGATATTCTCTCAGGGTGGAAAGGTATTTAGATCTGCCGTTAATGGTGGTGATGGAGACGACTGGAGCTAGTGCCAAAGACCCTTTAGCTTTGACACCTGTTGTTGGATCTACGAGATGGCTGCGCTTTACGTCGACGAGTAGGCCATGTTTGTGCAGAAGATCTGCGCCTATTATTGGATAAGGCACGTCAGCGATGCAGAAGATCCAACGGATGGAGCGACGGAGTCCTATGTTGAGGGTTAGAGCTCGCTCTCCGTAGGTTTGAATCTTGCTGCTGTTTGCTGCGTACAGTTGAAATTTGGTTTTCGTTGTTTTGTCCGCCCGAGTAGGAGGAATGATAGAAATATCAGCGCCGGTATCGACGAGGAATTTCGTTCCTGATATACGGTCGACTCAAGTTCCTGCTGCCGATCGAGACATAGTTCGTTATAGTTTAATTATTGTTTGTTAATAGTCGTTAAGTTTCAAATAAAAGTGCTAAAAATCCCACACCCTCAAATTAACTTAATAATCTTGGAAGTAAAATTACAAAAGGAATTAAGTTTAAAAAAGGTTTGAAACACTTTACGTAGGTAATCTCAGTCTAACTCTTCTTCCAGATCTCGTCGTATATGTTGGTGAAGGCTCTTGCTTCAGTGTGTCGCCCTTTGGGGTAATGGTGTCATTCGTTTGTGATGTACTTGTGTTAGCGGTTGCTGCGTCGGTGAGCACAAAAGCTGTTTTGAGGCGATCGATGGAGATATTTACCTTCCGATTGTTAACTTTCACCTTAAAGTACTTGTCTCGTCGGCTAATTACCTCAAAGGGTCCATCGTATGGTTGTTGCAGGGGTGTCCTGACTGCATCGTTGCGGACGAAAACGTGGCTAGCTGTCAGTAAACTAGACTGAACGAAAACTTTGGTATTGTTGTGGTGAGATGTCATAGTCGGACGTACCCTGGCCAGTGTGCGTCGTAAATCCTTGACGAATTCTGTTTGGTCTTGATTTTTCCTCTGGCTGCCGAAGAAGTCACCTGGTAGGCGGAGGGATGCACCAAATAACATCTCAGCTGGGGTTGATTTGATGTCGTCCTTGAACGTAGAGCGTAATCCAAGCATGACCGAGGGCAAAACACTGCACCAGTCGTCCGTTTCATAGCAACGAATGGCGGATTTTAATGCCCGGCGCCATCGTTCAACGATCCCGTTTGATTGTGGGTGGTAAGGTGTTGTCTTCAGGTGTTTGATTCCGAAACACCGGGTGAGTTCTTTGAAAATGTTACTCTCGAACTGTCTCCCGAGGTCGGTGGTAATGTTGAGTGGAACACCGTATCGTGAGATCCAGCCGGATATCAAGGATCTCGCCACGGTTTCTGCTGTGATGTCCGGCAGTGGGAATGCCTCTGGCCACCTTGAGAATCGATCGATACACGTCAATATGTAGCGAAAACCTTGTGATGTGGGCAGCGGTCCGACCAAGTCGATGTTTATGTGGTCAAACCGGGCTTGTGGTGGTGAATAGGAACCAAGCTGCGTTTTTTTGTGTCTTTGAACCTTGTTTTTTTGACACGAAAGACAGGTTTTGACCGCTGCTGCGACATCCTTCCGCATTCCGGACCAAACGTAGCGCTGTTGTACAATTTTTAATGTTCCCCTTCTCCCTGGGTGAGAAAGACCGTGCAGTGTACCAATGATGACACCTCAAAGCATTCTTGGCACTAGGGGTCGAATTCTGGGTGAGCTTACATCGCAGTAGAGTGGTGTTTTACTCTCTGGAATTGTAAAAGACTTTACGATTAGTGATGTTGATAAAAATGTACCTTTTCGCAGCAATTGTTGGAATTCTTCGTCGTTTGCTTGTTCTGCAGCGATGGTTTGAGCATCTACAGCCACCTCCTTCTCGATTGCAGTTATCCTGGATAGCGTATCGGCCACGGTGTTGTATTCGCCTTTGACATACCTCACGTCGGTGCTGAATTGGGAGATGAAGTCTAGCTGCCTAAGTCGTCTCGGTGATGCCTTCTCCGATTTTTGCTTAAACGCAAAAATGAGCGGCTTATGGTCGGTGAAAATGGTGAAGTTTCGACCTTCGATTAGATGTCGGAAGTGCTTTATCCCTTCGTACACCGCTAGAAGTTCGCGGTCGTACGTGCTGTACCTCAGCTGCGCGTTGTGAAGCTTCTTGGAGAAAAATCCAAGCGGTTGTGATACTCCATTAACGAGCTGATGTAAAACCGCACCTATCGCAACGTCTGATGCGTCTGCACTGAGAGATAGTGGTGCATTGATGGCGGGGTGTGCTAGGAGTGTAGCTTCCGCGAGGTTGGTTTTGCACCGCTCAAACGCTGCTTCCGCTTCTGGTGTCCAGTGGATTGGTGTTGTGTCGTTTCGCCTGTTACCCTCGATTAAAGCTTGTAGAACCATCTGGTTGTTGACTGCTCGGGGCAAGAAGGACCGGTAAAAATTGAGCATAGCGAGGAAACGCTTCAGCTCTTTCGCTATTTGTGGTTTTTTGAACTCCTGAATGACCTGCACTTTGCTGTCGAGCGGCTTAATTCCCTCAGCTTTGATGTGGTGTCCAAGGAATTTGACTTCACGCTGGCCTAGAACACACTTTGAGAGATTAATTGTCATTCCATAATCCTTTAGGCGCTGGAAGACTAGCTTCAAATGTCGCTCGTGTTCTTTCTCGTTCTCGGAGGCCACGAAGATGTCGTCGATGTACCCGAACGCAAACTCTTCGAATCCCCTTAGGATTTCGTGTATGTGCCGCTGAAAAGTTTGGGCAGCGTTTCGGAGACCAAACGTCATAAACAGAAACTCGAATAATCCGAAGGGGGTGGTTATTGCCGTCTTTGGTACGTCTCTTGGTTCCACTGGAATTTGGTGGAAAGCCTTCTCCAAATCAATTGTAGAAAATATCGTCTTACCCTTCAGATTATTGCGAAGGTCCTGGACGAACGGTATTGGATACCTATCGGGTTCTGTTATGGCGTTCAGGCTGCGGTAATCACCACATGGTCGCCACTCACCATTCGCTTTTTTCTGCATGTGTAGCGGGCTGGCCCAATTACTTTTCGAGGGGCGGCAGATACCTCGTTCCATTAGTTACCGGAATTCAGCCTGGGCAGCTTTCAACTTTTCCGCATCGAGTCGGCGAGGTCGAGCGAATACTGGTGCACCCTTCGTCTCGATGTGGTGTGTGGTGGTGCTTGTGGCCGCGGTTTTCACTGACTGTTTATTTGCGCTGAACAATTCTTTAAATTCGGCTAGAATATGTGCAAAAGGACAGTTAATATCGAATGCTTTGATAGTTACCTCATTTGCAAGGGTTCCAGTTGTGTTCGTTGCTATCTGGGTTGCGCTGTCTATCAGCCGGTTGCGTTTGAGATCAATTAAAATCCCAAAATGCCTGATGAAATCTGCGCCGATGATTGGAGTTGTCACCTCAGCCACGATGAACGTCCAACTAAACTTACGTCTTAGGCCCAAGTCCACTGTCAATCGTATTCTACGGAACGTCTTGATGTTGCTGCCATTTGCTGCGTATAAGATTGTTTTTGAAGATGAAAATCTATCGCTGTACGTTGGTGGTATGACGGAAATGTCTGCGCCGCTGTCAATTAAAAACTTTCGCTTGGATGTCGCGTCGTAAACAACTAGTCTAAATAACTGTTGACCAATGTGTTGTTTACAGGTGGAAGCATTGGTCAACTTTGAGGTTCCTAGTTTTTTGATGCTGATATAAATGAGCATGGTTCACGGCACTTTTTTGCACTTTTACCAAATCGATAATGGAACCAGCATAAATCATCTGCTTTTTGCGTTTTGGTGGATGGATTGGCGCGACGGTGAAAACTGACACTTCTTGTACGACTGCGATGGTTGCGATATTCACGTGCACTGTTCCTCAGTTCGTTAATTTGACAGCTGATTTGTTGAATTTGCCGCTGTAGTTGTTGTAGTGACAGATCGTTGTTCGATGGTGCTGTTGTGTGCTCTTTCGCTCGACATGATGACGTGGCATTGATTGCGGTGTTGTGTGAGAAATCACCGATATCCATTATTTTATCAGCTAATTTTGATAATGCTGCAAGGTTTTCGTTTGAGGCTTGGAGAATGGCACGCACCTGGGGTGGTAGTCGTTGTAACCACAACGACTTCAAAAAATCGGCATTTATTTGATTTCCACCTAAGTCTCTTAGTTCATTTAGGAGCTGTGATGGCCTTTTATCACCTAAGTCAACTTCGGATAAAAGCTTTTTGATTTTCCTCTGCTCCGAGTCTCCAAACCGTTCGATTATAACTGCCTTTAGGTTTTCATATTTGTTATCCGCAGGAGGGTTTAGTACAGCATTGGAGACCTGTGTTAGAACTTGTGATTCTATCGCACCTATTACCGTATTAAATTTTGAAAGGTCTCTGTAAATTTTGGATGTTTGAAATTGTGCCTTAATTTGCGCAAACCAGATTTGGGGTTTTTCGTGCCAAAACGGTGGGACTCGTAAAGCTACCTTTGTGATCGTCTCTGGCGAAGTCGCGGCTGATGGATCCGTTGGCCTCGAAGTGCTTCCTTTGGTTTCGTCGTCGTTTGACATCCTTTTTTATGCGTGTGAAGGCGCGTGAACTCGGGGTCACCAATTGTGGATTGTTAAGGGATGAATGCCGACAATTAAATTACTACGCGATCGCTTTTTATTGTATTTCACTTTATTAAATAATCCACAGAAACTTACTCGCTAAGAAACTTACAAAGGCTTATATTTTTAGAGCTACTACACTTAAAGCCATGAGGCGCGATCGTCAAAAGAAGAGAGTACTCGATCCTGTCAAGGGTTTTTATATCGGGGACTTTTCCCGCCGAAAACTAGGTTAATATTCCATGAGACAACAATATGATTTTATGAAATAACAAATGTTAAAGAAATGTGTGAAGTACGTTAAGAATAGAAAATATTATGTGCACATTCAAAATTGAAATTTAGATGGCGCCACAAAACTGTAGCTCCGTCTAAGTAAGTAAGTAACCGGATCAAATTCGGTCCTACGGACCTCAAGTAACAAACGTTCATACACAAAAGTTCTTAAGTGCTCGTTGGTTTCTCGAAGCAGTAAGGACGCAGCCCTCACCTATTTATGAGGATTAGTTCTCATGCAAAGCTCCTCAATCCTTGCAAAAAAAAAAAATTGTAATAAAAGCAAAAACTCAGTCCATGAACAAACACTTGTACGATCCACAATTAATTTTCGAAGTAAGGAACGTTGCACAGGAACAAAGCGCAGCACAAAACCTACACAAAATGTCGGACAAAAAACTCCGAGTAATTATCCTTGCAGCAAAACAAGCCGTGTCATGGTCCCTCTTAACCCTACTACCTACCTACATATGTGTTTGTGAGTTTTTATGCTGTTTGCATTTTTATTTATCCTTGTGTACACAATTCTCTTAGAAACACTGACGATGATGATTCCCAGAAAACTATTTGTGCACTACTGCAGTAATACAAACAGAAAAAAGTAAAAAGGAGTGTACACACGTGTGTTATTTATTATGTCCTAGGGAGCACTTCCAAACTGGAACGATGATGCTGTTTTACACTCTGAAAGAATGCCCCTCAACGTTTGTGTCCTTTCTCCATACACAAATAGTGGAATATCCTTGAAATGAATAAAAAACAAATCCCATTCCCTCCCTCCCCCTCGCATACAGTAAGTTTGTGTACGAGCAACAGGACAAAAAAATTCAAATCACAAAAAAAAAAGAGAAAACAAAATTCTCACTGAATAAGTGATGTTTCCATGTCCTTCAGGACACTGATGCGATGGTAACATTGTAAATGTATAAATGTATGTGTATAGTGTCTGGTGAAAGATTATAAAAAAAACAGTGAAACACAAGTCTAATGGTTGGAAAAGCACGAACAGCTCATTAAAGTCAAAGAAAGAGGAAGATGAACAAAAAACAAAAATGAAAGCGAAACACACTTTAAAAGAAGCGCATAAGTAATGTGAAAAGAAAAAAGCAAAATGAAACAAAATCCAAAAAGGACATTAGTTTTCTTTTCTGTCTGGTTATAAACAATACCTTGGGTATGTCCTTTCTTTTAGATAGCTAGAGAGTGGTAGAGTTTTCGTTGTTATTAATGACAAAAAATGGAAGGACGAATGGAATCATTAAAGAAAAGATAAGGAGAGATAAGACTTGAATTTCAGTTTCTTTTTGTTTGTTTTTCTTAAATCTAGGACTCACCTGATGCTGTTGCTTCGGTTGAGCCTTGGACTCTGTATATATGGAGATTCTCCTCCACCGCGGTGGATTATTTTATGATTATGACGTGCCATGGAGGGTGATCCGATTTGCAGACTCTCAAGAGAATCGCCCTCAGATAAACGACTGCCTGCTGTATTGCTATGCTTTAGCCACATGGCATAGGTGCTATACTCGGGTTTAACTTCAGCGTAAGTTTGTGTATCGGATAAACTGCCATCGATCATTTTTCCCGATGTTCGATTCGATATGCTGGAAGAAGAAAGAAAAAACCGGAACGGATGAGACTTTTGTGGAGGCTTAAACGATGTTGGAATAGCAAGGCGCAGCAACATTCGAGACCTTGCGAGAAAAGGTCTATAGATCTGAGGAATATCTTAGGCATTTTCTATCTGTGAAGGTCCCCGAGATATGACCGTTGTATCATATATGCAACGGTGTTATAAAGTCGAAGTCATCTTCGTCTACTTGGCATGCAAGACTCTTAGGTAGATGGTCTGGACCCCTAAATTCCGAAAGGATCATCCATAAGGTGGACCACAAACTTCGTTTCTATGAAATCTATAGTGCCTACAAAGCATCGTATATTAGGTTAAGACGAGATGTTGAGAACAAGCTCAGTTTACTAGGAGAATGCACCAAAATACACCAAAGCCATCATAGAAGTAAGAGACAGCTTCAACGAGCTTCTAGTCAAAACGTTTAGGGAGAGCTCTAGTTATGATATCAAAATCGTCCTGGGGGATGCTACAAGGGAGGCATCTTTGGTTGTGTTTACTGCACGACGCTACCTCCAATAACAGATGTCATAGCTGGTACAGAGTTCCCACATTCCCAAGGGGGCTTAAAGCCAGCCAAATTGATCACATTGCGATCGAAGTAAGGCACTCCTCCTTTCTTATCGTTCCAAAAGGTTCCAAAAGCCGAGTTACACAGCAGCGTTGCTCGCGAGCTCTATGAGCAGAACAGAATGGGCGAACACCGTCTTGTCAAATCATGCCAAGGCTTTGGAGCCTGCAGTGACGAAACAGATAACCAAGGAATGGAATCGCAATCAATCCTAAGGGTATGGAAGGAACACTTCGGCAGACTGTTTAACTGTGTCGAAGATAAGTCATCAATCTGGACGCCGATAACCAACATTTCTGCATATGCTGGACTACGATGGTGAACCATTGAACGGATTGAAATTAACGCACTGGTCCAAAAGGTCTCCGAATTAAGTTGGTTTATAGCTTCCACACCAGTATTCGAAAGGTAAATCAAGAATCCTGAAAAATCAAATCCACTAAAAACATCGGTAAGCGAGTAAGGCAGCCTAGGGGCTATAGAGACGTGTCATACTTATAAGTGGTCAGCACCGAGATCGGAGGTGCCCAAAGCTAAAACAGAACCAAAGTCAAGATGTATTTTATTCCCGTGCCCATGGCCATGTGACATAAAAAAAAAGTCGTTCAATTACGAAAAAAGCTGACGTCAACTCTACTGTATATGCATAACACTGGCAGTAGGGAAGGCAATGGCTTAAATGATCGTACTAATGCCATCGGGATGTTCGAAAGAAATACTGTGAATTATAAGCAATGGCAACAGAACCAATAATTCTCCCCAGTCATTCTGGACACCACCCTCGGAGCAAAAAGACTAAAACCTAATACCACCTGAGTTTCCAAATTACTACACCAACACTAGCGCTGTGTGAATAGCATCATAAGGGTATTTATAACGCTAGTGAATTATAAAAAAATAAATAAAAAAAAATTTCAAAGACAAAGACTGAAAGCCTTAAACAATCATAAAGAACTGATCTTTTCATTAACTTCGTCTTTGAGTGTGGCATCCTTTCGTTGGGAGTTCCAAACCAGCCACCACGATACCATTGCAATGCGAGAGGTTCCTACTGCAGTAGTTTTCGAATTTATATCTCCAAGTTTCATGGCTAACCATCTACAACCAAAACCGAATATAAAAAGGACTGCAGTCCGTAACGATCCTAACCGAAATTTTTATGAAGAACCATCGCATATGGGTTGGATTAGAATAGAACTCTATTTACAGTTCGTGATTCAGTGAAATCTACTTATTCAAATGATGGAATCTAATGGAAGAAGGAACAACTACTGATTGAAACAAGTCACATGTCCTGTAATATCTCAGAGCAGACACAATCTTTTATTTCATTGAATTTCTTTGCAACTAGCCTGGGAGCTATCCAAGGAATAAAACGACCAGTCTCAGCTGAACATGTTTCAGTTAGAGATCAAATGCAGACATTATCCTGCCAAGATGTTCCATAAATGTCAGTAGAAGTCGTGTTACTTAGTGGCCAATTAAGGAACAATTCTACTCCTAATAAACAAACAAAAACATAAATCTAACGAAGGATAATCTATCACACATCCTTGAAGAACTTTTTTCTAGCTCAACATTTGCCAACAAAGCAAATTTGTGCGCAAGAATACCTGTAACAACCCCATCATTGTGGATTATGTGTTTTTTGATCAGTATTTTTACACAAGACCGTTATGGACTATATCCCCCGATGGATGCACTTTCAAGAACTATAACACAAAGACTAAGGAATGAGGCTATTCTAGTAATTTCTTACTTCGACCGTATTTTGGTGCAAATATGTCAAAAAGACACAACAAACTCAAAGGTCAGAATATTCCTTTAGGCTGTGTAAAAAACGATTGAAGGTTTGCTTAGGTTGGAGTGGCAAGCTGCAAATTGCAACCTCACTTAGACCAGATAAGGTCCTTTATGTTTCCACATCGATCTGTACTTCAACAAGAAATACTACACACAGAACCAGCTGAAGCTTGCTATGAAGCGCTGGAAGCTGTCTATGCTGATGTCAGCCAGTTCGTTTAGGTTGCGAAAGAAGCTAGCTCTTCGAGAGGGCCGGATATGTAATGAGAAGGTTGAGAATTGTCTCCTCCTCCTCCTTGTTCAAGCAGCTTCTGCAAAAGTCATTTTAGAGGTGGTCCAGCCTATTGGCGCGCTTGCCGCTGGTGCAGTGTCCCGTTATGGTATCTTCTTATGAGCAGTCTTTTCTATCTAATGAAACAGTGAGAGCGTTTGTGATCCAGCTTTTGACAAATCTGTTTAGTAAAGGGGCAGGTGTTACCTTCTGTCCACCTGCGATTGGCGATGTCGATCTTTCTTTCAAGTAGCAATTTGCAGTTAGCGAGAGGCATGCTTAAATTCCTCTTTTCCCGTAGAATTGGTAGAGTTGTGCCCTCCCCGGCGAATTCTATACCCGTGCAATTGCTTGGAATGTCCCTATGTCCCGGCACCCATATAAGGTGCATTTTGAATTGCTCAGCCATCTCGTTTAGATAAATCTTAAGCCAATTCATTCAGAATCCTAGGTTACACAACATTTTATCAAATATCAGACATGGAGGCTCTGACTCTGTAAACCCCGATTGCAGTCGGCTCTCGATAAAAACTCAAGGCAGCCACAAAAAACATCTCAGGATGAACCTGGGAATTCAAAACAATTATGCTGAAGCCATTCTACGTTCTAAGATTTATCGAACTCGACAGGAACGTAGTGAGGAAGTATTCAGAAGGACCAAAATATGGAAAGAGCTCGCCAGACTTTAGATGCCTAATTGGTCATTGCAGGAAAATCTCAGTCGATAGACCAAATCTTCACACAGAGACAAATCCTGGAAAAGACAAACGAGTTCCAAGTCGATACTCACCATCTCTTTATCGACTTCGAAGCCACATACGACACCATTCAGCGTACCCAGCTACATAACACGTTGGCCGAATGCGGGATCCCGAGAATTCACAATGCACCCGTGAAGCTTGAAAACAGAACCTCCAAATTATTCCAAACATGCACCGGAATTTGGCAAGGAGACGCCCTATCGTGTGATTTCTTCAATCTTGTGCTAAAGCAGATAGTGCGAAAGACCGGTATAAACAGGGTACGTAGACGATATCGACATCATCGTCCGTTCCCAGCGTGTCATTGTTGAAGCTTATACGACGATTGAAGAACAAGGTCTTATGATGACTGAGGATAAGACAACGTACATGCTGTCAACTAAAAACCAATAGAATCGACGTGGCAAATAACAGCCGTTGCTACTTCGGTTTATCCTACCAGCTAGGGTCCAAACTTCTTACTCGAAAGACCAAAATCATGCTCTACAAAACTCGAATCTTTCTAGTGTTGCTTTATGGAGCCGAATGCTGGACGATAAGTAACACAGCGAAGCATATTTTAGGGTCCTCAAAAACAAAAGTTCTGCGTTGAATATTTAGTCCTGTCTGCCAGGATGGCGAATGGAGGGCAAGATACAACCGCGTATTGTACGAGCTATTTAACGATGTAGATGTAGTAGTCTCTCCTGGTTTGGTCACATCGAGTGAATGGACAAGAATGATCCAGCAAAGAGGGTCTTCGAATCCCAGCCACCTGGTTCACGAAGAAAAGGGAGACCAAACCTCCAGTTTAAAGATCAAGCAAATGGCGGACGCTAGAAACCTTGGTCTAGGAAACTCGAAGCAGCGTGGCTGGAACCGTGAAGAATGAAATGTAACATTTGTTCAGACTCTGACCGTCCAAGGGATCCTGGCCTGATAAGCGAGTTTGAAGAGTCTTTATATTAGGAATCAAGAGTTCAAGGAAGTAACCATTGAGATCTTCGAATGGCAAGTAGAAAGGCAGCTTTAGTCAACTTAGAGTTGAAATCATTGTACATATCTACAATGTTTCCAAAGCGGCTGTTCGGTAAGGCTTGTTAGCCGAGGATATGGACTACCCTAAGCTGTATAACAGAGTAAGAAACAAATGCAAGAAAATGAAGGTAGAAATGCTATCAAACGTGAAGCACACTAATTGACTCTTAGAGAGTAATGTGGGTGTGGAGTAACCTTATCTGCCTTGATTTCGCCTCGAAAACGTCATTGTGAAGAACGATTGTTTAAATTCGAAGCTGCAGAGAAGGATATAGCAGCGAAACTCTTTGTCTTCTTCTCAAATCATCGTTCGAATAAAGTTTTTTCTACACTTTCTAGAAGGCTGACGGTAACCTGTGTTGGAAGTGAAGGAAAGGCTGAGACTTATCCATATCTAGGAGTACAAAGCATTCAAATGTCCTTTCCTTTCTTCCCACAACCTTCTGAGGTACGAGAAATAGGTATTTTTGAAATTCAACAGAAGCTAAGCCTTTTACATATTTTAAAGCCGAAGACCCATTTTCAACAAGGACATTGTCCGTTTCGCTGTTAAACATTCTAGATGACTAGATCTAGACCTAACTGGGATTCAGGAAAAAAGATGGCTTATGTTTCCAAGTCAAAGACTGTCCAATACGAATACCCTAACATATTTTAAATGGCTAACTGAATACTGTTCGATTCTCAAAAACCACCAAACGTTTTTTCGCGGCACCACCTCTTCGCAGGCATGACAAACCTGCAAGAGTACAATCTGTCATGAAAAGCTTCTCAATTCGCCGTTCGGAGTCGGCACTAAACTGTAGGTACCTTCCATTCGTGCGAAGAATATAACACGCACAACATGAATGGTTGTGAGAAGCTAGGCCTTGGCTCTCCATGAGCTGCCGTGCCAAATATACATGCATACAACTGAATACTTTTGGAAAAGTTCATTGAGTCAGATGACTGGATCCTGCAAAGCGACTGGACTTCCAGAGAGAGTTATACACTTATGTATTGTAGGGGACAGCTATCCAAGAGCCAAGCTGGCAGAGATATGACCATAAAGAATCATCTCGTTTCGAAAAGCCTCCAAATGAAGGCCTATTATAGAATCTGGAATTCTTATAAGCAGGCTCTGCCTTAGGAGCACTGAAACTGTTGACAAACAGAGAGGAACCTCTTCTCCTATAAGACAAACAAAGCTGACTTTATGTTTATCCAATAGTCGTTCAAAAAGTCTGAAACTAAGAACACTAAGTAAACCTTCTCCACGTGGATGGAAACTTCATTCGGGTGGATGTACTCGTAAATGCACTTTCCATGCACACACCGACTTCATCCTCGTCCTTGTGAACTTTATTCTTAATTGCATCTTGCGGGACAGACAAAAACTAATAAACTCTGACTACATAGACAACCACTCGTTCTTGTTACCTATTGCGCCCGTCCTATGATCTATAACTTACCGGTGTTGGAAGACATGCATGTCGGTTCCTGGTTTTGGTAAACTATGCGACCCGGTAGCCAGTCGCTCCCTAATTGACTGACTTAACTGTGTTGCACCGGGTCCAGTTAATGAGAAGCTACGATGCTGGGTATTCGGTGGAATCTCTACAAAACACAAAGGAACACACATTAAAACCATCTCCTTGATGTGCGGACACAGAAGGATAACAACACAACACTCACTTGTCTGCATGTCGTTGTTGCAGGTCTGTGTTCCGCCGGAAACTTTGATTTTTCCCGACCGTGGTACAGCCGAAACGTGTGCAGTCCTCCCCGCCTGCTGCTGTTGTTGTTGTTGCTGCTGCTGCTGTTGCTGGCCACAAGAATTACCACCACCTCCCATCATCATAATATTCTGCTGTTCCGCCGTTGAGGTAGCCGACCCATTTGACCTTTTCACATAACCAAAGCTTGGAGGAACACCTTTGGTTCGACTACTACCACCACCCGATGAGGAGGATGACTGTGCATGCTGTTGCTGCTTGGATGCCGAAGTGCCACGCCTCGGTGATGACTTCTCTTTTCTACCCGAAGTCGGGCTTGGTGGCTGTGATAGCTGTTGATGATGGTGATGATGTTGTGGAATACCGACATTATTGTGACCATTAACCGGTGGATCGGGCATTTTCGACCAATTATCACGACCATTACGGGAAGATGCACGATTGGGACTGCCATTTGTTTCCATTTTGGAACCGTTCGAACTTGTCGACGATGGGGGTGCTGTACCGATGCTGTCGAGGCTGCCACGACTATTGCGGATTCTAAAACGAGATAGAGAAGAGAAAGCGCACGTTATGAGATTGTCTCTTGTGACAGGATATCAGTACTAAATCGGGATAAGTTCACGAGACTCATGTGTGTGTGTACGTGTGTAACCAACCATATCCTTGAAAAACTTATTCATCGCTCTCCTTTTCTAACGCTAATATGGTTCATGTAATATCCATCAAAAGGATTCCTTAAGAAAGGCCAAGCAAAAGGTTAAGTGACGACCTCAAAAGAAAAAAACTGAAAGGATTCCACTGCGGGACAACGTGGTGTTGTGCTACTTCAACTTAAATAGTTGACGGGTTCTTGTTCCTTTTTTTTTCGAGATAATGTGTCCTTAGGAGCACAGGCAACGTGATATTGTTTTTTTGTAAAACTTTATCTTGTACGTGACTTTGGTGGAATCCTTGTGTTGGAGAGATGCGACTGGAGAGATGTACAAATTTCGGAACGTGTGTCCTTAGAGGCCGAAGGATGAGATCTTGTGTTCTTTTTTTTTTTATCACGCACGTTAAGTATCTCGTGCAATTATGTTTTCATTTTCTTCTTTGAAGGTTTTCTAAGGACCACAAGGAGTGGACACAGTTCAACAGATATTGAAGGGATTTCCTGTGTCTGTAAAGTTTAAGATGCGACAAATTTTTGACAAGAACCAATGGCAGGAGAAGGAAATAGACGATGGTTTCCTTAAGTTGGCTGGATGAACTTTCTTGTAAATTTGTCAACGAATTTTGCAAAGAAAGTTGGTCTTTTGCACAGCCCAACAGAATCAGAGTATTTTCTTAGTAATATGGAGGAAATTTTTAAAGATAAGCTTCAACAATGACGTGCCTAAAGTCGAAGAACATCTTTGTTATATTTACATAACAACTTATGTCGTGTTCATTTGTTTTAGGTTAAGAATGGAAGCCCTAGGGTATCTTAAACTTTTACAAGAATACTAATAATGCTTTGGTATACGTTTTACAATAAAACTAGAACCGGAAACATAGACTGAGTCTTCATCGATGGATTCAGGTATGCGACTAACCACCATTGCATTGGGGATATAAATAACGTCGTAAAGGATTCTCTATAACACCAATTGCTTTGCCAGAGTTAGTTAAAGACGATGAAATATGTTCTCCTTTGTGGTACCAACCAATGGTACCAACCAATGCTTTGACGAGGTCACTATGACATTCAGGAGAAGTATGCAGCTGACGTATAACCAAGACAAGATTTCAAGGTAGTAGCAGAAGGTATGTAGATACTGTCAACGCAGTCACGTCCTAAGGACCCCACGCATCACCGAAGTCGTGATGACTAAATCATAGACCTAGATTCCTGCATCGTAGCTAAGTTTCTGTGTCCACAGCTTAACAGAAACAAAGTCTGTAAATACATGGGGCACTTAGACGGACGCGACCAGAGATTGAGCATTCCATACGACGACTTCTGTAGAAGATATTTCTAGTACACTTCATCTGTACGTGCTCTTCTCATGCCCACACTAAGAGACCTGCTCTAGGGGAATGCGTCTTTGAAGATAAAATCAACAAAATCTTAAAAAAGTTCAAATATATAGTGTCACAACTAAAACTGAATTGGTCCTCTTCACTAGGAAATACAGTTGGAAGCTCGAGTTATTTACTCGAGCGAGTAAATTAAGCCACCACGGCTCTATACTGCTGCAAAAAAGCAATAGGAAGCAAGTGGGGCCTACAACAACACACTATCTACTGTCTTTATGCATTTGTCATCAGACCAATCATGACATAGGGCGTTAATGTCTAGTGAAAAGCTCTGGATAAAGCCACCAATCGTAACCTTCTGGGCGAAGTGCAAAGATCGGCCTGAATATGTATCAGCAGAGCACTCAGAATCATCCCAATGACGGCTCTAGATACACTGTTGCATCTATTACCCTTAGATGTCTGCATTAAACAAGGGGCAGTCAGCACAGCCATTGGTATGAAAGAACTTCACCAGTGGTCCAACCTGCGAGTCGGATACTCAACCATTCTAAACGATCTAGAATTCCTTCCGCAAAGCACCGATTACACCCTTCAACGATAAATACTTCGTGACTGGAAGGATGATTTTGAGCTGCAACGAAAGGGATTCATCTGCTTCTACAAGGATGGCTCTAAAAGAGAAGCGGATTTATTCTCCAAGGATGTAAACGTAAGCATCTCTTTCCGTCTGCCTGACCATTGCAGTGTCTTCCAAGCCGAGATTATGGCAATTAAAGACGTCCTATCGGGCACAGGATACTACCATTGTTACTGATAGTCAAGCCACGATAAAATCCCTGGAATCAGTCGTCTTTAACTTAGAAAGCCCTAAATTGCCACTTGTCTTTAAACGAGATGGCTGAGCAATTCAAAATTCACCTTATTTGGGTGCCGGGACATAGAGACATTCCAGGCAACTGCATGCTTGATGAACTCGCCAAAGACAGCACAAGGCTTCTCGCTACCTGCAAATTGCTACTTAAAAGAAATCCGATCGAAGTCGCCAATTACAGACGGACAGAAGGTTACACCTGCCTCATCACCAAGCAGATTTGGCCGAAGCTGGATCTCAAATGCTCTTACTGTCTCATCAGACAGAAAAGACTACTTATAAGCACCATAGTAGATGTCATAATGGGACACTGCTTTCTTTTACAACGAGTTTTGTGGAAGCTTTATGAACGACGAGGAAGAGGAGATAATTCTCCACCTTCTTTGTTCATATCCGGCCCTCTCAACTAGTAGAAGCACATACTTAGGACCCAGCTTCTTTCACAACCTAAACGAACTGGCTGACATCAGCATAGGTAACCTCCAGCGCTTCTTAGCAACCTTCGGCTAGTTCTGTGAGTAGTATTTCTAGTTAAAGTACAGGTCCATGTGGTAACATAAAGGATCTTATATAGTCTAAGTGAGGTTGCAACTTGCTGCCGGCCACTCGAACCTAACCTAACCTAGTTCCACGACCGGACGTGGTGTGAAATCTTGTTTAAGTTCAGAAATAAACCCAGAAAAGCATCAGAAATGAGCTACAATGACTGAACATGAAGTCCGACATCAGTGTGGATCGTTTCGCCCTAACTTTACAAGGCTTTAACTTTTCATGACGCAAGGTATAACCAAAGTCTAAATTTAGAATTCCAGACATAGTTAGACCAAACTTCTGACGGGCTTAACTTGAAACTACTTTAAGAATTAACTTTTTGAAGCCTTAAGCTACCAAAATGAGGGCTTTTCTAGCTTTCCATCAAATTTTTGATGCAAGGCTCGACGGTTTATGCCAGCTATTGGTTGTGATTATCGTCTGAGATGAACTCTATAAACCTAGTTAGTTTGAAGTGGTCCTCTGAGAAGAGGTACACTAAGGCCAAAAGTAGGTCCATTGTGATCTATGAGTCTAAGAAAAACTATTCGAATACTCCAACGATGTCTGGGTTTCTCTTTGTGATTCGTAGTGGAGTACCTGAAGGTTCTATTCTGACACCATTACTGTTTTTGCCGGTAATTGATGGTGATGGGATCTTTGGGCACTGTGATTCCAAGGAAAAGCCCGACGAATACACTGACGATGTCTACCTTTTTCTTTGTGATTCGAAGTACAGTGGTATACCACCCCCAATACTATTCTTCCTCGTGACCCCTTGATTGGATGAAAATGATCTACGATGACAGTGTTTAAAGGACTTTCACCAAATGGCCACGGGTTTGAAAACAGAGACAAATCTACCGAGTCGGAGGATGGTTGAAGCTCTGAGCCTTTTAGCTCATCAATCCTCAAATTTTGACTAAGTTCTTGCACGTTGCAATTATTTTACTCAAGCTTGAAGTTTGAGTTATTTTTTTGGAGGAAATAAGGAAAGTGACCAACGATATTCCACTCGAATAGCACCTTTCATAAAAAGCTTTATACCCAATAGATCCTTACGCAAAATGAAAAGTTACAACGCACTAGCCACAGTCTTTTAAACACGTTAAGGTGCCTAATTGAGTTGTGAGACGGAATCTACAAATGGGTGGGACACAACTTCGAACAATTAAGTGTAGAACTATCAAAAAGAGAGTTATGAAACAGCTGTAGGCAGTTGAGAACCATAAGACCCGGCTGCCATAAGACCCAAGTATCCCCTTTTTTTTTAAACGTTTTTCTCCACCAGGCCTCTCCAGCATTTATCGTTAAATTTTAAATCCTTACACGAGGCAGCCACCAGACTGGCTTCCTCGCATTAAAGTATCTCAAAAGTTAATGCGAATTACAAGTACCACTGTGGGACATTAGCGATCCTCTTTTTGTTTCGCTTCGTTTCAGCCTTTTGTTGGAAAGTACCCTTGTACACGTGTGCTCCCTTGTTTTCCACATAAATGACTCGCAAGAGCCTACTTCTCTCGTATTGATTTCTCTAAAAAGACGTGAATCGCAACAGCAGAGATACAAAACACTCTACCCCACCAATCGATACAGTTATGAATCCATTTACATCGCTACACAATCATCGTTTATTGAACTCCTCTCCACCGCTAGAGGGTGGTTCAGTTGAGCATGCAAAATAAGGGTTTACTCACACAGTGTCCCAGTTAGTATATGGGTTATACACTAGTTCTAAGCTTCTACCTATGCCCGAGGTATGTGCATACACATGTGCATGGAATAGTTGCATAAAAAACATGACAAGTACAAGAGTATCTTATAGATTGATTTCTGTCTGCTGTGTGAAGAAGAAACCTTTGAAAATTATTAAATTGGATTTTCTAATTTAGTTTTCACACAGTGAGTCATCATAACTCGAGAGGATATGCGCCCCAGACATGTTTATAATGTCAACCCTTTGAGCACAGCTCTGTGGAGTGGCAGCAGCAACACGCAATGTTAACCACTTCGTTTTGGATGAGAGTTCAATTGAGTGAACACCCTCCTCGTCCTCGTCCAATGTCGCACACATTTTTTCCGCCCAATAAAACCCGAGTAGAGCCAGCCAGCACAAATGGGTCGACTCGTCGACTCCTTTTCGACGAACGGCATAACACAAACTAGGGGAATAAATTGAACAACACGAACCCAAATGCTGAATGCTAACTAAGTTGAAATTTAATTCAAAAAAAGGGTCGAGGGAGGGTGGCCTCAGTCTGTTCCACACCGAGTCAGGACAGTAACAGATAAAAGATCGTGAGCCAGATGCAATAAATGTAGCACATAGTGTTTGGTGTTAACAACGGATATTGATAAGGGAACGACGTTTCCAATGTTTACCCGGATCCCTGGTGGGGTTTTATTTCTTGTTTCAAGGGGTGGATGGACGGTAAGATATTGAGGACAATCGAAGAGGTTGTAAGTTCCAGTAATGGGTGGTAGTTTTGTAGATAAAACGCTGCAAACGATGTCTGTGAGGAGAAGCACTTTCAATTACCCATTTGTTTGAAGGTTGATGGGCTATTGGACGGTAGACATTTGTAGGTGCCATAGAAAGTGTTTAGAGGGGGATAAGGGACAGGAAAAGTCCGTAGGAATGTATTCAAATGAGGTTTTTGCACTGCAAGACAGGCGAAGATGGGGACTTTTCTTTCTTGGGCTTGACCAGAATGTTGGAACTTCTTTACAATTTTGTTTGATTTATAATTTTTAAAGCGAGAAGAACATTTCTTCAAAAAGTATGGGTCGTTGATTGCTACCCTGAGGTACCCCAACTAATTTTGACGATTTGTCTTATAAAAAGTAATTAGATGGTGGATTGTGCTAACAGGCTTTGGGTGTTCAAATGCACCTTCATAGAGCGGTGAAGTCTCGATGTAAGACGTGATAGGCTTCCATTATAGGAAGGAGGGAATCAATATATGTTCTGGATGTCTGACATTTTTTTTTAGAGCTCCTTTCGTTTCTCATGGGAACTCGACAAACAAACTCTAATGTGCAGGGAGTTGCGACTGAAAAGCTTAAAACGCTTGTCAAGGCTTTGCAAAGAAATACACAGAAAAGAAGATTGCAAAGTCAAACATGACTTTACATGGATCAAGCAACAGAGCTGTTATGCAGCTTAAACAGTGAGCTAGGACCGAAGTCTAAGCTCAGTTCGCAACTATTGGGTCACGCCAACTCTAGCTTGGTGATTATGCAAGAAGTTCCTAAATCAGACATGGTAACAACCTTGCAGAACACCACGAAACGAATAGTGGTTGTGCTTGAAGAGGAACTTGAGTCCTTTAAATTTGTACGTAGAAGTATGAATTTTTCCTAGAGGACAAAAGTTCTTTTATGAACACAGCAGAATAGCAGGGATTAACGTTGATATAGATTCCTTTAGAGCTTTGACTGGAACACAAACCAAAAATTAAAGGATATTTCTTATCTGATAATTCAACTTCCAGTCGAGTTTCATGATGCTTCAGATAGGGATGGGATGCTAAAGATGTTCGCTAAGAAGTGTCAGAAGTAAAGACCAATTGAAAAAAAGAATGTCAAGGCTTTGGTAGCATTGCTAAGAGTTTCTTGATCAGAAGCAGATGGTCCAATAGTTATCAATTTAATTGGACACTACGCCGAGAAAAGTGTCAGAAGTGGGAACCCATTGATGCCAGTAACACGCGGTATATCTCTGCTTTTAATGACAGCATGGACTACTATTTGATGTTCAAAGCTCTGGCAGAGTGAGCACAACTTCATTTGAGTTTAAATGGTGTCAGAAGTGGACACATGTACAGGCAGAATTCAAACATTGTAGAATACCATTTGACATTAGTTTGAAGTTATTTTTACTAGGGAACAACCACATGGTGTAACGTATAAGGCGTTGCCCATAATATAGCTAAGTGAAAAGATGACAAGAAAACAAAAATTCAGACAGACACACCTCTATCTGGATTCCCTAGGATCCCCTCTTTATGTGCTCCAAGAACATTAATTCCAACGAAATACGAGTATCCTTGAATATTTTCTAAAGAAAAACTCCATAATTTTAGAATAAATAAACTCCTGTCGAGCAAAAACCTTCGATGAATCATCCCTGTCAGGTCATACAGTTCGCCCTGTTTCGCTTCACATCCATTAGACTGATTTCCATTTCTGCATAGCACACATCCTTTCACCCGGAAAAAATGTTTTATCTTATTACCAACAGAGAGAAAGAGAGAAAAAGGGAGCATATTCGGCGCCACAATATCCTCCTTTCCGGAAGCAATAAAATACACCAAACCCACACAAACACACACAAGACTTGATTCTGTTCATCGTCCCATTTGTGTGTTTTTCGTTTTTCGTTTTTCCATTTCCCAACGAGATATCTACTCCACGAAGTAAAAGGAATTCCCTTCGCTTTCTCTGTTAAATAATTTAGATAATATCCTGTGACTTATATTCCCTTTCCTCCTACTGGCTTGGGAGGAGGCACAACACCACACACACACACTCATATTAAATTCGCAGCCTAGAAGACTATTTTGTATGTTGGCTGATCGATTTCCTTTAACGTTTCCCTAGTTCACTCTGAATACCATTAAATCTATCGTCCTTCCTCTGCTCTTCTTGTCATCCTTTGGAGCGGAGTAGCTTAGTTGTTATACATGTGTCGTTTCTTTCTTTTTTTCTAGTGCATTAACGCCTGTTTATTGTGTAATTAAAAATGTCCAGGACATTCATCCCAACCAAGGGGGAGACAGAGAAAGGAAAAAAAAATTGATTGGCTGGCTCTAAAAGATGTGTACATTCGTTGCACCCTCCAAAGGAGCAATGAACTAAATGAGAGTTTCCTAACCTCACAACCGAGTGTTGAAATTGAAACAAACTCAAACGGACAACGAAACAGCTGTGTGCATGTGTAGAGGATAAAAGGGAAAGTTACACATGAACTAAATTGCACCCTTATTTTACCACAAGAAATGTTAGCAGCAGTCTATATCAGTGTGCATGTGTGTCTGTGCTCCATCGAACCCCCCACATACATTGGTGGGTTTCTCACGAAAAGAAAATCGATTAAGGAAATTAAGCAAATAAAGGATTACACGCGAAAGGATAACCTAATAGGGAGCGTAATTTGTGATTGAAATTGGTTGAGTTCATTAGGCGGCGATATATTGGTTATCGATAACTACGTGGGTAATTTGTTCAAACGTAGAATCATTTGTTATAGCTGTAGGGACATACTTAGATGTAATATGTGGAAGCTTGTAACACGAGAGGTCAAATGTTAATGCAGACTATTCATCGTACTCCTTTTGAGATTGTTTCATCGAAAGCCACTCTAGTAAATTTGAGCTGTACGTCTTGGAAAATGGTGATAGAATGGTCATAGAACTGATCGAAGCTGGTTGCTTTGAAGAGCTTAATGGAGAATAGCAGGATTGGATGAACCAAAGCTGTTTAAAAGTTAATTATGGGCTCGTGGTCGTGACTAGGAAAAAGAAAAGACGACACAGTATCCCAAGGTAAAAATCAAACGACGTTAAGTGGACAAAATGACTTAGCTATCAGGCAACCCTATATGGAGAAACACAGTAAATGTGTCAATTTGCAGGACTCTACAATAGTTCTGTTTAGGACAGATGTAGTGCGAAATGGGTTTGGCCTCCGATATACTTTTTAAGAATTAGGTGTCAGAAGTGGATGCTTATTTTACAAGTTCGATGACGAATAGCCTTTTATGAAGGACTGCTATGCCACAATTTATTTCGAAGCCTACAAATTGTGTTCGGTATGTACACTTCTGACACCATACAGAGTTTCTAGCTTCGTCATTTAAATGACGTAGGATTGATAGAACTTTGAAGATGAATTACATTTTAAACCACTTCTGACACTAAGTAAACAACAGTCAGCATGTAACCCCCAAAAGAATGCCTCAGACTGACTGGACAAGCTTTTCTTAATCATTACCCAGGTCCACTACACAGTGCAGACTCTTTAAGTTCAGTTTTTCATATAAAGCGGAGAGTAACCAAGAAGAGGAGTTGATATTCTAGGTTATAGGTTCGAAGACCGAGAAGTATAGATCAATAATTATGAGAACTCCGTGCAATTGCTCGCTTATTCCGACGAAATCGACATTATCGGAAGCGCGTAGTGTTATGTCAGTAGCGCGTTCGTGAGTATTAAGATCGAAGCACCCAAGACGGGTTAAATAGTCAGGGATGGCAAAACAAAATATGTTTATGCTGTCAATAAAGAAAAGAACACCGAACACCGACGTGTCGGACAGAACAACTTTGAGGTTGTTAAAGACTTTGTCTACCTAGGCTCCGATATAAACTCGAACAATGACACCAGTGGTGAGATCAAATGAAGAATAACTCTTGGCAATTGCTGTGTCTTGGGGCTCAGAAGGCAATTGAGTAGCAAAGCCCTTTCTCAAACAACCAAAGTGGCTCTATATAAGACCTTAATCATTCTAGTCGTGTTCTATTGCATAGAGGCATGGACTTTGTCAAAAACTGATGAAGTCGCCCCAGATTGTTTCAAGAGAAAAGTCTTTCAGGTAATCTCATCCCCCTGGAGGTTAATATACAACGACGAACGGACGGTAAAAAGACTTCGACCATCGTAATACAACGACTTAGGTGGCTGAGACATGTGGACGAACTGTTAAGGTAGAGCGACATCGACCATCGAAATACAACGACTAAGGTGGCTGAGACATCTGGACCTCCGGCCCGGGGAGTCTTAGAATCTAATCCGAAATGAAAAGTTAAGGAAGACTTCGCCAAAGTTGGCACGCACAAGTAATTTCAACCCACTTGGCGTGCGAAACCGAAGGCAGCTAACTAAAGATCGAGCTGACTGAAAACGCTTGTTGGTTGAGGCCCAGGTCCATCCGGACTGTAGCACTATAAGTAAGTAAGAATGAGAAAGTAATCCCTGTAACTTTCTTAAAGAAAGCGTTTTCGCACATTAAAACCGGCCAAGAAAGTAACTCAAAATGAAGATTAGCTTCGAAAAAATTGGCTCAGAACAGTTGAAGAGAGTTATCAGAACCAAATAGTTTTAACTGCTACCCTCTTGACTCCTATATTGACTAGGAAGTTCAAAGAAATTCCTCTACCGAGTAGATGGTCTTCAAATCACAGTAACCCCATTCAACACGTGTCAAAACATACACACCAAGTCCATTATAAAAATGTCCATATCAAGGGTTTATCTTTCCAAAATGGCCTTTCACCTCTACTATTTGGCTTAGAGTCGATAAATATCTCTAGACTCTGTTATTTACAATCTCAAAAGCTCTTAGTGTAATCCAATCCTTTTATCTGTGACTGTCATCCTCTCAGGTGACTCAAACAAACATAATACCCTCCATCTAAATTCAAAGTGGATTTTAAATGAAATCCCTCCCTTAAAACATCAATTTTCATTCTTTCCCCTCTTTCGCAGCCCCCACCCACTCTGTCTCACAACCAAAAACAAATACCAAGTTCCGAAACAACAACCAAAACAATAAGGGATAACAAATTTGGCAATTTACGAAGGTTTTTCCCTTCCGCCTCTGACGCCTGTTGCGCTGTCACATTTTCCGTTCCGCTTTCGTGGATTAGGATTTATTTCGATTACCACACACCAGAGCACACACACAAATACAACTACTGTTTGCTTAAAATATAGGGTACACCTTTTTTTTTTGTCAAGTCTACCATGAGGCTCGGTGCTTCGTTTTATTTTGCTTCGGGGTTATTGAAACAACCCAGACGTTATGGCACAAAGGGCTCGTTTGGTATAAATTTAACTTTAATGTCGTGTCTCTCAAAAAGGACTACACACGCAAATGATAGACATATGCGCCACAGGAGTACACACTGGTACACCTGTTCACTCATCCGTATGCAAAAATACTTTGCATGACTTTGCCAAATAAATTTGTTCACTGCTCGCTGAGATACAAAAAAAAATAAATAAAAGGAAGTGAAGTGAGATACGTGCATTTGCAAACGGAATACAAATACATAGAAGGGTGGGAGTAGGTCCTGTCCACCTGTAAGGGGTTCTGCACACGAAATAGTCCGGAAATGAAAAATGCAATTTTCAGACCTTTCTTTGCATTCACACTCCGTACTGCATTCGTGCATTCAAGCAATTTGGGTTTTTTTTTTTCTGTTGATAAAAAAATAGAAATACATTCCAAGTTGGTTATGCAAGGATGCGTTATCCTTTTATGCCAAACCAGACATTTTTCACTACAAAAGAGCATAAGTTTGTTGAATCTGAGAAGGGGTGCCTCAATGTGTGGTTTTATCGTTGAAAGTTTTTGAGGAAGGACACATTTTTAAGGACTTCTGTGAGTCTTCACATGTTCGAATAATAAGGACGTAACACAAGACGAATCAATTCATCGACTTGAACTTTAAAAGCCAAAAATTTAACTCGTCACCCTCGTCGCACAACACAGTTTGAGATTTGAGTATCTGAGCAGAGTAACTGAAGACTTGTAAACGAAGCGTATATGTGTGTCTTGTCAGGCTAAGATCTGGTTCACCTCAACTGATCAATAAACTTTAATCATCAAGCCGGTGTTCTTGCTGCTTGGACTGAAGACATGCACCTTCAAATTCAAATCTCGAAAGACTGCATTCGAGCTCATAAATCTACACACTATGAATGAAGATGACTTCAGACAGCTCAAGCTTCAGACTTCGGAACGCTTATGTAAAAAAAGGACATTTAGTTCGGTGTGTTAAGGGAAAGAAGTTCGAGGTTTAAACCTCAAAAGACTTTTGTACATTTGGAGTTTAAATGTTAGGCTTGTGTTAAGAAGAAACTTGAGTTTCAAACCTTTAAAGGCTTGTGCTATAACGAAGGCTTACTCTACCCAATTTGGAGATTGAAAATTAGATAAGAATGAAGTTTACTGTAGGTAATTTGAGTTGTAAAACTTCGAAGGATTGGACTTAAAGGTTCACAATAATAAGTTTGAAGTCAGACTGGTAAAGACTTGTGATAAAGTTGACCGAAGTTCAAAATTTAGGCTCGTGCAAAGAAGAAATTCTACAATAGTAGTTCCAAATTGTTACCTTAGACTTAGAAGCTTGTACAAAGAATGATTACCAAAGTCAGCTTACATTTTAGACCACAGAAGAGGGCTAATCATAGCCAACTTTCAGTTTAAAACAGAGGTTCTTGCTAACATTTGCGATACCCAGCTAAAAGTTCAGAAAACTTGTGCTTAAAAGAAGATTTCCTAAAGCCAGTTGGAAGCAAAGGCTGTAAAAGAACTGTGTTAAGCGGAAAGATTTAGTGTGACTATTTTGAACTCAAGACTTTAGAAAGTTCTTCCTAAGAAGAACTATAGTCCTCTAGGCAAACGAGAACATGATTCAACGCCTATTCACTTTTTTGAGGAAACCAATGTGTTGCAACAGCTTAGCTCTCTGGATCTACGACGAGGTTGGTAGGTTGAAGGTTCACTCAGATCTGTACGGATCCATTGTAAAAGAAAGGTCCGCGTGAGTGTGGTTACGCTCGTTCGAGTTTCCTGAACCATCCCGAATTCGTAGTTAATTGTAGAACGGTTTTTCGTGGCATTTTAGACAGGTCGTTGAAATAGTATTTACTGACGGCTGTCTTTCTTGTTCTGTGTAGGCTGGGGCATTCCCATAGGAAGTGGGTTGGTATTCCCACAGCCCCTGCATAACTTGTCCGTACTTAAACGGATTCGTCTAAGGTGGGCCGCCAGTAGATTGTGACCTGGAATAATCCCTATAAAGAGTGCTAAGTTTCATCTGTTTAGCGCAAGAATGTGCCCCATTTTTATTTTGTTGATATTTGTCCAGGGTTTCCTGGAGATGCGGCATGATGAGAGTGCGCTCCATCCCTCATCACCTTGCCTTTGGAAGTCTTGTGCAATGCTAGGCTAGAGGGGGAGAACTGAGTGGTCGACCAGTGATAGGTCCTGTTTCGAGCCCTTCCTGGCTAATCCGTAATTTCATTCCCGTGGATACCTTTGTCTTCCGGGATCCACAGAGTGTTACGTTGTGGTTCGCGGTAAGGGTTTTAAGCTCATCGCGACAGCATTTCACGATTTTTGACTTTACTGTGGATGAAATGGCTTTGGTAGTGGCTTGGCTATCTTTGTTAATGTCGATAGTTTTTCTAGAGACCAGGTTCATTGATAGTTCACGGGCTGCCTAGGCGATGGCTAGAATAGGACTTCCGCTTGGAAAACACTCCCGTGATTCGGAAGTCTTATTGACCGCTTTATGTTGGGTTCTAGTGAGTAGATCCCAGAGCCAACTCCTTCTTTGGTTTTTGACCCGTCTGTGAAAATTCAAATTTTCGTTGGGTTGATATCCTTCCCGCTGGCCCACTCGTCCCTTGAGCGGAAGATCGTGGTGTGAGGTAGTCCGAGTCAGTTTCTAGTTTTGCCCAACTTGCTACCTTTCGATGGCCCTTTTCACCCGCTTTCCAGAGATTGGATTGTTTTACCCACAAGGCACTTTTCGCGGCTGCTTCCTTTAGGCAGATGTCTAATGGAATCAAGGCGAGAATAGTTTCTAGGGCTGCAGTTGGGGTAGTTCTGATAGCGCCAGTGGTGCTTATACATGCAAGTCGTTGTAGTTTGGTTATTGCTTTGAGATTATTTGTTTTCTCTGCTGCAGGCCATTCGTAGGTTATAATGGGCCTGACAATGGCTGTATACATCCAGTGGATGATGGAGAGCTTAGCACCCTATTTCTTACCAAGCATTTTGCTACATGCGTTATTCGTTCTTAAATGTTCTCTTTCCATGTCAATTTACGGTCAAAGATGCACCCCAGGTATCTCTCCCTTTCTGAGACTTGGAGGGGGGTCCCTTCGAGTCTTAAGGGCCCGAACGTCACGATGTGACGTTAAGTTCACATCCTTTAGCCCACTTGTTCAGGGTTACGATTTGTTTAAAGTCTGGGTTTTGCGGTCTGGGAAGCAATACCTAAATGACTGAGCCGATCTGTATAAAGGCTTGTTTAAGCCGAAAATTTGTCACAGTCTAAGATAAATGATCTGCAAAAGTAAGGGCTGGTTTGGATTGTAAAAGCTGAAATTAAGGATTTTTCGAAGCCTTTCGTAAAAAAATCGCTATTGAGACTCGCAAAGGAATTCTTTAAACAAAGACTTGACTTGACTTTCACGGAACCGCCAACCTCATGTTTGTGAATCTTAAGGCTTGCAGTGGCTTGTTCATTGATGGTAGGAAGGTAGGTAGAGGTGGCGGTTCGACAGAACCCACTGTTACCACGCTTCGTGTGACCTGATTGATGCTGTGTGTCGTTGAAAATGTGACACAGTCCGTGCCTAGATCCAGCGTGTGGAGTTTAGAAAGCGAATTAGATCTCGTATTCCTTTACCCAAGATGTCACTAAATTCGTTGAAGAATGGTTGTGTTCCTTGATACCCAGGTCGACTCTGTGTTGAAGCATATTATTTAAGTAATGTAAGGAGGATAGATTATATACTCGTAATTGCCTTAGAAATTGGTTTTTTGAAGGGGCAGACCTCAGATAACTTTCACGATTCGTTTATCAACATTCAGCTTCAAGATAAGATGGCAGTTCCATGAAGACGTACCTATACTCGTATAAAGCTAATATATCTGACTTCTAAGATGACCCCATTTTCTGTACCACACATTGCTCTCAGGAATAAGCAGCTCTTCTTCAGTTTCCTTGACGAAAAGGGATACAAATAGGCACCTTCATTCTGCAAATTCCTTTTATTTCCTGTGAACTAGTACCAAGAGCAATTATACGCATGTTTCCTCTTAAATTCAAAACATATCAAAAGACTGAATGTTCAGAAAATCTTTCGTTCCCAAAAGAATACAAACTCCACGCTCTCTTTTTGTTGTGACTTGTCTTGTGACATCATTAAAAAAACTACAAAACAAAAAGCACAAGAGAAGGACACTGAATCCACCAGAATCACCAAAGAAGTCACTAGAGAACATCACTGGAAACTACAGAGAAAAAGTTTTTCTTTAATTTTCTTTGCACACATCCTTGCAAGGAAAGGAACAAAAATCAAGACCTAATGCCCCCAATATCCTTTGCCAATCTTTTGTTCCGCTTCTTTTTTTTTTCTAAAATTGGGTTGACATCGCGACACAATGTCTGCGCTCTCTCTCTCTCTGAGGAGGCAGGGTTGGGGTTGCTATTCAAAAGATATACACAATTTCGTTATGCACAATTATGTCACTTGAAATTGCTTGTGCTATAACACTGCATCCTTGAGTGGGTTATTTGTGTATACAGAAGAGATCAGCGTTTCAGGAAAAATTTAATTTATCACCAAATGACGCCTAGCTGTCATGAATATTGAAGGGGGATGGCTATTATCCTGTTTTTTTTTTTATGGCGGTCTATATTTTATTGTTTACAAGATTATGAGTCACAATTCGTTACGTAAGAGACATTAAAATGTAAGACGATATGTGTACATGCACACATTTGATCTGAGAAGGAAGATGAACGTGAAATATTGGGGCAAACCTTTTCAATTACATACTTTATGCTCCTTTGTCTTGTGTTGTAGTGTCCTTAGGGTGGCATGGACAATTTATTATAGATGAGGTGGTTCTCAAATTGATTTAATATGTGGAAACGGTAGCATTAATCAGGCAAGAAAACTGTCGTTAAGGGTGTCTTTGGATGTAAATAGCTATGGATGAGAGCTTATGAATAACCATTTGTGAGTCGTCAAGGGGCTCAAAATCGTTGAGAAAAGCAACGATAACAGTTAAAAAGGACGGAGTTAGCCAACAACCCCAGCCAACGAAAGAAATACAACGAAAGGGTTGCATATTCACTTGTGGAGTGTTGGGGCCTCTCCTTAACGGAGATCTTCTTCCACTTGGATATTGAATGCAACGATTTCTGTAGGAGTTGCGGACGCGAGTAAGAGGAAGAGGAAGAATCTATTCAACACTTTCTCCATATGCGTCACGCGCTGGCAAATATCAGGAAAACCCACTTAGGCGAATACTTACTTTTTTACCGATCTTAATGATCCCGGATATGTCGCCGAGTGTATGGTAAAACCTGGGGTCTACAGCCATGATAGTAAGAGCTATTCTCACCTACGCCTCTGTAGAGTGGTGGACCAAAGTCAAGGGAAAGCCTACCATTTTAAAGTTACCAACGACTTCAAAGATTGGCATTCTTCGGTACCACCGGTATAAAGGCACTTGTTGGACGTACTCCATTGCACATCTTTTTAAAGAAAGTGGCAATACGCAGTGCAGTTAACCTCCAATACTCTACAGGAATCCAGCCAAACAGACCTCTGGGTCACATGGCTATCCTATCTGTCTTTCCCAAGCGTGAAATGATCAGCACGGTATCCGACTTTATGCCCAAATTACTCTGTTTTAGCCGGAAGAACGAGGTTGAGATCCCGAACTGTAATTCCTGGGAAACTCGAACATAAAAAGATCAAAGATGGACTCTGGAGTTGCTGCCGGCGTCTATGGCCTTAATCACAAAGTCTCAAAGGCACTAAGTATGTGCCCTAGTGTCTTTCAGACAGAACTGCATGCAATTGATACCTGCGTCAAAATTATTCTCGACTCCGGTATAAAGGGGTTTACCATCAAAATATTCACGAATAGCCAAGCAGCTTGAAGCACTAAGTTCTCATTACTGTATCAAATTGGAATAAAGTCAAGCTCTGGTTGATGCCAAGATACAGCGGCATTGAAGACAACAAAATTGCAGACCAATTTGCCAAAAGGAGTACTTCGGAAAGATAAATAGGTGCTGAACCCTTCTGTGGCATCCCTACTTCTGCGTTCAGAATGAATCTGGACGGCTGGGAAAAACGGAACTTCTCATCCAACTGGAACCACATCCAGAGACTTAGACAGGCTAAGAGGGCCATCCATCCCCTGAATAAAACCACACAAAGCCACCATCATCATTAGCACCATCTAACTAATTGAGCGCGGCTCGAGATAAAGTAAGGGATTTCAGACGTTTAAACTTCGACAAATTAGATTGAGGACCCTTAATAGTCACAATTGGACCAAAGAAGACATCCAAGACCATTAAAGAACGTACGAGAAAGCGAGTGGTGCGAGAATAATGACGAACATTTGAGAACCCAGACAACAAAGAAGACTAATTCTATCAAGGGTGTTGCAGTGCATCACAAAATATACGGCACCAATATGGACCAAAGCAATGAAAGTTAAGTCTTACGCAAGAAAGTTTACAACCGTCAATTGACTATTTGAGATAAGGATGTGCTGTGCATATCGGATAGTGTCAGATGATGCTATCTGTGTCATCGCGAGAATGCTACCAGCAGATATCTCGGCTAGCAAATAACAAAGAACCTAAGATGCCAAAATTCAAGAACCTCAAGCCTCAGTCAAAGGTATCGACCTAGAAGAAATAGTACGAAGCATGAAAACATGCCAGGAGAGATGAAACCAATCTTCAAAGGGAAGATAGACCCATCGACTTATACGATAGACTGCCACCTCTACCAGCTCCTTACCGAACATGATTTTGAGCGTATCTGCATAATTTTTGGCTCAAAGATTCTCCTAACTGCTTAAACTACGGGGATGCAAGAGAAGGTGCACAGCACGTATATTTTAAGTGCCCATGCTTTCGTACAGAGTGCAGAGAACTGGAGGAAAGAATTGAAGAAATACCAACTCCCGTGAGGGAGTTGTGAGGCTCATGATAACGTCGTGCGCTATGTGGGATGCGGTGATGCGGGGGTTGCTGCGATTATCATGAAGGAACTTCATCAGTTGGAAAGAGTCAGGGAGATCAACAGTGAAAACCAAGCCCAGACGGCACCATCAATTGCTAACCAGTCCCGCGGGACTGCCTAGCAGCAGGGAAAGTGGTTGAAGAGTGTAGGGTGTGAGTTAGTACGTAAGTGCATTCCTGTAATCGAATACTCAGGTTTGCGAATAGTGCATGTAAGTAGTCCGGGCTACTAGTATCTTTAGAAGATTGCACATCAGTTGAAGCAACAAAAAAAACAAAAAAGACCATAAAATTTGGATGAATAGTGGTTCGAGGGCGGACACTGAGGTTAGCCTGGCCAAAGCTGTCGTCCGTCTCAGACCATTAAACTTGGACAAATCATATATGGATGTCGAATACTGGAGTTGGGTTTGGCTCAAGACACAACAAGAGAAGTTCGAAGACGAAAAACTAGACCTAGTCCTGTCTTCGCACGAAGCAAGATATCAGATCATGACAAATGGTGAATCAAAGACGCACACTAAATCTTGGACATATGCTGGGATGAAGTCGAATACTAAAGTTGCAGCTCAACGTAGTTTGAGATATGCGCCAACAGGACACTGGGTTCTGTTAGATCAGCGTTGTTCTCGTACAATAAATTCAAATTTTGGTGGGCTCTGGGTGCGCCAATTTTGATTGAAGATGAATCGGTAACAAGGGGATTCATGACAAGACCGACGAGGATTAGAACAAGATCTTATCCTTCTGGGAAAATACCCAAGAATTTGGCCATAAATAATAGAAGACTGAATGAATTTGTGCTAAGAAAAGGCTTAGGAAAATATATCCTCCCGCGTTACGAAATCTCCAAGGACTCACTTCAAGAAATGTTCAAGTGACATAAGTTTAAAAAATTCGTTTCCATTTCCCTTTTGTGTCTCTTTAATTACACGAGAGTTAGTTTCGAAATTCCCCAAAACAATTTTTTATTAATTCCAACTGACATCAGTGTATATAGTCTCAGTGTAGTCTCGGTGTAGGAGAACTTTTGTGATTAATGAAGAATGTTGTGGCAACGACCATCGGGAAAGAATTCCAATCTACTTGAGTTTTTTTTAAAAATAAAAAGAGAACAAGACTTCCGTCGAATAAGTTTAAAAGTTGTTTTGTTGGGGAACAATTTATTTATTTTTTTTTTTCAAAGAAAAAAGACCAACCAATCCTCCTCCCTCATTGGAATTCCAAAAATGATTTATACCGTGCATATGTACACATTCATTGTGCAATAAAATATTTGTTTTGTGTACAATAAAATAAATTCAATGTAAAAGAGGGAAATCTAACTATTCAAAGGATAACAGAGGAGGAAACCGGATGGAGTTGGAAGTTGTTTCTTTTTTACCAAACGCTTGACATTGTTCCACCTTCGTGAAATGTGAAAAATTGTCTCTGTGTGTGTTTGTATGCGTGTGGGTTAAAATATAATTCACATTGGAATTCCAGTCATGTAGAGAGAGAGAGAAGGAGGAGAACCCTGTTGTCGGAGTTGAAGTCTCTAGTTAATATATAGAGTGTCCTGTGTAAAGTACACACAGGATGTGGGATGTAGAGTTTTACGACTAATGAATGGAACCACCGACCGGTGAGAGCTTAGAAAAAACGTGGAACGTGTATTTAAGTTGGGAAATAGGTAGTTTTATAAATAGTTGGATTTTTTCTATAAATAATTTAATAGAGGGCGGTGTATAGTTGGAGATAGAGAAATGAGACAGAGAAAGTGGGTCCTGCTTAGGGTCAAGCCTGAAACGTGTTGTTTTTAAGTAAAACATACTTGTCTGACAGACCGTGAGACTTGTCTATGAAGCACGTTTGGCAAAACGAATCATCTAAATAGGTGAGTTTTTGGGTAGGCTATCACGAAAAATGCAAATTTCTGACAGACCCTTACAGAGGTGGTGATTAGCTTAACTGATATGGGCACATAAACTTGGTAACCATGGAAGGTAAACACAGTGAACTACAAATGAAGAGAAAAACAAGCGTGATGCTGGACAACAACATCAAAAGTTTATAAGTCGGAGGACCTTGCAATTAGTATAACGAGCTTAAACCACTCAGCTTCTAACACGATGGTTGAGATTTGAGAAACCAGAGGTAACGACGACGATAATACTAGAGTTCATCAGACAATGCTAACGAAAGGGACAAAGCAGACGAGTAACAGTATTGCTTTTTCAAATAATACGACACAACCGTCTACAGATCGTGCTAACACACGAATAGACACCCTCGTAAAGAAGAAGAGAGATACGAGCACAAACAGTAGCATGCAATTCGAGGAGCCCTGCCTACTGCTCAGACGAAGATTGAACCTGACTTTGACAAGTCAAGTAACCAACGAAGACAAACGTAGACTGGTTGAAAAGATGCGGTGAAAGTGCCTAGATTCTGCATGATTAACAAAGTCTCAAATGCTGGAGCTCCTTTTAAGGGCAGCTTTACTTCTAAAGTAAAAGGCACTGCGACCTTTAACATCTATTCTGCCAGTACCTAGTTAGACCAGGATATCCTCGATCTTCCTAATAAATTCGAGGATGACAGCTGTCAAAGCATTTATGATGTCCTGGACACTTAGAATTCCTTTTGGAAAGTTTACGACAATCGGCAGAAAATTGTATAACGTCGACTTTATCGCCTGCGATGTGTCAAGTAAATTTGAGACTAAGATGGCCTTTGAATCCCAAATGCCAGGATGGTTGATCTTAAGAAAAGGAACAACACTTACTGTGATCGCAGAAGATGGTAAAACTGAGGTCGCTTTACCCAAAGGTCGAGTTTCCATTAAAGTAAGCCCTCTCGTAAGGATAGGTTAGGTTAGAGTGACAGGCTGTCCTCCCATTAAGGCTTAAAACAGATAGGCGTTAGGGAATTTGATGAAAATAGACGACGAAACTGGACTAAGGTAAAACCACTAGGGAAACTTGAAAAGGTGACATGTTTGGGGTTAAAAAATCGTCCAGAGCCGGCGGCGGGACTATCCAATATTGAATAAGCAATCGTTATGACGAAGCACACCCGTGAAGCAAATTATAGAAACTGCGATGTGATATAAACATGCCCTTTGAATGAAAGCCACTTCCACTGACTCATGGACACTGATGGTATCCATGTTTGGTCAACTCCTTCTGAAAGCAAGTGATTTTAAGATAGAAGATCTTTTAGAAAGCAAACGACATAACGTTGGCGGTTCCGGTCTTTTTTGATTGTAGCTCAAACCAAAGCTTGATTATTCAGAGAAAGTAGATAGACATGACCAACTGATAAAAAAGGATTTGAATGTTTCAAAGACTTGAGAAAACCAAGAAGCAGTCAAAGTAGGAAAGAATAGAAGAAGTCTTTCAGAGCAAAAAAGACTGAAACCTAATACCATCTGAGTTTCAAAAATCACTACACCAACACTAGCGCTGTGTGAATAGCATCATAAGGGTATTCATTACCCCTTTAGCGCTAGTGAATTATAAAAAAAAAAAAAAAAAAGATCGAATAGTCAAAACAACTTCTAGAAATCTTAGCAGGAAGGTAGCTTCAAGCCTATTATGTTAGAAATGTTCCTTAACGAATGGACTTATAACTCATAAGTGACCTTTCTGTCAGTTGAAAAAAAATCAGAAAGTGCTCTTTGGACACTACAACTCCTAACAAGCCAGAAGATGAAGGACTTAGTCAATGCCTTGGAATGAAGCATCAAAATTCATCGAACCTTTTTTCACAAAGTGACTGAAGATGGGATCCATCGGCTTTGTTTGACCTGTTTCATGAGCAATATTCGACGAAAGATCGAGACGAGATCAAATCCTTTGACAGAAGGGCATTCAATTTCAAGTCACACACAAGGAAATCTAAGAGACGATCTATAACGCCTAACACTCTATGAGCCAATGAATGGTCAATAACCTTAGGAAAATTTGCAGAGTAGTGCTGCAGAACGGTGAAATAATTTGGATGAGTTCTTCCAAACCTTTAGCCAAGGAGGTAGGTAGGCTTACCAATTAAAATATTAGAGAAACTTCTGCTCAGCTATGGGACTATGTTTTTATATGAATACCCTTTTGTCACCTCAATGGTACTTTAAAAAATCTGCAATCCTTTAGGGTGAATAGCATTAACGAAAGTAGAGATGACAAATTTCCCGTCCAGCTACTAACAATATTTATGTGGAACTATCTCAACTTCAATTTTAGGCTCTCTTAAGGTTTTCATTTCCCAAACTGGCCACAAAGTGCTACAATAAACTTGTTTTATAATTATTATTATTATTTCGGGAGGGCTGTTTGCAGCCCTTGGTACTGCGGTTTCTAACGCATCCTTTTGTGCCTTCCCTAGGGTTCCTAGATGAATTGTTTCACTCCAGATGATGTCAGGAAGTTAAGGAACTTCTCTGGGTGGATGACAGCAAGTTGTTCCATAGAGACAACTTCACCGCCAAGGATTCTCTTTCTGAGTTAGAGACAGCTGAGTCTACAGCTTGAATCTGTTGCAAGGTTCATGCGATGTAGGTGCTTGTTCAAGCGGCAGTAACCGCTTAAAAGTCCAATTTGTGCTCTAAGGTTGCTCCCATCGAGGTTCACAGTGAAGCTAGACTTTCTTTGTGATGGCACAGGGAATAACAGTTTCGAGCATGCTGTCTCTGGTGTATTTAGTCAGGCTTTTCTGGATTTAAGCGTGCAAAGAACCTTTGCGTGTTTTATGAAGAGTGATTTTCTTACCCCACAGAAGGTTTCGGGTCCAATAAATTCGGTTGCCATTACCCGCAAATCCACTATGTGCAGAAATCCAGTGGAGAATGGCCATATTGTCGGACCTAGCATAGTCCAAAATTACATTGCGGGTTTCTAGGACTAGTTTGGATTTAATGACAAGCGAGTCGAACGCTTTAAGGGCAGCTTGACTGTCTGAGAAGATGAATATGATTTTTCACATGGTGTGAGAGGACTGGTGGAGTCTCACACACTAATTCATGGCAAAGATCTCGGCTTGGAATTAGGACGCGAATTCACCAAGGCTGACAGGAAAGTTCGCACATGATGACTCTCCAAAAATTCAGGAATCAATTCCTGTTTCCATTTTGGATCCGTCCGTATACCAGACGAGGTCAGAAGGTGATGGTTGGAGTTTATGGACCTCCCAGTCCTCCTTTGAATCTTGTCTTAAATCTTCAATCATTCTTAAACGGAACAAAGGGAGAAGAGACTTATCTATACAAACCGAAGGTAATTAGCAAGAAGCGAGGTAGGTAATTGAAAATGGTCTTAAGCTGCGAATAAGTTTTCGAAGAATTAAGGTCTCTAGAAGATTTGTTCCAAGAAGAATTGTTCCATAGCTTAGCCAAGGCCTAACTAAGACTTAGTTTCACGCAACCCCAAAGGACCTATCGCCTACTCGTGACGACGAGAGGTTTTTCATTAAAAACGAAATATGGTGTCGTGATGAAGACTGTTGGTCGCTGCTGAACTCGAGCCTTAACACAAGCTTACTAGTCACGAGGTACACATAGGTGTGCAAGGCAAAAAATCAAAGGATTTTATACAATTTAAGTTCAAAACTAGGACATCAATTAACTCCGCCTGAAAGAGGATGGTTTTCTCAACCATTGAGGCAATCCTTCAAATAGTGCTAAACAGCCATAGACAGCAACAAGTAAGTGAAAGAAGGACTCCATGAATTCAGTTTCGAACCGAAAGACATTGAATCAAGCTACTTTAGCTGCCACTCACATAAATAAACAAACCCTTGATCCTTAACCCGCCTTCAAACCACGCAAAATCGATTAAAGCGTCCATGCAAGACAACCCTCTTAATAGGTTTGCTTTTCCCAAAACCAACTAATCCATCGGCTGACCAACTCGCTTACAACTCACAAATAGTCTAAACCCCCTCCGAATCCCCTAAAGAGTTAATGTTCCGCTTGCTTTCACATGCAATCAGACACCAGACTGCGCTCCTATGTGTACAACAAAAAGGACAAAGTCAAATACACGTTCAACAAATAGAATCCAATTTTAATGCATTCAGCATTCTCATAAAATTTTGTGTGTCCCGGTCCCCCACCCTTCCCCACAAGCAGATTGCCTCCATTTTTTACCATTCAATTATAATCCTTTCACCTCCTTTTCTGGGAGCATACGTTCTGGGGCTGGTGCACGAATTTCAAAGTTTAAAGTCGACGAACACTTGCATCCTTCATCCTGTCACTGGGGGGAGGATTTCGCGATAAGATTAGGAGACTTGGAGGGTGGTTTTGCTTGGGTGAATGCACTTTTATAAAAAAAAAAAAATTTTCTGGTAAATCCAAAAGGGATATAGTTTTGTCTTAAAATTTAAATATATACGAGTATAATGTATCACAGTTACAATGTAAAAGGATTAAACCAAAACATAATAATATAAAGCACTTGGACACATAAGCACATGTAGTATAATATTTTTAAGCATATATTTTACACTTAAGGAGCAATTTTTTTTTTTTTTTAATTTAAAATTTTACACATCACACTTGAGGGTATAATATATTTTATACGAATGTCCTTGCCAAAGCAAAGCGGGGACAATGACAAAACTATTAAAGTACTTAAAGCACTATACAACACTTATGTGAGATTATATGTAATATTTAGATAAAATTGTAGGAAAGCTAGTCTTGTAATGGCTATAAGCGCAAAAGAAAAAAGAAACTACATAAATGTACTACTACTGGGGCACTTTGGATTTGGTCCTTTTTGGATGTTGTGAATACAATTTGTTTTAGACTTTAATCCTCTCTCTCTCTCTCGCTTGTTATTCACTTGTTTTGTTCCAATGTAGAGATACAACAAATTGGTCATCGATTTTAGAATTATTATTTTTAGTTAAAACAGTACTGTTAGCTAGCTACTACTACTACTACTACACACACACTGCACACCGGAATATACGGAGAGAAGATGGAAAAAAATTTTGCGACCGTACCGCCCGATCGACAGACTACATTTTGGGGTGGTTTCCTTTCTGGAAAAAGTCGTGACAAAAAAGTTTTGTATATCCATGGTAGACTGTGGTGGATACGGATTGAAGTGGATAAAGAGAAAGAGAGATTTAAGAGAGTGTCTGTATGGGGAAAACTGCAAGAGGATTGTTAAAGCTTTTGTTGTGCTTTTTTGTGAACAACACGGACATCTAGTGGGAAATGTTGAAACTGGCAACGGAAGCAATTGTGTTCTCGTTTTAAGAGCTGAATGCTGGACGATAAGTAAGACGGCAGAGCAGAACTTGGGATTCTTCGAAAGAAAAATTCTACGTCGAATATTTGGTCCAGTCTGCGAGGAGGGCGTATGGAGGAGAAGATATAACCGCGAACTCTACGAGCTGTATAAAGATGTGGATGTTGTCAGGAACGCAGAAATCCGTCGATTGCAATGGCCCGGCCACATCGAGCGAATGGACGAGAATGCTTCAGCTTAGAGAATCTTTGAATCCCAACCCCCTGGTTCACGAAGAAAAGGAAGACCGAACCTTCGGTTTAAAGATCTGGCAATCGCGGACGCCAGAAAACTTGGCCTTGTAAACTGGAAGCAGCGTATCTGGGACCGCGAATGATGGAAAGCGGTATTAGTTCAGGCTCGCTGGACTGATAAGTAAGTAAGTACTTTTTAAGGGATTTGACGGCAATACGCGCCCTTTTCATGGTGCATTTCTGTCCAGTGATAACTGAAAAGCTTCCTATGTTGGGTGGGACCCAAGTTAAATAAAGTGTCTGCCTTAAAGTTGCAGTGTGTAGACCAAGTGCAGCAAAAAAATTTACATTCAACGAACTCACTGCTACAACTTTTTTTGACACGACTGACGTATAGAAAGCTATTTTACTCTCAGTGTGTCCGAAGAGCTGCATCATAACGATAAGACAAGTGGAGTTCCACAAAAAGGGATACTAGTACCGATTCTTTGGATTCTTTGAACAGTAAAAGGAGGGAAGATGACTAGCTTTGGCCAGCATCTCTAGGCAAAGGTGAGTGTACTTTAGCCGTTCTTGCTTGTTGACTTGAAAAAGAATGGCTACACTGTGGTTGCATACACGAATGACGTTGCAATTTCTGTCTCAGGAGTACACACTCCAGATCTCAAGGGACTGATTAAGAATACCTTGTCTGTTCTTAATAGATGAACACACAAAACAGAGAATATCAAATCCTTGCAACTAACTCCACAAAACTCTATGACACCAGACTAAATCTCATCAATGAGACGTGTCATTTATGACAGGAAGGTATGCTAGAAGTCCAGGACTACAGACCGAGTCAAAAAAGCTATTGCAAAGAACTATTGGTTTTAAATGGGACTATACGCCCAAAGTTACCTACAGGCTCTACAAGTCCAGAGTCAGAGCCATACTTCTTTATGGAGTGGACTGCACTCGAAAAAAGCTCATACCCTAACATTACTCCTTAGAACATTGTGCAGCATATGCTAGGTTCGGAAATAAGTGGAGCACAGTGAGCTCCTATGCCAAAGACATATGCCAAGAGTGAGAAAGGAGAGAGAGTGAAGAAAACGCAAGAAGCAATGCAGTGAACGCGAGCAGAAACACAGCCATACACCGACTTACAGAAACGCACAGACAGACAGATATACGAACATACATACAGAGAGAAGTAGCAAAGGCTACAAAAAGACAAATTAGAATGTTATACGTAAGCAGAGTTTTCGTGCAATGCACACACGTTTCCAGACCTATAGACACACAAGTTTGTCAAATGAAGGAGGCAGCTTCGGCTGAATGATGGTTCGAGCTGCGTTGCGCTTAAGTCTCCTTCGGGTCACCTATCTTACCTAACCTAATCTATAAACGCCTCAAAGAGGAGTGATATCCTTTCTACTGTAGGGCTTATCTAATTCTCAACACACATCTACTGAGGTGGCATGATTCTCCAAGATGCAGGCAGACTAAACAGATCCTCCCTGACGTCTGTAAGAAGTCCGCGGCATTCTCGCTGTCTCTTAGCAGAACAGACTGCAGACAACTATTTCTCAACGTGTTAGGTTTAAGGGACCCCACTATCTGTAGCGCTTGTGTGGAGGGCGACGACACTGCGGAACATTTCTTATGAAATTTTCTTGCCTTTGCTTGTATCAGGTACACAGTAAAAGGGTTGTACCTGCTGGTAGTGCAATGGACCTGTTTTTGTACCTGAGTGCTCCAGTGTGGTGTTCCAACACCCTGACAGACAAAAAAAAAAAAGAATTTGAAGTGGAACATAGCAATTTATACAGATGACACGGCTATAAAAGTTTAAGGCGAAAATTCACAAACACTTGCCCTCCTATTGCACAATTTTGGTTAAAAATCTAGTTATAAGGTCCTTTGGACTACACTGCACATTCAAGGGAATTAGACAACTCCCTAAAATTGCTAAAAGGTCCCCGGGATCTCCGCTTAAAAGTCTTGATCAAAGCTCAGACCTACAGTCTCGATTCGCCTAATTGCATGGCAGAGGTATTGTCATTAGATTACCAAACGGTTTCTAAGATCTCCGCTTGAGAGCCTTGACTATAGTCTAGGTAGTACTTATTGATCTTAGCTTCATAGACCTTAACAAGTACGTTACTTAACTCGTATATAAAACTACCAAACCACGTTTAGTATTGCCGGTTTCTTCTCCAAGTATGGGAGATAGGTTTGTTGAGAGGCAACAGTTTCTGTGCTGGGATTAAGCGTCAATTTAAGCCTAAAACCTTGAGGCAAAATAATTTCAAGAAAACTAGGTTGAACTTATCAGATTAAGTACCACAAAGTGTTCAGCCAAGCCACCGGTGTACAAAAGAGAAGAAGTTGGAGACAATTTAAAACTTGCTGCATAACTCTAAATTCAGAAGACTGACCACGCCGAACACAGATTAAGGACCCCCAAGTGCATAACCTAACTACTTCCCGACATCACGATATCATATGTACGTCGAAAGCCCAACTTCCTAATCCATGTGAATCTCTACTTAAACTTTCCAACTTAATCCATATCATTACTCAAGGATTTATACCTCCGTTATCAGGTTAGCATAATCCCCGACTTCCCTGACCTCTGACAATCGTTTTAAAAAAAAACCCCCCCTCGTATGACATGACAAATCCAAAATATAATCCGTTCCGGGTCCTTGTAACAACTTTAATATTTTACGACATCCACACATTCACCACATTTCCGACAGTCACATGCGCATAATGTTCTATCTAAACATACCCCCCCTCTCTGATAACCACACATTCAACTTCACCTAAGCAAGAGAGAAGCGCAACAAATGATTCCATTTCGGCAAAATAAAGCCTCTCCAGAGCTTCCACTGCCCATAAAGTATCTAACAGATACACTGATGTGCTCAGTGCTCATTTAAGAGCACCAGCAAATCACATTTCCACTTATCTGTGTGGTGAGCAATGAAAACATTAAAGTTATAGCCGCCTCGGTAAATGGCTTACAGTAAGTTGCCTCTGAGATGAACGACAACAGCAGAACGTGGTCGTGGTCGCCTGGAGCGCCAGCCAACACTCTCGACCCGCTCGCCGCTGGAAGCTACCGCGCGTAGGATGTGACAGAGACAAACGATTTTTCGATAAAATTCTGCAACAAGTCGAGTATGCCTTGTGTGGGGAAGTGCACAACAGATAAATGTTCGTGATATCCATGAATGGAGGCAGGGAAATGTCAGACAAATTATGCATTTGCCAATAATGGGTAGGTGCCCGGCCCGGTGGTGGTGTTATTTTGAGATTGGTATCAGTTATGGAGCGATCGCGGATAATGTTCGATTTTGAGTGCATTGAATGGGGAACTAAGTGGTGGAATTTTTCCACTTGTAAACCAGTTCAAAACTAGAAGGAGAACCATCAAACCAGTGGCAACTGCCTTTAATAGTAATCGAAATTGAGACATCCTTGCAAACAGTAAGGACTGTCTTACGAGAAGATTCTGGCGAGACATAACGAATACAAGCCAAGAGGATAAATGGATAGACCGAAGACAGCTAAGGCAACTGGAAAGACTTGATCAGAAGTATTCGGAAGCTGTAACCAGAGTAGAGCCACCATTTTGTGTCAGATTTTTACGTTTAAGCCAGAAAAGAACGCAATCGTGGTGAAATGGAAAATGAACGCAGTAAGGGCACATTTCATGGCCTTGACAATATGAAAACTCCATCGTGTTTGGTCCTGGATTAAATCAACGTTGCAAACTTTGTCAATGCTCAAGGTTTCTTGTTCAAATTTATCTAAAACGATGGAAAGTTAAACACCGCGGTTCAACTTAACAGCCAAGCTTCAGCAATTACAGTGACGACTTTGTACGATATCAGCTCAAGCAGGGTATAGAAATGACCAGACAAACTTTACATTCAAACCACCTTATCCTGGAAAAGTAGTTCCGTAAAACATCTGTTAATTGAAGCCGACCCCATCCGGAACTTAGTTAAGTCTTAAGCCACATCGGAGTGAATGGTAATACGAGAGTTTACTAGCTGAAGAATGTTTAGCAGCTTGATTTTCTAATCCAGTTTACTTTGGCAAAAATGTCAAGCCTGTCATCTTAAACAAACTAAGGGATATGACTGAGGTCAAAGGAGGTAGTTATAGAAGACTTCCCCAAGTACCTATGAAGATTTTCGTAAACATGAGCAGAGGCTATAAGCGACTGTCCAACCTACCCTACACTGGGTGTCAAATCAGACTACCTGTAGAATAACGGGTAGCGAGAAGTCTGATGAACTGGCAAACGAAACTGTAGTACACTGGGTGCCAGATCACCTTAGAGCCAAGGTTACTGAGAGGCCTGGTAAACTGGCAAAGGAACCTAATGTTCATTGGGTACCAGACTACATTTGGATTAAGAGTGATGTGAAGCCTGATAAGCTAACAAATGAACGACAAATTTATACCTTAGGACCATCTCAGGAACATCATAAGGGTATTCATAACCCCTTTAGCCCTAGTTTTACTCCGGCATGATGGGAGAGTCCGTCATCTAAGGAAAGCTAAGGAGAAGTTTCAAATACCTACCGAATCCGAAAAAAACCACGATAAAGGTTGTTCCTAACTAAAGCAAAAAGATGGTAAGCTTAAAAAATGCCCCACTTTAGAATAAATTATTGGAAGGCCTACCAGATAGGCAAAGGTAATCTAAGTGAGCAATTTTTCATCGAATAATGGCCTCGACTTGCATAAGAAGGGAACATAATAAACAATTAGTAGATACGACGCAGTATCCTATGAACCTGCTCTTCTATCATTCTAGAGAATGGATCATAGTCAAAGCCTTGCCTAAAATCGTGCTGCTCAGTGCGAAGGACTATAAATACGACCCAAACTGTGGATAACTGCAGCCACGTGGAGATGAAGCGAATTGAGCATTTCTACGTCAGAAAACATTGTGTGAGGCGTGACAAAGTCTCATCAATAGTCCGCCTTTGAAAGTCGAACAATTCATACATAGATGGTTCAACTTCAAACTGATTTGGTACTTTTCTATGAAACTCCTAGCTCTAGCAACTCCAAATTTATTGCACAGTGTTCTGCGTCCATTCCAAAGTAAGAAGTACAAAGCTACTTAAAGGCTTTGTCTTGACCTAATGCCATTTAACAAGAGTTTCTCAAGGGGTTCGCTTCGTAAAAGTTTGAAGTTGAAGGGTAACAACAAGTTTATATACTAGTGTTCTTCCGTCTGAAACCTTGTTTCTCTTGCAGACTTGAAAAAGAAACTGTGTCTGTGACTATTTCACTGAAACGTGAAGTTCGTCCGGACCAACGTCTCGGACAGAACATCTCCCTCGACAAATATAACTTTGAGGTGGTTAAGGACTTTGTCTACCTAGGCTCCACCAGCGCTAAGATCAAACAAATTGCCAATCGCTGCTTCTTTGAGCTAAGAAGACCTTAATAGCCCCAGTCCTGCTCTACGGCGCAGAGGCATGGACTTTATCAAAAATGGATAAGTGTGCTCTTGGCTGCTCGAGAGAAAAATTCTTCGGGTGATTTTCGATCCCGTCTGCATACACTGTGAGTGGAGGAGGAGATACAACGACGAACTGTACGGACTGTACAGCGACATCGACTTGGCCAGAAGAGTGAAGGTCCAACGACTGAGGTGGCTAGGTCATGTAGAGCGGATGGACATCAATGCTCAGGTCCGAAAAATCTTCGAATCCGCCCCTGAGCCCCGAGGGACAACGCAGTAGAGGAAGACCGCGATTCAGGTGGCGCACGCAAGTTGAAGGGGACCTCAACCAACTTAGCGTGCGAAACTGGAGGCAGGTAGCTAAAGATGAGGCCCAGATCCACCCCGGAGTGTAGCACCATCTTAAGTAAGTAAGTGAAGTCGTTCGGCATACGAAACCTTCGTGTGAAAAGTTCCCGTTACCAAAACTGGATACGAACATTTTGTCAAAAAGAAAATGTGTTCAGTTCAAGCCACCAGTGTACAAAATACAAGAAGTTAACGACAATTAGAAACACGTTGCTGACTCTAAGTTTAAAAGACCGACAACGACGATGTCGTCGAACGTCGAACAAACTGCAAATTGCCAACTCAATCTAAAAAGTGACAAAGTCATTGAGTTGTTTCGTCACTAAATCCCCGCACACCTTTACACAAATCAGAGTTCAAATAAAGTCCTTTCAAATCACCTAATTACCATCACAGCTATCGTGCGTGTTTCGTTCGAGAAAATATTACAACAGCCCGCCAATCTATTTCTCATTTTAATTGCCACAAATACAGCTTCGACCTGTCACAATCTCATTATCCTTGTCGTGTACAAATTACTCACTGCCACTTACAAGTTAAACAAGCGAATTGTCCCTTCGGATTATTGCCACCATCGTCGGGGTATGAGGCAGGCAACACGGCGTGCTCCAATCCCCGTGAACAAATATAACACAATTTTCCCTTAAATAAAATATGAATTTTCCTCATTTTCCAGCTCCAATGAGTTGGAAAATGGGCACGGTGGCTCGGAGCTTTATGTTTAACAAATAAAACTTCCGCAAAACACAAAGAGCAGGCACATCAGTGTCACAAATTGGTGGCAACAATTTCGTGTCCCAAAGCGATGAAAGAATGTTGTGCAACTACGCTACACACACCTTAATGGATGTTATGTACAAATGCAATTTGTGCAATCAAATGCAAATTTATTGACATTTCAAGTTCGCCCACTGCACGCACAGGTGATTCAGTTGTGGGATAGTTTGAGCGAAAAATTGTTGAATGAATGGACAGAAGGAGAAAATTTGCAGAGCAAACGTCAACCGGCTATACCGGCCTACAACGAGTAGTACCTACCACCGCCCAGTGTCCGATTGCTGGACATGAAAATGGAAAACAACTTGCACTTTTCCAAACTTGCTTCAGAGAGCAAAGAGTGCCCACTCCAAGAACTACCCACTTTTGCTACCACAAACCAGTGTGGTGGCAAGTTGAAATGCTTAATGCGGGCAAAGAAGGTGGATTTGTTTTTTCTCTTTTGGTAAAAAATATGACAAATGAAGAGAATGCAGTAACAGTGGTGAAAAGTTGAGAAATAAGCTTCGATGCACAAAAGCACTTGGAAAAGCTTTTATGGTTACAAATTAAATTACAATAGATGGCAGTGCGTACAAAAGCTTACAGTAGGATTTACAAGAGAAAATAAAATTTTTGTATGCGTTTCGAAGCTTGTAAAATGGAAGGCAAGTGAATGCCCTAATGAGATGATTAGGAGCTTACCTCTACAACCGAAAACAGATAAACTCAACGCTAAGGTTTAATGACAAAGGACCGTTAACAATGGACAGATTAATGTCCGCGTTAGACCAGAATCTTTTGTTGCTTTCTTATCGCTTTTTAGAAAAGCATAGCATTCAAAGGGCCCGATTGCCAACACCTAAATCTTTGTCTACAAGGCTCCCGTAGTCGTTGGTGGTAGCAAAAAAGCGGATTTTTTTTTTTCATGTTAGGTTAAGAAGGAGGGTTGACAGGTAAAAGAGATCCTTTCTCCATCACACTAATGCGGTTTCATTGTGACTTCCTAGGAATTGCAGCCCCCTTACCAGCAACCATAAGCCTATATTCTATCAAGTTAGCCCGAAGCGCTGATGAATCTGTGTGCGTCAAACACAGACTTATCGGACATTTCTTCTAGATCCTGAAAAAGGCATCTTCCCAGGATTTCAAGTCTTATTTGGCAGAGTGCTGGATAGTAACAGAAAAAGTTTGGAGTGTCCTCATCTACTTCTTTGTCACCACATCCCCTGCATAAGTCATCCGATCCCAGTCAATCCCAGTCCCCTTGCACGGTAATTCAGAATGTTATGTCCGGCGATGGTACCTTACTTACTTACTTACTTAAGGCGGCGCTACAGTCCGGGGTGGACCTGGGCCTCAACCAACAAGCGTCTCCAGCCAGCTCGATCTTTAGCTAGCTGCCTCCAGTTTCGCACGCTAAGTTGGTTGAGGTCCCCTTCAACTTGCGCGCGCCACCTGAGTCGCGGTCTTCCTCTACTGCGCTGTCCCTATCAGGGAATAAAAGGATTTTTTATCAATTAGCAGGATTCTTTTGATTTTCTCTTTGTTGTAGAATGGCTAAAGTTTCCAAGTTATAACACAAGAGCTAAACGCATTCCATTTATCGTCAGAAGTCTATCGAGGTACTCTTCCTTTCACCTAGACAGAAGAAGACTTCTCCAGATTGGATCAGCTAAAGTTTTTTTGAAGCGACTCTGACTTATTTGAAGCTAAGGTCTATGGGGTCATCTAACGCTAGAGTTAGAGATTGTTGAAAAGAGATTACGGTACATGAGCACTTTATAGAAGAATAAAATCGTTCGATGTGTCAGATTATAATCTTCACAATGGCCGTCCCCTGGTATCAATGCAAAACTTAGACTCATAAGTCGAAGGTTCAAGCGTTAGAGCTTACCGTTGAAACCAATTTAATGCTTAAAGCAAAGCTTATGATAGTGAATACCGCAATCGGAAAGAACGACTAAGTGAAAAACCTCTGTTAACCAAATCGTACTGACTTTCACAAACTGCCTAGCCTAGAGAATCTAGATTTAGAAAATGAATTTTGATCTTTTTTGGACTGGCATTGACGGGAGTAATTAAGAAAGCGGGAGAAAATCCTTCTGGACTTCTAGATGGAATCAACGACGACTTCTACAGCTCTAGTTGGGCTAGTCTAATTATGTCGAAGCTAAGGTCTAAGTGTAGTTAACATGGCTTAAGGTTCACTAAGACCAACTGGAAAATGACGGTTCAGTCAGATAATCTGAAAATTTGTGCGACAAGAAAGGCAGAGCCTTGTTTTCAATGAGAAATCTGTGGCAGAAACCACAACGTTTAGTCTTACGACCATAAAGTAGGTGAGGGTCGCAGCAGCTCAGCTTATTTGACAGAAGATTGGGTAGCAAGCTTGATAGAGAATGGTTGAATGGAAGTCAGATTTCTCGGAATAAGTTTGATAGATTTAAACCACAAATGAAGGAAGCAGAAGACCATTGATAACAATTTTACCAAAGGAATATCGGTTGGGCAACTGGCAAATACAACTGACGTATTCCTTATAGGACACGGCCAGCTCAAGAAACCTTTAAAAAATGGTCTTAAGAGAAGATAACACATGCAGACTTGGTTATGGTGCAGCGCAGAAACTGCTGAGCATTTCACCGATTTAGGAAAGAAAAAACTTCTGAACTGATTACATGTTAAATCTAAAGTACTGCGATTTCCGTAGGAAGTCTGCAATCCGGTAGAAAGGTTTTTAATACGTCAATGATCTTCAGTTTGATGGGCGAAAACGAAGTTTTTCCAGTGGATTATTCGCCTTCTAAAGCGTTAGGATGATATATAACTGCGAGTATTTGTGTGGTACAAAGGATTGGAACTCAAGATATGACAGGTCTTTCCCGGTCTGATACGTATGCAATATTCCAAAATCCTATCCCGAAGATAGACTCTTTCGTGTTAAATCCCGATTTTAACCCTTTTAGACCTTACGGGACACATATGTCCCACGAGCTGCATTCAACTGTGATATAGGGATATATATATACCTACAGTAACAGATCGTGGGACAAATAGGTCCGTATCATATGAATCAGCACTTAATTTTGACTTATTTAGTTATTGGACTTGTTTGTCCCAGTAGTTATTACTGTTGGGATACACGCTGTCCCAGGACATTTTCTCTGCAAAAGGATATTCCATCACCAAACTTGCAATTTCCCAAATTATTGATTTCATAACGATAACAAATCAATAACTACTTCATTATTATCTTTAAAAAATAAATCCGGTCTGAAAGGGTTAAATAAATGGCAGCTAGAGTACAGCAAGGGAGTGTACTTGGTCCGATTTTATATTGGATGCATACTAAAGATATACCCCAACTAGAATGTACTTTTTAAGCTACGTCTGCGGACGATAAAGCAATATTGGCAACGGGAAAGCCGGCTAAGGAAACTATGAAAAATTTCAATGAAGGCAAATCAACTCATGTTAAATCCGACTCCGAACATCGGATTGAGAAGCTTTTGCATGACAGATTATACACTTGCAGGTTTGTCATGCTTATGAAGAGGTGTTGCTGCGAAAACAGCGTTTCGTCGTTTTGAGCCTCAAATCTGTCCTCTCACTTAGCAGTCGAATGCCCTAACCAGTAAGCTACGGTGACCATATGGATAGTTATAATCTTAGCCATGGCGATTCTGGATGATAAAAAAATATAATTTGTGGACTTCAAAGGACAAAGCCGGCTGTTTTAGCTCAGTTATGAGCAACTGCGTAGAACTTGCGGTACAGCGGGCACTTATGTTGTAAAATCGACTGCAAATCATGAAAAAATATGGAAGTAGGCTACTTCTTTTTCTAGACACTTGTGACATCACAAGGAAGTTATGGCCCATAATTAATAAGGCTGGGACCGACAGAACTATACAAAAAGATAGAAAATCCTTTTCCACTCTTGTTACGATTACGGAGCATAACACTCTGCGGTACCATATGAAGAGCTCCGTTTAACGGAAGAAGACCTGTGTAGGGGCTGTGGTGACGAAAAAGTTCATGAGGATACAACCCACTTCTTCTATCACTGCCCTGGCCTTTACTACCTTAGACATAAATTCCGTGGACATAATTTTTTCCGGGATCTCGAGGAACTATCCGACAAACCGGTGAACGACCTGAACAATTTCATCAAATCCACAGGATGCTTTGTACTACAGACACAGTAAGTAAGAGTCTAATACCTTTACGGGTAGGGTAAGATTTCCCCCTATGGGTATTCCAGTAGAGACCTCTGCACCAGCGCACGTACCTAATCTTAAGTGCTTATTCTTATTTATCCTAGTCATTTTCCTACCCGTGGTTAGATTTCCTTGTACGCTAGCTCCAAGATGTATCAAGTCTCGAGTCTCCGGATAATCACCATAACATGCACATTTCAGCTACATGTAGCTTTTCCTTTTGCTTCTTATGAGTTGACCAGCACTCCGAGGAATGCATAAATGCTGGTCTGACAACAGATTTCTTAACATATTTTCCCCTTTAAGTGGAAGTGATTTTTTTTTTGTCACATAAGACACCGGTCACTGTACGCCAGCTTTTCTAAATACACTGAAGCCTAGAGTCCCTTCGGTGTTAATGTAAGGACTCCGGTATTTGAAGCAGTCAGTCTCTTTAACCGGCGCCAAAAGGAACAAAAAAACAGCAGACAGTGACTGTTTCAATCAAAATTCGAACGCCTCAACTCAAACAAACGGATGTACCTACATAGTTAATTTCAAATGTCAATAAGGTCATTTGAAACCACAGTAATAAGCCTACAGAAAAATGTTCAACTCATACTACAAGAACAAGATAAAAATCATCAAATTCAATCGCTCCCCAATAACACAAACGTAAATCCACCGTAATACCCAATCAACCTTCCTTCATCTAACTCAAGCCAAATCCATGCAAATTGAAAGAGAAACCCACCAACACAAAGAAAACAGGAATGAGCCTAGAGCCAAGTTAATCTATTTCCAAAAGGTCACCCATAAATACAAAACCTTATCGGAACTGGTGTCCTTTGACCACTTGAACCTTTTTTTTCTTTGCGACAGCAAAGCTACTTGACTTCAACATAAATTCCATGAATTTTACAAAATTGTCAAAGAAGGGATGAAAGGTTAGCCATCCCTAAACTAAAGCATTAAAATATTTACAATCGACTCGATCATAACCTCGCACGTTTCACACATCTTTCACATAATTTAACACGTCAACCCCTAGACTAACCCGTCCTCCTGCGAAATTACTTGCATCCTGATTCATATACAACTATGTATGCGTGAGCTGAAAATGTCCTTTAGATTGTGTTTTATTGCTTCTGCAAGATGCGCATTAGTCTTTTATCGGAATTGCAGTTTTACAGTCAAGAATAAATCCCCCACGTTCTGGAAGAAAAAAAAAACGAATGTCCTTTTCAAAAGGACACACACCATTGCCGCCCAACCAAGACGAACGGATATTTATATTGAATAAATCATTTTTATTTCACGCGATTAAAACGCCAATGTCGCGTCGTCCTCGTATCCTCCCCTCTCCTTCTCTCTCTCCTCATACAAAGGATTCGACTGAAAAGACGGGACAAGGTAAAAGTAAAAACTTTATTAGATGTGTGAGTAGTGTGCTCTTGAAAAGATTCCTGCAACGTCGTCGTCATCGTCGTCTGGAAAAAATATGACACTAACAGAAGGTGATGAGAGCAGTAGCAAAGTGGGTCTGGCTGCAAGCCTGGTAAGCGCATTCATTTTCGAAAAAAGAACTATGACACAAGTCTCGACGACAGACTACTTTGGAGTGCTGTTGGCATGTGACCGGAACGTGTCGTGGAAGACTTTTGCGTGCTTATTAAATTATTACATCGCGCTGATAGGAACGTAGTTACACGTTTGCTGTTGCACTTGGTAACTATTTTTCGTCCTTGGAAAGGTAAGGGGCTTTGCCAGAGAAGTAAATTCCATTATGTAGCAGGAACGTATAATTTGTTCATCATACGTATGTTGTGCATGGGACATGACCCGTGAGGATGAAAGGAATTTAATTGAATTTTAAGGAAGGTATTTGCCTTCTTTATGTGATGTTACAACTGTGGAAAGAGTCCTAGTCATTGGTTGATTGGTTTCTGTTTGCAAACGTCAGGAGTGTAGCAACAACTTGATAAAAGTACTTGGCCAACAACTTATGCTTAGTTTCACAGCAGAAAGATTTGGAGTCTTTAGGTGCTAGCATTCTGTTTGCAAGTGTAGCTAATGGGAGAAGTGCAACCTAGTATTGTGCTAAGTTTAATCGTAACACGCTTAACTACGCCTTACACAGATTAAAACAGAGTTCCAGTATCAGGATTTCAATAACAGTTCAGGCTTCTACCCGAATAAACAAGTATCAGAAGTGGACAAAGGCAACATGTTGGCTAGGAAGCCTTAGATCAACTGGAAGCCATAGAGAATGATTCAGATTTGCATTAAAAGAAACAAGGGTTAGAAGCGAAACAAGGCTTGGGTTGTCTTAGAAGGAAGAACAGATAAACCGTGTCTAATTAGAAGGCTTCGCGGTTAATGAGACTTTTGAGGTCTCCGAAGTGCAGACCCCTGAACAATTTTATGCAATACTCTGTGCTGAGATATATACTTATAACGAAACGACAACCAATCACCCCTCAAGGATTGAAACAGAGTTCCAGCATAAAGCTGACGACTTGAATTGCGATTTCCATCGAAACAAACAAGTGTCAGAAGTACGAGCAAACCATTGAAGTCCTTTCCATCAAGGAAGCCCCACTGAAATACAATTAAATATGCATTCATATCCATAATCCTTCAATTTCGTGGTCATTTCCATTCTTTTTGATTCGATTTTATTTTTTTTCAAAAGGACCTCCTTCGAACCCACTCTCCCATTCGCAAACTAAATCCTTAATCGTCACGTTGATCTGTGAAATTAATTCAATGGAACATCCCATGGTAACTGCACACAAAATAGATGACAAGGAAGAAGGAGAAAGACAAAGCGAAAGAATAACACAAGAGCAGTGTTCTCCTTTGTGGTTGCGTATGAATTCACCACCCCCACTGTAGCCAGAAGGACGAAAGGAAAACAGATAAAAGCATAACTTTAAATTAGATACTTTTAACATTTCCTCTTAAGGCACACTTCAATGTGTTAGTGTGGGGATGTACGGATTCTTTCGACACAAATTCAAGGATTCCAACTCAAAGACACATGGAACGGATCAAGAAATGAAAAATCAACAGCTAGCTGCCTGTCAGTCAGTTTGACTTCCATCTCGTGTGTCTCGGGTGTGATGTCAATTTCAATTCAATAAAGGAAAGTGGATGGTTTATCCTTTTTGCCAGAGGGGGAGAAGTGTATGCACACGATTACGACTTTGAGAAAGGTATGAAAGAGGAAAAGGAAGATTTGGCAAATTCGATAAACAAGTTCCAACTTATTGATGTGGTTACCGTTGAAGAAGGGAGGACAGAAATAGAGAGAGATGAAGGCACTGATTTGCCAAAAGGGTTTTGTAAAGTTTTTAAAGGATTTCGAAAGAAAGTTGCTGTGTATTTGCAAATGTCAACACTATCAGATGAAAAGGATCTAAGGACAGAGTTTCGTTACATGGAAATCTGATACAATCATTGACTATTTGATTATGTTGATGACTTTGTCGAGATGAAATTGAGAGAGGGAGCACATGCATGACACATCGAAGGAGAAGCAACAAACATGAACCCGGTGGCAATTGGAGATTGGTTGTGGTAGAACTACTTTGAAAGGTCATTTCGACTGTGTAGAGGGCTTCAAAGAGACACAGAAGGGTAATAAAACTGAATTTGGCTTCGCCAAACTTTATTTCAAAAACCTAGGTATTCGAAGTGCAATTTGGTCATCGTGAAGGTGAGGACCGAAGTTGATATTTCCATCCAAACAAGGAAGTGTCAGAAGTGGGGTAGGACATTGGTTGTCAAAAATTGGTCAACAAGTGCACTATAGAGTTGTTTTGTAACGAAAAAGTTAAGAGCAGTACAAGCTATCTCAGCTTCGGATCAACATAAAGCCTTCGAATATTAAAGACGCTTCTATTTAACCTCAAATAAAGACACCAAGTGTTCGTAGTACAGCCTGGTGATCAGTTTTAATCAAGAATTTGCACCAAAATTTAACAGAATTTCTTATAACAAGGATTGAAATATATTTCCAGTGAGGAGATAGAGGTGTCAGAAGTGGTGCTGGACAAAGAACACTTAATTGTAGTTTTCGGTGAAACATTGCAAGAAAGGATAAACTAGGATGCCTTGCCATAACAAGAAGCCTTCGAATAAGTATGAAACTGCAACCAAATGACATAGCAAGAAGCTAGGTGTTCGAAGGTTTCCTGCTTGGGGATGCATTCCATTCTAGAATTGGTGTTGAGTTGAGCCAAGTGCGGAATGCAAAGGGTAAGAAGTCTGCTCCAAGAATAATTCAAAACACATAGGATAACATGCAAAAGAGTTAAGAATCCGAGGTGCAGCAAGGGTTGAATTTCGAAATGAATACGAATGAACAAGATTTTGTTCCACATGTCTCCAGAGATGGCCATGGTGTGATTGCCTGCCACGCTGAAGCTTCTAGGTTCGAATCCCGATGTTTAAAAAAAAAGGTCGATCAACTGCGAAAAAAGCTGACGTCAACTCTACTGCATAGGCATAACATTGACAGTAGGGTGGTCATCTGGCTTGAAAGTGTTGATTGTACTTATAACATCGGGATGTTCGAAAGAAATACTGTAAATTGTAAACAATGGCAACAATACCAATTATTCTCCCCAGTCATTCTGGACACCATCCTCGGAGCAAAATGACTGAAACTTTATACCACCTGAGTTTCAAAATCACTACACCAACACTAGCGCTGTGTGAATAGCATCATAGGGGTATTCATAATAAAACAAAACAAAAATGGCTCCCAAGGATAGCTATAATCCAAACTACTACAATCTTTTACTACAATCGATCTGCCAGTGTAATTTCTGGGAGTGTAATTTTCCTCGTAATTTTCAAAGTTCCCGGCCAACGAACTTGTAGTTACTTCAACCTTGAACCAGTATTTTTGCATTCCAAAGTTCGAAGACAAGATTTTGGGACTCCATAAGTGAAACTACGAAGGATGCCAAAGCATCCGGTTGCATTTCCAAAAAAAATTCCCTCTAAACCAGAAGAATTTTACAATTTTGAGTCTTGTGACCCAATTACAAGATTGGAAGTAGGCTTTTTGGATTTTCTGTAGAAGTTTCCAGGTATAAGGAGGCTTTAAAGAGTGACATATGAGAAAATAAGTCAGATTGCTAAACACAAACCAGGACAAACATGCTCAAAGCAGCTGTTTCCGACACCGTCACAAAAAAGTTGCGTTGTGATTCTCAATACGAACAACCTTAGAGTCTTATTTTCATTTTCATTTTCAGCGGACAATGTCGCCTGAACAAACATCTATACCACATGAAACTTGCAATAGATTCAAGCTATAGACTCTGTCTTGAGAGTGAAGAGAGGTCCTCTACACATCTTTACGGAATGCCTAGCCCTCTTTTAATTCAGAAACAGAATCCTTGTTGTCCAAATGGAACCGCTTACAGTCATCCACCCAGAGGAATTCCTCAATTTCCTGACATCCTCTGGAGTGAAACAACTCATCTAGAACAACTAGGGAAGGCACAATAGGATTCTCTGCAGTGCCAAAGGATGGATGCATACCTCTAAAACGCAGCTTGAAATTCACTGATGTACCGTACAGAGACTAAAACACCAAACACCAACTCCACAACCTAAAGACATATACTCGTCCTCGCAAACAAGTCTACAATAATTGGTTTCCAAGTGAAATCTCATGACAGCTTGCATCTAACCCAGCCAAACCAATTTATTCCATCATCTGTAGCACATTGTATGTCAAACCCGAAGGCCATTAGTATTGCCAAAGCCCCTCTCTCCACACTCTTCTAAACAACAAATAGGTTAACATCAATCAAACATGTAAACTCCTCACACTGGAGAGGTGATGAAATGTAAATTCTTTGGCCCTCAGTGTCCTCAAGGCGTTCGTTCCATTCGTTAAACCATTCCCATTGAGAGACAGACAACATAACCCAACAGTCAGAGAGGCATCATCTTGTGCCCAAAGTGATGTTACACATATTCAATGACAACCGAGAGCAACAGAAGAGCCACATGTAAACGAAGTTCCACCCCAAGTTGCACACACAAAAGTGAGCCTCCTCGAGTTGACAGTCGGTCCTCCATCGTTACCCCTTTAATCCGTCAAAGAAAAAACAAGATCTCTCATGAGAACCACCGCCATGAAAATGCAATAAAATTTTATGAACCGATTTATGTTGAAGAGCTTCGAAGAAGCGGACGACAAGACACTCGACGGAAGGAATGTGTGGGTATTAATAAAGCACCACCCAACGACAGAAGGCAATTTCTAAATGTCAATAGAGAGCGACACAGCAGCCCTTTGACTTTCCGCAAGAACGTTGTTGATAAGAAATGGTTCTTACAGTGGAGTCGATAGATGCAAGAAGGGGAATCAAGACAAGAATTCCAACGCATTTAGCGACTCCAATGAGATGTAAGATCTAACACCATCTACGACAAACGATCCTCGTACGAGATGCCTTTTAATTGCCTCCACTGAATCTCAAAACACCCAATTAGGTTGCAGTTGTTCCGCCAACGACTCCTCAACCACAGATGAGAATACACTACCAAACAATGATTCATTTCTCTGAGATTCCCCACAAATGAATCACTCACCCTATTCCCAATGCAAAAGGATAAACAAAGGATTTACATAACAAATACAACGACTCACCGTTCTTCAATTGTTGTTGGCAGTTGCGTCCTCGCTCTCATCATTGTCAGGAAATGCTTTCCACCGTGAATGCCACCTCCACCCTCGGAGAGATAACCATTGTCAATGTCAGCGAACCGCGATGGCGGACCAACACGTGTCCTCAATGCATCTCCGTCACTACAGTAGCCCTGACCAATGTCCGATTCACAAAAGTCCGCGACAAAGTGGTGTCCTCGTGCGCCACGTGTCGGAAGTGTCACATGATGAGTGTTATATCCACGCAATAGAGGACGCATTGGCATCACACTAACGGGCTTCTCCTCCTCGTAAATGGTTCCCACAATTTTCGAGGGTACTGTGTTGAATTTCCCACCAAGGTGATTTCGTTCGGGACTCTGGAAGTCCATCTTACGACTGACGAGTGGATTCTTTGATGGCATTAGCCTACCACTGTTGGGCGATGTCATCATAAAAGACTCTGAACCCGTTCGGTAGATGCTGTTCGGGTCATGGGGAGACTGAAGGCCACCACATTGTTGGATGCCATTCACTGATATGTTGTTATTGTTTTGTTGGTGATGTTGCTGCTGTTGTTGGAGTTGTTGAAGTTGCTGCTGTTGTTGAAGTTGCTGTTGTTGTTGGAGTTGCTGCTGTTGAATCTGCTGCTGCTGCTGAATTTGTTGTTGTTGCTGATAAGTTAGATTTCTACCCATCGGGCTACCAGACATTAATTGATCCGGCAAAAGCGCAACGGGCTTCACGATATGTGTCTTTTGTGGTGAATTATCTGATATGGTTCCACGATTCGATGATATGTCACTCTTTTCCCGTTTCAGGCTCTTGTTACAGTCATTTGGGCCCATCGATGCAGGCGATGGGGCTGCTTTCTTATTGTCTGTCTGTACCGGTGGAGGAATAGTTTTACTGGTGCCTTTTATGGCAGCCACTGGTTTTGGAATACTTGTTCCACCACCTGAAGTGGTCATCAGCGCCTTATTCGGTGGCATTATGAGACTGCTCTTCGATTCAGAGCGAGAGTCGTTCAGTTTTGAATTGAGCGAGGTCTTGGAAGACGATTTGGGTGATACCTTTTGATCTCCACCCCTCGGTAAGGATTTCTGACCACGTCCCATGGACGAGTTCCCCTGTTTCGAGTCAGCATCGGGATTGCTGCGTGCCGGACTCTTTTCCTTCTTTTCCAGTTTCAGTTTGGTCGTTGCACTTCCCGATGATTTCTGTGAACCGCCTAAGAGTTTTGATTGTTTGGACTGTTTGCCGCCTTGGTCCTTGTTTCGATTGGAAGTAACCGAAACAGTCGGTGGTTTAATCTGTGACAAATGTCCATCGTTCAGACTCAGGCTAGAGTCACTTCGCTCGCTACGAGCCGATGAGAAACCACTACTCGAGCTAGTCCGCTTTGAAACCTGTGATTTGTTTGAGGAGCTATTGCTCGATGGGGTCTTGTCCTTATTGAAAAGCTTCAGTTTGTCCAGCATTGAGTGTTTTGTAGTTGCCGTCACCGGTCCATTGGCAGTGTTATGTGGTATCGAACCATTTGGAAGATTTGGCTGTGGACCGTGAGGGCTGGTGGGAATTTTACACTGTGGTTGACGTAAACTGCAAAAAAGAAAAAAAATTAAGTCTCTGCTAACGAGATTTTGTAATTTGAATCAGACTCACCCATTATTGTTGCCAGCACCCTTGATGGTTTGAATGGTGTGATTGGATGTTGGAGGACTTCCTGGACGGCTGCTTCCATTAATATCGACCCCGGTCTTTGCTAATCCCGGTATGGCTGGAAAGAGAAGGAGAGGTTTACTCAAAATCTGTGCACATTTGTGGATGGAGAGGGTGATTTGCTCATATTGTTTGGATTTTTTTTTTCTATTCAAAGAGCCAACCCCTGTTCTTGTGATTATTCACATCTAGTCCCTCATATGCACCACCACATCTATTATTAATATTTCAATTTGAAGTTTCAGAAATTGTGTAATAGACAGCGACGACTGACGGTTAAAGATACTTTGCTTGTTCAGCTGATGTTAGGAAATATTCCCAGGTGGCCTAGTACGAAAGTGGAAAGTGTCTTTATGCTCGTGGAAGTCTGTGATTTAGAGGGGGTTGTTGCTGATGGAATGCGTTGGGTTAATGGTAAACCAGTGTGACCTTATAAAGATGTAACGCCACTACGGTGTGATCAGGAATGCAAATTAGAAACCAAGTCTCAGGTGGCTTGCAATCATCGAAGGGTGTCACAAAATTAAGTCGTTTTGTTGGAAGTTGGGTAATGGATTTTCTGGAGGACGGAACCTTTGAGAAAAGGGAGAGTTCCCGGGATAAAGAGATAATAGTATCGAAGCTGGTGGATAGAATTTTTCAGCCAAAGGGTCTGGCAGCCAATGTACATTGCAAATGCCTCCCTAAATGCGGTTTGATTCACATCAGAACTAGTAGCACTCATAAAAGCCTTAACGTTACTGTGATGAGCTCAAAACATTCACCGCGAATCACAATGCAAAACTCCGGTTGGTCCCGCGACACAATATTATCCACGGAAACGGAACTAGAAAAGAGCTAGCTAGGAAGGATCGATCACTCAGCACTGCGCTGCCTTACTTACTTAAGGTGGCGCTACAGTCCGGGGTGGACCTGGGCCTCAACCAACCAGCGTCTCTAGCCAGCTTGATCTTGAGCTAGCTGCCTCCAGATCGCACGCTGAGTTGGTTGAGGTCCCCTTCAACTTGCGTGCGCCACCTGAATCGGAGGCGGATTCGAAGATTTTGCAGACCGGAGCATTGGTGTCCATCCGCTCTACATGACCCAGCCACCTCAGTCGTTGGACCTTCATTCTTCTGGCTAAACTGGTGTCGCTGTACAGCCCGTACAGTTCGTCGTTGTATCGCCTCCTCCACTCACCGTTTATGCAGACGGGACCGAAAATCACCCGAAGAATTTTCCTCTAGAAGCAGCCAAAAGCACCCTTATCCATTTTTGATAAAGTCCATGCCTCTGCGCCGTAGAGCAGGACTGGGATTATTAAGGTCACTTCCACTCGTTAAATCCAACATAGCACTAGACTTCCAAAGACAAGCTGACGGGAGATGGATCACGCTCTAATTATGCCATATCTCGCTGCATCTGCAGAGGCTTTGGCAATACAGACGCAGAAGGGACCCCACTTCCTATGCGAATGCCCCGCCCTTTGTAGATTCAGAAAGACGGCTCTTAGTGAATACTATTTCAGCATTCTGGGCAATCTGCCTAAGAAGCCTCCAAAAACCATTCTAAATTTCATTATGAATTGGGGCGGGTTCAGGGATGCAAAACGACAACCAACCAACTCACACAGACCCTTCTTCTTGTCTTCTCCTTCAGACTGGACATTCCACGCAAGGGCAACACAATGCGTCCTTAGAGATCTCATTGAAGGCTGCATCATATAGGAGCATATGATGTTACCATATTATGCAGCCTTCAATCTTTTCAACCTGCCTAGCTACTCATAAAATCAAAAAAAAAGCTAGGGTACCTTAAAATGAATCACTTAATCGGGCCAAAAAATGCTCATTTTCCACTTTTCCCTTTCAAATCAAAATGTTATCATCAACCACTCTCCATGTGGGCTATAAGAAACCCCGTTAACAAATGGAGATCTTGCGAGGAAACGTATTTCACGCTATAAATCTGCCACAAGATGCAACGTTTACCGGTTACTTTAACCTTGTTTTGGGTAAGATAAGCTAAAATTAAATACAGATTTACCGCCGATGGTTGCTCTGGTGAAACCAAAAGCAAACATGAAATTCCAGTCCTCTTTCTGGCCGAAGGCAAATCGAAAAACGCCGCTGGAGGAGACATAAGACATTCAACAATGACAAACGAGATATGTGTGTACGGGTATTCTGAGTAAAAAGGAAACACACCGATACGGGTAAGAGAATGAGGACGACAACGACAACGACAACGACTCACTCAGTTCCTGGTTCCACCAGGATTGTTGGTAATATAATGTGTGAATAAATTAATATATTAAAAGTGCCACAGAGAGGGAGAGAGAGAGGGATACATGGAACATGATTCTGGTTCCTGGTTCGTCGACATACATACGAGGATATAACTCATGTGAGTCAGCCGACGAACTTTTAGTGGAACATACCAGCACGTACTGGTATTTTGCCTGAATCCGTCTGGGTGGGTGTCTGGTGGCACATATTTTTGGGAATCCTTTTGGCGTGTCCGATATTTATTTGTTTTGTGTCATGTCTAGCCTTGCAAGATGAGACGTTAAGTGCAGAAAGATGACTGCAATGGCATTCAAGCACCTGCTTGCAGTGTTTGCTCTTAAAGACTTAATTTTTAAGCCCGCAGGGAGGTGGTCTTCAGGAAAACAAATGGACAAGCACGAGTAGTCACATCGAAGGACATTGATTTGTGTGTTCTCTTCAAACTAGGATGCCCCAAAAGGCCTAACTTCGACATGGTGAAGTCAAATCATTTCTGCAAGCAAACGGTGACAAGACTCTAATGAAAAACAGTCCATAGGGTAGGTAGATAGAGATGGCGGCTCAACAGAACCCAAATAGCACTAGGATGTGCCTTTTTACCACGTATCCCTTTACCCGAGATGTCGTTAAGGACGTCGAAGAATGGTTGGTTTAGTGCACCCAGTCTGGCTCTTGCTAGTGCTGGACATTTGCAGAGGAATTGAGAGAGTTTGCTTTTCATTCTTGTTCCCGAAATTGGTAGTGGGGGTTGTAAGGAATTCCTAGTTCGGCCGCATGGTCTTCAATTGTCGTCATTTCTCTGGCGATATCTGAGAGGGTTCTGTTTAGGAGATCTTTTGTTCTAATCGTATCGTAAGTCGGCCATATCTACCTTGATATGGCGCAGTTGGTTAGCCCCCTCCATTGGAGGTTGGCCTTCGGCAGGAAATGTGAGCGGATTTGTCCTTCGATCGCTCCTAGCGGGATATGGACGTGTGAGACGTGTAGAGCTGAGCGCTACCTGGCTAGCTCATCTGCACAATCGTTTCCTTTTATGTCACTGTACCTTGGAACTCAGAGCAGTGTGACCCTGAAAAATTACTCGTAAACTCCCGGAAGTTCGTCATTGACTACCGGGAGGTGGTCCTATAAAAACGTTTGATTTTTGTGCTGCGGCGCGAATATGTTTCAGCAAAATTAGGAGTCTATCGCACTTATCTCTAAGCCACAATAGACATTTTAAAATGGCTTCTATTCCATAAATTGGAACTATGTACGTACACATATCCTCGAATCATCACAAAAAAAAAAGGAGTACCACTACACAGCGATAATTAAGAGGTCTTCAATAGGGACATAACAATTTTGTATTTTAATTCAAACGAACCCTTAACTGTCTTTTATGATCGGTCAATGTCAAAACGTCAGTTAATGTTAAATCAAAATGAATGGGCAAGGGAAGATAAAGAAAAAGCGAACGTTTTTGCCACTCATCTGGAAGAAACCTTCAAACCGCACGATGGTCAAGTGGTTTACGACGACATTAACAGGCCGGAATTACCGTCTGACGATTTAATACTCAGAAGTGCAACGCTAACAGAACTTAAACAGGAGATCGTGAATTTAAAACCTAAGAAAGCTCCTGGTTATGATTTAATCACCGGAGAAATTCTCAAAGCTTTACCTAGGAAAGCACTAATCAAGCTTCTCCATATAATGAATGCCGCACTCAGATTAAAACACGTGCCGAGCCAATGGAAAGTTGCGGAAGTTATAATGGTTTTAAAACCAGGAAAACCGCCAAATGAGGTAAAATCGTACAGACCAATCTCGCTTCTTCCAATCATATCCAAAATTTTCGAGAGGCTATTACTAAGGCGCCTTCAACCGGTTATAGAAGGAAACAGTCTTATCCCTGACCACCAGTTTGGGTTCAGGAGTAAGCATTCGACGATTGACCAGGTGCATAGAATTACTGACGTAATCGAGAAAGCACTAGAAGAAAAAAAGATATGCTCAAGCGTATTTCTTGACGTCTCGCAAGCCTTTGATAAGGTGTGGCACGATGGCCTTAAATGCAAACTACGACAAGTTCTCCCTGTATGCCTATACGATATTCTAAAATCGTACCTCGGGAATAGACTCTTCCGTGTTAGACATGGAAACGAATACTCGGAGCTTAAAGAAATTTCGGCCGGCGTACCGCAAGGAAGCGTTCTTGGGCCGCTTCTCTATCTGTTATATACTCGTGATATACCGAAAGAAGATGGCACTACCCTTGCTACGTTTGCCGATGACACCGCTATCCTTGCAGTAGGTAAAACAGTCGAAGAAACGACTGCAAAACTGCAAAGCGCACTGAATAAAGTTAACGAATGGACGAGGGACTGGCGGATTGCCCTCAACGAAACTAAATCTGTCCACGTGAACTTCACATATAAAAAAACGAATGACTTGCCAATTTTTCTAAACTTGGCCCAAATACCCTTTGCTAACGAAGCCAAATATCTGGGAATGACGCTAGACGCAAAACTGAAGTGGAATTCCCACGTGAAAATGAAACGCAAAGAACTCGAAATCAAATATAGAGAAATGTACTGGTTACTCGGAAAACATTCCCAGCTCAGTACCGAGAACAAACTGCTTCTATACAAGCAAGTGCTAAAGCCGGTATGGACCTACGGTATACAACTTTGGGGTTGTACCAAGAAAACGAATGCGAATATCATACAAACATTCCAAAATAAAGTGCTTAGAGAAATTGCCCAAGCACCGTGGTATTCCAGAAACGACGATATCCACAGAGATCTCGGAATTCCTGCAATCGAAGCGGAAACTAGAAGCTTCGCGCGAAAACATAGAAACCGAATAATGGGACATGTTAACAATACAGTCCTAGCTGTTTTGGATGATAGCAATTTATTTCGCCGACTACAAAGAACAAAACCTTGCGACTTGGCGAGATAAGGACTAACCGCGATTAAATTGCGGAACATGCAGGATCTTTCATTGGAAAGTAACCTGCCTAACGTTTTATTTCGTGATAAAAAAATTGCTTGATAAGTTTTAACTTAGTTGCAATATCGAACGAATTTAAATCGAAGGGAGGTGTTTTTAGTCAGTAGGAATCTGACACTACTATGAGACACTATCCTCATAGTGTCTATGTAAGATTTTCACCTACCCTCGGGGAAAAAAAAAAAAAAAAAAAAAAAAAAAAAAAAGTTAATGTTTCCATTTCTATCGTGGTGAAGTTGACGAACGAACAACGTTTAGAAGTTATTAAAAATTACTACCAAAGTTCTGAGTCGGTGATTCCAACTTTAAAAGCGTTTACTACAATATTCGGTCGTAATAACCGTCCCAAGGGACAGGCTGTGCGTGCTATAGTGGATAACTTCGTGTTAACATATTAACTATAAAATGTTCCTGTGCCAGTGAGACAACACACCGGTCGAAGTACCGAAAATATCGCAGCCGTAACTTAAAAATGAGTCAAATCAGCTATCGTGCTATGTTGGAAGACTGTTTTTGGCCAGAATAGGATGAACTTGATATTAGTGATATGTGGTTCCAACAAGATGGTGCCATATACAATACAGCTGGTAAAACAATAGATCTATTGAAAGGGAAGTTCGGTAATCGTGTAATATCGAGAAATGGTCCGGTCATTTGAATTTCTTTTTAGGGGGTTACGTTAAGTCATTGGTTTATGCCAACAAGTCAACAACGTAAGAGGAGCTCAGAGGTACAATATCGAACGTGAAATTACCAACGTTCCGGCCGATATGTTTGGAAGAGTAGCGGAGAATTGGCTTCAAAGAATCGATCGCTGCAAACGTGCTCGCGGTGGTCATATGCACGAGATCGAATTCCATACTTTAATGACATCGGGATATTCGAAAGAAATACTGCGAACTATAAGCAATGGCAATAATTCTCCCCAGTCATTCTGGAAAAACCACCCTCGGAGCAAAAAGACTGAAACCTTATACCACCTGAGTTTCAGAAATCACTACACCAACACTAAGGGTATTCATAACCCCTTTAGCGCTAGTGAATTATAAATAAAAATAAAAAATTAATATGTGTACTACACCTCTGGAATAAATTTCATCAGAATTGTTATGTCCTTATTGAAAAACCCTTTACTAGATGCAGGATCTTTTGCAATACTGACGACGCGGCATAAAAGCTCCACAAGAGTCAGCATTTGGTTATTAAGTGTGGAATGTAATTTACGTTCACGTTCTTGGGCTTGGAATGCCTGACGAGGCGCACATTATAGGTCTTGTCCTGATTCACATTTTAACGCAGAGTAGGCAACGCCTATATGAAATAATGAAACAGAAAAGGTAGAACGCAGGAGATAAGACACAAAGTGTCATAGAATGGCAACGCTAATGGAAGCAGTGTTACTGTCACTTATAACGTTGATGCTATCTATGCAACAAATAACGTCTTGGGAAGAGAAAAGAGCTCCGTAGAGATGAAGCAGAACAAACAACGAGAAATCCTTAGAACTGTATAAAAGTCCGGCTGTAGGCTTCCAACCTAAAGCACTACTGCTCCATGACCTTGGATAATTCAAACGAATAGATAATAATGCTTCCAATCCAACCGGAGAGGCGTAGCTTCCGATTTAAGGACCACATAGTTGATCAATGGCTGAGAAGCGGAGCATTTTCACGAGTCTGGAGCGTCTTGCAGGTATGTATTGGCTGCACAATAAAAACAGCTTCACACGCTTTCGTATTCTTGACTGCCCCGAAGCTAAGAAGATCTTAAGTAGCTGAGTTCATTAATCGTATTTGCAGTTCCCCTACTACCGTGAGAGGAATCCTGTGTTCATATGTAAGTGCCAATGGAGTTGCAAATGTCATACATAGGTACTTGAGAGTCTTATTCGTCAATTCTAAACCGTACTCCATAACGTTCGATGAGCTGAAGTCAGGACAATATCTTAAGCCGAACTTGGTATGGTGAGGAGAAGGTTACACTTTTTGCTGGCAGGATTTAGTAAACATGTTTGAATGTTGGAGGATCTGGTGAACCCCTAGTTTAAATTGTCTCAAGTTGCAGCTTTGAAAAGATAGTTTATGTGGCTCGAATAGTACTACCAAGCAACTGACTCCAAATTCAAGAAGGTCCGGTCTTTCCTATAGAAGGAAGTTCTTATGAGCTCTTTTAAGTGACAAAAGACTGCCATTTAAACTGACGGAACATATGAGAGGATTCGGTAGAGGCCAGTATGGTTCGAATAATTAATTGTGCAACTGTCAACCTATCCAGTTGTTTGGTGATCCGTCCATCAATCATCCCGTATGTCATCTGTGTCCTTGTCTCTTCATCTATCAGTCTGTCGGGTTGCCTTTTCGTCTCAGTTCGTATAGAAACGAATTATATTAATTACAAGAGCAAAGGATAAAGCAGTTCTTTACTTACTTGGTGTATGATTTGGTGTCGGTGGTAATGGTCGAACTTTATCCGGTGGGCATCGTCTCTGCACCATAACCGTAGCAGGCAGTGGGATTGCTGTTCCTCCATTTCCCTTCGTATACGCTGTCGGAATTTGTCTGCAAACAAAAAGAAAAGAAAATCAAAAAACCATCTCGATGCCAGAAGACATTTATATTAAGTTTCCATCAAACAGAACTTCCACAGACAACAAGGACTAAGGACATATGATACAATTACGCAGTGTTCCGTTTGGTATTTGTCTCTCTGTCTGTGGCAGCATCTGTAATGTTAGCGAAATAATTGCAAACACTTTGCACCTGCACACACAATTGTATAATTGAATTTCCGCACCACAAAAGCAACGCGCAGGAAACCATCCTGGATACGTTCGAAATTGATTTATTCCAACTCCAACTCATTCTCCATTTGTTGTGCGTACGTACTTCTAGAAGTTCATCATCATCGCTCCCCTCAACACTACAGACGCGACTACAAAAACCACCATTCAACTTTGAGGGATTTCTGTTGTTAAGGACATCTAAGCAACAGGGGATATCCCATTAAAAATCGTCCTGCAAACGTAAGCATAAATGCATATTTTTCCATTCTGTATTGAATTTCAAGTGAGAGTTTACTGGTACTCAGGTGAAAGGATACTTTCAGACTTTCATCGAGAGTTGAGTAACCAAGGAGAAGTCATTGTAACCAAGAAACTGCGGATAGAAAGTTTAGAAAATCCTTGAAGTGAAGATGGAGTGTGGTGAAAGTTTTCATCATTGCTGGTGGGTTTTACATTGTTTTCAACCCTGGGGTGGAGAAGAGAAGAGAGAACGGAGGGAGCATGAAGATTACTGACTTCTTGGCGCACTTGGAAAGTTGTTGACTCTTCGATAAGGACATGAATCTAATTTATGTAAATCTATGCATGAAGGGAGTTGTTTAAGTGACAGTTGTCAGTGGGGAGATTTGAAAAAATCTTTTAAAAATTTGTTAACGTTGAAGTCGTTAAGGTGACTCCTCTTTTCGGGTCCATAGCCAAAGGAGGTGGTCGATTCTGTTGGAAACTAATTGAATTCATTCGTCCTTAAGCAACTTCAGGTTAAGGGAACAGGACATAAAATTTTTTGAGGTCAGGATTGATTGTTTCTGAAGGAAGGTCTGCTTAAGGTATGAGAATGAACTAGACTAGACCTGCACATGAGATTCGTATCCTGGATACCCACTGTTGCTTCAATGCTTCAAAGGAAGGGCAAGAAGCTTCAACAATGAGATGACTAAATCCAACCAGACTGCTTATAGTCCTTTTAAGCTCTTAAGGCTTTTCAAAGGAATTCCGGAATCTACTAATGAACCCACATTTTCGTGGCTGCACAGCTGTTTTGTTTTAAAGCTTCTTTGACTTTTTTTCTTCTAAAGATCGTGATGGCTTCAGAAATCTTCCTATCACCCGGTAATCTTTTCGTTAATTAAAGAACCATTGAACCAATAACGTAGAAGCACTACCAACTGTCCTTAACCGACTGACAAGCCCATCAAAGCAAACCGAAGGAAGCCCGAATTAAACCTATAAACCACTTTTGCACTAGTTGATAGAGTTGTGGAATGCCTTAGGGTTCAGTTGTGAGGACAATCTTTATAAGAAATGCCAAGGCTCAAGATAATAATCATAGATCTGCGTAGAAACGTTGACAAAGTGATTGAACATTGCCTCTTTGTGTGCGTTTATCACGAGGATGATTTTGGGCACAGGGTCATAAGTCCACAGGCCAAAAGTCCACAATGGACTTTTGACCCACATGCGTGGGTTAGAACGCCACAAAACAATTATGAACTTATAACTCACCTAAGTAGTCCAAATGCCCACAACATTTCGGGTTATAATTCCACAATGTTAAAAAGGAAGTGGGCCATAAGTGCACAATTCTGTAGCGAGTTTGTTGAAACACTTTGAAATATTGGGAATCTGTATTGCACCGCTTCGCTCTGCTACAGCTTCCCTGCTACGGTCCTTATTATGTCCAAAATCGGCGTGAAGCCAAACAAATTTTTGTTGTTATATTCATTTGGTGTTATGAACTTTTAATAATTATGGACTTATGACCCACCCCAGCCATAAGACCACAATCGATGAGTCAATAGTCCACAGAAATTTCGTGTGGACTTTTGACCCACCTGGGTGCGTTATAAATCTACAAATCAATTGTGAACTTATAACCCACCCATGTGGGTCAAAAGTCCATTGTGGACTTTTGGCCTGTGGACTTATGACCCTGCGCCATGATTTTGCTCTAACATCTGGAGGTATCAACTCAAATTAGGGGATTTTGGTCTTCAGCCTCCTTCTTCTTTCCTTTTGGTCTTCTAAGCCAAGCTTCTTTCTAAACTAGTAAAGATGATTATATGGAGTCTTGGCGCAAGCTTTGACTTGCTCTGTAGCTGTCACCTTAACTTGTGCCACATCCCAGGCTTTTTAAGCTAGGTAAGTGGAGTTTATAGAGTTTTGATACCTGTTTTGACCGTGTCAGTTCTCTGATTCTGGCTTCAACTGTCACACCTCCTTTCTAAACCTTGGCGGTAGATTTGAACATACATTAGTTCTGTGACTGTGGCTTTAGCTCACATCTAGCAAGTGCAACAGGGCACATTACGGTTTCAGTTTTCTAAGCTTAGCTTAAACTCATGTAAGAAACGAACAAAGATCCAGACTCTTGAAGCAAGCCATACCAATGTCAGCCACAAAAGCTAAACTTAAGTTCGCGTCTATACGCTACGCAGGATAACAGAATGCACGCTTTAGTTCGTTTCTTTTTTGCGATGCGGACAACTTCTTAACAATAGACTTTCAAGCACGTGGTTACAAACATGACTCAAGCTTACACGCCCAGATAATCGATTAGGTCATGGTGCCTTCGTCTCGACCAGTTGTTCAACTTCCAGGTGTTTACCTCGAGCAAGTAGAAAAATTACATCATGTCAGGCATGAGTAAGCAGACAAGCCACGATGCCATGGCCTAGTTAAGCCAATGCAAGTCAATCTGGGGTTTGGGTCAAAGGTGTAAGTCAAATTAAGAAGTTTAGGTCGTCAGTTCACAGAAATTGTTTCCCAATAATTTTCATAAATCACAAGCCTTGTCTTGGAATTTCTCGATCCCACTCTCAGGTCCTTTCTTTCCTGCTAACCCGTTAATAGACAATTTATGGCCAATCGAATGAATGTCCTCTTACCAGGAATTGCCATAAGTTTCTCGTCATTAAAACAATAAATATGACAACGACTACCATCGATCGTAAACAATACGGAACCCCATTGATTGGAAATAAAAAGAGAGAAAGACAAATGATTAAAAAACAGACACGGGACGATGGAAGAAATAAAGTAAAATCCTTGCTAGAGTTCTACGCAATTAGCATAATTATTCAATTCCGCTATACATCCCACTATCGCACTGTCTGTCAGTCAGTGTTTGAGGTTCAAGCTAAACTGCATTAGCGAGTCGATGAGAATTTATTTTCTCCTCTTTTTTTTCTTTTAATCTTTTCTGTGTCGGTTTGGACGTTTCTTGAACGTGACACAGGGTGGTGATCATGTGTGAGAGTGGATGGAACTTCATTTGGAGAAAGGTAACTTCTTTGTTGTCACTTTCCATCTAAATAAGGGTTACAGATCTTTTGTACTGAAGATATGTGTTCCCTGCAAAGGCTACGATCGGTTGCCTTGAGGGTGATCAGTGATCTATGATTACAGAGCAACTAATCTCTGAGCCCTTCCAAGACCGATCAACGTAGGGAATACAGATCTCCAGAAGTCTCGAATGATCTATGTTTCCGGTACTGGTAACAGGCGATACACCGTTGTAAGAACTGCTAATCTTCAGCGATCACTTCAACTGTAGATGACTTACTGAGTATGACTCACTTTTACTGATCAATGATTTTGAAAACAGGAAAAATGATCAGCAATCATTAGGACACTTGCTCATGGAAACATGTCACATAATAGATCACAGCTCATAGTTACACTCACCATCAGTTTTATTGGTTGTCGATCAGTTTCGTGGCGATCACTTTGACAAATATATAAGTGACACTAGTTTTGCTATCGGCATTCTCAAAGCCCATAGCTGTGGAGGTATCTGCTTTCTGCGATCAGTTTTTCCTGTGCTCTTCACAACCACTTGCTGAAGAGATCAGTTGCAGTAGAGCGGTATTCTTTGTTAAAGATCTCGATAAATCGGTGTCAGTTTTATAGTCCTCTGACGATCACCTTTCTAAGCACCCATGACCATCAATATCACTTGTTAACATGATCATTTGTTCATTTGATCACGTCTCGATCTTTTCTAATAAGTTCAGATGAGACCTTAAAAGAAAGTTGTCCAGTCAAGTGAATGCGAAGGAACCAGATGTTTTTGGTTATTAAAGGATCAGATTAGGGAACTTGTTTTTAAATTACCTCGAGGTCTTTCTTAAAGTGCGGTTGATGCACGATCGCTTTCTCTCGATGATGAACTGATCTTTGCCCAGCGATCCCAACTTGTAAGAGTGCACATGAAGGACCTTCAGAAATCCTCGTCATCAATACTTGGATTGAATCCTTTCAACGTACTGGATCGACAGATCGATAACAGATGAAGAGCTTGAAGTGATATGCACAGGAAAGATTTCATTACAAAAGAAGGAGAATATATGAATTGAGATGTATACAGAGAGTCCTTAGATGACAGGTGTTGATGTCAAAAAAGTTAAGAGGAAATAAATACAGGCTTTCCCCTTACCAAGATCAAACAAAGATTACACCTAAGAATCAGCTGTTACTTCAATCTAGAGCAGAGGTTTGAACTTCGAACTCAAGGAATGAATTGATACACTACAAATCAGGAGGGTGATTAGCTTATGAACATCATTATAACTTATCCAAGGAAAGGAAATTCGAGAACGGAGAACGGAAAACCAGAACGGAGAACTTGCACTTGTGATCTAGACATTGAAGATGAGGAAAGTCAACGACGCATTAAAGACGAATGTGCTCACCAAGTCAGAAGGTTTTAAGCCACGTAAATCATGCATGAGATGGTTTGAGTACTTCCACCTCTTCGCAGGCATGATAAACTTGCAAGGGTTATAATCTGTCATGAAAAAGCTTCTCAATCCGCCATTCGGAGTCGGCAATAAAATTGTGGGTCCCTTCTATTCGTTGTTGTAAGAAGCTAGGCCTTGGCTCTCGATGGGATGTCGTGGCAATATTTGAGTTTTTTTTTTTTGTATCTTCCTCACCCAACTGTCCAAACCTCAATCCAAAAAGTTTGACTTCTTTCAAAAGCAAAGACATGGATGTAAAGATTAATGATTCTAGTTAAAACGAAAGTCTAATCCACTCTTGACCAAAGCTTTTGAAATGGGTGAACTGGTTTTAAAAGTCATGTCGTATACCCGGCATACAATTCTCGAAGGACATCCTGAATACAAGTCACTTGAACATGAAGTAACCTTCAGTTAATGACTTTTCAGGGCTCCAATAAACCAGATTTCATTGAGTTCATCAACAAGGTCTTGTGCCTCTCTTAAGGTGGGCGCTTACAGATACCCTATTGACACTTTACACCAAGTTGTTAATTACCAACTTCCATTTAAGCAAGCACCATAAATAACGTCCAAAAGTGTCAAGTGTCGATTGCTTATCACGCATCCTCCCACACTCTTTTACGGAAAACAAATCAAGTTTCTCAGTTTAATTATCCTCGCAACACCCTGTGATCCATAAGAAAAAACAAAATACAACAACCTCAATCCAAAAGATATTGAAGCGAACACTCGTATACTTCATGTAAGCCCGCCGTCGGGCATACTCAAATCAGTCTTTATCCGCCTACTGGCGATGCCCCCATACTAAGAGCCTCTTACTCTTTATGGCGGCCTTACTGGTTGGTACTCCTGGATCGTTTCATATCCTCGTACAACAACAAATTTATCGAATACAATTGCAAATTGCGAAAATTTATTCCTATCTCGTCGTTTATCGCCTTCAATAACATTTAAAACAAAAACCAAGCAAAAAACAGAAGAAAAAGAGAAACCATGTGCGCAGCATATCTGTTCTGTACACTTTGAGGAGCTCCTTCCGATCCATTTGGTGGAAGAAAGTCCATTTCAAGCCCATCGTTTACGGGCTTACAATTTCTTTTGTTTATCGACGATTGAAATTGATTTGAATGCTATTTTGACCGGCTAACCGTTACGCAAATGTTGCACATTGTACTCGAACCGAACGTACACACACAGAGGGCAATGAAATTAAAAACCAATTACCGTTGAGTGCGCGGTTTATTTTTAATTTTATTACCCTGAACGTTTCCGTCATTCAGACGAAGATCACTTTGCACTTTCCAGTAGTCAGCGTGGCACAGGAGAGATGTCATCGCACCGTTTTGTGGGGTTAGTGTGGCGCAAACGTTATGACGCAAAGCGATATGCTAATCAAGGGAAAGACAAACGACCGGTGCGAGCGTTGGAGATGAGGCGACAAAGAAGGAAAGAAACGCGAAGATCATGACTTGGAGTAATGTAATGTGAGTCGATCTAGAGATGGCTGTGGCCTTAAAGGTTGGGCAGTTGTGAGATAAAAGGAATTTTGCTTTTTGTTTTCTTTTTCTCTCATGGCACTGATATTTTGTTTAGCGGTAATGATGACAAATGATGAGTGGTTGTACGTTATTTTATCACGAAAGGCCTTGGTTGGAGAAGACTGATTTTTCAAATTTTAAGCGTATCAGATGAAATCTGAATGAGGCTAAGCACAAAGCCAGGCTTAGCCTTGATTTTGTTGACCCAAATCGAGACTAAATCTTTTTTTTAAACTATTAAGTGCACTTTTAAGTCATGTCCAGTTTAAGTAGCCTCATTGTTTAACTTATCAAGTTCGACACAAGTTACGTGGGCTTTAATTAATGCTTAGAGCCTTTGTTTCGATTTTTCAAGTCTCTGCATCTTTGCTCTAGTTTCTCAGTCATCTGAACTCAAAACAAGGCCAAGTCTCACTGTTTAAGATGTTCGCATTAAATCATATTTTCTCTTCGGATCTCAAACCCTCTTCCAACGTTAACCCACGAACCTAACCTAAGAAATACATATGGTAATGTCAAAGCGTTAAGTCTTTTGAAGCCCGCACTGATATTTTGTATAGCTTCTCCGCTCAAAGTGTTCGCTTAAAAACTTTTAAGTCGAATATTTGGTCCTGTCTGCGAAGAGGGCGAATGGAGGAGAAGATATAACTATGTGGGTGTAATCCAGAAAGTAAAAATCTGTCCAATGGACGAGAACGCTACAACAAGGAGGGTCTTTGAATCCCAGCCACATGATTTACGTTAAAAGCAAGACTGTACCTCCGGTTTAAAGATCAAGCAATTGAGGATGCTAGAAACTATGCCTAGTAAACTGGAAGCAGCCTACCAGAGACCGTGAAAGATGCAAGACAGCGTTAGTTCAGGGTCGTTGACCTAATAAGTAAATAACATTAAGTTATTTGCCCTAAGCCTGCTTGAAGAAGTTAAAGCAGATCGCAGGGCAGAGATATGATTGATTCATTTACTCAATATGTCAACTGGTAAGTCAAAGATATATCAAGAAATGACTTAAGCTCAATCTCAAGACTCCAAATGCGCTAGACTTGAAAGCACAAGATGCCATTAACCGCAGGTAAAGGGAAATACATCAACAGAAAACAAAAAACCTTACCTATCCAAGCTTGCGAAACCTCAAAAAAGAGAATTTCCTACTCAAGCGTAGGGTGGTACTGAGCACAAAACCTAGCTCAAATGTAGGCTTGCTTAGTTGGTTGATCTAGACTTCTAGAGAGACTCTTCTTACACGCAGTTGAGTAAAGCCAATAGTCGTAAAGTATTGGAATAGTTGCAGCTTTAGGAAGATTCTGAAATCGTTTGAAAATTTAAGAGTGGTTCTGCTGCCTATAAGTCTATCCAGCTTTAGATAACGCCAAAGAAAATATTCATGGTCAAACCCATAAGTTTTGTTGCAGTTGCCAAGTAACTGACATGAGTTAGCTTTACAAATCAACAAATTAATATTGGATAAATCATGAAAACGGATTTGAAAATTGTGTTTAGTTAGTTTAGGAAGTGTTTAGTCACTTGACTGACTAGAATCATTAAAGCAAGTGTTAAGACTCGAGCCGCATTATTTTAAAAGTAAAGCTTTTGGTCAACTTTCCAAAGGTTCAATACAATAAAAGACATGGTTATGAAATTGCGAACCTTACCTGAATAAACTATCCGAAGTAGCATACTGACACTTCTGACACCTCCATCTAGAGACGCAATGGAAATCAGTATTGTTACATCGATATAAGGCTTTGAGAGACGCCTTCGACCCTTATTATACAAGTCCGATTAAAACTTACATATCTACTCAATTTCCTGAATCCTTTACACAACCATTTTAACAAGGAGGGGCGTGATAGAGATGACGCGCTAGCCAGATGTGGCTTAAGCTTTAATGTTTTTTTTGCGGACTCAGTCTACTCCCCGATGGGTAGAATTCTCTAACACTTTCCCTCTATTTCCAACTCTAGATGGAACAATCTAAAAGCGTGTGCCATATCTAGACAGATAAGGCCTGCCTAAAATATGACCACGACGGATGACTCAATCAACAGAACTCGTATCGAGATGGCAAGAATTGAAGCACTTAGCACGGGCCCCTGTCCAATTGGCACATACGTTGCCAAGTTAGGTATTCCATTCAACCCCCACTGCCGCAGTTGCTACAACACACATGTAGAGGAAACCACTTTCCACTTTCTCTCTGACAGCCCATCACTAGCTAGAACCAGGCATAGCACATTTGGCAAACAATTTTTTAAGGATTTCTGACATCAAATGCCGCAACATGATTGACTTTCTGAACTCCAGAGGATGGATTTGAAAACTACGCTCTAAGTCACACCCATCAACATCCCAGTCACGTGAGTTGTGGTACCAAAACATCGCATCCGCGCTACTTGTGTTTCTGATAGGACCTTACCAAACACTCACTTCTACCTACCTACCTTGAACTACCGATGCAGCATTATTAACACCGATGAACTGACTCTACCGATCTTCCCTAGTTAGTTTTACTTCCAACAGCTTTCATAAAATGTGGAATGGCAGGAAGTAACATAATCCTGAAACTGTTTAATAAATTCTCGACATAGTCTCTTCCAACATTTACTATCTGATCAAGATAGTTCCACTTCTGACACCTCGCATAAAATCCAATCAACCTTGTCAAACTTTACATGAAATTAATGAAATTCTGAATCCTTTTAACGAGTAAAGCAGCACCACCTTTTACGCCAATTTTCATTTAACTATTCAGTATTCACCGACACATGTACAAAAAAAAAAAAACACGAAGGAAGGCATGTCAATAAAAAGAGGATACTCAGTGAAACCATACTCCTTTCGAAAAGAGATAAAAAAAAAAACACAAATTGTGAACGTGAAAAACTGTGTAAACATAGCTTTTTGCCTTTTTTGTAATTTTTCTCCACGCTGCTTCCCATAAATTGTCGTCTCCGAGTCGAGTAGACATATGCATTTTTTATTTTTTTTAATGTCATAGACAGCAACGTGCAACACTCTTACTCACCACTGAACCATCATACCAAGGAGCACATATTACCAGAACAGAAGTCTACAGCATCTCTCACCTCAATGGCAATTCCATGAGTCAACAAAAAAAAAAACAGAAACGGATCTGTAAACAACACAACAGAGAGGTAAACATAAAGAACAAAACAGAAACAAACAAAAAATATGTTGATGGCCTTAAGAGCACAAGGAGGACACCATACGAGGATTTATTTTGTACAGGCTCAACGCCTACAACGCCTACACACACTAGGCATGCACTTTGGAGTTAAAAGAGTTCACCAGCAATTAGGTTGGGTCTACATATATTAGTAACTCGTAGGGACGGCCTCAAAATGATCGCAAAGAGAAAAAACGGTGCACACACGTTATTTTTTGTCACAAAAATCTGTCCTAGTCGAGTCATAATAGGTGAACACTGTGCGACAAAGAAATGAGGTCACCATTTATGTTGTGATTTCAAAAATAACTTAAGCACCGCCTTTTAGTGGCATTTGTTTGCTTCGCATGGTCTTCTAAACAAGGAATTCTTAGACATAGAAATAAAAAGGGACCTACAAGCATATATCTCGAATGAGACCTACACAAATCTAAGAACAGTCATGGGCAACAATTTTGAGCTACTGTTGATTATTCTTAAAACTGCAGGACTTTTTATAGAAGTCGGGTACTTATTTTTGTCTTGAATTAATAAAGTTTAAGTCCAACACTACAGTCAGAGCCATCAATCTACCCAAAATTGCTAAGCCCCAATTCGTCTGCAAACGCCTAAATTGCTCGAAGACTCTACAATCTCGTTCTCTAAAGACCTTGGCCGAATTTGAAAATCATTCCACGACTTTATCATTACCTACAGGTCTTTCGGTAAACAGACTAGAACCTAACCTAGATAAGGGAAGAGTAACAGCAGTTAACAGTTACAGCTGTGGTCTTTGGTCACCAAAGAGAATCTTATCAAACTACAGGGATGAGAATATGAAACAGCAAACAATCTGGCGATAGTTGTAAGAGGCAAGCATAGTGGAAATCATTTCTACTAACCTAGAGGTCATTCCAACGGACCTAAAACTGATACTGAGGGTCTGTAGCAACAGCCAAGCTGCGCTTGAGGCTTTGCTCACTCCTCTTACTAGATCCAAAATAGTTGAAGAATGTACGACTGGTTTGAATTTGGTTGGAAGACTGAATATACCAAGTCTTGTCTGAGTCCCTGAACACAGTGGAGTTAGGTTAGGTAGGAGGGTCGACAGAGAAAGGAGGTCCTTTCCCCGTCACACTTAGGTCAATATTGACCAATTATGATGCCCTAGGGGTTGCTGTCCCCTTACTAGGAACCATAAGCCTGTGTTCTATCAAGTCCGCCTAAAGCGCCGATGAATCTGTGTATCCACAGACTTGTCGGACAATTTTTCTTGATCCTGAAAAAGGTGTCTTCCTAGGATCTTGAATCTAACATGGCAGAGTGCTAGACAGTGGCAGAGAAAGTGTGGAGTATCACCACATCCTCCACAACCTTATTCAATCCCAGTCTTCTTGCATGGTGATGATGTTATGCCCTATTAGGGAGGAAAAGGATTTTTTATCCATTTCCAGCCACCCATTTGTGGCCAGCGACCCAGCAGAGTCTTACATAGTGCTGCCTGCTAAGAGCTCGTAGCTCTTCGTGATGGCGATTTATAAGCTTCGATTGTACAATGATGGCTCTTATTGCCTCCTGGCTGTCAATGAAAAAGATAATATCATCGTGTGGTAATGCCTTCATTGCAACCAGTTGAGCAGTTATTGTCGCTGCCAGGACCTCCGCTTGGAAGACACTACTGTAGTCTGGGAGCCTGAACGATATGGATAGTCCCAGAGTCTCGGAAAAGAATTCAGCACCTACGCGTACGTTCATTTTGGATCCTTCCGTATAGACGGAAGTTGTTGTGTAATTATTTAATAACTGAATAGCCTGCCATTCGTCCCTGCTAGGAAAACAGGTTTAGAATGGTCTACCAAACTCTAAGCAAGGCGTCATGTAGTCTGCGCATACAGTATTGCCCACATATTTGCCAAAGATCTGTGCACGCTCTGTCAGACTGGGTTCCCAATTTCTAGTTCCAGGGAGCTTTCAGTTGCTTATTCTAACACAAGTAAATCAAGGGGAAGTAGGTTCAGTTTTGTCTCAAGTCCTGCCGGGGGCATGGTTCTCATTGCTCCAGTGGTGTTGATGCAGGCTATCTTCTTTGAATCTTGGTACATAGCGGGGTTACCGGAAATTAGTTCGCCGATGATCTTGGTAGGCAGGGAGAACTTCTTCGCCCCTGAACCTACGCTGGGTTTGCCCGTATCTTTGGTTAAAACTTCTACCGATGATTAGATTTCTGGCAAACACAACTGATGGTGGCATGCCTCACCAGGATATAGACGGACTGAAAGGATGTTTCTCGACGTCTGTAAGAAGTTCAAGGCATTCTTGAAGTTTTTAAGCGGACAAAAACTCCAGGCAACGCATTGGGATTATGTTTGCCAAACATCTCAACGTGTAAGGCTGAAGTGACACCATTATCTGTGATGCTTGTGAAGAGGGCAATGATACTGCGGAATACGTCTTTTATGACTGTCCCGCCTTTGCTCCTTCAGGTGGCAGATTATTGAACTTGATGTGATAAGTTCTGTTTACCTCGGCTCCTTATCACTGGTGCCCAGTCAAAGGGTTATACCTACTTAAAGTATAATGGACTTGCTTTTGTATCTGAGTGCTCTAGCGTGATGCAAACAGTCAATGCCACCATTCCACTTTCGATTACGATGGCGCTATAGTCCCAGGGTGGACCTGGGCAAACAACAAGCGACTCCTGGCAGTTCCACTTTCAATTACTATAAAACTTCGAATGGGCTCTGTATCGCTTTTTGAAGTAAGCTATCTATAGATCTGGAATTCTTTAGAAAACTACTTCAAAGCCTGCCCCCTTCTATAGTCAAGACTTCGGCTTTGAGTAAAAACTCAACCTGGCTACAATTTTATATTCCAAAGTGTAATTACTTTAACTGAATAGCTGGGGATATGTGACTTATTTGCTTTCTTTTTGTTGTTGTTGTAAGTTTACACTAGAAATGAAATGGAAGGATGTTGAGTTGGGATTGTTAAAAGTCAGTCACTACTAGAGTCACTCTCTCGGTGGTTTGGTTTGGAATGAAAGAAACACAAGAAGTAGTAGAAGTACAGAATAAAAAAAAGAGAATACTTTAAGTACTCAGATACTCATACGTTTGTAGTCGGTCTCCACTTTTTGTGTTCTGGGCGTGTGAATAGAACTTGTGCTTACGCAGTGAAGGTTGTTATTTTACAAGAGGACTACTTTAGTTGTTTTGGATTTTTTTTTTTGCTGCTCTTTGTTCCTTTCTATTCATTTGATGTGTTCGCAACGATTGTGGCAGAAGTCATTGACGTTAAATTCTATGTTCTTGTCGAGGTCTAATCATGTTTCATTAAAAAATAAAGTCATTGAGCACTAAAAACTGATGTCACTTTGAGAGGAAGCCTGCCTAAAGGTTATCGACATCTCTAATCTATTGAGAAGTGATATCGATTTGTAAGTACGTACTTCGCACAAATTGTAGGAACAAGTGGATGATTGTTGAGATGAGATGAACAATTTAATTGCGGTTTTGTTACTTCTTTTATTGACGTAAAGTATCTGCGAAAGATATTGTGCCTCGTGTGATGGCTTTCAATTAATTTGTTGAACTTGTGTGAAGCAAAGATATTTGAACTTGAGCGAGGGTGTGTTTGGATTGAAATTTCATTGTTATCTTGCGAAGATGACATTGAAAGAGTCTATTACAAAAGAGAAGTCACACCACAGAGTGAGTTGGTGTTTAGGAATCAATGTGTCCCAATCGTGAACATTTCTTCAACTGCTATCTCCTTCTCAACATTTTTTCGAAAAGTTAGCGAATGAATTCTGTTCCGCCTAAACTCAGAACGACACAAAAGATAGAGGGTACTGTTCCAGACCCGAATGACCACCTAAATTGATGTTGAATAAGCGTGCCCAGGAAAAAAGAAGTATAAAGGGCTATCGAAACGGGCTTTTTAAAGAAATCCAAACAGAAACCCTGAGGCTTTTGCCTAGAGACTAATTCTCTCCGCAATCAGTTCCTACCACGTAGACTGTGAGTGCGTTGAGATGAATAACTGTTGCGTCTTTTGATGGTTTCAAGTTGCCTGGCATACTATTCTGCGTATAAGTTAGTTACTGCCAACCCTCAAGAGAATCTCTTCCCTATGCGAAGGCTTGGCATTGATACTCTTGCGCACAGTTAGATGACTTATATACCAAAATGTCGTAGAATTCACTACTGACACGGCGAGAGTTTCAGGTAAATCATGGAAAGAGTGCTCAACCTTGGACTTGGATTTCGATTGCATCCTTCAACTGAGAAGAAACATCAAAAATATTAGGTTAGGTTAGGTTAAGTGGCTGCTCCCGCTAAGCAGGATGTAGGTCCATCATGATACCACGTAGCACGCCGAATAACATCCACCAAGAACCTTGCATGATAGATTTCTTTGTTAAAGAAGCAGCTATGGGTAACCATACGATGCAGACCCCTTCCTAAATGCCACACTATGTGCAGAATTATTTAGACCCATAGACAAAGCCCTTTATTTGTAAACATCGAGCTTGGTTAGATCGCTTAGGTCTTCATAGAAATATTCTCCCAGGGTTTGCCTTCTTGGCCTTGATACGACAGGGTGGGTGCAAAGAAGGTGAGTGACAGTTTCTTCCTCTTCCTCGTACAGCTTCTGCAGAAATCGTTGGAAGGGACGCCCAATCTAGTATTTATATATTTCCTATTTATGGACAGAAGTTCGCTTCAGATCCAAGTTAGGTCTGATGTCTCGACAAAAGACAAGTGTTGATATTATTCCAACTATTATTAGCCATTCTTCTGGCTTCGGTATCAAGGCTAGATTTTTTCAATTCTGCAGGCGCAGGCCTCACTATTTAGGCTGAGGGTCCCACTTGGGGCCCATGGCTCTACGGCGTGTATAAAGAGCTACAGAGGCCTTCAAAAACCTTGCTGAACTTTGATTTGAAACGATAATAAAAGACGGGCAAATTTGACGCCAGACAACATGACGGAGACAAATTTTATTTTAGTGTCTACTCAACGCCTATGATTAGGCATTCCAGATGAAGTTTCGATTCTCTCTGTTAGATCATACCTAGCAAAAATCTATTTTAAGACGCAGATGTCCCTGGACTTGGTCAGGGACTAGTACATTTCAATTTACTCTCTTCAAATTGAGGTTGCTTTCTTCACGAGAAGTAAGAAGGAGGTGATTGGACTGACTCTACTAGTACCTTAGTAATTAGGCTCTTTTTTAAGCGACGAATACCTGGCATTGTAAGCCTGTTATAGTACGACAGTCACAAAATATTTGTATATAGTGATTATAGCCACACTTCGTGGAATGTGTCAATTATCTGGTGGAACAATACTAAAAAGAACCTTCAACAGCATGCCTGACTCTGCTCTGGATAAAATGCGTATTCTAGCCTGTATTCGCCTTCTAAACGCAATGCAGAAATAACGGGTGGAGAATGTATGCCTGAAGCTCCTTCAATCACTTTTACCGTAATCCTAAAATGCAAGACCAGTAGGGAGACTGAACTAGCGTAGTCTTGTTCGAATCCCAAGTCATAGTGGGAGCAGAGGATATGAGACTTCCGATTGTTGGACACGATTTAGATGAAGATTTCTCAAAATTTGAACCCGCAGCGCTGGAAAAGCATGGCTTTCAAAACTCAAACGAACTGATACTCCCTGATGCCGATATGATTAAGAAGTCTGTCAGCAAGAAGGATTGCTGACTACTCATTGGCTCCAAGCACCATAAGTGACCAAGACACAGCCGGCCTATCAATGCAAAAAATGCTCGTCTTTCTGCGACAACCGGGAACGTATTGAGTAAAATGGACAAGAGACCAACAAAATAAAGGGCAGACGCCCAGTTTCTCATGACTTACGTACGTCTGCCAAATGTACTGCAAACTGATAATCACCGTCATCATAATGTCCATCAACACAACATTCTGTTTGATCAGCTTTACTTCGCAAAGTATGATCAGTTGTGTGCGCTGTCATATGGCCATGGGTCCGCAATGCACTTCAAATAAAAACCGGTCACCCTTTGCGATCATGGTGTTATCACCCAAGAACAACACAAACAAAGTCCTCTTCTCCAAGAATTCGTTCCGTTCGTTATGGTTGATAGAAAAGCAAACTGCAACCATATGTGTGCACGGACTTATCATATGTCATTGGCTTCGGGGAACCCACTCTTTGTCTCACAACACACTGCTTGTTGAGCACGATCATCGTGCGTCAAACATCTTATGGGCCTCTAGAGTGTGCCCTTTTTTATGTGACATCTGTCTATAACGACGATCCGAAGACAAAATTGAACATTAAAGAGTGAAAGTTGATACTCGACCAAATGTAGAGCATCTTTTCTTTCTTTTCTTTCTTCCCTTTCCCCATTCGCATTTGGATTTTGGATCAAACGCACCTCCGCCTTGAAAAGTTCGCATGAAAAGACGCTGATTAATGATTTGTTGTACACCTTTGGATTTATTCTCTCCCACCTATGGCCAGCCCACTTGATGTTGTGACATTTTTTCATCCGAATACCGTTAAAGATATCACTTAAGAAGCTATTATGAATTTTGTTCAAAAGAGAATCAGGAACCGTATGAAGGTGTTATACTGTATCCAATTGAATCAGGTTATGCATTGTTAAACTTCTGGGTTCAGCTACCAGTAGACGGTGCGAGTGAAGATGTGAGTGCCCAAAGTGCTTAACACTAAATCAAGGCTTACATCGTACGTGACGAGGAAATTCGCTGCATCTATCTACTGTAATTACGAAGAGAACATTGATCCTTACATTGACAGGATTGTTTCGTAGATTTCAACCGTTTATGAGTTTGTGGTAGGAGTCAACGACGGTCAAGGGTAGCAGATCTTAAGCAACTTCGAACGCGAAAAACAAGGGCTCGATTCTGAGACTTTGAAGATATATGTAGATGAAGACGTATGTGATCTGTCAGTTCAAGTCTGAGTTGGTGGAAACCTACCACAAGGTAGTTGCAGATGTACTCAAGAAGAAGCGTTTTTTGAGCTAAACGATGTACATATAGCGACTGATGGGCTTAGCTTAGGCTCGGGGTGGCTACTGATGACTAAAAGCAAAGTTTTGAGGATTCTTTGTTACGATTAGGCTTTAAAAGATAGATGGCAAGCGGAAAGCATCAAGGCAGTCCTCTTGTGTTTAGTAAATTATCGTACCTTCACATGCTGAACCAGTAGTAGCTGTTGCGTCGACTGAAGATGCAGCGCAATCATTTTTAAGAGCTGATCAGCACAGCCGTCTATAATTACGATTATGTAAACGTTGATACATGAGTTACACTTTGACCTTCAGTATGGAAACTTCCCATCGGATAACCCTCGCTCGGATCACTAACTTTTGTATATCGGGCATTGGTAGATACACTGTCGAGAAGACTCGAACTCAAAGACTTGTGCTCCAAAAAAGTTAAATAGGAATTAATAAGCCCTTCACTAGCGTATGTTGGAAGCTCTATTAACTAGGCTAGCCTCTACCCTCTTCACTATCATGTCAAACACAGACTTTCTCATATGTCAAAGACGGCGATACTATGTTTTAAAATAACTATCAAGGCCTACATCAGGGTCTGACCAACGTACAGTTTGAAGGACTCAAGTCATTTTGCATTCCTAACCAACAAATGAAACTTCTGTATCTACGAAGACCTAATGCAGTTCATCCATATCAAAATCGTTATGATAGCCTTTAAGTTCTAAGGCTTTAAACGACAATAACTGGTTTAGAACGAAGAAAGTTGATCAGGTGGTTTTCTCAACCCCAAGAGGAGGCTTTACATCGTTCGGATCATGATCGAGCGAGGTAGGTCCAGCACACGCAAGACACCAACGGAAATACGGATTACTAACTTAAAGTCTGTTAGAGAAGAGTGAAAAACAAAACGGTGTACCACAAGGTTGTATTTGGGACGCCATTCCTTCTTTGCAGACAATTAGGAACTTGCTGCGCGGTGTTTTATCGGAGAATTGATGGGAACCACTGGAATATGATTGCTTTTAACTGAAGCAAAGAGTGTGCATATGACTGTGGGAAAGGTGTCCCAGGTTTTTGATTTAACAAAGTTGTCAATTTTTGCGGTATAAAGCTAGGAAGGACTTGAAAGCCACCTTAGAGTCTTCCCATCCATAGACAAGTGGGCCTACGTTTGGTTAGGGATGTAGTCAGCGTATACCGCCGATGGAGGAACTTCTCCATCAATTCGTTGAACCAGTGAAAGCTTTCGATAAAACGAACTAGGTTTTGACATCTTGTTGTGGTAAGTCGCCAAATTTATCAAAAAGATAGCACCCGGATGGTTCCGTTGTTTAAAGATAAACCATTGGACAGGTACAGAGAAGATGGAGGAGTTTTTCTTTCATTTCTTTGTCCCTGCAGCTTTTACAAAATCATTTTCGGGGACACTTAGTCGAGTAACATGTCTGCATAATAGGCAGTGTCCTATGATGACACTTATGGTGATTCAAGGCTTTTGGTCTAGTTGTACCATTTGACCATAATTGATTGATTTTGTTGAGACAGCCTTTTTGAGAAAGATGTCGCGACGTTTAAGGCGGAGGCCAGTTTAATGTGTTTCCATGTCAATATGCGGGAGATAAATTAAGATATAAGCCCCTTAAATGTAGTCTTTATAATTTACGTGAACACTAACCTAAACGAAGATGAAATTTTAATACTATAGACTTGTCCCTAGCTCAGCTGTCGAACTGTCAACGTCGCAATCCATATCTCTTCCTAAATTTGCATTCCTCAGCAAATTGGGTGAAGACCATAATTTGTACAAAAATACTTCTGTTACACAACAAACATCAAACTGTCATGTTTGACAAGCCAATTAAAAAAAACGATTTTTTTTTGTTTTTATGTTAAAGCAAGCAAAAAGCCATTGAAGAAAGTCCTTTGATCTTAAAGTGGTCGTATAGACGTCGAACTTTGCTGGTGTTCCCTTAATTGCCGTGTGGAGACATTCTATTACCAAATAAACTACTACAAACTAGCGGTTCACATAACAAAAGTCGACATTTTTACGATCCAATCTTGGCAGGAAAAGTGCTCAAAACACGCACGACCCTCCAGCAAGTTGACTTTTTCACATTTTTACAATGTTTATGTTTACACAACAAAAATCTTACTCTCTCGCTCTCTCAATTGAGAGTGAATCGATTTGAGGGGGAAAATTCATTAAATTTTTGACAATCAAAAGCATCGTTTGGAATCAATGACCATACATTCCTCCTACTTCATACTTTTGATCCCGAGGCACTGAAGGACGATGCTACATTCATAACATAACACTCCCTCCTCTCATCTCTGCTTCCAATCTATTTCGGGGTAATTATTTGAATGTTTTATGTTCCACGAGATGTTCATGTTGCCTTAGTCGTGACTCTAACTTTGGTCCTATTTCGGGAAGACCATATATCATCGCACCCCATTCGACTGACGATGACGATGACGACGACGAGGACGAAGACTTCGACTGCAGATGGGCGAATTAGTTTTCTGGTGTGTCGGCAGAGTGGAGTTGTACCTTTTGTATATCAAAGAGATCCACCATTCACCACTAATGCGTCGAGAGTAGATGCGTGCCAAGTAAACAGAGTTTGCCAAATGATGTGTGCAATTGCACACACACAACGAGCAGGAGGTGACTAAATCCTAGAAAATCTTGTAATAATGGGTAAATTTAGACACTCGCGCTGCACTGGAGCGATGCTGACTTCTGGAGCGCGGTGGCAGCGAATACCAGGCAAGACCAAACCAATGCCAAGGGATTTGGCAGAGTGCCCCGTGACGAGGTGCATTTTTATTTTGATGTGTTTGTAATTAAACAAAATATGTAGAAGCGTTCAAGAATGACGTGGAGTTGCTAAAAAAGGGACGTGCTGATGTAACTCTGATGGTCATTAGGTTCGGTGACTAATTGAAGTTTATGCTTTGGAAGTTGAATGATTGGACTAGGAGGAGGTTTGTCGTTCTCAGTCTAAGTGCGGGCTAAAGCTACAATGCTTCCTAGGATCATCTGCCCAGCCACTTACTTAATTGGAACCATCCCTTTGCCACGTCAACATCAAGATATTGTGGCTATACTTGCTTAAGTCAGTGCGAGCAAACCTTAGGAAAGAGGCAAATGGAGGTATCGATGCATAATTGATTTTGAATGCTTGTGGACTGTAATGAGAGAAAAAGTTAAGCAGTTAAGGGCTCATGTGTAAGAATCACGAAATTTGGAGCGTAAAAGTACATCACGAGTATGAAAGCATGCTTTGTGAACGATTCTACTGAACTCACAGAAACACGGCCTTGAAAACACCATAAGATCAAGATGTGAGTAGGAACCATCAGATAACTCAACAGTCTCGGGATTGACAATACAAAGCTTCAGAACCAGCCAGAGCTTGATATGAAGCGCTGGAGGCTGCCAATGCTGAAATCAACCAGTTCGTTTAGGTTGTGAAAGAAGCTGGCTCCTAAGTATGCTCTTCTTCGAGATGAGAGGGACGCACTTATACGAAGAAGGTATAAGTGCGTGCAGCTTCTGCAAAAGTCATTGTAGAGGAGGCCCAGCCTATTGGCGTGCTTGTCCAGCGAGCAAGTTAGAATTTGCTTTAGAAGTTCATGTTCACGGCATTTTTAACAGACCGCATGTGTCTTCAAACTAAATCTATCTGAATGTACAATACCAATAGAATAGCAACAAACCCCAAGAAATCAGGACACCACTTGCCAAAGAACCCGGGGCGATGAATAGTTCGATACGATCGTTCAAAAATGACGCAAAAGACGTTTTTTTGTAAGCGGGACATACAAGTTTTTACGGTTCATATTGGAGCCCCAAGGGTAGCAAAAGCAAAAATTTGAATCTGTCGACCATACCACATGATGTGAACAAGGAATTCAATTCGACAGAAGTTTTGGATCGCCCTAAACTAATCAGGAACCAATGTCTCTAAGAATGAGCTAGCAAGAACTGAAATTTATAAGCAATATTTTAGAGCCAACGAAGACTGAAAGAACCTGAGTAGTGGTAGGTTTGCCAATCTTTTCTGCAAACTTTAAATGTAACATCCCAGTGAATGTACCTTAAGCCCTACAAATCTCGTTCTAATAATCAGCTTTTCGTGCTTCCGAGGTAGAGCTCGCTTTGAAGACTATATTTCTTTAAAAGAATACTACATACACATGTCAAGATAACTCTCGTGCTTTCAAAAGAGACAACAACAAAAAAGTACACGAGAGCGGTACTTTAGGTACCAAGGATAAACAAACTTTTGCAACAGTTAAAAACTTTTTTGGAAAACAAAGTGGCTACTCGGACATTCGACCAAAGTCCTTAAAAATTTGTGAACAAACATAAAATGAAAATAAAACAACACAGTCACCGCTAAAAAGTATGCAATCAAATCAACATACCTCAACCTGGATCAAAACATATAAATCTGGTCAAATGGAACAATGGCTAGTCCACAAAGATCTTTGTTAGCCAGTCAAAAACGACTTTATAACCTCCCACAACGAGATGTCATAAGAAATCGTTCATTGAATTGAAAGTATTACTAATTTCGGTCCGAAAACATTGCATATTTTGTGGCACATCTCTACTCAAGATTAACCTTTTTTATCACTCAAACTCGATCAATATTCCTAATTAGATTAAATAAAAAAAATAACCAACAAAATTTACCTTCGAACATCTGGTGAGTTTGGTAAACTTCGACACTTTCGACTGCTCTTGCTGCCATGCGATGATGAATTTCCCATGATTGATTGTGCTATCCAATATCACACGCACTTTTAATCACTCACACACTCACATTTCTTTTTAATTTTTTCCATTTTCTTATCTTTAACACATCGATTCACATTTATTTAGATTTTTTAAGAATTTTCTTCCTTCTTGTATCCTTCAGAAAATATCCGCACGCAGAAAATAGAAACAAAAATCTAATATAAATCCTCACTCTCTCATTAAATCTTCCATAACATCTAAAACCAAATTAAGTTTCTCTCCTACATTTACAAAAGGAAACACAATTACCCAGAGATCCTTTGAGTAAATATCATTATTCTCTTTCTCTCTGTGTCTCTCAATTAAATATACTTCCGCGTGTAAACTCCTCCAACACACACATCTGTGCCTAAAATATTTGGTCAGAATGCCAGGCAGATGTATTGCCATGGTCTTGACAGTTAATTAGTGTGTTAGATTAAGGGTTGACTGCGGATGTGAAGACTGGCCACCCTTGTACACACATCGACGTGAGTGGCCTGCTCCAATTCCATTAATCTAATTGAAAACGGTGAAAAATTTAAGCGAACAAATTGATTTTTGATTTGAAGTGGCCTGGCCCATGGAACTTGCACATTTTTTTCAAAAAAGCCGGTCCATAAGCCCATACAGTCAGTCACAGTAAATAAACAAAATGGGGGAATGTAAATAAAAATGAATGATGGACGACGCTGTAAGTGGCATATGCCCATGGCGGTGTGTCCTTGGCAGTATGTCATATATTTGGTCAAAGAATCAACGATTGCCAATGGTGTGTTTGGATGGAGGGTAAACAGCAAAGGTAATGATTAAATAAAATGGTACAGGGTGTCATAAAAATCGAAATGCAATTTTAGAACAGACTCCATCATTTGGAAGCTGTTCGCTTAAAGTTTGGGTCGAGGTAACAACACAACCTGCTTCGGAAGGGCATCTACCCTATCAGGACAAGTGTCGAATTAAAAAAAAAAGCATGGCTGCCAAAGAACTTTCATATCAGAGAAGTGGCCCCATAAGGATATAACCTTTTACCCGTCTTCTTCTAACCTCTCCACGCTCAATATCAAGTGGTGCGGTGACATTGGTAGCTTGCATCATAACCTAGCTTATTGTGCAACGCAAGGTAGGCTCAGCTACAACAGCAGCAGAGGAATCACAACAATCGACGAAGAGTTGGGAAGACGGTAGTTATCCAGTTTAGACCTTATGGAAAATTGAGAGACCTAAATAGGAAATTGAACTAAAATAAGTTCCATAAACAACGAGAACCTTTGATATGAAGCCGTTAACTGGTTGGTCAATGACTGGTCCCACCCACAAGCATTTAAAACCAACGTGCATCGGTACCTCTTTTATCTCTCCTTTAATTTCCCTATGCCCGTGCTCTAGTTTAGTCAGTTATTAAGTTTAGTTTAGTCTAAGGTAGTCATAAACCTTTTAACGCTTAAAAAGACGAAGCTATGTGCATATAACCGGATAGCTAGTCCCTAATATAGCGGGATAAAAGTCCACCAAGCAGTTCCGAACGACGAGTCAGTCGTGGATTACGCTGTAAAACGGTGGCTTAAAGAACAACTTATACATCAGCTTTTGTAAATTCCCATGAAGGCCATATTATGTGACATGCAAAAGTGAAAATCTGAAGAAGCCGTCAGAGACTTTCACCAACCAACCTTTGGTAACCCAGACTTGAACCAAAAGTTGACCGTCATAGTACCCTTAAAGTCGCATATATGTACCTTGGCAGCAACTCAGACCCTGGAACTTACATGTGCCTTCAAAGAAACAAAGTCCCATACGCAGATTGAACTCTATGAAATGAATCATGTCTTGCTGCCTTCAGTAACCGCAAATGATCAGTTGCAACTACTTGGACTATGGTAGGTCACTACGAACAAGCCGAATGAAGCCAACTTCAACTTAGAGAGCGGAACCTTACCTCAAAACGTAGACACACATATGTTGTACCATTAATCAAAGTGGGGACAGCATTCCAGCAGTTGTAACAGCAGGAGAACATGGTCTTTAGTCACATTAGCGCGAAAGTTTTTCCATATTAAACTAACGACGAGCATAACTGGACATAAGAAGCTGAACACGCGATTCCTGTCGAAACATATCGAAATATGTACCTCTTGTTGCCTTGATTAGTTGTTATGTGTTTCTGAAGAAATCCTGCGGATAGAAGAAGAATTCCCCGTTGAATACTTTTTAAACCCTCAGGTCTATAAGGAAACTTCAGAACTGCATAATCATTTTCCAAGCGGGAGATACGTTAGGTTTTGTTAGGTGGCTGCTTCCGCTAAGCAGGAGCACACTTAGGCTAGTATGTAGTCCTGGATAGCCGACACCAGGAACCTTGCACGATTAATTTCCTAGTTAAGGAAGAAGCTATGGGTAACCTCACGGTACAGATCCTTCGTGTACCACACCATGTGCAGAACCATTTAGACCCACAGACAAAGCTCTTCTTTTCTTTTTTTAAATATCGAATTTGGTTAGATCGCTCAGGTCTTCGTAGAAATATTCTCCTAGATTAATCCTTATGGGACAACGGCGGAGCTCGCACCCCCGAAAAAGCTTAGAGACACCGCCGCATCAGGTCTCTATTGTTCAAGATAAACTGAGGATTGGACAGTAAAGATCCTGATATCGGACTTCCAGTTGCTAAATTCGATATGGAATAGTAGCCTGAACCTTTCTAGGCTTTACTAGAAGTATAGTTGTAAAGTAAGTAGCTTGATAGAGTATCTATGCACTTTGAGTAATGACGTGTGACGTGTGTGAGTACCTACTTAAGAGACGTTCCAAAAACAATGCCTATCCTAGACGGATACAAACACTTTCAGTCATCACAAGTTTCCACTAAGTTAGACTTGACTTTCGTGCTTCAGTTGAGCATATCAAGGCCTACTTGCACCAGCATAGTAAATATGCCTCCTAAGAGACTATTTTAAAAAGTAGAAAGTTAAAGTAGAGCTCACATCTACTACATTTTGCCAGTGTCTTCCAGACTGAGTCACTGACAAATAGGGAGATTCGTAGAGCAATCAAATATGACCCAAAGCTCAAACAGAATATGTCTCCCTGGTTTCCTAGACCATCAAGCCTATCAAAACCATCACTTCGGCAATCGTACAGTCCTATCTTGTGTAGAACAATGCCACAATGAGCTTGCTCGACTTAATTGTAGGTTTCCTCTTACTCTGATGTGCGTTCCAGAGTTGACGAACTGTTTAGGCAAGAGGGAAAAATCTAGCTGGAAGCTGATGCGGTTTTATGACCAACCTTGAGTAGGTTAACCAACATGGGTTCCATTTCAAATTGGTTATCGTAATGCCTTTCAGAAGCCGTCTTCCTCGATAGAAAAGGTATAAACCAAAGTCAACATATCCAATGTTCCAGAAACTCTATGCTCCGACTGAAGACAATCTTTCGTACACCACCCTGCATCCTAAGCATTTCTGCCTCACCGTCTCTCTCTCTAAAATACTCAAGCCTCTGGCGTCAGTTGTGCAAACCGAACTCAATGAAATTTAATATTCTGATACCCAAAAGGGCTGGAGGTCTTGTATGTTTTATTACGTGTTTACTCTTCTCCCACACGCTCCACACCCACACCAATACTTTTACGACCATTAAAATTAAGGGAACAAATCAAAAACTCCTTGTAAAAGGATATTCTCCATGATGGATGTACAATTTGTGTTTCTTCAAACAATTACCAGGGTAGTTGCGAAATGCCATTGACATGAGTGACTATTGCTGTTGCTGCTGCTGCACACAGACGTAATCAATTTACTGTTAAGCAGGATAATTGGAAATATATTGCGATTAATGTTACCAGAGAGACATGTCAAGTCACGTGTCCTTTACTTTTCTTTGTACCCCTTGCATGTAAGCTTGAAAGGATTTCTTACTGTGGGTGGTGGTGGTGGATGCTGGTTGGTAATAATTTTTAATGGAAACAAGGACCAAACATTCCACATTCACTTCTTCACCATTGTTCGGCATGCAAGTATCAATTTTCAGGATTTATTTCCCTTTTTTTTGCTTTCAAATCTCATTGTGATTCGATGGAAAATTCAAAAGACGCACGACTCTTGATTACTCAATCGAAGGAGAGAGAGAGAGTGTGTGTGTGTGTCTAAGAATAGTTGATGATCATACGGGAGCAGCACCACAACAATATATACATCAAAGTGTCAGAAGTGGAACTCAGTTTGATGGATAAATGTTAATGTGGATGCGCGCAGCTGCAATGCACAATGGCATTGGCATCTTCTTTTTTCAATGTAGGCGCCGCGGAATATGCTTTAAATGGCAAATGTAAGCGGCGACGGGTAGGGTTGTCACGATTCTATGAAAATATTCCCCGAGAGTGCAGCTATGTGGGCATGCTTTGAGGTAAGTTATTCAGAATGCGGGAACGCGATTTTGTAAATATTCATGGGAACCAACCATCGACCTATGAAGGTTACACACAAACAGAAGAATGGATGGCGACTGACAGAAGTCATGAGACGTAGATATTCGTGCTGTCATTCTCTGCGTTAGAGGCTGAAACGTGGATAAGCCGAAAATGAACCGAAGTCTAATGCTGCATTTCTCTGACCCTCTGGCTAAGACACGAAAGAAAGAAAGCAGAAAAGGTCCTATTTTAATCTTGATGACCTAAGATCAACGCACAAAGCAAGCCCTCAAACACGGAGATGAGTCATAGATCAATGGCATTTCTTAACCTCACATAATGTGGGTGCAGGCTCGTTATCAGGGCCAGAAATCAATGAGAAGCCATCGAAACTTATCTCAGAGATGGGCGCAAACCAGTATCAAATTTCAAAGAAGAATCACAGGCAAGTAAGCCTCACTGTGAGGAAAGTTGTGACAGATCTTACGAGAAGTCCTACGATTGCTAGGCACACCATTCGACTGACTTATGTCGCTGGTTCCAGAAATACAGTTGAGAAGAGGAGAAAAAACAACGCAAGGTCGAGGAACTAAAGAGATGATACAACTGAACTGAGACTTGTAACTTTTAAAGAAGCAGACAACCCTAGCAACGCAGTAAAAAGCACTTGATTAAGCTGGCCAACCAGTCTGATGCCATCCAGAATTTTAAAACCTAACTACAGTCAAGCTTCACCCAAATCAAGCTCTTGGCTTAGACATTCAAAAAGCTGGACTTTGGAAACGTGCAGAGAATCGGAAGTATCGGCCAACTAATATTGGGAGCACTAGGCACCTTAAAAGACATTAAACTATGAAAGGCTTCAGCTTCCCTAGCACCGTTTACAAAAAAAAGTCACTTAGAATCATCGACGTCGTCTTGTAAGCTTCCTAATCTGTCCGTTGACTGCAAGGTCGCTAATAACAGCGCGGAAAGTTATGAGCTATTACTCGCTAGATTTCTTCTAAATCTCGTCTTCGCCAACCTCGGTGAAACGACATTCGATATCACTAAATGTTCTAGGAAAGCGTCGAGTTGGGGCAACTTAATACTTGAAAATAGACTGTGCACCACTAAGACTAAGCACCACTAGAGAACGGAAGCCAGGCAAAAGGTGATGGAAATTGGTAGCAATGGAATGAAGGCAACAAATCTGACCTGTTGAGGCTCAGCAACGCTGACTTCGAACACAACTAGAGCTTTCTAAAATCGAAAAGTTCTACCAAGCGTTCCAGAGTTACCTGAATTATTATAAGTCAGAGCAAGGCCACGGAGGCAACTTTGGAGTATGCGTGGGAGATGGCACAGCGGCACGCTCGCGGTAGCACGGTTAAACTCATTGGACGGGGGAAGTTCTCGTCTCCCCTCACTCATACATCACCTACTGTAATACTTTTGTTGGTCCCAAATCTAGGTAATAGTACTCAGACTTCGGACGGATATAAAAAGAGATAGGACAGAAGAGAAATGAAAGAGCAGGTCCAACTTGAAGGGCCTGTACCCCTACAGAGCAGCGAGAAGTGGAATAGGAAACTTACTCTAACCTTACTAACCTAGTCCAAACCTTAGCTAACCTTAAACCTTAAGCTCAAACCCTAGCCCAAGCCGGCTCTACTTAAAAACTAGCCTACGCTTTCCCTAACTTTGTCGGTTCTTTCGGCACCAAAGGTTGCTCTATACAGCCGATTTTGTCTTAACGAACTGAATTAGCCAATGCTTGCGATCTGATGTGAGAGATATACTACGTGTAGGTCTATGGGACTCACTAGGTAAATTCCAGCAGAAAATTAATGAATCTCGTTAGATCGGTTCACTGGAAGAAGCTCCTACTGGTTTTGAAGATGAGTCAAGAGACATCCGACTTCTATTCTACAAAATGGCCTGATGGCAACGATATGCATTGAGAAACCAAGGACTTAAGGTCATGTGGAGGCACCTATATTTGAGGCCCAACAGTCTTGGAATTTCCGTTTTCTCATTAAAACAACAACCGATCGAAAGTTGACTCTTGCATATTCTGGTCTTCAGCACCTTCTTACAGACAGAAGGTAAATTTAGAGCGTGTTCAATTTTTAGGCTCATCTCGAAAGCGATCTGCTGAAGGTACGATTCTTTGAGTCCACATTCCCTCAATGCCTTTGTTGTGATTAAACTTGTCATGATTTGACACTGAAGTCAGTCAAATAAACTGAACTCACGCACAATGAGCACACTAATGGTCAACCAAAATCTTTCCCCTCGGAATGCATACACATTTCCTCATAAATGAATTGCGTAACCTAATACCCTCCCTCCGTCATCTATCTCACCCCTCTCCATGGTGTCATAACGGCTGCACCACTATGTTATTGTAAACAATGGTTTATTACAATTTTCTTCCGCCATTATCCCAAAATAATGTCAATATCCTCTTGTGAGCCTATGGGTGTCACAAATAGGTCTCCGATTGCATATAAAACAGTGCATCCTACCGTGACACGAAAACGAAAAACTCCGATAACAACACACTGATGATGATGATGGTGATGATCTATAATGTATCTAACAACAAAGGTTCGTTCTGGAAGCCAGAAAATGATTGAATAATAGATGTAACCCCTAACTACGCCCAGTCAGTCGTGTGTGAACACAACGTTGACGTGTGCCAGTACCAGTGGAAAGAGCAGATGTCAGATACCCTGCACACGCAAGTTAAATTCGATCTAGATGCCCCCCAAAGTGTTGTAGATACTAGTCGTCGTTGTCGTCGTATCCTTTGCATCTGGAATGCATGTGACATGTGACATGGGGTATTCTTCGTCAAAAGTTGAGTAATCCGATCAAAAGTTCATCTCGGTGCATCTGCCAAGCCACCATCGCCATCGTCATCGGTGAAGACAATCAAATTTGGTAAACAATTCACGAGCGCTTTGGAAAATCTGGAGCAACAAACTGTAGTTTGACGGTGATTCCATTCCGTCATCGAATTGAATAAGAAAAGCAGCACAGCAAACATCGGCAGCAATTCCAGGAAACTTCACCTTGTGTCTTCGTCATCGGGAATCATCCCAAAAAAAAAAAAAACACACAAAACCGAGGTGCATCCATAAATAAGCCGCGCAAAGGAATGCTGAGTCTATAGCTGTATAGTGCGGTGGATGTGCCATCTTTTTGTTTCGTGAGAGATCGTAAAGTTTGTGGTATTTTTGTGGTGAAATCCCCGTAAGTTGAGGATCACACACAACAAAAGCAGAGCTTGCCACGAACGAATTTGGAGGAGGAAAGCCAAACACGAGGAAATTTATTGATGATGCCCCTCGTGTGGCCTGACACGGCAAACGTCACCGGCCGAGTGACAAATTGCCGATAATTTCTTGTGAAAAGTTTTATTGATGATAATGAGCTGCCATTAATCATTTAAGAGTTTCGAAACCGTTTATGGGGTGTGGAAAGGAGAATTCACGTGGGAGTGACGGGTGGTCTGGCCTCATTGACAGTGTCAACGAATTTCGGTACTAATTAGCTCGGACGAGGGTTTAGAATAGGCCACGTTATCCATCGAATGAACCATTATCAACTTAAGTCAAGATCAGTAGTGGTCCTTTGGTTTTAGCTTGGTAAATTCTCCGGCTATGAAATATGGACTCCGGTTATAGATTGGAGTAGTCGAAAGCTGTAGAGGGAGCGCCCATGAGCGGGACTGCAAGACAACGCTGAACCAAAAAGACATACAACCAAGGACTGCAGCTGAGAAAAAAGGACTGCCAGAACAGAGTATCAAGAAGGCAGTCTTTTCCCTCAAGGAAAATAAAGAGTTTTGGAATAGAAACAACATCCGGAGACTGTAGACAAAGGCCAAGTGACTGGTGGTTGACTTTAACACTGAATCCAAGTAAGCATAGCCAGTCATCTGCAGACATTCAGACATTCGACAGCAATTAAACGGAGTCGTCGGTTAAAGATCCCTAATACGTTCAATGAAATCCCGGAAAGGTCTGTTTGTGGTCCAAAGCCGAACCCCAAGTATCCCAATGGAAACGAAAATAATAGGAATGTTTACTCTGAGATGTCCCCTTTGGATGTAGCTGAAGACTAGCCTTTACCTCGGCCTTTCCCAGGAGTGGGAGTGCACTTGAACTGAAGTCATCGACTGTAGACGGTTCGGATGATATAATACGTTTATGGGGTGTGGAAAGGAAAACAAGCGTGCGCCTTATAAGGGCAATACATTCTTCAAAAAGATTAGGTATAACTTTTACCAAGACCATTCAGCAATTAGAATGAACTTCAAAAGCTGAAGGGATGTATAATTAGTATGCCTGCCATATAGCTTGTAAAACTTTGACAAACCACATCGACAATCGACCAAATCTTCATACTAAGACTGATCCGGGAAAAGTCTGTCGAATGTCAAACAACAACCATGGCCTAGACTTTGAAGCGAACTATTCCACTCTCCACGCTCTAAGATATGTAACTTGAGCCACTTAAACGTGTCAACATGGAAGATTTCTTTTTCAATAAGCTTCTACAGCTTCTATATTCAGCACAAGAACTTTGAAAACCATATGCCGATCATACCACCTTCTCATATGACACCCTCATAGCGATCTAATCAGTCCTGACACTGTTTAACCACAGCTGCTTTGGTTTGGAAAACACTAAGAGCGAAGAACCCTAACTTCAACGACTTAGCTCTACAGCAACCTTGAAGCTTAACTCAGTAAGCAACTTTGGCAGACTAAGCTTGACTCAGCAAACTTTGATGTTTTAGAGAAAAGCCTGCGATATGGACGGCAATTCTTAAACATCAAACTCCCCACTCACGGAACTTAAAATCTGGCCCAGTCAGTGGTAGGTAACGCTAGACTTAACGAACTACTAAGGCAGGGATTGCAGTTACAGTGCAGGTTAATCTGCTTCCGAAAAACTTCAAGATAGGTACCAAAGAATCGACTAGGAGCCTAGTGCTGTCCTGCGTGTTTCCCTTTCAGAATAGAGCTTTCGGATGAAGTGTAGGAGGCTTGACAGGTCGCCAAAGGGGAGGACTGGTTATTTTGGGAGGAATTGGTAGCATTTTCTCCCAGAAATAATTCGCGAAGACTTCAAGCTTTCTTTTAAAACTGGCTATGGGATAATGGAAAATGAAACCTACGGTTGTGCAGTCCTTAGGTCTGGTTTGGACCAAATCTGTCCAGTGGCATGCTTTGTTGATTGCATCAAGCTTAGATTAAGGCTAATGTGAAGCGAGAAGCATACAATAAGAAGGCAACGTGTTATAGGTGTAGCCACTTGGACAAGATATGATTGGAAGTGGCATGGTGCATGTATGGAACAATTTTGAAATGGAAGGTGAGCAGTGACTATTGAGTCCATGAAGTCTTTTAAGAGCTTTGGGCCACGTTTGTTCAAAGTAAGACATTCTTAGCCTCTTCTTGTAAGTAACAAAGACCTTTTATTGACCCCTATTGCCACTGCTTCTTTTAGGCTTTCGTAGCTAGTGCGTAAGTTGCAGCTTTACCTTGCACATTTGAGAGAAATTTGGTTAGCTCCCTCGTTATGTAGTCAAGATTCTGTAGACAGATACAGAAATAGTCAGTAATAAAATATTCTGACAAGATAGGTCCTGGAAAGAGGTACAAATACTATTCAAACGAAAGTAATCTCATTCCAATTTCTTCCTATGACCACATTCAGACAACATCTTGCCCCAAGAATCACAGCCCAAGAAAATCAAATCCCTTACGGTCGAATAGTTTCTAATGCATTACCCCATCGCATCCAACACCCGTCTGCGTGATCCCTATATGCTCATACCACTTGATGTTAGACGCAATTATGTTACCAAATTTATGTTCACCACATGGATACCGATTCGATTAAAACTCTCAACTCAAGAGCAAAGGAACCACTTTCAAACGAATTACATCATGATTTCGGATGTAAAACGATTAAGACACACGCACAGAAGTTCACTTACAAAACTCATGGGCTTCTTGGAAAACTTAAGCATTCAAGGCACTCAAGGTACTTGAAACGTCTTGTGCTTGATTGAATATAGAATTTTTTTTTTTTATTTAATTGAATCTTGCCAAACGTTTGCCCTTTTTCCCAAAAACCCAGAAATCCTTGCCCACAACCCCTCGATTCGCACTTTAGTGTGTTCGAAAACAAATTAAGGACTTAATGAAGCGGCGGCAGTTTTTAGTTATTCTCCATCTAAACGTCCCGTCGTTACTTATTCCTGGAATCAACGATTAGTCACGTTCGATGAACATGATTCAGAAGTTCTAAATGACACGGGAGTAGTGGTAGATACACTCGATTACAAAGCGTTTGATGGAACAATTCTTTGAAATCGGAGGTTCGTTACGATTTGATCCTTTAATGCAATTTGATACTTTCACAGAGTGTAAGGACTTGTGTTGTTCTAAACGAAAGATAAATGAGTTGTTAGAGGTAGCACCTGAAAGTGATTAGTTTTTTGGCATGGAAACCAGAGCGGAGGTTGAACTCATCAAAGGTGAATGACCTGCTCCAGGAGCAGGAGAATAGGAGATATTTTTACAAGCTTATAGAAAGTGGAAACAAACATTATCACTTCTGACACGTCATCGTAACAATATATCGCACTGAACAGCCGCTTCTAGGTAGAGAACCGTTGAGACTGAGGCAAGCAAAATTTTCAGTCAATTCTCTGAAAGTACATCAAATATGCCTTCCACTTCTGACACCTAATTGACACTTAGTGAGACTTTACCCGATACCTGGTAGTAATAACTACAACTGGAATTTGTAGAGTATTTTCAGCAAGCTAACAAAGATTTTAGGAAAACTCCACTTCTGACACCCACTTCTGACTTCCAGGATGCATTATCCCTCAAACTGGTACCATTGTCTAAAGGTAAGCAGAACATGTCGATTGTTGCTCATTGGAGAGGAAAAAAATATACCACTTCTGACACTTTTCTTCAGCCAGCATCCATTTTGGGAAAAGAGTCAACATTTGTCAACATTTGTCAAACTTCACTTCTGACAGCTTAAGCTACAAATTCTTAAAGCAGCTGTAGTGGCTCAGCTTGAGGTTTGTGACTGATATGTCCTCCCTTATCTAACTTTGGTTTTATAACCCACTGTGATGCACTTTCGACTTTAAAACTAAGACTGATACCAAAAAGCCGCCCACAGTAGCATGGACAGGATAGAGTGAGGTCGGCTTTTAGTTTGATCCTGACAGACTTCCAAGCTTGCTGAAGGCGAAGCTGAGGAGGCAGATGCACTAGATTAAAGAGTCATGCTTAGTTATTGATAAGACCTTGATCATCGCAATCTTGCTTTACGGCGTAGAGGAACGGGACTTTGTCAAAAGTGAATGGTGATGCTTCTGACTGATTCATGAGTAGGATTCTATGATTCATTTACGGACCTGTCTACGTGGACAGGGAAATAAACGGCATCCCATTCTCTGGGTAGGGTATCCTTTCAATTAATCTCGAAGGAAAGCATCACAGTTGGCGCCCACAAGTCGAAGGACTATAGCAGCTTGTTGACCAGTCTTAGCATTGGAACATCACCACTATTCGTCTTCGAAACGAACTGAGAATAAGTTACACACTTTGGGTGGGTAAATCCAGGAATGAGTTGATGACGCTCAACAGTCACGAGCAAGAGATACCAACACTTGAAAAGAAGACGTGTTGGCTAATTTCAACAATGACACACCTTGAGTATAATAACAAGGTTCCCTCAGTTCCTTTCTGACAGAATTCTGTGGTTTCTCCACATCTCTTTACCCTTTACAACAGTTCATTGTCCTTTATCTTCATCATTGTGACAATATCTTGTGTAAATGTGGATAAAAGATTTACAATAGACAGACATCAGGAGCACATCACACGGCAAAGGGTACATTTGTACATATGTCTATCACTCAACAAATCCTCTCCTCTTGACAAGGATAAAATCCTGAAGTGAAAATTTATCATTCTCACATATTCCTCTCACCCTCTGGATACAATACGTGTGCCTTCGTGTAACAAAAGACGGGAAAACCCTTTCGCAATTGGATATTGTCAGACCACTCAAATCGAAACCACAAAACTCTCGGGCCTTAGGAGATTATATCTACGACAACTGAAGGACACTTCTGGCAGCATCTCCGTCTTGAGTAGCAAAAGTGATTAATTAAACGCGTCCTTTCATCGATAAGTGGGCATTGTACCCAAGATTTCAGATACACAAGGCGAATTAAGATAAACCGATACCCGTTGCGGTGTAATCCAATTTCAATGTTAATCCACACAAGAAACTCGTCCAGGATGCACATAAAATTACCATGGACTGCTGGATTGGTCGTAAATTAATCGTTATCACTGTGGTAATTTCTAATTTACGCTTTTTAGGTACCTAATCCTTTTTGGCTGCACACCGACAAATGAACACACACAATGTTGTGCTTGTGATTACAATCAAACGACCGAACGCGTGCCACACCAAGCTAATGACCCAGCAGCACCCGATTTAAACAGGCGGCAACGGCAGGCATATGAAGCACACACGAGACGACGAGAGATAAATATTGAAATGAATCTCAGAGTTTACGTATCTTTTTTTCGCGTTACGATTCGAGACAAAAATTAGAATCGTTACGATGTGCGCACACCGATGACGACATCCATCACGTTCGATGGTCGCACGAATACTGAAAGCCGAAAAGCCGACACAAATGTTGGATGTATCTCGAACGTGGTTCTCCTGCTGATTGCAATGCAACCAAACGTGCTGTACATAGATCCAAGGGCAGAAGCAGAACCGAGCCGGTGTGTTACACAGAGTGCTGCTGCTGCTGCTGTTGGTATTGTGTACTTTTAAAGGATATAGGATCGAGGGTGTATCTGGAAGCGGGAGTATGCGTCAACGCCATGGTCAAGCCAAGCAGAGAACAAAAATTGTCCATCGAAGGTGGTGGAGGAATGTTGGGTTTGTCGATGGGTTACTACACTTGTGGATTGTAAATTGAATGTTGGTTGGTGGTAACGATGTGCCGTTTCTAGTAATGGAAGGTGTGGAAGAAAAGCGCCTAGATTCAACCCAAATGTGTATAATCGAGCTCAAGCTGGTATCATTTCGTACAACAAAGACATATGTACATCCCTTGAACCAGAGGACACATAGTCTATAGAGGTCTAGGAAGATCTCTAGCACATAAAACACTGAGTTTAACCCATAACGAGGTCTGGAGAGTAGCATCATTAGATGAAGAACAAGTCTGCGCTACCAATCCAAACCAATAAATTTAAAATGTTGAATGGAGTCCCGCATGGCTGTGTGCTGTCACCGACACCATTTCCGATGAACAAAATATCGAAGTTTTTCCAAGTATCTACTGACCTCTCGAAAGAAACAGATAGGCCTTGGTAGACAGACCAAGATGGCTCTGACCGAAGTTGAAAGCGTACAAAGCCGTTTTGGTGAATGTTGGTCTGTAAGGTTCCACTAACCTGGGTTTCTACCGGTGCTGCAGGCATACGCAGAAAAGTAAAACTTTGTATGTGCCTTTTGTCAGAAATAGCCATCGTGCTCCGCAACAAGCTTGGAAGAACTGAACTGAAAAAACATACTTAAAGATCTTTCTAAACGAAACTTGGCACGAAGGAATTGGTTTTTCGCGATAACCGTAGTTGTCAAAGGGAACTCATAAATTGGGCTATTAAGATCTATCCTACGACCACTTTGAACCAACTAGGTAAGAGCTTCTAGTCAAGCTGATCTATCGTAATATGGGTTGCATTCATTATGTCAAATAGCAAGAATTTAAAGGAACACTCTTCAAGTTAAGGAATTACCATTCCAACGGAGTGGTGCCTACACATCAGCTCAACTAAGATTTACTAAGACAAAGACTAAATTAAATTGGGAAGAGACTAATCGGATAAACAGCATCAAAGATGTCAAATTGCTAGGAATAGCCAAAGATGGCAAACAGATGTAGAAGAAAGAATATTGAAACGCGAGCACTAATGCAGAAAATAGGTGGGAATGTTGTCCCAGGACCCTGTTTCTATGTTGGCGATACCTATACTCATTTATAGTGCAATAACAAGGGCCAATAGAATACAACTTGTCAAAAACTGAAAAGAATAGCAGAGGCCCTGCAATGAAGTAGAGAAGCCTCTGGAGTGTCTTTCAAATATCTCAGCAAAACAGAGACTCTTCCTTATGTTGATCCACGCCAGTTGCAAAAGAAAGTTTAGCAGCGCTGAATGATCTCAGCAACCCTCTCAGCTCTCCAAAATCTTCCAAACATAAACAGCTCAAGCCCAGCTTAGAAATCATAAGGCACTACCTATTGGAACTAAAAAAAACTGAGCCTTATCGGTGTGTGGACCTGCCGAAATGGCAAATGAAGGATGTCGCTACCTACTAACATACGACCTCCTAGAAAGATACCAGGCATTAAGTTTCAATATAAATTGAGGTTATGCGGCCTAATCTATCAAGACTTAATCCAGAGCGAAACTAGACTGGAAGAGATGCTTTGGGCTGATAATTACCTCGGACTTCATGAGAAAAGGACTAGATTTTCAGTGTTTGAACCGATTTCGGTCCCTGACCCTGACTCTTCACTTTTCTACAAGAAGTTAATAAAAACAGATATTTCCCTTACATCTATGAACACTGCACACTTGGGAAAATAAACCCTTCAGGCAAAACAGTTTCTCCCCCTCTGAGTGTTGTCGTGGTTGGTTGTCGGCATCCAACCACATCGAACATTATTCTCAAACTTCAAACTTGCTTGTGATTACCAGTGTCTTCTTCTCGAAAAAAAGGACCACCTTGCAGGCCTGTTGCTATGTCTACCCCACTACCACCCAGACATGCCTTTTTTTCACCAAACCAAATGTCCTTCCATACGTCATCGCTTAGAGGCACCACATCGAGGTACTTGCACTCGCCTTTTGGGATTTGTTACAATATCTCGAGCGTTTCCACTTAGAAATACTTGTTCAACAAGTTCAAAGCCTCCTTTGACAAAAGAGACCACAAAAAAAAAAAAAAGAAGTTGGTGGCAACGAAATTATAGTAAAGCTTGTGGTTGTCGTTTGATCATTTGAAAACTGGTTTCTGTGCGCCGCACAGCGATATAAACAAATAGATTCGCAGATCTCGCGAAATGGATACATATGTAGATACATCGGTGCTGTGCTGTTCTCTGGCGGTGTGCGATCTCAATCATAATCACGTTTTACGAGAGAGTAAAAGTGCCACACGGAGTAGATATGCGGACCGTGATAAGTAGACTTTTACACTTGGAGTTGTTTTTGTTGTTGCTACTGACAGGACAAGGAGGGGGGAAGTTGCATTATAATTGTGTTAAAATACCCGCATATTGTCCGATTACAGAGACGGTAAATGTCTGAACACAGTCTTTAGAGAATTTTGTTGTGTGGCGGCGACTGATGAAGAAAGAGCTGTGCGAAGGAAACTTTGTGACCTTTTGGCATGTTGAAATGGACAGCTCTTGAGGGCCTTGAGTAGAAACTTCCAATAAAGGCAGAGAGTCAACGTTTGACCATATGTCTTTGAAGAAGGCTGACACTACAAGTGTTTTGTTCAATCAATGTCGAAAATTGGTACTAAAGCAACTGAGGATAGGAAATGAGTGCAAGGCCACCTTTACCTTACACGGTGTAAGAAGCTCAGTGAATCTAAATCTCCTTAATGGCATGCCAAAGGTCTGATGAAGGAATTCAAATGGAATGCAGTCCAGAATCTCTTTGTATTTCGATCGAGATCCTGAGAGATTTCCCAAGATTTGGAAAACATGGCGTGTCACTTTGGAAGTCAAGATTTAAAGGCGAAGAAAGGGATTTTGAGACATGACAGTCACACGTTTGTAGGTTTCTTCCGCAAAGACCGTAGGTTGAAGGCGGCAGAAGCAGAATACATCAGGCAGTCGCTGACTGAAACCGAATTCTTTCCCACAAGTTCAATATCCTACAGATTCATTTCGCCACAGAAGTTACTGGACAGGAGAAGCTAGCTTTCTAAACTGATGGCGCTAAGCCAAAGAGTAGAAGTGGGTTGCTCTTCTATCTGTGAATCAGGCACAGGATTTCGGATTGTTGTTGAGATTTCTGCCCGCCTTAGGTACTATTACCCGTTTCCATGCTTCCGATGTCCCAGAGCTAAGCTGCAACTAAAAAGCTTAGATAGACTGGGTGTTGTGATGTCAGCTCCCTCCTGCAGAAGTGCTGGAAAGATGCCATCCTCACCTGCAGCTTTGAATGGCTTAAAGGAGGAAATTGCCCATTTAACTGTTCAGTCTTTCCTGGACAGTATCCATGTCGCTTTTTCCGTTGTGGAGACGGACTCGTTGTGAGATTATTTATCGCAATTGAACCTGGAAAGTGTGTTCTTAGAAGGAATTCCAGAGTTTCCTTCTTAGTTTGAGTTTGAAGACAGTTCTCTTTGGTAAGTGTACCAAGGGTGACGGATTTGTCAGGTCTCGGCAAAAAGCTGAGAAGCGGTACTGCCTTAAATAAATGCACCTACCATCACTAAGAAGGGATCCCTCTGATAGAAGTTAGTCACAGGGATGCATGGGGAAAGATAGGAGGAGATCGATTTGTTCCATTGATGTTGGAGATATAGCCAGTAAGGACTTTTGGTAGACACTTCATCGACGACGTATACATGAACTAAGGCATTTAGAGCTTAGACGTCTTCAGAAGTGTCCTTAGACCTAACTCCCGATATGCGACGAACGGATGTGTAGGCAACATACTCATAAACCCGATCTTGCAAGCAGATTGTTAATGGGACCCATCAGCATCAATAAATGAATCAACAAAACAGGCTTAGAAGATCTTTAATTGGGCCTCTAAGTCCAAGTTAAACGACAATGTGAATTTTATTGCTTTCAAAAATCCTGACCAGTCCCCACAACTACGCTAAAAGCAAATATAACGGAACGACCCCGCATAAAAGTAATTTTAAAAAATCCAAGGCCAACCAACTCTTCTCCTCATCTGTTGTTTCCCATCAGATAAACTCTCCATATGTATCTCTCTCAGTCTAAAGCTGTCGATTTTTAAATACACCACCGCATGTGAATACAAACATCCTCCCCCCCGACACTCATAATCCAAAATTAGCTTCCTGTTCATTCCAGCTAGAGAGATCCCATTTTTAAATCTAGTCCAGAGTTTTGCTGTATCGAAAATGAATACGCTTTGTCTCTCTTCATCCAGGATGTAGCAGCACAGCAGCACCCTTTCCCAGCTCGCATAACGTATATGAAAGCTACGAACCGAAACCATTTAAACCGTTCGCACCCTGCCACTCCCACTAAACGACAATGTAACCGGATCTCAACGGGTACAATATGAGCGCAATGTCGAGTCCTTGAAAATATTGGCAGGCTTTCCTCTTGTTCCAACTGCGGAACAGCACACACACAAACACACACACACAATCCTCCGAGCAAATATGGAAAATATTTTCCTCTCTCTAGAGTTTCCCGGTTTGAAAAACAACCCCACGAGCGTTTGTCTGGCGATGGTCTGATTTATCCTTTATTCTCTCTGTCCGTGAGTGTGTGTGTGTTTTATTAGGTTTTCGGTGAAACGTTTGTTTATTTGTTTGATGTTGCAAACGCCACCGGACTGGACCGGGGGGTACTACGTCTACCCGGCCATTCGTCCTTCGATGTCGATTATCCTTCGCTTTATTATCGAATCGTAAATATCAGAAGGAAATATTGCGGAACGAATATACGCACACACGCTCTGCATATGTAGACGCGCAAGGGATAGACGAAGGAGTTAGGGATGAATTACCCAACCAAGGGAGGCTGGAGGCGAGAGAGGCACATTCAAAAGTGCTCTTCAATGTCCACTTGAAAGTTTGCTGATCTCCTTCGCTCTCGGGGGATTTAATTACGAAAGTAGTTAGCTCGTCATTACTGTGATTACGATGAATGGAAAATTCCAGGAAATGTTGCAGTTTTTTTTTTTAAGTCACCAGGGGTGACGAACAGTCCTAGTAGTTGGGGATCTTTTTGTGCCAAGAAATTATGAGTTATGTGTCATAATTTGAAGTAAAGTCGTGTTTGCTTGTTAGAAAGTTCGAAATTACTATCCTCAAGGGAGGAAAAGCACTCCATCCGGTAAGGCTTCAGGGGGAACGAGAACTGGCATTGCTCTGCATTTGATGGCGAGATGAATGAATGTGAGGTTTATTAAGTGCTCTTGTTTGCAACTGACAGTTTCCTAGGGAACGAAGGAAGCATGAAAGGAAATTGTCTTCTTCTTTTTTTTTTGGAGGTGGTTAACATCGAAGGATACAAGAATGAAGTGGACTTTTGCCTTCAAAGTTCTCTTATTACTCAATTCATTACAGATGAACAGGATACAAAAGACTATGAAACCATGAACTATGAAAAGGTCCACTTAACCGTGGCGCCATCTATTGCAAGAAGTCTGAAACAACAACGCAAGTATTGAGATAGAAACGGTCAAAATGGGATTAACGATCAAAGAGGGCAAAACTAAATATTTGCTGTCAACAAGAAGGGACACTCAACATAGGCGAATTGGACAGAACGTCACTGTGTACAGCTAAAACTTGGAGGTAGTAAGGGACTTTGTCTACCTTGGCTCTGCTATTACATCTGAAAACGACATCTCATCAGAAATCAAACGAAGAATAACCTCTTGCCAATCGCTGTTTCTTTGGGCTGAGGAGGCAGTTGAAAGGCCCTGTTCCGAACAAGTAGAAAAACTCTGTAGACCTTAATCATCTCAGTCCTGCTCCATGGCGCTAAAGCATGGACTTTATCAAAGGCGGATGAAGGTACCCTTGGTAAATTTTTCGTAAGATATTCGGTCCCGTTTGCATTAAAGGGCTCAGGAGCAGGAGATTCAAAGACAAATTTTACAAGCAGTACAGCGACATCTAACTGGTCAAGGACAACACATTGGCCATTTAAGATGGCTTGGACATGAAGAGCGAATGGACACAAACGCTCCGGCCCAAACAGTCTTCTAATCCAACCCAGAATGACAAGTAGAAGGGGACCTCAACCAACTTGCAGTGCGTTCCTGAAGGCGGTTAGTTAAGGACCAGGCAAACTGGAAAGGCTTGTTGGTTGAGGCCCAGGTTCACCCTGATATGTAGCGCCATCGAAGTAAGCGAGTTTACCACAACAACGTGCAAGCTTCACGATTCATAAGACTAAAGACGCTTCTGCCTATTCATAGTCTTAGGCAGGCTTCTGATTAGCAAGTGTTACGTACGTAGTGATCGTAATGTAGTCATCATTTGACGTTTTGTCAAACTGACCTGTAGGTTGATCTAAGCCTCCATAGGGGGAACATAACGTCGGCGTCACTCCATCCGATTGGTTTACGAACTTTGAGATTACAAAGGACGTTCGATGTCGCAGTTAAGTGGTTACGGAGTTTTTTAATTAGCAGCGTCAGGCATGGGTACATAGAGCTCCATTTTATTTAGCTCACGCTTTAGTTCACCCCGCTCGAAATGAACAAGCATAAGACCAAGGTGTTACTCTGCGCCAAACTTCTTATATGGAACTTGTGGCTTTAATGATGCACTAAAATGCCCAAGGTAAAGAAGAACCTAACCAATAAGCCTTGTAACCAACTTTTTGCGAAACTAGAGGACGACAGTGAACTAAAAACGAAAGCGGTTGAGCTCATCATGCTTGGTTAGAGCTGTCATAAGTAAAGAACAAGCGACGAAAACATATAAATTTAACGCACCCCAAGTTTGGTTTCAGAAACAAAGTTTACTTGGGGGTGGTCGAGTCTTAAATGTAAGTTTAAGCCTAAGTATGTCTAACAGACTTCTAGGGAGAAAATCGAGGCGCTTAGTCATTTGGGAAAGCGTAAGAAAGACAGCTTGATCCAGCTATCCATCTGCAGACATCTACTTATCCTGGCTCAGGAATGAAAATTTACCTCAAAGCTCGAGTCCTCAACAAATTGACTAGCCCTGTTTCTGATATGAAATTCGTCGGCAGGAGAATTCGTTTTCCTCCAATTCTTGTCAACTTTAGGCAGAACTGTCAACATAGGCTTCATGAGTATTTCGGTCACCACCAGCAAGTAAACCCTTTATCAACCCTATCAAAGCTCCGTGCAAATATGAACCACATAGCAATTTGCCATAATTGCTCCAGCGAAACACACTAATTCCCCCAAAAAATTCTACCAAACAGAGGATCAAGGTTAACTGCAACTCCTCGGGCTTGTCATCTCAACACCAAACACGAAACGTGCCCCCCAGTGTGCAGTTCCCAATTGAATTGAAAATTCCGTTCCGGGAATCATTTTTTGGTTAACGCATGCGTTGTTATCCTTGTCTACTGTTGCTGCACTCACAACCCCCGGTAGAGCACACTCCAAAGAAGCATGAGTAGAAAGGATGAAAGGGAAACTTGTTACAAACAAAACACATTTATTTATTAAAGGGGTTATGTTGTGTTTTCTTTCCATCTATCGGGGGTCTGCGGGGCGGCTAGAAACTCGTAGTTGGATTTGGATGGGAATGGTTGCTATCCTACGCGTGCTTTATTCTCGCCAGACTAAGCATGAGCTCTTTCGGGATTCGTTTTTTTGCTCAGCAGATGTAACTATGACAATGAGACAATAGGAACGATGTGTTGTTGGTTGTTTTAGTGTTACAACGACGTAAGGACATGGAAATTTGTTCACCTACTGTGTGTGCTATGATGTGGACGCAGTGTGAGATGCTTTTAATTTTTTTGTCGCGAAAGACTCTGGGAATAGATGCAACGGGTTTGCATTTTGCATTTGTAATTTGAATATTCAAAGGTAAGGTGTCCTGGTTGCAGATTGATGAAAGGAGTCGTGTGTTTGTTTGTGCTTTGATAAGTCTGAAACGGCTGATTCGAATTTTTTAAAATCTTATGCGATAAGTAGAGGAGATAGGTGAGATTGTTTTAGAAGGATGCAAATGATACCTTGTTAGTTTTTTCAAGACGGAAGACTCAATTTGGAGAGAAAAGTCAGTTTCGGTCACGATTTTGACGAAATTTCGATTTGAAACTAATTCTGAATGGATAGGAAGGCGGTAGAAGTCCCATTAATTCTGCTTGATATACCTAAACTAAGTCCGTCGATGCTACCGATTTGCGAAATGTTTCCATTCGCCTTTAAGAAGAGCTCAACGCTGAAAAGTAGAGACCAGAGGTTCCCAATGTTTTTAAGTCGCGGAACACTTTTCAGTAAAAAGATTTCGTCGCGGATCACCTACATACATGCGTGTGCACATATTACACAGAAATATTAGCCGAAGCAGACCAACCCAGATGCCCTCAGGATTTATCCGTAGTTCCTCGTGTCAACGCTTAAAATATATTTGCTCCAGCCTCTGGGTTTGAATCCAGTGGCAGGCCGAAATATCATTTCTTCAGCTAGCCACTGCCAAACATTCACATAGATGTTTTTATATCCTGTGGGCAGCACTACTACTTACTTGACTTGTTTGCATTTTGCTGTGCTTTTGCACCACAGATATTCATTCGTGGCCCACTTATCGATCATGTCCTCCATCTTTCTTAAACCATGGGCAGCGAATGGTTTAAGATCCAGAAATTCAAAGACTGACACCTACGTGTTCCGGTTGTACGCTTTTTTATTTCCTTCAATACCTACATGTTCCCTCTTCTAAACCAGTATCAAGTCATTTCAAATTACATAGTCCTTGAATTTTTGAACCCAGTCCATTGCCATATCTGACACTCTGACACTTTTCCGATTGTGAAGACGATAAGATGTACCTAGGTCTGCTGAGGATAATACTTTTCAGGTTCCGCCTCGAAACAAACGAGGTAAAGAAGATTAAGTTTCATCTATCTGATGAAACCTTCACAAGGACTCCATCAAAATTGATAAGTTGGTAGCTTCTGCTTACTGAGCCATCACCTGCCAAAGGAGTGGAAAAACAACGATACGAGGAGTTGAATCACCGACGAGCTGACAAGTGGTCAGGGCTTGGGCCAGAATCAACTGCGCTCCAGTGTTGCCAATTGGTATTTTGTGATGAATAGAGAAAAGGAAAAGCACCATTCGAAATGGTATTCCACAAGGTTGTGTGCTGTTACCATTCCATTTTTTAGTAGTTGTAAGAAACGACGCGACGGTTGGGTACTGTATAAATAGGGTAGGCACTAATTGTTCCTACACATCAATTGTGCTTATTTTACCTCCAAGTAGGAACCAACGGGTACTGCTCGATGTCCATCTAGACTCGACTTGCTGGAGCAGCACAATAATCGGGACAACGGATGCGTTTTCCAGATGGAACCAACGCTGAAGAAAAATCCCGGAACAAAACAAATAAGACCTTATCTGGGTTACTCCGACATATTTGGAGATAAGGTCGGTATGGATTTCTGAGACTTAGTCTGGGTCTTAGAAAAGAGATAGTGACGGATGAGTCCTTAATGGACCAACGGCAGCGCTCACATCCCCGAACGGATTTTGGCTTCGGTCTAACCGACCCCTCGTCCTAGGGGTTTCTATAATGGAACTGGCCCTCCAGGTTGGGGGTTGTGCCGCCGCAGTGCCATTGAAAACATCTCTAGTTACGAAGCAACAATAAGCCTCGGATATGGACGGATCTACTGTTGATAACCCTAGCATAGACGGTGAGTGGAGAAGGAGATACAATGACGAGCTGTACGGGCTATATATCGACGTCGACTTAGCTAGAAAAGTGAAAGTCCAAAGACTGAGGTGGCTGGGTCATGTAGAGCGGATGGACACCAATGTTTCGGTCCGAAAAATCTTCGAATTTGCCGTAGAGGACGACCGCGGGACGTGGCGCACGCAAGTAGAGGAAGACCTCAACCATCTTAGCGTGCGAAACTGGAGGCAGCTAGCTAAAGATCGAGCTAGCTAGAAACGCTTGTTGGTTGAAGCATCCCGGAATATAGCGCCACCTTCAGTAAGTTACAAACGACGTTCCAATATGCAGAACTTTGTTGACGGAAAAGTTGTGGAATCCATCGGAGCCTTACAAACACTTGCTCGACAAAAGCTTCAGAAATCATAATCTTGCATTTTTTCGTATGACGATGATAGCAAACAAAAGAAAGAATGGCAGTGGATATGCGACAGCTGTATAGGTAGCAATGGTATCTAATCTACGATGGAAAAAAAGAGGGTTGAACTTGAAAGACATGTCGCAGGTTGACGCAGCCTATAAGGGGGACAAAATCAATCACTGTAAAGACACTTCTATTTAAAACAGCACCGTAGCTACTTAAATTGATGCATTCCAGTCCTTGTTAGATGAAAAAATTAATCTAAATTCCTTTCCTGTCGCTTCTCAACCGTAAACAGACATTTAAAACAGCTGTAGACAAACAGCACTTATCTCTGCAGGGAGCCCTATACTTTTGCATTTCTTCGCCTACTGCAAAAGCTAAGTGGAGGAACCCCCTTTCAAACTACAAAGACATCAAAACCCCCCTCCTTGGGATAGATCTTTAAATTCAAATCACCATAACCGCCTTCCTTTTGACTTGACGTGTTTTTTTTACAAATGTGGGCTTGATATGATATATTCCCTGTCGTCACAGTTGGAGGTTTGGTTTCGTTCCGTTTCCCTTTCCTTTTGGGGTTTTCCCCCTATTTCCACGCAGGAAATATGAATAACAAATCGTTAAAATCAAAAAAACGTTTTACATGCATCATCCCTTATCTGGCAAAACACTCAATTATCCGTTTTCTTAAAGATTCAACCTGCACAGCAAGGGGATGCGATGCGGAGTCTCCCACCCGCAAAAAAAAAGTCGGATAAGTTTCTATGACTCCGACAAAGGAAAAGGAAAAGTTTCCAATTGTCATGCAACCCTAGACGGTTACCGGCAACCGACAAAACCCCGGCAAAGATACCTATTTCAGACCATTAACTACCAAGGCAAGGCAGCTGCTCTTTACACTACCAAAAGTCAAGGGGAGCCTGATGAGGCTGACTGCGACTAAAGCGAATTTTCGCAATAAATCTGTGCGCTCTGACTTGTCTCCCACAGAAAATACAAAACAAAACGAAAAAAGAAAAATGCCAAACGCAACACGATTTAAGGGTTGAATTGCAGACTCAAATCCATGACAACCCTTTCCCAACATTCGACTGCGAAAGGAGATGATGAAAATAATTGAAAACTTAAAAAGGAATGGCATCCCGAACCCAATCTCCGATGCCAATCAACGGACAACACAATCTGATGTCATAGAGATGTCAAAATGCTTGTGTGCATCGAATCCAATTTGACAAGTTGCCACTGACAAATGCATCGTCATAACCGCCAACAGACACTGACATCGTTGGTAAAACATGAAAGGGGATGATGGCAAAGGACTCCACCCTCCATTAGCCAGTTGTTGCCGGAATTTTGCTGCCGTAAATAATGGGCGGCATGTGTGCTTTAAACACTGGCATTGACATTTTTATATGACTTTCACTTATGGGATGCATATTGGATTGTATATGTACGTTGGTGTGTGTGTGTTTGGTATATGGATGTGCTTTGTTGTACGCCGGGGGGGATGATTTAAATCACATGTTGTGTATGTACTCGTGGTTGTTTTCGAGAGCCGTTCAACATGAGGAGTGTCCTTAAGTGGTGACCAAATTCCGGGGTACTGACAATTTTCTCTTTCAGTCTGGGGGAGCAGAGCTGTGTGTATCTGTTTCTGCAGTTTGTGGTTTTTGAAAGATAAGAAGACGGTTGGGAAGTTGATACTGAAAACGGCAATAAAGCATCAAGGGTGTTGGAAGAAACACTTGAAGGGATTTTAGGGGAGATTTCAATTCAAAGTAGGTGAACGAAAGGAAACCGGTTAAACACTTGGAGGATGTTTTTGATACTAGTTGCATCTATCAGAGGTATAACGAAAGAATGCAGATGAAATGCTCCAAGGGATTTAAAGAAAGATAAGCTTTACGGACGGGGAAACGCCAAAAAATGGCAAACATCTGATAAACTGAAGATCTAAAAAGTGCCCTGTGTCGGAGGGAACAACTGGTAAAGCCCCACTTTATGGTACGATTGGTCCGACTTAATCGGTTTCTTGATCCAGCACTTATTACCTGAACATTTTTAACTTCGGCTTTAACCGTCCAATGGTTTTCATTTTTTTTTTTTCAAAGTACAAAACCAACAAACAAAATCTAAAAAGTGGCATCACTCGACAAGATTTATACCAAACAACACGGTTCGAACATAACACTTTTGATAGTAAAGACACAATCCAGGGTTGTTACAGAAAACTGTCCGACAAATATTTATAACAGTCACCTTCTAATAGTTTTTTTCCTTTAACATTCAATGTTTAGAACCACTGCAGTGCAGACATAACCCAGCGATACTCAAATAAGTGTGTACAACAACCATATTTTTATACCAAATAAGAACCACTGTAGCGAATGCAACAAACCATTCATGTCAAACTGTTATAAAATTAAATATTTAAAACTAATTGTATTCCCTTACCGATTTGTCATGGCGTCATTTCCGTTTTGCACTGTCTGAGCCGGTATCACATTCGCATTCGTCGTCGACTGGTTTTGATTGTTTGCGGGTGTAACTTGTTGCTGCTGTTGCGGTTGATGATGGATTTCAGCTTTTATTGAACCGGTTAAACTTTTCGATTGTTTCGATTGTTGCTTGTATCGGCTAAGTGCAAAAAATAAAGCAAGTACAGCTTTCAATCGACCCGCACAGATGTCGTTTGTGGTGATTGTTTCCAAACCACTGACTGCTTGGGTCCGAAGGACATTCAGACAGGAATTTACGTTGTCGTACTGAAAATAAAGAAGAATTCGTTGTAGTTGTTGGATAGATAAAATCATTTTTGATATATTTGTGGGTTAGTTCCGTCACTATACATCATGAGTGAGCTAAGGGTGTTCGAATTTTAAATAGAATTGAGTGACCTTCATTAAGAAGGAGAAACTATCAGGGTAGCCGACAGGAATCTGTTTGAGCGCCATCTGTGGCTTTAAAACATGACTTCTTGTGGTTTCGAGCGTTGTTATTGCAGTGGGTGCTAGGGCATCCAGATATTCCAGGGAACTGTAAGACAACTTTATGGAATAGACTATACCCATGCTACCAGATAAAGGGTATACCGATCGCTACATGTAAACATAAGTTCAAGCTATATTCTATAAAGAGAACCAATTCTAGGTAAGTGGAGGTTTGGCCGCGGCTGGATCCGAAACGTTCTAAGAATTTAATTTCCCTCAACAGATCGCATATAAGATCCATAATAGGTGTCATCACGGGACACTGTCTATTAAGCAATCATGCAACAAGGCTTGGCGTTCATTCAAACGGTTTTTTGTAGCTGCATGGACCTTCTTTGTAGCTGCACAGCTCTCTCCCGCAATAGAAGGCTCCACCCAGGAGAATTCTTCTTTAACGACTTAGACGATGTGATAAACACAGATCGCTTCGCTTCATTAAGAGCTCCAATTAGTTCCACAAGTAGGTAAAGAGACTTCTCCTGATGCATGTGGTGTCACAATGCACTTTTACTGGTCTAAGTGCGCTGACAACAATTGGCAACCACTTCAACCTAACCGAACCTAACTGCTGTAAACTGAAAGCACTCCCCAAGTGGGTTTAAACACGATGCTTCATCTTTTGCCACTGAACCTCCTCATTAGAAGTACTTTGCCTTTGATTCCTGGAAACCCCTCAATGGCGAATACAGGGACAGGAGCTGATCATTCTAGCATATCTTAGGCTGAAAACTTTGGCATCTTCAACTCTTTGACTAGTTCTGAACAAAAAGGCAACAAAGCCGAACGTCTTAATCCTGAGAGAGGCACAATATGTAGATACTGATGGGACACTGCACCAATGACAGAATGGCCCACATCACGAATACAAAGATGAGCAAGACCAAGAATCTATAAGAACCGTGTCCAATGCGATTCACCTGAACTTCAGAGACAGAAGGAGCATTTTTTGAGGAACTAAATAGTCTAAAAGAGCTAAGAATCTCAGATTGATTTTGAGGGAATGATGTTAAAAGCGATACAATGAGCCCTTTTAGGCCGTCATGCCACTCGAAAAAGGTAATACAGTCTTCAACTCTAGGGAAAGCCTTGAGAACTGACTGTTGTAAGTCGTCCGAAGAGAGGACTCCTGGAAAAATGATCGTACGGTTTGCTCTAGTGAATAGAAAGAACGTCGAAGACTGTAAGCTGGTGGGCTGAATTAAGGAAATCATCTAATCTCTCCGATGGAAATGATAGAAATTACACTAGAATGCAATAAGGATTGAATGATTGAAAAGGGATAAACGAGACTCCGTTAGCGTGCTAAGAGGACCTTTTTGAGACGGAAATCTTCAAAGAAGTCGACAAATTGTCGTTCAAGCATGACCCACAAAGGTATGTAGGTAACTAGATGTTGCTGCGGTCGATAAGGACGAGAGAAATGGTTTAAATTTAAAGTTGTGTTCAACGTTTAAGATGGTTTCTCTAGATCATAATAGGCACAAAAAGCTTCCTCAGTCACTTAGGATGATCTACGGTAAGACTACGTCTTGTGAGCTCTTTACGTGATCGAAGGCTAAGTACATTAGGCTGTGAAGCTACTTCTAACTTGACTTTTTTGATACCGATTATTCTCTGCCTCTGAGTCAGAAGACAGTTGACGGTTCCTGAAAGAGGTACTGTCGTTAACTAAGGATCAGAGTTGGGACTTGTAGGTCCCGGACATTAATCCGAGTAAAACCGAACTGATGCTTTTTACCATCAAGAACACAATACCGACTTTGAAGCTTCCATGCCTTAACAATCAAACACTCACTCTATCCCCCAGTGCAAGGCATCTTGGCGTCATACTTGACCCCAAGCTCAACTGGAAACTCAACATAGAAAACAGAATAAAGAAGGCATGCGTCGCTTCTACGCCTGTAGTAAGACCTTTGGCAAAAGGTGGGGACTTAAACCTAAGATGGTTCTCTGGATGTACACTGCCGTAGTTCGTCCAATCCTCACCTATGGGTCTCTCGTGTGGTGGCTCGCCTTAAGTTATGCTTAAAACATCACAAAACTTAGAAGAGTCCAACGAACAGCTGGTATTGGGACTACAGGAACAATTCGTTCGAGCCCGTCAGAAGTTCTTAACGTGCTCCTCCATATCCTTCCCCTGGACTTGCACATCAAATACATCGTCTCGTGTAGTGCTATCAGACTCTGAGAATCTGGGCTTAGGTTCTCTAAACCCTATGGCCACAGTAAGGCTCTTGACCTGCTGCCTAAGGATCCACGCTACTTGTGTCTCTAGCAGGTTCACCAGATTCAACCACTTCTATCTACCTACCTACCTAGGTCCCGGATCTGAAGCAAATAAGCTCTCTGTAGCTAAGATCTATCGCGTGAGAATTGGGGTGAGATGTACTACTACTTTCTCTGTCAAACCTTGTCAAACTGACCTTCCTTTCGGACCATGTAACATCATATTCTTGCCGTGTACTCGTCTACGCGCTAAAATATGAAAAAAGCTGATACACTAGTCAGGGGAAGGTTAAAGAGGATCGAGCACGATCCTTTGATTGAAGAAGCCATTTAAGTGCTTCAAACGCCTGAAAATCCATCCAAAATTCTTTGATCTGACACATCTAAGCGACATTCTTACTCATCAATCCCTACCCCGAGCATCTATCCCATCACAATGCAAGACCCCAACACTCTTCTCTTCTTCTCTGATTCATTCATCGCTTATCAATTGATTTCTTATTATAGACCCATCACATCTAAGTCGTTTGTTACACTTCCTCACCCAAAAGGTCGCCCGCAGATCGATTTCTTTTAATCGTAAAACGGGACGACATCCAACACTCCAGAGAGAGAGAGAGAGAAAGAGTGTCTCTGCCTGATAGCTTTTCAATTCCAATAAAAACAAAGAAGTCATCACCGAAGAAGAATACACATTCGAAAGCCATAAATTTAGTTCAGAATACCGTGCACAACCATGACACACTCCGCGGACGCACTAGACAGAATCTCATCCTTCACTTCGATCCTCACATCTGTGACTAATTTTATAACTTCACCAGTCCCGATGGGAACAAGTGGAACTGCAATCTTTGTCTTTACGGCCTTCGTTCTGTAGATACAGATGGATCCCCATAGATAGATAGACAGTCGGACAAATAGAATGCAAATTGAATAATTTTCAACAAAAACACAGTGGTGGGCTGCTACTGCCGAACATGACTTCAGTTCAAGTTCATTCATCAAACAATTTTAGTGTGGTCTCCGTGGAGTCTTTTTATGGGAGTCTAGCTTTAATTGAGACGTTTTGTCTTCGACATGTGTCGGAGAAGTCAACCTAATGAAGAACTTTTTTATTGGCTATAAGACATACATACTTGTATCTTGTTTCTCTTGTTATGACCTCATTTCAATTGTGTTTATGAAATAATCGTGCACACACACCAACACCATAGACAGGCACAAGTAATTCAATAGACTGCGTGCAAGCTTATTAGGTAACAATGGATATGAAAATAAAAAAGATACAAACGTATCTTTTCATATTATATTGCTGCACTTCTATGAAAGGTAATTGAGAACAATAAAAGAAAAAACGGGATTCCAACCAATGTGTCATGCAATCAATCTGTGTTTTGTGTTAGGTATTTGATGTGTTCTATGAACAAAAGGTGGAAGAAAATTGGGGCACATTGGTGTGGAGTAAACAATCAATGCTTCCCGATATCGATAACCATCGTTTCATCGATCATTCTTTGACGTGAGGTAAGTGCCTGATTAGGTGTGAGCTTACAACCTTAAACAATCTGTTAAAAGTTTGAAATTGTACATTGAAGGGGTCTATGTGAACTTCTTGTCTTTCATCATTATTTTGCTTGACCGGGAGTTGAAAGTATTTGTCGAGGATGACCAATTGTTTCCCTCAGTGTGTCGGACTCTTATCAACTCACTTCACTTCACTTTTCCGTCCCTCTGTCCCGTCTAATCCGCGACGTTTCCAATCATTGGCGGATGATGAACAGGCCGACTCACTGGCAAAAGATGGCGCGTCAACAATATTCATTAAAGCCGAACCCTTCTGTGGGGTAAGCAAATCACATTCCAGCTGTCAGCTCAGCTCCTCAGACAAGACCAATATGCTTGCTGCACACTTTGCAACTAGCTCAATGCTCCCAGATTGCGCTTTGTCTCCGCCTGTACTCGACAGCGTCGAATTCTCTATAGGACAAGACCACTGTCGCACTCATATAGTTGCAGGAGTACAAAGAGGCTTCAACATTTGCAAATCCGCTGCTCTAGATAGTATTCCACCCATAGTTCTGAAGAGGTGTTCCTCCACGTTGGCAAAACCACTGCGTAAGCTTTTCCATCTGTCTCTGGTCTATTTCCGAGTACATAAATGGAAAACTGCATTTGTCCCGCCCGCGCCGAAAAAATGCTAATCTTCTTCTCCCTCCAACTATTGACCCGTTGCATTTATGTCCCTTCTTTCAAAGGTCATGGACACGCTTATAATAGCCAACTTATGAAGTATCTTGACTCACGAAAACTCCTCAATGACCGGCAGTACGATTTCCGCAGCAACAGGTCCATTGGTGAATTGATGGCTTATCTCACCGAGAAGTGGACAGAATCTCTACATCAACTTGGTATAAGTAAGATTGTTGCGTTTGATATTTCAAAAGCATTTGACAGAGTTTGGCACCAAGTAGTAGTGGAACGGTAGTATATTTCAAACTCATTAAATTCCTACCTTGACAGCATAATAATTCGACAAATAAAGTGGAACGTTATGCTTCCAAAACTCAATGCATCCTTCTGTCTCTTAAGCGAAACCCAAACCTCGAACCAATATCCATGAATGGTACCTACATCGCCGAAGCCGAAAAACTTTCCATCCTCGATATGTGTGTTAATAACGGTCTTCATTGGAACGACTACATTTTTTTATTTTTTATAATTCACTAGCGCTAAAGGGGTTATGAATACCCTTATGATGCTATTCGCACAGCGCTAGTGTTGGTGTAGTGATTTTGAAGCTCAGGTGATAGGGTAACGGCTCTAGTCGTCGGCCACCTAACTTTTTTTTTCACTTTGCTCTTCTCCAGTTACTAAAGTATTTGATGGAAAATGTTTAAATAAAATTTTATTGAATGTCGAAACAAATATTAATAAATAAAAAAGAGAATTTTTAATTAAATCCTCACTGTTTTCAAGAAACTACCAAATTAATGAAAAAAGTCATATTGCGCTAGTGGTCGGCCGTCAAATTTTAGTGGTCGGCCATAAAAGTTCTAGTGGTCGGCCAGGTCCAATCAATCAATGAAAAAGAACATATTCAATGATCATTTAAGGGTTAATTTGAAAGCAAAACATTTAATAAATAATATTTTATAATTTTTAGTCTAAACTTCCCTCTAGGTTGTTTCTGTTTAAGAAGCTTCTTGGCCAGACATTCTTCCTTCTGCTGTAATAGAGCTTACTGTTCCAGTTGTGTTTACTGCTCTTTGTTCAAAAAAATTTCCCTCCGACCTTGTGAGGATATAGCACTTGGAGAACTTGTAGAGTCTTCGGATTTCCTCTTGCTTTCAAAGCCAATTGGTTTGGGATAAAATAGGTGGGTCGCTAGTGCATGTGATACGTCAAAAGCGAGATTATTGATATGGCATTTTCCTCCTCTTCATTGTCAGGTCTTTCTTCTGGAATGTAGTCTGGTTCTCCTTGTATATGTTCTTCTGAGGTGTGGGTTAACTCCTTTTGAGCAGGAATGATTTCCTTCGGATCGCTTATTGGCTCTGCTGGCAAATGAGGTTGAACTTCTGGAACATTAGATGAACTTTCCGGGTTGCGGGCCAAATCTTCTCGAAAGCCTACTAGATCTTCCAACAAATGAGCTTGCTCTCCTAAAATATTAGATGCCTCCTCTAGGATGTGAGCCAATTCTTCGTCAGATATGTGTTTTGGAGAGCAAGATGATACATTTGGTATGGTTGATGCTTCAGTTATAACTTTAACTATGTCATCAGGATTCAGTCCGCATTCACGAAATTTTGAGGACAACTTCAAAATAACCTCAGCGGCAATTTTATAAATTTGAAATCGAAGTAAATAAGACAAATAGGCCGATACCAATCCCAATAAGCTTCAGCGGCCGAACACTAGCTTCGTTATTTCAATAATCGGCCGTCAGTGCGCCGACAACTTTAGTACCTGGCCGAGCACTAGAATTTCTCAAACATTTGTTTGCTTAACGGTGAAATCAGAGAAATTCATTAATAAACTTTCAATATTGTACGTCAAAAGATAAATTTAAGCTGTAGTGCATTTGTTTAGTGCTCGGCCATCCCAGGCCGAGGACTGAAATTCGCATTAAATTGGGTGCTAGTAGTCGGCCACCCCATTATTTACACTGATATTAATATTTTGTAATCTTTGCACCACCAAATACATACCTTATGCTTTTAAGATCAATACAAATTCATTTAAATGTTATCTTCCAAACATATTGTACCATAAATTAACACTTTTGTAAATACGAACTGCTAAAAAAAAAAACAAGAAATCACCACGTTTTTACACTTTTGCAAATGCGCACTGACTGATGTGTATCTACCAGCTGCAGTATTTGCGTAATAATATCAAATTTAAGGGTAGATGTGTAGGACATGTATCTGCTTGTATCTGCATCTTCACATTAAGAAAATTCCTAACGGTATTTATATTACATGAAGAAAAGTGTTAAAGTGGCCGTTACCCTATAAGGTTTCGGTCTTTTTGCTCCGAGGGTGGTGTCCAAAATGACTGGGGAAAATCTTATTAGTACTGTTGCCATTGCTTTATAATTCGCAATAATTCTTTCGAACATCCCGATATCATTAGTACGGTCAACATTTTCAAGTGTTATGCCTATGCAGTAGAGTTGACGTCAGCTTTTTTCGCAGTTGATCGACTTTTTTTCTTTTTTTTTTTTAACATCGGGATTCGAACCTGGAACCTTCAGCGTGACAAGCGATGATGCAACCACTACACCACGGCCACCCCTCGATGTCACCAAGAACGCTTCTCCGCTCCAGCGTTGTATGCTAATCCCTTTGGCTTCCCCTGTTGCCTTCCTCTCCGTTGTCAGGAGATCGATGAGGATCACTGCCCCAACCGGTGGTTCTGACACTGTTCGGTGGGAGCTCGCCACCTGAAGAACAACTCTATGTTGAACACTTGCTTTCTTTATATTTCTTGGTTGAGCACATAAGCCCAGGTCTCACAGTCATATAAAAGGATAGAATGCCGACTTGCTTTTGTCGTAACTTCTGACACCGAACTTCGTAAATAGCGCCACCATATGGCCACCATATTCCACTTCTTACACCTTTTTGTGAAAATATCCCACTACCAGATCTTACTTGAATCCATTTGGTTTGCTATCCTGTCATATCCTATTACTTATGCCACTGGAATAGACAAACATTAATTCGACAGTCCACCTTGTGTGTTAGTGTGGGTGACTATAAATACAAAATAAATATTAACCGCCACTTTAATCCTATTTATACCACTCCCAGGGCGAAACCATACATAATTCGCGTTTATGCCTTTATTCATTAAACACAAGACAGACAACCGCTACACAAGCCTCTTTGGGGACGTAATGTATTTCAATTTCAACCGCACAACAGCGGTACAATAAAATATAATTTACTACACTTACTACCGACTGCGGCGTATCGTCGCCATTGCCACAATTGCCGCCCAATCACCCACCAGAGTATCGTTTTCCACCTCCACAAAGCAATTGACATCCGAGAGTATCATTTGCTCACCATCTGCGACTGCCTTGAGCTACCACCTACTAACTAACAATGCCACCAACCATGAAGGAATCTCTGGTACAAAGTTGTCCATCCATCCACGGGATGAAGAGCAAATTTCGCTGACCACCACAGAAATATGATTTTTCCTTCTTCGATTGTTCTATTGCCTCGTCGATGTCGATGTCCTTTTATTTTCCCATCAGTGTCAAGTGCCACCGAGATAATCGTCGCAAGAAATGAAAGAATGAAAATATTTATGAAATGAGAGATTCCTTCGCCAGGGAAGTGCTGATGGAAGTGGATTCCCGTCCTCAGAAACAAAACCACAATCGAAGACGATTAAATTTTATTGATTTCAATGAGGATTCAGGATATTGACCACGAATTCGACCAACCAGAGGGCGTTCAATTGAAATATGGAATGTGACTGACTAAGACTGAGACTAAAGATAAGAGAGTATACTCCTGTCGAGCTTTAGAAACTTTTCAATTACGATCCGATGAGGGACAACAATCCATGGATGCATGTTTGCAATGGTACTTCGTAGAGCGTATACCGGTTATTGGTTTATGTTGGGATTATTGGGAATCCTCGTCTGGATGGAAGAATGCGTATGAGTCTAACGTGTGGTATTTGAGGCGAGACGGAGCCCCCCTTTACCGACTACAGTTTCATTGTCTCGTTGATGTGTTAAATTGTTTTGTAGACTGGAAGACGCCCATACCATCATCAATTGTTGATGTTATCCGTCTTTATTAAATCCCGTGATGTGTTTGGATGGACTGACCATTCGAAGTCATTCAAATGTGTAAGGATTCAATCAGAGTGAGGACATGTGATGAACCAGTGGACGGAAGACTACTGGTTACATACTTCTTCTTTAAATCCTTGAGGCCGACTTTCGAAACCATTTTTTTCTCCAGAGCTTCTATTGTGTTCACTGGCTCAAGAACCAGTGCAAGTTAAACTACTTGGTCTAGTGCTTAATTTTATGTAACGAGCCTTTATTAAGTGTTCTCTGTTGAGTATGCCTTTGTTAAGGCCTTCGCTGACACCATGGACACCAACGCTCCGGCCCCAAGAGTTTTTGAATCCAACCCGGAGGGACAACGCATTAGTAAAAGGGGACCTCAAACTACTTGGAGTGCGTACCTGGAGGCGGTTAGCTGAGGACCAGGCTTGTTGGTTGAGGCCAAGGCTCCTCCCAAAACTGTAGCGCCACCTAAATAAGTAAGTAAGTGGACGATTGGAGGAGATGGATTAAGCTGTCTTGCACATCTTATGTTGTCCTTACCACCATTCATGGCAAACCCTCATGCTGGCAACTCAAGGCGTAAAAAACGGTTTTAACTCGGCCAGGTAGAGTGATATGCTGAAAGCCTTAGAGAACACTTTCGACGTACCACAACATCTCCTACGAATGATGAAGAATAACCTAAGAGACAGTCAGTATATCATTGTCACCACAGAGGGAACGGGAACGGGGAAATTACAGTGAGTGCTCAATCCTAAGACCCTACTTGTGGGATATTTCTTGCGATGGAATCCTTAGAATAGGAAGAGATGACCGAAAATACATATCTCATCGACACAGTGACAGTGATCAACGCACGATACACCGAAGATGCCCAAAAACGGCTTAACAACATCATGAGACGCTTTTAGTCCTGGATGCAAGACCATGGACTTAGCCTAGTAACAGAGAAGATAGTGGCAGTTCCGGTGTTAGTTTGCTTGAAGATGGAGAAGGTTTACTCCGAAAGAGTCTGACACACTGGAGGAATTTCCAATCACCATTTAATTATGAAAGAACGCTTCAAATATGACCTTGACTCATCATTTAATGCCCTACAAGGGGTGACGGATTGTTAGCAGCAGTAAAGAGACAGCACTGACTTTTGCTACTGCTATAAGAGCTCCTTCAAATTTTGTGAACTAAAAAGATTGTCACAAGTGTCACAAAAGACATGACTATTTGGCACCCCATTGTTGCACACGAAAGGGTTCGAGAGTCAAGCTTAAGTTGAGTAAGTGATGCATAACTGGAAATCTCAGTTGAACCGAAGTAAGGCATAAAACTGCACAAGACACGAAGAGGCTAAGCTCTTGATTTTGAGTTCTGTGTACTGTTCCAATCAGTTCCGGCAAATGATTCCTGCGAGTAGAGCGGAGTTCTTGATAGAGTGACTTAAAGGGCTGATATAAATAGTCAAAGCTTGGCGCAACATCAGAATTGAGGCATCCAATGTCTGAAATGCCTGAATTGCTTGCACCGACAAACTTTTAAAGCTTCATCAACAACGAAGACATACCTTCTGGCAGTTCAACTGAACCCAAATAGCACTAGGATGTGACTTTTATTACGACTCGTGTGACCGGGTTGATGCCGTGTGTATTGAAGATGTGAAACAGGCGGTGCCCGGATCCAGCCTGTGGAGTTTTGTAAACGGATTAGATCTCGTGTCTCTTTACCCGAGATGTCGTTATGGTCGTCGAAGAATGGTTGGTTTAGTGCACGCAGTCTGGCACTTGCTACTGCCGGACATTTGCAGAAAACTTTCGTTCCTTTCTTGCGGCAGTGGAGGTTGTTTGGAATATCTAGCCGCATGGTCTCCACTTGGCCAATGCCCCATGATTATCAGCGTCATTCTGGCGGTGTCTGGGCGGGTTTTGTTTAGTCGGTCTTTTGTTCTAATCTTATCGTAGGTCGGTCCATCTTCCTTGATGTGCCGCTGTTGGTTAACCCGTATTCTTCAGGAAGTGTAAGTGGATTTGTCCTTTAACCGCTCCTAGCGAGATGTGAACCTTTGCCGCGAGTGAGCTGTTTAGAGCTGTGCCCTGCCTGGCTACAGTTCATCTGAACGCTGTTTTCCTTTTATGTCAATCTGCCCTGGACCCCAGAGCAGTGTGACCCTGAACCGTTCACCCAAGCGGGCAAGCTTGACGCTCCTGCACCAGTTTGGAGAACATGGTAGCCGAGTCAATAGCTTTGATAGCGGCTTGGCTATCTATGAGGATAGCAATGTTTTCTTTGTGGGTTATGTCACGCACGAGTTTCGTGGAAGCCCTGCGGATGCCCAGTAGTTCCGCGTTGAACCTTTGCCGCGAGTGAGCCGTTTAGAGTTGGGCCCTGCATGGTCAGTTTATCTGCAGGCTCGTTTCCTTTTATGTCATTGTACCCTGGAACCCTGAAACATTCGCCCAAGCGGGCAAGCTCGTTCCGGAACTCCTGCACCGGTTCGGAGGATATGGTAGCAGAGTCAGTAGCTTAGTGCGGAGGGTATAAAAGATGTCATAAGACACGAAAGTGGACAAGACTGTAGCTCAGGATCGGATTAAATTCACAGTTTCATGAATTAAGAGTATAAACCCATTGGACCCCTCCTTTCGTTTAGAAGTGAGTCCCCTTGTAAGTGCTGCGTCTGCTGACCAATGACTACGCAAATATAAATCCACAACAGGGAGGATTATAACCCGAAATTGTTTCTCCAAATAGTGACTCAATTAAACCCACAAAATAAAATAACCATGTCTCCCGCTTCAATCTTGATGCAGATTGTGTACAGAAATTCCACATTTTTCTGACCGTAAAGTTGGTTTTCCTCATCCCAACCAAGTGACACACAAAAAAACGACTGTTTACACTTCTAATTAATGAGGAGACCGACTTTTTTATAAAATTTCCCTCGCCTTTGAGTAGCCAACTATACTCCTTCTGCCAACAAAAATTCAGGTGTGACCAAGCCGAGTATATATAAATAATGGCAATAGCCTGGGTACCCGACATCATCATCATAGTCTGGCTGTTGGTGTATTTGTATCTTTAGTCGGCAGAAAGAATATGTTTTGACTGCGCGGCCAAAATAAATGAGGATGCAGCCACCAGCAAACCACCCGCCACAATATGATATGCGAGGGTGTGTGCGCGGATTGTATTTTGAAGTTAAGTGTACAAAGTATCTTTTTTTTTTTGGTTTTATTGTTGTCATCGTCCCCAAGGCATGAGAAAGTATACGCAACAAAATTCATTATGTGACATCGCCAAAATGACTTATGAATAAGTTGGCAGAGTAAGGTAGAGAATACTTAACAAAAAAAAAGTGAAAAGTGGAATAAAAATACCCGTGTGTATGCCTTTCGAGTGAGGGGTGAATTTAAATTAATGATGTCTTTGGTTACCATTAAGGGGGACCATTGATAAGATTTAGGACACTCTCTGTGAGCTAGAAGTATGAGGAATATATCACTTCGTAAGCTTCGGTGATCATAAATTCATGAGGTTTGTGCTCTGTAAAGTGTACGATATTTACGAGTGTAGGTGTCAGAAGTGTCAAAGCATGACAGTGTCTGGGTCGAAACTGTGAGCTATTTAGTAACTCAGTTGCTAGGTATGAAGACTTTCGACATAATCTGTACGGCAATGATGACTTTTAGTGTCAAAAGTGAGTGTTATTTTCTTTCTAAGTGTCAGAAGTGAGGTGCCAATTGTTTTTTTTTTTTATAAATATATGCGAAGGCTCTTGGGATAAACTGCAAGCTATTTGCGGTCTTTTGACAGAAATTTCACGCTTTTTAAAATGTAGCACTGGATTGCCGATCATTCACCTTTGTTGGGTGCCGGAGATATTCCAAGGAACTGTAAGGCAGATGAACTTGTCAGTTGTGGAACAACTGTACCCATGTTTCCAGATAAAGGCATCTTGGGTGTACCGATCGCTACATGTAAACTTGATTTCAAGCTGGATGCTATCGAAAGAACAAATTCTAGGTGGACAAGTGGTACCACGTGCCTAGCGACAGGGCATATTTGGGCGCGGCTGGATCCGAAATGCTCCTAGAACTTAATTTCTTTCAACAGATGTCATATCAGATCCGTAGTAGGTGTCTTCACGGGACACTGTCTAATAAGCAAGCATGCAACAAGGCTTGGCGTACATTCAAATGATTTTTGTAGGAGCTGCATGGATGAAGAGGAGGAGGAAACTATTCCCCACCTTCTTTGGAGAATGCTCCACTTAGGAGAATTCCACTTAAACGACTTAGGCGATCTGGTAGATACAGATGTCAGAAGCCTTCTTCGTTTCATCAGAATCTCTAATTGGTTCAACGAGTAAGTAAAGAGATCTCTCCAGATCCATGTGGTATCCCAATAGACCTATCACTGGTATAAATGTGCTGGCAAGAGCTGGCAGCTACTTCAATTTTGTTTCCATTCTTGCTAGTTCATCGGCCTTTTTATCCGTCGATGCCTCTATTCTCCGGGACCCAATATAGTGCGTTTTTTTTTTGCTTTGAGCATTTTAAGCCCAATAGCCTTACACATATGATGCATGTGCATGAGGAAGAGAACGAAATGACAATTCACACTAGGTGAAGCGGTTAAAAAATGCAACGCCAAGATACAACATGCAACACAGACTACTACTAAAAGGTCTTCCAATAGGGACTCCGAACTTTGACGGTTGATAGTGGCCATGTTGTTGAAGCTACATCTGTCAGATTGGCTGTCATTTATTCAGTCTGTTTTACCAAATCACCATGGACGGATATAGCGTTCAACAACACGTGCAAATAACAAAATTATTTTATCAAAATGGGTGTTCTGTTCGGGCAACGTTCCGCGCGCTTCGCCCATTTTACGGTCGCCATAATTGTCTTTCCAAGAGGACTATTCGCAGTGTGGTGGATAAATTACAGTCCACTGGTCCAGAAAACGATCAACCAATACCCGAACGTCGACGAAACGCAAGATCTGCCGAAAACCGCTGTACGTGAGTGTGTGCAGGAGAATCCGAGGCAGTCGATTTCGCGTCGCTCACAAGAACTCGGCCTTTCGCGGACAATAACTTGGCGAATTTCGCATCTTGACTTGGGTCTGCAGCCGTACAAAATTCAACTGACCCAGGAGCTGAAGGTAAACGACCATAGACAACGACGTGTGTTCGCTGAATGGGCTCTGGAGCAGTTGGAAACTGACCCTAATGTTCATCGAAAAATCATCTTCGGCGATGAGGCCCATTTCTGGATGAATGGGTACGTCAACAAACAAAATTGTCGAATTTGGGACGATACCAATCCGCATGAGATCCAAGAGCGTCCAATGCATCCCGAAAAAGTCACTGTTTGGTGTGCATTTTGGGCTGGCGGCGTTATCGGTCCATAATTCTTTGAGAACGACGTTGGCCAGGTCATCACCGGCAACGGCTCACGCCACATTGGAAATTATGCACAAGCGATTCGAGGGCATGGTCATCTCACGTGCAGGTGAAGTGAACTGACCACCGGGATCGTGCGAATTGACCCCGTTAGAGTTTTTCTTGTGGGATTTTCTGAAGTCGCAAGTCTATTCGAATAAGCCACAAACCACAGCGGCCCTCAAAGCCAACATAACCCATGCCATCGGTCAAATATGCGCCAGAGTCATGGAAAATTGGACATTTCGGATGCGCGCCACCCAGAGAGGCCGCGGCGGACATTTGAACGATGTTATATTCCATACATAATGGCATCGATAGGCCTTTCAAACGAATACAAAATGTCGATGATATCTCACACACACTTTGTTTTATTTAAATTTAAAGATAGGCGCCCTTAACGAAAGATTTAGTTCAAATAAGGCTCAAAAGCCACTGAAATTATATGAAAACGGCGGAGTGCCAGTGAAATGAATAGATTCACCTTAAAGTAAACTTGTCAATTGAGTTCTTCTCTTGAAACCTTTTTGCATTTTGAAACCTTTTCATTTCAATCAAGAGAATGATCAATAGAATACAGAGCACAGTCCATTTGGTACAGACACCACAACCTACTCAGTTCCTAAGACACATGAATCAGCCAACGATTTGAGGTACACACACTTTATTTCCTCCATTAAAAGCGGTTTTTTGTCTCTAAAGATACATTTTTCAGCTTAGCATCTAATTACCCATCGTATTATTCTAATAACAGGTCATTCATTGAAGTCACAATTTGTTTTCCTTTTCGCTTATTAAATGCAATAATTGCGGCTTTTAATGACAATCACAATTATACCTAACGTTCACCTTGAACTGGTTCCAAGAATGAGAGCTACAAAGGCACATACATATAAATGGTTGTTTAGGGGGAATGAAGGCCTTGAAATGTTTTCATTTGTTCGGTCTATTCTGCTGAATGAATGTCAATTAAATTTTATTGGAAAAGGTTTTACCGGGTGAAAGATATGTAAATATTTTGACTATAAGAAACCAACTTAGATGATCGTTTTTTCATTAGACCTCATGTCAAAGAGGATGCCTCATTGAAACTTGTTTGTTAGGCTTAATACTTAAGGTTTAAGTTGTGGGATCCCTCGAGAGCACTCAGTCTGTAAAGGCTTTGCCATTAACAGATTTTGGTCCCATTTTCGTAATACTTCCGCAAGATGAATTGTCTACTGATTGCATCACAAGCGTTTAAATGTCTGGGTGACAACAACTAACCTTGTGGAACTCCACTAAAAAAAAACTCTTCAAGCATAAACTTACTTCACACTCCGATGATTCCTAATTTCAATACGAATGCAGTAGATATCAATGGATGTGTGCAAGAGACCTAATAACATCTTTTTCTGCTATTTCCAGTAACGTTCTGATTTGATGTAACACTTCATCTCTGCATCTCTTGTGTCTGTGTCTAAACAAAGTCCATGTCAGTACCTCGTCTAACAAATGATTGACATGCTGTCTGACTGGAGGGCATTGTACAAAAAAAAAAAAAAAAGACCACGAACAACAACGCCCCACAGGAAACCCATTATCTATAATTATACCTATTCGCCAAAATTCAGATCAAGGTTATGCTCATAGATACAATGTCTACGCTCTCTCCCAACACCATACACACTATAGTCAACGAACCCGTTCAAATAGCGAACAATTCTATTTAATCTTCAGATCATCTCACCGCCGCGCCGCACAGCTCTCAATCGGTTTCCGTTCTAACTTTTCCCACTAAGCAGCCGAAAAAAATGTATTTCTTCGTGAAGAAAAAGTATCTAAAATGGAAATTTCCCTTGCAGCACAACCACATAGTTGCCTCTAGGTGATACATTAGTTTCATATCTGCCTACTTTGCATTGCATTGCGAATTTTATCCAAAGGAACTCGGTGCAGTAACCCGAGCATCTCTCTCTTCTCTATCCTGGATGGTGTTATTCGTTTTGTTACAACTTCATCTCTGGTTAGCTGAAGTGTATGTGTGTGTGTTGATTTTTAGAGAAAACCACCACAAAAGATACATTAGATGCGGCGGCTGCTGAGCTCCTTTTATTCGCAGACCATGTTTGATCTAATTATAGATTTTAATTTTTGAAAGCCTATTGCGCGATACAATCCAAAAGGTAACCAAAGTCAATGCAAAACGAAACCACGAATGGAGGAAATCTATGGCCATAAGCTGTGGTGAAGTTGTGTTAACAAGTATCCTAGTGTATCCCTATCGGTTTTTTTTTTTTTTGTTCCATATCTATCCATTGAATGGTCGAAAAGATACTTTCTAGGAATTCGCATCGGTCTTTGCTGGTGTAATGTCGTTTTTTGCTTGTGTTGTCATACTCCTTGTCGTCGTTGTCGTTGTCGTGATTCATGCTGAATCAATGAAGTACTTAAGCGGTCGTTCTATTTGTATCTAGGTTGAGAGTATTTATCTTGGAGAGGCGGCCAATGTTTTCATGTTTGGTTTCTCTCCACGGGGCTACAAATAGGCATAGTACTACGGATCTTCAGATTCGAATTTAGATACGTGGAAACAAAAGGGTCTCGTGCGGTTTTTTTGTCGTGGCTTTGTAATAATTTGTAATTTTTTATTTTTGTAATATGATATGCATCTCATTTGTTTTGTCAGGGGTGATCTAAATACATAAAGAGGGACTTGCTGCTTTCGTGTAGGAGGTGGTACTCTTTTAAGGAATGTAAAGTTCGAATGGAAATGGAGGTGGAAGTGTCTAAAGGCTGACATTTCGAAAACACTTTGAATTGGTTTGAGTATGTATGCATCTCCTGTTCATTACACAAAAAAACACGCAAAACACCGAGTTAATCCCTTATGGTCCCCAAATTCAATTTGTAAGAAGGCTTCTGTCTGTTGAAGGCTTTGACTTTCTAAGGAATCGTCAACCCTTTTACTGGTTCTTTGTCTTTATGACGTCAGCAGACGTAATTTTTAAGATTACATCAGAGAGCTATCTGTGGTGAAGTCCAATGGAATTTGATCTGCCTCTCTAGGGGAGTAATATTGCTTGTTTTGCTTCACACTCATCGGAACCTACAAGTGTGGCTTCGGGCTTGACAAATCAACGATAGACCAAATCTTCATACGGCGGCAAATCCTGGAAAAGGCTAACGAGTTCCAAGACGATTCTGACAATTTCTTTATCAACTTCAAAGCCGTATACGATAACATTCATCGCAACGAGCTATATAAGGCGATGGTCGAATAAGAGTTCCCGAAAAAACTGATCCGGTTGTGTCGTGTCACGCTCGAGAATTTGCAATACACCGTGCAGTTTGGTTAAGATACTATATTTAACAAATCTGTCCAGCTTGTGGGGTACGCCGACGATATAGACATCATAGCTCGTTCCCAACGTACCATTATTGAAGCTTTCACGCCGATTGAAGAATAAGCAACACGAGTCTTATGATGAATGAGCGGAAGATAAAGTACATACATACATACATACATGGTATCGACTGGAATAGAATGTGATGATCGCTAACTAAAATTTTGAGCTAGTGGAGCACCAGAAATGACACCGTGGTGGAGAATCGACAAAGGATAACCTTAGGCAACCGTTGCTACTTCGGTTTATCCAAACAGCTAGGATCCAATCTCCTAACTTGAAGGACCAAAATAATGCTCTACCGCGAACTCTACGAGCTGTATAAAGATGTAAGTGTAGTCAGGAAAGAAAAAATCCATCAACTACACTGGCACGACCACCTGGTTCAAGAGGGTTCGGTACGAAAACTAAAATCCCCAAACTAAAATCCCCAAACCAAAATCTCCAAAACCAAAATCCCCATATTGGGAATCTGTATTGCACCGCTTCGCTACTCTGGTCCTTTTATGTCCAAAATCGTTTAGAAGCACAGGTTTTTGTTATATTCCGAGTTATGGCCTTATATCGCCTTCGCCAAGCAAGTAATAGAGCAGAAAAGCGGAGCGGTAATCGCAGGACAGTTTGGAGATTTTCTTTGGGGATTTTTAAAAATTTGGGGATTTTGGGGTTTGGGAATTTTGCACTTGTGTATTATGTAGGTATCCCGGTTCAAGAAGAAGAGGGAGTCCGAACCTTTGGTTTAAAGATCGAGTAATCGAGGAAGCAAGAAACCTTTGTCTAATAAACTGGGAGCAGCGTGCTCGAGACCGTGAAGGAGCTCTGATGAGCTTGAATAGGATCATCCTTAAATTTCTAATGAAGCATCCTCACAGACTTCATCTTTCGCTAAACAATGTCTGTCAGAGAATGTTCCGCTTTGTTTCACTTCACTGTGTCTAACCATCAAGCTTATCCCACCGATTATCTTTGTTCGGACATAATCCGAAATGTTAAACGACACTGACCAGGTCTCATTTTCAATCCATAATTCCTAATTTTCCATGAGGTCCAACAAGTATAATCTAGTATAAAGCTGTTTGACTTGGCTTCCATTCTCGATTTCCATACTGACGAGCTTAACTCTCCCTGCCTACACTAAGTTTGGTGCCATCATCTACGCTGCTTGAATAAAGAATGTTTTCATTCTTTTCGAGAACTTCCTAAGTGACCTTTGTTTGTTTCGGTTGCTAAACTATGGACCATGCCATGATTAAAGTTACGACACAAGTTTAATATTCTTCAGATGATTCCGTTCTTTTCTTTTCACAAGGCTCCATGAAGACTATTATTTATGATAGCTAAAAGTAGTAGTGTTGCCATACAACCTTGTGGTACTCCACTTTGAAATTTGAAGTTTATTTACCCTTCATCGTCATGCAGAATGAAAGACTTGACACTCCTTGAGTTAGTCTTAACAACAGTTTGTAACGATACCTATCCTATGTGAATCATCCTTTATATTCCCCATGTAGACATGAGTTTAGCAACCCTGTTTTTGTTTTCATTCTAAACCGCAGTCATATAGTAACCCAATGCACACTCGTGCCCATTAAATTAAAAGACCACTTCCAGTAAAACTAATAAGTGTGGGATGGTTCATCTGGATCGTTTAACATAAACTATTGCAATAAGGTTGTGAGGGTATTCTGTGGTTTTGTTGGACTTCTACCTAACCTAGAACACACAAATTGATTTTGAACAAAGGTATTGTAAATGGGATGGAAGGAATAAGGAATATCTTTGCCACCGCTATGAGTAAAAGGCCGCTGCGTTCTGTCACATAGAAGTCTAAAATTTTACTTCTGACACTCAACAGTACGAAAATGATCTCTTCTGACACCTAAATTTGTAGGTTAGGTTAGGTTTGGTTGAAGTGGCTGCCAGCTGTTGCCAGCACATTTAGACCAGTGAAAGGTTCATTGTAATACCACATGGATCTAGATGGAACTCCTTACCTACTCGTTGAACCAATTCGGTGTTCTGATGAAGCGACGAAGGTTTCTGACATCTGTGTTTACCAAATCACCTAAGTCGTTAAGGTGGAATTCTCCTAGGTGGAGCCTTCTTTGGGGGAGAGAGCTGGGCAGCTACAAAGAAGGTGGGGAATAGTTTCCTCCTCCTCTTCGTCCATGCAACTTCTACAAAAGTCATTTGAATGTACACCAATCCTTGTTGCATGCTTGCCTATTAGACTGTGTCCCGTAATGACAACTATTACGGTGCTGATATGCGATCTGTTGAGAGGAATTAAATTCTTCGAACGTTTCAGATCCAGCTGGGGTCAAATCTGCTTTGTTGCTAGACACGTTGGACCACTTTTCCACCAATAATTTGTTCTCTCGATAGTATCCACCTTGAATTTAAGTTCACATACAAGATGCGTTTATCTGGAAGCATGGGTATTGTTGTTCCATATCTGACGAGTTCGTCTGCCTAACAGTTCCCTAGACTATCTCTATTGTGAACATTGAACTGATCCGCAATCTCTATAAGTGATGATCGACAATTTAGAACTATGAACGAATTTGGAAAGAATGATTCCACGGACCAGAATGGAATGGCAGATATCACGATTTTGTTTTGCCAAGATAAGACTTCTCAAATTGCCAATATTTCTGCTTGAAATACGCTGCAATAATTTGGAAGACGGATAGAGAGGCTGAAATAAAGCATGCTAGAGGAAACATCATTACCTACACTCTTATAGATTTTTGATTAATTGGTGTAAAAGTGTAACGAATTGTCTTGTAGAAATGCCTCTTCCTCCGAAAATTAAGAATGACCTGGAGGAATAGTGTAAAGGAAAGGGCTCCACAGTAGTGGTGAGAGAACTCCACTTTGTGAGAAGCCTTTGATTGTGCTTATGTGACATCAAAATCTCAGCTGTCCTTAATAGCTCATACATTTAGTTAGATTTCCAATACATCTAGAACAAAGGTTGTCAGTCAACTAGTAGAGCGCTATTTTTATAGATCATGTACATTACACATCATGATATCCGTGGAGGAAAATGTCGTCTACTCCTTGTGCTTTAAAGAGCCGAAAACTCTCCACTGCATAGCTACAATATAGTATAGATAGATTTTGGTTGCTATTGCCTAGTTGTTCAAACTAGCAAGAGTGAGTTGAGCCTCCCTATTTTTGGTGTGAGTCTACCTTGAGTCTATTATGATAAATTTTTTCGTTCTTATTATACTTGCGCAGACGTAACCAACTAACTCGATACGCAGTCAACATCGTCAGACGGTGCTAAATATCTGTAGGACTTATTCTAGACAAAAAACTTTTGTCGAGAAAAAATTATGGCTTACCTAATCACGATGGATGCGTTTAGAAATTCTCCAATAGCTTAGCTTCAAATCATGCTACACTTCCTGGCAACATGGACATGTATGCTATGCAGTAAGCCACTAATGCGGCCCTTAGGTTGAGAGACTCTGATCAATGGAGTTTAAAAAAAAGTGGGGCGTGTCAAAATTGCTTCACCACAGCTTTCCTACATCAACTCATATCTCAAACAGTCGAGGGAGTGAGTGACGATGTCTTCTCACTGACTTCTGTCTGCCTAATCACTGCGTCACGGCGTCTTTCAAGCCGATGGGTACAATCACGCACAAATAATATATTGACGTTGTGACAGCTATAAGATCATACATCAAAAAAGAAAAAGAGCACTCTGTTGGATCTCTTTCAGATCCCAGGGCATTCCGGGGAACTGTGCATCCGACGAACTAGCTAGACAAAGCTGTATAGGTACAGACAGTAGATATCTTGACCATGCCAAGGCGACTATTTCATTTAATAAGCACATGATCTACACAGATATCATTATCTGGACTATTACAAGAACGTCAGGCTTATTCGGTTTATCCTCGACTCCAAGAGATCGAAAGCGTTAATCTGACTAAAAATACTCCTAACTAACGTCATAACATGGCACTGCATCCGAGGCAGATTGTGTATTGTCTCTTTCGATTTAAACAGAATCCGGCTTCTGAAGAAGAAGAGGAAGAACCTATTGTACACTTCTTCTGCACATGTCCAACCCTTACCAACATCGCAAAAGCCACCTTAGAGAAATATGTACCTCTTCAACGATCTAAATGATCTGGAAATGTCAGGAAATCTAAATGGTATGAGGAGCAGATTTTGGTATCCAACCATAGCACTCATAGTGGTCCTACTTCTGGTATAAGTATTCCTCTTCTCTGGAGGACTACTCTAAGTAAACTTCGTAAAGTTGGTTCAAAACTGATCAAAACACGATCCAGTAACGCGGCGTCCCACAGGGTTCCAATTTCTTTCCAATTCTTTTTCTAACAATTTTTACGATGAGAACTTACAAAGAACGTCCCACTTGACATGCGTCTGTTCCATTATAACCTTCTTGTTCCGTGTTACCACTTTCAACATCAAACTATGTACACATACGTCATCCGAAAAGAGAACAATAAATTTCACCGGTAAATACACAATATCTTCCATTTTTGTTTATTTGTTTAATTTTTATCTTTGCCGCAACCATATCAGTGACTTAAGATGTCGAACACTTTAAACGGTGCTAGAGTACTTCAACAAACAAAGACGACTAGAATTGGAGCCTATTCCTACGAACACTTTTCCCTAATGGGAATGTAGGTAAACTTTGGATGTTTGTTTCGTTTTGGGGTTTCTTTTGAGTATTCAGATGGTGTGACACTTGATGAACACCTGTGAGACGATTGTATTTGTTTTGTTATTATTATTTTCGCGCCTTTAAAGAGCCACAATACGGTTCAAGTTGAAGTTGATTTTATAATGGCGAATCATAAGCTATAAAATCGATTAAGAATTAAGCTTTTAACAGTTCTTTTGTTTTAAGTGCTATTCCGTTGGATAGATTATCTTCATTTGCGAATTGGTCTAATGAAATTGAATATCGGAAGTCAAGAAACTCATAAAAGTGTGTGAAAAGAAGATGGGATGTGAGTGTACAGAGCAATGGCCTTGAGTTAGGTTAGGTAAGGTAAGAGGAGTAGCGGTTTAGTGTTAAGAACCTCCTCACTTGGATCTTCATGGATCTATGGTGTTCCCGTTGTGAGATCTTACACGTTTGGAAGTGAGATGTGGTTAATTTTTAGTTGTCTCCCTAAACCACCCAGAATCCAGTCTGAATTTTAGAATGGCCTTCGGTGGCATAGTTGGTTGGTTTGTTTTCCTGTTTCGGGTCGGTCGTACTTAGCCGCTTTCCTTTTAGACGGGCCGCCAGTAGATTGTGGCCTGTAAGGATGCTCATGCTGATCACTAGTGCTAAGTACGATCTGTTCGGCGTAAGTATTTATTTTGCTTTCCATTTACTGCGTTGTGGCCAGATCTCCTTTGATATGAGGCATAATGTGAGTGTGCTCCATCTCTCATCGGCGAGTCTCCAGAAGTCTAACTTCTGTTTTAGAACTTCTATGTGAGCCAGAACCGAGTGATCGACTATTGTTTGGTTCATTTCTATAAGACAACTCGATCCACTTCAACATCGATGGATCAAAACACGATGAAGGTGAAGGTGGTGGTGTTGACTTAATCTCAGGCTCGGCCTATCTTTCCGTCTTCCAAATCATTGAAGCGTATTCCAGGCGGAAATATTGGCGATTAAAGAAGACTTATCTTAGCTAAAGAAAACCATGATATTTTCCACAGATATTCGTATCTTTTCAGACAGTCAAGCAGCGATCGGGTCCTTGCAGTCATTCTCTCCAAGATCGTTAGTAGCCCTAGATTGCCGATCATGTCTTATAGAGATGGCGGAGCAGTTCAATATTCACCTTTGTTGGGTGCCAGGGCATAGAAATGTTCCAGGGAACTGTAAGGTAGATGAACTCACCAGATGTGGAACAACTATACCCATGCTTCCAGATAAAGGCACTTTGGGTATACCAATCGCTATATGTGAACTTAAATTCAATCTGGATGCTATCGAGAGAACAAATTCTAAGTGGACAAGTGGTACAACGTATCTCAAACGTCCTTAGAATTTAATTTCTCTCTACAGATCGCATATCAGAACCGTAGGTGTCATCACGGGACACTGTCTGATAGGCAAGCATGCAACGCATGGACGAAGAAGAGGAGAAAATCATTCCCCACCTTCTTTGTAGCTGTCCAACTCCCTCCCGCAAAAGAAGTCTCCACTTAGGAGAATTCTACTTTAACGGCTTAGGCGATCAGATGAACACAGATGTCAGAAACCTTCTTCGCTCCATCAGAAGCTCCAATTGGTTCAGCGAGTCGGTTAGGAGATCTCTCCAGAACCATGTGGTATCACAATGGACCTATCACTGGTCTAAGTGCGCTGGCAGCAGCTGGCAGCTACTTCATCCTAACCTATCTGGGGACGGACTTTGTTCGAAAATGACATTGAAAATGCAGCAACCGAGTTCTTGTGGTCTTAACTGGTCGATATGGACCTTAATGAAATGGGGATTCTGCACGATAGCATGTCCTGGTTATGAATTCTCACAAAGCGGACATCAATTGGCCAGCAAGATCATGTGATTTGACACCAGGAGTTTTCGTTTTGTCAGGTTTTGTGAAATCTCAGGCTCATGCCGGCAAACGACAAACATTTCCCGAGCTTTCTCCGAAAACCCTATCGAAAATCTCATTAAAGCAAACACAGTTGTGCAACCATAGTCGCAGCTTGTTTGATGTGCAATTGTTAATGAGACCATTCTGACTGCCTCTAGCGACTCGATGTAGACTTGATGAATATCTCAGGCATAGAGAAAAATGGAAATTGAAGCTGAGAAAACTCCAGTTTAAGTCCTTAAACACGCATTTCCTAAGTCCAGCATACAACCACAAAGTCACGTCAATCCCAGGCTCGACTACTTTTATCAAAAGAATTTAATTATTAAATATAAAAATCCCTGTTATAGAAAAAATTCAATACCCAGTCTAAAGCCTAGAGAGCTTTGGTCGTTCATAAAACTAATTACATGCATAATGCACTCTCAAATCCCGCACAGCTTTGTGCACTAAATTCCTCTAAATTATTCTAATTCACTTGTTGCCGCACTAAAAATAAAATGTAATTTATAATTAAAACCAATGCATGTGGAATATATTTTAAAAAAATCCCTTTTCCACGCTGAAAATTGCAAATTCATCGAAAAATAATCGAAAATTTCCAACGAAAAATCAAAAAAAAAAAACTCAAACAAACAATTTCTGGTTGACAAAGTTGGGTCTATTCACCCACTATGAGCGGAATTCACAGGCTATGAATGGAATTTACATTTTAATGGCATCTGGGCGTATGTATAGGCATTTCCATAACCAAAAAATAACACATTTAGTTGTTTTAGAACGCACAGCACCACGACCGTTTAATTAACCGAGATTCAGAGCGTTATACGTTCGTTCATCATAAATTATCTCGAAAGCAAACCAATGGACGGACGATGGGGTGAGCTGTAGGATACCGCGGAATTTGAAACTGGAAAACTGTGTGGGTGGGAAGGGGTCTGGGTGGAAGATAAATAATTAAGTAAATTGTCCTAAGAGTGCTATTAGAATCTCTATTTGTGTCTACGACTACAAGTCCACCGCCCTGACGAGCTAATGTATATTTAATTTATCTAAAACAATTTTAATAATTACAACTTGAATATTTACTGACGCGAAACGTTTTGCTATTTGATGTCATACTTGGGAGGGAAGAGTCATCAAAAAGGCTTTGGTTTCTATGGGGCTACCGATGGGAGTTGGGCAATCTTCTGTGGAGTGTCAGACAAGAAAAGGACTGCATCTTTAACATTCTGCAGGAACGCAAGGGTTGTTTCCGACAATCATTCAAGCTAATTGCTTCGTAAATGTTCCAGTCTAGGAAAAGACTAGTATTAGTCACTCTGACGATGGGTTAAGAAGAGTAAGAAATACTGAGGTTAAAGACCTCCCAAACTTCATATCTTTCTGCTAGTTACTTACACTTCGAGTTGGACCCGGGCCTCAACCAACAAACCTCTTCAGTTAGAGTCCTTATCTAACTGCCTCCAGTTGCATACTCCAAGTTGGTTGCGGTCCCTTTCTACTTGTGCGAGCTACCTAAGACGAGGTCTTCAGGTTAAGCCTGGGCCTCAACCAACAAACCTCTATAGTAAGGCCGGTCCTTATCTAATTGCCTCCAGTTGCACACTCCAAGTGGGTTTAGGTACCTTTCTTCTTATGCGCGCTAACTAAGGCGAGGTCTTCAAGTTGAACCTGGGCTTCAACCAACAAGCCTCTCCAGTAAAGCCGGTCCTTATCTAATTGCTTCCAGTTGCACGCTCCAAGTTGGTCCCCTTCTATTTGTGCGCGCCATCTAAGGTTGTCCTACGTTGTCCCTCCGTGTTAAATTTGAAGATTCTGTGGACCGTAGGGTTGGTTTCAATTCGATCTTCATCCCATGAGTCCACAGGCCAAAAGCCCACACTGGACTTTTGACCCACATGGGTGGGTTATAAGTTCACAATTGATTTGTAGGTTTATAACCCACCCAGACGGGTCAAAAGTCCACACGAAATTTCTGTGGACTATTGACTCATCGATTGTGGTCTTATGGCTCACTGGGGTGGGTCATAAGTCCATATTATTAAAAGTTGATAACACCAATTGAATAAAACAACAAAAACTTGTTGCTTCTCACGGATTTTGGACATAAAAGCCCTCGTTTATCGCTAACTTCATTTCGGCTGCTTCTGCCTTGACATCTCGCCGGTGACATGTCGCCAACGATACCAATATCGTCGGCATACGCAAGTAGTTGCACTGACTTTTGAACGATTGTGCCTCCGTTGTCGGGTTGTTAATTTCGCACAATCCGGTCAAGTATGATTTAAAGAAGTCACATGACAGCAGTTTACTTTGTCTAGATCCTTTTGTGACATATCTGCCTTGATAAAGCACCAATCCATCTGCTTCCTAACCCTCACAGGCAGACCATTTTAGTAAAGATGCCAAAACTTAGACATGGCTTGGAAGGGGATCCAGCCGAACCCCAACCTGAACATCAATAACCACCATGCCTATCAACAACAATAACAACATGCTCAGTGTCATACAGTTCAACCCCCAGCACTCGAAGTGTGCATCGGAGAACCTGCTAGTTTTCCTTAGGGAGGAAGAGTTTGACATTGGCATCATCCAGGAGCCATGGGTCACAGGATCGGCCATTCGTGGACTCCGCGACAACAAGTACAACCTGTTTTACAAGAAGGATACTGGTAAGCCCAGAACTTGCATACTAATCAAGAAACACATCAAAGCCTTTTTATGTCCACAGCTTAGCACAAACGACTTAACAGTAGTCCAAGTAGTGGGCATAGAAAAACAACTGCTCTACATTGCCTCTGCGTATATGGCACATGACAAACCATCGCCGCCAGACGAAGCACAACATATGGTGTCATTCCTTCATGCCAAGAAGGAGTCCCTGCTCTTGGGTTGTGATGCCAACGCTAGACACTCTTTATGGGGGAGCACCGAAATCAACGAACGAGGTGAGTCTCTGTTTGATTTTCTTATGACCTCTAACTTAAGTGTGTGTAATGTGGGCAACACTCCTACCTTCGTGTTTCCAAGCTCGGCTAACTTTAGCGGGTGGGAGGAAGTACTCGACATTACACTTACAACCAATAATTCCAAATACAGGGTAGAAAACTGGAGAGTGTCCAACCTCAAATCCTTCGCTGATCACAGATGGATACTCTTCAATGTGAGTCTCTCGACAGAACCCCCTACACCCTTCAGAAACCCAAAGCGAACTGACTGGAAGAAATTCAGCCAGGTCCTAACCCCCAAACTTAGGAACATCCCCGATCCCAGTATCGAATCGGTGGAAGCACTGGAAGCTAAGGCGAGGACCCTTGAAAAGGCTATGACAATAGCCTTTAAAACCTCGTGTCCAGTCAAATTCAGCAAAAAAACTCTCCCACCGTGGTGGAATGAGGATCTCTCCGATCTAAGAAAACTGACCAGGGACATCTTCAATATCTGCTACAGACACAAATTCTGGAAGCCTTACAGGGACTGCCTTAAGCTATACAAGAAAGCAATTAGGAAGGCTAAGTCACAGGCTTGGGCAGAGTACTGCCACTCCATTGAAACTCTCAAGGATTCAGCCAGACTAAGCAAAATCCTGTCCAAAGAACACTCTAATCCTACTTTCATCAAACGACCCGATCGAACGTGGACAGATTCCACTAAAGAATCACTGGAACTACTAATGAACACCCATTTCCCGGGATGCAAAGACATCGGCTTGGGGGTGCAGGCTGCATTGAACGTGCAACCTTCACTCTCCCCCTGGAATGAAATTAACTCACTCATAACCGAGGAAAAGATTTCCTGGGCCATCAATAGTTTCTCCCCTTATAAGTCACCAGGCCTTGACGGGATCCTACCGATTATGCTCCAAAAGAATTTGGAGAAGGTAGTGCCCTGGTTGACGGCCATCTTCCGTGGCTCCCTCCGACTCAACCATATCCCCGAGAATTGGAGACGTGTTCGAGTCGTTTTCATCCCTAAAATAGGCAAGAGTGGCCATGAATCGGCCAAGGATTTTAGACCCATTAGCCTTACATCCTTCATTCTTAAAACCCTAGAACGTATCCTGGATATGCACATCCGGAACTCCCTCAAAAGATCTCCTCTATCGAAGTCCCAACATGTTTACCTGAAAGGCAAGTCCACGGAGACAGCTCTGCATGAGGTGGTGCAGACGATTGAGAAATCAATTCACTACAAACAGTATACCTTAGCCACCTTCCTAGACATAGAAGGTGCCTTCAATAATTTGCACACCGAAGCCATTCTGGGATCTCTCACCAAGCTTGGTACGAAGGGTTTTGTTAGCAACTGGATTATATCCATGCTAAAAACCAGAATCATTCAGTCACAATTGGGGAACAGCCTCATAACTAAATCCGTAGATAGAGGTACCCCGCAGGGCGGAGTCATCTCGCCTCTTCTATGGCTCCTCGTCATCAACAATATCCTGACAGATTTCGACAGAATTGGAATCAAGGCAGTCGCGTATGCGGACGACGTGGTTATTTTAGTATCAGGAATGTTCCTCTCAGTGATTAGCGAAATCACAGAGAGGGCTCTGATTAAGTTAAGCGCTTGGGCCACAAGCTGTGGACTGGACGTAAATCCGAGCAAAACTGAACTGATGCTATTTACCACCAAGTACAAAATACCGACTTTCAAGCTTCCACGTCTCAACAACCAAACACTTACCTTATCCGCCAGCGCAAGGTATATCGGCGTCATTCTTGATCCCAAGCTCAGCTGGAAACTTAACATAGAACACAGAGTTAAGAAATCATGTGTCGCTTTCTACGCCTGTAGTAAGACCTTTGGTAAAAGGTGGGGACTCAAACCTAAGATGGTCCTCTGGATGTACACTGCCGTAGTTCGTCCAATCCTTACTTATGGTTCGCTCGTGTGGTGGCCCGCCTTAAGCAAAGCTTACAACATCATTAAACTTAGTAGAGTCCAACGAACAGCTGGTATCGGGACCACAGGAGCAATCCGATCGAGCCCGTCAGAAGCTCTTAACGTGCTCCTCCATATCCTGCCGCTGGACTTGCACATCAAATACATCGTTACGTGTAGTGCTATCAGACTCAGAGAATCTGGGCTTTGGTCCCCAAAACACTATGGCCAAAGTAAGGCCCTTGACCTGCTTCCTAGGGAGTTGGCGTCGACCATAACTGACTACACGACCCCCACACTCAAATTCAATAACAATATTCAGGTTCGCCTTCCAGACAGGTCGGTATGGAACAATAACCTACCCCTATCAAACTATCAAGTATCGATCTTCACCGACGGCTCCAAGATGGGGTGTGGCGTTGGAGCAGGTGTTTTCTCAGCGGAACTGAACGTATCCAAATCGTTTCGCCTTCCAGACTCTTCGAGTGTCTTCCAAGCGGAGGTACTAGCGATTAGAGAAGCCTGTAAGATACTTAGCCTCAGTCCAACTACCTGTTACAACATAGGAATCTTTATTGACAGCCAGGCTGCCATCAAAGCGCTCCACTCACTTTCTTCGTCCTCTTAATTAGTTGAACAGTGTAAGGAAACTATAGCGCAGGCAAACGCTCGGTTCAACATCACTCTCCTCTGGGTTCCCGGCCATAGTAACATAGAGGGGAACGAGAGAGCCGATGCGTTGGCCAGATGCGGCTCCACCCTGGATGTCTCCCACGCGGAGTCAATCTGCTCCCCAATGGGACTCATCAAGGGCAAAGTTTTCCAACACTTTCTCTCTATTGCCAACTCTAGGTGGAAAAGTCTTGCAACTTGTGCCATATCTAGACAGATTTGGCCCATCTACGATAAAAACAGAACGAATGACCTAATCAATAGAAACCGCACCGAGACAGCCAGAATCTCGGCAATTAGCACGGGCCACTGGCCAATCGGTCCACACGCTGCCAAGTTAGGCATCCCGTTCAACCCCCACTGCCGTAGTTGCGACAATTCACAAGAAAAGGAAACGCTATTCCACTTTCTCTGTGACTGCCCGGCACTTGCCAGAACCAGGCAGCGCACTCTCGGAAAACCCTTCTTTAAAGAACTGTCTGAGATTTCTAACATCAAATTTTGCAACATTGTCAATTTTCTTAATTCCACAGGATGGATCTGAAAATTACACTCTTAGCCACGCCCATCAACACCCAGGTCACGTGAGTTGTGGTATCAAAACGGCGCATCCGCGCTTTTTGTGTTTCTGGCAGGCCTACCAGTTTCAGCCACTACTACCTAACTACCTAGACATGGCTCTATAGGGTTCGTCACTTTAAATGCATCAACGGCCTTAAATACAGTTAAGAGATGGTGCGTATCCATTTTGACTTTCTGGGTTTTCTCCGACTATGGGCTTTCCTGGCCTAAAACCACACTGAGGGTGACCAATCAGGTTCGTGATCAAAGGTTTCAGGCGTTTACACATATCTGCAGATAAGACCGTGTACCCGATCCTGCGAAGACTGATATCGCTGTTTGAACGAGCCTCCTTTCTTGAAGGTTGGATTCATCAGACATACACTCATCGGTCCAAATTTTCGAAATGAGTTGGTGTATCCAGGCCATCTCAAGCTGTTTTAAATAGCTCGGATGGTTAGTAATCATGTCCAGCAGTGTTGTTGAATTATAGCTCGGATTGGGCTTAGGACTAGGACTATCCATCTCCATTGGGGTACTCGTTTAATGTATCCAAACCAAGAGAACCATAGCACGTCACTTTTTCCATTTAAAAAAAAAAACAGTAGTGACGAACATAAACAGCTTTGCTACACTCCACTTTAGATCGAGAATATCGTCGGGTCTAAATTCAATTTGCGTACCTTAACCCATGACGTACACCAACAATTGCACTGTCATTGAATATTTAATTTTTGCACAACAAACCACAATGAGTTTGACGTAACCCTTGACGCTGGCACGCAGAACATTCCGCAAAGACCTTCCTCCAAAACACTGAATTTGTCTCTCACTGAAAATGAATTGAGCATTTATTAGCGAATCGTGACAGTAATTTGAAAGGAACGACTGTGACTTTGCTACGTGAATACCTAACTTTCCATCACAAAGAACCGCTTTTTTGTTGCCTAGAATATTGAATTAGAAAAAGAAAAGTATAAACTGGCGCCTTATTTTTTGCACGTGCGTGTGTGAGGAGAACTCTAATAAGTCATATGGAATGTTTGCGTTTACCTTCATCAAAAAAAAGAAAAAAAAAAAAAAAAATTCGGTGCACCCTTCCCAATTCCAAGCAATTTATAACCATCAAACCATTGTGGGTATCTGTAACCACTTTGAACTCCTCCATTGGCAAACATTTACATAATGAATGACATGCAATTGAACGCAACTACGAGTAGGACACACGTAGATACTTTTGTCTCAACAACAAGCACCTATTCTTAGATGGCGGCAGTGATGCAGGAGGACGACACCCACGAAAATTAGTGCGGGGGTGGGTGGGCCAATATCTCTTGTGTCCTACATTCTAAAGCAACAAAAAAAAAACATTTATAACTCATCACTAGCAAGCTATTTCCGGTGTGTTTCCACCGTCGCCGGAACAATTTACACGTCCCGTTCGAGACTGAATCACACAAAACCGATGGGATCATCAAAGAGAAGGTGTTACGACAACTTTTTCATAATCATTTCACTAATGCATTGATGAAATTATATTCCCACATCCTTTGGAACTTCCTCAGAGGCACACACACCCATGTAGATACTCCAGACAGTAAATTACAACCTTTGGGATACATTTCCTCGTTTTTTTTTTTGGGCAAAAGTAACGCGAATAATTTTTCATTCTGCAACGTGTCACTCTATATTCTGATGTGTGGTAGTTTGACACAGAGGGCGGCAGAAGTTCTGGTTCTGGGACCGGCACGTGGAAAAGGAACACACACAACACAACAGTTCAGTTTGTGCGTTCATCCGAAAAGGTGAGCGAGCGAGGGCACATTTAAATTTATGCCCTTCGAGTAGGTGTCACTGAGTCGACTGATTGGTATTTATAGGTAAAATGACGAAGTCTTCCTGTCAACTTGGTGCTTTACTTGATGGTTTTTTCAGGGTTTTTTTTCTCTCATGTGTTACCGCACTCGAGAGAGAGGATGGAGTATGTGTTACAGCTTACTACACGTGTGGATGTGACATTTACAAGAGACGATGAGATGAGAATGGATTTCAACGGAAATGAAAGAGGGTTAAGGCGGTTTGTAGCCAGGATTGTGGACCACTTCAAATAGAGCTGTTGCACTCACGAAAGGATATTGATTTTGTATATCGTTTAGGGATTCTATTTTTGGGTTCATTGTAGGGTGTTAATCCTTAAAATATCACAAAATGGGATAAGAATTTGCGCTTAGAACCTAAAAAATCGTAAAAACTTAAGCAATGTAGTCCCAATTTAAGACAGGTGTAGGGGTGTTAGAAGTGAAAGCAGAGGTACAAGCGGAAAAGAAGAAAGACCACTGATTTCCTTCTACCAACAACCAAACAAATTGCTAAAATGATTCTGCAAATCTGTTTTTCTGCAAGTGTCAGAAGTGAGTCGACTTGGCTAGGTGGTTGGACCGCTAAGAGCGCTGACATAGGTTCAATTCAAAAAATCAACCAAACGCGGCACCACCCCTCAGAAGGCAATTACAAACCTGTAAGGTCTGTTCATTTATGCGAATAATATAACACGCATACGAGAATCTAGGCCTTGGTTCTCTACGAGCTGTCGGGACAAATATTTTTTTTTTATATTTTTGTTGTCAGAAGTGGTTGCATGTCTAAAGAAGTTTAGCATTCACAAATGGAAAAACCACATTACAACCAAACACGGTTGCAGGAATAAAATAGATTAATGGGAGTTCCTTCTACTAATAAACAAGTAATTTCCTTTGAAAGCTCTGAGGTCAGATTGTTAAGGTGTCAGAAGTGGAAGCACAAAGATGTTTAAAAATATATAGTAAATCTCAAAGCTTTTGGTTGAGAGAGGGAAACAATGGCAACGGCAAGAACATGCCAAGGGCTTTGAAGTTTATGTTGAGACTAAAATCTTAATAGTTGTAGACAGAAATAAAACTAATTCCATGCCATGCTATAAGCAAAGCTGTAAGGCGCTCGTGAAGGGTTTATGGTTGAACGAGTTGGTCTTATGACAGACCTAGGATAGAATATGACCGTCGACAGTTATAATTTTGAAGTTGTGAAGGCGTTCATTTACCCCGGGGCAAATATGAACCCTGGTGGAGATTCGAAGAAGGATAACCTTAAGCAGCTATTTATAACGTTGTCGTGACGGGCTCAAAACCCTCACCGCGAGCTGTAACGTAACACTCTTCTGGGTCCCGGAATACAAAGGTATCCACGTCACATGAAATGGCGGATGAGTTAGCTAGGAAGGACTCGGAACAGGACCTATCACTGGTCCCCTCCTCCCCTCGATATACTCGCCAAATCTAGCGAAGCACTTGACTTCCAAAGACAAGCTGATTGAAGATGGAGCGTACTCTTACCTTGCTGCATCTGGACAAGAGTTAACAAAATGAAAACAGGACACATTCTTGCGCTCAACAGATCAAACTTAACACCCTTCACAGGCTTCTGGCAGCCTTAAAAGAATGCGTTTAAGCACGTCTGCACGACTTATGCAGAGGCTGCAGGAATACAGATACAGACATTGAAGAGAATACAACTCACTTTTAATGCGGGGCATTCGCCTACACAGAAACAAAAAGGTGGCCTTCCGTGAATACTATTTCAACGACCTATCTAAGAAGCCACCAAAAACCCTACAAACTCGGGATGGTTCTGAGAGGCCGAACGACCGTAACCACACTCAAGTAGATCTTCCTTTTCTTTTTGTCTTTTCAGACTGGATATTCAACGTTAGAGGAACACAATGGATCCGTAGAGATCAGAGAGGAGATCCGCCTCTCGAACCTACCTACCTACCAAGGCAACCGTTGCTCCTTCGGTTTATCAAAACAGCTAGGATCTAAACTCCATACTTGAAGCACCAAAACCATGCTCTACAAAACTCTAAGTAAGGCAGCAGAGCAAATCTTGAGATCTTTCGAAAGAAAAATTCTATGTCGAACATTTGATCCTGTATGTGAGGAAGGCGAAGAGAGAAGAAAATACTACTGTAAACACTACGAGCTATATATATAAAAATGTGGATGTAGTCCGGAATGCGAAAAGGATCCCAGTCACCTGGTTCGCCAAGAAAAGGCAGACTGAAACTCTGGTTCTAGTGGACGCTTAAAACCTTGGTCTAATAAAGCATAAATCCCCGAGACTGTGAAGGATAGAAGGCGGCATTATTCAGGCTCTGATCCTATACGGGTCGCTGGCATGATAAGTTCGTAAGTAGGAACTGGAAGAAAGACTGCTATTGTTAGTATAAATCTGAGTGTCAACAAAGCTCAAGGATAAGCAACGAACCGGCCTCACATTATCAATCTCACAGCCTTAACCTTCAAAGATCTTAAACTTCACTGTAAGCAGAGATGATTGACTTACATAAATATTAAAAGTCACGTGGTGCCACAAGGCTGCATAGTAGAGCCAGTGCTTTGGTATAGCTAATGAGCTACCTATAATACCTACGTATCTTGGTAAAGAGAAGGAGCATCGGTGGAAAGGAAAGGCGTCGTTTGAATATTTCGTATTGAAACTCGAGTAAGTTAGTATTTAAAGAAGTACTGGTACAGACAGACTTCAGTTAGATAGTCAGGAGTGGTTCTTGTCGTTGTGAGCCTAACTCATGCGAACTTCCAGAGTCTACTCCAAGAATAGAGCGTCAACTTAATGAACCTTTTATTCCAAGGTTGTCGGGGAGCCTTGAAATAGCACCCAACGAGAAAAGAAGGCGACACGACACGCACACACTTATCTCATCTGGAACTTCTAAAACTGATTTAAATGCCGTGGAATTCGGCTCCAAAAAGTTTTTCGAAAAAGAAAATCACATTTCCAAGACGTTTATGGAATACGAAATTTTATGGGCACATCTCTGGATTCACATGGGAGTCTTTCCGCAGCGTGTGCACTTAAACGAAATGGCTCCTGTAAAACGGTCACAGCAGCGCCTTCCGATTTTTTTTTTTCTTCCATCAAACCTCCTCTCCCCATTATGGGCGCTTACTTCCTTGCAAGTTATAAATGTGTGAAAAACGTGCTGCACAGGTGAATAGTTTATGGAGAAAATTAGGTGCCACAGATTGCAGCAGAAAATGGAGGTATTAAGTCATCTAAATTGCTCCTGTGCTACCAGGGAGAGACGAACGGAGAAAAAAATCAATTTGAGATACTTTTTCGTTGGTGGACTCTGGAGGGCAAAGTCTTCCAAGGTATTTACGTGTGGAAATATTTCTCTCGGATTTTTTATTTTTATTTTAATGGAGTTTAGGGAGTGTGTCGGCCGGCCGGCGGCGGCGTGGCTGTATGTAGAATGTGGCCACATGTGGAATATTGAACAGATTTTTGTATCTGTTGCCTTGAATCGAACAACAACAACAACATACCGTGAGGATTTATTTATGTTTTTCTTTTTCGGTGAAAAAAGCACGTACAATCCAAAAAAATTTGTTTATTTTTAATTATTTTCGTTTACATTGTTTTATTACACGATAACAATGTTTATTGAAGATCGGTTGTTAAAAAAAGGAATTCTGAGTGGTGAGGGGGCATTGTTTTTTAAGTCAACACACTGTGATTGATTGAAAAAAATGATTTGGATACCAGACATGTCCTGTGTGACATGTTTATGGTCATAAAAGTATGACAAGGGGGTAATTAAAGTTGTGGAAGTGACATCAAAAAGAGTACGCAATTGAACAAGAGATTCCAACTTTTATTGCAAGAGATCTATGCTGAACACGAAATGACGCTTCGTGATGGAATGTTGTCTTGTTAGTTTAGAAAGTACTTTGCCAATCAACAGGAATTCCATCAAAGAAGTCTATGGTTTATTTGTTTTCCGCCATTATTGTCTACATTATCGAAGAAGCTAGAAGCTAGTCACTAAGATTGAAGCCTGCATCGGTTCACTTTGTGAAGAATAAATGACCTTCCATCGTTCCGCTGCTATTTCGCTTTTATCTGGGTTTTTAGATCTTTCCGTATCCTTGCTACAAGTACAAAGCAGCTGACCAATAAGAAGGCTAACCAAATCAAGTTCTACGTCAGTTTATTTGGTCAAAGATATACTGCACACTTCAGATTAGTTCGATTCCACTTGAATCCACATTGGGTGCTTCTCAATCCACAGTACAAGAAAAAAAAAAAGTCAAGAAATATTGGCAAAACTTCCAGCTATCTCTCGGCCCTAAGCCGACTCATTCGGTCAAGCTCATAATATCCATATTTGACGAGAGCTTGATGGGCTTATTTGCATGTCGGTGACTCAACACAATCCGCTTTGGCACCGGTGTTACTCAACAACTACTCCAATTATCACTCTAAGTCCGGATTTACAGTGAAGATCAGAAAAACCCAAGTCGCTGTCTTTGCCTACAGATATCCAGATAATTCTGGCTTAGCACACCACGACAAGCATGCTGAAAGCTGTTATTCTCGATACCGTCACAAAGAAAGTCCAGTTTCATTGTGAATCTCGATAGGAGCAACCTTGGAGCTCTAATTGGATTCCTCAGCGGACACTGCAGTCTGAACAAACATCTACATCGCTTGAATCTAGCAACGGATTCAAACTGTTAACTTTGTCTTAAGACACATCCTAATGGAATGTCCAGCCTTCTTTCAACTCAGAAAGATAATTCTTAGCGGCGATGTTGGCTCATTGGAACATCTTACATCAAAAAAGTTTCGTAACTGTCTGACATCTTCTGGAGTGAAACAAATTGTCTAGGAAAACATAAAGGAAGACACAATAGGATTATGAAGAGAAACCGCAATGCCAAAGGCTGTAAGCAACCCCCCCGAACACACATACCAACATAACAAGTCACGGGTAAATATAAACGCTTGTAATGTTTCTGAGCTTTATCAATCGGCAATTTGCTTGGAAGCAGGCTCTAGACTTTTGGATGAAGATCGACACCGTTTGGCTCAATGAATTTCTCACAAAAATTTCATTCAGCAACTATAGACTTGGTCTTCCTCGGAGATCTCGTTAAGAGGCATTCTTAATCGCTGCTATTTGAGAAAAAATCGTCCACGTACAAGTCCTGCTCTAGGGTACAGAAGCATGGAACTTATTAGAGACCAATGTGTACCTTACCCGTGGCTGCTTCGAATGGAAAATGAGTTATGTATGAGTTGTGCAGGTCTGCTTCACTTTTTAAGATGGTATGGGCAGGATTTAGCTCGATAAGTGATTGAATCTGCCCGAGGGGGACAACGTTGTAAGGCAAGACTTCACCTAACATGGCGTGCAAAAATTAAAAGAGACCCCAACCAATTTTGCGAACCTAGGGGTAAATCGCTTGATTTCAGCTGGCTTATTGGTTGAAACTTTGATTTAGGGGAAACTCTAGTGACATTGCCACGGCTTCAAAATACTAGAAGTCGATGCTAGAACCTTTAGGGTTTCACTGTTACCTATCTAGAGATCTTATGACTAGTAGCTCTCAAGTCGTCTAATATTGTGGTTCCCTATACTAAAGTAAAGCTTATCAAGGAACTGCACCGACTTTGCCAAAGAGAGGTTGTTGATGGTGAAAATTACTCTGTTTTGTTCCGTTGAACTCGAGGCCTAAATGATAGAGTTCGCTTATTCTGGCGATGACCCATGGAAGCAAGATAAACTAGACTTATTCATTCCAACACTGTTTGTATTCTTTGAGGGCGTTCAACCCTGAATCATCTCGGGTCACAGAACAGACTAAAAATGCTGGTAATCAAGCTTTGCCTGCCTCTAACATACGGTTGCATCTAATTGTGGATCAGTAACAACCATATTCACAAGAAGAGATCCCGGTTCTCCATCATAACAGTCTCCGAAGCACCAACTCAGCTGATCGAATGACTGATCCTTTGCTGTCATGACTCAAAGCTGATTCACCACGAGAACTGAAGAACTATGATCGACCAAACAGTGACCTACATACGCCTATCTGTTTGGCTAACGAATAAATTGTTTCGATTAAAGTGAGCTTTTCTTAGCAATGCCAACTACCCACTGCCCACAAGCCAGTGACAGGAAATAACTCAACGGTCCATTAGATAAAAAAGAAACTGCATTTCTCAATTCTAGGAATGTCACGAGGAATGCACCATTAGCTGAGTCATGGCAGTTGCCATTAGTGCTCGATGCACGTCACATAATACCTCGATGATATCGCAGAGTACTATTGCATGACAAAGTCATTATGAGCCTCGCTGGGTGTTCGAGACGTTAATTGACCAAAGAACCCTGAGTGACTGCCTCTACATGCATCTTCAACAAAAAAAAATGATACAAAGTCATAACAAGGCCCTAAATGGCAATAAGATCCACACCCAGTAGGAACGTGTTCACTCTTCAAATTGAAACGCATGATGGCAGCTCGTGCTCAGTCTGTCATGCACGCAAGTTAATAATTCTCAAATAACGTGTGGGTTCTCCTCCTTGAAAACAAAGTCACAAGCCCAACAGGACATTCGGCACTCTGAACTCATGCCATTGGCACGTAATCCCGACAAGAGGGAGAGATATTTTTAAAGAGATTCCCCCGAAAAGCCTCTGACTGTATCTGTATGTGACGACATTGACTCATAAAGTTAAGCTCGGATCAACAAAGTTCTCATACACACAACAACTCGTGTCATGGATCATCTGGAATTTATGGAATTTTATGGCCCGCTGCCATCACCGGAGGCAACCAATTATGAGATGAGTATTATAATTCTAATTGAAGAGGGATGAGGCAGAGTCCTTTTATTTTTTCGTCGTTGACAGGGTTTACGTCGCGAAGAGATGTAAACGTGGTAAGAGGCAAATAAATTAACCAAGACGGGGGTGTGTGAAAGGAACTAATGTGAGAAGAAGTATCTTAAATTGAAATCGGATTACTTTCGGGATTCCTGACTGATTCGTAACTGACACAGAGGTATGGGCCATTTGGGCGAGCAAGTGATTGATTGTGATTTTTATGACTTAAGATAGGATTAAGCGCGGTTGTCTTACGCTGCGCGACCCATAAAAACTGAAACGTGTTGTTTTGTTAATTAAGAACCAGTGAGACAGTGAAATTGGTGTCTGTCGCCGATTGGATTTGAAGATACGATCGGAGTGCGAAGTGCCAGAGAGACGCATTTAGAAGTCCTTGTGTGATGATCAATAGTACTAAGAAGAACTTAAATGGCTTTGAAGTCGGTATCGTAGCAAAACAGGGTGTAGACTTACGTTAGTGGAAGCTATCCACCTGCCAAAATCGCTAGGCGACTTTTCCAGCCACGAAATTCCAAATTTGAAGGACCTACAGCCTCTTCCTCGTCTTTGTGCTGATTTGGGTACTTTTTGTAGATACTAGATCTTAGTTGCCTTAGTACAAAAATGAGTGCTCCAGCTGATGGAGTACAGCAGAGCAGCATCGGAGTAGCAGCGGTAGGAAAATAAAGAAGGTAATGCATTTGGCAAATAACTTCCCTTAGACTCCCTATGACTTCTGTAGAGACTTCTGCAAATGGAAACGGTGAATGAAACAACCAAAGCTTTTTAAAACTAGGAATCGCTGGCAGAATGAAGAGACAAGCTTGAGTAAGCAACATTAAGACGGAAGACTTGAAGTTGGGGGTACAGTCAAATCAACCTGTGGTTAACTCTCTACGATTTTTGTACAACAACTTAGTTGAGGGTAGCCTTTACTCAAACGTAACATCTAAGGTTAGGTCTTAGTTTACTGCGCCGTTTATTCGGAGTGAACTTAGCTCTTTCTTAGTTTCTTGTGAAGAGAACCAAAAAAACAGAGACAAAGGTCAACATTTTAAAGTTCGTTTTTGCACAGCTTGAATTGACCGCCTCGAGAGCTTCAGAATCACCATCGTATAGTGCATCAAGTAAAGCGCAAGAACATGATTCAGTATGGAGCAACACAGGCCATTTAAATGAAGGAGGTCATTAGCAAGGGAACTTACAAGTGGCATTTTGCAAAGATTTAAGTCCCGCAAGGCTGTATGAGTCACATTTAGCTACTGATACTATTTGAATTCTCTAACAAGCCTAGAGGTTATAACAAACAGAATTCCAAGTTACTATAAGCCTTAGTTGATGCGAATTTCACCTAGAGTCCAAAAAGCCCTTTCGTTCGAAGAAAGATTCCACCCTATGTGGAGTACATTGTTGGAAACGTACTCGATGTGAGACATTGGAGGCAGCAGCTGACTAGGTTGAGTAGGATCTACAGCGAACAAGTGACAACCAGCGCAACCATACGCATCAAAGTACTACTCCAATGGACACTCCACCATTCTCAATGACTTAGAATTCCTACTGCAAAACAACGACTTCTATTCGATAAAGACTTCGTTACCACTATTCCCCCCAGACTTGACTGGAAGGATGATTTTGAGCTACAACGAAAGGGATCTATCTGGTTCTACACAGATGGCGCTAAGGCAGAATCGGGATTGAGTAGAGGTGGAGGTGTCTTCTCGAAGGATGTAAACATAAGCATCTCCTTCCATTAGCCCGATCATTGCAGAATCTTCCAAACCGAGATAATTGCAATCCAAGAGGTCTTACCGGGCACAGGATATCCCCATTGATACTGATAGTCAAGTCAAGTCTTAATTGTTGCTTGTCTCTTAATGAATGGTTCCACCTGCCTCACCACCAAACAGATTTGGCTGAAGCTGGCACTCCAATAGGCTGGCCCACCTTTGTTATGATTTATCCAGAAGCTGTATAAACGAGGGGGAGGAAGAAACAATTATCCAACTTTTCTGCACGTACTCAACTTTATCAACTCGAAGATTAGACTACTAAGGAGTCAGGTTCTTTCACAATTTAAACGAACTGCCTCCCATCCAACATAACCAGCCTGCAGCGGTTCATAGCAAGTTCCGGTTGGTTCTGCGGGTAGTTTTCTGGGCTGAAACTTCAGATTCATGTGGCTTCACAAATGACCTTCTCTGGTTTAAGTGTGGCTACATCAAACGCAGCCTGCCATTCCTACCTAACCTAGTTTAGCTACTACCTACCTACGATAATGAGAACGGAACCAGGCATACATTCGCTTTGTCGAACAGTTCAGAATTGAGTAGACCAAAGGCTATCTATTGGACAAATCGTACTGTTACTGACAAAATGTTTACTGAATTGGAGCCAGTGATTGAGCAGGTGGTAGAGAAACAGTAGGAGAATGGAGCAATTCAAATTCAAATGCGATACAGGACTTCTTCTTTTTTTTAGCTTACTCCAGAAACTTGTAAAGTCATAATTCAACTAAAGCAGTTACGATGCCAAGAACTGGACTTTGGAGGTATCTAGGCATCTAGGTAGGTAGAAGTGGTTGTCTGGTGGAACTTTCAGAACACAATTAACGCGGGTGCGTCGTTTTGATACCACAAACTCACGTGACCTGGATGTTGAAGGGTGTTGTTGAGAGCGTGGTTTTCAGATCTGTGAAGTTTAGAAAATTCATAATGTTGCGGAATTTACTACCAGAAATCTCTGATAGTTCCTTGAAAAAGGATGGTTCTAGCTAGTGCCGGGCAGTCGCAGAGGATGTGGAATAGAGTTTCATTTTCGTGTTTGTTACCGCAACGCCAGTGGGGATTGAACGGAATGCCTAACTTGGCACCTTGTGAGCCGATAAGCCAGTGACCCATGCTAATTGCTGTTATTCTTGCTGTCTCGATGCGAGTTCCATTGATAAAGTAGTCCGTCCTGTTTTTATTATAGGCAGGCTATATCTGTCTAGATATGGTAAAGGTTTCTAGACTTTTCCACCTTGAGTTGGCAATAGATAGAAAGTGCTGTAGGATTCTACTCTCGATGAGTCCCATCGGGTAGCAGACTGACTCCGCAAGACAGACATCAAAGATTGAGCCCCAACTGGCTGCGCGATATTTTTCTTGCACTGTTCTATAAGTTTAGAGGACGAAGTAAGTGAGTGGAGCGCTTTGATGCCAGCCTGGTTGTCAATAAGGGTTCCTATGTTGTTTTTGGTAATGGAGCTGAGGCTAAGTATCTTGCAGGCCTCTCTTATCGCTAGTACCTCCGCCTGGAAGACACTTGAAGAGTCCGAAAGGCGGTACGATTAAGATACGTTCAGTTCCACTGAGAAGACACCTGCTCCAATGCCACATTTTCCACCTTGGAGTTGTCAGTGAAGATTGATATTTGGTATTTCGATAAGGGAAGGTTATTGTTCCATTCCCACCTCTCCGGATGGTGAAATTGTATACTATTATTGAAATTGAGTTAAGGAGTCGTGTAGTCAGTTATGATCGAAGCCAGATCTCTAGGCAACAGAGCAAGAGCTTTACTATGACCATAGGGTCTTGGTGACTGGAATCCGGATTCTCTGAGTCCAATAAGAAAGAAATACGTATTTCGTATTTCTTATTCTAACTAGTGTTGAAGGTACATATGAGTGGCCTAGTTGCAAAACTCACTAACTGTCATTTTTGAAAAATGTTTAGTAATGATGCAGATAGCTATGGCTATCATAGTGAGATCAAACTGCATCATTATTAAATTTTGCTCAAAAAGTGGACTTAGTGAGTTTTGCAACTAGGCCACTCATATAAGCTTAAACCAAGTACAAGCATGTAGCCGTTGATAGTATTGACACCTTTGGATCTTTCCTCAAATGAAGACCCCCTTTGAGCTGAGGATTCAATAATAAAGACATATACCACACTTCTAGAAACAGACACACAACTGAACTGAAGCCAAACAGGAAGGTAATCCTCTCCTTCAAGTCAAGTCAATATCAAGGAAAGACTACTCACTGTCAATCAAACTAAAATTTTAACGAGCTTCTCAACATAAAATGAACAAATTTTGCACTTTACCAATTCCGCTCTAAATCCGCAGTAAATTCCACTCTCAATTGACTTAAATTGCCCAAAAAAATGTCTTCTCATCTTCCTTCTAATAACAACCTCCCACTTCATAGTATCTGTTGGACAATAATTTCAATTAAATAAGCAAATTCGCGTAATTCCTCAACCACACAAAATATGAAAAGTAAAATATGCAAGCGGTTAAGAAGCGGAAATCCGCCCCACTCTCTACCAACTACACCATGAATAAGACAATTCCTCATAATTCGTCGCTCTGTCTCAAGGACGTACCCAATCAAGTGCAAATGCATAAAGCCTGCTGCCCACGTATTCAGTTCAACATAACAATTCCGGCAGCTTTCCGCTGTACTGAACCGAACTGAAAGTGTATCTTTTCTTCTCCTTCTTCTTTTTTTTTTTGCATTTCGTGCCCAGCGAGCCATTGCACATGTCACTACTCACTACTCACACAGATACCTACACCGGATCGTCGTGCGGTTGCCTGTCGATAAATCGCTTGAGTACGTTTTTTGGTTTTCGTTTTTGGGTTGTAGATACTTCAATGAAAAATTATGACTGCGCACGAGAGATCACTTGTTGATTTATAATGAGCTTCGGTGATGATTGGAGTTTTATTTTGCACTGATTGGACTGACGCAAGTCAGTGGACGTGAACACTTTCTTGAAATGAAATTAAGAGAGCAACGATATATACGTAGATGACGAGATGATTTATCACTATAGGAGCAGCTGGAGGAGAACCTATGTACGTATGTATCTGAAGCTATTTGCGAATATTAATGAACACAAATGTTTCCAATTAATTTGGACGCTAATTAGTATACTACCGTGTGCATCCCATGGGTTTCTGCGTTTGGAAAATTCAATTTGCCTCTAGTCCAATGACCAGACAACCGGTGCTTCAAAGACACCTGACAATAGCAAATCCATAAACCAACGTCTAATTGTTTTACGTGCCGCTGTCAGATTTGGTTGGAGCTGAACTGAACCACTCCATTGGTGATTGGACGGCTCACGTACCAAGTCCCTTTTTTGGAAAATGGGTGAATTGGCAAACCACCGTTGAAACTGCCAATAAATTCCGCTACTAATATTCACACATTTGTGATTACGATACGTGACGGCAGTTAATTAATAACTTTTCGATCGGAATCCCGGGGCATGCCTTACTCCGACCTTGTGCACGAACTTCGTCTTCCTGTGGTTATGGCATTTTTATGTGTTATCCGCTTCAAACCACACGCAGTCTTACGACTGACCGCCGGTCTAGTTCAGTCCCAAGGTGTCTGTTGTAAATTTATGAAATTGATTCCGTGCATTCTCCGGATCAAAGACTAGCGTTTAAGAACCGCTTAAGCGGTCATTTGTTATAAATTTGTGTTTACACGGAGACGAAAAAAAAAAAACCAAAACGAAGGCGACAAGAATGACTAATTCTCTGAATGTTTACACACACGTGTGTGGGCGATCAAAAAGAATGACGAGAGTGTGTGTGTTTGTGTGAATTGTGTTGGACCCTATCATCAAAACATAAAATATAGGTTTACCCCCCGAAAGGGCCCAGTTCGGTCCGATTAATTCATTCAAAAAGTCATTGACTTGGCGGGACGACAGTGTTTGTTAAATGATTTCGATAAGGACGTACATTTGATTGAGATATGAGGAATAAATTAGAGGAGAAACCAAATGTTTACTAATGGTGCTTCGAGTGAATGAATCACATCTTAGGAATGGTTTATATCGAAGACGTGTGTCAATCATAGGTCTCATCAAGTGTGGTTAAGTGCATGGAATCTGTTTTATTAAGTTACTAAGAGGATTTTTGTAACTGATACTGGTGTTATCTATCGTTTGTGGATGGGGTTCTGACTTAAAACTTATTACAGACACGATACTGAACACAATTTACAACAGTTATAGTTGCTGAGAGTCTTCTGCTTTTAAGGACGGTGTAGCGGTATTTGGTTCTTCGGAAATAAAACAAAAATGTAGCCTTACTTAGCGGCATTTGGTGGGAGGGATTCAATGCTCTCTACGAGGACATTGATATTGCTTCCTTTTTTCATGAAAATAGCGATTAGATGGCACATATCTTGTATTTGAATTTATTAAGTTCAATAAGTTCAAGCAAGAAAAACTTAAAGGTAGACTTAGGTTAGGTTAGGTTGAAGTGGCTGCCCGCCATTGCCAGCACACTTAGACCAGTGATAGGTCCATTGTGATACCACATGGTGGGGAATAGTTTCCTCCTCCTCTTCGTCCATGCAGCTCCTACAGAAATCATTTGAATGGACGCCAAGCCTTGTTGCATGCTTGCCTATTAGACAGTGTCCCGTGATGACACCTATAATGGAACTGATATGCGATCTGTTGAGAAAAATCAATTTCATAGAGCGTTTCAGATCCAGCCGTGGCCAAATCCGCTTTGTCGCTAGACACGTTTAACCATTTGTCCACATAGAATTTGTTTTCTCGATAGCATCCAGCTTAAGCTTGAGTTTACATGTAGCGATCGGTATACCCAGGGTGTCTCTTTCCGTGAGCACGGGTACAGGAGTTCCATACCTAGCGAGTTCATCAGCCTTACAGTTCCCTGGAATATCTATATGCCCCGGCACCCAACAAAGGTGAATATTGAACTGCTCCGCCATCTCTATAAGAGATGATCGGCAGTCTAGAGCTACTAATGAATTTGAAGAGACTGATTCCAGGGATCTGATCGCCGCTTGACTGTCTGAAAAGATACGTATATCTGTGGAAGATATCACGTTTTTCTTAAGCCAAGATAAGACTTCCTTGATCGCCAGTATTTCCGCCTGGAACACGCTACAATGATTTGGAAGACGGAAGGAGAGGTTAAGATTAAGCCTATCGGAGAAAACACCACCACCTACAACCTCATTGGTTTAAGATCCGTCGGTGTAAAAGTGGATCGAATTATCCTGAAGAAATGACTCATTCTCCCAGAATGACTTGGAGAGAATGGTAGCAAGGACATTTTTATTGAAGTTTAGCTTGGGTGTGGTGTAGTCTATGTTTCCAGGGAAGATGTTCAATTTGTTCAAAATGGAGGCGTGGCCGAAATCTTTGGTAGACCACTGTGAAATTGATTTGAGGCGAACAGCCGAGTTAGCAGCCAATTGTCTGCCGAGGATGTCGAGGGGTGTCAGGTGAAACAAAATGTCCAGTGCTGCCGAGGGTGTCGAACGTAGTGCCCCGCTTATGCAAAGACATGCTGATCGCTGGACCTTACCTAGAGGATCCCGGTTAATAGCCTTATCTAAGACGGTCCACCAGACAGCCACCCCGTACATGAGTATCGGTCTTATGACCGAGATATAGAGCCAGTGAGTAATACGAGGTTGTAAGCCCCATTTATTCCCAATAGCTTTTTTGCAAGAGAAAAGTGCTATCGTAGCTTTCCTAACTCTTTCTTTTATGTTGGGTTTCCAGCTTAATGTCTTGTCCAAAATAAGACCCAAATATTTTGCTTCATAGGAAAACGTTAAGCTTGACCCATTAAGGGAGGGAGGGTCAATGACTGGAAATTTATATTTCCTGGAAAAGAGTACCAATTCAGTTTTATGGGTGTTTACACCTAGACCACACCGAACCGTCCATCTAACTAACTTGTTTAAAGCTCTTTGGAGGAGTTCTTTTAGGATGTTGAGATGCTTTCCTGAGACTGCTAAAGCCACATCATCCGCTTAAGCGATCACCGTGCATCCCTCTGCTTCTAAGGATATCAGTATATCATTTATCACCAAATTCCAGATAAGAGGGGATAGGACGCCGCCTTGTGGGGTATCTCTACTTACAGATCGTCTGGCAGATATTCCACCCAGCTCTGAGTTAATAATCCTGCTAGAGAGCAGGAAGTTAATCAATGCGCCAAGTGAGCTATCTACTTTCAAATCCGCCAGTGCATCCGCGATTGCTGATGTATTGACGTTGTTAAATGCTCCTTCTATGTCTAGGAAAGCTGCCATAGTGTACTCCTTATGATGCAGGGAGTACTCAATTTTACTTACAAGCGTGTGTAACGCCGTTTCCACTGATTTACCCTTGCAGTAAGCATGTTGTGACGGTGACAGTATTTTAGTATCAATACTGCCACGTAAATGGATATCAATCAGTCGCTCTAGAGTTTTTAGAAGGAATGAAGATAGGCTAATGGGTCTAAGGTCTTTTGGATTTACGTGAGAACATTTACCCCCCTTGGATATGAAAACCACTTTCACTTCTCTCCATTCTTGTGGAACGTAGACCAGATCTAGACAACTTATCAGGATAATCTCTAGCGTAGGCAAGATAATATCTGAGGTAGACTTACAAACTAAACTTAACGCTAGACTTAGAATTTAACAGGAACCAGAAGGATGTTTCAGAAAGTGTGGGAGGAATGACGGTACAAAGCATTCTGAAGAGATAAATGGCTTTGAGTATCCCTATAATTGGCCCGGTGAGAGTAACGACGAAATAATGGAACAGATCTAAGGTTACGTTGGTTGGTGTCATTTGTAAAAGTGAGCAAAACGAACAAACCTACGCTGAAAAGCCTCGATGCTCTTAATATGATTATCATAATAGGGCGACCATACTTGGCAAGCATATTCGAGGATGGGTCTACCGTATGTAATCTAACGGGATTTAGTGTCGTACGGATTTAAAAACTCTTTAGATCACCATTTTACAAACCCAAGAGTGAAGTTAGCTCTGTTGATGATGTGGTCAATGTGAGAAGGAAAGCTGAGATCTTTGTCGTAAATGACACCAAAAAGGATACAGTGGGAACTGCCTCATCCTTAAGGAAGTAACTACGAGGGGGGTGTGGGCTATTGATCAAGATTTTAAGGAGTTGATGGATGGTGGCCACTTTAGTCCTTCTGATTGTTAAGTCTCTGAGAAAAAGATTTTTTTTAGAAAATACTTACATGTAATAAGAAAGATGGCTAGATGACATGTCCTAAGATGACTAGGACATGTAGAACGAATAGACATCAACGCTCCGACCCAAACAGTCTTCGAATCCAACCCGGAGGGACAACGCAGTAGAGGAAGACCTCGTCTAAGGTGGCGCGCACAATTTAAAGGGGACCTCAACCAACTTGGAGTGCATAACTGGAAGCGGTTCGCTAAAGCCCGGGCTATCTGGAGAAACTTTCTAGTCGAGGCCCAGGTTCACCCCGAACTGTAGCGCCAGCTAAGTAAATAATAAGAAAGATAAATCAGCGTCTGAAGGCCTGCAGAGACCTGTCGCACCATAGCTAAAGCCAAGAGAATTAACGATAGTCGTAGGGTTAGCGTTAGGTTAGTTGGCAGAACCCTTCCTGTACCATACTATGTGCAGAACCATTGAGACCCACAGACAGAGCGGACGAAGAAAACACCCAAGTGCTTTCAAAGAGAAATATTGACAATTACTTCGATAGTCAACCACGATCAAAGCCGTCTGATCCATACATAGAAACATCGAAGCTTCATCATCGAGGGACATAGGCACATCACTGGTTGAGCACAGCCTGACAGATTAGCAAGACTCGGCATGGAATTGAGCCAATTGATTATTAGGAAACAAAAATGAACCCAAGAGTCATTATGTTCTAGGCATGGTTAGGTTAGATAAGGTAGATGGGTGTTCCGCGGGACTCACTTAGGCTCAGAGCCCATTGCGTGGCCCATAGAATTCTCTGTGTGAGCATTTTACGCATGTTCTAAGCAAACTACCCCCTAAAACTTTTGATTAAGCCAAGTAGCCAATCTTAGACGGATTGTCGAACAGTCTTAAACTCTCTTTTAGCGTAATGTCACACATAATGTAAAACTCAACTTAGTTAACCATTCATGTCTTCAAGCCAAACATTCAACTAAGGTCCAACAAAGCACCGCTCAAGAGAGCAAAACCAGATTCAATCAAAATTCATCGCCGGGTTCAACTGTAATGGAAAATCCATAGACAAGCAGGGTTGGTAGGCTTCTTCTCACTGAAAATGGAACCTGAGTGGAACTGGAAGATCTGTGTTTTAAACTAGAAATGGCTTCTTCTCGCTTGAGGTTGGGTATGAGTACAACTGTCAAGACTATGTTTTGAGCAGAAGAACAAAGTCTTAGGGAATCAGATTTCTCGGGTTTGAAGACATACCCTCAACATCGCAAGGATCACGAATTCACTATCAAGTGAGACAACTGTCTGGACTCAAGAGCTCATGGCGAAAGTAAATACGATCGATGGAAGCTGATACACATCTCCGTACATGAATATAATTCACTGGCTTCGCGTAATAAATCTTGAGACAGCTGAGGTCATAAATGACCATTTATTGACTAACAAACGAAAAGAAAATGGAAATAGTCCGGGTGGACTAGTCCAGTAGGATTGAGTCTCAAAATCTTGGCGTTGGAAAAAACTAGTTAGACTTGGGCACCAGGGAATTGCAACACGTTGGTAGAAACCTATGAATCATAGCTTTCACCTTCGTTAGGGGTTTCTGTCCCGTCTCTGCTACATTGAAACCGTTTTGATTGGCCCCATTTAGTTTACAATACCGTTCTCAATACACAAACTTGGTATAATTGACAGCCTTACCCATTTGACAGCACCCATAGGAAGAAACCCGTGCCTTAATAGCTTTTGAACAGCGATAATTCAATTTTGCATGCAAAGCAATCAATTACGAGGCTAAATTGTGCATTGCTTGTCCTCTTTTGTTGCGATACATTTTCCTTTAATGGCATCAGCAAGTGTTTTCTCCTACACCACCGCCATAGCTGTCTATCTACATCAACATCTCCTTTCGTTTGAATAGAATTTTCATTCTTTATGATTATTTTTTGAAGTGCACACGCACTTAGAGATTCAGCTGCAATGGGTCTCCCCAACTCTCGCCTCAGAGATACTTTAAGCCGCACATTTGTCGTTCTTATTTTTTTTTTTGCGCAATAAAAGTGTGTCAATTGGCGTCAATGATGAAAACATTAGCTCAAGAATGCGAATCATAATGAACGACCGAATGAACGCAAGCCAGCACTAGCTTGCAGATGCCCGAAGCCGACGCCACCAACAGCCGCTGCCGTGTGCTTCGTGTTCCGGGCTTTAAAAAAGCAGCCACACAAATAGATGTTGGCGCACGTTTTTTGCATAAGATATGCCATATCAGCGGTTTGGTCGGGTTGGTTAATTCTTCTATAATCCGCACGTACACACAAAGTCCGACTCACAGTCAAGAGGTTAGAGAGGAGAAACGTTTTGTCCAGACGCGAGACTGGGCATACTACTCGTACCATCTTGACCATATGCTAATTGGAATTGACAAGTCACCAGAGTCACAGGCATACACACAGAGACTGATCGTGTACTTGATTTGCAGCTTGGCTCCTTTATACATAAGTAGGTTATAACTGACCGGCCGGTCGAAAGTCCTTCGCATCTCAGTTGAATTACGTCATTTATGTCGATGAAGGCGAGGTGGTGGCGGAAGCAGAAGCCCATCTTGTATGCGTGGATGCTATCTCTGTGAGCGGGACTTACATGCCGGAAGGTGCTCTCTTCCAGTCGGGATTAAATACGAAAATGTTTAGGTTTAGATTGATGTTGATCCTTCAGATACATTTGGTATGAAATTACTTCGTTTTGGGAGACTGTTTTGTGTCTGTTGTGTCTTTTTAGGAGCATTCAACTTCGATGTTGTCTTTTAATGCTCATGGCCTTAACCTTTTGCGGGCACAGCACTCAACATGAACACATGTACGTGACAACGTTCAATGTGGGACACATACAATCTTTGTTTTTGTGGGGTGTGTGACCATGTGTTTGCTGGCGTTTGATTTGAATGTTTCGTTTACGGTTGATTTGGTTTTGATTTCTCAAGAACAGTTCTGTAGTTCTCGTTTCGCCATAAATTGCTGGTGACAGCAATTAAGACAAATCGAGGAAGTTAAACGGGGAAAAAATACTCTGATCGGTTAAATATCCGTTCTTATTTCAATACAGCGCAACTGCATTGGGAATGCACTGGAGATCTTTATAGATATTTTTGGACTTCAGCGTATAAAGATAATGTAGTCGACTCTCCTGCGCTGAAACTTCAGATTCTGACATCTTTGCATAATGAAATTGTTCGAAACGGTAGAGAACTAAGAAGAAACACCAACTTTTTCATATCTCACACCTTAAGCTTGTTAGCAGTCCTAAAAACCAACTTAAGATCATTTAGCACCGTTATTCTATACATTTTTTTTTCCTCTCCCAAAAACATCTTGGAAACAAAGCAACAATTTTGCGACCATACACAACGAAGGCGTCCGAAAAAATATTAGAACGAGACGATCTGAAACAAACCATGGTACCGAAGGCTTTTGAAGTACAAAGTTGTAGATTGTCACCTCTTCTCTCTCTAAACTTCTTTTCATGTAGCTTTTTCGAAGAAAGGCTCCGGGATACAATAGATAATGGTATTTGCCGTCGTTTGTCACGAGTTTAAGTTCAGTTAGGTTGGAGCACGCGGTAGATGGTAGCGCTATTGTACTATATATAGATAGTCAAGCAGCGATTAAAGCCTTGGAATCACCGACAGTACGATCCAAGTTGGTAAAGCAATGTCGCAGGTCTCTGAATGAGATCGCTGACAGATGCGACGTCTCCCTGTGTTGGGTTCTAAGACACAGGGACGTTTCGGGCAACTGCAGCGCGGACGAACTAGCGAAGGAAGGCGCGGGTCGGATCTTCTCTGAAAATGGGGAGGAACCGCTGGCCTCTTTAGAACTGATAAAATCCCGACTTGATAGCGAAGCTAAAAGAATAGCTAACAGCAGGTGGAATAATATCAATACTTGTCTTCTGTCGATGCAGATCTGGCCTAACCTGGATCTGAAGAGAACAGGAAGACTTCTGTCCGTGAACAGGAAACTTATTAGAATTATAGTAGGAGGCCTTACGGGGCATTGTCTTATTGGCAGGCATGCTATCAGAATGGGAGTTCCTTCTCACGATTTCTGTAGAAGCTGCAGGGACGAGGAGGAAGAGGAAACGCTTACTTACCTTTTTTGCACATGCCCTGCTCTATCAAGGTTGAGGAGAATAACATTAGGAGAGTACTTCTTCAATGACCTCAGCGACCTAGCCAGGCTCGATATCTTTAGAATTAAAAGTTTCGTATGTAGGTCTAATTGGTTCTGCACTAAGTGCGGCACAAGATAGGCTATATACCGATACGGTTGCCCAGAGCTCCATTCTATAGGGAATTCCCGCATGTAAGGTTACTGAGGCTGGTCGCCGGTTTTCTACTCGCGGTATCACAATGGGCCTTCATTCTGGCCTAAGTGGGTCCCTGCTTATTGGGGACCGCCGCCCAACCTAACCTAAACTAGGTTGGGGACAGCAAAAAGCTGTATAGCACAACATTGCTGGACAAAAACCGAAGGTAACAGACAAGTCAAAACTTTTATACCAAACTCTTCTCAAAAAAGAACGAAACAACTTCTACAACTTACAAGAAGTCAGATTCGAATTGTTACGGGTTTTCTAACCGGACACTGTCGGGTTTGAAAACATCTCATGACTTTGGGAATAGCACAAGACAATACATGTAGGATGTGCAACGAAGACGAAGAATCAGCAGAACACATACTGTATCACTGTTACTCCCTCATAAGAGCACGCCATCGGAAGATATTACCACCAACACACCCAAAAACAGCTAGATCTTCTCATTCACTCTCACTATTCGGCGAATCAATCCCTAGGAATCATCCAGGACAGCAAAATGTCCTGGAACCCACAGATTGAACGAATGATAAGCATTATCGACCTGTCGCCGAATCAGTAGGAAAAACTGAGGAGTACAACCCAAGATGATACACTGACCGATGATTTCATACGCAAGCATGGTGTTTAGAACCCGTCCGACGCTTAGCCGAAACCTTCACAACAGGATGCCTTTGCACAACTCCAACTTCTGCCCTCAATGTCACCTTCAAAACTTCATACAAACGGAAGTCATCTACCGACTGTTTCACTTAAGCAATTTTGACTCAAAGTCCTATAGAGGAGGTCACCTATACTTGCTTTGGAACACTGGAGTACGACGTAATGTTCAGCATGTTCCCAGACCGACGTCTGTAAGAAGTCTACGGCATTCTTGTCCTCTATCAACTTATTGGCATTATTACGGAACACTACGCCTTTGCCAAACATCTCAAAGTGTTAGGCTTAAATTAAATATATTCCTTCTAGATCTAAAATGTAATCTCCCATTGCCTTTAGGTATTACACTGCTTCAAAGCTGCCAAGGACTTTCTAAGTCAGGAGCAGAGCCCAGTTTTGTTAGTTCATCGGTCATTTCTTTCGCTGGTATTCTCTTGTGTCCAAGGATCCCGTAGAATCTCACATTGAGTACCGGTTTTGCTGTTCAAGTAGACTGACGACTATGGAAAAACACTGCTGTGGTCCCGAAAAGGCCCAGTCTATTGTCTTCATTCACCGCAGCATCCATCTTGGGCCAAACAGTATAGATCGTCATGCATAGTTCGTCTAGTCTAGGATTAAGGTACGAGGAAAATCGTTGTGAATTTACATAAGTTATTTACTTAAATAATAGGTAAGTCCTTAGGAAGTGCAAATACCCAATCGATTTCGACTTGGTATTTTATCGAACTAAGCTAGAAGAAGCGTATCCTGAACGCCGCTTCTGATGGTGATTGACGATGAAGTTTAGGTGAAAAAATGTCAAAGTATTCTTGTGTCTAGAGAAGGTGACAAGTATTCCCACGGACAAATAGTTTCATCAAAAGTATGCCAAATGACACGGTTGAAGATAAATTATAGACAAAGTTTTAAGCTGCGTTTTAGTTGGTAAAAAAAAACCCGCCAAATTCATTCTGTGCCCCTCCCTCTGTTCGGAGGAAGAAAGAAAGAATTTTCAATGATAATTATAGACGGATCGGCGTTTGTTTTGATGTTCATCAATCATAATCTTGAATCAAAAAAGATTAACACAATAAAATTATAGGGTCACGTTTCTCTGACGATTAAGATGTTATTCTTATTTTTGCGAACGTTTTTTTGTTTTTTTCATTAAGTCGTCTACACACATGTTGTATACCGCTTGGGGATCAAGCCGTGACATATTGTTAGAACCAAATCGCAGTGGTTTGCTTGACAAGGGAAAGCTGCAGATATGAAATTACTGAGATGGAAAAGATTCGCGAAAGGCGTCTAAGATAAATAAACAAAGTTCTTGTGAAGGCTTAACTTAGAGAGACTTAAGAAAACGGAAACGAAAATGGTATAATGGACTGTAAAAGGGATGAAAAGCCATTTGATCAAACAAACTGAAGTTCCAAGCCCTATAGCTCTAATGGATACTAAGGGGCACCGTTTGAAGACTGAATTTGTTGAGCCTTATCTGGGTCCCTGGACACAGCGGTATTACCGGAATTGAGTTCTCTGATGAGCTTGCCAGGCAAGGTTCAGAGGAGAACTTCTCCGGCCCTGAACCCACGTTATGTTGTCCCGTATCTTCGGTTAGGGCTCCTATCGATGATTGGGTTTCTAGCAAACACAACTGCAGGTGGTATGACTCTCCACGATGCAGGCAGACTAAACAGATGCTTCCCGATGTCTGTAAGAAGTTCGCGACATTCTTGCTGTCACTTGCTTGGACACTTCGCTTTAGCAAGCATCTCAATATGTAAGGCTGAAGTTGAAAAGACGACAACACTGTGGAACACTTCTCATATGATTGTTTTGCCTTTGCTCGTATCAGGTGGCAGATTTTTGGGGTTGATGTAATGAGTGCTGGTAACCTAAGCTCCTTATCACTGAAGTTCTTAGAAAGACCAAAAAAAGACAGTAAGAGGGTTGACTTGCTGGTACTGCAATGAACCTGTGTTTGTGTCTGAGTTCTCCAGTGTGGTGTTCCAACACTCCAACAAGAAAAATAAAGGGGCCACCATCATCGGCATAGCTCAGTCCAGAGTTATACAACTTCCTTTAGCAGGAACCGATTGGTGGTCTTTGTAGGATTATGAGGACACCTATCTATGTGAACTTATAAGCACTTATAACATTGTTTATAAGTAAAATGAAAAGCAAAGGTCTAAGGATTGATCCTTGTAGCACTTAATGAACAAAAAATATCGAACTCAAGCCGATATACTCATGAGAAGATGGTTTTCATGAAAGCTTCCAATCCGTATTTGACTCCCGTTGTTGTCTTTCACTGGTAAGGACTTTCAGCTCTAAAAGGATAAATAAACACCAAAAGAACCTTTCGGTTCTTTCAAGCGGCAGTTTGAAGATGAACAAGGGCCTATTGGTGGTGGTGATTAGGGCTTAACCATGTTAGAACAACTGTTCACCAGTGCGGAAACATCCAATCACTGAACCCTACTGACAGCTTGACAGCAGTCAAATCTCGTTCTTGAAAAAGGCGAATACCTAAAGACAACTCATGACTAAAGGCTCACTGGGATGGTAGGTAGATAGGTAGGAGTGGCAGGCTGCAGCCTCACTTAGGCCAGATAAGGTTCATTGTGATACCACCAGGATCTGTATTCCACCAGAAATACTACCCGGAGTATCAGCCGGAGCTTGCTATGAAGCGCTGGAGACTGCCTATATTGATGTCAGCCAGTTCGCTTAGGTTGTTGAAGAAGCTGGCTCCCAAGTTTGCTCTTCTTCGAGCTGAAAGGGCCGGGCATGCACAAAGAAGATGGAGAATTGTCTCCTCCTCTTCCTCATCCATGCAGCTTCTGCAAAAGTCATTATAAAGGAGGCCCAATGGAGCCAATGGTGCAGTGTCCGGTAATGACATCCACAAGGTACTTATTATCAGTCTATTTCGTCTGATGAGACAATAGGAACGTTTGAGATCCAGCTTTGGCCAAATCTTCCTAGTGATGAGACAGGTGCTACCACTTGTCCATCTATGATTGGCGATATTGATCGCGTTTTTAATGAGTAGCAATTTGCAGGTGGCGAGAGGCATACTTAGATTCCCCTTATCCAGAAGAATTGGTAGAGTTGTGCCCTCTCTAGCGAGTTCGTCCGCCATGCAGTTGCCTGGAATGTCTCTGTGCCCCGGCACCTATATGAGGTGAATTTTGAATTGCTCAGCCATCTCGTTAAGGCTCACTGGGTTCCATGGCTTAAAAACCATCCCAGCCAAAGCAATCTCAACCTTGTTGACAGTTTGACATCATTTGGGAAGAAATGAATGAACTGAGGTGACTCAGTAGAACAAGCGTCAAGCATCACTTGAAGTCGGGAAGTTAATTCAAACACTGAACCAGACTAATATACACAAAATAGAACTGAAGGCTTCAATCCTAGTATGTAAAACGACTTTGGTTGGCGAATTGAACCTTTGCTTAAGCGTTACTCACTGAATACATGTTTGATGCCTCTTTGAAGGGCAATATAGTTCCAAGATATGAAGACATAAGCACCATGAACCTCTGCTCCTATTCACACCTGGATGGATGCCTGAAATCCGATGCAGTTTGGCAGACTTTAGCAATAGCAAACGAGAGAATATCGGTTTAACTCAGACTCTCCACAGTTTAAATAGTTGACAGGTGAAGAATTCTCAAGAATTCTCCTAAGCTTCTTCGACCTGTTTGAAGCTCGTCTAGGGAGCCACTTCAAATTTCAAGAAGTTAATATCTGGCAAATAAAACGTTAATGGGACAACGGCAGTGCTCGAACGCGTTTCCTTCGAGATACATGATCTTGCTTCGTAGGTTAGAAAATATTTGTCAAGATACCCTAGCGAATCAAAATAAAAAGATACCAATAGAGGGGGCACATATTTTTAGAAATCACAAAACTTATAAGCCCTGCATATCTACCTTAAGGAACCCCACCTTTAAAAACGATTTCACCACAAATTGTTTGAAATTTCTTTAAAATTTTATTACTTTCCACAAACCGACAGTAGTCTAATCAAGTTTTTACATAAGACACACTTCAAATTCTTATACAAAAGTGGTCATGCTTCTGTAAGCTAATCGATTGAGTTTGAATGCTTATGGATTTCGATTTGTTTTTTCCTGTTTTCGTATAAATAAATAAGAATTAATGTATAACAACCTGAAATGTCATAATCGTGTGTGTGCATAATATGCTCGTAAAATTCTCGTCTACGTAAACAATAAAAAAAAACTGAAAAAACACCATGTTCACTTAACCAGTTCTTCTCAATGAATACCATGGAGTATATGGACGAGTATCTCAACCCATTCTCGAATCAATTTTAATTAAAAACCATATCGACAGTGTGTCTAATAAAAGGGCCATAAGTTCAAATAACCAAGATGACAGGCAAAGAGAAGAATTGTCATAACAAAACAACAAAGAGAATGCGGTAGGTTTGTCTTACAAACATATGGTCACCCGAAAGGATACGGATACAGAACAGAGAGATACCAATCAAGGAGGGGACGCCCCTTTTCAAAGTTGATATGTCACACCGGTAACAATGGTCCAAGAGAAACAATAGAATAACTCTTATCGTTGAGTCCCATAAGTGCCTCTACCTTTCTCTATCTTAAACTACCTTTCCCCGTACCGTTGTGTGTTTTTTTTTTTTTTTTTTGTTATAATGAGACGGTTATCAGAGAGATGGCATGACCCATTCAGAGGTATTATTCCCCTCTACTCACCTTTTGTTGTACGGGAGTGTTATTATTATTATTATTATTTGTGCTTGTTATCCGGTAATGAAAGTGCTCTATTGGAAAGTATCTTGATGCGGAACTGCCTCACAATGAAGTGAGGTGTCACGACCTTTTTTGGTTTTTTTTTTAATTGATGTTTATGTCATACGACCACATCACACTTATGACATACATTTCGCAATTTTTATTCGCATGCACTCATTGTTTCTATAAAACAATTGAACTCATTCAATTATCCTAAGATGAGTAACAAGCACACAAGCCCGAGAAAATACACTGGAGATATCGCGCCGAACCTAACCCACTTTTTATTTCGCGTAAACAAATTAAATGTGAGCAATTTTTAGCGGAAATTCCATCGAATCAAAATATACGAGTATCTACGACACAAGACAAAGTATCTATCGAGTGAATTTATACACAAGGAAAGAGTTCTTAACCGCTCAACAGTTGGTCGGTTACTGATCAGATGAGTTGCCGGTTGTCTGGTGGTTCGGTATCGGTTAAGTGATCGTCAGAAACACAACAACAACGAAAAAAAAGTGGAAAAAGTATCTTGAACAATATTCTGGAGACAACACACTCCGAAAAGATAAAATGAAGAACCTTCCAGTTGGAATACTCGTACTTCTTGTGATTCGTCGTGTGGAACGTGGAAATCGATTGTTGTAGGTGTTATATCGGATTGGAGAACCATAAGAACCGAGAGAAACAGAAAAGATATAAATTTTGAAAAGTGGTTGCATACAGAGTGCTTCGGATTCGGACGATGGCAGTGGGATGGATATGGTTTATTTGGTTCAACATATGGTTGCTGGAAGTTTATTGTTGACTTTGCGATTCATTAAAATGTCATGTGTTAATGATTTGTTTTTTGCTTTCGGGTTGATTCTCTTGAAAGACGCTAATAATTGATGATAAGATACAAAGGGGGATTGCAGTTGAGTGAGATTTTAAAACAAGTTGATACACGATCGGTGTGGAGAGTTGGACTCAAATTGTCATTGGGTCAATGGCTATAGAGGAATTTGCATGTTTACCTATAAATTGTATGCTTGTGACGTTTCAGCGAGAAAATCGTTTAAGGAATTTGCTTCAAATCTTTATTAGCACCTTAGAACTTGATATGCATATGTTTTGACAGCAAAATATACTCACTTTGGACCTTAGAAACCGCTGTACACACTTTACAAAATGATCAGTAGACAAAAAACCGAATATGTACATCCGATGTTAGTTTTACGACCTTCCTGCTCCAAGGGACATTGCTTACCTTGAAGGATGTCCTCTTAAAGAAGTCTCTAACTTCAAATATCTGAGATAGAGACTTTCTAGAGACAGTAACATCGGCACAAACGTCCGAAAATCGCGCGAAAATTGCCTAGATGAAGTCGAAAATGGTATCGGAAGTCTTGCGCAGCACAAGAATGACAGTTCAAGTCGAAGGGAGGTTGTACAAAACAGACGTTAGGATCGGCAGTGAATACTCCGAATGCTGACCATTACGCAACACCTCCGGTGTTAGAAATCTCTTGTAGAGAAAGCGTTTCCTGACTCTGCAGATAGTCACGCACTCATACAGTGCATGTTCTGCTGATTCGTCTTCCTCTAAGCAGAGTCGGCATTCAAATTCCTGAACAATATTAAGTTTATGTTAGTGATATCTGAGGCAACAGTGACCGGTGAGGAAGCAAGCCGCAAGCCTTCCAATATCGTAGCTTTTGTGATTAAAGATATTTTTTGTGGTTTTGTTCTGGGGTCGGATGGCCCTTTTAGCCTTTCTAAGTCCCTGAATGTTGTTCCCGTAGGATAAGAAGTTCCATTTTTCCCAGCTGTCCAGACTCGTTCTGAACGCGGAAGGAGGGATGCCGCAGAAGGTTTCAGCACCTATGCATCTTTCTGAAGAACCTTTGCTGGCAAGTTGGTCTGCAGTTTCATTGCCTTCAATGGCTCTGTGTCCTGGTTCCCACCAGAGCTTGACTTTATTTCGTTTTGAGAGGTCTTGGAGAGCATTGAAGCAGCTTGAAATAGTCTTAGAGTTTCAGTAATGGGAACTCAGTGCTTTAAGTGTTGCTTGATTATCGGTAAATATATTAATGGTTGCCACCTTTATGCCGGAGTCGAGAATGATATTGGCGCAGGTACATATATATTGCCTGAAGTTCTGTCTGAAAGACACTAGGGCACATTCCAAGTGCCTTTGAAACTTTCTGATTAGGGCCATAGACGCCGGCTCCAAAACCGGAGTCCATCTTTGATCCATCAGTTTACCAGACTAGTCCTTTTATGGTCAGCAACAAACCACCAGTTTCCCAAGAATAACGGTTCGGAATCTCAATCTCGAACATTTTGTCAAAACAGAGTATTTTGGGCGTAAAGTCGGATACCGTGCTGATCATTTCAATCTCGGGAAAGTCAGAGAGAATAGCTACGTGACCCGTTAGTCTGCTTGGCTGGATTCCTGTAGGTAGGTAGGTAGGTTTACTGCACAACATATTGGCACTTTTTTGAACTACATAAAGGGAAGACAAGTTGACAACAGGACACCACAGGACCATAGAACCTGGAAGCTTCATACTAGCAGAGCCAACCATAAACGATATGGGAAAAAGGCTAGGACCTTGGACAAAAAGGAAAAAGAAGAAGAAGAAGATCTAGATGAGTATCAATAAGATATTTTAGACCTGAAGGGAACTTCTGTCCCGTGGAAATACGCAAAGAACGATGGTTATAGGAATGAATCTACAGAACGTCTACAAAAAACTCGAAACGTTCTATAAAACTTGCCACAAAATCGGCTTTGACCGGATGTTAAAGAACATATGTTAACGAGTCTGGAGCTTCGTCTTTACTAGGAGTTTGTAGAAAATGAAGATCATGAAATAAGATCTAAACTCTTGGAATCGCGGTGCACAAACCACATTTACCGAATAGGAAAGTTTGGAAAGAGCCTGCTAACAGAAAAACCTTAAAATACGAACTGGCTCAAATAAGTCAGTCCTAGTCGTAAAGGAAAATCGCCCCAGCGTGAAGGCAGATAAAAGCCAAGCTAAGACAATCAGACATACTTTGTAAGCGACTAACAAAGGTCTGGTAGAAGAAGCATTTCCCCATAGATGTTGGTTTGCTCAATAATGAGAAGGTGACACGACATGGGTGATGGGATTTCAACTCTACAGAAAAGGCATAACACAAATAGCAATGTAGAATACTGCATACCACCCGCCATGACGTGGGATTGCCATGGAATACAAGTAACTATAAAGCCAAGGCAAGTTAGGCTGTAAATGATTGTCGAAATCTCTTCCAGCCCCGTCTTCCCTTTTCTTAATAAGACACCAGTACAGCCACAGAAATCGAGATTCATCGAGTATCAGTTCCTAACAAAGCAAAGTCAGGAAGGTGTTGGTAAATAGCTTCCACAAAGAATGGAGATAAAAAGCATCAATAACCCAAAAGCACAGTATCCAACCCTTAGCAATGTGGCGATCTATAAGCTGCACGAGTTGGTTAGTGGCACACCTTGCTGACAACGACTTACAAAAACTTTCAAAAGCGTGGCAAGAATCTAACTCACTGTAGATGCGTCGAACCTTTCAAAGTTAGACTTTTGATAAGCCGCTTTAAAATCCAAGAATACTCTAAGATACAAGTGCTGCTAACCCATTTTGAAAGGCATATTGAGTATGTTGAACAAGTGAAACAACATAGACTTCTCATACATGAGAAAGCCCTTTCGCAAGAGCTAGGGACACAGTATCTCCTTTTATTTTTTTTTACTGGAGAGCTGCCAACAAAAACAAAGTGCTTCTTAACTCGACAGATTAAGTGCAGGTAATCCCAATATCCAATGACATGACCCACAATTGTATCTAACGTCTAAATTTAAGTTTCAAAACACATCTGCAACTTATGTTTTCGAGTGTTTTATTACGAAAGGCATACGCAACGCATCTATTTTTACAATCTAGTATTTTCTTGTGTTCCTTTTTATTTTGCATCTCCATTTATATTTATCTAGACGGAAACACAGATAGGGCCAGCTAGCCAGATCACCCTTAAGAAAACATGTTGTTTTTCTTGTTCTTAATGGGAAAAGGCGAAACATAAAATTTGTGTTAAGTAGTAAATTTAATAGTTTTCGAAACGTTTAGGTATTTCTTTGACGAGGTGGTGGTGGGAATGTTAGACATTTGTGTTAATAAATTCTAATAATTATACTCGTAAAGTTTTTCGAAATAGTTTTTGGGCGTCAAAGTTTGACGGATTGTTGATCGTTAGAAGAATAAATTGATTCTGAAAGTGCATTCAGAAGATTTATGGTAAAAATAAAGCTAAGAAAGCTTGAAATCTTGGCATTCGCCACTTCGTACACTTTTACCATAGAAACTATCTCTAGCAGAACAGGATATCTAAAACCCTACGAATCAAATTCCATGAAACTATGATGTAAAAACTGAGTTTCAAGCCTAAAAAGACCTTATCAACTGGCTACCGTGGAACCACTGTACAAAGAAAATAAAAGCGAGCAGAAAAATGTGCTGTACCAAGCTTTCCCACTTCGTACACTACCACAATACAACAGAGCATGAAACTTTTATGTGAAACTCGTAAACTCAGAGGTCGGAAGTTTATATGAATCGGTGGCCGATCATAGCCAGTTTCAGACTTTATACCTGAAGTTTCCGTGTTATGTGGACAAAGCTACTGATCATTTGAGTTTTAAGAGTTCGTGTCATGTTTAGGTAAGGTTAGGTTTAAGAGGTGGCTGCAACTCATGAATCTCTAGAGATTCACTGTTTCCCCTAACGTGGAATGTCCAGTCTGAAATGACAAAAAGAAAAGAAGGGTCTTTTTTTTATAATTCACTAGCGCTAAAGGGGTTATGAATACCCTTATGATGCTATTCACACAGCGCTAGTGTTGGTGTAGTGATTTTTTTTTTTTTAACTCAGATGGTATAAGGTTTCAGTCTTTTTGCGCCGAGGGTGGTGTCCAGAATGACTGGGGAGAATTATTGGTATTGTTTGCCATTTGCTTATAATTCACAGTGTTTCTTTCGAACATCCCGATGCCATAAGTACCATCAACACTTCCAAGCCATATGGCAACCCTACAGCCAGTGTTATGCCTATGCAGTAGAGTTGACGTCAGCTTTTTTCGCAGTTGATCGACTTTTTTTTACATTAGGATTCGAACCTGGAACCTTCAGCGTGACAAGCGATGATGTAACCACTACACCATTGCCACCCCTAAGAGAAAGAGAGTATGGTTACGGTCATTCGGCCCCACTGAACAACCCCGAATTCGTAATGAATTTTGGTTGGCTTCTTAGACAGGTCGCCCAGGTCTAAGTATTCGGTTGAAATAGTATTGACCGAGGGCCATCTTTGCTCTGTGTAGGCTGTGGCATTTGCATAGGAAGTGAGTTGTGTTCTCTTCAACGTCGGTATTCCCATAAATTGTCTGTGCTTAAAAGCATTCTTTTAATGTGGGTCGCCAGTACGTTATGGCCTGTGATAATCCCTATGAAGAGTGTTAAGTTTGATTTGTTAAGCACAAAATATTCCCCGTTTTTATCTTGTTGATGCTTGTTTAGATTTTTCTGAAAATGTGGCATGATGAGAGTGCCATCCATCTCTCGTCAGCTTGCTTTTAGAAGTCGAGTGCTATGCTCGATTTAACGAGTGCTAGGGTAGGCAATACTGAGTGATCGACCAGTGGTAGGTTCTATTCCGAGCCCTTTCTAGCTAACTCAACTGCCATTTGATGTGGCGTGGGTACTTTTGTATCCCGGGACCCACAAGAGTGTTGCGCTCGTCAAGACAACGTTTTCGTGAAATGTTAATCGCGATTTTGGCTTGTCATTCCCCTACATAGGCCAGCAAATGATTGAGAACCAAAAAACTCAGAACCTAACCCCTGCTTCACCAGGTTGTCTACTTTTTTAATAACTGTGTGTCCTCGAACAGTGTCGAGTTATTTGGAATTGCACAGTCACTCAGTCAGTGTGTGTGCTCCATGCGTCCAATTCGATTGAGAGGTTTCTGTCGTGTAGCCGATCCTGACACAAGTTATCCAACGCGTGGGGTAGAGCCAACATTTCGGCTTGATGTACTGCGGTTTTTATCTACAGACTGTCTACAGACAGCAGGCTAGAAGTAGATCCTTCGAGATTATATCTACTACCGCCCCTTCCTTCCATCATAAATCTATCCGTAAATATATCCGCCATCTATCCGCTAGTTGTTGTACCCTATCTACATTCAGTACCCAAGCCTCGATGAAATTTCCAACCTGCTGTCTATACATTCTTTGGCACTTGATATAAAACCATTTTTGGTTTTTTGGATCTTTTACATGATAACTCCAATTAAGTCCGGGGTCTAGGTATACTTCCAGATGCTTAACGTTTTCGGACACCTTGCTGTCAGGTTTCAAAAATCCTGATTGCTCCTCTTTCTTGTGCAGTCGATTAAGTCTTTTCTGAACGAACTTGTCTGTCTATACCTACCGTTCGTAGAGGTGATTATTTAGTCATAACTTCTCTCAAACTTGGTTTAAAGATCTAATCATCAAAACTCCTAAGTTTGTGTTTCGTGCTGCCATCTATCGTCAAACCATGGAACCATTTATTCATAGGCTTTCCAAAGAATAAAACTTCTAACTGTGCGTCCATTTAAATTTCTATTCGAATGCTCTAAACATACATGATAAGAACGCCATAGTTAACACACATAAAGTCCACTTGGTTACACTATAGGGACTGATTCAAGTGTACACCACTTCGTACACCTTTCACAGTCACTTACGAAAAATTAGGATATCCACTCCGATTTTGAAATTGTCTTCAAGAACATATTGTAGAGTTGCAGGTTCAGTCGAGATTTCGAAGTTTATCAAACCGCATTCTGTAGTCTTCAACCTTGAGAACGAGGGTCCACTCAAGCACCATGCAGGATGTATCCAATTTCATTAATCAATTTAATGCGTTCCATTAATTGAATTCAAAATTCGCCATTAAGACACACCATTGACAAAAAAAAATCCATTCAATGTTTATTTACTTCACAGTTAGGTGGACCAAACGCTACGAACTATCCCTGTGCTGACTGGGGGGATTCTGATTCTCACTACCTCCGACTACTATTCCTTCGTATATCGATGCACTTTAGCTTATTTATTTAGGACTTGAGGTCCCAAAAAACAAAAAAATTATTTAGATGAAAGCACCCAATAGGGTTGAGGACTGCCTGCCTAGATGCCTGCATCCATTTGTGATTCATCTGCGTAAACAATCATCTCTCCTGCATCGACGGTGTATCTCGGCGTGGGTGTTGGTATTGTGTTTATTTTCTTCGTCAACATTTTGGGTTTTTGTTTTGCAAGATTTTTGTTTTAACAGGCGCGGGACCTATTTTGTGTGTATTTACCTTTCGCAATTCGAAATAAGCAAAAGGTTATTAAAATGATAATGGAAATATCTTTGTTTAGAAGGAGAGAAATTTCGCAAACTGTTTGTCCTTGTTAACAAGATGAAGTTCATGATGTGCCTTCAAGCTAATTAGGTGTGCTTAAAATTAGTTTTAATTAACTGAGACAATAGGTACTATTTTCTAACCTTGAACCGAAATGAAAGGCTACAGAATACTAATTAGAAACATTTTCTTTCAGAACAACTTATCATTCCAATAACCCTAGGGAGAAACGCCTTTGGAAAAGGTAAAAGGATGTTTGTAAGCTGGAAACTTTGAAAACTGAGTAATGATATGCAAAATGACATCGATTACCCCACTTCGTACACCTCTCACTACGATGTCCTGCAACCTCACTTCGTTCACCTTAACTTACAGGGATCCGATTAGATATAAGAAAAATCAATTTAGGCTTGTCGAAAAGAGCAAAAGATCGAAATCTGAAACAGAAAATTTGATGAAAGGAAAGTCCTTGAGTCTTGAGCAAGTGGCACAATTACCTGATAATCAGTATGCGATTGATTCCCGAAGAATTACTGAGGCTTGTAGTTACTGCTGAGACTATGAACTGCGTTTCATGGTCTTTTGATAGCTTAAAGTTGAATAATACTGATCAGAAACCACAATTGAACTTCTGGCGTAAACTTGATCCCGACAGGCATGCGCAACTTTACTGATTGCTTTTCTAGCTAAAAAATTCAGATCTATTACATTGATGTCATTTATGCTAAAAAGCGTGGAAAGACTAGTTCCCCTGCGAACGAATCGCTCATCTACATCTGCAAGGCTGGGCCCTAAAACCGTTTTTGATCGAATCGGAAAAGAGCTTCGCCTTACTACGGATCATGGTCGGCAGTTCGAATCCACCTTATTCAAAAGATTCGCTCAGCTCATCGGATGCCACCACATTCACACATCCGGCTACCACCCGCAAGCAAATGGAGTAGTAGAGCGGTGGCATTGGACACTTAAGGCAGCACTCTCCACACCTTTGCCTGAGAACTGGTTCCAGGCGCTTCCAGCTGTGCTATTTGGACTCCGGTCAATGGTGAACGGGTCGAGTACGTCACCGTCGCAAGTGGATTATGGTGCTGAACTTCGACTACCAGGGGACTTTTTGGCAGAACCCAGTAACAGGCAGGAACCCATCGCTTTTCTTCAGGAGCTGAGGGGGGGCCCTTCAGAGGATACATTTGCTACACATCACGTGAAACCAATCTTCATCCCAAAGAACTTCGGCACCCTTTCTCACGTGTATGTGCGAATGGACAGCACCCAGCGATCATTGCAACCCCCTTACGCTGGACCGTATTCAGTCTTGGATCGGCGCTCGCATGCCTTCAAAGTGGCTCTGCCGAATTAAGATGCGTACGTTTCTGTTCAGCGCTTAAAACCAGCTTACCATCTTGTGGACTTAAATACAGCAACGCCGCCTTCTGTGCCGATGTCATCGTCAAACAATCCAGTCTTAGATGCGGCAATTAGCACCAAGCATTCGGGAAGAGTAAGAAAACCCTCCGTTCGTTGCATTACATCATAGAGTGGGGAGTCCTGTGGCGATTTCACCACACATAAACAACAACATCTGCGGACAGAGCCGTAACCTGCAGTCTCCACACCATCTCTGGTTGATAAGTGAACTGTCACTGGCGATGTCAACTGTCACATGTGGAAGACCACGTTTTATTCAAGAGTGTGTTTCACTATGAGACTTTTGAAAACTTTAATGATCTTAGAACTCCATTCTCCTAAACATTCTCAACAGTTCTCTAATGTCTAGGCACTCTTTGCCTTGGGATGCGCTGGATTTGATCGACGAGTGGTGTCGTTTGAATGGATTTTTGGCTAAGCTTCCATTCCAATTATCCAATGAAGCCTTATATTTGAGATTCGGCTTGGATAGCAAAAGTTCTTCGCACGAAGCATCTTTGTGAGTGGGTGTTCGCACACCGTCAGTTTTTAACACTTCAAGTGTGTTTTTGGCATGACAGTCAGATACTATTTAAGGCCTCACTAACCGCTTCCCATACAGATTGAGTCGCAAGATTGTTATCACTGAGTCAGGGTTGGATCGCAGGTCACAGAGGGATTTCATGAGATCTTCGAAAGACTGGAGAAAGACTTTTTAGGACTTGAACCTGTATATTGCCAGAATCTTTGTTTAGGTCTTCTATCGACAGATTGGTTTTTCGTGGACACTCTCGAGTATCAAAACTGATCCCGGCATCCTGAAGAGATTTGAGAAGTTTTATCCAAACGAAGGCTCTGGTACACATTGCTTATGAATGGTCTTGGATCAAAATGTGAGGAAAAACAGAGGTTTAACAGTTATGAGATCATTAAAATAAGAAAGTGTTGGACACAGAACTCTGCCTTGAGGTACATCAGCATTTATTCGATCAATTGCAGATTAAAAGACATTGGTGGATCTTTTGCTACGAAAACTTGAGTTTTAAACTTAGCGTTTCCGTTTAGAAAAAAAATGTGAGGTAAGATACACGTTACATTTTTTCAAACCTAATCTCCTCAGACATTTACCTGCTCCATAAAATAAATCAAAATATTAAAGGTCTTCCTCCACCCTCCCGTATGGTATCTTTCAAGAACAGTGTCATGTTAAAATCCTTGAAACTGCTCCTGGCAAACTAGATAAAACCGCAAAAGATGCAGATACACATTTGCTATTGGCGACACCCACCTTACTCTTGCTTCTACTCTTCGCAACATATGTACGTACGTGTAAACCTCATGCATGATACAAACAAAATCGAATTTTCGTAGAATATCCTTCGAAAGCCCTTCAAGAGCAGCGATGTGCTGTGCTACCACCTCCGCCTGAGAAACTTTTTGAAATTTATGTTAATTAAACGCAGATTGATGTGTTTCCCGGTTTGTGTGTGGAAAATGAAGCGAGGCATCGTCGCTCTACACTTCATTAAATTATCCTTTGTATTCATCGTAGTAGATCCCTTGCATTTGATAGGATACTTTTGTTCTTAACCACAAGCTGCATGTATAGTGGTGTGTGGTTTAATGCTACAGTGAGCGACAGAGGTTCGGTATAATGAAAGAAGTGTGGGATATAAAAGGACAACGGATCTAAACCTTTTTAAATGCTAATTGCGACCTAATTTCAATCGAGATACGAAGAAATTGTATAAAACGTGTCTCTTGTCACTTAAAAACTTCATCAGCCCATGCTTTCTTTGAACGAAATAACCTCGGGAACCGCTGTACCGATTTCCGGTTATAGTCATACGAAGCATTTCAAAATATGTCATTTCAGTTTCATAACTTCCGTCTGTCACTGTATTACAACACCTGCCCCCAGTCTTCCTTGCATAATTGCAACAAGATATCTGTCAGTTGTCTGTCACATGTTGATATATCTTTAGCCACAGGCTCAAAGGATGTTTACAATCTGATTTTGATTTGCATTCAAAGGATATCATGTGGCATACACACACATAGATTCTTGAATACAATTGACGCGTGTCCTTTTTCTAAATGGATAATGCAGTTAGCACGTAGTAATCGTCAACCATTTGAAAACTGTCGCAATTAGACTTCACGTGATGGGTGCACGTACACCCAACCAAATCAACGGATGGATGGAATGTGCTTCACAGCGTTCGAATGCAGGTGCAGATAATTAAGAGCCTCAAGGTGCCAGAGTAATTATCCGCAAGTTTGTAATTTATGGTAATGTCGTGTAATTGATTTGAAGGCTTAACAAATGGTTCGACTGTGGTTACATGGATGAGAAATTAGCTACACGTTTGACTAAGTGTCAAAGAGGTTTGCCACATGATTGAAGTTCGTTGAGGAGGGTAGAGTCCTGTATTCGATTGAGTGGTTTGTTTAAAGACTCCCCAGAGTTTGAAAAATCCTTAAATAAGCTTAACTAGGGTATTTTTTGAAGTTCAAACTGTTGATTAAAACATATGCGTTGGTTTGTTGGAAATTCAAAGAAGACTTTCAAAAGAACGCCTTCTTCGTTTTCTTCGACTACTTACCTTGCCGTGATGAAGACGCTCAGTACGATCTTATGATTCCGGAGGGCGATTGCAGCAGGGCCACCCAAGCTGTATGGTCTCTGGCGGAGGGTAAGAAGCTAAAGAGTAGTCAACCTGACTCTTGTGGTGGTGCAAAGTAAACCGTACCCAAGAATGCGAAGCTAAAGGTCAAATCAGTCGCTGACGAGCTCCTTCAAGTGCCTTGGCAGGGCTTGTCATATTAGCGCTTTATCGTAGTAAAACCGTTGTTGTTACCAGCTTAATCATGGGACTAAACATGCATTCGAACAACAAAAAATCCAACATCACAGAGTATTTCGGGACTAGTTTTTAAAAGGAACGGACCGACAATACGGACAAGACGAAGACGGTGGAGAAGCAACTCTCTATAGGCTCACCATTGAAGCCTTCCAGAGGGATAGCTCCATCGTCTCAACGTATACTGACTCGGACACAGTGGATAAAACCGAATCGGATGCGTCCACTGCTGTCGCCGGTGCAGCACCGTGCCCTGCCAGAACGGGACGGGGAAGGGCTTATAGAAAAAAGCACATGTCTAGTGCTAAATTTTATAAACAGCGTAGGACTGCCAAATTTGTCCTGGATCGTCTCCTGGAGAAAAGGGATGTGAACTGGGATGAGTCTGAAAAACAGTCCCCCAAATGGGCTAGGGGCCTACTAGAGCCACGGAGTAACCAACCTGTTACGGGAGGGCATTCAGCCGCAGTCAGCAAGGGTCAACCCAACAGGGATAGAACTGTAGTCAAAAGGGGGTTACCTTCTGAAAAAGGAAGACCCGCCGGAGACAAGAATTAGGGCCAGCCTGCAGCGGGCAGGCCATCAACAAGTCAGGGGCAGAGGAGCCAGCTCCGCTTTCAGAATCGACCCTGCCTCTAAAGGACCCAGCTCACAGGATGATCCTTCAAAAACCCCGAAGAGAGCCAAAAATTCCATTCCGGTTTCTAGACCCTTTAACGAGGTAGCGAAGGAGCATCTGATCTTTGGTATCATTGACCAGGATATTGAGGATTGTAAGATCAGTACTGAAAGATGGTGACTGGTCAAGGCGAAGGTGTCATCAGGCATCCTTTCGTACTGCCTAGCAAATCCAAAGCTACCGCCACCGACCTTTGAGGATGATGGTCGGCATCAAACTGGCGCTAAATGAGTGTTCTGCAGCGATCAAAACCTGGCCAACTTCATTCAGACGGCCATTTCCCAAGTTGGAGCAGGAGCACTATGGCCTGGTGCCAATCTGATGGCCATAGTTAAGTCCGAAATTTCTGTTCAGCTTAGAGCTAGGGCGTGGGTACCTTCAGGGCCTACTGACCCGAGGGGCATTCTCCAGCTCATAAGGATCCAGAACCCAGACCTTCCTATGCAAAATTGGAGGATCATCAAGGCAGGAAGGCCGAGCGAAACCGGGAGATTAATATCTTTACTTCTTAACCCGGAATCAATCGACCACCTCAGCAAGAGAGACTTCCGTATCTTTTATGGGATGGAGTCTTTGCACATTCAGGTCATTGACAGGGAGGAGACTTTGACTTCGGTTTCAACTGAGAAGTCGGTCATATCTCAGGACATGCTTCCGAAGAGACAAGACAGTGGCAAACAGTCTTCGGAGGACTGTGACACCACAGTTATAGAGGCGTCTGTACTGGTTAGCACCAATGTTCCGACTGGTACAAGTTTCTCAACTTGGGCAACTTATACTTTTTTGAAACACAAACGTTTTAACACAAATACTAGCCAGGACCTTGCCGTTGGCCATGGCATACAATCATCTATGCGCGTCGTGTCGTGAGACATCGTAGAACCAGAATACTTGGCCATTTGAAAAATTCCTTGGGGTAGTGTTATCTCCAATCTACTGTGGCAATTGAGAAAAGAACACTTAGCGATTTTGCTGGTTACGAAAGATGAAGTAAGCAACTCCCAAGACCACAGTAAAGGCTCGAATAGACATGTTCATGTAATACAACCGATGTCCGACTAAGGGAATGTATCCACACCAATGGAAAAAAAAACAAAGTCGGTTGCTTCTAGCCAAGGAAAATAAAAAAAAACACCTGAAGCCATATTCGTTACCACTGGCATGATGCCTGTGGATATCCCCGCAGCCAGAGTGCGACGACAGTACATAAACAGAGAAGGAAGATATGTCCAATCTAGAGAATGTCGAAACTTAGAAAGGTAAAATAGTATCACCTCGCGACAGTCTAGATGGAGCCTTTCATTAAAAGGAATAGTTTCCACAGCGATGTGGATTTTTGTTCCAAATTTTATCTGTTACGGAGGTTTCCGTGTCGATTAGACCATGATGTATATTCGCTGTGTTCCACATGCTGTGAAGGACAAGAAATTGCGGAAAGGCAGATAGCAAAGATTGGACAAATGCCTGCCCCCAGATGACATAATAAGGCATATACTCTCATCTTTAGAAATATGGAGCGTGGTCATCAGATGTCTACGCTAATAATGAAAAATCTCGGGCTGAAAGTCTCGAATAGTCTTCAAATTCAACCCGGAGGGACAACGCAGGAGAGGAAGACCTCGCCTGAGGTGGCGCGCACAAGTAGAAGGGGACCTCAACCAACTTGGAGTGCGTAACTGGACGCGGTTAGCTCAGGACCGGGCTAACTGGAGAGGCTTGTCGGTTGAGACCCAGGTTCACATGAAACTGGAGCCCCACCTAAGTACATAATTAATTAGGTAAGTCGTAGTTGCAAAACTAGTAGAAGAAGCTGTACAAATCAGTTATTTAAGTGGTGGCTGGCTTTGCTCGCTCTAACAAGAAGTTTCAAAATCTGAAGTTAGTGGAGTAGCCGTTAGGAATTTAAAGTAAGTCACAGTGAAGGAAAAGTGAAAAGTTTAAGGAAATGGCTTAAGACCGATGGAAATATGTACAGCCCTATTCTCACAATTTAAACTTGAGCAAGCGGTGAGAAGTGGAGATTTACCCAATAGAAGTCTTTACCTCCAGCGATTCAACCTTATTGACAGCCCTGACTGTCCTCATTGCACAGACATGCCTCGAGGATATGCTCACTTTTTCAAAAACCAGAGGAAACATTAAGGAAATAAAAGGAAGACACACAAAAACCAAATCACCTTAGTGACCCATATCCTAGAATCAGATTTAAAATAAGACACATGGAACGAAAATGTATAGGAAGTCGCAAAAGAAACAACTTGGTGAGTTGAAGGAAGCTGTTGAGTACTTAATAGAAGCTATCTGCTCAGACTTTGGCGACTAGGCGGCATGTTTTAACATCGACAAAGAGTTTAACATATCGTCCCAAGTTAGACACATTCACTTCAAAGACAACCAACTCAATACTAAAACCTTACGTTTGTCATCACCCATTCCCATCCAGACGCCAATACCGACCGACGATAGCTAATTCATTTCTACAACATTTTCATCACATCACTAGTCGTTTTCCACACGTCTGCCATCTCTATCTGTCATCTGCCAAAACACCAAAGAAAAAACTCCCGAAAACGCATCCGTATTTCTTAATTTATCCCACGGTGTGCCTAGACATTAAGATACTAATCCCACATTTGCATCTACCTTCCACGGAAATATCCAGTGAACGGACCCATCAACTAGAATCTAATTTACATCCACCGCTCTAATGATGACAGCAGATCTCATCTCGACTAGGATTCGTCTCTAATTATTTCTCCAAATGCACGTTCTCATTTCTCGTTTTCCAAATTCTATTTTTGAAAATTTTTCAAAATCCAAATTAATTAGGCAATGGATTTATCAACATGTCGCCGGGCGATGGGAAGAAGATTTTCGTTTCGTTATCTGTGGACGGAGGTGGATTTGTTGAAAATTTAAATGATTAATGGCGGGCATTTTAAATTCAATTGGTTGTTCCCGGTGGAAGTTGTAAAAATTAACATTAAGTTGAACACGGCAGTCATTTAGGATATAGACGTCTTAAACATCCGATTTTATGAACAATAAATGTTGTTTTCTCTTCATCAGGTAGAGGCAGCGATAGAAGTGACATATTGGAGAGGTACGTGGTTTTAATCGAATTGGCGGTCGAGATGGGACAAAGTCCTGCGAATATTTTTGAGAACATACACTGTCCTCAGCCAGCACTCTTTTTTAGACCACCGATACGCATATTTCAAATCAAGACAAGGGTTTTAAGAAAAGCGATAGTTCCTTAAGCACAGCACTCGCACTCTATGCTGAGGCCATTAATTATTATCCTCACAAGGTGTCTAGCATACCAAATGGAAGCCGTTCGAAGCCTTGAACAAAAATTTAACAAAATATGTAGCTATCTGCTGAATAGCCCTTATTGAGACGGAAGCTGTCAGAAGAGACTTGTTTTTTTTTTCATAATTCACTAGCGCTAAAGGAGTTATGAATACCCTTATGATGCTATTCACACAGCGATAGTGTTGGTGTAATGATTTTGAAGCTCAAGTGGTGTAAGGTTTCAATCTTTTTGCTCCGAGGGTGGTGTCTAGAATGTCTATGGAAAATTATTGGTACTGTTACCATTGCTTATAATTCACAGTATTTCTTTTCGAACGTCCCGATGTCATTAGTACGATCAAAACTTTCAATCCATATGACCACCCTACTGCCAGTGTTATGCCTATGCAGTAGAATTGAGGTCAGCTTTTTTCGCCGTTGATCGACTTTTTTTCACATCAGGATTCAAACCTGGAACCTTCAGCGTGACAAGCGATGATGCAACCACAACACAATGGCCACTCCTATGACTATGACACACTTGCCTCTCGAAAGAAATCGCCTTCATCATGTGAGGCGAAGTGAAGAAATAAGGGAGCTTGTGTAAATTCCTCTGAAGAACGCAATGCTTTTTTATCAAAATCACAGGCTGCTTTGAAAAAAGACCGGGCGTCTTTAGAAAAGAACAGAAAACCCCCTAAATGTGGACATCTCACCTTATCTAAACTAAGGTCTTTGGCATCGTTCACATGGTCCTCCAAAACGATCGCCGAGTTTCCTTTACTATTCCTGACACCGGGTGATCATCATGGGTTCGTAGTTAGTGTTTTAGACAGAGGTTTGGGCCTCAGAAAAAACAACTTAACCTTTTTCACAGCGCCACCTCTCGGAAGACAATGATAAATGTCATGAAAGAGCTTCCTACCGTTCGGAGAATGCAATTAAAACTTTTGGTCCCCTTTCATTCATGCGAAAAATGGTTACGAGTAGCTAGGCCCTGGCTCTCTGGGAGCTGTCGCGCTTAATATATGAGCTTGCCGGCTCTATGCCTTCTTTTGCAACGCTTGACTCTAATTAAAACACATTGTCATGAGACGGAATAACAAGCACAAGCAGCTTTGTTCCACCATTGAACATACTCATGGCACCTTGGTCGCAACCTTGGATTTCGGTTGCAAGACAATACGGACAGTACAGGAATCCGCAGTTGATTCCCATAGGTTAAGGCTACTGTTTGGGACTAGAGGCTCGCAAGTTTGGACACATTTTGACAGACTGTGCAATCTGATCTGATTATGGTCCTGTGTGCATAGACGGTGAGTGAAACAGAACACACAATGACGAACAGTAACAGCTGTACAGCGAAATGGACCTAGTCAGAAGAGTCCAAATACAACACCTAAGATGGCTGAGGTAGAGTGGATGAACCCCAGCGCTCCGGGCCGTAGGATCTTCGAATCTATCCCGGAGGAACAACACAGTAGAGGAAGACTGCGATGTGGCGGCGCATACAAGTAGAAAGGGGCCTCAACCAATTTGGACTGAAAAACTGAAGGCAGTTGGCTAACGATCGAGCTGGCTGGAAACGCTTGTTGGTTGAGGCCCAGACTGTTGGGCCATCATAAGTCAGTTAGTACTTAAGCGCAGAGACTAAAGATACGCAGAATGAAAATGGAAAAACAAAGGTCTGGTACCATATAAAGGTGTTTTCAAAGCAGGGATGACGAAATAAATGTAACAAAGACTCTGCTTGCACGAGGTAAATAAGCTTCAAGTAACGAGTTTAAATTTAAATTACTGGTTTGCAGTGGCCTCCGATGAGCACTCTCACAAAGTAGTTAGCCCTTTCGTGCAAGACAATATGGCTTAATACGGTTTCTTCTGGAACCAATAATTCTTTATTGTGATGCCGGTCATTGGAGGCATTGACATCATTGGAGATGCAAAAATTATGTGTTTTCTACGAAGTAGACTGTATGCGTATTAGAATTGGAACATGCGCACACATTGTGATTGCTGACAGCAAGTGAAGCAGATCTATTTTGATGCAAGTTTATCACTAGAAGCAGACTTAGTCATAAGAAAGTCTTAAGCTTTTGGCTCATGACAATCTATATCAAGGCTGAATTGGGAAACATGAGTTTAATGGTCATTCAGACTTCTACAGAAAAGAAAACCAACGCCTCTTGAACAATGTGTGCTAACGTTGCTTAAAGAATGAAATAAGCATCTTTGGTAGTACGGTCTGTTTGCACAATGGCTTCGAAAACAAAAAGTAGACAGCAAACGGTTCAATTATCTTAAAACTCACAAAAAAAACTTAGTGGTCCTTTGCTGTCTACTAGTGCGTTTGCAAGTATTAAAACAGACGGCAAATATGAGTGCGAAACTAGGGACAGCTTGTTAAAGCTATCAACACCGGCTTGCAGCGCCATCTAGAGTGGAGTAGAATTGCGAATCTTGAGACAACCCCTAAAAAGACAGCGCGTCAGCTCATCGAGAGCCAAGGCCGAGCTTCTCACAACCACGAATGGAAGAGACCTACAGTTTTATTGCCGACTCCAAACTGCGAATTGAGAAGCTTTTTCATGCCTGCAAAGAGGTGGTTCCTCGAAAAATGATTCTTCGTGGTTTTGAGGATTGAACCTGTGTCCTCTAGCTTAGCAGTCCAACGCACTAACCACTAAGCCACGGCGACCATATAAACTCTTATGGTTTGTAGTTGTGTAAAAAAGTATCGATTCGTGTCTTAGCTAAAATTTCAAATCTGATTTCTAAGGCGAAAGAAAGTCTTAAAGCATGTTGATGACTATTTTATGTTTTACTTCCTCTTTAAACCAACAGATGGCGTTCAGCAAATAGACCGATGCCAATCCTGAATTGCTTCGACAAGTCCAAGTATTAAATCAGAAACAACGCAAATGTATGGTAGTGTAGAGATAATGGATATCCAAGGATACCAATGCGAATAAAAATCCGTCTATTCCTTTGTTCCATTCTTAATTACTTTCGGTTCTAAGGGAAGGACACCAAAGCCCTCCAAACGTAAAACAATAAAAAGTCATAGACACACAAAAATAGAAAAAAGAAAGTCCAAAGCAACAGAGCCTGACTTTCTATTCGATTTTATCGCGCATAGTCGCATAAAAAGCAAACCCCGACCAAAACAATATTTACTTGGTTGACTGGTTGACTGGCTTTTGGGGAGTTTTTCGCTTAGCAACACATCATACATCCCGGTTCCATATTCAGAAATGAAAAAAAAAGTTTGAAATTCCAATTTAAATTGAATTAAGAATGCCGCACGGGTATGACTCATGGACGACGTAGTCATTTTTCTCCTTTTTAACTTAAAGTTCATAATTTGTGGCCCGCAAAAACCGAAAATACCGAAAAGACAATAAACGGCTTCAGGACGACTCGTTGGCATTTTGTTTGTAATGTATCTCATGGCATCAGACAAAACATAAATAAACCGAGTCTGGGGATGCTTTGATTTTGTCTGTGGCTACTTGTGTGGAAGGGGCGGTGTCTGTACGTAGTTTCCTGCGAAAGGCTTCAGAGGTTATATTAATATTCAAAGCGCGTGCAATAGAAAGTTACTTCTGTGCGGCAGAAAACTTAAAAGTGTATTTTGGTAGCGGCAAACATATTGCAAAGGTTTCTACGAATAGACAGATGGCGGGACGGGTGTTACCTAATAAAGGAAGTTATTCCTTCTTTTTTTTGCCGGCGGGGCTTTTTGGCCTTTATGGTGACTATGGATTGTATAAGGTTGAGGTTGTAAGACGTGCACGAGTGAATGCAGTCTATACAGCAAAATAAAAGTAAAAGGACAACTGTCGGGCACTTGTACATACATACATATCAACCTTTAAGACACACTCTGTCCCGCTTTAAATTTTCAATAGAAGCATGTTATGGGGTCTGATTCTTGTCAGAGACTCTTTTTGCAGTTCCCTTCCTGGTTTTCGATTCTTTTCCTTCACTTCAAAGTTGACTATGTTTTCAATTGACCAAACTACAACCGTCCTAAGCAAAGCTTTAACAGCGACTAAGGGATAGCTAAAACAATAGTTATTCACTGGGTGTTTCCCTGTCAGCATTCCGTATTTAAATGGAAGCTGCTCCACCAGGTAGAAACAAGATGAATGTCACACTCTTTACTCGACTCAAAGTGAAATCTTTTCTTCCAAAGGCCAGTACACCTACTCCGACTGGCGAGTCAAATACCGGATACTTCAGCCCTTGTGGCTATAAAAAACAAATCACTTTGATCGTTCTTTAACAGAACTCTTAGGCAACGAAAATTGAAAACTGCCCTTGCCCTAATCGAGTGGTTTATTATTATGTTCGCGAGGGTTGTTCACAGCCCTTGGCACTGCAGTTTCTAATGAATCCTATTGTACCTGAAGGGGTAAGGAAAAACAAAAACCGTTTGCTTTTCGACAGGTACCGTTTCAAAAATGACAAGTACAGCTAATCGATGGGTTAAGTAGAAGCATAAACCCCTTGTGCTCCCATCACAAGGAAGAATCACTTGGATTATTATTTAACACAGTGTATCGATTGGCTTGAAGGAAGCCTGACATCTCATGGATGACATGATAACTTGATAAAAGTCCCAAACAAGCAAGTCTTCAAAATATTCGAGACGTTCTGTGGCCAAAAATAGGACGTTTATAGTCCCTCTGAAAATTTTGTCATCAAAACTTATGGCATTACCATCGGAAAATGTAGAGCCCACCTTTATAAAGTGGCTAGTAACATAAAATCTTCTGAAGGCAATTTGGCTTCGGCATGGTTAAGAGAACCTCAACCATTATGAGATTATTCTCTAGTGCAATGGAAGTTCAAAAATGTCAGCTTGATACAGTTTAACGTTCTAGAGCTGTAGAAAAATCAAGGTTAGCTATGTCCAGCTAATATTGGGTTACATGGATGTGTGGGAACACTTAATCTGCTGACAGTTTACGAGCAACAGAAGCGAAAGAATGCTTTAGAAGACTGATCTAACCAAAGGGGTGCCTACAAAGGCAAAACCAGGAGCATCATGATGGTTGCCCATGCCATCTAAAAGAAGTCGGATTATTAACAGTTTTACTTCAAAGCCTCGTTTGATCTAGCTTTATATATCTACAGTCGATATTGCCATTTTCTGTGGCTCAATATGTACACTCGTTTAAAGCCGATCTATGTACAGCTGAAAGAGAACTTACCTCAAATCTTTTGTAAAGTATGACCGGATGAATGTGTCATTTTGAACAGTGGACAGAAAAGAAAGAATCCGTCTAAGTCTGTTTCCAAAAAAGATACAAAAAGGCCAGCAGAGATGCCCATATCAAACTTATTCACGTCACAATTTCTAATGCCTTTCGAAACTTCTAGGCTTACTAGAAACCATCTTCAGCAGAATTTTTTAGAACCGTTTTCGATATCCTAAGGCAAACATTTCCTGTGCCCTTTTTTGCAATTTAAAATACAGACTCTACAACTTTATAAATCGAATGGACATACCAGAAATCACCAATCAGACAAAGAAAAGGTTTAAAGGTATAAATAAGTTAACTTCTACAATTCCTAAGTATAGGACTCACCATTTGTTGCTGATTTTTCGGCTTCTTAACCAAATCAGGTACTTTGAACGAAGTTACAGCTTCAATGACATCAGCTAACAGCAATCCATCTCGACAATCTGCTGACAAATCGGTGACTTTTTTCTTCGATTTCGCCCGATCGAGGTAGTAATTCGCCCAATCCGTATAAATCTGAAATGAAATTAGCAAAATAAGTTAGTTTAAGGCGACGAAGTTGAGATAGAGATGGCTTATAGAAGATAGGCCTTGTCGTTTCAATAAACTGAAGGCAGAGCCCCCATACACTCAAATATTAGGTTAAAAGACAGAAAGTGTCAAAGTGCCTTCAGAATTAGCGGGGAAATTTAAGAATCTAGCCGAAAGCTTATAAAGTCTTCCCTGTACAAGTACCCAACGTTCGGAAGCAAGAATGACGCCCTCGGCTAGATGTGATATGAACAAAAGCTTAAGAAACAGTGGATTCCGCGATATGATTGAGATATACAGTCATAACGTTTTACACAGTCAGCCTACTCATTTACTTATGTGGCGCTAGAATTCGGGGTAAACCTGGGGCTCAACGAATAAACCTCTCCAGTTAGCCCGGTCCGTAGCTAACTACCTCCAAATACATACTCACAATTGGTTGAGGTCCCCTTTTATTTATGCGCGCCACCTAAGGTGAGGTCTTTCTCTACGGCGTTGTCCCTCTGGATTGAATTCGAAGAATTCTTCAGACCGAAGCGTTGGTGTCCATTCGCTCTACATGTTCTAGCAATCTTTAACGACTAATGCGTCGTTTTTTGACCAATCCGATGTCGCTGTTCAGCTTGTATAATTCGTCGTTGAATATCATCCTCCAGAGCCGGCCAACGCAAACGGGACCGAATATCTTGCGAAGAATTTTTTACTCGAAGCTACCAAGGGTAACACAGTCTACTCCTTATATGAATTTGACAAGGCTTGATTGGATTTGAACATATATAGATAGACTCCTGAAGCAAATCAATGAGTAATAAGACTCCAATAAGCGTTTGTTAAACAAGTTTAGCCCTCATGACAAATGAGGTAAGTGTCTTGATGTCTTAAAAACATCTTCGCTGTTTGTTTAAAACGAACTGTGTTCCACTTCTGGGTGGAAAGAGTCACCAATGGCCAACAGTAAGGACCCTGTAACAATACCAGTTGGACCCGTTTTTATACTGAAAATGGCCATCTTGTATAGAAATAAGTTTAAAAACCGAATTCTCCCTTAGGTGTTTATATTTTCAAGGCTTTCAAAGCTTTGTCGACCACTCGTATAAAAATTATTTGGGCATGTCACCAAGTGATAACTACATATCGAGATTCAAGTTAGGATAAGTCAGATATAAATCAGTACAAGGGACATCTAAGCCTATCGACATTAGACTGCGATGTATCGTTGTCCGTGATCGGTGAAGCTTGATATAAGACTGCCTACAGAAGACAAAGACATATCTGATAATAACAAGTTGAAATATGCCAGACATAAGCTAGTGGAGAGCACGCCAGCATGAGTTAGCTAAACCTGAAGACAAAAGACTGCGATTTGCAGGCACTTGTAGACTCTGGATTGTAAAAGGTCAAGGCACAAATGTGTTGAATAGAGGTGCTGACAGAAAAAGAGGATAACTCAATCAGAACCACTAATCCTTGAAACTTCGTATAACTTTTTCATGAAAAACCTTCTCAATCCGCCGATCGGACTCGGCAATAAAACTGTAGGTCCCTTCCATTCGTACGAAAAATATAACACCCACAACATGAAAGCAAGGCTAGGCCTTGGCGCTCTATGAGCTGTCGCACCAAATATTTGTATATTTTATTATAGGGTGGCATAGATCTAACGAAAAGAGACATAGGCCTAGGCTAGTATAGAGCTCAGCACAATACGTCATGAGATGACCTATTACGACCATTTTAAGTTTAGGTGGTTAGGATGGGATTGAATAAAAGCTATACCGGGTAGAGACTACTCACCACCACAGCCTTGCAGTTTAAAGCTGCTAACAAAAGACAAAATGCACAGTCATATACACTGACTAGTTGAGGCGTGTTGATTCCAGGTCGTGATGGCTCAACTGGTATAAGTGTGATCAGTCTGAGCAGAGAATATGCTGAGTGGAAGCATTCTAATTGCAGTTCACCAAGGCGCATCATAACACCATTGTGGGGATCGTTTAAGCTTAATGGTAAGTTAGTATAGGCCATAAGGAAAAAAGCGAATGATCCTTCTATACCTACTTATCGCTGATGTGTGTCGGAAATAAGGCTTTGTATGTCTTCTGGCTTAGCTAGAGAGGAACAAGAGCACGGATTACATTAAATTCATAAAGAAACCTTATAATCGTTCTTGCAGATGTGAGCTTGCCTAGCAGTCTTCTAAGAAAATTGGATACATGTTCCTTTTACTTCTTTTTAACTTTTTGAGGTGGTAGTTGAATGGGTATGGATGCTGGGATGCTTAGTCCCATATTGATAGCTGGAGCTTCAGTTTCATATGAGCTAGTAGGGGAAGATTGAGATCATAGTCTGACAATTACTTCAATGCTTACTTAGAGCTATGAGGCAGCTAAAACAAGTTTAGACTCCAGACGACAAGAGTTTGTAGCTTTTAGCGCTGCCTGCCTGTCAGTCATATACACTCTGAGCCGCCAAAGGAAACCGAGTGCTTGAAGTTCTCTTACTTTGATGTACATTTTTGATCCATCAGTATGTCACACTGAATAGGAATTGAACCTGTTGGGACTGCGACCGTAAATATATCACGTTCCGGGATGATAATTTTGAAGAAGCATACTTAGTTAAAGAGAGCTTGAGGACCGTATGTACGATGACACTTGGTTTCTAGAACAAATGTGATGGTTTCACTGGGACAAAGAAGAAGGATAATTCCCTGCCTTTGAAAAAACGGATCAACCCTCTTTTACAGAGAAGAAGTCCCACCAGGTGGTTGATTGCTTGGAATGAACGTGCTTCCTTTATCAGATTTTTTATGAATCCCATTCAATCTCCTCCAGATACTCTTATCTAATTGAATTTTCCTTGAATTTTGATTGCAATCTTTGTTTGTGGTCAACATAACTTTAACCACACATTCAACTGCACCTTTATCTGCATACGTCTCTCTCGATTAAACTTGTACGCTTCATGAGCAAAAATTCTTCCATTACAACATTCCCATACACTAAATGCATCCAGACCCAGTTAAGTGGGAGTCCCCTGGTAGCCTGCACTGCTATTCTAAAAGCTCAACCGACTGGATTTGTCTTTTTGTGGAAGCATTCACCGCTCAGAAACAGATGTATCTCAATTTGCAACGAAAGTATCTTATCCTTTTACACTGAATATTCAATTTCGAAAATGAGTGTGTATGTAACAGACAACAATACAAACAGCAACAAGAAGGGTGCACTCATGATCAGATCAAAAACAAAAGGACCATGGACCATAAGCATTCTGATTGGCATATGCTATTAAGTTTGTTGCAACAATTCTATCTCTCTGTCTCAGTCCAAGTTTCAGTGTATGTGTGTGCGTGTGTTTTGTATAACCATCATCATCATCCTCTCTGATGGGATAAACAATCTCGTATCTGGTTATAATCACAATGTGGTGTTGGATCGTTAGTCTTAGATTAATCCAAAATTAAATTCCCATTTCTACTATTTAGCTTTGCCAGAATATATGTAAGTGTGTATGTGGTGTGGAGTGCCATAAAAAGGACAAATGGTATATTTTGCTTCCAACACAAGACCGTTAAGAAGGCATTAAGAAAACGTTAATTGATGGAAGAGAAGGAATAATTAGTGCACAGACCAAGCGAAACATATGGCGTGCATCCCATTCCTTTAGATTGATGCGAGAGATTGAAAGGAAGTAATTACCAATCCTTTTTTCAAATAGTCATTCAAAACAACTTAAAAACTACAACTTCTGGTTTAAAAAGAACATCAATCGTTACACCATGCTGTATGCAGTAGATTAAAATAAAGAGGGTGGTGAGAGATATACCCAGCTGTCGGTTTGGGGGCTTAAAGTACTAAAATGCTAAAAAAGTTGGACACAAGAAAAAAACTGGTTTCCAACCACTTTCATCTGTGGCAGCAAATGGCAAACAATTCCTGAATCCTGAGGACTGAGATCCAATAGGCCAATACACATTTTCTCGCAATCATCAACGAAAATGTTATCAAACGAACACCGGTGTGCAACCAAATATTGTGGAAAGCATTTGGCGGGTATTTCGTCCCTTAGAAATAAAGTGAAGTCCCACAAGGTTGAATACTTTGACCACTACTGTTTGTAATAAGAAAACAACGCTTCATGCAGTAGACAATGACATTCTACATCAATTAATAGCCCAGTACCAAATGAAAGAAGTCAAGGTTGACACGGAAGATTTTAGATCCCCAAATCGAGAAAGTTGACAACTTTCTAAATCACGTGAGCCATAAGTTGTGAACTGAGTACTTATTGAAGCAAAACTAAGTTAATTCCTATCCAGGGCTTAATGGCCCTTTCTCCCAGTGCGAGGTATTTATGAATAAGTGTCCAAAGTCCAAAGTTAAGCTTGAGATTTAGCATAGAATAATGGGTTAGGAAAGTATCCCTTCAAAGAAACCTTTGGCAAAAAAGTGAGGTCTTTAACCAAACACTTTTTTGGGTTCCACTTTGAGTTGAGCCTACAACATCAAAAAATTTAGCAGAGTTCAAAGAACAGCAGAAATAGGCACAAGGAACGCTCTTCGATAAAGTCTGACCGATACTCTAGGCGTTGGCAATCCGGGAGCTATCTTCAATAAAAGTCAAGCTATGAAGATTGTAGATTTGGTTACTCAATTCTACAAATTGGTACCACAGTGGTGGAAGGAGCCCGTATAGTCCGTGAGTTCAACCTCCTTTGAGATCTCGGTTAGGTTAGGTTAGGTTAGGTAATAGGGTTAACGGGAAAGGGAGTCCGTCACACTTAGGTGGTACCCTAGGGGTTTCAGCCCCCCTTACACACAGGAACTAAGCGCATTCCATCTATCATAAGCTGTCTTTTGAATTTTGCTCCCAATCTCCCTGTAACCTCAGGGTGGAATATTAGCGGTGGAATCAGCTTGGTCGGGGTCTAAAGAAGATCCTTCCCTTGCCAGCTCATCAGCTATCTCGTTACCAGGCACCCCTTTGTGGCCAGGGACCCAGCAGAGATCTCGGTTACACCAACCTAGAGGGAGAGAAACAAGCTGATGGACTAGCCTGGCAAGGTTGAGCCCTGTGTCTATAGCGGAAGAAGTTCACATTAAGAAGGCTAGTTAATCGGAAGCAGGTTATCAACAAGGCACAAGCAGACTTAAACGGGCTTGGTACCACTTCAGAATCAAAAATTGAGATGAAAGGAGCTCTTTCTCATGGCAAGTGAATCTAGCCAACTGCAGCTTTTTTGTGCTGTCATGGGAACCTTGAAAGATAAACTGCTTGAATAGAACGAACCGGAGAGTAACACAATTTCCAGAAGGCCCTGCAGCTTGTCCTGTCACTAAGTTTTTTTGAAAACAATTTTCTTAGTTTTTTCAATAGTTTAGTCCTTAGATTGTTTAAGTAAATTAAGTTAGGTTAGGTCGAAAGACAAAGATTAAGAATTAAGTTTAGCTTAGAGTGCCCGTGTAGGGCCAGTAAGTTAGAATAACATAGTTAAGTTAGTTAAGCTAGTTTTAAGCGTTTTTTTTTTCCTAGCAAGTAAGAGTACTGAATTAATAAATAAAAATGCATTAAAAACAAAAGGCCCTGCAGCTTAACACTACATAAGTCTTCCAGCTCATCGAAGAATTCTCATTCTTCTATTAGTCAGAGCAGGGCGCCTAGCAGATTATATATCTTTTTTGTCACCCAACACACTTAGACCAGTGATAGGTCCATTGTGATACCAAATGGATCTGGAGAGATCTCCTTACCTACTCGTTGAACCTATTGGAGCTTCTGATGAAACGAAGAAGGTTTCTGGCATCTGTGTTCATCAGATCACCTTAGTCATTAAAGTAGAATTCGTCTAAATGGAGCCTTCCTTTGAGTGAATAACTTACGGCGCAGAAACGACTTGTGGGTATTTACGAAACAAATCAGAGAAAGGGACTTCTTCTTATCGCGGACTGATCAAAGTATTGTCGCTACTAGACACCTTTCTAAATACAGCATCCTTAGCTCTATCCAGGGTTTTAATTTAAATCTTGGAATAAAAACTGCTGAACGGCAGATGACGAATCTAGGTCTAACATTTTCCGCGTTGGTTCATCAGCTCTTTCATTGTCCATGATATCCATATGACCTCGAACCCAAGATAGGGTCAATTGGGTATCGCTTGCAGACTTTCACTAGCGTTGATTTAACTGTTGACGAAGTCAAAGGCGAGATGCTGGCTTTGCCGCACATGTTTTTATCTCTGATTAGCCTAGTGCTCAAGGGGTTATGATATGAATACCTTTATGATGCTATTCACACATCGTTAGTATTGGTTTCAGTCTCTACCTCGAGGGTGGTGTCCATAATAACTGCGGAGAACTATTGGTTATTGGTTACAATTTGCAGTGTTTCTTTCAAACTTCCTGTTGTCCTGTGTAGTGGCTGCGACCACGTTTTGAAAAGCCCTATAATAATTATGAATTCTAACCAAGAGATTCGTAGAAGACTGCAGCCCAATTATCAACTACCAATTAGCATCTGCCAGCCAAAAAGGCCAGCCTGATCATCGTTGCAATTTTGAACTGGTTTGTAAGTTATTGTTTAAGCGATTCGCCTTCAGAGCCCACCAACCTCCCTATGAAATTTGAGATTACACTATACTCTCCCATCCAAACCATTTTAATTTTTTCCACTTTCACACCCCTTGTTACAAACTTCCCACTGTTTTACAATTGTCAACAATTAAATTTACTAACCTTTGTATAGTTACATCCGCCATTTGATGACACATTGTCATTTGATCCTTGATATCCAACACACCCTCCCAACATGTTGTATTCATTCACATCATTTTGTCAATACACAAGAGGGTATTCTTTCTCTTTCTTCTTATTTTTCTCTTTCCCTTTTCTTTTCCCTACTCCTTATCTAAAGAATTCACAGAAAATATTTATTCATTTGACAAAGGATTTACCAGATTCAAATGCCTACAAGGCTTCTTATCTCAACCGAAACAAGTGATTCAAGTGAAAACAGTTTAGAATTTCTTTCTTTTTTTTTGAGGAAAATATTGAAAATTAATTCCAATTGAATTGTGTGTATCCTTCCATCCAATCAGTATTGAAATCAAAAAAAAAAATTCCAACAACCCCTCTGATAGATGTTGACGTTTCCGAAACTCATAGCAACGGAGCCGGCTCCCTTTTCTATTTTCCCCAAAACGCAGACAATTCTCATGAATAAATGAAAATTGTCGTCCTTTCACCCCGTCCTTGTCCTACCACTCACAGTTAATAAATATTTACCCTTCTCACAGGAGACCATCACTGCATAGATAAGGGTAACACAGGCCAAGCATTTTAAGCTAGAATAATTTTTATTTCTCCTCATTCCTGGTTTCCTAATTGAATCCTTCGTCAGCATATCTTGCAGTAACAGGTAGATATGACTACGAATCGGACTATCAGGGAGCATCCATATTCGTCCGCATCCTTATTAGGGGTCAAGTTATGTATAAAATTTTCCATTAGCAAATCAATTTCATCTGAAGCAAGTGGGTGTCGGTGTAGTTGGTTTTTGGCCAAAAATCAAAATTCAGGATCTGGACATCGTCCTGTGCTTTGGGGAGAGGTCAGGCAATTTACGATTTTTCCTCGTTTGATTGGGAAGCGTTAACGTAAGCAAAATGCAAATGGTTACACTGGGGGCTTTAGATAGGGCTTGTATCCTTCGATTGAAAACGCTTATGAAATTCGAACGTTTCTATTTGGTTGATGACAGTATAATAACTGACAGCTGTCATAACAATCACCAGGAGCTATGTGACCGTTGCTTTTGGAGAAGGGCCATCGATCCTGCAAACAAAAATTATCACTTAAGCTACTACGACCAATTCAGAATACCAGGTCAGAGGAGACATATTAGGAAAGCAGTTCTTATCAATGGACACCTTGTAAGCTGTGAGCATTTTACAGATTTACTCTCTTCTGTGGCAATGACGGTAACTCTAGATCCACCAGTGATTGAGGCCAAGAAGGTCGCCTAGGTTGGTAGGTAGAGGAGGCGGTTCAACATGAAACCCAAGTAGCACTAGATATGCTTTTTTGCTCCCATGACTCGTGTGACCTGGTTGATGATGTGTGTTGTTGAGGATGTGAGACAGTCGGCGTCTAGATCCAGCCTATGGAGTTAAGAAAGCGGATTAGATTTCGTATCCCTTTACCCGAGATGTCATTAAGGTTGTTGAAGAATGGTTGGTTTAATGTGCATAGTCTGGCTGTTACTAGTGGCTGACATTTGCGGATCGTCTGAGTACGAATGGAGTAAACGGCATGCCGACTTGTAGGAGAAATAAGCCAGTTAAAATGCTCCAAGTACTTGGAATGTGTCCAAATGGCAAAGTGTGCTGCAGACGACTGAAACAGATGTAAGACCATTTAGCAAACAAGACTCAAAATGCATGTTCTGTCATGAAAGGTGCGGGGGACTTGACCTCAATCATTGCAAGGTAGCAGAGGATCTCAAGCTACAACCAGATGTGGCAATAGTAGGTGAACTGTGTCAAGACCTGGACCAAGAATTCATGGACAACAGACGCGACAGACAAAGGCTCGAACAAGAAATTAATAGAGAGACAGTAAAGCTGAACTTAGGACGATTGGGGCAAACATGAACAGCTTCTTGGTACGCACTTAAGTCAATACGACTATACTTAGAAAAATCAAGAGCGGTCACCCTTTGCAAATGAGCTCCCAAATGCCTGCAGTAGATTTGGCTCAAATGCATACAAAACAGACCCTTCAAGGTAGAAGTTAGGAAAAGCCTAAGTTTTTTTAAAGCTTAGCACAGTGGATGAGGCAAAACGTCACTACAACATCGAGGATGGAGTACGGAGATAGTTGGCATACAGTGGAGTTCCACAAGAGTAAAAGCTAGTTCCACTCTTTTATAAGGAAAGTCACTCCTCTTAGGAACGCGAAAGTATTACAATGACGGTTTGGAACCGTCGTGAAGACATTCAGGTGAGAGCCTCTTGCGAAAAGCATACCGATTTCCCCCAGTTTTGGAGTATCACAGTCGGTGGTCACATCATAGTTGTACAACAAGCCATCTCGTATAGAGACAACTTCCAAAGATCATTTGCCAAGCGCTGGCCTAAAAGTTTTTATGAATAATGCCTACAGAAGCATACAGCTGACAAAGGTCGTCTAGTCAATTATGCTGTCATCGTTTGTAGCGATGGATATTAAGACGATCAAACCAAGCTCCCTCGAGAAAATCAATGGACCTAACGATGACGAAGACAGAATGCAAACGAAAGCCAATAAAACCAATCAAGTCATGGTCTCGTTAGGGTACTGCGATGGTGGCAGGTAATTTTAGCCGGCGGTAATGTATCAACGAAGTGAAGATATAAACGCCCTGACGCCGAGAAAAGAGACCTTTGTTCCAGATAACAGAAACCACCGGAACTGCTTGAATCAAGACATGTGGTGAATTCAAGTTATGGGACTTAATAGAGGATCCAAAGGTTCGAATCGATTTGCCCTAATAGGCTTATTGACACTCGCACTAGTTTAACTTGCATATATGCCTTACAAAGGTTTAACTTTGATAACTAACCTGACCTTCTGGATAAACTAAGATGAAGATTTTGATGGCCCCTGGCTTCAAATTTCTTAACTTGTCATTTGGCAAAGTAGCAAAGATTAACTGTAAACTGACCAAATATCTTCGTCTTTGAAAACTCACGAGTTGCCTCGCTAGGTGAAGTGGCAATATGACCTCTGCTACCTTGGTGCAGAAAAGGATCCCCAGTCCCTTATCCCTAGTTAGATGTCTACGGATTTGTTTCACCTGTAAGTCGGGAACCTCTTAAAACTCTAACATCATTCTAGGAATCGGAACCTTGGCGAAAGACTTTGAAACCAATAGGAAACTTGACCAAGTAAACCTAGTTCTAGACTTTGGTTGAGACTATTGCACCCAGCTGCCCCGTTGAGGTAGGTATAACTCGAGATTCTAATGCGTGGTTTAACAAGACTTTTGGTGTTCTATCCGGAACATATCATCTAGCCTGTATCCCAGAAAGCTAATACCTACACTTGACGTTCAGCCTTTTTATTAGTAGATTAAATGCGTCAGCCTGTAGAAAACTGTTGACCCCTTTTTAAACTCTGAATTATCTCCCGCTGAAGGGATACATCTCTCTCTTGTACTAAATCGCACACTTCAGCTACATACTAATCCAATAACATCGACAATAAACTTGCTTAACAAGCCTCATACATCATAACCCATCTGTTCAGGCAATTCTACAATTGCCATTGACAAAATCAAATTACTTTCCCGATTGATGTCAGCACAAGCACTACCCAACCTCTCCTACAAGACAGATAAGGGTCAGCAATTCATTTGGTCACAGATGCAGATAATATTTTTCATCCCTTACAACAATTTAACACTCGATTAAGGACAATGCATCATACGGAACTATTTCCACAAATATCCTGAACAAATTGAATTCAGATAAAGGGAACCCTTGTGTCCGATTGCCTCCACCCGTGTTGTCCCATTTCCGGTGGCAACCAAGAAAAAAAAAACTGCCCTCTGCCTGCCACTTGACACCACATCACAGCGCGTAAAAAACACTTTAGTCATCATCGCCATATTAGGGAAGCACTTCCACCTTCAACTCACCCCCCCAGAGATCGCCCCAAACAGATACAACCACCCCCATCCCACGGGTTAAGTGTTTCCTCAATTCTCCGCCATCATCACCAGGAGATCTCACTTCAAACCGGGAGAGAGTGGAAAATAAGCAAAGGAAGTGGGTGTTATGGCGCCCCTCTCTCTCCCTCACTTGAGATGTAATTTTCCGCGCTACTTTGCCATGGTCCCGTTTGAAGTCAAAAGACGAAACATGGATGGCATGGTGTGCTTATCAAGTATCTCTCCCCAACCATCTCTTACTTCTTCGGCGCCATATCAGAAGTAATAAAAATATATTACAATCGATTGGCAGGATGAGGTTCTTCTCCTCGACGGATAGATAAAGGCATTCGATATCCGGTGCAGCGGTAGTGACACTCACCTAGCTCCCAACATCTTCTAGCTCCTGACTTGTATACTTCAATGTCATTGAATTCAATTTGTTTAAAAGCCAACATGGATGTCAGACGGGGTAATAAGACACACCCCAAGCTATCTAAATAAATAAAAAAAAAGAGAAGAAAAACATGCGGGGGTTGATGATAAAAATATTTTTTTTTTTTTTCCAACATTGATGCCTTGAGATGATGGCAGAGGGAATATGATGATGCTGCTGTACTGATGTACTGCCACGAACGAGGTCATATAACATGCTGAACACGCTGAACATGCTTTTATGCGAATACGATATGGCATGTGGACGAGGGATGAGAGTTGAAACAAAACAAAACAACCCTGTCACGCATTAAAACGAGGGTGGTTGAATTCTTTTACAGTATTTGGGATTCTTGTGACTGGGAAAAAACTATAGTGTCACCTTAGCCAGATGGCGCTCTTGGGAGCTCAAATGTCATTTAAAATTGTTGGCAGATTCAAACTGTCGTATGTCAGATGGTATGACAGTGAAGGCACCCTGGAAAGGAGCTTTTAAAAAGTCCTCAACAATTCAAACTGATTGAGCTCAAATGTTATTTCAGACGTCCGGATGGATCTTTTAACACACTCAAGTTGTCTTACGTCAAATGTCATATGTCTGATGGAAGTAACAGTAGTTACCGTCATAAGCAACTTGGGGAAATTTAATTTGGATTTGATTTAAACTGAATGAGCTTTTAAAAGCTTGAAAATAGATACTTTCAGTTGCAAACGTTAGATGGCGCTGGTTGATGCAACTGTCATCTTCGTTTAAAGTGCTCTGTAGGTTGAAGTGAAGGGAGAACAGATTAGTGTTGAACGACTTTTAAAAAAAATCCCTGTACTTGACAGTACGTCTGAGAGTAAACCCTTAAGATTAAACTGATGATCTTTAGAAGCATGAGGCATATTGCGGGTGAAATATTGAAAGGGCGGAATAAAACTGGCTATTTTGCTGGACCACAGTTTGTGTAAGAAACACCAAAATGGTGAGAGACAGGAGACGTTTCTTTGGTGGTCAAGCAAGTCTATGGACTTCACAATGTCCCTCGCCATTGTACATAAGCCTCAACGTTCATTTTTCAAATCTGTCCAGAATATACTTAAGTTAGATGCGTCGATATACTTTAAGTGCTCGGATATTGTAGATTCATTGTAGGGAAAGGATAAGAAGGAATAAAACGATGAATTTTGCCGCCATCAGTAAAGACTCCAGTAACATTGAAGCGTTCAAAAACCCATGAAAACTGGTAGAGATGTGCAGACTTCTGAAACATGAACCACCTCATCATTGGAATGTCCACTTTTGAACGGAAGATTTTCATTAAAGACCCTTTCATGGCGTCATTCGATACCTAGCGGCTGACTCATAAACAGCATCAATTTATAATGAAGCTAGCTAGCCTCTGTAGGATAGTCAAACGGTTGCCATCAACTTGACTTTCAGCTTGTTTTCCAAAGCGAAACAATTCGTCGTCCGTTAAGAAGAGAGTCACTTTTTGAGGCGTCTTAGGATATGGGCTGACCTATGAGTAGAAGCAGGCTTCAGATTTCCAATGATTGTACATTTAAGGAGACATCGACAGATATGCAGAAGCTTAGTTAGCTATTTCGAATCGATTGACAATTGGCAGCCGACCCTACAGACTTAAGTTGCATTGGGAAATAGCAAAGGGACCTGTTTGGTGATATATTTGGTTATATGATGCCAGACCTAACATTAAAAGAAGTTCACAGAACGTTTCTAGGTCATGCTAAGTATCCTAAGGTCCCAGTATCGCCTGAGTATGAGGACAACGCTAAGTCGATGCACCGACCAAATATCAAGCAGAACAGCTTGTTCAAGAAAGAGCTGATAAAAAGAATATAGAAGACTTGCGTTAATAACTTATAACTGCTATAGAATACAGGGTGTGTTGACACTTAAGCACTTTTCCTTGAAACCTTTAAAGGGAATCTACAATGGCTCCCCCAGCCAATCAAACCGTAGTCTCTAGTGCACAAATTTTGGATGTTTGGATGTTGGGTCCATAGAGACTGAGTCAGGATAAGCCTTTAACACATTGATTGCCAAGCCATTTTTACGGTTTGATCGCGCCGGCCCAAGCTATTATTTTTCATCAGAGCTGCATACTAGGTATCGCACGAAAATGTGCGACGCGACACGTGCGGAATTATAGGGTCGCACGAAAATGTGGGGCATGTGTATTCAATGTGTCTGTAGGTCAAACGCAGCATTCGTACCCTTCAAGTGGGTAACTGACGCAAGATCTACCTATACATAGGCTTCCAGGTTTAAGGCACTCAATATGCTGATAACTGATCGGTTGGCTGAGGTTATCATGGACCAAATCAGCCTAATATACGCACATACCTCTTTTGACGAAGCTTTTTGGTTGGAGACTGTCAAAATTGTACTCGGAGAAATCAGCACCAAAGTGGCAAAGAAAACGTTTTGAGGATAACTGCCTCAGTGTAAAGGCTTTTGACTCCCTTCTATATATTTTTTTGTCTCATCCCACTAATAAGAGGTCAACGTAACATGTGACTACCGAAGTTTGGTATCATAGCTGCGGGGAAGGGAGGTCGTTCTATTTGCCAGCAAATAATGTAGCTGTCATTTTCGATCAAAATCATTTAGGAGAATCCACCTATCCGGTTGCAACTATGACAAACTGCATAATTTTGCAGGGAAAAGCAAAGGCAGTTATTCTTAAACTTATAAATGGGGACTCGAACTAGTAAGTAGGTAGGTACCGAAGCACTCACAAGTGTAAAGTAAAGTGTCAGAATCTTCGTCGATATCCGGAATGTAAATCCTAAAAAGGTATTCTTGGTTGAAAGGATCCCACTAAAACACAAATTACAACAGAAAATTCGATATTTATTAGACCCTTGTCTCCGACACGAGACCCATCAATCCTTGTTCTTGAAAAATTATAACCAAACCCCTGGGAGATATCCTTCAAAAGGAGATGTCCATCACATCATAATCAAAAATGATTGATGAACATACCCATTCGATTCATGATGACAAATGCATTACACAATAAATTTCCCTCTGTCTGTCTCGATGTAACAAACATATGCTACCTCTTCTCCGCTCAATGAAATACAACTCAATTTAATCAAAGTGATTCATCTGCTCTTTTTTTTTCTTTTTTTGCTGTGAATACACAAGTTTCTTTCCTACTAATTCCATTAGAAGTTTCAAAAAAAAAACGTTCATAACCCTTTTCAGAATAAAAGCACACACTCCACTGTAAAGTGCTTTTTTCATTCCTTCCCCCAAAGGACACCTTAACACACAGAGAGAGAAAGTAGACCCTCCAGCAAAACGTGCGCCCAAAATCAATTTTACCTACAATTTTTCATTTCACAAGGAGCAAAACTCCTGAAAGAGCCCCATAAAAGGCAAACTACATCATTTTGTATTTCGTATTTCTATTCTTTTTCCGTGTCGTAAGTTACAACCACCACCCCTGTGGGTGGGTTGAAACTCTCCATCAATTGTATGGCCCAACACTTTCTTCTAAGAAATTTTAAAACTGTTGACTCAGGTATGATTTGATTCCCCCTCGAGGTCGCTACTCTCGACCGTATTTCATCAACAACACCGAGTGGGCGGAAAGAAACAAAAAAAAAAAATGGAATTCCCCAACACTTCCTTGTGACAGCTGTTTCTTTTTTACAAGTCGCATATGACTCAGTAATTAAATCTACGACAGTGCACGGAGGTGGGGGGATTTTTCACCCCAAAAAGGGTTGGAAACTGTAGAATTGTTCACCCAAAAATATACTTTCACTTGAATCACTTAAAGTTCATCAGATAAGCACGTTCGGATGCGTTTTTAAATCATCTACTTCGAAATCCATAAATAACTACGGGAGCACGCGAACGCGCGGCGTGCGCTTTCTCATTACGCATTTCGAAATGTTTACGATTCACGGTATCAACTATTTTTTTTGAACATCGGCCAGATGCTCTGCACTAGAACTAGAATTTAAATGTATCTCTGTAGGTCTATTGAGACGCCACTGACTATTGAAAGCACGCTTCCCAAAATATAATTTACACACAAAAAAAGAGTGGAACAGACACTTGAGAGTATCTACGTATCTATAGACTGTCCGCGGTGATGTTTGATTAAGTTTTTCGCTTTAATTAACCCATTTTTTGGATTAATCAACAAACCGCGCGGGGAGAGCGCACGCGGACACTCGTAATAACTTCTGATTAAGTAGCGACGGGTGATAAATAATGGTCTTGCTGCCCGCGGTCTAGATACAAGATGATACTTTTCAAAAATTTAATCGGACAGACCGAGGAACGCACGAGGTGGCGCACACTCTTATGGCGAAGGATCACGATAAACTAAATGATCTTTTGAGTATTTTCGAGGAAAATCGAGGGGAAAATTAAAACTCATTTTCGTCGTGTGGAAATTGGGGAGCCCTTACAGAGAGACGATGTTCTCATCATGCAGTTGAGTTAGTTTGAGTCAGACTATTTCACTCGATTTTTCCGGGTGAATTATTAGAATTGTTTACAGTGCTTCGACGAATAGGATAGATGATGATTGGCCGACCTTCAAATGTGTCTATACAATCTTTGGTAGATAAACCAAGCAAGTGGAGCGCCATCTTTTGATAGTTTCTTTCCCCAAATCAAGATCTTGGATATGCATGCAAGGCAGAAATAATACGTGTTCGCTTAACTATTTCGCAAGATGTGATCACGGCACCACAAAACTTTTGAAATAAATGGAGTCCCTTAACCCCATTAGCCATTAAAACTTTGTAGCGTCTGGAGTAGCTGACAGTTCTATGCATCGTTTTTCCTGATTCTTATAAAATACGAGGACTTGTGACTACTCCCCAAGTGAAACAAGATCGTATCGAGCTCTTTTCGCGCTTGGACACTGCTGGCAAAGACTTCTAACGCATAATCTGCGATAGACTCGAAGGCGCTATCGAATATGAGGAAGGACTTACCGGACACCAATTAAGATTCCAAATTAGAAGCATATACCTAAATTTGCAACACTTAGGGCCTAGAGAGTGCTTAAAATAGACTCAAACTACTTTGAGAACGGAATACTTGTTAACAATAGAAACTGACGAAGGAGAAAACCTATTTAAAATTCCGGAAAGGATTACACAAGCCACAGTTCTAGATCCCCTCTCTAGATCCCCATAACTTCCCTAGGTGTATTATAAGATGCAAACCTGACTGACAACATCTAGAATACGCTGCTAACAAGGCAATCAATGCGACGATAGCGCTCGCCACGATAATTCTACCAATTCTGCACTAAGAATCGGCCCGTCTTCCGCTTAATCTGCATTTCGTTGACGACAAAGAAGTTAGACCTTCGTCGATGCAACTCATATAGTTTTTCATGGCTTCCCTGTTTATTCTGCATCGCTTGTGCTAATATGGACCAGATTCTAAACGTTGCCAACAAGGAACAAGTCCCTAGTATCAACAGCGATGCCACAACCAGAAAGTTTACACTTTAGACACTGGTTGATGAAGGATTCGTGAGCAGCAAAGCCACTTGCTAGCAGAATCTTTGACTAAAATCAAATAATGTAAAGTCTCTCTGTCGAGTCCCGGTTTTCTGTTTAAGCCCGGCTTGAATTCAGTTTCACTTGACTAGAGTTTGAAGTAAAGTCTGGATCTTTCTAGAACTAATTTTTAAATAACAGTGATAAGTCTTAATTTAATTTCAAACTTTAACTTAGTTTCACTTAACCCTGACACTGCCTCATTGTTTGGTAATCGGCCTTTGGTTAGATCAGGTGACTGCTCCCGCTAAGCTGAAGCACACTTAGGCCTGAATATATCCCCATTGTGATACCACGTAAAGTACCGGAAACCGGCACAAGGGACCTTGCATGATAAATTTCCTATTTCGGCTTCGGCATCGAGACGAGACTTTTTCAATTCTAGAGAGACAGGTGGTTCCCCCCTATTTTTAGAGAGGTTCTGACCTCCTCCCTCCTTAACTAGCTCATCCGCTCTGCAGTAGCCCAGAACGCCCTGAAACCCAGCACAGGGAAACGTTGCATCCGTCAGCGACCTTATTTAGAGACCTTCGGCACTGCTTTACCAACTTGGATCGTATTGTCGGCGTTTCCAAGGCTTTAACATTCAAGGAATCATTACAATCTTCAATTAATTACATAAAGGAAGAGATCTAGTGTTATTGAGTGTCATGAAGTCAGAAAGTAATTGACATAATACCGACTAGCGTAAGTTCTCTTCCATATCATTGCCTTCACTTCACGTTCGATTTCAACAAGGCATCTACGATTGCTTAGTTTTCGAAGCTGGGGACTAGAATTTTACATTTCAAAGCCCATGTAGTTACCAAGCCTTGGTTCCTCTTAATAGAGCTTACGAAGTTCTCGATTGTATTACTGTTTGGTAGTAGTGATCGCAGTTCTCTTTTACACTACGGTTCGCATCCAGGCTAAGTTAGAGAATCGCTATTTTGTCCGCTTAGATGGCGATTTAATCGCTAGTTTAGTTCTTGAAACTGTGTTATTACGGTAAATTTCAAAGTTTTTTTCGAGATTATCTTCATTAGGATTCGAGTCAGTGATATTCCCACATAAGAGCCACCCTATCCAACTCTTCTCCAACCTCCTTAAACGAACGCTACTCGTCACACCTAAGAGGACTTACTTCGCTTACTCAAACAAAGAATCACTTTCCCTTCTTGACCTATCATACACTTTGCAACTATTCCTCTCATTAGTCACTTAATTCAAAAGACCTCCTGAATGCCAATCGATCTATTCCCATCCAAATAGAACGAAAGTGTCAATTCCTCACAACCATCGACGCACAAAGAAGTACCCCCCACTTACTTTGAGAATCACTTCGGCGATGCAAAAAAAAGAAGACAACATCACCCTAGTGCACAGTACACACTCCCAAGTGCTCGCGTCCTCTATTTCGCATCATTGCGCCGTGTCAACGTTGTTTTGTGCATTCGCCGAGTATTTTTAGATCCTTCCCACAGGGAAGACTGCCAACGATGCGTTACGCACCCAGTCAATCTGTGAACACGGCAGTATACTCATAGTCTATCCACGGATAAGCGGGCCGCAGAAAACCGAAATCAAATTGGGAACACTACGAGTAATACTCTCGGTGACACGACAAGTGTGCCAGCCGTTCTGTTTGGAAGAACTGTTGCAGGGTTAGGAACACAACCAGTGCGTGTGGACTATCATGGAACTTGTCTAGCTGCGCGCCGTCATTGAGTTCCTTGAACTCTTGCCGGTAATGAGCTAGGTCCCACCGACTTGCAACAGCAGGAAGAATTGAACAAGTTGTCAAAATATACATAAAACGCAACGCGATGACGTTCTGGTACAGATGGTGGTGGTGGTGGATACGGATGTGCTGTCTCTGGAGGGGAAGCAGTTTATTTTTATCCTAGTCACCGGGTTGATGGCTCCAAAATGATCCCAGTAATTAATTACGCTTCATTAAGTGTTTTCACCTACACACCTGAATGCCACACGCACACGCACACCGAATTTATATTATTTTTTTTAATGAAATTTAATCAAGGACTAATGTGTGCAGCCGATGATGATGGGGAGGTGGTGAGCTGTAAAATTAACCAAATGAGACGAGGTGCAGAGGGATAATGGAACGGTAGATTTCAAAACGAAAGGTTATGGTTGAGTTGAGTATTCGTCCCGGTCCGCTCATCAGTGGCGTAATGAAACGTTATGACGACAGTCAATGCCGTTGCGATTCGATAATTATGCGTGCGTTAATGAAATCAGCTCGCTAATTGAGTTGTTATTATTTCAGTCGAGTTATTCGTAAGAATATGCCTTGCGGGGATTATTATTGGAACGCATTTCGGATAGACGAATCGAAGCTTATAGTATAAATTGTATGAATGCCTTTACAGTAATAAAGGAGACTTTGTTTCGCTATGTGGTTTGGTTGCAACTGAATTCACTGGATGGTGCATCGTGCTGCAGTCGTGGTTTGGTTTCGATTCGATTGTATGCATGTGTGAGTAGGCATTGATGCCCTTGGGTAAAGTTCGTCTGTTGTGGGAATAAACAATGCTGTCTGGATTTTCTAAATCAAATTTTTGTTTATCCCCGTGCGGAGCCTTGGGAAATTGTAACTGATGTTGCAATCACGGGTCTCAACCAACAAGACTTTTTTACCAGTTCAATCTATAGCAAGGTGTTGTACTGCTGATGTCTTGAAAACTCTAAAAAACCAACGCTTTGGTGCTCATTTGCCTATATGTCTTAGGCGAAGCGTTCTAACTTCTTTGACAAGGTTGATGTTTCTCTTTACCAGGGTGCATACAGAGTATTTGAAAATATCCATCTTTCTACTTCGAATTGTAAACAAGATGATGGGAGTCTCCTTAACTCGCCCGATAATATTCCTAAGCTTAGGTCCTCTACATAGAAGCCGTCTCTTTCTGCTTTTGAAAGACCTTGGCAAACCCAGCAAACTCAAGAATCTGACCTAGGGAAGGTGCACACAACATGTTTTATTACATTTTAACACCTTCCCATCCCTATTGGAAAACCCTTTAAAACGGAATTGGAACCCTGACGAGAGAATAATCCTCCACAAAGTACCAACAACATCGAACCTGGTGCAATAACTAATGCACTCACAAGCCTGGGAATTCAAGTCTTGATTGGCGCTATCAACTCTAAGCTGGGCGATGATACAGTTCGGAAACTTGTGAACCTCATCTTTAGAACCAAGTGGTCAATGGGCTACTATTAATACAGAAGGACGAAGGTTGCAATGTAATCGCCTATGTGGACGATGTTGCTATAGCTGTCTCATGTAAACACCTCAACACGCTCAGAGACCTCTAACAGAATGCTATCTCTAAGCTAGCTTAATGAACTTAGGATTGTGGCCTCGGAGTCAACCCCAACTGAATTAGTCCTCTCCACTAGGAAATACAAAACTCCCCCGTTCGACCCTCCTAAATTGTGCGTCATAAGCCTCGTACTTGCAGACAAAGCCAAATATCTGGGTCTCATTCTCGATTAAAAGCTCAGTTGGAAGCCAAACATCCTCGGGCAAGTAAAGAAAGCCTACAAGGCTCTAATGCTGCAAAAAAGCAATAGGAAGCAAATCTACTGGCTTTATGTATCTGTCATCCGACCAACTTGACATTCTTTGTGATTGTTTGGTGGACAGATCTGGATTAAGCCATCAATCGTAACCTTCTGGGCAATGTGCAAAGATCGGCCTGTATATGTATCAGTGGAGCACTCAGAACTACCCTAATGGCGGCTCTAGATACACTGTTCCATCTGATAGCTTTAGATAATTACGGCAAACAAGTGACAGCCAGCGGAACGATCTATAATTCCTTCCGTAAAGCATCGGTTACACCCTACAAAGACTCCTATTCGATAAAAACCTCGTTACCACTATCCCTCCCAGACTTGACTGGAAGGATGTTTGTGAGCTACAACGAAAGGGATCCATCTGCTTCTACGCGGATGGCTCTCAAACAGAATCAGGAGTGGGTGAGGGTGTATTCTCCAAGGATGTGAACGTAAGAATCTCTTTAAGTCTGCCGGACCACTGAAGTGTCTTCCAAGCCGAGATTATGACAATTAAGGAAACCCTATCGTGGCTGTGATATAATGTACTATCCCCTCTGGATATCACAATATATACTGATAGTCAGGCCACGTTAAAATCCCTAGAATCTGTCGCCTTTATCTCAGAAACAGCCCTTAATTGCCGACTGTCTCTTAACTAGATAGCTGAGCAATTCAAAATCCACCTTATATGGGTGCCAGGACATAGGGACATTCCAGGCAACTGCATGGTTGACGAACTTGCCAGAGTGGGCATAACTCTACCAATTCTACCGGAAAAGGAGAGTTTAAACATGTTGCTTCCTACTTGCAAATTGCTACTTAAAAGAAACACGATCGACATTGCCAAACTCAGATGGACAGAAGGTAATAACTGCCTCATTACCAAGCAGATTTTGCCGAAGCTGAATCTACAAACGCTCTCACAGTCTCATCACCATCAGCACATACGCCTTTAGGCTTTACCTCCTTTATAACGACTTTTGTAGACACTGAACGGACGAGGTGGAGGAACAGGAGGAGACAAATCCCCACCTTCTTTATACATGTCCGGCCCTTAGCTCGTAGAAGAACATACGAAGGAGCCAGCTTCTTCCACAACCCCTACGAGCTGGCTGACATCAGCAAAGGCAGCCTCCAGCGCTTCATAGTAAGCTCCGGCTGGTTCTGCGAGTTGAAGTACAGATCTATGTAGTAACACAAAGGACCTTATCTGGTCTAAATGAGGTTGCAGCTTGCAGAATGCCACACCAACCTAACCTAACCTACCAGCAGGAGTCCGTAGACCACGAGGTCTAAGAAAACCCTAATTTCCTCAAACTATGTATGTCACAAGTGCGCAAACATAACCCAAATCTGATGTCAAAAATGTATCAAATGAAAGGATACATTTATTTTGGCAACACCTCGCCCTCTTATCGACCTTACAGACATCATCTAACCCTAAGCACCTTTATATCAACATGTAAACATAAGAGATAATCGCCCCTAAAATGAATACCCAACACACATAACAAGATGCTGATTGCCTTGCATCCATGCATTGCAAGTTTTAAAAAAGAAAATCCTTTTGTTTAAAAATAACATCAACTTCGCTTCCCAACAGGATCTGCCCTTTTTTTGCCCGAGTTCTATACTCTAACACGTCCCAAGAGCACCACACCCAGATAGACGGTCCGACATGTGTGTTTATGCATTCATTTTCCATCAACATCATCACATCCTGATTTTATTCTCATTTTTTTGTGCAAGTAAACACCCATAACCATGAGAAAAGACCACACATCCTGGTAAAACTGTTCCTCGATATTTGCTGTCCACTATCGGTTTGATGCTGGCTATCCCAGAGTGGGATCCTTCTAAACACCAACAACTGAGCATCCAAGTTGCCTTCTGTTCAGTCAGGAATGAAATTAAAAAAAGGAAAAGGCATCCTTTCCTCGTGCATATCCTTTCTTGGCATGCATGCATACTTAACGGTGAGTGTGTGTGGCATGGCAGGAGCTAGTCCTTTTTTTTTTTTTTAAGACAAAGCCAACGATACGGATGCATTCTTAGCCATGGCGTGTGTCGAACGTTTGACGGCATAGAACAATATTTATCGAATGAGATTCATCTGAGCGCAAATATTTTCCCAGCTTAAGCGGATCCAGTTCCTTCTTTATAATGCACGAAGGATGATGCAGTGGGAGGGGACTGCCATACACTCGTAGGGTGTCTGTACAGTATGTTGTTTGAACTTTTATGAATTTTTCCATGCAAACATGTTATGAGGCCAACGAAATGGGGTTTTATAGCGGTCGACTTGGTCTAAATGGAGCAGATTTCAGAAGGCGAGGACTCAATTTGGAATAAGGTCAAAATGGGGTTCTTCTCTTTCATGCAAATGAAGGATAGTTTATTGTGTGTCACAAGGAAGACTTTAAAGGAATTGAGTTGAGTTCTCTTTAAGAGACTCATCGAATGTAGCTGACTAAAAGGACAGACTCTTTGGAGTTTTGCAGAGAAAGACGAGGGATTTGAAGGGTTAAAAGCTTACAGTTGCAAAGGAGGCCCTTGCAATGTTTTGAACCGACAAAAGCTGCCACTTGTGGCGATAAGAACTAACTATCAGCCACCGAATTGCAGATCAGCATAAAAAATCTTAAATTGACAGCTTATGTCGAGCTTCAAGTCAGGTTAAACCCATCTAAAGTGAAATTGCCTTAAAACGGAACTATAGGTTCTTAGCAATGCATTGAGATCTTAACCGGTCCAAGGAATTAATAAGTGGACATGTGGATGTGAAGTAACTTACTTACTTATCAGGCCAGCGACCCTTGGAGGGTCTGAGCCTGAACTTATGCCGCTTTCCATCCTTTACGGTCCCGGACACGCTACTTCCAATTTACTAGACCAAGGCTTCTGGCGTCCGCGATTGCCTGATTTTTAAATCGGAGGTTCGGTTTAAATCGGGTCCGTTATCTTCTGAGGCAGTTAGTTCTCTCGTAACAATATTGTTTTTACGTGGTTGGGCCGTTAACCCCACGCACAACCGCCAAAACTGGTCGGGGTAGAAAAAAACGTATCCTCTTGCCTAGAACACGGCTGCATACATTAGTTCACTATTCAGCGGATGCTGAGATAGCTATCCAGGGGCGCCACGTGGAGGCTGTATGTCAACTTGAACTGCACAGTGACAAGGATCGTACCTGGCATCTCACCTAGTTGAGTGCATTCAGAGACCTTACCCTGTATGTGCATTTCCGTGCCATTAGAGGAGTTGAATCCACCAACCCACCGAAAGGTGAAGTAACACAAGGCTGCATTTAAGCAGCTTCGAATGAGCCATATGAGGCTTCTGATGACTCCTTATACCAGATCGACAAGGTTACAAAATACAATTATTTGGCGCGACAGCTCATCGAAAGCAAGGCCTAGCTTCCCACAACCACGAATGGAAGAGACCTACAGTTTTATCGCCGATTCCAAACGGCGGAGTGATAAACTTTTTCATGACGGTATCAAAGTGTCCCGTAATGACGCTGTGGAGCTAGAAGAGCCAGTATTAACAAAGAGACAACTTCATTCAGATTTATTCAGGACGACAGCCTGTATACAGGCTGTATACCTGTGGAAATCAATCGAAATGGTCCTGCTAGAGGATAAAGGTAGACCGTGACGAGAATGCGGGATATATGTGCTGCTGGTGCCCGAGTTGCACCCATAAAGGGTTACTTGGAGACATCGACATCAAAAAGCTGACATTTCCTCAGAAAATATGTATGCTTGGGTCACCGAGCATAGTTATCCGCAAAAAGGAAGACACTTCACCACCTTAACGGATCACAAGCCGATTACATACGCTTTCCAACAAAACCTAGAGGAGGCATCATCCCGATAGCAGAGGCAACTGGATTTAATTGGTCAGTTCAGCACGGACATCTGGTACACTATGGGCTTAAAAAACACCGTAGCGGACTGGTTATCTCGAATCCGACAGATCTTATCTACAAAGATTGACTATGAAGAGATGCCACGAGAACAACCTAAGGATCCTTAGCTCCAAGAGTACTTGGATCAAGGTAACAATTTCAAAACAGCTCTTAACCTAAAATGTTTTCCTATTTACAATTAGCAAAGTGGGTTGGATTGTGATACGTCGCAAGATACCTTGCGGCCGATTGTCCCACAGTCATTCCGCGTTAGAGAATTCGAAAAACTTCACAGCATCGCGCATTCAGGTGTGAAAGCCACGATTAAGCTAATACGGAACCAATTTGTTTGGCTCAACATGGCACGCGCTATCACCGAGTTAGTAAAGACATGCCTTCCTTGCCAAAGATCGAAAGTGCAGGGCCACAAAAAAATCGAATGTGGGTTTTACAAGGACCCGACGCAACGCTTCAAACACGTCAACATCGACATCATCGGACCTCTTCCTCCTTCTAGAGGAAATCGATAATGTCTGACAATGAAAGATCGTTCTCAAGGTGAGCGAAAGCGAACCTGCTACCAGACATCGCGGCCAAAACGGTGGCTAGGGAGTTTATCAACAGCTGGATCTCAGATTTTGGCGTAACAAGACGAGTCACAAGCTATTTAGGTCGGCAGTTCGAGTCAAATTTCAAGGAGCTTACAAAGTACCTAGCCCCTATAACGGGCAATTCAAGATTTTGAATAACGATGACAAGTTCTACAAACTCAACATCAAAAGATCGAAAAACATCTAACTGGACCGACTCAAACCTGTATTCATCACAGAAGAGATATTGATGCTTCGACTTCTCGTCCTCTTCCTAAGCGCCAAGTGTAGACCGTACAATTTGATCATCCACCCGAGCAAATCCGGCTATCGATTTTATTTTTTTTGTCCAGCTCTACACTTGGCCAAGTGCTATTGTGTTCCCTAAACCGGTTCATTCATTGGTTTGACACACACACACACAAGATCCGACACATAGTCGATCGAATGCAGATTGGCTGTTTATGTTTATGTTAGCATATGCACGATGAAATACCCTTAACATAAAGAGAATGTACACACACACCTATGAGGCGACAAACCCGCAACCGGTCTTGCGGACGATCGATGGTGTGACGGATCTTGCGTGGGTGGCCTCGGGAGGGGTGATCATACGAAGAGTCCGAGAGGAGTGCACAATCCAATATACCCCCATGGTGATCGTGCAAGAATCCCGCTAAGATATTTTTTTTTTCTCGCAAGATCGCGAATCGGGAAAACGGGTGATGGTTCCGAACCGATTTAGGGACACAAGATGACAAAGCCGAAGCAAAAAAGGGAATAGAAGGCAGTCAATTTTGAACATCAGAGAAGTTTTGTCACTACTCCGTGGCTTATAAAAAAAAGGTAACGATCCCAAGTTCGGGTTTGTGTGCATTGTAGAGAAAAAAAAAAAGGAAACTTCAGCAAATTTAGGTGGAAAAAATTTTTTTTTAATAAAACACAAAAACTGAAGCTCGTTTTTGTTTTTCTGCCAAAGTGTTCGGCCAAAAAGTCAAAAGTGGCGCGTTGATTTGCCGACGGCAAAGTAAAAAGAAAAAAATAATAAAGAAAAAATTTCCCCTCCCCAAGATCTGCTCCCACATTTTAAACAATCCCGCCAGTGAATTAAGTGAATATCCTTTCAAAGAATCCCCACCATCCAAACAAGTGCATGTTCAGCCCTGAAGCACGTGCCTGTTGGCATCCCCGAGACAGTTTGTCGAATAGGAAAAACCTGCACTTGTCGAAAGTACCTGTGGCGAGTCGCAAGTGCCACGAGATCGTCTTATCCAGCTGTTGTCGAGGCAAATTTGGAGTTGTCTGCTCCCCAACAACCAAGCCACCGAACCTGTCGAGTCAACGTGCTCCAGAGGCGACCCTCCGTTTCGAAGCCCGTTAGCGTGATTCCGTGCATCCTAGCCATTTTTTGGATCTCCTTTTTTCTCCCTTGATGTATCTTATTAAATTTTAATTCTACAGAGTACAAATGTGCATTTGGGCTTAATAACAATTATCGATACCATACGTGAATGTATGTGTATGCGAGTGTGTGAAAAATAGTGAAATATTCAACTGAGACGTCATCATCGGAATCTCCATCTACAAGCCTGTCGACGAGGGTATCCAGGTAAGAATTTTTCTACTAAATTGTCATTTCGTTTTAAATTTCATTAACGGCATAAGTTTGCATACACATACGCGTTTTCATTTATCTAGCTTAGACTATCTCAGAGTGTAGACTTCACCTCTTCTCTTTTTTTTCTGCCTTCCCTTTAACTTTGAATTTTTGTTGGACTTACAAACCTATTGTTGAATTTCATAATTTATTTTCATGATATTTTATTCTAACTAAGTCTTTAACCTGCAAGGCGTGCATCCCGCTTCCGAGTTATTGAAGTTCCTTTCCCTCAATTCTTATCCTCAGTCCCATAACCCCAAACATTTCTTCAGACTTCTCCCATCTCTCCACTTCTGCGTCGCCACCGTCCATTACATAAAAGGCGCCCAAGGTGAGCCCGCAAGTTTTGCTAATTGTCCTGAAAATGTGGAATCAATGTGGGGTGTAGCGACCTCGACAAACCAGTGCAAATAATCCAACCCATCCATTCTTAACTTCATTTATCACCGCAAACTAGTTATCGTAGCAGAGGTGCGGGTCCTAAGGGTCGTCGCCCTGGAACTCGTTCAACGACGCGAACCGACACCTTCGTGACCTAAGCATAATCAATAGCAGAGTATCCTCGGCAAACAGAAGTTTCCCAGCACAACCAAATCTAGCTTTTCCAAGATCCACCTAAAGCTCGTGCCAGTTTGTCTCTCCCACTCGATCATGTTTTTCAGCCTACTGACGTTGATATTCTTCAAGTAGTTAGGGAAGAGATGGAGGAAGACAGACGCAAAAATAAGCACTCCATCAATAACAGCATCGAAAACTTATTCCACAAGTATATTCCCATGACTGATCGAACCAGTTGGACTCAACAACATGGTCCACCCCCTCCTTCGATCTCTCGACCTAATCCCATTAGAGGCTTCAACAATCTTGGATACCAAGGTATGGCTCCCAATCCACAAAAAGTATCGAGCATTATCTTGAGTTGGAACGTTAAGTTCGATGGATCTAGGGAACGGAGACTTCCTTTCTCTTTGTCGGCACCTGCATATTTTGTTCACTGGTAAAGTGAAGGATTGATATTGGCGATATCGCAGACGTTAGCAATCCATCGAATGGAGTGCACTCTGTAAAGCGCTGCGCATTCAATATGTTGATCCTCGCACCGACTTTGATATCCTTGAAATGATCCAGAACAGGAAGCAGAGAGAAAAGGAGTCCTTCGATGATTATCTAGACGTTATTAACTCGATAGCTGACCGGCTGGCAGAACCCCGTATTTGATAGGCAATTCCTGGAAATCTTGGTCCGAAATCTTAAACCAGATCTTCGACATGAGTTATTACATCTGGAAATCACCTCTCTATCGGAGCAGAAAACGGATCATAGACATGAACATTTTATGCAGTAGATACACCGAGGAGATTTTAACCGTAATCCTCCTCCAGGGATGTTCGTACCTGAGGTGGTTTCAGAAGTTCCAAAGAAACCCGTGAGTATTGATCCGTTCACAGTAGCTCTGTTGTCAATCCTTAACCAAAAAGATCAACGACCCGTTTGCGTAATTTTTGGAAAAACGTGCGTAAGACAAGAAAATGTTTATTGGGTGAAATCCTTGACAAAGGCAGTGCGGACATACGACCCTATGCTTCTGTACAAATTCTGGGGAAATCGATTAATGTCCTGTTAGATTCCGGAGCAACTGTAAGCTGCTTTGGTGCTAGTGCAGCTGAGGGAATTTTGTTGCCTGGCGTGAAACTGGACACATACCATGCCTTCGTCAAAACTGTGGAAGGGCGTTTACAAACCGTTCGTGGCAGCATTACAGTAGATGTTACTTTCCACGATGTCACGAAACTTTTGACCATATACATGCATCGTCCCGTCCCTTAGCCAAAACCTCTACCTCGGAGTTGATTTTTATAGAAAGTCTCACCTTGCACATAATTGGAGAAATCCATAACAGCCCTTCATTCGAGTCCCCTATGCATGAGCTTACTTTCTACCAACAGCAACAACTCACGACGGTCAAGTCGATATTCCCTTCATTCGAGAAAGAACGTTTGTGTAAGACGGATTTGCTCGTGCACAATACTGATGTCGGAAATGCTGCACCTGTTAAGCAACGTCACTATCCTGTGTCATCCGCAATTGAGTCACTAATGTTCGCCAAGATAGACCGAATGCTTGCCCAAGGAGTCATTGGGTACGGCGTTGTGCAAACGGATCCAGAGAAAATTAGTGCCATAGTCGATTTTCCTCCACCGAAATCTGTGCGTCAACTTCGAACTTTCCTTGGTATGACAGGCTGGTATCGCAAACTCAATCTCAACTTTGTCTCCCTCACGACCCCACTTACCAACTTGCTTAAAAAGAGCCGATCCTTTGATTGGAACTCTGAAGCGCAAGAAGCTTTCGACGTACTGGAAGCAAAACTCACCTCTGCTCCAGTGCTAAAAACGCATGAGTTCAACCGCCCTTTTATTATTTAATGCGATGCCAGTTAACATGGCGTAGGTAGTGTAGTAGCACAAGTCGATGAAAAGGGGCTAAATAAGGCGCAAAGAAACTATTCAGCTACCGAGCAGGAGTGTTTGGCTGTTAAAAAGTTTCGTCCATACGTTAAAGGCCATGAGTTCACCATCGTTACTGACCACGCTAGCCTTCAGTGGTTAACGCAACAAAAGGATCTGTCACCGATAACTCACCTCAAGCTGCTCACTGTGAAATTGGCAAAACAGTCGAAAAACTGCGGCGATATCACAAGGAACTTTGTTTTGCCATGTGAGACATGTAGGACCACCAAAAGTCCAAATGTCCTTCTAAGACCTCCTATGGGTCAACTTGTGAAAACATCGAGTCATTTTCAGAAGCTCTTCACGACTTACCGGGGCCCTATCCTCGTTCTAAATCTGGTAACGTAGGAATATTCATCGTCTTAGATTACCTCTCAAAATATGTCTTTCTAAAAGCTTTGAAGAAATTTACCAGCAACCCAATAATAGATAAGGTCTCAATGCTAAGCTGGCCCCCACTTTTTTAAAAGCCCGGATTAGGGAGAAACAGGGACCAGCGTATTATGTGCTGGAAGATTAAACGGGAAAGTTGTTGGGAACATATCATGCGAAGACATTCGACGTTAAATTGGTTTCTTCTCAGGCTGTCGCTCACCTGTGTACACCTTAGCTGTGGTGTAATGGCAGGATTCGATGCTTCGACTTCTCGTCCTCTTCCTAAGCGGAACTGCCAAGTGTAGATCCTTCAATTTTTGATCATCCGCCCGATCAAATCCGGCTATCGATTGTCCAGCTCTACACTTGGCCAAGTGCTTTTGTGTTCCCGAAACCGGTTCATCCATTGGTTTGGCAAGTGATCGTACCACCACACACACACACACAAGATCCGACATATGGTCGATCGAATGCAGATCGGCTGTTTATGTTTATGTACACACATATGCACCTATCAGGCGATAAACCCACAACCGATCTTGCGGACGGTCGATGGTGCGACGGATCTTGTGTGGGTGGCCTCAGGTCCACGAACCAATATACACCCATGATTATCGTACGAGAATCCCGCTAAGAGAATATTTTTTTCTCGCACGATCGCGAATCGGGAAAACGGGTGATGGTTCCGAACCGATTTTGGGACACAAGATGACAAAGCCGAAGCAAAGAAGGAAATAGAAAGCAGTCAATTTTGAACATCCGAGAAGTTTTGTCACTACTCCGTGGCTTAAATTGGAGTTAGTGTGCGTTGTGTAGAAAAAAACAAAAGAAGGAAGCTTCAGCAACTTTAAGTGGAAAAAAACATTTTAAACAAACGACAACAACTGAAGCTCGTTTTGTTTTCTGCCAAAGTGTTCGGCCGCGTGCCATACAAAACCAAAAAGTCCAAAGTGTCGCGTTGATTTGCCGACGGAAAAGTAAAAACAAAAAACCTCTCCCCACGATCTGCTTTCACATTTTAAGCTACCCCGACAGTGAATTAAGTGAATCCCCTTTAAAAGAAACCCCACCATCCAAACAAGTGTATGTTCAGCCCCGAAGCGCGTGCCTATTGGCAACCCCAAGACAATCTGTCGAATAGGAAAAACCTACACTTGTCGAAAGTACCTGTGGCGAGTCCCAAGTGCCACGAAATCGTCGGATCCAGCTGTTGTCGAGATAAATTTGAAGTTATCTGCTCCCCAACAACCTAACCAGTGAACCTGTCGAGTGAACGTGCTCTAGAGGCAACCCTTCGGTTCGAAGCCCGTCAGCGTGATCCTGACATTTTTTTTTAATCTCCTTTTTTCCCCTTGATTGTATCTTATTAAATTTTTATTGTACAGAGTAAAAGTGTACATTTGGGTTTAATAACAATTATCGATCCCACACACGTGAATTAATGTGTGTGTGAGCGTGTGAAAAAAAGTTAAATATTCAACTGAGACATCATCATAGGAATCCCCATCTACAGGCCTGTCGACAAGGATATCCAGGTACGAATTTGTCTACCAAATTGTCATTTCGTTTTAAATTTCATTAACGGCATAAGTTCATATCATTACATAGAGTAAGTGCGGCAAATATGACCTTTAACATTTTTTGAAATAAAACCATAAAATTAATTTATTTGTTTTTAAAATAGTCTAAAAAATCATTTTACTTTCAGTCTATAGTAACTTAAATAATAAAAAAAAAACATAACAAAAAGATATAATACAGAAATTAAAGGAACTTTATATTACAGTTTGTAAAAAATTGCGGCTAATATGGCCTATCTGGTGTTAAATATGGCGTAGAGTGGGGTAGTTTTAGGGGTTTCAAAACATTTGAATGCATTTCAAAACCCCATACTTTTCCTCTCTGATAGCAAAGATTGCTTCTTTCATGGCATCTTTTCCCATGTTTCTCGTTGTTTTAGGGATTGTTTAAACCTCGAAGCCATTATTTCCCACGAAGTAAAAAAGCAGTAACGTTTGCGTCCAAGTATAATCATGTGTCAAATATGGACCACTGCATATTACCTGCAGGTTACGGTGGGCTATATTACCCGCATCTAGGACGACCATCTGTTCCTCGCACGGTTATGTAAGGCTCCTTTTCGATTAGTTTAAATCCAGTTTTCTCAAGATCCGTGTTTAGCTTTTGTGTTTTTTTGGTTTTCTGTTTTTTTTTTTTTGGTTTTCGTTATGTGCATGGAATTTTTTTTTATGTAATGGTGATTGTTTGGAATCTTTGGAGCAAGAATCCAACCTCCAGCGGGCTTAGTCTTTGACCTGCAAGGATATACCCCGCTTCCGAGTTCTCGAAGTTCCTTTTCCCATCTTTTCCCTCAATCCTTATCCTCAGTCCTATAACCTAAAACATTTCTTCAGATTTTCCCCCTCTCTCTTCTTCTACATCGCCACTGTCCATTACAATATTCAACTTCCGTCCTTCTAGCCCAGCGACACGTTGTTTACGTTGTTATTGTTGTACCGCCATCTTGCTTTTCCTCGCCGAGATCTCGTGTCTGTTAAATACGCGTGAGAAAAATCAACAACAATTTACATGGTCCCTTTAAAAACGACGCGGTGGATTTCTCCCATTTTGACATTTGTTTGGCTAAGCAGTGCAAATACCATTCAAATTGAAAATTATTGTTTTCTCAAAAATTCTTACGCGAGTTCTAATTTTGGGTGATTTAGGCAATTGCATCCCTTGTTAATTAAGACATAATTTTTCTGCATACAAAATTAGTCAATTTAGACTCTTGATTTCTCAAAATTCGCAAATTAATACATTTTACTATTCGATGGCTAAATATTGTGACATTTCAATTTCCCCACACGAGATTAAACCAAAAAAAATAAGCTGTTTATGTTCGTAGAGTATGGTAATGTGTGAAGAATTGATTGTTCCAGTAGACGAATTTAATATTTAACATTTTATAATAATTATAACTTTTTAACAATTCAATTTTATTGAATAAAAATGCATTGGAATGCTTTGTATTCAATAACTCTGAATGAAAAGTAAGGTTCGAGGTCAAGAAAAAGTAAGAAATTTAAAAAATTGCCATAAATTGCTTGTAAACACGAAAAACATACATTATCAAACATACAGTAGAATTATCAATTATCAAATATTCGTGTTCTGATAATCCGTGTTGCTCGATTATCCGTGTGTACCTAAACGTGTGTAAACGTCGTTGAATTTGAAAATGTCACATTAGAATATTTGGACGAATGATTAACCTCAGATCAGAATGAACCAGGTTATCAAACTCTATATGACACTGCAATAGCCTCAACGTCTGCCTAAGTTGATGAAGCTTCAGAGGAAAATTCGGACATTAAAGAAACTCCATTAGAAGATGACAGAGTATCTGCTGAACATGCACTCAAAACTCCTTCTAAATCAATACATACATACATACATATACATACATATAATAAAACAGTAGAGCCCGGTGTGTCTGTACATTGAAGAAAAAGTAATAAAAAATAAAGGGGGTGACTAAAGAAGAGTAATAGAACACAAATTAGCGTTTTGTTTTTAATTCTATTCTGTCTGTCTGTCAGTTTGTTTGTTCGCGCACATCTCAGAAACTACTGAACGGATTTTCATGTAGTTCTCACAGCTGGACAAAGCATAATTTGGAGCATCATATAGGTTTTGTTTTATTAAAATCGAAAAAAAAAGTTATCGTCATTTAAAGATTTTTGCAATTTACTTTTGTATGCTAGAAAAGTTAGTAGTGAAGGGTTGAAGGCCTATAGACGTCACGAACGATTGTTTTAAAGGAAAAAAGCCAGAAAACTTTGGTTAGAATTATAGAGCGTATACAATTTAGTACATACAAAATCAAGAGGTGGCGCTGTTCATTATTAGAACGCGCTATAGACATTTTTGCAGTAATCCACCAGACTGGCATTATTCGTAAATTTTATAATAAAAATAAAGAATCACGTTTTTCACCGTTTTTCAAAGTTATGAATACGGGCCAAGATACAGAAGGTTAAAGTTTGCAGATTTATAGTATGCGCAACCGTAGCCATCGGCATCGGTTCGTGATCGTGTGTTGTTTTTGTTTTGCCGAGTTGCGCAAGGGTAGTTTTTTCATTTATTTTTCTTGCTTCTATGGATAACGCTACGTAGGCGTAGTTTATTTACAATGCATTCGCAGTTCGGAGTAATTCGACGGGGAATTCTATCCGAAGATTTGGTTGGATGGATCTTTAAATATCTGTGGAACTTCTCAACCGATTTGAAAAATTGAATATTGGAAATGGGAAATGTTACCTTTTATCTCTGAAAGTTCCATAGGGACAGAAAATTTCTAGCGACTTAGTATGTATTTAACGCGTGCGCAGCCGCGGGTGAACTGCTAGTAATTAATAAAAAATCATATTTGCCTTTATTTTAAAGTTGCCGTTAAACTCAAATATTCATAAAAAGACGATTGTTATTGAACAGCTCCTTCTAAATTTTCAATAATTCGTCAAATTTAGGTGGAAAGCGGAAAAAAACGCACATTTGTAAAGAAAATGAGACAGTATCAGTGATTTTCCAGGTTTTACTGAAAAGGCAGGCTGGAAAGTTGGGTATCTAGTAATGACTTATCACTGACACCAAGTGCACATGTGCAGCCCAACTTTCATTCATTAAAACAACTTTTGTATATGAAATAAATAAATAGTATTAAAGTCTATAACAGCGCTTTAGCAGGGTAAAGGGGAGCCATTTCCTCGTTCTTTTCGAAGTAGTTTAGGTAATTGAGACTTAAAAGTACACGCTAGCTGTAAAAATAACTAATTTTTCGGGTTTTGAGTGCAATTTGCCTTTTGGCGAATAAATAAGAATAAAAATACTAAAAATCCCGAAAAATTAAACCGACAGTAACGACGATACAAAAAAGGACTCGAACTACTCGTCAACTCTTTAAGTTTGAAACGAGGGACGAGAAGCACAAACTCAGGATCAGGACAAACAAAGAGTGGAGTGAGCTAGTAAGACTGAGAGCGTATAAACGAAGGAAGGCAACTAAATTTTATTGTATCAATATAACTAGTTATTGCATGAAGCCCTTGAACGGTATCAAGGCAACCAGGAGGTGGGATTTCACGCTTCCTTAAAGAAACACTAAAACAGTGTAATAATATCTAAAGTAATAATGAAAAGCAAACTTAAACTGGTTCAGGTGGATCGTTCACATCCTCATAAACTTTACTCCACAGTGTCCTAAGTTCCGACCCTATCTACAACTCACGTCTCCAACCGACACTGGTTATATCTACTCCCATTGACTCCTTAAAGACAACACATTTTCCTAATTGACTCCTTCAATGGCAAACATTAAGTGAAAACACAAAACATCGTATGTCAACGTTATTAGTCTCAAAAATTATGTAAAATTCATTCAACTTTCTCCGAGGGGCCCAAAAACATCCTCATAAATGTAAACAAACAACCAACCGACCGACCAGGATGTCGAGTAAGGACTAAACTAAATCATAAATCGATATGACACATGAAGGTGGCAAAACCAACAACAAGAACATCATCGTATGGCTTGGACAGAACAACTCTAGGACAAACTTTCATTAAGACCACCACCACCACCAGCAGAAGGAAGTAGAACTAGTCGTAGTCCTTTCGTCTTGCTTCACATTCTATACGAGTGGTTGTTGCTGATAATTGGATTTGCAACGGTTTATGGCAGTTAGGAACTCACTGGGAGTGATGGTGACGGTGAGCAATAAGTTTGATGTAAGGATATCAATTAAAACTTTGCAATGGTATGGGACACTGACACCCAAAGACGGGTAAGTACCGGCACTTTAAAGGAAACACAAGACGACAGCGATCGGGAGCGAGGATTGAGAGTAATTCCATCTGAAAGAGGCTAATAAGGGTTGATGGTCGTTCTTAGTGCTGTTAGTGTTCAAGGATATGCGTCAAACCACGCAAAACTGAGTGACTTGGATCTTTTCTCTTGTCACCATAGCAGAGGGTTGTGTTGTCTTGTAATCCTCCGTCAAGAGGTGGAGTACAGCAGTTTCTTAAGTTTATGACTAATGGCGAAACATAAATTTCCAAATGTTAATCTGTAATTCTAAATGCAAATCCTTACGTTAGTAGAGTGAGTAATAGATACTTTTGGAAGTTTAAAAAAAAACACAGAAGCCCGGCTGAGCAATTTGTTTGCGTCAGTTACTTTTGAAGGGTCTTGTCTTAAGTATTCTTAAGACGTTTTGTATGCATAATTAATTAGTTGGAGCCCCCCAAAGATTGTCTGCATTGGTAAGATGCACAGCAGAGTGGCGGTAAATGGAAAGTTTAAAGATTTGTTTGTTTGAAACTTGATATGTGGAAAACCGCTGAACAGATCTTGATTGAACTTTTACCAAAATGGGGGAAGCGAATCTGAGAAGGTTTTGTACTGAAAATTATCCTCTGCTTCTCGGATACATGTGTTGGCTTCTGTGTTTTTGAAGAGCGTTCATCATCATCAATCAGCCGTTTATATCCATTGTTGAGTATAAGCCTCCTCTAAATGTTAACATTGGCTTAAAGTTCTGGCTTGGTGTATCAAATTTCCTGCTATCCTCCTGATGTCATCGTTCCATCGAGTGGGTGGTCTCCCTCTGTTTCTTCTGTCTTCTCTTGGCTTCCATTCTAGTATACGTTTGGTCCACCCGTTATCTGTTATACGGGCAACATGTCCTGCCCATCTCCATTTGGCTGTTGTTATGTCAGCCCCCGGTCATTCTGAGAGGAAGACGAATTTCTAGAACATACTTAAGTCGATCCACATTCGATGGATCAAAAATCAATGAGGGAGTTGGTGAAGGTGTTTTCTCTGATTGGCTTAACCTGAGCCTCTCTTTCCTTCTTCCAAAATCATTATATGTAGAGTGTTCCAGCCGCAAATATTGGCGATCAAAGAAGTATTTTCCTGGCTAAAGGAGAACGTGATGTCCGCTATAGATATGTGAATCTTTTCGAACAGTCAAGTTGCAATCAAGTTCTTAGGCACATTTTCTCTAAACCCAATAGAAGCTCAAGATTTCCGATCGTTTCTCACAGACATGACGGAGCAGTTGGATGCCGGAGGATAGAGATATTCCAGGGGACTGCAAAGCAGACGAACTCACCATATTTGGAACACCTACACCCATTCTACTTAGCAAAGGCACCTTGGGTATACCGATCGTTACATGTAAACTCAAATTTAAGCTGCATGCGACCGATGAAACAAATTTTGGGTTAACAGGTGGTGCAATGTGTTTAGGAACAAAACAGATTTGGCCAAAGCTGGATCTGAAACGCGCTAAAAATTAATAAATTTCTTCATAACAGATGTCATATCAGCACCACTTCCACCTAACTTACTGTCACTTAAGGAATTCTAAGAAAGTGGTTTAAGTATTCGTTAAACATATACAAATTTATAATTTTTCCGCGGCCTATAGATAGGCAAGTTTCCTTGCACAATAAGAAACCATTTGGCTATGTTTGTCAGTATAAGGGTAACGTGTCGCAAATCTACTTGGTGATCCTAAGGGGTCTGCCCCACCATGTCAAACAAAATTTTCCTATGTGCAACGTGAGGTGAGGTTAGGTTAGGTGGCTGCTCCCACTAAGCAGCAGCCAGTTAGACCAGAGTGTACCCCATTATAATACTACAAAAAGTAAAGTATTTATTTGTTCCAAGGAAGAAGCTATGGATAGTTGCATGGTGCAAACTCTTTCCTTTACCGCACTATGTGCAGACAAATTAAGACCCACAGGCAAAGCTCTTCATTCTGTAAATATCGAGCTTGGCTAGATTGCTTAGGTCTTCGTAGAAAAATTCTCCTAGAGTCTGCCTTCTTAGCTTTGAAAGGGCAGGGCAGGTACAAAGAAGGTGAGTGACCGTTTCTTCCTCCTCATCGTCTCTACAGCTTCTGCAGAAATCATTGAAAGGGGTGCCCAGTCTAGTGGCGTGTCTGCCTGTCAAGCAATGTCCTGTGAGTGCTCCTATTATAATACCTATAAGTTTCATATTTATGGACAAAAGTCTTAGTCCAGGTTAGGCTAGACAGCTGTCGATATTATTCCGCCTTCTATTAGCCATTCCTCTGGGTTCGTAATCGAGGCGGGATTTTATCCTGTTCCAGAGTGACAAACGGTTCACCCCTTTCTTCAGAGAGGTTCTAACCTTCTCTCTCTTTTGCTGGCTCTATGTACAAAGTGTCACGTAATTTTGAAAAAAACGGAATCAAGTCATGTACATATCTACCACCAGAAGAATTTTAAGAAAAAAGCAAAATTGTGCAGAAAATCTAACGTTTACAGGAGCATGGATTGGACCGCACAAAGAAAGTACCTTAATGCTGTTTGCATGATCGGTTCAATTACTAACCAATCTTTTTGAGTTCTCTAAAGGTAGCCGCCATCCACATTTCTCTATGGCTACCCAGACTTCTTTAATTTTATTCCTCTGTATGGCATGGAACTCTCAGATGACGCCTAAGAGAAGCTTGAAGAGTTTTGTATTACTCGAATCGGACGCTGCTTAAATGTTAAGGCTTCAATAAATCCCGAATACAACTACAGACTCTCGACAATAAAGCCACACTTATGATTGCAATGTTCGTTAGCCATTACGACTTTAAGTTGAGGTTCTGACCTTTAACCCCAACAACTGGCACCAAGCTAAACAAATTTCTCAATTTGCAGTTTGATTTTCCCCCCCAATTAACTTTACGTAACAAGGCGGCTAAATCTTTTCCAAAGGCCATCATACAAATACTCTATCTAGGCTTAAAACGCTTTCTCTGACGTTTTCGTTTTCTTTTTCCCCATCCTCATCCGATTTAATTCCAAACTCATCTAGCAATCGACGACAACCGGAAGGTACTGACTTTGAACACCAAGTGAAGACCAATGAAGACCACAACGAAGGTTAGAAGCTGTTCGATCGCGTGGCACTCGAATAGATTGGGTATGAGAACTTCGATACAATTGTTAAAATTGTTGGTCAAACCATGACGGCGATAGCCTCTTTAGGGAATCTCTTAGTTTTTTTTCTCACTGAAAGTGAAACTTCCATCACAAGCCTCGTTTCAAGAAAAGCTTCAAAAAAAATGCTTGCGATTAGCCTAGCTTTGTCTACCTCCATTTGTTTGATGGATGAATCGGACCATTTCCAAGACTAGTTTGAAGATTTGAAAATATGCATTTTTTGTGGTACAGAACGTGTACTGAAATGTAGGACTTGAATTAGGCTTGGTTTAAAGCTGCAGTTGGTTCCAGCTTTATTAAGAAAAAATCAAGTCCAAGCAACGATAGAGTGAAGTGGACAAGACATAAAAAAAAACTGACAATCTCAAATGACTAAGACAAGTTTCAGCACGCACCCATCATTAAAATCACTGACCTCCGACGCAAACCCCTTTAAAATGGACTTCACCATTCAAGTCTACAATACTCGTATATCCATCACCGCTCCTTATCCCCACGACAACCCCATCCTCTGCCAGACATAATTAAATTAAAGACCAACACCAAACTTTCTCATTAAATCTGATTATTATCTAATCAATCCTGCTCTGCACAGTCACGGAGGAATTCAAGCGCTTCCTTCGTCCAAGAGAGAGAGAGATTGATGGTTTTTTCTAGAAACAAAACTCGACACTTCTCCCGACACAATCGTAAACGCGAGGGAAAAAAAAAGTTGAAACTTCCAAATGTAAATGAGACTGACAGGTATACTGTCGTACTTCCGGTCTAGTCAGCATTGCATGGCGGGTTTAATTTTTACGTTTTTTTTTTTTCTTATCAGTTCCTCTTTCCATCTACGATGGCGATTCCGAAATCCGGAACGAAGGACTTTCTATTTATTTAAGTGAATAATGAATTTCAAGTAGAAAACGACAACTACTGTGTGAGTTGTGTCGTAAGTGTCGTCCCTTTTTTTTTTGTTTGGAACGTAATTAATTGGATTTGGATAATAATTCGCTACGAGGATTGATAGTTGACTCCAGTTACCCGGAGAAGCCTCTATCATTTGTCATCTCAACGCAGCAGGTACCAGTTGGAAACTTCCAGTCGGTAACAGAGGGGAGTCATAATAGTAGAACTACCATCCCATGTCACTGAGGAAAAAAAACAGAACAACAGTCAGTGACAGAGCTTTGGCAGCATAAGCCGACGTTAATGGTAACGCAAAAGGGGAGCAATTTCCTCGTTCTTTTTTTTTCTTTTGGGGGGCTGATGGAATGGGGAGGTGAGTCTTAGTTTGGTTTAGGAATACAGTGGGAGACAAGGAATAGTACACAGTAGCTTGAGAAGTGAGCAAATTTTGTAATTTTTACTTGAATTTACCTTTAAGCGGGTGAATAGGGGTGAAAGTGCTATGAAAGTGGAAAAAATTGGAACCTGCTGCTGAAAAGGATAAGAGTTGCTCATGAATGCTTCTAGCTGAAAAGAAAGGCGAGAAGAGAGCTGTCGTAGAAGAAAATACGACTAGAGGGAGACTGAACCTAGATTTTGGAACGCGAACAATGAAAAGCAAGAAACAGCATGATAGAGAATCTATTGATGTTGAATATTTACAAATACAAATATTTGGCACGACAGCCAAGGCATAGCTTCTGAAAACTATGAGTGTTATATTTGTTCGCATAAATGGAAAGGACCTCCAGTTTATAACGCCAAATCCGTCAGGCGGATTGTGAAGCTTTTTCATGACGGTGTATCCTTTGCTTGGCTTGCTGACTCGAACTTGTGTCAGCTTCCTTAGTAGTTCAACACCCTTACAAAGCCATGGCCACCATTTGTTGGATGACATTTGTGAGGCTCAACTCTGTTGAAGAGGGGAGGTCGCCGTCAACCATCTGAAGATCTCACCCCCATAGCCAAGTTACTGACTTAGACATTCTTAAAGTTAACTATGTCGACGAACATAAAACTTATGCGCCTCCGCAAGTCGACCATCGTGAAGCCAGGGTTAGCCGAAGCATTTAAGAGTTTAGTCCGATTGAAGAAAAGGGCAGAGAACAGGAGCGGCTAAGATCCGTAATTTTGACATCTGATCACTGTCTATGGAATAGGTGCTATTGGAAACAGACAAAATAGGAGAAACCTCATAAAGAAGACCTCCCGGGCCACATGGCCCTAAAAGCATTTCCAACAGTTTCCATAGAAAAAGTGTAACAAGCTGTAACCCAGATGATCAAGGATAAGATAGCTCTAAGCTTTGATGAAACTCTCAGCATTGGATTTAAAAGGGCAAGATGTGTTGACACGCATGTTTTCTGATCGGAAGAAGAGACTAAAGTTTCGACTCCTCTCTAGTCCTAATGCCCTTTAGATACGACTAGGAAGGTAGTAAAATTAAATTACATCTATCAAGGCTAAGGTTTGAAGGCGTCAAACAGGTTCAGTCTACACTCAACTGAGCTCCAGAATAAGAAAAAGAACTACTGGCAATTCGAGAAGCTGGCAACTCTGCCATATCAAGAAAGATATGGCCGACCTACGATAAGAGCATAACAAAAGACCTTATTAACAGAACTCGTTCAAACATCGCCAGAATCACGGGGCATTGGTCAATTGGAGTCCATGCGGCCGAACTAGGTATCCCTTACAACCCCCACTGCCGCAGTTGCTGGAACGAGAAAGAAACTCTCTCCCATTTCATGTGCAAATGTCCGGCGCCTACACGAGCCAGACTGCGTGCACTAACCCAACCATTCTTCGACGACTTGAATGACATCTCGGATAAAAGGATAAGGGATCTAATCCTCTTTCTTAACTCCACAGGCTGGATCTGGGCACCGACTGTCTCACATCCTCAACAACATACATCATCAACCAGGTCACACGAGTCGTGGTAACAAAAGACGTATTAGTCATAGCAGACATGGTTCCAGTTGAAGCAACTTCACTGCTTCTATACATGATCTGGAGGAAGTTGTACCTAGTAAACTTGAACTTAAAGTAAACAGTTGCTAAAGTGAAACGTCCTGGGCTTTGGTACACACCTAGTACATAGATTCAAGTTGGAGAGTGAGCCACGCTGAAAAATAGTTAAGGAAGCTGAAAATGTCCACCACTTTCTTGGAAATAAATGCTTGGTGATGGCTTACTGACAGTGGAAGGTCGAATGGGCTTATGATCGATCAAAACAAGTGCCCGGTTATGCTTTTCCTTAAGCGGGTGATTTGACGTACAACATTCTTCCCACGATCTCGACACATTTCTTGCAAATCTCAGTGAACATGTATCCCCATTCCCCACTGTACCTACTTATGCAAACCCCACATTAATGTCCATTTGCGCCCCCCCATTGCATTCACTTTAATTATATGGGATTTCTCTTTTTATTTCAATTCCCGCCGTTTGTTTGTCACTTTTTCTTCGCTCCCGAGCTGAGAAATTTGAAAAATTGTCTTGCATGTCGAAAGGACTTTCATAAGTCAGAATAAATTGAATAACTCTCTCTTTAGCTTGCCGTTTGCCGCTTGCCATGAATTATGAGACTCATATTTTGTTTACTCGTGAACATTGAATTCTCAAATCCCTCCCTTGTCGTGGAAGTGCCAAACGAAGGAAGCTCAAAGGAGAAAAAACGCAAAAAGCATTGCAAACACACAGAGCTAGCCGGAAATCGTGATAAAAAATAATTTCCCAGGATTTTCAACTTGGCGAATGTGTACGAGGAGTGTGTCCCGTATATCCCGCTCGCGATGACTGTATTTTTTGGAGGCCCGACCATGCACAGTAAAATGTTTTTAAAAGCTTACTTTTTTGGCCAAGGGTGGACGTAATTAAATCCTTGAATGAATTCGGTGTGTGCACACACAAAACATTCAAAATATTTATCTTTATGGCCAAATGTGAGGTTTTCCAGTTGGACGAAGTTGGTTTGGAATTTCTAGTGCCACGCTGCTGGACGGCCGACATAAGTGGTGTAAGTTGTAAGCTGCTTACCGAAATGGAATATTAATTTCTGCTGAATTTGTTTTTGGCAATTTGAAAAACTCGTCGTGGTTAACAAATGCAATTGGACGGGGTGGGTAGTGCGTAATTTTTTTGTTTGTGGAGGGCGGGGGTTAATGTCTACTTATGACAGAAGTGGACTTAACTATACGGAATTTGCATAATTGGAAATGAAACTTTGAATTTACTCTTATGTGAGGGAGTACAAATTAATGGTAGGTCTTACAATTTACGAAAGCTAAGGCTTTTGGAAGGTGTTTTGGGTTTTTTTTTTTTAATATTTAATGCCAAATTCAGTGAAAATGGTATGTCATTGCCATTTTTTAAGCCTACGAGATGACAAGAAGCCTATAGCACACGAGAAAGACCAAACTGTGTACAGAAGCAATCGGTATCAGGAATGAATCGATGAATCTCAAGTTATAAGTGCAGATACAGACAGAAGGCTGTCAGATTTATATAGTGCGATATCGTCCTTTTTCGACTAAAAAAACCAAAAAAGTGCAAGTAGATGAGACAGCAAAGCCATTTCTGGAATCACCATAAAGCTCATTAGTGTGCTTACAGCTTGTGTCAACACCCGATGAACATTCTACTCAGTACAAGGTTTCGGATAATGAACGCTGTGAACAAGACGTTTTGAACCTAATTCTGAATGGAGTTGAGCGCTAAAGACAGAATAAGCTTGCCACAGCAATGTCGAGTTAAAAAAAAAAAACAAAATCACCGACAACTTTGCCAAACTCGGACTATGTCACACCGACTTCAGCCAATGCATCAAAACAATCATCCCCTTTGGCCGGAATAAAATTTAGATTTTCACAGACGGGTCAAAAACCAAAGAAGAAGTGGATTTGGGAACCTACCCGTTCGAATTAACCAGTCAATACGACTTCTGAATCACGGTAGTATGTTCCTAAAAACTAGTCTTGAAATTTACTAGTAAACTTGGCGATCTTCACATCAATACTCCATTCCAAGTCTCTCCCAACTATGGATGACGACACCCAGCAGGCACTGTGAATGGATTTTGCTCAGGGACCACAAGAAGATCCCTAGTTCGATAAAGGCTTCCAGGAAGCACATGAAGGCAGCATCAAAAGTGGATGCGGATCTATGCTCCGAGATCTATGCATCAGAACCAAACATCGCACGGTTGATAAGACTTTCAAATTAAAGCAACGTGTTCAAGATGGAAGTTCTAGCAATTGCCGAGGTCTCGCGAGAAGTTACATCGACACGACATCTACGTAGACAGACACTCAAGCAGACATCGAAGCCATCATATCCACATCAATCAGATTCAGAACTGCGAAACGCTGCAACGACGAGCTCAAGGCACTCAGCGCTAACCACATTCATTTGGGTCCCGGAACATAAGGGCAACCATGGGAATGAAAAAGTGATGGAATGAGCTCTCAAGAATTGCTTTTAAGAGGGATCTGACAATGGCCGGTGACTCAATCCTACCACTAGAATTTAAAAAGTCCAGCATCACCACGAAACTCCAAAATCTCGCGAACGAGAGATGGATTTCACTCACGACGTGCCGGACCCCAAGAACGCTCTGAACAGAACTAAATAAGAGACAAACCAAAGAAATCATCGCACTTAGATGTCACCTATCACTTCGCATTGGCATTATGACAGGTCGCAACCTGGTCCACTCTAAAAGAATGCATTGGAGTACATCGGACCTATGCAGAGGATGGGGCGAAATAGACGCCGAGGAGAACACATTCTACCTCCTATGCGAATGCCCAAGCCTCAACAGAAACAGAAAGACAGCCCTTGGAGAACACTTCTTCAATGATCTCGACGAATTAACAAACAAACCATCGAGAACAATCCTATAATTCCTTCGGAACCTGGGTTGGTTCAGAGAGGCCAGTCTTATTATTTTAAGGTATCCCACACCACACCGGGGAACACAATGGATCCTTTGAGTTACGAGTGACCCTGTTCATAAGTGCAGCCACCACTATAACCTTACTTAACCTATAAGATAGCAAATGAAGCCATTAAACAAATGACATGATTGGTCCTTAATTGCTTCAAAATGAAGATTTTGTATACCAGTTTGTATCGAAGGAATACAAAGAAGAAAAAGCTTCATCATTGACCTGACAAAAAAGGTACCAAATCTAACAACTACTATATGCACCATATCCACCCTAGATCAAACAGTCTTTGAGTTCACCCTGTGGAGATAACACACCAGAGGAAGGCTTCAGCTCAACCAATTTGGAAACCAAACGCAAACATCAAACTGGCTCCAGACTCTTGTTACATATGTTGTTAGGTAGTTAAAGCTGTAAGCAATCCACGACGATAGTATGTACCATCTAGCGTTAAGTAAGTGAAAGGAGAAGAAGATGCAACAGCAAACCCTAGGAAACGACAATAAAGCGCAAATCCAGCAAACTGAAAGCAATTTACAACATGGGTAACAACCAATGATGGCTGCAACAGAGACTTTTGGGGAAGTCGGAAACTCTCTAAGTAAATCCACTCTCACCTCAAGTATTTCAGTCAAAGTTTGCAGAGATTCTGATCTGAAAGAGTTGAAAGTACCATTGTCCCGACATAATTATGACACACGCCACTGACTCCAAAAGGTTTTAGCCAACCTTTAGCCTCACCTAGGGTAGGCAATTACGAAACAAATGATGTAGTTATGCTTACAGTTTTCCAAAAAGGTTTTAGCCCATACTTTGACCACAATCTCTTCACACCCAATAAAATACTCAAAGGAATTGGTACACCTCCTTCCCTCCTCCGTCCCATTCAGACAAGCATTAAAAAATGTAAATCATGACAAATAATAAAGTGTCAACATTTAACCCAAACCCAATGAACACCTGACCCGGAATTAACATCCGTAAATACATGTCATTTCTCGCAGGACAAACAAAAATTATTTGAATTCCACAAACTTTGCTTTCCACCTATTTGCCATGACTTAAACTTTATTGTCAACGACCGATAAACAAAGGACAATGTGTGTGTACAAAGGGCTGGCACACCCCTGTTCCACACCTCCAGATAAACTCTTTGAATTCCCAACTAATTACACTCTCAATTTCAAATATTTCCAACCCTTCTCGGCCCTCCTCCGCGCCGACAGGGGATTTTAATTCCAAAGCCTAAATATCAAATTAAAAAAATTCATTTCTATAGGTACAGAGAGAGTGTCCTTTGGGCTTTGCTCACACTCAGGCAAAACAACATTTCGCACCCTTATCCGGTTGCATGGCAACGACAACGACAACGTTACAAATCCTTATGCGTAGTAAAATGACGTAAATGGAATCATTTTACCGGTCGGTGGTGAGCTGCCCTTTCCCTGGTCCTCGCTCACACAGGATATTTAAATTTACTAATAATTTGAAAAACTCTTGTCGGCGGCGTCGGTGGTTGGGAGGAAAAATGCAGAACTTAACTAAATCCACCCTCGGAATGTCTTGCACATTTTTGAGGATGAGTCCTGTGTGATATGCGTGTGAAGTTCTGGTTAGTTTCCTGCCTGCCGCGGTGCGTGTCCTGTGTAATACAAACATTTCCACATAATAAGGGTTGTGCTGACTATTTTTTTTTTTTTTTGTGTATTCGCTTCCATCAAAGTATCCCTCATTCCAAATGTCATTTGCAGTGTGCCGGAACCCTCCCTCCATCTCTTTCTCCTTCTGATTCAGACATTGTTGATGGAAAACATTAAACATCAACAATAAGGACATTCGGAGAAAAAAGGAACGCGGCCTGAACAAACAGCAAACAGACGGAGGAGGCAGAGGCAATATGCTTGCAATGGCACGAGGGTGTCGCATTTTAATGCAAATTTTCCAGCTCAACTCGTGAGTGTGTGCGTGCCAGGATAACCTGCGCTGATGACGATTTAAAATTGCATTAGATGGCGAGATGTTTGTTTGCATAACTGGTCTAATAATCCTTGAATCGATGGAATCATTTGGCAATAGGGGGTGTAATAATGATCGTTGTATGGGTGTTTGCGTAACGATGCAGGAAATTACTTTTTTCTTCAATCGACACGTAGACGAAAGAGAGTATGGTGCGAAGGAGGTGTTATAACAGCAATGGCATGGAGACATGTTAATGATTTCCCAACGGGGTGTGTGCATCTAACTGGTGATTTGGTTAACATTCATGAAAATTTATTTTTGCCAAAAGGATTATATCCAAAAAGGAACTTCAAATTCATTTGTCAATGGGGGGCATTTTCGTTAGCTAAATGTCACGTTTCCCCTTTACTTGTCGTGATCAAACGAAATTGGTGTTCTTTGACGCCCTCTTTTGGAAGTTTTCAACGTGCGTCTGAAGGTATGCCAAGAAGGCTATGGTCTAGTGGGATGTAACACACTGGTTAAGTGGTAACTAGAAATCTCAAATCGATAGAACTAAAGTTGCACACACTTACTTAGGTGGTGTTACAGTTCGGGATGAACCTGGGCCCCAACTGACAAGCCTTACAAGTTAGGCCGGTCCTTCGATAATTGCCTCATAAGTCAGAAAAGTATTCAAGTTTTGAACAAGTTCCACCTTTATAAGGCGGTTGTGCTTTATAGGCAACATCTCTTGGAATACAAAATCACCCTAGCTTACGTGACTTTTATATCCAGCTCTTTTCAGAGACAGGACAAAATTCAATGACAAGTACCTACCGACCATTCATGTTGTTGAATAGCCAGAGACTATAGGTGCAGATAACACTTGAGCGAAAAACTAGACTATTGGATGTAGTATTACACCATCATGAAGATTACAGAGCAAATACCATCGTCCAGGAAAATCTCGAAGACTGATGACACACACTTTTAACAACCAGGTCACGTGATCTGTGGTTAAAGTGAAGGCATGGTCGGGTGGCTTCAAACCACCACCTTTATAAGTCTACAAGAGCAATGAAGGAAGAGTACAGTTTTTCAAGATAAAAGATAAAAATGCCTTAATTAGAACAAACGTAGGTCCCCACGTTGTATGAAAGCTGAAAGATGTTGGAGCGTCTGTCGGTTCCAAGCAAGAATCTAAGAATCATTCTGTGTATTTATTATTTATTATCTCCTCCTTTCCTCCTTTTGTTTTGGTTTGTTTGTAGCTTTTCCTTCGAACATGAGTATTTAACTATGATATCGGACTGCTTTACACCAGTTCCTGATTTCAGCCTAAGGATAAGAACAACCCAACGAAAATGGAATGGAATGGAAGGAATGTGCTCCGGGATCTACTCACTAGAGCCCAACATTATCCGGTCAAGAAAACTTCTGAACCATGGCAGTGAATTCCAAGCGGAAGTCCTAGCCATCGTCGAGGCAACCCGAGAACTATCAACGAAGCTAGTCTCTAGGAAAACTATTGACATTTACATAGACAGTCAAGCTGCTATACGAATCGACATACAAAGATAGACAAAAGATAGAGGTTAGGCAGACCAAGTCCTAAACTACTTAAAAGTAATTTCTGTCGAGGGCGATATTCTGTCCGAGAAGTCAGTCCGTCGGTGTTGGGTGTCATTCTTTGTTGAGAGCATATACTTGGTCTGGTCCTCATTGGCCACTAAGCCCATCTTCGCCACTTCCATCTCAATACTCACGAAAGCGCCACTGATACCATGCTGCGTTCTCCCGATTATGTCAATATCGTCGGCATATGCGATCAATTGCACAGACTTTTGATGGATTATGCTTCTGGTGCTGTTCAGTCGAGCAAAATATTAAAAAATTGCATGATAGCGCATCGCCTTGTCTAAATCCCTTTACCGACCTTGATGGAGCAGAATGGATTCTCCATTGTCATCCTGTACAATCGGACGAGTTTGGCAGATCAGAAACGTCACATGGTAAGCTTGAACATCCATCAACAACTCCTCATCATTACATTTGTGATTTTCATCGGCGTCATATCCTTTTTTGTGCGTGAAAATGTCGACTTGCAAGCCAAATAAGCGTTCTTTGCGGGAAGTTATGCTTTTCGCTTTAAATTCGATAAATCAACTGCTGGGGCGCGTAGAAATTTACGCTGAGGCTTCTATTAGTGAAAAAACGTGCCGCGAAATATTTCAACGCTACAAAAGTTGTGATTTCGACGTGAGAGACAAGCAGCGTCCCAGACCGGTGAAAAAGTTTGAAGGCGCAGGATTGGAGGCATTACATGATTAAGATTCATGTCAAGCGCAACAAGAACTTGCAGATTCATTGGCCGTAACTCAACAAAGCATTTCCCAGCCTTGAGAATGGTCCTAAAGCAAGGAAATTGGGTGCTATACGAGTTGAAGCCGAGAGACGTCAAACGGCGTTTTTTACGAGCGAACTGGATCAAATTGTGACTGGCGTCGAATAGTAGATCCATAACGATAATTCAGAGCGGAAGAAACCGTTGGGGCGCCGTGGCCATGCATCAACATCGATGGTTAAGCCAAACATCCATGGATCGAACCTCATGCCGTGTATTTGGTGGGACCACCTCGGCGTGGTATATAATGTGTGGTTGCGAAGTCAATCTACTCGCTTGAACACCGAAGAAATATTTTATCGATTCTTCTACAAAAACTGCTCTGGACAGCGAAATAGCCAGCTGCATTCCGCCCCTGCAACATTTCACCCGAAATACTCGTTATCATTCGAATGCACGTAAGTTTATCCCTAAGCCTACTTTCGGACGCACTGTCAAATACAGAGATTCTTTCTTTAGCCGTACCACACGATTCTGGAATGATCTACATAGCTCTGTGTTTCCTCATCACTACAACCCACAAGCATTTAAAGCCAACGTGCATCGGTACCTCCTTTGTCTCTCCTCTAAATTCCCGAATGCCTAGTGCTCTAGTTTAAGGGTAGTCATTAACCCTTTAGCGCGCGCTAATTATGAAAAAAAGACATGTTACCATTTTTCCGAAATACAGCTCCATAATTTTGAAAAAAAAGGCATATTCTCATATGTACTCCCAATAAAATAACTGTTACACGATTTTTGTTACATCCACTCCTTAAAAAATTTTAAATTTCAGATCAATAATGTCATAATCCCAACCAACAAATCACTGGAATTATTCCCAAAATAAAAACAATAACCATTATGTAAATTCCAAATAAGTAAAAGCTTATAAAAAAATATACAGTTCCCCGTACAGTAAAATCCAATTTGAATTCAACTCTTTATCAGTTTATTTTTCAGTTATTATATATAAATATTGAGTACGTTGTATCCGGATCGATGATAACTTTTTTTATTTACAAAAGCAACACTCTCAATTACTCCGCATAAAACCTCATTATATTCACAAACAAACGAAGGCAATATTTTACACATTTGCCAGCCGCTCCTGATTAAGTTTAAATATAAACAAATCAATGCAAATCCAATACACTCTTTAAGCGCATTAAAACCACGCTTCTGAAACTGATGGCGGGACAGGACATGCGAACCGACAAAACACAAAATTCTTTACAATCACCATCACAGGAGAAGAGATAAATACCGAAAAACGAAAAAATACTCGTTATAACAAAAACAATAATGAAAATTGCATTCACGAGTTTCCAGGATGATTCCTATCTGTTTGTTGGGAAATTTATTTTATGAAAGTGTTTTTCTGTGCCTGTTTTTCTGTGTGTAGCACGATAACAGACGATAAGAGTCCTAGCACTCGTTTTGGGATTTAAGGATACAAGTGTACATGGATACTGGGGATAGAGAGGATAGCATTCGGCATTGGAAAAACAGAAGATATGAGGGTTCCCATAGGCCCCTGCGATTCATGTGTCATCGAAAAAAAAAAAAAAAAATGGTTTGAGTATCAGGGACGGAATTAAGGCGCGTTTGGGGAATTTTAGGATCTCCAAAGCTGGAAACAATGAGCAATTAGGTTGGTGAAGGGGGATTGTGAATACAAAAATTCAACAAGAAAACAAGTACATACACATATTGCGGTACGATTGCATACCCAATTTAACGTAAAATTTAATGAAAAAACGTTATAGGACATTTGATGGAGCAAATAGGCCTTGCAAACATCTAAAATTCTTTATTGGAAAGTTTAATCTTTTCATACAACACAGGGTAAATGAAACAAGTGCCGCAGCAAAACTTTTGGTAAAAGGTAGGGTTTTCTAGATGTACACTGCCATGATTCATCGCATTCTTAGCTATGGATCGCTTCTTTGATGGCCTCCTTAAGCAAAGCCTGCGGCATCACAAGTTCTGAGACAAACGGTATCGGAACCGCAGGAACGCCACAATCGATTTCGACCGAAGTACTTAGCATAAACATCTTTCTCCTGAACCCGCACTTTTCTTAAAACGGAGGTTCAGCCTTTCTTATTGTCTCCTCTTCACTGAAGAATTATTGTCCATACGATCGATGTGGCCGAGCCAGTGTAGTTGACGTGCTTTGACTACATTCACATCTTGATACAGCTTATAGAGATCGAGCATTTTTCTCTCGAAAATATTCAATATCTACTCTGCCTTCCTGCTTATTATCCAGCACTTGTCTAGATGTGTAGGAGTGGAAGCGGTTTCCTCGGTTAAGTCTTCGTTGAATCTTTACTAGGATATCGTTTGATATTTTAAACGGTGACGTTTTATCCGAGGCGATGGACAAATGATTCTTTGTCCTCGTTTTCTTCAAGGGCAGCTCTTTTCACCTGGTCTTCGTGCAAACACCTGTCCAGCGCGCTATCTGTTCCAGCACGGGATCCAAGAAATCATATGGCAACGCGTCTTTCCGCCGAAATCTAGTGCATGTTTGAAAAAAGTTCAGAGTACCTACCACACGGCACAGCTGGATCAGTTTGACGGGATCCCGAATTCAGCCATCGCTCTGTAGACCTCAAGATGACAAATACTATCATTTCTGGCTTCAAAGTCGATGAAAAGGTGGTGAATCTCGATTTGATATTCATAAGTCGTTTCCACGATTTGCCTAAGTGTAAGCGATTTGCCGGACAGGAAGCCATGCTGGTACTTTCTGAAGTTCACACAGTACGTTGGATACTATCTTATAGGTGAATATCTTATATATCGCGATAGTTGATGCAATCGCCTTTCTCGTGAATAAACTCAGAGAATCTGGATTCAATGGTCCTGATCTGCTGCCAAGAGCTCTAACCTTAACCATAACTGACGACATAACACTTCAACTCATATTTAATAAAATTATCCAAGTCCACTTTCCGAACAGGACGGAATGAAACAATAACTCATACCGACGGCTCCGAAACAGAATGCGGCGTTAGAGAAGGTGTCTACTCAGCAAAACTGAACGTACTCAAATTGTACCGCCTTCCAGACACTTCGAGTGTATTCTAGGCGAAAGTACAAACAATTGGACAGGCCCGCAAGATACTAAGATTCAGTTCCATAACCAAAAATAGAAAAGAAATTTTGGTTGGCAGCCGGGCTACCATTAAAACCCTTCATTCATACACTACGTCCTCTAAATATGTAGAACAGTGTACGGAAATGAATGCCCAACCAAGCGCTGGGCTCTGGGTTCCCGACCAAAGTTATATATAGGGGAATGAGAGATCCGCGCTAGCCGGATGTGGCTCAACCTTTGATGTTTCTCTTGCGGAGTCAGTCTGCTCCCCGATGGGACTAGTTCTCCAGCACTTTCTCTCAATTGCCAACTCTGGATGGAACAGCCTAGAAAACTGTGCCATACTTAGACAGACAGATCCTTAAATAAAAATAGAACGCACGACCTTATCACCAGAACACGCATCATGACAGCAAGAATTGTATCAATTAGCCCAAGCCACTGGTAAATTGGCTCACAAGCCAAGTTAGGCATTCCCTTTAACACTCATTGATAAGCCTATTCCACTATCTCTGTGACTGCCGAGCAATAGCTAGAACTAGACATCTCAAACTTGGCAAAGTCTTTTTTAAGGAATTATCAGAGATCTCTGACATAAAACTATACGACGTCTTTAACTTTCTCAACTCCACAGGATGGACTACCCCTCTTAGTCACACCCATCAATAGCCAGGACACATAAGTTCTGCTGTATCAAAACGACACACTACCGCTGCTTGTGTTTCTGGTATGGCATATCAGACAGCCACTTCTACCTACATACTTACCTCAGGCAATTAAATAATTAAGAAACGTGTCAGAAGTGGTCCCACTCATTTGACAACTTCTTATTAGAACTCCACTTAGGCCCGCCACACACTGCGAAGCATGCAGCATGCATTTCGTAAAACCCTGGAAAACCGTTTGTAAAGTGTTCGTTTAAGGTCAGCCCACAGGGTTCCTTTTTCTGGCCATCTCTGGTGTTTTACAAGACAGCCATCTAGGTTCCCTTCTTTTCATTTAAATTATAAACGATCCCGATAGGATGATCAAACACCCTTTCTTTATGCCGATGATACCAAATTCCTCATCCCAAGACTCCATCTACCTTCAACCAGACCTTGATAGTTTTTTGTTTGAAACCTAATATCGCCAAATGCTAATCCATCACCTTTTTACATAAACGGCACCAATCTCTTCCCGACTCTACCTTCTGCACAACCAACCTTTCTCCTTCGATCAATCTCTTCGCGACCTCGGAGCTCAATTTGTGTTAACATATGGATCCTTCAGGCCAACTCTAAACTTTTTGTTGTAAAACAGTGGTCCATAGAATTCACCTTTCCATACGTGACCAGGTCTCTCTGCATTACCTTTGTTCGCCCAGAGTACACCAGTTAAGTGTGGTCCCCGTATCATGGTATGCATATCTTGAGAATCGAAAGCATCCAGCGCCGTTTTCTTCAATTTGCTCTTCGTAGTCTGCCCTGGAACCCTTTTTTTCTGCCTCCCTATCAAAATCGTATCAACCGCATTAATTTAAACACCCTTGAGGAACGCAGTAATCCAGCCGACATCCTCGTCATTAATCGACTCCTTTCAGGTCACGTTGAATGTGAGTCACTTCACAACTCTATTTCCCTCAACACTTACCCTCGTAATTAAAGAACCCCTCATGTCTTCTATCTACCAACCCACCACACCTCCTATGGTTAGAACGAACCGATCTCCCGCACACAGTAAAACCCGGATAACTGCCTCTTGAACATTTTCATCTGTTTTGGCCGCTTAACCAGATGAGGTAGCTATCCGAACCCACTCAACGCTTAGAAAATACATGAACCTAATATTTTCGGGCACTTAAACAGTTTGGGTACTTAACGGACAAGCACTTAACCGGGTTTTACTGTACTACGAAAGATTTACTCAATCCTTACAGTTTTTTACCTCAACCGTATCACTCCTTCCCTTAAGTCCGATCTCCTTTACCGATCAAACCAATCTTAGTTTTAAGTTTAAGTTTAAGACTGTTTACCTTGTATTAAGCTGAATATGTGGGGGCTTTCGTCCTTTGAAATTTGGATTAGTGCACAAAAACTGTCCCGCACATTCGCTAGCGATAAGACTTATTGGTTATAGGGACGTTGCGAAGTCTATGGACTCGTTGGAGCACCGAAGAAATGTTCCCATCGTTTCTTCTTCAAACAATGCCCCCGCGAAATAGGCAGTTGCCAGCTTTCTCCTTCAACACTTCACCCGTCAAATATAGGAGTTTGATCGGGGTTGTCCTAAGTACCAAGACATACAAAAATCAAACCTGGCTCGCCAGCAGAAAACCGTGGTGAAACGTTCACCCGCCCCCGCTCTAATTCCATCTCAAGCCGTTACTCCCCATACAACCTACGCCCAAATGGCGGCAGGTCGGGGAAACACGGTACAACAACATCAGCCAAAGGTTGCTACACAGGCCCCCGCGCCTAAAACACCTTCGGCTTGCTCTTGTTCAAGGGCAGATGGGCCAACTGCAAAGTCAGATACAAGAGCAGGCGACGCGGGTGGACCAGATCTACGCGCTTCTGCCGGGCCTAACGCACCTCCAGTCGATGAGATTCCCTTAAAGATCCTCGCGGTGAATGTAAATTCATTGATTAGGATCGAACGAAGAGCTGTACTTTATAAGTTGCTACAAGACCGATGCCCTGATGTACTTCTGGTTAGTGAAACTAAGCTAACTCAGAAACATAAGCTGAGGCACACAGATTATAAAATTGTAAGAAGAAACCGACCCAACTCCATACGAGGAGGAGGTGTTGCGATCTTCATTCGGAAAGGCCTGAAACATAGGGTCGTGTACAGCGGTGAAGAGCGAAGGTTCCGAGTGCTGGAAGCGTGTATCGTGCGCCTCTCTCTCCGTAGTGGAAAGAAGATGTAGCTACTCAATCCAACTTATTTATTTCAGAGCTCGAGACACTTTTTCGATGTCTTAAGCTGGAGTCGGCGGAGAATTATTACCTCTTGGCCGGAGATTTTAACGCCAAACATAGAGATTGGGGAAATTATATACCAAATGCTAGGGGAAGCTCACTATTCAATTGGTGGGGTCTGCACAGTGTCGAGTATAGACTCGATTTGAAAGCTACAGATAGTGCGTCTTTTCCCAGAAACGGTTCCTATATGGATCTTTTGCTGTACGACTCACGGCTACAACTGACCGACACGAACCAACAAACGATAAACTGTCTACACACATTTGTGTATGACAGTGACCATTGCGGATTTAGTGCCGCCATTAGGATTCCTTACGAAATTGCGGAATTAGAGGAGTATGTTCCAGCATACACCTACAATTATAGTAGGACGCGTTGGACACGCTTCTCCAGAGTACTGACAAGAGCACTCTCTTCGAACTCGCTCTACCCACCGACCAACAGGAACCTGTCAAACGAAGAGATTGATAGGTACCTAAAAGACCTTGACCTGACAATCAAACGAACGATGGACAGAACGATACCTCGGTACCAACTCACTAACAACGTTGACACATTCCGCAATGCAACAACTGACGCACTCCACGAACATAAAAGTAGACTGCTGTCGAGACTTAAAACCTTGTACAGACGCTTTACTGACAGACAAAACTCGGGGATAAGGCAACTAAAGTCGTTGATAAAAAACGTCCAACAGTTAATTAAGGAAAATTACAGACTTTCTGTAAACTTGCATTGGAACAACAGAATTCGGGCTGTAAATTCCAGCAACCCGAGTATGTTCCCGCAAATAAATAAAATATTTCGGAGGAAAAACATTAGCGACTTGCCATGTCTTAAGATCCCCCGAACGACGAACAACGGACAAGTACTGATTACAGCAGACATTGATCCGGGGAACGCAGTCGATGATGACAACTTCTTTGTGGTCGAGGATCCGCAGAGAAAGTGGAAGTCATAGGAGCGACTTTCCAGGAAGTGTATAAGGTGAATGCTAGCATTCGCCCGAACCACGACCTGGAGAACCGCGTCCTTGTGCACAACCACTACCTTCGAAGTGATATACAGAACTGGCGATCTGAGACACCGGTTTCACCGATTTCAATGACGATAACATGGCAAATAATGTCGTCGCCAACGAAAGGGTTCATCCCCCGTTCATATCGAAGGTCGAACTCCAAACGATCTTCGACTCATTTAGAAGGAAGAAATCAGAGGGAATCGATGGAATATCGAACATTGTGCTTCGACATCTCCCCCTAGTAGTGGTGGACATTTATACCACCCTGTTTAACAATGCGCTGAATAATGCACATTATCCAGCGCATTGGAAAACAGCGATGGTACACGCTATTCCCAAAAGGGATAAAGATAGTTCCAATCCGGGGAATCTCCGGTCAATAAGTCTCTTGCCGAACATCAGCAAAGTATTCGAAAAGGTGGCCCATAGAGCCCTGGCTAAGTGGGTTGAGGACAATAATATAGTTCCGGATAATCAATTCGGTTTCAAGGCGGATCATGATACAATACATGCCGCGTCTAAACTGGTATCTGATATCCAATGGAACAAATGCAAGAACCAATGCACGGGTGCCTGCCTGGTTGATTTGGAGAAGGCCTTCGACACCGTATGGTTAGAGGGGCTCTTTTACAAGTTAAGCAGGTTGGGTATAAGCAAACCACTGCTGTACATGCTATGTAACATGCTGACCAGTAGACGGTTAATTGTGAAAAATGGCAATGTGACTTCTGCTGGTACATTCGAAGTTAAAAATGGTCTGCAACAGGGTGCAGTAAATTCGCCGGTCCTCTTCAACATTTACACGAGCGATCTCGTAGGTTCTCTTCATCATGCTATTGCGTATGCAGACGACTTGGTTGCGTACAGATCAGGTCCAAAGATCGAGGTCATTGTCACTCTTTTGCAGCATGACTTCGATAAGATTCAGCTATATTGTGACGACTGGAAGTTGAAGATCAACTTTCAGAAGTCGGAAACCATTCTGTTTAGGAAGCCGTTGTCTGGGGCCTCTAGGGATACCAGAAAGAATTGGCGAAAGTTCGCAATCGTGGGACAGCACGGGCGACCATTAGAGAGTCGAAGTGTAGTCAGATACCTCGGGATCTGGCTAGACCAATATCTGTATTTTAACAAACATGTGGATGCTGCTCTGGCCAGAGCCCGAGTTGCTTTTGCCCTTACAAAGAGACTGTTTTACAGCAGCCAACTCGATGCGAGGGTAAAGGTAATCTGCTATACGGCCCTAATCCGGCCAATGCTTACATATGGTTGTCCCGTTGATAGAAAGGATTCGGGTGTTTGAGAGGGCTTGCCTTAGGCCTTGCCTTCGCCTATACAGAACACCAGAGTCTGAATACAGAAAATTATATTCCAATGAGGTCCTATACAACAAGGCGGACCTAATCAGAGTGGACAATTTCCTAGTGAAGCTTACTCGGGGGCACATTGCAAGAGCAATGAACTCGGTTAATAACCTGATCTCTGGGGCTTACTACCCCAATCCGATGTATCACGAGAGGGTGCGCCTGAACGGCTTCGTCCCCCCAGAGGCTTTTCTGCATTTTGACAGGGAAGGTCTGATCCAGGATAGATCGGCGGTGCCGCTAATCTTCCATGTGGCCCGGACAACTGTGGAAAGGCAACTCAACTACGGTCGAGACGTCGTTGAGAGCACTGAGGAGCGCCTCCGATTCAGTAGGTCGGTTTCGGAGCGCGACATTAGGGGTGTTGGGCGGCAGCACCAGACTTTCTGGTGGCTGTCAGAAAGCGAGGGAACTCCCTCGTCGAACCCTATTGATCCGGGCTAGTCCAGAGATGGACAAAGCTGGCCATGGCCGGCTTACATAGTTTAAGTTTCAGATTAGGTAGGTTATTTTTAGGTAGATTTAAGAAAAAAAAAAATATATATATACATATATATTCCAAAAAAATACAAAAATCCAAAAAAAAAGTACGTATTTAATTACGTAGCATGTTAAATGTTAAGTTAGGTTAAGGTTTATTTTAAGGTAGTTTTAAGTTAATTTTATTTAGATTTAAGGAAATATATAAAAAAAGTCCTGTCACTAAGTTTTTCTGAAAACTATTTTCTTAGTTTTTCAATAGTTTAGTCCTCAGATTGTTTAAGTAAATTAAGTTAGGTTAGGTCGAAAGACATAGATTAAGAATTAAGTTTAGCTTAGAGTGCCGTGTAGGGCCAGTAAGTTAGAGGAACATAGTTAAGTTAGTTAAGCTAGTTTTAAGCGTTTTTTTCCTAGCAAGTAAAAGTACTGAATTTAAAAAATAAAAATGCATTAAAAACAAACAAACAAACATATAGGAGTTTGTTCCTAAATCGCACAACATGACTACGGAATGATCTGTATAGCTCTGTGCCTCCTCTACACTCCAAGCACACAAGGTTGTAGTGGACTTTCAGTTGGCTTTCGAAAAACTTAGCCCATGACGATCAAAGAGGAATCTCAACAGTTAGGAGGGAGCTGAAATGTTCAAAGTTCTAGATCTCCTTTAACCATTAAAAGAAAAGTATGAGTTTCAATTTAAAGGTGTCAGAAATCCAACCCTGGAAACGGAATACCTTTCCAACTACTTCACCCTACAATGACACAAACTGACATTACCACACAACAAGGACACGTTACACAAGTGTGCATGCTTAGAACTTTTTCATTCCAAAACAACAACAACAAAATTCTGTGCACCTATTGAAAATGGAAAATGATACAACAATAAAGGAGAATAGTGACACAGCCGAACAAGAGAATGAGAAGAAGGATACAAAGGGAAAAACAATATTTAAACAATGTAAAAAGATTAAAAAGAAGGAACTTCACAAATTACTCCCCAAGGACGACCACAGAGAATCATAAATTTTCAGCGGAAATATACACGAGATGGAAAATAATGGGCACAAGAGCCAGATCCGTACACACACTCATATACGGTTGTGGTTGTTGTTTTTTGCGGAATGACTGATGATATCCTTTCTTTCGTCCTGATGAGGAGCAATAATTTTCACCATTGAAAGAGCAACTTGTATTCTTTTTTGCTGTTGTGTGGAGTACGGCGCTTATGACTTGGTTTTCTGTTTTTTTTTTAAACATTAAGCTGGTGGGGAGTGCAATAGTTGCTTCAACTAGAGTAGACACAGTTGACGGTGTTGCCATAGACTCATGAGACATTTCCAGGAAGTTTTAGAGTGAAGTACCTTCTGGTATGTAAATTTGGACCAGTTTTCATTTATTTACGTTAAATGCAGAAATTTAGACCTAGGTTAGGTTAGGTAAAGTTGAGTGGCTGTCCACACTAAGCAGGGACACACTTAGGCCAGAAAAAGGCCCATTGTAGTACCACGTAGAGAACAAGGTGACCAGCATCAGAGACCTCACATGTGTAATTTCCTTAGAGGAAGAAGAAGGAAGTTAAAGTTCTGGGTAACCGTAGCGGTGTAAACGCTATCCTGTGCCACACTAAATGCAGAACCAATGAGACCCACATAGAAAACTCTTAATTTTATTGATGTCGAGCCTAGCTAGGTCATCCTAGGGTTTTTCTTCTCAGCCTTGATAGGGCAGGGCAGCAGTGAAGATCGTTTCTTCCTCCTCTTTGTCACTGCAGCTTCTGCAAAAATCGTTAGAGGGGGCACCTAAGCTGCTGACATGCCTGCCAATTAGACAATGCCCCGAAAGGGCTACTATATTTCTTATAAATTTCCTTTTCACGGACATACTCGTAAGTCTTCCCATAATCTCATATCCAGGTTGGGCCGGATCTGTTTTGACAAAAGACGAGTTGATGTTATTCCACTTGCTATTAGCTATTCTTCTAGCTTCAGTATCAAGATGAGATTTTATCGATTCTAGAGAGGCAGGCAGTTCCCCTACATTATCAGAAAGGATCCGACCCGCGCCTTACTTTGCTAGCTCGTCCGCTCCGCAGATTAGACCTAACTTTACCATGAAGCAAAGAAAACACAAGTCGGCTTTACTTACAGCAAAGATTGAGCTTCAAACTTGAGTTGGAATAGACTGGTAGACGTGGCTGTTAAGAGAATGCCCTAGACAAAGGGCATCTTCGAAAGCTGGACCGTCTATCTGGCAATCATCACGATGCGACACTGGCATGAATGCTGGAACAGAGAATCTAGGGGTGGAAGGCCTGCAAGATTGATAGAAAGCATTACGGATTTGACGGAGCGAAAGTATGGAGAAGTTAATTTCTACTTCACACAACTACTTACCGGGCACGGGTATGGAAAAATTAGGAGGAATGGTGACTCTACTCAAAAGGACGCATATCATACGATTTTGAAATGCACTCAATGGCTCAAAGAGAGGCAGAGGCAGACACTATCTCGACGGATGTCGATCCAGATCCAGAACCGTGAAACGCTGCCACGATAAGCTCAAGACACTCAACGCCCACTCATTTGGGTCCCGGAACATAAAAACATCCGTGGGAATGAAAAGGCGGATGAGCTCGCAAGAATGTGTTTTGAGATGGATATGACAATGGCCGATGACTCAATCCTACCTCCACTAGAACTTAAAAAGTCCAGCATCACCGCGAAATTACAACCGTGAACGAGAAATAGATTTCACTCACGACATACTGCACCTCAAGATGCATCTGGACAGAACTTAATAAGAGAAAAACCAACAGAAGTCACCTATCACTTATCATAGGTGACAGGCGACAACCTGCTGGCGGCCCACCTAAAGACAATGAGTGCAGAGGATGTGGCAACATAGACGCCGAGGAGGACACATTCCACCTCCTACACAAATGCCTAAGCCTTAGTAGAAGCAGAAAGATAACCCTCGGAGAACACTTCTTTAATGTTTAGGTCGACCATCCTACAATTCATTTTGAACTCGGGTTGGTTCAGGGAGGCCAACTGATACTATAATAACCCGTTTATTATACACCACCAGGGAACGCAATGGATACCTTGAGATTTGAGTGAGCCTGTACAGACATAAGTGCGGCCACCCCTATAACCTAACCTAACTTAACCCTGTAGGAAGAAGTCCCAGGGTCGGATTTCTGAAGATTGAGAGGGTTAAGTCGGTGGTAGTCCGACACACCAGGGGAGCAAGGCCAATCATGATGGATCATACGGCTTTCCATCTTTAAAAAAAAAAAAAAACAGCCGGCTCAAAACATGATAGTAGGTACCTCACTTGCTTGGACCGACACTCTCTCAGACGCCCTTACCTTGTGAATCATTTGAACTCCGACTCTAACCACTGCTTAGTTCCAATCAATTGGAGATATGCCACACCAAATCACTGAAGTCGAAAGAATGGAAAGTATGAGGGGTTCCCTTATCATTCGGGCAGGCATATGCGGAAGACTTTGCTAGATTTGTACGTAGGTAGCTTCTTTTTAACTTTATGGCTTTCGACTTCAATACAAATACAAATACTTGGCGCGGCAGCTCATAGGGAGCCAAGGCCTAGCTTCTCACAACCGTTCATGTTGTGCGTGTTATATTTTTCCCATAAATGGAAGGGACCTACAAATTTATTGCCGACTCCGAAGCGCGGATTAAGAAGCTCCTTCAAGACATAATACTCTTGTAGGTTTGTCATGCCTGCGAAGAGGTGGTACCGCGAAAAAAAACCTTTGGTGGTTTTGAGGATTAAACCTGTGTCCCCTCGCTTAGCAGTTCAATGCATTAACCACTAATTCAAGGCGCTACTAAGTCACGGCACCACTTAGTCACTAGGCCTCGGCTTCAATACCTTGTCACGATAATTCAGAAATTCAAATCTTAGGAAAAACACTGTATGAAACTCACAAGCCAGTTCTAGAAGCAGAGCTTTACTCGCTTCGAAGAAAACACAAGACTCCAGCGGAAAGCTAGGAATGGAAACGCTAAGCCCTCCAAAGATACTACATGCGATTAGGAAGACCTTACCCTAGTCTTCAATGAAAAGGAGGCTGGCTAATTGAGCTCAAGGAATCGAGATACCAGATAGTGACACTTTCTAAACGAGAAAACGCACGGAATAGGCTTGACGCTTAAAATTAACTCGATTTAAACAATTTTTGGAAAAACCAGTAAAACAATACGAAAGAGATGACAGTTTGCTCAGGATTGCTGCTCAAACTACTTGTTCATACAGCCAAATCCTGACGTCTTCTAAAAAGATTCTCGTCAAAAGCAAAGTGATTGTTCCAAATTGAATTTAAAACCAAAAACTGTATTTGACTCCTAAACCCGACTCGGGTTTAAAACTCTAGTGACTTTAACTCCTCATTGCCGACTGTACACATCCATGTAGAGCAACCCAAACGACGTGCCACTTGTAGGGTGGTTGGTAAGCACACGGTACACACAGCCTTTTACAGTGACAAGAGCCAAGTGAGAGAAAAAGTGTTCATTAAAATTTTAACTATCGGTAATTTATCAAACGAAGAACGCTGAGTACGGACGACGAAGAAAAAAAAAGGACATCGCATTCACCCTCGAAAGAGTTAAAAAGCTGTTAAATGAATGTGTTTAAGGCGACGACCATTCGGTAATGCATCACCATAAGGACGAAAGGAAATAATTCACTTTTTAATGCACAGAAACTCAAACCTTTGTTTTAAGGACAAAAAATTCGTAAACACTTACCAAAAAAAAGCTATTGATTCAACAAGGATTTTTTCTCGATATTTGTCTTTTACAACAAGCTTCGAGTTCTCGTCGTACACCCAAAAACATTTCCAAGTGCAAATACACACAACCATTGCTGACAATGAGTAAGCGACCATTCATGGGTGAATATCCCTCAGGGTACACACAGGATAACAATGTAAACATAACCACAAGAGAAAAGAAACAGAAAATCCCTGCCATCAATAATGTCAACAATATGTGAAGAACAAAACCAAAGCACACAAACATACATATACAGTCAAACAAACGCAGGATTCGTTTCGTCCTCGATATAAATTAATATCCGTTCACCTGATATCTTTCACATCGTTTGTTATATTTTTATTCTTTCATTGTGTGCTGCTTGTTCTTATTTTTTCATTGCAGTGGGACATGCTAAAAGAAAAGTTGTTCTCCTTCCTTTTTTTTTTGTTTTTGTTTTTCACAAACGGTTTAAGGACACTCTGCTCGAGTTGTTGTTCGTATAAATAATGGTGGGTTTCAGGGGGTGGCAAATATTTTTTACTTGTACATTAAGACTAGAAATAAATAATAATTTTGATAGTTCTGTGGAAAAGGATAACTAGTCAGTTATCCTTGCGAGGCAATTGTTTGGAAAGGAATGGGGGTCTTGGTTCAAAAAGATTTAAGCGGGGGTTATTGAAAAAATGCATCTGGATAGGTTTCAAGGAACATTTAATTTAGTTCAAATAATTCGTGGAGACGCTATAGGAGGGGTGAATTCCTTGTTTCCATGCTTCTAGGACTGTGTCGAAGCAAATTTGGAAGCCACACATGCGACGGGATCCTTGATTAATCACTTACGTCTAGGAAACAGCTTAACATCATCGCCCTACTTGCGAAAGTTTATTTTAAAAAATAAACGGGAACAACATCGGTCCTAAACGGGAACCTTGATGGACCCCAACTGAAATATTCAAACTTCTCATACTATTGCCTAGAATTTGTTTGGTCTTTTCAATGGCTGGTTGTTTGCTTTAAGAGGACTACTGAGAAGCTAAGCCGGACAACTAAGGGGGCGTGTGTAGCCTTTTATCCTAAAAATTCTCAAAGACTTCAAGAGGAAGAATAACTAGTGTTTTTCGATCTCGTTTTCAAAAGAAAAGTATGCATTTCAGATGCGGGCAACTTAGAGCAACAAAGATCCATTGTAACCCCTTCCTGGTGTTTCTCAGGTCATTTAAATCTTTGAAGAAACGTTTTGGCAGTGTAGTCTTCCCAGTGTGGTCTCCTTCTCTAAGCTTAGGACACAGCGACAGCTCATAGAGAACCAGAGCTTAGCTTCTCGCAACCGTTCATGTTGTGGGTGCAAGCCTACAGTTTTACTGCCGACTACCAACGGCGGACTGCTTCATGCTTTTTCATGACTGAATATACTCTTGGAGGTTTGTCCTGACCCGCCAAGAGATCGTGCTTTAGCTAAGGCTCCGTTTTCTGAACTCCACAGGTTGGATTTAGGACCCGGCTGTCTCAAGCCCTCAACAACACACATTGTCAACCAGGTCAGACGAGTCGTGGTAACAAAAAGGCACAATCTAGGTTCATGTCGAACCACCCCCTTTACCGACCTACCTTAGTCCTCTCGCTTAGCAGTCCAGAGCACTAACTATTAAGTCACGGCGGCCACATTTTCTGATGATTGCACTTCATAAACGTTGTCTTTGCATATTTGACTTGCACTGGTCCTAGGCTGGCGATAAAATCCGAGCTAGCTGCAGTAAAGAGATGTGTCTTACTATGCTTTCAGCTGTGAAAAAGTACTGTACAAAGGGCATGAGTGCGTTGCCTACCCACTAGCCACACAGTTTACCGAAATGACACAGTGACCAAGTATCTATCAGAGTGTGACATCGCGTTAAGAGACAAGATTCTAACTACCTGGCCAGAAAAGTCTACTGAAGAAGGGCAGTGTAGTAGCTACATAGGAGTTATCTTAAGCCTTCAGGTCCACCCCGAAGCGAAGTTTGCCTAAGGCAGCACCCTAAAGTATAAACCATTAGAAACCTGTCGTACAAAACTGGAGACAGTCGGCTACGTACTGCACGGAAACGTTTTCTGGCTCCGCATCAGACCTAGTTCTCATCTATAGCAAGCACTTCTGAATGAGCTTTAGGACTGAAGAAGCAAGCTTAAAAGAGTTTGTATAAGATGGTGTTGTCCATAGCTACTATAAGCACTGCTCCTTTCTGAATAAATCAAATATAAGTTCATAACACTGACCTTTGCGGTACTCTATCTAAGAGAACCCCTGCTAAGGATAGACAGCAATCGTTTGGCTTTAATTTTTTAAGCCTCTTCTCAGTTAAGAGGCATTTTAATTGAAATAATTCAAGGGATATTACATGAGTGATTGATCCAAGCTTCATAAGTAGATGCCTTAACAATGATTGCATCTTTTTAAGGAGGATTGAGTCCTCTCTCAAATGTTTGACCAGAAGTCTATCCGAAGCTACAGCAATGCATTAGTGAGACTAAGCTTAAAGTGAAGGGGTGCTTCCACTAAGGCACACTTCCTTAAACCTAGAGGACAACGTACAATTTCTCCAGATGGAATCAATGGTGGCGTCTACAGTTCCAATTAGGTCGAACTATACACTAAGTGAACACCTTGTATAGGCTACTATGACGTATTCAGAGCTCAGACCTACAAAGAGCGGTGTATCCGGCTTCTGTACACAGTTCACATTAAAAATTTGGCCCTCCAGACCCAGGTTGAGGGTTCTGCCTCAAGAGTAACTGCCCGACCAAGGAAAGTACAGCTAGTTCCAAAGAAACAACAAACCTCGGATGTGGACGGATTTACTATTGAAGACCCTTTAAGTAAAAGCTGAATGTATCTAAGACGTTAACGGTTCAAAAATCCTTATGGACAACTACAGTGAATCCATAAGACCGGAAAGGAAGCCTTGAAATATGCAAACATACCTTATAACGCCGCACTTTGTTAATGATTTTCCCCAACACCTCGAAGCCTGATTATTTCAGAAAGAACTCAAGCCGATTCTACTGAATTTCTTAAACTTACTTTCAACTCAACCTAGTTGCAACTTCTATCGAAGGGTTGTTACCACCTGCCTTTGAAAAACAAACACCTCTCTCCTCATTTCCATCCCAACACTGTCTAGGAACTTTTTGATTGAAATCTAGTGTCCCATGACACTAACTATGCAAATCCACGAGTCACCACATATCCTGACAATGATTTCCGTCAAATTTTTCAAACCAACCGGCAAAAAACTTCACAAAAAAACATCACCCCCCAACCACCACCGAATGCCCAAAAACTGGAATAATTTCGTTCGCGTTTATTGCGGTCATTTATCAAACAGCTAAAGTCTCAGAGCTTATCTCCATAATACCGTATGTCAGGTTTTTGTAAGCGCACTCCTCTCTCTCTCTCTCCCTCCCTCTCCGGTCTGGGATTCGTCAAGCCCGAAGGATTTCCAATATCGAACAAAATGAACAAGGGATCGTTGATGTTTTACCATAACAACTTTGTCGTCGTCGTCGTCATCGTTCACATGGCGACATTAAAATTCTTAAGAACATTATACAGGACCACTGTTGTACTCCTGCCACCCTTAGGATTAAAACGTCGAGAGTTTTGAGAATGCACCGTATGCAGTGCAACTTGCAATGCCACACTTAGATAAATGACTTTTATCCGTGAAGGGGGTGAAAAGATAAAAAAGACTCACTTGTCCTCGTCTGTAAGAGCAAGGGTGCCACGCGTTTGTTATTGGGGTATTTTTAGACGCGCAAAGGAGATCTCATCTTATAAGGAGGGTGCTGATTAGATAAATTGCCTTCAATGCCTAAGGGTACAATCAATCCGGAGTTGAGTGAGGCGGCAAGTCAGTAGGCAAGTGAGTTGGCAAGTGAGACTGCATGTGTTTTCATTTAGGTTATGCTCCCATGTTCATTGGAATGGAAAAATGAATCGTTAGTTACTTTACAAGGGGGCGTAAGGGTACTAAAGGAAACAGGAGCAGATTCGGCAGTGAAGGAAATCAAATGATGGACATGGTTGTGAAATAAATTTAGCTTCGAACAGAAATGGCATGAGTTAGAAGAAAGTGTCGACGCTATACACCTTCTATACAGGACGGGTGCATTGACCCATAGCAAGTACCCAAACCACACAATCTGTGAATAGATGGCACTGATATAAGTTCAATAAGAAGGACTTGTTGCAAAGAAGGTGGACTAATCAAGTGATAGGTCCATTGTAATAGACTTGGGACTATAGACAAATTTGAGTTCAGAAGCCTTGGAAGTATCGCAATGAATGCTGACGATTTGGAAAGTTTATTTCTGTAGACTGGACCTGGACGAAGTAAATATAACTATATTTAAACTGAAATCCAACAAAGATGCTGAGGCTGACGGCCTAGCCACCGAGCTAATTAAAGGAGCGGGAGATGTCTTCGAAAGGAACACGCACCAACTCATCAAAATATGGTCAGACGAAAGCATGTCCGATGAATTAAACCTCAGCATTGGTTGAGCGATCCTCAAGAATTCCACAGAAGGATTTAGACAAAGCGACACGCTATCATATGATTTCAGAGCTCACATGCCAACACCATGGGATCAATCCTCCCAAAGTCTGTGCAATTGCTCGCTGATGCCGACGATATTGGCATTATTCGAAGAATGCATTGTGATATCCGTTGCACGCTCTTGAGTATTGAGACAACAACAGTCAACAAAGGACACCTTACACCGACATCTTGGACATAACAGACATCTCGAACCGTCGACAGATATATTTTTGAGGTATGTAAGGATTTTGTGTACCCAGGCTCCGCTAAGTCCTAGCGCTCGTTGGGTTCCACTTTGAATCGCCACCTCTGCCTACATATCTACCCTAGACCCTGTAGATGAGATTCGGTTGCTTGTGGGCTCAAGAATCTCGAAGAACCAAGCAGAAATGGCATTCGGTAATCCAATTCGAGAACGACAAATGTCGAGACGCCCTTTTCCTTTCTCCACCACCGTATTACCCTCACCAAGTCTGCCCTAGTGAAAATTTTAAAAAGAACATTCTCAAAAGATATTGTCATCAGCAAACAGTATCTCTAATCGGAACAAGTGTTAAAGGAATAACAGGATAACAAATCAAATAAAAGCAACACCAACTCACCTCTATATATCCTTGAACACTATCGCATTGCTGCAACACGAGGATCGCCGGATTGAATTTCAATTCGTCCGGCGAGCACGGACTAAGGAATCCACTATCGGCATCACTGTGTGTCGACAATGGACGTGGCTTCCGTATCTTATACTGTACATTGCGACTTGGCACCGGTCCCGGATTGAATAGCACGTAATTGGATTCGATCGGAATTGTCCGATGACGAAATTGCACATCATCTACTTCTCGGCTGGCAGCACCGGCACCACCATTTGAATGATTTGACCGCAACGAGTTGCTTCGAAACGGTGACAAATTCAAAAAGGACAACTTCTTGGTGACCGTCGAGGAGCCTGATGAGGAGGAACTTGAAGCCGCAGTCGACGTGGACGAGCCAATCATCATGTCATTGTTGCTGCTGTCATTATTGCTTTCGTTGTTGTTATTGTCGTTAGTTTGGCTGCCACTGTTGGCACTGCTGTCATCATCGGTTTTCGAAGATGTTGTCGATTGATTCAGTGTGGCGGTGTCCTCCGCCTCGACGGTGACTTTTTCCAAGGATATTGACTTGGAGGCGAGCAATTTCTGGTTGATGAGCTCCTCATTAGTGAAGGGGTTCGGAATGCCAATGCTGCTCGGATCGATTTCAAAATCTTCGGGATCAATGACGAAATAGTTATGATGGTCGAACTGGTTATTGCAATCCTTCGCATCGGTGTCCTCGTCGTGATAAATGATTTCTTGGATGAATTCCTCTTCGGAGAAGTCAGTGTTGCCCGGAGGCGAGGGATCGATACTCTTGCGCCGGTTGAGTGTCTTTTCGTTGATAAAATCCACACTCGGATCGAAGAGGCAGTAATTCTCCATCGGCGGTATTCCGCCTTTCCGCTGACGCACGGGAATGTTTTTAAAAGGACTCGACGACGTGGATTCGGAGCCGCCCTCTCTCAGACTTGTATCTATTGTTTTTTCAGACTGGCTACTGGGCTGTTGGTTGGCATACAGATTTGTCACGGAGCCCGATTCCTTGCTCTTGTTCAGCGAGGAGAATAGACCACGGCTGTTGATTTTCGCTATGCAATTCTTCAGTTCCGTCACTCTTCCTTTGTAGGGACTCTTTTGTTTGCATGGCGATGAAGTTTCACTTACCACAATTGCCTCCACCGACGCCGATGCTGCATGGATTCTACTTTCATCCTCGCTTAGCGTTGGGAATCTATTCAACTCCTGCTGCTGATGTTGGTTTTGTTTTTGAAGAGTTGTTGCTTCACAACTGTCAGTTTCAGCATCATCCAGCGCCGTCGTCCTCTTCGACTTGTTGTTATTCTTGATTAACTCCTTGCGCTCCTTTTTGCTAAGGACGACTTTCCCTCGAGATGGCGATGATGTGTTGCTATTGCTGTTGCTGTTTGTTGTTGTTATTTCGTCCTGTTGTTGACGTTTGCCGCCCAATGCAACGGCACCGCCACCATGCAACAACGATGGCATTTGGGAGATTGGCGGTGGTGTTGGTGGGGGTGGCTCCCGGTACGGGGGTGGCAGTGGCTTAACGCCGTTCATATGAAAGTTATTCGCTCCGATAATTGCTGTTGACTCATAGCTAACCGGAAAGTCGCAAAAGAGTTCTGTGAACTCGACAGGATCGTAGGGATTTTGTGCAAATCGATAACCGCTCGGGCCTATCATGGTGGGTGCTACTGCTGGTGGTGTTTCATTGTTGCCAGCAACGGATGTCAGCGGTGCAATTCCTGTCGGTGGAGTGGCTGACTTCTTTGAACTTTGACTCCGTGGTGCGGGAACTTTATTCCCCGGAGATTTTAATTGTGAAAGTTTATTCCTTGCCTCGTATTTTTTAAGGGTTCCGGTCGAGGTGTTTGTGTTTGTATTGCTGTTGCCCACTCCGGTTGCGTTTGCATTTCGATCTGACGCCTTTGGAATTCGTAACTTGGTCGGTTTGTCCTTTCGCATTGCCGATGACGATGACGAGGACATTTTCTTTTGCTGCTTCTGCTGCTCTTGGTCTTTTGTTGTTCGTCTTTGATTAGATTTGTCGTCCTGAGGCGTAGTAGTAGTCCTTATCTGTTGCCGTCCAGAATGATGATGCAAACTTTTTCTATTGTTGTTCGTCGATGAGGAATTCGGTGAACCGGGGGATGAAGATGATGGCGATGACAACGATGAGGAGGAACAATTCGTCAGTGAGGCTATTGAATGTGGACGTCGTTTTACTGTTCCCGTAAACGAACTGGGCGAATCCCAATCGTATGTGGATGTCTTCAGATTGCACACAGCCCCCGCGACATGGTAGGGCGTTTCCTCGCCAACGACTCTGTATTTGATTGCAACATGTTTCGGAAGCATCTTTTGCCACAGGCGTTCGGGAATACAATCGTATCTGACATATTTCCTGTTTGTTTCATCTGTCTTGTGTCACAAATAAGGATTTCGCCAGACGCACACACACACACACCTCTTGTGTGCTGCTCCTTGTCGAGGATGTTAGTGTAATTAATTGCGAGGACACATTTTCCGGATTTTATTTTGGCACTGTTATGTCACATTCGGAGGATACTAATGGTTTTCATAAATCTTTATTTCTATATCCTGTTTCCCTTTGTTTTTCTTCCACCCTCGGTAGGTATTTGTATCTAAACAAGCCGAACAGATAAACTATTTGCTCATGGGGTTGGGGCTGGGGATTGAAGTGGGGCGTATATCAATTACGTGGACACGATGGAGGATGGACACGAGGGATGATGGCATGTCAAAGTCGTGACACTGTTTACGTTTGTGCTTTTCTCGAGAGCAGATTTGGGAAAAGACAGTCGGTGTTGTATGTTGTTCGGTCCCTCCCAAGACATTTCGGGGATTTTCTAGGTCACAAAGTGGCCATTGTAATTAATGGTGACTGAGCGTTGCTTTATTTTATGGGAAAATTAATTGTGGCGATGTGCTACTCATCTCTCTATTAGAGATGAGATATTATTCTACCCAATGAATGTCATATGTCATCCATTTTACCCAAATTTGTCTGTTTGAACTGTTTTATCTTTAGAGTTGCTGCACAGATATGCAAAAGAATGTGTAATAAACGGTTGAGAATGCCTTTGTACAGGCACAGGGTTTTCCAAACCCAAGACCTATGAACAGTGTTTTTGGAGTCTAGAAGTACCTGACTGTTCCAAGTCTTTACACAGGGAAGTGCTGTACTGGAGTTTAACCAACTCGGGGGGAATGGTGACGACAGTTGTTCAGATGCATATCTGTTTGAATGTGTATACCTGATTAACCGCTGTGCAAGGAAGAACCGTTGATAGGCCTAGTGAAGGGATCCCCTTTAGTAGGCTCACTGTCAAAAAAACATGAAATAAGCTGATAATATCCAGACAACAAACAAAAGTCCTAAATAGAGTCTATAAATCGTATTCAGAATACGGAGGTCATTGTTAGAGAAAACCTCAAAAATTTACACAATTCAATACAGAAACCCTGCTAACTCCTAATGAGTCACAATTACCACTTCAAGCTTGATTGGCCAAAGAAAAGAATGTACAACTTGCCCGGAAATAGCCAGTGATGATAGATGGAAGCACCAATAGAATAGGGTTTGCATTCGGACGGAAAGAAAAGCCTACATTTTGTCGAAAATGTCAGTAGACTAGTGGATATTAACCAGTGTAGCCTTAGGTCAGGCTATCGAAACAGACCTCCGTGGTCGGAGATTGGGTGTACATTTCTGGGGACATTTCGCACGGTTTTGCCATGCAGTTGCTACAAAGTAAAAGCTGGCTTGTGCAATTAGAAAGCAAGTGGCATGGAAAGTCACTGTTATGTTTACGGCACGTTGTCTCTGCCTAGGCCAGTGGTTCTTAACCGGTGATCCGCGGACCACTGGTGGTCCCTGGAAGCACCCGAAGTGGTCCGCGAAGCCATCCGAAAAATATTAAATAAACTAGTTGGAGCATGCCCGGCTATAATAAAAAGTTAGAAGAGGAGTTACTTTTTTCTCAAGAACTTGAAACGACGTCGAAAGGTATAGATGTTATATGGAGAAACATGGACTTATCTGGCAAAAGCTTCCGAGGTTTTGTACGGACGGTGCTCCTGCAATGCTTGGTTCCCGCTTTGGTCTAGCAACGCTGATAAAAACAAAAAATCCCGCTGCAATTACAACACACTGCGTTATTCATCGTCAAGCACTGGCAGCCAAAACGCTCCTGGAATGCTTCGCTATTGCGATGAAAACTGCTATAAAAGTAGTTAACTTTATTGAAAATAGTGCACTGAACACTCGTCTCTTCAAACAATTGTGCTCTGATATGAATTCTGAACACGAAACTCTGCTTTTTCACAAGGAAGTGCGACTGAGAGAGAAAGTATTATACAAGCATTCTTAACTGACAAGAACAAAGAGTTGCTGGATCAGTTCTGTGAGTCCAAATTTCAAAAACGTTGTGCTTATTTGGTACATTTTTTCGCACAACTAATTAAATTGAACCTTCAACGGCAAGGGTCAGGAAATTTTACGTTGCAAGGCACCAGCAATTTCATGTATTTTCATATGAAGATAAAATCAGTGCATTTATCGCGAAAATTGAGCTATGGATCAATAGAGTCGAAAGAGACAACTTTTCTGCGTTTGATACCCTGAATCAAATTATTGACGGACAGTGTCATGAGATTAAAGGAGAAATACAGAATAATATTACACTTCATTTGAAAACCTTAAAAAGTGAATTCAATCGCTATTTTCCTGACTGCGAGGACAACGGTATTCGGAAACTGATCCGCAATCCTTTCATTGTAAACGTTTCTGAGGTGCCTGATGAAATTCAAGAAGAAGTGATTGAAATGCAACACGAAAGTAACTTGAAAGATACATTCGAGACAGGAATTAATCTTGACGATTTTTGGAGCCAAAAGGCAATTTCTTTTCTAAAGATTCGAGAAATTGCTATACGTCACCTAACTTTGTTTTCATCGACATAATCTATGCGAGCAGGAGTTCTTTGCGCTTCTGATAATTAAAAACAAACACCGAAATCGGTTGGATGCCAGTGCCGAAATGCTTTTGATTTTAAGTAACACTGAACCAAGGATTCAGAAGTAAAGTAAAGAGTATGCAGTCACAAAAATCTCATTAAAATAATATACTTATCTCTATAATGTAAAATTGTAGTAAAATAACTAAAATACTGTTGGCTTTGAACAATTGCATGCGTGTTTTATTTATAGATAGAACAACTCTTTATTCATTTACATTTACTGTATTTTACCTCTAAAGTTTAGAGTCTAAACAGTTGTTGGTCCATAGCAAGACAGAAATTTTGTCAAATCGTTCCTCATCACTAAAAGGTTAAGAACCACTGGCTTAGACGAAGGGGTTATTAACTTGCACATTCCCAATGAGTAACTATTACAAATACAAATATTTGGTGCGACAGCTCATAGAAAGCCAAGGCCTAGCTTTTCACAATCATTCATGCTGTGCGTATTATATTTTTCGCACGAATAGGAGGCACCTACAGTTTTAATGACGACTCCGAACGGTGAGTTGAGTAGCTTTTTCATGACAGATTATACTCTTGCAGGTTTGTCATGCTTGCGAAGAGGTGGTGCCGCTATAAAAACGTTTGGTGGTTTTGAGGATCGTACCTGTGTCCTCTCGCTTAACATTCCAACGCACTAACTACTAAGCCACGGCGTGGCGGTTAAAAGAAGCACCAGCATCGTGGTGTGAAATCAACCCCAAAGGCACGCCACTTTGGTAATGACTCAGCAAGACTCTAGAATTATTACTGCTTACGACACAAAATACGCAATTTCACAAATAATGATAAGTGACGCTATGAAGCTTGGTCTCCCGAATTAGAAGCGCCACGTTAGCAACTAACGAGAAAGGAGGCGGTTAAACACAGTGTCCTGAGTAGAAAATCTTTATGTGCATGTACACGCCGATCAAAAGAATCTACGAATTCCATAACCTCCTCTAGGTTCGAGAAGGAAGTTCTTACTTTCCAACTAATCTTGCGCGTGTAAAGTGAAAGGAACCAGTGATCAACATCTCAGACAGAAGTACTTCATGGGAATGTCTTGGTTACATTGGGTGAAGGCACAACCCTATCCCAACGGAAAGAGCCTTAAAATCTTAGAGCCTTCTCTACATTCAACACGGTCCTTTTTAACGATGTAAAAGCCGACTGGTACCACCGATTGGGACTCTCTAGAAAGGACAACTGATTTAATAGTTAGAGAAGATCCACTCAACGCAATCTATAAGCGCTGAATCTCATCTAAAGGTACAACCGCTAAATCTCTTTGAACACAGACACTTTTCTAGCTTCCTTGGTAATTAAAATTTCATTTGATGAAATCCTTCATATTTGTAGAGTCGCTCCACGCCACGTCCACGTTATTAGAAAATGTTAAATGCCTCGAGGCCATGTTTTATAATTGCACATCCACTTAGCTCGCCCCCAAAATAAAAAGAATCACTTCGACGAACCTTTTCCCTTCGCAATGCAATCCAAGCTGGGGAGATGTAAAGCTACCCGAAGAAGAGAGTGTTTCAATATTCAACGTTCGAATGACATGTTTTTTTGATTTGAGAACATAGCCCAAGGCTATATGGAGGACTTTTCCCTTTTGGGGGGGTCCCCTCAAAAATAGAAAAACGAGCAACGAAGACCTTACCACACACTTGAAACTTCAAATTAAAAACAAAAAGGAAATCCGGCAAAACTCTTCAAGGAATGTGTAAGGTACAAACTCAAGGATATCCAATATTTGTTCCAAAAACGGAATAACGGGAAAAGAAAAAGAACGAAAAGCCAACGACATCAATTGCAAAGACAACCGAGTGGAATGTAAGATAAGGAACAGAGGCGGAGGATTTCCTTTCAGTCAGCCACAGATATTTTCGTTTGAATTGAACAAGAACACGACTGACGACAACCAAGGACGACAGAGAGAAGGACTCTGAGATTGAAACCAACTCGCTTCGACTGTGAGTGAATGGAAACGAAGTAAATGTTCTTTTAAATGTATGTAACTTGAGGGATTCCGAGTTTGTCAAGTTCTTGGCAAATAATTGTCACTAAAGTGCATCACTACCAACCACGCAGCAGATTGAGGGTTCATGGACAAGGACATGGACATTGTATGTGAGTGTAATTCACCTTTTGTCATTCATTAATTTATTTCTGTCCCTAAGTGTCATCCTGACCGAGAGGGACTGAGGTCACCTACTTTGGAATGCACTTGCTGTTGGCTTTGTTTAAAGAATGAAGAGATGAAGATGAATTTAATCTTGATGCTGAGAGGTGCGATTAATGTGGACCTTTGATACAAAAGTCTTTAGAAATCTAAAGCTAAGCCACAATGAAATTACAAATGAACTCTGTTGAATAAGTCACAGGACAGCCATCACAGAAAAAGGCAAATGTACCCGTGGCAGTATACAGCATTGTGGTACTTTATTTGGAATTTCAAATTTCTTTGACAGTATTTTGTCCTATTGATGCCGAAGGACCTTGAGTGGAATCACCATACCAATTGCTTTTCCAACCAAGAGAATGGAGATTCACTGATCATAAGCAGAGTAAAAGTTATTGGTTACTGTATACAGTCTTGTGGAACTCCACTTCGTTGACAGAGTAGAGTCATAAGAAGAAGCAAACAATTTTTATGAAGGCCGAGTGACCTTGAACTTTACCCCAGTAAAGGTAGGATATCATGAATTGAAGATCCAATGTTATTCGACAAAAATATGGATTGCTTAGCTTCATGTTGTCACACAAATCACTTCGAAAAATAAGCTTAGCAAGTCCAGAAACCATTCAATCGGTTTGGTACCGCTTTCTAACGTAGATGTCACTAAAGTTCATGCACACGAATTAAAGATATATTGGTTAAGAATCGATACGATGTTCCTCCTTTGTAAGCATCAAAACTAGAGGAAGTTAGTTTTCTTATCCAATGGATGAGTTGCTTAAGGCGCTCAAAACGAAACGATTATGGGTACTGTGCCGGCAATGCAATCTACCCAATATCGGTTAAAATCAGAACTTGTAGAACGTCTTCTTGGGAATTCGATAACCGAAAAGGATTTAGCGGATCGAGCACAAGAGGAATCAAGTGGTGAGGAAAGCAACACCAACAGCAGCGGTACTGCAAATAAATGCAAATTACCGAGAGGGAATCTCAAGGATAATCCAGACATGACGACGAACATAGATAATAAAGTAGAAATGACGGTAAGCAACAAATTCAATTTAAAGGACATAGAAGACGCTCTGGAAATGTTGGAACGTATTTAGTCTCAATGCGTCGGACGAAAAGTTTCGACGATATTTCAGCAACGTGTGAATGGAACAATGTCCAGAATTTCATTTACGCCCGCAAAATAATTTGCCGAAACCACTCCTGAGTTGAAGGACTATAACACCCTGATCATCTTAAATCTGAATTCGCAACACCATTAAGCAGCATCGACATCCACAACATCTTCGTCAATGCCAAATTGTTGGTATAAATCGTTAAAGTCTTCTTCTAAGCCCACGATTTCGGTCAACTGCAAGAGCTGATCTGAAAAATATAAATGTGGAACTTTGTACAAATGGGAAGACATTTTTTAGAAAAGTGATGGTCCAATGCATCGGACTTTGCCTACAACTCAACTAAGGGGGGAAAAACACAAACACTTCACGTTAAATAGCAATGTAAGTCTACGCTGTATTGAGCTTAAGTAACTTAAGTAACTGTGAGTGATTTCCTTTGAAAATCCTAGAACTCCAACCAAAAAAAAATTCGATGGTAGAGTTAGGTACTGCCAAATAAAATAGGTCTACGTGGACAAAAGAAAACAATAAGTGGTCTTAAGATGACATTAACACGTAAAGCTTCCTCAAGGTATCGCATGATATGAGCAATTACTGACAGAAGGAGAAAAGCCAAAGAATTTTAAAGCCATTTTCAACCTAAGTCATGGGCACTGTAGTTAAAACGACAATAGCGACAACTTACGATTTATTTGACGACAATGTTCTTCCTTCGGCAACAGTGACATGAACCCTGATTGACGTCAGTTCGTACCGGCTTCAGAGAAATATTGAGCCTTAAACAGACTTCGACTCCAAGGATACGAATTCTCGAAAAGAAAACTCTCGAGGAACAACAGCGAAAGAAAATTTTTTTTTTCTTAAAAGAATTTACAAATCCCAGAAGCCCTCAAACTCATTTTAAATCCATTGTACTCCTATGCAGAAACCCCTTTTTTGGTGTAGTGGTGTATTTTGTTTGTTACTCTTTTTGTTTCCAGTGACTGTTTCTGTTCCCCGATCGGACTCGAACCTGCACAAGTCGGGTAACAAGCGTGCACGCTACCCACTACACCATCGCCACCACTCGAAAGAAGCATAGTCAATGCTTCAAATTAGCTTCGCAAGTTCCGTCAAGTCGTCAGGATAGAGAATAGCCAGGTTGGAAAGTGGACGTTTAACGAAACAAACCTCAAAAAGTTGCAATCACAGTATTTTTATCTTAGCTTTGCAAACAAGAATGCTCACTGAATAGAGCAATGGTTTTACAGCTATTCGATAGCGTGCCACAAGGTTACATTCACACATCGTTGGTCTTTATTTTTTTTTTTTTCAAATAAACTTCTGAGACTTAAAGGTCGAAGAATTAACTCAAAACTAAGATGATTCAGATTTTGGTGGTATAGTTTCATCTGTAGAAAGTTTGAAAGGATACGAGGATTGAGTTCATAACTTTGCACATCTCGATAGATTCGTAGCCAATAAGAGTACCATGGACGAAGTAATTTTTCTCCCAATTGGGAGATCAAACCACAAAAATAAATTCAAATTTCTAACTCTAATGTTGAGTCGATTCTCTACAACAAGACCCGTTGGTATTCCAACTCAACAGACGTGATGACAAACAATGTACTAGCATCATAGCCTACCAGGATATTCGCTGAATTCCATTAAGTGCACATCGACCTCGAGTTCTATCAAAAACTTAAGAAAAAACAAGGAAGTCGAGACTGCGACGCCCCTTTTTTCAGCGGTTTCAGAGAAGTTACCAGCTACAAGCAGGTGAGAAGGAATTTGAATCCGTGTCCAGCTTCAACTAAGTGTCTCTAGTTTATTTATTTATTTATTTATTTATTTATTTTATTTATTTATTTAAGTATTTCTTTATCTTTTACATAGACTTACAGCCTTTAATCGCAAAAGTTAGGTTTATTTACAAAAGTTAAACAATTTGAAAAATTTTATAAAGATTAGTGGAAGGAAAGCTTCCGTAGTTCAGAGCAAAAAATTTACTTTTAATTCTGATTCAAAAATATGAGAAATTCAATATTAATAATTTTTAACCATAAGCCAAATACGCGAATAGGACCCTCTCAAAATGTTTGGTGCCACATAGTTTTCTAATGTCTAAGGGTAAGGAATTCCAGTGACGGACAGCATAAACAAAAAATTGACGTTCGCTGCTTAAGCACGTGAACCTTGGCTGAATAAGTATAAATGAACGAGTGGATACCGGAAAATTGATTTTTTCATAGAGATACGACGGCTCTTTAATCATTAGCAGATTATTCAGTGTTTTTATTGCGCAGTATTGAAAGTATATGTGTAGCGTACAACCTAAAATATCGTTCCTGTAATTTGATATGTAGTCAAAGCGTTTGAGATTGTACACGTATCGAATTATGTTATTGAAAGCCACTGTGAGGTTTCTTCTGGTTTCTGAGCTGTGACTACAGAAAATTTGGCACCCATAGGTGATGTTCGGAATAATCAGCGTTTTCGCTAGTCTCATCCTGATAGGTTGAGGTGTAAAAGTCTTTGAAAATGATAAGCTTCGAAGGCAGCCATATATGTATTTTCCCAATTACTAATTGAAGGTGGTAGTCCCAGCTGAGCGTTGAAGTAAACCAGATACCTAAATTTTTGGCTTTTTCGACATCCTCTATTGTCGTGTTCCCTAGGTATAGACTTGGAAAATAGCTCAGGTCAAGTTTATTTTTATAAATAACCAAGCACTTCGATTTGGTTGGGTTTAAATGAAGGTTATTTTGTTCAGACCACTGCAGGATACTGCAGAGATCACTATTTAATTTGTCGGCTCCATCTTCAATCATTCCCAGCTTGCAACTAAGGTGAATCTGGGCATCATCAGCATACATATGTATCGACGCGTTATGGACTACAAGCGCGAGATCATCAATGAACATGCTAAACAGCAAAGGGCCGAGTATCGATCCCTGTGGTACTCCGGATAATAACTCTAGGAAACGAGATGAGTTTTTTCCTACTACTACGGCTTGACTTCTTCCAGTAAGGTAAGAAAGCATCAAATCAACAGCTGACTTTGAAAACCGGAAACGATTTTTCATTTTAGATATAAGTATTTGGTGATTGACCGTATCGAATGCTTTAGAAAAATCAAGAAGCCCGAGAAACGACACTAAGTCTTGATCCATGGATTGCCTAATATCATCTGTTACCTTGAGAATTGCCGAAACGCAACTATGATTTCTCCTAAATCCGGACTGATGAACACTTAAAAGTTTATTGTTATTTAGGAAACTCGACATTTGTTCATGCAGAAGTCTTTCCAAAACTTTTGATAAAAAGGGAAGGATAGATATAGGTCTATATTCAGGTGATGACAGGCGTGTAGCGGATTTTTTTAAAATTTGTATTACCTTAGCGACCTTCCAAGCCAAGGGGAAAACACTCGTCATAATAATGGTGTTAAAAATGTGTGTGAGAGCAGGTAGTATGTGTGGTAAAATTATTTTGATGAAGAGGGGGTGTACTTCATCGAGGCCCACGGCTCTGGATTTTATATTTAGTATTGCTCTCACTACATCAGTTTCATCTACCCTTTGAAATTGAAAGCCGTCGTTGCTATAACTATTAGAAAGAGATTCGCTATCATTCAATAGTGAAATATTTTGTGAGTCGCATTGTACTTTGGCAAATTCTGTATTGAGAACATCAGGGTCGATATCCTCGGGGCACTGCTCTTTCTGCCGGCCAACACCAAGCTCGCGGATGTTTTTCCATAATAATTTTGGAGGCAAGGTTTTGTCTAGTCGCTTGGAAAATAGCTTTTTTTTGCGTCCCTGATTTTTATGCGCACTTTGTTCCGAAGGACTTTGAAGGAAATGTAAAACTCAGGCAGTCGAAAACGCTTCCAGCGCTTGTAAGCGAGATCCCTGAGTTTCATGACTTCAAGAATTTCAGGTGAAAACCATGATCTGGTGAAAACCATGATCTGTGTGTTTAAGGACGAAAATAATTGATTCAATTCACTCAGATTCCCCTCGTCAAAAAGAACACCTAGCAACCTCAGTCGAACCCTCTTCTAATTGTTTCTCATCAACAAAAGTTCGACAAACTCTTCATTAAAAAAAAAAACTTCTTTCCAAGTTGGCAGTCACAACACTCCATTCTCTCGTCTCCTTGAATGGTCGCCGACCAAATGAGCAAGCAATAACCTGCAGTCATGGCACACCAAAACAAAAAACTCATTTCATTGCCAGCCACCATCTGAAAGTGCAACTATCCCCAACGCCAACTTGATGGGAAAATTCCTTTGATGACATAAACGGAAAACCCCAGAAAAGGACCTACAAACACTCCTTTTGCCAGTGTGAAGACATTTTTTTTTTCCAAGGACTAAGTTTAATTACATCACAGGACTACGTCACATGCACTCAGTCTCAGTCGGCTAGACATTGTATGTGTGCTGTCTACATTTATCCTTCTTCCTATCCACCAACATTTTTTTTCCTTTTCTATTTTATTTCTGCTACTCATATCCTTTTACTGGCACACGTTGAGCAATTAAAACCACTTCCCGACCGTATCACGTTCTATGATCCCGAAAATCCTTTCCAGAACTCATCTTCACGTACGACGAAAGGATAAACAACAATAACACCAACATCCCAGCAAAAGAAGGAAACAAAAAAAATTTTAAGGATAATCATGCATGTAGGGGGTAAACCGTTATAGTAGGCACTTTCGGTGTTGATTTTGGTTTAGAAATTCAACTCCATCAACGCAAGGATTTCTTTATTATCTCGGTGTCATTACTTTAACACTCCCACACCCTCCCTCCACGTAAAGATATACACCCCAAATAATATTCCCACACCAATGAATTCGTCGGAGAATGGCGAAAGGACATACACACACAAAGAATGATTCACTAGTCACTTTTCCGAACAATTTTTTCTTAAACACTTTTTGAGAACTTTTTCCAAAACAGTTTCACTCATCCTCCATTAAAACAGGAGCTCTCCGTCTCACTGATGGACACTGATATATAACCGTGCAAAATCACTAAACGCTATCCTTAAAATTCACTGGTAATCCTTGAATCTGAAGCATAATCCCTGTGATTGCTGGCCGTGGTAATCGCTCGGACATTGAGACATTTATTTTGTTTCCGATCGACCAAGAAGAACCACACAAACCGCACCAGAGGAGAGCGAACGAGGACAACGAACGATACACGACCGAATTGGGAACTAAAAAAATAAGAGGCAGAATATCCTTCCGATGTGTGTTATATTCCGGGACGTTTTTGGAGTGACGACCGTATGCAAACAGTGTTTGTAGTTGACTAACGAGCGATTTCAAGTTGGGAATAGCGGAGGACTGTGAGTATAAAATTGGAAACCACCCCCGCCTGTGTGGCAATGACGATGGGGATATCCTTTCGGCATTACAAGTGTTGTCTGACCTTAGAAACTGAAGTTAACGCGTGCGCTATTCAGTGTCAACAAATATTCCAAAGAGGGATGACGTCATTAAGTGTGGGAATCTACCAAGAGGGGTTATTCTTCGTTGTGCAGACACGAATTGAGAAAGGATTCACAGTGGAGACTTGGAACAGGGGATGGTATTTCTCTGCAAAGGAGTTGAAAAATTCGAACAGAAGTCTCCAGTCAGTCAGGAGAATCCCCTTTAACAGGAGAACAGGGGATAGTCATGGAGAGAAATGTGTAGACTGCAGCCCACTTGAGGTTGGAGAAAACAATTTTAAAGCCATTTAAGGGGACCCATAGATGGATGGAAATTTCTTAACATGCATCGTTTGGATATAGAAACGGTAGAAGTATCATTTTCCTTTGATGCAACTTCTTGTTGAGTTAATAAAGGACGATGGTGTTTTGAAAGGAAAATTTCGATGTAAATCTTGTACGTACAAGGTTCTCATTAAAAAGTGAATGAAACATGTTTCGGTTGTCATACTAAGCAGAGATACCTTTGGATTGCATTAAGGAAAAATTGTCAACGGGAATGTTTGGAGCTCGGAACAACAATCAAAAACCAACTAGAGTAGGTAGTAGGTAGTAGGACAGAGGTCCACTAATTTTCAAGCGTGAGCTTATAAGGCAGACAATCTCTTACGGAAACAAGTCCACTGTGGAGATCATTGTTAAGACATTCAGGTCGATGCAAAGTAGGGTAAAGCACCACCAGATTGTTGGCTACAAAAATGCTCCTCAGGATATCATCAACACAGCAACGATGGTAACACAGGACATTAACTGACAAGGAAGTCCTTGTTTTAGTTCACAGATTCTATAAACCAAAGATGAGATGAATGATGTCATCAGCATATTCAGAAGCAAGAAGAATGAACTTGAGAAGAGCTGGTGCGGAAGGAGAAGGGTCTAGTTTAGAGCCTTGAACCAAACAAACAGGTAGAGCATCAGTATGGAACTTCATCATCTTCCGTTCGATTAAAAAGATCCCATGCATGTTGGTCGACTCTCTGCTTAACACTCTCAACAGATCTCGCATTTACGCTCAGGCATATGCGGATGACGTTGCCGTACGGTCTGTTGGTCCTTCCCTGCGAACTGTCTGCACTAAGGCGAAGATGGCCCGGATGTGATTGATGGATGGCGCACTCGGATTGGCTTTTCAGTTAATCCTCTGAAAACATAAGTTGTTCTCTTCACTAGGAAGAGGAAGCTGACTGGACTGACTATACCAGTGCATCAAAGGCATCAGAATCCCACTCGCCAACGAAGCGAAATATCTAGGAATAATCTTGGATAGGGAACTTCTTTGGTTGAAACACGTCGAGTCTAAAGCGGCTCGAGCATTATCAGCTTTCTGGAAGTGTAAGGGCGCGTTTGGCAAGACGGTCTATCACCGAAAAGAGTCCTATGGCTCTATAAGGCGATTGTTTTTGGTTTAACACGCACTGGAGTTTTGATGACCTTGCGCGAGGAATATCGTTTGACTCAAATCTTATGGATAAGCCATCTGACGCCATGGTTCCAGAATTAAGACTACTGTGTAGATTTACGGTCGACTTTCCCAGTGCACAGGAGTGGTTTTCTCCACTTTCTGAGCCGGGTAAGGAAAGTAGTCGAATATTTACCCATGGCTCCAAGAGCAGCGAAGGTTCTGGTGCTGGAGTCTTTGTGGTAAGCGACGACGTTAGGTCTTCCAAGCGGAGATTTTTGCAATACTTATGGCTGCGAACTATATTGTGAAAAACCAGTGGAGAGGACGGAGTATCTGCGTCTGTAGCGACAGTCAGGCTACGCTTGATGCCTTGCTCAATCCTCTCACTAGATCCAAAATAGTTCGAGAATGCAAGTCTAGTTTGAATTCGATTAGAAGACTGAATTTGCTAAGACTTGTCTAGGTCCATGGACACAGCGGGATTACCGGAAATAAGTTCTCCGATGAGCTTGCCAGGCAAGGTTCAAAGGAGAACTTCTCCGGCCCTGAACCCACGTTAGGCTTGCCCGTATCTTCGGTTAGGGCTTCTATCAATGGTTGGGTTTCTAGCAAACAAAACTGTAGGAGGCATGACTCTTCAGGATGCAGGCAGACTAAACAGATCCTTCCCGAAGTCTTTAAGAAGTCCGCGACACTTAATGGATTTAGACGTCTTTGAAGCACATTGCACTATCTCAAGGGCTTTGAAAAGACCGGACATTCCTGCTGTCTTTTCGACAAACTTAATGACAGCTGCGATGCCTTGGGCACCATTTTTTCTATCATTCATGAGCCCCCTGGCAGCAATGCTTGAAATATAGATTTTGCTTATTTTTTTTAACCCGTTTTCCACAACTCAACCTTGTAGCACGAAAGCGATTAGTATCGACTAGTAGAAGGACAAGGGTTAATTGGCATATTCATGGTTAATTCTGCAGGTGGTATGATTGTAGGTATAAGACATCTATCTGACATTTTTTGGGAAGCCATTCAATTGCAGTTTCACATCGAAGCCTATTGAGCTTTCACAGCAAAATTTCTAGAATGACCAGAAAGTTTGCCGCTTTTTTGTTAAACTTAATAGTGGCTACGAAGCTCTAGTCATTGTTTTCCCACAAATCCTAAACCCAGACTCCACTGCCTCCATTTATATCCAAAAATGCCATTTATCTCTCATGAACATCCTTCCTACAAGTAATTTTAAATTTCAAATTAAGTTGCACACTCCTAATTAACTGATAAGGTCCAACTACAACTATAACTCCTCAAACTACAACAGAACAAACAATTAACATTCCGTTGGCGCACACCCCACATTTAAGGATCTCTTTTCATATAAATTTCCCAAAACAATACAAAACTATACACAGTAAAACTCTTTTCCAAAATTATACTCATGAATTTATAGCGTTAAAATAAAATTAACTTTCTCCACATGTCCTGGGGAAAAATAGAAAAAAAGGACTACATATCCCAACTATTGTTGTTACCACCCGCCGACGACGAGCGTCACATCTGAAAACACAAACCCACCATCGAGAGCTGAAGGACAAAAAGATTAACATGAAAATTATCACAATGGAAAATCTGTTATTCCCATGAGGACACGTATAAATTGTAGACGGGCGATGCCGCCGCCGAGGACGATAACGAAGTGAAACCCCCCAAAAATGTCGTCTTTTTCACATTGACGCTCTGTTGGGCTAAGCTAAGTCCTGTGCCTACTGTTTACGAACCCAGGAGGGTGACAGTTTTTCGTTAAATTCGACTGAGTGAGTGCCTTCTTTTGGGACTTTTTGAAATTTCCGCTCTTCGAAGGACTACTGCTAGAGACAGCGGTTTGTGTAGTTTGATTGTGTTCTGTTTGAGAGTGTGGAATGTGATGAAATACATTTATGGTGGGCATCTTGGGAAGGGGGTGGGTATTTTTTTCAATTAAAAATCTAAATGGACTGACTGAGTTGGAATAATAAGTCCAAGTCCACTTAAACCAAAAGTAGGTCCATTGACTGAAAAAAAATGTCTAGACGCAAAATTCAATGTTATGCTCCCACACAATGAATCTAGCTCCTCTTCCTTATCCATATACCTTACCTTACTCATAGGCTTCCTGATCAAAGATAGAGATGACCACGATGACCTATGCTATCACTTCCCCGAGCAGACTCTGAACAGTCTAAACTACGATCTTAAAAGTTTCCCACAAGCTGAAGAATTCAAGGTAGTACCTACGTTGGTAGGTAGAAGTAGTTGAAGCTGGTAAACTTGCCTGAAACACAAGTGATACCACAACTAACGTGACCTGGATGTTGGGAACGTGATATTCTCTAAAGAATGAAACAAAAAGACCCAAGCTCCGGATAAAACTTGGCAAGCTAAGACAAGCAAAAGCATTTTCCAGAAACTATAACCAGATAGGTGAAGACCATGTATTAGCATTCTAACAGCGAACTTATTGGGCCTTGTAGGCTTTAAAAGCATCGAAATGTGCAAATTCTGGACTGAAGCGTAGACCATATCATTGAGTCCATATAGAATAAACTGTCTACGATAAGACAAGAGGCCCTCCCACTCTGAATTCGCTCCCAAATTATTTTCAGCTAGACAAAGTGATCTATTTTAAGAATATCGTTTAACTCAGACTAGAAAGGGGTGTAGAAGCTCTTTTGTGGTCGCCAACAACTACCTAACAATAGAGTCTTGAGGAATGGGACACTTATACAGCACCATCTAGGAACCAAGCTAGCGACAAATCATAGATCTAATCAGCTTAATAATTTCAGCTCTGCAGCCCCACCTATCTACTTAAAGAAGTCCAGAGATATCAGCACTCTGCGTGAAGATTCCTTGGCGACATTTTCCGTACAACATGGGACATGAACAGTTTGATGAAATCTATGTCTTATATCAACGTCGGATACATAGCAATAGAATAGAGGAAATCGAGCTCATAGTCAAATTAAACGCTTTGAGGAACATAGTTATATGACAACAAGTCATTAAGCACCCATTTCCCTCTCAACTAGGAAAAGGTACGACACCGATTTACAACACGCAGCAAAAACAGATCTGCACTGCGTAATGGGTAGAAGAATTGAAGCATCATACTAAGTTTGCTCTTCGATCAATGCATCTCATGCGACCGCGTCATTAATGCATTATTCATGAAACAAACGACCATACCATCTGCTATCGTCATCTTAGCAGCACGACCATCAATATTTATACAATCCACCAGTGCTATCCAAGTGCCATCTATTGAAATTACCAGCAAATATGTATGGTACTGTTCTCACTTACTTATCCGTGAAAAGTCGCTGCCAGATGTGCTCCCTTCATTTGCCTAGACCTCGCTCGATATGGCCGAGTTAATGTAGACAATCAGTCTTAACTTCTTGATCTATATACACTGCATAGAGTGATCGGACATGTTTTCTTCGATCCATACTTGATTGATGATGCCTCATACCAAGACATCTGCCAAGTACTTGCATCCTACCAAGACATCACCTCCGTTTTTGAAAAGCTACTGGCAAGCCATCTGACTGGATTTAGGCTTGTGTTCTCTCTCTTGTACTGCCTAAACACATCTAAAATTCCCTGCGTGTCAGTACCTATACTTCATTCGATGTTTCGAAAAGCCTGCGTTTCGGATTAAAGCCAATTGTTTGGGTGTCCTGTACAAATGTATAGTACTTACATACTCAGCGTAGTGGAAAAATTTAAAACTGAGGAGACTAATCCAACACGGGATAGTATCAGACCACGGAGCACCCTTTCGGTCGAGGATATCGCTGCCCTGGCTGCAGATGTCCAGGAGTACCCTCGAACATCAACCAGATGACAGGCTATTCAATCGAGCCTCAATAGACGGTCTTCAAAGCGAATTTTGATGAAAAAGTGAAGATATTCCCATGCAAAATGCAAACAGTGCATAAGCTATTGCTTGTGGACCGCCAATCCTCCTAAACCTCGACCGCAATGAGGATGATTTCTCATTCAAAATCATGACGAGCAATGAAGTTAATTTCCAGTTAAGAAGATAGTACGTGAATAATCAAAATTATCGATTCTGGGGCACTAAAAATCCGCGTATAATGCACGAAGAGCCTTTATATTCTCCCAAAGTAGTCACTGCTTGGTGCGGTGTTTACGGAAGCAAATGTGATTAGCGCATACATTTACGATGACGGACTCGGCAACACTGTTTGCTGTGACTGGCGCTACAGAACCACGATCAATGTCTTCTTGCTGACGCAAATTGACGAATTGAAGAAACAAGTGGTTCCAGCAGGACATTGCAACCGCACTCACGAACAACAGTGAACATTCTGCAGCAAGTGTTTTCCGGCCGCTTAATCACTTCTTTTGGCGACTTGCAGTGGGGCCAGTAAGATCACCCGAGATGACTGTTCCAGACCTCTACAGCCATGAAAGAAAACATCCGACAAGAAGTTGTCAATTTATCGTCAACAATTTTGAGAAAAATGAAACTCATGAAAAATGTTGTGGGACGAGCGCGAATGTGTATCAACTCTGGCGGCCGCCGCTTGACCAATATTATCTCCTCAACAACAGTGGCCGTTTTAGAAATCTATTCTCACTGCCCTCTCAGCACAATACTCAGAACTAGCCTCAAACCTGGCTCAACTCAAACAACTAAAAGACATATCTCTGAGCAAATTTCATCAAATCTATTGTGAATCGTAGCGACTTAAAATTTTACTCCGAAAGCAATCTGATGCACGAGTGTCCACAATTAAAACTGGTTCGTGAAAAGATTACTGTTTAGAATGGTAACATTTCGAACATGACTTCACAAAATTTCGAAACAAAATTGCTTAAATTGTTCTAACATGTCTTCGAAAGTTACTCCGAATTGTGCTCAAATGTGTTCTCGAGTTCGAAGGTGGTTCTAAGATCGGATATTGGTTAGAAAATGGACTATTTCTAAATGGTTTGGATCAATTCTAAGTGCCTTCAGTTGCTCAAATTGTTACGAAAATTACTCCGAAACGTGCTCAAATTCGGTTTCGAATCTAGAATTGGTTTTGCGATGAAATATATTCTCTTCCGAATGGTTAGGATATCTTTTCGAAGAAAAATGGACTCATTTTAGGAAAAACGCAAACAAAATATGAGTGAAATAGGAAATGACCTTGCATCCACTATGTATCTCCTTCTTCTAGAACAAGGGTGTCCAACCTTTTTGTTTCCCTGGGCCACATTGGAAGAAGACACGGTGTTTTGGGCCACAAGTATATTACCATATTACCATAGCTGACGAGCGAAAAAAAAACGTACAGAACATTCCTCAGAAAAATGGACATGCTTTACTAACTTTAAATATTTTCGGGCCGCATTGATACTTGCCTTGGGCCGCATGCGGCCCGCGGGCCGCGGGTTGGACAGCCTTGTTCTAGAATCTAGAAGGATATTTGTGCATGATTTCGTTTTTCAATTGGAGAAAAGACACAAGAAATTATCGAGCTGAATCTCAAAGAAGGATAAGGAAGCTCCTTGATCAACCGAAGCAAAAAAGAAGACAATACCTGAACATGGACCAGACTTTAGGAGCTAGGATATAAAGAGTTCATCTAAACCTGGGAAATAGCACCTTCATCGTAATTTTAACGTTAGAGGAGTTTCCGTGTCAATCCAACTCTAGGCATCACCACATTTACTCGACAACGCTGTAAGATGAGGTATCCAGCAACCCCATTTTGTTGAACCGAAACTTCTCTCTCCACCATGCCCTACACTGCACGTACAATCGTCCACGACACACACACAGAAAATTTATTCTACGACTAGACACACAAATAACGCTTTGATCCGTTTAACTTTTCGCCATTCGTCCGTGACATTCGACATTTTTGTTCCACACTCGCCGATAATTTCTTGTTGCAGCATTTTATCTGCAATAGGGATAAAGACTCAGCAGCTCAGTTCCCATTGTGTGTACGTCCTTTTTCTACAAAATAACCTTCTAACAAGTTCACACAACAATCGAAATCCGTTTATCTTTGAAGTCTGATACTGGAGAGTACGAGTATGCACCCTACACGTCACGTCCCATCTCCTAAGCTATTTATCTGCATATGCATGGTTGAGAATTGAGGGTGCAAAGCTTAAAGTTCGTCTTAAATGTCATTTTCGATGGGAATGGGACACGAATAGAAGTCAAGATGTCATAAAACAAGAAACAAATTACATTTTCTCCTTAGGATAGGTTTATGTTTCCAGGGAATAGGACTGTGAGGGACTACGACTGATAGGGGGTAAGAGTCGAGGAGAATTTACGAGCCGTGATAAATTTGATTTCGAAAAAAAAAAATGGAGAGAGAGGTATACTATCGGGGTGGTGGCTGACGATAGCATTGGAACCTAGATAAATTTTAAGGGATGCAAGGATTTGACAGGAAGTTAAAGTGGGTTTCAGTTTTTCATTAGACTACCGGCTGTTGTTGTTGTTACTATTTTTCGGTGCCTCAGCAGCCAACTGAGATGGTAAAAGTGAAAAATTGAAGGTTAAGTGGAAAATGAATGGTTAGATCGATAATGCGGCATTGAACTCGGTGCTACGGCACATAGACCGAACCAAACCGTATACCGAGTATTTTTACATTCACAATGGATTCTCTTGGTTTTATTGTCGTGTCGTTGCGATTGGTTTGGTTGATGATGGTAGTGGAGCGTGCGGCAGCATTAGCTTACCGATTGAATTTCTTTTTGGTATTTGAATGCTTTGCCTCTTTATTGGCGATGAATTTATTTTTATTCCGTGTTATTGGTGTTCCTGGTTGGAATGGTAGGGTAGGGAATGAGGACACTTTATGTAGTCCTATGGATTTTTATTACCCGATTATGGGTTCGCTTTTGGATTGTTTGGGTATCGCACTGTAGATTGGGGTTTGAGGGTTTAGTCTTGGTAAACAAATTTCTGATATAAAAATACACATGAGGTTTTATTAATCAGCGCCATCTACGTGGTTAAGAACAAAAAGACATAAAAAGCGAGGTGAATAAACTGAGCTTAGATAAACAGGATGATTAGAAATTCTTCTGCTCTATGAATGCGTCAACGTCTTGGAGTTTAGTTGCCAAAACCTAGGCATGTTCTAGAAACTCAGCGCCATCTGTCTGCATTATCACAGCGAGAATAAAAAGTCGCCAGCTAGACTTGCTGAATATGGTTCTGTCAAGCTATGTTGTTGGTTTGCGAAATGTGAAATGAGACAACTCTTATAGACAAACTGTGGTATGCTCAGCATTTCAATATCAGCGTCCAAGCCACTTTCCACAAAACTTCTACTCAAACTCATGTGGCAAACCTTGTCTCGACTGAAAACTTGGACTGTGACTTGGAGGCAGTTGCCTGTACGACAACGAAAACATTCTCTAAATAAAATCAAACTGAACCTCTTTACCTTTCTTGAAAATCGGATTGGTAATGAATTTCCAAAATTATGTTAACGTTCGAAAGGAACAAAAATGCTGGCTGGTATCCCACAATGGTCCAACGACAGCCATCAGACCTTCAATTGGTTTAATTGCGGTGAGCTAGCCTTAAGTTATCAAAAATGTCATTCCTAGCTCCAACCTATCAGTCCTATTGTGTATGCCCAGTCTAGCATGTCAAGCTTAAACGTCATGAGGCTTAAACGAAGTGGCATAGTGGACCACACTCCTCAAAGCGAATGCCGCCCTTCCGACATGTAGGTCCCAGTTTGTTTGGTCCCCGTCAATGTACGAGCGTATTTTGACCTGCAAATCCGCGCGGAGAGTTTAGCTTGGGGAGACTTGACCGTGATGCGAACTTCGTCCTTAGGTACCGGTCCTAAGAAGTCAATGTAGAGGCGTTGAAAAAGTCACTCGGTTATGGACTGCTGTCTCATCGGCGGCCAAGATTTCACATTTCACATTTGCATTTTCCTCTGGAGAGTCTTGCTCTGCTTTCAGAAGGCCATCCCACAACTTTTCAAGTACTCACAGCTTCCATGCCCTGACTTCTTGTAGTTCGTTGCCTGTCCGTACGTTAGTTCGTTTGACAAACCCAACCGAACACAAGTGTCTGTCTTAGTTCAATGCAAAAAGATCGACTTAGGATATTTACTGCAGCCCTTCGAAAGACTTATTGAGCCTTATGCTTAATACAATGTACACGATCAGGCTCATAAGACCAAATCTCCATCCAGGAGACATTTGATGGCCTCCCGAGCAGAATTAAGAGACCTGTCGCTTAAACAAAACCCACAGATAAACCGTAGTCATATTTCTTGACAAACAAAACAATAAAATAAGTCTATTCTCTAACCGATTAGATAAAAATTATCACAATAGATGTCGCTTTCACAGATCATAAGTCCACAGATCATAAGTCCAATGGGTTCAGCTATCTGCTAATGAACTAAATGAGTATAAACTAGAACCCTTAGATCAGTGAAAATGACATAAACTCAAACAAACAAATAAGATTCAAAGAATCCCTCCCGTTTATGAGCCCATAACCTTTAAAGAAGTTCATAAATAATGGCCCCAAGATAATCATCTCAATGTAAAGACGCAAAATTAATTGAAATTTTGTGAAAATAAATTATCCCTGCCAGCTACAACAGTTTCTTAATCAACCCTCTTATCAGAGACTACCCTTTCGACACAAAGGTCACATACGAACATGCCTGCCTCTGCAAAGTACTCTCCCACAAGTAATTAACCTCAAGGCAGCAATTAATCCCACTCTCTACACACACCGTCTCTTTCTTAAGTCAACAAGGATAGTAGATTCATTCTCTGGGATAGTCCCAATCCCAAACCCCCCATAAACCTTTGATTTCGACGACTTCCTCCTCTTTAAGTTAATTTGACCGCAATAACTGTTACTGAATGTGAATGTGTGTTACCCAAATGATAATGTAAATTTACAACCCACCCTTCCGTTCACTACACACACACACAAACACCAACCTGCCTCCTCTCCTCTGGAATGCATGTCAGTAGAAATTTACGATAATTTCTCTTAGATTTGACAGGCTGTGCTCATATACAACTTGAAGATGGCTCCAAATGGAAAACCCCAAAAAAAAAAAAATCCAAAAGCCGGTAGGACATCTGTGCTCCTTTGGGGAGTAAGGGTGCATAAAAGAAAAAAAAGAAAAAACTTCAGATAAACAAAATTCATATTTCATCCCCACAAAAAAAAAAATTGTATAAAGACACCCAGACAGCCAGTCAACGAACACACCCCGCCCATACCGTTAAATTCAAATTCAAAGCATGTTTCGGTCGTAAATTTTTATGAATTTAATTTCCATTGATCAGTGGCCGCCGTCATGGGTTTGGATTTCGGATTTAGATTCTTATTTTGGTTTAAACGGAATCGGATGTGTGACGGAGGCAATATCATGGCGAGTTGACAAACAGCCCCTGCTTGCCCTGGATTGAAGTGGGGGGAAAGGAGGCGTTTGGATTTAGTTTAACTATTTCAAAGGTTATTGGGACGATGTTGTTGTTTACATATTTTTTATGTGGAAGGCTTAGTTTTGATGGACTTTGACGTCGAAGGTTCATTATAAATCTAGAGTTTGGTAATGATTTTGGATTTTTTTTTTTTTGGGACTGTTTGAAGGGTGGTAGTTGGGGGTGTGAGCTTACGCAAACTTTGTGAACGTGATTGAAGTTTTGATAAAGAAATTTTGTTTAACTTATAGTTTGAAGGCTTCAGTGAGTTCAAATAAATTGAATGGTGCTTATTGGGGGATGAAAAGAACAGCAGTGCAACAGAGGAGCAGAGTCAAGTGAAATGTCTTTAAACTAGAAGACAATTGGTACAAGACTCAGCTTAAGTAATTCATAAGAACCACATTGAGACTCGGCCCTATGGAAACTAGTTCCGATTTTAGGTCCAATGACACAGCTTACACGCCACCAACTTCTAAAAGCTGGCCCACTCTAATCGTTTTAGTATGACCGTCAAGGCGTCAACCATCGAAAGAGCACTTAGAATTTTCGAGTGAAAAGTTCTACGTTGAAATTATGGTCCCTCGCCTCCGTAGACGTTTCATTGAGAAAAATATTTAACCACGAACTATATGAGCTCTACAGCGACACCGACTTGGGTAAAAAGATTCGTGTAAAACGATTATAATGGCTAGGTCATGTTGAGCGAATAAGCACCAATACTCCAGCCTGAAGAATTTTTGACTCCACCGCTGACGGACTATGCAAAAGAGGACGACCTTACTTGACTAAATTAGCGTACGCAACAGAAGACAGCTGGCCTAAGGACCGTGTTGGCTGGAGAGTGTTGTTGGTTGAGGCCCTGGTTCACCCTGAATCATAAATAAGTAACCTCCTCAACCATCATAAGGTTGATCTCCATCAAGACCACTTAAGCTTTATTAAAGAACTTTAACCGGAAAGGAGCTAAAACATGCACTTCTTTAAGTAGCTCACATTTCAAGAAGCCAGTCCTAAAAGGCGAAGGAATATGCAGAATGTGTAATAACTTGTAACAGACCTGGAGAGCTAGCTTAGGACGACTCCCCTGGGGACCTATCAAACTGACTCAAGACAGAAAACATGATCCAAAGAAGAGCCCACAAGATCTAAACGCACAGCGATGAGGAATGATAAATCTCTTGCCACTGAACCTTCGCTGGAACAATTGAACAGTGAAACCGCTTTCAGGCTAATGGAAGTGCGTGCCTTCCAGTAGGCCAGGTTAGGTTAGAGAGGTAGTCAGCATATACTACCGACGCACTTAGATCAGTAACGGATCCATTGTGATACCTCAGGGTCTAGGAGGACCACCGCCACCTATTCGTTGAACCAATGGGAGCTTTGGATAAAGCCCACTACGTTTTTGGCATCTTATCGCACTAGATCGTCAAGATTATCAAAAAATAAGGCACCGTGATGGTTCCGTCTTTAAAGAGGGAGCACTGGACAGATACAGAGGAGATTGTTGCTTCTTCGTCCCTGCAGCTTGTGTAGATTTCATTTATGGGGAAGTAGCTCTTGGTAGTTACATCTTTGATGAGCTTCGTTAGCAGTGGTTGACATCACAGGACACCCATGTGGTGGTGACTAAAGACAGCAGCGCGTAACACCTGAGACAGCAACTTAAAAAAGTCTAAAAGGCTACAGACAGAAGTCAACTACCAGGGGCATGGATGTAGGACAAATTGGAGGGAGTTTTGCAGCTCGTCCATCAACTGGCCCACACAAACTGAGGGAACCACTGGTTTTCTTGTGAAGTCATCTAAAATACGCCTTGACTAGAGCAGAAAGAACAAAACTTGTTATACAGTGTCTCATTAAAGTTGACGGAAAAGTACGTACGGATCCAACATTCCCGGCTGGATTTATGGATGTTATTACCACCGAGATCTCTGGTGAATACTTCCATTTTGTCTATAATGCCAAGGGACGCTACACCATCCACTGCGTCTCGCCCGAGGAAACTAAGTACAAGTTGTGCAAAGTTCGCAGTTGGGTACCAAGGGAGTTCAATGCCTTATAACATACGACGGCAAGACCATTCGCTTCCCTGCTACCGTCCAAGTTGACATTGCTACCGACAGAGTTACCGACTACATTAAATTTGATTCAAGCAACTTGTGCATGATTACCGGAGGTAGGAATTTGGATCGTGTTGGTACCATCGTTAACCGAGGAAGACATCCAGGCTCCTTCGACATTGTTCACGTCAAAGACATACAGGACCATGTGTTCGCTACAAGATTGTCAACCGTTTTCATCATCGGCAAGGGTAACAAGCAATTCATTTCGCTGTCAAAGGGCAAGGGTGTTAAATTGAGCATTTTCGAAGAGCGCCAAAAGAGGTTCGTAGCTCATGAAGTTTTCATAAAAAAAGATTAAACGTTTGTATTTTACAAAATGTAACAATTTTCTCAAACTTATTGTAAACATCTGTGAACTTGTCTGTGTTAGTTTTACACTAGAAATGATTCATGACAATTTTACGTACAGATAAAAGGTTTCAGTACCCAAAAAGTTCCATCCCGAAATCTACAGTTACTTTATATTTGCTACTCACTTCACTAGATAAAAACACACAAATCAAAAACGAACCGAAAGTAGCAAGTCTATCATATCAAACGAACGTGATTCCAGTCTGCTCAAATTCATAAGGACGAAAATATTACCACAATTGGCAGAAAATTGCCGTAAAAATTGCAATTTTCTTACTCCACAACAATGAATTCCTCCCAAAGCGTTTAACACATCCCCAAGTTGCAAATTAATTCCCATCCAACGAGTGACAAAAGCCTATAAATTAAAAGTCCTTAAGGGCAGAGTTCCTGTGAAAAGAAACCTTGAGGAAGCAAGAGTTAAAGAGCGTTTAAACAGCCCCTTCATATGAGCAATCATCCGTTTCACTTGAAACATTATACCTGCAACATTCATAAATTCCCCAAAGTCGCGAAAGACATGCTACCTACATATACTTGTACTCCGTAGCCCTGATCCACAGGAAGTTAAAAAGGACTCGAGTCAATTCGTACACCACCGAAAGGAAAACAACAAAAAAGGGGTTTATATGGAAATCAAATGTAAGGCAATCAAATGAAATGAAGAAACACAACAGGGAAGGAGAAAAGGACACCACACCACCGTGAAACGTCTTCCCTTGAACCTGATTTGACTTAAGCAAGTGTGTCTGTGTCTACACGATTGTAGCAGCCACTTGAGTAAGCACTTTCTTGCCCTCACTTGATGGCCGCCCACTCACGCGATGGTACATCCTCATCGTTGTCGTATTATCGTCGTATACTTGTTTTTATGCATCGTCCTTGCTGTAGGGAAACCCAACAACATTCAAGTAGAAAGTTCCTTGAATTGGCCTCAGGATATAAAAAACAATTCACTTTGGCTTGGCCTTCTATCGTGTTTCCCGATTTGACTGCCTATCCTTTCGATGTACATTTTTTTTATGCAAAAAGGAAATCAGCCAGGATACGCTCGCTTCCTCTCTCTCTGTGAGAGTGATTATTATTCACCACACCAGTGAGTAACTGACAGAGAAATACAAGATTTTATTATGCGCTCCATGATACCACGTGCAGGTAAACAATTTAAGGATTTCCATTCTCGTGATGATGATGATGCACAGGGCGCCTGTGCAAGGATGCTTTAATGTGAAATCCATACTTTTTGCAGAATTCCTTTTGCACTGACGTTCGTCATAGAGTAGATGGCGGCGCTCTCTTTTGTTTCCTGAGATTGTCTCCCTGGTTGAAGAAGCACGGAATGCGTAAGACAGTGTTGCCATGTAATATGAAAAGGATCGAGGAAAGGATTTCTTAAATGGAATGGAAAAGCAGTCAATTAAGAGCTTTGCCTGCTTAAGGAAGTCTACCAATGAAACAAAAGTTAAAAAGATTCACGATGGATGTCTGTTTGATGTGCTATCTATCCCGAACTTGCATTCAGATTATTGTCAAAACTTAGTTTAAGAATGGCGATGGACGTACAATAGTTCTCCACTCAAACCAATTGCTTAGAGAGTCATATGCAGGGCTGGAGCTGCAGCTGAAAGGATGTATGTTTGAAACAACTAGCCTAGTTCAGCCCACAGTTGATAACAAGATTTCTAAAGACTAGCAGACGAACTGAAGGTAAGGATTGTGTACTTTAAAAGATTTTGCAGTCAAAGTTGTTGAAGACTTTTGAGCACTTAAGGCGGAAATAAACGTTTCAGTATGAGGTTGATCCTGTGGAAGCCTTATTTTTATTTGATTTTACAAAGTCTCCCAGTATAAAGCAGACAACATCACTGGACTGGTATCTGGTTTGGTACATTGGCGAATCAAAACTGCAGCAGTTAGTCCTGATGTCTTTGCCCCAATGTGTCAGGCTCAATCTTAGCATCAAAGGTACTGGCTAAGTGCCACTTTAGAGGCTTTTGCTTGACACAGCAAAGCCAGGCTTTGGTGGATGCCTGAACATCGAAGTATTGCCGAATGAGCCGATCGTAAGTGTGATAAATATCAAGGAAACTGGTGGGAAAGTCTCCGGCTACAATTGCTTATGATATCATCCTAGCAAGCCAAACTTGTTTACAGAGACGGAGTGACGACTCTGGAACAGAGTTTTATTTGGATCAGATGGCGGATTTGAGAAAGATCCACTGAAAGAATAACGTGTATCGGCACAAGAGGGGTCATACAATCATGTACTAGTACATCGATCGCATCCATTGCATCCTTACTTACTTAAGGTAACGCTACAGTCCAGGGTAGACTTGGGCCTCAACCAACAAGCGTCTTCATCCGGCTCAATCTTTAACTAGCTGTCTCCAGTTTCGCGTGCGTTACCTAAGTCGCGGTCTTCCTCCACTGCGCCGTCCCTCAAGCGTGAATTCTAGGCCGGAGCATTGGTGTCCATCCGCTCTACATGACCCAGCCACCTATGCAGACAGCCAAGAGCAACCTCATCCACTTTTGACAAAGTCCATGCTTCTGCGCGGTAGAGCAGGACTTGGATAATTAAGGTCGATAAACACAATAAGACTTGAAGAATGTGGGTGCTGGACTTCCAACACATACAGTCATAGCAAGGTTCTAAGTCATTAACAGTACTAACTACACTGATAATGGAGTTGATGCGTTTATTTGCTCACACGAATTAGGTATACCTATCCAGGTTCATTCCCCTGCTCAACTCAGCTAGGACATTTCAGACAAGCATCTTAGAAAATCTTTAGGGTTACCGGGCGATCAGTATTAATCGGGTCTTAAAGGAAAACTAACGTACTTCACGGACAGCCAAATTGCCATCAAAGCTGATAGAACAGCGAAGGACAGAACTTGCTTGGTCGACCCTGAAATGGGGCAATAAAAAAGCAGATGCTGGGTATGACAAAGACGATAAAGACCAGTTGTCAATGCTTAAACATTATACGTATGTACAGTGCTCTAAAAGGGCTAAGATATAATCATTTTATATGAGCAGAAAACCTTTGATCTTTACCTTACAGTGTTTCTCTTCGGACAGCGCCCTCTATTGAAAATATCGTGTGTTAAAAAGGTTCGTGGACTCGTTTAACTTTGCATCTGCGTCACGACATTGTATGTATTTACTTGAAGAACATTCACTTCTTTAGCTCATTGCTTCCTTTACATTACCTAACAACAAAGCTGTTCTCCATTCGTTCAAGCCTCCTACCAAAATCCTAGAACATCCCATCTTTAGAGAGTTAATTTCCATCCACCCATTACCACATCCTTAGTCCCTCCCAAAACAACTGCCACCTTGCATTGACTGAAACGGTAAACAACTATGCCAAAGAGAAAAATATTCTCAACATCAATACAAAGCACATGCTACAACGTCGCCTTGTCTTCTCTTCCATTAAAATAGACTAGCTAGCTTCCTACTATGTACTTCGCTGGCATTATCCATACTTTGTCTGTGCTGCTGTCATTCACACAAAGATGATATTTTTTCCTCACAACAACAACAACAACAACAAAACAAAAATCATAATAATAAAGTGAAACGACGAGGAAACTACTTAATCAAGGACATTTTATCACGGAAATGGATCTGCCGTGTACCCCTCCCCCCATCTCCAAAGACACACAATGTGTGCACACTCCGCACTTGAACGGTGAGGGCAATGAGTAAGGGGTGAGATTGTAATTTGTGTTAATTATTACGCGAGAACAAGAAAACGTCGAGGGGACAATAAAAATAAAAATAAAAAACGGTAAACTACAGAAGGAACAACAAAACCAACACTTACCTGGATTGTTTCCTGGGCGGAATACTTGCGATTGTAATCGACGTTATTTGGCATTGTGACGAGGACGACGACGACGACGACGACGTCCTGATGGTTGAGGAATGTGATTGTATCGCGCGTAGATAAATCCGTGATAAATGATGATAAGCAACTCAATTGAGTGGATATTATTCAAAGGAGTGATGATGAAGGACGTGCTTTATGATGTGTTTAGGGCGAAGTATTGTCACATGATGTCGATAGGATGTGGAACGTGTAATCCTCTCTCAGGGCAGCCGACATGATTCATTGGGATTTTGTTTTTTTTTTTGTGTCACACTGCAATGAAAAGAAGAAAAACAAAAAATTACAGTTTGAATAGGTGCATGATGCGGGGAGAGAAAGGATATCTGTTTGTGGGTGTCTATGCACCAATCAGCTTACAACAGATGGAGAGAGGGCAGAACATGCTATTTACCGGGAATGGTGACAAGGGATGATACCAAAGGTTGAACAGAAATTGTACACCCCGGCCGGTGGGGAGAATTACAACAGCCACGGTGCCGGCATTCTGTTATCCGATGAGCAGTGGGGTTGCACAAACGTGAAGAGGTAAGGATTGTGAAATTAAAAATGAAGAAATCGTCGATTGAAGAGGTGAAACTTTGAAAGTCTTAAGTGACCGATATAAACAGTCAGATCCAATTGCTTCCATCCAACCGCTGATTTAGTCTAAGAAACAAAGAAGTCGGTAGAAGGATAGACAGTGATCTGATAAGGCAAAGCCAATAATGCTAGCTCTTCTTTCCGATGATGATTGATGTACTGGCTCAACAGCCAACCCTTCAAGGATGATTTTTGCGAGTATTATCATAGAAATTTACGGTAAGTCAGCATGCATAATTCGTCAACAACCTGATTGGACTCTATCATTGTGGTTAAAGGGCAGCAAAGTCCACATTCGATACAATTTTAACACTCCGGCAGATCCTGGAGAAATTCCAAGAAGTCCAAATCCATACACACCGTCTATTTATCGATTTTTAAGCCGGCCTATGACAGCATCTATACTCGTCCAAACTCGTCCGTTTGTGCAGGATGACGATGGAGAATGCTCGCTGCTCCATCAATGCTCCTCGCTTCGTTTCATACTTGAACGAATAGTCCGAAACGCTGCAGCCAACACAAGCGGCACAATCTTTCAAAAGTCTACGCTACTACTCGTGTACGCTAACGATATTGATATCATCGGCAGAATTCAGCGAGCGAGCGGCCAAAATGGGATTAGCGATCAACGAGGGCAAAACTAAGTATTTTCTGTCATCAAGAGACGAACCGGACAGAACGTAACTATTGGCAGCTATAACTTCGAGGTTATAAGGTACCTTGTCTACCAATCGCTGTTTCTTTGGGTTGATAGGACAATTGAGTAGTAAGGCCCTATCCCGAAGAACTAAGGAAACCCTATGCAAGACCTTAATCATCTCGGTCCTGCTCTATGCCGCTGAAGCATGGACTTTATCAAAGGCATATGAAGATACCCTTGGTCGCTTCGAACGAAAAATCGTCGTTATATATTCGGTACCGCTTGCGTTGACGGACTCTGGAGAAGGAGATTCAAGGACGAATTATACAAGCTATAGTGCGACATCGGATTGGTCAATATTCTACACTTTGGTCGTTCAAAATGGCTAGGACATGTACAGCAAATGAACGCAAACGCTGCGGCCCGAAAAGTCTTCGAATTCAACCCGGAGGGACAACGCAGTAGGAGAAGACCTTGCCTCTTGGCGCGCACAAATAAAAGGACCCCTAAACCAACTTGGAGTGCGTAACTGGAGGCGGTAAGCTCAGGACCGGGCTAACTGGAGAGGCTTGATGGTTGAACCCAGGTTCATACGGAACTGGAGCATCGAAGATGCTATACAAGATTAAAGGAACTCAATAAGGTTGTATAAGGACTGCCATTCAAGTTTCAGCGAATAAACGCTTTGATAAGCTTTACCGGGTATTGGTTCCGCTGATGTTGGATATGATAAAGACGATAAAGACTCAACAAAGTAAACCAGTTCTCAATGCTATACTCAGAGGTATACACAGGCGGAGATATAACCATTCATTACGAGCAGAAGACCTTCAATCTTTGCTTTATAATTTTTTCATTCTGACAGTGCCATCTATTGAAACTATCATGTGTTGAGATGGTTCGTGGACTCGGTAAACCTCTGTATCCAGGTACGTTATGACATGTAGTTACAAATTGCTTGCTTGGAAGCCCCAACGGATTTATACCTCTCTATTTTGCAACTTTTTGCTTGTTTTCATATCCTTCTGCAGCTTGTGGGGAAATTCCCATATCCTATAGCACTCAGACTCGTTTTCCATTGCACTTATAGGCAGAAACTCATTTTCAGTGTAGTGGTTGAAGAAACTAAGATTTGTGGCTTTTGCTGTTCCCCAGACAGTACTCGAACTTGCACAAGTCAAGTCACAAGCGAACACACTATCCACTACACCTTCCACACCTTAATCCATGCTCTTAGCAGCGTGTGAAAACATTAAGTCATGTCTTACTTTTGCTTGGGAATCTTAGAACTGTGGATTGTTCAGCAAACCCATTTGTAACTTCAGCGGATCCATATCTCGGCTGGCAACGCCAATTTTCTTGGGCAGATTTAGAAAGTTATACGGTTGAGTTTAACTACACTATTCTCCTTGGAACTGGAGCAAATAGTTACGAAACTAGACCTTCTTTGCCCTCGCTTGAAGTAAGTCATTTGGACAAAAGTCAGACTGTAAGAAGCATTAGTACTTCACCAGAAAAGATCTCGGACTTACCACATTCAACAAGTTTGCTTATAACGGTTTTTCGAAAGATATTGGTATATTTCAATCTTTTTAAGCTACCATTGTCGGCCTTAGCCTCAATCCAAAAACATATTCGCTAAATTTCTTTAGACTTTGATCTACAGAACTAGAATGGAGAAGGAATGCTTCTCCAAGGTGCCTTTTCATATAACGTGCTCCAGCGATAAGCTGCTCAATTAAACAGTGTTTGGTACCCACAATGTTTGAACGTGCCACTGCCACATCAATTTAGAGAAACTAAAACCCTCATTATCCACAAAAGCCATCTTAAAAATGACGTCAAGAGTACTTGTACCCTTTTAAAGTGCAAATTCGAAAAAAGTGCATTCACTGTTTGAAACCGCAAAATGGGTCAAAAAACTTAACGAAAGTGGTTGCTCCCATCTCATTTGTTTTTGAAATTTTATTTCTCTCGTGCCACTTTCAAATATCGACCCACTGTGCATGCCACCACCCCATATACCCACTTGGCACACACACCAAGCGCAAATGTTGTCAGTTGTTCTCAACGAAGAAGTGTAAAAGAAAAGAACAAACCACCGTTTTAGAGTACAAGAATTCGTATTCTTATCACAAAAAAAAAAAAGCACCCCGATCCCAATCCGGGTCTCCCACCTCCTCTTCAGCTGGCATCATCCCTTCAGCCCGATTGCATTTCCTTTTTGTTTATTCTATTACTGTTGTTGTTTCTGCTCTACGAAAAACTTTCATCCTGATTGTGTGTTCAGAGAGTGAAGCTCTTAACTTTCACCATACGCAGGCGGTACCAGGGTATGCCTTACGCCTTTTGGTAATTTCGAAAATTCCATCGCCTCCCTTATGCGAGACTGTGACGAAGCTGGTTTATTCAGCATTAGAACGTAAACGGACCAAGAAGCGCACGAAACGAACAAGGAAAAGACGAACAACAAAAAAACGAAAAAAGTCATTCAGAAAATCTACGTGCCTAGACTAAATTTATTGCCTCACCCCAGGGACGGCACAGCAGCAGGAGAAACTCAGGAGGGATGAGATAGATTTGAACTTTCCTTTAGTTATAGATTTGAAATCGTCCTCCTCCCTCCACTAACCCAGTCCACGAGATAAACTCCCATTCGGTAACAAAGACCGATAATTAGGAAAAAAAAAAAAAGAGACAACATTCTATCTGTCTGTCCGATGATGGCGATGATTCCACTGCTCCACTGGCGCTGCTGCTCCAGTTATCAGTCATTTATCCCGGGATTAGCTGAATGTGACGGCACCGGGGGGTGAGCGAACGTGACTTTTTTGCCACAGCAAAACGAGGACAATTTAGGATGATACCTTGACGTGTACATCGGAGCTTAATTGTTTCGTAACACGTGCACGCCATGCGGATGAACACTATTGTGGGGCGTCAGGATATTATGCCTCCTTGTGGCAGATAATGTGTGGCAATATGACCAATTTAGTTGGGATAAGATGGGACAAGATAATGTCAATGGCCTTTGAGTGTTGAACCAGAGACAAAATGAGGGAATTCTTGTGCGCCACATTTTTCCAATGTTAAGAGAATACGGTTAGGGGATGTTTTTTTTTCCTTTTTTTAACCCGTTTCCCAATTAATAAACAAGGGATTACACACGGTTTTCGGAAGGAGACAAAGCGATAATCGTAAAACTTACAACTCATCAAACTAAATGGGTACAGATAATTCATCAGACAGACTCTATCGAGGGAAAGAATCTTTGTTGACGACCTTGTCAATGATGAATGAAGGTCCATAAAGTAGGTTCGCACCCTTGCATTGAGTAGTGAGATGAGAAATGGGATCAAGTGGACTGAATGATTGTTAATCGTGGATTTAGGAAGATAAAAGGGATTTTAAGTCAAAGACGGTAAGCACACAGGGCTGTGAAACTTGTAACTGACGTATCCAACTGAGGCATGCCAGTTGAAATTTCCTTGCTCTCACTTTGATAAAGAAAGTTCATTCGACAACAGAGATCATTGGAGTCTCGTTGTGACCTAATAACATTAACGGGGTAACATTAGGAAGACCTGCCTCAGCCAACAATTGACCCCATCTAACCAAAAGAGTTCCATGACATTCCTAGAACTAACCTCAGTTACCAGGAAATATCAACCGCTTTAGAATCATTGAGAATCATTTCGGTGATGGAATAAATGAGCTTTGAGATCAAAAGCTGGATTGTCATGGTACATATCCACTGCTACCATAAACAACTGTTTAGAGGTAATATTAAGATCCATAGGTTTACAATAACTGGTGGTAAACCAGTCTTCTTTGTCAACAATGTTGACAACTTGATTCTTCTCAAGATTATCATCAAAGGTAGTCAAAGTTTCTGCGGTTTTCACAAAATCGAACGTACTTCAACATTTTTTAGTTGATTTCATCAACTTAAGGCTGAGGTACCTAATGTCGTCAAGATCTGTCTGCTCAAGAATTTACCACTTTTAGCAATCTTGTCAGAAAAAGACTGAATGCCTTGAAATCCGAAGACGCACAAGGGCTTTGTTGGATCACTTATCCTGAAGCTAACGTAGGCTTATACCAAGTTGCAGAGGTGGTGGCACTAGCCACATGCACCCTTCATAAATCCAATGAACTATTGCAACACATCAAACCTAAAAGTCATGAACAGGTGCACATTTGGGTTACACAGACTCAGAGGCTTGTGCATTAAAATGCTGAACATTCTAACTAAGATTCGAATACCAGCAAAATCGGCAAAAAGTTGTTCAAAGGCACGACATCCTCGAAGGCTGACCAACCCCTGTAATTGCCTGCAGAAGCTGCTGAAACAAGAATAAAGAATAAACTTTTGTTAGAATCAAAGCCACACTTGAAGAGCAACGCAAAGCACCTTCTTTTGTCTGGCTTTACTCCAAACTAAGCAACCAATCATGGACTGCTACTACGATGAATGTGTACAATTTATGACAAAGCTTCAGGAAACAAAGAAACAGTAAGCTAAGCTTTTACGCAGAAGATAGACTTAAACAGGACATCAACACAGGAGCCTCTAAAAACCAAAGGCTTTGAGGAAATCAGAATGCCTTACCTGACTTTTTAAAGAAAAAACAAACTTCTTACTTGGGACCAATTTTCTCAAGTCACTCTTCCAAGTAGAGGTCGCCAATGCTCCGAATTTCACCAAGGAAGACAACATTGACCTCGGAATAAACAACGATCATATCAAAGCTAGTAAACTCCTACAAGCGGCTTCTCAATGAGTTTTCGGAAGTTACCAAGATCTTTCTCCCTTTGTTTAGTACCAGGACACATGGATATCATGAGTCGTTAAGACACAGACCTGTACCATATACAAGAACATCGACAACGATGATGATGACTTGCGTCTGCTGACAAACTGTTGTTAGACGGTACCTGCGTCTCTTCAAAAGGACCTTGACGCCAATAAAATACGGGGCAAAATGAGTTGCAGTCATGAGTCTTTCTAAAAAAGTCCAGCTAGGAAACTAAAACTAGAAACTTAATCCTGCTTAAGGAAGAGCAGTTTCATTTCAGACTGATAGTCAACAAGTCAAATTAACGTCTCACCCATCACTAGTTTACCGCCTAGTTTAACGCGGTGAATAAGCCCCAACACAATAGGTGCCCGAGTCCCTTAGATACAGTCTAATCTTCGTAGACTCTAATGGAGATTATACGAAGATAGGCTCTATAATGACCTTTCCAGTCCTGCTTATGGCACCAAATTTGGAAAATAAGCAGGAAGACTGTGTCTACTTGCTCTGAGGGAAGAATTATCCTGCGAAAAGTTGGATTTATGCTCGAGAAGAGCGTAGAAAATGTGGATATAGACTTTTAAGACCTATTTGAGATTAAAACACCTAAACTCTGCTACACCAGACACCGGACCCAGCTGAAAGCAACGTTATCAGAATCGATGGTGATTTAAGGCGGTTTTGTTTTAAACTAAGGCTATTTACAGGTCTGGAGTTCAATAAGCGAGTAATCTTCGACCAATTACGTCATCACAGAGTCGGCATTGTGTGGTCACTTTTTTCTCGAAGCATAACGATGCTCCCTTTTATTTACCCAAATCAGTCTAAGAGCCAATACTGTCCAAAAAGTGGACGTGTTGGTGCCATAGCACACATAATGACTCATATCGCCACCAAGACAGACCACTCATTGACCCACTCCCTCACTCGTGGATTCTAAGAGAAAATGAACTCCCTAAGCCTTAGTATTGACCACGACCAGAATCCCTTGGGAGTTCACCATCAACTTCTGGACAACATAGACAGTCACTCTGTCCCCCGCCACATAGAACGCTGCAACACAAAGAAATACATATAACCCATGAAGCTTTTTTCCCAATTTGATCCCAAAAAAACAAAAAAAAAATCGAAATCCTTACAGCATCAGGGCGGTAATGAGTTAATTCAATCTGCAATTGCTGCAGCAGCAGCTCTTATTTTCTCCCCTTTCACTCCCTCACTCATCGTTTTTGTTACGTGTTTCGAATTTATTGCATACTTCATTAAGTCCATTAGTCAAACAAACAAAACAGTGAGCCAGGATATTTGGGGAGCGATTCCATTTCAACTTCTTTCTGCTTTTTTTTTTTGTTTGCTCGCAAAGGATACCAGGAAACAGAGCACAAAGAAGAAAGAAAAGTAATAATTGGAAATCAGCATGATTCAACCCTCTCCCAGCTTGGGATTGGGGTAATTCGATTAAACCAAACAAACGTAGGGTTGCTGCACTTTAGTGTCCTTAGTTTCTCAACATCCTTTCGGTTTACATCGAAAACAAATTAAGACACGAGATGACATAACCCGAATGACACATCCAAACCCACTTAGACTTGTCAGTGAGAGAGTGTAAACAAAGGGGCCAAACACATTCCATCATCATTATGATAATAACATTGTCTAATGGTCTTCAAAACAAGGACAAGATATCCTAGATGGATGCTATTTAAACACCCCCCACACAAACACACACACACACACAAAGAGACAACAACAACCGATAGAGAGATTACATTGACACCATCAACATCAACATCAACAAAAACGACCGCCTCCCAAAGCAAATGAATGAGATAATCATTCGGGATGGTCCTTGGTCCTTGTTTGTACCACCCACTGGTACACTCGATTCGAAGATAAAAATTAGTCACATCATGTTGGTACATTGGATCATATTTCGATTGTCACAGGATTACAAGTGTCATCATGGAAACCATATATTATCCGAACACATACCATGTACTCAGCTGCATATCCAAACAATTAACAGTCGCAGGACAATGCACCGTTCCATCCTTGTTGGCGCCATAAGCCCATAAATCATGGAATCACAACAGACGTCAATGGGAGGGTATAGGCACTTTCAACTTTTCAATTTACTCGATTATTTGCACTTGCACTGTCATCCCGCTCACACCAATGCACACACACACACACATGCGAAGGCACCGCAGTTATTTAAATTGGCCAAGTCCTTGTCAAGGACCGTGGGAAATTTCTACACTTGCATAGACAACAGTCTACACATAATTTCTTCTTCTTCCTGCTTATCTCTCAATCGAACGAGCAAGGATAACAGATTTCACATTTGGAAAGTGGGAAAAAAATTACAACAAAAAATAAATAAAACAGAAATTTGTATCGCGCACCCCCGACACAGATAGAGGAACACAACAACACGAAACCGTTCGCAACGGATACCGAACATAAACTGAGAGCAGCTCGGGCTACCCCTTCGAAACGGGGGTATTTTTTCGACGCACCGAGAGAATTGAAGGTGAATTTACTGTTTTTAGAGAGAGAGAGACGAGAGAGCCCATCAAACTCAGACCAAGAACAAGGACCCAACCCGCCCACAATAGAACGGATCCAAAAAATTTGTCTCTTTTGTGTGAGAAATTGCGGAAAAATCACCCCTCAATGGTGAACTATTTGACACACAAGGGCAAGTGCCTGTCGTTGGTACCGACAACATTCGGATGAAGTACATCGAACAGGATGCGTCTAGATGGGTTTTCCAAAGGGGAATTCCTTCAGTTAAACGGACCTTTGATGTGAATTTCTCGTATGTTGGGAGTAGAGTGTTGTCGAGTGGTAATACTTTTTTAAGTACTCTTTCCAAGTGGCTTCGGTACTATTTGGTCTTAAACATGTTTAGGGCATCTGTCTACAGTGTATTCTGAAAGTGACGGATATCTAAGCTGTGTCTCTCCGTCACTGTCATAATACCTACTTGCAGGCAATCATAGCAAAACCGGTCCAAGTTAATTTAAAGCAACCAAAAGTCAACCTTAAAACTACAAATCAAGAGGCATAGAATAAGCACAAGGCGGATATTGAGTGAAGCTCCAAAGCTATAAAGAAGGTCTTCAAGAGGCTCTAGAGAGGCAAATACCCTAAATCCCTTAAACTTTTAGGCTTAGCTTTGGTCTAGACTCTGTAACAGCAAAATTCAGGAGCAGTGTCCTAGATTTTCCTTCGCGGAAAGCTAGACACAATTACAGCAAATCAAAGGGAAGAAGCGCACGTGAAGAGGAGAAGTAGCTGCGTCTAAACGACCGTACCATAAGGACCAAGGGCTGGAAGCAGGTTTGTTTGTAATGGGTTCATCCTTCTAGGACATGCAAAGATCCTTTGTGTGTCTTGCGAAGAGTGATCTGCTTACCCCAGTGAAGGGTTCGGGTCCAATGGGTTTTGTGGCCGCGCCGTCTTTTCCAGTAAGTCGGCTGTAAAGGATGACCACATTGTTCCTAGCAAGGTCCGAGATTACGTTGCGGGTTTCTAGGACTAGTTTGGATTTAATTACAGGCGAGTGGAGCGCTTTTAGGGCAGCTTGACTGTCTGAGAAGATAAATATGATTTTCCCCATGATGTGTGAGGACTGATTGAGTGCAAAGACCTCAGTTCGAAATATGGACGAAAATTCACCAAGGCTGACTGAGAAGTTCGCACCTGATGATTCTCCAAAAATTCCGGAACCAGTTCCTGTTTTCATTTTGGATCCGTCCATATACCAGACGAGGTCAGAAGGTGATGGTTGGGTTTTGTGGTTCTCCCAGTCCTCTATTGACGGGATAACTTTTGAGAAGTTTTTGTTGAAACAGTATTCGGGTGGCTGAAAGCATGCTAAAGATCGTGTCTTCAGTGTTTCAAGCAGGGATAGGTGTCCTCCTCTGTAAAACCTTGAGCCGAAATTGCTTGAATGAAAGAGTCGATGGATACCTAGTTTGGCTTCCATTCGTATGAAGTTTTGGTAATCCCAAGAGGACAGTTGGAGTTGTGCGAAGGCATCCCGACATGCAGGTTTCGGCTAGGCGTTGGACACGTTCTGATTTCGTAACCGTGGTAATTTCATTAGTTTTTGTCCACCAGACCACGCTTATGTATGAGATCATCAGCCAGACTATCATCTTGGGTTGTACTCCCCAGTTTTTCTCGCAGATTCGACGACAAGCCCATAATGATATGGTTGCTCTGCTGGTAACTCCTTAGATCTGTGGGTTCCAGAACATTTTGCTGTCCAGCATGATTCTCAGATATTTGGCTTCTTCAGAGAATGGGATAGTTTCACCGAATCATGAAGGGCGAGTGAGAAGATTGAGCTTTCTTCTTCCTGTACTTCGGATAGTGCGTATTGTATTGTAGTACGTCCGAAACGGTGCTTTCAAATTTTTCTCTGACAATGATCGCTATAGCATCAGCATAGCCCACAGCCTTTCAGTTCAGTTTTCAGAGACTGAAGTAGACTGTTGACCACCAGAGACCAGAGAAGAGAGCGCCGATATTTTCACATCGTCAATACTCGTTTGTATTATTCTCGAATTCAGCATGAAAATTATCCAGGATTTCGAGCTACGACTATAGAACTCCCAACTATCCTGGAGGTGCAGTCGTTGATATCACGTCTGCACTTCCTTACGCATTTGAATGAAAAGAGTCCCATTCAGCAATTCAGCTTACTATGGCCGAATATAAAAAAAACTCCGCGTTTGGACTGACGTTTTGGTGGATGGTATGTCTTCCAATACGTAAACGCTGGAGTACCCGGGGGATCTATACTATTTCTGCTCCACATCAAGGACCTACTTTTAGCTTTGCCGATGACAGTATCCCTCACGCTCCAACATCCAATCTTCAAGCGTTGGCACATCGAAGGCAAGTATTTGACTTACGCCTACAAAAGCTCCCAAGAGTTCATGAAATGATGCCCAGAATCCTTAGCAAAATGTGACAAGAAAAATGTTGTTAACCTTGTCGGAAACGTTCCCTAGACACTGAACTCGATGTGAGTAGCTTTTGACAGGAAGGTGGCTGTCATTGTCATCCGTAGATGACTTCGTTACGTCTTAAGGACTTTTTTGGTCGATCCACATACCAAACAAGATTTTACGAGCGACCCTATGAAGTGAAAGAATTGCAAAATGCAAAAGAAAGAGACATCCTCGCGTAGAACGGTCGAGAAAAGAGCTAAGTAGCGCTGCAAGAACCTAATAAGTGTTTAAGTACTACCTCACTTGTCCTTGCATTGACAACTCTTAAACTTTCACATTCTATCATACTTCCGCCTACTGAACTCCTGTGTGAGAGTCTGTTAAACCGTACCTACCGGCACCTTGCCAAACATGCACAATACCCTTCATTGTCACAAAACGAAACAAAGTGTTCCGTTAAATAACCCTAAATAGTTTCGAGTCCTTTAACCCCTTCTCGGTCGTAGGTCGGTGTGTGTTCAATTGTGGTGAATAAACACACTCGTCCACCGCGCCACCCCCAAAGGCCGGATGCAAAAGGACTGCACACAATCACTTCTCGATTTGTATGGCGACTATACGCTCTGCTATACGAAGGTCTATATGTACATATGTAGTTATTGTTCTGTCGCATTGTTGTCGTCCTTTGAAACTTAAGTGATTGTATCCTTTTGCATGGAGGTACTGTGCGAACTGCGACATACAAAGGGACGTCAGATAGAAACAGCTGATGACGGTGTCGTCGATGATGAGGTTTTTGCACAAAAAATAAGACACAACACATGGGCATGCAAGGGGGAATGTTCCTGTTTCTTTTGTAAAAAAAAAAAAAAATGAACAGCAGGACAATAGGTGAAAGCAACCGGAAGCGATGTGTACCTTACAAAACTGTTTTCCCTTTCAAAAGTCTACAACTCCCCATATGTCGCAGCGGATTGTGATCCTCTCTTGGGAGACTCACTTGGTTGAAGAGGTGCTATGGCAATCGAGGGATTTTTCCAAGTGCACTTGCTGCAACAGCACCAACGACATCGGTAGTCTAAACGAATTATATGCGCTCCTTTGAGCAGAAGGACTACCCACCAATTTTGCACGTGTTCATGCAATTTTGCGGTTTCTGTTGCTCTGTCTGGTTCTAAAACGGTCGCTCTCTACCGTTATTTGCCGACGCGCCAAAACCAACATTGCTGCAGGTGCTATTAGACTGTTATGAGTTTTTATTGCGCCTGATGAATTGTTGTGCGGTTCCGAATGTGTGTCCTGTGGACTCGGTTGCTGGCTTGCGATGGATTCTGACGGTGATTATAAGTTTTGTGCTTTTGTACATTCATAGGTGAAAATAAAACCACGAGATGGAACAAAAGTCCCAATGAATCGAAAAGTCGTGACGAGATATAGGGGAGCTACATGAAGAATGATTTGCTGTTTAATACCTGTCATGTGTGGTGATAACCTACCAAGGGCTCGTTGCCACCCTTTGTCGATGACTCTAATTCTGTCGGAAGCTTAAAGAGCTTTGATGGAGCACTTCTAAAGAACACAACTTGAATCGTAAAATGACTTAGAAACGTCGATGGAGAAGAAAGAAATAGAGAAAGCTTTAGAAAAATGTAGGAGCTTTGAGTGGAATGGCAAGTCTACAATATCGCGTTGGAAGGATTCATGCAATAAAGGAATCAAAGGCTCACTCAAACCAATTTCGAAAAAACCTTTGTATGGTTGGGTAGGTAGAGGTGGGGGTTCAACAAAACCCAAGCACTAGGATGTGATTTTTGTTACCACGACTCGTGTGACCTGGTTGATGCTGTGTGTTCTTGAAGATGTGAGGCAGTCGGTGCCTAGATCCAGCCTATGGAGTTTAAAAAATGGATTAGATCTCGTATCCCTTTACCCGAGATGTCGTTAAGGTCATCGAAGAATGGTTGATTCAGTCCACGCAGTCTGGCCCTTGCTAGTGCTGGCTATTTGCAGAGGAAATGGGCGAGGGTTTTCTTCTCATTTTCGTTTCGGCAACTGCAGCAGCGGAGGTTGTATGGAATTCCTAGTTTGGCCGCAATGGTCTCCAATTAACCAATGCCCCGTGATTATCACCATTATTCTGTAGATGTCTGGGCGGGTTCAGTTTAAGAAGCCTTTGGTTCTGCTCTTATCGTAGATCGGTCATATCTTTCTTGATATGACGCAGTTGGTTAACCGCTTTCATTGGAGGTTGGCTTTCTGTAGGAAGTGTGATTGGATTTGTCCTTTAACCGCTCTCAGCGGGATGTGGACCATTGCCGCGAGTGAACCATGTAGAGCTTAAACCTGCCTGGGCAGCTCATCTGCACGAACGTTTCCTTTTATGTAGCTGTACCCTGGAAGCTAGAGTATTGTGATCCTGAAGCATTCGCCCAAGCGGGCAAGCTCGTTCCGGCACCAGTTTGGAGCATATGGTAGCCGAGTCAGTAGCTTTGTATGGTATGCACTATGCAGCAAGCCACAAACGCAGCCCTAAAGCAGAGAGAAGCTCACTAATGTTGTGAGAAGAACGTTGGGCATGCCAAACGGCTGTCAGCCTGCCGCTGAGCTGAAGATTAACCCTAGTATCGCGCACAGATATTATGATTTATGTATATCGACAGCCAAGATACGATTAGACCTCTTGTCTCCAACCCAACAGGGCAGTGGAGGACTACCGCGTGATTCTGAACGAGATCGCTGACCAGCATAATGCCTTAATTTGTTGGGTGACATTAAGTCAAAGTGATATTTCAGGAAACTGTACGGCTGACGAATTAGCCAGACAAGGCTCTCAATGAACATGTTATTTGTTAAACGCTATCGAAAGCAAATCATAGATGGCAACATCTTGGTTATTATAACAATGCTAATGCTAATCTTGCCAGCCCTCGTTCTTAAGAGATCGATAGCCTTAATTCGACTTAAAAGGGACCAACTCCCGAAACTAACTAACGTCTCAGCGTAAGGGGATTGTATGCAAATATTTCTGCAGGAGCTGCAGAGATGAGGAAGAGGAAGATTCTATTGTGTACTTCCTCTGCACGTGTCCGATTACCTACTTCTCTAACGATCCAAATAATCTGAACACCACCAGCACGGCGGTAAAGTCGACTGAGATCCAACTTTGACGCTCACAAACCAACTAAATAAAGCCGTGGTAGAAATGTGAAGATAGACTTAGTCAGAAACTATGGCTAATTGATCAATCTATCAAAGTATCAACTGACATACGCCTTTACGACTCGACCTATATTACAGAAAGAAGAGACAGGGTTTTGCTTTCAACTTCAAAGCTACAGCCTACATAGGGCTTATAAGCTGTAACTAGAAATAAGTACGCCCTTTTCCATAGTGAGCCTCAGGACAGTCCAAGAGAAATCACTGCAGCCGAAAAAACTAAAGGAACTGAACTCGAGCAAGGTAAAAGAAAAACTGACAAGTTGCAATCCAATGGGGTCCGGCCAAATTTGTTACAAACCACCGTATCGAATAAGCAGAGCCACCGCATCATTATGGACCTGCCATCGAATCTGCGGGAATAAAAAGGGATTACAACCCAAGAGGATACTCTTGACTTTTTCACCCAAGCAAAGGAGGTCACTTATCCTTGCTTGGAACATTACAGTGCGCTATCATCTTCAGCTTGTTTCTAGACGACAAGCTGTCCACATACTACAAAATTTTTCAAACTCCTAACATTATCCACTGATCTCGTCTGATACACGAACGGATCCAAAATGGAAACAGGATCTAGATCCGGGATCCTTGGAGAATCACCATGGCTGAATTTCTCAGTCACCCTTGTTAAATACACGCCTATATTACAAGCCTTGATTTGTGGCAGCAATCATTGTGTGAAACTTAGCCAGGACTCCGACATGTTGGGAAAAACTATTTTTATCTTTTCAGACAGTCAAGCTGCCCTAAATACGCTTAACTCGCCTGACATCAAATCTAAGCTAATCCCAAAAACCTACAAAGTGATCTGTGACCTAGATAGGAACAACATGAGTAAGAAGTCACCTCTCAGTACCGTCCACTTACGAAATTACTCTCGAGAGCAGCCTGAGAGCAACTAGCAGTAATTTTACTCTCAAACGTATACGCACCTTTAGAGTCTTAATCGTAATTTTAGCGGACCGCCGTCCGGACTACTGGACTGCCGTCTGAACAAACTTCTACATCGCATAAATCTTGCAACAGACTCAAGATGTAGGCTCTGTCTTGAGAGTGAAGAGACCTCTCAATACATCCTAACGGAATGTCCAGCCCTCTTTCAACTCAGAAAGAGAAACCTTGATGGGGAAGCCTATCGGGACGGAACCGCTTGCTGCCATCCACCCAGAGAAGTTCGAATGCAGCGAGCCCACCCTAAAAAGTATTGTTTTGCCGAAAACCTCAAAAATACATTTGTAAACCCCCAAACGTCCCCAATAACTAACGTTGTAAAGGATAGCCCCGGATTCCCTGGGAACCACGCTGTCCCTTGTAAAATTGTCTGCGCGAAGGTTTATTCGGCAGATAGGGTTCACGGTTTTAAAAATCCTTATCTGTGGCGAGGTGGCAGAATGAGGCTCAGGAGTAAAGTAAATATAGATCCCTGGACGGGATAGAAAACGCCTAAAACGATAAACCGAACAGAACTAGAAGACTCGAATGAATGCTGAATGGAAGCTGTCAGAGCAGAACACTGAAGGTGATTTCCTTTGTTCTGGCAGCTGACTAAAGAGTGCGAGAGTGGAGGTGAATTCAGCCCGTCTCCAATGGCTTAGTTCGTCCCATGAGGGAATTTGTGTAAGCTTGTGTAAGCTGAGCAGTCAGCGCGCCAATCTTCATTCCATGGTTGACTGTCTGGCAGCGCAGGAGCTTAGAAGCGAAAAGAAAAGAAGGACAAAGAAGACAATCAAGTCTGAGTTTCTTTTCGTGAAACCAAGATCATTCAACATACATATTTTCTAATTGTGTGACTTGAATCTGCTGTGGTTTTAAGCTGCATAAGACAGCTTGGCAAATGCCTACAACATTGGAGCGGGTGCTTTTTGAAAGCGCACCTTGATTTTCCTATTAATTTACCGTCAATTCTTATTCTCTTGGGAAGACCTTAACATATTAAAATTAGATCTTATTGCTCTTCAGACAAAGAAAACCGAAATTCCAATGTAACCCTTTTAACCCACAATATGCAAACTACCATAACTCACTCTTACACCTCACAAAATGTGTGTTAACAGCCCCTATCTGAACTACATATGCACATCCCTTCTCATTAACATGAAACATCTCTTACTCAGTTCGACAACAACTACACCAATATCCATTCCGTCCCGTCCGTCGACAGTGACAAACATGTAAATGAGACAACAACCCTTACAGGACCCGCCAAAATAACCACACATAAGCTCTCCGCTGGAACAACAGATTTATCGAACATGAACATGACCTTCCGACATAAACTACCATCAGAAAGCATGTGCTGCCGAGACACACAACATATAACCAGACATGTCGCACTTGTTCGAACAAGGACATTTCTCATCTCGTGACTCTGCCATTAAAGCCACAATGTCAGGATGCAAAACATTTTACATTCCGGTTTTTTTCGCTCCCCCGCATACCTCGGGTGCAAAACCCCATTCGCCGCCCCCACAGTGAACATGAGCTACCTCGCCGACTGGCAATTTGTTCAAGGTAATCGTACGAGATGAAGTTGCAATTAAAACGAAAAATGACTCAGGATTCTCAGGTGACTTTCAGGCAAATCGTCCTTAGTGCAGTAATCCTTTCATGTAGTCGTTGCCATTTGTTATTGGCAAATTATTCCGTTAGAAGGTCCTCGGCATGACCTTAGGTCGCTTGCACTCGTTTCGTTTAAAATGCAAATTAGGGTTCATTTTGGTTCCTGCTCAAGGAAGCAACAATCTGGTGATGATGGTGGTGGTGTGTGTACTAGTATATTAAAAGGCAACATGGGTGCTAATGAAACTCGATATACTCACGTATTTTTCATAATTTTCCAACTCAGTGGACACCACCCCTGAGGGAGAAGCCACCGTCATGGGGACCGTCAACCCTTGTGCAAGACTCCTTGTGGAGGTAGTTTTGCGGTTTACAAAGCGATTTTGGTCACGTTGAGCTAGAGTCTAATGGACATATCGTATTTCTTCGAGGGTCTTTGGACGGGCGCGGAGGAATCGTAAGAAGGGTGAAATAGGTATCTTGCTTTTAATTAGCACGTGCAGTGTGCGAAGAAAGGAAATGTCAAATAAATGCGAAATTATTTCTTAATTTCCTTAGGGAGGGCAATGGTTGCTTACAATGTCGTCTTAGCAACTAACAAGGTCTCGAGAAAGATAAGAAACCTATTTCTTTCATATATCAACGATAGTTGTCTCTAAAGTGCCAAGAAGTACTCGTACCTATGTGTGTACATCTTCACATGCCAACATCGCTCAAAGGATTAGCACTTTGGTCGTACGTGCTAGGCGATAGCGTGGATTGTCTCAAGCTAGGACGCGGAACCTTTCGTAGCCAGCATATGATTGAACTTTTCCAAATACTACCAACGTGATGGCAAGTAGCCACTTCAAGTGGCATTCGGTTTACCTAAACCTACAACAAAACGCAATTCTGTAGATGTAGACTATTAGAAGCAAATGTTTGAAAAGAAAGCCCAATGAGCCGATTTAGGAAAATCTCATGAAATGATCATGCATCTGTTGCTCTTTTCCCACACGTTACGAGGTAGGGTGAGTTCACTTGCTTTGCGCTACCTAGTGCTAACAAAGCAGTGCTCGGTTTTTTTTCTCAAGGGCGTCACCCAATTTTTGCAGGAACTGGGAAAACGCCGAACTCATTTCCCGTAGACAAGGAGGTGACACAATCAAAGCAAAACTTAAGTTTACCACTTTATAACGCTCCGTGGGAGCGACGTTCGATTCTTTATTCCGGTTTTGGGGATTAATTGCTAAATCTCTCTGTCTCCATTGAACTAGATCACTATCGACAACCCCCAAACGTATAATTAGATTAATGGGTCGCGTGTAGAGTAATCTCTAGGCATCCCACTCATTCAGCCACAACGGGCCTCAATTACGGCTTTATGTACAGCACTCCGCTTTTTCACTGTTGTGTGTCACCGTTTTTGAACCCCTGCTGTGGGTTCACACTAACTGAGTTATGTAGGTGATTCTAGCCCTTTCCCCGCTTTCTTTCTCCTTTTGCGAACAATCGATCGATTTTTGCAAGCGCAATTCGTTCGGAAGGGATTTGGTGGTAAGATAGCCTCCGCTGCCGCACCATCTCTTACTTCTATACCTACCCGTCAAGACTGAGGAAGCAATTGCTACCTCGCGGAACTACCTCACTCCTGTGGACCTTTGTTCGTTCTATTGCCAGACCGTCCGTCTACTTGGATTGAGGGATCATACGTTGTTCTGTGTTGCGAGGCCATTCGTCTCATTTCTGGGCTTCGATGTGTCTTTTCTCGAGACCATCCGTCTTCTAGTCTGGGCTTTGGCGTATTTTTTTCTGGAGACAATCCGTCTCTTCTCTAAGCCGACCTGCTCGTTGTTGTTCCTCCAAGATGCCAGTGGAGTGAGCCGATAGTTGATGGGGCCATGGCTGCCATCCACTCTCCAGAAATTTTAGATGAACAATAGGGTAACGGGAACGTAAAGGAAAAGGCAGGGGCAACCTTTGTTGTGGTAAAATTTTCCGCAACGTATCGAAGCCTTAAGACTTCATAAGTCTGCGTAAAGTGCAAAGAGAATGAGCACAACAAACACGAATGCTGAAATGAATCTCATACAGTCGGTTTTGAAAATGCAAACGTCTTCTACTTTGCGAATTACGTATGCATTCTACAGTCTCTTAGAGCAATGATGGTGTATGTCACCGTACTTGTTATTGATTCTCGTTGAGTTACTGCGAGAGAATGGTGCTATTATTCGGAACTGACACCTCATATCCGAAGCAGATTCATAGGGACCGGTGCTAAAGAACATATTGTAGAATAATTGGCATCGTTGCCATTGCTTATAATTCACAATATTGAGAAGACTGGACAGAGAAAGGGTTGTTAAGGTGGTGACGGCAATCCTGGTGTCAGTGATGTGAAATCGTATAGGTTGCTCTGGATAAGCATCAGGGCTACTAGTTCCGGAATCGATGTCAATCTGAGCAAGACTTAACTGATGCTAACAACAAAAATACTTGATTCCATCCTCCGTCGACTGAATAGTCAAATTCTTACACTATCCTCCAAGCCTAGATACCTAGGTGTTATTCTCGACCCAAAACTCAACTGGAAGACTATGAAAATCGAGTCAAGAAAACATGTGTAGTAAGTAGTAAAGACTTTAACTTACAGCGACTTGCGCTGAAAAAATAATACAACTAAACTCAGAAAGTTGCAAAGAATAACTAGAATAGGTATCACAGGTGCCCTGAAGTCAGCTCCGTCGGATGCTTTATCGTGCTGCTGCAGCTTCTGCCATCTTTGCTACATATCTATGTCATACTGTGCACCGTAGTAGAGCATCAATATCGTTGGATATTTACACTGCCATCAAGGCCATTGATCGGCAGTAATATCCTCTAAACATATAGAAAAAAGTTGTCATGAACTTACCTGCTAGATCGGTAGGTAAAAGATCACACTGCTTTGGATTCCGGGTCACAGTAACTTAGAAGGTAACAAGCATGCTGACGAATTGCCAGGCAAGGCTCAGCCAAACAAAGTTTACTTCTGGAAAATGTCTATAATTAGCTGGGAGTCGTCAAAGATAAGATATACTCACAGCTTCAACTTAAAGCCAACTTTAGATGGAATAGGCTACTGCGTCATATCAAGGAAGATGTGGCCCATCTTCAACAAGTCAAATACTTGGCTCGAAATTTTCAGTAACTTTACTTTAAAATCGGCCATCTTATGTTTATAATATTTTCTGAACTTCTGCCTTTACTGAGAGCGAAGACGAATACTCCTTACTCTACGAAACTCAGCAACCGATCGATGCCCGGTAAGGGTCTAAAGGTCCAAAGTAGCCCTTCGAGAAAGCGAGAATATTTGCGTCTGACGCGGAACTATTTGAAGTCCATCCAACGAACTTTAATGACGTTCATGACGACTTCACCTTCTCATTAACCATTATAAAACGATTCAAAGCTGCTTCCGAATCCTATGGGCAATCAAAGCACTCAAAGTCAACGCCACTGTCTTCCGATGCCGAAAGTATAGAGCTTTATACTAGTTCGTGGAGAGAGGAACTGATAGCCCAATAAATTTGCCACCATCACTACTTCTTGGACTCGGAATTCATTCCGATTCAAAAGCTTTTTGATGTTCCAAATCGTCGACCAACCGAACCCGAAACCGAAAACCCAAAAAAAAAACCAACAAATCCCGATTCACCTCGAATTTCAAATTGCCCGCTCGTTTGTCGTAAAATGTTGACAGTAACAAAAATCCACTATTCGCGACGAAATATTACAAGAATTACAAACGCTTCGTAGCGTCTTAACTTAATGCACACACATGTCAAACAATTTTCAAAACATCGTTCAAAATTTAAACTTCAAAATGAAACAAAATGTTCCGGAAAAAACACTGTAATTCTTGCAAAACATTACATTTTTTATAATACACCAGCATGAGTATAATGAAATTCACCACAGAAAAGAGAGCTTTGATGTGGTGTTGTCTACACTATGGTATTTGCTGAAAAGTTTAAATGTCAATTCGCTATTGTAGGGTAGATGGCGCTGTGACTTGTTTCATCGGGATACGTTTAAGTTGAATAAAGAGCTCAACAGCTTTCAAATGTTTAAATGCAACGGAAAGTACACTTTGGCATCTCAAAACAGACGGCATATTGCTTATAACAAGAAGGATGTCTTGAATCGCGTTGTAGAAGCCTCCAGCAACGGCTCGATTCTTTGAAAAACAGCTGTAAGGCAAAACAACAACAAGCCTGAAAAAAGCAATAACATTTTAACAAAGGAAACATTTTCGTCTTACGTATACCTCTTTACAGTTAGTTCATTCTATCAAATGGCAAATGGGGACGGACAAGATAAGACTCCTGCGATGAGGTTCTATTCTAACTGATCCTTGAACCCGTATCTTCATATGAAACTGCCGTCGACAAAGCAAAGCAGCTCGTGAAAAGTACCACAATGGCATACAATAAACACATCGATACGGCGGAACACAGTTAGTATAAATCAGCAGCTAGTGTACTGATGGAACAAGGAAATTACGAAACAGCATCCAGAATTCCACACAAGGCAAGACGATTGTTTCAGCGCTCTGAGAAACAAAGTTACCCCGAAATCCGCTCACGGTAGACAAGAGATAGGGACTGTATGGGAGGTTAGCGTTCGGTATACTCACAGCGACCACCAAGCAATATTGTGCGAGAATACAAACAAACAAAGGCGGCAAAGGAGAATTGTCAACAAAACAGGGTGAAAGACAAATATTTACATTCGATGAAGAGGCCTTTGTCCATAAGCTCTCAGCTGCTACATCGACGGGCTCGGCATATGAGAATTCTGTCCAACTGATCACCCACATCACAAGAGCGTGCGATGTTTCTATGGCAAGAAAGGCGAGTAGACCATGCTCGCCTTTCTTGCCCCTAGACTGGTTGGCATCCAAAATGCAGCCCTTAAAGCGGCGGTTAGATACATGATGGATATAATCGTGGTCATCTACAACGCTTGCTTGCGTGAGGGAGTTTTTCCCGACCAATGGAAGAAACATGGGCTCGTATTATTATTCAAGGGTGGCAAACCCGCAGGAGATCCATCAGCCTACCGCCCTCTCTGTATGTTGGACACGACGCGAAAAGTTCTGAAGTGCATCATCAGTAACAGATTGGAAGCAACCATTGAAGAAGCAAGTGGACTATCATTACATCACTACGGATTCAGAAAGGCACGGATTCAAGTATTGGTTGAGACAGAACAAAGGGCCGTAAAAGAGAAGAGGCTCAAAGCATTACTGCTGCGTCATAACACTGCCGATCGATATAGTAGCAGAGGAACTTCAGAGAAAGTTCATAAACCCTAACCAACAAGAGCGGCGGTTATAATCCAGTGATGCGGACACAACAAAAATTTCCACAAGCATAAGGGAGTGACAGTAACGCTGGAACCTTTCGTCTAAGGGTTGATGGACTTTTCCTCTTATTCCGAACATCGAGACTTGAATAATCTGCAGACACGGCGAAGTAAACTTCTACATTACACAACTGTTTACAAGACATGGGTGTTTCCGGTCATATCTATACCGATTCAAAAATAATGACTCTCCCACTTGTCCATCTTGCAGTGATACTCTCGAGGACGTATAGCATGTATTCTTTCACTGTCCAAGATTCCAGCAGAAGCACTACGAATGATACTGGAAGAAACACCACCTCCTGAGAACATTGTGCAGCAATTGCTAGATTTCAAAAATGAATGGAGCACAGTGTGTTCCTACGCCTGGGATATACGCCAAAAGTTGAGACGACTGCACAAACGTTCTACAGGAGGAACCCGAAGATGGAATAAAGTCACAATGTTGCGTCTCTCAAGATTCTGTCATGGATATCTGTTGTGAAATATATTGTACGGCAACGCCCTTAGATGGAGAATCTCAGGACTCTCAAAAATAGTTGACTTTCCTGGTGGTATAACACTTGTACTGCTATAAGCACTTGGAGAGAACGATAGGCACCCGTTAAGGCTTTAGACTCTGTAATAATCAGATTGAGGCCTGTAAGAATTTGCAAAAGTCATCTTAAAGAGATATCCAGAGCTAATTCGGTAATCCTATAAAGTGATCCTATGCTGGGTTACAGAACATATTGTAACGTGTGTGCCGGTTCGCAATGATAAAACTTTTTCCGCTGTTCTATTCTATTTGTCTTTATTTGATCTTTTCACAAACTACTGATTATCTTTTATTTATTTCAACAACATTCAACTCTTTAAATCCAATTATTCACAACTCTTTTATTCCAAACAACTTAAACAATTAATCTCAATCAAATTCTTCTGTAATTTTAATTCACTATTAAAATCTCTATCCAAATCACTTTTCAACTGTATCTCTAATAAATCTCAAGTCAACTGTGTCCATGCTCGCACTGCTCGTAGTATTTATACCCCAGATACGAATCCAAAATCTTCCTTCCTGGCGACGATTTGCCCATCTAGTGAGATATCGATAGTTCTGGAACGTGCCTGAGGTAAGTACTAGAAAATTCCTGAAGGTTCTTATAATTGCTGAATGCACTTAAATTTAGCACTACTCCCCACTAGATGTCACTGATCGATGTTCTAAATTTCAACCAATCGACTAAATGTCGCTAATACAGTCGATATAACAATTCCACTAAATGTCGCTAATGCAGTCGATATTACACTGCCCCCCTCCTAAACTTGTTCGTCCCGAACAAGAGCATCTGCATTGTTTCCATGGTAACGATGTAGGCAATCCACATGTATGATTTTCAACTTGCCTCTTAGTCCCCGTTGAATTCTGTAGACAACGTCGTTGATTCGTGTAACCACTGTATAGGGACCCTCCCAGTCCTGCTGCAGCTTCGGAGACCTCCCTTTTTGTCGATGTGGGTTGTACAGCCATACCAGATCTCCTTCCCGAAATCCCGACGTCGTTGTCCTCGCGTCGTACCTGGTCTTCATGCGGTCACTGGCTATCTTAATCTTCGTCCTAGTTCTTTAGTGTATGTCGGCGATCCTTTCCCTAAGGTCTGCCACATATTCTTCTTCCGATTTCGGCTCATCCATGGGAGAACCAAATTTCACCTCACTAGGTAGCCGGACAGGTTGACCAAAAAGGATTTCGGACGGAGTGTGTCCCGTTGAACTGTGAACTGCATTACGGTAAGCCATCAGGAACAAGGGAATATGTCGATCCCAGTCACGTTGGTAATCACTCACGACTTTGGAGAGATGTTCATTCAATGTCCTGTTGAACCGTTCTACCATCCCGCCGGACTGTGGGTGAAGTGGAGTCGTTCTGGTCTTTTTGATTCCGAGTAGTTGAAACACTTCCTGGAATATCTTGGACTCGAAGTTCCGTCCTTGATCCGAGTGCAGTTCCATGGGTACACCAAACCTGCTCACTCAGTTGTTGATAATCTTTTCTACGACGGTCTTTGCCTCCTGGTTGGGAATCGCAAACGCTTCAGGCCACTTGCTGAAGTAGTCCATGACAACTAAGATGTATCGGTTGCCCTGGTCGGTTTCCGGGAACGGCCCTGCGATGTCGACAGCGATTCGTTCAAACGGTGCGCTCACGTTGTACTGATGCATCTTGCCCCGGGTTTTCACGCTTGGTCCCTTGCTCGCTGCACACGTGACGCACTTTCGACACCAACTCTCGATGTCGTCTCTCGCACTGAGCCAGTAGAATCGTTCCCGTACTTTATCCAGCGTTTTGTTTACACTCAGGTGTCCTCCGGATGCGCCATCGTGCATTTCCTGCAGCACTTCATGCACTTTTGAACGTGGCACCACGAGCTGCATCCTACACGTCTTTCCATCGGGCATCTCCCATTTCCGCCTCAAGATGCCGTCTTGAACATGTAGAGAGTCCCATTGTGCCCAATATGCTTTGAGGGTAGGGCTTCTATCGGAGATATCTCGACCATCAGGTTTCTCCATGTGTCCCTTCCAGGCCAGTATCGGTTCGATATCCGGGTCTTCCTTCTGAGCGTTCCGGATCTCTTCTGTACTCCAACCGGTGATGGGTTCAGCTCTAACTACTTGGACGGGAACGATCTCTTTCTCCTCCTTTCGTACACAATGCTTACAGTCGGCTTTACAAGGTCGTCGCGACAATGCATCCGCGTTTGAGTGGAGTTTTCCCTTGCGATGCTGTATTTCGAACTCGCTGTGTCCACCTCGCGATCTGACCCTCCGGATTTTTGAACTGCAACAACCATTTAAGAGCTGCATGATCTGTACGTAGGAGGAACTTTTGGCCGTAGAGGTACTTGTGGAAATGTTTCATCGCCATAATCAGAGCAAGAAGTTCCCGTCTTGTTACACAGTAGTTCCTTTCTGGTTTGGAGAGTACCTTACTGAAATAGGCCACTACCTTCTCCTGGCCATCATGCACCTGCGAAAGGACAGCTCCGATCCCAACATTACTGGCATCTGCATCTACGATAAACATCTTGTCCGGGATGGGGTAGGCCAGTATTGGAGCCTCACATAGTTGTTGTTTAAGTTGCCGAAAACTCTGCTCGCATTCGCCTGACCACTTAAATTGCTTTCCCTTTTCCGTCAACTGGTGCAGGCTCTTCGCAATTTTGGCAAAATCCTTTTCGAACCGTCGGTAGTATGTGGCGAGGCCAAGGAAGCTCCTCAATTGGTGTTTTTCCTTAGGAACTGGCCAGTTTTCAACGGCTTCAACTTTGTCCGGATCCGTTCTCACTCCCTCTGACGAAATAATGTGACCTAGATACTTCACTTCTCGTTTAAAGAGCGCACATTTCTTCGAGTTGAGTTTCAGGTGGGCATTGCGTAAGCGTTTGAAGACTTCCCTTAGGTTGTCTCGATGTTCCGCAAACGTTTTTCCCACCACAATGACATCGTCCAGATACACCAAGCAGGTTTTCCAGGTTAGTCCATGCAGGACGCGTTCCATCAGACGCTCGAATGTTGCCGGAGCGTTGCACAATCCAAATGGCATTACTGTAAACTCCCACAGTCTATTTCCGGCAGTGAATGCGGTTTTCTCGCGGTCTTCTGGGTGAATCTGCACTTGCCAATAGCCGCTCTTTAGATCGAGAGTGGAGAACCATTGGGCTCCAGAGAGAGTGTCCAGTGTGTCATCGATCCGGGGCAAAGGGTAACTATCCTTTTTGGTAGCATCATTCAGCCTGCGGTAGTCCACGCAGAATCGGGTGCTGCCGTCCTTCTTCTTGACTAGTACAATAGGCGATGCCCACGGGCTCTGGGAACTTTCAATTAGTCCTTCTTTCTCCATCGACGAAACCATCTCCGCAACCTCTGTCTGCTTTGCTAATGGGAGTCGCCTGGCAGGCTGTCTAATCGGTCTAGCATCCCCGGTGTCTATGCGGTGCTGTACTTAGTGTGTCCGGCCGTGGTCCCCGTCTTGTAACGCAAATATGTCAGCAAACTCACCGAGTAGATCCGCTGCCGTGCTTCGCTGCTCCTGATTAAGTTCACAATGTTGAAAGATGGTCTTCCGTAGTTCCGCCAATCTGTATGACGGAACCGGCTTCACAGGCTCCTCTTCGGTCGCTGCTGAGATCGCGGAAATCGGTACGCATTCTCCAATCACTTCCCCTCGCTTTAATTTGACGCTGAAGTTTTTCGGGTTCATGAGCCTTACTGGTACCATGTTGTTCTTTGGTTCCACTAGAATTCTTCCCACGATGTAGTTCTGGGAGTCTTTTTGGTTATCTGGCTCAATAAGGAAGAATCGATGGTTCCCAGGATCACCCTCCAAATTTGTCCAAATTACTGTCTCTGCAGAAGGTGGCAAAACGTCGTCCTTGCTGATAACCGACCTGAGATTTACTGTGCCTTTGTTTCCATACACCATAGGAATCTCCACATGTCGATACCTCAGCACCTGCATTCCGATGTCCAGGATGATCTTGTGTGCTTCCATAAAGTCCACCCCGATGATGCAGTCGTCGCATATGTCAGCCACCAGGAACCCGTGTGAGAATGTTAAGCCTGCCATTTGTATTCTCAGGCGAACTTCTCCGTAGACTTTTGCTGATTCTCCTGTTGCAGTCCTCAGGCAGTAGCAACTGGTGTTGTGTAGCCATGAATTCCGGACGAGATCCCTCCTTACGATGGAAGCCGTGGCACCGGTGTCTATGGTAGCCACGCACTTGTTGTTGCCCATAATTGCTTCCACGGTCAAGCTTTTGTTGCATCGCTTGGTTTGGGAGACTTGGATGGTGGTTCTGGGGCCATCGATTCCAGAAACCAACTTCTGCCCGGCGAAGTTGGCTCTTAAGCATTTCCCGAATGAGAAGCTTGACCAGCAGGACGGATGTTATCCCCGCTGGATGCTTCTTCGTTGCGTCTCCGTCTAGCACAATGCGGACAGCTTCCGTTTCTTCGTGGTGCTCTGCACTGCCGCTGTAGATGTCCAATCTTGTTGCAATTCCAGCAACGAATCTGCCTTTCTGCGGCGTTATTTTGGCGCTCGACGTCCACTCTCTGGCAGGAGCATTCTTCGGTGACTATTTCCCTGACACGATGAATCCTCTGGGAGGCCTGATCTGCTGCCTCCATTGTCAGGGCAAAAGCCAAAGCCTCAGCAAGTGTTTTCTTCCCAGCCATTCGTACAGCCGTTTGTAGTTTGTCGTCGGCAATGGCTTGGATAAACGCTTCGGTTGCCATCTCGTTGATGATCTCCTTTCCAGTATTGGGGTAGGACAGATGCGCCAGACGTTCCACATCTGCCTGCAGCTGCTGCAGTGTCTCTCCCTTCATTTGAGCCCTTCGGCGCAACTGGACCCTGTTCACTTGTTGCATGTGGTCATCGCCGAATCGCATCTCAATGGCCTTCAGTAGCGAGCCGTAGTCACGATGTTTGTCATCCGCGAGGGTTTGGAGTAATTCGGCGGCTGAGCCTCGGAGTGCAAGTGTGAGTGCAATCGATTTTTCTTCCTCGTCCCAATTGTTGGCCAATATGTTCTTGTATATAGGCCATGATGTTTGACCATCGAATACCGGGGGCTGCATTTCCTTTCTTCTCGGACCTTCGATTGAACTCACGCGAAGTTTTTGCCTCTTCACACCGTCGAGTTCATTGGTCAGATGTTTGAATTGTTTTTCCATTTCTTCGTACTGACCTCCGAATTTCGCTTCCAATCTCTTTTCGACATCTTCGATTTGTTGGTCGATGGCCTCGAATTTGACGTCCAGGCTTTCAAATTTACCGTCCAGAACATCAAATTTAGCGTCGAGCTTGGCGTCCAGAGAGTTCTTTTGCTCGTCTAACTTGACGTCTAGAGAGCTCTTTTGCTCGTCGAACCTGGCGTCTATTGAGTTCTTCTGTTCGTCGGACTTCGTGCTCTGCTCATCGAACTTGGCGTCCATACCGTTCTTCGTCTCGGTGAGCAGTTTGAACAGCGCAGACATGTCAATCGTTGCACTTACAGTCTCCTCCTCCTCTACATCAAATAGCTCAATTTCGGGGTCTCCACCGTCTTCTACCACAGCATTCTGCAGCCGGAGCACTAATTCGCTTTTTAGCCCACTGGTCTGAAGATTTCTCTTACTCAGCTCTGCTTTTAACTGGACCAGGGACAAATTTTTCAATTTACGACCCATTTCTGTTCAAATTTCAAACACTTCTCAAATTTCACCACTGTTCTCTTGTTCAGAAACTGTGTCTTGAACGTTCTTATCACTCTGAAAAAGTTGTATCCCACTTCTGACACCAAATGTAGCATGTTTGCCGGTTCGCAATGATAAAACTTTTTCCTCTTTTCTATTCTATTTGTCTTTATTTAATCTTTTCATAAATCACCGATTATTCCAACAATTAGCGACATTTATTGGAATTGTTATATCGACTGTATTAGCGACATTTAGTCGATTGGTTGAAATTTAGAACATCGATCAGTGACATCTAGTGGGGAGTAGTGCTAAATTTAAGTGCATTCAGCAATTAAAAGAACCTTCAGGAATTTTCTAGTACTTACCTCAGGCACGTTCCAGAACTATCGATATCTCACTAGATGGGCAAATCGTCGCCAGGAAGGAAGATTCTGGATTCGTATCTCGGGTATAAATACTACGAGCAGTGCGAGCATGGACACAGTTGACTTGAGATTTATTAGAGATACAGTTGAAAAGTGATTTGGATAGAGATTTTCATAGTGAATTAAAATTACAGAAGAATTTGATTGAGATTAATTGTTTAAATTGTTTGGAATAAAAGAGTTGTGAATAATCGAAGTTAAAGAGTTGAATATTGTTGGAATCGATAAAGGATAACCAGTAGATTGTGAAAAGATTAAATAAAGACAAATAGAATAGAAAAGAGGAAAAAGTTCTATCATTGCGAACCGGCAAACACGTTACAATATGGATACTCCAAATTTTGGTTCCACTAAGCTCCTTAAAAAAGCAGATTGAAGTTAAATCAATTCGTCGATCCAATGCACGCTGTGTTCGGCTAGACACAAGCGTAACGACCAGGATTTTACACCAGTTAAGCTAAGTCGCCATAACGCATGGGTCATCTGAGACATCATTACTGGGCATAGCCTTACGCAATTGTTGGTCGACGTGAGCAATGCACTATACTTTGGGAAGACATGAAGAGGAAACCACAACATAGTTCGAGTGCTCGTACCCTGCACTCACAAATCTTAGAAAGCCTGCACTACGTTCCAGAATTCGGCGGTTTAACCCACCAGTCTTTATTCAGTTGGATCTACATATGGTCTACGTGAATCTCATCGAGGTACTTCTGTGATGAAAAGCTCAAGGTGTCAGCACTCACCACATCAGCACCTAAGATCTGTCGCCTGATTTAAGCAAAGACAAGACAATCGCAAAGGTAGTCATCCGCAGTGCAATGGCCTTCTACAGAGCCCTCACAGATAGTGCAGTCGCTTAGACTTACTACCCTAAGGTGCTGGCGAAAGTGTAGTGGCCCGTAAGATCGTCAATGAATTGAATGTTTTTTTCTGCAATCTTTCCTGCTAAGAAATAGCAAGAAGAAGACGTATCACCTTCTATTGCGTTCAATAGAGACCCAACCGTCAATGGAAGCATTAACTGAGGATGCTCAGATCCTGAGAAAACCTCTTCTAAACCCTGTCCAGAGGGCTTATGAGATATATCATCCCATTGAGTCTTGGAACCCAAACAAGACAAACAACTATATTGATGTGGCAGCTCTGTTTATGAATCCCAGGATGATTCTCAGGTATTTGGCTAAGTGGAATAGTCTCGCCAAATAGTGAAGGGCAATAGAGAAGATTGCAATAGTGCCCAAAAAATCCTCTTCTGCTGTGGGAGAGCGCTGGACAATGGCAGAGGAGATGAGTTGTACTTTCCTTTTCCTCCTCATCCCTACAGCTTCCGCAAAAATCATTGAAGGGAGGCCCTAATCTCCTGGCGTCTTGTAGGCAGTGGCCTGTGATGACACCAATAATGGTGCGAATTTGTGTTCTGTTGAGGGTAATAATCTCCCTTGACTTATGGTCGTCAATTTTAGGCCATATAAGTCTGGTGGAATGACACGTATGACTGCTTTTTCCACCTGGAGTTAATTTCTCTGGTTATATTTTATTTGATAATGAATTTCAAACCTTTGGTACGAGAAGGAATCTCTAGGGTCGTACCAGATCGGGCAAGTTCGTCGGCTTTGCAGTTACCAGAGATGTCACTATAATCAACGAGGACCGTCAAAGAGTTGTTAGTGACATTTGATAAAGATTTCAAAGCTGCTTGGATACAGATATCTTTTGTAGATATAATGTTCCACTTCAGCCATGATAAACACTACAGTGATCAGGGAGGTGGATCGTCTGGTTAATATTGAGTTTGTGTGAGTGGATGCCGCAGCCAACACCTTCGTTGGTTTTAGAGCCGTCAATATAGATGTGAATTTGTTTGTTGACGGATTTATGGAATCTACACCAGTTGTCCTGTGTTGGAATTGTGATTTTAAATGCCCTATCAAAGGAGTTGGACGGGAGGGTTCTATCAAATTTGTTTGGTAGGTTTGGGAATACGTGTAAGATTCTGGAGTGACAATAAGGTAATTGGATCCAAATGGAAGTTGCTTTTAGGCGGGCTGCTGCATTTGCCGCAACTTGCAGGTGTGCGGTTTCAAATGGTCCCTAGCGCAGCAGAGGGTGTTGATCTTAGGGCCCCCGTGATATAGAGATATGCCATCCTTTGAAATTTGATTATTATATTATGATTTATCAAGTTAAGTCCACCTTACAAAAGCTCCATAAATAAGTATGGGTCCGACTATAGCGTATAGAGCCAAGCGCCCTAAGGTGGACTTATAATGATGCATTGTTAAACAAAAAAGGAGTCATGGTTATTGTCCACATTTCTGCTCGCTTTGCTGAAGCTTAAAATCTTATACATAAGGCAGTTCTCACATGTTCCCTAGATAATGAGATGTGAGAAACTGGAAAATGTGTTTTAATGACTTCCAGTCAAAATTTGACTCCCCGCCTCAGTTCATGGGTTTAAGACTATGGCAAAATATGCGGACAACAATATTTACCAAAAAATAACATTTAATAGCTCAATTTCCAACTTTTCTGCCTCACATCATATTTTATAATCAATTTTGTCCACTATATGAATTTGAGGAGTGTTAACAATAAAAAGAGTACACTCTCCATTGCTCTGAAGTGACGTCTCGCTGACATTTCTGTTAGAAACTTCAAAATTCTTTTCATAATTTACGTCAATTGCAATTAAAAATAATTAAATTAATTTATTCAATTGTCCAATTAACAAAAAAAAATCCAAATTTTTCAAAAGAATTTCAAATCAAAATCCGTAGTCCAACTCTCATTCAGCTACTCTTATATTCTCCCCACGATACTTTCCCACCAAAATTAAATTCACCACAATTCAGCCACACAACAGATAGCAAAGCAAATACAGCAATGTTTTAGTGAATTTTAGTAAGAGACATCCTTTCGAGAGTTAATGGTGCGCCAAGTTGTTTCAGTGCGAAATAAAATTGTAGAAAATTAATTTCTGAGCATTTTCCCAGTGAAAAATCAAAGAAAATATTTCCCCCAACTTCTTAGGCGAATATTTTTCACCCAAGTGCAGTTTCCAAGCGGTCATTTGTCGTGCGAATCCAGTCCAACACGTGTGCCCGTCAAAGTGAAGAAAATTTTCACAATTTTCCGAAGAAATAATTTTTTTTCTCATCACGCGTGTGTGTGTGTGCTGTGCAAGTGAAAGTTTGAGGACATAAATTTCCTAGGCTTGGCTGTTCGAGAGGGTTTCCTTGATTTTTCGAAACCAAAAGAAGTTTTTCCAAGCCACCACGAAGACGGTCGCCAATCCGCGCATTGTTCTGTCAATCTCAAATGTGTATGGCTATTGTGGTAAGTGGCGTGTGTATTATGAATTTGGGAATTCCATTGAAATTTTTTTCTTCCTCTAGCCGTAGTTTGGTCTGGGGGATTGGGAAGTGGGAATTCGATTCCCTTTGATGGATGCAAAGCCATCAGAGGAGGAAAAAAAAAAAAACCTACGCGGCGCCGTTTAATATAGTTGTACTGGTTGCACTTGTGTGGGAGTTCAATGGTGTTATCTTTATCTGACATTTTCGTGGTAGACTTCGCCCATTCCGTGTTCCGTTGCGAGAAAAGTGGAATCATTTTCCTCGAAACTTCAACCAGCTGCAGCTGTATTGTATTATCGTCGTCGACGTCGTGGTGCCTCTTCACCACATCTGACTGGCACTGGTCGAGTGCTTCCCCGCCGCGCATTTGGGAGTTGCCAGGTTGGCCTTTGTTATGGTTTTGCAGTCTCAGTCAATTGAGAGTTGTTTAGTTTCGTTATGTAAACATTTATTCGCAAAACAAAGTGGTCTAGGAGTTGTACTTTGTGGTGCAATGATTGCACAACACACGAAATCTGTATTCCAGATTTTGGATGAGATCATCGATAAAGTAGTGGAGAGTTGGTGAGTGTCGAAAGCAAATTAGTGAGCTGACCTGTAGTCGATCCTCTGTCACTTGATTATTATGACGCGGAGTGTTTCGGATTCTGCAGCCGTTCCTTCAAAGGGGGAACACCCGACCAACATGTTGGGTTCCAAGTTTGAGGAATAGTTGTTTATATTCGACTTCTTTACGAAGATTTCTGACTGTTAGTGGCCCAGACTGCATTTTACAACTGTACTGTCAGATTGACCAAGTGAATGACAGTCAAATATGTATTTGATTTGATGGAGATCCAGTGTTCTACGAATTGCTTGCGTTAATGTGCTTGCATACATAGTTCCTAGATCCATTAGCAGTCATTAGGTTAAGGGTCGACTCTTATCAGTTGGTTGAAGTGGACTAAGCTACATTAAGTAATTCCCCTTTTTCCAATCGGTTAGTTGGCTTAAGACGAGGAACTTCTTAGTTAACTTTCGACGGTGAGTGTAACACACCTGTGCTTACGGACGAGGATCTGCATTGGTAGATTGTTGTGTTTGCTTGTTTCCCCTATTAGAGGATCGACCTGTTATGTCGATTTTACTTTCATTGAATAAATCCAAGGGAACCAAAGGGAAAGAATTGTATTAGGGGTAAGCCTTGGCTTGATTTGTGACAATTATTTAGTCATCGTGTTAAATCGTGAAAATGGAGTTGGGTTTGAATTCACACTCCGTCAGCAAATTATGAAATTGGTGCAAGGGGCCATCGTGTTTGAGTGTCAGCTACAAGGAGTACAATCATTGTTGTGGAAACCTGATGCCCTTCTGCAGAAGGAGGATAGTGATCGTTGTACCTTCTTCCTACATTGTAGTTATTGGAAGTTCCAAGCTCAGATTTTTTAGAATTTTGGTGCGTCTGTTCTGACATCTGTTTCAGATTTGAAAGAACACAGCCTAGCCTTGAAGTGCTGGATGGTACGTTGAAAGCACAGTTTCCTCCAAGAGAAAGTAACGTTTTGCAAATCACTTCAGTGTTTCTGCTCCTTGATATTGGAGTTGTTAAACAAGAGGTTTAGAAAGTCACACTCAGTGTTGTTTGTGTAATTCGATGTGTCGAAGCATCTATGGAGTTTAACAATCGATTACGTCTACGGCACTTGTATGACATTTGCAGGTAAGGATCAGTGACAGTTTTGAAATGCAAATTAATTTTCTTTTCATTAGCTTCAAGAGGACTTTCGTTGACTCAATTTTAATATCTTGAGTTGGTTTCACTGGTCTTGGACTGGAAGTTCTACATAGAATCACGGACTTCAAAACAGTCCACTTTAAACGTGTGATCAGAAGGGATCGATCATACCCTTGTCACGAGAACCTAGCTTTGTTCCAACCCTAAAAGTGTGGGGACATATTGGTAAAGTCTTATCCGAAACCAATGCGATCTCTCGTTTACTTGCCTTAGCGTCTGCTTGCAAGATCGATGTTAAGGGTTCGAGAAAGATTGTTAGTTTGACGTTGGAGCCACAAATAAATGTGCTCTTGGAGGGATGATTCAAATTGAAATGAACGCAGATCCGACTAAGTTACACACGTGAGTTGTGATTTAGGAATCCGAGGAAGTTACTCGCTGTAGGTATTCCGATATTCAAACTAGAATGCAAACATTTGTGTGTTGAGATGAGGGGCACCACTGATTGCTCTATGGGTTTGTTTTCGTCAATGTTCAGACCTACGCCGAATTGTATCGCCTATTCCTCGCCATTTGCGACCAACAGTATTTTGTTTAGGAATCCACTGTAGTCTATAGCTCCTTTGTTCTCCTGGGCAGGCCCCGAGAGGTCTGTAGATGGATTTATCGTTGACTTTGTTGGGTCATAGTTAGCGATTGAATTCCATCGAGCACATCAAAACCACTTTCTGTTGTGTTGACTGTCTTGCTTGTCCGCTAGGGCCTAAGATTGTGTTTTATGAAGGTACACTGAAAACGAGTTCAGTTCTCAAAGTTTAATTCGATCTGCTCGTAATTTTTCATGCTTTTGTCGATTGCCACTTTGACGTCATACTCCATATACCTTTGTATGGATCCACTGTGCTTGGTATAGCCTTTAAATGCATCGTCAGCTGTTTCTCATGTTCGTGACATTTAATCGATTTATTTGGAGTAGCAGAGTTTTGCTTACAGAGCATCGCGTAGTGCTGGTTTGCTAAATTGGTTGAACCTTTACTTTTACTGTTATTTCCTCTTCTCTCCCCTATACATCCACCTGTTTGCAATGACGCATACATTACTATGCCGTGAAAAAAAAAAACATTACTCAAGCCAACTTTTCAACCCTGTTCTGTGGTGAATTTCTGTTTTTGTTGTGACGTAAGTTAAATTGATTTATGCTGATTTGACGTCACACCAAATGCAACACCATTGTGTGATGCACTACGCAAGTAATAATTTAGTTTTGCTTTTGCCGTCTATTTTCGTAGAATTTTCTGCTCAAAGAAGACTGAGCGTGTGATGCCTCACCTGATACCTATTCTATTGGGAAATGGAATTGAGACGCAAATAGAAGTAATAACGACTGTTGCGACGTTTTTGTTTTTGTTGAATGTCGAGGTTTATGATTCGCGAATCATGGAGGAATTTCACAAGTTTGTGAAATTGTATTTAATAACATTTCAAGTGCGTCATTATGCATCTTTGATTTGAGTGATGTTGTGAAACACAAGCCTTCCGCTGTGTACCTAATGCGTAGTCAGTCATAGATAAGCTCGTCGGGTAGAAATGAATAGGTACGTACATAGTTCACTGACTCTCGAAAGGATTGAGTGTCAGACGAGGATTTGGATTTCAAAAGTTCATAAAAGTCAGAAGTGGAATAGGAATATTGTATTCGGGTAAGGGGTGGTCACTTGAATTATTGTCGAGCTCATCTTGATTAGAAACGTGAAAACGTTTATACGGGGGCATTCTATAGAAACGTGTTACACAAACAAGATTTCAAACTTCAAGTAGGTACAGTTAGAAATCTGAAATTCGATGTAGGGTAAAGGCACTAGTAGTCGGCCACTTAATTTATTTTTTTGACTTCTACATAGTTTAGTTCTTAAGCTATATGGAGTTTCGAAATACTATGTATCATTATCAATAGGTGAAGATAATAGGAATCGATTAATTAAAATAAAACATGCTTAAATTGCTGTTGCTAATAGTTATTATCATTTATTTGAGAAAAATCACTCTGAGTTAGTTACCGGCCACTAAAATTTTCTGAATTTCAGTATTCGGCCACTGAAATTTTAGTACCCGGCCATGCAAGTTTTACGTATTAAATTTAGTTTGCTAGCTTTTTCCTAAATTCTTTTATTATCGGAAAACAAAGAGATAACAAAATAAACATAAAAAACTCAAAAAAGTAGATAATTATGAGTTTAAAAAAATAATAACTGCGGAACGGTGATATTGTATTCATTCCATACAGATGAATGAGTTTCCTTTAGAGTACTTTGAACTCGACAAGAACAACTTGCAGTTCTTTTGCTAACAGATGCGGTTTTGGATAAGAAAGGTGGTTCTGAAGTGTACTGAGAATAAACGAGCTTCCGGTTGCCAACATAAATAGGTTCCTTCTTCCCTATTGGCCAACTCGGGGTTTCTTTCGAAGATGAATATCAACCAAGTTTAGAGTGGTCTAGAATATTTGAATAGAGTCTTTTCCTTGGTGTATTTTAAAAATGTTTGTCCTACGGTGTTGAGCAAATCAACTGTTTAATTTGCCATGCTATGATAGTGAGCCGACTCCCTTTTAAAAACACCTTCTGTCACTCTACGTTTGCACGGTCGAGACATTGAAGAATAGATCTGACTATGACATATGTACCTTAATGCAGCCTTTTGAATGCTTTCTTCATAATGTTGAATCTCATATAAAACATTTGCCATGTGATCTACCTTGGTAACTTGAAACGTTTGACTGGTTCTGATTGAATGTGATGCCTCTTCTTCATAGATTCACGCTTCCAAAGTTTTGACTTTCTGGAATCAACGCGTAAGTATACACGAAAAAAAAACCCAAATTGCCTTTGCGACCAGATAAAAAGATTGCCATGACGATGATTTTATATCCCGGCCGGATTCTAAAAAAAAAATTTAGTAATCGGCCCCCCCTGGCCGGTTTCTGAAATTTTACTGAAATCCGAGAACTTAGAACCGGCCACCCAAAATTTAAGAAAAATATTTCAATCTTCGCAATGGTTTTTCTTTAAATTGTTACTAGCTCTTATTCTGAGAAGAGTAGAGCCAATCATTTACCATTTTTTGTGAGAAAAACGCATAAAAACTTGCGTTTCAGTTTGCGCCTACCACTTATAAAAAAATAAAATTCGAACCATATTTGGCCTCTTTACTGACGAAGGCTAAAAAAAGTGTGCGCTGTGTTCACAATTTTTGGTTGATATATACACTTTTTGGGGACATATGAACAATCATAGTGTCTTTAAAACCGTTAGATTATGTAAAGTGGTTTTCTTATTTTAGGCAAAAAAAGACAAAAGTGGTCGGTTACTAGAGAGTGGCCGGGTACTAGTGCACTTACCCTACAGGTAGATCTTATCTCACGTAACTAAAAAATTATGATTTTTTTTAAAATTTGCTCCCCAAAAGGGGGTCAAATTGAAAACGTTACCGTGTAAACCAGTGAAAATATTCGATCATCTTAAGTTTTCACGGAAACTATCAGCTCCAAGGAGCTGCATTTTTTAGTCTAAATAGATAGGATGCAACAGGAAGGTGTCAGAAGTGGATTAAATTTTTTAGCGTATACCTACCTAGTTTTCGCCTTAGTCGTTTTGACTCAGACATTCTTCTGTTCTCCAAAGTTTGTTTTGGCGTCGGAAAACACCTTTTAGAAGGGGTGTTTTTAGCTGGTCAGTTTGTTTAAAGCTTTTTGCTGACTACGTCCTTTAGCATTTGAAATTCTTTTGCCACTTTTGCTTCACATGAACACTTTGGAGTCATTTGACGATTCATTTAAGAGTTATTTTCGAAACTGATTGTAGGAAGCTTGTGTCAGAAGTGGAATCTGATACATAGGATTACAGACTATCACATATCCATTACCTATGTACAAAGGCATGTCCTGTCACTATTCCTGGGGCATAAGCCGTCAACGATGCCTACGATTTCGGGGTTCATCAAATCTCACGAACTCAATCCTAAAGCTCTAGATTCATTTTCAACCTGCGTCACTTTTGCCGATGGGGACCCCTATTTCTGCCAGATTGGGTAAGTGGATTCCATAGAATTGCCAAGTATGGCAATTGTGTAAACATTCCGTTGCCATTTTCTTCGTCGTATTGTGATGTGAATAGGTTCCCGACCCGGAAACAGTATGCAAACGTCTGACAATTTGCAAAACACTTATCACCCTTTGCCTCTCCTGCGTGGAGCACGCTAAATATCTACACATACACACACATACTTTACGAAGCAATATGATCCTGCTTATTTGATATTAAGAGTAAAGTTAAGATGTTCTTTGCTTGGATCTAGTATAATTTTAGCTATTTTTTTAGAAACCACAGGAAGAAGAACATGTAGAGTTTTCCATGTTCTCTTCATGGAAGCTTGTAATGTTTTCCTTATAGTTGACAAAGAAGGTGCTGATATACTAGGCGCTGCTTGGAAGAGTTCTGCGTAAATGCCATCAAGCCCCAAATGCTTTCCCTTTTTAAAGCCCTTTAACACATTGAATGCCGAACCTTTTTTACGGTTTGATCGCGCCAGGCCATGCAATTTTTTGTCCATCCGAGTTGAATACTAGGTGTCGTACGAAAATGTGCGACGCGACAACTGTGGAATTATGGGTGTCGCACGAAATTGTGGGGCATGGCATTTAATGTGTGGGTGATGGGTATTCGGATATCTGTTGATGCCTCGACTAGCTCACTTTAATACGTCCAAATGGTTCAAAACTGCGGCGAAATTCTTCTTTCATCTTCTAAACTGATCCTTATCCGACGTCAGCAAGGAACTAGTCAGCCCCTTTATAGTGTGTTTGTGTTAGTACAAACTCTGATCACCGACCAGTTCCTTCTTGATTATATAAACGGCCCTGCTGTCAAATATTTGCTGAAAGTGCTAAAGAATGTTTTAATTGTACAGCACTGGACTTCTTTCCTCTTCATGTGGTACCGAAATTCCAGTTCGTGTTAGTTTACTGCGAAGACAGCTGTGGGTTGAGCCTTGAGTAAAATACGCTCTAGCATCCGTTTCCAGGTCCTTGCTGATAGCTATTTTTTCTCCAGCTGCAAAAAAGATTTCGACAGCTTTCCATTGCTCGCTCTATGTTTGGTTGAGCTTCGCTGTTGATCGTTTCGGCGGAGTGGTCCTTCGAAGGTGTCAGAAGTCCAATAAGGAAGTGTCATAAACTATAAAATTGTCATTACTAAAGCCTGAAGGTCGAAACACTTTTCTATTCTTACGGGTCAGAAAGCAAGCGGCGAACTCCTCCGATTGACACGGTTGGTCTGATTGGTGATAGGCACCATTTGCACAGATTTCTCATAAATAGGTATATGGCCGCATACATTTGGATTTCTCAGGTTGACCAACTGCGGAAGCTGATGTAAAATAATTCTTTTTAAAAGAATGCAGTCGTCCGGGCTCTGTGTGACACTGTGGTCGGTTCCCGGACTGGACGAATGGATTGGACTGGACTCGAATATGTGAAGTGGAACTAATGACGGGTCGTTCTGACTTTTCGAATTTCGAAATCGAATTTTTCCATTGACAGTTTCGCTTACCAAATCGATGAAGGTCTGTTTCCAGGTTTTCATCGTTGCATCACCTCATTGCAGGTATGACAAATCTGCAAGATCCGACGTGAAAAAACTTCGCAAACTGCTGTTTGGAGTCGACAATAAAACTGTTGCGAGAAGCTAGGCCATGGATCTCTATGACCGTCGCGTCAAGTACATATGTATGTGGGCTTTTTCAATTGAAACTGTTTACCTCTGACAGTGTATACCCACTCCGTACCCTATCCCAATGTGCTTGCGTGTTGTTACTGATCAAGTACGCTTGAAACCAATTAAGGATGACCCTTAAAAATTCACTCATCAGCCGTCAAATTTTAACAACTCTTTCGACAAACAACACTAACCTTAGAAGTTTTCCACAGAAAAAAATAAAAAAGAAAACAATTGAACCTCTGCCACATGCACGAATAGTCCTTTCTCACGGAAAATTCAAATTGAACCTTCACGCAAACTGCCAATTGGGCTTTTTGTTTTTATCTCTTCTTCGTTTCGTAGAAATATCTAAACACACAAACACAATAATTAATCGAACAAAACAAAAACAATAACAAGGCACACTAATCCTTAACGACAAGAATTCCTTCAAACATCAACACTGAGCTCAAATCTATTTTTAAGTGCTGTTTCACCAAATGATCTCATCTCCGTAAGGCCTTGCAAAAAACCTCAACAAAGACCCTGATGAGTAATCTAAACAATGACAAGACCCAAAAGTCATCTAGACGTTTCAAAATTCATGAAGGCGCCTAAGATCACCACAAAATGTCACCAAAGATCTCATCACAGTTCAATAAAAACATGGATGGATGGAGAAAAAAAATGTCGCCGGACCTGTCAGATGTTCAGTCCTTCTTCCCCGCATCACCTCTTCGCAGGCATTACAAACTTGCAAGCGTATAATGTGTCATGCAAAATCTTCTTAATCCGCGGTTCGGAGTCGGCAATAAAACTCTGGGGACCTTGAGCACAACATGAATGGTTGCGATAAGCTAAGCCATATGTATGTGAGCTTTTTCAATTAAAAATGTTTACCTCTGACTGTGTTTACCCACGCGAAAAATCATTCCCTACCCTATCTCAAAGAACTTGCGTGTTGTTACTGATCAACTACGCTAGAAAACAATTAAGGATGACCCTTCAGCCGTCAAATTTTAACAACTCTTTCGACAAACAACAGTAACTAAAAGTTTACCACAGAAAAAAAGAAGAAAACAATTGAACGGAAAATTCAAATTGAACCTTCACGCAAACCGCCAATTGGGCTTTTTTTTTTAATCTCCTTCGTTTCGCCGGAATATCTAAACACACAAACACAATAATTAATCGAACAAAACGAAAACAATAACAAGGCACACTAATCCCTAACGACCAGAATTCCTTCTAACGTCAACACTGAGCTCAAATCTATTTTTGAGTGCTGTTTCACAAAATGATCTCATCTCCGTAAAGCCTTGCAAAAAACCTAAACAAAGACCCTGATGGCTAATCTAAACAATGACATGACCGAAAAGTCATCTAGACGTTTCAAAATTCCTGAAGGCGCCTAAGATCATCACATGTCGCCAGAGATCACATCACAATTCAATAAACACATTGCGGATGGATGGAAAAAAAAATGTCGCCGGACCGATCAGATGTTTATTTTCATTTCGGTCTGGGTTTATCTTTGAAACTATACTCAGATACCGGGAAGAGCATAAAAAACAAATGCCGATGGGGTCTGTGTGCAGCACGCAGACCATTGCTGTTGTATGGTTTTGGCCAAGTGCAGAAATCGAAAACTTCGTACATGGTATACGTTACCAACCTTGACTCGAATTACACCACCAGGGTTTTGCAATCTTTATGCACACACTGGGGCACTCGCAGTGGTCTGTATGGTGAATAGCACCAGTATGACGACGACGACAAGGTGTAGCGCAGCATTCAACCTAGCCAAGCGAAAATTGCAGTCGACGACGGTACTGCGGCCTGGTTTCATTTCGCGCCGCTCTGTGTGCTGAGGTTCTCTATTTCTAATACTCGAGCTTGTCTGTGTGTGACACTTGTTTCAATGTGCCAGTCAGTGGTATACTTCGAGACTCAGTTGTTCCTGTTCTTTATCGTGGGAATGGCTTTTTATTTTCCGTTGCGGGAAGGTTAGATAGACATGAGAAATGAAAAGTAAAATGTTACGTCCCTGAATGTAGGTATATCTTGTAGTACGTCTTACTGACAAGTTGTGTGGTTTTGGCTCACTTAGGACTTAGGAAAAACTTTGTGTGCATGTCTTTATGGTATGGATTCGTGTTCAGATGACCACAAGACTGCAACCTTTTGTCGACATTTGGCAATTACTTGGCTGTCACCTTAGAAAGCGTAAAGACAAATCGAGATAAACCCAGCAGTCTGAAGGATACTTAACTCTTTAAATAGTTGAATAGGACGACTAAAACTGCAGCTCACTTAAATGACGCTGGGTTAGAAAGTCATTCGACTAATGACAGTTTGAACGCTGACATCTATGACACCAACTCGTGATGTCGATTGCTGATGCCCACTTCTGACACCTTGATATTTTTTGGTACTAACTTCGTTGTGATACGAGTATGTTAAAGTATAAAGGTAAGCTTTGCTCAGAAGCATATTCCACTCGTGATTCTCATTGCTGTCGACCACTTTTTAAATACCTTACGGCCTATTGAGAATGGGAAGACAATTAAGATCGTAAGATGGGGGAATGAGAGCCTCACATAGTGTAAGTGTTTGTGGCGGTAGCTTACCACACTTCTGACAACAACTTTGCATATGGACCTTATAAGACTAGTATAAGGAGTATACAGTAGGTATGGTGATAATGACGTTAGGAAGTTGGAAAGTAATACTGTGAATTATTAGCAATGGCAAAAATATCAATAATTCTCCACTGTTATTCTGGACACCACCGTCAGAGTACGTAAAAGTATGTGAATTTCAAAACTTACTACACCAACACTAGCGCTGTGTGAGCAGTATCATAAGGGTAGTCATAAACCCTTAAGCACTAGTGATTTATTATAAAAAAAAAAGAAATCAGGATTTATGTTCCACTTCTGACATCAGTTGTGGAGAAGAACGGATAGACTTCTGTCTGTGAATAGGAAATATATAACAAATATAGTAGGAGCCTTTACAGAGCATTTTTTAATAGGCGGGCATGCCATTAGAATGGGATTTCTGTAGAAGCTGCAGAGGCGAGGAGAAAGAAGAAACGGTTACACTCCTACTTAGCGCCTGCCCTGCCCTATGAAGGCTGAGGAAACCCTAGGAGAGTACTTCTTCGATGACCTCAACGATTTAACCAGACTCGATATCTTTAAAATTACGAGTTTCGTATGTGGGTCTAACTAGTTCTGCACTTAGTGCGGCACAGGAAAGGGTTTACACCGATTCGGTTATCCAGAGTCTTTAGTCCTGTAACGAAATTTTACATTTGCGGTTTCCGATGCTAGTTATCTGGTTTCTCTACGTGGTATTACAATGGGCCTCCGTTCTGGAATAAGTGTGTCTCTAACTCCTGACACCAGTTCCTGGAATCTATTATGACAAGAAAAAACCGAGCAAGCAGCTGATGAACTCTGCTTTGAAAAGCTCAATATGAGCATCCCCTTTCATTTCCCAGATTATTGTAGGCGAAAATAATGGCGATTGAGGAAGTCCTCTGCTGGCTTATATCTATGTATGTATCAACGATATGTTCATCTTCACCGGGCAAACGTTAATAAAGTCCCTGGTATTGGGCTCACATATTTCTGAAGCTGCTCAAGAATTGCCGCTCGTCTAATGGCTGAGCAATTCAACATTCACCTAAGCTGGGTGACTGCCTATAGAGAAATTTCAGGAAACTGCAAGAATGGTGAGCTTGGCACAAAAAGCACTACCGTTAGTATTTTGCAAGAGAAGCAACACTTAGGTTTGCTTATCGCTACAAGTAAACACTTACTTAAGCAGAATGCTATCAGCAAAGCCATCCATAGACTGGCTATACTTAAACGATCGCCTGTCCTCGGTGTCCTCACAGGGCACTGCCCTATAATCTTTAAAGGCTAGGCCTGATATTTGCCTAGGCTGAAGCGACGATGGGGAGAAAGAATCAATCCTCTATTTTCTTTATAAAGGGTGGTTAAGTTTTAAGGGCCGATGTTGGTTTTGAATAAAACACAAATTATTTAGGAAATTATTGTCATTTCTTTTTATTATGATAATATTGGTATGGTTCAATTATGTATGAAACAAAATATCGGCCAAATGGCCGCCGCGACCTCGGCGGCACACCTCCATCCGATGGTCCAAATTTTCGATGACGCTGAGGCATAATTGAGGTTCTATGCCGTTAATGTGCCGAATTATCTCATCCTTTAGCTCTTGAATTGTTGCTGGCTTATCGACGTACACCTTTTCTTTCAAATAAACCCAAAGAAAGAAGTCCAACGGTGTCAAATCGCATGATCGTGGAGGCCAATTAACATCGCGACGACGTGAGATAACACGGCCATTGAATTTCTCCCGCAAAAGAGCCATTGTTTCGTTAGCTGTGTGGCAAGTGGCACCGTCCTGTTGAAACCACATATCGTCCACATCCATATCTTCCAAAAAGTTCGTTATCATCTCACGATAGCGAACACCATTCACAGTAACTGCCTGACCGGCCTCATTTTGGAAAAAATACGGCCCGATGATACCGCCAGCCCATAAACCATAAAGCATTGGTTTTTCGACAATCACTCTTGGATTATCATTCGCCCAAATGCGGCAATTCTGCTTATTGACGAATCCACTGAGGTGAAAATGTTCCTCATCACTGAAGATGATTTTCTTCGAAAATTGATCATCCACTGTTGCCATTTCTTGCCACCATTCTGACCATTGACGACGCTTGAAATGGTCAAGAGGCTTTAGTTCTTGAGTCAATTGCACCTTGTAAGCGCGTAAATGGAAGTCTTTATGCATAATGTTCATCAACGACGAGCGTGAGAGGTGCAATTGTTGGGCACGACGACGAATTGAGGTGGACGGCACTTCAGCCATACTATCGCGAACAGCAGCAATATTTTCTGCAGTACGAGCTGTACGAGCATGCACTGGTGTTTTCACATCTCCTACAGACCCGGTTTGCTCAAATTATTGCACGATTTTTCCGATTGTACGCACATTTGGACGATTCAATTGACCGAAAAAATCACGAAGTGCACGATATGCATTTTGATTTGAACGCCCATTTTCATAATAAGCCTGAATAACTTTAACGCGTTGCTCGATTGTGTATCTTTCCATGGTTCAAATTGAGTTAGTCTGAAATTGAGAAATGTCAAATGAAATGCAGAAAAAAACTTGACGTTTAGGTGTGGTTCACATTCAACATCGGCCCTTAAAATTTAATCACCCTTTATTTGTCCAGCCCTTTCCAAAAGAACATTGCTCCATCCGAAAACCATTTGTATCACAATGGACGTTTTTTGGTCTGTGTGTCTGTACTCACTTTAAGGCCCAGGTCCACCCCGGACTATAGCGCCACCTTAAGTAAGTGTGTGTACTCAATTAATGTAGGTCTTGGTCTTTCAAGATCCTGGTTTGTTCCCTACTTCTGGTACACGCTTCTAATAGTCACTTTTGACACCACCTTTCCAAGCTTCATAGGACTTGTCCTTTGCGTAGAGAGTAGTTTGGAAATGGTTTTCGTAGATCCAGCTTTGTACTCCACTTCTGACATCATATTTCAACAGAACTAACTATGAGTGTAGAGCGCATTCGGCTTATAAATGCAATGTTTCGGTTCGGTACCACACTCTTGACACCCATTCGCAGGACCAACTTCTGACAACAACTTTTCCGCTTTACAGTTAATATGCTAGGTTAGAATGCGGACCTTCTACTGATTTCTATCGTCTAGTTGAGACCGCTCGTTCCCCAGAACTCAAAGTGATAAGAATTTTTTTTTTGAGTTATTTTCGAAGACTCCTAAAACTGGCCTGAAACATATGTGGGCTCATTGTCGCCTGACACCTTGACCTCGATAAGGTTTAGTATGCATTCTCTACGACCAGTTTTCTATTTTTCACTAGTCACTAGATGTTGTCATTGTTAGAGACCATTTATAGTGGCAAGATCGTCCATTTTTCGACATTCAGTTATTAGATTCATTTGTAACTTCAAAAGCACTGTTAGCCACAAATGTCTCATATTTTCAAGCCTTTCAAGCTTCGATTAAACTTGTCAGCAACGTGTCATTCGTTGGTTTTTAAAACTTTTATTTAATTAAAACTTAATTGACAACCAAAGCATTCTCGGGGCACACGTGGCACGGTACTACAAGTCCAATTAAGGGTTTCCTAACATTCAACCAACCATTCAACCTGACACTGACCCAATGGCATTTACCTGTTTCCTTTTGTAAACTTGTTTTTAGAATTTTCTACAATTTTCTTGGAAATTCTTGTTTTATTTTTTATTTCTCCACCACCACCCTTGCCATCCACTGAAATGGAAAGAAGGGCTTCTGCATCTGCTGGTGCAAATCTTTTGATTAGTGTCAACATTGCATAGAGAGAGAGAGTAAAAAAAAGGTGTAAAAGTGATTCTGTATCTAGTTGCAGAAACGAAAAGTAGGTCAACTATACACATATGTACATTATAACACGCGTTACATGCAACACAAAGCATGTTTAGGTATTCAACTTTTGCAACGAACACAAAAAAGATACTTTAAATCGCTCTAAATGTATCTTTAAGTTGTAAGTAATCGTTTAGTTCGTGTTATGATTCTAACTTGTAAGCTATTTCTGGAAATCTAGGTCATGCTGCTGCTGCGGTTAGGAGCAACTTATGTGGGCGAGAGTTCCATTTTTAGCACGCGAATTTGGTTGCCATGCAGACATGCCATGGAAAGACAAGAAGCAATGCAGGACGACAACTAGATATAATCATTTTGAACGTGGGTTACATTATGTCAATTGTATTGATTTTCAAAAGAGGGTCCCCGTCTCTGTGCCCTCTGTGCTCCCTCCGGCACACCACGTGCCGTCGCCATCGTCGTCAGAAAAAGCTAAAAAAAAATTCTATATAATTTTAGTTTGTCAAGGACATGTTGCCTCTGTTAATATCTTAAGAAATAATGAAAGCCAAAAGGTGCTGCAGGAGGGACACAAAATATACAAGCGATTGTAAGGTTGTATGCCAGGATTGGAGGAAATTTCGCTGCCATTTCGTCGGCTTATGGTAATAGAATGAGAGAACTCCGACGAAAAACATAAATCCATGGTAATAAACGGGTGTGTGCTACAGCTACTGCCTGCTGCTGGTTGTGTACAAGTATATCTAAGTTCCAAGTGGGCTTTGAAAGTTCAAGGTCGTTCAAGCATACTGACGACAACGCCTTTATGAATGGGTGGTAAGATAATTTGGTGAAGTTTTCCTCTGGTTGCTATGTGGTTTTTTTCTTTTTTTTTTAATTGAATTGTGATGTCATAAACAAGAGGGTTATTTGTTGGATAAACGTACATAAGTACATGTGTCTGTGAAAAGGAGGAAGTGCTTTGGGATTTATTAATAAAATTTAAGCAACCAAGAGTCTGCCAATTTTGTTCTGTTCTTCTTGTGTGACTCGTATCCTTGTAAGTAGTTTGCACTTAGGGCGTGACCAATGGATAACATGATTCAATGTCAAGTGGACATTTTTGGTAAGTCATAGAGGTTATAACGTTTTATCTAAGAAACCTCGAAGTATATACTGGAGGTACCTTGATGTAATAGGCCAATATCCCATTTAGTATTTTCAACTTTTCTTCATCTGAACTGTCCAGTCTCAAGCAGTTTTTCAAGCTTTTAAACAGACAGTAGACGGATGAGAATAAGTTCTTCAACGTTTGACGTGGCGAATGATAAAATTGATGTTCGCCAAAACTAAATATAACAAATCTTAACCACAAATTGCTTGAGGTTAGTTCTTAAGAGAAGATAATTTCTTGGTCTTTCAAGGCCGTTCGTCATAAAGTGTTGTGATGCCCACAGTTTGCACCTAAAATGTATGTGAAGTTTTGTACTCAACGCGGAAACGCAGATACCCTTTCGCTCGTGTCGATTTAAGGATTCTGGAGGGTTGCACATCCTCAATCTTTCTGAGCTGAGAAAGACAGGAAATCGCTGTCAATACTGATAGGAGTGCTAACTGGCCACAACATGTTAAAATATCACATGAAAAAACTACGCTTGAACGATGATGATATCTGCAGGGGATGCGGTAATGAAGAGGCTCATGAGGACATGGCCCATTTCCTCTGTCAACTGAAAAATATAACCCTCGGAAAATTCTTCTTTGATAACATTGACGAGCTATCGGATGGATCACCGTCAAACCTGCTCAAATCTGACAGGGCGTCCGGATGTAATCATTCTCATCAGCCTGCAAACCTAACCTAACCTTCTGAGTTGAGTTGATATGAAGACCTAAAAAGTAGCGATCTGGCATCGTTCTGTTTATTTATCCAAGGCTTGTTACAACCAAATTTTGTCCACTTGTACTGCGACTTCTGCTGGTTGTGCGTAGGAGACACCATCGGTAACATGAGTTCTCAACATACTTCTGTTCCTGCCAAGAGGAGAGGAAACAGCATTAAGTCCAATGGGTATTTGCCAAAAGGTGGGTGCTCTCAGAATTGATAATGTAGCCATAAACGCCGGGTTTCTTTTTTTCCTCATAAGATGACTCTTTGTTATCGAGTCCATCAGAGTGTGTCGCTTCCGGTAACCGTTTCAAATTTGCCGAGTTTCAATCATCAGTTTCGCGTCATCAGCTACCTGCCTATTGGGATTGAAGTTAAACGGACCTGGTTAAACCTTTCCACCACTTTCAAGTTCAGTCTAACTTAGAGGAAGGAGAGCTGCAGGAGTTTTAATAAGCAAGCATTCTCACAACTCTTACTTCAAGTGACAATACAGTCCGGGGTGGACCTGGGCCTTTCTCAAAACTCTACTACGTCAATGTCTGAGTAGACGGCTGGAATAGTACGGTGGCTGGGATTTCAGGTCCCTTATCCAGTGACTCTCAAGTATGAAGTGTCTGGAGAACATTCGTTATTTGTTCCTCCATACTTTTGTTAAACGCAACTGACACCTTCTGTCTTTAGGTTGACGTCTCGCCTTAGAATTTAGAATCTTTGACTCTTAGCCTATACGCCTGTTTAAGGTTATTACATTTCGTCTAGAGATCTTAATTAGGCGGTTATCCACGATGTGCACCGACAGGCACGAGGGAATGATTCCTCCCTGTGGTACTCCAGTTCGTTTTTTTTTTTCATATTGTTTCCACGCCAAAACAGGTTTTGAAGCCGCCATTTTGAAGCATATGTTTCAACTATTTGTTTATTTAATACTTGACAGGCGTGGGATACAGTCGCGATTCAATGTAAGCGCCTGAGCTTTGAGACCTTATGATGCATCAATGACGCGTCACGGTTATGTTTACTCAGCATTTTTTTCACTTATGATTCGCAGAAATTTCTTTGATCGTTTGGTTCGACGATAAAAGTTAATTGAGTCGAGGCGCTAGAAAACGTTTTTGAGCCGCTTAGCTAAAGACTATATCATTTGATACTACTACTACTTAAACACTTAAGGTTACGTTTCGGTTCGAGGTGAACCTGGACCTCAACCAACAAGCTTACCATGCCAGCTCGATCTTTAGCTAGCTACCTCCACAACGAAAGAATAAAAAAAAGCCACGATAGACTTCTACACGTGCAGCAGAATATTTGGGAAAACCTGGGGACCAAATCCCAAAATCATTCTATGATTGTTCACGGCTATAGTAAGCCCCATTCTGACCTATGACAGCCTTGTATGGTCGCAAGCCGTCATCAAAATCACCAACCTTATGGCTATCACAAAGGTACACTACCAGTGCAATGAGAACAACTCCTACATCAGAACTCCGAGGCAATCCTCAACCTACTTCCGCTAGATATATTTATTAGGCTATCAGCGGCCAATAGTGCCCTGAGAATAAGCCAATCCGACGGTACAATATCTAGGTAGATTTCCAATTACTGACTACACAACGCCATATCTAGATTTCAAAAGACCATTTCTAAGCGCCTCTCCTAGCAGAGAAGAATGGAAAGCGGCCAAACACCCAATATGCAATCCGTAGCCGTCTTCACCGACGGATCTAAACTGAACGGTGGCGTAGGTGCAGGAATCTTCTCCGAACCGCTGGGAATAAGCAAATCTGTCCGCCTTCCGAACTTTAGCAGTGTTTTCCAAGTAGAGATCTTAGCAGTGACAACAACCGCTCGTGAGACTGCGATGAAGACAATACCGCGCAATGATATAACCTTTTTCATTGACAGCCAGGCAGCAATAAAAGCAATTTCTGCTATAGACATAAAATCGAAGCTTGTGAAGTGCTGTCGAAAAGAGCTTAGGGTTCTCGGAACACAGCACAAGGTTACCTTCTGTTGGGTCCCCGGGCATAACGAGAAACGAGAATGCTGACGAACTAGCAAGAAGTGGTTCCGCCTTAAGTCCGAATCAAGCCGACCCACTCGGTGAAGGCGGGATGCCTTGCTTATTGAAGCTCAGAGCAGACACAGTAAAAAAGCTTATTTAAACGGGTAGGGTAAGATTTCCCCTTATGGGTATGACAGTGGGTGTGTAGTGACCCGAGTCCTAGTTCCTCTTCGCCAGCCTACGTACCTAACCTAACCTAGTTACCTCCAGTTTCGCATAATAATTTGGTTAAGGTCCCCTTTCACACTTGTATTCCAGAATCTTTATATTTTCAGCTCAAAAGGCTCACAATCCGATGCGTAAGAACCCATCTAGCCTCACTTTTATTATAAACGTTGAATCTCTGTCTGTCCACCCTATTGGTGGAGGATATAAATAAAAATCTTATCACAATGTCGCCATGACACAATTACTGCCAGTCTTCCGCTGAATTAATTTGCTAGAGCGTGGGACATCCAAAAATAAACACGAAACTATGTTTGTACGATTGACAGGTTTACAATCACAACTTTTGTTGTTTTTTAATTGCAATCGTCATCGATGGTTATCCCTCAATCCATGTCACCACAATTGACGTAGATAATATTTTTTTTTGACATTTGAGTTGTGTGTGCATCTGTCAAACATGTTATTCCTCATCATTTCCTATTCCATTGACAAGCTTATTCAGTTTTACTGTCAAATTGACATCGTTAAGCTTTTGCTCTCTCTCGATAAAATCAAAATGTGGTGTTGGGGTTGGGTGGGGGATAGACAAACGACGCTGTTGGGTGTTTATGTTGCCAACTCGAAAGCTTTTTTTTTTTTTTTTTGCTGTGTCGCTTGAGTGTGTATGGAGGAGTTGGAAAAAATTAAATTAAGGTGATTTCGATGTCAAGATGACGTGTGCCGCATTAGGTTTTGAAATTACTCAACTGACGTATTTAGAGGCACTTGTGGTGGTGTGGATGGATATTTGAAATTTGTTGGGAAAACAAATCGAAAAGATGTGCTTGTGCGACCACTAATTTTGAATTTTATTTTTCGAATTGCATAAGCAATGCGGATTAGAGTGGACATTATTTTCTTTCTCCTTACCCTAGGTTTCTTTGGCAGACAATTGGCAGCCAGTGCAGGTGTCCGACTTAGTGCTACTTCACAGTGGTCTATCTTGGGCAGTGGTCACGCCATGATTGTAAGCAAATTAGAATTCATTACGGAAAATACTGATTTTCAAACCAAAGATGGTATTGGTGGGCGCGAAATTGGCAACTGTTTTCGCCTCCTTCGGCACTTACATAAGTGTATGTCGGCTTTCAAAGAAGCCCTTTCGAAGTAGGTCTCATGGTCCATTAAAGGTTGCTTTGTAGTTTAGAGTGTCGCTCACTGCTTAATGAGACGGGAAATAGTTAAACGCTCATCCATTCTTTGTATCGCGCAAGACCTTTGGTGGAGTAGAAGATCTGCTGAATTCGCCAAAGGGTCAGTGAATAGCTTCACACAATCATGACTAATTATACCTCCAGAGGTTTGTCATTCCCTGTCCAGAGCTGACGACTAGAAAAACTTTTGAATTGTTTTCCTGAGATTTCGTACCAGAGTCAGCAATGGTCAGCAGTCCAATGATATAATTTTTTGGCTGACGGCGATAAAAAGCACATCCTTCCAGATCGGAATTAGACATGGCTCTTAAGTTTAGCTTACGCTGGTCTCTATCAGCGAAAAAAATTAACAAATGATTGTCATACTACTAGATAGATTCAACCACCTTTAGGAGCAAATAGTAATAGACATCACCACGAGACACTGTGTTTGTTATCACGGGACACTGTAGGCGTCATCACTGGACATTGTGGGCATCATCACGGGACTCTAGAAGCTGGATGAGAAAGAAGACTCAACTTTTCTTTGTATGCGGCTCTAACAAGTATGATATGGCAAACTTGGTCGTTGGTGACCTTAGCTGAAAGTTGGCCTGGCGAAATCCCAGACCATATGCCGTCAATTAAACAAATTTTGTTCTACGTGCACTATCGTTCAATGCAGGCAATCACTCAAAACCAATCTCTAATACTTTTAGCTTGTTTGATACCATTTTCGGCAAGAAACGTCAAAAGTCAGTACATTATACTAAGACTTAGTTTGGTTATACCTTCATTCTTTTAACTTACTTTGAGGTTATTATCCCTTAGCTGCTCTGGCTTAACAGCTAAATTATAATTTTAATTATAATTTAGACATTCAATAATAATTATCCCCAAACCCCTAGGTTACAAGTTTTTGCCTGCTCCAGCCTGTCAATCTTCCAATTTTAGCTTCGGATTTGCTAAATTTTATGATTTCAAGGATCAAAGTTGAGTCTTATAGGAATTCAGGCGTACGCAAGTACATGCTTTCATAGGAATCCAGGCGTACATATACAGTGGCTCAACTTTTTGATCATATAAAAGCAAGAAAAATATTTTTTTATTGCAACTTTTTTATTTTTAAAGATAAATCAATGTAATTTTCAGAACACAATGCTTATAATATTGTTATTCAGCTAATAGAAACAAAGCTTTAGATTATTTGTAAATTTGATCAAACTTAAAAAAAATAAAAAATATGGCACTTGATCAATTAGTTGACTTTAGTAGATTTTGTTGTTCAATATTTTGTATGCCCTTTTTTTGCTTTAAAAACCGCTTTAATTCTTGTTGGGATTGATTCCACAAGCGTTCTGCAAATGCTAGAACTTAAATTGTGGTAAGCAGTTTCGGTTCTGTTCCACAAATCGTTTAGATTTGGATACTCGCCTGGTATTTTTGAAATTGTAAGTTTGACATCAACCCAAAGATGCTCGATGGGGTTGAGGTCAGGGGATTGTAGTGAACAATCAAGCAATTGAAATTCCTTGTCTTGTAATCAAGCTTAAGTCACTCTTGCAGTATGTTTCGGATCATTATCCTTCTGGAAGATAATGTTCGACACGTTCTTCCTGCAAACATCAAGACTTTTCTGGAGCCCTCGGTCAAGTATGCTGACGTTTTGGGCAGCGCAGCATTCGCCCCACTACACTTATACATTCACCAACACCTTCCATGGTCTTGGACTTTCAAATCATTATATTTTCACCACCAAACCTGATGGTTGGTTTTACATGGCGATCTTTGATTGGCTCAACCAACTTCTTACAGGTTAATTGGGGACCGTCTGATCCAAAACGGCCAATTTTCGTTTCGATCGACCAAACAACTCTTAACAATTTTTTATTTTTATTATATTTTTTTTTAAATTTTTTAGCAAATCCTAGCGTTAGTTTTTTGTGGCCTATTGTCAGGAGTGGTTTTTTTACTTTAACACCGTAAAAACCATTTCCCTCAAAACTTTCCTTACGGTCTCGTTTGAAACATTTATGCCGTCATTCTGATGCAGCTCTTTATCTATTAAAAATGCACTCCTTACTTGATTTTTCTTAAAATACAACTTTGTACTAACGAATTCAAAATTGGTTTTTTACCGGGCTTGTTCTTTTTGACTTCAGGCTTGAGTTTTTTTCTTAAACTTTTGAGATGACATCTAACGCTACTCCAACCTTAAGCGAAATTTTACAGCAAGTGACCTTGGAATCGATAAGCCTTTCTAATTTTTCTATTTCTAAACTTTAAAAATAAAAAAATAAAAGTAAATTGTGTTTGCTTTTCAGCAATTTCAACACGTAATTTTTCAAAGTTGTAAAAAAAAAATAAGAACAACTGCACCTCCTTCGAGTTTTCAAGATTTCGATCACACTCAATGCACAACTGAGACTGTGTCAACTAATTGATCACATGCATTCAAAAAGGGTTTTTTAAAAGGATCGGAACCCTAACGGTGCATTTCCTTTTTTATTGGGTATGCTAATTCTAAACATCTGTGTTTGTTATGTGACAAAGATTTGTTGCATTAAGGATACAAATAAAAATGTAACAACAAAAAACCTTTTTTCTGCTTATTATGTGATCAAAAAGTTGACCCACTGTATGCTTGGATGGCCAGCGATCTGATTACTTGCAACGACCTCAAGTTTAGCACCTAAATCAAACGATTTCTAGTCGGCGTATGCGATCAATTTAACATAGCCCCAGGTTTTTGGAAGACCACACTGGAGAACTCAGATACAAAGACGGGTCCATTGTACTACGTGACCCTGATGCCATCCATCGTTCCCACTGACAGAAGGGGACAGTACAAAGTTTCTACGATTAGTTAAAAACTTCCTCCATCTATTAGGCGTAAAGTTGTCGTCCACATTGTTTTAATCGATAACCGACAGCACTAGATGTTCCTTAACGATCTTGCTAAAGGCCATCTGCTTGGACAATTATTTAAGGCCTGAGACTCCGAGCGACCTCTGTTGTCCAGATTCGAGAAAAGTTGTCTGTCTCTCAGACCTTTTGTCTTCTATGCGGCAGCTTCTGTAAATTATGTTGAAAGTGTCAACGTAAAGCAATCTTAAAACGGTACGACGAGCAGACACAATCTGGACTTCGGGTTGGAAAAAAGGATTCGAAAAAAATAAAAAATTCAGAACGATGTACTGAAAGTTCATTTTTAAAAATACCCTTGAATATTAGGTCATCATGCAACCCTTCCTAGATGGATTGCAGTGCTCCCATACGCTTTCTTTTGAAATTTATTTTAATCGGTCTTTCATGATAAAAATAATCACGAGTCATCACATCGACGACGTCAACTGAAAGCAAATTGTTTCTGTTAATGAAAATCATGAGTCGGCCTGACGCTGTCAGTTTCTTGGAAGTCAAATCCATCTGTCAAGGATGGACAAATAAAAAAAAAATGATTTCCCAATCAAATGCGTGAGTTATGTTTAATCAAGGAAGGCAATCTAAAAAGTTTGTCAGTCATTAACGACCAAAAAAGAAAATTAATTAATAACCGCATTGGGAACGGACAAAACCGCATCGAACTGAACGAAACAGTGAATATATGTGTAGAATGTTGTATTTTTTTTTTCTGGCGAATATGATAAATTTAATGTTTATTGTTTGTTGGAGGAAATTGCGAAATTGGTTTGTTTATTCAATGTTGGCAATCGTGTAAAGTAATATGGAATGGGTTCTGTGGCCGATTTGTTTGTGTTTACCTTATTGTTTGAAGGTCCAAAGTCTAAGTTTGGAAAAAAAAAAGGGTGTCAGTCATCAATTAGAAGGATGACATTGAAATTGGAGAAATCATTCTTTGATTTTTATAAATATTTCGACACAAAAAGAGGCTATTCGTCACACTTACAGTTCTGCGTTCAGTTGCTCTTTATTCATGTCGTAGAGCTTTGAGCTCGAAGTGGAGCCTTCAGCCTAAAACAGTTCACTAGATCTGCATAACAATAGTAGCCGTGTTTTTTTGATAATTATACTCACTTCAGTCAAAAAAACGATCTATACTCACTTCATCCACAGTAGCAGCTGCACCAACCAATTGGTTTGCGGCTCGATTTCTTTTTCTTCGTTTGACAGTTTGCAATTGTCCACACCGAGGAAAAACAAAAAATACGATCGGCTAAAGGCTAATTTATGAGATTTTTCGCGTTCTGGTGGTCAACTTATGTAGTTCTATCCTCACTTGCTACTACTGGGAAATTTATCCCCACTTGGTGTGTTGTTATTGCTTTGTGTGTAAAATCTTACTTGGCTGGGTATACAGCTATCAAAAAAACACGGCTAGTGATGTACGGAGTACTAGTCTGGTGGACAGCACAGGACAAGAAGAATAATGTGGTTCTTCTTTGAAGAATCCAAAGACTATCATGCATCTGTATAACGGGTGCTTTAAGAACAACGCCTGCGTTGGAGGCAATGTTTCTTAGCAATGGGGAGCTAAAGTAGTATTACGACTTAAGGAATCCTCACAGGACGCGAACGTTAATACGGGCCACTCAAGGATCCTGGATAGCAATATTACCATTCCTGGTAAAACAGACTACATTGTCTCCCTCACATTGATTTCAATGTGAAATACTAGATAAGAATTTCTCGCAGAATTGCTTGGGAATTTAGGGAGGTCTTAAATTGTGGGCAACTACAGAGCGGACGAGCTATCAAAGGAGGGAGCAGGTCGGAACATCTCTGAAAATAATGGGGAAATGTCTGCTTCCAATGTGGTGTTTCACAACTCTTATGATGTGTTGCGATGATATCTTAAGAACTGTCGGTATTGTACGAAGTCATTTGGGGCTGTTCAAGACACCAGCTACCTTCTATTCCGTTTAAGTTCTGAGAGCGTTTCATATACAGCCGCGACCAAATCTGCTTTGTCGCTAGACACGTTGTTCTACTTGTCCACCTAGAATTAGCCCTCACGATAGCATTCAGCTAGAATTGATCGGTATAACGGCGGTGCCTTTATCTGGAAGCATTCTTTCATACCTGGCGATTTCGTCTGCCTTTCAGTTCCAAGGATTATCTCTATGCCCCGGCACCAAACAGGTGAATATTGAACTGCTCCACCTGGCAATCTAGAGCTACTAACGAATAGAGAAAATGATTGCAAAGACCTGATTGCTGCTGTAGAAGTCCTTTCACAGTCTACTTTTACACTTTCAGTACACATTCGCCACTTTCCACCAGATAATGACTAAAGGCGGAGGATGACCTATTGCCATGTTTGGAACCTACGTACATTTTTTCGAAAGTTGAACCTGCCTTTCGTCGTAAAGACTTAAATGTCAGCGACGAGGATTTGGCGGATATCAACCTTTGCAGCTTCAACTTATTTCACCTAATTTTACCGTGACCCGTTGAGTAGAGTTTAGCATTTTAAGACGTTTTTCATAATACACTCTGTGATCCCTATCTATCAGACCAAGGCCTTTTATTTCCACAAGGAGTTTTTATGGTTAATAGATAAATTCTCGGACTCAAAAACCAACGCTTCTCGGTCTGTCATCTCTAGATGGTTAAGCCCCTTCAAAGGTCTTAGTGATTACAAAATTTCCGTGCACTACTTACTCATTGCAATGATGTTCCTTTTTTCACTAATTACTCACGTGCATCACGACACCTTCGTCGAAATTTTCCATTCAGTATATCTCTAGTTAAAATTCGAGTTAATGGTTGTGTCTCTTCAGACTCAAAAGCTACACAAAGTACTTTATAATGTACTTCATGTCAACTGCATTGCATGAAATATATAAACAAACAACGCTAATCCACTTTCTCATCTCTCAGCTAGAACTTCTCTCCTCCTCATTCCACTAACGTTTCCTCTTATCTTATCTCTTAACGAAAAAGATTTTGCTGTCACAGTCACGATTGTTGTCATTTTATCACGTATACGAGCAAAATAAACGCCATAAACTCTCGTTCTCCGGCGGCGTTCGTTGACGTGCATTGAAATACCTTATTTACAATCGGTTTTCCAAATAATTTAAATTAAATATTGTTAAATACAAAAATTGTAATCATATTTGCTTTCGTGTGAATTAAATATTTGCTTTAATCCGAGACCACTTCGAGCGGTTTTTCACGGCACGGCTTAACAATGTTTACACAGTTCCGCCATTGTGATTAAGGTAAATTCCACATTTCATATGATAATCCAAGGTGCGATACTGTGGCTTGTGGACGATCCGTTTTTCTATCTGTAGAGTTTGGGAATACTTATTAAACACGTCTTAAGCACAATAATTTTTCCTATATAGACATTCGTTATGATTTTTATTGCAAGAATTAAAAAAATAAAAAGAACATGGATGTCGTTGAATAGGTTTTAAACACACGGGGTGGAAAGTTTTGTGAACACTTCAGGGAATTGCTTGTTCTCTTGTGCAAGTGGTAAAAAAGAATTTTCATGTTTGGATAATCGCAATTATAGGGTCAACCAACAAGGGGTGTCATTCTAAATCAATAGAAAAACCCAAAATTTTTATGAAGAGTGGTGGTATTTTCATTTTAATCTAAAGTACAAACTCTGAGGTTAGTAACGTTCGCCTCGGCTCTGCCGAAAAATCCTTTTTTTTTTGAGATTTTTTTTTATCACGTTTCGCATAATTGCGGTTGTATTTCGTGAGTTCTGAAGGTTCCAGGTTCGAATCCCGATGTCACAGAAAAAAAATAAAAAATTTGGTCAATTGCGAAAAAGCTGACGTCAACTCTACTGTATAGGCATAACACTGGCAGTAGGGTAGGTAATGGCTTAAAAGTGTTGACCGTACTAATGCCATCGGGATGTTGGAAAAAAAATACTGTGAATTATAAGCAATGGCAACAGAACCAATAATTCTCCCCAGTCATTCTGGACACCACCCTCGGAGCAATAAAACTGAAACCTAATACCACCTGAGTTTCAAAAATTACTACACCACACTAGCGCTGCGTGAATAGCATCATAAGGGTATTCATAACCCCTTTAGCGCTAGTGAATTATAAAAAAACAAAAAAAAAAAAGTTACAGTTGTGACTTTTTATTTTTGTTCAAGAATCGTTGGTGGAGCATTGGGATGGACCTTATCTTTAACATAGCCCTAAAGAAAAAAGTCGATTGGTATTAAATTGTAAGATCTCAGCGGCCAATTGAAGTCTCCATTTCGAGAGATCACACGTCTAGTAAAATTGTCACACAATAGAGCCATTGTTTCACTAGCTGTGTGGCAAGTGCCGCCGTCCTGTTGAAAATAAAGGTCGTCTATATCTATAGCATCAATTTCAGGCAAAAAAAGTCCGTAAACATCGTTCGGTAACGCAATCCATTCACTGAAACGGATCAGCATCATTTTTGAAAAAATAAAGCCTTATGACATCCCCAGCTCAAAAAACCGTACCAAACTGTCATTGAGAGGTTGTTCCACCATTTCTCTTGGGTTTTCGGAGTCCCAGATGCGACAGTTTTGTTTGTTCACGTACACAAACAAATGGAAATGAGCCTGATAACTCAGAATAATTTTGTGTAAAATATCATGATCTTGTTCATTCATTTCCAGCACCCAATGAGCGAAAGTACGGCGTTGTGCCTGCTGGCTTCAATTCTTATGTCAACTGGACCTTATAAGCATAAAGGCCAAGATCGTTATGCAAAATGTGGTGCAAAGTCGTTGCGGATAGGCCCAATTCTTGTGATCGTTTCGAAATGAACACACCTGAATTTTCAGTCATACTTTCAGCTGCGACGGCGATATTCTAAGCTGACCTTGCTGGACGAATAATAGTTGGAGTCACATCACTAACCTGACGTTCAAATTTATCAATTAAATTCACTATAGCTGTACGGGAAGGAGCTTGATGATGACCAAAAGCATCACTTTTTTTTTACTTTTATACTATAACTAAACTCCTTTACAAGATCTCTTTGCGATCGACATTTAACTTCGAAATACTCTGCATGCAATTTAAGTTCCACCAAGTAACGAAAGCTTAAACTGCTTGGAGATTGCATATATTAAATAAACAAAGGTCTCAGTTTTATGATTGCAGATCTCTCATATCAATCTCTTTCATGGTGGTGGTATTGGAAAGTTGGTTAGCGTTCTTGCTGGTTTTTGGAGTTACTGTCATATGGTGTTAAAGGCATTCAGATCTTCCAACCCCGTACCTTCAACGCAACTTACCTTAGTTCGTTTCTCGATGCATTTTTATGTGGGTTGTACATACGTTTCTCTTAACAGTGACATGCTTGTTTTCCATTTTGGTGTAAACATTTTAAACATGGGATACACCTATCTTTAGAATGTCTTTTCAACCAGCTTTTGGAACCAATCTTTGGAAACGGCCTTAGCATAACTTTCATTCAAAATATATTTATTTGTTTTCGTCCGAATCTTGGCACACCGTAGGGTTCCATTCTTAGATCACTACTGTTTTTTTTTTACTTGTCCTGCGGAAAGACCATTCTTTGGAATAGGACTCAAATTTGACAGAATCTGGCACCAAGCTCTTTTGTTCAACAAGCGTGTATATGGCATCGATGTATTTCGTTTTTGATGAATTAGAACCTAACTTTCGAGTTAGCTTGTTTTAGACGGATTCAAGTCCATATTTCACCATATAAACGCTGGTATTACTCAAGGTTTCGTTATATCACCGACTCTTACTAATTTTCTTAAATTGATTTGTCTGCAACTTCTAATCTACATAATTCATTCCTTAGCTGATGAGAGTGCCATCAGTTTCTCATATTTGTTCCATAGCTCACATCCCTGACGTAGAAGAAGAACGTCTACGTATTAAATTCCAACATGGGCTGCATAACACAATAATAATGTGTCCAAAACCCAATGCTGGGGTCGAATTACGGCATCAGTGAGCGAGTAACTCGTCACGTAAAAATGAACATTATTACGTCGGAATGATGACTTAAGCGAAACCCAAACTTTGAACCATTATCCATGAATGGCACCTGCATCGACGAAACTCAAAGAGTTTTCATCCTCGGTATGTGTGTTACTTACAACCTTTATGACAATTCGAAGTTGCCAAGAATGTTGTAAAAAAAGGACTTTACCCCTTCCGACCTGGTATCAATCTACTATAAGGCGTCACTACCCAAATCTCGAGTACAATGCTCACATCTAATCTGGTGAACCGATAAATAGACGGTTGAATTCCGTCCCTTAGAAATTTCCCCCGCAATTTCCGTCATCATTCGAATTCTCATTAATTTACCATTAAGTTTACTTTCAGATGCACTGTCAAAAATAGAGATTATTCAGAGTCGTGCAACATAAATAGAGAATGTTATGCGCATAGTTTCCTGTGTTTTCACTATACCCACAAGCGTTTAAAACTAATGTGCGCCGATATCTCCTTTCTCTTTCATTGCAGTACTACTACATCACTTCAAAACCTGGGACAGAGGATTTCAAAGTGATTGTCGAAACAGCCGAATTTTCAAACCTTATTAAAATTATCGAGACAAATGGCTTTTCACGGCGTTCAGATCGAAAATAATTCAGCACATAATTTAAGACAGCGTTATTGTAATGAAAGACTTGAATGCTAAGGTAAAATCGACAAGATTTCTAGACTTAAATCGCTTAAAGGGGGTGTGTCCACATACATACATACGTATTGAACAAAATCACCCACCATTTTATGAAGCTCTATTTGTATATCAGTTATTAATTGGAACCATAGATTGCCCTCATCTTCTTAAACAGATCTCCCTTAACACCAACCCCCACCATTTACGATCAGTCCCTCTGTTTCGCCTGCCCTACGGGAGGAGTATGGTTAACACTAACCTCTAACAAGGATGCTTAGTAACGCAAATAAATTCCTTCATATCTTTAAAAAAAAATTTAACTCAACAAATCTGAGAGCCTTGTACTCTAGTGCATAAACATTTTCGTGTTGAACGCGTTGCGAATCCCGTGCACCTAGTTGATCAACTCATTTAATTGTTGAATGCCCTCGTGCACATTATTTTAAAATCGTTGCTCAAAGCGATCCTAAATCATGTCTAACGAGGAACGTCAGCCCGTACACTTGTTGAGCAACCATCTCCGACGCGTTGATTAGACAGAGTTGAGAACCTCATCTATTAGAATTGAATGCGTCGAACTCGAAATTGATGAGTTGCGAACGTATTGTACGACAGGCTCATAATTCTTCAACAGTTTTAGGATTATTTTTCTCAAGGATCGGAGACAAAAGTACTTAATGTAGCGGAATGTAATTGTGCAATTGTGTGTATGTATATATATTTGGCACGGCAGCTCATGGAGAGCCAAGGCCAAGCTTCTCACAACCATTCATGATATGCGTGTTATATTCTTCGCACGGATGTAGGACAGTTTAACGCCGACTCCGAACGGCGAATTGAGAAGCTTTTCATGACAGATTGATTGTACTCTTGCAGGTTTGTCATGCCTGCGAATAGGTGATGCCTGTGTCTCTCGCTTAGCAGTCCAACGCACTAACCTCTAAGCCACGGCGACCACAAATATGCAATTGTGTGTACTTAGTTGAAAAAGAGTACATTTTCGAAGTCGAATTAAGCATCACCTAATTGAAAACTTTTAATCCCCACTGTGCCTACAATATATTTATCACATTGTATGATTTAATCAGATAATGACTACGGTGATGATTAACTGCATTAAAATTTAAAAAAAGCAATAAAAAGGTGTATAAAAACAGTAATTTACTTCTTTTTTCATCCCTTTCCGAGTCTCTTCTGTTTTATTTTGTTCGGGAAATGGAAAATAATTAACAATTCCACTCACACTCACCGATAAATTTACGATGGCAATGGTTTGTTGGCCGCTTAATTCTTATTTTTATTGTTTCACATGTAAACAGGTTATGGTTAAAAAAAAAAAAATTGTCATTGACCTTGTACAAGTTCAAAGAAACTGTTGTTGTCAAGTGTATCCATGCATTCATTCCGGTTTGTTTGTTTAAACTTTTATCTCGCAAAAAAAAATAAAAAATGGTGCACAGTTTCAGATAGATGTGGATTTTCTTATACAAATATTAGCGTATAGACTGATAGGAATTGAGTTATACGAATTTTTTTTTTTTAGAAATATGTATGTTTGTTGTTCGCTAACTAATTTCAAATATGCCATTGACCGGAAATACCAAATGTAATCGGTTAGGTAATGACTACGAATGAATGATTTTTAATTAAGATACTTTTTACGTGAATCTTAACGCGAACAGGTTGTAACTTAATCTCAATTGACGAATAAGTATGCTTGACACATCTTTGTTATCAATAGATAGTCACACCTTTATATCTCTAACTCATGCATACTCAGACCCATTTATTGGACAAAGACAGTTTTAAAAACTTTCCGCATATCCCCTTCATTATCCAATCCTCAGAATACTTCTCATTGATTTTTGCTGCCTTAAGCTCAATCTTTGAGTAGGAGCGGGATCATCACAGACAAGGAGGTTTACTAGTCCGTTTGCTACAAGACGTTGGTTCTAACTAACCAGTTTCTGCAAAACTTGATGTACAACTTTGCAACCTATTAAGGTTTGGGTTTCCAGAGAATCTGGGTTCTGGTTTCCGAAACCCTATGGTCATAGTAAAGCTGTTGATCTGTTGCCTAAGAATCTGGCCTCGATCATAACTGACTACACGATGCCTAAACTTAAATTCAAATTCAAGTTCGTTTTCCGGAAAAGACGGAATGGAACAATAACTCACCCAAGTATCACCGACGGCTCCAAGATGGCGTGCGGTGTTGGGCAAGTGTCTTCTGAGCGGAACTTAACGTATCCAAATCGTACCGCCTTCCAGACTCTTTGAGTGTTTTCCAAGCGGAGATACTAGCGACTGAAGAGGCCTACAAGATACATACTTAGCTTCAGCCCCACTAACATAAAAAACATAGGAATCCTTATTGACAGCCAGGCTGCCATCAAAGCGCTCCACTCACTTATTATTATTATTGGTTAGGCTCTGCTCTGCTCTGCTCCACTCACTTACTTCGTCCTCTAAATTAGTAGAGCAGTGCAAGGAAATTATTAAGCAGGCAAGCGCTCGGTTTAATATTACTCTCCTCTAGGTTCCCGGCCACAGTCACATAGAAGGAAATGAGAGAGCCGACGCGCTGGCCAAATTTTGTTCAACCTTTGCGGATTCAGTCTGCTCCCCGATGGGACTCATCCAGGATAGAATTCTCCAACACTTTCTCTCAATAGTCAACTCAAGGTGGAACAGTCTTGAAACCTGTGCCTTATACAGACAGATATGACTCGCTTACAATAAAAACAGGAGGAATGACTTAATCAACAGAACCTGCACCGAGACAAGCAACGGGCCACTGGCCCATTGGTTCACAAACTGCCAAGTTAGGCATTCTGTTCAACCCCCACTGCCATAATTGCAAAAATTCACACGAAAAGGAAACCCGATTCCACTTTCTCTGCGACTGCCCGGCATTAGCTAGAACCAGACATCGCACACTTGGCAAACCCTTTTTTTAAAGGAATTATCAGAGATCTCTGACATAAAATTATGCGACGTCTTTAACTTTCTGAACTTTAAAACTACCCCCTATAGTCACACCCATCAACATCCAGGTCACGTAAGTTGTGATGCCAAAATGGCGCATCCGCGCTACTCGTGTTTTTGGTAGGTTCCTATCAGACAACCACTTCTACCTAACTAGGGTTTCCAGAGCATCTCTCTTTCAAGGATTGATTGGATTATGAATTATGTGCCTTAACTTCTTACACGATGGTTGTAATCTGTGCTTCTATGTGATCTTTACTGAACTAGGCTGAAATTTAAAGCATCTATCTCGAACATTTATTTCGAAAGGCCAGTACTTAAGTTAAATACCATACAAATTGCTGAGCTCCAGAACGGACCTAAAAGCAAAGGTCTGGTTGTTTCCCTCATTCTTTAATCGCTCCTTAGTTGAATTGTGATGCATCGCTTCCAGTTGAAAACTATTGAATGATACGAAAAACCTTTGTCACTTATAATACTATCCATACACCGCTAGTGTTGTATTAGGTTTCAGTCTGTGCTCTGAAGGTGGTGTCCAGAATAACTGGGGAGAATTTGTTGGTGTTGTTGTCATTGCTTAATAATTCACAATATTTTATTTTTTTTTTCAACTTCCATCGTGCTCATGCAATCTAACGCCGTTGGATTTACTTTTATAGGTTTACGTTAAGTCGTTGGTTTATGCCAACAAGCCAACATCGTTAGAGGAGCTCCGGAACAATATCGAACGCGAAATGGTCAACGTTTCGACCGATATGTGTGGAAGAGTAGTGGGAAATCGTGCTCGTGGTGCTCATATGAACGAGATCGAATTCCATGCTTGAATTCAACATGTGTACTACACCTTGGAATCATCCTGTGGCTTTACACGGCAGTAGTAAGCCAAATATTGATCTATGGTAGCCTTGTGTGGTGTCAGGCAGTGTGCAAAACCACTAACCTTAAGTTAATAACAAAGATTCAAAGGATATCCTGCATCAGCACTACTGGCGCATTGAGAACCACTTCGAGACAATACTCAATCTACTCCCGCTTGACTTACTTGTGCAAAAAGCGCTCTTCGCATAAGCCAAACTGCAAACTAGGAACCCAGTCTGGCAGGGCATACACGGATCTTACGCAATTTTGTGGGCAATACTGTATGCACCGACTACATGATGCCCTACTTAGAATTTGATAGACCATTTTCAACCTGTTTTCCCAGCAGGGATGAATGGCATGAAAATCAGGTATTAAATAACACAACCACTTCGGTTTACACGGATGGATTCAAAATGGACACAGGTGTGGGTGCTGAATTCTTTTCCGAGACTCTCGGGTTGTCCGTATCAATCAGACTTCCTGACCATTGCAGTGTCTTCCAAGCGGAGGTCCTGGCAATGATAACAGCTGCCCAACAGGTTGCAATGAAGGCACAACCACGGGATGATATTACCTTTTTCATCAACAGCAAGGCGGCAATAAGACGATTTCTGCCACTGCAGTAAAATCGAAACTTGTAAGTCGCTGTCGCGAAGAAATACGGGTTCGTGACAGGCAGCACAATGTAAGACTCTGCGGGTCCCTAGTCACACAGGGGTGTCTGGAAACGAGACAGCTGATGAGCTGGCAAGGGAAGGATCTTCATTAGATCCAAGCTGATACCACCGCTAAAATTCCACCCTGTAACCTCAAACAGGAGATTGGGAGCAAAATTCAAAAGACTGCAAATGATAGATGGAATGCGCTTAGTTCATGTGTTTTAATTAGGAAAGTATGGCCACTCTACGATAAACAGAAAACCGACAGAATCCTGCAAATGGACAAAAAATCCCAATAGGTATAATCACCGGGCATAGTATGCTTAACTATCATTCAAGAAGACTGGGATTGAACACGGATGACTAATGCAGGGGATGTGGCGACGATGAAGTAGATGAGGACACTACACTTTCTTTGCCACTGTCCAGCGCTCTGCCAAATAAGATTCAAAACCCTAGGAAGATACTTCTTTCAGCACATAGAAGAACTGTGCGACAAGTCTGTGGTCGACATAAATAGATTTATCCGCGCCTCGGACTGGCTCGATAGAACATAGACTTATGGTTCCTAGTAAGGGGGGTTGAATCTCCTGGGGTACCACAATGGATCTACCGTGACCTAAATGTGACGGAGATAGGACATCCTTTCCCGTCAACCCTATTACCTGACCTAATCTAAAAATATAACCGAGTTCTAATAGTTTTTTTTATTTTTTTTTATTAATAATGGAGTTTTCTACTACTGGTATGTTTACATTAAAAAAAGATTATGTGTGGTAGCAGTTTGTTAAGTGTTAATTAAAAGTGGTCCCTTTGTGAGTGTTAAAATTAAAGTTTAAATCAAATTTAAAAAAAAATTGTAATGTGTTTGGTTCGTCCTCTGTTGTACTTTGTGAGATAGTAAAGGTTTTTTGCTACTTTATGCGACTTTTCAAAATATTCAACTTTTTATAGGAACATGGTCAGTTATTAAAAATGAGGAAATTTTCGAAAAATGGGTCTCTGCGAAAAAAAATGCAAAAGTTGATGAAATACAACAATATACTTTGGATCGACTAAATATTAGTGAATGTCTTAATTGTGATTTGACCCAGAAATGTTCGGTTTTTAACATGAATGTGAGCAAATTCTGGAGACAGTGCTCTCGTAATCGACTTTTATTTGCAAAACGTCACTATCTTTGGTTGCAGAGCGATTTCAGTTTACCGGAAAGTTTGATAAGTTTATTGAACAGATCTCATCCAGAAGAACTTCCCACTTCAAATCCACTTTTGACATCATGGTCAAGTCAAGAGTTGAATTATGCAGCGAAAATGTCAAGTTCTTTAGTTGGTAAAAAATCATCTAAACCTAAAAAGGATGCTGCCTTATCTCCTGACAAAGCACTGGCTTTGTACCTTGATTTGGATCTGTCTGAAAGGAAATACAGTTTACTAAGATCAGTGGTAAATGCGATCCATAAAAGTTTCTTTCCTAGTCTGTACGCACTCAAAAAATTGAAAAAAAAACTGCTTCCGAAGAAAAAGGAAATAACGGAGACTACAGCATCAGTCGACCTCCAAGAACTTCTAGACAAAACTGCAGAAAGCATTATTGAAGTAGCTGAGGTTGATCAAAACACAAATACAACCCTTGTATGCAAGTGGGGTTTTGATGGAAGTTCTGGGCATAGCACATATAAGCAAAACATTTTCTGACCCTGAAAATACGGACGAGTTTTTGTTTTTCATTGGTTTTTATCCTCTTAAATTAGTAGACAACATTACCGGCACTGCAATTCGGAAAAATCCTCATTCTTCATCAACGCCTATAAAATTCTCTTTTGTTAAGGAAAGTGCAACAGTTGTGCAGGACGAGGAAGCTGTAATGAACAACTTGATAAATGAACTTACGCCGTACTCATATTCGAAAAGTGGAGCAGTTATTGAAGTATCATATAACATGCTGTTCACTATGATTGACGGCAGTGTATGTAACGTTCTATCAAAAACAAATGCCACAGCAAAATGTTACATTTGTGGTGCAACTCCGAAGGATATGAATAAGGAATCAATCAGTGAAAAAATACCCAGGCAAGAAAATTATCGTTTTGGACTTTCCACTCTTCATTCTTGGATTAGATGTTTTGAATGTTTGCTCCATATTTCATACAGACTTCCCTTTAAGACTTGGCAGGTGCGTGCATCCGAAAACAAAACTGTTTTTGAAAATAGAAGGAAGGAAATTCAAAATTCATTTAAAACTAGAATGGGTCTAATAGTGGATAAACCAAAACCAGGATTTGGATCCACAAACGATGGGAACACCGCGAGAAGATTTTTTTGCAAATCCAAAATTAACAGCAGAAATTACTGGAATTGATGAAAAGCTTATTAAGAATTTCTATACTATTTTAAGACTGATAGCATATGGTGCATATAAATTTACACAAGTTTAATGAAATTTTGCAAGAAACACGGCAGACCTACTTAAAACTTTATAGTTGGTATTACATGGCTAGCAGTGTTCACAAACTACTCATTCCTGGTCCAGCTATTATTTCATTTTTCGACTTACCCATTGGGCAACTTTCAGAAGAGGCTTTAGAAGCATGCCATAAAGAATTTAGAAGGCATCGTCTAGCACACACCAGAAAATCTTCACGCATAAACACAAATGAAGATTTAATGACAGTCTTATTGCTTGGATCTGATCCTTCTATTTCCCATTTAAGGAACACAGTTTCGAAAAAATCCATCATCCTAGACGATGATCTCAAAAAATATCTGATGGACTCGGAAAATATGGAATTATCATCGGCTAATCCTTTGTATTTTCAAATAAACGCCGATAGTGATGGTAGACCGACCAATTCAGAGGATTCTGATTAAAAATTACTAAATTTTCTCTTGATTTTAATGAAAAATATAATTGTTTAATTGTCATATTTTACTGGTTTTATTGATTCAAGCAAAATAATATAATCTCATATAATAATAATAGTTCAGTAATAATAAATAAGAAATATAACTAAGTTTGGAACAGAATGTTTTGTTTCAAGTTCATGGTTCCACTCTCAAAATGTCTCTTTCTCGTCTTATTAGCATTTCTTTTTACAGAATAAAAAGACAGTAAATGTTCCTTTTTCAAATAGAAGAAAGCTCAATCTTCTTACTCGCCCCTCTCTTTTTGGCGAATCCATCCCATTCTCACAAGAAGCTAAATATCTGGGAATCATCCTGGACAGCAGAATGTCCTGGAACCCACAGATCGAAAGGATAATCAGCAGAGCTACCATATCACTATGGACCTGTCGTCGTATCTGTGGGAAAGACTGGGGAGTACAACCCAAGATGATATTATGGCTATATAAACTGATCGTCAGACCTATGATCACATACGCAAGCGTTGTCTGGTGGACAAAAACTAACGAAACTTCCACAGTTACGAAATTAGAACGTGTCCAACGCCTGGCGGAAACCTGCATGTCAGGATGCCTTCGCACAACTCCAACTGCTGCACTTAATGTCATCTTGGGCTTACCACCACTACGAAATTTCATTCGAATGGAAGCTAAATTAGGCATACTGGCAATACTGCTTCAACAAGAATTTCTCAATAGTTATCCCTTCAAGGGAGGACTGGGAGAACCATAAACCCCAAATATCACCTTCTGACTTCGTCTGGTATACGGACGAATCCAAAATGGAAACAGGAACTGGTTCTGGAATTTTTGGAGATTCAACAGTTGCGAACTTCTCAGTCAGCCTTGGTGAATTCGCGTCCATATTCCAAGCAGAGGTCTTTGCCATCAACCAATGTATGAGACTGAATCAGTCCTCTCGCATCATGGGGAAAATTATATTCATCTTTTCAGACAGTCAAGCTGCTCTTAAAGCACTCGACTCGTCTGTTATCAAATCCAAATTAGTCCTGGAAACCCGCAAAATTATTTCGGACCTTGCTAGGAACAATATGGTCATTCTTCACTGGATTCCTGCACATAGTGGATTTGCGGGTAACGAAAGGGCAGACTCACTGGCCAAAGACGGTGCGGCAACAAAACTCTTTGGTCCCGAACCCTTCTGTGGGGTCAGCAAATCACTCTTCGCGAGACATGCAAAAAGTCTTTGCATGCAAGAATCTAGAGAAGTCTGGCTCAACACACCAGGACAAGCATGTTCAAAACTGCTATTCCCGGTACCGTCACAAAGAAAATCAAAATTCATTGTGAATCTCGATAGGAGCAACCTTAGAGCACTTGTCGGACTTTTCAGCGGTCATTGCCGCCTGAACAAGCACCTACATCGCATGAATCTCACAACAGATTCAAGCTGTAGACTCTGCCTGGAAAGTGAGGAGACCTCTCTTCACATCCTAACGGAATGCCCAGCTCTTTTTCAACTCAGAAAAAGAATACTAGGCAGCGAATTTGTCTCTACTGAACAGTTTGCTGCCATCCATCCACTGAAGTTCATTAACTTCCTGACATCTTCTGGAGTGAAACAACTCATCTAGAAACATTAGGGAAGGCACAATAGGATTCATCAGAAACTGCAGTGCCAAGGGCTGTTTAGCTCTCCCGAACAACAACAATACAATAACAATACAAATACAGAATATTAATATATATAATATGTAGATACTTAATCTTAGAAGTATTAAAAAAAAAATTGGCAATAGTAACACATTCCGATTTTTGTCCACCAGCGCCTAGTAATCACCGCACTGTGTGATGTCTCAATTATTCTGTTTTATTTAAATACAATTTTTTTAATGTCCTTATTGAAAAACACTTTGTGTACATATGTATGTATGCATATTTATTTAGCTTTATAATTGAAATTTGTTTCTTTTCGTTTTTTTTAGGTAAGTGTGCACAAAATCATTGTCAAACATTACATGGTGAGATAACAAACTTGTTTTTCCGTTATTTATCCGACGCGTGAACAAAACTAACACATCTATAGTGCGTTTGTTTGCAATAAAATTAAATCTCTGTCAATCTCATGTGCGTAATCAGGAAGCTTATTATTTGTTGCACATTGTAAACAACTGCACATGTACATTCATTCTCGCATTCGTGTATCTCAAAACTAGCCGCAGGCCTTTCACGTGTCGCAAATCGTGAATAACAATAATAGAACTGCACTAGGAAACTGGTGTTTTCCGTGCATGAAAACCACAAACAAGTTTAGTGCATGTGGATGCATCGTATGTGCGGGAGGGCCTTGCCATTGGGTTTCTATTTACAACCACAAGCATGAAGAAATTATTATTTTTTTTTTCGAATTTATTAGAGAAAAAGTTATATTCACCAGCAATGCATCCCTCCTCCACCATCGAAGCTTACATATGTGACAGCAAAATCAATGATGAAGGTCACACGTGCTCTCAGAGGGTTGGCAGTCGCATGTTGCGACGAATGAAACTTAAGAAAACAAAAAAGCAAAACTGAATTTAATTAGATTTCTGCTTTTTTTTAATTGCAGAGAAGATTCAAGCTAATTAATTTTGTAAATCTATTCCCTTAATTGTTTCTATTTTAATTGATTGCTGTGCGGATTGGGGAGGGTGGACATACGGCAATCGCCCCCAATAATTCAAGATGAGGCGATAAGATATTTTTATATTTTTGGCTTTGGCACTGTAATTGATGCATTAGAGCGCAGCGGTAAATCAAAATGAAAATTCCTGAGTGGAATTATGAGAGCCATAAGTGAAGATGATGCAGGAAGATTAGGATAATGAATAACGCTTGGGTGCACATTCATCGGAATCGAGATTTAGATATAATTTTAGTAGTTTTCGTGGGCAGTTTGTCAATATTTTGGCATCACTTGCTTAGGATTAAGGGGGGAATTTTATGGTTATGGTGTTTTTCTTGAAATTCGAAAAGCTTGTCTGCTTTATGAGCTGTAATTGCTTAGCTGAAGTGGACCATGTGGACTATTTAATGAGTGTTTTCTATATGTTTAATTCTGAATTCGTCTGAGCGCGTCATGTCCATTTTTCGTGGATAACGTACTCTTTTAAATGCTTCACGACAAATTTTCCACCTTTTGAGTTTTCAAATACAAGGACATTGCCGGACAAGGAGCCCGATCAGCGTTTATACATGCATAGTTCCACTTTCCTTCTGTGTCCTATCCAGCAAGTACAATTCTTTTACTGTGTTCTCTTCGCATTTCAGTGCTGAGGAGCTTCGGTTACAAGCACTCATCATATCAGCCCCAAAAATCTCCCCCTGATATGAGCAAAGGCAGGACAATCACATAGGAATGTTCCGCCCTTACCACAAGCGTCACAGACAGTGGTGTCACTTAAACCTAACACGTTGAGATGCTTGACAAAGGCCAAGTGTCCAATAAGTTACCTGCAATCTTTTCTGCTGTGAGACAGCAAGAATGCTGCGAACTTCTTACAGACGTCGGGAAGGATCTGTTTAGTCTGCCTGCATCCTAGAGAGTCATGTCACCTTCAGTTGTGTTTGCTAGAAACCCAACCATCGATAGAAGCAGGCTTTAGTTGAAAGATAAAGAAACTGCAGAGCACATTGTCTACGAATGTCTCGTTATAGCTCGAAGCCGACAAAAATACTTCAGAAAGGGATTCATCTCCCCAGAAACAATCAACCGTTTATCCTCAAGCACGATCATGTAGTTCCTCCATGACCTTGATCTCGCAGTACTTTTCTGGTATCTGTTAGGTAAGATGTCTCTGAGGGATTTTTTTTGTTTCGACGGATAGGTGCCTTCCGGCTCCAAAATATAGCAATTCTATATGTATGTATACAGTCATGTCTAGTTAGTCTGCTTACGACGAACCTCTAACGTTCAACGTTAAAAATAAAGAAAAGTGCAGTGCCGGTTTTTCGGGGATTCCCCATATTTAAAGAACTCGCAACGTCATGTGAAAGTTGTTAGCCTTGGCTCGTTCGACCGCGGATATTTGTTAAGAATAAAACCACTTACACGGAGAAGATCAGGGATCTAAGCATGATTTTTGTTTTGCATTTTGCAATGCCAGCCAAATGCTCATTGCGCAATATGCCCACGTAATTTCAATAATGGTTTTTATTCAATCCCCCCCCCTAAAAAAAAATTTAAGCCATCGGAGTAGGTCCGGGGTCGGTGGGGAAAAAATACTTTTTGGGATCTGCAGCGTGCAGCCTTCCGAAGATGTTATCGTTAAACCTTGCAATGCGCCTTCATATAACATCTTATTCTCGTTGTGTCCTTAAGCATTTAGAATTTAGTTACATATTTCTTATTTCGCTTAACACCCGTCTAGAGCTTACTTCTTTCATTCGCTGAATCAATTTGGTGGTAAGTCTCTTCTCTTTACTCAAACGTATATCGTACTTGCGATAAGTAGTACGAGCCTATGTCGGAACAAACTTCACCGTTTCATTTGATTGGCACAAATAAGGAATCAGTTGTGCATAACGACGTCTTTCGCCTAAAATTAGATGAACTTGTGGCCGCAGTTGGGCTCAAAGTTCAGATGATATTACCTTTTTCATTGACTGCCAGGCGGCAATAAGAGCGATTTCTGTCACAGAAGTACAATCGAAGCTTGTTAGTTGCTGTTCCAAAGAGCTAGCGATTCTTGGCAGGCAACACAATGTAAGACTGCTGGGTCCCTGGCCACAAAGAGGTCCCTGGAAACGAGATAGGTGATGAGTTGGCAAAGGAAGGATCTTCATTAGACCCCGATCAAGCCGATACCACCACTAAAACGGCCACTATATATGTAACTTCAAACAGGAAGTTGAGAGCAAAATTCAAAAGACTGCAAATGTAAGATGGAATGCACTCAGCTCCTGCATCATAAATAGGAAACTATAGCCATTCAAAAACAAACAGAAAACTGACAGCATCCTAAAAATGGATTTAAAAAAGCCCTTATCTTCTCTAAAAATCATTAAGATCATAGGAAGACACCTTTTTTAGGATCTAGAAGAACTGTCCGACAAGTCTGTGTTTGACATACACAAATTCATCAGCGCTTCGGGCGGGCTTGATAGAACATAGGTTGATGGTTCCTCGTAAGGGGGCTGCAACTTCAAGGTCATCACAATGGTCCTACATTGACCTTAGTGTGACGGAGAAAGGACCTCCTTTCCCTTTCAACACTCCTACCTAATCTAATCTAAGTCGAACCTTCTTTTACGGGAGTGAGCTGGGCAGCTACAAAGAACGTGGGGAATAGTCACCTCCTCCTCTTCGTCCATGCAGCTTCTTCAAAAATTATTTAATTGCACGCCAAGCCTTGTTGTATGCTTGCCTATATGACACCTATTACGGTTCTGATATGCGATCTGATAAGAAAAATTACATTCTGAGAGCATTTCAGATCCAACCGCGGCCAAATCTGCTTTGTCGCTTATACCACTTGTCGACCTAGAATTAGTTCCCTCAATAGCATTCAGCTTGAATTTAAGTTTACATGTACCGATTGGTATACCAACGGTCCCTTTATCTGGAAGCATGGGTATAGCTGTTTCATATCTGGCGAGTTCGTCTGCCTTTCAGTTCCCTGCAATATATTTATGCCACGGAACCCAACAAAGGTGAATATTGCACTGCTGCGCTATGTCTATAAAAGATGATGAATTGACAGCTTCAGATTGTCCAAATATCACTATCCCATCTTCCGTGACCTCATTTTCCAAAAATTACATTAAAAGCAAAAAAAAGTACAATACCTAGCATGCAACCTTGTGGAACGTCATTTAAAAAAAAAAAAATATTGAATGAATCTCGTTTCATGCCAATGTTTACAGGAAGCACGCACCAACGGATCGATATTGACACCCATTGTGTGTTTAAAGTACTAGGTAATCTGAAAAGTATCTATTTAAATTTTTATATCTAAAAATAAATACGACCAACTACGAATCCGTACGTCAACGTAAATTCACCCCCCTCAACCCACCACACTTTATGCTCGAGTTGTTGAGATATTTTTTTTTTTAATTCATGACCTCAGCAGGGCATCATTCGAACTAGCTCACGACCGATTAATGTGAAGTTTTTGTGTGTGTGCGGAATACGTATGAAAGCATGAGTGGGTGGCTGGGGTGTTTTGGAGTTATGAAATGGAAATTGCATTAAAAACACGATTAAATGACGCATTCCACTCAGACTTAGACTGTGTGGTTGCGGAGGTGGATCGTTTGGTATCAGCTCTCGGGTTTCCTTCGATTTGCGTCTAATGCTGCCGTCACAGGGACGACACAAACGATATCGTTCGTCTCGCAGGGATTCATTTTGTTTCTCCTAGCTCTCTCAATGGCCACTTTATTATGATTACCTCACTTAACTCTTCGCTTTAATAAGAAATTAATCCGCTTTGATTGGGTTTTCTCTCCATTGTCCTCCTCCCTTCATCGATAAAGGGGTGAACGTGAAATGGGCTGGATGGGGGTGGAAAATTGAAAGTAATCAGGAAATTGTGTTTTGTAAAGCACACCACCCGCTGATGATGGCTCATGCATTATAGCATTACACACACCCACGCAACGGGAGGGTGGAAGAGGTAGAGGACGATTCTTTGAAATTTCTTATTCATTTTCCGTTGCGGAATATCATTTTACTACGTTGTGCAGTTTTATTTTTATTTTCTTCCAACTGATGGTTTAAATGTTCTACATTTCGTTCCACACAAACGCAATGGAATTGGTAGAGCGAACTTTTAATCCATTTTCGTGTCAACAACAAGAGGGAGCTGCCTGCGTTTTAACAAAAAGTGTCTTAAAATATCTCTTTTTTGTGAACGTGTGTGGGTTTATTCCGTTTACAGTTTGTGCAAGTATTTTTCTCGGAATTTTTTTTGGCCTGCTTTACTCTGCGGAATGGTTTCCACTGATGTGAGTTGTTTTTATTGGATTTCGGGTGAAATATAATCCCATTTATTGGCAATAGTGACGGATCTGTAATTCGGGAGTTTTTGGAGTGAACATTTAAGTGGTTTTGTGGCACATTCTGATTGGGCAGTATAGAGTTTTTAATTGAAACAAATTCGATTGAAACTTTGTATTTTGATGGTTGATGTCTATGCTAAGATGAATGGATGTGATTGCATTCTTCTCCTGTAGTAAGACCTTTGGTGGGGACTTAAACCTAAGATGGTCCTCTGGATAAACACTGCCGTAGTTCGTCCAATCCTTACTTATGGTTCACTCGTGTGGTGGCCCGTCTTAAGCAAAGCTTACAATATCACAAAATTTAGTAGAGTCCAATGAACAGCAAGTATTGGAACCACTGAAGCGATTCGATCGAGCCCGTCAGTAGCTCTTAACGTGCTCCTCCATATCCTGCCCCTGAACTTGCAAATCAAATACATCGTTTCGTGTAGTGCTATCAGACTCAGAAAATCTGGGCTTTGGTCCCCTAAACCCTATGGCCATAATAAGGCTCTTGACCTGCTGCCTAGGGATCTGACCTCGACCATAATTGACTACACGACTCCTACACTTAAATTCAATAATAATATTCAGGTTCACTTTCCGGAAAGGTCAAAATGGAACAATAACTTTCCCCTATCAAACTACCAAGTATCGATCTTCACCGATGGCTTCACAATGGAGTGTGGCGTTGGAGCAGGTGTCTTCTCAGCGGAACTGAACATATCTACATAGTGCCGCCTCCCACACTCTTCGAGTGTCTTCCAGGCGGAGGTACTTGCGATTAGAGAAGCCTGTAAGATACTTAGCCTCAGCCCTACTTCCTCAAACAGCATAGGAATCTTTATTGACAGCCAGGCTGCTATCAAAGCGCTCCACTCACTTACTTCGTCCTCTAAACTAGTTGAAGAGTGTAAGGAAACTTTAACGCTGGCAAACGCTCGGTTAAACATCACTCTCCTCTGGGTTCCCGGCCATAGCAACATAGTGGGGAATGAGAGAGCCGACGCGCTAGCCAGTTGTGGTTCTACCCTGAATGTCTCCCTTGCGGAGTCAGTCCACTCCCTGATGGAACTCATCAAGGGCAAACATTTCTAACCCTTTCTCTCTATTGCCAACTCTAGGTAGAAAATTCTTGCAACCAGTGCCATATCCAGACAGATTTGACCCGCCTACAATAAAAACGGAACGAATAACCGAATCAATAGGAACCGCATCGAGACAGCAAAAATTGCAACAATTAGCACGTGCCATTGGCCAAGTTAGGCATCCCGTTCAACCCCCACTGCCGTAGTTGCGACAATTCACACGAAAATGAAACGTTTTTCCACTTTCTCAAGAGCCAAGAACATTGAACTCTCCGTCGGTATAGACTCTTGAGTTCTTTTCAGGCCAAGAACAGAAAGGTCTCCGCGAGCAAAGAGGCTTTTATTTTATGCGAGCCAAAAATCTTAAACTATTCGGGCGCCAACTGCCAAGTACCTAAATTAATCACTTCGTGAGTCAAGAGTTCCTTGTGAACTTTGAGATCTTCGTGAGCCGAAAACCTAGAAGGTTTTGCAAACCAATCTTCAATTTCTTATCCAATTTGGATAATGCTGCCACATCGGCAGTTGTACGAAAGATCCCTCTCTTTACAGTCCACAATCTTTCGAATCTAATGTGTTCTGTATCAGAACTTTATTTCTACTCCTAAAGCGCCTGTTACCAGGAACCATGTAGAGGTTGTCTAACTGTCTGGTGCTGTCGAAGTTCGTTTGGCTGTTCACAAATCACAAAACTCGCGACCTAGAATAAATTTGGTTTCGTTTGTAAGTTGTTGCAAAAGTTTCTTTACTTTAAGCCTGTTTCTGGAAAGTGTTGGATGTGCATCCACTCTTTTGCTTCCAATACTACAAGCAAGCCTTAAACGAGCCATATAGCCCTGGTCAAAACCGTGGTTTTTAAGCAATATTCCTTGATTCTATCTAACTCTTCCCCAATTGCAGTATCCTCATGGTTGATCCATTCCTTAATGCGGGCTATACCTTGTCGAATCTGTTGATCAAATCTTTGCCTCGATTTAGGGTATTTATTAACTATTTAGCTACCCAACTTTAGCTACGTCCCTTTTTATCGACGACATTGGCGAAGACAAAGTATTTAAAGGTTATTAACCTGATCTGTCATAACCATCGCATCGCCATTGTTCTGTCGCTATCCTTGAAGAACTTTCTTTAGAAGTAGGTAAAACTTATTTTTCTTTAACGCATTTGTTCTCAAGTTCAAAACACTTTTGTGAAATAATGTCTTTTAAAATGCCTTACTCTCGAAGGCTTGAGGGCCATAAATCCCCACGTAGACTGGCAAGAAATGACGAACAAATATTTTCGCTAATTCATGGCCCAATATCATGATAATCTTCTTCGCATTCCATGAGTCATTGTTAGAGCCACCTCCTTTTATTGTTGTCCTTGACCATGAACTCTGACGAATCGTCGTTCGCCTACTGAAACTCGATTCGTAGCTATAAAAGTTTTCCACACAAAATTTAGAAGGTTATAAATGAGACACCCAAAGGTCCCTTCTAATCATGGAAATTCCTTCGTCCCTCTTTTGGAAATGTGAGTCATTGTCGTCATTTCTAGAATTTACCAAAAAGCATCAACTTTCCATTCCCTTACACCTACACGCGTTAAGGGTTTTTTTTCTCCCACACCCAGCATAATCTGGGTTATTTGTCCGGTCCACCTAGAGACTTCGTAGGGATGCTAGTCGGATTCACGACGCAAAAAAGTGAAGCAAAGGAAATCTGTTATTCAATAACAACCCACATCCACATTCTAATTGTGTTCTAAAGCCATTCACTCTACCCAACATGGTTGCATAGCAGCAGCCAACATCCGCATCCAGTATCCTCAATTTTGTCGCGTCATTACAACTGAACTACGCGATAAAAATAAAAATGTGACATCAACGATGAGTGCGTAAGTACGTGCGATTAAAAGTGATGGTGGTGCTGTTTCGCAGAAGAAGGGACAAAAAGTGAAAATAATCACAGAAGCAACAAAAACACAGCCTCGTGGGGAGCACCATATGTACGTGTGCTGTACACAAAACTGGGGGTGGTGAAGCGAAGGTGCGAGAAAGTTGGTTTCCGACGCCAAAGTCATTCGATGTCCGTCGTCTACTACGCGTTTAACCACCACCAGGCTCTGCGGCAACAAATGTCATTGACCCCATGTTAGCTAGCTCTTTATGAGGGTTTTTGGAAGAAAAACAGAAGCCTCAGGTTATTGATTTTTCGCCTTTGTGTGGATGGATTGTTGTTTGCGAATGTTAAACGCTTTTGTTAGTATTCTTCGGTTTTATTGTTACATTTTTGGTAACATCACCATCACCGTTCCGATGGGTTGGTTTTCGAAATCGAAAAAAGTCGGGTAGTAAACTTATTTGTATGCCATTGATGGTGAAATGACTACGATAGAACATGACTTTAGAAAGGTAGACCTTACACAGTTACGATGGCTGACATCTGCCATATCTGGGTGTGAATATTCCCTCTGTTCGACATAGGATTAAAACTTCTTCTGGCATTTTATCAGGACTTCAAGTTTTTTAATCGTTCAAAATGTGAAAGGTTACGATTTCTATTGGTTCATCTTGATAAGGCAAACAAAGATTTTTTAATTCGACTGCGACATTGATGACCCTTCCCCATGCCCGGGAAAAACTGTACAAGGTGTTTATTTGCTTTACCATGCCTTCTCGCTTGGCTCTAAAAAGCGATTGTAAGATCTTCCTTAGCATATGTTGAAGTCTTTTTGGAAAACGACAACGTAAGACTGCACCTTCCCCTATGTAGTTATGCATCTGTCTTCCAAGCGGAGATTTTTGAAATACGGCTGCGAACTACTCGTATATTGTGAAAGAGAGTGGAGAGGACAGAGTATCGGCATCTGACGCGACAGTCAGGTTGCGTTTAAGGCCTTGCAAGTCTAGTTTGTATTCGGTTGGAAGACTGAATTTGCTAACACAGATGGATTACCGGAAATAAGTTTTCCGACGTGCTTGCCAGACAAGGCTCAAAGGAGAACTTCTCCGGCCCTGTACCTATGTTAGGTTTGGCTATATCTTCGGTCAATGTTTGAGTTTCTAGCAAATTCAACTCTCTAGGATGAAAGCAGACCAAACAGATCCTTCTCGACGTCTGTAAGAAGTCTGCGGCATTCCTGCTATCTCTTAGCTAAAAAAAACTGCAACCAACCTTTTGGCGTTATTAAGAGACTCTTCTCCTCAACATCTCAACGTGTTAGGTTTGGTGACACCACTATCTGTGACGTTTGTGCAGAGGGCTACGACACTGCGTGATTGTCCTGCCTTTGCTCTTATCAGGTGGCAGATTTTCGACGCTGATGTGATGAGTGCTATTGTAAGCTCCTTATCACTGAAGCTCTTACTCGACCTTCTTAGAAAGACGAAGAAAGGGTTGTACCTCTACATCCTGGTACAATGGACAATGGTTTTCGTGTCTGAGTGCTTCAGTGTGGTGTTCCAAAACCCCGACAGAAAAAAAAAGATTGCCTTCGATCCGTCCCACTCAGCTTTATTTCCAATCAGCCTCTCTAACCTCCTTCCACTAATTTTTCTGCCAGCTTTGTACTGAGACATTTGCTTCTGGCGTTGTTGCTTCGTTACTTTTTTGTCGTTAGGAGATTGACGAAGATTACTCCTGCAACTTCGAAAACGGCTGGCTCCGATACTGTACGGTACGAACGTTGCCATTTGATTTCTGTATTTTTCTTGTCCGATCTCATCAGTCCAGATCCCAGGTCTCAGAAAGGATAAAGTGCGTAACCGTCAAGAGGAATTTTCGCCTACAAGCCGCTGGGCCTTCTACATTTGCGATTAGTCTGCTGAACGCTTAAGTGATTTTTGCTGCCCTTTTGGATGCGGACCTAATCTGCTGCCAACACGTGAGCCTGTCCAGCATCATTCTCAAGTACTTACTGCATCTTTTGTGATTATCTCCGAGCCTACATGGACCTCAACCTTCGTACCGATCTTTCTATTGTTAGGCTAATCAGCAACTAATCAATATCAAAAATCTTCTGCTAAATGAGGAATGGCTGGCAGTTAAAGCTTCGGAAGGTGATACATCTAAAAAATAGTTACCTACGTCATTCTCCTAATTTTGAAGGTCGACAGAGGGACTGAAAGAACGTACGTATTTTACACAACTGAAGTGGATAGAGAAGTGATCAACCAGTGTAATCCGGAGATAAGCTCACGTTGAGCGGAGGGTGATAACGTTTCGCCAGTGATCAACCAGTGTAGCTTATCCGGAGATAGGTTCACCTTGAGCGGAGGGTGATAACGTTTCGCCAGTGATTTTTGTTAGTATACAGTGAGATTGAGATGGTTCTAGATCTCAGCTCGGCAGGCAGTTGCCTCCCACATACTTTGTAAATTCCGTTCAAAATTCTAAGACACTCGGGTCGGTAAGTTCTACATCTTTGAAAATTATCTTTTTTTTTAATCAAGAGTCCTCTTGAAATCATTTGTCAGTTGGGAAAGCTGTGCCAGTGAGTAAGTGAGTTGAAAATATGTAAGATTTCTCTGTGCAGCTCTCCCAACTGACAAATGATTTGATACGGACTCTCCCTAACGCCAGGCTAATCGTTCGAGTATCCTCTTATTGGACGTAACAGTTGATCTCTTAAAGTATAATTATCCCAGGTTATCTTTAACTCAAGTTGAATATTGAACATCAAAAGTGATCCTCTGAAAGAGATGATCGATCGTTTTCGTGATGAAAATGTAATCCTTAACGAACCATAAGTAAACCTTATGTACTAATCACCCTGTAAAATGATCTTGTTTTCAACGATTTTACTTAACTGGATCTACACTGCAACTGATCTTTTGCTGTTAGACCCCAGATTAAACACATGATCATTTTTTAAGTCAAACCGACAACTGATCGTCTTAAGAAACTGATCTTCTCATACAGCGCATTACTAATAACTCGCTGTAAATCACCTGCTTATCTAAATGATCTTACTTAAGATCTGATCTGATATTATAACTGATAGATATGATTGATCTCTATCTCAAAAGAAAACTGGTCCTTTACAGATCTGATCGTCAAGTGGAGATCACTGATCGTCTCGTCAAATCATCTTGTTGAAGTGAATCTACGCAGCAACTGATCTCGTGCTCCTCAAGTCTTAATGTACGATCTTTTCTTGATTTAAATTGAGGTCAGTTGATTCTCTGAGACAACTTATCATCTGATGTAGGTATTACAAATTTCAAGTGATCATTGATTTCCAATGTTCTTGTTGAAATACTTGCTTTCATTGATCTTAAGATAATTCCATACGACAATTGATCTAAAAGGAGCTGGATCTGACTTTGACCTCCACTGAATCCGTCAATAAAATGTTAAGTCAAGTGAAGTGCTAAATTCTTTTATTTTAGTAGACCGTCTCTTGGCATCGAATTTATCTTTCCACTTAGTCAAACTTTCTGATGCGTTCTGGTCACTGCAACTATTCGTTCCAAAAGTCCATACAATTTAGTAAGTTTAGAGTGGTCCTTCACAAAAGAGAAGCACTAAAACTAGAGGTATGCCCATTATTAAACTACTGAAAGTGCTAGGGTTAGGGTTGTAAACATGGCCATTAAAAGTAGACTTTATCGAAACGGCAAGTGTTTAAAGCCATATATCCCTCAAAAGTCTAAAAGTCAACAAAACTAACATCTCTTCTCTTCTGTTTCACAAAATAATGCTTTTCTATTAGATTTCCATGCTTTCCACCTTAAAGAGAACAAAGTTTCCCCAGTTTTCTACATGCCACAGCAGCTCTTCTTCCCTTTTAGAAGAGATACATAGCTCCGCGTGTATATTTTATTGATTTTCATTCGTCGGAATGCCCTTATATGGTATCCACCAAGTATATTCTTAGGGTAGGTACAGCAGGCAATGAATTACAACTGCAAAATGCCCCCCAGCGGGTACTACTGCTGTATGTGTGAAGGATAGTGTGGTGGAAGTGGGCGTTGGCGAAATATATAGTGTGGCAATCAAAAATGCTTTTATATCCTTCTTACAAGTTTGTAGTATCTTTCTTTGTTTTCCTATCTCCTCCTGGCATATAATAGATAAAACTAGAACCAGTTTCGGTTCCAGATTTTCCCATGTGTCCACATCGATGAATCCAAACAAAAGGAGGAGATAGACTCCAACAAGAGGCAACTTCCGGCAACATAAGCCTTTGTTTGGTTGCAGAAATTCTTTTTGAGAACCAACCACAATCGACCTCTCTCAAGATAGGGTTTTTTTCTTCTTTTTTTTCTGTTCTTAAGGATGTCGACCAGACAAGCCTTTGTTTGAAAGCATATCATTAAGCCTTGCCATGTGTGTGTCCTTCGACTTATTTCAAGTGAACATAAGAAATTAAGAGTTGTTGGACATAAGGAAAAAGAAATCCTTAGAAATCGATATGAAGGTTTATTTTTTATTCATTTTTTTTTTTTTGCCACTAACGAAGGGTAAATGTCCTACAGAGAAAGGGAAACCAGGAGAGAAGACAAAAAAAAAGAAAAAAAAAGGGGGATAAACCCCGAAATTAAAGTACATTGCACCGGTGTCTGAGCACGGTCGGTAGTCGCTTGGATTGTGGTCGCTGTGCCATTGTCTGGAGCGATAAGGAAACTTTTTTTTTCTTTTCTTGGCTTTGCCTTACTCTAAGCAGCGACATATGTACGTATGTTCGTGAGAGAAGAAGTACAGTGTGTTGTAAAAGTTTAGGCATCGTGTTGAAGCAGTTTCATATACCTTTTCGTGCTTTTGTCTTAAATTTGTTGACTAATCCATATACCTCCGATAAAGCATGTGTGTACAATCTATTATTTAATAGCAAAGGGTAGTAGTTGTTAACAAAAGATGCCAGTGCACAATGGACCCTTAGAACAGAGCTTACTCTCCATTCCTTCTAGCAAGTCATATTCAATTGATCTCGAAGAATTTCAATTACAATGGACCTTTGAAGATTTCCGTTGACAACTGATCCTTTTCTAGTTCTATTCATCCGTCGAAACAGAGAGTTGGATCTTTTGAAAATTGATTTAAAAAAGGATTTAATATTCTATGAGAGCTGATCCTCTATGCTTTGTTAGTTGACGACGTCGCTTCGGTACGATAAAAAGCGTCGGAAAGAGAGACATAACATACCAATGAAAGATAATCATTCTTGCTTTGCCGCTTATCTTCTCATTGACAACTGATCTTCTCATTGTAAGTGATTCTTGAAGATAATTAATGATTACTTTAATAGAGCGGTCCTAAGCATAAGCTCTTCTCGCGCCAAAGAAAAAGTCGTAGTCAAAGTATAGGCGATCTTTTAAATTTGATTTATAAATTTAATAAGAATGATAACGTTTGCTTTACAAAGGATAATCGCATCGAAGAAAGGTAACAATAAGCATCCTACATCAGAGAAACCTCTTTGTCACTAGATTACTTGCGATGAAACCAAACGTCCTCTAGCGATTGAGATTCCAAACAATCCTGGTCAACAAATTTGGTGCTGGTGCTGATAATCCGGTAGGTACTCTACGTGGTATCATAATAGACCTACATTCTGGTTTTAGTGCGCTCCTGCTTAGCGGGGGTAGCCACCTAACCTAACCTAACCTATGTTGTCCAAAGTAACCTTTAAGTTTTCTATGTTAGTAGCAACCAGTCCAAGTCTTTTCGATTGAAGGCTCTCATGAAATGCCAAATAATACATCTGGTGTTTGGAAACAGCTTTAGTGTTGCTGAGACCCTATATTGATGTCCCTATGTGTGCCGACATTCCAGGCTGTTGGTATTTAGCCATATTCGTCCGGATTCTGGTTAAGACTCCCACGCCAATAAACCGTTGTCATCTATATAATTTCGATTAGGCGAAATTAAGTTTAAGGTCATTCATTTCGCTAAGCGTTATTATAGGTTTGTCGAGTTGACTGTTAAAGCTTTTAGCAATCTTCCACCCTATCTAAGATCATTTATACTTTTTCTAACAACGAAAATAGGAACTGAATTAGAAGCACAATTCAAGTAGGCTCCTCATTAACCGATCAGGAGAAGCGGTCGCTCTAAACGACATGAGTCAATCTGAATTTGGACAAGTGGCCTCAAAGGTTAGGCATTAATTTTTTGGATTTAGTCTAAGGCTTTCATAGATTTTTTTGAGAGCCCACCACAAACCGCGTCTCCTTTACACTTGTCATGTTGACCAACCATATGTTGTGTCCTCTTCTATAGACTGGATCTACCATACCTAATTTGCTTTTAAATCAACGACTGCACGTTCTCAGCTTCTTCATACTTTTTCCTGCCAGTCCAGGGTGGATCAGGACCTTAACCAATAAGCCTTCCAGTAAGCCCGATCTTCAGTTCAGTTTTGCTCACCAAATAAGTAAACGTCTCTTCTCACTTGTGTTGGTCGGCTAAGCGAGGTCTTGTTTTACTTAACGGGAGGGATTCGAAAACCTAGCAAATGGGTAGTTTGCAACCCAAATAAACTTCAGTTTTCTTCACTTCTTGTTCACTTTAGCAAAATAAGCTCTACCGGAAGTCTGCAGTACGTCACACTTGTTGACCATTCTGTACTCTTGCGACTCGTTCACAAAAAAAAAAATGTCTTAAAGTATTTGAGACGTCTTTTGAAACTCGATCATATGTTTGTTGTTGCGTCTGTACTTAATTTTACAGCCGCCATTATGTGTGCATAATCAGGAAATTCAATGTTCAGCGACGACCCGATCCCCTTCTCGTTATCTTATACCCAAAGTGCTTCTTTTTTTTTTCAATTATGTTGTCAAATTCGGAGAATTTCTCTGTGTCCAGACCGTCGCACCGCCGTCCACTCCGGCCAAAATAACCAAGTCATTCAACTTCCCAAACACAAAATGCCAAAAGTCTAGACGACCGCAGCGCGACATTTTAAGGGTGAAACGATGTACATGCTTTCAAAGTTTATACCTATACATACTTTATCCTATAGATACAGGTTTTGTGTATTTTTATTTTCGATTGAACAAATGAGAGCAGCTGACGCGTCGCAGACAGGCAACAGAAGCCGAAACCGAAGTAGCAAAAGCAGCAGCATCCGCACCATCATCACAAGAGAAAAGGAGCGCACACAAAAGCACGATTTATTGCGTAGGTAGGGTCGAATAAGTAATAAAAAGGAGTCAGTCATCGGGATTTACTTTTTGTATCCAGGTTTTTGTGAATTCTAGGATTTCGTAGAATGACGGGGTGTTCTTTTTTGGAGTTGTGCAATTTCAAAACGAACTCAGAGAGGTGAATGCACTTGAAATTGTTTCGGGAATGGGAACCATGGGATGGCGAATGATGGTTGCAGTGGTTCAGGTTAAAAGAGAGAGCGTTTGGCGGGCTTATTGCTAAATGACAGTTGAATAGGTAGTATTACAGTAGAGGAGGTTTAAACATGACATAGCTAAGTGAGTATATGACAGGAAGGGAGAGTTCAAGTGGATGATTTTGATGGAAGCTCTTCGAAGAGTAGCGAAAAGAGCTTTTTTCTCTTTGAACGGCATTGAGTTAATATGGTAGTAGGTAGTAAAGTAGCGAAATTGCAGTGTTTAAACCATCAGATGAAGCCTTTAAGTCTAACTCTTTCTCTGAGGTTAAAGAAGGCTTTGTGATGGGAAATTCACAAATTTAAAGTGCAATTGGTCCCAGAAAAGCATGATTACGGATTAAGTTACTAAATAGCAGTTAAATCGTTACAGGCAAAGGTTGGTCAAGCTACTTATGCCCGGTTTACTTGTTAATGGCTTTGGGTGCTTGTTCCAAGTCTGGTAGCTAGGTAAGGTTGGAGTGGCAGGCTGTAGATTGCAACCTCACTTAGACCAGATAAGGTCCTTTGTGTTACTACATGGATCTGTAGTTCAACCAGAAATACTACCCGCAGAAACAACCGGAGCTTGTTAAGAAGCATTGGAGGCTGCCTATGCTGATGTCAGCCATTTCGTTTAGGTTGTGGACAAAGCTGCCTCCTAAGTATGCTCTTCTACGAGCTTAGACAGGCGGACATGTACAAAGAAGGTGGAGAATTGTCTCCTCCTCTTCCTCGTCCATGCAGCTCTGCAAAAGTCGTTGTAAAGGAGGTCCAGCCTATAGGCGTTTTGACCGATGGTGCAGTGTCCCTTTATGATACCTAAATATTATGGTGCTTATAAGGAGTCCTTTCTGTCTGATGAGAGAGTGAGAGCGTTTGAGATCCAGCTTCGGCTAGATCTTCTTGGTAATGAGGCAGGTATTACCTTCTGTCCATGGTAGCTAGGTAGGTACAACACTGAAAATCCTAACCATCCTTAATCCTTACTCACTTGATCATTCCGTTTCTCTGAGTTTAACGACAACTGTTATCCAATCATGCTGGGAATATGTATTCAAAGTAGCCTTAGCCTCCAGTAAAATGTATTACTAAATGTTCTTCCTTGCGTAGAGAATGGCTTAAGACGTATGTATGTATGTATGTTGATTCCAAGTCCGGTTGAAACTCTCTAAATACCAGTAGATTCACTTATTTGTTATATTTTCTTGTGTGAAATCGAAATTTGAGGCAACTAAACGGTTGATACCTAGTCTCTAAACGAAAAGCGAATCTAGTTTTGAAAATTCAAACTTTAGATCCGAAGTTGATTATATATTTCTAAAACTTCAACACGTCTTTTATGATGGCAGTAGATAAAAGTATACATATGGACCTACATTTCGACGCCTTGGTACCAGGATTAAGCGTCTAAATCTTTGAATGAAGACAGCTTCCATGTTTGAGTGGATTATTTTTTTTTTTAAAGGAAATTTCCAAATCCTAGGAGCACTCAGACTCGTTTTCAGTCCATTGTACTTCCCAGGCAGAAACCCCTTTTTGGTGCAGTGGTTGGAGAAACTTAGATTTTGTTCGTTTCTCTTCTTTATTTTTCGGTGGCTGTTGCTGTCCCCCGGCCGGGCTCGAACATGCACAGCGAACACGCTACCCACCGCACAATCGCCACCTTCTAAGTCTGAGTGGATGCTTCTATCTACTTTCCTCGACGATGGCATTGATATCTCCAAAACAAACAAAGTTGCAACAAGCTTGGTCCCACCTTGGAGCAAAAAGCTTCAACAAGCACAACAAAACCTATTAACAACTTTCGTGTCGTGTTTTTATAATATATTCCCAGACTTCTATGACCATTTGGGCATCTACCTGCTGCAGTCTACGTACGTAAAAAAATTAGTATGAGTATCCGATTCGGCTAAACCTAACCAGACATCGATCAACAATCTTAACCTTGAACTCGCCCCTAAAGTTCCTTCGTCAAACCCCCATTTGCTATAATGTTTATTGGAAACATTGATTGCACTTATTTCTACAAAAAACAAAAAACGACGAAATCTGATGCATTCCCAGTCGAAAAACGCACACAAGGTTCTTCAACTCCACCTTTTCCCTTTCTCCAAGGGTATACTCTTGAACTCTTTGTCTCCTGTTGATGTCGCTGCCGCTTTGTTGCTCTCCTATCAAGATTTTGATACAATGACCCCATTAAAGTATCAGTTGCGTGTTGTTTCCTTTATAGAAAAAAAAAAAAAACCAACTACCAACGAACGAAAGAAAGAACTAAAGATGAAGACAACAAACTGCCAGACATGCCACAAGGATACCCAAGAAACCAATGCAGAAAAAAAAGATCCTGTCTCAAACTATTTCGTATGTATGGCATTGAATTCGTGCGTTGATTGCTTATATGCTCTCTCCGGTACAAAGAACTCTTGTCCCGATTCCTTTAAGCCCTTCATCATCGGCAAAGTTCTTATATTCCATTTAACCCTGAAGAGGATGATGATCTTTCACCTTGGGTACGCGGAATCAGTCTTTGAAACCAAACCAAACCCAGCGCAGACATGTTTTTTTTTTTTTTATTAAGGATCTCTGCTAATGGAATTCGGTTCTCGATTGGTTTGGGCGGATAAACCGCTGAAAATAATCGAATTCCAATTATGTGCCCTGCTCTGGCTCATCATCAAACACAATTCCACGGTTGGTTGAACTGCATTCCACAAAAAATAAAAAAAAGGACGCAAGATACAAAAGCGAACAATCCCGACCTCGGACACGCAACACCAACAAAGAAACAGAAAAAAACATCAAAACAACGCAACTAACAGACTGTAAAAGAGCGGAATGCAACGAATGTTTGTTGTGTGTTTACTTCGAATCCACAAGAGATACTCCTAGTGGCTGGGCAGGGCCAGCCTCAGAGTCCAACGGCATGCGAAGCGCCTGCTTCTTGCCATTCAGTGCTTTTTGTAGGTGTATTTTTCTGCGCTTATGTATCTTTGAAGGAATAATCTACCCGCAGGGGCCTATTATACATGTGCATGTGAGGAGGGCAAAATACTGGTGGCTAGTGGCAATGGCAACAACCATCTAAGAGCCGCAGTTAGCCAGGCGAGCCTGTACAGAACAGCGACGACGTTGATGCATTATAATTTATTTTGTATTCTTTTGCGGTGGAGTATAGCTCTTCAATTTAAGATTTTTTTTTTTTTGTATCTTCTCCAGTGCTTTGACCTGCAGTTTTTGTTTTATATTCCCCCCAATGGAAGGCGCAACTTTTTGTTTTCGTTCCGACAATTGTTGAAATATCAAGTGAGGAAATATGGGAGTATTGGGGTTATAAATTGAATAAATTACAGCTAAGTATTTGCTGAACTTTAGCTATTTTTGGTTTAAGGCAATCTAGGCTAATGATGATTACTACGTTGGTACGGTCATTGTTTTGGAACTAAACCGGTTGATTTGTAGGTTATACATACGTTTCTGCGAATTATGGCTTTGGGTGGTATATTAGCAGCGTATTCTTGACCTTTAACGAAACGTTAATATCTCCTTCCACCTCTGCACACTGCCTCATCGGAAGGCATACCAAAGGACTTGGTGCCTTGGTGATGAGAAGAAGAACGAAACAACTCTTCATATTCTCTGTACTTGTCCAGCGCTCCCAAAGAAGCTCCACCTAGGAGCATAGTTCTTCGATAATCTTGGGGACCTGGCAAATATGGATTTCACTGCTTCATATAGAACTTCAACTTGTTCTGCGAGTAGTTTCCTGGAAATATTTGGATCCCGGTGGTAAAGGACCTATTTCTGGTGGAATGTGGAATCAAAGCACATTAAAAATTATGCCCAATACGAAGGAATTGGAAAAAGTATTTAGGTCAATCCTGTAGATCCGGTTATGTAGAAACTGAATGATACATACTCGTCAAACTTTGATCAAAATCCCTAATTTTGCTAGGAGTGTAAACATTGACTAGGTAAGTCCACACATTTACTGGCGGCACTAAGTCATAAGCGATTAAGTCTTTAAAACGTAAGAAATCAGTTCTCGTGTCCAAGTTAAGGACTCTGGGGCCCTGGGTGTAGAACCTCACATTCCGGAGTCTGTTGCTTAGTAATGAATATGTATGTACTTCCAAGTCGGAACCATATTTGATCTCGAGTCCTTCCGTCGTGGCAACAATTTAGGTGCATTCGGTTTCATAGTTATTGCATTCTACTCAATAGAGGTGTACTGTCGCTGCTTACTTTTCACGATGATGTTTGGTCTTCGTTGTCCCTTCTGATGGAGAATGCACAACATTTGATAATGTCAAAGACTGTAGTTCAGTCACTTTGCTTTCATTGAATCACTTACGGACTACCATCGCGTCAGTGACCCGGATCGTGATGCGAACTCGAGAGTTTCGAGCATTGAAAAGCTCATTTTGGTCCTGGAACCTTAACGTGCTTCCGTTGATCGTTTGAGCATTGTAAAACTCATTTGAACCTTGAATCAAACTTAAACTATGGGAAAATATTTGTTCCCTTCAACTTGCTAAGTACTTAGCTCGCGTTTTGATGTGATGAAGATTGTTAATAGTTTTGCGGACATGTAATCACCTATTCCCAGTATGGCATAAGCTACTTCCGCCTTTTCATTTACCGGGACCTAGAACACGTCTACGCTCTTTCTGGATACAAGTTAATTTTCCCCAGTATTCCCGTATTCTTTTATATACAATGGCACCAGCATTAATCAAACCACTGTGCCTTTTGCATAAAAACGTGCAAGTTCTTCGAGTTATTTTTTAGTCTCGTTGGACAATCCACAGTTATCGATACTCGGAAGCGAATTCAAGAAGTGAAGTCATTTCGCCCGAAGCCATCATAGCAGTACCTCCTATACATCAAACAACCACACATCTGTCTGCCATTTGCATTTACAGCAAAAAGCATAGAAAATGTAACCCCTCGTATCCATCTGCAAATAAACATCAAACATTTCCAACCCTAAAAAGCGTTCTCTCCTTTCAATCGTTAATCATTTAGTCCCCGGTTTGCCAAACCCGGAAAGTATTCTCCGAATGTCTAGACAGATCCGCATAACAACATTTCACAGTAATTCCGCAATTATTCCGTGTAGCTATGTATCTCACCCTCTGTTGGTAGATTTATCTCAATAAACTCAGCTACGTAATCCTCTTTCCAATATGTTTGCTTCCAGTTCTAACTCAAGATGTAATTAAAGTTACTTTATGGTGTAGTGGGTGCGGTTGCGTTCTGCTCTTTGATTGCAGAACCTAACCAGGTAACTCACCTGCAAAGGTTATGATGCACCTTAGTGCTGCTCTAATTTCCATTTGATGGGCGGGCAACTATCCGCTGGCATGGCAAACCCTTTTCATTTTTGCGAGTGGAAATGTTTGGATTCCTTTTCGTGTCCCGTTCCATGTCATTGTTATTCTGGCGACGCCACAAAGCCAAACACAATTCCGTGGGGATATAAAATAGCAATCGTATGCTCTGCTTGTCTGTGTGTATGTGTTGCAGCGAACGCTTGGGTGCAGTGCCCTTTGATGCGTACAACTCGTCTTCAACGACGTTGTCATGCATGCACTTTTGAATTTAATCCCATTAAATGGGAAGTTGTTCCCCTCCTCCCGAAGGAAAATTTAATTTCCACTAGGAAGAAGGAGTGTACGAGTTTGTGTTGTGTATGTATGTAAAAGTTGCCCTCACAAAACGAAAGGAGTGCAATTAAGCAACTTTCTGGTGCAAGCAGGATATTTTCAACTTTCACGAACTTAATTTGCTTAAATTCCCTTCGAATATACATATGTGTTGACGTGTTTAAAGTTTGTAGATACTTTGTCGTACCAGGTTGTTAGGGTGAAGTTTTACTTTTATTCATTTTGTGTCCATTTAAACTTTGTTGCAACTGTTTTCAGTGTAAAGCAAATATACATACACTAGAAAACAAATCCTAGTCAGCTAGGTGATGACGGTTTTGACAGGTTTATTTTGCTAGCTTGGATCCCTCTACTATACTTGGTTATAAGTTTCATTATATTTCAACCATTGATGGTTCCAAAACGAAAATATATTTGTGGGTTTTAGAGACTTTTATTTAACTCTAGAGCTTCAGCTGAATGTGCCTTAAGTGGCATACTGGTTGTCGAAACCCTTAAAGCTGTAATAGATAAGAGGTCGGCAAATCTTTAAGTAAGGGTGGGATCCGGCTTGATGTGTACTCAAGTTTTTATTGACCAATCCAAAGGGCAAACTGACAAGCTATTTCAAAGATTTCTTTTTCTTCAGGACTTATCTGCGTTTCTAAGACAAATGGGCTTCATTTTTTCGTTAAGAAAGAGGAAACCCGTTACATGCCGCAAATTTATCTTAAAATCACTTCCTCTTAAGCTAGGTACGTGTCTTGTCTTGTCTTGTCATGCTCCGTTTCAGCTATTCCACTGAAACCCATGCCATCAGTTATTACATTGTATTATAGTTAAAGCCTCTACTGCCTTGTTATCTATGTATATATTTGGCCTCTGATCCTCTCATGGCATACCTATCTCCTGGAATGTAAACATATTAACACATGTATTACCATTCAAAGCATTGTTTCGGAGTTACTTTGGTCAAGCTGTTCCAAGGTCCCAACAAACCTCTGTTTCAATATTTGAGGGTAATTGGCAATTATAACCACTGCGTTTCCTGCGCTTTCTTAGAACAATCCAATCCAAACTGACTTTAATAGATTTAAGGCCATTCAACAATTCTCAGGCTACTAATTCGAGGGCTTTGTTTTAGACTACTCGTACAGTGCTTTCATATCAGATCGAAACCCTCGGTGGAATTCGTTTTAGGTATCTCGCATAATGCAGACTCTTTAAGGACAATCAGAAACTCTCTGTAGAGGTAAGCCTAATCAGGCTACCTGTGCTCTTGGAAATAGCATTACTCAGATCAAATAGCTTGAAAGTCATTGTGTTTATACACGTGAAGCCGGGTACATCAGAACTAAAACTTTGGGTGCCAAATTTCCAGAAACAGTCGATGAAAATCTTTCGTAACAGAAATATGAAGTTTCCGTCAGAGGAGCTAGGTGCCTTTAAAAGAACTTCGCTAGTTTAGAGTCGAGGGCCAATGTCTTAACATTGTTTAAGCTCATTTTTTGGCAATTGCATGCGATCTCTGTTTAAGCTCGGCTTCTTCTGAGTCTTGAAATTAAGTCTCACAAAATTGCAAGCTCCTAATCCTGAATTGTGCTTGGAAGCTTCAAGTTTAAACTACTCATTACAAGCACTTATCCCTGAGTGCCTTCGCACTCAATGTTGCAGTTCCTTGTTAAGAAAATGGATGCAGTTGCTCTTGGTATCATGGGTAGAGTCTCTGCTTGTCCATTCGAAAACATCAACAAGGTACAGCCACTAAAATTTCCCTGTAATTTCAATGGCCTTGTAAATCTCGTAACGCAGAGGGTTACCAAGTGTCTTTCCAAAGTCCAAAAACAAACGCAACGCAACGTTTTTATACATTTGTAACGCGCACTACGACTTAATTTAGCCCAAAAAGAAAATAATAAAGAAGCTTACCATTGCAGTTATGTTCAACACTGTCGTCTGTACTTAATCGCCATTTGGAAACCTTATACACCATCATAAAGTCATCCTTTCAAACTGGCGCGTGTACCCCGCATTTATCGAATTTCAAAACTAACAAAGTGCTACGCCAGGCACACACAACACAACCGGCTAGTACCACCCTACACTGGTCGGCGTGCAATGACACGGAACGATTGTACGTTGTTTATAAAACGCCATCTCATTTGGATGTGGAAGTCTGATGCGGAGTTCTCATCTTTTCGATGGTGTCGTTTTCGACAGACAAAGTCACAGAAAGATACTCGTACGAGTAGTTTGCTAGCGAGACATCATCTTTCAATGGCATGATCGCGATATAGTCGGTCTCAAGTGCCATTAAGTTGTGTTGTAAGCACGCGTGGCTTGGATTTGTTTACGGCAAGGGTTGGTGGGTAGGAAATTGTGTCCCATTCTTTCTTTGTTTACTTGAGGGTTTTTGCCCCAGTCCTCTTTGTCACATGCGATTACGATTTATGTTTTGAAATTAGGAGACACACGCGCCGCAAAAAAAAAACATGGTGAACCTTGTGGGTGGTTTGCTAGGAGCTGTTAGTAGAGTGGAGGGATGTTTTCATGGAGAAACACGTTTTGCAAACGACCTACTTTAGAAGGAGTGATGTACCTTTGGGGGAACGACAGAGCTGAATATTACAATATAGACGGGAGACAATTGTTCGACTTAAGCTTTTTATTTTTACGTTTATTTTTGTTTTGCTGAGACTTTTTGAATTAACAATTAATTTTTATTTTACTTTCTTTCTCTTTACAGGTAAGCGCTGAATTTATTACTTATTCGCATGAGAACCTCAAAGTACAGGTAATTCAAACGTTATTTAAATTGACCGACTGATATCAGGGGTTAAAGGTATAACAACGTCTAAGAAGATTTCCTTAGGTTTGCGGCGTGCTGACGTTTGGTTCACGTCTTCGCATTAACTTTTGCGAGTGTGATTTTCCATAAATAAATTTAGTACTCGTCCTTGGAGTTGGTTACGTGGTACTTTAGCCTGTTATTTTATAAAAATTCATTTGAAAAATCCTTCGGGGAAGCACTGTGTTGAGAGTTCATATGACTCGAGTTATTGGCTGACTTTGTTAACATATTCAGTGCCATGAGTACAGTCCCTCGGATAAGCGAAATGATGTGACATGAATCAATTGCTCGTTGTAAATGTAGTTAGTTTCCCTCGGAGGATTTAAAATGTGAAGCCACATACAAATTTAGAAACCACTCCCCAATGAGTTGTCAAACCACGAGTGTAAGTAAAAGATTATATTTTCAAGATTTGTTAAGACTTCATTTATCACGATTTTGTTACCCGGACTTTTCAAAACATCGATCTAATTCGGTGAACCATAATGAGTAGATTGTTCTGAGATTAAGTCACAAGTAGTTAACAGTTTTGTGACTGTGTCAGTGTCTTATTTCTGTAAAAGACCTGATTGGAACTTCTTGAAGTCTGGTCTGGATTGTCCAATTTGGAAAGTCTTTAGGTTAAGGTCTTATTAAGAAAACACTTGCTCCAGAAAAGTTTTGAATCTGTAGATATGTATCAGGTCATCCAAATACTAATAATCGTATTACAAATTTCGATTGGCCCGTTGTGGAACAACGGCAGTAATTTGCCTATCTTAAAGCGAGCTGCGCTAAGTACAGCAAGGAAGAGTGGGCCGTGCTTTGTTCGCACATACCTCGTACTTTTTTAGCTAGCGAATAGATGGATCCCTAATATCCTATGTAGACGTCAGACGGACGAATAATGAAAGACGGAACAGGAAAAAAAAATTTGTACAAGGACCTATACCATAATCCTGGAAAAAAGTATCGCGATTCTATCTCTTCTAACCTAAGCGGAACCTAAACTTTGCTAAAACTTAAAGCTTTGCCTTATCTAGACCTAAACTATCTTAAGACTATCCTGTACTCAACCCTACACGCACTCTCATTTCCAACATCTCTCCCGGACATGCCAGATGTTGTTGGAAGAGGCTGGTCCACCCACCCCGCATGTGCTATCTCCCATAGCCGATGGTGCAGGAGATAGCCCCTTAAAGGCCTTTCGGTCTACACTACACTTATCGTGTAGTAGATAGTTTGTCGTCTCGTCCAAGTTAGTATTCGTATGTCATGTTCACTTTACCAGAAGGACGGCCTTCCCGGAGCCCACACACCGGGCTCAAAAAATTTAAATGGAAATTGGAGTGGAAGCGGCAACAAAAAGCTCCCCAAACAGCAGTGACAGGACAGATGAAGCTCAGAAAGTAGAGGGCGATGGACAGCGCAGCTGATCTCAAACGTTTCTGAACGGAAGATGGGAATACGGTGAAGTAAACCACTTTGTCACCCAGTTTTTTCCTGTACATGGGTATTTCAACGCCTACCTGCACATGATGGGCAAAACAAGTAGTCCAGCTTGCCAGTAAGGCGACTCTCAAGCGAACGAAACATATGTTCCTCGCCTGTAGCAAATGGAGTTACTGATTGGCACAATCACCCCGGCAACAAATGCCAGTCAACGAGCGACCAGAATTGGAATCAAGTATGCGCCTTCATAGAAAAGGAACTCAAGAGAAAAATGAGAAAGGAAGGCCATACAAACCCTCATGAGATTATATAAGCCTGATGAAAGCTTCACCGACAAGGAGTAAATCTGCAACAGGAGAGAAATAGGAAAAAGCCGATCCGGAATGGGGAAAGACAACGACACCACTCTGAAGTAATGTGGAAACGGTCCCGGATTGGATGGTGTCAAATTGAAAAGAAGTTAAAGGTGGTTTCTTTTTTAGTGAATAGGACGATGTCCCACACTATTTGAAACAAAGCGGGACTGTTTCTTATTCGCATTAGCCTTCCAATGACGTACATACATACAGGCCTTAGAACTGAAGTTTTTTTTTTTTTTTAGTTCTTTACCGATTGTCGTGAATCCATTTTTACCGTCACTGTGTCATATATTTCTTGTTCGACCCCTACACGTTGTTCCATAATTCTGTAAAAGAATGAGTATTATTCACCAACGTCCTTTGAAATCATTAATTGCCAGCGGATATACCGCGAAATATGTCACCTCCTTCTGTAGGAGAAGAGAGCATCCTTAATCACTTCCCAAGTTGTGACTATCAAGAGTAACGCTTTGTCCTAAGCGATGGACAAATGAGTCCTTGTTTGGCCAAAAACAAAAAATGTTGGGTACTTTGTAAAGATGTCGTTAAGATGAATGTCTCACGATCTTGCTGGTAATGCGATGAATATACATATGTATATTGATTATGATGAGGCAAATCGATTTTATTTCACACAATCTTGCTGCATAATGTGGGAAACCATGTGCTGCAACATAAAATCTTCCCTAAGGACGCATGTACATGTTCCAAAAATAAATTTATTTTTATGTAATGTCTGCATCACAATAACACTCTCATGTGCGTTCCAAATATGGTCACATACATCTTCTTTGTTACCGCACACTTAATCCTTTCCATTTTGAAATAATTTTATTTGCATAACCATATTTTATTAAATCTCTTTTAATTGATGTGTGTGTGTATCTCTTTATTCTATATGTCCATGGGTCGATAAATGAATTGTCTTCAGCAAAAATCCCCTCAAAAACACTCGACCCAAAGGACATTAGATAACATTTTACGCTCCACATGTACGTCACAAACTGTGATCGTCTCCGAGATACAAAAATTAATGAAATAATCTTGTGAGTAACATTTGGGTTTAACTTTTCTCATCATATCACCATGAGTCATTCTTGAAAAAAAAAAGTCTGGAGGTGTTTTATCCTCCTGCCCGCTGTGTGACCTTGGATGTTGTTTCTTTCGTGGAATTTTTGTTTTGAATTTATTTAAGTCATGTCTTAATCCTGTATAAGATTGACTGGTCTCAGATGTAGTGTGATGCTGGAGAGAATCTTAATCTTCCAAACAAATAAAGGTGTCAATAGTTAGTTAAGTTCTATTAGGATAGACAGCATTACTTAAACTTCAACTACTAATAACTCAAAAGAGAAGAATACTCACCAGTCCTTTAAATAATTCTGTGTCCAGCCTTGACCATAAATGAGAAGAACCTTCCACAAAATCTGAAAATTTCAGTTGCTATGTGGAAACATTTTTTTTTTTTTATTTTCGGATTTTCGTTCCCTTAACTGCGGCAGTGAGGGTTGTTGGGAATACCTAGTTTGGCCGCATTGTCTCCAATTGGCCAATGCCCCGTGATAACCACCATTATTCTGGCGATATCTGGGCGTGCTGAGTTTAGAAGGCCTTTGGTTCTACTCTTATCGTAGGTCTGCCATATATTTCTTGATATGTCGCAATTGGTTAACCCCTGTCATTAGAGGTTGTGCTACTGCAGGTGAGTGGATTTGTCCTTTAATCGTTCCTAGTGTGATGTGAACCCTTGCTGCGAGTGAGCTATGTAGAGCTGAGCCCGGCCTGTCCAGTTCATCTGCACGGTCGTTTCCCTTTTTGTCACTGTACTCTGGAACCAAGCAGTGTGACGTTGAAGCGTTCACCCAAGCGGGCAGGCTCGTTCCGGCACTTCTGCACCAGTTTGGAGGATATGGTAGCCGAGTCAATAGGTTTGATAGCGGCTTGGCTATCTATGAGGATAGGAATGTTTTGTTGGTGCTTTGTGTCACGCTCGAGGTACGTGCATCTTGGATTGCCAGTAGTTTCGCCTCTAAGACACTGGCAAAATCCGATAAGCGGAATGATCTTGATTTTTTCAGTGATTCCGAGTGCACACCGGTCCCCACACCACAGTTCATCTTTGATCCATCGGTGTAGATGAATGTCGAAGTGCTTCACTATTTCGTCTTTCTTCCACTGAGTTCTGGTAGGACATCTTTGGAAGCATGACCATGTCGTTTGGTAACGAGTCCTATATGTTGCGGTGGCCGTAAGGCCGTGCAGTCCAGCACACAGAATATTTAAGTCTGACTGTGCTGCATAGTGCAGTATTTTTTGTAATTAAGACAGTATACAAGGAATACAAGCAAAGTTTAAATTCCTTATTGTATTTTAGAAGATCGCATAAATGTTCAATCGGATTCAGATCTGGCGATTGAACTGGTCACTCCAATGCCTGAATATCCTGAATCACAATCCACTCTATTGCTTTTCGGGATTTATGTCAAGTTTTTAAAAAATTGCTCGGTTACAATGCATCTAAGGCTGTCTCCAAATAAGAAATGTTGCTAGCGTTCTTCAATCTTCTATGTTCTTGTATGTGTGGAATGATGCTATCTAAGGAAAAAAGAATATTCCTCTTCTACTTCTACAATGTCCGATGTTTTTCATCATAGTTTGGTGTTCAGTTAATAACCCTATCACTTGGGTATCAAAAATGCCTGCACATCATCATGTTGGGAGTTCTGAAACTTGTTTGGAGCCCTGCGTCAAAATTTGACAACATTTCACCCAAAGCTGGTTCTGAGCTCGAAAAAAATCTAAGCTCCAGTTTTACTGCTTCAGCATCAGACGGTATGGCTAAGTTCAAGGATATTAGAGAGATAAATTGTTGTATTTTAGGTCTCCGCTTAAAGGTTGTAGAATTCACTGTGTGCAGTAATTCACTACCAGAGATTGGTTAAATAGACATACAGGACGCTTACTGCCGCGTCCTGTTGATTGGCGTTGTAGGTATTTTCTAGAAGTTCTATGGCCTTTCCGTATCGTTTTGTTCATTAGGACGGACCTAATAATGACGGGATGCATTCGTGTTTTGAAGCCCAGTTGCTAAGTGGGCTTAGTGCTGCTTATAAAATGTCTGTAATTATGGACACAAGACAACTTCATCTGCACAGGTGCCATACAACTTTTACACCGCTGAGGTCTAATTACCGCAGAATGTGGTCAACAACTATGGTCTTTATGCTTTGTATGCAAGACGCAAACCATCATGATGGGTGCCACTGAAGCCTAGCATTTGTGTTCTACCACTTCGTCCTGAACTGATAGTTCTGGTTTTGGGTGAGATATAGGACAGGAATGATTTGTTGATTTCGAGTCATAAAGCGCTGCTAACAAGTCTGTGTCCCGCTTTCCCAATATAAGACGCTCGTGACTTCTTTTTTGTTCGTTAATTTAATTAACCTTTTGTTATGATGCAGTCGTAAAAATCTGAAGTCTTTTTTGACTTTTCAAGAAGTTACAGACCCACCTCTACAGTGCAACAACTTTTTTTTTTTTTTAACTGAAACACCCTGTGCAAATACATGTTCTCTTGCAGGCAAAGCTATGATTAGATAAAACAAACAATACAAAGAAGAAAGTGAATAGTAGCTGTGCCCAGACAGTCGTGTTCCATTTATAGGTGCGGTAGGGTAGACACAAATTATACAAATATCCTCATGACTCATTCTGCAGATATAGCTGTGATAACGTGATCCATATAATTATTGTTTTATTAATAGAGAGCGTCGCAAATGATTGATTGATTGATAGATTGCTAGCGATAGGCTAGTCATATTGGCTTCTATCTATAAATGCGTCAGCTAAAGAATTGAATAGCATAATTGGTCTTGAACTAGAGTCCACTGCTGCGCCTCGTAAAAGTAACAATTTAAGTATTCACGTGTCACAATGGATACACGCTTTCGCAAGTGATAAAACCTGTATCCACAGTGAATACACATAAAAACTGTTATATGAGCAAAACCTAACTATCGTCCTTGTTTCATGTGATATCCATCAAACTGACACGTGTTAAAATGTAAGCATCAACGCGTGTAACAATATGGATCTCCTTTCGTTGGTCCTTGCAAAGAAATAATAAATCATTTATCCTTGAATGCGAATGATAGTGCACATGGCAACGATTGAATAAAGTCGAAGCATTATCCGGTTGAGAGCCTTCAACGAGGTCAGCCACGAGGAAACGAACGAATGTGAATGGAAAAACTAAAAGAAAAATCGATTTTGTATGTGTTGGCAAATTGGAGAATCCTTTCGGATCCACCTGCTCCTCGTTTTCTCCTCTCTGTGGATTATAATCCGTGAAATAAGAAGTTGTGTCTGTAAATGAAATTTGGTGTGAGGGTGGCGGTGAGAAGATTACGATATGCAAGCAATCTAGTACTGGCAATTGGACCGAAGACGATAGCAAGGAACGAAACGTCAATAATGGAAATCCACAAAATTGTGTGCACAAAGCAAGAATGAAATTTTTAAAATTAGCTTTTGAAGAACCTCCAAGGAGGAATGTGATGAGTTATGTAACTTGACTATTGGTAAATTTTTGTTAGGGATTGACTATCCTTCAAGATTTGAACGAAGGGGGTTTGGCGAACAAAGGAAATGTTACGTATACGTCTTGGATAGAGGTCTGGTTCAATACGTTAGATGATAGGTAATTACAGTAAGAAGTTAAATTGTCCTCGGCGAAAAATTTAGCCCAATTTGATGGGGGAAATGAACTCATCCATCAGAAATTCCGATTCAAGCCGTTTCGAAGGTTTTCCCAGACAATTTGTTTGGAGTCTAGCTTTATTGAAGCCATTGAATTGAATTGAATTGAATTAAGACAAGCGGGCAAATTGTGAAATCCTCTTCATAAGAGCTCCTTCATGATGCCGGAGTGCGCGATGAAGCCGGCGATGTCCTTGGGTGAACTAGTGGTTATATCTTCCGTTTCAGTGACTTGTTTCGTTCTTTTTTGGGAAGAGGTTGGTATAAAAGCTTTGGCTGGTCTGTAACCTTCCGTTTCTGTCCAGTAATGTTGTGCTTTGTCTTTTAACCAATTGTTTATATAGCCTTTAGCTGTACTTGTTGGGAGGCCGCAGAATGGTATTGGCATCAAAAGGTTTATACAGAACCTTTTTTGGCTAGTTCATCCGCCTTTTCATTACCTTCATATCCGCTATGGCCCGGTACCCAAATGAGGTGAACTCTATTTGTGGTAGCCAATGCTATGAGTAATGAAGAACAAGGATCCATTTGAAGGTTAGAAAATAGTTTCTAACTTGTGCGTTCAATTTTAAAAACATATACAAATATTTGGTGCTACAGCTCAAAGAAGAAAGGTCCAGCTTCTCGTAACCATTTACGTTGTGCATGACCTACAGTTTTATTTCCAACTCCGAACGGTGGATCGAGGAGCTTTGTTATAACAGATTATAGGCCAGGAGGTCTGTAATACCTGCAAAGAGGTGGTGTCGCAAAATCGCTTGGTTGTTTTTGTAAGACACTCGATAGACTGATACAGCGTATTTAAAAATTCTGCTATTCATCATTAATTACAAGGTTCCGCATTGTCTGTTTATCAAAATCTCTCCTGTCGGTGCAGCGACTTCCGAAGTTGTAAGAGTTTATACAAATTCATTGTTCGAGTCATTGTGCTCTTCTGTTGGCAGAATTTTTGGCTGTCGTCCTAGCTGGCGTGGCTCCTCTCCGATTGTCCTTCGCCATATATGTCTTGGTCTCGGCGATGTCGCCTTTTCGAAAATGATCCCTGATCCACTGCCACATCCGTCTTTGTTTCACGACCAGAAAATCTGCAAAATATTTAGTAGATATCGATTCAGGAACGTTTGCAGTTTTCTTGTGAAAGATATGATTCAACATTAGATAGGAAAAGCCGTAGCTTGTTCTTTAAACTAAAAGCGTTGGTTCTCTATGTTTTGGACAAAATACCAAACGCAGCTATAATCTTGTTTATGCGGTTGGTCCTGCTTCCAGTCAAGACGATACTCCCAGAATATTAAAAACACTCTATCCTCTACCGCTTGTCCAGCAATGTTAGCTCTTGAGGATATAGCATGTATGTACTTCCAACGATGACGATTTAAGTTTTGGCGGTGCTGACCCCATAGATTAATAAAAATAATTTCAACAACCTATCTACTTCTGTTCACAATTTAAAATGTTGTCACATCGTAAGTTGTCTTAAAATCTCTTCCACCAAATGAACTTCAAACTCAATCGACCATATGGAAGCACCATAACCCACAATATTGAAGCCCATTCACGCCATTCTCAATGATGATTTTCTTTCGACATCATGTCTCAAAGCTAAGAGGTTCATTTGTGTGTAAATGTTTGTCATTGACAATACACAAAACATTTGGAATTTAGGACACCACACCAGGATCGACTGTGGTTTTGCTCTCCTTCCTCATTGTGAATCCATTTCAATGCTATCGATTGACCTCGATTCTCATTGTAAGCAATTTTGCGCGTTCTAACGAAATCCATCGTATTCGTTTTCGCCTCTTCACCAACTTCTATAGTGTATTTCTCTTTTTAGATGTCCTTCGTGATTGTTTCGCTTCATTTCATGCACACATAGCCTTGTGGAAAGTTTTTTAATTAAACTGACGACAATTTTCATTTCAATTTATACATACATGTGTATATTAAAATTTTAATGCATTCCGAACATAACGCATGAGTTTTGGGTATATACAAGTATGTACCTGTCATCCTTGTGCCACGTGATAAAAGTTAAAAAGTGTCCTACGTCAATGGATAGGGTGGTGGTAGGTTCTTTGGTTTTCTGCATCCAATTTCGTAAAAAGATTGAAGAAACCCTTCCTTGAATGACAATTGAGCAGGAATTTTTTTTTTTTAAAACAGAACACCCTAAGGACGAAAAACTTGGCGACTTGCAGACGTATGAGGTATGAGTAGATACACAGCTACGTGCTAAAAGAGAATAACAAAGAAAGACCACCATTGTGAGTGTTTTTCTCGTCCATGTCCCTTTGTTTTTTTGTTTGTCTTTGTGAAGATGAATCGCTTTAAAATCTTAAGACCAGCTAATGGAAAGATGAGATGAGTTGAAAATGGCTTGGTTCGTAATTAATGTGTAAAACGGGATGGAGGGTGTAATTTTGCTGTCTCGTGGGTTGCCTTCTTTGGAAGACTAAAGTTACAAAGTTCGTACAGAGTGTTGCAAGAAAGATGAAGTTTTAGTCCCTTTGGACAGTTGTTCTTTGTGTAGAGGTTAAAATTGTGAAGTTTCTTGTTACACTGAAGTTAATCTGCAGTTGGTGGCATCGTAAGAAGAATGTTAAAAGGGTGATTGGGTTATTTGATGAGTCAATTCGTCTTGGGGTTCTCATCCCTTTGTGTCGCCAAAGTAAAATACCAATCATTTATTATTCTTTCAAGGGGAGATTTTAAAGGTTATTGTGTTCCAAGATCACACAATTATATAAATTTGTCAATTTACCCAAGAAACCAAACATGTTGAGGCAAACTATGATCGTTAACTGTCTTGTTGGCTTTGGTACTTTTTCTATTATGCTACTGTCGTTCGTCAGTATCAGTAATGAGCTGTGATTTACAGATTTATCCCAGAACTAAAGACATGTCCAAGCTGTTTATTTAAAACGAGCGTATGAAGTGCTAACCTCACTCGGAACGTTGTTACCAACTTATGTCAGGGAGTACAACACAGAGCACAGAGATCTGTTCTTTAGTGTGTCCATTAAAGCGACTTTGTGATGGTAGCTATGGTGAAGTGGGTCCTGTGGAGGCTCGACCCCGGTAGGGGAACCGCAATAGCCACCAAAGATAAAAAAGAAACGAACAATAACTGAGTTTCTCCAACCATTTCACCAAACAGGGATTTCTGTCAGGTAGTACAATGGACCGAAAACGAGTCTGAGTCCTCTGGGATTTATTATTATTATTATTATTATTCTTATTTCGGGAGAGCTGATCAGCCCTTGGCAAGGCGATTTCTAGCAAATCCTATTGTGCCTTCCCTATTGTTCCTAGATGAATTGTTTCACTCCAGAAGATATCAGGAAGTTGATGAACTTCTCTGGATGGATGGCAGCAAGCTGTTCTGTAGAGACGAATTCGCCACCAAGTATTCTTTTTCTGATTTGAAAGAGAACTGGGCATTCCGTTAGGATGTGATGAGAGGTCTCCTCGCTCTCAAGTCAGAGTCTACAGCTTGAATCTGTTGTAAGGTTCATGCGGTTCAATCCTCTGGGATTTGGAAATTTCTTTTAAGAACGGCAAACTGAACACAGGTCTCTGATCCTGCTCTGATTGAAGAGCATTCTTTTATTCCTAACAAGACCTTTCTCATGTTATCTATGTACCTTCTCTATTTCTGATCTTGCTTGCACCTTAGGTAGGTTGAAAAGGTTGCTGCATCGCGTGATGCAGCCTTCACTCGGATCGATTGTGTTCTTTTAACGTGGAATGTCCAGTCTGAAAAGACTGGTCTGGTTGAGTATAAAAATGATCGTTCGGCCTCCCTGAACCATCCTGAGTTCTTGCTGAACTTTAGAATGGCTTTTGGTGACTTCATAGACAGGTCGCCCAGGTCGTTGAAATATTATTTACCGAGGGCTGTCTTTCTTGTCCTGTGTAGGCTGGGGCATTCGCATAGGAAGTGAGTTGTGTTCTTTTCCACATCTGTATTCACACAGCCTCTGCATAGATCGTCTGTGCTTCAACGCATTCTTCTAAGGTGCGCCCCCAGTAGGATGTGGCCTGTGTGCCTTTTGATATACAAGAAGTGTTCTCTAGATTGCGTCAGAGTCTAGAAGAAATTCGAGGACATGGATATTGTTTCTCGTCATTATTATTATTTTTTTTTCTTAATGGAACCTTACTATTCAACTTGTTGGAGTGTTTAATCAACTCTTCAAGGGATTGAAAATTCTCAATGTGCCCGAGATAAGATAGTTAAGTACCTTTGAACTTACTATTTGTAGACTAAGTGCACTCGACTTGAGTCGAGTCTCCATATTCAGACAAAATGTCAAGAGCTTCCTTTTATTATTAGAAAACAAATGTTTGGCAACGAAGTCGTCTTGAGAACATCGTAACCATCTTCCACTAAGGATCTCAAAGAATCCATTGTGTTCCCCGGTGTGGTGTGGGATACCTTAAATAATGGAACAAGGATTATTATTATTATTGATTGGCCTTCCTGAACCGACCTGAGTTCCAAAGAAATTTTAGGGTGGTTTTCGGGGGCTTGTTTAATAATTCGCCCAGATCATTGAAAAAGTAGGTATTCTCTGAGGGCTTTTGTTTTCCTTTTATTCAGTTCTGTTCAGACGGTCCAGAGTTTTTGGAATTTCATAGTGATGCTGGACTTTTGAAGCTCTAGTGGGGGTAGGATTGAGTCATCGACCATTATCAGATCCATCTCAGAACCCATTCTTACGAGCTCATTCGCCTTCTAATTCCCATGGATGCCTTATGTCCCGGGATCCAAATGAGTGTGACGTTATGGTTAGCGCTAAGTAACTTGAGCTCTTCGTGGCGGCGTTAATGGTTTTGAATTGCTGCTTGACTATCTACGTAGATGTCGATGTGACTTCTTGCGAGTGTCTGTTGTGAAAGTTGTCGCGAGGCCTCGGCGATTACTAGCATTTCCGCTTGGAACACGCTGCTGTCATTTGAAAGTCTAATCGATCGCGCGTCGTCAAGTTCTGATGCGTAGATCCCAATGCCTACATCCACATCCATTTTTGACCGATCCTTAAAAATAGATATATGAGTGGGGTTTACGACCTCTCCTTCTGTCCAGCTCTCTGAAGGAAAATTTGAGTTGAAAGTTGAGGATAAAATCAGGAATTGGTGTTAAAGTCTGGTGATTGCTTGGTGACCTATCAGCCCCTTTTTTCAAAGATTTTCCTTTGTGATAAGATCGACAAATATTAGCCCCAGCATGATCGATAAGTGGTACAGGAATAAACATCTGAAAAGGTCAGAAAGCGTGACAAAATACAGACAGCCAAAATACGGAATAAAATGTCAGCCGGTTACACAAAAACAGAAGTTCTTAGCAATAAACATGACGCGAGGAACTCTCAAATTGGTATTGGCGTTGTCCACGGGGCACGGAAACTTCATGTACCATCCGAAGAAGATGGGACTTCTAGAAGATGATACTCGCAGACTGTCCTCTAGTCTGCCTGTGTGCATGTCTGGTACTGACTAGCAGAAGAGATGATATTTTGGACTCCCAATGGATTCCAAATCTAAGGATTAGCAAAATATCTTCCAAACCCAATGCTTACTTTGACTAGAGGTCAGGGAACAACTGCAGAAGGTTCCTCTGACTGAAAGAACTTGTGGAAGGGAGACGAAAAGGGACTCAATGAGGTGGTCTGTATCGATATAAGTATGTATCTCTTTCTGTGTGGCTCCAATTAAGGTCACACTGTTGACGTGCTACATTAGCACAACATCAAAATCCGAACAATATTCCTCATTCCATAAATTTAATTCTCATAAAGGACCCAGTTCTTGAAAAATATACACAATCCTCCCCCAACATATTCCTTCAATCCTTTATTGTATCTTTCTCTGAACTGTGGACGTGTGTATTTTTCGCTGTTTCCGCTCCTTCGGTCTTGTCAGTGATATTTTTAATTTCATCGCTCTCAATGAAAATATATGAAACATTGTTCACCAGCATCTACACCGAAGACTTGCTATATCCCACACGGAATTCAATAAGTTTTTGACACTTTGGGCAATTTCATGTGGAAACGAATGCTTGTGTATGGTTGCTGGCAGTGTACTTCGTGATTTGACTACGCTTTAATGGCTCCACGTTAGCTCTGTTGTTCCCTATTTAGTATTTTCAATGAAATTGTTATAATTAGAATGAAGGTGAGTTATTTATAAATGAGGGAAATACATTTGCATGTGATTATAGAAGCAGAGACAATCAGGATTGTTGCAATACATACATGCGTATACGTATTCCGTAGCAATGCAGTTTATGTCAGAACTTTGAATTCATATCACGTACAGCGGGTGATACAAGTCGAGTTTTTTTATGGACGTTTTCTTGATTAATGCTGAAATTCAACCGTCTTCATTTTTTATGCAACTTTGTCGGGCTCTTCTTATGATGCTTTCCGTTCTTTATTTTGTTGTCTTCCTTCACATTCAATCTGCAATTGTGAAATTCGTATTTTCAGTGCAATAAATTAGACTTCGACTTGTGATTTAATTCAAAGTCAAGATGCCATCCGTTGAAGGTACTCCGCGCAAAGCCTCAGACTGTGCCAAGTATCAAGAAGTGGTACCTTGATAGGAAATTAAACTGGAGCCTCAACATTAAAGAAGGAGTAAAGAAAGCAACAGGATATTCGGTTAAACCTGTGGTCCTAGCCCTAAAATCATCATGTGGCCTTAGAGTAAGATCAATACGATCACCTAGTCTGGGGGCAGGCAGTGTGCAAAACCACTAACCTTAAGGTAATAAACAAGATTCAAAGGATAACCTGCACCACTGCAGCATTGAGAACCACCCCTAGAGCGGGACTTGTGACAATACTCAACCTTCTACCGTCCGATTTACTTATGGAAAAATTAGCAGCAAAAAGCGGAAACTGAGAACCCAGTCTGACAAGGCACACACAGATTTTACGCAAACATGTGGGCAGAACTGTATGCACAGACTACATGACGCCTTACTTAGACTTTGAATGATCATTCTCAACCTGCTTTCCCAGCAGGCTAATCAGGTATTAAATAACGACACAACAACTTCCGCCTATACGGATGGGTCCAAAATGGACACAGGCGTGGGTGTTAGATTCTTTTCCGAGACCGTCCGGATCGATCAAACTGTAATGTCTCCCGAGCGGAGGTTCTAGCAGTGACAACGGCTGCCCAACAGATTGCAATGAAGGCATTAACACGATGATATTACCTTTTGCATTGACAGCCAGGCGGCAATAAGAGCGATTTCAGCTACAGAAGTACAATCGAAGTCCGTGAATCGCTGACGCGAAGAGCTACGAGTTCTTGGCAGGCAGCACAATATAAGACTCTGCTGAGTCTCTGGGCACAAAGGGACAGCCGATGGCAAGGGATTAGACCCCGATTAAGCCCATACCACTGCTGAAACCCCACCCTATAACTTCAAACAGGAAGTTGGGAGTAAACGATAGATGCAATGCGCTCAGTTCCTATGTCATAACAAACTCGTCAACTCATCAAGCTCTTAAGCTTGACTCAGGCACTGTTCCAACGTCTTGATTTCTTATGATTTCCAACAGTTATGATTGACCGTGCTAGCAATGTTTCGATCATTCAGATCGTTTTCAAGGACGGAACACGGCAGATGAAGTGTATGATAGACTCTTCCTCGTCTCTGCAGCTCCTGCTGAAATCGTCGCCTAGATTACAGTTTCGAGTGATGGTCTTTTTTCAGTCGAATTGACGTTTTTGATCTCTTAGGATTGAGGGCAGGCCAGATTAGCCAAAAGCCAAGGAGGTCAAACGATCGTAATTGCTCTCACCCAGACCTTTCCCTTCTTTTTGTCTTTTCAGGCTGGACATTCCACGTCAGAGGAATTCAATGGATCCATAGAGATCCTTGTAAACCTCTTTAACTTACTTTTCTACCTTCTATCTGTACTGAGCCCTTGTCTGGCTTATTCATCAGCCGCATAGTGTCATGGTATTTTTCTGTAACCCAACAGGGTGTGACGTTAAGCTGGTAAGCGATCTCTTTCAAAGACTCAGAGCAGTCCTTCACTGTCCTAGATTTTCTTGTGTTTGATACAAGAAGGCCAATAGCAGTTTGGCTGTCGATATTGGATTAATCTTCAGCCAAGCGGCGGCCTGATTGATAGCCATGACTTTGGCTTGAAAGATACTACAGTGATTAGGGAGACAGGAGTGGTGGATGTCAAGGACTTCTGAAAAAACATCGGCACCGACTTTTTCGTCTTTTAAGGACCATCCGTAAAGATAGAGATCGACTCATTAAAGAGGACTTCGTGATGATTTCGCACGCTTCTATCCGGTATCGTATGCTTTCAGCGGATGTTGAATTCATTTTCAATACGCAGCGTATCCTTTGCCTTATCAAGACACCCCTTGGTGAGTAGGTATCTCTCAGACGTAGGGCCGCGTTTATGACTTGCTGCAGAAGGATAAGTTCTCAACACCCCTATAGTGCTGAGGCAATCTCTAGATTTTTTATACCGGTATGTGTTTTAAGAGTCGTCCACCAAACCATTAAGACAAAGAAGCCTGTTTCTGTTTATAAATGAATCTTAAGTCAAGCGATATGCATTTACAGTGGTATATTTCCTAAAATAATAACACAGGTGTCCCAGCAACTTCAGGGTCTACTTAAAAGCGGTCAAATACCTCAAAATAACCATTCCCCACCTTGTTCGTACATTGTAAATCACACGTTATCTTTCATTGTCGCAATACCTACATACATATAACGTTGGTTTATATTCCTTCAATTTAAATCGTTATCTTACAAATTATCTGTCTTTATCTGAAATAACTTGTCTCGCGGACCAAATATTTGATCTTTTCCTTATGATCTAAAGTTTTTGGACTAGCTTATCTCAAAAAAAAAATGAGCAAAAAGAAACCAATCAAGTATTTAGAATCGATTGGTAATACAAAATTATGTGATACGTGGAAACTTATTTATTCTCAACGTTTCCACTGCAGATAACGACTTGTTATGTGACATTGGACTACCGCAGTGTATCGCATACGAAAAGATAAAAAAAAATCCAACAACTCTGTTCTTTATTAAAAAATGTACCCTTTCGCTGAAGTGAGCGAAAATGTAATTAAATGTTGCACAGCAACTGTTTGAAATAAACAAAGCAAATCTGTATCTACTGCCATACAAAGTTCAAATGTTTTCTTTCCAGAATGGTGATGCAAGCAATCATGCCGAGTTATTTAAATACATCCCCGTTGACCATTTTGAGGTTTCCAACACCTTTAAGTTCGCGTTGGCATAGAAGAACATGAAAAACTTTCATTACATGTTTCGTTACTTTCAATAATGTACTCCAACCTAGAAAGCAAAACCCCATCTAAGCGAAAGTATCTATTAATGCAAAGTAAAGACGGCTTCACTTACATAATTTCTAAGCGAACTTCATTTAAGCAACGAAAAAATATACTTATTGGACCCGTATCTTAGCAGAAAATCTCTTCCAAACATGTCTACAATTATCAATAAAGGAAAAAAGAAACCAAAACGCCGAGAGGATAAGAGACATATGTCTCTCTTAGCAAAGAGAGACATAAGTGAGCGAAAGCATTATTCTTTGATGGGCGTTAGTTCAGGGGAAGTAATAAAGTAATGGGTGGTGTGAAGATCCGATAGAAATTTTAAAGGATACATGAGTAAAGACGGCTTCATTTGACATTTGAGCGAGTAAAGCAAGTGACTTGACCAAAAAATCATGTTTTGAGCGTTAAAATTCTTTACCGGAGCCACTCCGAATTTTTCAACGACATAGCATTCGATGTCCAAAACTTGTAACCATGCGAAATCGGTACTCTGACAAAGAAAGTAAGTTAGAGTCGTCAGCAGTAGTATCATCCTTATCCGATGCTTGTAGTCGATACGGATCATGCACTTTTTTACGTTTCCGGGCAGTTACCCCGATAGCACAACCCCCATCCTGGAGGAGCTATTCAATTTCGAAAGTCGCGGGGTCGATTATACCGATGCAAGTAACCCATCATGGGAGTGTGAGCGCTGCCATTGGAGTATATCCTCCACCATCGAAGTTTAGCGGATCAAGTCCGCCTGGACATCGACTGATACCCGATGGCTGTCATTTTGGGGTAAAATAAGCACAATTAATCAGAACCTAACCATTTTCAACGACTAATTATACGAGCCGTACAGCGACATCGACCTGGTGGTAGTTAGTTAAGATCGGGCTAGGCTTACTGTAGCACCACCTAAGTAAGTAAGAAGAAAGTACGTCATCGAACCTTCGCGTTCAATGATTCGTAAGCTCTTTCCAAAAGCATTTGGTCCTTCTGCAGGTAAAAGGTTAGATCATATTTTCTTGTAGAAAGATATAGATATCACATGGGTATTTGAGGTAGATTTTAGAGAAACACACTTAAAATCAGGGTTCGAAAACACACGCTCATGTGCGCACATTAAAAAGCTCACAGCTCATTTTCGGCTCACGAGCTGAGTGAGTTTCTTGAAATGAGAATATGCACACGAGCCGCACATACGTGTCTTCAAATCGACCCCCTTTTTTTTGTTTCACTCGTTTAAATGCGCAATAAAAATGTACGTGTCAGAAGCAGAAAATCGTCATTCTGAAATCTTAGCGACTCACGAGTCGTTCAACTCATTTGCGACTCGCCCAAACGAGTGTGCGTTCTCTTTAACGCACATATGGAGTGCGCAAACAGGTAAGTTTCCGTAAATTCGAACGCTCGTGTGCGGGAGCCGAAATAAAATTGTACACAGGCGACAACTTGCGAGCCCGTGTGCTTCATAATTGCACACACTCGCGAACAGCTCATAAGTGTGCGCTTCCGTACCCTCTGCCTAAAATTTAATGAAATTGGCTAAAAATCAAACTCATCGCACTCCAATGCAAATTACCAAATATGATTCAAATCACCTTCCATTGAACTTGACAATTGCCATCAAGCAATCACCCTGTACTCAAGCATTGACCTCTTATTCAAAGAGAAATCACAGCTTAAGAGAAAAAGCTTTTTCTTTCTTCACCAAACACTGAGCGAAAAGTATCTCATCGTCATCAACCTTCTCAAGTTGACTGAAGACAAAGCCAAATATAAAAGCTTTTTCCGTTCACAATCTCCCCCAAGCAAACTCAACATCGAGACACGGACACATTGCAAAGATACTCCTTGGCTAGTAACCAACAAATTTTTAACCACATCAGTCGCCATCAAATGATGAAACTGTCTTGTCGCGTTTATTCGCTGAATGTTGTACTTGATCAACGTCTTAGAATTGACACCTGTAGATATCTCATTGAGATTCTATCGCGCCGCCTAGCAGGGGAATAAACTCCTTCCGCCCCAACCACCCAAGTTGAAAATTGAAAATAAAAATCTCAAAGAAAGTATAAAAAATCAATCAATTCAGTGTGTGGAAAATCTGAAGCATCAAAAAGTGAGGAATTTCGCGGAGATAAATTCACACACAAAGTGAAAGTTTTTTTTTCATCACAAGATACGTGGCCTAAATAGAAATCCCCACGGTCCCACACACGAAAAAAAAATAAATAAATATCCAGGGAAAACCGAAAAGTTGAAGTTGAAAATCACATAGAATCGCGCCGGCACCAAAAAATTAAACAAAAAAAAAAGTTAAAAATAATCTTAACTAGAATTTCTTGAAACCGAACGAGAGAAGTATTCGAAAAAATTGAATTTGTATCGCTAGACGTCTGTGAGTCGATTTTGTTTAAATTCAACGAATTTTTTTTTATCACGGGCTTGGTGCTGTGCTTTTTTTTATTGCTGCTAGAGCCGTTGGGGCTTGTTCATTGAATTAATTTTCTTTAACCGATTTTTTTTTTCGTTTTGTTACTCCTGTCCTCGTGTGCTACTGCTTATTTCTGTCTCTCAAGTTCAAGTGGATGACCTCGCTTTTGTTTGCGGTCGAACGTGCCGGTTATACTCGAGTAATTCGCACTTTAAAGCGAATTTTATTTGCATTAAACAAGGATAGTTCCTAACCTAAAACAACAAAATTGTTTGATTATAAACACACAAGTTCTGTGATAAATAAAAAAAAACAACAAATTAAAATATATTTTAGTCTATTGCACAAAGAAATTTTATTTGTATATCATAAATCATCAACAAAGAAAAAAAATAAATATATTTTTGGATAAAAAAAATAAAAAATAAAAATATTTATTTTACAAACGCCCACTCAACCCAATATATACCACCGGATTAAACCAAAAGTTAAACAAAGAAATAAAACCTAACGAAAAAAAGAAAATCAACATCAACGTTTTTTATCGCGACGTAAAACAAGCTAAAATAAATATTTAAACAACAAAAAATAAAAATAAATTATTTTATTTAAATAAGAAAATAAAATTATATCCAAAGTGCTTTTATTTTAAAAGACTCAGTGTACATTAGTGTAGTGGGAGAGAAGTAGTGAAGACTGAATAATCAAAAGTGAATAAATTTCAAAATTTTGAAATTAAATATTTTTTTAAAAATAACTGTAGTGTGTGTTTTCCTTATATAATAAATTTAGAGTACAAACATCTGAAGCAACTATTTTTGGAAAATTATTTACAAAAACTACTCTTGTTATTATTGCTGTTTCATAGTTTTTGTTTTTGTTTTTCGCGTGACACGAAAAGGGATTAAATAGATGTTTTTCGAAAATATTTTCGGTGAGTTTTACAATTTTTGTTTTTATGCTTTTTTTTCTTTTGACACTTAAAAGTTATATGAGACCGTGAAATAAAAATTAATATTCTGGTGATGATCTAACTCGTTTAATTGCTGTAATAAAACCGAGTTGACGCTGAGATAGACTTGAGTGCAAGTTGCTCTTTAAATTATAGCCTCTGACAGTCAGTGACATTCGTAAAACTATATTTAATAGTTTTGAAGTTTCTCTAACATGTAGTTGTGCGCGCGATCAAAACTATCGTTTCTCCGGCACGGAATCGACAATTATTTTCATAGGTCAAAACCAGCTTCCTTTTTTATATCAATATTTTGGATTAGATCGCAATATCTCCTTCACTCGCCGCCTATACTCGTATATGTATATAACTTGAGCGTAGACCACTTGAAGAATTTTCTCTCAAGACAGCTATACCATCATTGCTCCGAAAAAAAAGGAGCTCAGCTGCACTCAATCATCTGCAACAGGTCGCTCTGTTCAGCAGCAGTTTTGTCAAGTCGCGCTTAGTTTAAGTATTTCCGAAAAACAGCTTCGAGATCTTAACCGGTTGTCATTTATTGGCCAGTTTACATCTTTGCTTTGTCCCATCTTGATCAGGAGACCGCCAAGTCCCATTGTAAATATTGAGGTGAGGAAACCGTGTACTTACTATAGTGACGTTCCGCCCAGTCGCAAAGCCAATTAGCCTAAGTCCGTTTCCAGACGTGGTGTCGTGGAGGCTATGCTTGCCAAGCTTGTAGTGTACCAAAGATGTACGTCTTCTTTACTTTGGCGTTAAAATCGCCCAACATCGCCAATATGTTTTGTCGAGAAGCTCGTTGAAACAATCTTTGGTGGCGTCGTCCTTACCTTCTGTGGAAGCATGAGCGCATAAAAGTCTGAAATTTGGCAAATTTAGACTTGATGCGGATTGTCATCAAAATAAGAAGTGCTCTAGTTTAGGGGTAGTCACAATCCCTTAAGCGCAAGCTAATTATAAAAAAAAAAGTTCGCTTACGTGTCGGAAGCTTAAGACTTCTTGACTAAGTCTACCGTGTATGACAAATTTGCATTCGAATAGGCGCTGCTTCTGCTCTCTGTAGCAATCACCATAATAGATGTCACAGTTTTTCATCTTCCTTTTGTCCGGTCCATCCCATCGTATTTCCTGAATGGCGATTATATCTGCTTTATAGCAGTCCAGGGCCTGTTAAGGGTCCGAACATTCCACGTGCAGAACCGAAGATAATTGTGCTTATTCTGATAGCCAGGGTCATCAACAGTAGTGTCGTCCTTGTCCAAGGTTTGTAACATAAAGTTTTTAACGTAGCCGGGCAATTACCCCGACAGCACAACCCCCAACCTGGAGGACCAGTTCCATTTTGGGAACCCCTAGGACACGCGGTCGCTTACGCCAGTGCCAGTAACCCACTTTGAGGATGTGAGCGCTGCCGTTGATCCATTCAAGACTCATCCATCACCATTTATTTTCCAAGACCCAAGAAATCCTTACTGGCCTGAGCCCCAAATATATCGGAGTAGCCTCAATAAGGTTTTATTTTTTGTTCCGAGATTTTTCTTCACCGTTGATTCCATCTGGGGAATTCGTCCGCTGTTCCGATTATAGTGCTGCTATTTTTGTTCACTGGTCAGCACTCGCGCTTATAAGTTTGTCAAATCGAGTCCGCATGGACATCGACCAGTATCCGATGGTGGCTCAATTGATGTGTAGAAATAGTTACGACACTTAGCATCACTAAGTTAACACTTCTCAGTGCCTACCGTATTTCTACAGCACCCAACCATCCCCACTTCTTGCCTAATATGCTCTAACGACCCTAAGCACTTGGACGTATAGTTCTAAAGGCAATCTCTTATTTAGCGCCATCATCGGGATTGATAATTTTGATGAAGTATCGTAAGCCCCTCGCTCTTCAGATTGTTTGAAAAACAAAGCTTACTTAAGTGGAGGTTGAAAGTGTTTGTCTTTTTTTTTCAATTGTAACCGCTCCAATGTTCGTCTGCCTTTTCAGACTTGGCATTATATGGAATTAAAAATTAAGATTCTAGGAAGATTGAGATGAAAGCCTAAAATGCAAATTGAAACTCAGTATAACCACCAATTTAAAGGCCAGCAAATTTTGCGCTAAAGGGGTAATGAATACCCTTATGATACTATTCACACAGCGCTAGTGTTGGTGTAGTGATTTTTGGAATTCAGGTGGTATAAGGTTTCAATCTTTTGGTCCTTTTCTCTGGTAGGTTGTTAAGGTCGACAAAGAAGGATTTTTCGCTTGGGGATGGTTTCTTCCGCCTTCATACCCTTGCAGGTCTGGCGGTGTGTTTTGAATGAGATATCTTGTTGAGCTACTTGGTTTCCTGCAGCAATGTCTGTACGAGTTCAGTGTGGGTTAAATGAGCCAATACTCTGGATATGACGCGACTGTCAACCCCGTTCCACTTTTTTCTGTTTCGTCGGCCCGTTCATTTCTTTGATTACCCTATGACCTACGATTCGGACTACAATGATTGGGAGTTGGCGTCCTATTTATGCAAGTTCATTTCGACATTGTCCTACCAGTTTAGAGGAAACGGTAGTCAAAACAAGGACTTCGATGGCTGCCTGTATATATTGTGCCGCATATATGGTCGAAATGGCTAAGTTGTTAGTACGTTGGATTGTTCGATCCTCAAAACCACCAAACGTTTTTACGGCACCACATCTTGAGAAACATGGAAACCTGCAAGAGTATAATCTGTCATAAAAATGCTTCTGAATTCGCCGTTTGGAGTCGTCAATAAAACTGTAGGTCCTTTCGTGCGAAAGTTAACCACGTTCAACATGAATGGTTGCGAGAGAAGCTAGGCTAGCTCTCTATGAGCTGTGGTGCCAAATATTTTTATGTTTTTGTTTGCTTAGCCGCTACTGAGCGCTTAGCAAGCCTTAAGCCCTGTTTACACTTTCGTCTGAAAGACGCTGGAGAAGTTTAATAATCTAAAGGACTTGAATACTTCAACGAAAGCATTTTTAATCCTATCTCACAGTCCATATTGATGCGTTCTTTAATGATTAGATCGAGTGGTAGAAGTTGCGATATTGTTGTTAGCACTTCAGACACGACTGCAGTATACCTGTGATGTCAAAACTACTTATTCTCTGAGCCCCTCCAGCGCCCCTCTTGTAGAAGAAAGCTTCTCTTTAAACTGATTGGAAGTGGTGTGTTAATCTACTTCTCTGCTCACTTAGTTCCTTTGTCTACTTACGGATTTTAAGGCATCTATCACGCCCTATATTAGCCAAACTTAAAGTTTCCGCTGTTTCTTTTCTACTTGGAACTTTTACAGTGTTGATTCTTTTGTGTCGCACTTTCGATTCGTGGAAACACCGCTAAAACCGGCTATTGACTCAACGCCTTAGTCATTATGTTCAAAATTAACACACCTTAAAGCGTCTAGAGATACATAACTTATTACTTAAAGTGGCCTTCTCTGTACATTTATTGTTATAGTCGTAAACCATTTTAAAATTTAAAACCTGTTTCAAGTGCACATTCAAATGCTGCCAGTAATTCTTTTTTTTTCTCTCATTTACATTTCATTTCTCGTCCATGAAATAATAATTAAAATGCCTTATGCTTCATAAATAAATATGTATACATTTGCATTAAAAAAAAAATCGAAAGAAAGTCGTTCGTCGTCGTCGTGTACCCTTCCATTTGAGTGCATTAGACATTTTCAAGTTCAAAACTTTTCGCCGCGCCTCGTGTTTGTTGTGTAAACTTTGAAAATGTTTACCCATCGGCCGATGAAATCATGAGCTTTGGGAAGGTAAGGTAATATCCGGAGATTATTGACTTCCGGGTTGAGAATTGAGTTTTTCTTGGAAAAAGTTTTTGGAATTTTCCTTTTTAAGTTTTCGTTTGCGAAAAAGCATTAAAGAGGGTCTTTGGAGGTTTAGAAGCTTAGGTGTGTTTAGAGGAACGGTTGGAATTTTGCCGCGCTTAAAGTCTACGACCTCTTTGGTGTGTGCTTCTATTATAGATGAACATGTTTGAAAATATAATCTTTCGTAGCATCGAGCCCAATACTGACCTTGTCGTACCCTTTCTGTAAGCGTGTACCCCTCCGCACTATCCTCTCTGTCATACAGGAGGATTTTGTGTAGTGGATTTCTTTTTCTTTTTCTTTCGTAACTTGTGCTTGATACAGTGTCTCACTCGTTATTGCCGACCTTTTTTATCTCTAAGTAGATAGTTTCCGACGCTACTGAGTTTTGGGAACTACTGAATTAGCTTAATACGTTGGGAGCACAATCATATTCATCTCGATTGGATCTTGTGCTCTTGCTCTTATAAGCTGAGCGACTTGTTAGACTTCTGATCTTAGGATAGACATTGTTTTTTTAACAAGCTTATCAGGTCTGCCTAGGGATGATTTGATTGAGATACGAAGTGTTCCCTCTCTCTCCTTAGTGCTTAAAGTAATCTAGAGCAGCACAAGTAAGACACCGATATGGATCATGTGTAAAATGATCTTAGATATAGAACACTTCCTCACATTCGCAAATGTAAGTGATAGTGCTCTAGAGCTCGTTAACCCTTCTATTACTGCATACTTTGTATACCTTGCCGATTGGGTTTCAATCCGTTTCATTGCAAAAGCTGGTTCAGTTTTTTATATTTATTCCAAATTACCTTTTTGAAAAGTTTTCAGCAGTTTTTATAACTTAGCTGGCATGATGCGTGAGAGCTTCTTTCCCCAGAGCGTGTCTCCTTGCTTAGTGATATTTGCAAGCAAAGTCTCGATGACCAATACGTTCCACTCTTCTTGTAAGAGAGGCATATGCCTGAGTAATTCCTGTCGATCGGCAGAGAGAAAGTACATAGAAACGGCAATAGTGGAATCCGAAGAGATCACCATACAAAACTTTCAAGAACGCCGAAGCAGATGAAAATAAACATCACGACTGATCGGAAACATCGCGAACTGGACGAGGCCGAGGAGAATTTCATCCTCACACAATTCTTTACCGGACATGGGTGCCCCGAGGACTATCTGCATACATCCATACTTACTCACTGATCCTAAACCAATGCCACATTTCATTCTTCACGGTTCTGGGCACGCTGCTTCCAGTTAACTAGGTTTCTAGCGTCCGCTATTGCCTAATCTTTAAACCGGAGGTTCTTAGCTGGAGCGTTCTCGTCCATTCACTTTGTTGACTACATTCACATCTTCATACAGTTCAAGTTCGCAGTTGTATCCTCTCCTTCATTCGCCATACTGACAGACAGGACTAAATATTCGACGCAGAATTTTTTTTTCGAAGGATCCCAAAATCTGCTCCGCTGTCTTACTTATCGTCCAGCTTTCAGCAAGACTGAAAAGATCAGAGTCTTTCTTATTTTGGACCTTTGAGTTGGAAGTTGGAACCCCAGCTGTTTGGACAAACCAAAGTAGCAGCGGTTGCCTAAGTTTATTCTTCATTGGATCTCCACCAGAGTGTCATTTGTGGAGTTTATATGTGTCCCGAGGTAGATGCACTCCTTCACTCCGTAAAAATTATAGTTGTCGATTGACAAGTTTTGTCCTAGACGGTGTTCGACGGATTGATTTACGGGTCCAGCATGTCAGTACGGCGAATCAACTCAAGACAACATTGAGGAAGTGTTATAGGTAAAGAAAAGAGAACAGAACATAAATCCATCAAGACCATAGAAGATTAGAGGCCAGGAAAAGTGGCACCACTCTAAAGTAATGCAAGAAGAAGTTCCTGGGTTGCTTCACCTAAAGATGGGGAGGGTTTTTTTTATTTTTTTATAATTCACTAGAGCTAAAGGGGTTATGAATACCTTTATGATGCTATTCACACAGTGTTGGTGTAGGTAGGTAGAAGAAGTTGAAACTAGTAAGTCTGCCAGAGGCACAAGTAGCGCGGATGCGCCGTTTTGATACCACAACTCACGTGACCTGGATGTTTATGGGCGTAGCTGAGAGTGTAGTTTTCAGATCCATCCTGTGGAATTAAGAAAGTTGATGATGTTGCAGAGTTTTATGTGCGAAATCTCAGGTATTGGTGTAGTGATTTTGAAACTCAGATGGTATAAGGTTGCAGTCTTTTTGCTCCGAGGGTGTTGTCCAGAATGACTGGGGAGAATTATTGGTACTGCTGCCATTGCTTATAATTCACAGTATTTCTTTCGATCATTACTTTGAAGCCATATAACCACCCTACTGCTAGTGTGATGACTATGCAGTAGAGTTGACGTCAGCTTTTTTTCACAGTTGATCGACTTTAATTTTTTTATTTTTTATATCGGGATTCGAACCTGGAACCTTCAGTGTGACTAGCGATGATGCAATCACTACACCATGGCCACCCCAAAGTTTAAGTCCGTTACTCCGACACATTGGGGGGAACTTCGCCACCATCCATGAAGTATTCCGTTAAAAAAAAAAACAATTAGCGACTTGTAGTGGGACACAGTTAAGTGTCTTGTGGTACTTCTTTTATAGTTCTTCTGCATTCATTGTCAACGGTCATTTAATTTAAAACTCGAACTCTGTCCAGAACATATGTACCCATTCTCTGTCACTCAATTCCTCTCCAGTTAATGTTGATTATTTAAACACTAGCTGTCGCATTCGTCACGTTCTATGTCATTTCAATTAAAATCAACAATTTATTTTAATTACCATTACGTGCCAGTAGAAGATACATCAGACACAATCACTATGTATTTCAGCCGCATTCCCGGAACAATTATTGTGCTTTGCCACAATTGGGTTTTGATTTCGCTCAAAGTTGTTATAACAAATTGGAAGTGCAAAAAAAAAAACACCGAAAAGATTGTTAAATTCTACAATCACTTGCTAAATAAAAAATCATGCATTTCTGTTGCTTGCTTTGTCTGTATTGTTGGTTCTTTTTTTTCGGGGGGGAATTTTCCACGAAGTGTTAATTAAAAGAGGAAAGATGGAGGCGAAAATGATAACGCGCCATTAATCATCACCCCCTTTTTAGTTTTGCAAAGTTTGCTCGCACTCTATCATTCAAGTTGCGCGCTATATTCACGAGTGCACTTGAATTATGCAACGAAATTCATAAATCTGAGAAAACCCAATTCTCGTAACTAAATTACGAATGTTATATGTATTTGCAAAGTTACGTAATAAAAAAAATGGAAATATTTCTCGTCGAAATGAAAAATAGAAAACTACTACTGGCTGACGTTCATCGGCGCCGCAGTGAACAGGAAAAACAATGTCAGAGGGGCTGGTGATAGGGCAATAGATAGAGCGATACAGCTGGCACCAGAGTCTAGAGCGTAGGTTGAGCATGGACATAGGGTGAGTTCTGGTTTTTAGTAGCGTCATTAATTTTGTTATTATCTAATTATCTCAAAATAAAGGTTGTTGACATTTTTGAAGCTGAAAACTGGTCGAGAAGAACAACTTTTTATTTTCTTAATTTCCAGTCGTATGGAAACGTATATCTGTCAGACAAACCACTCTGATGTATTTTTATAGAAAATTTTCTCATGACTTGTCCTTGAGATGTCGTTCTTCGATTTGCCTTTAAGCATTTTGCACACATCCATTAGGGGTCATATGAATTAATTCGTTATCATGTGCATACAAACATACATTTTTTTTTTTAACAATCTTTTGAGTTCAAAGTGATATTGAAACACTCAACTTTGCGTCGTTTGTATTTATGATCTCATGATCTTTTTAATGATGAGCTGGTATTTGACAACTGAATTTTTGTGGAAGAGTAAGTGAAAAAAGTATTAGACAACAGAGTGATTTAATCAACATTGGGATTGCAAAACTACGTACAGATTATTTTCAAGTCAATAACACGTACGAAGTTAATTTGCAATCGAGAAATATATCGAAACAGACCACCTCATTGGGTCCCTTTTCGATTCTCTTCCGCTAGCCGTCTCAGTCCGAGGTACCCTCTGCAGTTGTTTCCTGACCGCGATTCCGAAGATGTTAGCATTTGTTTGAGAAATATTTGGTTTGAATCCCTTGTCAGCCCAAAATATTATCTCTTCTACTAGCCAGTGCCACACACAGTAGGTAGGTACAATCAAAATCGGTTATAACGACTTTCAAGGGACCGATAAATTTGATCGTTATAAGCGATAGGTCACTGTAACCGATAATTATAATTGTAGTGGAGCTCAACCGGGACCTAAGAGTTTAGTCCTTATAACCGATATCGTTGATAAGCAATTTTGACTGTATATGGATGTGCAGCTGTCTCCCCGTCTTCTAGACAGTCTGCGAGTATCAAGTTCTAGAAAACCGATCTTCTTCAGATGGTATATGGAGTTTCCGTACCCTGTGGACAACGCTACTGCCCATTTGAGAGTTCCTCGCGTCATGCTAAGAACTTCTTTCTTGGCAGGCATTTTAATAATTATTTTGGCTTGCCTGCATTGTGCCACACTTTACCCATCTTACCCACTTATCTATCATGTCCTTCACCCCTACTTAGGGCAGCAAATAGCTCAGAAATCAGAAATTCAGAGGCTGACCCTTGTTTCGCCTTTTCGTTGCCTTGAATTGTACAGTCATTGAGTTTTTGAACACATTCCAAAGCCAGTGATGTGTTGACTACGATCTGCTGCTTGCGCCTAATCACTGTTTGGTTGTCTGGTGCATTTAACATATTTCTACCTCGCGTCTGATCCTTACGCAAACGGTACAACTCGTGTGACACCTTGATTTGGTGTACTGGGGTTTGTTTAGATGCAAGCATGGTTTCCCTAATACTGACACGTGTAGAGGAAGTAAAGTTAGGAAAGGTTGGAGTGACAGGCTGTAAATTGCAACCTAACTTAGATCAGATAAGAACCTTTGTGTTACCACATGGATCTGTTCTTCAACCAGAAATACTAACCACAGAACCAACCGGAGCTTGCTATGAAGTGCTGGAGGCTGCCTATGCTGATGTCATCCAATTCGTTTAAGCTGTAAAAGAAGCTAGCTCCTAAGTATGCTGTTCTTCGAGCTGAGAGGGCCGGGCATGTGCAGAAAAGGTAGATAATTGTCTCCTCCTCGTCCTCGTCCATGCAAAGTCCTTATAGAGGAGGTCCAGCCTATAAACGAGTTGGTCGATGGTGCAGTGCCCCGTTATGATACCTACTTACAAGCGCTTACAAGTAGTATTTTTTGTCTGATGAGACGTTTGAGATCCAGTTTCAGCCAAATCTGGGTAATGAGGGAGGTATTACCTTGTGTCCACCTGCAACTAGCGATGTCGATCGCGTTTCTTTTAAGTAGCGATTTGCAGGTCGCAAGAGGCATTCTTAAATTCCCCTTTTCCGGAAGAATTGGTAGAGCAGTGCCCTCTCTCTAGCGAGTTCTTCAGCCATATAGTTGCCTGATATCTCCTGACAATTTTGAATTGCCCAGCCATTTCGTTAAGAGATAGTTGGCAATTTAGGCCTGTTTCTGGGTTAAAGGCGACGTATTCTAGGAATTTTGCCGCGGTCTCACTGTCAGTAAAAATTGTGATATCTGTGATAATCTGAGCTAGATATACACTTCCACTTTATGCATCATGTTTCCCTATCACTGCAATTTGGTCAAGCTCTCTCTTAAAGTCCTACGAAATTCTCCTTCAAAGTAACTTGTATCAATCTTAGCTTCCACAAGGTGGTGATAATTTAAATGACGCACCTTCCCCCTTTTATAAGAATTTACTGCGAATGGGTTCTCTAAATTTGTTTATCCTTAAATTCCTTAAACTTATTTATTTGAATAATTAACGTAATTTTTTTTTTTCTCTCTTTCCTTTCAGGTAAGTGGGCACTCAATTGTCCTTCAACATTGCGTGGTGAGATAACAACAATTTTTCTATTTCTGTTCGCCATGCTTTCTACATGTATAGAGGTCCTACTTCTGACACTCATATTAAAGTACTCTTTTCGAGGAATCTTCAGGACGTGTGATGGTTTTATTTTTCTGCGAAGACCTTGAGATCTATTGTGAATCATTTCCTGTACTAACCTATCTTTATTTTTTATTAGTTTGTGCTGCTATGCTGAAGCCGTGTTGTAACAAGGTGTCGCATGGCAGTTACAACGTAGTTGTTGCATCGATTCTGTCTGTATGGGTAGATCTAATTTGACCCTTGCAAAGGGGGATAGAAAGTCTGCCAAAAACCAGAAAACTATTGGTCCGGTATGACCAGGTGTACGATTTGTAGCACATTCCATTCGGAAGATTCATGAGACGTTGATCTCGATCCCAGGAAATACAGATTACACCACATCCAAGCTTTATTTTAATAAAAACATCCTTACTACCATTCCCTCCAAGTCGTTCTGGGAGGAAGAAAAAGCTTTTCTGCAAGATATCGATCCACTTTTACACCAATGACGGTGGAGGTGTTGCTTCTGAAATGCTTAATCTAAGCCTTTCTTTCCATCTTCCAGATAATTGTAGCATGTTCCAGGAAGAAATATTGGCGATGACGGAAGTCTTATCTTGGCTAAGGAAAAACGTGGATAAGTCATATGTCTCGCGATAAAATAAATTCAGCCGCAGATGGATCTGAAACGCTCTAAGAACTTGATTTCTCTTAACAGATCGCATATCAGAGCTGCTGGTTATATTTTCCACCGCCTTAAGGTTATAATTACCCGGAAAGCGATGACGTGTTCTTATGAGGCAATGACAGTATGTGTTCTACTTATTCTTCGTCTTCGCTGCACATCCTGCATGTGTTATCCTGTACTGTTCCCATAGTCATGAGATGTTTTTTAACCCGGCAGTGTCGGATTAAGAAGCCTGTGACTGTTCAAATCTAATTTCTAGTTAATTGTAAAAGGTCGTTTCATTCTTTTCTGGGAAGAGAATGGAAAACATCTTTTAGCTTATTTGTTAACTTCCGTTTCCGACCAGTAATGGTGCGTTTTTTCTTTCAACCAATTATTCATACTGCATCTTCAAGTGCTTGTTGGAAGGCCGCAGAATGATCCCGGCATCATAAAGTTTGATTCAGACACTTCTCTGACCAGTTGAGTCGCTCACACTTTCGCAAAAGTTTCATGATAAGATACAATTCACAGATGATGAGTACAATGCTTTCAGGGACACTCTCGAGTGCCGTAAAAGTTATATACATAAGTGTGGTTTAGTTTGTTAAATTTCTAAACCACGCCACGCCTTTAAACTTTTAACCACACATCAAAGTTTATGAATCCACCATTAATTGATAAGGTTTTCCCCAGCCTTCGTCTGTTCCACTAATTTGGCAGCGGAACTCAACACATGCAGTCCTCAGTTTTAGATATGTTGGAGTGCGTCAATTGTGAAACAGATGACGTCAAGGCAATTGTAGAATCTCTGTTTTGCAAAACAATTGCTTATGTGGAATCACTTATCAAGTACAGTTAGTGATTCATCACATGTCGTATGGTGTAGTGGAAGCATACGGAAGCATAACTACTTGTCACTATCAGTATTGGACAAGGTTTTTTTTTTATTTTATATTATTTGGGCGTGTCATCCGAGCTATCGGGTTTTCCATTTGAAAATTCGCTTATTTTTCCAGCGGAACTCCGACGTTCAACCCTCCTCATACTGGTTTCGACAGTTGTAGAATAATAACCGCTTTAAGAGTGGGATTGTCTTGATTGTGGTTGATAACACACCTGTGATTCATAGATCAGCTGTTTTAGGCTGAATTTCAGACCACAAGTTAGACTTAGTCTTAATCTCGGCTTACCGGTGTCACTTACTCAATTTAAGAAGTTCTTGCTTTCAGTTCCTCAGTCAATCCCATTTTACTGTTATTATTACTTCGGTGTACACATTCGTATCAAATATGTGTAGCTTGCGAGTGTAGGATACACAGTCGCGCAATTTCATCCTCATAGCAAATCGTGACGTCATTCAAGTCCGCCATATTGCAGCACTTAGCAAAACTGTAATAGAGTGTAAGCGATTGTGTTGACAATCTTAACTCACAATGAAAGCACTGACCGTGGATATAAGCAGACCTAACGCAAGTTCAATTTCCACCCCAAGAAGCCTTTCTCTGAATCTTATTTAGCAAGTTCGTTGGAGATTCTCATTTTTCTTGTGACTTGGATTGTGTCTTACCTACATGTGTTGTAGGTGGAATAGGACTTAGAAACCCCAAATCTTCTGTTTCCCTTCTTATTTCTTCCAGCCATTAGGTGGAAATAGCTGAATTGATCGTTGCTTATTTAGTTAGACAAGCTGCCTTCAGTGTCGACCAGAATTTAGCTTGGTGTGCCTTTCGATTTATGTGCTTTCGGCCTTTCAAGCTGGAACCTTGATGTTGATTGGCTCTGGAGCACCTCAGTTATCTTATTAATTGTATTTTAACTTTTCTAAATAGGTGGATGTCACTGATCAACCAGTCACCGTCTTTGCAGACAGGATCGAAGAGTCTTTCTCTTAAGATAGTCAAGAGCATTCCCATTTAATCTGCGACTTAGACCAGGATAAGGATGATCCTTACTTACTTATTAAGGTGGCGCTACAGTTCGACGTGGACCTGGGCAACAAGCGTCTCCAGCCAGCTCGATCTTAAGCTAGGATAAGGATGAACTAAGTCTTATAAAATGCCAATTTAGGTTAGGTAATAGGGTTGACAGAGCAAGGAAGTCATTCGCCCGTCACACTTAGATTTATGTAGGTCCATTGTAGTGCCCTTCCTTGAAATTGCAACTCCCATACTGCCATCAGCCTGAGGGGACCGATAAAAAAATCTGTACATACCATTTATAGATTTGTTAAACAGTTCTTCTAGATCCTGAAAAAGTGTCTTCCAACGATTTTTAGTTTAATTTGGCAGAGGTGCCGGACAGTGACAAAGAAAGTGTGTAATGTCTTTATCTACTTCTTCATCACCTCATCCCCTGCACAGGTCATAAGTGTACAGTTTCAGTCTTCCTGTATGGTAACTCAGCATTTTATGCCCGATGATAGTACCTATTAAGAAAGGCAATGATGTTTTTTTTTTTATTCATTTTGCAGGATTCTTTGGGTTCTCTATTTTTTGTAGAATGGCCACAATTTCCCAGTTATAAGACAGGAGTTGAGCGCATTCCATCTTTGAATTTTGTTCAAAGTTTGGTTTTAACTATGGATCAAGGTTTAATGATGATTCTTTCCTTGCCAGCTCATCAGCTGTTTCGTTACCAGGCACTCCTTTGTGGTTAGTTCCCCAGCAGAATGGTACATTGTGCTGCCTACCAAGAACCCGTAGCACTTCGCGATAGCGATTTACAATCTTAGAAAAGCCACCTTAGTTGTTTGGTAGAGTCCTTTGCGGCTCAATTAGCTTCCTCGTCCAAGGAAACAACGATTGGCAAGAGTGACTCATTTGATTTTTGTGTTAAGCTGGACATCCACAATCACTTAAGAACGTTATTCCCGGAGTGCATTTTTTGTCGCTGACTATCCACTGTCATGCAGGAATGCGGGATTCAAAAAGTTCCATCCGCCGGCATTTATGAGTGGGCTCACGTCAAGAGTGGCGTTCTTAAGAGATCATGGATGTCCAGCTTAAGTGCCATTATTGGAGTTTATAGCGTAGTCTAGGGGGACAAAGTTCCTAACTATGTACCTTTAAGTCGAATCTGTTTGCCTTGAAATTCTGCCTAAGTCGGCGTTTTTTCTTGTCGACTTTTTCGCCTTGTTCACCATAGAGTGACGTAGAGTTCTTTACTTGTGCCTCACAAAAACCGTTGTGTTTCCTCGTTTTCTTGCTGCGTTCGTTTGTAAAGGGGTGTTAATTCTATATTGTGGACATTAATCTGTTCTCAAAGTCACAAATGCACTACCGAGCGAACGCTGAGTTCTTCCATTTCTGTCAAAGACGTTGGCGTATATGGGACTTTTGAAGGACTTTACCTGCGCCTGCTCCTACATTGGCATGTGTTACGCCGCTACGCCGTGCTTGCTCTTTACGAGTGAAGAGCGTAGAGCGGAGAGCGGAAATTGAAACAAGTTATAGTATATTTTAAATATATTATTTATTAAATAGAAAGGTCCGCCGTCTTTAGCGTCGCTGCAACCTTCTATTCTAGTTTACAAAATCACACTCTGCTGATCTCTTCCATCAATCGACCTTTTATACATTTGAGCTTACCCCTACTCTGCACATCCATCGCACCAGGGTTAACGTTATCAATATTTCCCAAAGTATTCAGGTACTTGGGAGATAACGCACAGGAAGTGTTTAGATGCATATGTTTGCACTATAATCTTTATTGGCACACTAAACCCGAGTGGAAAGTATTGCGACTACGGGTAGTGCCGCGACATGGTGTTTGATGTTTATTTAGGTTATTATACAAATACTATGCATCCTGGATGGTAGACGTGCAAAGCAGGTAGCCTTTTATTATAGGGTGGATGCGTCATGTAGTGCGATCACTACATCCCACCCCCCTTAGAAAAAGAAAATTCTACCTGAAGGGTTAGAATTTTCTGTGAGGTTTGAGTCGATGGAAGAGAGCAGTTACAATAAAATTTTAAAAGTATGTAGATAATGGTATTAAAAGTATATATATATTTTTTTTTCTGCTTTCTTATTAGGTAACTTTTTTTTTTTTTTTTGTATATATGGATTAACAATATAATAGCAAGAGAGCAGTTACAAAATTGAAAAATATGTTTTTTTTTTTTTAATGTTAATTAAGTAAAAGTTAATTAGTATTTTTATAAAAATGGTTTTTTTTTTATTTAATTCTTATTAATTTAAAGGAACAATTTCTCTATAACTTTAAATACATTTAGGTAATGTAACTATTATTTATATTTATTGAATAAACAAATTTTTTTTCTGATTTGTATAGACTACATATACATTATGCGGTTCGGTTACTTTATTATGTAAGAAAATATTTATTTTGAAAGAATTCTAGTTTCATAGGACGATTGACGCGGTACCAATGCTTTTCCCAGTATTCCCTTTGGTTTCCGTGCAGGATATTAATTTTATTGAAAAAGGTTGGATTTACGTCGATGTGGTGTTGTTGAACGAGAAAAAAATAGTTTTTGTTTCGCGGAGAAAAGAAATGTTTTCAATATTTTTTTTTTTTTTTTTACCTAGTTTTTGAATTATATTTCGTTCTATCTTTTATTAAATTTTCTTTTAATTTTTTATTAAATGTTTGAATGTATGTAGTCTTACTACCTATAGTTTTACCTACAGTCTTACTTTTTGTTTGAGTTTTTAAAAGAGTTTGTTCATCCTCATGCTCATTGTCTGCTGGAATTTCTTCATCCTCAGTCTTAGTTTTTGCTGAGTTTTCAACTGCAGGCTTATAATTTGCTGTGAACTGTTGTTCCTCAGTCTTATTATGTATTTTGGGCTCGTTGTCTTCCAAGTCTTCTTTATTTGCTTGATACTTGGGCTTATTGTCTGCCAAGTCTTCTTTATTTATGTTTTCATGCTTGGTTTTATTGTTTGCCAAGTTTTTATTTAATTTTTCATGACGTTTATGTTCAGTCTTATTGTCTGCTGAATCTTTATTCTTGGTCTTACTTTTAGCTACAGTTTCTTTAATATTTTTATTAGTTTCCTTATTATTGTGCTCAGTCTTATCGTTTGCTGAGTCTTTTTGCTTGGTCTTATTATCTGCCAAGTCTTTATTTATTTTATTATTGATTTTCTCTTCGTTCTGTAAAACGTCTGACGGAACGTGATCGCAGTGAGTTTTTTCAACATGTTGGAGTTTATCGGAAGTAGCAGTTAGACTAGCCGTTTGCTCGGAACCCGATTTCTTTTCGGATCCCTTCATAGCAAGGGTGTTTTCTGCCCTTTTCGCGAAGTTATCGCCCGTAGGCACCGCCTCGGAAGGGGTAACTCCTTGGTTGCAATTCTCTACGGTTATCTCGTCAGTCGTAATTTTGAATTCGAGTAATTCATTTTCGTAATTTACTTTACAGTTATACTTGGCAAGTAGGTCGTTGCCTATTATATGTTTTGTTTGGACTAGGGATAAATGCTCGACATCGTCTACCCGAGTCGGACAGTTTTCCATGGGTGAATTGTATTGCCCAGATGTATAATGCCTCACGTTTTGGCGTGGCTGAAATTGAGATGAAGTGGATGGAAGGGAGGTGTGCGTGTCGTCCCGGAAAGGGTTTCTCCGTTGTTGAATTGGGTGAGTTTGGCTATCGGCCAAGCGAGTCCTACACTCCTGGTACGTATGATTGTACCTTTTGCAGTAGCTGCATTGAGTGCGGTTTATGTGCTGCACTTCTTTCTTTATGTGCTGTGGTGGAAAATGTGGAAAATTTAGATTTTTATAGCACGATGTTGAGGTGTGCCCAGGTTTATTACAGGTCTGGCAGACGATTCGTTGGTTCTGACCAGACGAAAAGCAACTGGTGGATGTATGTCCGACCTTGTTGCAAAGCTGACAAATGGGTCGTGATGTTTGGGGATAATTGGGGGAATAGGAGGCAGGACTACGTTCGAGGCGTGTAAAATGTTCATCAGCATAGGCGATGGCTCTTTTGAGTATTCTTTCGCCATGTGCTTGGACCAAAAATTTGAGATTTTGGTTTCTCAAACCGTCCTCGAACGCCTGGATAGCCAACTTGTCATTTTCGACAACCAGATACCTTTGCACAGTTTTCTCGCTGGTACTGGCGAATGTGGCAGCATTTAGTGCACCCAGTAGTTGGCTTACTCGTTCGCCAAACTCTTTTATGGTCTCTCGTGCTTTTTGTTTGGCGCTCAGCAACTCATTTTGGGCAGAGGACCGAGACTGCACCTCTTTGTAGTTGCCTTCTAGTTCGGCAACTAGCTCACTCCACTTTTTAAATGACTTGTACTGGACAAGTTCGAACGCTGGCCCCTCCAGTCGAGTTTTAATTACCTGTAAGCAGAGCGCATGATCAGCGTCTGTCTTAATAGTGGTAAATAAAATGTTACCACAGGCGATGAACTTGTTCAGTTCCGCCGGGTTGCCATTAAATGCAGGGACGATGTTATAAATGGCGTTCAAACTTATTTTGTACTCCGACATGGTGTTATCGATTGAAAAAAGAGGGTCAATGTGAAAAGGTAACACTGCAAACAGTTGTACTGTCACAGCTCTACTCCGCGTTAAAATGGTGGAGGTTTTTAGGGGAAAACAGAGGTATCAAAAAAATCGAAACTTCCCGCCCGAAATAAACAGAAACCGAAACGTATATGTTATGTCTAATATTCTGTCTAAATTTATTTTGTTTAAGGTTATACGCTTAATTAATTTAATTTTTTTTTTATTCTAACTTAGCTTATTGTACCTTTTGCTGTCTGCTGCTGTTGTTTTTGCTGGTGGTGTTTGCTTCCGTTGTTTTGCTATTGGTTGTTGTTGATGTTTTTATTGTTGAAAACTGCTGTTGTTGATCGTTGCTGTTTGCCAGGCAGGCTTCGCGCCCTAGAGTTGTTTTTTTTTTACTCCTGGTCTTTTTCCACTGCCTACTGTCAGCCAAATACTTGCGCTCTGAGCTAGCAAGGACTTACAGTCGTAGGACTTCTATTTCACTTTATTTTTTTCACTTTATATATATATATGTATATTTTTTTTTTATTTAGTTTTTTTTTTTTTTACTTTACCTTTTTTTCACTTAACTTTTCTCCACTCTGGTGTATAGCCCCAGTACGCTTTCTCACTTTTCACTTTTCACCTTCTTTTTTTTTGGAAAATATGTATTTTTTTTCACGTTTTTATTTTTTTTTTAAACTTTTGTTTCGTTTTGTTTTACTTTTAAACTTTTGTTTCGTTTTATTTTTATATGTAATGTTATGTTTTTTTTTAATGTTTTTATTTTTTTTTACTTTGCTGGTGTATAGCCCCAGCACGCCTCAAGAGTCTAAGTAGCTCTTGTTATTTGGTAGGTCGGGACCTTAATAGATATCCCACCGCTGCCACCAATTTGTTACGCCGCTACGCCGTGCTTGCTCTTTACGAGTGAAGAGCGTAGAGCGGAGAGCGGAAATTGAAACAAGTTATAGTATATTTTAAATATATTATTTATTAAATAGAAAGGTCCGCCGTCTTTAGCGTCGCTGCAACCTTCTATTCTAGTTTACAAAATCACACTCTGCTGATCTCTTCCATCAATCGACCTTTTATACATTTGAGCTTACCCCTACTCTGCACATCCATCGCACCAGGGTTAACGTTATCAATATTTCCCAAAGTATTCAGGTACTTGGGAGATAACGCACAGGAAGTGTTTAGATGCATATGTTTGCACTATAATCTTTATTGGCACACTAAACCCGAGTGGAAAGTATTGCGACTACGGGTAGTGCCGCGACATGGTGTTTGATGTTTATTTAGGTTATTATACAAATACTATGCATCCTGGATGGTAGACGTGCAAAGCAGGTAGCCTTTTATTATAGGGTGGATGCGTCATGTAGTGCGATCACTACACATGCGAGTTTTGTGCAATCCTTAAGAACGGTGTTAAAAAAATTACTTTTCAATGCATCGCCTTATTGAAGCACTAGTATTCTCCTTTGTCATCTTGCATAGATGGCGGGCTTAGCAGGGATATCAACACCAAACTTGACTTCATTACATAGTTGGGTTAACGTTGATTTGAAAATAATGCGGTAGAGTTCCATATAATTTAGGACTTTGTTGAAAAATTAGCTTCGGCCTACATTAACTTCCATGCTCACATCTGTGTAAAAGTCAGGAGAAACCCTTGTCTGTTCTATTTTATTTTATTTTTTTCAATCAACCAGCAAACATTAACCGCAATTGATTACAAATATTATTCAACAATTGGTTACCCTCTAATGGAGAAGAAGGTTAACTTGCCATCAATTCACATGGACCATTCGTTCAGTTCAGTAGTGAGTCCCTGACCAACCAAATGGAGAGGAAGCAAATGGACAGCAATTGACTCTTCCCCAGATGGGAATAGTATATTTCTCAACAATATTAACTTGCATAAGCGCATTAAGTTCATGGCCAACGTCGTTGTCAAACCCGATGGTGTTTTTCATGAAAAATGTCCTTAAAATGAAAATGTTGTGAAATTTTATTTTTAAAAATGTCATCCGAGGTATGTTTCAATTCAAAATTAAAGCGACAATCCTAATATCTGTCTGTTGATGGTTTCATGTCAATAAACGGTTGTGCTGCCAAATGAAATGCCAAAAATGTTTGTGACATTTTACGTTTAAGGGTTGCGAGGATTTATTGGCCTCTGACGACCATTGAAACATCGCAAAAGCTAGAGAAGAAAAATAAGCTATTAGTCTTTCTTTTTTGAATCGCAGTTTCACATGTGATTGACAACACCATTATTTAAGTGATAAGTCACATGTTAATTGATTGGAATGTCAGGGCGGGCGAGGAGTTTATTTTTAATTTCCTTTCATCAAATGTGAAAGTTTTTGATTCAATTTTAGAAGAAACAAGTGGTCAAGGTTGGATTTGTTTAGATTATTATACAATTGATGATTAATTGGTGGGAAGATGTTTTAATTGAATAAAACAGTCGGTAATGATTTCATTGGGGTCAATAAGGAATTTTCGATCCAAAAGTTGGCACGTGGGACTTTGTGTTCACAGATGTTGTCACACAGAACCTTTGGGTTGAAAACGCTTATATTAATTGACCCCAGTGAAATAATTATCGACTTTTTATTCAATTAAAACATCTTCCCATGAAGTGGTTCTCTCTCTATACTATTCTCAAAGGTCATCTCAATTTAACACGGTGATGCTACTCCCGACCACATTATTGTAACCTAGTCAGAGGTACCATTTATGTAGATTTTTCCAGAGCTCTTTTATGGCTTCGACTTCCCATGTAACCAGCAGCATTTGTTTAAAGGTTATTTGTCAGATTTTCTAACGAGTGATACCTAAGATCTCTTTTATTCTGTTAGCTGGTGTCAGATATTGATGCAGAACTATCCTTACCTCTTTTCTGCTTCGTCGGTAGGTATCATCTTTCACAACATCTATTCGAGTGTTCCTCGTTTCAAACTTAGAACTTTTAAGTTGATAGAGCTTCTGCAAATAGTTTAGAAACAACAAAATTTGAGGTTGACCACTGCTGTGCAAGTGCGTCCATCTTTGTCCGTTAATTCTTTGCTTCATGTGCTAAATGTATGTCTGATTGTGTAATGGTTTTAGGATGGTCTTTCCGGTCATCTGACCCTCTTTCAAGTAATCTAGCGGATGCAGTAACGCCAACATCTTGGCTTAATACACTAAAGTTTTTGTGGCCAAATTCATACATAAATGGTAGACTCAAGTGCTTCTGCTCGAACTTCAATAGATCCTTCCATAAAAATTACTTTGTACTAGTTCTGTGTACTTTCTTTTTTAGGTCGTTGATCGGCTCCAGTGTTTGCAAAAGTGGGTTCTATTACACCATTCTTTCGTAGAGTATGACCTCAGTCATCGACTTATTTTGACAAGGAATCGCAAATGGAGACTTGAATATCGGAAGGCTTTTCAGTTCAGTATTTCTCAGATTTCTCTAGAATACGAAGAGTCCTAGCTTTCCAGTCAAATGATGTGTCTCTCTTTGATCTTCTAGCTAGGAATACACTGCAGTCTTTTCCGACTTTAAGAAATGTCTGATTTCTATAGTCTAACATAAGGCATGCTTATGTGTCTATCTCTATTGCGGCTAGCTTAGCTCATCATTACATGTGAGCCTGCCTAAAATGCTAGTACATAACATCTTGTCTGCCGGTTTGTCTATCGGAAAAGGCCTCAACGCCATCCAAATAGTAGATGCATAATCAAATGTCGCTAGTATCCATAGTCCCTTTGCCTCTCTGATCCTAAGTGGGCCATTGTCGCATTACTTTTTAAAGAAATGGCACTGCGCATAGTTTTCAGTTCTGCTATGGACGTCGACCTTTTATGGATCGGGCTTAAAAAATAAAATTTCTTTGCCTAACCATCAGATAGTCGAGCCTTATATTAAGGCACCTCAACTGATGTGGCAACGCGGAACACCTATAGATTCTCTTTTTTAAACACATTCTCATATGTAAAGCCCTTGCGGACTACTGAACACTTTTTGAACAAATAATGGTCAAGAATTTCAACATTGAGCATGTAAGCACAATCATACAAATAGCGCTTGAGGCAAAAGATCTTCAATATGTCATCACCATCCACAACCCGTAGCAGCCAATTAAGCGGTACTATCTCACCGAAACCATGCTAGATCACTCAATTCGGAAGTTGGGCAGGGAATTCAGTTAAAGTAATCGGTTTTGATGGACTGCCATCATACAGATGGGCAAGTCCCCGTTTTAAAGACCAAGCAGTTGCGGTGGCCAGGTATCTTGGTCAAGTTAACTAGAAGCAGCGTTTCAGCGATCAATGAGGGGGTTAATAATATTAATAAATATATACGTCCCACGCTTAATGAAACTATTGTTCCTACATATGTACATATGTAGTGAAAATGGTCGGACAGGTCAAGTAATCGTGATCTCGAACTTTATCAGCTTCAGTACCTGCATTTTCAAATAGGAACTTACGACAGCCTTGATGGACTCCTTCTATGGGGGAGAAGTTCGAGTATGTATCCAACAATGGGCCTAAAGTTCACGGCTCTGCGTTGAAAAATTTACAATTGAGCTTGTTCAGAGGTTTGGATCCTCAAGAAAGGTCTGAAATAAACCTGGAAGGCTATGTTTTCTCTGCTTTTGCGAAATGAGTTTAATCCTTTTTAATCGGGAACTCCTTTGTAAATTTCACAAGCCACACGTAATTTGTTTGTTTATTATCAGGGAAAGTTCGTCCAAATCCAGGAAAGTCTTCTTCCATGCTGAACTTTAGTTCACACACGCAAATATGTTTTTGTAAACAGTAGTACCGGTACCAAAAAATTATGGAAAACAATCGTTGAACCGAAGTCTGTTTTGTGTTGACAAGTGTTCTTGGTAGGGTTGATAAATTATAGAACTAATCATAGTTGGTAAAATGTGGCTTTCATTATACAATCCCAAGCTTAAACCAAACCACAGTCTTCGTTGAATCCAGAGGAACAGATAACTCCTCCTTCATAATGTAATGGGATGGATGACGACTTGCGATAAACATTATCCGGCTGGAAAGCGTGTAAAAGAAACTTGTTTTCTTAAATTGTACAATGTATGTGTAAACAATTATATACGAATTGGTAAAACTAATTTATACACAAAAAAACCGTTTTACATAAAAACTTGGAAAGACGTTGGTGAATCACACTTTTATATAGTTTCTCGGAAATTACAAACTTTTCTGAAATCTATAAAAGTAAACAGATAAGCATACGAATGACACTAAACTCGTTCTAAATACGTGCTTGCTCCGAACAAGCAATGAATACTAAGCTTTTAAACCTTTTTTTTAAAGGCAGTGCTATCATAATGACAATTTGAGTAAAAAAAATATACTTTAACAAATTAGATTAAAAAAAAAAAATTCTCTCATTAAATACTTAACGTCGTGACTCACATTTTTGCAATAACCAAAACCGACTCACTTACAACATTAAAATTGAATTTGTTTTCTTTAAAATTAAAAGCTATAAAAGTCACCCATATAAAGTAAAATTGAATAAATATTTAAAATTAAGATGAGATAAGGTGCTTTTAAACAGCACACAGTGTCAGTTGTCATTTAAATTAGATTTACTCTGACGACAGAACGAAAATAAATAGGCATCAAGATAATTTATTATTATAAAAAACTGAAATGCGTCATAGTGCGCAAAATAAAAATCAACAGGTGGTTATATTCAAGATTTTATGCATCGTCATTAGAACGGACGAGAAGATGCGAGAAAAAAAAGTGTTTTATTTTATTTTCTTAGAATTCCAATGATTGAAGTCTATACAAACAAAATCAATTCGAGTAAAAATATTTATGTCTGGTGTTGATTTGCTACGAATTTCTAAATTTACAAAGAATGACGGAGCCAATTGCCTAGATTTTTGGAAGTGATGCTGGAGGATACAAATTTGCACGCAACTGTCTCATGCTACAAAATTCCTTTAAACTCAGAAACAAACAAGTCTTCAACCAACAAACTTTTTCAGGCAGAATGATCTCTATAATGCACGCTTTTTGTGAGGGTGACGACAAGATTGTAAAGCCTTATCTCTGGGACTATCCGTCTACAACCTACAACGATATATTATCTACTGGTTTTATGTGTCTGTCATCAGACCAATTTTGACATAAGGCGTGATTGTCTAGTGGAAAGCCCTGGATAATGCCAGCAATCGCAACGTAAAGATCAGCCTGCATATGTATTAGTGGAGTACAACTGCATGCCATCGATAGCTGCGCCAGTATCATTCTCAATTCCGGCATAAAGGAGGTAGCCATCAATATATTCACCGATAATCAAGCAGCGCTTAAAGCACTGACTTCCCATTACTGAATTTCTAAGATCGTTTCAGGCTGCTTCAATGCTTTCCAAGATACAGTGAAATAAAGTCAAGCTCTGGTGGGTACCAGGACACAAAGGCATTGACGGCAATGAAATCAGATCAACTTGCCAGGAAAGGCTCTTAAGAAAGGTGCATAGGTGCCGAACCCTTCTAGAGCATCCCTACTTCCGCGTTCAGAATGAGCCGGGATAGCTAGGAAACACGAAACTTCTTATCCTACTGGAACAACACTCAGGGACTCAGACAGGCTAAAAGGGCTATCCGACCCCTAAAGAAATCGGAAGACTTGCCGGCTTCCTCACCGGTCACTGCAGCCTCAGATATCACTTACATAAACTAAATACCGTCCAGGAATCTGAATGCAGACTCTGCTTAGAGGAAGACGAATCAACGAAACACGTACTATGTGAGTACGTGACTGTCTGCAGAGTCAGAAAACGCTTTCTCCAAAAAGAATTCTTAACACCGGAGGACATTCGTCATGCCTTGACTGGAGATATCCTCAACTTCATAAGAAAGATAGAGGACCTCCTTGAATAACTGGCTCCAGGCACAATAGATCTTTCAGGTCGCAGTGCCATATGCGTTATGTCGCAGAGCCTAACCAATAATAATAATCAGTGGAACACTTAGAACCATTCCCAATGGCGGCTCTAGATAGACTGTACCATCTGTTACCCTTAGATATCTACAGTAAACTAGTGGCAGCCAGAGCAGTCATACGCATTAAAGGACTTCACCATTGGTCCAACCTGCGGGTTGAACACTCAACCTTTCTAAATGATCAAGAATTCCTTCCACAAAGCACCTATTACACACGTCAACGACTCTTATTCGATAAAAACTTCGTAACCACTATCCCTTCCACACTTGACTGGAAGGATGATTTTGAGCTACAACGAAAGGGATCCATCTGCTTCTACACGGATGGCTCTGAAACAGAATCGGGAGTGGGCGGGGGTGTATTCTCAAAAGATGTACTTGCTGTATAAGAACTTAACAAAGCAGAACCATTAGAACCAATAAGTGTTTATAGCCAATAGAACTGGTATGCCGCGCAACAAAAACCGCCCCAATAGCAGGGCTCGAGCATATTCTCAACCTTCTTCCGCTGAACAAGTATATAAAAGAGTCTGTAGCTGAAAGTGGAAGTTACGGAACTTCACTGGGTGGTTAGCAGCAAGCTGTTTCGTAGGAATAACTTGCCGCTAAGGATTCTCTTTCTAAGTTGAAAGAGAGCTGGACATTCCATTAGGATATGTAGAGAGACCTTTTCACTCTCAAGGCAGAGTCTACAGCTTGAATCTGTTATAAGGTTCAAGCGATGTAGGTGCTTGTTCAGGCAGCAGTGATCGCTGAAAAATCCAATAAGTGCTCTAAGGTTACTCCTACTGAGGTTCACAATGAAGCTAGATTTTCATTCTGACGGTACTGAGAATAGGAGTTTTGATCATGCTTGACCAGGTGTATTCTCTGGATTCTTGCATTTGCATGTCTTGCGAAAAGTAATTTACTTACCCCACAGAAGGGTTTGGGTCCGATGAATTTTGTTAACGTGCTATCTTTTGCCAGTTAATCGGCTTTTTCATTACCCGCAAATCCACTATATGCAGGAATACAGTGAAGGATAACCATGTTGTTCCTAGCTAGATCAGAAGTCACGTTTCGGGTTTCAGGGACTAGTTTAGATTTGGTGACAAGCGAGTTGAGCGCTTTTAGGGCACTTTGACTGTCTGAGAAGATAAATATGATTTTCCAGATGATGTGAGAGGACTGATTGAGTCGCACACACTGATTGTTGGCAAAGTTCTCGACTTGGAATATGGACGAGAACTCACCAAGCCTGACTGAGAAGTTCGCCTATGATGATTTTCCAAAGATTCCTGTTTTCATTTTGGATCCGTCCGTATACCAGACGAGGTGAGAAGGTGGTGGTTGGGGTTGTGGTTCTACCAGTCCTCGTTTGATGGTATAACTATTGAGACATTTATGTCGAAGCAGTATTCGGATAGCATGTCGTCTGGAGGAATGTTGAAGATCGTATCTTGCTCCAGTGTTTCAAGCAGGGATAGGTGTCGTCCTCTGTAGGACCTTGAGTAGAAATTGCTTGAATGAAAGAGTCGATGGATACCTAGTTTGGCTTCTATTCGTGTGAAGTTTTGGTAATCGCAAGATGACATTGAGTGCAGCAGTTGGAGTTGTGCGAAGGCATCCTGTCTTGCAGGTTTCGACTAGGCGTTGGACGTGTTCTTATTTATTCACTGTGGTAGTTTCGTTAGTTTTTGTCCACCAGACCACGCTTGTGTATGAGATCATCGGTCTGACGATCAGTTTATATAGGCAGAGTATTATCTTGAGTTGTACTCCCCAGTTTTTCCCGCAGATTCGGCGACAGGTCCAAAGTAATATAATAGCTCTGCTGATTATTCTTTCGATCTGTGGGCTCCAGGACATTTTGCTGTCCAGTATAATTCCATGTCTATTAGTACTTGACTTTAAAATTCTGAAGCCAATGATAGAGACAAGGAAAAGGATAAAGTAGAGAATTATTAACGGAAAAAAACGCTTATCTAATTTTTTATAAGTCACTGTCATTTTCCGGAAATGTTAGGAAGCGCCACTATTCCCAATTCGTATTGAATGGCTACAAAAAGGCCTTTTGTTCATATAATAAGCACAAACAAATAACTATTGTCAACGTCCTGTCACCACCAGAATATTTGTTACAAGTGTGTCACACTCAATTGACTTCTGGAAGTCCTTGCTTGCCTATCACCGGCAGGAGCTTCATATTTCATGCGGAAATCCAATACCCCATCCAATTGCACACCCAATTTTCCATTTTTCACAATCAAAAATCGTTCTAAATTCCTTCTGCACCGTTTGGTCAACCTACGCAATTCGATGGCCCAGATCTATTTCTAACGCCTCTGTCCACAACCAAATCGGTGTAAACAAAAAAATTCGCGGAAAAGAAATGGTTTTTTGTGTTTTTTTTTTATGTTTGCTTTGTTTTCTCAATCATGTGTTACACGACTAATTAGTTTATATACGCTATAGTTAGTCTTTTATGTGTTTACAAGTTTATTTTTACAGAAATTTCATTACATAAACAATTGTCTCTCTTTATGATGTTTTTGACTTTGACAATAAATAAATACGACGACACAATACAAGAGAAATTTAATTTTAACAATGCTTTGTCTATTTTCAGCTGGTTAGACCTGTTCCCACATCTATGGAGTTTCACCTAGACAGTGCAGAATACTGCCAGGCTCAGCACAAATAAAAAGTAAGTACACTCAACCAAAACCGAGTAATTTTCTATAAATAAATTTAAATAGATGGTTTTACACACGGAATAGAAATCCGTCTAAATGGACAATAGGTCGCAAATAACATGCAACTATTCTATTTTTGGTTGCATAGGCCCCATTTACCATTTCCGGTTCTCTGAGGTGATTGCTGTCTGACGGTCGAAAAAGGTCAAAATTCGACGCACAAAGTTTGTGTCTTTTTTTTCGCAAACGAGCCCCCGAAATTCACCCCCACCCAAGCGGGGGGTGGTGTATCTTTCTCACAACAAAATATTATCTTCCTCGAACATGTAAATAAAGTAAATTTTTGAGCCACTGCCAAAGAAATTAAAATTAATTTTTCTTTGTATTACAAAACGAAGAAAAATATGTCACTTTGGCGGAGGCGTTTGTTGTCACTGGGGGTGGTGGGGGTTGAGTTTTGCAGAAATAGCCACCTGAAAACTTTGGACTTTTTAGCTTTGAATTTTGTATTTCGGAATTGAAATGTTAATTTTATAAGCGACTATGACAAGGGAAACTTGTTGCAGTTTATCTCCCAAAAAGGCGGTGGAAATTAATTACTAAGATAGACATATGGCGCCCACTTGGACAAATGGTGGACGTAGACGATAACCGTGAGGAGAGAACAAATGACATTTTAATTAATTGCTGAACACACAATGGGATTAAGGATTTTTATTTGATTTTAATTTGTGTTTTGTGTTTCAGTGGTTAATTTGAAGTTGGCACGACGATGTGCTGTATTTTCACTTGAAAAGCGCCAGCCAAGAAGTGGTGACTCTAATTAGGTAAAGAGAGGCACGGAACAATGTAACTGATTACGAGTAATTTGTTTCGTTTTGATAAAATTTCCCGAGCAATGGGTGGCTCTTTAAAAAGTCGCGAGACTTAGAGAAATTGGCTTTTCAAAATGATGACTGTACTCAATTTGCATTTACAAACAGTGGGGTGCCTTTTGTATTTCGAATTTCCTTCAACGAGAAAAAAGACTGTTAGCCTGTGGTAAATTTCAATGATCAACAGCTGACTGCCTATCGAAAGTGTTCACCACTTCCTTGGTTGCCCACTAATAGAATCGTTTTCTGGGTAGGGAAATTTAAAAAAATACCAAACAAAAGCAGACAAAATGAAGTTCTTGACTTGATGGAGCACTTCCTATTGCCGCAGTAAAAAGAAGAAAAAGGGCATCTAGGTGAGAGAAATACATAACATGACCTGGACCCTTTAGATTGTCTATGCTATATTTAACAACTTAACGCCGATATAAAACGAAGAAAAGAACCACAACCCTTTTGGCATTAAGACAATGTTGCAACTTAAGCGGTAACCTGACACAGGTATCAATTCTGTACGTATGAGTATGTGGGGAAAACAGACCCAACTACTTCCATGAATACCCAAATCTAGAAGTCTCTTCACCCTTTTCATATGCAAAAACAGACTATTTGGAGAACCAGAGAAGTTTTTGGGAATTCCCCTGATGGATATGTTTGGATCTGTTAAGAGCATCGATTCTTAGATCTTCGTCTAGGTTACTAGGTACGTGCCAACTAGCTCTGTAGAGTGACTTTCTAACCCAATTGTTCGTTATCGACAAAGCACTTGTCCTGTAAATTATTGTTTAGTCTACGAAAGATGTGACACACTTTTCGCCACCAATATTATTGCCAACACCCAATAAGCAATCAACGTTACTGCATATGAAGTCAAAGTCACAGTATTATGTACTATTTACCAGGAACGCCATAACAGACCGTGTCTTAGCATTAATGGCCAATTCTAAGAACTTTATAATTGTGCTGGAGGCAGTGTTTGAGACTCCTGTAAGGAAATGGCTTTAACACGATAAATAAATTCTAATGAATCTGCTAAAATCCATTTTTGTAGGGAAGGTGAGCTGGTGCTATTATCTTTTGATGCATTACACGTGTTACATGTATGACATGTGTTAAGATATAAAAACCATCAGAAACAGATGTTTTGAAAGCCTTCTGTTAAACAAATATAATAAATGTAAAGAAAATAGCACAAAAGTTATATCTTGAAGGAAGCAGTGTTGAGAGACACCCAAGTCTCAACTATCCCAATAAGAAATAAAAAATATTCTGCTTTAAATAAAAAAGACAGCACTGGCACAGCACTCAAATTCGGTTGGCATTCCAATCTTTATAGAATATGCTCTGTTTAGAATGCTACGATTCGTAAAGGAGTAAATTAAGAAATAAGAATTGTGTAGTAGAGTAGAGTAGATCCGAAGATTTGTTTGCTATAACTATGTTCTAGGTGGACAAATGGTATAACCTGTCTAGCGACTAAACGGATTTGGCCACGGCTGGATCTGCAACGCTCTAAGAATTTGATTTATCTCAGGAGATCGCATATCAGATCCGTAATAGGTGTCATTACGGGACACTGTCTAATAGACAAGCATGCAACAAGGCTTGGCGTCCATTCAAATGATTTCTGTAGAAGCTGCATGGACGAAGAGGAGGAGGAAACTTTTCCCCAACTTCTTTGTAACTGTCCAGCTCTCTCCCGCACAAGAAGACTCCATTTAGAGGAATTCTATTTTAACGACTTAGGTGATCTGATAAACACGGATATCAGAGACCTCTTTCGCTTCATAAAAAGCTCCCAATTGGTTTAACGAGTAGGTATGGAGATCTCTTCAGATCCATGTGGTATCACAATGGACCTATCACGGGTCTAAGTGTGCTGGCAATAGCTAGTAGCCACTTCAACCTAACCTAACCTAACCATGTTGGTGTCTCAAAGCTCAGAGATCATGTGTTCAGCTACAATATATACCGTTAAAGTTTAAACACAGATATAGCAGAACAACAAAAGCCAAAGGTTATATTATTGAATCCGTCACCTTCTCTACACTTTACGAACTGCAACACTCGGTTTTTTTTTTTATCCAAACACAATATCTCGAGCTCTCGCAAGCTTCTATTCAGAGTTCGATAGGTTAGGTGAGGTTTGCGGTCTGATGAGAATGGTTACATCCTCATCACACTAAGTCTCAATTTGGACCCATGATATGTTTCCTACCGTGGTATTGCTTCTTGGTTCCAACCATCCGGACGCCCTGGCAAATTGGAGCAGGTCTGATGGTGATCCATTCGATAGCTCGTCGATGTGACCGAAGAAGAATTTGTCCAGGGTTCTCTTTCTTAGTTGGCAGAGGTTTGGGCAGTGTCCTCATGAGCCTCTTCATCACCGCATCCTCTGCAGATATCATCATCGTTCAGGCGTTGTTTTTTTCAATGTGATATCTTAACATGTGGCCAGTTAGCATTCCTATCAGCATTGACAGCGATTTCCTATCTTTTTGCAGGAGTTTTTCTGGTCTTTGTTTTGTCGTATTCTCGCTACAGCTTTCTTGATATTTCACAGGTGGTTAGTGATTTCTACCTGTTATTTGCTTCCATTAATGACTTTTTCAATTTTGGCTTTAAGATGACAGAGTAGAGGTTTGACCATACCTTCTGCTTGTTCTGGGTCTAGGGCTAAGCCCTTTCTGGCCAATTCATCCGCTGCTTCATTGCTTCATTGCTTCATTGTGACCTAGGTCCCAGCAGAGTTTGATATTGTCCTGTGTGCCAAGAACCTTAAGCTCTTCGCGGCAACACTTTACAAGCCTCGATGGTATTTGTCCAGCAGCTATTGCTTTTATGGCCGCCTGGCTGTCAATGTAAATTGTGATATCCTCGCGTGATATAATCAGCATTGACACCAATTAGGCAGCCTTTGTCGCTGCTAGAACCTCCGCTTGGAAAACGCTGCTTAGTCTTAGTTCCACCGAGAAGAGATCCGCTCCTATGCCTATTAATTTTTGACACATCGGTGTAGATGGATTTGGAGTCCTTAGATACTTCATTTCTCTCCCACTTTTCTCTGCTTGGAAACCCCCAAGGGAAAGAGATTTTAAAATCAAAGTATGGGACAGTGTAGTCCGAGTTGACAGAGATAACTCTTAAGTTTCCCAATAGTGTCCCCAGTGGTATCACAATACGACTTTGATCTTAGTGTATAACGGCCCAGGCAGGACCAAATAATTATTTATAATTATCTATTCCACATAGACAAAATTAGGCAAAGTGAGGTAGTCTTATCTTTTAGTATATTTTTCTAAAATAATTGCGCATAAAATAAGTTTCTAAACATAACATTTATTTTTAAACTTTATTTTCAGGTGACTTAAAAAAAATTCACCTCAAAAACACGGAGAGAGTGAGGAGGTGAAAAGCGATTGAGCGCGCGCGCTATTCAGAATAGATACATTAAACAATAATTATTTTCCAATCATTAGATCATTTTCAAAACCGCAAAAGAAAAAAAACTTCTTACTATTTCGTAGTCCATAAAACAAAAATTAAAATTATTCGTCTATTCAGAAAAAAGGCTCATATCAGAGAATAAGTCAAAAAAATCATCTGCCGGGATAATATCGGTCAAAAGCGTTTTCAACACCATCAAAAACCCCTCTTTTTTCTTTTCATTTTCATTTTTTCAAAAACCATAAAGTTGTAAGATAAACAGGGATTAAAGCGGGTTAAACACACAAAAGTCTATTTATATGTGTATGCTTAAAATACTAATCAGTAATTAAAAGTTTTCAAGTTAAGATCTTAAAAAATCGATACTCTGCAACTAAAAAGAAAACAAAGCTATTTTAAAAGGAATATTTCAAAATATTATGGTGATAAAATCAATAATATTAAGGTTTTTTTCTAGGAATTAATCCAAAACACTAAAGAAAAAACATTAAATATAAAAAAAAACCTTTTTAAAAAAAGTTATTTAAAGCGAAAACAATTTAAAAACATTTTCTTCCTTAAAACACAATTTTTGTACTTAATTTGCTGTGCGTGTTTAGAAAGGGGAAAAGTAAACTCTTCTAAACAAAAAGCCACTCTACCAAGGCCTTCGTATTAAAAAAAAAAGAAATATTTAAGAAAACAAACTCTTCGAAAAGAAAAAATATATTTTTATCTCATATTAAAGACAGATCCATATATATTTTTACAAAAAAAAAAACTCGTAAAAATAACATTTTATATTTTTTTAACTTAACAACAAAACTTAAAAGAAAACAACCGTCGAAAAAAGTTTGGAAAAAGGGAATCATTTCTCACAAACTTAACTGAAAATTTTAACTATTTGTTTGTTCTTTTTTTTTTTTTTTTTTTATTTTGTAATCGTATAAGGAAAAAGAAAAAAACTTAGGGTCTCTGTACTTTTTAAGAGCATAAAGCTGAATTATCTATTTAAATTTAACTAAAAGGACTGCTGTAATAATTTTAAAGTTAAAAAAAAAAAGTCAAACTATACGCACGCGTGAAAAACCGAAAAAATATCGCTAAACCGAACTTAATTCAAATCTCCTACAAGTGCAGCTGGAAAAAAACAAGCGAAAGTCAATCAACGAAAAAGAAAACCTGGGTGTTTTTTTTTTATATATACATATTGAGTTTTCTATTTTGAGCGCGAATTTTATTGATGAGCAGCACAATGCGTCAAAAAGATATCCGACCAGCACCCGCTCTTATCGATTTTAAGGGGATGAAATTTTTAATCACAGATCGGCCATCTGATGTAACTATACAACATTATATTTTGGTGAGTCTAACAAGGAATATGTAGTGTTTGTTGGGGAAGAGCTAACTAGGGTTTTTTTTACATTTTTTTTTTCGCAGGAACTGAAGAAAAACAATGTCAGCACTGTTGTTCGTGTATGCGAGCCAAGCTATAAAACTGAAGAGCTTGGGTCACAAGGCATTACCGTAAAGGATTTAGCATTTGAAGACGGAACCTTTCCGCCACAGAATGTTGTTGATGAATGGTTCGAGATATTAAAGCAAAAGTGAGTGTAAAACTAGACCTACTACTGACAACAATGTATTTATGTATTTCGGCAGCGAAAACGACAGAACAGATAACTCTAACTGTAGGTTATTTGTTTACGCGATTTATTATTATTATGAGTTACGTTTACATTTATTTCGATAAACACTAAGCCGGGTAGAAATGAATAATGACACACATGTGACATATATATCTCAACACTATTGCGAGCATAAACTGAATTAATTGGTTCTGGTTACCTCAGAACAAAAAGCATTAACTTTGATGATGAACTTCAGCACTGCTGCTATTTAAAAAATGTTATTGCAGTTACCATTGCAATTCAACATCTAGAACGCTGCATTCCAACGTTGTCGCCATCATCGCGATCAGAAGGCAATTACGGTCTCTACACTTCACAAGGAATGTCTAACACTATTCACTACAGACAGTGACAGCAACAAACCTCTTAGAATATCGTCCTTAGAATAAAAATGACCTTCTACCTTCCAACGCGGAAAATAGGCGGACGCTCATTCTTCTATCAAAAGAACTGCTTACTTACTTCGAAGGCCAGCAACCCTTGGAGGGTCTGACCCTGAACTAATGCCGCTTTCCATCCTTCACTGTCCCGGGCACGTTGCTTCTAATTTACTAGGGCGTCCGTGATTGCCTGATCTTTAAACTGGAAGTTCGGTCTTCCTTTTCTTCGTGAACCAGATGACCGGGATTCGAAGATTCTCTTCTGCTGGAGCATTCTCGTCTGTTCGCTCGATATAGGCTGGCCAGAGCAATTGACAGATTTTTGCCTTCCAGACTACATCCACATCTTTATATAGCTCGTAGAGCTCGCGGTTATATCTTCTCCCACATTCACCCTACTCATAGACAGGACCAAATATTCGACGTAGAATTCTTCATTCAAAAAAGCTACAGACCCAGAAATATATTTATACTGGTTCGTGACAAATAGCTAATGTGAAACATCAACCCCTCCTCAAAGTCCCGCATTAATCTGCGTCAATTATGAAATAGCATATTTTTTCATTGATGTACGTATACGAAGACAATGAATATACTGCTTCGGCGACTGGGATGGTATTAGTGCCAATGATGATGTCAAGAGTATTACTTCATGTATTTTGAATCACAGAATGTCAAGAATTGATTTGTCACATAAAATTTCTCCTAGCTGTCTAGAGGTGTCAATTTCTAAGACAGAAAAGCTATTGTAAAATGGAACGTGTCTCAATATAATTAAAGTTCAACTCCTAGAATTTATTAGAGCATGTAGGTTTCGTTAGGTTGGAGTTGCTGCAAGTTGCAGCCTCACTTAGACTAGATAAGGTCCTTTGTGTTGCCACATAGATCTGTTCTTCAATCAGAAATACTTCCCGCAGAACCAACCGGAGCTTGCTATGAAGCGCTGGAGGCTGCCTTTGCTGATGTCAGCTAGTTTGTTTAGATCATGAAAGAAGCTGGTTCCTTAATATGCTCTTCTGCGAGCTGAGAGGGCCGGACATGTACAGAGAAGGTGAAGAATTGTATCTTCCTCTTCCTCGTCCATACAGCTTCCACAAAAGTCGTTATAGAGGAGGCCCAACCTATTGACGTGCTTGCCGATGGTGTAGTGTAGCAGTTTGACACCTACTAAAGTGCTTACGAGCAGTCTTTTCTGTCTGATGAGACAGTGAACACGTTGCCAAATCTGCTTAGTTGGTGATAGGGCAAGTGTTGTCTTGTGTCCACCTGCTATTGACGATGTCGATCGCGATTCTTTTAAGGTAGCGAGACGTATGCTTAAATTTCTCTTTTTCGGTAGTATTTGAAGAGTTGAGCCCTCTCTGGCAAGTTTGTCAGCCATGCAGTTGCCTGGAATGTCCCTATGTCCCGGCACGCATATAAGGTAAATTTTGAATTGGTGTCCAAAGTTGGGGGCAGTTAGTGGTTAGACTTCGAAACCACTAAAGACATCAGCTTACTTTCCATGTGCAAGAGAGGCATTTAGAAACAGTTCAGTTTTTCGTTTTGTGAAAGAATTACTTTGAGTGTAGAAGTAATTTACAACACACATGATTGAATATCTTAATATAATGTCTTATTCTCTTTCCTTCCAGTTATCAACAGAATCCAGAAGCTTGTGTTGCCGTACACTGTGTAGCAGGCTTAGGTCGGGCACCAGTTCTAGTTGCATTGGCGTTGATTGAACTCGGTCTCAAATATGAGGCAGCTGTTGAAATGATCAGAGAGTAAGTTAACTTAAACCATTCCCCTATGTTTTACATGCAATAATATCTTATATTTTGTTTTCAGCAAACGACGAGGAGCTATTAACGCTAAGCAACTCTCCTATTTAGAGCGATATAGGCCAAAATCCAGGCTAAAGCACAAAAATGGCCACAAAAATTCATGTAGCGTGCAATAGATATCAAAATAAAATTCCCACCAGATAAAAAGTGTTCATTTTAACCGATAAACAAACAAAAAAAAATTTAATGAAAGCAACTTATCCAAAAAAGAAAGAATGAAAAAAAAAAATAAATGTGGAAACAAGAAACTTTAAATGAAACACAGAAATAGAGGAACATTAAACCAATTGTATCAAACAACAATAAAACCAAAATCCCTATAATATCACGTCCCTGTTACTGCGTTTCGCATACTCCTCTCGCTATCTCCGAATTGCATAAATATGCTTCTTCCAAATGTTTGTATCAATTTTCTAACTTTTCATTATTGTTTTAACCTTTGATAATCTTTCTTTTTTTTTTATTATATAACCGTTGAAACGATTGTTTATTTTTTTTTTTTGTGACTAAAAGTGTTTTTGTTTTTTCTTATTTTTTTAAATTGCATAAATCGCTTCATAGTCTCCCACTTACGAAAGAAACAAAAAAAATAAAGTATCCAAACAAGGAAAATAATTTTGTGTTTTTTCTTTTGTGTAAAGAAAATCTTTGCAACAATTAAGGGTAGGAATCAAATTATATATGAAAACTGAAAAAAAATTAATAATTATATACTTCATACATTTAATCATGTGTGGACGACATAAAAAAGTTTAAAAATTAAAAAAAAAAACCAAAAAAAAATAAACTCTATGACTAATATAAATGTAAAACTATTAAAAACTAATAGTTAGCTATTAATTTAGAGAAAAAAAAAAAGAATTCAGAAGAAAGTTGTATAAAAAATAACATCAAATTGACAAAAAAGAAAAATACTTATTCAGCAATTATATATATAAAAAGAAATTAAATAAATAAACAAATTGAAAAATGAACCACTCATAGAAAAACAAAAACCACACCTTTCCACTCACACATCTATTCAATTGCATATATATAAAAAAGGAAAACAAGAAAAATCACAGATCAAAACAAATATAAGAAAACTATTTACTTACTTACTCCTCATCCTCCACCCTCTATTAAAGAAAGGCTGGAGAGAGATATTCAAATCAATTGGAAATAAAAACTTCCTCTCACACTAAAAAAGAAAAAACAAAAACAAGAGACTCAAGGAAGAAGTAACAAAAAATTTCAAAGGCAAATAGATGTAAAATGAGATAAACACAAGTGAACAATTATAAGGAAAAAATTAACTAAACGGAAAAGAAACACTTTTTATATTATATATATTATTATACATTATTATTAATTAATTAATTAAAAAAATATAAAAAAAAACAAGGAAGAAAGTAAAAAAAAAATGATAATAAAGAAAAATAAAATAAAAAATATAAATACTTTTGTAGCGTTTTTATTTCTATGTTATGAGATGCAGGATGTGTCTACACTGCCTAACACTGAACCTTCGAATCTTGCAATTTGAAATTACATGTTGAAAGAATATCGACTAGAATTTTATTAAAATAGTAATACTAACTTCTTTTTTTAAAGATATGTAAGTGATTTGTAATTGATGAATATTCATTATATTTTGATAGTGATAGTGGTATTGTGTTTTAATGAGGCAAAGAGTTGGTAGGATACATTTTCTTTGTTGGGCGCAGTTCAAAACATTCGAACATTTCTGGATATGATTATAAGTTCTATTAAGATATTGCATGAACATAAGGAGTGCCATCGAAAAAATGTACCCACTGAAAATTAACAAAAAATAAACGCCTCTATCATTCAATCCACCAAAATTTCAACTTCGGTATCATTCAATCCGTTCGAAGGGAATCGTCCACTTTTCACGTGATCACTCAAAACGAACGGATCGAATCTCTCCATACAAAGTTTGACATTTCTCATCCGCGAGTAATTCATTGCGCATTGGTGTTGTGCTGCATTTTGGGTTGAAAATTTATCAGAAATTATCCGGACATTGCGAAAAACATGACCAAACGACCGCCGGAGAAAGTGAAAGAGTTCTGGGAAGATCTGGAAACGAAGCTGAATAGCTTAGACATTGAAGGCCAAAAAGAAAGCAGCGTCGATTTGAATCGCGGCATTAAACGAATTTATAGATCGCTGGACAAGATTTGTGAACAAAACAAAGAGTTGTTAAGTGTAGTGAGAGAGCAAGCTGAAGAAGAGAAAAGGCATAATCTCGAAATGGAAAGCATTGCCAAAGAAAATATAATACATAAAAGTGAAATACAAAAAATGTAATTTTGTTTTGTTTTTATCAGCAGTTGTTTAATTTGTATTTGCTGTCAACTATGGCAGAACAGTCGGTTTTCAAAAATAAAAATCGTAGTCGGTAAAACAGTGCATCCGGCGGATTGAATGATCAGCCTAAAGGTGAACGCGGATCGAATAAGTGAAGTGAATCTCAGATCCGTAGGATTGAATGATAGGGGTGATAGTAAAAAGAGAACTTCGAAATTTAAAAAAAAATTAAAAGTAAAGAGTCTTCCAATAGGGACTTCCGAACTTTGATAGTTGATAGCGGCCATATTGTTGAAGCTACATCGGTCAAATTGGTTGTCATTTATTCAGTCTGTTTTGCCATATCACCATACTGCCCGAACACAATGAGGCCGCTGTGGTGTAGTAGTAGTATTCGCTGTCAAAAAGTAGAAATGTATACATTCTCACTACTGTGCCCACAATGCGGCCGCTGTAGTGTAGCTGTAGCAGCCGCGTAGTACAAAGTTGGTCAACTTTTAACTTTTGCAGCGCGGCAAGTGACAGGCAGAGAAGAAAACAGCCATGCATACATTTTGTATGTGTATGTTGTTCTATACATGTAGAACAACATATGGCAGATCGCTAAAAACAAAGGAAATGGAAGCTACCCGCGAGACAAAAGAAATGGATGATAATTACAAAACAAATAAATGGATGGCGAGGACATTAAAAAATTTTTTGAATGCGTAAGAAAAAGGAAAAAGGGAAACAATTCCAAGCAACTGAGTTTCAAATGACAATTAATTTGACATAAACGCGCTACACCATTGTGGGCGAATTTTGTGAGCTCAGCGCCACAGCGTTTCTACAGCGGTACTACTGCTACTGCTACACTACAGCGGCCGTGCACTGTGTTCGGGCAGATAGATGGATATAGCGTTCAACAACACGTGCAAATACGTGTTTTATCAAAATTGGTTTCTTCGGGCAACATTCCGTTCGAAGAATCATCTTCAGCGATGAGGCCCATTTCTGGATGAATGGGTACGTCAACGAACAAAATTGTCGAATTTGGGACGATACCAATCCACATGAGATCCAAGAGCGTCCAAAGCATCCTAAAAAGACTATGGCTGAATTCCAAAACGCAGTACTGCCGCAGTGCTGCGAAGTCAAGCGTTCCTAAACGTCAATAGGTTACGGTGATGCGATGCGTTCCAAAACGCATTGGGAATGTATCTACTGCGCAAACAAAAGCAAACAGCGCATCTAGAAATGATGTGATGCAAATGTCATTTGACATTTTATCGTTTTTTATTGAGCTAAAATTGAAGCTCATCTCCAGATTCGTAAGAAATTATTGTTTTGAATTGTTTATTACATATTAAATTTTATAAAATGTACAGAAAAATAAAATGGACAAACAAACTCATCAAAGATTGCAGTCATCATTGGCAGTGATGTGTTCACGATGCGCATTATTTTGACGTTTTGGAATTCAGCCTGACATGAACATACTATGCGTTTTTGAATTAATTACCAGTGTGCTCCACCGATTTGCAAACTCAGGAACTATTTGATACTCACAATGGACCACCATAATATACACGACAACCTTAAACTGAAGCAAAGTTAATTCAGGAACACATCTCTGTAGCATTGATGCGGCGTCACCAACGTTTTAAAATGCAAAATCACGCTCAACGTTTGTCGTTCATTTTTGCAAATTTTTTGCATCTAATGCACAAAAATTATGCAAAAAAGCTTCAATAGAAGTGACGCGTTTCATAAAAAAAACAACAGAAAATATAAGAAAAACGTAAATTTTGAAAATTATTCTACTTTTTTATAAAATTGATGAGTCAACATTTTTGTTTTGTGGTGAATTCAGAAACGTAAAAACGATTTGTGCAGCGAAAAGCTGATGAAATATTGCGTTGGCGTTTAAGAACGCATTGTTTATACAAATAACTTTTAATGTCGTGATTGAAGTTATTTTTGTGTAAATTATATTTGACAATAATAGCCGTGTTTTATTATTTTTTGCGGTAATTAAAAAAAAAACCATAATCACAGCAATTAGCACGGGCCATTGGCCAACTGAGGCATTCCGTTTAGCCCTCACTGCCGTAGTTACAACACCGGATACGAAAAGAAGACCCTATTCCACTTGCTCTTTGACTGTCCGGCACTAGCCAGAGCTCGACATCGGACAGTTGTCAAACCCTTTTTTTGCTGAATTATCAGGGGTCGAATTACGGCATCAGTGATCGAGTGAGTAAAATCCATAAGTGATCGTATGATCGAGTAACTCTTTTGGGATGATGACATACGAATGGTCACGTATCGAGTACACATTTAAAAATGTACTAATTGTACTAGTGCAAGCTACTACAATCATTTGAATTGGCTGTCAAATGAAAATTTTTTTTTGTTTATTTATGAATTTTGTGAGAAGAAATCGGTCCATATTATTAGTTAATGCATTTTAAATATATTATTTGCTGTAATTTTCATCTGCGGATTGAAATTTAGAGGCAATTCCTCAACCGCCATCCCAGCTGCACTACATGCTCATGCAACCTAACAAAATATTTGTTTAAAGTGGATTTGTTTTATTAAGCCTTCACCTGCAATGCATTTAAAATAATAAATTAAAAAGAACACTAAAATAACAACAAATCAAACAATTTTTTCTTTCTAAAATACATCCACTCGTCACAAACAACCCTATCGAATGAAAAAATACTCGATCACTGATGACAGAATGCCAAATTTCGATATTCGCTGCTCGATCACGTATGCGGTCATACCAAATCAACATTTATCAGTCACGGATGACTCGATCACGGATGCCGTAATTCGACCCCAGATTTCTGACATAGAATTCTGCAAAATTATAAACTTTCTGAACTCCACAGGATGGATTTGAAAACTACACTCTTAGCCACATCCATCAACATCCAGGTCACGTAAGTTGTGGTACCCAAACGGCACATCCGCGCTACTTTTGTTTCTAGTAGGACCTTACCAGACAACCACTTTTACCTTCCTATCTAACAAAAGCAACAAGTAATCTTAATTTCTATCGAGATTCGGTATTTTGTTTTATAGTTTTACTTTCGCTTATAACTATACTTTTTGTTTGTGCTTAAGCACTCACTTATGATTCCACTAAGGAATGCGATCAATCTGTTAAAATGTAAGATATAGAACAGGGATAATAAAACACAGCTAATGATCATAAAAATATATGAAGCAAGAAGAAAGTACATATTCGAGTCTGATACGCACGTGATTAAGCAGATTCAAAACAAGAAAAATTCAAAAAACTCAACTATTTAAAGAATTATACATAGGTATGTACTCTCTCAAGATGGTGTGGGCTATAGTTTTCACTCATACAAACTCATATAAATCAGGTCGTTTGTCGAAAACGACAATAGTCGTTTGTCGGGTCGTGTCGTTTTTAAATCGGTATTCCATAACCCTTTCGACACGACTGATTTGTAGTAGAACCATAAACGACGGAATTGTAATAAAATCTCTAATTGAAATTGGCAGCACTAACATATTTGATGTGTCAAATTATATTCATTTTAAAAATTGAAAAATTCCCCAAGAAGTTTTAATCGTTAATAGTGTGAATAAAATAAAATATGGACAGTGTTGCAATATTTGTTCCTTCTTCATCTTCTGATGATGAATATCATGAGTCCGAAAAGAGAAAATTAATAATTAGAAGGAAAGAATAAGACAGCACTCGAGTTCGATTTGCCGGATGAAGAGTAAGTGGAAGGCTGACGTTAGAATTCTGTTTTAATATGTGTTTTTGTTCTAGATTTGTACAATATTTTCGATTGTCCAAAGAAGCATTTGCAAGCGTGCTGGCTGTTGTAAGTAACAAGCAAGAAAGCGATCATCTTCAGTACCACCTACATATATTCAAGCTAGCAGTAACTTTGCGGATTCTTGCTGAAGGTGGTTACAAAAGTGGCGCAGGCAATGATTTTAATTTGGGATTAGCTCAACCCACAATGAGCACCCACTGTGGCTGAGGGTTCAGTATTTTATCAAAGGCCATCAAATCGGCAACTGATTCTTCTAATGGAGAAAGCAAATGTTGGTAAAATTTTCCACCTGTAGCTTTCTGCTCATTTTTATTGTGGATTAACTTTTTTTATTTTTTTATTTCGTTTCAGCCCAAACCTAAAACAAAAACAACCATTATTGAAATGGAATTAAAACAAAAATTTTAGTTTACTTTTTGTCAGCCTTTGCCCTCTCTAATCGGAGGCCCAAGGCTATTGAGTTTTGTCGCCACGGAGTCCTACTCATTTTTAAAGTCAATTTATTAATTCCCTTGCTAAATCCCCTAGCAAGGAAAGGTCTCTCTTGCAGAAAAGACACGAGGAGCTCAAATTGCTAAATGTTGAACGACGAAAATCGTCGTTTTTTGTGACGTTTGTCGTGTCGTTTTTATTTACAGAATACCAAATTACTACGGAGAATGAGAATCTATTACACAAATGACGTTTAACATTTCTGAACGACATCTGTCGTTTCGTTTCGTTAATAAACGACAAAGGGAATACAGATTTAGTCGTGTCGTTTTTTTTAGAGTCGAAAACGACAACCGGAATAGGGGTGAATGGCAATAAAGGAAGCTTTATCATTACGAAAGTTAACATAATATTTTCAAAAAATATCTGTTTCTTCGCACCGCGTCTTCACGAGCAATATTTCATAGCTTACTATCTGTCACTTTTCATAGAAAGAAAGATAGATAGATTGCGACGAAATTTGGGGTGGGCATTTCATAGCTTACTATTTCATTCATGGAAATGTCGCGGAGGTAAGCACTTCGATGTATTCTAGCATTAGCGGCAGTAAAAGAATTGAAGAAATTGGAAAAAGAAACTCCGAAATGAAAACATAGGTTTTAGGTGAATCCGTTTCTAGAGAAAAGGGAATTATACAATTTGAAGCAGTATTTAAAAAAAAAATATTTTGTGGGAAAATGGCAAAGAGTATCTCAACTTTTGTAGAATGAAAATTTATAGTTAATTATAAATTTAATTATCTCATCCATTCGCCACTCAGTCATTGCAAAGTAAAAAAAACACAAATATCAAACAAAAATGACAGCCCATAGAATACTATCCATAGCAAGCTATGAGCCGAGCAATACATGGCAAGCCATTTTTCATAGAATACTATTTGCAGTCTCCACGAGCAATTTTCATAGTATGCTATCAACTGACAGATGGTAAGCTATGAAATATTGCTCGTGGAGACGCCGTCTCACCGACAGCCAAACTGCTTTGAAATAATTATCGAATATCACTCACAATCTTCTGACCGTCCTTAATTGCATAGCATCTCTTAAAGAGATGACTGAGCAATTCAATATTCACCTTTGTTGAGTGACTGGACACAGTGAAATCCCTGATAACTGCAAAGCAGACGAACTTGCCAGGGGCATGGGTATACGGTATATCCAACCGTTCAATGAAACTAATCATTAAACAATTCATATCTTGAGAAAAGTGGTCATGCGTGTCATTCCACCAAACCTATCTGGCCAGAAATAGTTGACCATAAGTCTTGGGAGATAATTACTCCCTGACTGATAGGACAACACGATAGGTCAGTAGGAGCTCCCTTCAATGATCTTTGCAGAGGAGGAGGAGGAAGAAACTAAAAGTCAACTCCTCTGTCACTGTCCACCGGTATCTCACAGCAAAATTTCAAAGTCACAACCATTTCAATGAGAACAGTGACCTCAGCCAAACTCCTCCCATACGTTCATAACTCTAATAAGTTCTAAGGGTAAAATTATCCCTCATAAGGAATTCTATAGGCATCCGCATCATAAATTATGACTACAGTGTACAGTCAATCTATGATTTTAAGCTGTAGGCCCTTGATACCTACTGCTATTTTGCATGCACGAGTAGAGGACTGCCAGGGATTTCCTGGCGCATTCGGCAATGTTTTTTCTCCACGAAAGCTCCTTGTCTGCTCGGAGGTGTACGGTTGAGCTTCGATGTGATAATGATTGAAATTTTAGTTTTCCTAGTAAAAAGAACTATTGACATTGATTGGATTGATACCTAGGCCATAGTTGTTTATCCACGAAATCAGTTTGTTTAGAAAAAAGTGGAGAATATTTGTTTGAGGGGATTACCCGACATGGAGATGGGGACATCGTCCCCATACGCAAACATGCCACTACCCTTCATCCTCTAATTTCAAAAGAGATTCTTTTAAGACTGGATTTTATAGAAGAGGAGATAGTACACCTCGTTGGGGTGAACCTCCTAGCTGAGCTACTACCAAAAGATGCGTTAAAGACTCTGCTTTAGGAATGTGGAGCATTAAACTGCTGACTGATTCGCAAATGCTAAGGTTTTTCAGAGCATTGCTTATCGACAGTGTCTCAACGCTATGGAATACTCCTTCAGTATGTAGGAATGCAATCATTGTGAATTAAGACAAAAGAACTAGAGTGGGCAAGTGGATTTGAAAAGGGTTCTTAGGACCGATGAATCCAAGTTCGAGCTGTTTGATATAAAGAGAAAGGTTTTCGTTCGACGTTCCGCATAAAAATGTATTGTGCCTACCATGAAGCATGCAGCTGGATCGGTTTTGGTGTGGGGCTGGGGAGCCTTTTCTCTCAGTGGAACTAACAATCTCATTAGGCATTTTAAACTTAGAGGGCTACGGAGGCATTTAACAAAAGAATGTTATACCATGGTCTTTGGTTAATTGGAGAAGGATTCGTCATTCAGCAAGACAAATGCCCTTAACACACTTTAAAGCTTTGTTCAAGCTTTTTACATCAGAAAAAAGAAAAAAAATGTTTAATCAACATAGTTTGGCCACCACAGTCGCTTTAAGACAGCATGAATGCAGCGGGCTTCTTACACCTACAATTGTGTTTGCTAGATACCCAACTATCGATGGAAGCCCTAATCAAAGATTCGGGCAAACCTCACGTGGGTTCAGGGCCGAAGAAGTTCTCTTCTGAACATTGCATGGCAAGCTCATCGAAGAATTCATTTTTCGTAATCCCGCTATGTCCAGCGACCCAGACAAGTTTTAGCAAATTCAGTCTTTCAACCGAATTGAAACTAAACCTGCATTCTCGAACTATTTTGGATCTAGTAAGTGGATTGAGCAAGGACTTAAGCGCAGCCTGACTGTTACTACAGACGCAGTTACTCCGTCCCCTTCACTGGTTTTTCACAATATAGTCTGCAGCCATAAGTATTGCGAAAATCTTCGCTTGGAAGACAGATGCATAAATACCTAGGGGAAAGTGCAGTCTTACCTTAACGCTTTCCACAAAGACTTCAGCACTTGAGCCATTACTGGTCTTGGAACCATCTGTAAAAATTCGATTACATACTTTACCCGGACTGTGGTGAAAACCAATCCTGTGCACAGGAAAAGTCTTATAACGAGATGACTAAGCAATTCAACATTAACCTCTGTTGGGTGCTTGGACATAGTGACATCTCTGGTTACTGCAAAACCGACGAACTTGCTAGGTCTGGTACTTCCTTAGAACTTCCCTCTCATACCAACTATAACTAAAGAAACTAACTCCAGGTGGAAAGATGGCCATACTTGACACTCCACTAGACTTATATGGCCTGAAAATTACGACCATAAGTCAAGGGAAATCACCACCCTCAACAGAACACAAATTCGCACCATTATTGGTGTCATCACACGACACTGCCTACTAGTACAACACGCCACACGATTAGGGCCTCTCTTCAATGATTTTTGTAGAAGCTGTAGGAGGAGGACGAAACCACAAATGACCTCCTCTGCCACTGTTCAGCCAGCGCTATCTCACAGTAGAAGAAGACTTCTTGGTCGCTTCCACTTCAATGATAATAGTGACCTAAGCCAAATCTCCTTATGTAATATCCTATCCTTTATCAACAACTCTAAAACGGTTCTATAGGTAGAATTCTCACGGGGAATCCTATAGTATTCACAATGGACTTTTAGCCTAAGTTAGTCTTGCGGGACACCTGTACCTAACCTAACCTATTGTTCAAAGTCTAAACTGAATGTTTCGTTTGTGCGGTCTTCGTCGTCGAAGTGGTTTTTCCAAATTCTCAGGACTGACTTTGTGTCTACTATAAGGTCTCCTTCTTCATCGCTTCATAAAACGTTATTCAACTAAACAACAAATCAAAAGTAAATTGAGAAAACTCTAGAAAATAATCGAAAAAACGCCAACCCTTTCATTTATTCGTAGCTATACAAATGTTACTTTGGTATACATTGTTAGCCGACAGTGTGACACCAAAGGCAGGGTTATTGTCAAATAGTTTCTTGACTTCGATTTTCGAAAATTTCTTTATCTGATTTTTGTAAAAATACATTTTTTGTACGGTTCCTTTCTACTCTATATTCGAGTCCGAGTTCGAAATCTTAACGCGGAGTCCATGAGTCCACGAATTGACATAAAAATGTCCTCCTTCGCTGAACACAACCACCAAAACAAAAAGGGAATTTCTCACACCAATTTATTCCATACATCTCTTTTCAACCATTGCATAGACACTCTTGTTGAAAAGAGACACCATGAAGTACACACATTTCATTTTCATAGTATACCGCTGTATTATTGTCGTCGTAACGTCTGCAACTGCACGTACTAGGCCACAAACCCCCGTTCTAATTCCATCGTTCTTCAACAACGAATGTGAAATGGCAAATACATACTAAATGTAAACCAAGGGAAATTCAATTGGCTCTCACACTCACACTCACCGTCACCATCAGCAGCTGTCAAATAAGTTCTCAAAACCTGATAATAGAAAATGCCACTCAAGTTGAAATTGAAATTCAATTGAAAAGAGACAGCCGAGAGGAATTGTTGTCGTCGAGTGCAACCGTCCGCATCGCGCATCTTTTTTTATTTTGTATTTCTCACATAACATAACAAAAAGAAAGTGTTTCCCTAAAATTATTATTTTTTCCCGCTTTCAATTTTCTCAATCGTCGTCGGTGATACATGAATTGGGTTCTAGGGAATAGTGTTTTTTTGTCAAAGTGAAGTTTATTGAAACTTGAATCTCAAAACAAAATTTGTAGCTCCCAAGGGGGATCTACAATTCTTCTTTCTTTCTGAGTGCAACTTTGTTGTGTTTTCTGTTGGATTGGTTGGTAGAGTGAGTTCCAGAATTTTCACTAGTGAAAAAAAGAAGAAGAAAAGTGTAAGCTTATAGTTCAGTTTCATAAAAGAAAAGAAAAGAAACACAACCCCCAGCCCAAACTCCAACCCACAAGTAAACAAGAGGAACAGACGCAAAATGGTGCAAAAATTCCAATCGCCCGTCAGGGTATACAAATATCCCTTCGAGTTGGTTATGAAGGTATGTTTATGAGTTATTTTGTTTGTTTGTGTATCCAGTATACTCCCATTCCGGAAGCACACAGTGGATCAGAGTGTAATTTTTAGAGAGAAACCAAAGTGTAAAATGATTATAATCTAGCCTAGGAAGTAAAGTGTGTAAAAAAGCGAGCTCGAAGGATAAAGTAGGTTATAGGTACATATGTATGTATTTAATTTAGAAATTTAAAGATCGACTTAGCAAAGACAATAAGCGAGGGAGAAGAAGACGTGTAAGTAAGGATGATTAGCTAGCCTCAACGTATTTTGACTGTGAATCGAATATTGTGCAATACGAACACTCATGTAAGTGAAAGTGATAACCTCTGTCCAGTCTTCCAAATCATTGTAGCGTGTCTCAGGCGAAAATATTGAAAATTAAATGAGTCGTATCTTAGCTAAAGAAAAACGTGACATCCGCCATAGATATCAGCATCTTTTCCAAAAGTCAAGCAACAATCAAGTCCTTTGAATCATTTTTGTCTAAACTCAATAGTACCTCTAGAGTCTAGACAGTCGATTGTCTCTCACAGAGATGGCGGAGCAGTTATTTATTCACCTTTGTTTGTGTGCCGGGACATAGCGATATTGCAAGGAACTAAATATAAGGCTGGCGAACTCGCTATATATAGAACAAAAATACCCATTCTACCAGATAAAGGCGGTATACCCAAGGCAATGCCGTCGTCGTTTTTGAAGAAGTACGGACCAATGATGCCGCCGGCCCACAATCCACGCCAAACAGTGATTTTTTTCGGATGCATTGCCACTTGGTAGACCTCGTGTAGAGCGGCATCGTCCTAAATCCGGCAACTTTGCTTGTTGACGTACCCGTTTATCCAAAAATGGGCCTCGTCGCTGAAGATGATTTTTTTTTATTTTTGCTGAAACCGAGGTCCGCTTGGACCTCTCGGATGCGCGCCACCCAGTGAAGCAGCGGCCAAGGGAACGATGTCATATTCCACACATAATGTCATTCATAAGCTTTTCAAATAAAACAAAAAATCAGTTGATGCCTCACGCACAACTTGTTTTATTTAATTTTTCCAACTTCCCGTCCCCATTGAAAAACCCTTTATAACGACATAGGCAATCTTATAAACCCAGATGGCAGAAACCTCATAAGCTTCATGAAAAAGAAAGGACTATGCTGCTCCTTGGAGCCGGTGAATTGGTATATTGCTTTAGTTTATTCGCGATTGGGATTGAAATATTTGGCATTTATATTAGTTGGAGACCATGGATTGTCAAGGACGATTATTGGCTGTAGTGGCATTTAAAAAAAAATTATACGTAACAAAATCAACAAATCTTTTTCGCGGCACGAAATGTTAAGTTCCTTTTGAGGGACTTCTAGTGGACCCAGGAACTTGAAATTCGGTACATGAGGGGACCTTGAAATATAACAAAAGGCAAATTACTGGCAAATGTGCCATTTTATTGAAAAAGAAACAATTTTGCTCCGATTATAACCCTTTTTGGGGGGTTGGAGGGCGAAATTTGAAGAAGTCGCAATTTTTTGGATATATGTGAGGTACGATCTACCTGCACACCAAATTTCAAGTTTCTAACGGTATTGGAAGTCCGAGATCTCTTTTTTGCCACGACGTGCTTAGTCCCATTTGAAGGACTTCTTACGGATCTAGGAACTTGAAACTCGGTACATAGGTAGGCCTTGAAAAATAACCAAGGAAAAATTACTAAAAGTCCCAAATTTATAACTTTAAATTGATCAAATTGCCATTTAATTGAATTTACGATTTCAGTTGTACCCCCTTTTGGGGGGTTTAGAGGGGGAAATTTGGAGAAGTCACAATTTTTTGGTTATATGTGAGGTAATACCTACCTGCATACCAAATTTCAAGTTTCTAGCTGTACTAGAAGTCCGAAATCTTTTTTGTGCCATAGAATGCCACCAATAAAACGTTTTCACGTTAAAACTTCTATTGGTTTAACGAGTAGGTAGGCAAGGAGAACTCCTCCAAGATCCGTGTGATATCACGGTCCTATCATTAGTCTAAGTGTGTTGGCTTTTGTTAGCAGCCACTACAACCTAATCTAACTTGGATAGGCTAAAAGGAGTTTATGATATTTGTAGTACTTACATACGTACATATGCATCAGGCTTACCTTGCTATCATAGCTCCAACAATCATGTATTTATCGCTATTGTGATGTAAAAAGGTGGTATGCGCTCTTGTTTCCCCCTCATCATCAACACAAACTTTTTCCAACAGTCATCTGAGGGTAATTTCAACGAACCCAACAGTGACCTTAGTAAAGATCAATCTCACCCACCACAACCAACCAACCAACCATTCACTCTTGTTCAATTTCAGCTCTTGAAGCTTGTTTCTCAAATCTAACAAGGTAAGGTTAGGTTAAGTAGGCGGGTTGACAAGGAAACTAAGTCCTTTTCCCGTGACACTTAGGTCAATGTAGATCCATTGTGATACCCTAAGTCCTAGGAGTTGCAGCCCCCTTATTAGGAACCATAACCCTGCCTATGCTCTATCAAGCCAGTCCGAGCGATTGATAAATCTGTGTTACTCGAACGTAGACTTGTCGGAGAGTTCTTCTAGATCCTGGAAGAAGTCTCTTCCTAGGAGCTTAAATCTTAATTGGCAAAGTGCCGGTCAGTGGCAGGGAAAGTGTGGAGTGTCCTCATCTACTCCTTCGTCATCACATCCCTTGCATAGATCATTCGTGCTCAATCCCAGTCTTCTTGCATGGCAATCTGACAACCTAGTTAGGAATCTAATCCTATCTTAAAGAGCAGTATCAAAGAATCTACAGAAAGTGTATAGCCTCTACTCATTAGACTTATCTAGAGGCCTATCGTTGCCTCTCATCGTGAAACTTGAATTAGCCGATCGATACTGCTGTGACCTGTGACCAAAGTTTTTGAAATTACAAGGGTTAAGTGAGTAGTTGTTTCTATTCTGCCTAGTCTGTGCTTATTAGACTAACGCATGTATGTACTGCTTGTTTATCACTACCAAGTGCACAACAGTCAGGCTTAGTTGGTCTATAACGAGGCTTCTGCATTACTTTTGCATTCTACGCCAGATGTCTTAAGAGAAAATCAATTTGCCTATGGTAAGATATATTTAACTTTGCGTACTTGAAAGTCATACAGACAGAATATCTCCCACTTGTCTAGTTAGACGCATAAAGGTAAAAAAAAAGTGGGTTGGGCGTTTTAAACCGCCTTGAATGATTCGCTTCTAAACATAGTTGTATGTTAACTAACAGGGAAGGATAGGAGAATAAGTGATATAATCGAAAGGCAAAATCCATACAGAAGGAGGGTTGAGTGTTAAACGATTAATAAGCCTTCCAAAGCAGACTTTCACTTTCTAACCTCATTCAGTAGTTTTAGAGTAAGTACAACTCAAAAAACCTGATTGCAACGATTGTTTGTTACTTTGTGTTGATAGATTGCAGGAAATGTAGAACAAAATTTCAAACGAGTTTTAAGATAGAACCAAACCCCAGCTTATTCTATGATCACCGCTCTGACTCACTGTCCGCATTGGATAATTATTATTCAAAGGAAAAATAAATAGCAAAATTCCGCAACCATGTACATACCATGCCAATCTACTACACACACATACACACATTGTTTTATTATCAAGGACAAGGTTTTCCTCGACATTGTGCCAACAGTTGTTCCTCCTTGCCATTGGGTGTTATTCCCAGCCGCATCGAATCTTACACCCTAAGTGGAACTTCCTTGATAAGTGAAGTTCACATTGTAATCGAAATAATTTCGTTTAAATATTAAAGTTCAAAATTGTAAATTAACTGCGTGTTACCAGTGGGATTCCGCACTTTGGTGGTGCTTCCCATCCAACAACGTCAGTCACGACGACGTCTAAAGGAACGTTTGTTTATTTATGGTTGTTGCAACATTGCATTGGTTACCTTGACAAAGCAGTAGTAGTGAGTAGTACTGAGTTTTCCTTCTTACCAAACCGGAAATTCAAGTTTTTATCTAACGATGTTGTTGCAAATGGATAGTAAAGTCGTTATCTTTGTTTTTGTTTAGGCATGGATATATCACGTGAGTTCACTACTTTTCGAAGAAAATCCCAAAGATACCTTTGTTTGACGTGAACACACAATGTGTAGGTGTAAGCTGAGTAATTGCGTGCGAAAATAATGAACATACGCGCGTGGATAATATTTGCACATAAAAATAGGTTTTCCTGCTAGTAGTCGACTAGAAGTTGGCAGTTGGCAAAGTCACAAGAACGTAGGCGGTTGAGGTGGCATTGTTTCTGCTAATGGCACTCACTTCTCAAGACTCTCTTATATGATCATTACGCAAGTGAACTTGAACAAGTACTGAAACATGGAAGTCACTAATGTCGATACTGTCTGCATACAGGCAGACAAGAAACAGTTTGTTTCAGTCAGTCAAGGTTGGGAAATTCGTTTGATAAGAATTGTATATTCTTTGTGTCGGTATCAGTTGTATACGCTGTCAACCGGCTTGATCCCGGATTAGACGATTATTTTTGCATTTAAGTGGAACCGAGATAACTAGTACAGTTTGTGTAAAAGTTACGTCATGTCTTTGGTCTTAGAGAGACTATTCATTTATGAGCTCATGCTTCACTTCATTGCAGGCAGATTTAAGCGAGACTGGAATCAATACTACGTTTTCTTAGATTGGTTTGAACACGATTCTCCACTTGCTTTCCGCTGATAGAACTGCGAAAAGTCTAAGTGAATCGTATCGCGCTGAAAGTAGCCACACATGTATTTTAATCGCCAGCAGCACTAGCAAAATAGAATACGTCGTCGTCCCAAAACTTGACTTTGACGTCAAAAATAATTGCGAATTTTAGATAAGTATACATGGACTTGGACCTGCTACAAGCATAACCACAGAACTATTAGATTACTAATATACTTTCGGCGAAAATAGCGTCAATCTGAGAATCCGTAGTTTAACTTTAATTAGAACACACCAACACAATTCAAATTAAAAAAAGATGCAACGTATTTCTCTGCAGAGTTACAAGCGATTGCTGAGTAAGCTGACTTAAGGTGGTTTCCTCCGTTTTGAAACTCAAATCAAAAGAAGGCGACTGGGAATAGTATGTGAGGATTTCTGTAGGAGCTCCAAAGATGAAAAAGGAGAGAAATTTATTGTACACTTCGACTGTGTAGTGTATGTCCCTCCGTTGCTACCTCTTCAACTAAATTATGTTAACATCGTCAGTACAGCCAATCCAAACTGTAAAGTTAAACAATCTTAACAGTTTCAGGTGCAGATTGGAGTTCCGCACCCTAGTACATGCAGTGGTATCACAATGGAACCTGCCTTTGGTCTACGTGTAACTTTTTCTAGAGGACCACAGCAAATTAAATAGCTTATATGCATGTTCTTATCCTGATGGGAAAAATCCCAGGGGCTCAGAGAGGCATACGCCCCATCAACAAAAGTTCAAAGGAACCTCCTCAACCACATCAGAGACGGTATCAGAAGATTTGTCTTTAAAGCACTGAGTTCACATTACTGCAACTCAAAGGCCTTTTCAGGTTGCTGCGATGCTCTCCAAGACCTCTCGAAGCGAAGTATGGTGGGTACCAAGACACAGAGGCATTTGGAAACATCAAAATCGCAGACCAACTTGACAAGAAAGGTTCTTCTGAAAGATACATTGGTACACTTAGATCAGATAAGGTCCGGACATGTACAAAGAAGGTGGAGAAATAATCCTCCTCCTCGTCCATGCAGCTTCTGCAAAAGTCGTTGTAGAGTTCACAGCCTATTGGCATGTTTGCCGATGTTGCAGTGTTCCGTTATGACACCTACTATGGTACTTATGAGTAGTCCTTTAAGTCTGATAAGACAATGAGAGCATTTAAGATCCAGTTTCGACCAAATATGCTTGGTGATGAGGCAGGTATTACCTTCTGTCCACCTGTGATTGACGATGTCGATCATGTTTCTTTTAAGTAGCAATTTGCAGGTAGCGAGAGGTATGCTTGAATTCTCTTCTTCTGGTAGAATTGTTAGAGTTGTGCGAGTACGTTAGCCATGCAGTTACCTCGGGGTAACATATAGTCACAAGAAAAATTATATTTAAACAAAATATACAACTTCAGTATTTATTTATCATACTCAGTCAGAGTAACCTTCAACATCTCAAGGCCGATATCGTGTTGAGAAAAAAAGCCTCACCTTACATCTATCAAAGAGAGCCATGGGTGTAAAAATAAAAGCATCTGTGGTCTTAGTGGTGTCAAAGCCTGTGCACTTGAGAAGAAGGTATCCGAAAGGCTTAGAACTTGTCTTAAGTCCAATCTTCTTTCAGTAGCACTATTCTGTGGTTAAGATTTGGTTGCAGCAGTCAAAAGGCAAAAAAAAAGCAAGAGGGGTAATTGGGCGCCGACGCAATGAAGTAACCGTGAATGTTATTTATAACCGCACTATGATAACCAAGTTGCTTTGGTTCTGGCTAACCGGTACGGACCTTGATGACTTTAGCTCATTATCATCCCGCTTATCTGCGGAAACGTTCTCAGAAATGTTATCAAATAAACCAGAGCCTGGATGATACATTTACCAGATTGTCTGCTTTGCAATGAAATATAAATATCATCGATCACGTTAAAAAAACAAAAATAATGCGCTTTATTTTAAAATTATATTGCGTGCTCATTTATTTGGTTGGATGGCTTCAAAGAAACATTTTTCAAAAAAGGCCTTATGACATTTGGAACAAGGTGGTAAAATGCATTGAATAGTTGAATATGTAGGTCTCTTGACAACTGCTTTACTAAAAATCACATGATCGAAAGTTGTTTTTCGTCATTTTTCACACTTTACTGCCTCGCTACATAAGGTCGTATTCTCTATAAGACAACCTAAATATACCTCGCATAACACTCTGAGTCTTGCAATAATATAAATTTATTACTCGTGTCATATATTGTAGTAGCACGTTAATTAATCTTTATTGTGCACTAAGCGAATGAAAACGAGCGTTAATGTGCCAACTTAATACCGTTGAAGGAAAATTGTTGCGATCCAGAACATAAAACCACGTGACCTTCACACAAAAATAGGTCCGACTAAATCTATAAGTCTATAGTGAAGGTTTTTGTTTTTGTTTTTTGTTTTTTCTACCAACGAGGTGAACGACACTACAAAGTTTACAAACAAAATTGTAAAACAGAAAACAGACTATTCACAGGCTTGGTATGACGGTGATTTTTCGCGTTCTTTGCGCTGTGGTTTATGGTTAGTTATGTAAGGCGCGACATAAGACGACATAAGACCATCAAATTACACATACATCATCGATATTGTCTGTGGCCTAGTTTTGTGTCTCTTGGTTTTCCACGAACAAAGATAGGTTTACCACGAAAAAGAAACGAAGGGAAACAAAAAAAAAAAATCAATAAATTTGCAATAGTGGGTTGAAGCACCCAATTCAGTGCCGTTCCCATATTCAAGACGTATAGAGAAAGTAAGGGAACACAGTAGAGAATCACCTTCCACCCTGATTAACATATCAAAATTTGCATTTAGCGACTTATTTCCTTAGGGCTTTAGGGGCACAAACCTATTTCACCACTTGACAGCAGTACTGCTGTATAATTATTTCTATTTTAGGGCATGTCAAATTGAAAAACAATGATTGCGGGTGGATTCGGTATATATTTTTCGATTATAATTAAGAAAACTGAAATGCTAAGTACAATAATTAGTATATGTACTTGTTAAATGCAAATTACAAAGAGAGGGGACGCGGAAATCGTAAGTCATAAGTGCCACATTATCTTCTTTTTTTTTTATTCAGTCGTTAAAATCATTTGTTTTCGAAGTCGTACACGACGTTAAAGTATTCTAAACGTTGAGATTTAGACATTGTTTTGACCTACTTTGAGGAGGGACTTTTAATAGACACGTTATTAGGTCTGATAGCTATCTATAGTTTAAACTTGTTCAATAAAATTCACTAAAAAACAATTTGCGTACACAGAAGAGGATACAGCGACACTCTGGCGTTCCTTCTTACGACATTGCTTTATTTAGGTTTTAAGACCTATTGCCCTCTATGACAAACCCTTAATGTCTTATTCCCTAAGTTTTGTAGGCACCGTATCAACATTTAAGTCTCAAAAGAAGCGACCAACTATTTTGCGCGGAAATTTAAAGTTTCATGCTAGGCCTACTGTATTTAAGGGAAAATGTAGTGTTGAATAGGGAAGCTGTCCAGCAAAATTTGAACGAAGATTCAAAACTTAAACAGCCCCCTTTCTTGCAAATGACTTAAAGTAGGTTAGGTTAGGTGGTAGTTTCCGTTAAGCAGGAGCATACTTAGGCCAAGATGAAGACCCATTGTGATACTACGAAGGGTATCGAAAACCGGCACCAGGAACCTTGCATGATGAAATCTCTTGGCAAGGAAGAAGCTTTTTTTTTTCTTTTTGCGTTGGGAGGTGGGAATCTTTTAAAGGCGAAACTGGGCCCGTACCCAGTAACAGTGTGGAATTTCCACCCACTTAACCCACCTCCCCTTCTTTGCCCTTTCTCCCCACGGTACCGCCGTCTTGGCATTTCTTCGTGGGGGGCGAATAGCGCCACGTGCTCACAATCATGTTGGGGCTTCTTCACTTTGTCGCCTTTCTCGTTCGAGGTGTCTTAGCTGTGTCATAATCTGTTTTGCACAGTTGCTTACAGCGATCCATTTCTCCTGTGATTGGGTCATCGTACTAGGTTTCCGGGGGTTAGTACTTCTCCAATTTCATTCCTCAACGTTTGTCTCTCGGTTTCAAATCGTGGACAGTGGAAGAACACATGCTCCACATCCTCCTGAGTTTCGATGCAATACGGACAATACGGAGAGTTGTCATGCTTAAATCTGTACAGATACGACCGGAAGCATCCATGTCCACTTAGTAGCTGCGTTACGTAGAAGTCCACTTCGCCATGCTTGCGGCTTGTCCATGTCTCAATGAGTGGTATAAGTCGGTAGGTCCATCGGCCTTTGCTCGATACGTTCCATCGCTGCTGCCATTTCGCCATACTGTTTGCTCTCTCTGATGAGTTTACATCGCTGCCGGTTGGCCCCGGTTCCTGGTTTCTCATTTCATAGAGTTTTTTAGCCTCCTCGGCCAGTAAATCAATTGGGAGTGATCCTGCAATTACACAGACTGCATCTTCTGATATCGTGCGAAATGCACTGCATACTCTAATTGCGCAGAGTCGGTATGTCGATTCAATTTTGCGCTTATACGACTTAGTTTGCATGGCCTCAGCCCATATTGGTGACCCGTAGAGCTCCACAGATGTGACCACCCTGGCCAGGAGTCTCCTTCGACTGTATTTCGGTCCTCCATGATTTGACATGATGCGCATGAGTGCATTATTCACTCGTGCTGCTTTACCACTGACATACTCCAGATGTTCGTTATACGATATGGATATACGATAGAAGCTATGGGTAACCTTATGGTGCAGACTTCGTGTACCACACTATGTGCAGAACCATTTGGACCCACAAACGAAGTTCTTTTGTAAATATCGTGTTTGGCTAGATCGCTTAGGTGTTCGTAGAAATATTCTCCTAGGAGTTGCCTTCATAGCCTTAAAAGGGCGAAGGAAGATGCAAAGAAGGTGAATGATCGTTTCTTCCTCTTCCTCGTCTCTACAGCCTCTGCAAAAATCGTTGGAAGGAACGCCCAGTCTAGTGGCACGTCTACCTATTAAACAATGTCATGTCTACTATAATACTTAAACATTTCCTATTTATGGATAGAAATCCTTTTGTTTGCTTCAGATACAGGTTAGGCGAGATCTGTTTCGAGGAAAGACAACAACTATTAGCCATTTTTCTGGCTTCGTCATCGAGGTGACATTTTATGATTTCTAGAGAGGCAGACGGTTCCTACCTATTTTCAGAGAGGTTCTGACCTGCTCCCTCCTTTGCTAGGTCGTCCGCTCTGCAGTTGCCCGGAACGTCCCTATGTCCTGTAACTCAGCACAGGGAAACGTCGCATATGTTAGCGATCTAGAGACTTGCAGCATTGCTTTACCAACTTGGATCGTATCTTCGGTGGTTTCAAGGCTATATATATAGTACAATAGCGGTGCCCTCTACCGCGTTTATTGAAAGTCAAGCCGTAGCTTCTTGGACTGCCGTATTATTATTAGCGAGGCTCTGCGACTGACGCATATGGTAATGCGACTTGAAAGATCTATTGTGCCTGGAGCCAGTAAGACTAGGAGATCCTCGATCTTTCTAATGAAGTTGAGGATATCTCCAGTCGAGGCATTACGAATGTCCTTCGGTGCTAGGAGTTCCTTGTGGAGAAAGCTTTTCCTGACTCTGCAGACAGCCACGCACTTACATTAGTACGTGTTCTGCTGATTCGTCGTCCTCTAAGCAGAGTCGACATTCAGATTCCTGAACTATATTTAGTTTATGTAAGTGATATCTGAGACTGCAGTGACGGGTGAGGAAGCCGGCAAGCCTTCTGATATCGTCCCTATTATGATTGAGAATGTTTTTTGTGGTTTTGTTCAGGGGTAGAACAACCTCTCCTGGCAAGTTGGTCTGCGATTACATTACCTTCAATTCCTCTGTGTTCTGGTTCCCACCAGAGAGAAGTCTTGGAGAGCATTGAAGCAGCCTGAAACGGCCTTTGAGTTGCAGTATTGGAAACTCAGTGCTTTAAGCGCTGCTTGACTATCGGTTATTATATAGATGGTTGCCAGCGGTAGTAGGAGGCTTTGTCAAACATTAGAGAAATGTTTATTTCACTACGTTTCTATCAGAATCGATTCAAAGACGCCAGTGAAGTACAATGAAATCAATATCCTTAACCTCAAAAGACTTGAAGTAACTTTAATGACTTCAAATAATTTTAAAATTTTGAAAGACTTTAAAACGACTTAAGAGAATTGAAAAAACTTCAGTGAATTCAGTTTGATTGCATTCTTTTGAATTGAAATCATTTGATTTGTGAAAATGACTTCAAAATTACTTCTGACTTAATTTTTCAAATCACACTTCGAATCTGAAGTCCAATACCTTAAATAATTATTCATGGATTTTTTTGTGTAAATTCATTGAATGCAATACAAAATGAATACATTCATTAACATTAACAACCCTGAATTCTTCATTCTCCTGGCGCAAATCACTGAATTTCTCCATTTTGGAATATTTTTTTTAAAGGTAAGGGTGTTCTCTTAAAAAAAAACAAAAACAAAAGCTTGGACGCGCTTAAGGCATGTGTTTGCTGAGAATGGCAGCGAATTCCTTAGATCCATATTCTTGTAGAGTTAAGATGCGTTCACCAGGTAGAAGTGGTTGAATCTGGTAAGGTCCTACCAGAAACACAAGTAGCGTGGATGCTCCGTTTTTGTACCACAACTCACGTGACCTGGATGTTGAAGGGAACGTAGTTTTCAAATCCATCCTGTAAAGTTCAAAAAGTTGATAATGCTGCAGAATTTAATGTCAGAAATCTGATAATTCAATAAAAAAAAGGGTTGTCAAGTGTGCAATGCCTGTCCCTGAATAGTGCCGGTCACAGGCTAGTCACAGAGAAAGTGGAAAAGGATTCCCATTTCATGTTAATTGTTGCAACTATGGCAGTGGGGGTTGAACAGAATTTTTAACTTGGCAACGTGTGGAACAATTGGCCAGCGGCCCGTGCTAATTGCTGTGATTATTTTTGTCTTGGTGCGGGTTATTAATGTTGATTAAGTCATTCGTCTTGTTTTTATTGTAGGTGGGCCAAATCTGTTTGGATATGGCACAGTTTTCTAAACTGTTCCACCTAGAGTTGGCATTATAAATAAAGTGTTGGAGAATTCTACTCTTGATGAGTCCCATCAGGGAGCAGACTGACTGCGCAAGAGGGACATCAAAGGTTGAGTCGGCTCTCTCATTTCCCTCTAAGTGACTGTCGCCGAGAACCCAGAGGAGAGTGATATTAAACCGAGCGCTTGCCTGCGTAATAATTTCCTTGGACTGCTCTAGTAATTTAGATGACGAAGTAAGTGAGTGGAGCGCTTCAAAGGCTGATTGGCTGTCAATAAGGATTCTTATGTTGTTTATGGTAATGGGGCTGAGGCTAAGTATCTTGCAGGCCTCTCTAATCGCTAGTACTTCCCCCTGGAAAACACTCGAAGAGTCTAGAAGGCGGAACACCGTACTCAATCTTGTAGTCGTCGGTGAAGATCGATAATTGATATTTCGATAGGGGTGAGCTATTGCTCTATGAACGTGAATATTATTATTGAATCTAAGTTTAGGAATCGTGTAGTCAGTTATGGTCGAGGCCAGATCCCTAGCAGACTCAACGTCTTTATCAAGACCAAAGGTGGTTTGAAACAAAAACACTTTGTCAAGACAACATTTTGTTATTGATATATTGGTAACAGTCAAACCGCCGCATTCCGCATATATGTCACAGCTACTTATTGGAGGACCAAAGCCCAACACACTGGACATTGGATCTGTTTTAACCATCAGGCAATGATTTGAAATTTGCTTTGCATAAGTTGAAAACTCCATGTTGCACTGGATGAAAATTCGTCTTAGCGATCAACTTATACAGAGTTTGCAGTGAATATGATATTATTCCATGAAAACGTAAACGTCTTTCAAGATATTCTGTCACTCTAATTGATACACGTCATGAAAATAAATTAAAATGGTAGCATTGTTCCCCGAAAAGGTGATATGAATGTGAAAATATGGAAATTTCGGAAAATTTATCACTTTCATTAGCTGTAAGGAGAAAGTTCAAACCTTTTATAGATCTCTTCTCTAGTTGAAGTGGCTCTGGCCAGCTCTTGCCAGCACACTTAAACCAGTGATAGGTGTAACATAAATTGAGACTTATTTAAATTTATAGCTTTTCAAACAGTAACACCATTTATTTGAATGCTTAAACGTGATAAAGGGCCTCGTTTTATAAGTTAGGCATCTTTAGATTTTGGTACAATTTTTACCGGCACTTGGCACAGATAGGAGCTCAATTTCTTACTGAAATACACATCTAAACTTGACAGATATGGAACAGCTGAACTGGACAAAATAATTGGTCGCATGTTACCTCATACAGATTATATAAACAGCTTTTCCATCCCTACATCAGCCATTGGGAGTCTAAGGCAATAGTTATTGAAAACAATACATAGTTAGAGTACTAGAGCTATAAATTACTTACTAACTTAAGGTGGCGCTACAGTCCGGGGTGAACCTGGGCCTCAACCAACAAGTGTCTCCAGCTAGCTCAATCTTTGGGTAGCTGCCTCCAGTTTCGCACGCTAAGTTGGTTTAGGTCCCCTTCAACTTGCGTGCGCCATCTGAGTCGCGGTCTTCCTTTACTGCGGTGTATCTCGGGGGCAGATTGGAAGATTTTCGGACCGGAGCATTGGTGTCCATCCGCTCTACATGACCCAGCCACCTCAGTCGTTGGACCTTCACTCTTCTGCCTAAGTCGATATTGCTGGGCTGTACAGCTGTACAGTTCGTCGTTGTATCTCCTCCTCCACTCACAGTCTATGCAGACGGAATTTTCCTCTCGAAGCAGCCAAGAGCTCCCTCATCCATTTTTGATAAAGTCAGTGCCGTTGCGCGGTTGAGCAGAACTGGGATAATTAAGGTCTTATATAAGGTCACTTTTGTTGTTCGAGAGAAGGTTTTGCTACTCAATTGCCTTCTTAGCCTAAAGAAGCAGCGATTGGCTAGGGATATTCTTCGTTTGATCTCAGCGCTGGTGTCGTTGTCTGGATTGATAGCGGAGCCTAGGTAGACAAGGTCCTTAACTACTTCAAAGTTATATCTGTCGAGGGAGACGTTCTGTCCGAGACGTCGTTGTTGAGTGTCCTTTCTTGTTGACAGCATATGCTTGGTCTTTCCCTCATTTACCGTTAAACCCATTTTTGCCGCTTCCGTCTCAATACTCGCGAAAGCGCCAGTGACATCACGCTGCTTTCTTCCGATTATGTCAATATGATAGGCGTATACGAGTAATTAGACGGACTTTTGATAGATTGTGCCTCTGGTGTTGGCGCGTGAGTTTTGCACTATTCTTTCAAGAATCGCCTTGCCTATATCCTCTTTGAAGATCTCGCAGAAAAACTCTTAGGCTAGTACGAAAGCCTAGTTGAGACAATGCCCTGTAAGGGCTCCTACTATATTTCTTATATATTCTATTCACGGATAGAAGTCTTTCCGTTCTCTTTAAATCCACGTAAGGCCAGATCTGTTTTGACAGAAGACAAGTTTCAATGTTTTTTCACCTGCTATTAGCTATTCTTCCAGCTTCAGTATCAAGGTGACATTTTATCCATTCTAGAGAGACAAACGGTTCCTTTTCATTTTCAGAAAGGATCCGACCTGCGCCTTCCTCTACGAGCTCGTCCGCTCTGTAGTTACCCAGAACGTCTCTTTGTCCTGGAATCTAGCACAGAGAGACGTTGTAGAATACGTAGAATAGAACAATCTAAAATTTACTGTTCTACATGTATACCTCGATATATGTATATCTAATGTAACAAATGGCATCCAGTCCTACACGAATGGGTACAAACCTTGAAGGGGAAACTGATAGAGCAGCACGGTATGATAGCAGCAGGTTATGATATTTGTGTAGCTAAACGATAATTAAACCATTTGACAGGGAGACTATTATTCGCCATAATTTCAACAATCTGTCAACATCTGTCAAGGCATAAAAGATACACAAACTCTGCAAATGCTGTTATCTGCAAACCAGCTGCTTTTTTCCGTACAGAAAGTCCCACAGAGGATCCCTGTTGGGTTTAAACAAAGACGTGTTGAATGTCAATATCAAGTTAAGCACCAGATCGAAGCAGCGAGTCTTAAACGGTTTCAAGTTGACCCACACCAACAGACAAACCGAAAATGGTAAAAGTTCCTGTTCTCATTGAAAATAAACCAATCCACTTAAAGCACTCCAATTGAAGGATGTTACTTTCCCAGGTTGTTCTACGAACTTATTGAATTAATTTTCCATAAAACTCTTTAAAATTAATAACATTTCCACTTAACTTTTATAAACCAAATCATATATTTTCATTGCAAAACATCCTTCTCCTCTTGACATGATGTGAACATGAGACGTAGGCCTCGCCTCGAGAAGTGGCGTGCTCACCCTTTGGGAAGGAAGGGGTCAATCCATAAACCTACGCGGTAACTCTAACTCCACTCTCACTGTTGTTGGGATGAAATTAAAATAATACAACAACTAAAACCACAAACGGAAAACACATCCTTTAGACTATTCAGGGATATTTGCCAAGTCCTCAACTGGCGTAGTTTCCACGAGAATTTTCATTACCTTGACATAAGAGAGAGAAAGCAGCGTGAAGGGAAAACGAAAGCAAACCAAGCTAAAAAAAAAAAAAAAAAAAAGGATTAAGGAAGGGAAAGTACACAGGCATGTACGAATAGTGGGTTGGTTTGTTTTTCTTTTTCCGATGACACTTTTGCGTTGCGAAACCCTTTAGATTGCCCGCAGCAGCACCAAGCTATGAATCAATAAATTGTCTCTCTCTCTATCAATTAGGAAATGGATTTAAACATTTTAAAAGAAAAACAAATTAAATGGCAGCTCTACTTGATGAATAATGTGTCCTATGGCAATCATATACCACTGACAACAGGTGTTCAGGGCCACCAAGCAATGAAACGGAATATCTTTAAATTTTTAATTTAAGAACATGCCATAAATTAAATTTTTAAGGCTTCATGACTCATAAAGGCTTTTAGAAATATTAAAGGAATCCAATTTCCCATGTTTTCCTGTAATTCCATCCGCCCACCCTCGACTCGACGAAAGTGTGTGACTAAGAGTCTTGACAGACGCATTACATATTATGGGACGATGACATTTCAATTACTGGCTCAAAAGATAAATACCACTGAAAGGTGATTCAAATTGGGGACCGTGAAGACTCTGTTGATTTATTTTTAGAGGATGACTTAGGTATTATATTTGGGTATGGTTGCGTATACGCAATATTTTCTTTTTAAGAATTCATATACCCAGTGTGTGTCGGCGTGTTCCTTTTTAATAAAATGTTTGAAGTCAATTCAATTGTCTGTCTATTGAATTGAGAGTTGTTTTGAAGCGGTCAGTCGAATGTACTAGAAAATGAAGAGAAAACACATGTCATTGGGATTTTGAAAACAAGTAGGAAGAAGAGGATATTTCTAGATGTATTGGCGTGGAATTCTACGTTTGATACAAATTATTCCTGTCAAATGTCAAACAGTTATTGCGATAAACAAATGTGACAAGACTTGAGTTCTTGACTGGAAAAAATAGGCTGATGCCCTGGGAGGCACTATCTTCAATAATCACACAATGTCAGCGAGCCGTTACAGTAGTGTTTAGTTGAAGTTAATATCATACATGCTGTCGACAAACAAAGAAACATTAGTCTGCCGACTAAGACAAAACGTCACTGACAGCAATTTAAACTTCAAAGTAGTTACCTTAGAGTAAATGTAAATTCCATAAACAACACCTTAGGTAGGTAGGTAGGTTGAAGAGGTGGCTTCATCGCGTTATGCAGCCTTCACTCGGATCTCTATTTATCCATTGTGTTCCTCTAACGTGGAGTGTCCAGTCTGAAAAGACAAAAAGAAGAGAAAGGACTGGGTGATAACGGTCGTTCGGCCTTCCTGAACCATCTTCTTAGGCAGGTCGTTGAAATAGTATTCATCGAGGGCCGTCTTTCTCGTTCTGTGTAGGCTTGAGCATTCGCATAAGAAATGAGTTGTATTCTCTTCCACATTTGTATTCCCACAGTCTCTGCAGAAGTCGTCTGTGCTTAAACGCATTCTTCTAAGGTGGGCCGCCAGTAGGTTGTGTCCTGTGATAATCCCTATGTTAAGTTCGATCTGTTAAGCGCAAGATATTTGTCCAGAGTTTTCTGGAGATGCGGCATGATGAGAGTGCGCTCCATCTCTCGTCAGCTTGTCTTTGGAAGTGCAATGCTAGATTTCACGAGTGCTAGGGGGAGCAGTTCTGAGTGGTCGACCAGTGATAGGTCCTGTTCTGAGCCCTTCCTGGCTAACTCATTCGCCATTTCAGTCCCGTTGATACCTTTGTGTCTTGGGGTCAACCAGACTGTTAAGGTTCGCGGTGAGGATTTAAAGCTCGTAATAGCGGATTGACTGTCTATGTAAATGTCAATAGTTTTTCTAGAGACTAGCGACAAACAACACCTTAATGAAGTTCCGGCGAAAATAACCATAGAATATTGCTGCTCAATGTTCTACAAAACCCTGATTTGCTGCGCCGTCAACTTCTCGTCAGACAACGATCGACCTCTGGGAGTATAATTTATCACGAGACAATCAACAATAAAAACAATCGGTTTCTCCTATTAATGCATAAGAAATCACTAGAAAGAGATTTTAAGACAGAGCTGAACCCTGTATTTATTTGGTGAACTGTTAGGTTAAAAATAGTCCAAACAAATTGTTGAACCTTTATCTCTTCATGGCTTTGAGGTCGATGATAATAGTCTAACGACTGCTGTTTCCATCGGAAATATGATTTTAAACTTCAGTTTCTAATTCTTAAACGTTCAATGTGACCAGAACAAATGTCTAAGATGGCAGTAACATCACTTGCAACCGACTTGAACACAGTTAATAAACACAAAAGCTTTGGTTTCCTCTCAGCTATTATCGATGTAGAAATCAACATTGGACTTTGCAACGTTAAGTAACACTTATGTCTGCGATGACGTACAGAGGGCGACGATACTGCAGAACGTTTCCAACGTGATTGTCCTACCTTTTCTCGTATCAGGTGGTCGATTTTCAGGGCTGATGTGGTGACTGCTGGTTATCTATGACTGAAGCCCGAAAGATGAGAAAACACCCATTCAACGCACAACGCAAAACTAGTTAACTGCTGGCATCTATGGTGTCGTTTGCAAAATCTTTAAGATGAATTAGAGACAGCTGAAACGTTAGTGTTGTTGACACCGTATACTCCACGAATGATTTTTTTTTTTCTGCGGCAAAATGTGTATGTACATAATGTACGTCACATTTAAGGCATCACAAGTGATTACCTATCTGGAAGAATGTTTTGATAAAAAGTGCGTAACAAACTCATTTCCGTTTACGTTTGCTAACCATGTCACTCTGAATGATACACTTCTAGATACCAACAGCTTTCACTCAAGTCTTATCAAAAGTCAACTCCAGTGGTAAGCTTAATCAATTAAAGATTGATACCAAAATACCAAGTCTTAAAAGAACAAACAGAAACTTTGCAAGTTTGACAGACTGAATTTCAATTAGCACTTAAAGACAAAAGCTATCTTAATTAGCACAGAAATTTTCCACAGTGTACCATCACGTCCATTTGTTTATGCAAATTCCCCGCCTCGAAAATTGTTACTCACGTGACAGTGAACGACGACAAATGAATGATTAATTCCGGTTAAACACTCAACTTTATTGCACTTCAGAGATCGCACTAAAGGCGTTAGCAAACACCACGTCTGTTAACATACCTACCTCCCTTGTCTAGTTCGAGACTCTAGAGAATTACAAACACTCCCATTGCCACCATTAGAACAAGATTGAAAGGAAATGCTTTTCTAATTAATTTTTTTCTAATGAAATGCTTTGTATTTATAAAATTAACCATAACGGACACTATTTCTTTTTGGATTTCTTAATTTTAATAACATATTGATAGATGCCCAGAAGACCAGATAACGATCCTATTAAGCCCACTTGCCAACTCTTGATTTCGCCTCCCCACAGGCATCCCTTTGGCAGCGAACTGACTGCATGTACCAAATCTAAACTCATTCGGACGACTGTAATCGATTCCATGGCACGCTGTTGCTCGTTTTTCTTCCTTTCGACGTCACAAACAGCATCCTTCACAAGAGCACCGACAATGTGCTTATCATGATAATCACGCAACACCCTTGTCAGGTTAAGGAACACCGACAGACTCCAGAACACCGAGTTGATGACATCCCATTTTCTGGGGTTACTTAGTTGTATAATTTTGTGCTCCGACAGCCAGCATATCTTATCGACGGGAAAATATAAAACGTCCACAATGTTTGTCAACACACCCAGCAGAGCGTCCAATGGATTTTTCTCCTCCCGACCTAGTCCATATTCCAGTGCATACAGAATGGTGGGTAAATCATCAATCAGACGTAGAGTCGCTCTCGCCTGCGATATACGTGAGCTAAAGATGTAAAATTTCTTAGCGTCTTCGGGCGTAATCGCTGAATTTGGTGTCGATAGTACTTTCGCTGTATAGCACAGCACTTTCATAACTTTATCGCGCCCGCTGTAGGTGGCAATGATGTCGCAAAAGATTTTTCCAAAGTCTGCCATATTATTCGTCGTTTCCCGTCACAAAACACAAACTAACTAAATTTTATTGTTAAAAAATCTACAAATTTCATTTAAGTTGCACTTTTCTACACACGTAATCACTTAACAAAACTTGTTTTACGGCGAATAACATGGCAATATTTACAGAGAACGCGCTGAAAGGCAACAAAAGGTCGTTTCCCACTCAGTGGAATTGTCAAACCAATTGAGATTTTCACTCAATTTTTTTTTCTTCGTTTTGGTTGTCATGGCATTGATATAGTGTTGCCAGGGTAGCGCGTTTACTAGGGATTTATATTGCAAAAAAATTAAAAAAAATTTAGCGTGCTAAAAATTTTTATTAGGACTGACAGTTGAATAGTCATGTAAGGTGATCCGTGATTTGAATTAAAAAAGGTGATAAGCTTTAGAAATTTATGTAAGCATATTATAAGCGTAGTGCTTGGCGATAAAGGTCCAAAAAAGGTGCGATCCCTGAACCACAGTATAACTCTACTAAGCCCGGCACATACATTTTAGAAGCATGCCCTGAGAGTCGGTCAAACTGAATTAATTATCTTTTCAACTGAGAGGAATGGGATTGGAACTCCGGACTTCTTCCTCTGACTGTCCAACCAAGAATACTGTTGATAAATACGATCCCGACCACTGCTCTACCACTCCATCTTCCAATCTAACCCACATATTTGAATGCAAACTAATCAGCCAAGAACACACAAGGAGCACAATGGGTCCAGTGAAGAGCCCAAGTACACCCTTTTTAACCAATAAAGTCCATGCCTTTTCTATGAAACAGGTTTGGGTTTCTCTATATGTTTTCTTAACCCAAGAGTCCTTATGAGTTTATCTGAGAAGACGTTGACCTTCGCAGCCCCAACAGTCATTGTAATGATTTTCAAGCCAAAGTCACAGCTATTAGTTAGTTCTGATTTATATCGACAGAAAGGCTGCAATCACTGCTACGTATCTAACAAGCTTAGGTCATTACGTAAGACATTCCAGCAAACTGTGTGGCTGACGAACTAGCCAAACGAGACAGTTCAGGTATTATGCATGATTACATTTCATTTCTTTTTTTCATGTTCCCAGTTTGTTCTAGTAGTACTAACGAAAATTTAAGAGGGCGCAGGTCAGAACTTCTCTGAAGATAGGGGAGAACCGTCTGCCTCACTGATAAAATCTTGCCTCGATAATGAAGCCAAAAAAATAGGAGGTGGAATAATATCCTGGATAACCTGAATCTGAAGCGAACAGAAAAACTTCTGTCCATAAATAGGAAATTCATAAGTATTTTAGTAGGAGCCATCACAGGGCATTATTTGGTAGGCCGACCCGTCCCTAGACTGGGCGCACCTTCCAATGATTTCTGCGGAAGCTGTAGAGACGGGGAGGAGGAAGAAACGGCCACCCATCTTCTTTGTACCTGTCCTGCCCTTTCAATGCTAAGAAGGCAAACTCTAGTAGAATTTTTCTACGAAGGCCAAAGCGATCAAGCCAAGCTCAATATTCACAGAATAAAGAGCTTTGTCTGTGAGTTAAAATTGTTCTGCACAAAGTGTGGTATAGGAAAGGGTCTGCACCGTGCAGTTACTCATAGCTTCTTCCTTGGAACAAGAAAATTCATCATGCTAGGGTGCCGATGCCGATAATCCGGTACTTTACGTGATATCACAATATACATACACTCTAGTTTAAGTGTGTTCCTGCTTAGTGGGAGCAGGCACCTTAACTTACCTAACCTAACGAAAATTTGAAATATGGTATGCACAGCTTGACAGATTTCTTAACAGAACACTGCTATCACCTTGAGAAACCAAGCAAAGTTTTCCGTGAATTCTATCGACGTTACTTAGAGGATTAGGAGGCTATTGGGTACATGTGCGATTGCTTCGACTAAGGACAAAGTAGATACAGAATCCTAGAAAGGTACGAAATACCTTATTATCCCTACTGTCATACAATCAGAACCAGTTAAAAGCACAAGCGATTTTCCTTTAGGTGACAAAGTTAGGAGGCACCCATGTCTAAACTATTACTCTACTCCCCCACTTTTTCAATGTTTCAACCATTGTTTTTTTTTTTTTAATTATTACTTATCGAGTCTACCACCCTTCACTGACAATTGATAAATGGTAACACCATCCACACATACCACTCAAGTGAGAGAGCAAAACAATAGTATCTCTTTTACTCTTGCCAATTTCCCATCTGTTTATTGTTTACATTTTTTTTTTTGTATATCAAGTTTCTTGGGCGAAATATGAGAAAGCAAATTAACAATAATTACACGAAAGTAGATCCGAATTCACGTGACCCTGTGTATTTGTCAGATACAAGCCTGGGAAGCATACAATTACGTAAATATTTTCTTTATTAATCCACACTCGACACGAATAGGAGGTTTTCTTTCGTTTTACTAATTTATTTTTAAGTGGATCTAACTACATTCTTCCGAAATAATCTAATTAGATGAAAGAGACCATGCGACTATGCTAATTATTTTGTTTATAGCCTAGCCCCCGAGTAAGAATAAATAATAATAAAAAAAACTGCCTTTCCCTGGTCAAACAAACACTCACGCATTTCACTCAATATTGACGTTTGATAGAAACTAGTTTGAGAGTAGTTCTCTCACTCTCTCTTTGTGGGAAAGAATGGAACAGGTAGGTATTTATCTGAAACGTGTTGAGCTAGAGTCACTTTACAGTGTTGCCATATAATACGAATGACTTGTTCTAGTGTTCATAATTGAGGGCTCTGTGCCCAGTTAGTATTTTAAAAATTCCTTCAAGAAGTTTTAGGTCGTTAACCCGAATTTCTCACCTGTTGAAAGGGACCTGCTGTAATTGCACGTTAACATGCAATCGGCATTTTCTAGAAACAGGATAACAGGCAATTACAAGCTGACCTATTGAAGGTCTTACATATGTTTCTATGCGGGTTGAAAGGGAATCATTGGACTCTATGCTTGAGTGCAATGTCTGAAGTGATTTTAAGTTCAAAAGTAAAAGAAATCAATATCGATGCATGATGAGGGAATGGGTAAAAGGCAAACAAATTCTACAAACTCTTTTGAAAAGACAAACGCGTTAACAAGCAATCCTCACAATTGAAGTTTACTTTTGCTTTATTTTGACGTGAGAAAAATGAATTATTTTGATCATTGCTATCGTTGAATAGTTACAAAAAATATCAGTGCAAGTGCCTTTCTGTAAAAAATCATTATAATATGGAGGACCTTCAGTGAACTGGTCTTTTTTTCGCGGCACCACCTGTAAGATTATAATCTGTAATAAAAAAAAGCTTCTCAATCTGCCTTTCGGAGTTGGCAATAACACTGTAGGTCCCTTCCACTCGTGCAAATATAACACGCACAACAAAAATGGTCTTGGCTCTCTATGAGCTGTTGCGCCAAATATTTGTATTTTTAATGAACTGACAAAACTTGCGAGAAAAATGATTCCAACATAGACGGTTGCTCCTTTGGCAAGCGACAGAAAAAAAAGAAGATGAAGATTCTGGCATCTGTTAGCAAAAATTAAAAATGAAGTGTTTCTTTGACAATGACGAAGTGGGATCTCATAGATCAACGACTTGCTTCTCGCAATCATTTGTTTGTTATATCTTTCGCATGAATAGAAAGGAATCTGAACGGCGGATTAAGAAGCTACATATTTCATGACAGATTACACTCTCGGACCTGCTCTCAGATGCAACGAAAAGCTTAAGGCTGTTTTGCTGATTCGAACCTTTGACAGTTTGTTTAGTATACCCACGAGCTAACAACTGAGCCACAGCGACCATAGAACATAATAACTTCAGATTAAATCGGAGCGATTTCTTATCATCCCTTACAGTCAACTTTTAACTCCAGTGAGTTTAATGGAAGTTGAAGGATTATCTTTATATAAGGTTATGCCCGATGTTATCGCTGATTATCTTGAAATCTACTAATTTAAGATTCACAAAATGCCACGTCGAAGTAGCTGTCAGCGAAGACACAGGCAAACTACTTAAAGAGGGTGCATCGATGTCCCTCATGCGGCCTTATCTTTTCTGCGAAATCACAGGGTTTGAAGGGCTAAACTGTTGAATGTCGGAAGAATTTTATGAGTTATAAACGACAAGATCCATTTCTTTTTTGTCTATTCAAAACTCCTAAGGCCTGAAGTTCCTGTCCCCGTGATTTGATAATAAAGAAGCAGGCACTGGAAAGCTGTGCTTAGAAAGTGATGGAACAAAGGAAATCCCATCAAGAAACGCCCTACGTCCTCAAGCATGGAATATACTCACAAGTCAATAAATGTTCCCAATGTTAACACCATCAAATAAATAGATTTAGGCTTTAGAATGAAAAAAGCTGATATTGTTACGTCAGACTAGGTGTAAATTCACCATAACACTTAAGGAGCTGCATGAGGGGATTACCCGACGCAGAGATGGCGACATCGTCCGCGTACACAAACACGCCACACCCTACATCCTCTAGCTTCAGAAGTAGATCGTTAAGGACTGTATTTTACCAAAGAGGAGGAAGTACACCTTATTGGGGTGTACTTCGGTGTGGTTTTTTCCTGTCTGAGCTACTACCAACAGAAGCGTTGATAACTCTGCTTTAATAATATGATGCATTAAACTGCAGATTGATTCGCAAATGTTAAGGTTTTTCAGAGTGTTGATTACCGAAAGAGTTTCAATGTTATAGATACTCCTTCAGTATCAAGGAATCCAACTAAAGGTTGTACGATCGAGTGAAAGGCAGATTTGACATTTTGATAGGCGTGCTGTGATTCGAAAAGACATTGCAACAGTCCTTCTCTCCAAAATGTTTAATAGAAAGGAGGTTAAGTTTATCGGCGTGAATAGAGGGTGTGTGCTGCCTTACCTGCTTTGGGTATAAAAACTGCTTTCACCTTAGTCTAGGAACTGAGTGGTTTACCAAGAGCTGAACAACTCGCTGCGCCAGGGGCCGTTTTCTCATCTTTCCTACATCAAATTTAGGTCTTACCCGGCCGCTGGAAATGGACACCACCAAACATTTCCTATGTGTCTACCTAAATCTCTACATTGGTGTGTTCTAGGTCACAAAATATTTCCTTGGGAAATGGCCATAAAGGAAAATAAAATCGGTTACCGGCATGGTCACCATAGCTCAGTGGGTAGTGCGTTGGACTGCTTAGCAAGCTGACACAGTTTTGAATGTTTTTTGGTGGCACCATCTTTCGACAATCTTCCGAGGGTTTAATTTAACATGCAAAAGCTTTGACAATAAAACTGTAGGTCCTTCCCATTCGTGCGAAAAATATAACACGCATAACGTTAATGGTTGTCAGAAACAAGGCCTTGACTTTTTACGAACTGTCGCGCCGCGTAATTATTTTTCAAAACCGTTTAACGTCATACTCGCCATAAAATTCCAAGTTTCAGGAGAAAGTTGAACTAAAGTAAGGGTCATCAGACCACGGTTTAAAAACAGATGTATGTAGCTATCACTACTATAAAATGAATGAAACTGTTAAACTACAATAATGATTGTAAGGCTAAAGCCAAGCCTTTACAAAAGCTATTTCTATGAACTCAAGTCAAGCTGCGATCAAAGCTGTGCTAAAATCGAAAACAATAAAGAATTGTCACAAACCCTCAATCTGTTAGGTCACAGGACAATGAAAATGTTATCGAACTAGCAAAACTAGCATTTTGCGTACGACTTACATATATGGGGGTATGCTCAATAACTACTAAACAAACCGTTTCGCACATTTTCTCTTTCAAATTGCAAAACATTAAAATATCTCGCACCAAATTTCAATTTGCAATAAAATTCCACTAAACCAACATTCCAGAGCTTAAAACAAAGTCCGCACTTCAAGCGAATGTCGATAAAAGTACATCAACGCCTCTTCCAAACAAACCACCCCTCTGAGCCATTAACCACCCCAAAATTGCTCGCAAATAAACAGAATTTACTTTTAATTAATATTTTCGTTTTCAGTTTTGGGTCTATTAATAGTTTCGGGTCTTTCATTATGCAAATTCCTCGGCTACCGGCTCCACTGGTATTCTCACGTGGACTCTAATATTAGTTGTCAAGTTCAAATGCCAAATAAATATAAACAAATTACCGTCAAAACAACACGATCAAAGGATGACGCTGACGAGGCCCACGCCAAAAGATGTTTTAATGCAGTTTTGTAGATTTCGATGCCAAATAAATCTGCACAGCACTACAGTGGTTCATTAAATACTTATCGCAATTATAGGGAACTGTTTTCGGTTCATGAGTGATTTGATTTAAACATCTGGCAATAACAATAAAATTGTACAAGTACCTACTCGTGCTTTGTTTAAACAAAAAAAATAAATAAAATTCCAGAAGTTAACGGCGTAGTTTGGTCAAGCTGATAAGAAAGGAGTACCTACCAACTGCGGATATGTACGTACTTCGCAGACAGATTAAAATAGATTCCACTATTGGTTATATAATTTCCAATTTATTTGTTTATGCATGCGTAATGAATTTTTTAAGAAAGCAAACAGAAAAATTAAATTACTTTTCCCAAGAAATATTTTTTTTTTGCAATCTCAAACATTTTTGTATGAGTTAGTGCGACTGTTGACACAGGCCTCACTAAGCAACGCAACGACCTTGGATAATTATTCAATTGAAACAATAAAAATAAAAATTCTGCCATCAAAGCATTTATTATTGTTTGACGTGCTTACACTTTCGAAGAGTGTAACGACAGGAAAAGCAAGTTCATTGCACCTCAGGAACGACAAAATTATTTATTGACGTGTTAAAAGCAAGCAAACAAAAAGCGAAGTATGAAAAAACTTTGCTCTCTGCATTGACTCATAGATATTACTCAGAATATCTAGAGTTTTCCTACGTAGAAAATAAGGAATACTAGATTATTTAGGTGGCGCTACAGTTTGGGGTGAACCTGGACTTCAACCAACAAGCTTCTCCAGTTAGCCCGGTCCTCAGCTTAAAGCCTCCAGTTACGCACTCGAAGTTGGTTGAGGTCCCCTTCTCCTTATGCACGCCACCTTAGACGAGGCCTTGGGTGAATTCATAAACGTCATACTAACAAAGAACTGCGTTACCTGCGTTTAATAATGCAGTTTAACTGCAGAACTGCCGCCGCCCTCGTGTTCATAAACGTCAAAATATCATCGTTGTCGCGCAGATTAGATAGTGAAAAAAAAAATGGCTGCAGCGATGACGTTCAGTAAATGTGTTCAGAAACGCAATAATAAAGTTCTGCGATTGTACTTACAGGTAGGTAGAACAACTGACATATTTGAACTCACCCCTTCTTCTACAACGTTGTCCGTCCAGGTTGGATTCGAAGACTCTTCGAGCCGGAGCGTTAGTGTCCATTCGCTGTACATGTCCTAGTCATCTCTAACGACCAATGCGTAGTTTTTTGACTATTTGTCGTTGAACTTCCTCCTTCGGAGTCCGGATATCTTACGAAGAATTTTTCGCTCGAAGCGACCAAGGGTATCTTCATCCACCTTTGATAAAGTCCATGCTTCAGTGCCAAAGAGCAGGACTAGGATGATTAAGATCTTGTACAGAGTTTTCTTAGTTCTTCGAGAAAAGGCCTTACTACGCAATACTACCCTCTCAGCCCAAAGGAACAGCGATTAGTATGAGTTATTTTTCGTCATAGCAGAGTCAAGGTAGCAAGTCCCTTACTACTTCGAAGTTATAGCTGTCTATAAAGACGTTCAGTCCGATTCGTCGGTGTTGAGTGTCTCCTCTTGTTGACAGCAAGTACTTAGTTTTGCCCTCGTTGATCGCTAATCCCATTTTGGCCGCTTTTGTTTCAATACTCGTGAATGCACCGATGACAGCTCGCTGGTTTCTCCCGATTATATCAATAACGTCGGCGTCCGTGGGTAGTTGCACAGATTTTTGAAAGATTGTGCCGCTGGTATTGGTTTGAGCATTTCGCTCAATTAGTTGTAGTATGATGTTGAAAAAGTCGCATGACAGTATGTCAACTTTTTTGACATCAAAGGTCTCAGTGAGATCGTTACCGAACTTGATGAAGCAGCTAGTATTTTCCATCGTCATTCCGCACAAACAAACGAGTTTGGCAGAGATGTCAAAACTGGACATGGCTTTATATAACTCGCCCCTATAAATGCTGTCATAGGCGATTTTAAAATCGATAAATAGATGCTGTGTATCGATTTGGACTTCTTGGGATTTCTCCAGGATCTGCCGAAGTGTCAAAATCGATTGTGGCCTTCCTGGCCTAAAACCACACTGATAGAGTCCAATCAGATTGTTGAGGAGGGGTTTTAGACGTTTACACAGTACGGCAGAGAGGATCTTGTAGGCGATGTTCAGAAGACTGACGCTTCTATAATTGGCGCAGTTGAGAGGGTCTTATTTTTTGTGGATCGAGCAAACAATGCTGAGATTCCATTCATCAGGCATAAATTTCGTCTGACAAAATCTTAGAGATTAGTTGGTCTCTCCCTCCCTCTCTCTCTCTCTCACACTCTCCCTCTCTCTCTCACTCTCCCTCTCTCTCTCTCTCTCTCTACCTCTCTACTAAGTCATCTCCGCTCTGTTTTAAATAGCTCAGCTGGTAAACCGTTCGATCTATCAGCCTTGTTGGATTTCAGTTTGGATAATGCTATCCGCACTTCGCTTTGGTCAGGTGAACGGGAGTTTTAGTTATCATCGTCTAAAGTGGATAGTTCGTTCTGCCTGGCGGCAGATTATCCCTAACCTTGTGAATAGATCTATACAATGGCAGAAGCAACTTGTGCATTCTTGGAGCTAGATCAGTGAGACACTTCCAAAATCAGATCATGACTTTGAAGAAAAGTGGTGGGCATAACCATGGATGCGGATTTGTTATTAAGGGCAGACATAGGCTTTTGGGCTCATGCTCTATAGAGGAGATTCGTCTTTTTTTTTTTTTTTTCCTTAAGAAGAGGCGGAGAATGCACGGCCAGGAGGTCGTTACAATCTTACTGACCAAGTTTGCATTAATTCAGGGGGAGTCTTCCTTATACCCAATGGGATTCGGTTCTGATTATTTTTCCGTTCGTTATGAAGGTCTTTCGTCTTTTTTTTTTTTTTTTTGCAGCACTGACATCATAAGGAGTCTATTTGGTCCCATCTGTCATTACTCGAGATCATTACTCCCATATTTTCTGGAGTGATGTTACCTATCGCTAGATCCAATCTACCAGCAAGCCGAGCTCTCTCCTTTCCCCATCTAATAGAGGTACAGTGTGCTATTATTGAAGCTTTTACGGCAAATGAAGAACAAACCAATGAGGAAAAGACAATGTATGTGCTGTCAACCCATCCATCGAACCACATACATACATACCTTATTTGGCCACATGGTCTCCAATTGGCCAATGTCCCGTTGTTGGGCGGATTCAGTTTAGGAGATCTTCTGTTCGCAGTTGGTTAGGTAAGGTTGGTCTTCTGCAGAAAGAGGGATTGGATTTGTCCTTTAACCGCTCCTAGCGGGATGTGGACCTTTGCCGTGAGCGAGCTGTGTAGAGATGAGCCCTACCTGGTCACTTCATCTAAACGCTGTTTTTCTCTTTATGTCACTATACTCTGGAACACAGAGTCCAATAGCTTTGATAGCGGCTTGACAATCTATGAGGATAGCAATGTTTTGTTGGTGCATTGTGTCGAGTCCGAGTTGCGTGCAAGCTTCTCAAATTGCCAGTAGCTCCGCCTAGAAGACGCTGACAGAACCCGGCAAGCGATATGAACCTGATATTTTCAGTGATTCCGAGTAGACACCGGCCTCCACACCATAGTTCATCTTTGATCCATCGGTGTGGATGAGCGTGTCGAAATCTATCACTACTTCGTCTTTCTTCCACTGAGCTTTGGTGGGGAATCCTACGTGGAAGTTTTTCTTGATGTTTAGTTTGGGTATGATGTAGTCAGTTGAAAACGTGACCACGCCGTTTGGTAACGAGTCAAGGATATTGCTGTGACTATACTGGCTGTTCTTTGGATCCTTTTTAGTTTCATGAGGATGTATCCTTTGCTTAACGCGAGCTACTATACTAGTGACCCGTAGGTGAGAATTGGTCGCACTACGGCTGTGTACATCCACAAAGTCTTCACTTCTTTCCTAAGGTATTGCTGCAGGCATCGAAGGAAACACATGTATTCCTTACTCTGTGTTCGATGTTTTGTTTCCAGTTAATTTTGAGTGAAGCATGATATTCAGATACCTAGCGCCGGAGGATAGTGTGTACTGGATGCAGCGTGCCCGAAATCCTGAATGATAGAAGGTGGCATTAATTCAGGCTCTAACCCTCCAAAGGTTGCTGGTAATATAAGTAATTTAGTAATCACTTGGTTTATCCCATCCAATCTAGGCTTATTTTCTACAAGCTGATTGGCAAGCTACCATACACAAGAAATAAGCCACAGAAAACCATGTTTGAAATTATAGGAGCCGAACACAATTAGGTACATTTGATAGAACAACTAAGACCGGCATTACCACATTTATCTTCATAAGTGTAACGATGTTTTCCAAGCAACCCAGTAAAAACCAAAACTCATTCATGTCTTCAACCAATTGCTAACGAAATTCTATTTCAGGAACCTCCAAGCGTTTAGTGGACATAATTACAAGAATATCCAAATCATTTGAAGAGTTAATCTCATTTGCTATCAAATGAAATCGTGATATGAAAAGGATTCAGCGGAATCGCAGACCTTTTTGTGATGACAGAAGTTCTCCTTTCTGAATTTTGTTGGGGTAACAAGTAAAGCGACTTAAATCTAATTATAGAACGAAATTAATTCGTCTTTAAAATGGAGATGCCTTAAATAGCTCACTTTACATTTGAATGAATGAATTTTTTTTTTTTCAAAGTCAGGAGACAGGGATCCCCTAGTCTAATTGGAATACAGAATAAATTAAACAAACAAAGTTAGTGATGTTTGTATTTAATTTGCTGGATTTTAATAGAAATGGATTGTTGAAGATTGTTGTGAAGACTTTCAACAATCAACAATCGTTCAACTTACAGTTCTCATAAATCAATTTAATAGAAGTAACCTTGAACTAAAAATGAACATCAACGTAGGTACGTTGCATGTATCTGTACAAAAAATATCGCATAAATCGAAGAGAAATCCTTGAATGACCCTTAAAGTCTGGACAAAGAGAAATATATACAACCATTAGCAAAGAAAATGTCATTAAAAAAATTTACTGCATTCATAGTTCCAAAGTGGCAAATACACAGCAAACTGTCTTCAATAACTTATAGTTAAAGTGTATCCATCCGCCGTCGTCGCTTTGAATGTAAAGAAATTTATCGCACAAAACTGGTTGGCATCCACACTTGACCAAAATTGCTGAGGGGTTAGGACTATAATTTGCACGTTTGTTCGGAATTATAGAACACAGGGTAACATACATTCATTCACATCAGCCACCCTCCTAAATTGAATTGAGAAAAGTGAGATACAGTAGCTGCATCCGGGATTAAATTAATCTAATTCAAGTCAAATCGACTTGATGTCTTTCGTTTGGAAAATTTTTTCCTATAGATTGCGTTGCATAACTTCGAACTATTTGTATCTTTTGATTTAGAAACCTGACAGTTATGTAATTTGCACACGAATATGCAAAATGAGTGCAAATTACAATTTGCTAATGAATAGATTAACTGGTGTGTGGAAAATATTTACAAACGATTTAACATATCGGAAATTCAATACACGGAAGAGGTATCTAATTAGAAAACAAAAAGTGGAAAAAACACATTTAATGTGTGTGTGGGGGTTTGTGTGGTCTTGTGGCTCTTGATCTCTGATTTCAAATGTAATTAACAACAAATTGGTTAGAAGTTTTAGTGCTAATTGGCTGTTGGATGGGGGAATATAGAGCTTAAGTGTGTTATTTTTCTTACATCGTTAGGAAGTTGAACTTTATAACTTTGATTTTCGATACCCTTCTGAAAAAAGTACATATGTGGGTGGCAGTATCCAGGAGTAAGAACAGAAACCTCACATTGGTAGTCCTCAGTGCAAGCAAAACCTTCAGAGATTACTTTATGCGCAACCTTTCTCAAGTTTAAATTTATGTGGAACTGTATAAACATCTAGTGCAGCTAAAACCACTGGCTTAGCTCTTAAGTTGCAAACTTCTTTCAGTATAGTATGCCTAAAACATTTCTGTTGCCGAACTGATTGACAGCTATAAGTGTGGTAAATCGACAATCAATCAAATTGGAATTTTCCACCAAGTCCTGAAGAAGATACAAGAATATAGAATGACTTACATAGGTGGCAAAGCACAACATTACTGGACAGAAACGGACAAGCTAAAGCTTTTATACCAACCTCTTCTCAAAAAAGAACGAAACAACTTCTTCAACTAACAAGAAGTCAGGTTCGAATCGTCACAGTCTTTCTAACCGGACACTGCCGGGTTAAAAAACATCTCATCACTATGGGAATAGCACAAGATAACACGTGTAGGATGTACAACGAGGGCGAAGAATTAGCAGAACACATACAATGTCACTGTGACTGCCTTATAAGAACACATCATCGTTTTCTGGGTGGCGGAAGATATAACCACCGGCTCACCCAAAGACATCGCCGGTTTCATCGCGCAGTCCGGCATCATGGAGGAGCTCTAAAGAAGATTATATCACAATAAGCCCACTTGCGGCCGCAGCGATTAGGCACTAAGGACCACCTCAATTTCTAGTCCAATCTTATCTAATCTAAGTAGCGCTACAGTTTCGGGTGAACCTGGGACTCAACCAACAAGCCTATACAGTTTACTCGGTCCTGCGCTAACCGCAACCTTTTTTTTTTCTTTCTGTCAGGCTATTGGAACACCATACTGGAGCACTCAGACACAGAAACAGGTACAAACCTTTTACTTTGTTTTCTCCCTCCTTCTAAGAAAGTCAAGTAGGAGCTTCAATGATAAGGAGCTTAGGATTCCAGCACTAACACATCAACCCCAAAAATCTGCCACCTGATACGAACAAAGCAGGACAATCACATAGTTAGTTTTCCGTAGTGTCGTCGCCTCTCCACACGTGTCACAGATAGTGGTGTCCAACATATTGAGATGGTTGGCAAAGCTGAATTGTCCTTCAATAACGCTAATAAGTTGTCTGCAGTTTTTTCTGCTAAGAGACAGCAAGAATGCCGCGGACTTCTTACAGACGACACGGTTAGGATCTGTTTAGTCCGTCTGCATGCTGAAGAGTCATGCCACCTACAGTTGTGTTTGCCAGAAACCCAACCATAGATAGAAACCCTAACCGAAGATACGGACAAACCTAACGTGGGTTCAGGGCCGGAGAAGTTCTCATCTGAACTTTGCCTGGCCAGCTCTTCTGAGAATTCATTTCCGGTAATCCCGCTGTGTCCAGAGACCAAGACAAGTCTAGCAAATTCAGTCTTATAACCGAATTCAAACTACCCCTGCATTCTCGAACTTCGAAGATTCCCTGGGCGGGACCGTCGCGTTGGCGTCCTCAAACGACCAATGCGCAGTTTTTGGCCCAAGTCGATGTCGTACAACTTGTATAGTTCGTTGTTGAGTTGCCTCCCTCAAAAGCCCATCAACGCAAACGGGACCGAATATCTTACGAAGAATTTTTCGCTCGAAACAAGAGAGGGGATCTTCATTCACCTTTAGGTATCATGTATACAAGATGAAAATTGCAAATTGCTACTTAAAAGAAACACGGTCGACATCGCTAATTACAGGTGGACAGAAGGTAACACTTGTCTTATCGCCAAGCAGATTTGGTCAAAACTGGATCACAAACGCTCTCAATGTCTCATCAGACAGGAAAAACTGCTTATAAGTACTACAGTAGGTGTCATAACGGGACACTGCGCCATCGGTTAAAACGCCATTAGGAGGAACAGGAGACAATTCTCCACCTTCTTTGTACATGTCCGGGCCTCTCAGCTCGTAGAATAGCATACTTTGGAGCCAACTTCTTTCACAACCTTAACGAAATGGCTGGCATTGAGCTAGGCAGCCTCCAGCGCTTCATAGCAGGCTCCGGCTGATTTTGCGGATAGTATTTCTGATTCTGGTAACACAAAGGACCTCATCTGGTCTAAGTGAGGTTACAACTTGCAGCCTGCCACTCAAACCTAACCTAATCTAAGGTGAAACTTATTCAAGAAATAGTGCCGACTCTGACCAGAGAAAGACAGGGCTGTGGAACGCCTGTACAAGTCCGTTTGTGGCTCTGCGTAGAATATGATTGCAAGTCTTTGCGATGACGTTATTGCCTTCTAAAGGAACATAGAGACTTTCCTGGAATAACTAAGGGTACAACAGACCCGAGTAGGTCGCAGTACCTAATCACTATTGGGTTTTATTAACCAGCTCAGTTCGATTGGAGGGTTGGCAAGAACCTAGCCTGTCATTGCTTGTCTTTATAGCTCGTCAGCTGCACATGTCGTTGTTACCAATGGAGAAATCCGTGACAGTCTTTAACTATCGTTACAATAAGATCCACGCCACATAGTGTCTACATTAGCTTCCAAATGCCTTATCATCTAATTACAGCCGTAATCGCCTTATTATTTTACTAACGACTCGGTATTCAAGTTTGAAAGGACTTCTCTATTACATCTAAGCTGTTATTACTTATTCAAACGTGGAAATAATCACCTGTCTTCTAATGAAGGACGCCCCAAAATATTTATCTATTAGACTTTCAATGTCACATACGTTCGTCCACCTTTCCAAGTCGTAGAAGCACATCCGACGACGAATATGTATATTCAATTAAAGAGAAAGCTGACATATGTGTAGTGTAACCCTGACCCCTGTCAATGGAACATCACCCGAGTTAGTCGTTAAGCGACATAGAACATTACTCTATCTCCGCTTATTTATTAAGTAAGTATGAAGTACTATCACGTCACTAATAGCAGAGAGCAATGTGAAAGCCCACCTGTAACTTCCACCAACCTATGGGAACATCTGCAATCGGTTCCAAACTTACTACGATTTAATTAAGTGCTGGCTGGCAATAGCCGCGCAATTAGAAGTCAAAAGTCAATGGGGATGGGAAGCAAAAGGCAAAGTTTTTCGATAGGAAATTAACCCCTACAATTGGGGTTTAGTTCCCACAGGCAAATACACATATGATTGACCTAGAGAAATTGTATTCAATGAAATATTCAGGCGGCCCTGATGTACAATATCTTTAAAGTTTTAGTTCGTATATCACGGTTACGGTAAGACAGAGAAATCGATGAAGCGTGTGAATAATGAACGCAGGAGACATTTGACTTTGAGGTCTAAGGACAATTCTGACTTGTGGCGGGTTGGAACAGTTGGTTGGAAAACGAACAGTTAATGGTGGTAATTATATGTATAGCCGCCGCGGATGTATTTAACGAGCCAAACACGCGGAACATTATGTTTTATATTCCATTTTTCTTTAGTTGTAAGGAGACAGGTCAATTATTTGTACCGGAGACACAGACTGACAAGTGGCACTGAAAAGGTTTGATGAATGAAGAAATAAAGAAACATGTTCACAAACAATAACTAATTTCGAAATACCTATAAGGGGAGTAGGGCTATTTTTATACTACGACTTTATATTTTGTTACATTTAAGACAGACCAATTGAGTAAGGATAAACTAAGGCTTTCAAATTGATGCTTTGTTGTGCGGTGAGACATGAAATTTGGGCACCACTGCAAAAGAAAAACAGCAAATAAGGAATATCATCAGCAAAATTAAAAAGAAGGTCTTCATACAAAAATGCAGCAAAAGTTATACGTATTCAGAGCAAACTTCCATGCTTTAAAATTACACCTTGTTGCTGAGGGATATTAGTCCACTGTCTAAATAAAAATAGCAAACGCGGTGAATTAAATCCCACGCAATGACTGAGATAAAAAGGCAGTGGTGCTATAACCTATAACACAAGAGCCATAATCTTTCTTACTTATGATGGCGCTACAGTCCAGGGTGAATCCGGGCCTCAACCAACAAATCGCGTGCGAAATTGGTCTAGGCCCCTTTCCATTTGTGCGGTCTACATCGTAACCTTCCTCTCCTGCTTCGTCTCTCCGAGGTAGATTCGAAGATTCTTAGGGCCGAACATCTTACTTATCTTTTGACTAGGTCAATATCGCTGTACATACAGTTATAAATTCCTCTATGCCCAGTTCGATCAGAGATTCATGAATAGGATTCAGTGTGTACATTTTAAAAGGCTCCCTCTATATGCTTAAAAGAAGGCTAGGGTATATTCTTTGTAGTGTATAGACTTTTCGATTGTTCACACTACCTGGCGGAGAGCCGTTTCCGTGGATCTTTCCTTAAGATAGGCGTGGGAACATACTTCAGTCACGCTTAGACGTCGACAACGCTTACACTTCATTTCCGCTTTATTCAAAACATTGCTTACTCCTCAACTATTCCGTGTCACGTCTTCTAAGGACAGGTTTGAACAGTGCAACTAAATACACTATATATGTACGTTGCACCTCAAAATCGGCTGCACCGTCGTCGGCCAAGCTTACTTTCAAAAGTGAACATAAACAAAATTTTATCAAAAGATTAACCAAAACTCGTGCACGTGAAAAGGTTTCTATATCACCTTCCTTCTCATTTCAACAACAGTTGACCACTACGTGAGGAACACTCCACAACATGGTTGCCTTAAATTTTTTAGGAATAGGATTTCATCTCTAACTGGTGACCTTTTTATAAAAGGATTTCTGTTTCTCGTGTTTTGTTGCAGAACGTCAAAAAGATTTAATTACAGACCCCGAGTTAAATTTAATTCCATGAGGGTATTGCACAGTGGTTCGGATTCAATTTGCTCATAACAAAGGCAACCTAAAGTAGAAATGCTAATTTTAGTTTTTCCTTAAATTAAAAGAAAATTTCCTTATCCATTTCAAAACTGATAGGACTTATATGTTCCATTGAGTGTTCTCGTTTTACTCCTTTATGTCCTTTTTTAAAATGTGTAATAAGACACATCATTTTGACATAAGCAACCAATAAACATCATAAAAGGTTTTGAAAGGGTTAAAAGGGTTTCTGTTTTTTTATCGGATTAGTCATTGATGAATGGCATAATTGATTTTTTGTTTAAAAGAATTTGAACGTCATACTTATATACAATCAAAGAAAGGTAACCAAGAGAGAGAGTCTTCCTCTAACCAATCCCTACCCTCCGTCTATGTTTGACAGCCTCCATTCAACCTTTTATCTTTTTCTCTCTCAACAGGCTTATGAAAAACGTTTTCCCACGTGTCCGCAAATGCCCATCGTGTTGGATTGTCAAATTGTTAAAGACGAGATTTTAGACAATGGCGCCAGACGCAATACCAGTCGCCGCTGTAAACTAGCCGTCGATGCACCATATATCTTCAAAAAGCTAATCGGTGTGGAAGTGGTTTTCTTTCTACAGCACAACTTCTTGGACATGGCAAATAGGACACTCAGCATTGAAGCAGTAAACGAAAGCTTCTCATCACGCATTGAAATATTCGAACGTTGTCGCTACTATTCACATCCAGATAACCCGGAATGGACTTGCTTTGATCAAACAGCAACACTGGACATAAAGAATTTTTTCGGATTTGAGAATTCCATGGAGAAAATGGGAATGAAGCAATACACACAGACGACGCTGAAGGGTAAGGAGATCATAGAGTATTTCATCGAGGAACTCAAATCAGAGGGAGTTGTGACCGTGGAACGTTGGCAACCACCATTGGATGCACCGGCATCACCGGTAGCCAAGGAGCCTTCTTCACCTATCAATCATGAGATAATGTTAGATGGGGATTTCATTGCGAAATATTTAGGACAACTATCACCGATGCAGGAGTCGAAGTTGCTTGAATTAAGAAAGCTAGTTGGCGGGATAGAAGGACTTGAGAAGATCCCAAGTTATCAGACACTACTACGGTTTCTTAGCGCGCGTGATTTCCATGTTGACAAGGCTTTCATTTCAATGAAGGATTCGCTAAAATGGCGTGCGGACAATAAAATTGATAACCTGTCGCATGAATATAAGGTTCCATCGGTGGTTGTAAATCATTTCCCTGGCGGATGGCATCATCGAGACAAAAGCGGACGACCGATTTATATTCTGCGACTGGGCCATATGGATGTGAAAGGTCTACTAAAGTCTATTGGAACTGAAGGCCTATTGAAGCTGGTAAGTGGAACGAATTTAAACTAAAACATCCGGTTTCAAATGATTTTCTCTTTCCAGTCGATTCACATCTGCGAGCAGGGTATCAAAAAGATTAATGAATCGGCTAAAAGGCTTGGAAAGCCTGTGCTAAGCTGGTGCCTTTTGGTCGATCTGGAGGGACTCTCAATGCGTCATCTTTGGCAACCTGGAGTGAAGGCACTTCTTAACATAATAGAGACTGTTGAACAGCATTATCCGGAGACTATGGGAAGGGTTTTGGTTGTGCGTGCACCACGTGTCTTCCCAATTGCTTGGACAATCGTTAGTGCTTTCATTGGTTAGTTTTAAAATGCCTTGGAATCCATCCAGAGATTGATGACTTTTTTTTTATTTTATTATTTTAGATGAAAACACACGTTCAAAATTCTTGTTCTACGGTGGTCCTGACTGTATTCACATGAAAGACGGGTTGGAACAATACATTGATTCAGACATCATTCCAGATTTCTTAGGTGGACCCTGCAAGGTGAGCATTAAGCTGTGATTTTTTATTTCGCAAAAAAAAAAGAGTACCCAATTGAATTGAAGATGATTTATCTGAATACTCCCTTAATAGCCAAACATAACGGCAAATTTGGATCAGGTCGAGCAGAAATATTTTACGCGGTGTTATCTAGCTGCTTGCGAATGTGTAAGAAAAGTGAATTCGAGTTACTTGTTTTTAGTTTTCTTTTCCAAGTGCTGTCATCCCAATTAGAATAGCAAATAAAATATTTTTTTTTTTAGTTTATTTCACACACCAATGAAATAGTCTTCGTGTAATTGTGTCACTACTTGGCAATAGAAGTCTCTTTGTTGGAGCACTTTATTTGTTGTTGTTCGTGATATCCATCACTCTTTTCAGCATTTTTGCTATACAATTTTTCATTGTAAAGGTACACCATGTCTATAATGAACGGATGTGGTATTGAGTAGACAGTCTCGAATTAATCAAAGTCTTAACCACTCTTAACCAAATCGCAGATAGAAAATACAGGGTGGTCCATTTAAACCTTCGGCATCTGGCAACCCTATAACATTGACATCTGTTTTCAAATTGGCTAATGACAGCCCGCGTTCAAAGTGTCAGTCCAAGCGAATTTGTGTCGTGAAACAGTACACGACACCACCACGCGCTGTTATCGTTCAGCTTTACTTTAAAAGCATGTTCTCAATTGTGAAAACGCAACGTATCGTGCGAAATATCGAGTAAAGGAAGTGCCTTCTGACCACACCATCGGTCGGTTCTACGACAATAAAAACCCTCAATTATCACGAAGAACCTCTCGACAACCAATGCGTGGCTGTTTGGGTTGAAATTTATGTTCAATCATTGGACCGTTCTTCTTCCAAGACAGTTCTGGAGCAGCCGTAACAGTTAATGCAGACGCGCCACAGCTAATACAGCGCGAGCCAAGATCGCTTTATTGCGGCCTTTGTTCCTCGAACGCCTTATTTCTTAACGCCGCCGTTCTGGCCGCCGTTTAGTCCTAAACACTTTGAAAAATGATGGGAAATGCCGAAAAACGAGCACATTACGCCCTTCACTCTGGCGGAAATCATTTACGCGATATTAAATTCAAAAAGCGATCAGAACAAATTTGCAAGGTTCAAAATAAATGAAAAATGACCACAGCAAATAATTTGTGTGTGTGTTTTTTTCAAATTATTATCAAAAAACATACCAGAAGTTTAAATGGCTCACCCTGTATGATTGGCTTTCACTCGACACTAAAAAGAAGGTTCCGAAAACAGTAGATTCATCGACAATTTGGAAAGTAACTACAAAAACTAGACTCAGTATAAGAATAACCAAGGTTGCTGCCAAAGTCAAAAGTGATTTCGCTGCATAGACCTAGGCACGGCTACGATCACGTGCCGCCACTCATAAACAACTGACTCAATTTCGATTTAAGTTTAACAGCTTTGGTGTAGTAAGTAAAAGACATCTGTTCCATCGAAATGCACATGTCAATGTGTGAACTACAACTGCTATCAAATTCATTTCCATTTTATTCGCCTTTTTTTTGTTTGATTTCTTCTTCCCCCGTTACTTGCTTTCATTCAGCTCGTTTATTGCCTGTTGCCTGGCTTCTGCTGTATACTCGTACGTAGGCAAAAAAAAAAGTTCCTTACAGTCATCTTTTAGAAAAAGAAATTCACTCTTCTTATCACATTTTACAAAACAAAAAAAAAGAAAACTTTTCTTCCATACACACGCCGCAATGCGCAAAAATTCGTTTGTCCTGTTTCCTGTTTTTGTTTTGTCAATTGGCCACCTGTTCGTCTAAATTTGCAAAAATCTATTTAAAAAATGTTTCAAGAATTTGTTCACATTCTTTCGCTCATTTTGCACACTCAATTAATTTCAATTTATTACAACTTTTCGTGTTTTAAAATTATAGACACTGATCCATGAAGGCGGTCTGATACCGAAAACCCTATACAAAATGAACAGTGAGGAGGAGGAAGCTCATGTGGATGGAACACTAGCTCATGAACATCAGAATCTCTATAAGACGGTCGAATTGAAGGCTGGATACATTCATGAAGTTGTAATTAGGAATGAGGACCCCAAAAGTGTTCTAACATGGGACTTTGATGTGATGCGTAGTGATTTGCATTTCACATTATATCGGGCAACAAAGGAACTACCAGCGAAAAATGGTAAAAAACTACTCTTCTAACCCAGACGTTATATGGATTAAATTATAAATTTTTATTTTCAGATTCATCGTCATCTTTCTTTGATCTTTCTGGTTTCGTTGAGGGTGAACATTATTTCCGAGACGAGCCGACTATCGTATGCAGGCACAAAGAAAGTGTTCAAGTAAGTTTTTCAATTACAAAAAAGAAAACATACTCTTATGTTATACCCCCTCAAGCATGTGAAAAACGTTTGTCTATCAGAGGATCAGAGCCCTGGCTTGAGTTTATGATTTTGCTTATTTTAAAAGCAATGTCCGAAAAGCCGATATTCAAATATGCCGCCGAACTCGAGCAAGCATTCCACTATCTGATACAATCGTAATAAAAGGCCATAAGATCTCAAAACTCAGTGCGCGACTACAGAACAAAGCTAACCACTTGGATCTTAGTAACGTCCCATAAAATAGCGAAATACAATTTTCAATTAAGGTCCCAAAAACCATTGGTTACAATTTTCTATTTTGGGCAGCATATCTTAATTTCATAAATAAACCATGTAAACTTCTTAACTAATGAATTTGTGCAACTATAGAAGGTGCTTTCCGCAATCTATAATGACATCATGAAGTTCGAAAGAAATACCGCGAATCATAAGCAATCGAAATAATAGCAATAATCCTCCAACCTAATTCTACCTGAGTTTGAAATTCACTACACCAACACTAGCACTGTGTGAATAGCATCATAAGGGTGTTCACAAACCCTTGAGCGCAAGTGAATTATAAAAATAAGATTCGATTAGATGCTTTGACTTGATGAATGATTATCGCTGATAAAAGTTTAAAGGAGTCAAACTGTGAAGAGAACTACAAACAAAACTAACGAGTTCCTAGTTGTAGCAACATTTAAAGCTGTGTTCTTAACCCTCTCATACCACATCCGAAACTTAAGATTCTGCACGAAATTAAACAAATGGGAAAGCTTTAGCTTAAAGATATCCTCACCAAACATTTGTATTTTAATCACTATTCTCCTTGTGGGGTTACACGAGTTACAATGCCAACAGAAAAATAAAAGAGGTCACATTAGCAATTCAAGAAACACTTTTTTCTTGAAAATCACTACACCAACACTGTGTGCTGTTTGAATAGCAGCATAACCCCTTTAACACTAGTGAATTATAAACAAAAAGCAAAACAAAAAATTAGAGGCTGCAAAAAAAAAGACAATTTATCAAAAGAGAATCGGAGACAAAACGAAGGACCAACCATTCGTATTGAGCGTGTTATATTTACCGCATAGATGGAAAGTACCTTCTGTTTTAATTGTCCAAACTGTGGAGGGGGATATTTGAAGAAGTCGCAATTCTTTGGATATATGTGAGGTACGACCTACGTACATGCCAATTTTCAAGTTTCTAACGGTACCGGAAGTCCGAAATCTTTTTCGCTCCACGACGTGCCTATTTCCATCTGAGGGACTTCTAGTGGACCTAGGAACTTTAAATTTGGTACATAGGTAGGCTTTGGAAAATAACCAAGGAAATAAAAATTTCCAAATATATAACTGTAAATTGATAAAATTCCCATTTGACCAGATTTAGGATGTCAGTTTTATCCCCTTTTGGGGGGGTCTGAGGGGGGTAAGACCTACCTGCACACCAAATTTTAAGTTTCTAGCTGTACTGGAAGTCTGAAACCTTTTGTGTGCCATAGAATGCCCCCAGTAAAACGTTTTCACGTTTAAAACATCACATTGACAAATCAAGACAAATCCAGAGCACCAGCCACTTAATCTAAAACGGTTACTTTTCCTTGATAAAAATTCATCCAAAAACAACTGATCTTTTTACAGCGTCATTAATCATATTTCCACTCTTTAAATTTGAACTGAAACGTTTACAACATATTTCATTACACTTCCTTTTTTTTATTTTTTATTTCCAGGGCTCGCATGTAATGAACCACACCGATACTTACATAATGCACTGGTTTAGCCCAACAACTGGCACCGAAGGTCCAGCACAACTCAACTTTTTCTATGAAATTCTAAGCTCTGTTAATTACAAAGGTTCCATGACGAGCCTACAATCAGGCTTTTCTTCATCTAGTGCGGCCAGCTCTTGTCAATCTCGATGATATGACGAGAATTGTCAACCTACGACACCAACAGCGCCGCATCCTAACAACTGCATTGGTTAAATTTATTTTAGAGTATTATTTATGTAAAACATTTATAATTATAATTTATTAAGAACACAAAATTTAATTTCTTGTCTCATCTTTTTTTCCTATATGATATGTTTTTCAAAAGCCAACAATGTATACTATGTTAAGTAAAAAATTAAATAAAAAACAAAGCAAATTATATATATTAAGTTTAAGCAAAGACAAATATTTATATAAAAATGTATTCAAAACAAAAAATACAATAACGAAAGAGTGTATTTACGAGATTAAAATTCAAGGATGCAGAAATTTCAAATTTTCAGAGCGAATATCTATTTATACTTATAAGAGGTTAATAACAATAATTTAATTTAACCGAATTCTGATGAAATATGTATTTAAATTCATAAATCTCATTTTAGGACGTAAGTAGAAAAATTGTTATTTAATTGAGAAGTAGAATGAAATTATATGCAAAAAAAAGAGAATAAAATACGAAATGTTTTTTCGTAGGAATAACGAAAAACAAAAGAACACACGCTAATGTTGCAAATTTTTTTTTTATTTTGTTTATTTTGTGACAGTACACCTTATCACATACACAAACCAGTCTAAAAAAAAGGGTTCAGTTTAGACTTGGGAGAGGAGGGTCAGAACACGAACCTCCTTCACAGAACACGAAAAATGGAACCTAAAGAATCAGCTAATCAGAATTATGAAGAAGTAAGGAAGAAATCCCTTTCATCAAATAAAATCTGCTGCCATAAAAATAATAAGACTGATTTCTTAGATGGCATCTTTTAGTTAAATGTTAGCATTTTGATCACCAATTCATATAATTTCCGTTAGTCCTTATTAAGACGCAGGCAAGCTAACTGTAGCGATTCAAAATACTTTCGAATGAAATTAAATAAAAAAACCTTACCAGAGGAAGGCTTTAAATTAGTCTCAGGCATTCGCTCAGCATTTATGTACTCAATACGAATGTTGACACTGAAATATTCAAATCTTATTCTTTACTTACGTTTCCTTAAATGGATTTTGTAAAGTTTAGAGAACCTAGTTAATAGTGCTGAAAGGTTGTTACTTTAGTTAACACTAATATAAACATTTAGCACGACAGCTCATAGAGTGCCAAGGCCTAGCATCTCGCAAACATTCATATTGTTCGTGTTACAGTTTTTATTGGAACACTAGATTGAGAAGTACTCTCTCCTCTTTCTCCTATATTCTTGTTTGTCATTGCATGCCGAGAGGTGTTGTCGCAAAAAAGTGGTTCTTTTTACTGTCTCTAACCTAAGTAGTCCAACGCACTAACCACGATGACCACTTAAAGAAAAATCAATGAAAATCATTGCCACATCGCTTTTTGAAGACAGATCTGGAGAATAAACAAATCATTATACAAGTACGCTAATAGTAAAGGAAGAAAGTAATGGGTACTTACATAACTCGAATGAGTTGTATAAATTCATAAGTTAAGGTGCTCTTTCCAAAAGAGAAGTGAGCGTGCTAAACTTTTGGGAGAGTTCTCAACCGACCATTGCTCAAACATTTTAGGCCAAGAAACTTCAGAGCCCAGCAGACTCAACTAGTTTGGTTTGCATCACAGTCAAACATGCACCTGCAACAAGGATTCTTAGATTTCTTCACCATAATCGAACGCAGTGAAAGGTGTTTTAAGGTCGAAGTACGTTTATTTCTTGATAGCTTAGGTAGGAGACATATAATACAGAAGAAGTAGCAAGTACTTCCTGGTTGCCACCAGAATGTCAAACACGGTATATGAAGATAATTCTGAGTCTCTTGAATTGCTATACACAAAAACTGCTTTCTCTCTCTTCCACATTATGGCATTAACCGACATTCATTAAGCCGTTGTCCGACTATCGGTAAATATGCACGTTATGACAAACAATGTGATGTTTACATTGACAACAAAATCTAGAGCACTGACACTGACTTAACAAGATTTTTGAACATTAAAATATACCCTCTGTTACAGCTTATGTGCTGATTAGATTAGGTTCCTCCACTATCCACCCAAAACAAGTGCCTTACAAGAACGCACTACAACAGGTAAAACACAAATGGATACAACTGCGGTATTGCAGCACTGCTATGCTTATTTGGTCAGTCCTGGATCTGAAAAGATCAAAAGGATTCCTAAAACTAATCACCAGGCATGTTGCATGTTCATTAGCTGAGAATCTTTTTAGCCATTCAACTGAAGTGGAACTAAAATTAATTGTTTCAACGAATTTGCATGGGTGGAAAATAAACGCCTATAAATTTTTAAAAATTTTAAACTTTGTTTGCTCACTCCTATGTACATACAAATTCTTTTAGCCTATCGCTTGGTTTCAAAAAGTCTAAAAACATTTAGAAAAATATTATACTTGTCTTAAGGATTTTAATATTTCTTTGTGAATACTTTAAGAATGGGTAATTTTAAAATCGCATTGTTGTAACCATTTTTTGAATAACTTTTTCTATCTCCACTTTAACCTCTCCATGGTGTTTCATTTTTTGGCTAGGTATACTATTGTATTAACTTATACTGAGTAGTGTATATTAGAATTTGTTGCTTTTTAAAAATAATGCTTTATTAGGTGTTTTAAAAAAAATTCAAAAAATAATAAAAGGTTGTTAAAAAAAAAACAATAGAAACAATAATAATAATGAGCTAAGCATTTTGCGAAATGTCTTGCATGCATTTTTGCAAAAGTCAATTAATATAATGCAAAGCAAATATTTATGATAAACCTATCTATGATTAGAGTATAACAAAACCCTAAATACTGAAATAGTAAATAATAATTGAGTTCGTGAGAATGAAACTTGTTTAAGCTCGGGCAAGCAGCAGTCTTTCAAATGTTAGAACGTAACATTAATTCACAGACCTGCTGCCTGATTAAACAAGGAAGCTCTGAGAAGCTGCACCAAAATGTACTTACGCCCGAACTAAAACCACATTTTTCTTGAACAATTTGAGAATTGGTAACAACTCCTTTACAAGGCAAGAATAGGCTCCGGTTGTTATTATTAATCATTCGGCTCAACTAGAGCCATGGTATTCGACGTGAGTATTCTAAGTATTTATCGGTTTTCGAATTCAAGGATTTACCCACTAAAATTATCACTGAAGTCGTCAAAAGTCGGGCTTAAATCACGATAATACGATCTTCGAACTCTGTACACAACGACTAGGTCACACCAGTCATCCTTAAGCTAAATAAAATGTTGAATACAAGTTGGCACTTTATTAGAATTCTTGTAAAACATAACAATTCTCATGTATTTCTTATTGAATACATCGATATGATTGCCTTGTAAGGGGTTTTAAATAATACACAATGCTTATTCGTATAAGAAAACACACCATTGCATCGAATAAGTTATGAAAAAAATAAGAATAAAAATAATAATAAAAGTATTGTCTACCTGTTACCTAAACTATAAATTATTTGTATAAAATTATTGTAATATTCCATCTGAATTGTTATTTATGTGCATAAGAAAATAAAGTGTTAAATTAAGTTGTAAAAAAATAAAGAAATTGAATTGGCATCTTTATGTGACGAATTGGAACTTAAAAATCGATGGCTTTATCTGAAAACTATTTAACTTCAGATCCTTAATGATTTTGCAATAAGAAAATCCTACAAATTGTAAGCCTAGGTAGGTTGGTTGAGGAGGTGGCTTCACTCATATCTCTACGGATCCACAGTGTTCCTCTAACGTGGAATGTCCCTAAAAAGACAAAAAGAAAAAAAAGATCTAGATGAGTGTAATTACGATCGTTCGACCTCCCTGAACCATCCTGAATTCGTATAGTGAATTTTAGAATGGCTTTTGCTGGCTTCTTAAACAGGTCGCCCAGGTCGTTGAAATAGTATTCACCGAAGGCCGTCTTTCTTGATCTGTGTAGGCTGGGGTATTCGCATAAGTGAGTTGTGTTCTCTTCCACTTCTGTATTTCCACAGCCTCTGCATAGGTCGTCTATACTCAAACGCATTCTTCAAAGTTGGGCCGCCAGTAGATTGTGGCATGTGAAAATCCCTATGAAGAGTGTTAAGTTTGATCTGTTAATGCTTTTTCAGAGTCTTTGGAAGTCAAGTACAATTCTAGACTGGACGAATGCTAGGGGGGGCAGTAGTGAGTAGTCGACTAGTGATAGGTCCTGTTCTGAGCCCTTTCTGGCTAACTCATCCGTCTTTTCATCCCCGTGGAAACCTTTGTGGCCCGGGATCCATCAGAGTGTTACGTTATGGTTCGCGGTGAGGGTTTTAAGCTCGTCACGGCAACGTTTTTGGCTTTAATAACGGCTTGACTGTCCATGTTAATGTCAATGATTTTTTAGAGACTAGTTTCACTTGATAGTTCTCGGGCTGCCTCCTCGATGGCTAGGACCTTCCCTTGGAACATACTGCCGTGGTTCGGAAGTTCTATTGACCGCGTAATGTTGGGTTCTAGTGAGTAGATCCCAGAGCCCACTCCTTCTTCGGTTTTTAACCCGTTTGTAATCGGAATTTTCATCGGGTTGATAGCCTTTCCGCTTGCTAGAGACGTTCTTATGAAGATGGTGTGGGGTAGTCGGAGTCAGTTTCTAGTTTTGCTCAACTTGCTATCTTTCGATGACTTATATCGCCCGCTTTCCAGAGATTGGATTATTTTAAACGCAGGGCACTTTACGCGGCTATTTCCTTCAGTCAGCGGTGTCTATACATGCTAGTTGTTGTATTTTGGTAAGTGCCTTGATATTTGTTATTTTCTCTACTGTTTACCACCAGATTTAGCATCCGTAAGTCAAAATGTGCCTGATAATGGTTGTATACATCCAGTGGATGATCGAGGGCTTAAAAAACCCATTTTATACCGAACATTTTGCTGTACGCGTAAAAGTCGATTGACGCTTTCTTTATTCTTTTTAAGATGTTCTCTTTCCATATCATTTTACAATTAAGGATGCACCCCAGGTATCTTGCCCTTTCTGAGACTTGGAGGGGGGTTCCCTTGAGTTTTAGGGGCAAAATATCGGTATCGTTCTCGTGTTAATGAAGAGAACTATCTCTGTTTTTTGGGGGTTGACGTTCAGGCCACAATCTTTAGTCCAGTTGTTTAGGGTGCTCAAGGCCGACTGTAATAGTTAGGTGATGGTATTAAGGAATTTTTCAATTACCAGGATGACAACATTGTCGGCGTAGGCGATAACTTGGACCTAGCTGTGCCCTAGTTTCATTAAAATGTCATAAGCAACTTAAATCCATAATATTGTTGATAAGACCTCTCCTTGCGGGGTTCCCTTTTTGGGCCAAGGGGTATACATGGCATTCTCCCAGTTCTGAGCTTATGTGTCTCGTTTTGAGCAAGCACTCCACCCAGTCTGAAAGGGTAGGGTTAATTATAATTTGGCCTAGTGCTTGAAAACCTAACTTGTTTTCGAAAAGTTTTTACACCAGCAATAAAACATAATCCTGCATTTGTCTATCCAGCTGCTACCGAAAAAAAGGTATCGACCTGTCCCCATTGTGAGTGAACCTGTTCACCAACCTTCTCTTAGAAGAAAAAGATAATCCAAAGGTTTCTAGCGTCCGCGATCGCTCTATCTTTAAACTGGAAGTTTGGTCTTCCTTCTCTTTGTAAACCAGGTGGCTGGGATTCGAAAACCCTCTTAGCTGGATCATTTTCGCCAACTTGCTCGATGTGGCCAAGCCAGTCCAGTCAATTTCCAGACTACATCCACATCTATATACAGTTTGTAGAGTTCGCGGTTGTATCTTCTCCCCCATTCGCCCTCTTTGCAGATAGGATCAAATATTCGAGGTAGAATTTTTCTTTTGAAGGATTCCAAGATTTGTTTATCGTCCATCACTCAGCTCCGTAAAGCACGATTAGCAAAATCTGAGTTTATAGAGCATGATTTTCGACCTTCGAGCAAGGAGCTTGGATCTTGTCCCTTTGATAAGCAGGGACCTACTAAAAAATACATAGAAAAGCAAAGAGTTGTTTTGTTTCGGACTAGCTTCTCGCAAGCCTTAATGTTATGCATTATATGGACAAATGGAATGGATCTACAGTTCTTATTGCCGACTCCGATCAGCGGTTTGAGAAGTTTATGACTGGATATGCATTGATATACCGGTACTTTTACTTATTTACTTACGAACACAGTAAAGCAAACTTCTGCCCTCCTAATCAGGGCTAGTAAAGCGCACCAAAATACTTTAGTAGAAATCCTCACAGGATATTGTGCTTTCAGACTAGATATGTTACAAAACGACTTCCTTTGTAACAAAGCTGAAGAGGAAGTACAAAATCCGTATTTTTGTGCTCTTGCCCTGCTTAATCACAAAAAGACACACAGGAATCATTGCCTGCCTGCATTCTGGAGAGTAATTTTTTGTATGAGAGTTATGTTTGCTAGCAACTTAACCATCGATAGAAGCCCCAACCGAAAATACGGGCAAACTTAACGTGGGTTCAGGGCCGGAGAAGTTCGCCTTTGAACAAGTATTGCAAAAATTTCGGCTTGGAAAATAGATGCATAAATACCTAGGGGAAAGTGCAGTCTAACGTTGCCGCCTTCCACAAATAACCTTACCTAACTATTTGTTTGCGACGGTAGTCTACAAATACGCCCGGTCCGGCTTATTTATTGTCAACGGAAGATGCAAATTCACAGAGAACACATCTATTCTGAATGAGAATTACTCAGAGAGTTCAGTAAGCTATATAGGTATCATGAAAACAGATAGCCTAACCAGAAACAACAGACCTATCATGGGCCTAAGTGTGCTGGCTTAAGCTGGCAGCGACTTCAACCTGACCAGAAGTACTGGCCTCGCTTGTCTTTGTGTAGGTACATACATATTCGTTAACCTATTTAAAAACATTCATAAGCAAAGAGTAGTTGCTGATGAATGTTTTCTAACTTAAGTATTAAAACCTTAAACTGCCATATATGCACTTTGATAAACGAAAGATCAGAGGTACATCTGCATAAATTTCGATTTACAACACTACTTCTTTAAGTAAGCTACGGACCAAACCTTATATAACCTAAAATTGGTTAACATTACTCTTTGTAGACATTTTTCTTGTCCTTTATTCCCTTTAGAGATCTCATACGAGACTATAGGCACCAACATGATATGGAGTAAGCCGTTTCAACAGATTAAGCCATTGAAGCAATAATTTCAAACCAAAAACTTAGCTAATAAGTTTTGTATACCGCAATAATGTACACACATATGTATATAGAGGACGAAACTCTTGTTGTTTTTTTTATAAAGAAAAGTAAAATAAATAAAATGACAGGGTATAGAGAAGTTGTATCAAAAAATGTCAAAATGTGTATCTATCCGATCAAGTCTAGTTGTTATAACACACGGTAAAGTTGTAATGTAATGATAGGAACTATAAGAAAAAGATTTGTAAATTTAAAAAAGGAAAGTGGTGTGTCACTATTTAACCAATAAAATATATATTGTGTAAAATTTTATACATCAATTAAGTGAATAATTTCAGCTATCATGTCGTGATGGTTCACAGAAGCAAGGTCTTTACAAATGGACACGTCAAAGATACAGAGTTGGAACTCGAACAAAAGAAAATTCCTCGTGCCCATCTCATTGTAAAATTAACCTTTTAAGTAACGAAGATCAACTTAACCCTCGGACCAAACGGTTGTTTAAGAAAGTAAGCATTTCCCCCAGGGCATTCGACCACGTACTATAGTCAGCGCAATTACAATTATTGCTCGTGTAAAAACATTTTACAGTTATGCCCCTAAAATACAAATACAACTGGTGTTTTTTTTATATTTATTTAGCGAAAGGGTTTACATATTACAATACTTGCATAATATGGTGGGTAGTCTCTCGATGGGCTCCGCAATCGCAAGCGGGAAAGTCAACACTTCCCCAGTGGAACAGTGAGTCTGCGCATCTTCTGTAATTAGTTTGGATTCTGTTGAGCGTCGTCCAGAGGTTGCACGGTAGGTCAAACCTAAAGAGTCGGTATGATGGGTTCGGGATAGTTTTTTTTTTTTTGAGTTTCTCCATCTCAGCACGGGTCCGCACGTACCAGAGATAACACATCCCAGGTGACGATATCTAGTGAGCTCGGCTGGTGCGTAGGCCAAGTTCTACGCCTGTAGACGAAGATCCTACCATACTACTGCGATCTAGTCTCTGGGACTAATGAGCAATTTTTCTTTCACTTTTGTTTTAATGTTAATGTGTATAAAATGAGAGTTCCACCCACTGGCGTCTCTCATGAGCTCACTAGAAAGAAGATATGTGCATTTTCTAATTTCTACGTTTTCAGTGCTGCTCTTATTCGAAGGGTTTTCGTCTTCGTAATCTCCTAACTAGGTTTGATTGGTCCAGAGCCTGGAGGGCCTCAGGATTCGTGTGAAGTAGGAGCCGCTCTCCATGTTTCTTAGCATGTCTTTTGACTTCGTGTTTTACTAGTTCTATACCCAAGTCTCTGTGGAGGTCTTCATTCTGCACGTACCAAGGTGCATTGACGATGTTTCTCACTACTTTGTTTTGGAATCTTTGGATGATGTCCATGTTGGTCTGTTTAGTATAACCCCAGAGTTGAATCCCATATGTCCATATGGGTTTAATTACTTGTCTATTAAGTAGGAGTTTGTTTGAAATTGATAGGCAGGAATGTCTTCCTATTAGCCAGTAGATTCTTTTACATCTGATATCGAGCTCCTCTCGTTTTTTCTTGACATGAGCCTTCCAACGAAGTTTTGCGTCCAGGGTCATACCAAGATATTTAGCTGTATTCGCGTATGGAATTTCTTGGTTATTCATGTACAGTGCGCCCCGGATAGCTGCCTTGAGTGCTTTTCTGATTTATTTGGGCACTTAATAGGGGAAGTTACCTATCCGTACCCGTTTACGTGCCTTTTTAAGGTTACTAATCGAACCCGGTTATGAGCCTAATTGAGGCAGCTAAATGAATTCAAACTCAACTTTTTCAAACATCTAACGCATGTATTTTATTCCATTAAAAATAAAAATTGAAAATTAGGGAGAAGAAAATAACACAAAAGTAAATGAAATGAGCCGTACAGCTTAAAACAAATTCATATGAGTCATAAATGCAAATCTTTAACTATGATTAAATAAATATTACATATTAGACATTGCACCTTCATAAAATATTTGCGAAGGAATTCGCTAGCACAAAAATAAATCAGTTATTTTTGTTTGGCAAATGTTGTTTGCTTCGATTTTAAATATTTTTTCCTCGAAGAGTTCAAGCTCTTCTCGACCAACATCTTTCCATTTTGTTCAAGGCAGCTATCCGAGGCAAATAGTTTGAGATTTAGACTTTCATGCTCGCTAATAGAGGGCACTTGAGCGGGTTGGGTAGATAAGCGTTAGGTACCTAAACGGGTGGATTTGTTGGCAATTTGAATGAAAATGTTTGAAGCCTGAAATTTTGGTTAGCAATGGGAGTTACGCAGCTAAGCGAGGGAGTACGTATCCGGGGATTACTGTATATTGGTATATGCTCAATTTTTTTGTTCGTAAAATCTACATTGACCGATTTGGACTCGTTTAATTTTATGCGCCATTTCCTTGTCCAATTTTGGATTTCCTGGATCGCATGTTGCAGTTTCTCTGTAGAATCAATATTGCTTTCTGCAACTGACATTATGGCTGTGTCGTCCGCGAATGTAGCAATTGTGTTATTTTCCAAAGATGGGATGTTCGGGATAGTGATATTATTAGCTTGCATTGATGCTGCCCATTGTGCTGACCAAGTAGAGCGCAGATTGAAAGCATCATTAGCAAGCTCTTCGGCGAGCTTTACAGTTGGATGCCGCGACTTTAATCTCTGCTGACATGACAGGAGCCTAGCAGTGTTGTCATGGATGAGCAATTCAACGTTTGCCAGCCCTTTAGTGCATTTCCTCGATAGTGTACTTAATCGTAGAAAAGGTCGGGCGAGGTTGCTCGGTACAGGAAGCCATCATATTGGTGTTGATCTTATGGTGCCCGATATGTGTCTTATGACGTTGTTCAGTTGAGTGTCCACCTTGCGCATATGGGTACTGTTCAGCCACACTGGAGCGCAGTATTCCGCATCCGCTGTGGCGTCCACAAGTGCAAGAGCCGTGGTGCAATGCGTTAATCCACTTGAGCCCGACGTTGATCCAGTGAGTTTTAGGATGATGTTGTTGCGAGTTTTGAGTTTTTCAGCAACATTTGTTAAGTGTTGTTTTTTATATGAGGGATCTATCGAAGGTTACGAATAGGTACTTTGGGTTTTGGCTGTGGTTAAGTGAGGTGCTATTAAATTGGCCTTTAAATTTGTAATTTGCCAATTGGTTGGTAAGGTGGAAGCAGCAGACCATCGTTTAAGACGTGCTTGGACGTAGTTTCCACTATCTAAAATGTATGTTGCTCGAGATCTAGGGATAGAGTTCTTTCTGTGTTCGCTATGTCCTTATCCTGACATAGGTGGTAAGAATCCGCTTGATATTATAGTTTTATACAGACCCGGCTCTCAGTTTCATAAAGACATCATTAAAGTATTTTAGTTAACAGCTCCCAAGTTAATAATTTGGTTTGACTTACTGCTGGTAATGAGCTCACAGTTAAATACGTGATCAGATCAGTCACGATCGTGATTTGAATTGAGACAATCTCACTGTCACACAGCGCAAGGTAGTAAAGTCGGCCTTTCGTTGACGTTGATACGAGAGCTATTTCATAGAACGATTTTGTTCTGCCGATATAACCATCGTGCCAATCTACAAGCCAGTATCACTCCAATTGTAAACCCATGCCCATCACATCGCTGTCGATTGAAGCTTGTGTCCTTAGTTTACCGTCTTAACACGTACTTTAGACTGTATACCAAGTAATCAAATAGTCTAATAGCATATCTCATATGACCACGTATCTAATCTAATATTTGTTTTACTAGTAAACTCGAACCTTCGCTAAAAACTATGTACGGTCCAGTCTTACAATACAAATGTCGAATGATCTACCTAGCTCTGTTTCCCCGTCACTACGACCAGCAAACATTTAAAACCAACGTGCATTGGTATCTCCTACGTCTCTTCTCTAATTTTCCTTATGCCCGTGCTTAGTAGTTGGGTAGTCATAAACATTTTTTTTCTCAATTTGCTGCTTGCAGCTAAAGTGACGCGTCCACATTATTCGTCAAGTACAATGTTTTCCGTAGTACACTGAGCAGAGTCCAGGCAATTGGATTATTATCCGCAAATTCCAGTGCATTTGAAAATTCCACTCCATTTAAAAAAAAATTTAATATTAAATACGCCCTTGTACACCGCTCTTCCTTCAAATTTGTTCGACCATCCGTGTCCCAATGGTGCAGTTACGTGGCAGTCCATATGCCCATGTGCCCTTCAGATAGACTGCGCAGAAAACCCTATCAAATTCAGCACGAATATCCGTGGTTGATTTCATAAGATATGCATAGAAATACTATGGACCGTTTAGAACCAAATTATGCTACTACGTTTGAATTGTTTTTGGTATACGATTTGTTTAATTCTAGAATCAGTTCCTTGTGATAAGTCCGCCATCGATCCTTACTTACTGCGTTCATTTTCTCAGCTCACCGGCAATAATTTATTAAAACAAAAGGTCGACCATATTTAATTTCACCAGAACTATACATCCTGCACTACACACATTTTCCTTTGTCAACTCCTGTAGGCGGTTTTAGGTAAAATGCAGTTGACAAACCTTTTTTTACAAACGCATTAAGGTGATACCAAGGAAGAGAACTGAAGCGTTGATCCTATGCTAAAACTACACTATGCTATGCTAAAATGCACTTTCTAAAAACGTTGCCAAAAAAAAAAACCTTGGTCATGAGAGATACAGTTCTGTCATGGATCTTCCCTACTATCGACGAGCTACTTACCATGGCATAGTACATAAAACAACTAGTCGCAGAGTGAGAAAGGTAGAAAAAAATAGACCTCAACAAGCGATAGTGGCAGGTTTATAGGTGCACAAACAAAACAGACAAGAGCAAGATGGGAAATGCACGTAGCTGTAGTCTGCGTGGGAATGTATTTTAGGTCGATTCATGCTGATTTTAACCAACTCTTCTTAACCAGTCTAAAGATAATTTCTGAAGATACTTACCTTTTGTTAGAGAAGAGTTGTGATTTAATAAATTTCTAATAAAAATGTGTTTGTTAGGTTGTGTGGCTGGCAAGAACGAAGGCCCATTGTGATACCACGTAGAGAAACCGGATAACCAGCATCAGAAACCTCACATGTGGAGTTTTTTTTTAGAGGAAAGAGGAATAAAAGCTCTGGGTAACCTCAACAGTGTAAACCCTATCCTGTGTCACCCTAAGTGCAGAACCAACAGACCCACATACAAAACTTTTAATTTTGAAGATCTCGAGCCTGGCTAGGTCGTTGAGGTCATCGAAGTACTCTCCTAGGATTTTTCTCCTCAGCCTTGATAGGGCAGGGCCCCTATTCTGTATTGCGATTCTAAAGTTGGGATCGTTCGAAAGTGGACATTTCGTACGGGCAATTTGAAACGCATTTCATAAAATTCATACAAAATTTCCGCTTTTAAGCGATCCGAACTTCAAGGCCCCGACTCTGCATTGCGATTCTTAAGTTCGGATCGTTCGAAAGCGGACATTTTGCATGAGCAATTTGAAACGCAATTCATAAAATCCATACAAAATGTCCGCTTTCGAACGATCCGAACTTCAGAATCGCATTACAGAGTAGGGACCCAGGGTGTGTAATCGTTTCTTCCTCCTCTTCGTCTCTCCAGCTTCTACAGAAATCGGTAAAAAGGACGGCTATTCTGATGACATGCTTGCCAATTAGACAATGCTCCGTGAGGGCACCTACTATATTTCTTATTTATGGACAGAAGTCCTTGTTCTCCTCAGATCCAGGTAAAGCGGTTCCTCGTTCCTCTTCATTTTCAATAAGGATCCGACCTGCTCCTTCTTTTGCTGGCTCGTCCGCCCTGCAGTTGCCCGGAACGTCCCTGTCATGGAACCTAGCACAGGGAAACGCTGCACCTGTCAGCGATCTCATTCAGAGACCTGCGGCATTGCTTTACCAACTTGGATCGTACTGTCAGTGATTACAAGGCTGACTGATTATCTATGTATAGTACAAAAGCGCTACCATCTACCGCGTTAATTGAAAGCCAAGCCGCAGCTTCTTGAACTGTTATAATTTCTGCCTAAAATACACTGCAGCGATTCGGCAGTCGTTTGTCAATATTAAAATCAAGTGGAGAAGACTCCTGCCCCCGTATCGCTGTTTAGATCCATCTGTATACGTATATCTCTATCGCAGATTCATTTAAGACCTCCCAAAGATTTCTAAGCACTTCTGATAGGAATTCGTCTTGTATTTCACATTGAAATCAATGTGAGGGACGATTGAGTCCATTTAATAATGATATTGCTATAAAGGATCCCTGAGTGGGCCGCATTAGCACTGACCAACTGAGAGGACTGCCTCAGCTTTAGAGCGCTTTGGCTGGCATGTGTTTCGTTTTTACTGCACTAAACTTAAGCGTGTAATTGGAGCGATCCCTTCCTATTGCTTGTTCCACCTAATGCCAGTGCCGTTTGATTCAAATTGCAGTTGGCGTACATTTACATATTAAATTTTGAACTATTATCACTTTCACTTTGGTCTTGTGTTACTTGGAACAACATAACTAGGGACACAAACTATGACCCTTTTGTTAAACCACAAACGAAAACATGTGTACATAAGTTTACCATTATTCCAATTGGTTGAAGGTGTCAACTGATTCTCCTAGACATGGATTGTTGACACTCCCTCACTGCCTGTCCATGGAGGTTTATATTTAAAAAGTTCTGGCGTGTGTATAAACGTTAATTTATTATGTTAAACCTAATTTCATTCATATATCCTACAAATCTGTCCTGCCGATCGTAATAAAAGCACACACATACGATTGTTAAATCCTCTTTTCCGAATTTGCTTTCTATCTTTTATTCTTTTAGTATTTTGCAATTAGAGTCAAGAATAAACTGTAGTGTTTAAATTTTAGAAAGAACGGCGACTCGGCGCGCTTATGCCTCAGTTTCTGATTGAAGCTTAGCAACGTAGGCTGCCTTGTGCTCAGCAATCTTGGCCTTGCGTTGCTCGTTGGTGAGTTTCTTGGCATTCCACCTCTTCTTAACGACGCCACTCTTCTGGGTCTTCTTGTGGGTGGGATCAGCTCGGATTGCAGAGTGGGCTTTCTTGTAGATTTCCTCAAGCTATAAAAGAAATGGAAAAAAACACGAGCATTAACCAAAGGTCATGATAAACAAAGAACGCGATTAATGGATGAAATAGGTGTATGACACAGAAAACAGGAAGTTTGATGGATTGAGACCGACAAACATCGAACATATTGGCCAAGTTGATGTGGTCCACTTGTGGCACAGCCAGTCTCTGGATCGAGAACCAAGCGGTAATTTTAAAATGGACGTCTCACTCTAACCGCGATGGAACAACTAATAGGAAATACAAAATGTTACTTACATCGTCAGCGCGGATACCCAAGTTGATGTATCTGCTGAACTGGCGCTTGAAGCCCTCTTCATCTTCCTCTTCCAAGGTGCGCATGTAATCGGCTACATGCTGGCCGAAAATGTGGGCGCGGTGAACATCGGCGTTAAAGCTCTTAGTTTCGGCAGAGTAACCAGGGAAACGCTTGACAGAGTGAGGAATGTTCAATCCACCGTCGACGGCACCCTTCATTGCGCCGAAGACACGAGCGCCAGTGGTTGTGCGGCTAAGACCGACATCCAGATAACAACGGAATGCACCTGGACCATCGTCAACAGGCTCAACATTGTACTCCTCTCCGGTTACTTCAGTGCAACCGCCATACAATGACTCCAGTCCCAACTTGTTAAGGATACGGCGAGCCACCAACAAACCAGTGCAGTAGGCCGCAGCATAATTGGTCAAACCAACCTGCAAAGCAAAAGGAATAAACAAGTTGTCACCTCACATTTACACATTCACTTACCTTAATTCCATAAGTTGGCAGCTCATGCGAATAAGCAGCGCAAACAACACGATCTCCTTCGATTCTGGCATAGGCAATCTGAACAGTAATGTCCTTGTTGCTAAGACGAACAATCAAGCGGTACTTGGGAGTGTTGTATTTGTTTTTGTCTTGGAAGATCAAGCGTTTCCTAGCATAGTAGTCAGTCTTTCCCTCGCGACGCCTGCGGAACTTGACTTGATAACGCTTGAAGTATTGTTTATTCTTTACGACTTTAACGAAACCCTGGAAATATTTAAAACAAAATTAGCAGAGCACTAGCAGTGTCAGCAGCACAAATGGAATCTCAAAATTTCACGACCATCTTTGGATTTTTAACATCGCAAATATAATGTTCACATTTACTGGAGCTTATTTATTCGATTTGTATACAAATTTAAGCAATTTCACTCACCATTTTTCACTAATTCATAAAATTAAAAACACCAACGTAATTTAACGCGATGCTCCGCACGAAGGTGAAAAACGAAAAGAACGAGAGAAAGAGAGGGCAACAGTAGTTGTCAGAGCGGAAACATATGCGCGAGAGTCGAAATCAAGTGGTACAAACTTCACATTAAAGTGAAGTGTGTTCGGAAAGTGTAATTCGTTTGCAGACAGAATATAAAAATTTTATAAAATGCTTCAAATTGGGCGTTTTCAAAACCGACTCTGATTGGTCACGATTTTGAAAGTTTACTGCAAAACTAGTTGACTTTAACTTTGTGAGGAAGTGAGATTCTTTGTCAAACAAATTATGCTTTATGATATTGAGTGTTAACTGCATCCCTAAAATGAGAGCTTTATCTATGTGAAGTGACAGTGAAAGCACCATACTTTTTGTGTCATCTATTTGTAGGCGGTAACTCAAAAAATAACTGAGAAATGGGGGTATTTTCCTCTCACATTTCTAGGTAAAGTTATCGATAAAAATGTTAGTAAACATGTAATGACATGCAATACAGCCATGCAATTCTAACTCGTTTTGGAACCTTTCGTAAAAATCTTGAGAAGAAATGTCAACGACTTAAGGTACCCTCAAACCAACGCGATTTAATTGCTGCCGCCACGGCGGCGATGAATCTCGTTGATTGCTGTCACTCAAATTACATGGCGGCATATGAGAGATCTTACACCAACTCGATTATTTGATGCAGCGACGGGGATTTTGCAGCGATTTTTTTGAGTGTCGCTGTCGCGAGTTTGTCGCAGCTGAATTAAATATGGCATATACTGAGAGGCAAAGAAAACGCGCTTCTTCTCCGTCTAATGAGGAGTACATTTTCGCAAATACTGCGACAAAACTATCGCTTTGGTGTGGGCTTACTCTCGAATTTCTTTGTCTCTGTTGCCGCGAATTTATCGCCGTCGCGGCGGCAGCGATTAAATCGCGTTGTTTGGGGGTACCTTCACAAAATCACATTTAAAGAAATCCACACTCATTACAACAACAGGATGGAAATCCATCTACCTTTTTATCGCTCTGCGCTTCGAGTGTCGAACTTCCAATTCAACACTCGTTTCCAATCTGACAACAACGTTTCGATTCGCTGTCAAAATTGACATCGTTTACTGGTTAGTTTTCTTTTTTTTCCCTTTTTTTATCAGTATTTTAGTGCAAATAAATTCTTTAAAAAATCTATTTAACCGAAATGTTTTGAAAGAAAGATTCCACTCATATCATTGTTTTTAAGTCGGCTCTCATAATGGGCAATGATACAAGTAAATTAAAAGGTTTGATTATCGATAAAAACGCTGTGGAAGCGAATGACTTCTGGACACTGTATAATGCTGAGATGCCAAATGATGATTCTTTACGAACGTTATCCATATTCCAAGGGGAGCCTGTTGTAATTGGACAAGTTTGGGTTACCCAAGGACCAATGGAACGAGCAGTGAAGGTGGGATATTCAAAATTTCCCCCAAAAAATTACACGAATCAAGTTTTCCTTTGCAGAATCTTATGATCTATCGTCATCCATACATTCTGAAGTATATAACATCCTGGGAGCAAGGATCACACAAACATCTTGCTACTGAATGTGTTCGACCGCTTTCTGTGGTATTGCCAACATTGACAGACATACAAATATGCCTGGGATTAAGAAATGTTTTATGTAGTTTGATTTTTCTGGTGGAACAGGTATTTTCTAACAAAAACATTTTTAGAATCGTCTAATACATGCTTTACAGGCACAAGCCCGTCATCTTAACATCGCCATACCTTCGATATATATCAATTCCGAAGGTTCATGGCGTCTTGGTGGTTTTGAATACGTTTGGAAAAGCAAAGAGGTGACAAAAACCCTCTTGGATCTGGCCAATTCTTATCGTTACAAAGGTGGAATTGATGAAAATGAATCAAAGACCACGGGCGAATGCATAGAACAGTATGCATTTGCTGTTCTCTGTGAGGATATTCTCAAGCAAAGCGCAACTCCTGTAACACCGTATGTGGCTGACTTTCGCGACTATTGTGCCACTCATTTGCGACATCAAAACGTAGCGATGCGTCCAAAACTCTCCGCTGTACTTCTGCATCCGTACTTCAATCATGAATTTGTGTTGATTCATTCATTCCTCATGGAGCTGCCATTAAAAAATCCCCAAGAAAAGCAAGATTTCTTCACGGGACTGATTGACCGCCTGCGATATTTCGAAGAGACTGTTGTCGGATCGCAAATTGGCAGTTTATTGCTCTCTCGAATGGTTCTGCTCGACACCACCGCCCAATTGTGCGTGACGCCGTATGTATTGAAGACAAAATCCGACATTTCCGCTGCCTTATTCACGAACGTCACCTATATCAAGTACATCATTCCCAGGATTAAACAGATTTTCAGCGTGCGTGACGCACAGATTCGACTAATTCTGCTAGAGTACTTCGCAGAATACGTGAAACTGCTGAGTCGAGAGGAGTTGCAGGATCAAATTCTGCCGCATCTTCTGCTTGGTATAAAGGATACCAATGATATCTTAGTGGCCAAGACTTTACGCTGCCTCGCTGACTTGGTACCTCTCCTTGGGTCGGAAATTGTAATCGGAGGCAATCGGGCACGACTTTTTGCCGACGGACGACCACAAGCGCTTCCAGATAGTACTAGTCATTGGGTTGAACCACGATCCATTACACCCGTGATGGGTGGTGCAGAATATATGGTGTCAGGGAGTCCCTTACCCGACAATGTGGACGTAAGTGGAAGTTATAATTCACTAGGAGAAGTGAATGGGGTGCCGATGCCACAACGCCTCAGTCCCGACGGCGGAGAAGATGTCCACAACGGCACCGATGGAGAGATTGATGAAGACGCGTGGAGTGATTGGGAGAATGAAGACAGAGAAGCTGTAGCACCACCCGAGCCCGTACCAGCAGTTGTTGAAGTGTTACAACCTTCTGCGACTGCGGCGCAATCACCAAGAATATCATTAACAGATTCCTTCAAAACATCGTCCTCTAACTCAATGGTTACTACGGCAAAAGTTATTGACGACATAAACGAGTTGGACATCAAAGTACAGAAGTTGCCGGGTAGCGGAGGAGTCGTAGAATTCGACTTCTTCAAAGACATGGAGCCGGTTATTCAAAAAAGTACAACAGCAATCATTCCCGAAGCAATGTTCAATGGCACAAGCGATGGAAAACCTCAGTCGTCCAGCAAACCCATCACAGTAGAAGACATCAAAGTCGACAGCAGTAGATTCGAGTTCAAAGCACCCGAACTGGAGGAAACCACAACGGAGGCTGGCTGGGGCGACGACGACATCGATGATTGGGGGCAATAAATTCAAAGTTTTATTTAGGTTGGTTAAGCAGTACGTTTTTCTTCTTTTCCTTCTCTCATGTGATTAAGTTTATAGAATTCGTTTACTTGTTTAAGAGACACTTATTTGACTAAAGGCATACTCCGTTGTAATATATAAATTATTATTAAACAAAAAAACACAAAAATAAAAGAGGATTTTGCAAGAAAAAAGAAAAAAAGGAACTAAGAATACATACACTGTCGTTAATCAATTAATGTAGGAGAGGAACGGTATCGTAAACTGCTGAGATTGCATTATTTTCATTAGCAAAGTGATGGGTTAATCAAAATATATCATGATGTGCTGCCTCTATTATCTCCTTTGCCAATCGTGCGGTAATTTGACTTTAGATAGCACGAATAGTAAACAGCAATCGTATGTGCTTGAGTTATGTAGAACGAGAGATAAGAATGTTTTTTTATAATAGATTTTGCCTTAAGGAAACATGAGTATGCGAAGCATGTAGAAAGCTCTTGTGTTAAGTGAACGCACAGCAAAATGAGTCATCCGGCGGTGTTAAAGACTACGCCGTGTATATAGAGAAGAGGTAAGACAACTTACAAACTTCCCAGTCAGCCTTGGTGAATTCGCGTCCATATTCCAAGCCGAAGTCTTTGTCATTAATCAATGTGTGAGACTCAATTAGTCCTCCCACATCATGGGGAAAATCATATTTATCTTCTCACCTGTTATTAAATCCAGACTAGTCCTAGAAACCCACAAAGTTATTTCGGACCTTGCTAGGAACAATATGGTAATCCTTCACTGGATTCCTGCACATAGTGGATTTGCGGGCAATGAAAAAGCCGGCGCGATAACAGAATTCATTGGACCCGAACCCTCCTGTGGGGTAAGGAAATCACTCTTCGCAAGACACGCAAATAGTATTTTCATACAAGAATCTAGAGAAGTCTGCCTCAACACACCAGGGCAAATATGTTCAAGGCTGGTATTCCCTGTACCTGTAAGAAAATTGAATTTAATTGTGAACCTTGAAAGGAGCAACCTTAGATTGCTAATTGGATTCCTCAGCGGATACTGCCGTCTGAACAAACACCTACATCACATGAATCTTGTAACAGATTTAAGCTCTGCCTTGAGAGTAAAGAGACCTCTCTACACATCCTAAAGGAATGCCCAGCTGTCTTTCAATTTAGAAAGAAAATTCTCGGCAACGAAGTCATCCGTACGGAACAACTCGCTGCTATCCACCCAGAGATGTTCTTTAACTTCCTGACATCCTCTGGGGTAAAACAATTCATATGACAACTCTAGTGCAAAGTGCTGTGAACAACCCACCTGATTCCATAATAATAACAAAGTCGGGCATTTGAATAGAGCAAAAGGGCAATGTTGTATTTTTTTAAAACAAACATTAAAAATTAATGGCACCAGGTAAAAGTTCTTACGGGATACAGTGCACATGTCAGTAAAGAGTCACCTGTTGCTGTAAATAACTCATGCCATTTTGAGGTCACGCACAACACGCTAGGACTATATTTACGCACCAGTGTCCAGGGAAGTCCAGAAAATTGGATTTCTGTATAGAAAACATAACAAAGTTTCAAGGTACATATTTAAATTGTTGCTGCGAGTTTATTTGCATATGGAAACCCCTTTGGAGTTGGAAATGTATGTATGCTTGCTGAAGGGTAGTTTTTCAGTACTAGAGACAGGATTTTACTTTTTTACATGACAAATTCGAATGACCAACGGCTTTACTGTTCGTTTCTGCTCACTATGAATTAAAAAAATGTTTCCACTGAAATACGTGCATGGTTAGGTTAGGTTATAGGGGTGGCTGGACTTATATACAGCCAAGGATCCATTGTGTTCCCCGGTGTGGTGTGGGGTGTGGCGTACCTAAAATAAATAGATATGTACGTAGAGGGACATATTCAACTGGTAACGGCAAAAGAAATTGCCAAAGAAATAAAAGAAAGCATCAATATCAAAAAAGCCCCGAGATTTGAATTGACAACAGGGGAAATCCTACGACAATTCCCAAAAAAAGGCCTAAAGAAACTAGCGCAGATTATAAATGCTGCATTCAGGATAAGGTATGTACCCAGCATGTGGAAAGTAGCGGAGGTAATTATGATACCAAAACCAGGCAAACCACCTAGTGAAGTCACCTCCTATCGCCCCATATCGATACTGCCTATGTTGTCCAAGCTATTTGAAAAGATGTTGATTAAACGTCTGCATAAAATCATTGAAGAAAAATCACTAATTCCAAACCATCAATTTGGTTTTAGGAATAAGCACTTCACGATTGATCAGGTGCACAGAATAACAGATAAAATCGAAAAAGCATTTGAAGAGAGAAAGATATGCTCTACTATATTTCTCGATAATAGCACAAGCTTTCGATAAAGTATGGCACAAATGACTGATCCATAAATTGCAAAAGCATCTGCCTAAGCAATACTCATATATTCTAGAATCCTACATATTGCAGCGATTTTTTTAGAATTAAACAAGGAGATGATTACTCCACACTGAGAGAAATAGATGCTGGAGTGCCACAAGGTGCTGTGCTAGGCCCTGTACTATATCTTCTGTTTACCAGGGATCTGCCAAATAGCGATGGAACAACCGTGGCAACATTTGCAGATGATACTGCTGTCCTTGCTGTAGGAGAAAATGTCGAAGAAGCGACAAAAAAGCTACAGCCAAATGGACAAAAAAATGGCAAATTAAATTAAATGACCTAAAGTCGGTCCATATTAATTTCACGAACAAGAATGTTCAGCATATCCCAGTGTTCATAAATGGTAATGCAGTAGAATATGCAAACACAGTCAAATATCTAGGCATGACCTTAGATGAAAAACTGCGCTGGAAACCGCATGTAAAGAAAAAAAGAGAGGAACTGAACATGCGTTACAATAAAATGTATTGGCTTATCGGGAGATACTCTTGTCTGTCAAATTACAATAAACTGCTTCTTTATAAGCAAATACTAAAACCAGTATGGACCTATGGGCTCCAGCTGTGGGCATGCACATGCAAAACAAATTTAAAAAAAATACAAACATTCCAAAGTAAAGTACTACGAAACATAGTAAATGCACCATGGTACATAAGAAACGCTGATCTACATAGAGATCTAAATGTTGAAATGGTTGAAGATGAAGTAAAAACAGTAGCAAATAGACATAGACTCAGACTTCTCAACCACGTCAACGTAGAAATGACAGAATTACTAAATACTGACAATCTTGTTAGAAGGTTAAGAAGGAAAAAACCATTTGAACTAACTACCTATAGATAGTTAGAGTAAAAAAAAGGGAGCCAAAACAATAGTAGATAGTAGACCTAACACAACATTAAATATATGAAAGACAAATTGCTGATTAGTCCAACGACTAGGTGCAATAATTGGAAAGGCTGGCTTCTCCCCCTCCTGCGATGAAATGCCAAGATGGCCATACCGTAGGGAAAAGGGGAAGAAGGGAGAAGGGGTTAGTGGGTAGAAATCCCACACTGTTACTGAGTACGGGCTCAGTTTCGTCTTTTGAAGATTACCACCTCCCAGCGCAAAAAAAAACGTAGGTATATTACCTCCCTGAACCAACCTGAGTTCCGAAAGAATTGTAGGATAGTTCTCGGTGGCTTCTTTAACAATTCCAGATCATTAAAGAAATGTTCTCTGAGGGTTGTCTTCCTGTTTCTGCTAAGCGTTGGCCATTCGCGTAGGAGGTGAAACGTGTCCTACTCCGCGTCTAGGACGTCACCTCTTCTTCATAAATCCGTTGTACTTAAACGCATTCTCTTTAGGTGAGCCGCTAGCAGATTGTGACCTGTTATAACGTCTTTGCGGAGTAATAAGTGACTGCTGTTGAGTGCGATGATTTATTTGGGTTTTCTCTTATTCAGTTCTGTTCAGAGCGTTCATGTGCGGCATGTTGTGTTTGAAACCCATCTCTCTTTGGCGAGTTTTTGGAACTACGCGGTCATACTGGACTTTTTAAGGCAAATGAAAACCAATGATTATGACGTTGTGATTGCCGCTGAGTGCCTTGAGCTCATCGTGTTAATGTTTCACGGTTCTGGATCTGATTGTTGTGGATGTGATGGCTTTGATAGCTGTTTGACTATCGATGTAACATGTTAGAAATGTCTGTTGTGATAGTTCTCGCGAGGCTTCGGCGATTGCTACAACTTCCGACTGGAACACGCTGCTATGGTTTGGAAGTCTTATAGGTCTTGGTGATTGCTTCTTCCAAAGATTGAATTGTTAAAGGCGAACTGCACTTTTCGCGGCTATTTTCTTTGTAAAATCTACAGGTATTAGCCCCAACATCATCTCGAAGACTGCAGTTGGTGTTGTTCTGATTGCACTTGTGGTTCCTACGCAACATAGTCGCTGAATCTTCGTCAGGATGTTCAAGTTTGTGGTTTTCACTGCAGCTAGCTACCAGACTAGGCATGAAAATATGTACATACTTAACTTAAAAAAGGGACTGTCCAATAGGTAACAGAATCAAGATGGTCCAGAAAACAGTCTAAAGTTAAAGTTCAAAATGAATGATCCAAGGTTAACGCCCTTTCCCACTGACCATAAGAACAAAAGACAGAAATACCCATAATCGATCCCTTATACACTAATCTCAGCTAAGGGCCGATATATACGAAGCTATGTATGTACATATGTTTTCAGAGACTGCTTTTAATTACAAAAAACCTGCTAAGGTTAAATTGAAGTGGCACACTTAGACCAGTGATAGGTCCATTGTGAAAGCACATCGATCCGAAGAGATCTTCTTACCTACTCGTTGAATCAATTGGAGCTTCTGATGAAATGAAGGAGGTTTCTGACATCTGATTATCAGATCGCCTGATTCAGTAAAGTAGAATTCTCCTAGGTGGAGCCTTCTTTTGCGGGATAGAGCTGGGCAGCTGCATAGAAAGCGGGGAATGGTATCCTCCTGCTCTTCGTCCATGAAGTTTCTACAAAAATCGATTGAGTGTACGCCAAGCATTGTTGCATGCTTGCCTATTAGACAGTGTCCCTCCGTGATGACACCTATTGGGGGTATGATATACTAACTGTTGAGAAAAATTAAATTCTTAAAGCGTTTTAGATCCAGCCGCAGTCAAATCTGCTTTGTCGCTTAACACGTTGTATCACTTGTCTACCTAGAATTTGTTCTATCGATAGCATCTAGTTTGAATTTAAGTTTACATATAGCGATCGGTAAACCCAAAGTGCCTTTATATTGAAGCAATTGTTCCATATCTGGCGAGTTCGTCTGCCTTACAATTCCCTGGAATATCTCTATGCCCGGCCCTCAACAAATGTGAATATAGAGCTGCTCCGCCATATCTATAAGAGATGATCGGCAATCTAGAGCTACTAACGAATTTGAAGAGAATGATTCTAAGGACCTGATTACTTCTTGACTGTCCGAAAAGATACGTTTATCTTTGGAAGATATCACGTTTTTTTTTAGCCGAGATAAGACGCCAATATTTCCGCATAGAATGCGCTGCAATGAATTCAAAGACTTAGGCTACTTAGAGGTCTAGATAAAGTCTAAAAGAGAAACACCACCACCTACACCTTCATTGGTTTTTGATCCATCGGTGTAAAAGTGGACCAAATTGTCCTGTAGAAATGCCCCATCCTCCCAGAATGATCTGGAATGAATGGTGGCAAGGAAGTTTTTATTAAAATTTAGCTTGGGTGTGGTGTAGTAGGAAGATTTTGAATTTGTTCAGAATGGAGGCGTGGCCAAAATATTTGGTGGACCACTGTGAAATTTATTTAAGGCGAACAGCTCAACTAGCAGCCATTTGTCTATCAAATATGTCGAGGGGTTGCAGATGAAACAGAATCACCAATACTGCAGAGCAAGTCGTACGAAGTGATCCGCTTCTGAACAAACAAGCTGATCGTTGGACCTTGCTTAGATGATCTAGACGGTCCACCTGAATCTAGATGGTCTACATGAGTATCATTTTTATGACCGGGATGTAGAGCCAATGATTTATACGGAGTTGTTCTCCATTTGTTCCCAATAGTTTCTTTATAAGAGAAAAGTGCTTTCCTAACTCCTTCTTGGATGTTGGGTTATATTATATCCTACAAATTTGGCCTAGAAGAAAATGAAAATTTACATCAGACTAAGTATTGGACCACTCCGTCAGCTGTGCAGCGATATACAATATAAGGACTTACAATAAGTTGACTTCCTGTTTTCAAAAAAGTCAATTGAATCTGCAAGAACCTGGACCTAGGCTTCAACCCACAAGTGTCTCCAGCCAGTTCGATCCTTAGCTGTCTCCAGTTTCGATTGAGGTCTCTTTCTACTTTCGTGTGCCACCTAAGTCGCGATCTTCCTCTCCTGCGCCGTCCTTTGGGAATGGATTCGAAGATTTTCCGAGCCGGAGCATTGGGTGCCCATTCAATCTACACCTCAGTCGTTGGACCTTCACTCTTCTGGCTAAGTTGATATTGTTGTACAACCCATACAGTTCGTCGTTGTATCTCCTCCTCTACTCACCATCTACGCAGACGGTTTTCCTTCCGAACGGCTAAGAGCAACCTCATCCCTCTGCGCTGTAGAGTAGAACTGGAGTAACTAAGGTCTTAGATAGCTAGATAGATTACATAGGGAGGTGGGCCTTAGTCCCTTATCACTGCGGCCACTAGTGAGCCTATGCGATACCTCTTCTTTGAAGCTCCACCATTAGATTGGAGTGAGCGATGAATCCGGCGATGTTTTTGGGTGAGCTGGGGGATATATCTTCCGCCATGAGGTAATAGTTACCCAGAAAACGATGACGTGTTCTTATGAGACATAACAGTGACACAGCATGTGTGCTGCTGATTCTCCGTCTTTGTTCCACATCCTATGTATTGGCCTGTGCTATTCCCATAGTCATGAGATGTTCATAAACTCGACAGTGCCCGGTTGGAAAGCCTGTGACGATTCGAATCTGATTTCTTGTTAGTTGTAGAAGTGGTTTCTTTCTTTTTTGGAAAGAAGCTTATCTGAGCTTAGTAATTTTGTGCTTTATCTTTTAGCCAATTACTTATACAGCTTTTTGATGCCGGTCATGGCATCATGAAGGTTGATGCAGAACAGTTTCTGCCTTGTTCATCCGCCTTTTTATTGCCTTCATGTCCGGTATGTCTAGGTACCCAAATGAGATAAACTCTGTTTGTGTTTGTCAGTTCTTACACCATCTAGCAACTAGATTTAATGCCCTATGGAGGCGATCCGAAATTGTTTCTTTAAATTTACCTCTGATTAGGATTGCTATATCATCTGCTTAACCTTGGACGTAGAATCCTTCATTGCTGCGAATAACTAACAATTCAGTCACTACGATAGACCACAGTGACTCCTTGAGGGCAAATTTTCACAGCTGTGATGCCGAGTTCAGCACTTCCGAGTGCGATTTTGATTTGTCTGGCTTCTAGCATGCTTTTGATCCAGCGACCGCAACCCTGTGTTTTAGATACATCGGAATATCTGGGTATGCTTAGTGTTGTCGAAGGCACCCTCTATATCAAGGAAACATTCTTGAGGTAAAATTTTGTAGTGCATGGGTAGTTGGTTTCCCAGGTTGATAGGCATAGGCCCCTATTGTGAGTGTCGATTTCTGATCGATGAACGACATCTATCGATCATCGATCGTCGATTGTAGATTTTGGTATTGTGTATTTTGATTGTGAACGACATTTGTCGATTTGACAGTCGCTTGTTGTCGATCAGATATTTCTGGTCGATGGTTTGTTTTCGAAAAAAGTGGAAGAGTTTTGTGCGTATGAAATGTAAGTAATTTTAGTAAAAATAAAATATTTATATTAATGAAAATAAAAATATATGAATTAAAATTCTATCGATTGAGTTACACAATGCCATAGCTCAAATCAATCGACGCAATCGACAATTGTCGTGGCGATTGCTGATCGACACTCACAATAAGGGCCATATTGATTTTTATGAAGGGTTAAAACGCAGGGCCCTATCTCTGATATACCGGTCGATTATTTTTTCCATTATTTTGAGGAAAAATGAGGTAAAGCTGATGGGACTAAAGGATTTTGCAAGATCCGAGGGTCAACGTCCACTTTTAGGGATGCATTTTACTAAGACCTCTTTCCAGTTCTTAGGTAATGACCCCACGAGAAACTTGTTCTGAAGGTGTTGATTATAGTTGGCATCGTGTGCGGACAGCTCGTTTGAAGGAGTGCGGGAATATTCCATCTTCTTCTGGAGCTTTCAAGGGAAGAAATGAGTTTAATGCTCATTTTATTATTAATTCGAAGAAACTTTCCCTTGATCTCTTCCATTCTTCCTTAGTTGGTCACGTGGCTCTTACATGAAATGTCTAAAGAGGGGAGTTAGGGCTTGGACTTGGAGCTTGGAAAGTGTGTTTCGGATAGGAGATTAAGCGTCTGTAGTCTACTTCCGGCAAATGAACCATCTGGTTTTTGGATTAACCCTATTTTATTCGTGTGCTGTTTGGACAGAATTCTGTGGATGCTTGCACTGCCTTGAATGTCATTAAGACTTTCATAGAAGTCTATTCATGATTCTCTCTTAGCTCTTCAGATTTCAAGGTTATATTTCGTAAGGGCCTCTTAATACTTACAAGGGATCCCTTAAGTTGTTCGAGAGGGGCCTTTGCTATTCAATGGCCGTCTTAACCCAAAGAAGCAGCGATTGGCAAAAGTAATTCTTCGTTTGATTTAAGTGCAGGCTGGTGTGTTTTCTCAAATTAAAAGCGGAGCCTTATTACTCAAAGTCCCTAACTTCCACAAAGTTTTATATGTCCAAGGTGACGTTCTGTCCGAAACGTATCGGTGTGAGTATCCTTTTTTGACCGCATATACTTGGCTTTATCCTCATCGACCGCTAAACCCATCTTTGCCACTTCCGTTCTCGCGACAGCCCCACTGGTATCATGCTGCTTTCTTCTAATTTTGTTAATATCGTTGGCGTATGCGAGTAATTGAAATGACTTTTGAAAGATTTTGCTTTTGGTGTTGGACTCTCTTTTGGTTATTAATTTTAAATAAAAGATCATCATGATGAGAACTGCATCCAAATCTTCTTCTTCTCAAGGTTCCTCTCCGCTGCGGAGATTGGTAATCATCGTTTTCAGTGTCTGCTTGTTTGAAACGCCTTTTCAAAATCGTTGTTAGTCTCTGCTCACCTCCAACTGCTCTTCTTTCTATGTTTCCTAGTATTGTTACTTGCAGCAGCTGATATTTATTGTTCCTGAGCACATGTCCTAGGTACTTTTATTTTCGTATTTTTATTGTGAAAATCAACTCTCTTTTGCATCCTACTCTCCTTAGCACTTCCTCGTTTGTGACCCTCTTGACCCAAGAGATACGCAGCATTCTGCTATAAACCTACATTTCAAAGGCTTTTAATTTCTTTATTATTTTTTTTTTATGTAGTGTCCATGTTTCCACTCCATGTAATAAGATCGACCAGATAGAACACTAAACCATCCTGGTTTTTAGGTTCAGATTAATATCTCTACTGCATAAAATCGTATTCATTTTGCAGAAAGTTGCCTTCGTTTGTTCAATTCTTTGTATTCCTTTGACGGGAGTTGCGTTGCTGGTGAGTTGTTCCTCGGTTTTTGAGTTGAAAGTTTCCACTACTGTGTCGTCTATTCTAAGCTCGATATTCTGTGGTTTTTTGTTAATACCATGAGCTTGGTCTTGGCAGCGCTAATCCTTATGACTTACTCGGTTGAGCATATTTATGTTACTAAGTTCTCGTAAGCTATTTGCCATAATGATTTATGATTTACTTCGGTTATCTTGATTCCGTCATTATCCAATATCGATTTTCTTTTTTTAATCCCATCTGAAAGCATGCTGAATAGTAGCGGTGATAGAATGCAACCTTGTTTCGATTAGGTTATAGGGTTGGCTGCACTTATGAACAGCCTCATTCGGACCTCAAAGGATCCAGTGTGTTCCCCGGTGCGGTGTGGGGTACCTAAAATAAATGAAAACGAATTGTTATTATCGATTGGTCTCTCTGAGTCAACTTGAGTTCCAAAGGAATTGTAGAGTGGTTCTCGGTGGCTTGTTTGAAAATTCGCTCAAAAGTGCTCTCCGAGGGTTGTTTCTGTTTCTGCTTAGGCTTGGGCATTCGCATAGGAGGTGGAATGTGTCTACGTCGCTACATCCTCTGCATAGGTCTGTTGTGCTCAACAGGTGGGCCGCTAGTAGGTCGTGACCTGTCATACTTATGAGAAGTAATAGATGACTTTTATTGGGTGCGATGATTTCTTTTGTTTTTCTCTTTTTAAGTTCTGTCCAGCGCATTTTTGAGGTGCGGCATGTTGTAAGTGAAATCCATGTCTCGTTTGCGAGTTTTTAAAATTTCGCAGTGATGCTGGAGATCTAGTGGGGATAGGATAGAGTCATCGGCCATTGTCAGATCCATCTCAGAACCCATTCTTGTCATCCGACTTTCATTCCCTTGTCTCACTCCTCTGCGTATCTCAATCCCTTCTGACTCTTCTCCTTCCATGACTACTTTTGCCTCTTGGTTCCAGCATAAATTTTCAATTATTCTGAAGTTGTTTTTGTCTGTTCTTGCTTCTCAGTATCTTCACCAGTTTTGTGTTTTGAACTTTATCAAAAGCCTTCTCGTAATCCACCAAGCAAGTGTAAACCTCCTTATTCATCTTAAGGTTTCTTTGGACGATCATATTGAGGGTAAAAAGTGCTTCGCGCGTGCCGAAACCATTCCTAAAACCAAACTGAGATGGGCTTATGTCTTCTTCAAGTTTCTTGTAGATTCTTTTATGAATTATTTTTAAAAATAGGTAACTGCGTCCAAATAAACTCACATGAAACTTTTTTTTTCATAAATCATCTTTTTTTTTTCTTGTATATTCTTTTTAATAGTAATTTTTAAAAATGTTTTTTGTTTTTTTCATCTTTTCTTTTCATTTTTTTTTTTTCTTAGGTTATTAATATTTTTTCAGTTTTTATGTTTTTTTTTAATAATTTACATTGGTTTTTATGCAACTTGTTTTTTAATATAATTTTTTTTTTTTTTATTTAAAAGAGGATTTGTTTTTTTTTTTTTTTTACTTTCGTTATTCGAATAATTGTGTGGGAGTGTGTCTGTGTCGGCTTTGTTATATAAGGTATAATATTGTATCTTTTCCTTTTCAAAAAAATTTTACTACGTTTTTTATTACTACAAATATAAGTTTGTTTTTTTTTTTTGTCAATTTATAATTATTATTATGTTTGCATATATTTAGGTAAACGATTTTCATTTTATGCGCAAAAAATGCAAAAACTACTCTCTGGCAAAAAAGGTTTTGTTGTAATTTTATTTTCTCAAAACTAGTTGACTTGTTTTCGGTCACTTAGTATTTGTTTTACTTAAGAAATATATGTAAATATATATATATATTGTTTAAGTGCAAATAAATTGAAGTGTAAGTGATTTTGTATCAAGTCCGGGGTTCAATTTATACAGCTCGAATAAAAGAATTAAAAATAAGAAAGCAAACAAGGTCTATCACCTGGTAGTTTGCACCTCATAAGAGCTATTCATTGCATGTGAGCAATTGAATCCCTGAGGTTCTGACCACCAAAATAATATAAGGAACTCAAAAAAAAAAAAAAAAAAAGTTTAACCATACATCATACAAGGCTCTGGGCTCTGCTGTTGTTGTTGATCTTCGATTCCACAAGAAGGTGCGACGAAAATAAATGAAAACATAACTCAGGCGTAATATGTTATATATATATTTTTTTTTTTTTGTTTATTAATTCTAATTCTTCTTGTATTTTTTGTTTTTATGTGGTTTTCAATGTGAGTGTTTTCTGGTTCACTTCCCATCTTTTTGTTTGTTTTCTATACACAATGCACGCTTCTTCCTCTACATTTTGTTTTGTAAATGAAAATATATTCAATGATCGCGAATGCAAGAGAAAGTATGTATAACAAAGTAATAAAAAAAAAGAAATTAAAATTATGAGTAAAAACTAAAACATAAGTGTATTTTTTTTTTTTCAAATATTTCATCTTTTTTAATAGAATAGTTTTTTTTTTTTTTCTTTTTATTTGTTGGTTTTTTTTTTGTTTTTTTAAAATTTATTTTCTGGTTTATTTTTATTTTTACATGAATCCATCAATTCAGCTCCTTGTCTTCTAAGTACTTGTATTCAAATGTGAATCCTTCCTTTTTACGTTGGCTCCATTTCTCATAGTCAAAGTAGATGTACGTACCCTGGAAAGAGTGATTTTCAAATGAGTATAAGATTCACAGTATGTATTTGACAGAGCGCAAGGAAATACGATTTAAAGAACCTGCAATGGGACAACAAGGGCATTAACATTGACGGCGAGTATTTAAGCGACCTTATTTTCGCAGATGATTTAGTTATTATAATCGATAGTCTAATGGCGCTTAACTGATACACTCAGAGTAGCTTCGAAAAATGTTGGTCTAAACATCAGCTTCGCGAAAACAATATTCGTGACTAACCCAGTTCCCAGTGGAAGCCTGAAGACAGCAGACGGAATGCAGATCTAGCAAGTGTCTGTTGAAGGTATTCCCCTCAGGATCTTGGATAGTGCCAGATATCTAGGACTGGTGCTTGATAAGAAACCCAATCGGAGAGTATTTAATCAAACCTGCGGACCACTTCCCAAAATCAATCTGTAGATGTCACGGCAATAGTAAGACTGGTGACAGCAGCCAGCAAAAGCACTACCAAGGTACAAAGATTAGCGTGCATTGGCACTACCAATGCAATAAGAAATAAAATCGAAGCTTCACCGAGAAGAGCTCACGGTTCTTGGAACACAGTACAAGGTAATGGGCTCTGGGCCTCTGGGTATGAGGGCATACCAGCGAACGAGAATGCTGACAAATTGGCTAGAAGGAATTCGGCATTATGTCTGGAACAAGCCGACTCCGCGGAAATATCCCGCCTTGCTCATTGAAGCTTGAAGAAGGAAACAAAGCTCTAAGAGAGGCAAACAACAAATGGTCCTTACTAGAAACTTGTGTCATCAAAAGGAAGTTATGGCCTGTATTTGATAAGGCTAGGACCGCCAGACTTATACAAAAGGATAGAAAATCCCTTTCCATCCTTGTTGGTGTGATGACGGGTCATAACACTCTGTGGTACGACATGAAGAAACTCCGTGTTACGGAAGAAGACCTATGTAGAGGCTGCGAAGACGAAGAAGTCTATGAGGACACAACCCACTTCCTCTGTCACAGCCCCGGCTTTTATCATCTGGCAAACTGGTAAACGACTTGAACAACTTTATCAAACCCGCAGGATGGTTTGTATCAAGACGCAGTAAGTTATAAGTATACTTTTTATGCGAGTAGCGTTTAAGGATAAGATTTTCCCCCTATGGATATCACAATGGGTCTTAAGAGATCTGAGTGTGGCGCAGAGGAACTCCTCTTCGCCAGCCCACGTACCTAACCTAACTTAAGTGTTCGAATATAAATATCTCGGTCATGAATTAAAAATAACGAGAGACAATCAAACACGTGGAATTTTACTTCGTATCGAGCTATGGTGGGCAGCTTTTGGCAAAATGAAAAACATACTGAACATGCTTAGAAGAAAAGTGTTTGACCACTGTATGCTGCTAGTTATCACTTATGGAGCAGAGACCTTAGCCCTAACAAGGTACATCATCAGCAAGCTCGAAGTAGCGCAAAGGGCGATGGAGATAGCAATGCTAGGAAGAAGAGACCGAGTATCAAACGAAGAAGAACTGGAGTCTCCGATATAACCATATAATTAACAAAGGCGAAGTGAAGATGGGCGAAAATAACAGACAACAGATGGACAAAGATATTGCTAGAATGGAGATCAAGGGAAGACCTGAGAAACGGAGAGAGACCACAATCGTGCTGGAATGACAATATAAAGAGAGTAGAAGTAGAAAACTGAACGGAACAGCACAGAATGGAACAATTTAGAAAAGGCCTTAGTCCGACTTTAGACGCGACAGGCTGATGATGATGATAACGAAAGAGCAATGATCTTAAGCAGAGGTTATAGTCGCTGTTCAGTTTTGGGACTATACTTGGCGCCACGATTCTTTGTTTGATCTAAACTGAGCTGCCGCGATTACACCTGCTTTGAAGTTGTATCGATGGCTTAATTCTGATACACTACAATTACTACTAAGGCGAGCAAGGAAAAAATAAATTCAAATCAGAGCACCTAACCTTAAGAGTAACTTTGTTAGCAGGACCTACAAAACTTATGGGACAGTAAATTCTTCGGTAAAATGTTATGCCTATACATGTGTAGCAGAGAACTATTTACTAATGCTTCGACTTACTCCCATATGCAGCGCATATTAAACCAAATCCTTAATCAAATATAATATTAAACTTACCTGCTCGTAATCATCGTTAATAATTTTTGGTTCCTCATGTCGTTGGAACCACATCATGTATTTCGTATGAAAACGCCAGCTTTGCTTCTTTAATGCCTTTGCGGCCAGATACTGCGCCTTGGATCCTTCCATGTAGTAGAATACAAAGAATAGAGTTTCTGTTGATAAACGCTGGAAAAACTCCACTGTATCGTAATGGGGAAGCTGAGACTGCTCCAGATTCAAAGAAAGAGCACACAAAAAACAAAATAAAAATATTAAACTTCTTTCGTTCAGCTCACGCGTATTGAGGGACAAATATTAGCAACTTACCTGCGGATAGTGAGGTGGTGTCTGCACTGGATTCCGATGAATATATGTTGTCAGCTTCTCCGAATCGCTTGGCATTGGCAGATGATAGTAAGCGGCTTCCATCATTTGGAACTGCATTTGATGATCCTTGTGAAGCGGTGATGGACCGAGTGGCGCCACACCCAACAGCGGTGGGATGTGGGCTTCATTTGTCGGTTTACCAACCATTCCGCTGCCACTATTTTGTCCTACAATCCCGCTCGTCAGACTTACAGTACCCTGGCCAGATGTTGGACCATTTGTGGCACTATTATTGGCAGTTGTGTCTGTTACGGCTGGTGAGAAATGCTGAGACTGCTGTTGTTGCTGCTGCTGTTGCAGTAATCCTTGTTGTTGCTGTTGCCTTGTGTCCACATTCGGGCCTTGCGTTATCATATTCGATTCAGACCCGGATCGGTTGATCACTTCTTGGGCTATAGTTTTTAGTGTGGACATAGTGTCAGTACTATTCGGTGCACCAGACACGGATACATTCAATCCTTTGCTATTGTTATTATGATTCAGTGGACCGTTCATATGTTTCGGCGATAATAGACCAGGCGAACCTCGACTGGTGTTGTTTGTTAGGCCACCTGTCACGTTTGCAATGCCATTGGGTGAAATACAGTTTGCAAGACTGCTGGTGTTATTGCTGCTTGGGGCATTGATTACCAGAGGTGCTCCTGCATCTCCCGAACCTCCAGATGTCACTGCATTGTTACCCGTGTTTCCTATGCTGGTGTTATTGGAAGTGCTATTATGCGTTGTTGAGGAATCTAAAAGGAAGGATAGTATTAATTTGAGTGTACAATGCTGAAGAAGAGAAAAAGAAAAGCAGGAACTAAGTAAGTTCAGTGAGTAGATGTAATGCTTTAAGGCAATGCACGCTTCACCGTGGAGACAATAACTGTCTTCAAAGCCAGAGTTTTGCAGTATTTTTATGGTTTAAGAAATAACTAAAGCCGATGAGGCAAACCGGTGATTATAAATTATTTTCTTCGATACCTACCACTTGTTTGATGTGAGGAATTCGTTTGAAGATTTGTATGTTGCGGTTGTTGCTGTGCATTTGAACCAACAATTGAGGCGACCGTTGGTGCTGCCATTGTGTACGATGTTGCAGGATGCACTGGGCCATTCTCAAGGTGTGCTGCAAACAAAAATATACAGATTAAGGGCATTCAATTTGCTTCAGAGTAATTGTTTTTAACGAACATGTATTATTCTTGGCTACAGCCGCAAATGCAATTGGTGGTGTTGCTTGAATCACAGATTGGGCCTGAATATTCGTTGCCGAATTCAAACTAGATGCATTAGAATGTTGTTGTTGCTGGAGCGACACAGATGTCGAATGCTGCTGTTGCGCGGAGTTCACCACTGACGTCGTCACAATTGATTGCAAACTATTCGCCAGGCCTGACGTATGACTCGTCTGTTGTTGATTTTTACTAGGCGTTGAACTAATTAGGTTTTTATTTGGCTGCTGTTGTTGCGATAATTGCGCCGCCGTTGAGTTATTTAGGTTATTCGATGTTGCACTGCTATTTAGATTCGAATCTCCTCCCGCTCCCGCCGATGCCTTGCCACTTGTGTTGTTGTTATTATTGGCTCGCACCGCTGTAGGTTTCACGGGTTGCTTTAATAAAAAAAAAAACTTTAATAAATAAGCAACTGGCAAAAGTTTAAGGTTAACTCACTTTCACTTTACTACTGACATTGGTGTCGTTTTTATTGCGTTTATCCGCGGACGCTACACCCGCTGCCGCCGCCGCTGCCGCTGCTGCTGCCGTTATATCAACGGACGTCGAGTCACTGCTGTAGTTCAGATTGTTCGCATTGTTCGTGGTGCTACTGCTGCTGGTTGTTGTGTTGCCAGTACTACCGCTGCAGTTGTTCAACTGTTGTGAGGATGGTGGGGGCGATTGAACAGGACTACCTCCCGACGCTATACTGCTTGGCGAACCGCCTGTTTCATTACTGTTATTACTGTCTGTTGTTGCTGGTGATAAAATACCAAGTAAAACACCTTATGTTACCAATTGTACATTTTGTTTTTTGATTGCAAAGAATGTAACACACAACGAAAATATAGTACAATTATTTTGTCAAGAAAAACACACACACAGATATGAGTATCCGATTGGAAATACAATATCAATAACATTTATGAGCTGTTTCGCAGAACGCATCATCTTACCGGTGCCTGATAGTTCCACTTCGTCCAAGCCAATAATGTCATCATATATGAACTCGTTCTCTTCGAAATCGGGTTCTTGCGAGGATTCAATGTAGTATTCAACATCGTCCTTGATTTTGTTCACCTGGAAGGACATACACTAAATCAGAGAAGGATTGGAGAAGATTTTAGACACATTATCGGACAACTTCAATACTTTTTGTTTGTTTTTTGATTTTCAATTAATCATTTTGAAACAAAACTTATGGAATGACACAGAGGGAAGGGATACAAAAGAAGAGGGGGGAAAAAAAAAGAAGAAGACAGAATTGCAAGCGGGTTGTTGAGTACTAAGTTGTACTTTTTTGAAAGATTCCAATTATCTCTGAATTGGGAGGCTTATTCTTATCGAGGAACAGTTTAAAGTTAATCTTAATATCGCTAGAGGGAATATGAAGACACCCAATGTGTAGAATGTGAACTGAGCTCCTGTGTGTGTGTATTTGTCGCGATAGCTTATGTATTTGGCTTAGCTTCTCACAACCATTCATGTTGTGCGTTTTATATTTTTCGCACGAATGGAAGGGATCTACAGTTTTATTACAGACTAGCAGTCCTCCCGCGGCTTCGCACGCGCACCATACATACTAAAGGTTATACTTAGTCGTTAGAAATCGTGTGTTCCTATTGAACTTTCAAAGGTGAAAGATAGCAAAAAGTGTCACCATTTCAGTATTGAATTTTTGAAATCAGTTCATTAGTCTCATAGATACTTACAGATCCATCCAACGAAATCATACAAACACCCGTTCCCCGTCGAATTGCTACGAACTGCAAATGCACCCTGTATCTTTCCTGCGTCACAAAAGGAAACTACTGTCTATATTTCAATTTTCTAGCATCAGCCAATCAGTCAGGACTTATCCTTTTACATATTTGAAAACTTGAGCACCCTGTTCCTTGGCCCGTTGACATAATTTTGAAAAACGGTGCAGCAGGTGTTTCTTAATTTTTGTCGTAGAGTTTACCTACCAAATTTGAATTCTTAATTCCAATTTAAAAATGTTTTCCATACAAACTGGAACACCCTGTATCTCCCATTTGGAGCAAAAATGCAAAAAAGTGCACGCATTGTTTTTCTCTACGCCACAAAAGGAAACTACTGTTCAAATTTCAACTTTCTAGCGTTAGCCGTTTAGGCTCGGCGATGATGAACAGTCAGGACTTACTGCTTTATATATATAGATTCCGATCGGCGAATTGAGAAGGTTTTTCATGACAGATTGTACTCTTGCAGGATTTTCATGCCTGCGAAGAGGTTTGGCGGTTTTGAGGGTCGAACCTGTGTCCTCCCGCTTAGCAGTGCAACGCACTAACCACTAAGCCACGGAACCTTGAACTCTTAGAGGTTATAAACGATAAACAGAAGCCTATTTTTTACGATGTGGCGAAAGTAAATTGAAAGGAATTGGATAGATAGTTACGTCATTTAAACCTGTTAACCAGGCAAAATACCAGAAACGAAACAATAACCACTATTCTAAAACGTTACGTCCCGTTTAAAGATTTGACCTAGGATCACAATTGGTTGCAAAAATGATTAGGAAATCTAAATGGTTTCAGGAGTAGACTGGGGTCCAACCTATGTACAATGTATAATGTACCTATTTTTGGTCTAAGTGTACCTCTCCTCGGAGAACTGCAAATTAACTAACTAGGATCACAACGATTTGTGTTATGGTACTTAGTTTACTGAATTTCATTGTAATGAACCAAATGGCTTATGCCCACCGTATACTACATGCGCAACTCATCAATTTCGAGTTTGACATATTCAATTCTAGTGGACGAGGCTTTCAACTTTGTCCAACCAACACGTTGGAGATGGTTCGAGATCATTGCCCAAAAGGCATGCGGGCTCTCATTGCTCGCTGGACATGATTTTGCATCGCTTTGAGCAACGATTTCAAGGTAATGTGCCGCACATTATCTCTTTAGCACGTTCGCGGACACATGATTTTCGGTGGGGAACGCTAGAATGACACGCATATCTCCGATATTTTTAGAGATATTTTAAAACAAGTTTGTGCAAGTTTTGTAAAAAGTTAAAAATGATTTCGCAGGTCACAGTGAAGTGAAAATTGGACTCCGGTAGGACAAATAATGCTGGAGTATGGACATATAATGTATTTCTAGTCGGGGTATCCCGTCTTGTCATAAGAGACCTAAAATTCTTTGACGGCATAAGCCGTCATGACCGCGAACGTGTTAACTCGTTGCTCAATTTTTTTAATTTTTGGGAGTACGATGAAATTTTCGTGCTGGCTCTCATTGAAGCACGGTGTAGATTAATTCATTGCTGTGAACATTTGATTTCATTCATTGTGCGTTGTATTTAAGGGATTATAGCCAAAAATGGACAACCGAGATGGCGATGGATTTGATTTCGGCCATAGAAGAGTACGACAGTTGGACAGTCTGCCGAGATTATTCAACTCGTTGCTCTATGTCGGATGCTTCGTCTAGTGTACGAGTGTAGCAACGCATGCATCAACTCGTCCACCAACCACACCGAAAACGCAGTTCATCAACTCGAGAAACCGATTTTTTTTTTGGTAACCCCGCAAGTTAATCCACTAGGTGTACGAGAGCATTCAACAATGGAATGAGTTGACGAACTAGGTGTACGGGTTCGCAACGCATTCACCACGAGCATATTCAATTTTAAGTCGAACTACGTTGGTCAACGCAAGCAACTTGAGTCTGTGCATTAGTGTATAGCCGTATGAAACTCTGAAATTTGTTGCGTTGAATAAAAAGTTGAGTGTAGTTGCTTGAATCAGTTGCACACGTACTGTACGATGGGCATTAGGCAAGCAAAGATGTAGACCATTGTAATGACAATCGTTTTGTGTAATAGAAGCACTAGCTTTGAGACTGAGATCAGTTCTGTCTCAATTAATAAATAGTGAGCATCCAAGTTATCTGCGAACCCTTCAAAAGCTATCTCCGTTAGCCTTTATAATCTTCGTATGCATAGGCTTATGGACAGTCGAGCATTGAAGTTGTCACAACTGGACATTATGTTTGATGGCTATAAGCGCATGCTTACCTGCCACTGCTGAAAAATAATATATAAAAAGTATAAATAACGCCTGAAAATTTAATCAAAAAAGTATTTGGCGTGAGTAGCCACTAGAATGGCAAGACCTAACTTCTCTGTCATTCAGATTATACTCGGTTTGTCATTGCCTGCCGATAGGTGGTGCCGAGAAAAACGCCATGCCATGCCATGCCAACTTTCTTAGCAGCTCAACGGGGACCACTTTATACTCCATTCCCTACATAGAATTCCTCACGGAACGTAAGCAGATCAAAAATTTGCCAACACCAGCCGAAGAAATGGTGGATAAGTGTAAAAGAATGGCTGTCCGAAGCATAACACCTTAGTGGCAGAGAAAATGAGAAATGAAAAGTGCAATGCGTGGATTGAGATGTAAGGCTTTACCGGTTGCAGCAGGAAGTAGGGGCAATAGAACCACTATCTACAAAACTACTGTGAAAATGAGAACTAAACGACAAAGAAAGCGCTTGGGATTAATAACATTATTTCGGAGCTCCTCAGGGACGGCGAACGCATCGGCAGATTTCCTCCGGTCGGTCAAAAGACGTACGAAAAAAATGAGGAAATGTTTCGTGAAAGAGAGGATGAAGGATTCTTAAACAATTGTGACCTGTTAATGACCAGAAACTGGAGATGTATGTATTCATGTTCTTCTTGCAATTACCACAACAAAATTTCAGTCACAAAATACTGAATCAAGTTTCTATTACAAAAAAGCATATATATTCTCGAACATTTTTCTTTTCTTGTATTTATCGATTCGGAGAAATCTTCGTGTTACAGAGGTAGTCCGCAAATCTCACGGTCAAATTGTGCACAATACTTGTGTTTGAAGACAAAGAATCAACAGAACACATACTGTGTCATTGTAATTGCCTAATGAGAACACGTCGTCGTTTTCTGGGTAATTATTACCTCAAAGCGGAAGTTATAACCACCAGCTCAACCAAAGACATTGGATTCATCGCTCACTCCGGCCTCAGAGGAGCTCTAAAGAAGAAGACAACACAATAGGCCCACTAGTGGCCGCAGTTATAAGGGACTAGATAAGTCCCACCTCATTATTTAATCTAATCTAATCTGTGATTCAGAAAACATAAAAAGAGCTATGACAAGGCTGCTGGTCCTATTTCTCTCGAAAATAACGAGGATTGTAATTTACATATTTCACTTTGAGAAAAATGGATTTTGTAATGTTTTAGGACCAACTTACTTGGACTCACAAAAGCGTTAGCATTAAAAATGTGGAACATGACGGAGAAGGAACTACAAAATAAAAACTTGTGTATAGAACAGCACGACTTCCACTACGGAGAATACCTGGTGGAAGCTTTAGTGTTGTGAATCATATGCCATGAGGCTAAGTAGCACATGGTCTATATAAAATAGTACAAAACAAAGCTAATGTGCTCGTAGATAATCATTTATTTGAATACCGAGCGATAAGCCTTCAAAAATGCTTGCGGTTTTTCTTACTTCAGATTATGTATATGGAGGTTTGGTTTTGACGCACCTTATGCACATTACAACACACATACAGAGAGAGTGAAAAAAATTTGGTCTTGCCTACTTACAATTCTGTTTATATTTACCTGCTCGGCCTCGACACCATCGTTATCAAGCAATCGCAGCAGTGTCTCCAGTTTTGTCACATGGAATTTATGTCGGTCCAGCTTCGATCGCAGCTCATCCATGCGTTCTTGTTTATCTCGATCTAAGCGTTTCTTTTTGCCCGCTAATAATGATTCGATTTCACTTTCGTATTGATCGATTTGTATTTGCAGTGAACTAATTGAACTTGTTAGCCAATTGCGTGCTTCATCTTTGATACGCTGAGCTGGATCCATTTTTTGTGCCGCCCCAAGACCTTCTTTCGAGTAGGCTTTGGTTTTTGTCTCTCGTTCAACAATTTTAAATCTTTCCATTTGCTAAATAAAAATAAATAAATTTAAAAAAAAGATCTTCAGTGTGTTTATAAAAGAAAAACTCATACTGTTTCGATGAGCCGCCTATTTTCTAAGAGGGCGCTTTTATCCTTAATCTCAGCAGACGCAATCCATGATTTAATCTGATCGCGAAGCCGTTGCAGCTTTTTGATTTCCTTTTTAAGGTCTGCTTCATATTTCTCCTGCAAATGAAAGAAATAAAATTATGCAATTAAGATTGCCAGGATATAATTGAGCAAATGCTTGATGTTTTACCTTCTGATTACTGTTAGTTGCATTGTGAACTTTTTTCCAAATATCTTCGAATGTTTCTACTCCTTCCGCGACTTTTTTCAGACACCTATCTATCTCTCCTGCGAAAAGAAATATATAAATAAATATGTAGTGTAGTTGTAGCTGTTTTGTTTTAGAGAATGTCTTGGAAGCAGAAAAACATGGTAAAACTGAGTTTGTACCTCTTTGAGAGTAGCGTATAAGTTTGTTATTCTCGTCGTTTTCTACGTGAAGGTGAGTTCTATAAACTTTAACGATAATAAGTTTCTGGAGTTTCAAGCTTGCGTTCTTACCGAAGAAAACACTACAAGAGAATTGCTACAGCGCTGCTAAACGAAGGTGCAAAATTCTGGTCCAAGAAATAACAAAGTTATGAAAATAGAGAAAGGAGAGCGAATATTCGTGTTAAAAATGCTCAGCGAAAATATAGCCTCTGCATTTATTTATTACCCGTCAATGCTTCAAGCCTGAAAATTTTCCGAAGTCCTTGATCTAATAAGGTAATTTTGAGTCCCCTTAAACAATGGACCAATTCCAATGTTCAAAGGAAGGATAGCAATGAAATTCTTACGACCTCCATCTCAAATAAGTTCTAATCGACAAAAATGTAGTTGTAGTTGAGAAGTGATAAGCAAGTAAAAAGCATAAAAAATATAATATTTCTCTTATAGTTCGGTGGAACCATCAGCGTCCAAAGCATTCATTGTTCATAACCATAAGTAACATAATCTTAAGTAACTGCTGTCTCCCGCCTTTTATTCTACACCTCAAATTGGGAAAGTCCCAACTAAACAAACTTCAGGTTTTATCTTTCTTTTATGCACAAAAGACCATTGTTATCTTACGGTCTCTCTTGAATTGTATGACAAAGATCAATCGTTCTCAGAAAAGAACATAACACACAACCTTAAAACATGAAAAAGTTCAACAATTCGCGTTTTCACTGCGCCGCACGTCATTCTTCACATATCACTCGCAAAAAAAAAAAAAAATGCTTTTCTGCAAACACATCAAGAATAAGTTTTCTTTATCAAACTGCTCTAGTTGGACTTCCCACTAGGCGACACAATCTCTGGACGAGATCTACGAAAACAAGCCGCAAAGCACGAAGCGAACGACTTTATACTGCTGCCGATGCACTTGTTTATACTGCCGCGCGATCGTTTGTAAAGGAATTCCTTCTTCATGATCTTTATCGTTTTTTTTTTATTTTTATAATTTTAAGAGAAATGGACACATGCAATTCTCTACCCAGCAGCGCCTGTTTGACATAAACACCACCCCTATAGTCATCCTCACCCCCCTAATTTCGCTCTCATAACCCGTGCCTATAATAAATATACACACAGCAATCGAGGGAGGAAGCCACCCTCCTACAACAAAAAGGAGAAAAGAACAAAAAAAAAAAAAAAAACCAAAGTGGAGTGCAAGATTGTCCTCCTCTCTACATGCTGCTCCTGCTTTCTCGCTCTCTCTTTCTCGTCCTCCCTCCCGCTAAAGAATTTCTCAATTTTATATAAAAAAAAAAAAACGAAAAAAAGAAAACCTTAAACACAAATTAATTCAGCAATCACACATTTTGGTAGGTTTTTTGCAGAAGACACCCTCTGTTCGCGCCCTGCTTCTGCTTTTCATGTATGGTTTTGCTCTGTAATTGGAATTCATTTTTGGTTTTTGGGGTTTTTTTTTCGTCTCACCTTGCAACTTTCTCGTCGCAGCCATGGCGCTATGTAAATTGATTGTACAAGTATTCAGACATAGTCTAGAAAAACCGACAGAAATTTAATTGCGAATTTCTTCTTCGATTGCAGCAGCTCGTCGTCGTGGTTGTCGTCTGTTTCCGACGTCGTCGTCGTCGTGCTGGTGCTCTCGCCTCGAAGTACAAATTTTGTTGCAGTTTTACCGTCCGCCGTTGTCGTTGTTCTTCGTTCAGGAACGCGATCCTTCCTTTGCTGCGGACACACCACTACACCAATTTGATACTCCTTCGGAGGGGGGGAAAAAAATGTAAAGATTTCTCTCTAATTTAGAAGAATTGAGCGGATTTTGTCTTGTTTTACGTATTTTCCCGACTGAATAGTGGGTTAGTTGGGAACTTTAGTGTTTTTCTGATTGAAGGAAACTCTCATCCGGAGGATTTCGGAGATTTTTTTTGTCGAAAATAAAATTCAATATATTTCCCCGAGAATGGAAATATGCACACACACTGAACTGAATTTGTTTGTTTGATGGTTACTTTTTTTTTCCTTATATTCCTTGCTCTATTCGGTGTTTTGTTTTGCCGTTCTGTCAGAGATCCCGTTTTGCAGAAATTTATCGCATTTAATAATAAATTGTCGAAGAAAAAAAAATAATTAATTCGGATATTGGTCGCTTTTCTTTTTGACGCGATTTTTTCTGTCAATGTTTCGATTTTTCTGCTTTTTGTTCATACATTCCAAGATGGCCGATCAATTGGGCACGCACACTGTGATGTATATTTCGTATACGGATTGGGAAAGTTGCGTTGGCCTGTGGTTGTATGTGCTCAGCTGTAATGTCAAAAGTTTTTTTATTCCTCCAAGTGGAATGGTACGAGAGTGTTGTCTTTCAAATTGGGCGCTGAAATTTGAGCTACGAATGGGTGTTGCCGTAGGTATTGTACTCGATGGGATTTGTGAAAGAGTTAAATTTGTTTTCGAAATTAAAAAAGCATAAGTACTAAGTTGTTCTTTGTGGTCTTGCAATTAATAGGTGGGAAATAAATAGACAGACACCTAATAGCAACTGAAAATAGCTAATAGACATTCCACTGCGCTTTGATTGTCCTAGTACCCACCTGAAATGCGTTAAAAGCGTAACCAAAAGTGATAGCTTTTGATGTCTCTTTCGATTTTGACATATATTCTACTAGACCTTCCTTGTTGCTTGTATCGCTCTAATAAAAGAATACTGGTACATTTGAGTTTTACACTTTTTAAATACGTCTGGTATTGTATGCAACTGTGATTTTAGGAGCCTTCACTGGAATCTCTATAGATCCATTATGTTCCTCTAAAGTGGAGTGTCCAGTCTGGAAAGACAAAAAGAAGAGAATGGTCTGAGTGAGTATTACACGGCGTCTTCACAAGACATTATTTATGGCATAACTCATGGCGTGCTTGGAAAAAGGCAAATGGATACCGTCAACAGCAAGCCATATCGCTCATCTTGCCATCTATGTCTCGATTTTTGGTTTGCCATGAATTGTCAGTTTTGCTGAAAATTTTCACTTTCGTTGAAATTTGCAAGCGGAAAGTCAAAGCGGTAAATGTCAATGGTTTTCTAGTCTAGAGACTTGCTTCATTGATAGTTCTCTGGCTGTCTCGGCGATGGCTAGCACTTCCGCTTGAAACACACTACTGTGGTTTGGAAGTCTTATTGATCGCGTAATGCTGGGTTCTAGGGAGTAGATCCCAGAGTCAACTTCTTCTTCGGTTTTTGATCCGTCTGCAAAAAAGAGAAATTTTCGTCGGATTGATACCCTTTCCACTGGCCCACTCGTCTTTTGAGGAGATGTTCTAACTTTTTTGATAACGAAATGAATTCAAGGTATTATCGCGGTTAGACGACCGATTTTGAGGGTCCAGCTAGTACCGGGTACCAACCAGTACTCGGTACTAAATTTACTCGGAGAAGAAATGACTTAGTACCAATTTAAGTACCAACTTTTGATATAATACTGGTATTAGCGCTAGTACTCGGTCAAGAAATCGGCCGTTAGTTACCATTTTGGCTGAACGTCAGTGCCACCAAACATTTTGGAAAGAGGTGGCGGTATGTTGACATCGGCGAAGCGAAGAGAAAACGCTGTGTTGGGAAAATTGGTATGATATGCACCTATTATGCATTGATTATAGACATGCGTAGCGAAGGACTGACAACATACTGCAGAATTGATATGCGAACATCCCACAAGAGAATTTCTTTTCCAATTTTTAGAGAAATAGAAAAAAAAAGTACTCTACATCTCCGAACCCTGGCAGCACTTTAATTGCGCTCAATAATTTCATTTCTTCAAATCTAACACCAGATGTCGCACGAATCGTTTGCCAATTGGCATATATGCGATACGAGTGTGCAGCAAAACCAGAAAACGGCAGATATCTCAGCTGTTGTATTAGTTAATGTGGATGTTACTTTTGCGCATATTCCTGCAGAAATGTAATGTTTTCAGCTTTTTTCAAACTTGCTTCGTGCAAATAAAGTTTTTCAGCAGTCCATGGGTCTGAAGATGTTCGCACTTTTCTTGCAGTTTTTGCTAATTTTTTCAAATGAAGATTGGAAACCGTACAATGGAATCCATTGCGAAATGTCATGCTATCAGCTGTCAAAAATTTGCTAAGTAAGTGCTGCCAATCTTAGATGAATCCATCAAGTGGGTTGTGTCTATGATACTGCAAATCAAGAGTAGAATCAAACCATGTTGTAGCTCAGTACTTTTAGTTGAGAATAGGGTAAAAGTATGTAGTTTGGTTAGTTTTGCTTTCGCTTATAATTCTAGTTTTTGCTTGTGCCTAAGCACTCACTTATGATTCCACAATTAATGAATTTGGTCAATATGTTAAAATGAGATAAAACCGCCCTGAAGTTCATAGTAAACCAAACTGTTAACATACTACGTCCTCTTAACAGTGTAAGGAGATTATTATCCAGGTAAGCGATCGGTGATATATTATTCTCCGGGTTCTCGCCTTGGCACTGAAGTCAGAAAGTGTCTAATAACGGGTGGAATAATATTAAAAATTGTCTCTTGTCGCTATCAATTCGGACAACGACACCAGCGCTGAGATCAAACGGAGATTACTCTTGTCAATCTCTGCTTTTTTGAGCTAAGAAGGCACATGACTAGCAAAGCCCTCTCTTGAACAACAAAAGTGGCCCTATATAGGACCTAAATAATTCTAGTCCTGCTCTATGACACAGAGGCATGGATTTTATCAAAACTGGATGCCGGTGCTCTTGGCTGCTTTGAGAGGAAAATTCTTCGGGTGGTTTTCGGTCCTGACTGCATAGACGGTGAGTGGAGGAGGATATACAACGACGAATTGTACGGGCTGTACAGCGACATCGACTTAGCCAGAAAAGTGAAGGTCCAACGACTGAGGTGGCTGGGTCATATAGAGCGGATGGATACCAATGCTCCGGTCCAAAAAATCTTTGAATGCGCCCCCGAGGACTGCGAAGACTGCGACTAAGGTGGCGCACGCAAGTGAAAGGGACCTCAACCAAATTAGGGTGCGAAATTGGAGACACCTGGCTAAAGATCGAGCTGACTGCAGGCGTTTGTTGTTTAAGGCCCAGGTTCACCCCCGACTGTAGCGCCACCTCAAGCAAAGTAAGTAAGTCTTTTGACGAGAAAGAAATGTATAACAACTTTAGCAGAAGCCTTCAAAGGCCTTGCTTTATAGGCAGGTGTGCCACTAATATGTGTGTCCCTTTCAAGAATTTTTTTTTTCTAGAAGCTGTAGAGATAAGGAAGAGGAAGAAACGGTTACTCATATTTTTCGCATCTATCCTGCCTTAACGAGGGTGAGAAGTCAAACCCTAGAAGAGTTTATGAAGACTCCAGCGACTCAATATGCATAAAAGAGCTTTGTCGTGGGATTAATTGGTTTTGCACATAGGGTTTCCACCTTTATCTTCCTTGATAGAGCGAGGTGCTGGTAAGATAAGGTTAGGTTGAAGTGGCTGCCAGCTATTGCCAGCACACTTAGACCAGTGATAGGTCCATTGTGATACCACATGGATCTGAAGAGATCTCCATACCTACCCGTTAAACCAATTGAAGCTTTTTATGAAGCGAAGGAGGTCTCTGATATCCGTGTTTATCAGATCACCTAAGTCGTTTAAGTAGAATTCCCCTAAATGGAGTCTTCTTTTACGGGAGAGAGCTGGGCAGTTACAAAGAAGGTGGGGAATAGTTTCCTCCTCCTCTTCGTCCATGCAGCTCCTACAGAAATCGTTTGAATGGACTCTAAACCTTGTTGCATGCTTGCCTATTAGAAAGTGTAAGGTGCTGGTAATCCGGTATCAAAATGAACCTAAATATTAGTTGAAGTGTGCTCCGCCTTAAGCGGGGACAGTCACCTAACCTAACCTAGCTGGTTGGATGTGGTCGCTTAAAGAAAATATTCAAGTCTTCGTAGTCCAAAAATCAGTTGCTTGAATCCTTAATTAGATGTACTCCTGCGTGCATACAATTAGAAGCAGTTCCGACATTTCGGCAACTATAAAGATCGCCTGTCTATGTTGCTTCTTTATTTTCAATATGATTGATATTGCGCCTGTTGGCATAGCCTGAAAAAGCCATCACGTCCTAGCCTTATGCCTTTGCTACTAAGCTCCATGAAGCAATCATGACTTCATAACCGGCCTTGCTTTAATACAACACCCACTTCCTGTAATTCAATACCGGTGAATGACCGTTCTCATTTTTAATTGTGTTGTACCGTACATCCTTGTTAAGCAAGCAGCATAAATCAAATATTCGACACACGAAACTCATCCATAATCCTATCGGCGTAGCCTGGGTCCTCGGCCCATGCTTCATTGCTCATTACAATTTTATCGATATTATTTCATGCATTAACAATGAAACAAAATAAGCCTCCGTTTTCGAGTTGGTCGTGCCCATTATTCTTTTTTTTTTTTGATTAAAGGCGAGTTGATGCAGGAAATCTTTTTTTTTTTTTTCATAATCAATTAAACGGAGTGAGCGTGTGTATGTGTATCCTTTGTTCATCTATTCAGGAAACGACGAAGTCAGTCTCATGTCTCTCGGTCTCGATAGGGTAATTCAGCAGGTTTTTAACATTGTTTACGTTGCAGCCTTAAGTTATTGCCACAAAGAACATAAAAATTAAATTAAATGACGCGACATTCGTATCTCAAATTGCACGGAGCCAAAAGGATGAATTAATGGGACAGCCGCTAGGAGAGAAGCAACGATCAATTATTTATATTAACATTTATTACCCCTGAAATAAGGCTCAGGAGACAAGGATGATGACAATGATGTTGTTGTCTGTGGGGGGACTTCTCAATCAATATCACAATGGAATTCGTGCATAAATGAACGCAATTAATATATTTTGAATGCAATATGAGATTTACGATAAGCAACACAAGGGGGAGGGTATGAGGGGGTGGCCGTTGTGATTGTAGACAATATCAACTATTTTATCAACAATGAGCTGTTGAACACGATTTGTGAGGCTCTTCAGAACGCTTTGAAACTAAAGTACAAAACTCAAAATTAAAGATTGAGTGCAGTCAGGGAGCTTGCATTGGTGCACAAGCAGGGTGCGTCAGTTAAGAGCTGTATATGACACTCAAAGTGTAGGGTGCTCTTAAATCGAATTCCAACCAAAACTGTTTTAACTTGAAAGTGGTTCTTTACTGGTCTCAATATAATTGGACGTAACAACTCGCGTATAAGTATACGAGGGTTAAGTCTTCAGAGACTGCCTTGTGAGAACTACCCTGCCATATCCCTGCTTAATGTAGCCTACAAGATCCTATCCAGTGTACCGTGTGAACAACTAAATCGATTTTGCACCACACTCATCGGCATCTGTCAGTGTGGCTTCCGGCTCGGCAAATCAACGATAGACTGAATCTTCACACTGCGGGAAATCCTGGAAAAGACCAACGAGTTCCAAGTCGATACTCACCATCTTTTCATAGACTTCAAAGCCGTATACGACAGCATTCATTGCACTGAACTATATACCGCGATGGCCGAATTCGAGATCCCGAGAAAACTGATTTGGTTGTGTCGCGCCACGCTAAAGAACTCGCAATGAGCCGTGCAGCTTGGAAACAGAACCTCCGAATTACTCCAAACATGCACCGGATTTCGGCAAGGAGACGCGCTGTCGTGTGATTTCTTTAATCTTGTGCTGGAGCAGTTAGTGCGAAAGTCTGCTGGGGTATGCAGACGATATCGCCATCATCGCCCGTTTCCAGCGTGCCATTATTGAGGCTTTTACGGCAATACAAGAACAAGCCAAACGAGTTGGTCTCACGATTAACGAGGATAAAACAATGTACATGCTGTCTACCAAAAACCGATCCGTCAAACACCGTCTAGGTCAAAACCTAACAATTGACAGCTATAATTTTGAGGTAGTAAAGGAGTTAATCTATCTCGGGGAAAATATAAACTCCACAAATGACACCCTAGTGGAGATTCGACGAAGGATAACCTTAAGCAACCGCTGCTACTTCGGTTTGCCAAATCAACTAGGGTCCAAACTCCGAACTCGAAAGTCAAAAAACATGCTCTTCAAAACCCTGATCTTGCCAGTCTTGCCTTATGGAGCTGAATGCTGGACGATAAGTAAGACAGCGGAGCAGATCTTGGGATCCTTCGAAAGAAAAATTCGACGTCGACTATTTGGTCCTGTCTGCGAGGAGGGCGAATGGAAGAGAAGATATAACCGCGAAGTCTACGAACTGTACAAAGATGTGGATATAGTCCGGAAGGCAAAAATCCGTCGACTACAATGGCTCGGCCACATCGAGCGAATGGACGAGAATGCTCCAGCTAAGAGGATCTTCGAATCCCAGCCACCTGGTTCACGATGAAAAGGAAGACCCAACCTCCGGTTTAAGGACCAGACAATCACGGCCGTCAGAAACCTTGGTCTAGAAAATTAAAAGCAGCGTGACCGTGAATGATGGAAAGCGGCATTAGTTCAGGCTTAGATCCTCCAAGGATCGCTGGCCTGATAAGTAAATAAGTGGGTTTAGTCTGTTTTACTTTTGATACGCCAATCTTACGCCAAAGATACCAGTAGCCTGAACTATTGTACCATTTACATACCCGATCTTGGTCGGTAAACCGGATTGCATATGACTACGTACTAAAGGACAACCTCCAACATCGCTTCAACCACTTTCCCAGCGAACCTCCCATTAGGTACTACTTTGCGGGGCTGGTTATATTTTCAGGCTATATTATCCTTAATGCCGTTTTGTGTTCCTAGGCATTTGACACTACTTGCTGCTTCACTCTGAAGCATGTAATTTATGAAATTTTCGGATGTGGGCCACTTCCAATATTGGTCCCGTAGGGCGATCATCTCGGTTTCATATCGTGGAAAAAGCCGTGTTCCGTCAAAAACTGAGCCAAATAAAAGTTCGTTTCACTGTGATTCCGCTTCACCTCTACATCGATCTTACTTACTTACTTAGGTGGCGCAACAGTTTGGGGTGAGCCTGGACCTCAACCAACAAGCTTCTCCAGTTAGCTCGGTCCTTAGCTAACCGTCTCCAGTTACGCACTCCAAGTTGGTTAAGGTCCCCTTTTATTTGTGCGCGCCACCTTAGGCGAGGTCTTCCTCTACTGCGTTGTCTCTCCACGTTGGATTCGAAGACTTTCCGGGCCGGAGCGTTGGTGTCCATTCGTTCTACGTGTCCTTGCCATCTTAAACGACCAATGCGTAGTTTGATGACTAGGTCGATGTCCCTGTACAGCTCGTATAATATCGTTAAATATCCTCCTTCAAAACCCGTCAACGCACACGGGACCGAATATCTTACAAATTGTTCGCTCGAAACGATCAAGGGTATCCTTATCCGGTTTTGATAAGTCCATGCTTCAGTGCCATATATCAGGACTGAGATGATTAAGGTCTTGTACAGAGTTTCCTTAGTTCTTGGGGAAAGGGTCTTATTACTCAATTGCCCTCTCAGCCCAAAGAAACAGTGATTGGCAAGAGTTATTCTTCGCTCGATTTCTGATGAGATGTCGTTTTAAGAAGTGATAGCAGAGCCAAGGTAGACAAAGTCCCTTACTACCTCGAGGTTATAGCTGTTTATGGTGTAAGGCTGCACACGGCATGCGGTGTCTATGTTCGGCTGCACGCGGCCTGTTAGAGGTCCGAACTTCCACGTGCAGAGCAGAAGATCATTCTCCTTATTTCAATAGCTAGGGTCGTCAGCAGTAGTGTCATCCTTGTCCGAGGCTTGTGGTCAATCACTAGTTTAAAAAGATGCGTCCATCTTCCCATCAAAGATTCGTTCCATTTTTGTTGCAAGGTTGCGTTGTTGTTGTTGAAAAAAACTTCTTTTATCGCGTTTTAGTCTCTCCATTTCTTCAGTGAGTATACTAATGGGTAGCATCGTTTTAAACGCACTGGCGACCCTTAATGTGCTAAGTAGGTGGACGAATTTAACTCCACAAAGGTAAGACGTACGTGACCATATTTTGCCTGTATACTGTATGTATGCAGCTACAGTTTTTGGCTTAAGGTGGTGTTTGAAACTTAGACCAGCATCAGCAATCCCTCTAAGCTACTTAACAAACGATTGAGAAACCACTTTGTGCACTCCGGCTTTAATCGTTATAGCTTCGCCAACTTTCCTACTTGTAATAAGCACTGCTTCAGTTTTAAGATGTCGGCAAGTTGCAAACGAGCGTTAGCTAGCCTACGACGTATTGTTGCAATTGTCTCGTTACATTGGATTTGAAATTCCCCAAGCGTTTTTGGTACAATCTCCACGGCGATATTGCCCGCAAAGCCGATAATTGACGGTAGACGCAGCATCTCGTCATACATTATTGTTCCACAGCAAGGGGCCTTGAGACTTGCCGCACTCCTCCCGTTTGATTCCCTCGTCAGAATTATCGAGGAGAACTTTGTTCGCAAAATTGTTCGTTATTATTTAATGGAATCCAGTATTTCGATCCGAAAGAGACAGCATTAGTCCGTCGGTTGGCCTATATCAGTAGTGTTGTCAATTGTTCTACATTAGGAGAGGTAGAGGGTTGCTTAGATGCGTCGAAGGTTTAAAAACCAACCAGTTTAAGACTCGAGTTGTTTTTTCGCGATCTCACTTTAGAAGGCTGAACCTCTAACAGGAAGGATTGTCTCGATCGAATGAGTCTTGAACAGATATCTCCAGTTCTGTTGATTAAGGTTGCAAAAACTTTTGGTCTTTCGTGTTTGGTATAGAGTTTTACCCTAGGTCGCATACTTTTTGTGGAAGAACTAGGTGGACGTTAAAATTTCCAGATTGTGAGCGTTTAATCTCCTTATTTCGTTTGCCTGGGTCCATATCCGAAGTTTTAAGTTGTTTTTGAACCAGTTTCCTCCCATGTTATCCTGAAGAAACAGGTCCTTTGTTATACCTCTTGGATGTGAGGATTTGGGTGCTTCGATCCTTATTGATCTGAAGCTTAGAATAGGTCGGAGTGGCTCAAATAAGGTGTTCTTCAAGTACAAGGCTTACCCTATTGGGGAGATAAAAAGTTGCGAGTGCTGCGGCAGCGATGGCTGGGACATGTAGAGTGCATGGACATCAGTGCACCGGCCCGCCGAGTCTTTAAATCCACCCCAAAGGGACAATGCAGCAGGGGAGGACCCTACCTTAGGTGGCGAGCACAATTGGAGAGTGATCTCAACCACATCGGTGTGTGAAACTGGAGGCAGTTAGCTAGGTGTGTAAGCATCATCTAAAGCAGTGTTTTTCAATTATTTTAGAATAGCGACCCCCTGGGTACATACAAAAACACTACCCCCTTTGAAAATTAACAAGAATAAACTTGGATATATGGGGTCATCCAGTAAGATGTGTCATTTTAAATCAATCAAAACACGAACAATTTTTAAGAAAAGTGGTAATATTTTCATTTTAATCTGGAGTTCAAACTCTGGGTTTAGTAATAGCCGTGTTTTTTTTTGAGAGCTGTATACCCAGCCCAGTAAAATTTTACACACAAAGCAATAACAACACACCAAGTGGGGATAAATTTCCCAGTAGCAGCAAGTGAGGATAGAACTACATAAGTTGACCACCAGAGTGCGAACAATCTCATAAATTAGCTTTTAGCCGATCGTAGTTGTTGTTTTTCCTCGGTTTTGACATTTACAAACTGTCAAATCGTCGCCTGAGAATTGTTTTGTTCCATACGCCACTTTTATCGTTTTTGAGTTAGGAATGGATTCTATGGTAATTTTGTATGCTCTTTTCAAATCTGTGATCCGAATTGCTCTATGTCTTTCCAATCCCGAGATATCGAACATCGATTTTGTCCCATATCCACCAAAATCAACAGTTTATAGAATTGTTTTGTGCTATAAACCATTTTTTGGCGTTTGGGACAAATTTTCCATATAATTTTCGGCAATTTTTTTTGCGACAATTGTTTTGTTCTACGTGCATATCACGGCGACAAGAGATAGAAAAAATATTAACAAAGTTGAGAATTGGTTTGTCCTACGTGCACTTGTGTTAAAGAAAAGCTATGTATGTGGGACACTGATCGCAAACAAAATTTTAGTATTGGTTTGTTCCACCTCCAGAGTTGTGTAGATATTCGATATTATGAAGATATGAATTCCGTTACTGGCTGAACACTTCTTCTTATGGTGTCTCTCCTCGTAGGAGGTTGTATATCATCCTTTTTATTTCGTCTCTTGATCCTGCGGTCCTGATAAGCTGGGTTGCTGAAAGACCGAACCAGTCTTGTAAGTTCTTCAGCCATGTTGTCTTTTGTCCGCTCACCGTTCTTCTTCCTTCAACTTTACCTTGAAGAATTACTTGTAGCAGCTGGTACTTCTCGTTTCTGATGACATGCCCCAGATATTCCAGTTTCCGTTTCTTTATTATCTTCAGAAGTTCCCTTTTGCTTCGATTTTTCTTAGGACTTCCATGTTTGAGATTCTATCCGTCCATGATATTTTTTAAACTCGTCTGTATATCCACATTTCAAACGCTTCCAATCGCTTAATTATTGGTTTACTTAGTGTCCACGCTTCTGATCCATACAAAAGTGTAGACCAAACGTAACACATTATTATTTTTTTCTTCAGGGACAACTGCAGGTCGCTACCATACAAAACTTTTTTCAGCTGACCGAATGTTGCTCGCGCCTGCTCAATTCTACTGGCTGAACACAATAGTGCTGCAAACGCAATACATAGTTGCAGACGTACGAGCTGTCAATCATTGAATACATATGTTTTCAATGTTGCGAACACAATCGTTCTGCAACTGGAAGAGTTGATTTACATTGAACTCGTGCGGCTGTGGCATGCGTCTATGTATTGCAGCATACCATTGTGTTTTGCTAGTCAAAAAACGCTTAAAACTAGCTTAATTAACTTTACTATGTTATTCTTACTTACTGGCCCTACACGGGTACTCTAAGCTAAACTTAATTCTTATTCTATGTTTTTCGACGTAATCTAACTTAATTTACTTAGCTCAGCCAGTTAGTCGTGTCGTGCCTTGACTGCTAAAGCGAAATTACTTGCGATCACGGATGTTTATGACTTTTTAAAATGTTTAATACCAAACACTTATAATAATATATAAGAATAATAAGAATAATTTTCTTATTTTATTGTATTTTTTTTAATAAAAACTTTGTTAATAAAAGAGATGAAATCAATTTTTCTTTTCAAATTTTAGCATCCAACTCCATGCTTTCTTGCGTTTTAGATATTTTGGATAAGAATTGCTTTGTGCCATATCCATTTTTTTGTGTTCCACGTGTATGAAAAAAAAAAAATTAGTTTCAAAATATAGGAGGTGGGACACAAGTCAAAAAAGTAGACTTGTACGTTAATTAACGTAGCTTGTTAACGGTTTGGCAAAACACTTTGAAAATTGGTAGGTGAATTCTTTATAAGACTAACTTCAAGTTAAAAAAAAAAAATTTAAATGCGATTTTCTCGAAAAAGTGCCAATGGCGTATGGAACAAACCAATTCTCGGGCGACGAAATGAAGAAATAGAAATCGATCCGCAAACCAATTGGTTGGTGCGGCTGCTACTGTGGATGAAGTGAGTTAGATCGTTTTTTTGACTGAAGTGAGTATAGTTTTCAAAAAAACACGGCTTATAACTCTTTTGGGTTTTCGGAGCCCCAGATGCGATTGTTTTGTTTGTTTACGCACTCAGACAAATGGAAATGAGCCTCAACACTCAGAATAATTTTGTGTAAAAAATCATGATCACGAAAGTGTCAACTAGACCTTATAAGCACGTAGGCCAAAATATGAGGTGCAAAGTGGTTGCAGATAGGCCGAGTACTTGTGATCGTCGCGAAATGGACACGCATGGGTTTTCAATCACACTCTCAGCTCCGTCGGCGATATTTTCAGCTGACCTTGCCGGACGAACAGGAGTAGGAGACTTTACATCACTTACCTGTTCGAGAACGTTTTTGTAGTGAATTTTCACTATTTCAACACGTTGTGCGAGTTTGTATGGATCCATATTTAATAATCTTTTAGGTTTTACTTATCAAGAGTCATCGCAATAATACTTGGATGTTGACAGTTCAACAACCGACTCCCTTGGGGTTCACGAACCACACTTTGAAGAACACTGATCTTAAGTAAGTAAGAGTGTTCGATATCAGAAAGAGGGGGTGTCTCTGGCTTTTTTTGGCAAAAATAATAATAGCCGTGTTTTTTTGAAAACTATACTCACTTCGGTCAAAAAACGATTCATACTCAGTAGCAGCTGCACCAACCAATTGGTTTGCGGCTCGATTTCTTTTTCTTCATTTGACAGTTTGTAAATGTCAAAACCGAGGGAAAGCAACAAATACGATCGGCTAAAAGCTAATTTATGAGATTTTTCGCGCTCTGGTGGTCAACTTATGTAGTTCTATCCTCACTTGCTGCTACTGGGAAAGTTATCGCCACTTGGTGTGTTGTTATTGCTTTGTGTGTAAAATTCTACTGGGCTGGGTATACAGCTCCCAAAAAAACACGAGTAATGGTAACCGAACGAACTTATTATCTTTTAAAGTCTTGACGTGGATGTTAAGGACTCCGTAGCGACGGTGTTCTCGTCTCTAATTTTGAGAAAGTTTCTTAAGCTCTGCCCTTATATTGCACAAATGTCAGACTGTCAACTGAAGGCATGAGTTATATCTTTGGAATAATAGATGGCATTATATTTGAGACAAAAAAGCAATGACTCCTCACATCGTTTTCACTTACAGGGCCCTAAAACTCAGGATGGAGCCTTGCCCACTATATTACTCTTTCAAAACAGAAGGGGCAACTTATAGTGCCAATCGATCTTTGTCCGTTTTGTTCTAGCGGTGGAACAAGTGGCGATATTACCATCCCTTCATCATTTCTTGTTTAATTTGTTTTACCCCTTTTACATTGAATTACTCAAAGTTAATTGAAAAATGCGGCGTCTTTTGATTCATCCATGCGTCAGGAATTCTCGTGATTTCTTTTAAAGCCAAATATCTGCAGTGGATACCGTATAAGATACTTATTAATTTCATTATCCAGTCCACTGTTCTCCGGTAAGAGGATCACGTACCAAAGCTTAAAAACCCTAAATTTTATACTTCATTAAATACTTCGACAACGTTCAAATGTCCTGTGGGATAATTTCAAACAGATTTAACCAAACACCGGAAATGGTTAGGATATATCCATTTAATGCAACATTTGTGGTCAACGTGTGGTATACCTAGTATTATTCTGTGAACGCCTGTGTGCGAATTAAACCGATAAAAGTCAAGGAAATTGCAATCTATAAATACATCGATTAAATAAAATTAATTTTGTTTTCATACAATTGAACGTTGTGCTTGCACAACCCGAAGCCAACTAGAGCATTGCAAATGTTTGCAAAGAATGTAGATATCCTGAAACGGTCCATTAAGAGTTCCGAACACGATTTCATTAACAATGTCATAACAATTTATTTATCAATATTGATATTATTTCCTCTCTAAATGGATGCACACCTACGAACGAAGCTCGTGTGCCATAGGGGGTTTGTCGTCGATAGTGACACTTTGTGAGTCCTTTTGCTGAACAAAAACAACAATTTTGCGTTGGTGTGACATGTGCAACTTAGAGGTTTTAAGTACTTCATGGAACGTGTTCTTATATTTTCATGTTGTTATGCTGTTTTCTTTTCTTGTCAATAAGTTTGCTAATCACGATTATATGCGTGGGATACAGAAACATTGAACGAATTGACAACGATTGCTGTCAAATGGTGATTACACATAATCTGATACAATTTTTTGAAGGATGGGAAGTTACATTTTTCTACATATATATGTTCCTTTGTATATAAAAAATCGACAATCGTGAGTGAACAGTTTTACTCGTACCCGTAATAAAGTTGCTCAGTAACATTCCGTCCAGAAGTAACAACATTGATGCTGGTGAATGTAGGTGATACCTGCTTGAGACACTGCAGTCTTCCATCCTCTTCGATGTCGGGAATGTAATTTTCAGTTTTCCAGACAAAGCGCTCTTGCATCCACAATGGTTTGGTTCTTAAAATGGAGGTTCTGGGCTGCCCTCAATTAATGAAAGGCCAACTCTATGTCAGCATACTGGGAGCGACCGATGATGTAAAAGGTTTTTCACTAATGACATAACAACTTTAAATAATAATAATAATAATAAAACGGAAAATAATTGAGATATTGGACTAAAATGTATTTCAGGTGTACAGTCGGAAACGGATGAGTACAAACCGGATAAGTGCAAAAACCGTCTTAGTGCAATGTCTTCAAAAACCCCTTTCCAATTCGGAAATTTTTCATACAATAACTGCATGTCATTTTCAACACCCAAAATATTTTATTTACCAAAAAACACTCGGATAACTGCTACTTGTACATAAGAAATGTTTTTCTCTTTTAAGGAAAAATCCTTCATCTTACAGTGACAACGACTTCAAAGATTATCAGTTCTGCCTGCCCTACGGCAGCCCTAGAGGCACTTATTAGCCTTTCTTTATTGCACATCTTTGTCAAAAAAGTGGCAGTTCGTAGTGCAATTAACCTCAAACGCTCTACCAGAATCCAAGCCAAGCAGACTTACGGCTTGAAACGACCAGTACGGTATCCGAATTTATGCCCAACATACTCTGTTTTGGCAGAAAGCTCGAGATTGAGATCTCGAACCGCAATTTTTGGGAAACTGGCGATCTGCTGCTGAAAATAAAAGGACTAGTGGTATACTGACGGATCAAAAATGGACTCCCGTATTGGAGCCGTATTTATGGCTCCTTTCAGGCAGACCTACATGCCATTGATACTACCGCCAATATTATTCTTGACTCCGACATAAAGGGGAAGGGGGCAACCATTAACTGATTCACCGATAGTCAAGCAGCGCTCGAAGCACTGAGCTCCCATTACTGCAACTCAAAGGCAATTTCAGGCTACTTCAATGCTCTCCAAAACCGTACTAAGCGAAATAAAGTCAAACTCTGGTGGTTACAATTGTAGACCAACTTGCCAGGAAAGGTTTTTTTGAAAGATACATTGCTGCTGAACCCTTCCGCGTTCAGAACGAGTTTGAACTGTTGGGAAAAACGGACCTTTTTATCCTATTGGAACAAAATTCAGGGACTTAGACAACGCTTTCTTCACAAGGAATTCCTAACACCGGAGGACATACGTAATGTCTCTACTGGAGATACCCTCAACTTCATTACGAAGATCCAGGATCTTCTAGTTTAACTGGCTCCAGGCACAATATATCTTTTAGGAAACTAAATTGTTAAAAAATAAGTGCATAAGTTTGCACTTACTGATTAGTGCAAGGGTGTGCACAAAACGGATAAGTGCACACAAAATCGAGCCCGATAGGTTGTGTCCGATGTTGTTGTAAACATGTTTAATTTCAGTATAGAATTCGAAGTCGTTCATATGATCACCGCGAGAGTGTTTGCAGCGATCGTTTCTTTGGAGCCATTTTTCCACCACTCCTCCACACATATCGGCCGGAGTGTTGGCAATTTCGCGTTCGATATTGTTCCTGAGCTCCTCTAACGTTGTTGGTTTGTTGGCATAAACTAACGCATTAACGTAATCCCATATAAAAAAATCCAACAGCGGCGTTAAATCGCATGGGCGAGGTGGCCATTCGACTGGACCATTTCTCTAAATTACACCATTAACGAACTTCCCCTTCAATTGTCAATTGGTGAATTGTTTGACCAGCTGTGTGGCATGTGGCACCATCTTGTTGGAACCACATATCTCTGATGTCAAGTCCATCCGATTCTGGCCAAAAATAGTTTTCCAACATGGCACGATAGCGACCGTTACATGGCGATCATTTTCATCGACGAAAAAATACGGTCCAACCAATCACATCTGCGCTATGAAATCCACACAGCACGGTTACTTTTTGTGGATGCAATGGAGTCTTTTGAAGCACATGTGGGTTTGTGGCTGTCCAATAACACATATTTTGCTTATAGACGAAGCCATTAAGCCAAAAATGAGCTTCATAGCGGAAGATGATTTTTCGATTAAATTTAGGATTTTCTTCAAACTTTTGCAGAGCTCAATCGGAGAAGTTTCGGGGCTCCAAATGATCAAGAGGCTTTAGTTCTTTAGTTTATTTGATCTTGTAAGGGTATAGGCTGAGATCTTTACACAAAATGCGTCACAATGTGGACTGAAAGATTTCGAATTCCTGTGAACGTCGTTGAATTGACTGATTTGGCTCATTTTGAACCGAAGCACTTACCACTGCGATAATTTATATTTGTTGACGATAGTTGTTGTTAACACCTGCACTGCGGAAGGTGTATATGTTCCAGCACTAAATTGAATAAATCATATGATAACGCAGTTCCTTGCTGAAATCCGCTGGACAATGCACCGCGTATTCTCCAACTAATTCAGTCTTCGCCCTGTAGAGCTATGTGGCTTTGAAGTCGATGAAAAGGTTGTGAGTCTCCACTAGAAATTTGTTGGTTTTTTTCAGGGGTTTCAGCTGCAGCTGCCTCCTTTTTTCGACAGATTTCTGTGGCTAGGTATGTCTGCGAACAATTGTGCAGTGCACGAAAGGTCTGTGTAGGTGGTTGTATGTGTAAGATAGCATTCTAATTTTTTCCCTTGTAGCCCCAGCTACATCCCTCTACACGTCTGTGTGTTGCTGTGTGCGCATGTATGTTCATTGTTCGTATATCTGTCTGGCTGTGCTATTCTGTAAGGCTGTGCATTTCTGTAAGTCTGTGTATGGCTGTGTGTCTGCTCGCGTTTAATGCGTTGCTTCTTGCGTTTTCCTCGCTCTCTCTCCTTTCTCCCTCTAGTTGTCTCAACTTTTGGCATAGGAACTCACTGTGCTTCACTTATTTTCCAAATCCAGCATGTGCTGCAAATTGTTCTCAGGAGTTGGTGTTTCTTCCAATACTATTCGTAGTGCTTCTCTTTGTGGCTGAAATCTTGGGCAGTGCAAGAATACATGCTCCACGTTCTCGGGAGTATCACTGCAAGATGAACAAGTGGAGGAGGCATAATTTTTAAAGCGGAATAGATACGACCTGAAACAGCCATGTCCCGTTAGCAGTTGTGTAATGTAGAAGTTAACTTATCCAAGTCTCGATGTCCGGAATAAGTCGATATGTCCATCGGCCCTTAGTGTCTGCATCACTGGATAATAAACGCCGCTCCTGTTGGTTAAGGTCTTGAAATTTTCTCTGTAGTTCTTCTGCCAGTATATTGATCGGTAACATTCCCGCTATTACATAAGCTGCCTGATCCGAGGTTGTGCGGAGAACGCTGCTCATTACGAGTAATTAGCCGATTTACTGCTATGATTTTTCGTTTGTATGTTTTCACCTTTGTAGCTCCGACCCAGACTGGTGATTCATAAGGCACTACTGATCTGACAACTTTAGCTAGGAGAAGTCTTTGGCTATATCTTGGTCGCACTAAATTCGGCATTATACGTGCTATGGAGGAACCCACACGCGAGGATTTGCTGCTTCCATACTACAGGGTGTTCTTTAAATATAAGTCTTGAGGCAATCATAACACCATAGTATTCAACAGCCGCTTTGGATACTATTTCATGTCCACATACTGTGAGCATGATAGTTTCTCTTTGTTTTCTACTAGTAATAAGTACCGCCTCTGTTTTGTGTTCGGCTAGCGTAAGACTGACTGAACAATTGCAATAGTTTCCCTGTCAACTTGGACCACTTCTTCCAATAGTTTTGGTGTTAAAATTAGAGCAATGTCGTCCCAAATCCTGCAACTTTGGCCTCATCTGGTATTTCGAGGCGACGAATGCCATCGTACATGACATTCCATAGTGTTGGTCTCAGGGCCGAGTCTTGGGGTACTCCTCCTTTGACTGCGTACTCCTTCACACCGTTCTTCACAATTTTCGTGACTATCATATTTTTAAGCTTCTCCAGGATATGTTTCCAACTCACGGAGTTAAAAGCGTCCATGACGTCCAGTGTTACTGTTTTGAGCCTCTTTTTCAACGTCTTCCTTTTACGGCCCTTTGCGCTGTCTCATACACTACTTTAATGGCATCAACAGTTAAACGTGCCTTTCTGAATCTATATTGATGTAATGATAGTCTTGCTTCTTTAATGGCTGCTTTCAATCTGTTACAGATGATACGCTCCAGAACTTTTCCCGTCGTGTCCAACATAAAGAGAGGGCGGTAGGCTGATGGATCACCTGCAGGTTTGGCTCCCTTGAGTAATAACACGAGCTTCTGTCTCTTACATTGATCGAGAAAAACTCCCTCACTCAAGCAAGCGTTGTAGTTGTCCACAAACATGTCCATCCTAGATTTAACGGCCGCTTTAAGGGCTACATTTGTGATGTCATCCGGTCCAGGGTCTTTTTTATTCCCAAATCTGGTACATGCCTCAAATACCTCTTTTAGTACTGCTTCAGCAACTAATGGAAGTGCTGCTTGAACACATTAATTTTTCCCGGTACAACGGTGACTAGGTACCCTTCACTATTTCAAAGAGCTGATATTATTTCTGTCGCATGACTCTTCGATTTCCTTGGGCTGGGAGACTGCGTATGCCCTTTTCTTCGTCTTTCTTTTTCTAGTTCGATATTCTTCCGACACTATTCTTGTTTTGCGCTGCAGTGCCTTAGATGTGAATCTTCTTCATCATCATATCATGGGCGGCATATTTTCGGGAGTGGCTTGCGGATTCTACTATAGAGAAGTGAAACTCCAAATGAGATTGACTATCCTGCCCTTGAGTTCATCTGCCAAATACACAAAGAACCTTCGCTGTACAATGTGTTGGTATTAAATCTCTAGGTGAGGCAATCCTTTCCATACGATCTAAAGAATAGCCTCTGTGCAGTCTCGCATTGATTAGTTTTTCTATGACGTGTTTAAAGACTTAAAAAACGAAACGGATGCAATGAAAGGAGATACGAATGACTTTTTCCTCTAAACATTTGATACATCGAAAGTACTAAAATTCCTTCACCGACCAATGTCCCATTTGAAGTTCACTCTGAATTTCCAACCGTACATTCGCTCCTATTTCGTAGGAACTATAGCAAAATTAGAAAAGTTCAGGAGCGAAACTTTCTCTCAAGTGTTACGAACTCCTCTTATCAGATAACCATATCATTCTTCTCCCATTACATTCAAGGATCAGCGGTTTCGTTGCGCACAAATATATACCAATTCAATTTCCATTAAAGAATCCTAAGCAGCTCTTCTAGTTGGGGTAACGTGCAACATGCCTTCATACACATCCATTGTTCGTTCATTGCTCTTGTTGCACTCGTTGCACATTAACAGCACTAGTGTGCACATATACCTACACAGCATGACCTAGCTGCCACTCTGCCTGCAAGAATCACTTTAAACTTAAACGACAAAATGAAATTACTCAAAAGGATCAAATGAAATTAAACTCCTTACAATCTAAATGCAATTTTCAACCCTAGCAGCAGCAGCAGCAGTAGTAGCAGGAGCAAGACCACACATCCCTGCAACAACCACCCTCATGGTTTTACTCGATATGTTAGCGAGCAAATGAGAGAAAAAAAAAAATCATCACCAACGTCACTTGAAGGGGCGCTGAAGGATTTCCATGGTTGCATGTGCATCCTTCTCGACTAGAGGGTGTGATACGGTGCCACAGTCTACGGAGGTAGTTATAAATTGCATCCTCATGTCATGGAGCGAGTAAAGTTCAACAATGCAAGCGCTTTAAGCAACTTTTAAGGATTCTTTTTTCTCCTAGTCGATGTATCCATTTGCTCTTAGCTGATTGGTGTGTAGCACTCGTATCTATGGTGTCTATGCCGTGCCGTGCGGATGGGTTGTGTTATTTTATTTTCTTTTTGCATTTCCACTTGGTGTTTGCGGATTTTGTACTTAGTGGTGAAAGTTAAAAGGAAAATATTTTTTCATCGATAAGTGTAATCGATTACGAAAGGAGTCAAGTTAAAGTATCGGGTTCGGTTTAAATGAGGTAAGGGACTTATGTGAACTGGAATGTCTTTAACTTGTTGAGTTACCTTTGACATCGATAAATTATTCTATTGAGTAACTTTTAACTGGAATCAAAGCTATAAATATCTTTGGTAAATGATACACTAGAACCTACATCACGCCAGGAATAGGGGAGATAACTAGAGAGTATCCGACTTCAAATCCTTTGCAGACCATAGATAGATACTCTTCACGTCTCTTCAAGTCTCTTGGTAGAAACCCCTTGTCTCTTTCACAAACCCCAAGTGAAATCCCAAACTTAGGAGCATCCTCAATCCCAGAAACGAATCAGTGGAAGCACTGGAAGCAAAGGCAAGGACCCTCGAAAAAGCTTTGGCAATAGCTGTCAAGACCTCATGTCCATGTAAAAACGAACAAGAAAACTCTCCCATCGTGGTGGAATGAAGACCTTTTGACCAGGGACATCTTCAATATTTGCTACGGACACAAATTTTGGAAGCCTTACAAGGACTGTCTTAAGCTGTACAAAAAGGCAATAAGCAAGGCTAAGTCACAGGCTTGGGCAGAATACTGCCACTCCATTGAAACTCTTAAGGATTCAGTCAGACTGAGCAAATTCCTGTCCAAAGAACACTCTAGTCCGACATTAATCAAACGACTTGATGGCACATGGACATATTCCACTGAAGAATCATTGGAAGGAACTCCTAATGAACACCCATTTCCCGGGATGTAAAGGTATCGGCATTGTTGTGTAGGCTGCACTAAAGATGCAACTCTCATCCTGGATTGAAATCTCACTTATAACCGAGGAAAAGATTTCCTGGGTCATCAACAGTTTCTCCCCTTATAAGTTACCAGGCCTTGACGGGATTCTACCGATTATGTTCCAAAAGAACTTGGAGAAGGTATTGCCCAAACGGCCATCTATCGTGGCTTCCTTCGATTAAATCAAATCCCTGCGAACTGGAGACGTGTTCGAGTTGTTTTCATCCCTTAAGTCGACATGATAAGCCATGAGTCGGCCAAGAATTTTAGATCCATAAGCCTTACATCCTTCGTACTTAAAACCGTGAAGCGTATCCTAGATATGCACATCCGGGATTCCCTTAAAAGATCTCATCTATCGAAGTCCCAACATGCTTACTTGAAAGGTAAGTCCACGGAAACAGCTCTGCATGAGGTGGTGCAGACGATTGAAAAATGGAATTTTTAAACGGTATACGTTAGCCACCTGCCAAGACATAGAAGGTTGGCTCCTGATCAGTAACAATATCTTGACGGAGTTTGACACATTGGAATCAAGGCAGGACGACGTGGTTATTTTAGTATCAGGGATCTACCTCTCAGTGATTAGTGATGTCATGGCGAGGGCTCTGACTAAGCTAAGCGCTTGGGCCACAAGTTGTGGACTTGTCGTTAAATCGAGTAAAACTGAACTGATGCTATTTACCGCCAAGTTTCCTTCGCTTTGCTTTACATGACTTTGTAACCCTTAATATTTTCAGTGTAGTCCTAAGTTGTACCACTGTACACTGGTGTTCAACCCTAGCACTCACGAGGGATATATTTTTGGCCTAAGTGTATCTCTTCTCAGAAAACTACTTCAAATTAACTGACCTCGACCTTTTTGGACGGCTCTTAAACAGCGAGTAGGTGCCGGCATCTTTTCCGAAGACCTTGAGATTCACCACTCCTTCAGTCTTTAGAGTCTCTGTAGAGTCATTCAATCCGAAGTCATAGTTATACATTAGGACGGTTAATAGTTGGGGATCAACGCAGTAACAAGCACAGGTTTTGTGATTTAGATCGACAGCTAAACTGTGAATTTAACATTATAAAAGCTAGGTAAGTGAAAGACTTCCGCGTATCTCTAAACGAGATCGCTAAACAGCACAAAGTTACTCCGCACGGTCGATAAGACTTCCAAAACACAGCCTTCAAAGCCAGCACATTCACAAAAATCAAATCCAGAACCGTGAAACGATACCACGATGAGCTCAAGGCACTCAGCGCCAATCACAATGTCACACTCATTGGAGTTCTGGCACATAAGAGCATCCATGGGAATGAAAATGCGGATGAGCTCGCAAGAATGGGTTCTGAGATGGATCTGACAATGGCCGATGACTCAATCCTACCTCCACTGGAACTTAAAAAGCCCAGCATCACCACAAAATCCATAAAACTCGCAAACGAGAAATGGATTTCACTCACGACATGCCGCACCTGTAGAAAGCTCTGGACGGGAATAAATAAGAGAAAAACCAAAGAAATCATCGTACCCAACAAAAGTCATCTATCACTTCTCATAGGTATTATGACAGGTCACAACCTGCTAGCGGCCGACCTAAAGAAAATGCGTTTAAGTACAACGGACCTATGAAGAGGCGGTTACGACTCACGGAGACGTGGTGAAGAACACATTTCACCTCCTATGCGACTGTCTAAGTCTTAGCAGAAACAGGAAAACAACCCTCGGAGAAAATTTTTCTTTAATGATCTGCGCGATATTGTCAAACAAGCCACCGAGAACCATTCTGCAATTTCTTCCGACTTCGGGTTAGTTCATGGAGGCCAATTGATAATTATAATCCGTGTTCTATTTATTTTTAGGCACACCACACCGGGGAACACAATGGATCCTTTAAAATCCGGGTGAGGCTGTGCATAAGTGCAGCAACCCCTATAACCTTTCCTAACCTACAATCTTTTGGGTGCCAGGTCATTGTTACATTCAAGAAAACTTACAACTGATGAACTAGCCAGACAAGGCTCTCTAGGTACAGGCAGTAGAAATCTTTGCTCTTTGCGATGTGTCCAGCATCACTTTAATAGCATCAACAATTGAGCGTGTCCTTCAAAAACCGAACTAATATTCCGATATTTCACTCGGTTCTTAAATAGCTACTTCCAATCTGTTATGGATGATGGGTTTTTAGGACTTTACTTGCTGTGTTCAACATAGAAAGAGGGCGAGATGTAACACAACTCTTTGTTTAAATACGTCGAGCAACACAACCTTATTCAAGCAAGCGTTGCAGATGTCCACAAACATGTCCAGTCTACCCCTTATTGCTGCCTTGAGGAGCCCGGAGCTTTTCTGTTTCCAAATCTATTACACGCTTCAAGAGTCTACTTGTTGTCCTCCTTACCATAAAGGCGTCGCCATTCTTATATAAGTACATATGTAGGTGGACAGCATTTTTGAATTTTCGTTGGTCGAGCCCGGTAGCATAGCGTCTGTAAGCATAAGCGTAAAAAGACACTTCATCGAATGTGTCTGCCGTCGCACCTATTTTCGAGGTGTCTTCTCGCTAAATATGTATGAATTTCTCTGACAGAACGTCTTCCTCGACAGATATAATTTTGAGGTATGTAGTTAAAGTCTTTGTCAAAGCTCCGCTATTAATTCAGACAGCGACACCAACGCTGAGATCAAACGAAGAATAACTCTTGCTAATAGCTGCTTCTTTGGGCTAAGAAGGCATTCTATGATGTGTAAGACCTTAACAATCCCAGTCCTGCTCTACGGCGCAGAGGCATGGACTTTGTTGAAAATGTATAGGTAAAGCTGCTCTTGAGTTTCGGGTGATTTTCGGTCCCGACTTCATAGACGGTGAGTGGAAGAGGATAGACAACGACGAACTGTACGGGTTGTACAGCAACATCGACTAAGCCAGAAGAGTGAAGATCCAATAACTCCGGTCCGAAAAATCTTCGAATCCGCCCCCGATGGAGAGCGTAGAAGAGGTGGCGTAGGCAAGTGGATGGGGATCTCAACCAACTTAGCGTGCGAAACTGGACACAGCCAGCCAAAAATCGAGCTGACTGCAGACGTTTGTTGGTTGAGGTTCAGGTCCTCCCCGGACTGTAACGCCACCTAAGTAAGGGTACCGCATATTTAGCAATTGGGCATTGTCTGTAACGAAAATCTAGCGTTCACTCCTTCGCACGTGTCCCGTGTTTAGGGGAATTCCTCTCCAACGATCTAAATTATCTGATCGCTGTCAATACAGGCTATTTAAATTGTATGATACGTTAGGACATCCAAATGGTTTCAGGAGTAAGTTGTAGATATCTTAGTGGACACCTGTAGTTTAAGTGTATATCTCTTGTCAATAGGACCACTCCGAACTAACAAACTTAACAGGCAGACACTGACAACATTTCCCTTGTTGATGTCCCATTAAAATCTACAAGCTCCTCTCGTATTCTCTCTTGTTATTGTACTCCAATTCTCCAATTTCATGGCATTATTTCGTCTTCACTTTTTGCTTCATCAGCAGAAATTTTGTATGCTCTTATGCCAAAACAAAATTGTCGAACTGGACTTTGTATCCCACCATAGCCTTTTCAAAAACTACAACCTCCTCGTTAAACTTATTCCTCTTGTTAAAGTTTAGCATTAGCAATCTCCGCATAAAAAACTGAGAACTTTAAACCTGCATACTCAGCATCAGGTACAAAACACTACTCGCCCAGAGCCTGCAATATGTTTTATCCGAGCCATAAATCTTCTAATTGGTTATAACCACTAAATGTATGCACAAAAGTTTCCGCAACAATCTTCTTCTTCTAGTTTGGGGTTTTGATATCCCAATTCGATAGATGGGTCACCACTTTTAAGTTATCCTTCCTCAGCGCGTACCGAATGCTAAGCGCTTTTGTTTTGGTCTGAAGTTTCACCCCCCGAAAAAGTTTATCCTTGTCGAAGCAAGCACAGCACAAGTCAGGCTCTGAGTTTTTAATTGAAATTCATTTAGGTGGATTATGTGGGATAATTTTCCAGAAACAATAACTCCATGGTTTGTCAAATGTTTACCAAATTTATATAAGAAAAGTCTTAACCAATAGATGGAAGGGCCACCAGAGAGGGATGGTTGTCTTTCTTGAAGATTTGTGTCCATGTTTACTGGTGTCGAGGGTTAGCATAGTGTTTTTGACATAAAACATTTATGGAGAATCGGATATTGAACAAACAAAGTGGAAGTAGAAAGTTTTTTGTTCTTATGAAGGACACTCTAAGGATATTGGACGGATGGTAATTGGCATATGGATTAATAGTTCATAAGCTTTATGTCTTGGGAACTTTGGGAGTGCAGAGATTTTGAGGGTTAAATCTAACTGGTGTCACGTTTAATAATACACAAGCGTTCGACTCCCCAGACCGACAAGGGAATCAAAAAGTAGGATATTGAGTGCAATCATCGATTGTGGTTATGATGGAGACTAGTCAAGGGTAAGGGTAAGGCGGAATTGCTATGAAAAAATGATGATTGACTTCAGCTAAGGAAAAACAGCGTAAACGATGTTAGGCAGAAAATCCTTTTGAACTTTGACCATTGTTTCGCCGTACAAATATGCACACAGCTATGGGTACAGTAAAGCTATGCTTCGAGTCATATTTATCGTTTTCGTTTCCTAACCTACATTTCGAGCCTGAAATGGAAAGCCGGTCACGATTCTTTTATTTTCCTTCGGGCACAATGTCGGTGGTAATTCGTCGTCGTTTCGCCCACTTTGTATGCTGGATATGGCTGGAAAAATCCTGAAACGTATCATCACCAACAGAAACCAATTGAAAATGCAGGAGGATTGGCAGAATACCAATACGGTTTCCGAACGTCAAGGTCAACGATAGATGCAATCCGACAGGTCGTAGACACAGCGAAAAAAGCCATGGAAGGTAGAAGGCGGAGAGGTGGTGCTTAACGGTATTGTGCTGTAACGCTGGACGTAAGGAACGCATTGAATACCGCGAACTGAAAGCACATCTTGGTAGCCCTAGGGCATAATGAAGATAGTGACGGATTACTTAAGACAAAGGATACTGATGATAGCCTCAAGGAGTATACGGTCACAGGAGGGGTGCCACAGGGTTCGGTGTTGAGCCCACTTGTATGAAAGTTTATGTACGATACGATTCTTAAACTTCCTATACCAGAAGAAGTTAAGATCGTAGGCTTTGCGGATGATATTGCGATAGTCGTGGTCGTTATTAGAAGAAATTTTTCAAATAAGCAACGACACAATCGGGATTGTTCAACGCTGGCTTGAAACTGTGTATTTAAAAAATACCTAGGTGTCATGATTGGCACAAGGCTATCGTATAACGAACGGTTTTTTCGCGTATCTATACAGATTTAAGCACGACAACTCTCCGTATTGTCCGTATTGCATTGAAGCTCAGGAGGACGTGGAGCATGTGTTCATCCACAGTCAACGATTTGAGACAAATGTTGAGGAATGAGCATGGGGAAATAGGTTAGGTTAGGTTGGAGTGGCAGGCTGCAAGTGCAACCTCACTTAGACCAAAGAGGTCCATTGTGTTACCACCAGGATCAGTATTCCACCAGAAATACTACCCGCAGAACCAGCCGGAGCTTACTATGAAGCGCTGAAGACTGCCTACATTGATGTCGGCCAGTTCGCTTAGGTCGTTGAAAAAGCTGGCCCCCAAATATGCCCTTCTTCGAGCTGAAAGGGCCGGACATGTACAGAGAAGATGGAGAATTGTCTCCTCCTCTTCCTCATCCATGCAGCTTCTGCAGAAGTCGTTATAGAGAAGGCCGAGCCTATAGGCATGCTTGCCGATGGCGCAGTGTCCGGTGATGACACCCACTAAGGTGCTTATTATCATTCTATTTCGTCTGATGAGGCAATAGGAACGTTTGAGATCCAGCTTCGGCCAGATCTGCCTAGTGATGTGACAGGTGCTGCCACTTGTCCATCTACGATTGGCGATATTGATCGCATTTCTATTGAGTAGCAATTTGCAGGTAGCGAGAGGCATGCTTAAATTCCCCTTATCCGGAGGAATTGGTAGTGTTGTGCCCTCTCTGGCGAGTTCATCCGCCATGCAGTTGCCTGGAATGTTTCTGTGCCCCGGCACCCATATAAGGTGAAATAGTAACCCCGAAAATTATAGGGCGATGTATGACCTAATCGCAGGAGACATGGAACGTTGTGAGCAATTGTGCAAAACAGATTACGACACAGCTAAGACACCTCGAACGAGAAAGGTGACAAAGTGAAGAAGTCCCAATAAGATTGTGAGAACGTGGTGCTGCTCGCAATATATTGCTACGAGGCTAATGCACAAAGTTTGCTTGCGTTGTCGTGTATTGAAGTTCGACAAAGAGCCACCCGAATGTGTTGTTTGAATGGAAAAGTCAAAGTGAAGAACCACTTCGTATCTATGTTGCTGGCATCACTCCAGATTTAAAACATTTTATACAAAGCATTCGGAATTACAACTCATGTTTCCAAATAACTTCGTTTGAAGCAACGAAAATTGACAGCCACAATGCAGGTGGACAAGTCTACCACAACATCGATTTGTGGCTTCCCCGACGCTCAGTTTTGCAAATTTATTTCAATAGCAATGAAGACCGATCGACATTGTGCTGTTAGTAGTAGAACAAGGCGCGAAATCGTGGTAAATCTACAAACAATGTTTCAATAAACACCACGAATTGGTTCGTCTATTCAAAGCAGCCATGGACAGATTGCCATCGGACGATTCCAAAATTGTAATCAGAGTTGACCAAACACCGCGTGGCGAACACGAGGACGCTTCAATGCACCAATGATCGACGAAGTGGCAATTGCTATGGTCGGCACCGAATTCAATTAGCGTGACATTATTATTAAGAGGTTCGCTGGAACGTGTTACTGAAACGCACCGGTCGTATGATGCCTTGCAATATCCAATTCTGTTCTGGCAAGGGGATGATGGCTACCATCAAAACCAACCCAGGCATACACAAAAAAAGGCGCAGCAACGCACGCCGGGTACCCACTAGTAGAATATAATCTTGGTCTATTGACGGTCTTCCTTGAAGAAGATCATCTTAAAACTTTCATAGAATGAGCACCTTTTTCTGGTTTAGTGGCTTAGGGCAGGTTCATAATTTAAATTTAAAAGATAAGTTGATCCACTTTGATTAAACAAGTCTCACTTAGCTAGAGAAAAACGTGATATCTGTCATAGATATCCGCACCTTTTCGGAAAGTCAAGCAGCAATTAAGTTCTTGGAATCATTTTCTTGGGTAGCTCAATATTCACCTCTGTTGGGTGCCGATTCACAGAGACACTCCAGGGAACTCTAAGGCTAACGAACTCCGCAGATATAGAACAAACACACATTTAAGCTGGATGCTATCGAAAGACCAAATCGTAAGTGGACATTGGTAGAACGTGTTAAGCGACAAATCATATCTGGCTAAAGCTGAATTTGAAACGCTCTATGAATGGAATTTCCTTGAACTTGGATGAGGAAGAGGAGGAAACTATTCTTCACTTTCTTTATACCTGCCCAGCTCTTTCTCACAAAAGAAAACTTTACTTAGGAGCCTTCTTCTACAACGACCTTGGCCATCTGCTAAACACAGATGTCAGAAACTTCCTACGCTTCATCAGAAGCTTCAATTGTTTCAACGGGTAGGTAAGAAGAATCTTTCTAAGATGCATGTGGTATCACAGTCGACCTATCATTGGTCTAAGTCTGCTAGCTTTGGCTGGCAACCAGTTCAATCTAATCGAAATCTTTTTCTCTTTACAAATCTTCTGAAACAGACGGCATCTTCCCTATGATGCTACAAAAATGAGAGAGTAATTTAACGGAACACTTAGAGAACTTATTTCTAAACAGCCTGACGTGGGGTTATGTACCTAAGTCATGGCGGGAGGTCAAAGTGGTCTTTATAACTGATAAACCCAGTCATACCATCGACCTATCAGTCTGACGTTATTTGTCTTGAAAAACGCTAATCGACATCTACATTCGCAGCAAATTCTAGACTTATCCTAGAGACTTATCTTCAAACCAACATGCGTTCACGTAGGGTAGAAGCGTCGAAACTGCGCTATACAGTGTTGTCAGCACTATAGAAAAATCACCGAGAGTCCACGAATATACCCTCGCTGGACACACAGGGCGCTTTCAACAACGTCCACACAGATGCAATAAAAAGAGCATAAGCAGATTTAAACATACATAAACAGTACTATCATTAATTGGATAGTGTGCATGCTAAGGAACATACACATTTACACAGAGTTAGGTGATATAAAAGTGAAAGTATCAGCCTCTAGGGGCACTCCATATGGGATGGGTCCTCCCCCCTTCTCTGGATTTATGTAGTAAATTAAATATTAAGGAAAGTGAGGTTCAGTGGAGTCAAGGTGCAAATGATTTAGCGGTACTAGCAACAGGTACTAAATGTAAAGAAAGCAACGATAGCCTTCTACGCTTGTTACACGATATTTGTTCAAACCAGGGGTCTCAGTCCTAAAATCGTCATGTGAATTTACATGGCAGTAGCAAAAACAGTATTAACCTACGGTAACCTGGTGTGGTAGCAGGCAGTGTGCAAAACCTTAAGTTATTAACAAAGATTCAAAGAATAGCTTACATCAACACCACTGGAGCATTGAGAACCATCCCTACAGCAGGACTTGAGACAATACTGAACCCACTTCCGCTTGATTTACTTGTGCAAGAATCAGCAGCAAAAGCGCACTTCGCATAAGCCAAATTGGAAACTGGGAACCCAGTCTGACAGGGCATGCACAGATCTTACGCAAATACGTGGGCAGTACTGTATGTACAGACTACTTGACGCCTTGCTAAGACTTTGATAGACCATTCTCAACCTGTTTTCCCAGCAAGGATGAATGGCAGGCTAATCAGGTATTAAATAATGACACAACAACTTTTGTTTACATGGATGGATCCGAAATTGACACAGGAGTGGGTGCTGGACTGTCCGGATCGATCAGACTCGCAGACTACAGTAGTGTCTTCCAAGCGGAGGTCTTGGCAGTGACAACGGCCACCAGGTTGCAATGAAGGCATTACTACACGATGATAAAACCTTTTTCATTGATAGCCAGGCGGCAATAAGAGCGATATCTGCCATAGAAGTACAATCGAAGCTTGTAAGTCGCTGTCGCGAAGAGCTACAGGTTCTTGGCAGGCAGCACAATGTAAGACTCTGTTGGGTCGCTGGGCATACAAGGGTGCCTGGTAACGAAACAGCTGATGAACTGCCAAGAAAAGGATCCCGATCAAACCGATACTAGTCTGTAACCTCAAACAGGAAGTTGGGAGCAAAATTTAAAGGACTGCTAATGAGAGATGGAATGCGCTCAGCTCCTGCAAATGGATTAAAAATCCTTATCTTCTCTAAAAGGTATCATCTACGGGCATAACATGCAAGAAGACTGGGATTGAACACGGATGACCTATGCAGGGGATGCGGTGACGAAGAAGTAGACGAGAAAATTCCACACTTCCTTTGCTACTGCTCAGCACTCTACCAAAAAAGATTTAAGATCCTAGGAAGTCACATTGTTTAGGATCTAGAAGAACTGTCCGACAAGTCTGTGTCGGGCTGGCTTGATAGCACAATATGCTTATGGTTCTTATTCTTAGTAAGGGCATCACGATTAGTGTACATTGACCTAAGTGTGACTGGGAAAGGGCTTCCTTTGCCTGTCAAACCTCCTATCTAACCTAACCTAACCTAAAAGTAGTTGTAAAGCTTTACAAGGATATATTTTGAGAAACCGACTTATGGTTCTTAGTAAGGGAGCTGCAACCCCTAGGGCATCACAATGGGTGTACATGGACCTGAGTGTGAAGGGGAAAGGACTTCTTTTCCCTGGCAAACCTCCTACCTAACCTAAAAGTAGTTCTAAAGTTGTACAAGGCTATATGTTGAGTTAGCGACTTATGGTTCTTAGTAAGGGAGCTCCAACCCCTAGGGCATAACAATTGGTGTACATGGACCTAAGTGTGATGGTGAAAGGGCTTCTTTTGCCCGTCAAACCTCCTACCTAACCTAACAGCTTTACAAGGCTATATGTCAAAAAAGCGGTTGTCAAAGTATTATTTCTACATCTTCCTATGTAGGCTGAATACAACTCAACAATTTTGGTTCCGGTTCAGCAAAGGTTATCACATCATATCCTCCCACACAGCCAACACGAAAAAAAAGGATAAAATAAATAAATCCTTTCAAAATAACATAATTAATGGCTATTTCATAGGATCAATTCGGATTTGATTTGTGCTCCGGATTATCTGCACCTACACACTGACCGAGAGTCTATCCAGTTAATGGGTATAGAAACCCGTGCAAACCGCACTCTTTCCAACCGACATGAAGGATTTTTTTTCCTGGTGGCCACTGCAATCGATTAAAATTCAAATTGAATCCCATTGTGCGTTTAAATTGTGTTTGTTTGCCTGTGTGTGTTTTTGTGGGTGCATTTAATTGCTTTGGAATAAATCACAAGGACATCGTTTTTTTTTGTGTGTGTGTGTGTGTGTGTCTCTTCATTTGCATGCGATTCAATTGGGGAATTTTAATTAATTGATGAAATGTGACATTAAGCGATTGGACTCGCAGCATACGATCGCTTTAATGAAACTCGATTAATTAAGTCGCGGATATCGACGATGTGAACGGCTAATTTGTTTTTTTTTTTTTTTGTTTAGGATTAGGCTTCCCGTGCGTAAATATTTGGTGTCAAAATATAATTTGCTAATGGAATTTATTTAAATCGAAAATTCGGAAACGGACTCATCGGGAATCAAATCGGTTGTTTGGGTGGGTGTTTGGAGTTCTAAAACCTCCTTTAGTGTTGATTTTAGAAATGGCTATTGATACGGTGATTATGTTGATTAATTTATGTGATCCGGTCGATGACCTCAATGTTTTATGGCTGTCCGGGGGGTTTTTCGATGAAAATCTAAAGTCATCTATTTTGTTCGGGGATGGTTCATTGGCAATTAGATTGAAGGTTTGAACTTCTTAGAAAAAAGGTCTTCAGTCTCTACCTCCATGTCAATATGAAAAACAAAAGATTGCCTTAGTTTTCCCTGCTTTCGTTCTTATAAAGCCTCATTGGAATATTGGAATTTTTCAGGCAGAAAGACGATACGATGGGAAAAAGTTTGCTTGTCAGCTGGCTCGTGAAACTATGGTGGGCATATTAACCGAAACCAAAGAGCTTCTTTATATTGGAAAACATACCAAGCAAATTCACTTTTCACTACACCACGTCAACCCATCGTGCCTACCTCAAAGAACTACATAAGACTTAGACGATGCAAGAAAACCTACAGTTCTTCTGATGTGGCTGCAAGCTATGAGGGATTCATTCGTCCACAGTTTGGTATAACGCTCACATCTGGTCTGGTGCACCAAAAACTATTCTGTTCGAAAGCGCGAAGTCTTTAGACTCGCTTTAGGTAGGTATGTAGGTAGAAGTAGCAGTAGCTGGTAAAGTCCTACCAGAAACACAAGTGGCCCGGGTGCGCCGTTTTGGTACCACAACTAACGTGACCAAGATGTTGATGGATTTGGTAAGGGCGTGGTTTTTCAGATTCATCCCTTGTAGACAGGTAGGTAGAAGTGGCTGTCTGGTAAGGTCCTACCAGAGACACAAGTAGCGCGGTTGCACCGTATGTCAGAAATCTCTGATAATTCCTGTAAAAAGGCTTTGCCAAGTGTGTGTGATGCCTGGATCTGGCTAGTGCCGGGCAATCACAAAGAAATTGGAATAGGGTTTCTTTTCGTATGAGTTGTCGCAACTACGGCAGTGGGGGTTGAACTTGCTAATTCCAGTGATTCTTGCTGTCTCGGTGCGGGTTCTGTCTGGATATATCTTCGATGAGTCCCGTCGGGGAGCACACTCACTCCGCAAGAGAGGCATCAAGGGATGACCCATATCTGGCAAGCGCGTCGGCTCTCTCGTTCCCTTCTATGTTATTATGGCTGGGAACCCAGAGGGGAGTGATATTAAACCGGGTGTTTGTCTGCATACGAATTTCCCTGCACTGTTCTACTTATCTAGAGAACGAAGTGAGAGGAGTATTTTGGTGGCAGCCTGTGGCCTATTTCACCAACTTACAAATTGTAATTTACAAGTGGTTTTTCAACAAATTTGTAGAAAAATCGATTAATTCGGTTTCACAAACTTTTGATGTTACAAAATTGTAGTTGTAGATTACAAAGGGAAATTTGTGGAAATATTTTTGTTTTCGTTTCACCAAGCGTCATTTTTTTTTGTAGTTTACAAGTTACAAATTTGTGAAAATTCATTTTTTTTGTAGTTTTCTGTTTCACCAAATAAAAGGACTTTACAAATTTGTTCATTTGTTGACAAAATCTTACAAAAGAAAGATCGTCTGTAATTTCATCTACAATTTGTGCTTTGGACATAGAAATCGCTTTTTGAAAGTAAAAATGTCTTTACGGCGTAGGCATAGTAGCACCGATAGTGATACAAGTGAATATTTTGTGATAAATAGGCGAAGAAAAATTTATCGGCCGCGTATAAACTACGAAATTTTAGATTCTTTTGCCTTCAACGAAAAATTTCGCTTAAATCCTATAAAGGCAGTGGAAATAATAACAATGATTGGACCACAGATTGCTAATGAGTCTGAAAAAAACTTTTCATTGACACCGAGGCAGCAGTTTCTGACAGCTTTACACTGGCTTGGAAATGGGGGACAATATCATGGGATAGCAGACATGCACGGTATATCGAAATCTACGGTATGCAGATGTGTCCATCGTGTTTGTGCAGCCATCGTTAATGTTTTTTATGAAAATTTGTAATTTTAGTTTACAATTACAAATTTGTGATTGTAATTGTAGTTTGGTGAAATAGGCCACTGGCCGTCAATAAAGATTCCTATGTTGCTTATGGTAGTGGGGCTTATGCTAAGTATCTCGCAGGCTTCTCTAGTCGCTAGTAACTCCGCCTGGAAAATACTCGAAGAGTCTGGAAGGCAGTACTATTTGGATACGTCCAGCTCCGCTGAAAAGACTGCTCCAGTGTCACACTCCATCTTGGAGCTGTCGGAGAAGATGGATACTTGGTTTTTCGATAGGGGTGGGTTATTATTCAATTCCGACCTTTTCGGAAAGTGAACTTGAATATTATTATTGAATTTGCGTTTAGAGATCGCATAGTCAGTTATGGTCGAGATCAGGTCCCTGGGCAACAGATCACGAGCTTTGCTGTAACCATAGGGTTTCGGGGACCAGAACCCAGATTCTCTGAGTCTGATCGCACTACACGAAACGATGTATTAGATGTGCAAGTCCAGGGGCAGGATATGGGCTCGATTGTAGTGCTCCTGTGGTCCCAATACTGGCTGTTCGTTGGACTCTGCTAAGTTTTTTGATGTTGTAAGGGGCCACCATACGTGTGATCCATAAGTAAGGATGAAATGAACTACGGCAGTGTTCATCCAAAGGATCATCTTGGGCTGAAGTCCCCACCTTTTGCTAAAGGTCTTGCTTTAGGCGTAGAAGCGATCCTCGCTTTCTTTAGCCTGTGTTCTATGTTTAGTTTCCAGTTGAGCTTGGGGTCAAGTATGACGCCAAGATACTGGGGGATAGAGTGAGTGTTTGGTTGTTAAGATGTGGAAGCTTGAAAGTCGGTATTTTGTACTTGGTGGTAAAAAGCATCAGTTCAGTTTTACTTGGATTAACGCCAAGTCCACAGCTTGTGGCCCAAGCTTAGTCAGATCCCTCTCTGTGATTTCACTAATCACTGAGAGGAACATCCCTGATACTAAAATAACCACGTCGTCCGCATACGCGACTGCCTTGATTCCTATGTTATTGAACTCCGTCAAGATATTGTTAATAACGAGGAGCCATAGAAGAGGTGAAATAACACCACCCTGCGGAGAACCTCTGTCTACGGATTTGGTTATGAGACTGTTCCCCAATTGTGACTGACTGAATGATCTTGGGTTTTAGCGTGGATATAATCCAGTTTTTGACAAAATCCTTCGTGCCGACCTTACTGTTTGTAATGGATCGACTTGCTTAAACACCGAAGAAATGCAGCCTGTCTTATTTTATTATTTTTTGTTCAAACAGTGCTGCAGCAAAATACCCCTCATCAACAGTGCGCGTCATACTTTGAATGCCCGTCAGTTTAAGCCTACTTTCCAAATATAGAGATTCTTTCCATGCAACACGAATGCTGAATAATTTATGTACATACATAGGTAGCTACCCATAAGCTTTCCAAGTATTTCTCAATTACAGATCTAGCGGGTTCAAAAAACTAAATAATAGCTTTCCGCAAGGATCAGTATTGGTCCCGCTGCTATTTAACTTAAATACGCACGACCTTCCAGAATCAACATCAAGGAAATATTCATACGCAATAGCCACTCAACACAAGAGTGTGGTCCATACGGAAGCGACCTTTATTGCAGACATTTCGATACTAAGCTTATGCTTTAGGTAGGTAAGAACCCAAGTAACACTAAAGTGTGCCTTTTTGCTACCACGACTCGTGTGACCTTGTTGGTGATGTGAGTTGTTGTGGGTGTGAGACAGGTGGTGTCTAGATCCAGCCCGCGGAGTTTAGAAAGCGGATGAGATCTCGTAGCCCTGTTAAGGTCGTCGAGGAATGGTTGGTTTAGTGTACGTGGTCTGGCTCTTACTAGTGCCCGACATTTGCAGAGGAAACGGGAGAGAGTTTCCTTCTCATTTTCGTTGCCGCAACTGCGGCAGTCGGGATTGTATGGGATATCTAGTTTGCCTTCATGGTCTCCAATTGGCGAATGCCCATATTATCGCCATGATTCTGGAGATATCTGAGTGGATTCTGCTTAGTAGATCTTTTGTTCTACTCTTATCATAGGTCGGCCATATCTTCCTTGATATGGAAGCAATAGAGGCTATGCCCTAGCATGAGCAAAAAGGAGGTAATATGTTTACAAACTCGCCAAAATAAAACTGGAGGTATCTGTCAAGAATGTCCAACTGAACTATACACCATACTTCGTGAGTCCCGCTGCATCGAACATAATTCAGAAACTAGGATCTTATCTGGTCTAAGTGAGGATGCACTCTTACCTAATTTAGTCTCGACAGCTTCCAAACTGCCAAAACGCTTTGTTTCGCCATTCTTAGTTTAGTCTACTCCACTGTGGAATACAATCGCCCACATTAACAAAATAGACTTCTAACTCAATGCATCGATGCGCATAATTTCAGGAACAATCAGTTCTAAACCAACGAGATTCCTTCCAGTCCATAGATCCTGCTAAGCATCCTGTGTAACTACAGTAAAATAAACTCTTACGTGCACACTTACCAATTAACAGCAATATCGAGAGTAGTCCAATATCCTGGATGAAATCTCGGCACCCACCCGAAAAGCAGCGTCGGAAACCTGGACAAACAAGTGGGACACCTGCTATTGTGAATGATGTGTTCCGCATAGAATACCCTATACATCGACATGTGCCTGCTGGTTACGACCTTCCAAGAAAACCGTCGGTCAGTCTGAATCGACTTAAAAAGTTCTGCAACACATTTCAAATGGGGAGCCACAGATTCATCATACTGTGACTGTGGAGATATAATCCAGAACATCAAGCACGTGTCTTGTCCACTGAATGTGCAATCCGAAAAAACAAAGACAAACGAGCCGACTTTTGTCAATGCATCCAACAGCTACTTAATCTAGACATCCAATCGCTATATATGGAATTTTGTGTCGAACGTAGTTACATAAAACCTTTTACCTGGTTTTTATTGCTTGTATGGGCATGTGTACTTATAATTCCGTTTAATTTAGGAGGCTTTACACAGTCCTAACTTTTGTTTAGGACTGTTTAAACACTTAAAACAAAGAATAACTCTTAATCTCATCAAGTTGCCCAGTTTTGGTATAAACAAGGAGACTTAACGCTCTCATTCTAGATTTAATTGATTTTTTTTTAAGTGCAAGCATAGAAAATAAAATTCCAGAGTGGCTACCATTCTTAAAGGAATGATTATCCTTAACATAACGATAACTTAACACGCAATAAACTTCCTGTAATTTACACATTAAATACTGGAAAGGCCAATATCCTTTGGATATGATGCAATTACCGTTTGTTATCACCTTCAGGGTAAAAATAACTTTGCTTCTCGCTCACATGAAAAGCAAATAGGTTCCACATAAACCTGCTGAGTTAGGTTAGACGAAACAATGCTTTTATTTTTCAATTTGCATACATACAATAAAAATGAAAAAACAAAAAAAAAAAACAAAAAGGTTTTCCTACGTGCTAAAAATGTTTATATCCTTATACTTTCAATCAGTTAAAAGGTAAAGGGTAGGTATCAACATTTTGGGTGCACGTTTGTGTTCTTTTAACGTGTTTTTAATTCAAAAGGAGCCAACGAATGCATGCTTTTATCTGAAACTTTATTCTTTGACTACGTAACTGGCCAGTTTTTTTTTTCCACGTTGCTCTTTAAACGTGTTCGTGAATTTGAGCATCAAAACGGGTTTTTTCTGAGTTCACTTTAGGTTATCTGCGGTATGACAATGTGTGTGTACGCATAGTGATGGCGTTGTCAAAAGGAGCTACTCGTTTGTTCTTATTCCGGATGCTAAAAGTTCCCTGTGGGGGTCTTGTTGCAGTGCTTGACTTGAAAGCACTCACGGCGTTAGATCCTTTATAAATTATTGTTATGGTATAGAGAGTGTGTTACGTATGTTTGTTTGCGTGTGCTTTCCCTGTAAGTGTTTGGATTTTGACATAATTCGCGAGGCAAATATGACAGATAGGATAAATTATGGACCGGCTATGTGGATGAAATAGTCAGGAGTTACGTTGCTTTCGTTTTTTTTTATAAATAGCTCGCGCTAAAGGGTTTATAACTACCCTTAAACTAGAGCACTCGCAATATGAAAATTGGAGAAGGAGACAAAGAAGACTTTGAATGTAGGGTTGTAGTGATAAGGAAACCGAGCTATGTAGTTCATTCTACATTCAAGTTGAACGGCTTAGGAAATATTCGCTATGTTTGACAATATGTCCAAAAGTAGGGTAATGGTAGTCCAACAGCTGCCGAATAGTATGAACGGCCTACAGATGTATAGGTTAGCTGCGAATATTTAATAAACAGTCCCTGACCACGAGCGACAGAATGGAGGATGTGAGGAAAAAAATCACACGAACCCTGGGAAGTCTCTGTGACAGGGTGCATTAATGGAGCAAGAGGTCGCAGAAGACCGTAGAAGATCTCCTTGAGAAGGAGATCTGGGCTACCGCGTTCACCGCCAGTAGCAACCAGCAACAAAACGTGTACAGAACAGCTCAACGAGTGCGGAAATAACCCAACGCCGGGGGAACTCGACAAGGGTAATCTCGATCATGTCCTTCAAGGTTTAGGGGCTCATCAAGGCAGATGTCGTCAAAACTCGTAACGGTAAAGGAAATGGAACGCAAAACTCCCAAAACCACAGCGCAGTACGCAGACTACATGCGAAATCTTCAACAGCCCAAGACACCCTCGCAGGAAGCTTGCCGCATTACTGGGGACCGGGAACTCCCTAGCCTGCGAGCATTACTAAAGAAAAGACCACCGCGATAGTAGGTCGATTCCCACCCGCTGCGGATGAAAGACAACCGGAGACCAATCTTTCGAAGATAGATGTGCAGAAATGCATATTCGATCTAGAATGTGCATTAAAGTTTTTGGTGCACTCGAACTGTAGCGCCATCATGAGTAAGCAAGACATCAGATGTGAGCGTTATACACGAGTTTAGGGCGAATGAACGCCTTAGAGATTAAGGTTAAATTAGAAGGGGTGAAGTATTTTTGGCATCGTTTAAGAAAACCTAGACATTTCGCAGGGGCGACAACTACATATTTGAATATGGTTGTTCCAACGAAGGTCGCTTTTAATAAACATATCGAGAATGGACAGTCTTTCGGCTTCGACGATGCATGGACCGAGATTTGAGTTTTGCTATCGGCGAAGGAATGAATTTTACTAGGAGTTGCAGACAAGAGATAATTTATAAAAACGAGAAAGAGAGACGGAGACAAAATGGAAGCTTGGGGTTGCCAAACACCAGCATTTACATATATGGTGAATTGAAGACTTGTAAACCTTACAAAACAACTTGAATTGAACGGCCCGAAAGGTAGTTTCTAATCTACTGACGAACGGATATATTTGTGCCGACAATAGGTTGAGAGCTGAAGGGAGAAGAAGATTTCCTTTTCTTTGTCTCAAGGAACGTCCTAGATAAATGCAGTTTTTCAACTATTCGGAAAGAGATCAGGAGTAGGACTTATGAAAAAGCTTACGACGGCGTGGAAGAACTCCTCCCCTGGAATACTGTCTGGACCAGCGGATTTGTGAATGTTTAGACCTCTAAGTATTCCTGCAAATGTATGAGTACAAAAGTCGATTCGTCCCATGGAGTATTCGACTCCCTCGATTACACGCGGAGACAGAACACAATCTGGAAGCCTGGAACTGATTGGCCCTGTTTTAGGAGCTACCAGATGGAATGCCATTGTAAAAGAGAGTTGGGATTGATGATGATGCAGAATTCTTTATAACCAATAATTGTTACTACCCTTGGGACAATGTAGTATTCTTTGGCTTGATTTTGGTTATAGAGGAATTTGACATGTCGTGTATGTGCCATTTCTGCCTCCTTGCCTTAATAAGGTCGAAAACTTACCTTTAATAGCCTCTTTGCAGCTCAGTTTGAACCACGCTTTATCCTTTGGTTTAAAGCTTTTCATGGTGTCAGTTACCATATCAGCGGCAGCATCCACGTCGTAATCAAGGAAACATAGCAACCAGTTAAAATTCCAGATGACGCTGTGTATGTCATCCCAAATGATTTTCTCATTACGACAGACTTTCCTTTTGAGAGTTCGTTCTTTAACTGTTTGATCTCACTTACTTACTTATTTAGGGTGGCGCTTCAGTCCGGGGTGGACCTGGGTCTCAACCAACAAGCGTCTCCAGCCATCTCGATCTTTAGCTAGCTGCCTCCAGTTTGCACGCTAAGTTGGTTGACGTCTTCTTCTCGCGGTCTTTCTCTACTGCGCTGGCCCTCGAGGGCGGATTCGAAGATTTTTCGGGCCGGAGCATTAGTGTCTATCCGCTCTACATGACCGAGCTACTGTTTGGTCGGCGTACAAAAATTTAGTTGGTATGACGCTGTTGTTTGACCCGCCTAGGGCAGGTAATGCATCAGTATTGTATTTATCGAGGTGGGATGTAAGACACAAGTCTAGTGTGTTGGCGGTATGACTTGCAATGTAAGGTATACGTATACGCGTCGACTTTCTTACAAGCTTGAGTTAAATGTTAGGTAAGTAGGTAAAAGTGGCTGTAAATGGTGAGATTCTACCAGAAAGATAAGTAGCCCGGTTGCGACGTTTTGGTACCTCAACTCACGTGACCTTGATGTTGATCGGCGTGGTTAAGAGCGTTGTTGTCATATTTATCCTGGGCAGTTCAGAAAATAAATAATGTTGCACGATTTTATGTCAGAACTCTCTGATAGTTCCTGGCTCTGGTTAGTGCCGGACAGTCACAGAAAGTGGAACAAGGTTCCCTTTCCCTGATTGCTGTGATTCTTGCTGTCTCGGTACGGGTTCTGTTGATTAAGTCATTCGTCCTGTTTTTATTGCAAGCGGGCCATATCTGTCTGGATACACAGGTTTCTAAAATGTTTCACTTAGAGTTGGTAATGGAGTGAAAGAGTTGGAAAATTGTACCCTTGAAGAGTCCCATCGGGGAGCAGACCGACTCTGCACATTTGGGTAGCGCGTCGGCTCTCTCATTCCCCTCTATGTTGCTATGGCTGGGAACCCAGAGGGGAGTGATATTAAACCGAGTGTTTGCCTGCATTGATCTTCTTATTAAGAGGAGTGGAGGACTTTGATGGCAGCCATCAAACAGAGATTCGTATGCTGTTTATGATAGTAGGGCTTAGGCTAAGTATCTAGCAGGCCTCTCTTATCGTTAGTACCTCCGCCTGAAGAACAGTCGAAGAGTCTGTAAAGCGGTACGATTTGGATACGTTCAGTTTCGCTGAGAAGACACCTGCTCCAACGCCACGCTCCATCTTGGAGCCGTGGGTGAAGGTTAAAACTTGGTACTTCGATAGGGTTTCGGGGACCAAAACCCAGATTCTTTGAATTTGATAGCAATACACGACATCATTTCGTGAAAGGCCAGGGGCAGGATATGGAGAAGCACGTTGGGCTTAAATGTTAACCTCAACGAAGACTTCAACATAAGAACTTTCTTTCAGTTGTTGTTTGTCCAGAGTTTCGAAGCTAACTGGAGTTGTGTATATGTTGGAAGGATGCAGGGACATTATTTTAAAGATACAGTAGTGGCTGTCCAAACAGTAGTGGATGAACTGGTTTGTGGTGTTGATAAATGCGTATAAAACTCGTTCTTAGCCCACGAATATTAGTGAAATCCATCCTAAGTTCCCTCATCACTAAACGATAAAAACCCAGAGCAATAGATCCTACAATATCTTTTCTGTTCCAGAAGACTGACTCTTTGATTAAATTTGATTGATTGTGGAATGATTCCTCTTGACCAACTTCACTAATAAACCCGACCAGTCTGTGAACCCACGCATAAACCAAATCTTAACCTTGTTTATTTTGATTTATTCTACAACAAAGGCCACAGTGCAAAGTTTTTAACTTGTCATAACCTTACAACAACACAAAGCAACCCAATAAAAATAAAATCTAAAATGCTAAGAAAACATATTTAAGGACTCTCATCTGACCATTCGACTAGATTCATAAATCTTAATTTTATTCTTAAAGAATTCTATAAATCATACCGTTGTCGTACACGGTCCACATCACATAATAAATCATTTAATGAAGTTAAATATTCCTTCCACATATGTGAACAGGACCCGTCGCATTATGTTACATTTGACTTTAATACCAGGGGTTTGCCTAATACTTACTACAAACATCCTAAAATCGACCTGACCACACAGCATTTTGATTTATTAACTTACATGTCTACATGTCTATACACAAAGATGTGCTTGTTTTTGAGGTTTTTTTTTTTTTTTGTCCACCCCTCATTCGGAAAAGTATCCATGCCTCTAATCTATACAAGCGAGATTTAAATAAGCGGTGACCTTTTGTAATGAACTCTTTTGGAAATGTCCTTTTTAAAAATACAAGCAAAGGCAATCCAAGGTAAAGCACCATGTGCCGCATATATGTATCCTTTAGGAATTGAAATGGAAATGTTTTATTATTAATTATTCATGTTTTTGTAAATAGGAACGCATGCGAATTTACCTGGTTTTTTTTGAATATCTAGATACTTTAGATGGAAATCTGCAACATACGAATATATTTTAACAACAAAGAATTCGCGCATGTGTTTGTAAATGATAAAGTAAAGGATTTATGTTTGCAATGGGAATGTAAATTCGGTTAAAATATTTATTCGCGTGAACCTAAATAAATATGGTTGAGCAACACTCAGGGAATTTTGTAATTTTTGAATGAGGAAATATGAAAAATAAATATAAGAGTTTATGTTTGTGGTTGTAAAGAATTTTTACATATTTTTGGCAAACTGATTGCAGCCATCTTTGTAAGGATGTGGCTGTCACTTTTTGACAACTCGAAATTTGTCGAATTATAATGCAATACTTGTGTGTTGACTGTTGACTTCGTAGAAAGCATACATACAATCATCTCGAGGATTAGGTCAGACGAATGTATGTGATGATCCGGATGATGATGAATCCTGATCTCCAAGAATGGAGACCCCTCAATTGCGCCTGGAATCAATCTCCCGAATATTGCGTATAAGATCCTATCCGTCATATTGTATGAACGCTAAAACCCCTCGTCAATTACTTGATTGGTCCCTATCAGTGTGGTTTTAGGCCACAAGTCCACAATCAATTTTTGACCCTTCGGCAGGTCGTCGAAAAAACTTAAATCGAAGTGGAGTTAGAAATCAAAAATGAAACACGGGACAGTTGCAGTACGAACGAATGTGACTTAATTGTTTCACGGTTGGGTTCTGACTCTGCACTGCAAGTAGCATTGAGTTTACAGTTCAGCCATCCTATCGTCGATTCTGTCCTCAGGATTCGAGTTATTATCTGTGTCCTCGAGAATTTCCTCAGAGATCTCACACCACCCTTTTATATTCTCTGCTAAACCTCCGCTGATTGCATTGCACGCTCGGGATGTCCTCTACCTAAGTAGCGATCATTCGGTAGTACCTTCGTGACTAAGTAGGAATAATGGCTACAGTTTGCGTGATGAACCTGTGGAGACTGGCTCATTTTGAATAAGGACGAGATCATTTACCTTATAGTGCAACGGCGTCCTATCTCTTTCCCAGCTCCAGCAGAAGTTTATTGCCCAGAATGTCCCTTGGGGTGTACAAACAGAAGTTTGTGCGGGCTCGCCTTTGTCGTAGAGTTTTTTTTGTGCTGTATTGAGGCCCTATTAAATCACCCGCAGCTGGCTGGCCCAATCTTTGCCTTTCTCGGTCGAATGCACACACCCTCCTTTGCCGATGGTAAAGGGCCCAAAGTAATCCAGATTTACAGTGTCGAATGGCAATGCAACCCGCTCTAGATTGTGCAATTCCACTTCAGTCAACCCGCCGTTTCGCTTGGAGTATGTCCACTCGATGCATGTCTTTATGTAAGCTCGGGTGAAGTCTCTCATCTTCGGGAACAAGCAGACTTCTTTCAGCGGCAACAGCGTCTTTTCTTCTGCAAGCTGTGTCACATCATCATGGCAGAGTTTAAGGACTCTCCATCTTATGGTCTTCGGGACCACTTATCTTTCTTCGCCGTTCACCACGGTATTCTTGTTGCAGCTGTTTTTTCATTGATGTGGTTTCTGTCGATTTTATTGCTATAATAGTGTTGCAACTTACCATCCTACCAAAAAGGCCAACCAATCTTCATCGTTCAGAATGAATAAGGATTCCTCTTCCAGATCCCGCTCGTTCTCGATCGGTTGTCGGCTCAATGCATCGACGTATGCCGCTTTTCTTCCGGGTTTGTGTACTGTTTCAAATTGAAACTTCTGTAGTTTGGAACGATCTTCTGTTTGCTGCTAGTGCTAGTCGCCACAATAGCCTCACAATCTGTCACGCCTTTGAAGGTTTCCCCACTCTAAATCGCTCAAGGCTTTTTACTATTGCTAGCACTTCTAGCTCACAGGAGTGGTATTTTTTTTCTCGTTATTCGTTAGCTTATGACTAAAGAAGATCACTGGTCGAAGTTTCCTGTCCTCGGTGCTTTGATCCGTGTGTACCTCATGATCGCACTTTGGGACTTCGTGGACATTTCGAGGAGTTGGAAAATTCGTGATTGCCGCTGTCTTCCGTTCGCTGGGCTGGAAATCCTCTTTACTGACCTGGTAACCAAGGAACTTGATATTAAATAGTTTTACGAGTGCACTGACGATGCTGCTATTATCGGCGGAACTCAGCGACCTGTCACCTAAACATTCGCAAGCATTGAGACAGATGCGGCAAAAATGGGTTAAGCTAGCTAAGTATTTGCTGTCAACAAGAAGGGACACTCAACATCGGCAAATCGAACCGAACGTCACAGTAGACAGTTATAACTTCGATGTATTAAATTAAACACTTTGTATTTTATTGAAGAGAAGATTTATTTGAAGTTTATCTGTCGGCGGTTTAAAAAGGAATGAATATGAAAAACATAACAAAAGGGGATTCCCCAGACTCAAAAACATAAAAAGAGGATTTTCCCAGAAAAACAAATGTGGACAAAACTATTACATTTTGAATTCTACATTACGAAGTAGTTAGGGAGAGGGACTGTGTCTTCCTTAAGATTAAGCGACGAATAATTCTTGCCAATTGCTGTTTCTTGGGGCTGAGAGGGCCGTTGACTAGTGAGGCCCGAAGAATTAAGGAGACTCTATGTAAGACCTTATTCATCCGGGTCCTTTTCTTTGGCGCTGAAGCATGGATTCTATATAAGACGGATGAAGATACCCTTGATCGCTTTGAGCCAAATAATTTTTGTCAGATATTCTGTCCCGTTTGCGTCGATGGGCTTTGGAGGGGATAGGATCTTCCCCCGATGAATTATACGAGTTGTACAGCGACATTGACCTAGTTTGAGGTGACTAGGACATCTAGATGGAATGCATACATTCTAATACTCTGAACCGAAAAGTTTTTGAATTTAACTCGGAGCGACAACACAACACACTAAAATATTAATAATAATAATATTTATATGCAAAAGTCCATATAACGTTCGTCGTTGACATTTCGCTCTCGGATGCCCTGATGTCCCATCAAATGTTTGAGCGCTGTGTGGTCAGTGAGTACCTTGGCTTTGAAATCTCTTATTACGGCGATGTCTGCAATTCGTGGTAGATTGTAAAGGGCGCTAAGTTGACTTTAGAAATTGTCCTTTTTGCCTTCGTAGCAACCTGCGTCGTTGCGTAGCACTGGATGATGGTAATTTTCCTTACTTTGCTCTGAAAACTGGCCGAAGTCTAGGCACTAGATAAGCCGTTTTTGGTTACCAGGTTGTTGAAGATGTGAGACAGTCGGTGCCTAGATCCAGAGATTGGAAAGCGGATAAGAACTTCTATCCTTTAACCCAAGATGTTATTAAGGTCGTCGAAGAATGGTTGGTTAAGTGCACCCAGTCTGGCTCTTGCTAGTACCGAACATTTGCAGAGGAAATGGGAGAGAGTTTCCTTCTCATTTTCGTTCCCACAACTGTGGTCACTGGGTTGTACGGAATACGGAATGAGTTAGCAATGTGCAGTCATAGTGATTAGACGTTTATTTGATCGGTCCAGCTTAAGTCGGCTAAAACAGCGTATAATTCCATACTGCAGAAGTTTCTGTTTTCGGAAAATTTAATTGTACAACCTAATTATCAAATCTAAAATTCCGGAACAAAATCTTTTTGCTATTAATTTTTGTGATTGATTTTTCATTGCGCCAAAAAAAAGTTTCTTTCGCGGTTATAATGTCTACTTCAAGTATAACAACACGAAACAAAACTCAAAAAGACTCTCTTTCATCTCATACTGGCTCTCCCTCTTCATCTATTAAAGGCAACAGTAAAGAAGTGATCACTATTAAAGAGTTAGAAGCACAATTGGTTAAGCATTCCTTGTCTCTTCAGCGTACATTTGCTGAAGAAATGAAGAAAATGCGAACTGAATTTGTCAGCAAAATAGACGAAGTGAAAGAAAGTTGGGCTCAACGTTTCGAGAGTCTAAACAACGCGATCTCTAGCATAGTTACCCGCATTGACAGAATCGAAGAAACCTTCTCCGCTACGACTCATATGCATAGCGCAGAGATCCTCGCTCTTCGTAAACAAGTTAATATGCTAGAGAGAAAAGAAGTCGCTTGTGATGCCGTGCTCTTTGGTGTTCCTCAAGTTCCTGATGAAAACCTAAAGCAAATTTTTCTTAAGCTTTGTAACACCATTAACTGCAACCCGCCTCTAATAGTGAATGCCTTTCGTGTGAGACGACGAAACAACACCAACAACAACTCCTCTTTGACCACTCCACCATCGATTGTGTTAAAATTCAACTCTATGTATGAAAGAAATACTGTTCTCGTAGCTGCAGCGAATTACCGGAAAGAAAACAACAGAGTGCTGAGGCTGTGTGATATTGGCATTGCATCCAATGACAGCTGTTACTTGAACGAGAGTTTAACAAAACATTCGCGCTTTCTTCTTCAGAGTGCACTTGGTCTAAAGAGGAAAAAACAACTGTTCTCTGTTTACACTAAAGCTGGGATTGTGTATGCTAAGAAAACGGCCAACGGAAAAAGCTTTTCCATCGAAAGCTCTGACGATCTCCACTCCATTGCTGCTGTTGCTGCTGGTGCTGCTGCGACTCATCATTAATTCACCGTATCGTATATACCTTTCATTGTCTTAGATTATCACAATATTGTTATTGATTAGTTTTCTATTTTCTTCCTTCCTCTATTCGTTTCTCTTTCTGTTGTGCTTTTAAGTCTTTGGCATTTTTGTTTGTTTTGTGTAAATATGAATAGGGTATGTTCCAATTACAGTGTGAATAAAAAATCAACGCACACAATGATTAATGTTCTTTCTAATTGTCGTGATGGTTTTAAAGTTTGTCATTTAAATGCTCGTAGTCTTAATCAGTACAAATTAGATTATTTAAAATACGTGTTTGCAAATTCTGGAGTTGATGTTATTTGTGTTTGTGAGACATGGTTTAAACGTGATATATCTGATACACAATATGATATACCCAGTTATGTAATCTCTAGAAATGATAGAGTTACCTATACCTGGGGAGGTGGGATTGCAATTTACTGCAGATCTTCTCTGAAATGTAAAATTATAAGCAAATCGGTTGATTAAGATACTGAGTTTTTACTTGTTGAGATCTATGATGGTTGCTCTAAATGTTTGGTAGCTTGTGTCTATATTCCGGACCGCAGTTGTTCTCCACAACCCTTTTTCTCTGTTTTGTCACAATTCTCGCCTCTTTATGAACACGTAATTGTTTGTGGGGACTTTAATGCTGACCTGTTCAAAAAAGATTCTCGAGCTTTTTAAATAAAAGATTTTGCTTCTTCATTAGGACTACAAATTATTAATGTCAATTATCCAACGCGATTTGCTAGAGACTGTTTTCCTAGCCTTCTCGATCTGGTAATAGTATCCGACCCTTCGTCGGTAAACTTATTTGACCAGCTTTCGTTGGATTTAATCTCCGATCACGACCTTCTGTTCTGTACCTACAATATTAACTTCACTCATTCTGCTGTTCCACTGACTTTTACATTTAAAGATTTTAGGTCAATTAATATTGATGACCTCCAAAACGCCGCCTTTACAGCCCCATGGGATGGCTGTCGCTCAATTTCTAATCCTGATGACAAGCTGGAGTATTTTCAAGGCGTGGTTGCAGAGTTATTTAATCAATATGTACCCATTAAAACAGTTAGTGTCCGTAATAGCAACTGTCCCTGGTTTACGACTGAAGTTATCAAAACCATCAAAGCTCGTAACAGGCTTTACAACAAATGGAAACATAGTCCATCTAATTCAAACTGGCTCGCATACAAAGTGATACGTAACCATTCAACGGTGGTAATACGTAACTCTAAAAGAAACTATTACTCCTCTAAACTAAATCCGTCCCTTCCCCCTAAGAAGCTTTGGAGTAATCTGTGTCAAATTGGTATTTCCAGTGCAAAAAATAATTCTCAATGCTTAATTGATCCTGATGAATTAAATAATTGCTTTCTTGAAAATAGCACTGAGGAGATAAATTTCAATTTTTCCAATAACTTTGATCCATCTTTGCAGCCAGTAAGAGGTTTTGAATTTGAGTCTGTCAATGAGTATGATGTTATAAACTGTGTTGCAGCTATCAAATCGAATGCTGTCGGTGAAGATGGGGTACCACTGCGATTTGTAAAACTAATTTTGCCCTATATTATATCCCACTTGACGCACATTATTAACCATTGCATCACTACATCCACCTTCCCCAAATTCTGGAAAATAGCTCGAGTTGTACCTGTTCCTAAAAGAACTACTCCGATCTCTGCTGCTGATTTCAGGCCAATTAGCATTCTACCATGCTTTTCAAAGGTCTTTGAGAAACTTATAGCAAAACAGATTCTTCAACACCTATCTCTCAATAGCCTTCTGTATGGGGGGTTTAGATCTGGGGGTTTTAGATCTGACCACAGTTGCTCTACTGCGACAGTAAGTATCCTGGACGATATAAGACTAGAGTTTGATAAAGTATATGTTACACTTCTTTGTCTGCTTGATTTCTCAAAGGCCTTTGATAAAGTTAACCACAAAATTCTTTGCTGGAAACTTAAACATCTGTTCGGCTTTGGTAACAGTGCTGTGAGGCTCTTTGAAAGTTTTCTCTCGAACAGATTTCAGAAAGTTATGACCTCCGATTCTTTTCAAGGATCAATCCTTGGGCCAATAATTTTCTGTATGTTTATTAATGACCTCCCATCTGTCTGTAAACTTACATCTGTCCACCTCTATGCTGATGATGTTCAATTGTACTTGGCTAAACCATTCACTGAAACAGCTGAGCTTGTATACGAGTTAAATGAGGACCTCTCCAGTGTTTATACCTGGTCTAAAGCTAATGGGTTACCTTTAAATCCGAATAAGTCACAGGTTATTCCCATATCCAATAAAAAACTAACCATCAACACATTACCAGATGTCTTACTTTATGACAGCAAATTAAAAGTTGTTAACACTGCTACGAGTTTGGGGTTTGTTATCAATTCAAACTTGTCAGGATATGACCATGCAAACTATGTAATAGGTAGAATTTATGGGTGTCTCCGAAAGTTGTGGGTATCTGCAAGTTTTACGCCCGCCGATACCAGACGGAAGCTGGTAATTAGTCTCATCTTACCCTTAATAACTTATGCTGAGGTTGTATACTGCAACGTTGATTCTCTATCCCAACGCAAACTCCAGGTAGCTTTCAATGATTCGGTAAGATACATTCACGGATTACGCAGATATGACCATATCTCACAACCGGCAAAAACCCTTTTGGGCACTACACTTAAACATTACATTGATGCCAGAAATTGCATTTTCTTACATAACATTATAACAAATAAGACTCCTTTGTATTTATATGTCAAACTTCGATTTGCTCGTTCCCCTAGAAACCTCTGTCTAATTCCATCACGTTATCACTATCTTAATTCGTCTCGTTTATTTTTTATTTATGCTATTAAACTATGGAACTCCCTACCAATTAATATCAAAAATATCTCTAATGCCATCCGATTTAAAAAAGCAGTTTTTCTTCATTTCTCTCTCTTACCTTAATCTTTAATCTATTCTATTAGCTTTATTTTTAACCTCTATTTCCTATCCCATCTCACCCTTTCTTTTTCTTCTTTTATCCCCTATCTTATTATTATTTTTGTAACTTAACTTTAAGACTTGCACATTGATTATTTACAATTAATTCCGCATTGTTTTTAGTTCTAAGTAGTATAAAAGATATTTATCTTAATGTACCTTATATTATATAATAATAAATTGAAATTGAAATTGAATTGAATACCTAGTTTGTCCGCATCGTCTCCAATTGGCCAATACTCCGTGATTATCGCCGTGATTCTAGCGATATCTGTGCGAGTTCTGTTCATTAGGGCTTTTGTTCTGCTCTTATCGCAGGTCGGCCATATCTTCCTTGATATAGCGCAGTTGGCCACCCTTGGCCTTCTGTAGGAAGTGTGGGTGGATTTGACCCCTAACCGCTCCTAGTGGGATGTGGACCCTTGCCGCGAGTGAGCTGTGTAGAGCTGAGCCCTGTCTGGTAAGTTCATCTGCAAGCTGCTTTCCTTTTATGTCACTGTGCCCTGGAACCTAGAGCAGTGTGATTCTTAAGGGTTCGTTTCGGCACTTCTGCACTAGTTTGGACGATATGCGATCTGAGTCAATAGCTTTGATAGAGGCTTGTCTATTTATGAGGATAACAATGTTTTGTTTGTGCATTTGTTTACGCCTGAGTTGCGTCCAAGCCTCTCGGATTGCTAGTAGTTCCGCTTGGAAAACCCTGACAAAATCCGGCAAGCGGTATGATATTGATATTTTCAATGATTCCGAATAGACACCGGCCCTCACACCACACGTTCGCAATTTCCGAGGAAATTCTCTTACTATCAGAGCTGGAAGTCTTCGGTTGCAATCTATCTTTCTCGTTACTTAGCGAACTAGCATCTATCGGGAGTTGCTGCTTCTATATATGAGAAACAAATTGTCGACAAGAATTTTAAATAATGTCCCGTATATTCCAAATCCAAGTGCATAAAGTTAAATAAATCTATTAAAGTTGAAAAGAAAACTAATCTCTCTGTATTGAAAACCAGGCACGCTTCAACATTAAACCCACACCCGAAGATACCAATCATCAGCAATCACTGGCAATCATCAACCACTAAATAACCCTCAAATGACATATTATCTTCTAATGATATCTTTATTCCCTCTAAGACTCAATATTGTTTGGCAGAATTAAATACACGGATACCGGATGACACTCGGGTATAATGAAAACTACGTAACGTAGCCATAACCTCTGCTCTTTGGAAAACTCCTCTCGTATACACATACTTACTTGTGCCTACCCTACGACAACAATGAAAACTGGCCACCATCAGAGTGAAAATGTACTACAATAGCCAAACTGAGAGGGAATTTCCAAGTTAATGGGATTTCGGCCAAGAGATATCCTGGTGCCTGGGAATGAGGTTAGCCGGCTGGTTTCCTGGTAAATGTTTCGATCCGGGATTTCTGTGTCAGGACCAACGATGATTATGAATTCATCTCGTGTCTTGGGGATGAAGGTTTTTTTTTTTTTTTTTGGTTATGTGCGGGATAAAATTCAATTAGTTTTGTGCAAATGAGTAAACAAAAAATAAAAGTAAATTGAGGAAACTTATGCTGCGGGCGAGTTGTGTTATATCCAAAACCATATACATATGTACATATGTGTGTATATAGGTATACTCCTGTATGCAGGAGAAAAGAGCTATGTAGCCTTGTCATACGGGGAAAGAGATGGTGGATTGTTTCACTTTTTGAACAATCTAAACTAGCTTGGAAGTAGTTCTATTGGTCTAAACCAAGGACGTGGATTGAGTGAAACCCTGATGTACATCTGTACATTGAGTTTAAGGGACTAACAAAAGTTCGTTAAGGTGGTGTCAATTTAGTAGTTTTTGAAAAAAAAAAGATGCATTTCTGTAGGTTATAATTTTTTTCCAAATTTCAGAACAAAAGGTAAAAATGGAAACGAGAAAGAAAAAAATTAGTGACGTAAGCTCGGTTGAAGTTCCACCGCCAACACAGGAAGAAATTCAAAACTCTGCATAAATGCTAAAATGCATACGGAATAAATGTACCATCACTTCTTACTATTTCAAAGTGGTTTCGAAGATTCCGGACTGGCCAATTTTTTTGTGGAGGAACAATCTCGTGAAGGTCGGCCCAAATCCTTGACCGACGATACAAATGAAGGCCTGGTGACCCTGGTGAAGGCTGGTGACACAGGATATGATAGCGGATGAACTGGGATTGAATGCCATGTCTGTGTCACGAATTTTAAATCATCACCTGAAATATTCGAAGAAGTCAGTTCGATGGGTTCCAAAAATTTTGAATGGAGAGCAAAAAGTGGCTCGTGTTCGTTTTGCTCGATATTTCCTGAAAAACTTTGAAAACGGAGAGTCAAGCTACTTCAATAAGATCATTACAGGTGATGAATCTTGGTTTTACAAGTACGACCCGGAAACCAAAAAGCAATCCATGGTATGGAGCCCAGACGGTGCAAATCCTCCAGTACAGGCCAAACAACAAAAGTCAGCGACAAAAGTTATGATGTCGATGTACTTCATCAGGGCGAAAATGGTCGCCGTCATCCCACTTAAAACTGGTCAGGCAGTCACTGTCAATTGGTATACTGAAACTTGCTTACCACAAGTTTTCTAAAATTTACTAGGACACCGACAAAAAGGGGAGCTGCGCCGCTACTTTTTGCACCTGCGCCACACTGCTGAAAAACCAACAACTTTCTTGCACTCTCGGGCATCAATAAAATTCGCCCAGCACCTTATTCTCCGGATCTAGCGCCGTAGGTTGTTTCCGAAAATAGAAAAAGATTTGAGGGGAAAAATCTTCACATGCAATTGGGAAATTTTTGATGCAGTCAATGTCGAAATCGAAAAGCTCCAAAAAGAGATTTTTGAAAACCGTTTTGAAAGATGGATCTATCGGCTGAAGAAATGTATTGAAATAAATGGGAATTATGTGGAGAAATTAAAAAAAAATGAATATTAAATATCTAAAGTTAAAATTATTTTTGTGTTTCATTATTCAATCAACTAAGCGAACTTTTGTTAGTCCCTACGTATGTTGGTAACTACTTAAGTTTTGAGATATGGCAACACCAGTGTGAATATGTCAAATCTGACATTGTCATCATAAAGTTTGACATTTTTAATGGTAATCGTACCCAGAATGTTTTGTCATTGCTATTTGTGTTGTGTACAGGTACTTGAAATATTCATCTTGGTAAAAAAAAAAAATGGAATAAATTCGTGAACAATTTTGTGCGATGATTTATAACTTATGACATGGATTAAACCAACAACCGTGGGCTGATCAACTCGCTTCGACTTTTGGTAATGAAGCACCATCTCGAGCTAGTTTTCCGAATTCAATCGTGGTCGCAATTCGTTACAGGACGCATTTCATGAAGGTCGTCCCAAATCGGTTGTCGTGCCAGAAAAAATCGATGCTGTGCGTCAACTGATGTTGCAAGATCAGATTGAGGCATGCTTGGATATTAATTCCACTCGCATACATACGCGAATCATAGATCTATGCATATGAACCCGAAACTAAACAACATTCGACTGTATGGGTCTTTCAAGATGAGCCAAATCCAACAAAAGTTGTTCGCGCATGAAGCACTTCGAGGCAAATGCTCGCCTGCTTTTTAGGAATAATGGTACACCACCAATTATTTGTCAGAAGTGTTCGGAAAAATAAGGGAAAACAATCGCATAAGACGGGTCATTTTCCACCACGTCAATGCATCACATGCAACACATCGGCTCAAACAGAAGAATTTTTGAGCCTTCAAAACATCGAATTGATGGGTCATCTGCCGTACAGTGCTGCACCCAATGATTTCTTCTTATTCCCGCAGATTAAAAATAAAATGCGAGGTCAACGTTTTTCGACGCCCGAAGAAGCGGTTGATACGTTCAAATCACATGTTAAGTGGCAACCTACGTATTCATGGATATATCACGTACTTATAGATGTGTAAAGAGTTTTTGTTTGGACCTTGGGTTTGCATGCAAACCCAGGTTAGGTTAGGTTGGGAAAGAGTGGCCTGCTGCGGGTGCAATCTTACTTTGTGCTACCACATGGATCTGTACTTCACCAGAAATATTACCCGCAGCACCAGCCGGAGGTTGTTATGAAACGCTGGAGGCTACCTATGCTGATGTCAGCTAGTTCACTTAGGTTGCGAAAGAAGCTGGATCCTAAGTATGCTCTTCTTCGAGCTGAGAGGGCCAGACATGTACAAAGACGGTGGAGAATCGTTTCCTTCACCTCCTCGTCTATGCAGCTCCTGCAAAAGTCGTTGCAGAAGAGGCCCAGCCTATAGGCGTGCTTGCCGATGGTTGAGTGTTCCGTTATGACACCCACTAAGGTGCTTATGAGCAGTCTGTTCCGTCTGATGAGACAGTGAGAGCATTGGCGATCCAGCTTTGGCCAAATCTGCTTGGTGATGAGGCAGATGTTACTCTCGGTCCATCTGTGATTTGGCGATGTTTATCGCGTTTCTTTTAAGTAACAATTTGCAGGTGGCGAGAGGCATGCTTAAATTCCCCTTTTCCGGAAGAGTTGATAGAGTTGTGCCCTCTCTTGCAAGTTCGTCAGCCATGCAGTTGCCCAGAATGTCTCTGTGTCCCGGCACCCATTTAAGGTGAATTTTGAATTCCTCAGCCATCTCGTAAAGAAGTGGCAATTTAGGGCTGTTTCTGATTTGACGGCGACAGATTCCAGGGATTATATCGCGGCCTGACTTTCAGTTAAAATCGTGATATCCAGGAAAAATAGAACATTATGAGTTATAAGTGATTGTGGGCCCCAACTGCTTTTCTATTCCTTTTTTGCAGCAGTACAGAGCTGTGGTGACTTTTTTCACACGCTCGAGGATGTTTAGCTTCCAGCTGAGCTTTTTGCCAAGAGTGGGACCCAGATATTTGACTTTATCTGAAAGTACAAGACTTGTATCGCACAATTTAGGGGCGCCGAACGGGGGAATTTTGTATTTCCTAGAAAAGAGGCTAATTCGGTTTAGACTTATTTTTTATAACAAACGCGGACAAAGCTTTCAGTACCGCAATTCTCAAGGAGGCTTATTGTCATTTTTTTCTTTATTTAGCGCGGCCCAGGCCCAATAACAGTGTCTTCTTGACATATAAGCATTCTATCATCGTCTTCCTGGTACCGACATTGTAACGAAAAGTTGAAGGCTGTTATTGGAAAACTTTTATGAAAAGCCGTTATTATTCTAGTCATTACACATGCTTCAAAATATACTCAAAACCTACTGAAAAATCCCCTTTAGATTTAAAAACTTCTGCGGTAGTCCACCGGAATCGGAGGCTTTCAACATCTGTGCCAATTCGTTCTCAGGCTTGATGGTTTAGGCCCAGGATCACCCAGAACTGTAGCGGCACCTAAATAAGTAAGTAGAACTTAATGTTCTCTCAATTCAGCACTCCACACACTTTGGACATTAAGTCAACTTCCAAGCCATTTTCGAGCTAAGCAATGTCAACTTAATAAAAAGTTTTGCTCATTGTTTGTTCTACTAAGAAATAACCTAAGAAGGTGTGCTATCTTATGGTGCAAGAGAACGCTAGTCTCGCTAGCCTTTCAACATCAACTCTATCGAGGCAGAACAAGTCTTATGCATAAAAAGCCTTGTATCATTCTGGAAAGGATTAGGATAACTTTATAAAACTTTCGAATAGTTTCAGCGACGAGAGTTACTATTACGGGACTACTAGCCCTTAACAGCATCTGATGTTCCATTCAAAACTTATGAGGAAAGCTATTAAGGATGTTAACCATGATGGAGTGTAGATTCAGCCATAAAGTGGCGAATAGTGTAACCAGACTTTTTCTGAGCATTTCGGGCTCTCCATTAACATTTCTCTGCGCGTGGTATATATTTCAGTTCAAAAGGATTACTCTAGTTTTTGTTAGATTACGGTGATCCACGTAGTTCTACACGGTCAAGAACCGTATTGGCCTGGACAGAAAATAGGAGGAAAGCTTAATCTTGGTTGTTTATCCCTCCCTGTTCGGCTGATATTTCTCCGAAAGCACAGAAGAAGTGCTCGCCGATGTCTGGCTTTCTGGCTCTAGTAAGGTTTGGGGATTAATAGAGGAAGTGTAGCATTTATATTAAAGCTCGACGCAGAGCTACAATATCACTATGGTATGGACCCGTCGCCGAATCTGCGGAAAAAACTGGATAGTACAACCCAAGATGATACTTTGGCTATATAAACTGATCTTCAGACTGATGATCTTTTATGCAAGCGTAGTCTGGTGAGCAAAAATGAATGAAAATACCATGTCAGGGTGCCTTCGCACAGCTCCAACTGCTGCACTCAATGTCATATTCGGTTTATCACCACTGCAAAACGCATGAAAGCCAAACTAGGCATCTATCGACTCTTCTACTCAAGCAATTTCGACTCAAGCCCCTACAGAGGAGGACACTTATCCCTGCTTATCACTGGAGCAAGATACAATCCTTGCTTGCAGATGACACGCTACTCGAATACTGCTTTAACAAAAACTTCTCAATAGTTATCCCGCCAAGGGAGGACTGGAAGAAACACAAAACCCAACCATTACCTTCTGAACTCGTTTGGTATATGAACGGATTCAAAATGGAAACAGGAACTGGTTTCGGAATTTATGTGCGAACTTCTCAGTCAGCCTTCATGAATTCTCGTCCATATTCCAACCGAGGTCTTTGCCATCAATCCGTGTGTGAGACTCAATCAGTCCTCCCTTATCATGGGGGCTGGCGTCAACAAAATTCATTGGACGCGAACCCTTCTGTGGGGTAAGAATTCTGAATTCAGTTTATTTGGTAGCATTAATTTAGTTACAGTTTCAATTATTATAATTATTTTAAGAGATTTAGGAAAAGTTCCTTTACAACTTTATTATTTTATCTATATATGATAACTTTAATTACAAAAAGTACAATACTTTAAGGGAAACGCTACAAACAAAAACCCTTATTTGATACTTTAACCTAAACCTTACTATACTTAAATATAAACCTAAGATTGCAAACTGCCCGGTTGAACATTTAATTGTACAATAAGTTTATTTTCTGAGTATAAGCATTTTTCGTAAAATTTATTTTTAATATCTTTTACCATTATGGTGACAAGGTTGACATTAGCTAAATCGTGGAGACGTAGGGTTGAAATTACCCAATGGTAACCCAAAGATCATTTTTAGAATTTTATTTTGACACCTTTGCAGTTTAAGCTGGTGAGTTTTTGCGCAGTCAAACCATACAGGGGCTCCATAAAGTTAAATGGCTTGAAAAATAGTTTTAAACAAAATAAGCTTATTTCGAATACTGAGACTCGATTTTTTGTTGATAAAAAGATAGAGTATTCTGGTGGTTAAATTTATTTTATCAATGCGAATAGCAATGTGTAGTTGAAAAGTAAGTTTTTTGTCTAGAACCATAACAAGATATTTGCAAGAATCCGCCCAGTCTATATCGGCTGAGTATAGTTTCAACTTAGTACCGTTGCGAAGAGAACATTGTTTCCTGCACCTTGAAAACCAGATGGCTTGGGTTTTATTTGCATTTATCTTAATCTTCCATTTTGCAAAATATTGTTCGATTTCGTTTAGTGATCCCTGCAAGGAGTTGAAAACGTCGGAGAATTGAACGCCAGAGGCAAAGACGGCGGTGTCATCAGCATACATCGCTAGCTGCGTATTTTCGCTACTAATACTCAGATCTGATACGTAAATATTAAACAAAATTGGACCAAGGATTGATCCTTGGGGAACACTATACCCAATATTCTGGACAGATGAGAAGGTTTTACCCATACAAACTGCGAACTTTCTTTCCTTTAGGAAGCTTCGTATTATTCTTACTATCGAAATCGGAAAATTGTAGTGATAGAGCTTATAAATAAGCACCTCATGCCACACAGTGTCAAAGGCTTTCTCTATATCCAACAATACCATACCTGTGGATTTCCTTAAACTAAAATTATCTTTTATATGTTTTTTAATTCTAGCGACTTGATGGCGGGTTGAATGGCTGTTTCGAAAGCCAAATTGAAAGGCAGGAAGAATCCCCTCAACATTGATGTGTTCTTCGATCCTTACTTTAATGACTTTCTCTAATAGCTTACTTATGCAGCTAAGAAGACTTATAGGCCTGTAGCTAGTAGGATTGTCTTTAGGCTTGCCGGGCTTGGCAATTGGAACAACTATTGGGAAAATAACAGAGTTTAAGGCATGAATTGAAGATTGAGGATAGCAGCTCAACTCCCTTTCTCGGCAATGCTTTTAGGCCTGGAGATTTTTTAGTTTTTATTGTTTTAATAAACATTTGAATCTTTATTTAAAAGCTGATCGATTTGGTCGGTGGAGTTTATACCCGTGATTAGCGGGTCGTTGTTATTAACATTCCTATTTGTGAATGCTTTGAACCTGCTCCAGTTGGCAGCTGTGTATTTATATCTTAATTCTGTGTTAGACCTTACTGTAAGGTTAGCTGACATACTTACAGGAAGATGATCGGACCCTAGTCTATTCAGTGCTCTAGGGCAAGAGCAGTGTTCAGGTATATTAGTTATGAATAGATCGAGCGTTGAAGGATTCTTAGAGGAAGTGCACGGAATGTACGTGTGTTCAGGAGAGTACAAAAGGGAGCAGTTGTTGCTCGTTACAGCTTGCTGCTATCTACCCAGTGAAGTTCCGTAACTTCCTGACATCTTCTGGAGTGAAATCATTCCTCTAGGAAACATTAGGGAAGGCACAATAGCATTCGTTAGAAACTGCAGTGCCAAGGGCTGGGAACAATCCTCCCGAACACTAAAATAATAATAAACTTGGGAGTGAGGCTGGATAAAAAGCTCACATATTGCCAGATGATTGAGTCTGCCTCCGAAAGGGCTGCAAAGATCGATGCAGCATTGAGCAGACTAATGGCAAACTTGAGATGAACAAAGACAAGTCCACGAAATCTTCTTATAACAGTCACGCATTTCATCCTTTTGTACGGATGCGAGATCTGGGCTGATGCGTTAAACAAAGAAAAATACAGAAAGCCAATTGCAGCGGTACAGCAAAGGGAAGCTCTCCGGGAGGCAAACATTTAGTAGAAGTACACGATTCAAATTAAAATGACTTCTGGCGGTATCAGGTTAAGGTTCGCCTTCCTAAGCGATTATTTGTACTTAACACTACGTTTAAGTGTTCAAGTTCCAACAGTTGATGGTGGTTTCCCATTAACTAAATCCACATGACGTTATCCTTGCTAGTTCCGCTACCGAATAACGCGTATTAAATTTTTATTTCACATTTGATTTACCACAAAATAATTTAATTTCACACTTCAAATGCCAATGTAAATACAAAACCGCTTTTGTACAACAGTCCCACGAGTTCTCTAGCTCTGAAAAGGACCCTCTCGTATGAATGTGATAAACAAATGCGTGTAATGTGGTTACATTCACATATGTATGTATGTATGAATAAAAATTGTTTTTATTTTGCAACGGAACTACTCAACCGAGTTTCATTTAATAACCATACACCGGCTTCAAATACTTTACAACCACGTTAAATGGGAGCACAGCAATAGAAAAATATTTCAAATTCAATTCTGTTAAACTTGAAAATCCTATTGAACCAGGCAAGGGGGGTAACGGTACCTATTCCCTGGGCCATGGCTCACACAATGGTTGACTGAATTTGAATTATTTATGCGAAATGAAATACGTACATATTTGCATAATGAAATAATAGGGCAGGACAACGCACAAGCCTTGTTTGGGTGTATAGACCGCTAAGCGTTCTCGTCTGGAAATTCAATTATTGTGAGAGAGATTCCAAATGAATACCCAATTGGGTTAGAGTTAAACTCATCCTGGATGATCAGATATGCATAAGTATTTAGGTGCATCATTCGAATTATGAATTATATTTTTTATTTTTGTTATTAAATGAACGATGAATGAATGGGCGGTTCAAGAGCTGCTTTAGTAGGCTGTCATGTGCGGGACAGACAGATGTATCAAAAAACTACATGATCTTAAGTTGCATCTTCCGAGGTGATTGAAGTATTCTTGCACTTGATTCGACTTGATATCATTGTCAGGTTTGACAACGAAGCCATCACTAAATTTACTGTAGCTTAATATTGGATTTGTGGCTCTAAAGGGCGATAACAAGACCGCCCTAAGCATGTACGTCGGTTGTCTGGTGGAATAAGGCTTTCACGTGAAAATGTAACCGCTTGTTTCACTAAACTCCAAAGAACGGTTTGCATCGGCTGACCGGGACTTTTCACAGCACGCCTGGCTCTGCTCTATATGCAATTTAGCATCCCTTGCTATTTAAATCACTCTCAGAGCCATCTTCCGTTTATAAGGAAGCGATTTCTGGTATAACACGCACTGGAGTTTTGGGGACATTGCTCGAGGAATTTCCTTTGACTCAAATCTTATGGGTATGCCACCTGACGTTTCGGAATTAGGAATACTGTTCAGATTTATGGGCGACTTTTCCCGTGCACAGGATTGGTTTTCGCCACACTCTGACCCGGACAAGGAATGTAGTCGAGTTTTTACCTCAACCATCTCCAAAAAAAAAGTGATGGGCTCAGGTACTGGAGTCTTTGTGGAAAGACTGATCTTTCCCCTAGGTATTTACGCGTCTGTCTTCTAAAAGGAGATTTATGCAATATTTATGTCTGCGGTAGGGAAGGAGTATCTGCGTCTGTAGCGACAGTCAGACAGTACTCAAGGCCTTGCTCAGCCCTCTTCCTAAATCGAAAATATTTCGAAAATGGAAGACTAGGTTGAATTCGGTTGGAAGACTAAATCTGCTAAGTCCTGTCTGGATCCCTGGACACAGCAAGATTCCTGGAAATTAATCCTCCGTTGAGATTGCTAGGCAAGGTTCAGAGAAGAACTTCTCCAACGCTTAACCTACTTTGGGTTTGCCTGTATCCTTGTTTGAGTTTCTAGCAAACGCATCTGTAGTTGACATGACTCTTCAGGATACAGGCAGACTAAACGGATATTTTCTGACGTTTGTAAGGAGTCCATGGTATTCTAATCTTATTTCTGATTTTATTCCATTTTGTGGAACGTCTTGTTGTCTCTCAGCAGAAAGGACAACTTATTGGCGTTATAATGGGCCACTATGCCTTTGCTAAATATCTCAGCGTGTTAGGCTTAAGTGACAGCACCATTTGTGATGCTTATGAAGAAGACACTGCGTGATTTTCTTGCCTTTCCCCGTATCAGCTGGCGATGCTTATGTGATGTGTGCTGGTTCCTAAGCTCCTTATCACTAAAGCTCACCACAACGAAACCCCCGGTTTTACGACGAGTGCCAGTAAGCACATGCAGCTAAGCTAAGCGGCGCTGCACAGAAGGGCTAGACTTGTTCACGAGCTCTACGAACAGAAGAGGACAGACGAACACCGGCTTCTCAGGAGGAAAAAGAAGGAGCATGAGAAGCGCGCGGTCGAGGAAATTGAGAGATGCTACTTCAGGAATGAGATTCGGAAGTTTTACCAAAAAGTTAAAAATACATGCCAAGGACACAAACCTCGAACCGAAGCATTTAGACATGAACAAGGGAACATAGTAGTAGAGTCGCAGTCCATGCTGAGGATTTGGAAAGAGCATTTCTGTAGACTGTATAACGGCGATGACGAATCAAATACCGCTATCAGGCAGAATGAACCTATTAACCTGGACGATGTAGACCAACAATTCCGTCCACCCGACCTGGATGAAGTGATGATAGCCATATCTAAGCTGAAGACCAACAAAGCTGCTGGAGCGAACAGCTAAACTGCCGAGCTCTTGGAAGCAGCAGGCGATGACTTGGTAAGGAGCATACACCAGCTCATCTATAAAATATGGTCGGACGAAAGTATGCCTGATGAATGGAACCTCAGCATTGTTTGTCCGATCCTCAAGAAAGGAAACCCTTAGAACTGCGCCAACTGCAGAGGCGACAATCTTCTTAACATCGCCTGAAGCCGTCCGTCAACAACCTGATTGGTCCATATCAGTGTGACTTAAGGCTAGGAAGGTCCACCATCGACCAAATTTTTACACTTCGGCAGATCTTGGAAAACACCCATGAGCTCCAAATCGATACCCACTACCTCTTCATTGATTTCAGGACCGCGTGTGACAGCATTTATAGAGACGAGCTATACAGAGCAATGTCTAGTTTTGGAATCCCTATCAATCTTCTCCGTTTGTGCAGGATCACGATGGAGAATGCACGCTGCTCCATCAAGATCGGTAAAGACCTCACCGAGACCTTTGATGCCAAAATAGCATTCAGACTAGGCGACGCGCTGTCGTGTGACTTTGTTAACATTATTCTTGAAAGAATTGTGCGAATCGCTCAAGGCAGCACCAGCGGCACAAACTTTCAAAAGTCTGTGCAACTATTCGTGTACGCTGACGATATTGATATAATTGAAAGAAAGCTGCGTGATGTCAGAGGCGCTTTTGCAAGTATTGAGACAAAGTATTGAGGCGAATATGGGTTTAACGGTCAATGAGGGTAAGACCAAGTATATCCTCTCAACAAGAATGGACACCCAACACCGGCGTCTCGGACAGAACGTTTCCTTCGACAGATATAACTTTGAGGTTGTTAAGGACTTTGCCTACCTAGACTCCGCTATCAATTCAGACAACGACACCAGCGTTAAGATCAAACGAAGAAAAACTTTTTCCAATCGCTGCTTCTTTTGGCTAAGAAGGCAATTGACTAGCAAAGCCCTCCATCGAACAGCAAATGTGGCCCTATGTAAGACCTTAATAATTCCAGTCCTGCTCTACGGCGCAGAGGCATGGATTTTATCAAAAATGGATGAGGGTGCTCTTGGCTGCTTTGAGAGGAATATTCTTCGCGTGATTTTCAGTCCCGTCTACCGGGTTGTACTGCAACATCGACTAATCTAGAAGAGCGAAGGTTCAATGACTGAGGGTCATGTAGAGTACATAGACACCAATGCTCCGGTACGAAAAGCCTTCGAATCCTCCCCGAGGGACAGCGCACAAGAGGAAGACCGCGACTCGGATGGTGCAAGCAAGTGTAAGGGGACCTCAACCAACTTGGCGTGCGAAGCTGGAAGCAACTTGATAAAGATCGAGCTAGCTGGAGACGCTTTTTGGTTAAGGCCCAGGTCCACTCCGAACTGTAACACCACCTGAAGTAAGTAAGTATTTGCCGGAGGCACAAAGGGGAAATTGTTTCTCTTTGCATTCAGCTCCGACTTGAGGCTATATCCAGATATAAGCAAGTGACTGTTTAGAGTATAATCTACGTTGAACACTAAAATCCTGTCACCCTTAAACTATGTATTTGGAAGACATTTTTCGTTGGATCTTTATAGTCTCTTCACTAAGAAACCACATTCCGTGTTCGGCCTAAAAAAACAAGAAAACGAGTTTGAATTTAGTTTTCTACCTTGCTCCTATCCACTGTAATTTAAACGTCATTTAACGGTCTAGTAAGGTAGGTACATCGAATTAATTTTTAATTTTAAAATATAAATTTTCCAGAACGTCTTTCACTTTATTTATTTCAAATTTATGCCTCGGTAATCTGTTTCTTTTGTGCAATCACTTAAAATTTTTAAAAATATATTCTTTACTTTTTTTCAGCAAAAAAAAAGTTAAATATCCCGTCCGGAAGGGAAAAAAACGTACGAAATCAAAATTGCAAAAAACAAAGATAATAAAAAAAAGAGTTAATAAATCAGGCTTTGACGAATTTGTAAGAGTTTATTTAAAACACTTGGGAAAAAATTTCCGTGTTTATTCAAATTCGTAGAAAATCCCAAAAAAAAAATTGTTTAAGAATTTCAATAAATTTTGTTTGTTCATTTCCATTTTAATTTTTTTTGTCATGTGACGTTTTGAAGTCAAAAAGTGTTTCAAAATGTTTGATTTATTAGTGCAAGGTGTGTTCGATTGTGGTTTTGCGTTTGCGCTCAAAAATGTATATGGAGGCGCATTGAAAGCACAAAAACCAGTGAGTGATTTCATACTTTGTTGTTTATTATTGTTTGTAAGGTTAAATTATGTACATAAATGTTGACTAAAAATATGTAGGTCAGAAACCTTTTGAATCGCATTTCCAAAAGCTTCATGTACACGTATTTTGCTGCCCTCACAACTGTTGTGTGAAGGTTAAATCGGTCATTTGTTCTTCCGAATTGATTAAATGCATTGTAAAACTTATAGATTTCTGTACCACCCGAGGTAAACTTACGATTACAGAGATTTTAAGAAGAGGTGGACACCCCTATTGCGAGTGTCAAAAAATAAACGACAAAAGAGTCATTTATTTCGAAGTGACTCTTGTTTCATCACGTGAAATGAAAAGGTATTTCTGACGTACGAACGTGACACTTATGATGAGTAAAGAAAGAAGAGGCAACTCTGGTTTGTTTTTGATTGAAAAGCGTTAGTGTCAAATTTAAATTCAAACAAAGAGCAGGGTTGAAGCTTTTTATAGTTCCGATAAGGAAACTGACTTGTAGAAGACCCTTCCTTATTCTAAACTGAAAGACAATCCTTTCGTGTTGACAATTTCTGTGCTTGATACTCCACTATGAACACCTACTCTATTTTACAACGATTCATTTTCGATACAAATTTTTAACACTTACCTCCGGACTTGACCGAAAGGATGACATTGAGCCACAAAGAAGTGAATCCATCTGCTTCTACACAGATGGCTCCAAAGGAGAATCAGGAGTGCGCGGTGGCATCTTCTCCAAGGATGTGAACGTAAGCATTTCCTTCCGTTTGCCTGACCAGTGCAGCGTCTTTCAAGCCGAGAAAATGGCACCATTGTCCAATAGACTAGGTCTCCTCTATAATGATTTTTGAAGAAGCTGTATAGATTATAAGGAGAAAGAGACGAATCTCCACTTTTTGTCCAGCCCTCTCACCTCGAAGAAGAGCCTACTTAGGAGTCAGCTTCTTCCGCAGTTTCAAAGAACTGGCTGAGACTAGCATAGAATTGCAGAATTTTATTTCAGAAACATCTGATAATTTCTTAAAGAAGGGATTGCCAAGTGTGTGAAACCTGGCCCTGGCTTGTGCTCGGTAGTCACAGAGAAAGTGGAATACGGTTTTTTTCGTGTGAAATGTCGTAACTACGGCAATGGGGATTGAACGGAATGCCTGACTTGGTCGCCTGTGGACCAATTGGCCGGTGGCACGTGCTAACTGTGATTCTTGCTGTCGCGATACGAGTTCTATTTATTATGTCATTCGTCCTGTTTCTACCGAAGGCGGGCCATATCTGTCTGGATATAGCACAGGTTTCTAAACTTTTCCACCTAGAGCTGGCAATACAGAGAAAGTGTTGGCAACTTTTGCCCTTAATGAGTCCCATCGGGGAGCAGACTGACTCCGCAAGAGAGGCATCAAGGATTGAACCACATCTGGCTAGTGCGTCGGCTCTCATTACCCTCTATGTTGCCATGGCCGGGAGCCCAGACTATTTTCCTGGATTATAGTTTCCTTACACTATTCTACTAATTTAGAGGACGAAGTAGGTGAGTGGAGCGCTTAAATGGCAGCCTGGCTGTCAATGAAGATTCCTATGTTGTTTGTGGTAATGGGGCTGAGGCTAAGTATCTTGCAGGCTTCCAGGCCTGGAAAATACTCGAAATATCTGAAAGGCGGTACAATTTGAACACGTTAAGCTTCGCTGAGAAGACACCTGCTCCAACGCCACACTCCATCTTGGAGACATCGGTGAAGAATGATACTTGGTATCTCGATAGGTGAAGGTTATTGTTTCATTCCGACCTTTCCGGAAAATGAACTTGCATGTTATGATTGGAATTGAGTTTAGGAACCGTGTAGTTGGTTATGGTTGAGGCCAGATCCCTAGGTAGCAGGTCAAGAGCCTTACTGTGGTCCCTAAAACCCAGGTTCTCTGAGTCGGATAGCACTACACGAAACGATATATTTGATGTGCAAGTCCAGGGGCAGGATATGGAGGAGCACGTTGAGAGCTTTGTCGGGCTCGATTGCATCGCTCCTGTGGTCCCAATGCCAGCTGTTTGTTGGACTCTGCAAAATTTTGTGATGGTGTAGGCTTTACTTAAGGCAGGCCATCACAGAGCGGTATCCGTGAACTTACCTTACAGGTAAGCATGTTGGCGCTAAGATAGAGGAGATATTTTAAGGGAGTTCCAGATGTGCATATCAAGGATACGGATCAAGGATCAAGGATCTAGAGTCTTAAGTATAAAGGATGTAAGGCTAATGGGTTCTTGGCCGTCTCAAGACCTCTCTTGTCGATTTTGGAGATGAAAACGACTCGAACATGTCTCAAGTTCTCGGGGATGTGATTAACTTGCTTGAGGTGGACATTGACAGAGCATGGCAAAGCTTGCATGCACGATTTCATTGCTCTAGCATATCCTTTACCTTCCCCGCAATTGATTGTGGAAGAATTCAAATGCCTTTAAACTTTATGGTTGGGGACATTCTTCTGGGGTGTAAACATGTTTGACAGGACCAACCAAACTAATACTTATCTTGTTTTTGTCGCATAAAGTTAATGATTCGATTAATGTCAGTCTCGTCATTGTGGCCTCTTCTCTTCTCTTTTTCTAATCAATATCTTCAATATCTATTGGAAGAATCTAATTCGATAAGGCCTTTGACAATAATTTGTCATGAAAGTACATTTGTGAACTAGCACTAGCACTAGCTCAACGATCAGAGCTAGCTGTAATGGTAATCTTGTCGGGAGTTATTACTTCTGTAAACCTTTCTTTCTCTGTTGCCCGGATTAAAAGTCTGTTGCATTTCATGAGCACACCCTACAGCCATGCTACACCCATGCTCTTTATTAAAATCCCTTTCGCATCGATTTCGTATTAATTGACGTCCTGTTGCACGTTTTTGACTTTTCCACTTCCACATTTCCCTTAGCTCATCAGTTTAAAATATTCATTCCAGATCTTCTCTATTGACTTGGCTAATCCAATTCAATTGACTTTTCCGACAATCGATTGTAACAAATCCTTCTTATATCATTCCATAATCAATAATCCAAACTCTCTATGCTCCAGAGTACCCCCACGAGATTACAGCATTACAGTAAGTAATGTTTGTCCTTATTTTCAAATTGGAAATCAGATTCTTTCTCTTCCCTGCGCTACATGGCTACATATTCTCTCTTACAACTAGCATCTGATGATAATTCCTTTCTTCTGGCAGCAAACAATTTTCTTCTGGGCATTGGATCCACATTGGGTTGGTAGATGGTAGTTTCCTTCGGCAACGTCACATAATAGCGAACGAGGAGAGCAAAGAAAAGACAAAAAAAAAAAAAGATTCAATTGTCTGCCTTGAATCCCAATAGGATCCTTTTCGTGGATTCGTCGATTTTCCTTCTTAAAAAATACAAAAAAAAAGCAAGAAAACATTCAACTATGAAGTGGAAGAGTTTCCTTAGTCCTTTTGATATGTGAGTTAGTTTCGATTTAACTTTGAAGTTTAATTTAAAAAAAAATTTCGGTTTTTCCTGGATTGTACAATGTGTTCAATGACCCGCTTATCCTTCATGAGGGTCGCGGTGGTGGGATGTTCAGGTGAACTCGCCACCGTGCTCGATCTTCGTCATTGACTCCATTTTATCTAGGAGGTCTAGAACGTCGTTTACCTGATTGCGAGGCATTCTTGGCACGTCTTAGAAGGCGATTTGGCAGCATACGCACTACGTGATCATCGACCATCGATTATTTCGTTCGAAGAAGTTGCATGTTGTGGTATTAATCACTCGACTATGAAGCATTAGTCCTTCCATCACTCGTGAATAACATCCCAAGACACCTGCATTTCTCTACTTCTTTCAATGCGACTCCACTGATATGTAGAATGCACTGAACAGGCCTTTACTTTCATTCCAGCATCCTCACAGACGGCCACTAATCTTGCAAGTGCGATCCGGAGTTCGATCTGGAAGAACCCAAGAATGACCAAATCATGCGCGAAAAGTAGATGACTGATGTGGTTTTGACCTTCCTCATGTCCTTGTTTAGAAAAACCATAAATCTTTTGAGAAGCACAGGATTTAAAAGAAGAGATATATGTTGGTGCATGTCTATTGGTGAAGGACCACCTCAAAGGTAAACACTGCGTCGTGTGAGTCAGTACGACGGGTGATCAACCCAACATCTGAAGATAGAACCGAAAATTATTTGGATCCTGAATGGCTGGAGAAAGATGGTCATCAAGTTAGGAACCATCTGAGAATCAGTTTCAGAATTCAAAACTTAAAATCGTGTAATCTCGAGAAATGGTCCAGTCGAGTGGCCACTTCGCTCATGCGATTTAACGCCGCCGTTGGATTTCTTCTTAAGTCGTTAATTTATGTCAACAAGCCAACAACGTAAGAGGAGCTCAGGAACAATATCAAACGCGAAATTGGTGGTGGAAAATTGGCTCCAAAGAATCGATCGCTGCAAACACGCTCGCGGTAGTCATATGTCAAGGCAGGCGGTAGACAGCAGCTTAAAAACTAAGAAGGAATGCCGCCTACACATCTTCGACAAGAAGACCAACCAGAAGTTCCTCCTCGATTCCGGATCAACTATTTCCGTTTGGCCCCGACCAGGTGGCTGCAAGAACAAATGCCTAAAAGCATTTCTCTACGCAGCAAATAATTCATCGATCTACACCTACGGCGAGAAAGTGCTCACCCTCAGCTTGGGACTTCGATGCATCATCACCTGGCCCTTTGTGCTTGCAGATGTCAGAACAGCAATTTATCGGCGCCGATCTCATGGCGCACTACGGCTTAATCATCGAACTGAAATCCAGAGGGGTAATCGATGCAACTACTTCGCTAACAGTTCCTGGACAAGTTTACACAACCGCTGTATTTGGACTTTCAACCGTTAGTGGTCTACAACCATACAGTGACATAGTAAACCAGTTCCACATGTCTAAAACTGTTAGAAACTCATCTAGCACTGAGTTCCAAACCATCGCAGTACACTACGGATATTATCCACCTATCAGGAAAGGACAACTCCATAGTTGACGCTTTGTCGTGCATTAATGCCATCAGCTTGCCGTTTAAATTGGACTTACATGTATTGCAGTCTCATCAACTCCAAGACGTTGAACTTCAGATCATTCTCAAGAGCCGGAAAGAATCAGCACTGAAACTTCAAGAACTAACCATGAATTCGGACTGTATGATATTCTGTGACATCGCTACTGGAAGGGTGGAAGGGCAACAAGCCGTCAACTTCGCTAGACAAACGTCTGGCCCAGCATCAAAAAAGACGCATTGGAGTGGTCGCACACTTGCATCCAATTCCAACGTTCAAAAGTTCAGCAGCACAACAGCCTACGCCCTGATTCAATCAAAGTTCCCGAGCATCGCTTCCACCATGTCCACATTGACCTCATAGTCCTTCACTGTGCCAGGATAACAAGTATTGTCTGACTATGATAGACCGCTACACCAGGAAGCCAGAAGCTATTCCCCTAAAGGACATTCATGCAGTCGCGACTGCGTTTTACCCGCACTGGATTGCTCGATTTGGTTCACCGAAAACAGTCACAACCGACCAAGGAACACAATTTGAGTCAACGTTATTCAAAGCTTTAACTAACTTGTAAGGGACGACAAGGATACGTACTTTACCTTATCATCAAGCTTCTAATGGGCTCATTGAACGTTGGCATAGGTCACTAAAAGCCGCCATGATGTTTAACGAAAGGAGCAACTGGATTGATGCCTTCCCAACAGCAATGCTAGTTTTTCGTGTATGAAAACAGTGAGTCATAAACCTCTTTGGGAATTCTTAAAGGGGAAGATCAGTTCACTGGTCTCTTTTTTCAGATATCAGATGAGCAACTTATTCGGTAGGAAATGATGGGGTTTACGATCAGTTCTCTGGGTGCTGAGTTGAGCGTCTACTACATCCAGAATATCGTACGGCTTTTATATCCTAAGCATCAACTATTGTAATTGTCTAAATAGCTTCATTTGCACAAAGGTTTCCCCTATCAGCAAAAACATTTCCCTCCCACTTACAGTCACTTACCACTCAAGGAAAACTTAACGTGACCTTTAAATAATTAAAACTTTCGCCATCAGGCTAATCGACGAGCAGAACAATCGATTTAATTCTCTAAATTGACTCAAGTAATTAAGTTTTGAGTTAAAATTATTTCCATTGCCGACATTGGCATTATCGCTTAACTGCCACAAGAATTACCTCGTCTAGATACTTCCCCCACAATTATGTACTTAATTGAACCAATAGAGGACATATACCTCCGGCTGCAGTACTCCCTCCTCCAATGACAACGACGACAACCATCGAGACCGTCAGAACAGTTCAACTTGTTACAACTTGACAAGCAATCAACATAAGATTATTTAAATTGGAGCCCGCTTACCCTTTTTTCCTAGAATGAACCCCGTTATCCACAGCAAGTCGCTCTACACTCCGTCATTCATTGTCCGCGCTGAATCCTTCCTTTCAGTTAATTTCCTTAATGGATGGTTTGGCAGTCCTACTCTCTATTATTCTTGTGAAAGCAAAAGGATATAATGGGTGGCGACCGCCAAAAAATATGACGTAAATAAATTTTGAAGATATTCTTCTTAAGTAAACTTTTCCTTAAGAAAGGACGCGAGAGGACGAGAAAGACAAGTAACACCAACAGAAACTAATGTCGTGATTGTCAAGAGCTGTCATCGGTGAAAACAAAAAAGGATTTTCAATGACAATGGCGACAAGGATTAAAACGAAGACGGGAAGGAAGGATACTTGTGAATATTTATAAAATACATTTTCCAATTGTATTTAAGTGAATTCGCTTTAGTTTGACGTGCGATTTTGAATTTTTGAAATGATACCGTTGTTGGCACTAGAGTTGGAAATGTAATTTTGTAGATTTATTAGGAGTGGGTAGTCAAGAAGTTTCGGAGGAGCTCTGGCTAGTATTGATTCATAGGTTTGGATTGAGAGCAAGTGTTGGTATTTGACATTCTGTCTTGGCCATCAAATCAGTTTGTGAATAATTATACGTTTCTCCAGCCTGTCAAGTCTCAAGGATCGTCTTCTCTATTTAACTGCAGTTGAGCTCTTTTCATCTGTTCTTATTGGAAATTTAAATTTCGCCCACTTACCATAATTTTTGTATACGATGCGGTCACTCATTACTCATCTTAAGAGTTGGTCCTTCAATGGTTCAGATTCAAATTAGAACCAGGAAAAGCAGTCTTCTCTTGCATATAACGGGGGAGGTACAAACAATGTGGATGATTGTTTCTTCCTTCTCATCGTCTCTGGAGCTCCTGCTGAAATCAATCGAAAACAGGCCTAGCCTTTGAGCATGTGAACCTGAACGACAATGGACCTTAAGGTCACCAGCTGATTTGTGGTCGTTTAACCATTACCATTCCATAGGAGTGTTTTATCTGGACACTAGATATGTCGTGCCTCTGCTGGTTGCTTCACCGAAAGTATCCAGCTTTCATAACTAAATGTTGATTCATTGGCAAAACACTGAGGGAAGTACCTACTTTGGAGAGTTCGTCTGCCTTGCAGTTGTCTGGAATGACTCTGTGGCCAGACACACCCGAAACAGGTCAATATTGAAATGCTTAACCATTTTCACGACAGATGAACGGCAATCTTGAGAAACTTTAGAAGTACCTAAGCATAAGACCACTGATTTTATTTCCCCTAAGCCTTCTGCGACATTTGAACCAAGACAAGGCTTCTTTAATCGCCATTATTTCGACCTGATATGTGCTACAGTGAGCTGGAAGAGCCTTTTTGAGAGAACTCCCCCTTCCCCTCCTCTATCAGTTTGGAACCGTCTGAGCTGAATTAAGGTTCTTATTGGGAATACCATCACGGGTGGTAATTGTCATCCGGACTTTGCGCCTAAATCCCAAATGGGAAGTTATCGATGTTATCGGGTATGGAATTGAATTCATCAAAAATAGTGGAGTGACTAGTTCCGTACCTTAACCACTGCGCTGGGTCCTTAAGTCAAATGGCTGCACTGGCGGCTACTTGTCTGCCGAAAATGCCTAAAGGCAACAAATAAAACATTCAATTTGATGCTGCAGAGGGATTGGTTCATTGTGAACCGCTCATGAACCTGTATGTAGATCTTTGCACTCTCTAAAAGATTGAAGTAAACGCCTTTTGCAACAGCCGTCAATGGACACTAACAGCCAGAATGGGGTACGAAGTTGCGATACTGGGAGGTTCTATGAAATAAACTTTGTATTTCCTTGTGAAAAGGACCATTTTAGTTTTTTTTTTTGGGATTTACTCCCGATTCAACGTCTTGTGAAGAAAAGGGGAAGACCGTGTTGAAGGAGGTCTCTGAGAGTCACATCATCTATAGAAACGTCCTTTTTAGGGTTATTATTAATTAGGCCCTGCGACCGGGAAGATCAATTGTGCATGTAGCCCGTTAGGCAAGGAGATCCTCTACCTTCCTAATGAAGTTGAGGATATCTCCAGTCGAGGCATTACGAATGTTCTCCGGAATTTCTTGTAGAGAAAGCGTTTCCGGACTCTGCAGACAGCCACACATAGTGCGTGCTCCACTGATTCGTCTTCCTCTAAACAGAGTCTGCTTTTGAATTCCTGAACTATATTAAGTTTATGTAAGTGATATCTGAGGCTACAGTGACCGGTGAGGAAGTCGACAAGCCTTCTGACATCGTCCCTTTCGTGATTGAGAATATTTTGTAAGGCTTTGTTCAGGGGCCGGATGGCTCTTTTAGCCTGCCCAAGTCCCTGGATGTTATTTCAGTAGGATAAGAAGAAGAAGACTTGTTCTGAACGCGAAAGTAGGGATGCCGCAGAAGGGTTCAGCACCTATGTATCTTTCTGAAGAATCTTTCCTTGCAAGTGTTGGTCTGCAATTTCATTGCCTTCAATGCTTATTTGTCCTGGTCCCTACCAGAGCTTGACTCTATATGTTTTGAGAGGTTTTGGAGAGCATTGAAGCAGCCTGAAACGGTCTTTGAGTTGCTGTTATGGGAACTCAGTGCTTTAAGTGATACTTTCTACCGGAGTCGAGAATAATGTTGACGCAAGTATCAATGGCATGAAGTTCTGCCTGTAAGACATTAGGGCACATTCCAAGTGCCTTTGGGACTTTGTGATTCGGGCCATAGATGGCGGCACCAACACCGGAATCCATCTTTGATCCATCAGCACTAGTCCTCTAATGCTCGACAACGGATATCCAGTTTCTCAACAATTACGGTTCGTGATATCAATCTCGAACTTCCTGCCAAAACAGATTAATTTGGGCATAAAGTCGGATACCATGCTGATCATTTCAAGCTCGGGGAAACTAGACAGGATAACCATGTGACCCTTTGGTCTGCTTGGCTGGATTCCTGTAGAGCGTTGTAGGTTAACTGCACTTTGTATTGCCACTTTATTGACAAAGATGTGCAATGGGGCAAGCAGTCATAGCCCCGATGATGCCGAAGCATTCTAATCTTTGAAGTCGTTGTAACTTTTGGTGAATTTTTCCCTGACTTTGCTCCACCAAACTACGGAGGCGTATGTGAGGATGGGTCTTACTTACTTACTTACTTTAGGCGGCGCTACAGTCCGGGGTGGACCTGGGCCTCAACCAACAAGCGTCTCCAGCCAGCTCGATCTTTAGCTAGCTGCCTCCAGTTTCGCACGCTAAGTTGGTTGAGGTCCCCTTCAACTTGCGCGCGCCACCTGAGTCGCGGTCTTCCTCTACTGCGCTGTCCCTCGGGGGCGGATTCGAAGATTTTTCGGGCCGGAGCATTGGTGTCCATCCGCTCTACATGACCCAGCCACCTCAGTCGTTGGACCTTCACTCTTCTGGCTAAGTCGATGTCGCTGTACAGCCCGTACAGTTCGTCGTTGTATCTCCTCCTCCACTCACCGTCTATGCAGACGGGACCGAAAATCACCCGAAGAATTTTCCTCTCGAAACAGCCAAGAGCACCCTCATCCACTTTTGATAAAGTCCATGCCTCTGCGCCGTAGAGCAGGACTGGGATTATTAAGGTCTTATATAGGGTCACTTTTGTTGTTCGAGAGAGGACTTTGCTAGTCAATTGCCTTCTTAGCCCAAAGAAGCAGCGATTGGCAAGGGTTATTCTTCGTCTGATCTCAGCGCTGGTGTCATTGTCTGAATTGATAGCGGATCCTAGGTAGACAAAGTCCTTAACTACCTCAAAGTTATATCTGTCGAGGGAGACGTTCTGTCCGAGACGTCGGTGTTGAGTGTCCTTTCTTGTTGACAGCATATACTTGGTCTTGCCCTCATTTACCGTTAAACCCATCTTTGCCGCTTCCGTCTCAATACTCGCGAAAGCGCCACTGACATCACGCTGCTTTCTTCCGATTATGTCAATATCATCGGCGTATGCGAGTAATTGGACGGACTTTTGAAAGATTGTGCCTCTTGTGTTGACGCGCGAGTTTTGCACACTTCTTTCAAGAATGATATTAAAAAAGTCGCATGACAGCGCATCGCCTTGTCTAAATCCTTTTTTGACATCAAAGGTCTCGGTGAGTTCCTTACCGACCTTGATGGAGCAGCGTGCATTCTCCATCGTCATCCTGCACAAACGGACGAGTTTTGCAGGGATGCCAAAACTAGACATAGCTCTGTATAGCTCGTCTCTATAAATGCTGTCATACGCGGCCTTAAAATCGATGAATAGATGGTGTGTATCGATTTGGAGCTCATGGGTTTTTTTTCCAAGATCTGCCGTAGTGTGAATATTTGGTCGATGGTGGACTTTCCTGGCCTAAAGCCACACTGATATGGACCAATCAGGTTGCTGGCGAACGGCTTCAGACGTTCACACAATACGGCAGATAAGATCTTGTAGGCGATGTTAATTAGACTAATACCTCTGTAGTTGGCGCAGTTTAGAGGGTCTCCTTTCTTGAGGATCGGACAAACAATGCTGAGGTTCCATTCATCGGGCATACTTTCTTCCGACCATATTTTACAGATGAGTTGGTGTATGCTCCTTACCAAGTCCTCGCCTGCTGCTTTGAAGAGCTCGGCAGTCAGGCCATCTGCTCCAGCAGCTTTGTTGGATTTCAGCTTAGATATGGCTATCTTCACTTCATCCAGGTCGGGTGGACGGAATTGTTGGTCTCCATCGTCCAAATTGAAAGGTTCATTCTGCCTGACAGCGGTATTTGGTTCGTCGTCGCCGTTATACAGTCTACAGAAATATTCCTTCCAAATCCTCAGCATCGACTGCGATTCTACTACTATGTTCCCTTGCTCGTCTCTACAGGCTTCGGTTCGGGGTTTGTGTCGTTGGCATGTATTTTTTACCTTTTGGTAAAACTTCCGAATTTCATTCCTGGAGTAGCATCTCTCAATTTCCTCGACCGCGCGCTTCTCATGCTCCTTCTTTTTTCTCCTGAGAAGCCGGTGCTCGTCTCTCCTCTTCTGCTCATAGAGCTCGTGAGCAGCTCTGGTCCTTCTATGCAGCGCCGCTTTGTATGCATCTTGCTTGGCTGCATGTGCTTGCCTGCACTCGTCGTCAAACCAGGGGTTTCGTTTTGGTGGCCGAGTGAAACCCAGCACATCAGAGGCGGCATCTCTGATGGCTTTTTGGCAGTGTTGCCACTGGTCTTCAATACTTGATGCTGGCAGCATAGGACCTCTTAAGAGATTGAGGGAGACTCGATCGGAAAAGGATTTGGCGATCTCTTGCGATTGTAGCCGTCCGACGTCAAATTTCCTCGCAGTATTAGCTTGTCTTTGCGGTGCTCGGGATATCCGCACCCGTACCTTGGCTACAACAAGGTAATGATCCGAGTCGATGTTGGCCCCTCGGAACGTTCGGACATCCATAATACTGGAGGAGTGCCTTGCGTCGATCGCAATGTGGTCAATCTGGTTGACGGTTGATTGATCAGGAGATCTCCAAGTCCCCTTATGAATATCGAGATGCGGGAATCGCGTGCTAGCATGGTGTAAAGCCAATAAGTGACCTAGGGCTGTAGACCCCAGGTATTACCATTCATACGGCAACATACCCACATGGCATAAGTCGCTTTGGTAATTTTGCTGTTAATGTGTGAGTTTCAGTTAAGCTTCTTATCTAGGACAATTCTTAGATATTTCACGTCATCTGAAAGGCCAATAGGTGAATCATTAAGGAAAGTTGTACCAAAGCTCAGGGCTACAAGTAAATTATTAACTACCAGGTTCCAAAGAAAAGTATAGCTGTTTTGGTGGGCCACAGAATTTAGGCAGACATAGACTTTTTAAAAAGCTTTCGGGTGTGAATTTGCACTAACACCCATTTCTACCGAATGAAGGGTTTCTTTTTCTTTCTTTTTTTTTGTCGGGGTGTTGGAACACCACATTGGAGCCCTCAGACACAAAAACAGGTCCATTGTACTACCAGCAGGTACAATCCTTTTACTGTGTTTCCTTTGTCTTTCTTAGAAAGTTGAGTAAGAGCTTCAGTGATAAGGAGCTTAGGTTACCAGCACTCATTACATCAGCCCCAAAAATCGACCACCTGATACGAGCAAAGGCAAGACAATCACATAGGAAATGTTCCACAGTGTCGTTACCCTCTTCACAAGCATCACAGACAGTGGTGTCACTTAAACCTAACACATTGAGATGTTTGGCAAAGGAGAAATGTCCCGTAATAACGCCAATAAGTTGTCTGCAGTCTTTTCTGCTGAGAGACTGCAAGAATGTCGCGGATTTCTTACAGACGTCTGGAAGGATTTGTCTAGTCTGCTTGCATCCTGGAAAGTTATGTCACCTACAGTTGTGCTTGCAAGAAACTCAACCATCGATAGAAGCTCTAACCGAAGCTACGGGCAAACCTAACATGGGTTCGGGCCAGTAATCCTCCTGTGTTCAGGGACCCAGACAAGTTTTCTCAAATTCAGTCTTTCAACCGAATTCCAACTCGACCTGCATTCTCGAACTATTTTAGATCTTGTAAAAGGATTAAGTAAGGCCTTAAGCGCACCCTGACTGTCGCTCCAGACGCAGATACTCTTAGATATTTCGCCTCGTTGGCGAGTGGGATTCTGATGCCTTTGAGCACTGGTAGAGTCAGTCCAGTCAGCTTCCTCTTCCTAGTGAAGAGAACAACTTCAGTTTTCAGAGGATTAACTGAAAGCCCATTCCGAGTGCACCATCCGTCAATCACATCCAGGGCCATCTGCGCCTTAGTGCAGACAGTTCGCAGGGAAGGATCAATAGACAGTACGGCAACGTCATCCGTACATGCCTGAGCGTAAATGCGAGAACTGTTGAGACTGTTAATCAGAGAGTCGACCAACATGAAGGGTTAGTATGCCAACTACTTGGACTTTAATAATGAAGCCCTCATGTAACTCATAAGTGACAACTCAGTCTCAGTGCTGGAAAACGAGTGTCTTCCAAGGTTGTTGTTCTTCTAAATAGTAACTAAAGCCACACATGGAACAAACAATAGGCAATGTCCATGCAATAAGTCCTTCCTTGTACCCTCTAATTACTCTCGATTCGATAATTTTTATTTAAAAAAACGTAAACACAACACCTTTGGTTGTTGTTTAACAACACAACCATCTATAGCACCATCTAAAGTCACGGAAAACAATTATTCAGAGCACCATCCACACACCCACCCACCGCCAATGGGAACACTGAGAAATCCTTTTACCGGCTAGCACAACACAAATTATAGCACGAGCGAGGCAAAAAAAAAAAAGAAGAAAAACAAGAAAACTCGCATTGAAATCAAGGAGCAATTATCCTAAGTGGCTCTGCTATTGTTGCCGCGCACGACCTACTTCAGAAAAAAAAAATCTTACTTGGAGCGCGTGTAGAACGAACGAAATTATCCCCAACCCCAATGGAAGAGGCACACATATACAATTGTGATGAGAGGAACACTGGAGTTATACTCTCTCTCTCTCTATTCATTTCCTCGCCTCCTCTGGGCGAAATTAAAGGACTTTTCATTCATTTTCTTCCATCGTGACTTATGCAATTAGGAACTCGGTTTCTAATTGGAGTAAATGTATGCCACTGAGGGTGAGCACCACCGGCTTAACTATGACTTTGAATAATGCTCATCGAATGGACATATTCTTTCAAGTCGTATGCATCCTGTCAGGACACTGCCTAATCAATATGAAATGACCGATCAATTGTGCCTAATATAAAACTGACGATATCTTAATTAACGGCTATCGGGTAACAGCTGGGCCATGTTAATGAGTTGCGTGCCGACAAACAGAGTGTAATTAGATATGTGGTTTATTGTTGTCACATGGTTATCCGTACTTAAGTCGAATACTAATGCCGACATGGTTGTCAACAAATTCAATGAAGGACGAAGGGGGGGGGGGGTCTGTTTGTTTGTCATGTATTTTGAGAGTGTACTAATTCAATTAGGTATTACAGTGGGTGGTGGATGATTACGAGAAACCGGAACATTTACCACCTATTTCTTCTACCATCCCCATCCCCATCCCCCCCCACCATTGTGATAGAATTACAAAGAACTTTTAATGAACAAAAATATTCAACCAAGCGCACGGAAAGATAAGCGCGCCACATAAAATTCCCTATGTGAGTCAGTCACCCGAAGGAAATGCAGTTTTTATGTACGCGACACTGCTTAAGGATATTCAAAGCGAAACGAACTCGTCAAGCTATTGTTAATGAAAACCAAGAGTCTGCTGCAGTGCAAGTTGTTAAATATACCGTTTATTTCAGTGGTGCCATTGTTTCCACTTCCAAAGGACATCCGTTGTCACAAACATTACTTGCTGTACTGTTGCAGCAGCTGTGGCTCTGACTTTAGTGTTACGTCATTAAAAAAAAAAAACGACGGGATTTCCTATAGCAGCATGATGTAACAGTGTGTCGCAGGCACTTTGTGGGGAAACTTGAAAGGCACCGGAAGGGATGGATATTTTTTGGGATAAATGTGAGAAAAGACATAACGCTGATGTGGTTTCTTAGTAAGTTTTGGAAAACTTTTGGCTTAGTGAATTCATTAGGGGGCTCGAATACTGGTCTAGGCAGGTTGATAATTGTTCTGTGCTAGATCAGCACTTGGGTCCATAATTTTTTAAATTGTGCGGGAATCTGGAAAGGGAAGAAACAGACCGTTGATCTAGATCCACCGTCTCAAATCTGGAAAGAGTTGGTTAGAGTATGACATTCAAGGTTTTTCCTCGTCCTCGCAACATGTGCAGTAGTCATTGTGAGTAACACCAAGTACTAACTGATGCCTGAAAAAGCTCGTGCTTTACTCCGATTAAGTCTCAATAGAGAGACCGTTTTTGTTGTTTGCCTATCATGGACCAAGTTTAGGTAAGGTTAGGTAGATAGGCGTCCCATGGGAGTCACTTAGGCTCAGAGTCCGTTGTGACTGTTGTCATTGAAATGATAGTGCCCAAGAAATCTGGACAATGGCAGAGAAGATGAGTTGTAGATGTGAGTTTGTTTGTTGACGGATTTATGGAATCTATACCAGTTGTCCCGTGTGAGAATTGTGACTTTAAATGCCCTTTCAAAGGAATTGAACGGGAGTGTTCTATCAAATTTGTTTGGTAGGTTGTGGAATTTGTGTAAGATACGGGAGTGACCATTGGGTCCAAAGCGAAGTTGCTTTTAGACGGGCTGCTGCGTTTGCCGCAACTTGTTTGGCTAGAGAATCCAGAGATGTTCTCTAGCGCAGCAGAAGGGATTGATCTTAGGGCCCGCGTGATGTAGAGACAAGCCATCCTTTGAACCCTGGTTTTTATTAAGTGCAGTCCACCATACTTAAGCGCCATTGTGGATCAAAAGGTTCTGGCAATTGCGCATGTGTGCACTGCATATCGATTTCGTCAATGTTTTTATTAACATAACCAAGCGGGACTGTTAGGTTAGGTTAGGTGGCTGCCCCTGCTAAGCACGTACACGCTTAGGCCAGGAAAAGCCAGCAGAAAAGGAAAAGCATTGGAGGGATGCTGCTCCGCTCTCAGAAAATACATTTAATTCCTCTTGGCTCAAGAGCTTTTGCGGCTGCCTGCCTGTCGATGTATACAGTCTTACATCCCTGGTGACATTGTTTTAATCGAGAAGGCTTTGAAGGCTAAGAAGGCTTGTTTCTTTGTCCTGCTGACTAGCCCATTTTCCCATTCGTCTCTGGCAGGAAATCTCCTGTCAAATACTAGTCGGTTGTTTCATCAAAGATCCCCTACCTGGAGGATCGATCAGGGTACTGCCTCTTTTTCTTATCCTTACGATTCCTATGGTCGAGTTAATCGTAACATTAATCTAATTTCGTCAGAGGAATCTGCATTAAGCTCAGCTTTGGACAAGTTTCGAAGTATAGGGTCGCCCTAATGGTTAATGAAAGCTTGTCCTTATAACGCGGAAGGCACCAAGTGTAAATTCTACCTTTCAACTCGAGTCTTGTGCAAGGCCGCTTCTATTGATGTACCCGCTTCCGATAGACAGTGGTGAGCATCGGATTTTACCTTCCATTATGACTTAAAAGGATTGAACTTTCAAGTCTGCTTCTTTTTTGGTGGTTTTCAGATACTCTTTGTCAGAAGTTGTATCCACAAATAGGCAAAATCGTGGCTCCAAAACGGTAGAAGTGTGATTCAGGACACATGTAGTTCATAGAATTCATGGTCTTTTTTTTCCAGCCTTCCTGAGTCAGCAAGTTCAATCCACATTCCTACACGTGAATTATTTCAAAAATGTCCCCTTAAATATATATTCACCTTGGTAAAAGCTTTACGATTTTAATTGCTCGCAATTGTCTCGTGTACGAAGTTCATCAAGGATTAAGTACTCAATTACAAATGAAAGAAAAAAAAAAAAAAAAACTGGTAAATCACTACCACCATACCGTGTGCTTTATTAACCTATTTCATTTAATGATTGTACACGAGCTGCCACCCATCCAGGACACAAAACAAGGAAAAGGAAATTCTAACGAGACCTCACTCTTCGAATATGATTTATTATAGAGTGTCGAGGCTGTTCCACCACCAGTTGCTACATTTGGCCGACGAAACGGGGGGGATGTAAGCCTGTGTGTAGCTCCAACATACTAGAGTGACAACTAGGATAATCATCTGAAATTTGTTTCATTTCATTGTATGCGCACCACATCAGGATTAACTCTTTGCAGATGAACGAAGAATGTGAGAGAGAGAGAGAGAGATGGGTTTGGTGTCCCTGTGTATGTGCGGTACGCTTAAGGATAATAATTTTGCTTTGTATCTCCATCCATTTCGTGTATGTGTGCGTTTGGATATTTATTAATCCAAACGCTTTGTGTTCGTATTGTTTTCCATTTTTATTTTGTTTGGTTTGCTTTATGAGTTATGTGACAAGAATATAATTTGTTGCTTCCCTTCCTCATTCTTTGGCGAACGTTGAGAACACAATGCCCCTTCTTTTGCTTTTGGGGGTGGAAAAAAAAGGGGTGGGGAAGTACATATAACAGACGACCGACATTATCCTAATCGAAAATCTGTGGGTGCAATGGGCTTATGGTTGAACGTGTGAACGTAATTTGTGTTCCAGATGAGATAGAGGCTATGAATGCTTTTTGGGAGCCTCTCTAGTGGACGGGTATTTATAGAATAACGGTGGTTAGTGGGAAATGGAAATATATTTCCATATGCGTGTGTAGATAGAAAGATAAGCACGATGATGTTTTAATGGAATTGAAAGGACATCATGGATATACTCGTATGTATGTATGTAGGGATGGTGTCGAGGTGGATGGTAAGTGGAGTGTTCTCTTGGGTTTGTAAGTTTGGGGTTTTATAGTTAGGGTAATGGTTGATTGTAGGACTTTACTAGGGTGTTTATATTTGGATCAACCTTGGCCGTAATCAACAGGCCACTCCTGTCCCAGTTTAGTACACGCAAGTTGATAGAGATTGTTTTTTGAACAATTTCCGCGGCACCTATACGAATTGTTAATATTTGTAGTAAAGGGCGAAGGACCTCAATATACTGCGACCTAGAAGATATTTTGCACTTTGCACAGAGTTTAGGTTGAAGAGGTGGCTGCACATTGAACTGTACATTAGTCGCACTCGGTGTCAAAGGTACTAGAACAAAGGGATTATTGAAGTCCTTGAATCATGCCGAGTTCAGGATGGTTTTCGTTGGTTTGTTTGACAATTCGTTGAAGAAGTGTTTTCCGAGTGCTGTCTTGCTATTTTTGCTGAGGCTAGGGCCTTTCGCCATCACATGACACTGCTAAATTAGTTTGGTAATTCATTAACGTCCCTCCAAGCTTCAGGTAAATTCTCTTAGTTTAGGTTGCATCCTGATAGTATAGGAAAGCATTTTGATCTGGATCGCAAATTTGTATAGTTTGTCCGACCGGTTGGCCTATCGTAACTTCTATCAACTGAATAGGTCAGTTTTAGGTACAACGATATATGTAAGTATGTCCATCTGCCCTGGAAGATAAGGTCATTTCCATTCGTTGAGGAGATCACAGATGAGTTTTAAAATTCTGCTCTCAAATAGCATAAAGGGTATTCATAAATATTTCGGTATTCTGTGCCTTGCGAGGTACACAAAGTATTTTGCTTGAATCTTTTACGTCGTAACTCTAAGAAGAACAAAAAAGTAAGAAGTCGTTGAGCCCCACAAATACATGTTACAGTTTTTCATTACTCTGGATACTATGTATTCTAGTTGTTAATGACATTTTAATGAAACTAGAGCGCAACAGGGTCCAAGTCGTCGTCTACGCCGATGATGTTGTCATCCTGGTAATCGGAAAATTCCTGACCACCATCACCGAACTATAACAGTCGGTCTTGAACACCCTTAACAACTGGGCTTAAGGATGTGGACTGAACGTCAATCCCCAAAAAACAGAGGTACAAACAAAAGAACAAGACCGACTTTTGTTCCCTTAAAACTTGAGGGGACCTCCCTCCAAGACTCAAAAAGGGTGAGATACCTGGGGTGCATTCTTAACCGTAAAATGACATGGAAAGAGAACATCTCAGAAAGAAGAAAGAAAGCTTCAATCGCCTTTTAAACGTGCAGCAAAATGTTTGGTAAAAAATGGTGTCCTAAACCCGCGATCATTTACTGGATGTATACAGTCATTGCCATTGATGCTCAATCTGGTAGCCGACAGTAGTGAAATCAACAATTCTCAAGGCACTTACCAAAATACAATGACTAGCATGTATGTATAGGCGCCACTGACATCGTCAGAACCATTCTAACTCGGCCCTGATTCCATTAGACCTCTACATAAAGGAATTAGCCGTGAAAAGTGCCCTGCGCTTAAAACAATCCAATCTCTGGAAAGCGGGAGAAATGGGCCATCAAAAGATATCAAGTTGAGCAAAGTAGAAACTGACTGGGACTACCTCACACCATCTCCTGATTTCAGCTTGAGCATAAGAACGATCATCTCCTCAAGCAACGAGTGGGCCAGCGGAAAGACTATCAACCCAACGAAAATTTCGGTTTTCACAGAACGGGTCAAAAACCGAAGAAGGAGTAGGCTCTAAACCACGGCAGTGTGTTCCAAGCGGAGGTCCTAGCCATCGCCGAAGCAGCCCGAGAACTATCAACGAAGCTAGTTTCTAGGAAAACCATTAACATTTACATAGACAAGCCGCTATTAAAGCCATTTCATCCACAGTAGTAAAGTCAAAAATTGTAAAACTTTGTCGTCACGATATTAAAAACTACACCACGAACCATAACGTAACACTCTGGTGGATCCCGGGACACTAAGGTATCCAGGTATAATGGAGATCTCTTCAGATCCATGTGGTATCACAATGGACCTATCACTGGTGTTGCATTAAAACTTCGACTCAGATTTCTGAGTCATCGGTTATAAGGTGTATTCACTTGTGCAGTTCAAAAAGAACATGCATCTGGACAAATACCGATAAAACGGATCAGTGTCCATCATAAATCGAAATTTATGAGTTCCAGCATTGACAAAGGCCTACTCTTATCGATGTGTGAATTGGATCTGTGACCCAGACGTTCACTATCGATTTTAGGCGTCAATGACAAATAAAGATTTTATTAGTTCAGCTGGGGACCAAAGTGATAACGATATCCTTTCTTGAACGGTTTACAACCGTCGAGTGGTATCGTATTGCTGTGCACCATATGTTGGTTAACGTACGGTTGTCCACAGGATGCCATGTCCTAAAATAACTCGCACAACTGAGATAACCTATGACCGATTCTAGGTAGTCTGTGCCGTCGAAGATAATTGCATCCTTCCCAAAAGAAACATTCGAAGTTTGAAGCGAGCGATCGGTCTGAAGATCGAGGAGTGGTTGGTAAGCAGTGCGCGAGTTAACATCGTTGAGTAGTAATAATAATAGTAATACTACATAGTGTAAAATAAAATAATAGTTTTATTTAAATAAAAGAAATAATTTAAGTAAATAAAAAGAGCGTTGTAGTTTTAATCAAAAGTGCGTGCCTGTGTTTTGTACAACACAAACAACTAACAATCTCAGGTTATAAATAATATAACAAATTGGCGCAGCCGGTAGGATTAAGGAAGCGTCAGTTGAAAAACTGGTAATAGCTTGAAAAGCCTTAATCCCCGAACTATACTGGGCAAGACTACCTTACCCTTAAACTCGAAACTGAGTCTGGTTTCGAGGGTATATGTTTTAAAACCTCTCAAATAAAAATATATAAGTGAAAAAAAAAATTAAATTCAAATTCGCTAAAAAATCTCAGTGCACCACAAACCAACACAACTAACCCAAAACGATCTACTCATCCTCCTCCCTCACAAAGAAAGGCAGGAGAGAGATCAACAATATCGCCTCATCCTCCTCCCTCAGCAAAGAAAGGCAGGAGAGAGATATTTAAAAAAAAAAACATAAAAACCCATCGACTCACAACGAAACAACAACGATCCCCGAATCAACAGCAACTGCAGCAGAATTCCACCGAAAACAACGGAAACAACATCGACTCCAGCTTCAACTCCAACAACAACAACAACAACGATCCAGCAACTGCAGCAGAATACCTCCGAAAGCAACGAAACAACAACGACTCCAGAGTAAGCCACATCAACTCCAACAGCACCGTCAACATCATCAAGGAACCTGCTGGGACCACCCAAAACCTCATCCAGACGACAACACTTTCATCAAACAGTAAGTTTTGGTTTAAGTAAATAAGTATTTATATAAAAGTGTTATTATAAATCATGAGTTCCCAGACAGTATAGGTGATTTAAGTGCTAGAGAGGTGGTCATTATTGCAGACTCCTACAAAAATACTAATAATAATAAAATGACTGTCGATTATATAAAAATCGCCAACCTCACATCTCAGCTTGTCCCACTATTTTCGGGTGGACAAAACCCTTCAGTGGCTAACGAGCTTCAACATTTTTTGGGATGTTGCAAAACAGTTTTAGAGTGCTTACCTCAGGAAGAACACGAAGCGTTTTCTCACATTTTCCCAACGAGACTTCGTGATGAGGCGTACCTCCTAATCGCAACAAACCCAACAGCATCTTTCGAGGAAGCTGAAATGCTCCTCACCAGATTTTATTTACCCAGGGAAACCTACCAAGAGCTGGTAAATAAATTAATAACAATAAAACAACGCCCCTTGGAAGCTCTCATCGCTTTTACCACGAGGATAAAGCAGATACTGATGCTTTGCAAGGAGGCAGCTAATGAAAAATATGGCGCGATGGCAGCTTCAGCTGAAATACAGCTGGAAGACTTTGCCAAAAATGCCCTACGAAGCGGTGTAACAAATCCTCATCTCCGCCAATACCTATTAACCATAGGGGATGAGACGTTAGATAAACTAATTCAAAAGACGTTGGACATGGAAACGTTACAACGGGCGGCGTTCCATACACAACAGAATTATACTACCCATCTTCCTAACAGTTTCACGCACTCACCCAATTTTTTCACACACTTGAACCCACAAGCAGTACCCTTTGGTTCAAATATTACACCACCCCCAGGTTTTCAAAACGCAAGTGACCCAATAACTTCTGACATTACTTGTAGTTTCTGTCGCAAAAAAGGGCATACCAATAGCGAATATATAACCCGAAAAAATACACCATTTTGTAACAATTGTAATATCTACAATCATGATATTCGGAATTGCCGGCGTTTAAAATCCATTTACACAAATGCGCCAACTGTTCGCAACATAAACAGCCACGTTCATAATAGGTCAAACCAAAACAGACCAAATCCATACACACCACAGATATTTAATCTGGTTAAAAAATGTGATTTTTGTGGCCGAATCGGTCATACTTTGAAAGAATGCCACCAAAAGGCCAAATGGGAATCACAGAATCCAAGAAGCTTTAATGTAGAGCGTCCAAGCCACCGCCTTAAGTTTCCTCGCACGGAAACAAATTCTGAGGAATTCAGCATTCCGCTGGATTTTAAAGATAAAACCAATCGCGAACGGGCAGTCGAAGTGATCCACGTTACAGACAAAGCGAGACCTGAAGAGGTCAGAACCGCCTATAGCGTCTCCAAGGTTTTTCCTACTCGAAAAACTGACTGTGAAACCTCAGCAAAAGTGATGATGGTGAGCAAGGGATCTGACAAAATAGTATTACAAGAAACTGTTTGCGTGCCTGCACAGGCACAAAGTGTAATAGCTGTCTCCCTATCGAACAATTCATTGCCCAAAAGCCAAAAAGTATTACAAGTTACGCTCAATGAAACAAAAGAGCAAACGACAAATAAATACTTGAAACTAAAGAAAAAAACTAAAAGTTTAAAACCCCAGAAGAAAAAAATATCCAAAACTGAAGTTCACGTACAACACATAAGATACCTTTTCCCAGAAAAAGACGACCCGTACGAATTAAGCAGTAAATTGCATTTAAAACAGTTCAAAAATGAGCTTCAATTAGGCAAAAATTTGCACTCGGAAAAAATTGACTCTATTACAGAGCTCTGCAACAAATACTCCGGTACATTCCACTTAAAACGTGACAAGCTCATACACACAAAACCCATCACACTCAAAGTACCTTTAACCCAAGATCAAACTCATATTAATCAAAAAGTTCACAGACTTCTCGATACCCAGAAGCAAGTGAACAATGATCTACAAAAGGCAATACTGGAAAACACTATAATTCAACCTAGCAAAAGCCCATGGAACTCACCTCTTCTAGTAGTTCCCAAAAAAGCGAGTCCAGATGGCGAAAAAAGGTGGCGAGTCGTGGTTGATTTTCGTAAGCTCAACGAAAAGACCATTGGCGACGCGTACCCACTACCTCGGATCGAGGATATACTAGACCAACTCGGTCATTCTCGCTACTTCTCCACGCTCGACTTAGCCAGCGGTTATCACCAAGAGTATGGCGAACAAAACACTCAAAATCTCGGGATCAATCTCTGCAAATAGCAACATTCGTTAACAACAATAGCTCCCATGAAGGCACAAAACTCACGCCAATGCGGAAATTTCCTCTAACCAAAGCCCATTTATACCATCCACTAGAGTCACAACCATTTTGAAACCCAACCATATTTTCTCATGAGAAACTTTCGGGAAAGAATCAAACAGTAAACCTCTAGCCTGATCACTGACGTTGTCAAAACAATTGTTGTCAACAAAAACATTTCATTTATAAAATAAACTAACATTGTAAAATCATAATTACAAATACATATTTTCAAAATTAAAGACAGATACTAAGTCAAATACAAAAAAATGTTTCGCACAATTATATAAAAAGGGAATTTAACAAAAAAAATAACTATAGAACAAACAAAATGTGTTCACAAATAATTAAACAAAAATTATTCTTTCAAAGAAAAAATATTTCAAAAAAATCTACTAATATTCAAATCAAACAAAAAATATATAAAAGAATTAATCAAAAATTATATACAAAAAAAATTAAATAAATGAATAAATAAAGAAAACCTCTTAAAAATAAGTATAAAAAAAAATATTTTAAAATACATATATAGATTATCTTCCCTCTAATAAGATTTCCAAATATAAAAAAAAAATTAATAAATAAAAGAATTTTCACCAATTATATATTAAAGAAAATTCAAGTAAAAAAAAAAACACATATCTATCAAGGAAAAAAAAAATAATAATGAAAATTATTCATGTAAACAATCTCCTCATCCTCTTCCCTCTAGCAAAGAAAAGCAGGAGAGAGAAATTCAAAAAAAATTTTATTACAAATTACATACATATATAATAAGAAGTTAATAAGAAAAAAAAATATTTATGTAAAACTATCTAACAATCTCCTCATCCTCCTCCCTCTACAAAGAAAGGCAGGAGAGAGATATTCAAAAAATGTTTCAAAACAAAAACATAAATGTAAAATGAAAAACATACAAATGTAAAATTACACAATCAAAAAACTTAACTAAACAAAAAAGAAACATTTTTTATACTACTAATATATTTTATACATTTTATCATTACTAAAGAATAATAATTAATAAAAATTAAAAGTATTGCAAAAATGATAGTATAGAAAAAATTAAGTAAAAATCTAAAAAAAATAAATAAATACATAAATATATTTAAGACAACTAAGCTTCAGATCAACAAGTCTTCAAAACTCTAAAGACAAATCGCCACTTCAAATCAATCGAAAACCGTAAACTTCACTTTTGCTTCAGATGATTATTCCTCTTCAAAGAATAATCATCATTTAAATACGGGGAAGGTAAATGTTGCATTAAAACTTCGACTCAGATTTCTGAGTCATCGGTTATAAGGTGTATTCACTTGTGCAGTTCAAAAAGAACATGCATCTGGACAAATACCGATAAAACGGATCAGTGTCCATCATAAATCGAAATTTATGAGTTCCAGCATTGACAAAGGCCTACTCTTATCGATGTGTGAATTGGATCTGTGACCCAGACGTTCACTATCGATCTTAGGCGTCAATGACAAATAAAGATTTTATTAGTTCAGCTGGGGACCAAAGTGATAACGATATCCTTTCTTGAACGGTTTACAACCGTCGAGTGGTATCGTATTGCTGTGCACCATATGTTGGTTAACGTACGGTTGTCCACAGGATGCCATGTCCTAAAATAACTCGCACAACTGAGATAACCTATGACCGATTCTAGGTAGTCTGTGCCGTCGAAGATAATTGCATCCTTCCCAAAAGAAACATTCGAAGTTTGAAGCGAGCGATCGGTCTGAAGATCGAGGAGTCGTTGGTAAGCAGTGCGCGAGTTAACATCGTTGAGTAGTAATAATAATAGTAATACTACATAGTGTAAAATAAAATAATAGTTTAATTTAAATAAAAGAAATAATTTAAGTAAATAAAAAGAGTGTTGTAGTTTTAATCAAAAGTGCGTGCCTGTGTTTTGTACAACACAAACAACTAACAATCTCAGGTTATAAATAATATAACACTGGTCTAAGAGTGCTGGCAATAGCTGACAGCCACTTCAACCTTATCTAACCTAAGGTATCCAGGGGAATGAAATGCCGGATGAGTTAACCAGGAAGGGCTCAGAACAGGAGCTATCACTAGTCGACTGCCCCCCCTAGCACTTGACAAATCTAGCATTGCACTTGACTTCCAAAGACAATTTGACGAGAGATGGACAACACTCTCCAGAAAATTCTGGAAAAGCATTAACAAAATAAAAACAGTGGACATTATTGCGCTTAACAGATCAAACTTAACACTCTTGATACGGATTTTCACAGGCCACAACCTACTAGCGGCCCACCTTAGAAGAATGCGTTTAAGCATAGACGACCTATGCAGAGGCCGTGGGAATACAGACGTGGAAGAGAACACAACTCACTTCCTATGCGAATGCCCAAGCCTACACAGAACAAAGAACAAGAAAGACGGCCCTCGGTGAATACTATTTCAACGGCGTGGGCGCCCTGTTTAAGAAGCCAGCAAAAGCCATTTTAGAATTCACTACGAATTCACTGGATGGTTAATGGAGGCCGAACGATCGTTATTGCTCTCACCCAGACCTTTCACTTCTTTTTGTTTTTCTTTAGACATTCCACGTTAGAGGAACTCAATGGATCGGTAGAGATTTGAGTGAAGGCTGCATCACCTGTCCGACTTAACCTAGCCTGCCCTACAGTTTTTCATTCAAATTTGATGCAGTTAAAGGGGACAATTCATTGTTTAATTCGCTAGTTCTAAAGTGGTTATGAGCTCCCTTATGATGTTATTCACACAGCGCTAGTGTTGGTGTAGTAATTTTGAACTAGGTTTCCGTCTTTTTGCTCCGAGGGTGGTGTCCAGAATGACTGGGGAGAAGAATTATTGGTACTGTTGCCATTGCTTATAATTCACAGTATTTCTTTCGACTTGCTCGCCACATGCTGTTGTATCCTTAACTCGTATAGGATTTACTTCAACCTCCCACGCTGTCAAAACCCTGCACCTAATCTAAAATAAACTTTAATCATTTCGCGAAAGACATTTTTACGATATTATGTATCGTAAATCATTAAATCCAAATCAAATTCAAACTCCAACAACCGTCGTCGTCGAACTTTATCGGGCAATGAACTCTCACAACTTTTACCCGCGCACCCTTTCTTCATCTACCATCGTAAATATTTTTAAGAGTAGGGACGTGCCTGCCTTAGGTTAGCACACCTAGATACAGGATTTCAAAAAAAAAAATCAAAAAAATATAAAAATTCTAAACGTAATTACTTTTTCCCTCTAAAGGCTTCTGTTGTATGTGTAAATGACTGGAAACGCTACGAGTATGAATACATACATGTATATTTGTGTATGATTTGGAATTAATAAGTTCAAATTTAATGACTCAATTCGCAGCGTTAAAGGTGGAAAATCGAATAAAATTTTAAATAAAACATTTAACGATACGAGGGCCGTTACCTTTGCTTTTGCATGCGAGTGTAATTTTATGAGCCATTTTCATTAACAGGAAATAAGCCTTCACACGCGAACGGTTTTTGGGGTTTTGGAACTTCATCCGTGATTTGAGTGAATTCGGAGAAAAGGCTGTTAAGGCAGTTAATATGGTAGTTAAAGTTTTAACGTATTCATCCCGCCAGTTCTGGATGGCGACTGGTAAGAAGTGTTGACAATTGAGGATGTTCATTAACTTCCGAGACTTCACTGCTCTCTTTGGGGCGCAAACTGGCTTTGGTTAGAGGCCAACTGACAAATCAAATTGTATGACTTTCACAATGTCCATGTTGTACGCTGTAAACAACAGGTTTCATATTCAAGCATTTGGTTGCTTCGTTGTAATTGCATTGCAGCGGTGGACGAGCGGCCTTCATACATCTTAGCCTAAGGAAACAGCAATTGAAATGAGTAATTATCATAGAAAATCATATGAGCTCGTAGCATTAGCTAATTATTAAAGTTGGAGTCTTGTATGTGTTATGAACCTGCACCCTTTTGTTCTTTTCTGTCATCGTGTTGGAACACCACACTAGAGCATTCAGACACAAAAACAGGTCCATTGTACTACCAGCAGGTACAACACTTTTACTGTGTTTCATTTGTCTTTCTAAGAAAGTCGAGCAAGAGCTTCAGTGATATGGAGCTTAGGTAACCAGCACTCATCTGCCACCTGATACGAGCAAAGGAAGGAAATGTTCCACAGTGTCGTCGCCTTCTCCACAAGCATCACAGACAGTTGTGTCACTAAAACCTAACACGTTGAGATGTTTGGCAAAGGAGAAATGTCCCATAATAACGCCAATAAGTTGTTTGCAGTCTTTTCTGCTGAGAGGCAGCAAGAATACCGCGGATTTCTTACAAACATCGGGAAGGATCTGTTTAGTCTGCGTGCATCCTGGAAAGTTATGCCAACTACAGTTGTGTTTGCTAGAAACTTAACCATCGATAGAAGCCCTACCCGGAGATACGGGCAAACCTAACCTGGGTTCAGGGCCGGAGAAGTTCTCCTATGAATCTTCCCTGGCAAGCTCATCGGAGTCCTCATTTCCGGTAATCCCACTGTGTCCAGGGACCCAGATAAGTCTAAGCAAATTCAGTCTTCCAACCGAGTTCAAACTAGAGTTGCATTCTCAAACTATTTTGGATCTTGTAAGAGGATTGGGCAAGGCCTTAAGCGCACCCTAACTGTCGCTACAGACGCAGATACTCCTTGATATTTCGCTTCGTTGGCGAGTGGGATTCTGATGCATTTGAGCACTGATAGAGTCAGTCCAGTCAGCTTCCTCTTCGTAGTGAAGAGAACAACTTCAGTTTTCAGAGGATTTACTGAAAGCCCCTTTCGAGTGCACCAACCGTCAATCACATCCAGGGCCATCTGCGCCTTAGTGCAGACAGTTCGCAGGGATCTGCACCCTTAGTTATAAGGCATAACTAATGTTTCGTATTTTTCTTACTATACTCGAACTGGAGCCGGACTATAGGTTACCAGGTTTTGAGGGTGCAAGACCTGCAGGTAGAACACTTTACTACACTGCCACCTTATACTAGCATAGGCTGGACTTGCCCATTGGGTTCTTTGGCAAAAACATTTGCAGTGTCACAAGGACTTCATTCATTTATTGTGGCGTCTCGGTTGACGCTAACACGATAAATGCCGTACCCTAAAATTCGATATGAGGTTTACTACAGCCGAGGCAGTAGGAGGATTCTCCATGACATGGTTACCTCATGAAAACCCAGTTCCATTTGTTGTCATATTTTATGCAATAACATTTCACATTCTGCCTTTGGTATTTTCCAAGATATGATTTATAGCCCCATAAGCTCAGATTGAACAGGCGCACCAGCCCTTTGGATGGTCGAACACAAACTGAATTGAGGCTGCCAAGGAAAACAGATGCCTTTTATAACCGCCCAATATGGGAAACAGACGCTACCAGCTGTTGCCATTGATCTTGCAGAAATAGATTCATCCGCCGCCATGCTATGATTCCTGCCATTGATCACTGTCTGTGGTTCATCCGCCCTTAAAGTTGCCCTGATGGCCAGCATAGCTAGTTTGGTTGTTTGTTTCGGCAGCAACTTAGTTCCCTTCTTGCTTTGCCGTCAAGAACGTTTCCCGTCCTCTACCACGGGGAGGTACACAATAGGAATTTTCACCTTCATCAAGTTCATAACCCTCCAGTTACTTTAGAGGCCATAGTGACCCTTTTAAAAGCCATTAAGTTGTCCTCAAGGATATCTTAAAGAAGCATTCATCTCTGAGGCCCATCCAATCTGTAGCTGTGCTCATAACAGCTGAACTAAGTACGGGAAGCCTTGCCGATGGAAGACGCAAACCCAAACAGATTTAGGTTCAGAGACATTTCTAAATATGGGCTTTGTCTTGTTTTCCAGCATCGGATTGCAATACAGGATGTAGGCGAGACTTTCCGGTAGAAAGATTTGACTTCCCTACGACTTTTCTTCTTGTAATTCCTAGGTTAGGTAAGGTTAGGTGGCTGCTTGGACTAGTATGTAGGTCCATTGTGATACTACGTATAGTACCAGATTACTTGTAACCTTATGTGATGGATTTCCCTGTTTTCAAAGAAGAAGCTGTGGGTAGAAGTATCAGTGTAGACACCTTCCACTTTGTGCAGAACCATATATGTAGATTTGCAGACACAACTCTTTATTTCGAATATCGAGCTTGGCTGAAGTCTTTATAGAACTACTCTCCTAGGGATTGGAATAAAGTTGAGTGACCGTTTCTTTCTCTTCCTCGTCCCAACAGTTTCTGCAGAAATCGTTGGAAGGGACACTTAATCCAGCCTCAATGCGTTGTGAGGGCTCCTACTATATTTCCTCTTTGTGGGCAAAAGTTTTTTAGTTCGCTTCAGATCCAGGTTAGGCCAGATCTGTCTCGACAAAAGACAAGTGTTAATGTTATTCTACCTTTTATTGGCCATTCTTTTGGTTTCCGTATCGAGGCGGGATTTTATCAATTCTGGAAAAGTAGGCGGTTCCCCTCTATTTTCAGAGAGGTTCTGACCTGCTTCCTTCTTTGTCCGCTTTGATGTTGCCTGGAACGTCCCTGTGTCCTTAAACCCAGCACAGAGAGACGTCACATCTTTCAGTGATGTTGCTTGGAGACCTGCGACAACTTGGATCCTATTATCGTTAATTCCAAGTCTTTTATCGCTGCCTGACTATCTTTATATGTATAGTACAATAGCGCTCCCCTCTACTGCGTTCTTGATAGCCAAACTGCAGGCTCTAATATTGTCGTAATTTCCTTTTGAAAAACATAACAATGATCCTGCAGTTATCTGGAGAAGATCTCTACCCCCGTACCATATGGTGTTTTAGATCCAACTGCGTTTATCTCTATCGCAGATTCATCTAATACCGCCCCAAATTCTCAAACACTTCTGCTAGGAATTCTTGTCTTGTATTTCACGTGATGGAGGGACGATATCAATGTGAGGGACGACATAGTCTTTTTTACAAGTAATGCTTATATTACTATCAAGGATCATAGAGTGGCGCATTAGCGTTAGCCATCTGCTGCTTTAGCTGCCATTTGCTTCCCATAGATACCAATAGAAAGTGTGTGGAATATTATCTCCAGCGCAGCAGAAGGCGTTCTTGTTCGTTTTAGGGGATTTAAAAGAAATTGTCTATGACCGTCCTTAACCAAGTTTTCGCAATTAGATTTTGTGAGTGTCTCCATGGCAGTACTGTGTCTTGCCTTGAATACAATGCCATCCTTTTTTTTTATAATTCACTAGCTTTTAAGGGGTTATGAATACCCCTATGATGGTATTCACACAGCGCTTGTGTTGGTGTAGTGATTTTGCAACTCAGGTGGTATTAGGTTTCAGTTTTTTTTTTGCTCCGAGGGTGGTGTCCAGAATGACTGGGGAGAATTATTGATTCTGTTGCCATTGCTTATAATTCACAGTATTTCTTTCAAACATCCCGATGTCATTAATACGATCAATGATTTCAAGCCATATGACCACCCTACTACCAGACGTCAGCTTTTTTCCGCAGTTTCGCGGGATTCGAGACTGGAACCTCCAGCGTGACAAGCGATGATGCAACCACTACACCATGGCTACCTACTTGATCTTGAGAGCCTAGGAGATACTTGATCTAAACTCTTTCATTGCCATATAATGAATTATTATTTCATTGAGCTTGGACATGAACCACCAGAAGATAGGTCAATATATATAGTCGGCTTTAAAAGAGGGGCCACTAAGAATCAAAATTGTTGGAGAGGTATTTAAGGCCAAAATGTAGTTAAGACTGCAGTTCTGTCACACAAAAACAGCATACTACTTGGCTATAACTTAGAACTTAAGACTCTAAACAACGTGTAGCAGACCACTAAGTTGATCTGTAAAAACCTGCCAATATTTTTCTATTTGTCATTCAACAAGTTCCTCCCATTGCGCTACAAGAACCGCACAAACCCTACCAGGGTTTAATAAACATACCACAGAAGAACTTCAGATCTTTCATCATTTTCGTAACCACAATTGAGGAAATGTCCTTCACTCCCATCCCAACCGAGAGCAGATGTCCTTTCAGTGAAGGGTAGATGTATCCCAATGGCAAATGCAATAAACAAAATACACCCATTAACCTTTCACTCATTTGGTTCGCCTTCGGTGCCTTTTAAATGAAAACTTGACCTACACTTGGACAAGGATTTAAATCTTTTAAGCTCACTAAAGCACAGCAATTGTCCTGTATTTTCGTTTTAGTCTTTGTTTCACTTCCCCCAAAGGAGAAAAATTATTGTACACATAAAAGGCGACCGAATCAACTGCGATAATGAAAGTAAGAAAGCACAGGATACACAACAAAGGTCATCGTTTCCACTCGCTCTTCTTGTGGAGGAGGAAGACTGTAGATAAGGTATTTGAGACGAAGGACTAGACGTCGTTTGTTGGAGTCCTTTTGTACCTTTTTTTTTTTGCTTTCGGAATTTATTGTTTCTATTTCCTATTTCGTAGGTATTTGCTGGGAAACATTTATTTCTTTGTTCAGGAGAAGTCGACTTAGGGGCAAAAATGTTGCTACATGCTGTAAGTTTCTGTGTTACAAGACTAAGACAGAGAGAGAGAGAGAGAGAGAGAAAGGAAGTAATAGCCCCAAGTCGATGCTTGGTTGTGTTTTTGTTTTCTATCTGTTGTCAGCTTATTTACTTGTTGAGACTTCAGTTCCTGTTTAACTTGGACGTTGTTGAAGTGTGTTTGAGAACAAGAAAGGATTTTTTTTTAAAACGAAACGTTTACCAAGTTATATAATCGACACTAAACTTACCAAGTGACCGTTTAATCAAACTCAGTACTCTGGTATCATCATCATCTCACTATGCAGCGCAATCAGATTCAAAGAATCTGGGTGCTGGACTACACGGCCCTATGGCCACAGCAACATCCTGGATTCGTTACCAAGCGACATGGTCATGTTTTTAAAAGACTACAGCATACCCAAACTAAACTTCAAGACAAACTTCCACGTAGGTTTTCCCACCAGACCTCAGTGGAAGAAAGACGAAGTAGTAAAGGAGTTCGACACGGTCATTAACATCGACGCGACGGATAAAAGATGAACTCTGTTGTGGGGACCGGTGTTTATTCGGAATCACTAAAAATATCAATATCATACCGTTTGCCAGCGTTTTCCAGGCGGAACTACTGGCAATCCGAGAGGCTTGCACGCAACTCGAACGTGACACAACGCACAAACAAAACCTTGCTATCTTTGTAGAGAGCCAAGCCGCTATCAAGGATATTAACCCGGCTACCATATCTTTCAAGCTTGCCCGTTTGGGTGAACGCTTCAGAGTCACATTGCTCTGAGTTTCAGGGCACGGTAACATAATGGGAAACGAGCGTGCAGATGAAGCGGCCAGCAAGGCTCGGGTCAACACGGTTCTACACGGCAATCGCTGGGAGCGGTTAAAGGCCAAATTCACTCACACCACCTGCAAAAGGCAAACCTCCAATGGAGGGAGTTAACCAACTGCGCCATATCGAGGAAGATATGGCCGACCTACGAGAAGAGTAGAACAAAAGACCTAATAAACAGAACCCACCCAGATATCGCCAGAACCACGGCGATAATTTCGGGACATTGGCCAATTGGAGACCATGCGACTAAACGAGGTATCTATTGCGGGAACGGAAATGAGAAGGAAACTCCCATTTCCTCTCTCAATGTCCAGTACTAGCAAGAACCGTACTACGTACACTAAACCTCGCGGATACGAGATCTAATCTGCTATCTTGACTTCACAGGCCAGATCTTGGCACCGACTGCCTCACATCCTCAACGACGCACATCATCAACCAGGTCACACGAGTCGTGGACATCTAGTGCTACTTGAGTTCATGCCAGTTTGACCTACCCTAAGGCAGGTGGTAGGTCTTTCTTAGGAGACAAGTCCTCTCTCTCTGGCAAAGTCATATAGTCCAAGTGAGGCCGTTTACATTATGACACCATATCATAGGAATGCCCCCTTTTAGTCAGTGGTACATCTAAAGTCCGTTAGACTTTTCTAATCTAGGGCTGACCTAGTGTAGCCTAGTAGTATGTTAGTGGTTTTTATATTTTCTTCTATAGTTCGTTTAGTCGTGGATAAGACATTGGTGCCTTGCTGCAGTTCGTACTAAAAGAGCTTTGTCATGTCAGTTCCTGGTACCCAGAAAAGACTGAGGTTATACAGTTCTTCCTGATACACGAGAGTCTTTCATTGCACCTTATGGTGCTGGATGTAAGGGATTTAATGGCGGCCTGGCTGTTAGTAGTAGCTTTAAGCGGCGACGACTTTTGTTTGGGAAACACTGCCATGACTCGTGAAGTTGAAGAAAAGGATGATAATCAGATCTTCAGATGAAACACGGGCCCCAAATCCTTGATTGTGGATCTGAAAATCCGTATAAATATTGACAGAGATTCATTGTAAAGGAAAGTGGGGTGTAGCCAGGGAAGATAGTTGGCGACCGTTGGAAGTTATCATGTCCAGGACGTTTTCCTTTTCATTGCTGTGAGTCTCTCAGCTTTAATACTGAGCCAACAGTCAATATTATGTCCATTGAAAGACAGTGCTTCTCATTTCGAAGGACATTGAGAGACCCGACTCTTAGACCGACTACTGGTTAGAAGCAGGTTTCGCACGAACTAAAATGTTACACAACGAGAGGTCATAATCATCTGATTGATGGAGTGTAAAGATCAAAGGACCTCCGTCTATACGGATGGATACAAAATGGAAGCAGGAAATATAATCGAAAATTGTAAGTCGCTGTTGCGAAGAGGCATTAGAACCTGACCAAGCCGATGCCACCGCTTAAATCCCACTCTCTTACCTTAAACAGGAAAATGGGAGTAAAATTCAAAGGACTGCAGGAAGATACCTTTTTCAGTATCTAGAAGAACTGTCCGATAAGTATGTGATTGACCTACACTGTTCATCAGCGTCCCGGATGACTTGGTAGAACAAAGGCTTGTGGTTCCTTGTAAGCGGGCCGCAACGCTTCAGAATACTAATAAGTTTGGATGAAGTAAAAGTTAGTAGACATCAAAATGAGTATAACCCCAAAGCGGCCTTTTCTGTCAAAAGTGCAATTTCATTTTTACCCAATAAGACCAATCCTTTCGTTGGGTTGCAGCCTTGTTGATGCACCTATGCATACATCAATTAGTTTGTTTGTTATCACTTCGGTGGCAAACGTAGAGAGAACAAATAAATGCTACTTCTTGACTGGAATGCTGCCATTTTGATTTTCCTTTTCTCTTTTTTTTTTGTTTAACTACGCACTGACAAAAGCAATGTTGACCACCCATGGGAGGAAAACATTAATTGGACTACAGAGACTCCCAGAGGCAAATATTCAGTGAACATGCTGATGCATGCTCAATTGAATCCCATTTTAATTTACAAGCTTCCATTTGATGCGTCGCTGTAGGTTCTATGTAATGAAAAACAAACTGTACAGGATACAGCTCTCTTTGCGTTTAGATTTTGCAGTCAAAACTGAAAGGTTAGCTGTTGCGGATTGTGAGAAGAAAAAACTGCAATAAATTGAAAAAGGCAACGATGCAATGTGGTGGATTTCCCTTTTGGATGAGGTTGCACAAGAAGAGTAGGATGGTAGCAAAAAAAAAGGACCTTTGGCGCAAAACGATTACTGGTTGCATTTGAACATGCACGCTGTTCTATTCAATTATGGATTTTAAGAACAAAGGCGTTAAAATTGGTATAGATACGCGATATAAAAAGGATGCACATAGTAGGCTGATGCTCCATTACCTCCCTTAAGCCTTAGCCAGGGTTGGAAACAGTTTAGATCGGTTGTACTAGCAGTATTCTTTCTTAATTACTTACTCAAGGTGGAGCTTCAGTTCGGCGTGGACCTGAGCCTCAACCAGCAGTGTTCAGAACATTTAAATCAATAAGGAGGTATTCCCCTAAGGTGGTTCTTTTGATATTTTGATTCTGTCACATCCTTATCTCTGCAGCTCCTGCATAAATCGAAGCCAACAATGCCTTATCGTTGCGTATGTCTGCCTAGGGTGAAGTGCCATGCTCGAAGGCTTTCGATCTCTTAGGGTGGAGGATAGGTCAAATAAGATTGGCGTTGTTGCAATAGTCTAGATGTATAGGGGTGGCTGCACTTATGTAGAGCCTCACTCGGAACTCAAAGATTTCATCGTGTTTCCTGGTGTGGTGTGGGGTACCTTAAATAAATAAACAGGGATTATTATTATCAATTGTCCTCCCTGAACCTACTGAAGCTCTGAAGGAATTGTGGGATGGTTCTCGGTGGTGGCTTGTTTGACAATTCCCCCAGATCATTAAAGAAATGTACTCCGAGGGTTGTATTCCGGCTTCTGTTAAGACTTGGACATTCGCATAGGAGGTGGAATGTGTCCTCTTTAGGTAGGCCGCTAGTAGGTTGGCACCTGTCATAGTGCCTATGAGAAGTGATAGGTGACTTCTGTTGAGTGCGATGATTCCTTTTTTGTTGATTGCTTTAGTCTAGATGTAAACATCTATGAATTAGCTTTCGGTAGAGTATCCATGTAGATTAGGTATTTAACAAAGGATATAGGCGCTTTGACCTATTCAAGATTCCTAGCGCCTATACTTAGGGCGCCTTGTCCGATTAGTTCGACAGCCTCACAGTTTCCTAAAATGTCATAATGACTTGGGACCCAAAAGAGTGTTATGTTGTGCAGATTAGCGATTTCTTTTAGAGATACATGGTAGTCCTTTACTGCCCTGGATTGTGCTGAATACCAGAGATTTAATCACAGCCTGCTTGTGTCGAGATAAATCACAATATGTGTGGCGGTGCCGTGACATAAGGCCATATCCTTGTTTTTTGAAAGCCTCCAGGCCATACCCCGAAATATGGCCTTATGTCTCGACACCCTGTGTGGCTAGTTCGACTGAGGATTTGCCAATAATACTTCTAAGGAGGTGGTTTAAGTGGTTAGTGTCATTATAATGGTGTAGAACTTGGGTGTAGGGTTGAATACTAGGCTAGGAATTCTTGAGTTCTTGGAAGATGCGACGGCATTGATAAGTTACCTCTCGCTAAAAAAATTGTTCAAGACATCGGAAGGCTCTGTAGGTCTGTTCAAGGTTCATTTGCCTAGAGTATGATAACCCTAATTTGACAATTGTGAAAGAAATGACGAGGGTTGCTATCTCCCCTCTGCATTTCCTTATAACTTCGGCACTGAGTATAAGTAGGGACTTTATTGGGAGTGTTCTCTTAAGAGCCTGTAATTGAGACAGCTCCCGTCCTGTTTATTTACTTGTCGATTAAAGGTGGAGCATAACTTTCTTTTGTTTTTGATGTAAAGCTATATGCGCTACATTAACTTTTTCACAAAGTAGTAGGCAAGGGCTCTATAAACGCTAAGGGGAATCAGTTTCTGGCCAATGTATAAGCTTTGCTACCATATCAATTGGTTTGGTTGGAATCCATACTAGAGTGATAATTAATCGGGAGGGTTGTTCACAGCCCTTGGCATTGCGGTTTCTAAAGAATGCTATTGTGCCTTCCCTAATGTTTTACAGATGATTTTTTCACTCCAGAAGATGTCAGGAAGTTAAAGAACTTCCCTGGGTGCTGTTCCGTAGGGACAACTTCGCCGCCGAGGATTCTCTTTCTAAATTGAAAGGGAGCTCACATGCCGTAAGTATGTGTAGAGAGGTCTTTTTACTCTCAAGGCAGAGCGTGAATCTGTTACAAGGTTCATGCGATGTACTTGTTTGTTCAGGCGGCAGTGTCCCTTGAGAAATCCAATTAGTGCTCTAAGGTTGCTCCTATTGAGGTTCACAATGAAATTAGATTTTCTTTGTGACAGTACAGGGAATATCAGTTTTGAGCATGCTTGCCCAGGTGTATAGAGCCAGGCTTCTCGGGATTCTTGCATGCAAAGACCTTTGCATGTCTTGCGAAAATTGACTTACTTACCCCGCAGAAGGGTTCGGGTTCAATGAATTTTGTGGACGTGCCGTCTTTTGCCAGTGCGTCCGATTTTTCATTGCCGGAAAATCCACTGTGTACAGTAAAAGATGACCATGTTATTTCTAGCTAGGTCCGAGATCACATTACGGGTTTCTAGGATTATTTTGGATTTGATGATAGACGAGTCGAGCGCTTTTAGGACAGCTTGACTATCTGAGAAGATAAATATGATTTTCCTCATGATGTGGGAGGACTGATTGAGTCCTCACACACTGATTGATGGCAAAGACCTTGGCTATGGCATATGGACGAGAATTCACCAAGCCGGTTTGAGAAGTTCGCACATGGTGTTTCTCCAAAAATTCCGGAGCTAGTTCCATTTTGGATCCGTCCGTATATCAGACGAGGTCAGAAGATAAAGGTTGGGGTTTGTGGTTCTCCTAGTCCTCCTTTGACGGGATGAATACTTTGTTTTTGTTGAAGCAGTATTTGGGTAGCATGCCATCTGGAGGTGTGCTGAAGGTCGTATCTTGCTTCAATGTTTCAAGCAGGGATAAGTGTCTTTCTCTATAGGACTTTGAGTCGAGTGATTTGTGACTGTTACCCTTAGCAGGCAAGTTTAACTACTTACTGCTCTATCAAATTGACACTTAGAACGAACGCCAATGATATTGGCATTGTACTCAGAGGCGAATTGACGCTGACTAACCTCGTTCAAAGTCCAGTAAATAATGCCCACTTCAAGAGATTAGAGTTAAACCCGGAAAAATACAAGATCTCAATACTTTAGGGCTGAACAATGGTCAAATCCCATACTCAACAGAAATCAAGTAGCTTGGAGTATTTTTAGATCAGGAACTCACTGGGAATCTACTTCTCAAGCTTTATGAGCTTGTTCTGGGCTTCTTGGGAAGTAGGTTGGTCTACTTTGGATCTTACTTACACATTTATCAGGCCAGCGACACATTTATCTGAGCCTAAACTAATGCCGCTTTCCATTCCTCACGGTCCCGGGCTCGCTGCTTCCAGTTGTCTAGTAAACTAGCGTCCGCGATTGCCTGATCTTTAAATAGGAGGTTCAGTCTTCCTTTTCTTCGTTAACCAGGTGGCTGGGATTCAAAGATCCTCTTAGCTGGAGCATTCTCGTCCATTCGCTCAATGTGGCCAAGCCAGTGCAGTCGACGGATTTTTGCCTTTTGGACTACATCCACATCTTTGTACAGCTCGTAGAGTTCGCGGTTATATCTTCTCCTCCATTCGCCCTCCTCGCAGACTGGACCAAAAATTCGACCTAGGATTTTTTTTTCGAAGGCTCCCAAGATCTGATCCGCTGTCTTACTTATCGTCCAGCATTCAGCTCCATAAGGCAAGACTGGCAAGTCAGGGTTTTATAGAGCATGATTTTTGACTTTCGAGTTAGGAGTTTGAACCCTAGTTGTTTTGACAGACCGAAGTAGCAGTGGTTGCCTAAAGTTATCCTTCGTCGAATCTCCACTAGGGTGTCATTTGTGGAGTTAATATTTTCCCCGAGATAGATTAACTCCTTCACTACCTCAAAATTATAGCTGTCAATTGTTAGGTTTTGACCTAGATGGTGTTTGACGGATCGGTTTTTTGGTAGACAGCACGTACACTGTTTTATCCTCGTTAATCGTGAGACCAACTCGTTTGGCTTGTTCTTGTATTGCCGTAAAAGCCTCAATAATGGCACGCTGGGAACGGACGATGATGTCGATATCGTCTGCGTATCCCAGCAGCTGGATGGATTTGTTAAATATAGTGCCTTCTGTGTTTACGCCGGCCTTTCGCACTATCTGCGCCAGCACAAGATTAAAGAAGTCACACGACAGCGTGTCTCCTTGCCGAAATCCGGTGCATGTTTGGAATAATTCGGAGGTTCTGTTCCCAAATTGCACGGTGCATTGCGAGTTCTCAAGCGTGGCGCGATACAACCGGATCAGTTTTCTCGGGACTCCGAATTCAGTCATCGCGTTATATAGTTCGGTGCGATGAATGCTGTCATATGAGGCTTTGAAGTCGATGAAAAGATGGTGGGTATTGACTTGGAGCTGGTGGTCTTTTCCAGGATTTGCCGCAGAGAGAATATTTGATCTATCGTCGATTTGCCGGGCCGGAAGTCACACTGATAGGTGCCGATGTGTGTGGTGCAAAACGGCTTTAGTCGTTCACACAGTACACTGGGCAGGATCTTGTAGGCTACATTAAGCAGGGATATGCCTCGGTAGTTCTTACCAGACATAGGATCGCCTTTCTTGAAGATGGGGCAGATAGAGCTGATAGTCCAGTTGTCGGGCATGCTTTCGTCCTCCCATACTTTGCAGAGATCTGGTGCATACTCCCTACCAAAACATCGCCACCAGCTTTGAAGAGCTCTGATGGTAATCCATCCCCGAACTTACTGAACGGAATAGCACCAATAGTTTCCAGTCAGCCTGGATCATTGTAGAATCTTAAACAGTGTCGCTTGGCTATTACACTTCTTATTTGCAGACGTACAATCGTGCGTTGCGCCATAAAATGCATTAGATGCACCGTTCGGTAGAAAATATTATAGATCGCCATCTATTCCCGCAGGCAAGCAGCGATATAAGCTATGATCTCCTAAATCTACAGCTCAAGACTCTCCTGTCAAAAGTGCATTGACACGCCAGACAGGAAGCTCAATCAACGCTTATATTAAGGTTGACGGCTTATTCATCTGCAAGTACTGGTCTTTGTCAAGTTGGCAAGAGGACACTCAGAGCCCAATTCTGGTTTCAATTCAAGAAAAGAGCAATTCTATTGTATAGACCAAAGGGGTTGGGAACCCCAATCTTATGAAGAAAGACTGCGAGACAATTATGCAAATGACTGCCACTGTGATGCAAGATAGCTGCATGAAATCTCGAAGAAGTTCATTTTGTTTGTCCCACACTTCCACCCCCAACAAGACAGCGCAACAGTACGACAAACGTCTCTTGCAAGCAATTCCTATTACACACGGTTTATCTCCCGACCTACCACCACCTACTCAATTGGTAGTAAATTAAATCAAATGCAGCACATAAAAGCGACACCATTAAATCTGAATCTCTTCATCTACCACACCATACCAAACCACGCACACACAGTAAGGCAGACAGATACAGAGACTTACCCTCTTCTTCGTCCTTGACGATGGAGTTAACTCTCGGCTAAGAATTAATTTAACTCCGAGTGTCATCGGGGTAATAAATTCGAATGTTTAGGAGAGCATTCCATACCCAACATCGTTGCTTACTGTGAGCGGGAATATGGCAAGCTCCACTCCTTCCGTTCCTTTTTTGGTTTTGTGTTTGCGGGAGTAGTTGCTTTTGCCAGTGTCACTGGCATTCTCCTTTAATCCCTAGTCGGCAATTATTATGCTTTGTGTCAAGATGCCACCCCGTTTGGGTCGTTTTTAATGCATATTTACTCCAAGAACATGTGAATTATGGATGGGGTGGGTGGCAGTGGCAGACAAATCCTGAAAAATCCCTCTCTCTCTGTCTCTGAGGCGCTCCGCCGGAAATGTAAAATGAATGTCTCGCTTGGTAGTATTTTCTGTTTGGATGAGGGGATCGGGTTAAATGGAAGATTCGCCTCATAGAACTGGCTTCCTTTGCAGGATTAAATACTTTTATCACCCCTTTCTTTCGTGGAGATGGGGTCACGCAATATTTTTGTGGGCTGTGATGGGAGGACAAACCAAGAATGGTTGCATAACACTCGTGGTGTGGATGAAAAAATAATTCGAATTCCCCGAAGGTGTGAGTGTGGGTAAGGAATTTTGTTTCGAATTCAATTGTGTTGTTCAAATTAGGAAGCAGTTTAAGATGACACATTAGGAATATAGATTTGAGAATGTGTTAAGCAAGAGGAAGACTGTGGAGACAATGAAAAAGCGGTTTGTAATGAGTCACTGTGAGTGGTCCCCATTGGATATAGTTTTGCAATCATTCTCTTCATTAACATTCGCGATGTGAACGATTTGAGTTTTGAGGAGCTTGTGGCTGGTCAATATTGAATGGATTATCCGAGGGCAAAGTCACTGCTATAATAATCAACTTATGTTCGACGAGTAGCAGTCGAAGCACGTTCCTGACCACGTCCGTAGTAAGGCTTTTCGTTTTATAGCGAAGAGCAAGGCAAAATTATGTGTAGATCTTGTCGCCTTTGGGGACATAAGTGTGTAGGAAGTCGGTTACATTAGCTTATTCCCAAAGATCTTGCTTTCTTATCAACCGTTTTGTGACAACTTTACAAAGGATAATTCACTCTTCTGCCAAATTAAGTGAGTTGACTCCACTGCTACTTTTTAGACACGAAATCCTCTCATCGTACTGCGATGGCTTCTTGAATCCATCTCATAAGGCATAACCTATATGGTCTTCTGTGCCATCTTCTGAAGCTGGTTCTGAATTATATTCCTTTGTCCAGCTTAGTTTTCATCAAAAAGAATCTGAGGCTCATCTAAAGAAGTCGGATCTCGGATAGTTCTTCAGACTGGTTGGTCCCTAAAGTACGATCGGTTAGGTTGGAGTGGCTGGCTGCAATAGCAAAGCAACCACACTTAGACCAGATAAGGTCCTTTGTGTTGCCACATGAATCTGTATTTCACCAGAATACTTTCCGTACAATCAGCCGGAGTTTGCTATGAAGCGTTGGAGACTGCCTATGCTGATGTGGGCTAGTTCGTTGAGGCTCCTTGGTGTGCTCTTCTTCAAGCTGCGAGGGCTGGGCATGTGCAAAGAAGGTGGAGAATTGTCTCCTCCTCCTCCTAGTCCATACAGCTTATGCAGAAGTCGTTGTAGAGGAGGCCCTACTTGTTGGCGTGTTTGCCAATTGTGCAGTGTCCCGTTATGAATCCTTCTATGGTGCTTATAAATAGTCTTTTCTGTCTGATGAGACAATGAGACTGTTTGAGATCTAGCTTTGGTCAAATCTGCTTGGTGATGAGGCAGGTGTTACCTTCTGTTTATTTGTGATTGGCGATGTCGATCGCGTTTTTTTTTTTAAGTAACAATTTGCTGGTGGCGAGATGCAGGCTTAAGGAAGATAGAACATTATGCAATACCTCAGCTACGACAGGGCCTCCTTAATTGCCATTATTTCGACTGCAATGGTCAGGTAAACGAAAACAGGTGCTAACGTTCCCATCCTTTGAGAATACACCCCCGCCAATGCCCGATTCTGTTTAAGAGCCATGCGTGTAGAAGCAAATGGATCCCTTTTGTTGTAGCTCAAAATCATCCTTCCGGTCAGGTCTGGAAGGGATAGTGGTAACGAAGTTTTTATTGAGCAGGAGTCCGCTGTAAGGTGTACGGTTGAGTGTACAACCCGCAAGTTGGACCAATGGTAAAGTTCTTTAACACCTATAGCTGCGCTAGCTGCCACTTGTTTGCCATAAATATCTAAAGGTATCAGATGGAACAGTGTATCTAGAGCCGCCGTTGGGCTGATTCTGAGTGCTCCACTGATACATATCTTTGTACTTTACCCAGATGGTTACGATGGATGCCTTCATTCAGGAGGTTCTTCTATTTCTGTTACAAAATCTACACGAACCAGCTTATCGAGGTGAAAATATATCCTTAAGGTGTCCTTACTAACTTAGGAGGCGTTTATTTCAAAATGACTCTGTGCCTCAATGAATAAGCCTCTTAAGTTGCCCGGTTTTTAGCCAAAGACCTTCAGTTACTCATAATGGTTGAAGTCCCTTTCTACTACTGCGTCGTTCCTCTAGGTCAGACTTGAAGACACTGGAGGCTTTATATTCACTCCACATGTCCAAGCTTTGCCAGATATCCAATGTGCAGCTTTTTTTTTACTTCATTGATGAACCTACTATTCAGCTCATACAGTTCATTGTTAAATCTTATCCTTCAAAGCCCATCAAGGGCGAATGATATTCTCATCCGCCATGCAGTAGGGACTGGGATCATAAGCGTCGCCTATGTGGTTCGAGTTAGGGCCTTTCTAAGCTTACATTCTGTTCTCCAAAATATGGAGATGGTCGTCGAAGGTAGGTTAAGTTAGGTTTGCGGGCTGATGAGAATGGTCACACCCTCATCACACTTAGGTCCATGTGGACCCATTATGAAAACCCTTTTTTTCCCGCTGTAATTAATTGGTTTCAACCATCGAGGCCTGACGGTGATCCATCCGATAGCTCGTCGATATGTTCGAAAAAGAATTTTCCCAGAGTTCTATTCCTTAGTTGGCAGAGGCTTGGGCAGTGACAGAGGAAATGGACCGTGTCCTCATGAGCCTTTTCATCACTGCATCCCCTGCAGATGTTATCATTGTTCAGGTGTAATTTTTGCATGTAATGTCTTAGCCCGTCTTTTTGAAGGCGTTTTCTGGTTTTTATTTTCCCGTATTCTGGCCACAGCTTTCTCTATACCTCACAGTTGGTCAGTGGTTTCCACCTGTTATTTGCTTCCATTAATGACGTTTGTTCAATTTTGACCTTAATGGCCAATTCATCCGCTGCTTCATTGCCTGGTATCCCGCTGTGGCTAGGGACACAGCAAAGTTTCACATTGTGCTGCGTGCCAAGAACCTTACGCTCTTCGTGACAATAATTTACAAGCTTCGATGCTATTTGCGTAGCGTTAATGTAAATTGCGATATCGTCCCGTGATATTTGTGGCATTGACACCAATTGGGCAGCCTTTGTCACTGCTAGAACCTCCATTTGGAAAATGCTACTGTGGTCTGGGAGTCGTATGGAGCTGCTTAATCTTAGTGCCTACGAGAAAAGACCCGCTCCTGAACCTGTGTCCATTTTGGACCCGTCGGGGTAGATGGATTTGGAAATCATAAATACTTCATTTTTCTCCCACTGTTGCCTGCTTAAAAACGCCCACGAGAAGGGTCTTTCAAATTCCAAGTATGAGACAGTGTAGTCCGAGTTGACATTAAAATAGTTGCTTGGCGTTTCCATATGTATTTGGTCTCCAGTGCTTTGACTGGCGGATTCTGAGAGCACTCTTTGCTACGGCCTCTTGCATGTAGAGATCTAGAGGCTGAAGTTAAGAATTGCTTCCAATCCCGCTTTGGCGTTGTTCTCATCGCGCTGTTTGTTCCCGTGCATGCTACTCTCTGTGTTTTGGTCATATCTTTAAGGTTCAATTTTGGTGAGACGCTGCCACCGCTATCAGTCCTCCGTATGTTAGTATGGGTCTAACTATAGCAGAGTACATCCAGAGTGTTACTCGGGACTTGGATCTAAAGTTTCTCCCGTTGAATCTACTGCAGGTATAGAAGGCGATGGGTGTCTTTTTTAATGTTCACCTTCCAGTTAGCATTCTCGGACAGCTTAAGAGGAGTGCCCTCAATAGTCGGTAGCGTAAAGATTGATATATTTCTTTTGTTAATGAACAGCACTACTTCGGTTTGTTGAGGGTTAAGCCCCAGTCCACAGTGTTTCGTCCAAATTTTTAGCGTGTTCAGGGCTCAGAATTCAGGGATATGAGCCCTCCCTGCGGCATGCCTCTAGATGCGATCTTTTTAACCCTGGAACGTCATCCTTATTTTTTTGTACACTAACGTCATCCTTCGCCTTTTTGACGACGACCGATTTTATATCGTTATCTTAAAGCTCCTGAGTAAAAAAATGTCTGTAAATGATTTTTGTTTTTTATATATGTACTAAGTTGACTGCACGTTTGCATCCACCAAAAGCTTGCAAGCGACTAGCACTGTACGAAAATGGAGACCAAAACAAACAATAAAAACCCGAAAAAATTTGCAAAAAAAATTGTGCGTCGTCGTTTCGACGAAGGATGACGGTCTAGGGTTAAGACGGATTGCTTCGAGTTCAGCGATGATGGCTTACTATAAGTTTTGTAATGGTGGGCTCAACGCGGTTATCTTCCAACGCACTTTTAAAAGCATGTGTGTTGACATTGTTTAAAGGATCTTCAATATCGAGAAATGCTGCGAGCGTGTACTCTTTGTAGTGTAGGAATCTTTCAATGATGCTAACTATACCGTGCAGTGCTGTTTCCACACCTTTATCTTTTGTGTAGGCATGTCGTCGAAGCTAATGTCCGGCGTTGGATTGTAAGAAGACCCACGTTCGCAGCTTGTGAACGACTACTGCTATTGTAATGACCCTAACACACAGCCTTGTGGGACTTCATATCGCACCCTACTAGTGTGCAGGAGGTAAAAAATCCAATTTCAAAGATTATAAGACCTGGATAAGAGGAGACCTTTACTCCACGGAGTCCTCAATTAGGTGCCCTTAGGTCATTATTGACTGGAATATCACTTTAGAGATTTTCATCTACTTCAGGAGTCATGAGCTGCTTTGGGTACAACTATTGTCTTAAATAAGGGATCAAAGTAGAGATGTTCATACAAAAAATACATCGGTGTTTTATTCGATGTAATGCATCGAAACATCCCATCGATGCATAACGATGCATCGTTGAAAAACATCGATGTTTTCGATGTATCGAATAAAAACATCGACGCAGTTGGTGAAAATATAGATTAGGTATTAAGAAAATGAGATACTTTCCAAGGTTCTTTGTTACAATAAGATTTATTAAAATTTCATTAAAACAAATTTATTATGGATTTTAGAAAGCTTGCTGTTTTGAAATTAGACATCCCAATACTTCTACTACAAAGTTTACGACAATGGCCTAGTACAATTTCCTCCAAATTTTCAATTCTGACAAGCAAAGTAAGGGGTCAGGTTCGTAAAAATTTGAATTCTGTAGGGCCTTGAGAGTCTGTAACTCAAATTTTATCATGATCCGTCCCATAGAACCGAAGTTACAAGGCTTTAACGAGCGCGCGCCGAACCGTGCCCGAGTTGATTTTTACGAAAAATCTGCAGCATCGCTAGGACTTGGTCTTGAGCGAGGCTCGGTTTTCTAGCTCATACTGCGCACCAATCGAATTCTCATCGATAGATTTTTGAATTTTTTTTTCCTGACATCACGAGGTTCGAGTCATTTATGTGATTTCTGTTATGAGAAAACCGTTCCTGAAACTTTAAACGCGTTTTTCTCGAAACGTGTTTTTTTGAACTGGTGGGAATAGCCGACACCGGAGTTTTTGACCGATTTTAAACATTTTTTATTTGTTTTATTCTGTACGTTATTAGCTATCGAATGACACATGCTTTTGTGGAAATTCGAATTTTCCACAACGCTGCACACGTTTTTCCCCGTTTTTGGACCTCAATTTGCAAAACTACGCCATTTTTTGCCCGATCGTTCCTTGTTCTTTCTTTAAAACTCAATTGGAATGTTTGCTCTAGGATGTTTTCGCACCGACCTACAATTCCCATCAGTCGAGGATGATTTTTTTTCATGTATGCAAGGATCGACGCGAGACAGAAAAAATGCACATGAAACTACACAAAATTTGTAAAACAAAAAATGCTGCAATTGTGCATTTGTGGTGTCGAATTAAAATCACCCTTTCTTCACCGGTTTTTTACGAACCTGACCCCTTAAAAGGTCTGAATCGGTTTCTTGACTCAAACCTACCACTACACGCGTTTATTATTCTTTTTCGTATTGGAGTTGAATTAAAGTGGAAACTGTGTACAGAACTTGCTTTCATTCGATGCATCATATGAAAATACATCGATACATCGTTAAACATCGAAAGTATCCGATGCATCGGATTGATTCGATACATCGAATAGTAAACATCGATGTTTTCGATGTATCAATGTATAATGAGCAACCCTAGATCAAAGTCTTTTATGGTTATTTTTGACGCTGTGGCTATGTTAGTCTTTGACCCGGTGGAGAAGTTTATGTCAGCTTTAGCTCTCCACTTATTTATATAATCGCGATTGATTGCGTCGAAACAGAATGTACGTTTCAAATAAACATTGGAGCGGAGAGTATTGAAAGGCGTTAGTTGCAGATAGTCAGCCGTATGAATTTTATAAATACTCACTCAAGTTGTCACATATCATACTATTGTGATCAGTTACAGAGCTGCTGATTGCGAAGATTCACAAATCCAAAACAGCTTTGAGAATCGCTTAGAATTTTGACTTCGTTACTTAAAAATGTTGCCCAGCCCCAGCCTTGAACTGTCTTCATTATATTCACCATGTCAGTTGAGTTTATCTTACACTTACAGAAGTCGTTTTTCCAGTCTCAAACGCAATTCCTCTAATGTGTCCTATGCCAGGTAAAACACCTAGGCGTTCGAAATTTTGACGAACCCTCTACCCACATTAATGTAACTGATGTTTGAGTTTATTCCTCAATGAGCCTTTGAAAGTCTCGTTGGTGTCAATCTAAATCTAGGTGACGACATGCCACAGTCTCATGGTGCTTCGGTTAGCACTTACAGTTTGGTTGATAGAATCTTGACCAACCGCTGTCAACCTTTGTCTCAATCTCCCTGATAATCTTGCTAGTTACACGATTTGCTCAAAAATACTTCTCTCAAGTTTCCAGCCGCCTATTTTGTTTACCTCTATGCAGTGCGATTTCTATGGCAGCAACGCTTTCCTGAAAGCCTCTAGTAATCCTTATTGACTGGACTCAATCAGACGAGTTAAGTAAACGTCGATTTATCTGTAATCTTGCTGCTAATGAAACGTTTCCTGGATATGTAACCGGCGGCGGCCCTTAGGGTTGTTCCTCCTCCTTATTCATACACCACATCGACAAAAGGATTCCATTGTTAATTCCTTCGATCAACAAATGTTTTCCATTACGAATTGAGGAACGAACGAAGTCTACAACCCGCTTTCACGTGCTTGAGTAGAGCTTCGGACTTTAGTCGAGTGCGTGCAATTGCATCAATTATTGCACCCAACGAGAATTCAATGAACTGTTTGATGCAGGCAGGCACGTTTGCCAGGTTTCGAGGGTGGGTGCCGATGTTGGACTTTCACATCCTTTTACGCCATTAAGTGAGAAATGAGGGAGAACACGAATCAGCTATTGAGCGGGTATACGTATATATAAATGCATACATACGTAGGTGTCGGGTGTTGAGGATGAGTAGTTGTGAAAGTCGGTCGTCCTTTGCTGGTTAAGTAGTTTGACAAATTGGTATGTGTAGTCCTTTACTTTGAGGACATAGAAGAGACTATTTGACATACATAGGTGTTTTAGGGAATGATTAATGAATGGGTTGTTGTGAAAGGCAGATGGATGGTCTGTAGAAATGGACATATTACAGCCGCAGACGCAGTGCGCTAAGTGTCGTTATGAGTTTCATAACGAGAAGTTCTCTTTTGCATTTGGTCTAGCAAGTACATTCTTCCGAGACCCTTTTTTGACACGGATGTGAAGGGTTATATAAGCTTGATCTTTTTATTCCATCTTTTCGTGGATCTAAGACTGATAGTGTCAACCAAATGGTGGATCATATGTTTTATGCTCCCTGTAAGTAGTTGATAATGCTTTGAATGAAGATTGTCTTCGAAGTATCACTTCGATCTCCAATGATTCTGGGCATAACTCGGGAGAGTCTATGACGACAAATTTGAATGGCTTCTGCGATGGTTTTATCGTTAATACACAGATTTGGCTTTGCTTACTGATTTGGTACCTATATTTCGAAAAATTTGTGTGGTTACTTTTTATTGTTTTCATAGCATCGATCTTTAATGACACCCCACAAAAAAAAAATCCAACAGCGTCAAATCGCAGTTCCGAGACGGCCAAGCAACATCCCCAAATCGACTGATTACACGATTATTGAACTTAGTGTGCAGCTGGCTGGAGACGCTTGTTGGTTGAGGCCCAGGTCCACCCCGGACTGTAGCGCCACCTTAAGAGAGTGCAGTGCAATAGACCGTAGCTCGCCCAAGCCGAAATCCTCAATTTCTGGCCAGAAAAAATCGGTTATCGTGCCTCGGTAGCGCTCTCCATTGTAACGTGCCTTCCATTGTCGTCTTGGAAGAAAAATGCGCCAATAATGCCGTCACTCGAAATGTATTTCGTACCGCGCATATAAAGGTTCTTCCAATAGGGACTTCTGAACTTTGACAGTTGATAGCGGCCATATTGTTGGAGCTAGATATGTCAAATTGGCTGTCATTTATTCAATCTGTTTTGCCAAATCACCATGGATGGACAAAGCGTTCAACAATACGTGCAAATAATAAAATTGTTTTATCAAATTGTGTGTTCTGTTCGGGCAACGTTCCGCGAGCTTCGCCCATTTTACGGTCGCCATAATCGTCCTTCCGAAAGGACCATTCGTTTGGTGGATAAATTTGAGTCCACTGGTTTAGTAAACGATCAACCAACACCCGTACGTCGACGAAACGCAAGATCTGCCGAAAACATCGCCGCTGTCCGTGAGAGTGTGCAGAAGAATCCGAGGCAGTCGATTTCGCGTCGCTCAAGAGAACTCGGCCTTTCGAGTCGATGATTACCAACTTCTTTTGGCCTGAATTGGATGATATAGGCACCAACGGCATGTGGTTTCAACAGGGTGGCGCTACGTGCCACACAGCTCACGCCACATTGGAAATTCTGCACGAGCGATTCGAGAGCATGGTCATCTCACGTGGAGGTGATGTGAACCGGCCACCGAGATCGTGCGATTTGACCCCGTTAGACTTTTTCAGCTTAATTTTTTTTTTTTGGTCCTAGTACTACCAAATTGTACCTTAGCGACTGTATTCTGTTCCCTGTTAACTGATAGAGCTTCTACAACTTTTAGAATGCCAATTTGTTCAACTTTACTTAGCTCCTCTGGCAAGTTCAAGAACAACTAAGTGCTTAAAAGGCTTTAAAATCATTCATAGACGGCACTACAAACAAAATTTGAAGATGTTTGGCCTTGAGAATAATTGTCCAATTAATTTTGACTTGAATGAGAATATTTAAGCTTTGTTTATTAGTAGGTTGGTATGGAACTGCTCTATTAAGGCACAGATTTAAGAAAGATTCGATGTGAAGGATGAAGTTCGTAGCTTAACTGACAACGTACCCTATAAAGTAGTTTAAGAAAGACCTACGGCGGCGCTGCAACTTCTTCCTGAAGACGTGTGTTTCATTTAGATTGCGACCACGAAGTTCCAAATCGTACTATTGTTTTGTCATCATGAGACGGCTTGACGACTACAGATTGTACAGATGGAGATTGAAAGTGTTCTTTAGCATGATTAGCAGATTAAATGGCTGAGATGGATGAAAAGGTGAAGACTGCCATCACGCTTCTTGGATCTAGAACGTTCATTGGCGTTGGTGTGGGAAGTGACTTCGAAGTACCAAGGTAAAGACATCGTTTTCAACCTCATCAATTTCTGTTGACTTGTTGGTTTTGATTGCCGTTGCTGCTTCTGGGTCTTTCTCGTCTCAGAGGCCATCTTGCCTAGGAAATAAGTCGCTGATGATTGAGTTCCTGATATTCAAGCACATAGGAGCAATTGGTGTACCGTATGCGTTACATTTTGGGTTGTGCTGTGGATCTACCCTGAGCTTAATGCAACTCCGGCATTGGTTCCCTCTGGAATTTTTATTTTTTTACATGTGACCTCTTGCTCTATGCTGGCATGTCATTTGATCCTTCTTGCTATAGCTTCGACGGTAAAAATCAGGTGCATAGGAGATGAAGCCTGTACTGTCGTTGTGAAAAGTTCAGTTACTGACGCTCGAGAGGAGCTTGTCTTAAAACATAATGGTGAATTCGTCTCTAGTATTGATTGGTCCGACTTACTGCTAGTGTGGTCTATCAGTATCGAATGTTCAATGAAGATAAAGCTCTTGAATGAGGGAGAGGCTCACTTTCATCCTGGATTCTGTATTTGTCCTACTGATGGTCTCCTTTACCATAATCTTCGGAACGGGTTCTAATATAATTGCTCTGTTGGTCGCTAACTTTCCAATTCGTCCTCAAGCTTTTCTTCTGCAAAATATGTGCATACCGGATGTCAAGCGCTGTGAAAGCTCCCCCGAAGATGCTTCCGCTTCGATATATTGTTGGATTACTTCATAATTCGTAAGAAAAACTTACTTGTTGACGGCATTGGCCTGTCCATTAGTTTTTCCAATTGCTAGACTTGGCGGTGAGAAATAGCGTCGCAGATCTCGACCATCTTAGAAACCTCATCTAGATTCATGACTTCAAGGAGTACTTTGTTTTCTAAAGTTTTTTTCGCGTTTTCAAGGCCAACTCAACCGCAATGTAAAATTGGCTTGCGTGTGTGATCAAGGGTGTGGAATTGGGCGTTTTTCTGATATGTTGCACATTTACCCCTTCTGGCTTATGAAGACTTTACTGTCAAGACATTGATGTGATGTGATCTGATGTCAGTCTCTGCCATTGACTGCACTTGAACAGCCACTCAATTGTATCAGTCTAGCGATTTCTGAAAGTGATATCCTTTAATTTTATCTCGCAAGTGATGGTGATGACTTAGTGCCGAACGTCTCATTGTGCCAATTTGTCTCGAACGTGGTTGCTCCTACCAGCCCTCCTATTCAGCAACAAAGACTTCACAGTTCATTCTGTAGATTTTTTGAAGTCATCGCTCAATCAGATAAAAGATTCAGATTGCTTATGCGATCACAAATGGGAAAAAGGAATGATTTCCTCATCGTTTTGCCACCCACTTAGCCAGAGAGCCATCCAGCCAGCCAGCCAGCGTTTCGTTACTATTTAATGAACTGGAAAATTTCTTCCCAATGAATATCTCCATCTTTTTGTTGCATGTCTTCCAAGTTCAATGGAACGTAAGATGTTGGCACTTCTCTTCTGCTGGCAGAGCGACCAATCTGTACCACGACCAACATGAAGCACATGATTGCACTGAGAGATTGAGAAAGCTCGATAAAGACGTGCATAATGGCATCAGAATCACTTTGATCTCTCCCGAGTAGTAAGTGCTGGCAAAGAGATTCGGAAAAAAAACGACGGAATTCTGCTGCAGTGTGATGTGAATGTGATTCTTTGGATTGAGATGAACTTTTTTTCACATCGGAACGATGCGATGCTGCTTCTATGAATATTAAGAGCGTGCGCGTTAATTTGTGAACTTAAGGGGTTTGGTGCTTCCTAAAAGGATTTTATCCGAGTGTTAAATATTTTAAAAGCCTTCGATAGAGTTTTATGCGGTTCGCTGCACTCTGCAAGTTATCGATTCTGGGAGAGAGGATATGCAAGAACTTTTTTGTTTCTTTTACTGATTTCAAGGTTTATGCTTCGATTATTTGGATGGAGACTCATTATGGGTCCGTTTTCAAAAGCCATTTCAGTTGCTGGACTATGTATGCATTGGCTATGAGTAGTGCGTGGGACGATGTCATTGGGCTTAGTGTTGCTCAGCTAGTCTTGATCTTCTGCGATATTTTCCAACCTCCACTGAAGCATATTTCAGATCTTCGGACTCTGATTAATAAGGGATTACCTCTGAAGGCACGTTTTGTCCTTTCTTGATGGTTTGCATTACCTCGTCAGAGTTACTTCCTCCTAAGCTAACTTGTTTTTTCAGTACTGGACAATACCATGTTCTAGCAGATTGCTATATCTTTTGCCACCAATGGACTTCCACTTCTCTCAACGTATAGTCCGGATTTGCTATGGTGTACTTATTCAAGAAGCGCTGTTATGCGACTTCTTCAACTTGAATTGTGCGAAACGCTCAAGCCAACACCAGCGGCACAATTTTTCATAAGAAAAATTCTTCGTAGTATATTCGGTCCCGTTTGTGTTGACGGGCTCTGGAGGACGAAGTTCAACGACGTATTATTCGAGCTGTACAGCGACAGCGACCTAGTTAAAAAACTACGCATTGATCGTTAAAGATGGCTAGGACATGTAGAGCGAATGGACATCAAGGCTCCGGGCCGAAGAGTCCTCGAACCCAACCCGATGGGACTATGCAGTAAAGAAGGACCTCGCTTAATGTGGCGCTCACAAGTAGAAGGGGACCCCAACCAATTTGGAGTGCGTAACTGGAGGCGGTTAGCTTAGGACCGGGTTATCTGGAGAAGCTTGTTGGTTGAGGCCCAGGTTCACCCCGAACTGTAGCGGCTCGTTAGTAAGTATTTATCCACTTGAATGGTAGAAACTCTCTTAGGGTGCATTGACAGTTTAGGTCGGGATGGTCTCAATCTTTCTACATTACCTCTTCATCTAATAAGTCTGAACCCTAGCTCGAAGCTGACTCTTGAGAGGGTGACTAGTGATGTTCCATTAAAAAATCCATTCGGTAGATATTTTAAGTTTTTCAGTGAAGGCAGATTTCCGAGCTCAAAAACCCTACAGAAGTTGCCAAACTTTGTTAAAAGTACAATGCCATTAAAGGGGTCTTTAGGGACGTCTTGCTTTGATGGAAAAATGTATGATATCCTCGCAGTATCCATGTTCGCCTAAGGTGGTGGATGTTAGCTGATGTGGAGTCTCTGCTTCTTCCAACTCCAACCCGTAGAGTGACTGAAGTCTATAACCTCAAGCTCGTTTTACATTTGCTTTTCTTTCTTCGTGAGAATTGACACAATTTGTTCTTTACCCTCCAGAGAAGATAGTTCAGCTCTTCCCCTGTGCCTCGATGAGTACAAATAACTTTTTCTGCTCTTGCTCTTGTGTTTTTTTTCTTGAGAGAGAGACAGTATCTTTGGGTTCTTAGGTGTTATGCTGACTCACTGTTGGCTTGTTTTCACAATTCAACAGAGCTTGGTCTTTCATCCTTAGGCCTTTCTTGTTTCTAGATATTTCTAAAGGTTTCTACGTGTTTTCACCTAGCTATAGTTGGTGTTGGTTAACGACTTCCTTGTTCTGATTTATGGGTTGCACCGCGGTTTAGGTGGGCCTTCTCTGGTGAGTCGAAGCTGCCCCTCTCTTTTTCTCACATCATATCTTCTTCAGGCTTGAGGCAGTGAGCCATTTAGTGAGTTCTGTAGCCCTCCTGATTTCCCAAGGAAGGTAGGATGAGAGCTCTTCGAAGTCTTCACCATTGCTGTGTCATGGATGTTTTTCTCCCTCGAGAGGTCCTGGAACTTAATCCACGGTTGTAATCCTTGTCTGGGAGGTTTCTGTCCAGTCCAGTTGATCTGCAAATTTTGTAGCAACGATCCTCAGGTTGCCTCACTTTATGTGGTGAAGTCATGGTAACTCTCTGATTTGGCTCGGTTTCATAAAAGCAGCAAACCTTCCAATTGAGGAGAGCTCACAAAATACGTCGGATTAGGGGGCCTGTATACTTAAGGGAGCTTGCTTTCGCGCCAGCTAAGTTAGTGGAGCAACTGATGTAGCAAAGTGCCCTTTGTACTGTAAGAAGCAGGCTATATCATATTTGTACACAGTTTGACACCGCAGGTAGTTTGTTGTATCCGTAAAAGTGTTCCCGTTCCTTTTCTTGAATCGGCTTTTTAAGGGCTTCTGGATCTCATTGCATCCCTGTCCTTTCTTAGTCGGACAAATGACGCATATGATTGACGGATATAAAGGCCGACTGGGCAGTGTAAAGGCATAACATGGTCTTTCAATCACAATCTTCCAATTTCATTCCAAGGAAGAGTCTATGTAGAATGGACTGGTAAAGTTTGAGAGTTACACTGTCAAATGCTCACGTATCGCCTATTATTGATGTGAAGCCATTTAAAATAAATGTAACGACGCAAAACTCCTTGTTCGGCATTGACCTTTACAAAATGAACCTTTTCCGGAACCACAACATTTACTACGTGACAGCAGATGTTAATAGATTCCCCAGAGCGCGGCAAGAACTGTCCTCGAATATTGTATTCCAATACCGATTCACGGTCCATATTTCATGCGAATTTCAATAAAATGCATTTTTACGTGAAAAATATTTCAATATTCCCATCACGCAAGTGAACCGCAAAATTTCAATATCCATTGCGACACATACCGCCCTTGGATGTGTGCCCGCATAATACGACTCATTCGTCCTTTTTTTCCAGCTCTAACTCTGTACTTGAGCTTGTGTTCTGTGTGTGTATGCCCTCCTTCCCATCCGCTTGGTCCTCCTAACGAAACAATAGCGTTCAGTGTATTGTTTTGCCAAATCGTTAGTCCTTTTATTTGCGGTGACATTTTGACACTTATTATATGCGGACCTAGCGATCCGATAGGGACAATCTGCAAAATTGCAGATTCTACATGTGTTAAGAATTGTTTTTCATTTATTTTTTGTGTCTCGTCCTCTTATCCTTGTGACGGTGTGTCGTCGTCGGTGAGACAGGGGAAAATGAAATGAAAACTCTTTCTAAGAATATTGCAGATTTCGGTGGAACGGAATTTTTTTTTATATTCCAAGGATCAGGCGAATGCCTCGAAAAAACTAGACAAATTTTTAGCGAGAGAAAAGAAAAGAAAAAAAGATTCATTGTCTGCACTTGCTGCTGAGGATAAACTTTATCCTCGACGCGAGAGAGGCCACACATAAAACACATGCGAATGTGTATCACGAGCGGAATATCCTTTTTTATTCGTTTTGTTTTACTTTGTTTTTTCAAGGATAAGAGATGAAATGAAATGCTGCGACAAGGGGGGTTACCATACGTCACCCTGTTTCTTTTCGAAGTTTTCCATTTTTTTTATTTTTTTTTATGTTGAAACGAAGAAAACATAGGAGACATGCGAATGTGAAAAGCGTCGTCGTGTGTATCCTTGTGCGAAGGAGCAAACATAATCCGGGTGATTTTTATGGGGTTTCAATGTTTCGTTTTTTCTTCTTTTTTTTTTTTCGAGTATACGAGTAGTGCTTCCGGACATGGGTGGGGCTGTTTGTCTTTTGTCGAAATAAATGCGCGCACGTGACATCACTTAAAACATTTTGTAGGAACATGTCCTCTGTTTAAGACACACAGACATACCTTAAGAAGCGATTGTTGAAAACGAGTGATTATCGATTATTAATGGCTACCGGGACACTGCCGTAGAGGCTTAACTCAATGATCCCGATAAGTTGGCACTTCGAAAACGGTCGACATTTGCATGGAATTCATAAGAGGTGCTTCGCAGTTGAAATTACAAAGGCACCACTTCAGAGGTGGTGTGTATTGAACTCTCTGAGATGAAGAGGTAATGTGAGTTGGAAATCGTTGTCCAAAATTGGAATTGCTCACTCATCTCTTCTGCTTGATCATCTGGCAAGTCAAAACGTATCTATGAATCAATCACTCTTCTGTTGCACTTAATGACGTCAGGAGAGATTAGTTTGATCCATCCGCATCCCTTAAAAAGTGACACTCCTTCTGGGATAGTATTCAAGAGAAAGTCGACTGTCGATGAAAGTCCTAAAGTAGATTCAACTCAGGTTTAGGGTCGCGGAAGTGCTTTGCCTAGGAGACTTTTTATAAAACTGAAGCTGATGGCAAAATGTTTTAATTTGATTGCAGGTTACTTGCTTGACAGTTGACACCCAGCTGACATTGTGGCAGGTCTTGTGCGCCTATGACAAGGCGACTGGAATTGCAGAAACCCACAAATAGCTCGCCATTGCCATTGCGGTTGAAGAGTCCATTTTCATTCCCTAAATTGCCATTCAAGTTCCCATCTCTCAGATGACATCTTGGTTTGGCGGGTTTTTGAAGGTGGCGCGCGCTTAGCTGGTCGTAATCTTAGGAGGTCTTCTTATTGTTATCAGCTGAAAGATTTTTCGGGGCGTAACAATAAGCTTATAGTTCTTGAGTTTGGAAACTGGTCGTTTCACTCCGAAAAGTTTAACAAGGCCCATCTCGTATCGCATGAGTTCTTGTGCAAGTTGTAGGAATTTGGCATTGAGATCGTTCAATCGCTGAGTCGAAGTGCGTCCTTATATTCCAGTCTTGGTCTATGTACCAAAGCCAAAATCTCCAACGTGTGATCATTCCTTATCCGAGGATCGTGTCGGGCTCGTAAGCTTAGGATTTTTGATAGAGATTATAGCGTCGTTGTAAGGTGAATATATATGGTGCCACTCGTGGCTTGTCCAGTAGAGAGGTCAAGTTCCGTATTTCTAGGGATCATTTCATTAATTCTTTGAAGGATATGCCACGGTTTTATCTGTAGTATGGACATAGTTACAGTTACAATTATCAGGCCAGCGACCCTTGGAGGGTCTGAGCTTGAACTCATGGCCCTTTCTATCCTTTACGGTCCCGGGCACGCTGCTTCTAGTTTACTAGACCAAGGTTTCTGGCGTCCGCGATTGCCTGATCTTTAAACCGGAGGTTTGGTCTTCCTTTTCTTCGTGAACCAGGTGGCTGGGATTTAAAGATCCTTTTAGCTGGAGCATTCTCGTCCATTCGCTCGGTGTGGTCGAGCTAGTACAATCGACGAATTTTTGCTTTCCGGACTACATCTACATCTGTATTCAGCTCGTAGAGTTCACGGTTATATCTCTTCTCCTCCATTCGCCCCCTCGCAGAATGGATCAAAAATTTGACGTAGAATTTTTCTTTCGAAGGATCCCAAGATCTGATCCGCTGTCTTACTTATCGTCCAGCATTCAGCTCCATAAAGCAGGACTGGCAAGATCAGGGTTTTGTAGAGCATGATTTTGGTCCTTCGAGTTAGGAGTTTGAACCCTAGTTGGACCTAGCAGCGGTTGCCTAAGGTTATCCTTCGTCGAATCTCCACTAGAATGTCATTTGTGGAGTTAATGTTTGCCCCGAGGCAGGTAGATAAACTCTTCCACTACCTCAAAATTATAGCTGTCTATTTTTAGGTTTTGACCTAGACGGTGTTCGACGGATCGGTTTTTGGTAGACAGCATGTACATCGTTTTATCCTAGTTTAACGTGAGGCCAACTCGTATGGGCATAACCCAGCTGTATAAGTGAGGTCTACCTCTAACTGCTGCCTAAGTTATGCATCTCTCGGTGTGTGTTTGTTAGTCCACCTTGATCTACCCATCGATCTGAATGTGTAGGCATAAGATGTCCTCTGAAATCAGAGGTTTCCGACGTACATGCAATCGGACTTAAAGACTTAGGAAGTGAAAAAGGGTTTGAAGCTGCGTTTAGTTATGTGACACATTCGAGGTGGAGCAGCTTTGAAAAGTTCAATTGCAATTGTATGTCAGTGCATTGAAAAGTCGGTTAAACTTTTTGAAACTTGAACATTAAGGTACCAAGAGGAATTTTCTTTGCAAAGCCTCTTATCTTTGTACCTTTACCTTGATTCTAGAAGCATTTGTAATCCCTTCGAAGTCTATTGAGTTTCGTATGATAGTATACCGGGGTCTCCAAGTCTATGACTGTTCCAGGAAATCAAGGTTGCCTCATTATAAAGCTTCTTAAAACCGGTCAGGCGTCTTTTCAGTGCCTCCCTCAGCTACAATTTATTCTCCAATTGCTCCATAAGATTCGTCCCTAATCAAGTTCGAAATGTCATCAAAAACGACGTCTCGAAATTCTTGTCAAAAATAGGCCCATATCCGGTTTATAAAGTTCTTAAATGAATTATTTATTATTTTTCTACAAGCAAAAAATCCCACTATCCAATTGGAATCTCTTTTTCTTAACTAGGACTCACAGTATTCCCTTTGATGGTGTGTTTCGGGAATGTAAATGGAAACGAAGACACTCTACTTTGAACCAAAAAAAAAAAAATGCTTCCAGCCACAGTATACTAATTGAATCATTAAAAATATTGCGGGAGGAGAAAAAAAAAAACAAGAAACTCAATGTCACCAACAAGGACTTCTTGTTAAATGTCCTGTAGATGGTTATGGGTATTTTACTCTTGTCTTTATGATTATTGATATAGCTTTTGTCGAATTGTGGGATACAATGCTGTCGGATGAGTGTTTTTATTTAATTTTTATTTTCTGATGAAAATTTCATGTCGAATTTGTGTCGGCAGTAGATGTCCTCATGCTCTACGAACCATGTGGTAATTATGAGATCAAAGGATGTTTTGAAGTGATTTATAGAAAAAGGCATGAGATGCCTTGGGATATTTATACAAGACGGTTTGTCTTATCGAATTAATTTTACCACGCAGCAAAAAAGAGAAAAGATTCAAGAGCAAACTTAGAAATAAGTCCACTTGAATTGACAAAAGTATTACACCAATTGTGTGGTATACGTTGTTTCAAGTCTCCTGAAACCGACTCACTGAACCTGTGGTCTCCATAGGAGCAAGGGTCACATTTAAATGACTTCCGAGATGATGGGCTCATCCAACCATAACTGCTACAACTCAACAATTTTTTAAATCTCGTACACCAATTACTTCGAGTTTATTTGTGCAATGGTCACTGCATTTCTGGGATGAAAAGTCGATCCACTTCTACATTGACGGATCAAAAAGCAATGACAGTTTAGATGGAATTGTTTTTTCTGATAGACTTAACTTCAGCCTCTCCTTCCGTCTTCCAAATCATTGTATCGTGATCCAGGGGGAAATATTGGCTATCAAAGGAACTCTCTCACTGAAATGGTGAGGCAGGTCAATATTCCAGGGACCCAACATTACGCAATCAATAAGATTGTGGAAGTGGAAGATAACCCAACTCACTTCCTCTGCGAATTCCCCAGCCTACAAAGAACAAGAAAGACGGCCTTCGGTAAATACTACTTCAACGACCTGGACGACCCGTCTAAGAAGCCACCAAAAGCCATTCTAAAATTTACGAAAAAGCTAATTAAGACAACCTAAGTTCGATATGATCCTCTTTGGTATGAGCGCCTTTATTCCTAACCGAATGAAGGGAGTCACCAAAGGAAAAGTTGTAGTTCGGCCGAAGAGGCTATTAGGAAGAAAAGGATAAGTTTTCGGTCTTATTAAGCCAATTCTTCTGAGGCAGACCAAATAAAGTTCAAATAAGCCCGAAAGCAAAAATGATTGCAATGTCCATATTCAACGCGTCAAATGCCTGTTACCAAAATTTGAAGCAAGAAATACTTAATTACTTACTTAAGGTGGCGCTACAGTCCGGGCGGACCTGGGCCTCAACCAACAAGCGTTTCCACCCAGCTCGATCTTTTGCTAGCTGCCTCCAGTTTCGCATGCTAAGTTGGCTGAAGTCAGGCGCCACCTGATTCGTGGTCTTCTTCTACTGCGCTGTCAGTCAGGGGCGAATTCGAAGGTTCTTCGGAACGGGCAAGGGTTGTCAACAGTAAATCCGTACGTATCAGAGGCTTGTTGTTGCTTCGTAACTATAGATTTTTTCCATGGCCGGGCATTTACCCTGATGGCAAAACCCCCAAACTAGAAATCCCTAGAACGAGGGGTCGGCCGGTTAGACCGAAGCATGTAATCCGTTCGGGGATGTGATTGCTGCCGTTGGTCCACTAAGGGCTCATCCGCCACTATATCTTTTCCAAGTCCCTGACTAAGTCTCGGAAATCCTTACCGGTCTGAGTTCCAAATATGTCGGTCGGAATAGCCCGGGTAAGGTCTTATTTGTTTTGTTCAGGGATTTTTGTTCAGCGTTGATTCCATCTCGAGAATTCATCAGCTATCCCGTTTATAGTGCTGCTATTTCTGTCTGCTGGTCAGCACTCGTGCTTATAAGTTTGGTAAGTCAAGTCCGGATGGACATCGACTAGTACCCGATGGTTACAACTTGGAGGTAAAATAAGCACAATTGATGTGTTGAAACAGTAACAACAGTTACATCGCCAAGTTGACACCTCTCTCCCAAGCACCGTCAAGAAATACTACATTGTCATTTTTGGTCACTCGTGAAAAACAAAAATTCCGAATTGACATCGACTCCAATGACATTCCAGCCGCCACATCCTCAAACAAGGCCTGCGCATTTAGTAGCCAGCTCAACGCCTCCAGATTGTGCTCTGTCTCCGCTTATATTCGTATCTCAGTTTGGAATCCACAAGGGCGTAGTATACCTGCTTTTGTATTTCAAACCCTGAGTAGTATCCAAGGTACACCACGGCATAAAGATTTTGTCTGAGGTTGGAGCGCAGTTTCTCTACGTGCACATCTCATAGAAGATGGCTGTCGATTATTACGCCAAGGTATATGTAGGCCTTGATAACTTCGGTTTCTTGGTTAGGGTGGACTCTTTGGCAGGGGTGCCTTTGATGGTTACTCTTAGGTTAGTGCCTTTGTGGTTTGGTCCCCGGACGTACATCAAATCAGGCATTTAAAATCGGGCTATTATCATGGCACCAGTTTACAGCTTTATCGAGTTTCGTCTGCATTATTTGTGACAGGACACATATGTTTGACGACTATCGCTGTATCATCCGTCAACACGAATGGGATATCATATACACGCATCAGCGCGTTTGTGTAGAGTATAAATAGCAGGGATGCCATTATGTATGGTATATAATATCGTTCAAATGTCCGCCGCGGCTTCTCTGGGTGACGCGCATTCGAAATGTCCAATTTTCCATGACTCTGGCACATAAATCAGGCTGAATTTGACCGATGGCATGGATAATGTTGGCTTTGAGGGCCGCTGTGGTTTGTGGTTTATTCGCATAGACCTGCGACTTCAGAAAACCCCACAAGGAAAAGTCTAACGGGGTCAAATCCCACGATCTCGGTGGCCAGTTCACATCACCTCCACGTGAGATGACCATACCCTCAAATCGCTCGTGCCGAAATTCAAATGTGGCGTGAGCCGTCCTGTTGAAACCAGATGTCGTTTGTGTCAATATCATCCAATTGAGGCCAAAAGAAAATGGCAATCATCGACCTAGAGGTCTGGTCAACGTCGTTCTCAAAGAAATATGGACCGATGCCGTCGCCAGCCCAAAATCCTCACCGAACAGTGACTTTTTCGGGATGCATTGAACGCTCTTGGATCTCATGTGGATTGGTATCGTCCCAAATTTGACAATTTTGTTTGTTGACGAACCCATTCATCCAGAAATGGGCCTCATCGCTGAAGATGATTTTTCGATGAAAATTGGGGTCAGTTTCCAACTGCTCCAGAGCCCATTTAGCGAACACACGCCATCATCTATGGTCGTTTACCTTCAGCTCCTGAATCAGTTGAATTTTGTAGGGCTGCAGGCCCAAGTCTCGACGCAAAATTCGCCAAGTTGTGGTCCGCGAAAGGCCGAGCTCTTGTGAGCTATGCGAAATTGACTGCCTCGGACTCTCACGGACAGCGGCGATATTTTCGGCAGATCTTGCGTTTCGTCGACCTACGGGTCTGGGTTGATCGTTAACTAAACCAGTGGACTCAAATTTATCCACCACATTGCGAATAGTCCTCTCGGAAGGACGATTATGGCGACCCTAAAATGGGTGAAGCGCGCGGAACGTTGCCTGAACAGAACACCCATTTTGATAAAACGATTTTAATATTTGCACGTGTTGTTGAATGCAATATCCATCCATGGTGATTTGGCAAAACAGACTGAGTAAATGACAGCAAATTTGACCGATGTAGTTTCAAATCTGGCCGCTATCAATTGTCAAAGTTCGGAAGTCCCTACTGGAAGACCCTTTAGTATCTTTCATTACCTATCCAAGCTGCTCCATTTCAGTGTGTAGGGTAGTCGGCCATTTAATTTTTTTCAACTTCTACGCAGCTCAGTTTTTAAGCTTTATGGCTCTGAAGGACTGTGAATCATTATCAATAGGTGAAGATAATTGGAATCGATAAAGTAAAATCAGCTGTTGGTAATAGTTACCATTTATTTGAGAAAAGTCACTCTAAGTTAGTAACCGACCACTAAAATTTTCTAAATTTCAGTACTCGGTCACAGAAATTTTAGTATCCGGCCATGCAAGTTTTATTTATTAAATTTAGTTTGCTAGCTTTTTCCTAAATTGTTTTATTATTGAAAAACAAAGAGATAACAAAACAAACATAAATAAAAATAAGGTAAAAAAAACTTTTAAGTTAAACGGTTTTATTTTAATCAGGGGCTGTACCAAAAACTAGAAAATAATAAGAACATAAATTTGGGTCCCTGAAAGATACTGATTTCTTGTGAGAAATCATGCACGTCAGATAACAGTGCAGTCTTCTCCAGTCGGATGCCAAGGGCCACTTTCTGTCGCTACGTCAGTGGATTAAGTTATAATCTGGAGCTTTTATCAGACTTAAATAAAAACGTGGGACGCATTGAAAATTTTCTTTTTGTGGAGCATGGAAACAGTCTAGTCAAGTCGTTATTAATAGATACCTACTTATACATGTTTTAATGCGTCCCACGTTTTTATTTAAGTCTGATAAAAGCTCCAGATTATAACTTAATCCACTGACGTAGCGACAGAAAGTGGCCCTTGGCATCCGACTGGAGAAGACTGCACTGTTATCTGACGTGCATGATTTCTCACAAGAAATCAGTATCTTTCAGGGACCCAGATTTGTGGTCTTATTATTTTCTAGTTTTTGGTACAGCCCCTGATTAAAATAAAACCGTTTAACTTAAAAGTTTTTTTACCTTATTTTTATTTTCTAGTTTTTAGTTTCATTAATAAGACGTGGGTTGGTATCATTACGCAAACTTCTCATCCTTTCCAACTCTCCCATTGCGACTTTATTACATGGTTTCTTTCCTGTTAATTTTTCAAAGTCTAGCTTTTCAATACACAGCCCTTCAAAAGTCCTTACGCGACTCAATGCTGCATACGCCTGACCCTCCTCAAAGAGTCTGGAGCCTAAATACGCCACAGCATGGTCAATAGTACAAACCTGCATTTTATGGACTGTGGAGGCCGATAACAAAATTATTGGCAACATCTTTCTCTCGGCCATTCCGTGATTAAACTTTGCTGAAAATTGCATTTCTTTATTATGGATAAGGTGTACGCCGTCATTGCATGTCAGATTATAACAGAGACATGTGGCAAATTTGTATTATTATTTCTATCCATATTTATAATCCTGATTACTAACACAGATTCCGCTATATTTCATTTAGAACAACATCACGCAGATTAAAATTTTCCCTTCGTAAAACACTTTCATTTGATACCCATATCAAGGGGGTCGTGTAGCAAAAGGTTCAAGTGACATCTTGGGGCGTCCGCCTTATAAGATTTAGAATAACGTCACGTAGCTTATCGTATTCTACTTGTCAAACCCTTTCATATGATATCCATATCTAGGGGGTCGAGAAGAAAAAGGTTCGGCCGCCATCTTGGGGCCTCCGTCATATTAGATTTAGAATAACGTTACGTAGCTTATAGTATTCTACTAGTCAAACCCTTTAATTCGATACCTATATCAAGGGTGTCGTGAAGAAAAAGGTTCAAACGTCATCTTGGGGCGTCCGCCATATTGCATTTTGCGCTGTCTTCCTGTTCTGAGCAACGTTTTAAGTTTCAAGTCTCTAGCTCACCGGGAAGTGTGTGTAAAATCGATTGCAAGATTTGAACCAAGCGAAATAAGAAGCTAGATGGCGTCCGCCATCTTGGCATTAGAATGACATTGGACACCTTATATTGGATTGTCTCCCGATTCTGAGCTATGTTTTAAGTTTCAAGTCTCTAGCCCATCGGGAAGTGCACTTAAAATCGAATGCAAAATTTGAAGCGACGCAACAGGTCGATCTATAGAAAACCCTTTAAAAAGGTTCAGGCATCATTCTGGGGCGTCCGCCATATTGAATTTTGCGTTGTATTCCTGTTCTGAGTTATGATTTAAGTTTCAAGTCTCTAGCTCACCGGGAAGTGTGCGTAAAATCGATTGCAAGATTTGAACCAAGCGAAATGAGAAGCTAGATGGCGTCCGCCATCTTGGATTTAGAATGACATTGGATACCCTATATTGCATTGTTTCCCGATTCTGAGCTATGTTTTAAGTTTCAAGTCTCTAGCTCATCGGGAAGTACGTTTAAAATCGATTGCAAGATTTGAATCAAAGCGACAAGCGAAGCTAAATAAAACCCTTAAAAACACAAAAAAGTAGTTAATTATGAGTTTAAAAACAAAAAAATGCGGAGCGGTTAATTTTGTATTCATTCCATACAGATTAATAAGTTACCTATATAGCACTTTGAAATCGACAAGAATAATTTGCAGTTCTTTTGCTAACAAACGCCATGGGCTTTTAATAAGAAAGGTAGTTCTGAAGTGTACTGAGAATAGAGGAGCTGAGGTTACCAACATCAATAGTTTACTTCTTCCTTATTGGCCAACTCGGGGTTTCTTTTAAAGATAAATATCAACCAAGTTTTGGCTGGACTTGAATATTTCAATAGAGTCTTGTCTTGTGTCTTTTATCGTTTTTTGTTCTACGGTGTTGAGCAAAACATGAGTAGACTTCTTTTTAAAAACGCCTTCCACTACTCTACCACGCAAACGACCTCAAAGAGTAGATCTGGCTATGCCATACTATGCAGCTTTTTGAATGCTTGTTTCGTTACGTTGAATCTCATACATTTGCGATGTGATCTACATTAGTAACTTGAAACGTTTTGCTGGTTCTGTTTGAATGTTGTGCCTCTACTTCATAGGTTCCCTCTGCAAAAGTTCTGACTTTTTGGAATCAACGCGCAAGTACTCCCGAAAAAAAAAATTACACTGTCTTTGCGACCAGATAAAAGGATTGCCATGACGATGATTTTATATCCCGGCCGGATCCTAAAAACATGGCTGAGTTCCAAAACGTCAATAAAATGTATCACTGCCATTGTGATGCGTTGTTACGATATTTTCATTTTGCGATGCATCACGATGCTTTAAATTTTTTGACGTTTTGGAACGGTTTGTGCAAACAATAAAAATGTCTAAGAAAATAGCAGCGGTGATATATTTAAACGCTTTAATGAATAATTTGAGCTCATATAATGGCAGTATATTGAAGCATGTTTTCGACACAAAAAAGATTAAATTAAACTGTAAAATATCGCTTATTTCTTCAATCGTAAATAAAAGAAGATATTTTTCAAAGTGTAAACGTTTTTTCAAAGTTATTAAGTCCTATCCCGATGATGTTTTTTTTCCCCATTTTCGCATCCCATTTCGCAAAAGAAGAACATTTCTTGTTAAGAAAATAAAATACTTAACGTAAGGCCCTTGAGCGGATGTTAAAAGCCGTATGTAAATGCTCAGAAACGATTAACTCTTTGCAGCAACGCTTATATGTAACGCTCTGGAAGCTTGCAAATCAGTGCAGTTTCCGAGAGGTATCTGATCGATTTGGGATTATGAAAGGAACATTGCACAGAGTTTTAAGAAGCACAATAGCAAGCATCTTAAAACTAAAGAAGCGTATAGTTAAATGGCCTAAGAGTGAAAAATCGCAACATAAAATGATTGAAGAATTTGAGCAAAAACGTTCTTATCTCCTTTGTATTGGGATGTTTGGATGGAACTTATTTTAAAATTCCCTCCCCAAAAAAAGATTCTTCAAGTTACTACAACAGAAAAGGGACACACTCAATAATCATGCAGATTTCTTTTATGAACTTTTCTCAACAGGGCGTATGTGACAGCAACCTAGTTTTTGTGGATGCTCACGTTGGTTACCCAGGCGTGATAGTCCACTGCAAAATGGTATACGAAGTCACGATATAAAAATACCACCAGAATGTCATCTGCTTGGGGCCTATGGTCCCATATAAAGATTATGGTCATTTAACACCAGAACAAAAACGATTCAAATATTGTCATAGTTCCACTCGCGTATTCATTGAGCAGGTATTTGGGGTTTTAAAAAATAAATTTCGAATTCTGAACTTTGTGTCTGTGCAAAATGTTTCTTTTGCTAAGCAAATCGTTATGACATGTGTTATTCTTCTCCAACTTTATAATTATGCACGAAACACCAGATTACCGAGACTAAAACTCCGTAAATTCTCAACCAAACGAAGACTATTCACAAAATGAAAACATCCCTGTTGCAAACAATGAAGCTAAGCTTAAAGGGAAACAATTAACCACACTTTTTTCGGCCAAAAATGTTGTTAACAACATCAATTAAAGAAAATAACTTTACTTATATTCAAAATTTATTCTCAATAAACAAAAAAAATTCACTACGAAATTAAATAACATTTAATTTAATTTATGTAAGTTAAATTCAGTTAAATGGCAGCAAAATTAAGCAGATCACATTTCCAGCAAAGATTTAAGATAACCTTTTATGTCTCGCATCTATTTCCACTCTCTCCTTGCCCACTTTCAGTCTCTCATGTTAAATTTTTATCAGTTGATTAAAACTTGCCCGGTCTTTGTCAGCCTCTGATTTTAAAAACTCCAAAATTTCATTTGTTTTCTGTTTCGTAGGTGGAGGTGGCCCGAAAGTCTGTAATTGTATATCCGTCCCCTCTAGAGATTCTGTAACATTCTCAATAGATGCATCAAGATTCATTGGCGGCACAGAGATAGTATGCTTCCTTCCTTCGCTTAGAAAAAGCGGCATTAGTTCAGGCTCAGACCCTCCAAAGGTCGCTGACCTGATAAGTAAGTAAGTAAGTATTTCAATCTTCGCAATGATTTTATTTTAAATTGTTACATATTCTTGTTCCGAGAAGATCAGAACTTAGCATTTACCATTTTTTGCAAGAAAAACGCACAGAAAATAAGGTTTCATTTTGCGTTTACCACTAACAAAAAAATAAAATTAGAACCATATTTGACCTGCTAACTAACGAAGACTTACTAACACAATTTTGGGTTACAGTTTTTTGGGGCATATGAGCAATCAAATTGTATTTAAAGCCTTTAGACTATGTTAATTGGTTTTCTTATTTTAGGCAAAAAAAGAACAAAAGTGGCCGGTTACAAAAGGGTGGCCGGATACTAGTGCACTTTTTTTTTTTTCTCGGTCAGGGTGTTGGAACACCACGCTGGAGTACTCAGACGCAAAACAGGTTCATTGTACTACCAGCAGGTACAACCGTTTTTCTGTGTTTTCTTCGTCTTTTTAAGAAAGTCGAGTAAGATCTTCAGTGATAAGGAGCTTAAGTTACCAGCACTCATCACATCAGCCCCAAAAATCTGCCACCTGATACGAGCAAAGGCAGGACAATCACATAGGAAATGTTCCGCAGTGTCGTCGCCCTCTCCACAAGCGTCACAGACAGTGGTGTCACTTAAGCCTAACACGTTGAGATGTTTGGCAAAGGAGAAATGTCTCGTAATAACGCCAATAAGTTGTCTGCAGTCTTTTCTACTGAGAGACAGCAAGAATGTCGCGGATTTCTTACAGACGTCGGGAAGGATCTGTTTAGTCTGTCTGCATCCTGGGGAGTCATGCCGTCTACAGTTGTGTTTGCTAGAAACCCAACCATCGATAGAAGCCCTAACCGAAGATACGGGCAAACCTAACGTGGGTTCAGGGCCGGAGAAGTTCTCCAAGCTCATCGGAGACCTCATTTCCGGTAATCCCGCTGTGTCCAGGGACCCATAGAAGTCTAAGCAAATTCAGTCTTCCAACCGAATTCAAATAAGACCTGCATTCCTGAACTATTTTGGATCTAGTAAAAGGATTGAGCAAGGCCTTAAGCGAAGCCTGTATGTCGCTACAGACGCAGATACTCCGTCCCCTCCACTAGTTTTTCACAATATAGTTCGCAGCCATAAGTAGACGGCATATCCATAAGATTTGAGTCAAAAGATATTCCTCGCGGAAGGTCATCAAAACTCCAGTGCGTGTTAAACCAAAAACCACTTCTTTTTAAACGGAAGATGGCTCTGATCGTTTCGCCCATGATGTAAACATCAAGGGGTGGTAAATTGAGTATTGCATCTAGCGCAGAGCCAGGCGTGCTGGGGAAAGCCCCGGTGCAGCCGAGACAAACCGTTCTTTGGAGTTTAGTCAAAATAGCAGTCACGTTTTTGCGTGAAAGCTTATTCCACCATACAACCGATGCATATGCTTAGGAAGGTCTTATAATCGCCTTATAGAGCCATAGGACTCTTTTCGGTGATAGACCCCATGTCTTGCCAAAAGCGCCCTTACGCTTCCAGAAAGCTGATAATGCTCGAGCCGCTTTAGACTCGACATGTTTCGACCAAAGAAATTTCCTATCCAAGATGACTCGTAGATATTTCACTTCGTTGGCGAGTGGGCTTCTGTCGCCTTTGAGCACTGGTAGAGTCAGTCCAATCAGCTTCCTCTCTCTAGTGAAGAGAACAACTTCAGTTTTCAGAGGGCTAACTGAAAGCCCATTCCGAGTGCACCATCCGTCAATCACATCCAGGGCCATCTGCGCCTTAGTGCAGACAGTTCGCAGGGTAGGACCAACAGAGAGTACGGCAACGTCATCTGCATATGCCTGAGCGTAAATACGAGAACTTTTGAGACTGTTAAGCAGAGAGTCGACCAACATGCACCACAGTAAAGGAGACAGAACGCCGCCTTGTGCGCAGCCCTTGTTTACCCCTGACATCACGCGCCGACCACAATCTGCATCTATCATCAAGGTTCTATTCATTAGCATTGCTTTAATCCACAACACTAATGATTCATTCACACCGTGTTCTCTAGTGCACTTACTTAAGGCCCAACCATAATAGACTTAAGTCTCCTAAAGCTAGTGTCATAACCGAAAGAACATTTTGCTTAATTTTTGTCAAAAAAGGAAACTGCCCATAATGCAATTGATGCAAATTAAGCATCTGTGAAACTTTTTCCCGCAGATTTGTATTAAATTCGATTAAAAACGATGACAAATGTATCTCGTCCGACATTGCGATTTCTTTTTTGTTTTGTTTTGATTTGATTTTGATCTGAGCGCGAAGTATATATTATGGTCAGTTCATATGAATTCTATGTGTTCGCGTCATCACTAACTGAAACTTAAGTTGACTTAAGTCTATTATGGTTGGGCCCTTAGGCATTTTCCACATACTTCCGTACGCAGATCTGAAATCTATTATATCCAATACAAACATGAAAAGCACTCTCTTGTCCAACACTTCCATCACCATTTGTATTTTCATTTATTTTTCCTCAACATAATTAATATTTGTTATTTAAATTTTATTTATTTCAATTAAATCAGAAGCGCGCTTAATTCTATTTGTGTGTATCTCGATTTAAATTCGAATCCACATTATAGGCAGACAAATACGAATACCATTATTATGATTATCATTTTTATAACAAAAATTGGATTATGTTTAGAAAAGTTGCTGTCAGTGTTTGTGTTTGGCAATTTCATTTTAATTGAAAACAAAGATATTTTTTAGCTTTAAATATACGTACGCATATTTGAATTTGTTCAAAAATGGGATTTAGACGGGATAACTGTCACTGATACAATTCAAATGGAATTTATGTAAATTTATTCGGAAATTAGAACCATCGTTGACAGATGCTCATTTGGAAAGTATTATAGATACCTTAGGGTATATTGTCTACACATATGAACGTGATGTATTACACGTTGCAAGTTTTGTAATTATAAAATGCATGTGTAATTAAAAACATAATGAGGAATTTTAGTCGCAAGTCATTATGTTGTGAGAAGCATACTAAAGCAACGACATAATGAGTTTCTTAATTGTAGTTATTCTAATAAAAAAAGAAAAGAAGAGCTTCCTACTCCTATTTTGGATCCACATTCATGGAGCTGATGGTTGTCATCATTAATTTTTTTGGCTCCAGTTTGTTCGACGGCGACTCACTTTTTTCCCTTTTTAGGTTTCATTACATGCATAGTTTGACTGACTCTTTCACTGTCCACTGTTTCATATGTAGAAGATGCATGGACGAGGAGAAGGTATAGATACTTCCCTGCACATGTCCATCTCAGAGCATTCTTAGGAGTCACCTTCTTTCATAACTTTAATAGATTGGCTGACATTAACACAGGCAGCCTCCAGCTCTTCATAGCTTCGGCTGGTTCTGCGGGTAGTATTTCTGGTTGATGTGAAGATCCATCTGAACCTTATCTGGTTTAATTGAGTCTTGCAGCCTATCACTGCAACTTTGAACTCTTTTGATAGCTCCTTCGCAACTTACTTTGATGAAAGCCATTTGATAGGCCAGAATATCTCTTCGGAAGAACACTTTTTTTTATATTATAGGCAACTTTCTTTGGCCTGGGGGTGTTCGTGGTTAGGCTTTGCAGACTTTTGGTCTTGTAGTCATTGCATTCACCGTATTTCTTTCCAACTACCTGATGTCATCATCATTACTCAGTATGATCAACCGTTCAAACTATTTGAACACCCTGCTGCCAGTGTTAATATTAGCTTTGATCGACTTTCAACATCAGAAATTGAACTTGAAACCTTCAGCGATGAGATGATGCTAACTGTTGTATTACTGTATTGGCATCACTGTGTTCCTAACATACATGACATTTCCTTTATACCTACTAAAGACATTCCTTTCTTAATCGTAAAACATGGTGGCAGCGGCAAAAAAATAAGCCTTATATAATATAAGGAAAAAAAAAAAAAAAAACTCCCAGCTACAATTCAAGGATATAAAGGCAAGAATAAGACGGAAAAAAAAATTCAACAAAAAAAAAAAAACGAGAGAGGTAATTTAATAAAGATAGTGAAAAAAAATCAAAACTTATTGATAACACGTGCTACATTTACATACCATGGCAAACGAGGATAAACAAGAAAAACCGATCACGACAGGCATCAAAACGAACATAAAGCCAGCGCCAGCATCGCAAATAAATTAAACCATGCAATTGGCCCTTACCACTCCAGAGGAATTCTCTTTTATACCATCAGATTGGGAAAAATGGATCAGATGATTTGAACGGTACCGCATAGGTAACGGAATGCACGGGTCAAGCGAAAAAACACAGTTAAACATTTTAATATACTGCATGGGCGAAAAGGCCGAAGAAATTTATACATCTTTTACACCAATACCCGATACATATGATGCATGCGTAAAAAAATTCGGGGAATATTTTATACCTAAAAGGAACATAATCTATGAGCGCGCTAAATTCCTCAAACGAAAACAAGGGGATGAAAGGGGCGAGGAGTTTATAACTGCACTGCACGCTCTCGCAAAGCACTGCGAATGGGGAAGTCTGTTAGACGAGAAGATTCTGCTTACTCTTATCATATGCATGAAAGATGAAGGGTTAAGCGATAGGTTGCAGCTAGATCCCCATCTCACCTTAGAGAAAGCAATCACATCACTTCGACAGGTAGAAGAACTGTATCGCCAAAAGAAAGAACTGCACATAACATCGTCGGTGTGCAGTCGAGCGGTTTATCGATCGAAAACCAAAATTGGACAAACAAAAAAAATTGTGGGGGGAAACAAAACAGCGACCTCAGAGACGGGAGACACGGACAGATAAGTGCATGCGATGTGGGTTTGAACGACACGATTTTGACAAGTGTCCAGCAAAGAATAGTTTATGTAAAAAGTGTAAAAAAAATGGTCACTACGCAAGGGTTTGTAGGACAAAAGAGGTGTGTGAGGTTAGAGAAGACGGACACAAAGAGGAAGAAAATGAATACTTCGTTGGCGATAAGTGGTCTGTCGATTTGTGACTAGACAAAAAGAGAATTACGTTTAAAGTTGACACCGGTGCTGATGTCACACTAGGTGCCTTGGTCAACCGTGAAAGATGTGAGGAATATGCGTATTGAGAAAACGGGTACGAGGTTATATGGAGTTGGACAGCAAATAAAAATATTGGGAAAAGCTACTTGAGGAAGTGGTTTATATTACGAAGGATGCAATTACACCATTATTAGGAAAAACAGGAATAGAAAAATTGGGATTAGTTAAAAAATTATTTGAAGTATCTTCAAGGAATTGGGTACAAGAATTTAAGGACGTTTTTGGAGGATTAGGGACGTTCAAACAAAAGTATACAATCGAATTAAAGCCTAAAGTGGAGCCCTACGCAATATCAACCCCCAGAGTAGTACCAGTGCATTTGAGGGAAAAGGTTCAGGAGGAGCTGAACAAAATGGAAAAAGAAGGGGTTATAGTACCCGTTGAGAAGGCCGAAGATTGGTGTGCGCCTATGGTTATCGTTCCGAAGAAAAGTGGTATTCGTATTTGTGTAAATCTCGTAGAGCTTAATAAATGGGTTAAAAGGCAGGTGCATCCGTTCCCTTGTATAGATTACTCATTGTCACAATTGGCAGGGGCAAAGTTTTTTTTACAAAACTGGATGCAAATAGCGGATTTTGGCAAATCCTTTTATCTGAAGCATCTCAGGATCTAACAACTTTTTTAACTCCATTTGGTCGGAACAAATTTTTGAGGCCTCCTTTAGGAATAACATCAGCTCCGGAGTTCTTCCAAAAGAAAATGACACAACTTCTGGCGGGTATGAAGAATTGCATAGCACATATGGATGACATTCTTATATGGGGAGAAACAATAAAGGAACACTCAGCAAGAAAATATCAGAGTTTGGAAAAACGAAAATTTCGTATTTAGGACATACTATTGCCGAAGGGGAAATAAGGCTTGATGAGGAAAAAGTAAAAGCCATTGTAGAAATGGTACCTCCAACCAACACTACAGAAGTTCAGCGGTTCCTGGGAATGGTGAATTTTATCGGAAAATACATCCCAAACAAGTCGTCGATACTCGAGCCGATTACAAGTCTTCTGTGCAAGAAAAACACATTTTTTTGGGGAGACGTTCAGGAAAGAGCGTTTAGAAAAATTAAGAGCCTTCTCTCGTCACCGCCAAATTTAAAAATTTTTGAACCGACAAAGGAGACTATTGTATCCTGTGATGCCTTCACGTTGGGTTTGGGAGCCGTACTCTTGCAGAGGCATGGTGGAAATTTGCATCCAGTTTCATATGTTTCAAGGACCCTCACACAAGCCGAGAAAAATTACGCTAATATTGAAAGGGAGGCTTTAGCTATCGCATGGGCATGCGAAAAATTTAAAAACTACCTGATAGGAAGACATTTCCTGATAGAAACGGACCATAAGCCACTTCTCCAACTTTTAAAAAGCAAGAGCTTAGATGACATCTCACCCCGTTTGCAACGCATCCGTATGAGGATGATGAGATACGACTATTCGATAACGTATATACCGGGAAAAAATCTAGTTGTTGTGGATCACCTATCCAGAACACCCATTCAAAATAGTTCAACTTCAGATGAAATGGAGGAAGAAGTTGACGCATACATTCATCAAATATCGATGCAGAATATACATACAAAAGACGAAAACATTACGCATATCATAAAAGCACAGCTAACAGACCCAGAATTTATTTATTTATTTATTTAAGTATTTCTTTATCTTTTACATAGACTTACAGCCTTTAATCGCAAAAGTTAGGTTTATTTACAAAAGTTAAACAATTTGAAAATTTTTATAAAGATTAGTGAAGGAAAGCTTCCCTAGTTCAGAGCAAAAAATTTACTTTTAATTCTAATTCAAAAATATGAGAAATTCAATACTAATAATTTTTTACCATTAGCCAAATACGCGAATGGGACCCTCTCAAAATGTTTGGTGCCACATAGTTTTCTAATGTCTAAGGGTAAGGAATTCCAGTGACGGACAGCATAAACAAAAAATTGACGTTCGCTGCTTAAGCACGTGAACCTTGGTTGAATAAGTATAAATGAACGAGTGGATACCGGAAAATTGATTTTTTCATAGAGATACGACGGCTCTTTAATCATTAGCAGATTATTCAGTGTTTTTATTGCGCAGTATTGAAAGTATATGTGTAGCGTACAACCTAAAATATCGTTCCTGTAATTTGATATGTGGTCAAAGCGTTTGAGATTGTACACGTATTGAATTATGTTATTGAAAGCCACTGTGAGGTTTCTTCTGGTTTCTGAGCTGTGACTACAGAAAATTTGGCACCCATAGGTGATGATCGGAATAATCAGCGTTTTCGCTTGTCTCATCCTGATAGGTTGAGGTGTAAAAGTCTTTGAAAATGCTAAGCTTCGAAGGCAGCCATATATTTTCCCAATTACTAATTGAAGGTGGTAGTCCCAGCTGAGCGTTGAAGTAAACCAGATACCTAAATTTTTGGCTTTTTCGACATACTCTATTGTCGTGTTCCCTAGGTATAGACTTGGAAAATAGCTCAGGTCAAGTTTATTTTTATAAATAACCAAGCACTTCGATTTGGTAGGGTTTAAATGAAGGTTATTTTGTTCAGACCACTGCAGGATACTGCAGAGATCACTATTTAATTTGTCGGCTCCATCTTCAATCATTCCCAGCTTGCAACTAAGGTGAATCTGGGCATCATCAGCATACATATGTATCGACGCGTTATGGACTACAAGCGCGAGATCATCAATGAACATGCTAAACAGCAAAGGGCCGAGTATCGATCCCTGTGGTACTCCGGATAATAACTCTAGGAAACGAGATGAGTTTTTTCCTACTACTACGGCTTGACTTCTTCCAGTAAGGTAAGAAAGCGTCAAATCAACAGCTGACTTTGAAAACCGGAAACGATTTTTCATTTTAGATATAAGTATTTGGTGATTGACCGAATCGAATGCTTTAGAGAAATCAAGAAGCCCGAGAAACGACACTAAGTCTTGATCCATGGATTGCCTAATATCATCTGTTACCTTGAGAATTGCCGAAACGCAACTATGATTTCTCCTAAATCCGGACTGATGAACGCTTAAAAGTTTATTGTTATTTAGGAAACTCGACATTTGTTCATGCAGAAGTCTTTCCAAAACTTTTGATAAAAAGGGAAGGATAGATATAGGTCTATATTCAGGTGATGACAGGCGTGTAGCGGATTTTTTTAAAATTGGTATTACCTTAGCGACCGTCCAAGCCAAGGGGAAAACACTCGTCATAATAATGGTGTTAAAAATGTGTGTGAGAGCAGGTAGTATGTGTGGTAAAATTATTTTGATGAAGAGGGGGTGTACTTCATCGAGGCCCACGGCTCTGGATTTTATATTTAGTATTGCATCAGTTTCATCTACCCTTTGAAATTGAAAGCCGTCGTTGCTATAACTATTAGAAAGAGATTCGCTATCATTCAATAGTGAAATATTTTGTGAGTCGCATTGTACTTTGGCAAATTCTGTATTGAGAACATCAGGGTCGATATCCTCGGGGCACTGCTCTTTCTGCCGGCCAACACCAAGCTCGCGGATGTTTTTCCATAATAATTTTGGAGGCAAGGTTTTGTCTAGTCGCTTGGAAAATAGCTTTTTTTTTTGTGTCCCTGATTTTTATGCGCACTTTGTTCCGAAGGACTTTGAAGGAAATGTAAAACTCAGGCAGTCGAAAACGCTTCCAGCGCTTGTAAGCGAGATCCCTGAGTTTCATGACTTCAAGAATTTCAGGTGAAAACCATGATCTGTGTTCATTCTGCAAAACCTTAGATTTAAGCGGAACATTAGCATTAAAGAGATTAGCTACAGCATTTTGCAAAAAGGTAACCTGATCATCGCTAGAGTTCATGAAGTAAATTTGCTGACAATTTATCTGCAGAATATCTGCTTCTAGCCTGCTTGCATGAAGTGCCTTATAATCTCTGTACTCTTATGCAATGGGTGTTATTTGCGGTTCAATTCTAAAGGTGGCAAATATTAAATCATGTTTTGAGAAAACAGGGGCTGACAGCTGAGAATAACACAAGGTGTTTTCCGGGTTATTGATAAGAAACAAATCTAAAAGAGTAGAGGAGGAACTGGTGAAGTGGGTTGGACTATTAGTGTTAATTGTCACTAAGCCGAGAGTATCCAATTTTTCGATGAAAAATCTCGAAGCCTCTTCGCAAAGTACATTGCAATTATAGTCACCACATATGATAATTTCAGTATACGCCGATGAAATATTTTCGAGACTTGAGAAAAAAGGAACCAAATCAATGTTTTTATTAGGCCTGTAGACAGCACCAAGCAAGCATTTATTACGCCCATTAAAAAACTCTATGAAGCAGTATTGTATTAAAGAACCGTCAACAGATTTCACGACAATATCGCTTTTTATGCTGCTACGAATGTAGATTGCAGTTCCACCACCCACCCGATCAGTTCGATCAGCGCGAAAGAGTTTGTAGTTACTCAACTTATATACTATATCGAGAATGCCAGGCTGAAACCAGGTTTCTGCTACACATATAACATCAATACTACTCCCTTCAAAAATGTTTCTAAATTCGTCAATCTTAGGATAAAGACATGGCGCATTAATGTGGCATACCCGAAGGCCACTACACTGCTTGCACAGTATTTGAAGCATCACACGTAAACTATTGTTGTTCATGCTATCAGACACAGAAACGTTGCTGTTAGTCATTTTCAAAAAATAAAAACAAAGGACTGCCCCAAAGACATATAGAAAACATGACAGACAAGAAGGATGGGTGACATTCGGATACTTGGCTAATGGCATTGACAATTAATATTAAAGAATTATTTTTAGATAAAAACAAAAACAGATTAAAAAAAAGGTAATTATACTGCGTTGAACACAGCTTACAAATTGACGTTAGCATCGACTTCACCATCAGGTTCAGCGCCAGAAATAGTTTAAGCATCATCTTGTTCTTCTCCATGGTTCGTTGCTCTTGTTGTTGCATTGACAATCATTAAGTTCAAGCTTTCAATAGAATTGATAATAGATGTTTTTTCTGCTGCGGTGACTCGAACATGAACTTTTCCACTCCGGGTGAACACACTCGAGAGCTTTTTGTGTCTCTTTAGAAGTAAAGCCAAGAATGCCAAGAGCTCAGGAGGTATATCATCGAGGGATGGCCATCAAGGAGAAAACTAAGCGCCGAGATGAAGACTTATTACTCAGTCATGGATGAGATGTCGATTATCGATGATCTGCTCTTACGGAGCAATAGGATGATCATCCCCAAGAGCTTAAGGAGCGTTATGTTAGCTAAGCTGCATGAGGGACATCTGGGTATAACCAAAACAAGGATGCGTGCTCAAAGGACACTGTGGTGGCCGGGAATCTCAGAAGATATTGAGGTGAAAATAAGAGGTTGTCCAGGATGTGTCCAGCATGCGAAAAATAGGCACGAACCATTAGTACCTGCTGAATTCCCAGATTATCCTTGGCAAAAGGTTGCCATGGATTTGTTTAAATTCAGAAATAAGTGGTATGTTGTAATTATCGACTGTTTTTCGCGGTTGAGGAGTTAAAACGGATGCGAATGATAGAGATCATATAAGCCTGTAAATCAACGTTTAGTCGACATGGTATTCCCCAATACATATATACAGACAGCGGGACGCAATTTAAAAATTTAAATTCATCTGAATTCCGTCAGTTCGCGAAGGATTGGTCGTTTAAAATATTCACAAGTAGCCCTCAATACCACCAGGTAAACGGTGCTGCAGAAGCTGGAGTTAAAATTGCAAACAATTTACTTAGGAAAAACATGGGAAAGTTCGAACTGGCATTGTTAGCATACAGAAATACACCGCTTTCAAATGGATTAAGTCCGGCTGAACTCAGTTTTGGGGTAAGACTACGAGACAATGTACCCAGTATAAACTTGCGATAAAAACCAAACCTTCAAGCCCTTAATAATCGGGAAGTTTTATATCGGAGCAAGTACAAGGCAAACTATGACAAAAGGCATGGCGTTAAGGAACTCAGCGAGTTGAAGATTGGAGATTTTGTATGGATAACTGATCTTAGGCGACACGGGAAGGTTATTGGAAAAGCCCAACACAGATCATATCAAATTGAAACTAATAAACGTATTATTCGTAGGAATAGATTTCATCTTATTAAAGCACCTTATTTAGAATCGTTACAGCCAAATTCGAAAACAAATGCAAACTCAGACGACATCCGAAGCAGCAACACCAATGCAGAGATAGGAGAGGATGGAACGGCAACATTAGCAGGAGAGAAACAACCATCATCGAACCAGGTACCAAATAACCAGACGCAAGTGACCAGGCGAAACTCAAATGAAGCTTAAGTAACGAGATCGGGAAAACGAATATACCGTCCATAAGATTACTTATTGAACTAATTTCGAAAACAAACTCAGAATTTATGTAATTTTTTTTATTTTTTATAATTCACTAGCGCTAAAGGGGTTATGAATACCCTTATGATGCTATTAACACAGCGCTAGTGTTGGTGTAGTGATTTTGAAACTCAGGTAGTATTAGGTTTCAGTCTTTTTGCTCCGAGGGTGGTTTTTCCAGAATGACTGGGGAGAATTATTGCCATTGCTTATAATTCGCAGTATTTCTTTCGAATATCCCGGTATCATTAGTACGATCAACACTTTCAAGCCATTGCCTACCCTACTGCCAGTGTTATACCTATACAGTAGAGTTGACGTCAGCTTTTTTCGCAATTGACCGACTTTTTTTTTTTTCTGTGACATCGGGATTCGAACCTGGAACCTTCAGCGTGACAAGCGATGATGCAACCACTACACCATGACCACAGAGAAGTAAATGGAAATCGATATGTAGTATTAAAATTAAGAAAATAGTTATGTAGAGATACTTGTATTTGAATTGAAATATTTAATTTAATCATTTGTTTAACTTTAATATCCAAGAGGGGATGTTGTATTAATGTATTGGCATCACTGTAATTTTATTTTGTAATGTTGACACCATGTTCCTAACATACATGACATTTCCTTTATACCTAATAAAGACATTCCTTTCTTAATCGTAAAACACTAACCACTACACCAGGGCTACTCCATTTTTCTAGGTTCCGCATGGTAGTTTTCGCCCTTTGAATTATAGAACGAGCATAGTGTTTCAGTTTCAGTTTCTTATAATCGATAGCACGGCCTTACCTGTGGTAGAAATTGGTGCTCAGTGGGATCCTTAATTATAACTTACTTTGAATTCGCGTTGCTTCAGGTGGCTGCAGTATAAAGACGGATTTATGAAAGCTACCATAAGATGATGACTTTGTTCCATTGCAATGTCAGTAGTGGACATTCCTTAACCCTAAACTAATCAGCATACACGCCTTTGTAACAGGTATTGCGCTCATACCTAACACCACCTATGAAGAGTCGATTAGGGCTGTAGAAGTTCACAAATTTTTCTTTTTGTCATTGCGAATGCCGAGAGCGTGCTATATAATATATCTAAAGGCTTTATTGTCGTTGGCTACGTTTGGCGTGAAGTCACCCAACAAAATTGGTGAATAAGGTCCTTAATCTGTTTTCAATGTTCCTCCAAGATTTCTCCGAATCTTTGTAAAATCTACGATGCTGACGCCTTATCGCGTTTAATTTATTATGTCGGTCATAGTTTTGTCAAATATGGGCCATAGCTTGCTTGTGGTGACACAAGTGACTAAAGGAGAGCATCTGTTGTTTGCCTCTCTTAGAACCTTATTCCCTGCTTCGAGCTTCAATGGGCAAGACAGGATGTTCACCGAGGGGTCGGCTTGTTCCGGACTTAATACCGAACCACTTCTAGCTAATTCATCAGCTAATTCCCTGGTACACTTTCTGCTCAGGGACCAGCAGAGCGTTACCTTGTGTTGTGTTCCAAGAACCCTAACCTCTTCTCGACATCACTTCACAAGCTTAAATTTTATTTCTATAGCAGAAATTCTGTAGTATTTTGTTTCTAACCGTTAGATTGACTTATTCTCAGGGCACTATTGGCCGGTAATAGCTGAGTAAAGATACCTAGCGGAAGTAAGTTGAGGATCGCCTCGAGTCTTGCTATAGGAGTTGTTCTCATTGTACTAGTAGTGCCAATGCACGCTAATCTTTGTACCTTTATGATAGCCGTAAGGTTGCTGGCTTTTTTTGATTCATTTTTTGATGTTCAGCATCTAGTTAAGCTTCTTGTTGAGTACCAGTCCTAGATATCTAGCACTGTCTAAGAACCTGAGGGGAGTGCCCCCTACAGAAGGTGTAACAAATTGCGGTATTTTTCTTTTATTGGTAAACAGTACCAGCTCGGTTTTTCGGGGATTGACCGAGAGAGTCAACATTTCCTGGTCCAGGTATCTAGGGTTTTTAGTGCACCTGCTAATTGCTCGCTTAGGGTAGAGAGGAGCTATCCTGTTGCGAGCAGCACGACATCGTCCGCTTGGAGTATCTCGTTTAGAACTATAACCCAGAGTAGTGGGGATATTACTCCGCCATGAAGTGTTCCTCTAGGGACATATGCCTATAATTAAATTCCTCCAAGTTCAGTCTAGATGTGCCTCTCCTCTAGCATATCAACTATCCAGTGGGTAAGGATGTTGTGAATGCTTAGATTCGTTAAATTTCTAGATTAGAAATTGTTAAAAGCTCCTTCAATGTCCAAGAAGGCAGCTAATGTGTACTCTTTGTCTTTCTCTGTTGAATCGACGACAGAGTGCAGTGCTGTTTCTACATTCTTGCATGTTGCGCTGGAGATAGGTCTCCAGGGCATAGCTTGCCACAAACTTTTGAGGTCAAATTATAGCGGTATTTCCCAAATATAAACCTACAAGGCTCCAACAACCCCTGACTTCTATTTTATGTTTACCTTCTGCACACATCTTGTGCTTCATGATTCTTTGTTCAATATCCACTTGAGTGATGTTCAGTGTCATCAAGTTATCATTCCAAAGACCTCTTTGTTGGTCACCTTTACCATTTGGTTTCGTTCGACAACACACTTACACATTTATCAACCTTCGAATAACTTAATATATTTTTAAAGCTTATCCAACTTTTCCTCTCAATCTTGCGCAAGGACGCTCTCGATGGCAAAAGTCCTTCTCCAAAAAAAAAAAACAGTGTTTATCCGTTGTTTGTCAAAGGATTCAATTTCGTTTCGTCGAACGATAAGGCTATGTAATCCCTGGCTCATTAGTTTACATGCAAAGGAGTCGAGGCACGAGACAAGTTCAAGAACATGGGACATTAATCCTCGTAATTAACAACAAAAACAACAGCAACAAAAAATTGCTAAGGACCATCACTATGGGATTGTCGTCGTTTTCTGGCTGGCTGGCGAACAGCTCACCATGATATGGGTAATCATGACGCTGGTGTGGGTGGGATTTAACTAGTCCGAAGTATCATTAGAGCTAAACAACTTGATTAATTAGGGGCACTGTTAATGACCTTTGGGATTTCATATTACTTACCGAGTTGCTATGAGTAATAGATATGTTCTTCTTAGTTCTTTGCATTGCAGGATGTCGAATGATGTGTCGCGTGTTGGGGGGATCGATACTACTTAGTTCCTGTCTGAATCTGTACCAAGCTCTGGAAATGGGTCAAGACATCTGTTTTAGATGTCAGCAGTTCCTTTTGACAAGCATTCGCTCTCCAAAATTAAGTCAATTTCAAACAGGAAATGGAAGCGATTTCCGCATGTGTTCTGTCAGGACATTGTGATGTCAGTAGGCATTGATTACTTCATGGTTCAAAAGCTAATTTGGAATGCATCCTTTTTTTCTGCAGAGTAACAGGGGTTGCATTGGTGTATTGGAAAGCTGCGGAATAAATCTTTGATTCCCTTAACATCTAACCTATGTCGATGCCTACAAAAATGAACAATTGGACCTGATTAGGTCCACTGAACTATTGCAGTGACCTCTACTTTTGAATTCTACTGAAGTTCAGCTCTGGTTCTACGATTTTCAAAGTAAATCTATTGCATCATCATTTGGTTGTTTCTAAAGAATAGTTCGCACTTCAGGTAATGTCAGAAGCAGGGTGAGACGAAGGTTATGGTAAGGAATGAGACATTTTGCCAGAATATGCAAAAGGGTGTCCTGTAAATGTTAAGCTGCTTCTAAAATAGGCAATGACTCTGGTTATACCGGCCACGATTCTTAGAAACTTCAAGCTCACTAGTGTTCTCGCAGAGCTCTGCTAGCATGGGTAATGGGGATACTCTCTACAAGGTAGGCTTTAGGCAATATTGGAAAGGAGTCAAGAATTGGAATGGATGGGCATGCGAAGGAGGGGAGTTTTTATAGCACTTTCTATTGTCTGCTATTGTCTCACTTAGTCAAAATGATAATGAAGGTGACTTAGCTCACTGGCATTAGGAAACACACACTTGATGCGCACTTGACAGCCCCAGTGCAGCTAATATCAGAACCAATACAGCGAAGAACAAATGGTTTAACAAGCCTTTAACCTAGTACATAGCAACACAATAAATTTACTTTGGTCTTAGTATGCCTCACCGAAGTCCACTTTAAATCAGCCAACAAAATTCCTTTGTCATCAAGTTCACCAGTGTTTTCTAGGTCCTTCATTGCTAATGGATAACGTAGTAGTTCTGCGCTTGAAGCAGAAGAATTCCCTCAACTTAAAGTTCCCCCTTCACATCTAAACTGTTTATTTCGAAAACGCCGTCTTGAAAGTGCTACAGTTTTACCTTTCTTAAGTATAAAGGGTAGAACTCCTTGTGATACAGCCTTTTTTTTCGTCATTGGATTGTCCTTTAGCAAACAATCTTAGATTGTTTATTTAAGAGACGCTGTCAGAGTCCTGTAGGCTATCGAATTTTGGTAGCTTCAACGTTTGCTTATAGAGTCTCACACTAACAGTGATGAATTCTTTACTGAAAAAAGTTACTAATCTCTGTATAATCTCTGCCCAAACATCTAAGTGTCTATTAGCTCGATATTTTGTCTAACTCCGTTTTTTGAACATCCTACGACTATTTGCAAGGAACGCACGATAATTTTGATTTTTTCCAGCTAATCAAGCTTCTAAACGGATTTGTTGAAGATGAAGCGTTCTATACCTAAAGATAAACTGGAGATCTCCTACGAATAACTGTAAATATTTGACAACACCCCCGTAGAGGGTCAAGGCCTAGTTTCCCACAACCATTCATGTTGTACATGTTATCTTTTCCACACGAATAGAAGGGACCTACAGTTTTGTTGCCGACTACGGCCGGCGGATTTGGAAGCTTTTTCATGCGAAATTGTACACTGGGAGCTCTTCGTTGATTTGCTGACTTGAACCTGTGTTAGCTCGCTAAGCAGTCCAATTTATGAATCACTAAGCAATAGCGACCATCCCAATGAACTATCCGCTTCGGATTTAATAAGTTACACGATAGCAGATCACTGTCGAAATCCTACGTATGTTTGGTAGAGCGTTGTCGAAAGGACCAGTAAAGCGGCACAGGGTCATAAGTCCACAGGCCAAAAGTCCACAATGGATTTTTGATCCACATGGGTGGGTTATAAGTTCACGATTAATTTGTAGATTTATAACCCACCCAGGTGGGTCAAAAGTCCACACGAAATTTCTGTGGACTATTGACTCATCGAGTGTGGTTTTACGACTCACTGGGGTGGGTCATCCTGCTAATATTATAAATGTGAAAGTTTGGATGTTTGGATGTTTGTTCCTCCGTAACGCCTAAACGGCTGGACGGATTTTGATGAAACTTTGTGAGTAGATAGTCTATGTCCAGGAGAAGTGCATAGACTAATTTTTATTTCTTAATTTGTATTTCAAAAAATTCATATTTCTTAGGTAAACATCCATTTAGTGACCTGCGCAGCACTCAGTCAGTGGCACATCGAAGGGATCGTAAATCATGATCGTGTGCGCGACAAGGGTGGTTTTTCCTTTTTTTGTTGCTTTCTTTTATTTGTGGTGGGTATGTGTATCTTTGCATCTAAATGATCGGAACTCATTTGCTATTCACAGGGAAAGGGTTTTTATGATGGTGTAGCAGATATTCAGTTTTTCGAATAGGTAAAAAAGAAGTATCCCACTGCAGGAATAAAAAATGACGTAGGGTATGTAAATAAAGAGCAAATTACTAATCTTTTTTTTGACTATGTTAGGTATTTGAAATTTGAATGGATCTCATGGTGTTCCCCGCTATGGGAGGAATTCGTAAGGACATGAAAATAATGAACGGTGGGTAAGTTTCAGCTTGGTTTTGTTTAAGACCCATTGAAACACCCCAAGTTTAGGATCTTAGCCGAATATTGGCGAATATTATTCGAGAGTCATCCTGCGATTTTACAATTGAGGCGAGGTATTATATTTTTTTCTGCTCCAAGTATGTACATCTGACAACGCTTCGAGAATATGAAGTAGATCATGTCCGCAAACGACGCTACGACCTAAATAGCAGGGTTTTTAAACTTCTTATGCCCAGTTTCACAGTGTGAGTTTAAACTTGAGTTTTACTAAACTAACTACTGAGTTTAAACTTTGAGTTTAAATCGTTCGGTTCCACACTGTATTTTTAAACTCAGTTTGTCTAAACGAAGTTTATCACACTATTGTGAATTACACTGATGTATTTGAATCACAGTATTTGAATTAAATGTCAAACTGAAAATAATTTTGAATTTTTCCTATTATTGTGTTTGCTTTCGAGTAAAAGTCACACTTAGAATTGACAAAAGAGAGATAATGGAGAAAGCAAAAATATAATAATATTAATCAAAAGAAAAGAAGTACTCATTTTTCCGATAGCAAAAAGGAAAATTTAATGAATTTAGTGGTCAAATTCAAAGACACAATTGAAAATAAAAAAAACTGATAGGATTCATTGGACGGAGAAAAATGCACCATGGGATGCTATCGAAAAGCAAAGTCGATAAAAACTTGATTTCGGCTGATATTGAATTGTTCCTTGAAGTAAAACATTTTATTTTCATATAAATCAAATAACATGTACAAATGTTTTATTTTCTGAGTTACCAGTTAGTTGGATTTTCAATTTTTGGCCGTATTTCCTCGAAAACAGTATACGCTGATTATTTGGACATGCGAAATCTGTTAAAGAAGTCCATATCATCTCAAAAATAAAAGTGATTTGTCCTGCAGCGAAATTCTCTTTGTCGGCTTACGTTAACCAGGATATTATAATATTCTTCATCACTTCTATCATCAGAAATACTATTTGCACTTGAAAATATTATTTTACACACTATTTATTAATATTTTAGAAGAAAAACACAATTTGACATTTCACAACAATAGCAGTCATAACCACATTTTTAACTTAAACGAACGTTAAACGGTAGAATCAAGTCGTTTAACTTAAACCGAACATAAAACTCAGTTGAGAGTTTAAACGAACACTGTGAAACCAAACATTTGGTTGAACTTAAGTTTATACCATAAACTGAGTTTTAACTCGCACTGTGAAACTGGGCATTAGAGATATCCGGAGTGCCGTCTCATAAACTGGTGCTTTTGTTTTGCTGATACGTAACCTTCATGCTCCAAGACTATACAATAGTACCAGGCTATGCATCGCAGAAATGTGATCAAGGCTACAATTCTCACTAGAAAGGCCAAAGGAGAGAGTGCAATAATTCCTCACATTCCTATAACACTTAACAATTTGCCCTTTCAATTTAAAAGACGCAATTTTGTGATAGACCTGGAAGGAAGGTGAACTAGCGCACGACGAAACAACAAGGAGCCTGAGAGAATGGCAGCAGAGTTGGAACCTATCAACCAAAGGCCGATGGACATATCGTCTTATCCTTATTACTGAAACTTGGACAAGGCACAAGGACGGAGAAGTAGACTTCTACGTTACACGGGTCTTCATGGGACATTGCTATTTCCAATCAAATCGATCGGTTCAATAACGCTGACTCTCCACTTTACCCGTGCTGCGCAGACACAGTAGAGGCAGGTAAATAGAATTGATTGCCTGGTAAAGTTCGATCAAGACACAATTAGCGCGGGTGCGCTGTTTTGATATCACAACTCGCGTGACCTTGATGTTGATGGGAGTGGTAGGAAGACACAGTTGAAGACGTGGGGCATGTGTTCTTCCAGTGACCACGGTTCTATACTCAACGGGAGATATAGATAAAGTGGAGTGCAGTTTGCATTTTTGCCAAAAGCATGTACGAAGAGCTGACACGCCTGGAAAGGGAAAGGGAATAGGTATTGGCAGAGGTGGTCTTAGTTCGGGTTGAAATCCCATACTTAGGCTTTCGATGCTTTCCACCTTTCTTTTAAAAAAACAATCAAAAAAAACAATCTTCACATCACATAATCTGTAAGCTATGCCACATCAACGTATTCGCGAGTCAAGCTTAACGGCAAGAAATTTTAGGTCAGCGCGGTCGAAGTCGCGGGTACAGCTAGTAAGTTCATAATTATTAAAAGTTCATAACACCAAATAAATATACCAACAAAAACTTGTTGCTTCTAAACGATTTTGGACATAAAAGCACCGTAGCAGCGAAGCGGTGCAATACAGATTTCCAATATTTCAAAGTGTTTCAACAAATTCGCGACAGAATTGTGCGCTTATGACCCACTTCCTTTTAAACATTGTGGAATTATAACCCGAAATGTTGCGGACATTTGGACTACTTAGGTGAGTTATAAGTTCGCATTATAACCCACCCATGTGGGTCCATTGTGGACTTTTGGCCTGTGGACTTATGACCCTGCGCCCAGTAAAGTTAGCTATGACATTTCTGATTTTAAATTCATTTTTTATGGGGGTGGGTATTTTCAACTTGGACGATGCAGATCAACAAAACTGCTGGAGCTGGTGGCAGGTGATGACTTGGTAAGGAACACGCACCAACTCACCCGTAAAACATGGTCGAATGAAAAAATGCCCGATGAATGGAACCCCAGCATTGCTTGACTGATACTCAAGGAAGGAGACCCTCTGAATTGAACCAATTGTACCAAGAAAGTTATCAGTCTCCTTAACATCGACTACAAGATCTGATCTACTGTGTTATGACATCAAAATCGATCCAAATCAGTATGGTCTTAGGTAAGAAAGTTCACCGTCGACCAAATATTCATACTACGGCAGATCTTGAAAACAAAAACCCAGGAGCTTCAAATCGATACCCACCACCTCTTCATCGATTTTAAGGCCGCGTATGCCAGCATTTATAGAGACGAGGTACACTGAGCAATGTCTAGTTTAGGCATCCCTGCCAAACTCGTCCATTTGTGCGGGATGACAATGGAGAATACATGATACTCCATCAAGGTGGATGTGAAAAAATAAAAACAACTTCCTTAAAGGAACTGAAACCCTTAGGCTTAGGTCTCACATCGTTAAAGAAGTATTCCACTAGTGCACCTTTCTGTGGGTAAACAAGAAAGTCGACTGTAATCCTTTCCTCTTGATAAATGAAACTTACTTGCAGGACTGGTTTCAACTTTTTTGACCTACAACTCAAAAGCCTATACAAGTGTTAGCCACCCACGAGCCTTAACTCGTAACGATATCCTTGCGCGTTTAGCGAAGGGTAAATCAACCATTAACTTGAGAACACCGTCACAACTTCCTTTTTTTTTATATTTTATACACCAAGCCATTCAAAGTAAACAAAGTTTCCATCTACCTACCGAGGGCGGTAAGGGCAGGCTCGGTAGCGGTGTAGCTAAACTTAATTCAAATCGACAGAGTTTATTGCTGAACTTTTGTTAGGATAATAACGTTTGGTACTTTGGCACCCTCTTCACAGGTTTCCATCATTACGATACGATAAGTTCCTTCAAAGTTTTTTCTATTTTTTTTGTTCCGCAACGAAAAAACCGATAAGTCGAAGAAAGGAAAAAGGGAAAGAGAGAGAGAGAGAGGGAGAAGAAGAGAAAAAAATGTTTGCTCTCGAACAACTTTTGGTTGGGTTCACTTGAAGAGTAGGATTTTTCCACAGTTGTGGTTCTGTCTAAGGACCATGGGAGTGGTGTGGTGATGTGGTACCTGGTACGGACTTTCCTTCGCTTATTTGCATTCAATAAGTTCCTTCCCGTTGGAGTGGGTCCCTAATAAACTAAATGAGGTAGAATCATTCATCGATAGGATTTAAGTGGTTGAGGATGGATTATTAGTTTTAGTCTTGAACGATTGATGGTTCACATTGAAGTGAAGTGCTGCCAACTGAGTACACTCTGACATGAGGGAGACATATTGGCGTCGTTTCGTTAGGTTATGATGGCAAGAACTGTTATCCATTTCTCTGTTTCATAACCTTTCTAATTGAATTTACAATTTTCTTCCATTTATCATTCAAGGATGTGTCAACCTATTTCTTTCATCTTCTAGAACAGGCAGCACATCAATCAAAACACTTGACTTTCAATAATCAAGTCTCAATGTGCCTCTCTATAGACACACACATACACACACAGGAAAATATTTTAATCACATCCCTTGCTGGGTGACATTCGTCAAATTCGATTGCATTTTCATTTCGTAAATTTTGGAATCCACATTCAGACAGGAGGAGAGGGGGTTGTTGCTAGTAGAAAAGTATCAGTATTCTTCTGTCATTGATGTGTGCCATCCAGGCAGGATGGTCTTCTGATTTGAATTTATTTGAAATTGGGGGCTTTAGCTTCCCTTAAAGCAAGTGTTCTATGTTGGCAAGATATTAAATTTAAGATCCTTTCCCATATAAAATGTGGGATATGTTGAGGATGGTGAGTTGCGTGTGGTTAGAGGATTTTTGAAAAAATTCCTTTCATTCGGGATATTGATTTAACTAAGGGTACTCATATAACATCATTTGTGTGAGTGGATAGCTCCGGAACGCATTCTTAGCAGGTGTAAGGTAGAAATGAGCCCATTTTTGTAAAATCTCTCACATATCGGTGGCTACCCACGATTTGGTTTTGCTGCCAAGCCCTTAGGTTACGATTTCCTCTAAGGATTAAGAATAGAGGGCACCATCCATTCCAATCATCCGACCCCATAATGAAGTGCAATGACTTAAAACTGGAATTTGTGAGTAATAGGGGACTCTTCTGCTTCTACGCGCTATGACGTATGGTTACTAGTCTACCTCTAAATGCTTCGATGCTCGATCATCTGCGTCACGTCCTTTTTAAAAGAATATATGATTCGGAGATAGAGTTTGGACATCAGCTTCATCTTGTGGTGGTTGGTGGTATTGTTCTCAAATAAGACACCTCCACGGATGTATACTTTCATCCGGCAGAAGGGTTCTGTCCCAATGAAGAACGTAGTTGTCCCCGCTGTTGCCATTTTATCAGTTTCCTTATTTCTTTTTACTTCAACGTGGTCTGGCACTTACTGTAGAGCGACCTTGTTTAACTTAGCTAGGCTGTTCAATTTTCGTCTCTTAAACCATTATAACTTTCAAAATCGACTCAAAACTTGTTATTGTCCCGGTCTATTTGGTCTTCCAAATTGTTACTGTGGAAGCTTCCTTCATCTTCAGAGTCGATAAAATAGGTTTAAAGTCCACATTTTTCCAGGTTCTCAGACTTGAGAATTCTTTCATTTAGAGGTCGATAGTTTTTCAAGTTTTTCAAGTTCTGAATGTCGAATTCAATCTTTAAATGGAACGGATGACCTATTTATGTTCGTGGTTTCAGTCATGTCTTTACTTTGCCTTGTTTAGCAATTCGATTCACTCAGCTTGATAGGCAGAGGCGGTGTTATAATTCTTGGGATCTTTATTGTAGTCCTAATGAGTTCTCTTCGACACGGTCATCTACACTGACGGATCAAAGATGAACTGTGGTTTGAGGGCCGGTGCCTACTCGGAATCACTGAAGATATCAATATCATACCGTTTGCCGGATTTTGCTAGCGTTTTCTAGGCGGAACTACTGGCAATCCGAGAGGCTTGCATGCAACTCGGGCATGACATAACGCACAAACAAAGCATTGCTATCCTAATAGCTGGCCAAGTCGCCATCAAAACTATTGACTCGGCTTCCATATTCTCCAAACTGGTGCAGTAGTGTCCAAGCGAGCTTGTCCATTTGGGTGAACGCTTCAGGGTCTGAGTTCCAGGGCACAGTAACATTAAAGGAAATGAGCGTGCAGATGAACTGGCCAGATAGCGCTCAGCTCTACATGACTCATTCACAACAAGGGTCCACACTCAGCTAGGACCGGTTACAGAGCAAATCCACTCTCACTTCCTGCAGAAGGCCAACCTCCAATGGCAGAGGTTAACCAACTGTGCCATATCAAGGAAGATATGACCGACCTACGATAAGAATAGAATAAAAGACCTTCTAAGCAGGACCCGCCCAAATATCGCCAGAATCACGACGATAATGACGGGGCATTGGCCAATCGGAGACCATACAGCCAAACTAAGCGTCCCATACAACCCCCACCTGCTGAGTTGCGGGAAAGAAAATGAGCAGGAAACTTCCGTCCATTTCGTCTGCAAAAGTCCGGCACTAGCAAGAGTCAGACTGCGTGCAATTAACCAACTATTCTTCAACGACCTCAGCGACATCTTGGGTAAAGGGATACGAGATCTTATCCGTTTTCTTAACTCAACAGGCTGGATCTATACACCGATTGTCTCACATCCTCAACAACACACAACATCAACTAGGTCACACGGATCGTGGTAACAAAAAGGCATATTCTGATGCTACTTGGGTTCTTGTTGAATCGCGACCTCTTCCTCTTCCTGAATTATTAGTTTTTTTGAAACAGATTTAACTGGTATCCTTACGCAGTTCGACCGCAAACAAACTGAATTGTTAGAGCAGCGGTATCCATAATCTCTTCATCTGTTCAACTTAGATGCGAGCAACATTTTCAGAGGTTTGCTACAGGCTTGACTCCGTCTTGTGTGTCATATTTGACTGAAAAAAGTATTAAGCGTTGGAAACTAGATTGAATTTCAAAGCCATCGTAGTACGGTACTCAATTAAAAACCTCCTCGACACACCAACAGTGTACTGAATTCATCGACTGATCCTATTATTCCATGGTCGCCGTGGTCTAGTGGTAAGTGGATTGCTTAGAGAGCTGACATAAGTTCGAGTCTTAGAAAAGCAACTGATAAACGTTTCGCGGTACCACCTCAATGAAAACGGAAGCAATTGGTATTAACCCGTGTATAGAGCTGTTTTTAATAAATTAAAAGTCCCATACTTAGGTTCACAAGTGTCTTTTTGGTTATTTCCATCTTTGGAACGCCCAACGCAAACGATCTAGAACTCATGAACATGACGAGCCTATTACATGCCATCAGGAGCTCAAAACAGTTCTGAAGGTCCAAAGTGGGCCAAGCCCACCAGAGTTCCTGTAATATCACATTGAACTTCTCTTTTTAAAAATACTAGCGCTCGCATGCTGACAATGACTCGAACCCAGTTAAACAAGAACAATGAATAACGGATATGAAAAGTGACGAAAATGAAGCTTCGTGTACAGACAAAGGACTCGAACACAGATTGCTTTAGAATTGATCTTCCAAAATCACAACCTACCACCGACCGTTGCAATATATAGACTAAACTACGAAGCATTAGCCATACTCAAGAGCCTTAAAGTCTAAATAGACCATACCCAAGCGTTCATATTTCCTGTTTTACGCGTGTACAATAGCTTTAACAACAAAATATAATTTCCGCATTTGTATTATCGACCTATTTTCTGACCCAAATATTTAATTCGTAAACTTAATTCATTCATTAAGTCTTCTCGTAAATATTCGGCTCACAAAATACCCGCCTCATTGACGACAATAATGTCCTTTATGCTATCATTGATCTAAAAATAGTTTCGTTTCCATTTTCCATTTCCAATTTCCAATCAGAGGGGCAAATTAATTTAACAAATTGCTCAGGACCCGTACATGTGTACATATTTCTAACGGTACAAGCAACATTTAATGAATGCCAAACAAAGTGGCCAATCAAGGAGAAAATTCCATGACGGAGGGGAGCAGGATTGTTTTATAGGCTTGCTCCTTGATTGATACATGAACCGTGACAACCAAAATTAAGTTTGCAATTGACATTCGTGTCCTTGTTGCGATGACTGTCTGTCTAAACGATTTTTAATAGCTAACGCACCATAACCTATAAACTTGACATTGTCATGATGTTTAGGTGGTAACTTATCACATAACTAGACCCCAAGAGACACATCTGGATATGAAAAGGAAAATTCAAAAGTCATTTCACACTCTATCGTAAGGACATCAGTGTGCTATAACATCCCATGTATTACACTCCTGCCGTGCTGCTCCCGTTGAATTCATTTAACCTCGTTACCGCGTACACCACACCACAATCACCAACACCAACACCAACACCAACACCAACACAGTAAAACACATGAAAGAAGGACTTTAGAGAATAATTCCTCGGTATAAATGATATCGATTCATCACGACCGCTTATGGCTTGAATGGTAATTTCTTCTCGCATGTCCTTGTGCCATTCAGTGGCGCACAAGAATAGGGAAATGTTATTATTCTAGAGAATTCCTTCGTCGTTGTCGTTGTCGTCGTCTTCCGCCGCCTCCCCCGGCCTCTGTCCCCCTGAGTCCAATGAGAATCTATTCAATTCCTTTATGAACGATACCCAGAGAAAGATAGTTATCGCTCTGCCATTTCGGTGAAGAGATTTCCATTTTAAATTGAGCACAACTTACATTTGTCATTTTTCTTCGCGTTGTGTGTCCTTCTTCCTTTTGGCAATGTCGATGAGGTGGGTGGGGGTCGGCCACACCACACCAGAGAGAGAGCGAGGTATGTAAATTGAGTTAAGTGGCGTATGCAATTGGGTGATTAAAGGTGGACAAATGGTTCTAATATTTTAAAAGGACCAAGATTGCCGGAACGTGGCGAATGTGAATCATTGTGGATCGTATTTGAAAATTTATTCATTTGTGTAAAGATTCAGTAGTAACGGTGAAGACGGATGGAATGTTCTTAAGGACGGAAGACAATGTCACAGGGAGTTTGTCATCAAAGTGGTGGGTAGTGAAGATGAAGACTTATGATATAAGTCTTGGAAAACATTCACAACTCTGTTAAGTAACCTTGTCAGGATAGTTTGTTTAAAGTGGGAGTAATGGAGATGAGTGGCTACACTATGAAATTTTTCACTCCAAAAAGGTCGATGGAAGGAGACTGCAAGTTGTCACATGCTTAAGTTCGAATTTGTCAAATGTAAGAGGAAGTAAGCAAGATGTAGGTGTCCGAAGTGGGAATAATGGGGATGGGACGGGTGAATTATACTGACTAATTTTTACATTCAACTTTTGGATCTTAGGAAGAAGTTGCAGTTCCGTACAGGCTTGGTTAGTTAGTTTGGAGTGGTCCTCTTGAAAAGAGGTACACTTAGGCCAGAAGTAATACGACTGTGATTCCAAGGTTTAGCACCCCAATCTAGTCCTGAAACCATTTAGATTTCGATCGATTGTGCTGGCAGACTATTAACCTAGATAGTTAGGATGTATTCGCTTAAGGTGGTTTTTTTTTGCTGTTACGATAGGCAATAGATTCTTCCTCTTCATCGTAGATCCTGCGGAAATCGTTGCATACAATGCGTAAACGCGGGGCATGCCTGCTTAGAATGTAGTGCCTGTTAGTTAAGAGAGTGGTCCCTTTCTAGTCAAATTAACACTTTAGGTCTGTTAGACTTGCTTTCGATAGAGCATCTGTGCGAATCATTTGTTCAACAAACGAGATATGCAGGTGTTTTGACACGGCTAAGATTCCTACTGTCCATACCCAGAGAGCCTTGTCTGGTAATTTGGTCGATTCCCTGGAATGGGACCCAAGAAAAAGTGTAAACTTGCAGTCAATCAATATTACAATGGTAAGACGCGGAAAACTGTTTGGTTAGGTAAAGTAGCAGGGTTGACAGTATGACCGTATTGTGGACCCGTTGTGATGCCCAGAGGACTTCTATCAAGCCAATTCGAGGCGCTGATAAATCTGTATATGTCGACCACAGACTTGTCGGACAGTTCTTCTAGATCCTGAAAGAAGTGTCTTCCTAGGATCTTAAATCTTACTTGGCAGAGCGCTGGACAGTGGCAAAGACAGTGTGGAGTGTCCTCATCAACTTCTGCGTCACCACATCACCTGCATAGGTCATCTGTGTTCAATCCCAGTCTTCTTGCATTGTAATTCAGCATGTTTTGCCCGGTGATGATACCTATTAGAGAAGATAAGGATTTTTTATCCATCAGCACGATTTTTTCTGTTGTAAAAGGTAAGGTTGGAATGGCAGGCTACAGGTTTCAGGTTGTTGTAGAATGTCCATAGTTTCCTAGTTATGACATAGGAACTGAGCGCATTACATCTATCATTCGCAGTCTTTTGAGTTTGTGTTCCAACGTCCTGTTTAAAGTTACAGTGGGGAATTTTTGCGGTACTATCGTCTAATGAAGATCGGGGTCTAATGAAGATCCTAACCTTGCCAGCTCATCAACTGCCTCGTTTCCAGCCACCCCTTTGTGGCCAGGGATCCAGCAGATTTTTGCATTGTGCTGCCTGCCACGAACCGGTAGCTCGATTGCACTTCTATAGCAGAAATCACTCTAATTTCCTGACCTGGCTGTCAATGAAAAAGGTTATACCATCGTGTGGTAATGTCTTCATTACAACCTGTTGGGCAGCTGTTGTCACTGCCAGGACATCCGCTTGTAAGACACTGCTGCAGCCTGGGAGTCTGATCGATCCGAACAGTCCGAGAGTCTGGGAGAAGAATCCAGCACCCACGCCAGTGTCCATTTAGGATCTATCCGTATAAACAGAAGTTGTTGTGCTGTTATTTAATATCTGCTTAGCCTGCCATTCATCCCTGCTGCGATAGCAGGTTGACAATGGTCTATCAAAGTCTAAGTAAGGCAGTACAGTACTGCCTACAAATTTGCATAACATCTGAACATGCCCTGTCAGACTGGGTTCAAAGTTTCGAATTTGGCTTATGGAAAGGACGCATTTAATTGCTGCTTCTTGCACAAGTAAATCAAGCGGGAGTAGGTTGAGTATTGTCTGAAGTCTTGTTGAGGGAGTGGTTCTCAATGCTCCAGTGGTGTTGAGATGCAGGCTATCCTTTGAATCTTAGTTACTATCTTAAGGTTTGTAGTTTTAGAGACTGCCTGCCACCACACCAGGTTTCCTTAGGTTAATGTTGGTCTAACTACTACCGTGTAAAGCCACATGATGATTTTAGGGCTCGGACTCCAGGCTTGACCAAATATCCTGTTAAAGGCGTAGAAGGCTATCGCTGCTTTTTTCTTATCTTTTTTTCCATTTCAGTTTCCTGTCAAGCACCACTCTTAGATACTTGGCGCAGACTGAGACTTTGAGCGGAGTATCCTCAATAGATGGCAACTTGAATTCTGGTATTACCCTTTTGTTGATGAACAGGACAAGCTCGGTTTTCTAAGGATTAACCGCAAGTCCGCAGAGCTAAGTTCAGTTATTTATCACCTTCAGGGCATCTTCTAGTTGGTCACTTATAGTGGATGGGAATTTGCCTGTTGCTAGGACCGCTAAATTATCTGCATAGACTACTACTTTTACTCCAGCAAACTTCAATTTCATTAAGATTTCATTAACGACAGGAACCCGGAGTAGGGTTCTTGTGGAGTGCCCCTAGAGGTTGATACTTTTACTTGTATGCCACTTAACTCTGAGTTAATGTGTCTGTTCCTTAGCATGCACACCATCCAATTGATGATATGTTTAGGTCTGCTAATACTCCTTTTATTGTATCTATGTGGACTTTGTTGAAAGCGCCCTCTATGTCCAGAAAAGCAGCGAGGATGTATTCCTTGACCCTAAAACTGTTTGGTAAAGTATATGCTGTCTACCAAAAACCGACCCGTCAAACATCGTCTAGGTCAAAACCTAACAATTGACAGCTTTAATTTTGAGGTAGTGAAGGAGTTTACCTACCACGGGGCAAACATAAACTCCACAAATGACACCCTAGTGGCGATTCGACGAAGGATAACTTTAGGCAACCGCTGCTACTTCGGTTTGTCCAAACAACTAGGGTCCAAACTCCTAACCCGAAGGACCAAAATCTTGCTCTACAAAACCCTGATCTTGCCAGTCCTGCTTTATGGAGCTGAATGCTGGACGATCAGTAAGACAGCGGATCAGATCTTGGGATCCTTCGAAAGAAAAATTCTACGTCAAATTTTTGATCTATTCTGCGAGGGGGCGAATGGAGGAGAAGAGATATAACCGCGAACTCTACGAGCTGTACAAAGATGTGGATATAGTCCGGAAGGCAAAAATCCGTCGACTGCAATGGCTCGGCCACATCGAGCAAATGGACAAGAATGCTCCAGCTAAGAGGATCTTCGAATCCCAGCCACCTGGTTCACGGAAAAGAGGAAGACCGAACTTTCGGTTTAAAGATCAGGCAATCGCGGACGCCAGAAGCCTTGGTCTAGTTAATTGGAAGCAGCGTGCCCGGGACCGTAAAGGATGGCTCAGACCCTCCAAGGGTCGCTGGCCTGATAAGTAAGTAAGACTGTTTGGTAGTTTTGCTGAGGCGTATTCACCGCCATAATATGTTTGTTTATAGTGTCTTTTTTTTACATATGTACTGTTACATAGAAACTGCCTTGCATTTGTTATTCAATAATCTCACCACAGCTCGAAGTAGCAACAAAAAAAAATCCTCTTGCATCTGGCTGTAGATCAGATCTAAGGTTTTTCCATGGCCTCATGTTTTCTTGGGATCACAAAATTGTCTAAGCAAAGGACAACTTACGAGATATTTTCTAGTCGCAGTACTTTCCGGTTCTTGGTCAGAAAAGTTATAGGACTTCAAAAACGATCAGTCCGAGTGGATCGTATTAAGTAGGATTTGGCCGGGTGGCACTTAATGTGCATGGTGTCAAGCGGCTAGAGGTTCGTTTCGGCAGCAGTCTTCATGAAATATATGCACACATACATAGATCTGAAGTTTTTAGCCAGCTAGAAGTCCTCTCAAACATTCGGACTGTTCGTCGAGGTGTTTGCCACAATCCAGTTAATAAATATTCTCCACACACGGCTGCAGCACGACTAAGACTCGAAGCCCTAAAAAGGCGGAACAGCATAGTTTATGGCCTCGTTCAGCTACGTTGAAGTATTTCACTCAAGTTGAACTAAAAAATGAGTTCAGCGGATGGCTAAAGGTCTTCGTCTCAGTGCAGGTAGCATTCGACTTCAACACCCATTCCGATGATAGAATCGTAAGCGTATTTAAAATTCCATGTCGAATCGACAACTTGTCTAAACTGAGGTCAGGACCACAATAGTTCTGGACTCTGGTTACCGATCTAAACATTTCTGAAATTAAATTTGTGTCCAAGTGTTGTATTTCCAGGGTCAAAACATATCAAATCGACAATAAGCACTTATCGAAAGCCTCCTAGACGATGTCAGAATATGACTAAGGTCATATTTTATATTTTAATGACCTTCTCTCTGGATCTCGGTCTGTTATTTGAACTGCAGCTGTAAATTAACATATCCCATGGGATAAAATAAACATTCACAGTTGAGTAAAATTTTATTCATGTCTTGTCTCTTCCCAGCTCTACCGTTATCTGCCACTGATATCCCCAACGGACAGTAAATGCATCCGACTAACTTATGTATTCAGTTCGATTGGGAAACAATAACGACGATGATAAGAAATCCAATTGCTTTACGAAGCTTGTGTTCCATTGGGAGCGCTCTGGATGCGGCAAAGTGGGCAATGGGGGCGAGGGGCGAGTACAAACAAAGCTATTTGCATTTTGCATTCGAACATTGGCAATATTCACTCCTGAATACTGTTGCATCTATAAAAGGAAGAAGTGACAGAAGAATTTAAACAGAAATTGGAACTATCTCCTGGGAATTGACATCCTCGACAGGTGAACATACTCGTACATTTGGTTGTATTTACTGTTGAGTCTCTCAGAAACTGACTTTCGCCTCCATTCCCAGTGCTTCAATTGATATGCAAATAGTGAACATGTGATGGATGCATTCGAAGCAAATATGAGAGTTCAAAGTATTTGGATAGATCGAATATGAGATGTGAAGTATAAGTATGTACTTGCAGGTGATTGTGGATGAGATTTGTTTGTGGAGGGGTTGGTTGGCAGAAGCAATGTTGATAGCAAAATAGTTCAACTTCAAGTTGCATTGTAAAGTTAAGAAAAAGGAAGTGGCCACGAAGAGTGCGCTTCGCCTACAACAATTCAACCTTTAGAAAAAGGTTCAACAAGCAATCACCAAGTGGGTGAACATTGAATCCAAAACCGACTATTTAACGCCAATCCCTGAATTCAGACTAAACCTCGAACTTAAAATTTCCTCCAGAGAGAGCTGGACATAAGGAGAAGTCATTGTCCCCAACCATACATCCATCTTCATGGACGGGTTAAAAACAGATGCGGGTGTAGGCTCCGGGATCTATATATCGGAACCATACATCGCGCAGTTGATAAGACTTCCAAACCACAGCAGTGTGTTCCAGGAGGAAGTTCTAGCAATCGCCAAAGCCTATCGAGAACTATTACGATAAACACTATCAAAAAGTTACGTCGACATATTTATAGACAGTCAGGCAGCCATTAAAGCCATCACATCCACAACAATCAGATCCAGAGCCATGAAATGCTGCCACGATGATCTCAAGGCTCTAAGCGCCAATCACAGCGTCACACTCATTTTGATCCCGGGACCACGGGCATCCATAGAAATGAAAATGCAGATGAGCTCGCAAGAATCGGTTCTCAGTTGGACCTGGCAATGGGCGATGACTCAATCCTACCCCCATTAGAACTCAAAAAGTCCAGCATAGCGAAATTCCAAAAACTCGCGAACGAGAGATGGATTTCAATCACAACATGCTGCACTTCCAGAATGTAAGAGAACAACTAGAGAAATCATCGCGCTCAACAGAAGTCACCTATCACTTCTAATGGGCATTATGGCAGGTCACAGCCTGCTGGCGGCCCACCTAAAGAGAATGCATTTGAGCAGTATGGACCTATGCACAGGATGTGGCAACAACGACGTGGCGGAGGACACATTCCACCTCCTATGCGAATGCCCAAGCCTTAGGAATAGGAAGACAACCCTCGGAGAATATTTCTTTAGTGATCTGGGCGTATGGTCAAACAAGCCACCGAGAACAATCTTGCAATTCCTTCGGAACTTGGGTTGGTGCAGGGTTGCCACTTGATAATAATAATCCGAGTTCCATTTATTTTTAGGTACCCCACACCACACCAGGGAACACAATGAATCCTTTGAGATCCGAGTGAGGCTGTACATAAGTGCAACCACCCATAATACCCAATCTAAGTTAAGAAAAAATCCATAGGCTTGTGGCTTGTGATCAGCCAACTTGAGGATCACTAATCGACGGAGATCTGAATCAGGGTTCCCTTTGACTAGATGGCGATCAGTAAGACTAGGGTCAGCAACTACAGAACCTAATTTCAGATCTTTTAGAACTGTAGTCTGCAAGAATGTGTTGTATTTTGGTGATCAGTACTCAGACTAACCAGTGATTGACGATCGATTGGTTAGTGATCACCAAGATGACGATCAGTAAGACTAGTTAGTTAGTTAGCTTGAGTTGGTCCTCTAAAAAGAGTTACATTTAGACCAAAAGTAGGACCATTGTGAAACCAATATGAGTGCAAAGGGGCTGGGAACCCCAATCTACTCTTGAAATTATTTAGATTTCCTAACAGTTTAGAACGGTCGTACTGGCAGCGCTCAAAGAATGGAGTGACTAAGTTTGGAAAATTATTCCCTTTTAAGTTGAATTAACGGTTTCGATTCCTTAGAATCGTGAATTGGGCAAATTGGTAGGAAGATTGAAAAGGTGACTGCGTGATGCAGCCTTCACTCGAATCTCTACGGATCCATTGTGTTCCTCTAACGTGGAACGTCCAGTCTGAAAAGACAAAAAAAGAAGGGCGTGGAGGTAGTTGCATCCATGTGCACCGTCTTATCGGGTGTAACTGCGATAGCCTGACGGCTGAGTGGTATGGCCGTTGTGTTGCAGTCGGAGCTAGTACAGGATTGGTTGCCATCCTCTTCGAGGGTCCTCCTTTTTTCTTTGGAATCTACTTTCTTCTTCTCCTGTATGTTGGATTCTGATGAGCTAAGGCATATTTTGAGATCTTCGAGGAGGAGGTCTCCTACCATCTCATCGTACCCTCTGCCGCTGGGGGCTGGTCTTCGTTTTCGTCGTCGTTTATATTCATTTGGATTCCCATGAGTAGCTAGGGAAGTGGTAGTCCGTCCACACAGAGTCCCGCATTATGTGGATAAGGCTAGTGAACTCGAAGGTCGCACTGGTATTTGGATATTCCGTTCACGACTGAGCATTAGGGCCTTTAGCCAGGTTGATCATCAGCACGGGTCGTATAACACCTTGATCCGCCCTATAGGAGTGAAAGTGAGGGGAAAGAAGAATAGAGAGGAAGGGGTGAAGGAATGGGTGGCTACGGTGGAGTAAGAGGGAAGTTGACTACCTTTTAGCTTCGGTCTCATCTGGGGAAATCGGTCCTAAAAGTCTTTGACTGTACTAAGCCCCTACACCGTGGCAAGGTAGATAGTCTCGTAGGAGCAAATAAGACTGTCGTTGTTGCACTCCTGCTGTTATCCAAAAAAAAGGGGTTTCGATGACCAGAACGTTGACGTTTCCTTCTTTCGTTTACCTTTTAAATCCTAGCATCAACTTCTGGAATAATGTTGCATTGATATATATATCTCCTAGTTCATTGTTTCGATTTCAAATTCTGAGATTGATTTTGTCCACCGAAGTAAAAGATTTTGTTTAAACTTTCTAAAAAATGTTACGACATTCTTGTTCACAGTTTTTGAAGCACTGAATACTGCTACACCATGCAGTCTTTGTTTAGCAAAACTTATACACGGTACCAACGAGTAAAAGTGTTTTTAATTGAATTTACCATTTAATAATATTAACACTCTCGATGAGATTCCTCGGAAAGTTTTCTTTTTTTTTTTGGGGAATTCCAAAAATCTTTTCAGAATAAACTTTGTCCTCTGGTGTGATCCGCTCCTACTCGTCTCAGAGCACAAAGAGCAAAAACACTTCCCATGGCAGTTCCGATAGTTTGAAGGAATTATGTACTTCTTAACTTCATTAGCTGCACATGTACATGTGGATTAGTTACGGAATCCATCCTCTTCCTTCGTAGGACAAGTCCATTAAATCTTTCCATGTCTTCATCTTGGAAATGTTTATACTGCTTCTGCTGCATAAACACTTAAGCTGCAAAAAAAGAATCTCGAAGTAGTGGGGAAGTTTGTTTAACTTTATTACTCTTGAATCTCAGCGGGGGCTTGTAGCTTTCAAAATTTGTTTGTTTTGCCTTGATAGATACTCTCGGAACTCATCAAAGATTCGATAAATGGAATGTTAGATAGGATAATGGAATTGGAATAAAAGGAAGATTCGAGGAAACCGCAGTAATCTTTAGAGATGGTTTTTAGAAAACATTAAGTTTTAATGTCATTGCCTGTTGTGATGGGTTTGTGAGTTAGAGCACGTAGATAATGTGTATGCGTCCTTTCAGATGACTCCTGTTGGGCTTTGCTTAAGGAGGCGGTACAGTCTGGAGTGGACCTGGAACCAACAAGCGTTTCTAGCTGGCCGGATTTTTAGCTAGTTGGTTGAGGTCCCATTCCACTTGCGTGTGCCAGCTGAGTCGCGGTCTTACTCTACTGCGTCGTCCCTTGGAGGTGTATTCCAAGATTTTCCGAGCATTGGTGTCTATTTGCTGTACATGACCCTCAGTTATTGAACCTTCTGACTAAGTCGATGTCGCTGTACAGCCCGTATAATTAGTCATTGTATATCCTCTTCCACTCACCGTTTATGAAAATGAGACTGGTTTTGAGTCAAAGAAAAAAAAAGGTCTGGACGACCTTATACGGTGAAGTCAGTTCAGACTTTCGGGAATATTATGTTGCTACAGAGAGAAACGGGTGTTGTCCATAATGAAATTATCAACTGCCAGTGCCAGCCATACGTAGCTGCAGTATTACTCTCGGAACTCATCAAAGATTCGATAAATGGAATGTTAGATAGGATAATGGAATTGGAATAAAAGGAAGATTCGAGGAAACCGCAGTAATCTTTAGAGATGGTTTTTAGAAAACATTAAGTTTTAATGTCATTGCCTGTTGTGATGGGTTTGTGAGTTAGAGCACGTAGATAATGTGTGTGCGTCCTTTTAGATGACCCCTGTTGGGCTTTGCTTAAGGAGGCGGTACAGTCTGGAGTGGACCTGGAACCAACAAGCGTTTCTAGCTGGCTGGATTTTTAGCTAGTTGGTTGAGGTCCCATTCCACTTGCGTGTGCCAGCTGAGTCGCGGTCTTACTCTACTGCGTCGTCCCTTGGAGGTGTATTCGAAGATTTTCCGAGCATTGGTGTCTATTTGCTGTACATGACCCTCAGTTATTGAACCTTCTGACTAAGTCGATGTCGCTGTACAGCCCGTATAATTAGTCATTGTATATCCTCTTCCACTCACCGTTTATGAAAATGAGACTGGTTTTGAGTCAAAGAAAAAAAAAGGTCTGGACGACCTTATACGGTGAAGTCAGTTCAGACTTTCGGGAATATTATGTTGCTACAGAGAGAAACGGGTGTTGTCCATAATGAAATTATCAACTGCCAGTGCCAGCCATACGTAGCTGCAGTATTTCCCAACCTTCCTTAGCACATAAGTGCATGTCTTACATACATAATGTGCGTAAGTCTATGTGGTAAAAACTAGTTTTCGCGTCTGGGTTTGAAATACATATAGGACTCGCTGCCAAGCCCAATTTTTTTTTTGAACAATTATTTGATAAATAAAGAAACTCTATTCCAAGACTGAAACGTTAGTTTTTCAATGCGACTTTTGATGTTGCATCGTATTCAACGGCTCTGAAATTCGCGGTGCGATTTCTGTTAATGCCAATCTCAGATCAGGAATTTCGAAAGAGCGGAATTTTTATTTTCACCCAAAAACGCAATGACTTCCTTCATCTCTTTTCAGAGAGAGAGAAGGTGTACGCAATCGGAACTCATGTCTTCGCATATATTTTTTAACCGTCACGTCATCAATGCGATGTTTTTAACAAAGTTGACCGATTTCAATTTTTCTGGCAACGTGCTAGAAGCAAGTGCTTGTCGATGAATGAAGCAATGAGTTGTAATAACGTCAGGGTTCTTTTGTTTTACCAAGCTAGCCAATCCGAAACGACAACTCATCATAGCTGGTGCACCAACTGTACGTACTCCTGCAAGCTTTTTCCATACGATTTCGTGTTTCTCAAATTCAATTTAATTTGGTAATTTTCATGATATCCGATGCTTTCGTAGTGTTTCGAGAGTTGTCGAAAGAAACAAATCTTCTTGCGTTTAATTTTTGAACCACACAAATACGAGAAGGTGCTATGTCCGTTGTCTCGTCGTACTGCAATGCGAAATATGGAGATCTCTTGATTTGGGGTTGGAAGTTAATCTTTCGCGTCCGCAAACATATCAAAAATAACACCGTGTTATCAGATAATGGTATTTCATAAAATTTGTTCTTCGCGTCGGCTCCAAAAAAAAAAAAAAACTCAACAACTTTTAGCAAATAGGACTTCACGAGGTATACTCCAGTGGTATGGGACTTTTTAGATTTCGCAATTAGAAAATATAGTTCATAGAAAGCTATAACAGTCTTTTCAGAGTCTAATTTACTCGATTTACTTGTTTCCAATTTCATCTTCTTCAAGGATTCGAATTTGTCAACGAAAAACTCCTTGGTCTTGTCTTTCATTGCTGCGTGAACACTTGCTAAATGCATTTCTAACCGATTCGATCTTAAAGAATCATTGCTCGAACCAGCAGAACATATCACACATTGAGGGACATCCAGTCCATTTTTCTATCGAAGTGAATCCGTTGATGAAGTCAAGCAAGTATTTCCTTTTTTTTATCCCGGTGGCAGACTGGCAGACATTACCAGCTTGAAAAAACCACACTTAATTTTATTTTTAAATTTAAAATTTATTCCAAACAGCTAATGCTTGCATTTAAAAAAAATCCTTTCAATTGCACGAACTAGTCAACCCTGAACGTTATTTAGTTAACATCAATGAAATGCATTTTCGAATTCCAGTCTACGGAGCCTACTTGACAAAAGAACAACAGCGCGAGACAATGGATAGGAAGGTGTAGATATGCTAAAATTCCACTTGAAAAAAAAATACTTACCAACAAATATGCGTTTTCGCACACCAGTACATATTATCGTGATTAAAAAAATAAGGTAAAGTTGTTTATAACTTTTACAATCCTTTTTTATTCTTCTGAATCCTCGCCTTTAAAGTACTCCCCTCCCGATACAATACACTTATGCCAACGGTTTTTCCAATCCTCGAAACAATTGTTAAAATCAATGTCCAGAATGGTATTCAAAGCGCGCAGCTATTCGGTTATTATCTCTTCAATCGCATCGAAACGGTTACCCCGGAGCGGTCTCTTGAGCTTAGGGAAAAGCCAGAAGTCACAGGGTGCTTAATCAGGTGCATACGGCGGTTGTGGAACGATATGAGTTGAATTGTTGGTCTCGAAGAACCAATGCAATGTGAGATGGTACATTATAGTGGTGCAACATCAGACATTGTAAAAATCGCTAAACTCACTTTGACAAATTTGACATAGATGTCAGTGATAGTACTACCAACCTAACATAAATATTTGCCAGAATTGAAGAGCCCGCGTATTTTAAAATTAAAATGTCACCTTATTTTTTTATCACAGTAGTACACTTTAAACAGTGGCTTAAAAGGTCTTCATTTAGTCAAGTCTACTGTCTAACTTAAGGGCGTTGCTTGGAATCCTGATTTGTTACATGAAAAAGGCCCCTAGCCCCAGTGTCCTTCTACGAGAGGAGGACACATCTTTTGCCTGGACCATCGATTAGTACCTCCATTTCACTATTTTTGATTCTAGTTCATTGAGAACAAAGTTCCCCTGTGAAGGTATATCACGGTGTATTTTCTTGCATGTAAAGCCGCTGCCAAATCAAATATTTGTGATCTTGCATTTGAGGAGGTGACTGATGATACGATGGTCTTAACGTTTTTAGGGCTTTGATACTCAAGTCTGCCAAATCATTGCTGAAGGTTTCTTCACTGGGATAAATAAATAAGTGAAGGGCCGACAATACCAATTCTGTATAATTCCATACCTTTCTAGGGTTTTAAATAGCACGGAGAAAAGCTTAGGTACTTTATTGAAGAGCTCGACAGCAGCGTATGTGGGTCTTCATATTGAAACTTTCTTAAGCAGCAAAAAACACCAACAAACTGCAGAAAGTCTTACGAACTAGCTTAAAGAATACCTATACATACAGCGATCAAATTTTTACACTTCTGCAGATCCTTGAGAAATCCTAAGAAGTCCAAATCGATACACACCATCTATTTATCGATTTTAAAGCCGCCCAAGACAGTATTTATAGGGACGAACTATATAAAGCGAGATCTAATTTTGGCATGCCTACCAAACTTATCCGTTTGTGCCAAATGACGATGGAGAATGCTCACTGCTTCATCAAGGTTGATAACGATCTCACCGAGACCTTCGATGCCGAAAAAGGGTTTAGACAAGGTGGTGCGTTGTCATGCGACTTCATACTTAAACGAATTGTGCAAAACGCTTAAGCCAACAACAGCGGCACAATCTTTCAAAAGTCTGTTCAACTATTAGCGTACGCTGACGATATTGATGCAGAAATCAGCGAGCTGTCACCATTGCGTTCGAGAGTTTTGTGATAGAAGCGGCCTGTTCTGTTCGACACTTAATAATTGAGAGACCACGAGATGTGTTTCGTATAAGATCAGTTTATTAACTAAAAACTAAGTAATTCAAATTGGTGTACATTATTATGTTAACATATGCGAGAGAGAGAGAGAGAGATACATAATTAGTGAGTGCATAAAGTATACAACATGTCCTTTCTTATATATTATTAATATTTTTTTTAAATAAATTCTTATTAATAAAACAAGTTGGTATTGAGATCAGAAGCAAAACTAATAAAATTCATGTTCGATGAACTTGTTTGCCGGATCGAAGGTTCAATGTGTCTACAGTTTTTTCTTGGTTGGGTACTTCCTGATTTGGCTGAGCACTATTAAGGGTAGTTTTGTCATTTCGTATGTCTCTTTGATTGCGGCGGTATTGTTTTCCCATTTCATCTTCTACAATCACAGATCTTGGCATTTCAGTAACCTCTACCACCTTACCCTTTTCCCATTGCTCCCCTGGCAATTTTTTGAAGTACACTGGTACATGTCCTTCAATAGCAGCACGTTCCTTGGCATGTTTATCATAGCTTGTTTTCATTTTATTTTGGTAGTCCCAAAGTTGCTGCTTGTGGTGTTCTACATCTATCAAAGCCGATTTGAGTTCCGATTACTGCATCGGAAGTCGCGTCCTAAGCTTTCTCGACATAAACAGTTCTGACGGAGAGTAACTCAGTTTTTTTTTTATTTTTTATAATTCACTAGCGCTAAAGGGGTTATGAATACCCTTATGATGCTATTAACACAGCGCTGTGATGCTATTAACACAGCGGTGTAGTGATTTCTGAAACTCAGGTAGTATTAGGTTTCAGTCTATTTGCTCCGAGGGTGGTTTTTCCAGAATGACTGGGGAGAATTATTGCTATTGCTTATAATTCGCAGTATTTCTTTTGAATATCCCGGTATCATTAGTACGATCAACACTTTCAAGCCATTGCCTACCCTACTGCCAGTGTTATGCCTATACAGTAGAGTTGACGTCAGCTTTTTTCGCAATTGACCGACTTTTTTTTTCTGCGACATCGGGATTCGAACCTGGAACCTTCAGCGTGACAAGCGATGATGCAACCACTACACCATGACCACCCTCTAAAGTTGTGAAGTTGTTCGGAGATTTAAGAGTCCCAGATAAGGATCTTCACCAGTCTCACTACATTTCGTGAGCATTTTTTTAACTGTTTGTATGGCCCTTTCAACCAGCCCGTTGGATTTCGGATAGTATGGGCTACTTGTGATATGGTTGAACATCCACTTATTTGCAAACTCCTTGAATTCTGACGAGTTAAATGGAGGACCATTGTCGGACATTAGCTCTGATGGTATCCCATGACGAGCAAAAATTGACTTGAGGTGAACTATTATTTCACTCGCTTTGGATGAGCTAAGTTTAACGATTTCAATAAACTTCGAGTAGGTAGTAATCTATCAATAGTAGATATAAATCCTTTTTCCATTCAAAAAGATCAATCGCTACTTTTTGGAATGGAAGGTCTGGTAATTGGTGTGGTATTAAGGGGTCCTTTCACATTCTTGTTAAGGTATTTTGTGCAAGTGACGCAATTTTCGACAAATTTTTGAATATCGATATTCATGCGAGGCCAAAATACGGAACCCCTTGCACGTCGTTTACTTTTTTCTATACACGAATGACCATCATGAATATATTCAAGAATCTTTTCCCTCATTTTATGTGGAACTACTAATGCTTTCCTTTGAAGATAAGATTATCAATTTCAGTTAGCTCATATCTATAATTCCAAAATGACTGCAGTCCCGCTTTTAATTTTTTTCTATTTTCAGGCCATTGACCTTTTATGAAGAAGCGTAATTCTTGCAAAATTTGATCTTCATTGCTCGCAGTCAAAATTTTGTCAAGCACTACTTGTGTTATTGCAAGATTTGATTTTATAAGCCCAACATGGATTTTTATTTCCTTATCTAGCTGGCTTTCTTCCATGTGACATAATGGTGCGCGTGAGAGCATATCTGCAACCAACATCTTTTTACCCGGCTTATACACAACTTCTAAGTCATAGGCCTGAAGACGAAGCATCATCCGCTGTAACCCAGGAGGAACATTGACTAGTGCCTTCTTGAATAGCGGAATCAGTGGTTTATGGTCTGTTTCTACCATTATCGTTTGACCATAAATAAATTGATGCCATTTTTCACAGCCGAAAAGAATCGCATAGAGTTCTTTCTCTATTTGCGCATAATTTCGTTGACACTCGGTTAGGGTTTTGGACGCAAAGGCTAAAGGACGACTATGTTGTAAAAGACAGCCCCCTACCGCAAACTGTGAAGCATCTGTCGATATTACCAGAGGCTTTGAAGGATCGAAATACGCAAGGACTGGTGGATTCGTGAAGGCTCTTTCCAAAGACACATTCCATTGGAAGGTGACATTTTTCTTAAGCAATTGTCGCAATGGTTCTGTTTCATTAGACAAGTTTTGAGTAAATGATCCAAAGTACGTGTCAGTTCCTAGGAACCTATGAACTTCTTTCACTGACGTTGGGGATTTCATGTTCAAAATCGCATCTACTTTTTTAGGATCAGTGTGAACACCAAGTTCATTAAATATGTGACCGAAAAATTTAACCTCAGTGAGGCCAAACCTACATTTTTCTTTATTTAGTTTTAATCCAACTTCCTCCATGCGATCTAGTACCTGACGTAATTTCCTATTATGTTCTTCAATAGTCTTGGCATATAATAACATCTAGATCTAAAAACAATTCCGTTATGACACGATGAAAAATGTCTTGAGCCACTTTCACTCCATATGGCATTCTCAGGAACTTGTATCTTCCGAAAGGAGTATTAAATGTGCATAACTCAGAACTGTCCTCGTCTAATTTTAGCATCCAGTAGCCCTTACTAGCGTCGAGAGTTGAAAAATACTTTGAACTCGACAATTTGGATTTCATGAATTCAATATCTGGAATGGGATAGTGCTCTCTTTCTAATGCTTTATTAAGGTTTCTTGGATCTTGAATTGAATTGAATTGAACTAACCCACCGTGTTGGACTGTTTACCCTTGTAATGACTTTATTTTGTTACATACGATCTAGTTCTTGTTTTAATTTTTCATGTAGTTTAAACGGAATTCGTGTGGGTGCATCAATTACTGGGCTAACTTGAGGATCAACTTTAAGTTTGAACTCCCCATCTAGGCAACCCAATCCTTTGAACAAATGACTGAACTTTGGTTCAATAGTCTTAATTAGACCATTTGACTCATTTTTGACCTGATTAATAGAAGATGACTTACTTTGACTGAGCAAACCGAATCTTAAACAATCAAATGTTCCCAAAACCGTACTGACGTTTTCATTTACAACCAAGAAGTCGATTCTTTCTTGCCTTACCCTACTTGTGCTAAGAAATGCAGTTACTGTACACTGACCAAGAATGTTGACCTTCGATCTCCCAAACGCTGTTTATTTTCCTACACATTTGTTAAGGTTAAGATGTTTTCTCGAGTTAATGTGCTTGAATGTATTCAAACTCATAATATTTGCTTCTGCTCCCGTGTCCAATTCGACTCTAATAACCTTATCATTAATCACAAACAATTCATTAAAATACATATTTGACTTCAAACTATTTTTATCAAAATTATATGATTTTAACATTCTTTTTTGAAGATTAACAAAGCCAATAAAAAAATCACTATCATCATCTAAATCATTATTACATTCAGAATTGTTAACATTAAATAATTGTATATCTTTGTTCAACTTACAATACTTGGCGAAGTGATTCAAACCTTTACACACGTGACATCTTTGACCAAGTGCTGGACATTTGGTTCGATGATACCAGTTTCCGCATCGTTCACATCTCTTGTTAGAATCACCCATCTTGACTTGCGAGTTGGAACTGCTATTGGGGGTTGTGGTGTACTTAGCGTTGTTTCTTTGGGTTGACGGATGCCGCTTATGGTCTTTGATATGCGATGTTCTGTTGCTGTTGGTCTTCTGAATATAATTGATTTTATTTTCGGAGTTGATGGCAACCGAGGACATCTCTTCTGACTGCGACTGACTAATGACATAAGATTTTGAACGCTTCTCAGCTGCCTCCAGAGTAAGATCATCGATGTCAAGCAATGAACGTCTTAACTTGTCATCGTTTAACCCAATTATGAAGACATCTCGGACCATTTCATCTTGAAGAGTACCGTAGTTGTAAGAAATGTTCGTATTAGCGGTTCCCAAAAAGACGAGACGGAATTATAATTCAAGTTCTTTATTAAATCGATCTTTAACACACAGGAAATACTACCAGTCGCTACGAGGATTAAAGAAAAGACTCAACTAGATAGAGGCGAGACAATTCGATTCTCACTCAAAATGTATCATTACTGTTTTCTTATAATAACTCGCATGTATTAGTATTAGTTAGACATAATAATTTCAACATCCTGCCACCGGGGAAGAAGAAGAGGGCAGCTCCAATGGGTACAGCAGCTGAACAAGTCGTCTGAGCCGCTTACCATCCGCATAACGTATTTCACAAGCTCTAATGTTGCCATCTCGCCCAGGGAATGCATTTTCGATCACCGCCAACTTCCAGTGAATCCTTGGGGAGGCAGAGTCGAAAACCAAAACTACATCATCCTTGCTTAACTTTACTGAAGGTTTGCAGTTATTGTAATGAAAAGAGCGGAGCAACTGCATATACTCTGTGCGCCACCTTTTCCAGAGCATGTTTGTAAATCTCATTCGTTGTTTCCAAATACTTTGAAAGTCCGTAGAGTGTGATGATTCGAATGCGCTGGAAAACTGATTACATCCTAGCAAGAAGTGAGCAGGTGTTAACGGAGCTGCATCCAACGGGTCGCTCGATACATATGTTAATGGTCTAGCATTTACCATACCCTCGGCTTCTGTGATCACTGTCCTCAGTTGCTCAAATGTTAATTTTGCCTTACCAATTACGACTTTAAGCGTATTTTTTATGGTGCGGATAAGGCGCTCCCAGAACCCACCCCACCACGGAGCTCGTTCCACGATAAATTTCCATTTAATTCGTTTTTGCGCCAAGAAGTTTTGCAACGCCTCATCTTCGAATATCTGGCCTGCCCCTTCTAGCTCCAGAGCCGCTCGCCGAAATGTTCGCGCATTGTCGGAAAAGATAACCGACGGAATCCCTCTTCGTGACATAAAACGTCGAAGTGCCATCAAACAGCTATCTGTCGAAAGACTCGTCGCCATCTCCAGATGCACAGCCCGAATAGCCGCACAAGTTATTATCAACATGTATGTTTTAGTCATTCCTTCCTTAGCGCTATCGAAACAGTAAAAGGGTTCCGCAAAGTCAATCCCGACGTTGTCAAATGGTCTAGAAAGTGTTATCCTTTCTATTGGGAGGGGGCCAAATGATTGAGAGGCTGGTTTGGCCCACAGTTTTCTGCATTGCACACACCTTGCGATCTCCTTTTTTATCAGCTGCCGTCCTTTAACCACCCAAAAACGCTCCCTCAGTTTCGACAAAACGATATTGACTCCTCCATGAAGAGTTTTTCGATGAAAATCGTGATCAATTAGCTTCGATATATGTGAACTTGGCGGTAGGATAATGGGATGCTTAAATTCGTCTGATTCTTCCAGTGAGTGAAGGCGTCCTCCTAGCCTAATGAGCCCCCTTTCATCTAGGAACGGGGACAGCTGTGCAATCTTCGATGACCCTAGTACCGACATCTTCTTCTGCAAGACATAAATTTCATTAGCATAAGTGATTGATTGAATATACCTGAGCCAATGGATTTCAGCTAATTCTAGCTCAACTGCCGACAAATGACAAAAGCCCAACTTCTCTTTTCGACATGCTTTTAGGAAGCGCATAACATAGCAAGTCACGCGCAATAATCGCTGCCAAGTGCTGAAGTTTTCAAAACAAAGAACAGGCTCAATCGCTGCTGCAACGGGAACGGATGACCCACTTAAGAGGGCTAATTGGATCACGCTGCCTTCCACCATCTGATTGTCCACATACTTGTCCAATTGTCCTTCATTCAGCCAGTCCGGTCCGCGAGCCCAGATAGAAGATTTTCGCAAGGATTCACCCGTTATGCCTCTGGTTAGAAGGTCGGCAGGATTTTCTTTCCCCTTACAATGACTCCAACTTGATACGAGTGTGCGACGACGTATCTCAGTAACTCTGCTTTGCACGTACGGCTGCCAGCGATCTGTTGTACCCTGAATCCAACTGAGCGCAATCTTAGAATCCGTCCATAGTGCAAATTACTGCACATCTATCTTTAGAGATTGTTGAAGATACGCACACAATCGTGCGGCTATTAGAGCAGCTGTTAGCTCAAGCTTTGGCAACGTCAGTTCCTTGGTCCCGTCTTCCTTAAGCGGAGCTACCCTGCTTTTGGCGCACAAAAAGGATGTACTACATGCACCGTCAGCGGCGAAAGCTTGAACGAAAGCCACGGCCCCATATGCTTTCAAGCTAGCATCCGCAAATATATGAATGTTGGTGGCTGAAGATGGCGTCCAGGCGGATCTTGGAATGGTCATATCCTTCAACTGTAGCAAGCATTTAACGCACTCATTCCATTCGGCTAAGAGCTCAGGAGGCAAGATCCCATCCCAGGATATCTTTTGTCTCCAAATGGCCTGGAACAAGATTTTGAGTTTGATGACGGTTGGTCCAAGAACGCCCAGAGGATCAAAAATTCGCGCAATTGTTTGAAGGACAACTCTTTTGGTACTCCTCGCAAGATTGGATGTTAGGAGCTCTTCAACGGACCTTAGCGGAACTGCTATTTCATCGGTTAAGACATACCACGTTAAACCGAGAACTTTCTGCATATGCGGGCCATCCACTGCATCTCGAATTTAAGAACTGTTGGAATTCCATTTCCTCAACTTCATGGATGCACTCTCCATGACTAAGCCAGCTTCCTTACAGATTTGTTCGCCTTCGTCCTCACTGTCGACGCTTGTCACAAAGTCGTCCATATAAAAACTAGTAAGTAGAATTTTGCAGGTGGACGGAAAACGGGTTTGTTCCAACAACAAGTGCATACGAAGTACGGCGGACAACAAAAAGGGACTGCAATTGACCCCAAAAGTTACCCTCGTCATTCTGAGGTCCTCCACCACTGATTTGTCGGATTTGGAGGCATCGTACCAAACAAAACGGTGGGAATCGCGGTCAGCTTCATTTAGTAATACCTGAAGGAACGCCTTCTCTATGTCCGCAACAATACCGTAGCGACCGAGCCGAAAATTTAGCAGTATTTTCAGTACATCCGGCAACAGGTTTGGCCCAACCATAAGCTGATCGTTCAATGAACATGCCTGATCCGAATACGATGAAGCATCGAAGACAATTCTCATTTTTGTCGTAGCGCTGTCTTCCTTGTAAACAGGCCTATGAGGCAGGTAAAACACTCGTTCAGGAGGTGCCCTGCGATCCGGAACTACCCTTTCTGCAAAGCCATCTAAAACCAACTGACGTTTGGCCATGTCATATTCCTCCAGCTTTCCTGGAATCCGGGACAAACGTTGTGTGAGAGATCGTAACCTTTTCAACGCATCATCCCTATTACTGGTCATCTTAATACCCGATTCCTTCCAGGGTAGATTTGCCTCATATTGAGAACCCCGTTTGACGATGCACTGATCCATTAAACGCCGCGTTGTGTCTTTATCCTCAGCTTCCTCACTCCGTATACCTATTGCCTCTAGTTGCCAAAATTGTTTCAAGTCATTATCATCCAGGGAAAGAAGATTTAAGCTGGCACTGCGAACGAAAGAAGAACATAAATTAACGTTCGAGATAATACATTTACCAAGCGAAGAATGAGGTCCTTGCAGAGTCCAGCCAAATATAGTTTCTACAGCTCTTAACTGGTCGGTAATACGCCGCTGTTTCCCGCTAATTGTTGCCCAATAGTAATCCGAACCAATGAGCAAACTGAGTCCATCTTCTGATTCCATGTCGTTGTTATATACCGCATCTGCTAGCTTCAGTCCCGGAAGAGATGTACTAATACATTCCGGAGAGCTAAGTACATCAATGCATATATCTGGTACAACAATAGCTTCTAAATCCACACTTTTGGCATCGTACTGGCTTTTAAGAACCACCTTAACCTTCTTTAAAACTTGAAATGGTGCGTGTTCCTTGCTGCCGAAGGGCATTACAGATAGCTTAATATTGCCGATGGTGGAAAATCCAAGTTTCTTCACAACATTTTCTCGGATGTACGAATGTTGACTTCCTCCATCTACAACAACACGCACTAGCAAATTACGCGCTCTGGCTGGAGCTATCGCCACGCAGCGAGCAGTTTTCAAAAAAACTTTTGGGATAGATTTCATATATTGATTGTAAGCGCACAAATTAAGCACTTCTTGAACTTCATTTTGCAAGCAAATGTCTTTTTTCTTATCTGTTAACACAGGCACTGCCGCGACCATTGTTCTTTTGTATGATGGATCACACATGGAGGTTAAATGTTTACCCTTGCACTTTGCACAATTGATCCATTTCACGCTACGGCATTTTTTTGAAAAATGCCCTCGTCTGGCACAACGAAAACAGCGGCCACTTTTGCGCAGAATTTCCCGCTTTTCTGTAATTGACATTTCACTGTCGCACTCCTTAGTATCATGCGTGCTCGATTTGCAGAATACACATGCGTCCCTTTCACTCAATGACAATAAACTTGTAGCTGTTGTAGTTGGAGTTATTTTGCTATGTGGCGAGATAGAAACAACCCGACTCTTCTTTAATGACTCCACCTCTCTTTTGAGGAAGCGGATGATGCGTTGAATTTGCTTATCACCAATTTGCGACACTGAAGAATTGCCCTCTGATGCATTGTCTTTGATATCAATATCGTTTTCCTCTCGCTCTACCTCACGATGGTATTCTACTCTAAGGTCAACTGGTAAACATCGCAATAAAATTGATTTCAGCATTACACAGTAGTGGTGAGCTGGGACTTGTAATGCTGTGAGAGAGCGATTATACGTCATGATTGAATTGTAAAGGTTTCGCAATCCAGCAACATCAGTTTTCGAGTGGATCGGACGAAGGGAAATCAATTGCTGCATGTGTGTGTCTATAAGACGCTCCGTATTCCCGTATTGTTCGAGCAAAAGAGAGACAGCTGCATCGTAGCAACTCTCGGAAGCTGTAAACCCAGATATTACCTTTTTTGCATTTCCAACCAATACTGCCTCTAGGTAACTGAATTTGTCTGTTGGCAATATATTGGTGTTCTCATGAACAGCACTCTTGAATTGCTCCCAAAACGGTAACCAGTCATGGAAATTACCATCGAATTTCTTAAGGGGCAGCCGTGGGAGTTTTGCCGATCCGTTAGCAACCATCGATGTATTAACTGAAGAATCGTCCGATTTCAATGCAACGGGATTCCTTTTTTTCCTCAATTGATTGTGGCGTGAGTTTAAACGAGCAAGTGTACCAATGGCAGAATCCTGATATTCCGCTACCCTTTCCAGCTCCTTTCCAAGATCGTCTTCTTTTATGAGTCCTTTGCTCACCACTTCTCGATTCGCTGTTGTCAGACTATCATGCGCTGCTTGCAGACGATGGATGTAAGACATGAGCTCCTCCTCTATATCGTCGAGACGATCTTCGTCTTCTCCTTTGACCCTTGATTCATCCGAGCACAAAAACTCACTGGCGCATTTCACAATTTTTGTAACTTGCCCCCTAAAGGCCGCGCGTACCGATAATTCCGTTATTTTTAACTTGAATTTCGTTATGTCCGCTTTCCCGGGTTTCGGCACCAAATGTAAGAAATGTTCGTATTAGCGGTTCCCAAAAAGACGAGACGGAATTATAATTCAAGTTCTTTATTAAATCGATCTTTAACACACAGGAAATACTACCAGTCGCTACGAGGATTAAAGAAAAGACTCAACTAGATAGAGGCGAGACAATTCGATTCTCACTCAAAATGTATCATTACTGTTTTCTTATAATAACTCGCATGTATTAGTATTAGTTAGACATAATAATTTCAACAGTAGTCACATGGTTGAACCAATCCCTTCAGGTGAGTCAGGAACTGATCAATTGTTTCTGCTGTCTTTTGCCTTGCAGATAAAAATTTGTAACGCTCAAACACAATATTAGTTCTAGGATCACAATAATTATTAAATTTCTTAACCACTTCGTCAAACTTAAGATTTGTGGGAAACGTATTATAGATGCGGAGACCCTCATCGCCGATACATGACAAAATGGCGGTGACCTTTCTTGCATCCTCTTGTATTCCCACAACTCTACTGTATAGGCATAACACTGGCAGTAGGGTAGGCAATGGCTTGAAAGTGTTGATCGTACTAATGACATCGGGATATTCGAAAGAAATACTGCGAATTATAAGCAATGGCAATAATTCTCCCCAGTCATTCTGGAAAAACCACCCTCGGAGCAAAAAGACTGAAACCTAATACTACCTGAGTTTCAAAATCACTACACCAACACTAGCGCTGTGTTAATAGCATCATAAGGGTATTCATAACCCCTTTAGCGCTAGTGAATTATAAAAAAAAAAAAAAAAAAAAAAAAACTCTAAGAAAATTCCTAGTTTTTGTATCCAGAACTTCCACGCTGCACTTAGATTTGGCTGATTGAAGTTCATCTCTTTTGGCGGCCTTGCTCCGAACGAGAACTCCATTGGCTTTCTGGCTGCTAGACTTTGCTGTGTGAACGAGGTTGACGACGAAGATTTAACTTGATCCACCGATATTTTTAATGTGGACGACTGATCCGGTTGGATGATTGTCGACTCTAAATCTTCCTCTGCTTCTCTTGGCGAATCAAACGAAATTCCTGAGTCAGCAATTGACTTGTCCACGTTTTTCTCCAGCTTGTATTTTACACGTGTCGCACTGATAGGTTAATGTGACTGCCAAAAAGAAAAACATTTTTTTTTTGCTTGTAGCCCGCACTGACGTAGACGACTAGACTATTAGCTCTCTTTTATTTTAACTTCTGAATTCTGAATTAATTAACTGTGAGTTATCTATTCGAAACACCTGACACCATGTTCTGTTCGACACGTAATAATTGAGAGACCACGAGATGTGTTTCGTATAAGATCAGTTTATTAACTAAAAACTAAGTAATTCAAATTGGTGTACATTATTATGTTAACATATGCGAGAGAGAGAGAGAGAGAGACAGAGATACATAATTAGTGAGTGCATAAAGTATACAACACGGCCAAAATGGGATGAGCGACCAAAGAGGGAAAAACTAAGATTTTGCTATCAACAAAAAGGGACACTCAACATCGACGAATCGGATAAAACGTCACTATAGACAGCTATAGGTAGTAAGGGACTTTGTCTACCTTGGCTCTGCTATCACTTCTGAAAAGGACGTCTTATCAGAAATCAAATGAAGAATAACTCTTGCCAATCGCTGTTTCCTTGGGTTGAGAGGGTAATTGAGTGGTAAGGCCCTTTCCCGAAGAACTAAGGAAATTCTGTACAAGACCTTAATCATCCTGCTCTGTGGGGCTTAAGCATGGTCTTTATCAAAGACGAATGATACCCTTGGTCGCTTCGAGTGAAAATTTCTTCATCAGATATTCGGTCCCGTATGCGTTGACGGGCTCTGGAAGAGGAGGTTCAACGACGAATTATACGAGCTATACAGAAACATCGATCTAGTCAAAAAAAAACTACGCATTGGTCGTTTAAGATGGCAAGGACATGTAGAGCGAATGGACACCAAGGCTCCGGCCCGAAGAGTCTTCGAATGCAACCCGGAGGGACTATGCAGTAGAGGAAGACCTCGCCTAAGGTGGCCCGTAGAAGTAGAAGGTGACCTCACCCAACTTGGAGTGCGTAACCGGAGGCAGCTAGCTAAGGACCGGTTTAACTGGAGAAGCTTGTTGGTTGAGGCTCAGGTTCACCCCGAACTGTAGCGCCACCTTAGTAATTGAGTAGTACAAACTTACATGACAAGTGTACAACTGCTCTCGAAACCATACGTTAAGAGGTCTAAATTGTCCAGTCTACATCAAAGTGCAAGGAACACGGGATACCTACATAATACACAAGTGCAAAATCCCCAAACCCCAAAATCCCCAACTTTTGAAAAATCCCCAAAGAAAATCTCCAAACTATCCTGAGATTACCGCTCCGCTTTTCTGCTCTATTACTTGCTTGGCGAAGGCGATATAAGGCCATAACTCGGAATATAACAAAAACCTGTGCTTCTAAACGATTTTGGACATAAAAGGACCAGAGTAGCGAAGCGGAGCGGTGCAATACAGATTCCCAATATGGGGATTTTGGTTTTGGAGATTTTGGTTTGGGGATTTTAGTTTGGGGTTTTTAATTTTGGAGTTTCCGTACCCAACCCAAGGAACACATTGCAGGGCTTAATGTCAGTATATGAACACAGTATAATGCGTCAGATTTAGGTTGTAGTACTCTATATGTAGGTAGGTTATGTTGCTTTAGGAAGCTGTGGGCACTAGCCACATTAGTCAGGCTTTAGAGTTTGTTCCTCTTGCATTTGCAGAGAATGTTGGACTTGATATTTTAGTTCGCACTTTACAAGAAATAATCTTCACATGTTTTGTGGTGCTCCTTCACCTATACATCTAAGAGAAATCCTGCTCGTGAGGAACTGGTACAAGACCTTCATTTCAAATGCATATGCATTCACCTCTCGCTAGACAATGTTGAATGTCTCCTCTATTCACATTTCGCAATTTTATCTTAATTGTGAAAAAAAAAAATATTTTAACGCTTCCTCTCCTACGATGAATCCTTTGAATTTTCTTGGAATGCTTATAATGCAGTTCTTGCCATTTGAACCCATTTTATCCAGACTACGCTATTTCTATATGAAATTCCATTCGTCCTATTGACAGTGACTTCACTGACAAAGGTCGTTCCTGCTGAAATTAAGTTCCATTCTTGCTTTCTTGCATCCACTATTCATAAAATAATTTCTTTCACTTTTGTTTTTTACTGGCAGTTTATTAAGGAATTCCTGAAGCAAAAGCACAAGGAGACAGAGAAGGAGTAGGATAAGGAGACGAAGAAGGACTCAGGCAATTTTTTTTTTTAATTTCCTGCAAAACTTTTTGTAAGGAAATACCATGTGATTAATGTAAGTAATTGGTTAAGGGCTGTTTAGTTTTCATTGGATCATGAAACCTTCAAAATAACCTCGGAAGCGAAAGGTTATTTCTGAATGCATTCTTGGACTCTCTGTTGGGAAATAATGAAATGCTTAGTTCAAGTCCTGTTAAGTTGTTTGGTAGCGACGGTCATTTTTTTGAAACCATCGGGACAAGGACGTGACTTGGTTGAATGCAAAGTTGAGAAGTTTTCGGTTTAATGGTAATTAAATCACTACCAACTGGAGTTTGGGACAGGTCGCATCATCCGACTTGTTGTGAATGGATTTCCAGTTTCCACACACCATGCTGAGTTGAAATGATGAAAAGGACTTTCTGGTCTTTTTTTGTTTGGGGTGGAGAGTCGGTTTATTTATGTCCTAATGGTTAGCGTTTGGTTTATGTGATTCTCCAGTAAATAGGGAACCATTTAAAAAAAATTGCCTGATGAATACTTTTTCATCACTTTGTCCTTTTGTGAGAGGATACTCTGAACCTTCTGTCTTCTCCACCCAATTCTAAACGTATCATCAGCGACATCCACACTTTTAAAGGATAGATTGTCAGAGAAACGAATTAAATTATGTCATAAGCTTTAAGAATGCTGGCACAATTCCCGCCTAAGAAACAAATTCAAAAATCCGAATTGGATCCTGCGCGCACTGTGTATTTCCAAGCAACGTCACCAGGAATTTTCTTAAAATTTCACCCTCCGGAACTGTGTGACAGTAAATACCGTATGACCTTGTTTGACGTTTAATATAATCCACATCACTTCCGTCAATGTTTGTTGCTCTTTTACTTAACTTAAGGAGATTAAATCCTGTTTACGCAAAATTTTCCACCAGGATATACCATTTTTCCTGTTATTTTACCTGCCGGCAATCATGTGAAGGATATTTTTTTCATATTTTTTTTTTTTTTAATATTTATTCCGTCACTTTATTTTAAAGCAGAACGGCACCAGAAGAAGTTAGCAAACAGTAGCAGCAACAACATGAGTACATAGTAGAATGGGTGAGCAGTATGCGTTTTCATGGGGTTTTGCTGGAATTGGGTCCTTAGGGCTTCGAAGGCATAATGAAGAATTATCGTTTATGCAAAAGACAGGTATAATAAATAAACGATTTGTGGAGCTTAAGTGTGCGTGAGCTATTGGGAAAGTAAGTGGAAAGTGTGCCTGGAAGGGAGTCTCTTTTGTGGTTTCTTTTTGTTTACTTTGTTGTGTGTAAGTTTTCACTTGATGCATTGTTGACTTTATAGTGTGGAGAACGTTAAGGGACATAAAAAGGATATGAGGAAGCGTTAAGAAGTTTAAAAATTCGTTTTTGGATGGAAAATGATACGGTGCTTCACTAGAATGTCATTAGTCGGTAAACTGGTAAGCATATCATTGAACCTCGTTGCATGACTTTGTTACTGTCTTATATCCTTAAGGCCGTCACAAAACATCTGACATCTGGATCACTTACTTTCCGCATGACTTTACATTTCTCCAACCGGAGTATGCAAGGACTAGGACAACAGGAACACCATATTGGAAACCCAATCGAAAGACTAGTTGTGGCGATAGAAGCCAACAATTTCGCTGTCAGGTTGTTGAATAGTCTCTATCTGGAGAGAGTAAGTTGAGCAGTATAGTCATGCCCGGATGACTAAGGAGCTGAGCTCTTCAATAGTCTGAGAAATGACCTGATGATGAACGCTTCTTCCGCGTTAATTATAAAGGCTAAAGCCTACTAAACGTTTTTTACAAAATCCTTCTTGGTTGGATCGGTTGGCACGTTCTTATATCCACAAAGTTGACCATTGACCAAATTTTCCGTTTACGCCGAATCCTGCAGAAGATTCAAGAATTCTAAACCGATACCCACCATCTATTCATCGATTTAAAGGCCACGTAACTCATCCGATTTCTGATGCAATTTCTTTAAGAATTGTGCAAAATTCAGACGTCAACATTGGAGGCACAATCCTTCAAAAGTCCATGCAATTGCTCGCATATACCCACGATATTGACATTAGACGTAGAGACGAAATGTCCCAAGATATCGGTTAAACGGTCAATGATGACAAAGCAAAGTAGATGCCGTCAACAAAGAAAGACACCCAAGACCGACGACTCTGATAGAACGTCACCTCCGACAGATATAACTTTGAGATAGTTAAAGACTTTATCTACCTAGCCTCCAGTTTAAACTCAGACAATGGCACCAGTGCAGAGACCAGCAGAAGAATAACTCTTGCCAATCTCTGTTTCTTTGGCCTAAGAAGGTAATCGAGTAGCAAAGCCCTGAAACCTTTATCATCCCAGTCCTGCTCGTGGACTTTGTAAAAAACGGGTGATCTGTTGTCCCGTTTGCATATACGGTGACTGGAGTAGAAGAAACATATGTATAACGACGGACTGTATGGGCTGTACAGCAACATGGACCTTTTCAGGAGATTCCAAATGCAACGATTAATATAGCTAGGACATGCAGATGAACACATCATCCTGGCCTGGAGAATCTTCGAGTTTACTCCGGAATGATGATACAGAAGAGAAAGACCGCGAACTCAGGTGGCGCATGCAAGTGGAAAAGGACCTCAACCAACCTGGCGTTGCGAAATCGGAGACGCTTGTTGGCGTCCACCCCGGATTGTAGCTCTATCATAATTAAAGAAGACAATTACTTTCCTATTAGGGTTAGGATCTAGTGCATTTTCTGGAGTACAGGTCAAATGCATAAACCTCTGCGTGAAAGACAGATGTAGAACAGCCAAGAGAAAGACTTTTTGCTTGAAGTTCAGCCCGTTGATATACATGGCTTCCGCTTTACCTGAACGAAGATGAGTGTTGCTGTCGACAATGTGCCATACATATCACGGATGGGCGTTTGGTTAGGTTAGGTACTTGGGCTGGCGAAGAGGAGCCTCACTGAGTTCTCCGTAGACCCATTGTAATACTCATGGAGGGAAATCATACCTTACCCACTTAAATAGTATAAAACGGTTAGCCTTACTTGCCAGAACGAGCTTGCCCGCTTGGGTGAACGCTTCAGGGTCACACTGCTCTTGGTTCCAGGGCACACTTTCATAGAAGGAGGCCAGGCAGGGCTTAGCTCTACACGGTTCGCTTGCGGCAAGGGTCCATATCCCGCTAGGGCCGGTTAAAGAACCATTCCACTCACACTTCCTGCAGAAGGCAAACTGCTCCATATCAAGGAAGATATATCCTGTCTACGATAAGATTAGAACAAACGGCCTTATAAACAGAACCCGCCCAAAACTTGCCAGACTCACGGGCCATTGACCAATTGCAGACCATGCGGCCAAACTAGGCATTCCATACAACCCCCACTGCCGCAGTTGCGGGAACGAAAATGAGAAGGTTACTCTCTCCCATTTCCTCTGAAAATGCCCGGCACTAGCAAGAGCCAGACTGCGTGCACTAAATCAATTATTCTTCGACTACCTTAACGACATCTTGGGTAAAGGGATACACGATCTAATTCACTTTCTTAACTTCACAGACATCACCATCCAGGTCACACGAGTCGTGGTAACAAAAAGGCACACCAGTGCTATTTGGGTTCATGTTGAACAGCCACCTCTATCTACCTACCTAACCTACCCTAGACTTACATACTGTGCCTGTGGTACAAACCATCGTGTGGATTTGATGAAGTTGTTTAGGTCGTTCACCGGGGTTTGTCGAATAGTTCCTCGAGATCCCGGAAGAAGTGATGTCCGAGGAATTTATGCCTTAGGTGGTACAGGCCAGGACGCTGACAGAGGAATTGAGTTGTATCCTCATGAATTGAATTGACATCGCAGCCCTTTCACAGATCTTCCGTAATACGAAGCTTCTTCATATGGTACCGCATATTTTGTTACGTAATCACACCTATAAGGGTGGAAAGGGATTTTCTATAATTTTGTATTATTTTGTCGGTCCTAGCTTCCTTGTGATAACACAAGTGTCTAAAGAAGACCACCTGTTGTTAGCTTCTCTTAGAGTTTAAATCCCATCTCCGAGCTTCAATGCGCAAGGCGGGATGTTAACCGAAGGGTCGGCTTGTTTCGGACTTAGATAATGCCGAACCTTTTCTTGCTAATTCGTCAGCATTCTCGTTCCCTGATATGTCCTCATGCCCAGGGACCTTGAAGAGGGTTCTAAGAACCCTAAGCTCTTTGCTACAGTACTTCATAAGCTTCGATATTTTTTCTGTACCAGAAATTGCTTTTATTGCTGCCTGGCTGTCAATGAAAAGAAGTGATATCTTTACGCGGTATTGCATTCATTGCAGTCTCACGGGCGGCTGTTGTCACTGCTAAGACCTCCACTTGGAAAACACTGCTGAAGTTCGGAAGGCGGACAGAACTTTTAGTTTAGATCCGTCGATGAAGATGGCTACGGATTGCATATTGAGTATTTGACCGCTTTCCATACCTCTCTGCTTGGAGAGGCGCTTAAAAATTGTCTTTCGAAATCTAAGCATGGCGTTGTGTAATCAGTAGTTGGCACACTGCCTAGATATTTTTGTATTTAGCTTCCAACAGGCGGATTGGCCGCTGATAGTTGAATAAAGAAATTTAGCGGAAGTGGGTTGAGGATTGCCTCGAGTTCTGCTGTAGGAGTTGTTCTCATTGCACTGGCAGTGCTAATGCACGGATGAGCGTGGCACCTATTCTAGCTTTCGTGAGTCTTTCTTCTCCGGATTGCCGTAGCTTGTACCGTAGTTATTCATAAACCATTTCAATACTGACACAGACATACCTACATCCATTGGTAGTGGTATTCTTAATATTTATCTAATATCATTTGCATTCAGTGCCCCGACAATTCAAAAAAACAAACACGTAAATGTAGATTTAAATTTCTGCAAAAAAAAAAGAAGAACCTATTGAAGTGAAAAACAAACTCATTCGCAGCTGAATGAATTTAATTTACAAACGTTCTCATCACAATTCGAGATTCTTTTTCCAAAAAACATTTTCAGACACAATCCCCTACAACACCCAACAACCGGATAAACTTTGTCAACTCAGCAATGAATATTAAAACAAAAAAAAGGAGCACTACTTTCCATGAGCATAAAACTTTATGATTTTTAATATGTGTAAGGATGTATGACTGTGTGCCCAGGATGTGTAGGCCCTAACCCTTTTTTGGGTGCGCAAATCATTGCCGATATCTGAGAATATAAATTCACAATATTTATTTATTTATTTTGTTTGTATCTTTTGCTTAGTTTTTGGTGAGCACACAACGTTTTGTTATGATTTTAAGCTTACTCTGGATATTATTTCGCAAAAAAAAAAAAGTTATTCAACTGGAAATTGTATATTTAATTAAATTTGTAAACAAGAAAAAATGTAAATAGATTCGCAATTGAGCAGGGGTATATGGGTTTGGCTAACAAAAAAAGAAAAAAGAAAAAGGACCTACGGTCAAATAATGGAGTGTGGGTTGTTTTGACAGGGCCTGTGTATACTGATGGGGTGTGGTAATAGTAACATGTAAGTCCACCAAGGATAAATTGAATCCTATTTGCAGATAATTTGTTTATGTTTTGACGGAATTATTGTGAGAAGCTTGCGAGTGAGATCATTTAAAAACCGATCGAGTTGAGGACCATTTTTCTTGGCCTCCTATCGACTTCCACTACCTCCAATAATCCAACGACTAGCATGCATACAAGCATGAAACTACATTCGCTCTGATTCCAATAGACCTGTTCATAAAGGAAACAGCGACAAAAGGTAGGTAGATAGGTAGGTAGGAAGAAGTGGTTGAAACTGGTGAAGCTGCCAAATACACAAGTAGCGCAAATGCGCCGTTTTGATACCACGACTCACTTGACTTGGATGTTGCGAGCGTGGTTGCCAGATCCATCCTGTGGAGTTCAGAAAGTTAATTATGCTGCAGAGTTTTGTATCAGAAATCTTTGATAGTTCCTTAGAAAAGTGTTTTTCGAGTTTACAATGCCTGACTCTGGCTAATGCTCTGGCAGTGGAAAGTGGAATATGGTTTCCTTTTCATGTGAGTTTTCGCAACTTTGGCAGTGGGGTGGAATGGAATGCCTAACTTGGCAGGGTGTGGACCGATTGGCCCATGATAATTGCCGAGATTCTAGCTGTCTCGATGCGGTTTCTATTGATTAGTTCATTTATTCTGTTTTTATCGTAGGTGGGCCACCTAGAATTGGCAATGGAGAGAAAGTGTTGGAAAAGTTTGCCCTTGAGTCCCACTGGGGAGCAGACTGACTCCGCGTTGGAGACATCCAGGGTAGAGCCGCATCTGGCTAACGCATCGGCTCTCTCGTTCCCCTCTATGTTACTATGGCCGGGAACCTAGAGGAGAGTGATGTTGAACCGAGTGTTTGCCTGCGTTATAATTTCCTTACACTGTTCAACATATTTAGAGGACGAAGAAAGTGAGTGGCAGCTTTGATGGCAGCCTGACTGTCAATAAAGATTCCTATGTTGTTAGAGGTAGTAGGGCTGAGGCTAAGTATCTTGCAGGCTTCTCTAACCGCTAGTACCTCCGCCTGGAAGTCAGTACGATTTGGATACATATCGCTGAAAAGATACCTGCTCGAACGTTACAATCCATCTTGGAGCCGTGAATGTAAATCGAAACTTGGTACTTCGATAGGGGTAGGTTATTGTACCAATTCGTCTAATCCGGAAAGAGAACTTGGATATTATTATTGAATTTGAATTAAGGGATCGTGTAGTCAATTACGGTCGAGATCCCTGGGTAGCTGATCAAGAGCTTTGCTGTGACCATAGGGTTTTGGGGACCAAAGTCGAGATTCTTTGAGTCTGATAGGACTACACGAAACGATGTATTTTATGTGCAAGTTCAGGGGCAGGATATGGAGGAGCACGTTGAGAGTTTCTGTCGGGCTCGATCATTTTGCTCCTGTGGTTCCAGTGTCAGCTGTTCGTTAGACTCTACTATGTTTTACAATGTTGTAGGCTTCACTTAAGGCAGACCACCACACAAGCGAACCATAAGTAAGGATGAGACGAACTACAGGAGTGTACATCCAAAGGACCATGTTGGGTTGAAGTTCCACCTTTTGCCAAAGATCTTGCTACAGGCGTAGAAAGCGACGCATGCTTCTTTACTCTGTGTTCTATGTTAAGTTTCCAGTTGAGCTTGGAGTCAAGGTACCTTGCACTGGACTGTTTTTGGTTGTTGAGACGTGGAAGCTTGAAAGTCGGTTATGGTAAATAGCATCGGTTCAGTTTTGCTCGGATTAACGTCAAGTCTACAACTTGTGGCCCAAGCACTTAGCTTAGGCAGAGCCTCTCTGTGATTTCACTAATCACTGAAAGGAACATCCCGGATACTAAGATAACCACGTCATCCGCATACGCAACTGCCTTGATTCCAATGTTGTCGAACTCCATCAAGATATTATTAATGACCAGGAGCTAAAGAACTGGTGAAATAACTCCCCAACACAGCGACGAAAACTGTCCTTCGTTTATAGTTATCAAACTGTGCCACCGTAACATTGCAAGATGGGCACAGCTAGAAATTGACTCGAAATATCTCCATTCAAACAATCATCCCCTCAAGAGTTGACTGTGGGTCTTCAACCCGAATAAAATTTATACTTTCACAAGGAAGATGTGGGCTCCGGGATCTACTCGCTAGAACGATCAATGAACATTCGAACAACGATAGCTCGTTCACCGCAAATCGCAAAATCCTGGGACACAATGGTATCGACGGAAATTTAATCGTGGATGAACTAGATGGGAATGTATCCGAGCAGGAGCTACGATTGTTCAATCACGCAGCACTAGGTACCCTCCTAGATATCTTAAAATCTATCATTTCTTCAGAGAACTCTGTACAAATAACAAAATAAAAACAAGGCACATTCCTGCGCTAACCTTAAGCTCTTTATAGGGATTGTCATAGGCTACAACCTACTGGGGGTCGACCTCAAAAGAATGCGACTTTTCCAGAGGCTGCGGCAATGCAGACATAGAAGAGCATATTTAGCACAGCTCACTTCCTATGGAAATGTCCCAGTATGCATAGAATAAGAAAGACTGCCCTTGGTGAATACTAATTCAACAATCTGTCTAAGAAGCCGCCAAAACCCATTCTAAAATTCATTACAAACTCGGGATGGTTCAGGAAGGTTAATCAACCACCAACCAACTAACACAGATCCTTCTTCTTCCTTGTTATCTCTTTCGAACAGGACATTACATTCGAAGGGATCACAATGGATTCTTGGGGACTGGAATGAAGGGTATCACCTCCCTACTAATACCACGTCCCATCGACTTCCTATAGACTCCTATAACCTCTTATGGACTCTTTCCATTTCCCGCCGAATTTCATCAACTCCGATTGACTTCTATCACTTCTCATCAGATCCTATCATCAGCTATCGACTTCTATCGCACCCGATCGGCTTTAACCGCATGCCGTATAGCCACCTTCCAAACTCTCCTTCTATTGTTCAGTGCAAGAAATTTGAAGCTTAATCTTAGGTTAGGTTACCTAAAATTGACATTATTTCACATTAAATTCAATACAGAGACAGCTCATAGAGAGCTAGTGCCTAACTTCCCGCAACCCATCATGCTGTGCGTGCTATATTTTTCCCTCAAATGGAGGGGACCTACAGTTTTATTGCCGACTCCAAACGGCTGATTGAGAAGCTTTTTCATAACTCTTGCAGGTTTGTCAAGCCAAAAAACGTTTAATAGTTTTGAGGCATGAAGCTGTGTCCTCTCGCTTAGCAGTCCCACGCACTAACCACTAATCCACGGCGACCACACTACATCCAGTAGAAGTAAAATTGTGCTCATCAGAACAACGTAAGGATACGTATACATACCTCTTTTCATCCTGACATGCTCTTTCTACATTGTCCTCCAACATAAAATGGAATATTAAATCTCTCCAACAGCACTCCTCTGGTGCAATTTAAATTCACTTCCACGTAACTCAACATGTTTCGCATTTTGCTGGCTTCGACTTCTTTTCGTTGACCATTATCATATTTCAATTAGCCACCGGACGTAATTCAGCGTGTTTAAATGCCGTAAGCTTCCTTGGGAAATTTATTACCACAATACGACCACATAAAGTGTCACTTCAGACCATTTGGTGGATTATTAAGCAAAAAATATCGTATCCCAGTTGAGGTAGAGAGCACTGTGTTGGTCCTTGTGCGGGGGAAGAGCAGGATTTGCTGTTGCTTCGTACTTTGCCTTTTCTCCTTTTTGTCTCCCTTTCGATGGTTAAAAGTTTTTTTTATAAAAAAATAAAATAAAAATCCAAAGAGGAGGAGGTGGAAAAAAAATCAACCAGACCACCAGGTACAACATGGGTTAACCAGTGGTGGCCTGAAAGGTCATTGTAGAAACTCAGCCAACAAAAGCTGGTTAGCTTACCTTTTGATGAGTCTACAATTGAAACTTTTCAGTCTGTCGTATGTGAGATAAAGATACGAAAACGAAAGTAACCATTTTCGTGCAAAATTTTTGCTTTAAATGTTTAAGTCGTTGTCAATTTGTTTTCCTCCCCTCTGACTTTTGGGATCAATTGAATTAGATTGTTTAAGTTTTCTTGAGTATGGGCTTTGGTATTCTAAGACTTTCTAAGCAGGATCTGTCCATTTGTTGTCTTTTCTTTAATTCAATGGTTTTCTTATGTTCGATATGCTGTATGTGATTGAAATTTGACCCACTTCGAGCTGAAATTTTGCACACGTACATTAGTCCGATGACAATACAATACAATTGTAAATTCTGAATTCAATATGGAGGACGCCCCAAAATGGCGGCTTACCTTTTCCTTCACAACCATGTTGATATTGATATCAAATGCAAGGGTTTGACGAGTAGAATACGATAGGCTATGTGACGTCATTCAGAACCTGATCCTGAACCTGATCCATAAAAAAATTAAGAACTATTCTTGTACCCAATGTCAAGGTGGCATGTGGGTGGTGAAAAATGCCACGTCGCTACTGTACAGCCAAGGGCGGATCCAGGATTTTTTTCTGGGAGGGGCAAAAAGGCCAGATAGGTAAAGAGTGTACCCCATAGTATTGCATTGCAATTTGTCTCTAGGATTCATTCTTTATCAATGACATACAAGAATAACTATAAAAAATAAAGGTTTAATAATGAAAAATTACATGTTTAATAATGACAGTTTTCTTTTATGTTTTCTGCTGAAGATATCCAGTACTTCTTCAGGGTACATCTTTGAAGCAATGTCTTGACGGATATGCATTAAGGCTAGTTCAGTCAGGCGATCTTCTCTCATATTGCTGCGAAGATATGTCTTTAACCGCCGTAAGTTGGAAGAAGGTCGTTCAGCAGTACTGGTTGTCACAGGAAATTGGCACAATAATTGACACGGGGTTCTTATATTTGGCAGAGCCGTTGCTTTTTTATAAGCTTCTGCTGGTGACTTAGGAATATTTTCTTTCATCTGTTGCCAAATTTGTAACTCTCCCTTCAAAGCTAAAACACAAGGTAGATCTTCTTTATATACTTCAGCGCCTTGCAAAACTTCATCTATATCATCATCACTTAAGTTATGGGATAGTAACTTTTGTAGCTTTCCTATTCTTTGCAGCTGAGTTCTAGGAAACCTAGACGACATTTCATTTAATATATACCTAATCAAGAAAAGGAATATACACTATAAGTCGGTAATATTCTTCAACAGATTGAGTCTGAATATTCGATCTATTAGTTTGACGGCCAGTTATTCTACGGACTGAGATTTCGGTTTCAATTTCGTTAGCGATGGCCTCAACTTTATCGAAAAGTTTTAACGTGAAAACGTTTTACTGAGGGCATTCTATGGAAAAGTGTGACACAAAAAAGATTTCGGACTTCCGGTACCGTTAGAAACTTGAAATTTGGTTTACAGGTAGGTCGTACCTCACATATACCCAAAAAATTGCGACTTCTTCTAATATCCCCCTCCAACCCCTCTAAAATGGGCTATAATCGAGGGAAAATTGCTTCTTTTCAATAAAATTACACTTTTGCCACTTTACAGTTATAAGTTTGGAGTTTTCAGTAATTTGCCTTTTGTTATATTCCAAGATTCCCTTATGTACCGAATTTCAAGTTTCTTGGTCAACTAGAAGTTCCTCAAAAGAAACTGGGCGCTTCGTGGCACGAAAAAGATTTTTTGATGTTGTTACGTATAATTTAAATGCGAGTACAGCCAATAATAAGCATCATCCTTGAAAATCCAAGGTTCCTCCAACTAATCAGTAGTCAGTATCTTGTTGCCTCTGCAGGCTGGCTGTGGTTGTATCGACGAGCTGAGTTGCAGAAAGTACATCAACTTCAATGGCTTGTAATGATCGAGATAAAGGGAGTGTTGCGGAGCACGGAAAAACTCGGAGTTGAAATGAACTGCGCGCGATTAACGCACGCATAAATGTTGTTTATTTCTACACGAAATTACAATGTAAAAATACAGAAATTGTGATACAAAATGATACATACCTTGGTTGACACTCCGAGGCGGCGTGGTTCGTCCGGCTCCGAACAAATGAAACAGGAAAAAGGTGGCCACCCACTCAGAATGTCAACCTCGGTAGGAAATTTGAGGCGGTGTAATATTTACTCCTAGAGGGCGCATAAGGCGCTTGAAAGTTTAAAGGCCTTACTACAATTCGATTAATAATGATAATAATTCAATTCAATTTATAACAGGGAGTGTGATTCCCAAAATATCAGCGAGGATTACCAAACTCACAAGAAATTCCAATGACATTACAGCTTGGAGCAGTGAAAACGCAGGTGTAGTACCTACGACTGTCTTCTTGATCAACCATTTTCTGCAAAACTCCAGGAAGACATGCAGAAATAATGCAGTCGGTATCTAATTGCTAGTGTTTTTTCGACTGGCCTGTTTTATCTGAATCGTGTCTGGGGGGGGGCACGTGCCCCTGTGCCCCCCCCTGGATCCACCCTTGTGTACAGCTACCCAAAATCAAGGTGAACACGTACCGAGGGCTGAATGGATCATGAGGGTAGTAGAAATGTTATGCCGCTTTCGGAACAACTTTGGGGTACAGGGCGCACCCGTTGTATAAGAGCGCCTATATTTTATGAACGTCCAATGGTTTTCTTTTTACGAATGTTGAAAATTATTCTGATCGGCTTATTTATTTTCTATAGTGTAAAAGCCATAGGCAGCTTGTGCATTTATGTTTAACCAAGTCTTTGACTGTCTGTTCGAATGGGGCTATAAAGGTCATTACTAATGAAATGAAGTAAAAAACGAAGCTAAAGTATTCTGTTGTTGGCGTTTATTTTCAAGTGCATCCATTCCATGTTCAATTATCCCACAGCTACGTCGTCAATTTTTCAAGGGCAGGAGTAAGAGGAAAACAAGGGGTACACAATTCTCCATATTCTGAAGAACCAAGGTCTGGTTTTTTCTTGCGCTAGTAAACTCGTAGATGTCTTTAGGCCCAATTCACACACAACTGACGTATGGTGCTGGCATTGTGGAGACGTGGTGCTATATGGCGTACTCAATCAACAGACATGGCACGGTGAAGAGACATTTATCAGTTCTCTGTATTGGCCCATATTATAACATACAAGTTGCTCATGTCCGCATCACGCCACTTGTGTGTGGATTGAGCCTTACAATGATTTTGCGGTGCTCGTTTGCCATAGATGTATGAGTCTTTTTTGCTCCTCCACGGGCGATAGATTTATGGGATGAAGTTTTGCAAGTTCGCACACTACCATACATATATGTACATATATATATGTTGGATGTATATAGTTGCGAAAGGCACAGATTGTTTCCAATGCACAGATCTTCTTCAACGTGCATTGTGTCGCCTCATATTGGACGTCCATACAGTAAAACAAATGTTACGACTTTGACCAGGAGCAGACTGAGAATGTGCCGCTCAAGTACAACATACATATGTACATAAGTATCCTTCTGTCTCCCCAAAGTGCTGTCTTCTGTCACTTAAGCGTATCATAAGCTTCAGACTATTGGTAGCAGCATCGCTGAAGCTTAAAAACTTTCCATCCTCGGCATGTGCGTTAATCACGGTGTTCATTGGAACGACCAAAAATGCTGCAAAATGCACACATTTTCTCAAACAATGCAAAAAAAATGCTTCACTCCTTCAATTTGGCTTCAATCTATTAGGCATTCATTCACCCAAAGCTTGAGTAAAACGCTCACATCTGCTGTGGTGCACCAAAAATTGTGATATACATTCACGATAGACTTGCAGGAGACAGGGAGGTCTCAGTCAATCGACTCCCTGGAATACCGAAGAAATGTGTCCTGTTTTTCAAACCGTTTATCCTTATCTTCTACAAACAGTGCTCGAGTGATGTTATTTACCACTTGCATTCCGCCTGTTACATGAAGTGTACATGCTTCGAAAACGCACCAGTTTACATAACTTTCGAACGTACTGTCAGATATAGGAAATGATCTAGACATCTCTGTTTCCTTATCACCACAACCAACAATCATTTAAAACCAACGTGCATCAGTGTCCCCTTCGTGCCTTCTCTAATTTCTTCAATATCTGTGATCTTGCTTAAGGGTATTCATAACTCTTTTATCGCACTTACTTTAAAAAATGGTGCAGAGCAATCAATATGAGCCTTCTGACTTGGGGCCATTGACTTTAAGAGTGGTCTTGTCGGTATTGCATCTGCTGTCAATCAGAGATACTTCAAATACCGTTTCGATCTACATATACATATGCATGAACGTATACTGCAGAATTTGTATACTGTCATGACGAATTTAATAGACTTCAGTGTAAGGATCTTAATTACTTGCTTCAAAATTCTCTTTGCTCAAGGTAGTACATGATTTAAAAGCAATTTCTTTTAAGATGACAGTAAACAAAAGAGGGTCTAAGGTTAGCTTCGCCTCTAAATAACAAGTGGAACGTCGATAAACAATTTGACATCTCAGATAACATCATCTGCACGTGCATGTCACAATCGTCCCACGATGAAGGACCGAAAACACAACGTTAGTAATATTATAAACAAACTGTTGACTTGTCCCACATTTTGAGAACCTCCACACGCCGGTTAGAAGGACACTCCAACCAGTAGGTACCAGGACAACAACAAGAAGGAAATAATTTCAATCTGAAATCGTTCGCCTCATTATTCATGAGTTGTACTCCTTAACCTATTCCATTCAGGGCCGCCATCATATGGCCTTAAATTAGTCGCCACCTGAACGTTGAATATATACTCTCAACCTACCATTCGTGTGGGCTCTGTGTAGCAGAGGCTCCCAAATCAGTTAACCGAATCCATTAACATCAACAATGAGCAGCGCTAACACAATAGCCTGACTGACACGCGTGCACAGGATACACTTCAGCACCGCGAACCTGGACAATTTTCCGCGTTCGTTCTGAAAATTCATCCGAGTGGAAATACGTGTGTATGTGTGTGCTGTTGTGACAACACAGATAATGGAAAATATTTATGAATTTAATTTACGGCTCGTCGGCTGAATTTGGAAAATTATTCGCCTCAAACTAGTGCCTTCGCCCACCAGGCTTTCGCTTTTAATATTTCCGCTGCGAAATTAAATTTGCGGTTAAATCAGTTTTTGTAATTTATCCACCTGTCCATGGGCAATGGGGGTGACTGCAACCTTAAACTAGTGGCTTTAGCAGATTTCGCATGTTAAACCGAAATGATGGCTACTGGCCTTAACTTAGTTTATTTAGGGCGAAAGCTACAATTTGAGAACGATGACAATGAATGAAGTGGGAAGGTAGACCCTGTAGTGTAATTGGGGAGTTGTTAGGCGGGTCTGGTGACCTGTGACTTTCTTGTGACTCTTAGTCTTCTTAATTGAGCAGATTTTATAGAAGTCGGGCAAGTTTGTCGAAGGGATTTGTAAGACCGTATTGCTTACGGTCGACTCACTCTCCGACTCAACTGTATAGCAGTTCCTCTCCGGTAGATGACATATATACCGTCGGGTCCAGGAAATATACATATATAAATATAAATTGTGAATGCTGTTAACAAGAAAGGCCACCTCATCCGCGACAGATATAACTTTGAGGTATTTAAGGACTTTGTCTACCTAGGCTCCGTTATCAATTTAGAAAACGACGCCAGCGTTGAGATCAAACGAAGAATAACTCTTGTCAATCGCTGCTTCTTTGGGCTAAGAAGGCAATTCACTAGCAAAGCCCTCTCTCGAATTATGAAGCAATTATTATTTTTATTGAGACAAAAGTGTAAGCCGCATTTTGGTATTTGGGCAATTTGCATTGTTGCCTTTTATCCTCATAAATAGGCCAATGGCTGCATGAGTCCTAGCGCTCGTCGTTTGGTGGAATACAAGCTTTCGTTGTGGAGCGTTTCTTTTTGGCTTGAATGCCTTTTTCCAGATCACTTGGCCTTCCTCTTTTGCTTGTTGACTGAACTCATAGGTTGCACAAGCAATATGCAACCTCGGTTCGAAATTTTGCAAGAGGTTAATAGATGTCTCCCCTTTAATTACCAATTTTTCGGCAAAGCAGGCACGAATTTATCATTGTCATATCAAGCAAGGCAATGGCTTAAAAAGTGTTGATCTTACTAATGCCATCGGGATGTTCGAAAGAAATACTGTGAATTATAAGCAATGGCAACAGAACCAATAATTCTCCCCAGTCATTCTGGACACCACCCTCGGAGCAAAAAGACTGAAACCTAATACCACCTGAGTTTCCAAATCACTACACCAACACTAGCGTTGTGTGAATAGAATCATAAGGGTATTCATAACCCCTTTAGCGCTAGTGAATTATAAAAAAAAAAAAAAGTGGTGAAATATTTATTTATTTATTTATGTCATCTAGGTACTAGTTAAGCTATACAGATTACAAGATAATACAAAAAAAAAAATAAATAAAAAAATAAGAAATAAAAAACAATATACTTATGACTAAGAGAAAGCCAAATTAAGTAAAACCATTTTGAAGCGATCGCGAGAAAAATGAAAATAAACATAATTACAAAATTCATTGAAAGAAACAATAGCTCTAGATCTAGACATAGGGGCTCATTTTGGCCGTAATTAGTTCTGTGAACAGGCCGAAGAAGAAGGTATCGTTCCCTCAGAGGTCTAGACGGTGCATAGATTGGTACAAGGGCCAAAAGAGATGGACATTTGATGTGATAAAATAACAGATCCCTTACAAATATGATGTCATGGGCTTTTCTTCTTGAACTTAAAGATGAAATCCCTAACAATTGACATCGAGTCCTGTAAGGAATTTCGAACTCCCAGTTCATTTTCCGGAAAATGTATTTTGTGAAACGCCTTTGGACTTTTTCAAGGCGATCAGAGTGAGTTTTGTATGATGAGTTCCATATCAAATCAGCATATTCAGCAGAGATCTAACAAATGCAATAAAAAGTGAAATAAGGGTATAAGGATCTGAAAATTCCTTGCTGTTTCGTTTTATAAAACCAGATAGTTAATTTGCTTTAGCAATAACATGATCAATATGAGATGCAAAGGTAAACTTCGAATCAATGACAATGCCGAGATCTTTAACTTCTTCGACTCTGTTGAGAACAACACTATGGATTTCATATTGAAATTCAAAACGAGAAGAGCATCTATAAAAGGATACCATAAAGCATTTTCTAATGTTTAAGTGTAGACAATTGTTGACGCACCAAACAGATAGGTTCCTTACATCAAACTGCAAAAGTTCGCAGTCGAGTACGGATTTGGTTTTAAGAAACAGCTTAAGGTCATCAGCGTACATCAGAACATGGCTATATTTTAATGCTAGCGATAAGCCATTAATAAAAATAATAAAGAGCAGAGGATCCAAATGACTGCCCTGTGGTACACCTGAACAGCATCCAAAAGATCGTGAAAAGTAATCGTATATTTTGACCTTTTGAATCCTGCCAGTCAAATAAGATCCTATCCACTTAAGGATTACAGAGTGCAACTCAAAACTTTCAAGTTTTTAAAGCAAAATATGATGCCATACTGAAGTCAGTGTAAGTACAGTCAACTTGATAACCATCTTTAACAGCATTAATGGCGTAATGAGGGAAGCAAGTCAGATTAGAAGTAGTGGACCTCTCAGTGACGAAACCATGCTGGGAATCACAAATATATTCCTTAATAGAAAATTCAAGTTTAGATTTTACAATACTTTCAAAAAGTTTAGGCAAAGCAGATAATTTACAAATTCCTCTATAATTTTCAATATCGTTCATAGATCCAGACTTAAAGATTGGAATAAGAAAAGACGATTTCCTTTCTTCAAGAAAAATACCGGAGGATAGCGACAGGTTGAAAATTTTAAGAAGAGGATTGCAAATTGTTTGGGAACACTTTTTAAAAATAATAGCGGGAATACCATCGGGGCCGGCCTTTGAATTGGGTTTGAGATTATCAAGAGCCAAGATAATGTCGTGAAGACTTAGTTGGATGAGGCCAATATCAATTCTACATTCTGTAGCTGGAACAAAACTAGGAGCAGAGGGCTTTGTGTATACTGATTCAAAAAATGTCGCTAAAAAACTCAAGTGTTATATTAACATCTTTAGATACAGTATTTTTATAAACCATGGATTTAGGCAGATTAGTAGTTTTTCTTTTGCTATTTATGAAAGACCAGAAGCGATTGGAATCCGTTTTTATTTTATTTTCAATTTGAATAACGTAATTATTCTGTAGAAATTCACTTAACACAAGAAAATCTTTACGCAGGTTATCAAAATATACGTAGTCGCGAGGACAACCGGAAATTTTGAAATTTTTGTGTGTCTTGTTTTTGAGGTTTTTAAGATGAGAGAGCCTTCTATTATACCATGGAGGCTTTGATAAATTCTTCTTCGACCTATAAGGGACAAAAGAGTTAAATCCATTAAATAACATGGACTTGAAACAATTATATGAGACCTGAAGGTACAAGTGTCTCAGAATACTGTTCCAATCAATGTCCTAGAGGTAACGATTCAAACCGGTGAAATAGTCTTAGATACCATTTTTCAGTGTGCATTTTTATCTCATAGCGCCCGATTAACCCGTCCAGGAGATCGACTCCTCCCATATGCCTATTATACTCCCTTTCTTAATTTGGGCAAGGGATTTCAACAGCCTTTTTTTCTCTTTTGTCGAAGTGCTTTACATTTGAAAAAGGTAACTCTCCCGTAAAAGCTGATATGAGGGCGACGATTTTATTATCTACCCAAACCACAGCTGCGATCTCTACTCCATCCATATTAGCCACAAATTCTTGAGACATTCCACGTTTTTCTTTGGCCAAATCCATGTCGCCGGGAAGTTTGCAATTGGGCATCCTTGGTCTTCTTGTTGTTCCAAGTCAATGTATGCCACATTTTGCAAGGTACACAGCTAATGGAGTCGATGAATAGAAATTGTCAAAATAAACTTGATAATTTTGATTGCGAGGTACATTTCTGCATAATCGTAGGGTAAACCACCCAATGATTGGCACCTTAAGCAAACTCACAGCTATACTGCTGTGTATAAACTAAATGAAACACCCCAACAACTTTAAAATAATGTATTTACCATTCCCAAGGTATTTTTATAAAGAAAAACAAACAAAACATTCAATTTCTTTTGTAATATGAACAAAAAAGCAAGAAAATAAAAGAAAGTCAATTTTCACCAATTATTGGCACTGCTTTCCATTCATTGGCACTCCTTATTCCAATTATTGGCACACAGATATTTTGGCATATTATGACAGTCTTTTAGTTATTTAGGCATAACAAATTGAAAAACTCCTATGAGTAATTTATAACATTAAAATTTTAATATGTATAAGTTCCACCGGTAACCTTTTATATGGATAAATGATCATGGGAGGAGTACATTCACCAGCCGCAGAAAACATAAACATAACTGTTTTTGCAGTCTTAGCTCGTGCGTGATCAGTCTCATAAACATTTTTGTTTCCCATTTCTGCAAGAACCTTCTCATTTTTGGGGCATATTGAAAATTGGTCTCATCACCATTGAAAATTAGTTTTGAATCTTCAAGTATATATAAATAGTCAGTATCCTTCAGGTAAGATTCTATTTTGTCAAACCAAGTCTTAATATTTGCCTTGGACACATTAGCGCTCACACTGGTGACGGATTCGGACACTCGAAGGGCTACATCTGGATGTCTTTTCATAAAAGAGGAGTACCATTTTTCCCCAGGGAAATTGTCCTTAAACGGGTTTAATCTGTTGTTTTTCAACAAAAACTGTTGCACGCTAATCTTTAGTCCCAATTTTCTTTGGGGAAATCCTTTTCTACTGCATTCTTGTATCCATTTCACAAGTATTTGCTCTTCTCCGTCGGTTAAAATTGTGTTAGGACCTGTGGCCAACCACCAACTTACAAATTTGTATTTACAAGCATTTTTTAACCAAATTCGCGATATTTTGATCTAAAAGGTCACATTTTTTGTTAAAAAATGCTTGTAAATACAAATTTGTAAGTTGGTGAAATAGGCCACTGGTCTAGCTTTTATAAATTTATCGCTCAACCTAAATTGTAGCGTTGGCCTTGGGACGCCATACGTCTAAGACGCTGTTTTTCTGGGCATACCCGTCTTAATTGCCTGTAAAGGCACCTGAACTAAATCTTCATCATATTTTTTTTTTTTCATATTTTTGCGTTTTCCGAACACTTGGCATCTTAGAACTAGTAAGGTACCTAAATAACGAATTCATGTTTAAACAAATAAGAAGCGCGTCAGTAGAAAAATATTCTTATTTTGCCAATGATGGATAGTGTAATTTGTACCAGTAATTGGTTCAACCCAATGATTGGCACAGTGCCAATGACCGGGTGATTGGCACTACTACCAATGATGGGCACTGTGCCAATATTAGGAAAGTTGGTAATTTATCTTACCCATTATTGGCACCATTAATTAAACTATAAATGCAATATTTTAATCAATTTTAAGCAATAATTCCTTAAATTTAATGTTTAATGAACAGGAATAATCTTTAAGACACTGAATTTGTTAACTTTAAACACAGAAACAGGTACTTCCTTTTCACTGTCACCGTTATGAAAACATTAACGTTTATGAAAAAAAAGGCGGGAACGAACTAGGACATTTGCTTTTGGGTTTTTTTAAATATAGGACTAAAACAAAGGAATAAAATATGGCTGCCAGATAAAGTAAATATATTCAAGGAAAAAGTATATAAAAAAATATTAAAGTAAAATCCTAAAAAAGTACGGTTTAAAATTATTTTAAAGTTCACATGCCAATCAATGGAGGGGTTCCAACAATAGGCTGCTTTACCCTACGACAATATTAGCACTAGATCCCGAGTCTGGCTCTTCTGGTCTCCTGTGTCTAAGATAAATCACTGTTAAAGATATTGGAAAAATAAATGATATAAATACCTAGGGTTATTTTCATCTCCTGTATATATGTACCTATTTCCAATTTGTAGGAAAATCCGTCTGTACGACAAAGCACATAAAGTTTGTATCCCTATTTATGGGGCTTTGCTGGTAAGCATTGCTTGATATACTTTCTGGCCTTCGTAGCACATAGCTGTTCGTCCACACAATGGTATTGTTGCAGCGGAACAGATTGAAACTTGGCATTTAAACTATTTATTACTGGTCGTAATTTATGTTATCTATTACGATCAGGATGATCTCGTTGCTTCATATTCGAGTTTTGATTGATATGCAAAAATCGCCTAATTTTAACGAATTTTTTATAGCTCAAAGCTTCTTTGATTTTATCAAAACCAAGGTCAGGTGACCAGTAACTCCTTATATCTGACGTGTGTACAGCAGACATATACAAGTAGACTGCAATTTATTGATTGATATCCTGCTCAGTTTTATGAGCAGGTTTGTTTGTATCTTTTTCAACAGCAATCAGATTTGTTTCTTCCCATATTGCAGATACTAGTTCATTGTTGACAAAGTACCTATTGTTGTATTGTTGTTGTTCGGGAGAGCTAAACAGCCCTTGGCACTGATGAATCCTACTGTGCCTTCCCTAATGTTTCTAGATGAGTTGTTTCACTCCACAAGATGTCAGGAAGTTAATGAACTTCACTGGATGGATGGCAGCAAGCTGTTCAGTAGAGACAAATTCGCTGCCTAGTATTCTTTTTCTGAGTTGAAAAGGAGCTGGGCATTCCGTTAGGATGTGAAGAGAGGTCTCCTCACTTTCCAGGCAGAGTCTACAGCTTGAATCTGTTGTGAGATTCATGCGACGTAGGTGCTTGTTCAGGCGGCAATGACCGCTGAAAAGTCCGACAAGTGCTCTAAGGTTGCTCCTATCGAGATTCACAATGAATTTTGATTTTCTTTGTGACGGTACCGGGAATAGCAGTTTTGAACATGCTTGTCCTGGTGTGTTGAGCCAGACTTCTCTAGATTCTTGCATGCAAAGACTTTTTGCATGTCTCGCGAAGAGTGATTTGCTGACCCCACAGAAGGGTTCGGGACCAAAGAGTTTTGTTGCCGCACCGTCTTTGGCCAGTGAGTCTGCCCTTTCGTTACCCGCAAATCCACTATGTGCAGGAATCCAGTGAAGAATGACCATATTGTTCCTAGCAAGGTCCGAAATAATTTTGCGGGTTTCTAGGACTAATTTAGATTTGGACGAGTCGAATGCTTTTAGAGCAGCTTGATTGTCTGAAAAAATGAATATAATTTTCCCCATGATGCGAGAGGACTGATTCAGTCTCACACATTGGTTGATGGCAAAGACCTCTGCTTGGAATATGGACGCGAATTCACCAAGGCTGACTGAGAAGTTCGCACCTGTTGATTCTCCAAAAATTCCGGAACCAGTTCCTGTTTCCATCTTGGATCCGTCCGTATACCAGACGAGGTCAGAAGGTGATATTTGGGGTTTATGGTTCTCCCAGTCCTCCCTTGAAGGGATAACTATTGAGAAATTCTTGTTGAAGCAGTTTTCGGGAAGCATGTCGTCTGGAGGCATGCTGAAGATCGCATCTTGCTCCAGTGTTTCAAGCAGGGATAAGTGTCCTCCCCTGTGGGATTTCAGGTCAAGGTTGCTTGAGTGGAAGAGTCGATGAATGCCTAATTTAGCTTCCATTCGAATGAAATTTCGTAGTGGTGGTAAGCCCAAGATGACATTAAGTGCAGCAGTTGGAGTTTTGCGAAGGCATCCTGACATGCAGGTTTCCGCCAGACGTTGGACACGTTCTAATTTCGTAACTGTGGAAGTTTCGTTAGTTTTTGTCCACCAGACAACGCTTGCGTATGTGATCATAGGTCTGACGATCAGTTTATATAGCCATAATATCATCTTGGGTTGTAGTCCCCAGTTTTTCCCACAGACAAAGTACCTAAAGAACGATAAAGGAGTGTCTAGATTTTCAATTTCAGGCGGAAAAGATTGATTTCCGCGAAAGCCAATGCGTTATCGTCGAGAAATAAATTTTTTTTTTCGCCACAAAATGTGCCCGCATTTCTCTTTCAATTCACTGGCTTCTTTCTTGGAATCCCGTGTATCATAGCGCAATATATTTTCCTCCCCAACTTCTTGCTCTTCTTTGTTGACATTAGGCGTGTTTTTTTTAAACCTTGCTAGCCAGTAGTTGCTTGTAAAGTCAAATTTTAAACGTAAAACAAATACAACAACCGGCTGGTTACAACTCTTGATTTTATCCCCAGTCAAAAGAAACTGGCTAGGAATTTTATGATATCTCATGGGAAGGCGGCGCCAAAAGCGATGTTTTTATTTATAGACGTTGGTAACTATGTTCTCTTGACGTAGTAGGGAAATAGACAGCAATTGAAAGACGGCAGTGAAAGGAAGACAAAAGATCAGAAAAATTATTTCAGAATGCTGCACAGGGTGTTCCGGTCTTTTAGTATTTTAATAACTTTTTTTAAGCACTTTATAAAAGATACATAAAGCATTCACATATGTGTTAGGCTAAATAATTTTGTTTTGTCATTAGATTACGTGCTATTTTTATTAAAATACTTCAAGAAATGGTACATGCGCACTCGTACATATAATTTTGTAGGATATTCTTTATCTCTGTTGTCACTTAGTTTGATGTTTTTCTCCTTTCGATCTTTGTTTTTATCTTCTGTAATATTGTTACATTTAACATTTACATTTTTACATTTTTATACTGAAATTTGCGGCTTCATTTTAAGCAATGCTTAAACTTTTAATACATTTTAATGCTTCCGAGACCCTCTAATCCATCGAAGTCTTCTCATGTAATAAGTCTAATTTTTTAAATGGAATTAAACCACTTTGCTCTTCTTGAATTGGAAAAAGACAGTACATTTACATGGACACAATTTTAGTTAGGCATTTTTTTTTTTTGTTTCGTGATTATTGTTTACCTACCTCTCTTTATACTTATATTTCCAAATTTTTGTTTGGAACTTTTTCTTATGGCAATACTGGTCGAAGATAATTAGGGTAAAACCAAAATTGTTTGCTCCTTGGCGTCACTGCGAGAAAAATCCCCTCCACCTTTTTAAGCTGTCGAACTCGATTTCAATCTGGGTATACATGCATAAATTGAATTTAATCGCACAAATTTATGTGATCGTAAGCTAATTGAATTCGATCTGGGTATATATGATAGTTTTTGAGGATTCAATTCGAATTCAATCCTCATGCAAATGTAGTAATTTATACAAAATTGTACCCACTTCCAAAGTTTTAACTTTTACTTTCACTTATTCTATACACGGAACACCCTTTAATACTTTGACAGTTGCCAACTTGAAGATATAAGAAATCGGCTGGCTTTGGCTGGCTGGGAATCGTCTAAATGAACGACTGGCTAGCAAGGTTTCAAAAAAACACGCCTATTATCAATTTCCTCATTACTTTCCTCATCTGCAACTATTCCGTCATCCAATTCAATGGGCATTGCTAGTATCTCAGCAGCACCCCAGTCATGGTCCAGATTTACTGCATCATCATCAGACGCCTCTCCATCGAAATCATTCTCATTCTCTGAAAGATGTGCACATATCTCCTCCTAATCACGATCTGTCAACTTTTTACATTTCCCGAATCTCACCCGTTAAAGCACAATGTATCTGAAATGATACATCTCACAAAAAGACGATTTTTTCGATGACGTACATTGAATTTTGAAATTTGGCTATCGAATTATCTTTCTATTTTCTTACCTGCATTGAATTTATTACTTTTAAATAAGTTTTTTTCTTTTAACACTTTTATTCTAAACGTAAGCTCTTACAACATCGAATAACCAAAATGTCAAAGTTTACCGTTACTCTACGTAAATCACATAAACTTATTGCCTTAAAAAAATAATGTAACAGATCGTCTCAAAAGTGTGAAGCTAGCATTACACTGTCTGGCAGCGTGCCAGATATCTGGCAGACTTTTGACAGTAATTGTCTGTTAGAAATTCATGACAGCCGGCGACTGGCACAGAACGTTTTTCTACCCTATTACACTATATGGCAGAATTTTTGACATTTATTGTCTGTCACGAACTACTGCCAGTTAGTTTTATGGCGCATGCTGCCAGACGCATATGTCACCCTTTTACACTATATGGCAGTTGTCTGACATATGCTTTCTGAAAATCGTCTGGCAAGCTGTCAAAAATACAAAGCAGTATTTTTCCTTGATTGTTATGTTTCGTACTCATACGTGTCAAGTAAAAGAAACATATGTGGGAATATTTAGGTTTACTCCAAATTTATTATTCAATAAATTAATGGATAACAAATTGATAAACTATTTGAAACACATCAATTATGAAAAAAGTAACAGAAAAGAGAAACTGGTACCGCGCTGTGTGCGTATGATTTAACCCTTTCAATACGGCTTTCGTATTGTGAACTTTTCTAAGAATTTCTAGTCATTTTATGTTCCAGGGGAGTTATTTATTGTACAGTCGAGCCCGCTTATTTGAAACTCGTTTAATTGAAAAATCCGCTTATAAGAAAAATTTCATCTGTCCGTTTTAATTTTTTTCAATTATCCGAGGTCCGCTTAAATGAAAAACCCGGTTAATTGAAATTTAAACTAGGATTTTTCCTCATTTCATTTAAGCGGGTTCGACTGTATCTGCATATAAATTTTGTTAAGTTTCATACGCAAAAAAACTTGCTTTTTGATTCGAAAACTTCTATTTTTAATCGAGAAAATCACTTGCTATAAGGAACTCAACTAAAAATCATCAGAACACTTCACTGAAAAATCCAAATTGGAAGCAAAAAACACACGCGAGTTATGTCAGGGCCAACAACCGCAGCAACATCAGTCAGCAACATACCGGATGCCGAACGACCTAATTGGAGTTCACCAAAAATGCCAAGATCAGCATCAACGTCGGAAATCGCCATCGACTGGTCAGCATGTCAATGACTCACGGAACAATTGGTCAGCATAATGCTACGACAATTATGTATTCTTTTTGTAATTGATTTAATGATAATAAAATAGTCTTCTTTGAGATTCGACAATAAAGACACCTAAACTTGAAAGTTGTGTGTTTTCTTGATTTAGCGGTAAGGCAAATCATATTTCTCGCGCGATCACGTTTGACATAAAAAAACCGTTACATTTTGGGACGTTTTACTGCGTATAGTTTAGAATTCAGTACACCTCAAACATTGACTGGGACTTAAATGTCCCCACAGTATTGAAAGGGTTAAGATGAGTCAATAAACTTTTGTAATTTCAATTCATCACTTGCAACTGAGGGGAAATGACGAAGATTAAGTGTGGTTGGACCGCAAACTTCTACTCGACCCCACATTCGGCCGTCTTAACTCGACAACCGCCTCCGCATCCGGATGTCCGCCTCCACGGCTGCTGTTTTCTTCATCGGTCCGCTGTGGTCTCCCAACTTTTCGACCTCGTAGCGGTCATGCTTATTTACTCAGGGCACTTTGTATTAGAGTTGCGCGAAACAGTTCCAATGATGGAACGGAAATGGAACGATTCTTTTTTTGCTCGGAACTAGTTCCGGGAAACATGTCCGCGGAACTATTTATTTCTATGGACATTTTTGCGTTGAAGGAAATGATGTATTGGTAGTTCCTTGAACATGTTTGGAACTTTGTAAATAGGTAGATAGGTAGGGAGGTAGGCAACAATAACAGTCTTTGAATAACTTTAAAAGAAAAATAACATTTTAATAAAGATATTTATACCTACAGATGGCGCATTGGCATTTCAAAAATATTTTTTTTTTCAAAGCAAAACCTGTGAGAAAATAATTATGCACGAGAGTAAATTTTTAAAGAAATAATTCACAAATATAACTACCATTAATCCAACGTAGATATTTTTGAATTTCACTTCACTTCAAATTCCCAAAAAAAAAAAAACAACACAAAAATATTCCATTCCCCAAACGTAGCACATTGATTTCAATTCAAATGGAGTGGAACTACGAACGAAAAGAACTATGGAACTAAAAGAGCTAGAGAATATATCCAGGTCCAGGAACTATTACGATGTATTCGTTCTCGGACATGTTAACAGTTCTCTCCCTCTTTTAGTTCCATAGTTCCCTTCGTTCGCAGTTCCACTCCAAATGAAATATACGTACGGACATGATGAAGATTTCCTTTTAGAACGCATACAATTCAAATTCTGGCACGCACATTCACATACCAGCGATAAGCTTCACACACACGGCTCTTGTCGATCAGCAAGCAAATTTCGCATGTGTGTTATGTGTGTGCATAGTTCTTTCGTTCATTCATCCCTCTGTGAAGTCGGAACTATATGGAACTACGGACATGTTTAGGTTCATTTTATGGAAAGATCGGACATATTTCCGACAGAGGACATAGTTCCGGTAACTATACATATCCGGAACGACTCAACTCTACTTTGTATGGCCCAATGAACTTCGGCTTAAGTTTTAGCCCAGGGCCAAATGCTAGAAATCGTCTATCCTTATGGAACTTTCGAAGATAAAAGATAGCAAAAAGTGGCCAGATAGCCACTATTCAAACCCTATTACACTATCTGGCTATCTGGCACATTTTTCCACTGTCACCAAACATTTTCAACTGTCACGACTATCACGTGACAGACAACTGGCAGTCATATGGTACCCTATTACACTATCTGGCAGAATGTATTAGACAATTTGTGTCAAAAACATGCCAGATTTATGGCAGCTGCCAGATAGTGTAATGCTAGCTTAGCAGAGTAAAATGTTAATCCCATAGAATTGAATTTTGTTGTATCAGATCGTCTACACTGCGCAGTGTAGGATTCATAATCCCAGTCCCGCTCTATGGCGCAGGGGCATGGACTTTTTGAAAAATCGATGAGGATGCTCTTTTTTCAGGTGATTTTCGGTCCCGTCTCAATAGACGGTGAGTAGAGGAAACAACGACGAACTGTGCGGGCTGTACAGCGACATCGACTAAGAGTAAAGGTCCAACGACTGAGGTGGCTTGGTCATGTAGAGCGGATAGACATTTATGCTCCGGCCCTTAAAATCTTCGAATCCGCCCCCGAAGGACAGCGCATTAGGAAAACACCGCGACTCAGGTGGCGCACACAATTGGAAGGGGACCTCAACCAACTAAGCATGCGAAACTGGAGGTAGCTAGCTACAGATCGAGCTGGCTGCAGATGATTGTTGGTGGGATGCCCAGGTCCACCCCGGACTGTAGCGCCACCTTAAGAAGAAGAAGTCCAGGACAACTCTAACTGGAGAGTTCTTCTGCTTCCTAGTTTGCATGCCCTGTAAAAACAATTGACTGACGAGGCTACTAGGTACTATAGGGTCGTCAGTGCCTCGTCAAAAGCATCGTTTGGCCAATGCTCCGCACGTTCCTTTTATTTATTTTTTTCTTTCATAGGGAAGCCCTCAGTGGCACTGTATTGACTCTCTTCAACTCCTACTTTGTTGGGCAAGATATCTGGAATTTTCTTTCATGAGAGTCGATGAACCATTGTTTTCTATAGTCTTGGCCTGGGTTGAAGCTGAAACTTGTGTCACTTTAAAATGTTCGTGGAATTGTTTGGTGTGGATCATTAGACTCTGTTCCTTAAGCTTCAACTTCGCATCAAGGTCCGTAATCGTCACTTTTACGTATGTAAAGTGGATTGACATCCCTCCATTTACCGTAAGTGTCCCTTCCAATTCCACTTCTTTGAATACAAGGCTGTCCTTGGCCGTCTCAGAGAACGATTTGACGGCTGTTACTGTCCTTGGAGAAACTGTCCTTTGGGCTTTGATTTCCTTTTAGTCCTCACATCCAACATGGCAATAACGACAATAACTTCTTCACATGTCCGACGGTCCATCTAATCCCAAACAAAATGTCTGCCAACCCGTCTGTGTATACCATCCAACATGACATAGGTAAAGGACGAAAATCCCAAACCTCCTTCCACATGTTGAAATATTTTTATCAACACTCTGCCTCTCTCTCTCTCTCTTTCGAATTTACATCCTTTCTTTCCATATATGCACACACACATTATAGAATGGAATCCATTCGCGCTATAAATTACTTATTGACTTTAAAATGCCAATCGCTTAAAGCTCCCTCTGACGGGTGTTCAATCCCCCAATGGGGTTGTCGAACCGAGAGATATACCCATATAATATCATTTGACAGGCTTTTCCAAAATGTCCATGAGAGAGGGCTGTGGAGTATCATATCATTTCCTTTAGTCACTTTCCTCTTTTATTTACCGTTAACTTTTGTTAAGAAACGAAAGAGAGAGTCCTTGGAAAGTTTCCACGTTGATTTATGTGCGCGTGGGATTACCTTGCACATAATCCCCCGATGGCAAGTCGATAAGACCATAACTTAAGAGTAGGTGTCTTGTTTTCGAAAGACGCTTTAAATTTTCATTCCGTTTTCCCGTTTTTTTTTGTTTTTTTGTTTTTCGTTTGTGGTTTCTTTCCGGGCTTCAGGCGAATTGATAACCATTTTCTCTCGTGTTGTAATGCTATTTGTTTGTACTTTTCAGAATCCCTACACTGTTTCCATGGTTGGGTAGTGGCGCGTTTAGAAGGAACAAAAAAAATAAAAATTCCCATTGTCCTGCCTACCCACGTAATCCCTATTGAGTCCTAATTAATGCAATTATTGAAATTGTATATATTTTTTTTAATTTTATCCGCTTTGTGTGAAATTTAAACGTTACTGTTGTCGATTATTGTTGATAATTAGTCAGCTCTCTGGATGATAGCCCACGTTGAATGTCCTCGCAGTTCTGGAAAATGCATGTGGAGTTTTGTTTTTTATGCGTGGATGTACGAATATGTATTTGAAACACTTTACATGGTGTCGTTATTTTAACGATAATTATTATCGATGTATCCGGTTATGGAGGACGATAAGCTTGAGTGTCAGGATATGGTATGCACAATCTAGGGATGTGTGCATGTGTAAGGGAATGGTAGGGTGTCTGTCAGTGGTAGCATAGCACAAAATCAACAATGATCGGGACCAGGAGGAAATGCAAACTCTGGTTTTGCTGACACTGATGCGGATTTCACGAAAAGTTGTTTAGTCCTTTTTTAGTATAAAAAATGCACCATGCATGCTTGGGCTATCCTTTACATTAAATCTTCTTTCTTTACTAGTTTATAGGAAACCTCAGTCTTCTTAACAAAACTCAGCCCCAGTAGAAACCAATTTTGTTGTGTTTGACAGCGACTTGAATAGCAAATCTTCTAACCCGCTTTTCTCGACGGTGTGTTGAGCGATTTGTATGAAACATAGACAGATCTAGCTTATCTTAAACAGTTATTGTCCATCTGCCATAGAAAAATTAATTCCTGGAATAGAAACTGAAGAGAATAGGTCCATTAGTTCGTCGAAGGAGCAATCACTACTAATTCTTAACTTTTTGTCGGTAGGTAGGTAGGTAGATGGTTCAACCAGCGTACCAAGGCACCAGAATGTGCCTTTTTGTTACTACGACTCGTGTGACCTGTTTGATGTGTTTTGTTGAGGATGTGATACAGTCGGTGCCTAGATTCTGCCTGTGGAGTTAAGAAAACGGTTTAGATCTCGTATCCCTTTATCCGAGATGTCGTTAAGGTTATCGAAGGATGGTTGGTTTGGTGTACGCAGTCTGGAAGAGGTTAGGTTAGGTTAGGTTGGAGTGGCAGGCTGCAATTGCAACCTCACTTAGACCAAAGAGGTCCATTGTGTTACCACCAGGATCAGTATTCCACCGGAAAAGCTACCCGTAGAACCAGCCGGAGCTTACTATGAAGCGCTGGAGACTGCCTATATTGATGTCAGCCAGTTCGCTTAGGTCGTTAAAGAAGCTGGCCCCCAAATATGCCCTTCTTCGAGATGAAAGGGCCGGACATGTACAAAGAAGATGGAGAATTGTCTCCTCCTCTTCCTCATCCATGCAGCTTCTGCAGAAGTCGTTATAGAAGAGGCCGAGCCTATAGGCATGCTTGCCGATGGCGCAATGACCGGTAATGACACCCACTAAGGTGCTTATTATCATTCTATTTCGTCTGATGAGACAATAGGAACGTTTGAGATCCAGCTTCGGCCAGATCTGCCTAGTGATGTGACAGGTGCTGCCACTTGTCCATCTACGATTGGCGATATTGATCGCATTTCTATTGAGTAGCAATTTGCAGGTAGCGAGAGGCATGCTTAAATTCCCCTTATCCGGAAGAATTGGTAGTGTTGTGCCTTCTCTGGCGAGTTCATCCGCCATGCAGTTGCCTGGAATGTCTCTGTGCCCCGGCACCCATATAAGGTGAATTTTGAATTGCTCAGCCATCTCGTTAAGAGATAGGCGGCAATTTAGGGCTGTTTTTGAGTTGAAGGCGACAGATTCCAGGGATTTTATCGCGGCCTGGCTATCAGTAAAAATTGTGATATCCAGAGAGGATAGTACATTATACTTCAACCACGATAGGGCTCCCTTGATAGCCATTATCTCGGCTTGGAAGACACTGCAATGGTCAGGTAAACGGAAAGAGATTTTTACGTTCATATCCTTAGAGAATACACCCCCGCCTACTCCCGAATCAGTTTTAGAGCCATCTGTATAGAAGTTGATGGATCCCTTTCGTTGGAGCTCAAAATCATTCTTCCAGTCAGATCTAGAAGGGATGGTGGTAACGAAGTTTTTATCAAAGAGTAGTCGTTGAAGGGTGTAATCGGTGCTCTGTGGAAGGAATTCTAAATCATTCAGAATGGTGGAGTGTCCTACCCGCAGGCTGGACCAATGGTGAAGTTCTTTGATACGTATGGCTGCGCTGGCTGCCATTTTTTTACTGTAAATATCTAGAGGAAGCAAATGGAACAGAGTGTCAAGAGCCGCCGTGGGGGTGGTTCTGAGAGCTCCACTGATACCTATACAGGCCGATCTTTGCACTTTACAAAGATGGTTACGATTGGTGGCTATGTCCAAGGCTTTCCACCAGACAATTACGCCATATGTTAGGATTGGTCTGATAACAGATACATAGAGCCAATGAGTAATGCGTGGTTGTAGGCCCCATTTACTTCCTATTGCTTTTTTGCAGCAGTACAGAGCTGTGGTGGCTTTCTTTACTCGCTCGAGGATGTTGGGCTTCCAGCTGAGCTTTTTGTCAAGAGTGAGACCCAGATATTTAGCTTTGTCTGAGAGTACCAGACTAGTACCGCACAGTCTAGGAGGGTCAAAAGGGGGAATTTTGTATTTCCTAGTGAAGAGGACCAGTTCCGTTTTATGGGGGTTGACCCCGAGGCCACATTCTTTAGTCCATTTAGTTAACTTAGAGAGAGCAATGTGCAAGAGGTCTCTGAGCGTGTTGAGGTGTTTACCTGAGACAGCTATAGCAACGTCATCCGCATAGGCAATTACACTACAGCCTTCCTCTTCCAGTATTAATAGTAGCCCGTTGACCACTAGGTTCCAAAGAAGAGGAGAGAGCACACCCCCTTGAGGTGTGCCCCTACTCACAAGTCTCTGAACTGAAGCCTCGCCCAGCTTAGAGGCTTTTTGTAAGTAACTAACCTATAAAAGCGCCAATCGAGTCTTCAATACCGAGACTTGAAAGTGCATTAGTAATTGCCCCTGGTTCGACGTTGTTAAAAGCTCCCTCTATATCAAGAAAGACCGCTAGAGTATACTCTTTATAATTTAAGGATTTTTCGATGATGCGCACAAGCGAGTGCAGGGCCGTTTCAACCGATTTCCCTTTGTTGTACGCATGTTGAGAAGCCGACAGCCTGTTGGGGTCAATGCTGTGGCGAATATATATGTCTAGGAGTTTCTCTAGAGTTTTCAGCAGAAACGATGAGAGACTAATTGGTCTTAGATCTTTGGGATCTACGTGTGAGCTTTTGCCTGCCTTAGGTATGAAGACCACGTTGATCTCCGTCCATATCTTGGGGATGTGGATTAATTCTAGGCAGCTCTTAAAGATGACCATTAGCCAGGGGAGGATTAAGTCCATTGTGTGTTGAAGCTCAGCAGGTATTATGCCATCTGGTCCTGCGGACTTAAATGGCTTGAATCCGCGTATTGCCCAGATGATTCTGTCTTTAGTTATGATGTTGGAGCTGCAGGGATGCGATCTTGGAAGGGTTGATCCGGAATCATTAGATGCCATGCAGCAGTTAGGGAAGTGAGTGTCCATCAAAAGATTGAGGGACTCGATGTCTGTGAAGGTCCAAGATCCATCAGCTCTTTTCAAATGACTGGGAGTTCTTGGAGAAGGGGATAGGATTTTCCTGAGTCTGGATGCCTCAGAGATCTCTTCCACATTTCCGCAGAAGAGTCTCCATGACTTCCGTTGGGCTTTCCTGACAAGATTATTAAATGCCTTTAGGGCCTCTTTATATGAAGTCCAGTCGAGGGTGTCGCGAGACTGCTTGGCTTTGTTAAAAAGTCGTCTGCAGTTCTTACGGGAGGTCCTAATTTCTTGGTTCCACCACGGGGGTTTTGGATTTCCCCTAGGTTTGCTTAGCGGACACGAGGAATGCATCGCATGGTTGAGAGCTCCTGTGAGCTTCCTGACTAGAGAATCTAACTCGTTGGTGTTCTTGGGAGGGACGGGAGATCTGGCTATGGCCGAGGATTCTACACTATCCCTATATTTAATCCAATCAGTTTTCCGGTAATTTCTAAAGGCTGGTTGGATCGGAGGGAGGTCATTTAGACCGAATTCTATATATCTGTGATCGGAGAAGGAATGTTCGTTAGACACTTTCCAATTCAGAATATTATGAGAGATGTGATCGGACACCAGGGTGATATCCAGAACTTCTTGCCTGGTACTGGTTATAAAAGTCGGCTCACGGCCGATGTTACAGAGGACGAGGTTAGTAGTTAAAATAAAATCAAACAATTGCTCACCTCTTTCGTTGATGTCAGTGCTGCCCCATACTGTGTGATGCGCATTTGCATCACATCCCAGGATAAGTGCAGCTTTATGGCTCCTTGCGTCGGCAATCGTTCTTCCCAGGGTGTCCAGAGGGAGTGGTCCATGATGGTCGTGAGCCAGGTAAGCTGAAATTAGCCAGTAGTTCCGAGAACTAATTTCGAGGCTTACGGTCACCATGTCACGATCGCTGTAATTAAAGAGTGTAGAGGCATTAAGCGCGTTTTTAGTTAAAATGCAGGCTCTTGGTTTACCTGTATTTTTCACATAGAGGACTTGATGTGTAGGAGTCCTTAGTACGCATACCAGGTCGTTAACGACCCAGAGTTCCTGGACCAGGACGACGTCTTCCCCGTTTTGCTGTAGCCGGAGAAGGAGGGTGGCAGAGGCTGCTTTGGAGTGATGCAGGTTAATCTGTGCTAATCGCAGCATCTTTGCTACAATTAGACACAGAGACTTCCACCACCGTGATGTCAGCCTCTTCCTCTTCAGACTCTGTGAACATGTCGGAGGCAGAGGGGCTGTCTAGTCCACTGGACAGATCCAGGTCGGACAATGTAAGGCCGTCAACGACCGGATCTGTCACTCTGGGTTTAAGGGTGGCCGGCTTAATGCTAACCTGAGTAGACGGGGCCGGTGTATAACTAACCGCCGATATGGAGGTTGTTTCTGGGGATGAAACAGTTGCACTAGGGGCCGGTATATCACTAACCGCACTAGGCAAAGATGACAACGATGGTGGTGTTCCAGGGGGGGCAGAGGGAGCAGGATCTTCCTTCTCCAGGTCTTCCTCGTCTTTTTTGTAGACGCGGAGGGTTATGGCACCGAAGCCATAACTTACCTGTCCCTCAGCTTCTGCCAGGGAAGAGAGTAACCTTCTCATTTTCGTTCCCGCAACTGCGGCAGAGGGGGTTGTAAGGAATTCCTAGTTTGGCCGCATGGTCTCCAATTAGCCAATGCCCCCTGATTATCGCTGTGATTCTGGCGATATTTGGGCGGGTCCTGTTTAGTAGGTCTTTTGTTCTACTCTTATCGTGGGTCGGCCATATCTTCCTTGATATGGCGCAGTTGGTTAACTCCCCCCATTGGAGGTTGGCCTTCTGCAGGAAATGTAAGTGAATTTGTCCTTTAACCGCTTCTAGCGGGATATGGATCCTTGCCGCGAGTGATCCGTGTAAAACTGAGCTCTTCTTCATGCTCGTTTCTTTTTATGTCACTGTGCCTTGGAACCCAGAGCAGTGTGACCTTGAAGCGCTCGCCCAAGAGGGCAAGTTCGTTCCGGCACTACTACACCAGTTTGGAGTATATGGTAGCCGAGTCAAAAGCATTGATAGCGGCTTGGATAGCAATGTTTTGTTTGTGCGTTGTGTCACGCCCGAGTTGCTTGCAAGACTCTCGGATTGTCAGTAGTTCCACTTGGAAAACGCTGTCAAAATCCGGTAAGCGGTAGGATATTGATACTTTCACTAATTCCGAGCAGATACCGGCGCACACACCACAGTTCATCTTTGATCCGTCGGTGTAGATGACCGTGTTAAAGTCCTTTACCACTACATCTTTGGTAGGAAATCCTGTGTGGAAGTTTTTCTTGAAGTTTAGTTTGGGTATGATGTAGTTGGTTGGAAACGAAACCTTGCCGTAGTCGGATAATGCCTTGTCGGAGGCGAAAACTGGACTCTATGCAGACAGGTAACGCTCAATTCGGCAACAGTCCTACTAAGGCGAGCATGCAGTCCAGGTAAGATGTGGCCATAGGGTCGTGCAGTCCACATTCTTTGAGTCTGTCTGCGCTGCAGAGTGCGATATTTTTTGTGTGTAGGTTTAGAGGCAGAAATGCAGGAGTAAGGGCATCCGTTGGATCCGACCCCAATGCACCCGTGGTACCTATACTGTCAGTTCTTTAGAACCCTTTAAGCTTCGTGAGGTTGTAGCCTTAACTTAATGCGTGTCACCATACTAGTGAGCCGTACGTAAAAATAAAACGCAGTATGGCTGTGTACATCCACAAGGCCATCTTTGGTTAAAGTCCCCACTTTTTTCCAAAGGTTTTGTTGCAGACAAAGAAGGCCTCCTTTACTGTGTGTTCGATGTTTTGTTTCCAGTTAAGTTTTGGGTCAAGCATAATACTCAGAAACCTAGGGCTGGAGGATAGTGTGACTGATTGACCATTAAGACGGGGAAGAATAAAATCAGGTATTTTGGTTTTGGTAGTCAATAGCATGAGTTCAGTTTTGCTTGGATTAACACCGAGATCACTGCTTTTGGCCCAGCTTTTTACCTTGTCTAGAGCAGCCCCCATGATATCACTTATTATGGAAGGAAACCTCCCTGACACTAGTATCACCAAGTCATCCGAAGTTCTGACCCCTTCTCTGTATAGTCTGACAACAATTTTGTTCATAACCATTAGCCAGAGTAGAGGAGAAATTTCGCCGCCCTGTGTCAGAAAGCGCGGAACATTCAGAGGACGGTGTTCGCTTATTAATGGCTAGGCAACACCCAGTCAAGAAAAGAATGATAGAAATAACTCTTGCAGATCTGGGACTACATTTTATCAGGACAAGTGGCCTTCTCTTATCGACAGGAGGTCAGATTGTTCTGGCTGTTGTTCCTTGATTTCTCCGCTGTTAGTACTGAACAGAAGTTACTTCGAATTATGTTACTATTTGTAGGGTTTTGCTCGCCTTTGTCTAACTGTTGCCGATTTCGGAGTTACCTCTCTGCCTATGGCCTTTCGTTCTATATTACTTTCTTCAATTATTTAAGGGTGAGGTCTCAACCCTTACTTCAGCTTGGAGCTGACTCGATTGTTGTGAGTTAGGTAAGGGTCCGGAGGCTGCTTGGACGGTGGCACGCTTGTTGAAGCTTGGCTCAGCTTTTTGGATCGGGGTGGTTCTTGTCCCACATACCGTGCACCACCTGTTCACAAACAAAATCCTTGTGCCTGTAAGTTAACAAAAAGAAAAGAGAAGACCTACGTAGACCTCGGATGAGCGAAATAGACAGAAAGAAAAGAAAAAAGTGAAGCCCAGAAACTATGCTTTTACCCGAGAGAAAGAGGAGAATCACTGTCGGACCGGAACTACTACTACCTAACTTAGACTACACCTTTACTAACCTATGCTTAAGCTGTGCCCATGCCCAATCTTTCCGTAATATAACTTAAAGCTACTCTTATCTAAAAAAAGACGCGATTTCCAGTGCTAATCTGCATCTTTAAGCCGTTACTGTTCGGGACGACAGTTTGTCTTGAAAATAAGAAGAATCTACTCGGTCAAAAGTGGTGATGCGGGCTTCGTCTTTCTTTCCAGGATCAGTTTTGACTACAGAAATGGTTTTGAGAAAGGTTGGCATGTTGTTTCGTTTTAAAAATGAAGGCTGTACTTTTTTTTGGGTTGTCTCTAATAAGATTTCTTTGTTGTAGTTTCCCTCTGAGGTTCGAAGATTCTTTTGGTGTATTTCTTCTTCCTACCGATAATAGAGTGTCAGTGATATATCCATGACCTTCCTCTAAAGGTGCTATCCAGTCGGATAAGGCGACAGAACGAAGACTCTGTTTTGCTTTCGACGAAGAAACATTGGAGATGCTCAGACATATGCGGATGACGCTGCCGTCCTTTCTGTTGGTCCTTCCCTGCGAACTGTCTGCACTAAGGCGCAGATGGCTCTGGATGTAATTGACGGATGGTGCACTCGGAATGGTCTTTCACTTAATCCTCTAAAAACTGAAGTTGTTCTCTTCACTAGAAAGAGGAACATGACTGGACTGACCCTACCAGTGCTCAAAGGCGTCACAATCCCACTCGCCGACGAAGCGAAATACCCAGGAGAAGTCTTGGATAGGAAACTTCTGTGGTCAAAACACATCGAGTCTAAAGCCGTTTGAGCAAAGCATGGAAGTGTAAGAGCGCTTTTGGCAAGACATGGGGTCTATCAACGAAAAGAGTTCTATGGCTCTATAAAGCGATCGTAAGATCTTTCTTAGCACATGCGTCAATTGTATGGTGGAATAAGCTTTTACGCAAAAATGTGACGGCTATTTTCACTAAATTCCAATGAACGTTTTGTCTTGGCTTCACCGGGGCTTTTCCCAGCACGCCTGGCTCTCCTCTAGATGCAATGCTTAATCTCCCACCCCTTAATGTTTACATCATGGGCGAATCAATCAGAGCCATCTTTCGTTTAAAAAGAAGTAGTTTTTGGTTTAACACGCACTGGAGGTTTGATGACCTTGTGCGAGGAATATCGTTTGACTCAAATCTTATGGATATGCCATCTGACGCAATGGTTCCGGAATAAAGACTACTGCATGGATTTACGGTTAATCAGGAGTAGTTTTCACCACATTCTGAGGCGGATAAGGAATGTAGTCGAATTTCTTTGGATGGCTCCAAGCCCAGTGATGGCTCAGGTGCTGGAGTCGTTGTGGAAAGCGACAACGTTAGACTGTGTTTTCCCCTAGGTATTTGTGCATTTGTCTTCCAAGCGGAGATTTTTGCAGTACTTATGGCTGCGAACTATATTGTGAAAAACCAGTGGAGGGGACGGTGTATCTGCGTCTGTAGAGACACTCAGGCTGAGCTTAAGGCCTTACTCACTCCCTTTACTAGACGCAAAATAGTTGAAGAATGCAGGTGTAGTTTGAATTCCGTTGTAAGACTGAGTTTGATAAGACTTGTCTGGGTCTCTGGACACAGCAGCATTACTGAAAATGAGTTCTCCGATGTGCTGGCCAGGAAAGGTTCAGAGGAGAACTTCTCCGGGCCTGAACTCACTTTAAATTTGCCCGTATCTTCGTTTAGGGCTTCTATTGATAGTTGGGTTTCTAACAAGCACAACTGTAGATGGCATGACTCTCTAGGATCCAGGCAGACTAAACAGATCCTTCCCGACGTCTGTAGAAGTTCGCGTTATTCTTACTGTCTCTAAGCAGAAAAGACTGCAGGGAACTTATTGGCGTTATTGCGGGCACTTCTCTTTTGCCAAACATCTCAACGTGTTAGGTTTAAGTGACACCAATGTCTGTGATTCTTGTTGAGAGGGCGACTACTATACGGAACATTTCCTATGTGATTGTCCTGCCTATGCTCGTATCAGGTGGCAGATTTTTGGGGCAGATGTAATGAGTGATGGGTGACCAGCACTAAGCTCCTTACCACTGAAGCTCTTACTCGACTTTCTTAGATAGACGAAGGACACACACCTGTTTTTGTATCTGAGTCCTCTAGTTTAGTGTTCCAACACCCCCACAAGAAAAAAAACTAAATGTATGTAGTAGTAGTAGATATGATATTTTGCCTTTGCCTGAGGGTGTACAAAGCTCATATACTTTACTGTCATAGTAAACGTAGAAGGGAGAGTTGTTAGAAGAGGAGATCTTTCGTTTGACTGCCACGAACTATAATCCCTTCTGCCTGCTTTCGTATTTGTTAGAACCCTTAAAGACCGGATCTCAAAATATGTTTAAGAAGCCTGCAAAAGCTACTTTCTCTTTATGGGAGTTTGACTTCGCGCCTTCATTAAAGAATTTCGAACCGAGGGTTTTTTGTAACACAAGTCGGTCTCAAATCCCAGAAAACAGATGTGCCATGGGTGGTGCCACAATGTATGATGAATTAAAGTCAAAATACATCGTGATTATAAAGGAAATACAAATATGTCCTACAAAATAGGATAGCAAAATGAAATTCCATAAGTACGAAGGAAGTTTGAATGTCTGATTCGGAATATCCTCCTAATTATGGCCAAAGGGGTTACTTCATCCATAAAGAACTCAATATAGGTCACATCCACACACATGATATTCAGATTGAAATGACAAAAAAGATTCCAAGTAGTTGTGTGTATTCTCTATAAGAAACATGACTGTTTCTATATTTTGAACTGTCATAACATACAATGTCCTGCAGCTTTACAAAGCATAAGGCTGACCAGCATATGCCTATCCTTCTCCCCATCATTGGTTGAATAAGTTTTAATTTTTTATAGAAACTCTTTCGATTTCAAAAACATTCTTTATGTCTTGGCATATGCCATACGACATGGAAAGGACATACTCTAACTCTTGACAAATGACTCCTTTATCAGACACAACGACATAGCGTGATACACATCATCATGCGTGATGTATACCATGACATTTTCGGTACGTATACCGCTTTAAGTCTTCTATATCGAACCCATTACCATGACAACGAGCGAGTAGTCGTCCTACGGAGCACATTTCCTAATTTAATACCAAACGCGTTGACAACCCTCGTAATAGGTAGGCTTCTCCATATAATATTGGCCAAAACATAAATCTTACTAATTTACAACACAAAACTTACACGACATAAAGGACTTCCTACACACGAAGACAATGAGATAACGATGGTAATAAGGACCAAATGAGTGGATTCAGCACAGTAGGTACAATAATTAAGGACATATACGGGGTACCGCCGCCGCACCCAGCCAGCAGAAGAAGACAGAGAGAACGGATCGACAATGACAACGACGACAAGGACGAAAGAGAACATATAAATTGTTTTCAAAGAAATGTTAATAGGCATCCAGGACTTGGGTTCCTGGTAAAACCACATTATTTCGTTTTGGTGAAACGAAAACGAATGTGGATCCCCCCTAATGAGCTTGAATTTGTTAATTTTTGCTTAAGCAGTCTTTTGTGATGACGTCAATTGGGCAAAGAAGGGTGGCTACGTTGCTTGGATGCACAGGAAGTCACATATGATTGGGGATAATTTAAAATGTTGTTATCTATCTTGGCATTGTGGAAAAGTTTTGTTAAAATGTAGTGCTTACAAAAGAGGACAGTTTTTGATTACATTCCGTACGACAGGAAACGTCAGGCGACAAAGACACAAGAAGTCGCCGCCTTGTACATTTCCTTAGAATCTTTTTTCTCCATTTGGATGAATATTCCAGCATCGCTTTCGACACAGTTGACACTTCAAGGGTTCAATGTTCTTTGGTCTCTTTTTGCAGAACTTCTTATGTAACCGAGTTAAGATTTAGAGTCTCAGGATCCATTGTTTGAAACCGACTGTTAGGCGCCATGAAGTGTTCTAAAAATCTTCAGAACAATCCATTTTCGTCTCCATGTATAAATGGGTACATGACAACTTTACGAATAATTTTTCCAGGCAATTGGAGCAGTTCCATTTATTTGAATGAGCTGTCACTTCGTAGTCCGTGAATAATTATTATTTTTTGCAGTCTAAACTATAATTGATTTGGTTATGCAAATTGAAATTACTGACATCCGCATGGGGCATGGCGTAGAACCGGAAACTGGGATACTTAGCTTTTTATTTGCTTGACCATGTGGGGTAATAAATCAATTTGTCTTGCTTAACCACCATTAGGTTCAATTACCATATAAATCCCATTTCTCATTTTACCACTCTTTGAAGGTGTACCTTTGAAGTTAGCTAGCGTTTCAAGTCACAATTAGGTCGTTTACATCTTAATTCTTTTACAACATCGGGGGAGTCCCAGTATAAGTACAAAGTTCCTTCCTTCAATCCCCCATCCAAATTCCCCACGAAGTGTTCTTTACTTAAAAGGTCGAAGCATTGGGAAAAACCAACAGGAAAAGTACGGTGTTTCCACTAAACTAGTCCTTGTACCTTGTAGAGATAATCGGGAAGACTTAAAAGATTTTTTTTAGGTTACATCAGGATTATGTAACAGTGGTAAGTTTAGTTTTTGGTGGAGACGAAAGCCCCCTTTTATTCGGCTTAATGCAAGCTAAGCAATCTTAAACTAACCTAAAATTAGACTTTAACTTAAACTTAAAACTGAGATTAGTTGGGGTGGTGAAGGAGATCGGATTGAAGTCAAAAAGGGTAAGGTTCGAGTTAATCTTTCGTAGCATACGTGAGATCGGTTCGTTCGAGTCATAGGAGGTATGGTGGGTTGGTAAATAGAAGAGACGGGACATTCGTATATTACGGGAGTTAGTGTTGAAGAAAACAGAGTTGTGAAGTGACACACATTCAACGTGACCTGACAGGAGTCGATGAATGAAGAGAATGTCGGCTGCATCTTTGAGTTCCTCCAGGGTGTTGAAGTTAATGAGGTTGAGGTGGTTTTGATAGGGAGGGAGAATAAAAGAGTCGCTCTAGGGCAGACCTCGGAGAGCAAATCAAAGAAAACGGCGCTGGATGCTTTCGATTCTCGAGATATGCACACGATGATATGGGGATCACACTTGACTGGCATACTCTAGGAGGGGGCGATAATGTATAGAGACCTGGTTACGTATGTTTTGGTGAATTCTTTGGACCACCGTTTTACAAAGCCTAATACAGAGTTCGCGTTACCTATGTGTAAACGGAAATTGAACTCTCTATCACAGAAGAAGAGATTGAACGGAAGAGAGGAGGTTGATTATGCAGAAGGTAGAGACGAGGAGGAGATCGGTGCTGCTTATGAGAAAAGGTGATGGATTTTCATTTGGCGATATTTAATTCTAGACAACTTTTGAGGCACCGGATTGAAAAACTATCAAGGTCCTGTTAAAGCAGGATGGAGAGATGAGGAAATAGTTTCGCAAAATTTTGTACCGTCGGCGTAAAGGGAAACAGACAAGTGTTTGATGATCCTATCGAGACCGTTGATAGTTAGTATGAAAAAAAGGGGACCTAGATGGCTTCCTTGTGGAACATCAGAGGTAGCTTAAAAGAGGAGCAGAGTGGATGGACCTAAAGCTAACACTGGAAAAACGGTTTTCGAGGTAAGAAAAAATCCATTTGAAAAATATGGGTTCGAAGCCGATGGCAGACAGTTTGAAAAGTATTAACTGATGGGAGATTTTATCAAAAGTCTTGATAAAATCGGTTGCAATAACGTCGACTTCGTTACCATTCTCTAGCTCTGAGAGGGCAAATGATATGAATTCGACTAGGTTTGTGGTAGTTGACCTACCTTTCAGTAAACTATGTTGTGTAGGGGAAATAAAAGATTTGCACTTGAAGCTCAGAGCTTCATACAAGAGACTTTCAAAAAATTCGGGTATATGGGAGAGTTTAGCAATGAGACGAAAATTGGTTATTTCATTCTTTGGTCCTTTTTTGTGAATCGGGGTTATGAGGAAGGTTTTCCAAACCTGAGGAAATTCTCCTTGTAAAAGGGATAGATGAAATAGATAAGAAAGAGCGAGGAAAATAATGGAAGAACATTTTTTAAGAAATATTGCGGAGAGACCATCTGGGCCGGGTATGAACTCGTCGTTAATTTAATGTAACTTATGTTCGATAACAGACGGGTCAAAGGTGTGAGAGAGAAGCGGGCCAGTGGAGAAGTTTAGCGAGTAATAGAAATAAGGGATCCGGTACGATGAAATTGTTGGTGAAAGACTGTTTAAAGAAGATGACAAAAAAACTTGGCAATGTTGAGTGGATCACTTGATGACTTGTTGTTGAAAGATAGGGTGGGAGGGTAACCATCGGAATTTCTTTTGTAGTTGACAAATTGGAAAAAGGGCTTAGGGTCGTTTATAAGGTTGGTTTGCGCATTGTTTATGATTGGTATTTTCCGGTGCACGAACGAAGAAAATCGAAAGTAAGCAATGCACAGAAGCTACACACACACGAGTTGCAATAATATCCAACAGGCAGCAATGATACTTGGTGCAATTCCGACTACTCAGGTGGGTTGGGTATTGGTTTTGAAATCGGGAGATCGAGGTTAGGTTAGGAAGGTAATCAGCGTATACCGCCGACACACTTAGACCAATAAAAAGTCCATTGTGACACCTCAGGATACCTCAGCTCTGAACAGGTAAAAAGGGGATGGAGGATTGTTTCATCCTCTCCTTCGGCCCTGCAGCTTGTTCAGAAATCATTTGCTACATTTGCTCATTTAGAGGTGGCCATGGTGTAGTGGTTGCATCATCGCTTGTCACGCTGAAGGTTCCAGGTTCGAATCCCGAAGTCAAAAAAAAACTCGATCAACTGCGAAAAAAACAAAAAGCTGACGTCAACTCTACTGCATAGGCATAACACTGGCAGTAGGGTGGTCATATGGCTTGAAAGTGTTGATCGTACTAATGACATCGGGATATTCGAAAGAAATACTGCGAATTATAAGCAATGGCAACAGTACCAATAATTCTCCCCAGTCATTCTGGAAAAACCACCCTCAGAGCAAAAGACTGAAACCTAATACCACCTGAGTTTCAAAAATCACTACACCAACACTAGCGCTGTGTTAATAGCATCATAAGGGTATTCATAACCCCTTTAGCGCTAGTGAATTATAAAAAATAAAAAAAAACGAGGAGGCTCAATCCAACGTCCTGTGATGACAACCATAGTGATGGCTTTTTGCAGGTACATCTGGTTCGGCTTCCTATCCGTGAGGATTTTACTGGTATAATTTTAACCCCACTAACAGTAAATTTCAATGGCAACCTTATTTCCCCCATCATACATAATTCTACTTTTGTTTGTCACGCATCAAAAATGTGAAATAATTAATTTACAATTAAACTAGTAACCGCTGAATTCACACCTTAAAACAACCATTTTGTTTATTCAATACAATGAAGCGAGCTAATGGAATTAAAATAACATCAATTCACAAAAAAAAAAAAGGAAAAGAATTCTGATTTAACACATTACATTTGGGAATTCATGTAGTATGTTCATTGCATACGTACACTGCGCGACCACCGTTTGGTTCCATTTTGACGTGCAGTATTTTTTTTATTGGTAGCGAGAAAGGGATTTAACATTTGCAGGAAATTTCCTTACTAGCTTTTGTTTTTACAAATTATTTTGCAAAAAACAGGATATTTAAAAGTGCGACAACTGTCTGGGTCCATCCATTGTCGTCATCATGGCTTCAGTGTGCGTGCAATTCGTCGCTCCGTAGAAAAGTTTGGAACGAAAATAATCCACAAGTGTTCGACCAAGCATCAATGCATGGCGGCATCATCGGACCTTATTTCTTTTGAAATGAGGAAGGAGACACTCTTACCGTCAATAGTGTCAGGTATAGAGCGATGTTAACCGACTTTCTGTGGCCAGAGCTCAACAGCATCGATGTATCCGAGCTGTGGTTCCAACAAGATGGCGCTACATGCTATACAAGCGACGCAACGCTCGAAGTTGTGAAGAAGAAATTTGGCGTCTGGGTCATCTCACGGCAAGCGTTCATCAATTGGCCGCCGCGATCATGCGACTTGACACCACTCGATTATTTTCTCTTGGGCTTCGTCAAGTCCTTATTATTATTATTATTAGTAAGGCTCTGCGACAGACGCATATGGCACTGCGACCTAAAAGATCTATTGTGCTTGGAGCCAGTTAGACAAGGAGATTTTCTATCTTCCTAATGAAGTTGAGAATATCTCCAGTCGAGGCGTTACGAAGATCCTCTGGTGTTAGGAATTCTTAATGACTCTGCAGACAGCCACGCACTCACATAGTACGTGGTCTGCTGATTCGTCTTCCTCTAAGCAAAGTCGGCATTCAGATTCCTGAACTATATTTAGTTTATGTAGGTGATATCTGAGGCTACAGTGACCGGTGAGGAAGCCGCGAGTCTTCTGATGTCGTCTCTTTTATGGTTGAGAATATTTTTAGTGGATTTGTTCAGGGGTCGGATAGCTCTTTTAGCCTGTCTGAGTCCCTGAGTGTTTTTCCAGTAGGATATGAGGTTTTGTTTTTCCTATCTGTCCAGACTCATTCTGAACTCGGAAATAGGGATGCCACAGAAGGGTTCGGCACCTATGTACCTTTCTGAAGACCCTATCCTGGCAAGTTGATCTGCAATTTCGTTGCCTTCAATTCCTCTGTGTCCTGGTACCCACCAGAGCTTGACTTTGTTTCGCTTTGAGAGGTCCTGGAGAGTATTGAAGCAGCCTAGACCGGCTTTTGAGTTAAAGTTATGAGAACTCAGTGCTTTGAGCGCTGCCTGGCTATCGGTGAATATATTGATGGCTACTCCCTTTATGCCGGAGTCTAGAATAATATTGGCGCAGGTATCGATGGCATGTAATTCCGCCTGAAAGACACTAGGACACTTGAGACATTGTGATTAGGGCCATAAACACCGGCACCAACACCGGTTTCCTCAAGTCGGTTTCCTCAAGTCAAGTCGTCAAGTCCTTAGTCTACGCTAACAAGCCAACCATTTTGGACGAGCTCGAGGCCAGCATTCGAGACGCTATTGCCGGAATAACGCCGCTTGAAGTACTGCCACCGAAGCCGAGGCGGTCATTGGAATGATGTGCTATTCCACACATAATGACATGAATGTAGCTTCAAAATAAAGCCAGAATCAATTTTATATCTCACACCGTTGTTATTTTATTTAAATTTGTTTTCCTATCGTTCTTATCTGGTCACACTTTGCATCCTTCCAGCTATGCTGTGTTGTACTACTCGTATTTGTGTTTGTTTGTGTTGGTTTTGTTTTAAATTGTGATTGAAGAGTTAATTAAATTCATTATTTTTTAATTTTGTGTCAAAATTCATCAATTATTGGTTTGACTAGCAAGAACGGTTCGATTTACTGATTTTACATAAAGTTAACAAAACAGAAATTGAAATTAATATCAAGGTTCTGTCCATCATCAACATCCCTGTTAGTCGAATGCAATGACATATGCATTAACATCCACTGTAATTAATTTCAATTTAAAATTGATTTATTAGAAGGAAAATATTTAATAAACAATCTTATGAATTCCAAAATAGAAATCGATTATAAAGTCCTTGTCCTTGTCACTACAGTTACGATAATTACCGAACTTGTATCTGGAAATTTCACCGAACACCTTATTTGTGGTTAAAATTGCTCTCATTACAGTGTTGCTGGATCTTTAAAGGAGTTTGAGTGGATGGGAGGCTTGGCTTGTTTAGAAATTCAAGAAACACACGTGCGTTTGTCCACATGTGTTTCGGGTAGTCTTTGTGGTGGCTTTGGTTTCACATTTGGTGGGACCCTGCACATTAACGTCTTAATTGTACTCATTAGGGTGGTAAAGGCAATTGGTTACGTGTTTGATACCAAACTGTTTCTGTAATGACCGTGTCTAATGGTGTGTTGTAAGGAATTCAAATCTTATCCTTAGTCACGCATTTTGCTTTGAATTCTTCAAGTTTAACAATGTCTACCTGCGTTCTTGTTTGGAGCTTTACAACGCTTTTCAGTTCCCCTCAAATCATTCTCAAAGTCTACGATTCCTTTTCTCCTTTTAAGTCGAACAGTTGCAGCTTAGTTCCTTCGCTACAAACGTTGCTTTTCGGGATCTTAAACTCAGCTTTTCTGTTATCAATTCACTCAACCTCATTTGGATTCAATTTCACAGCATTTAACCCTAAGTGACAGGAAGTAAACGTAGTCATTGTCTATTCTATTCCATGGTGTACCGCGGCTAGGACTGCATGGAATGCATAGCTTTTAATCAGGAAAAAGGGAGTAAACAATGCATGTACATCCTTATAATACTCCGCTTTCGACTACAAAGTCCTCCGATACCTAAATTTATATTCATGTTGCCCAAAGTATTCTCGTAGTAGAGTGAACATCCGATAATCTGTTGATTGTTTAGAAGGATACCGCTTATTAAAACCATAAAACCAGGAGTTCCATGCCTCTATTCAGATTTAGTTTTATTATCCTTTTCAGCTTCTACTCTGTGTTAGTGCCCTATGCATTCTGCTTTTCCATGGAAATGTATTTTTCGCCAATGGGAAAAATTCGAAAAGAGTTTTGATTGGGGTTATGATCTAAGTCTATTAACCCAATTAAAAAGTTCTTGATGCAACAAAATGCAAATCCAGACATGTTAAATAAGACTATAAGCTTGCCAAACAACCAAGATAAACCAAGCTGCAGTTATCTAAACACCGTAAAAAAGCAAACACAGACAATAAGCACCACAAAGAACCAAACTTCGAAACAAGATACACTCACATGCACAGCACACTTATTGAATACATTAAAAAACGAATAAACAACAAAATTTTAAAAAAACCAATTCTCAACCCGGCTGATCACCTTTAGGAGAGTAGATCAAAACCCCCCAAAACCCTGAAAACTTAGTAAGGAGAACAGGGAAGAAAAAGCAGGAAATAAGAGAAGAAGGACGACAGATCGAATTAGAAAACGGACATACAGTCAAAATCGCTTACAACGACATCGGTTATAACGACCAAATTCTTAGGACGCGGCTGAGCTCCCTTATAATCCCATTGAATAACAAACCGTTTACAACGACATTGCTTACAACGACCGATTTTTCCATTTTTGTGAACAAAAATATTGGTTACAACGACTAAAATCGACGCAGCTGTTGGTGCGACTGCATTTTTTTCTAAAACGGTAAACTGTTTATCTGTAGATCCGATGTATCTGTGTGCATAGAATTTCGGATATGTTACAGCTTACCGTTTGTTGGTTTTTTGTTTTTCTTTTTGATTTGCGTTTATTATTGGTTTTGAGTTTGTTCAACAATAGGTGGGAAAATTACTTAGTGCAAATTTTTCTGCGTCGTCGTAGAAGTTTAATTCTATTCGGTTCGCATAAAGTTGTATTGGAAAATGAGTCAGAAACGAAAAGTCTTTACGATTGAAGAGAAAGCAGGTATCATTTTTAGATTGGAAGCTGGGGAGCAAAATAAAGACCTTGACAAAGAGTATTGCGTTTCACACTCCACTTTGTACAATAAATAAGAATAATGAAAAATAAAAATAAAAAGAGGATCTCTACTTGAAAACAGATTAATTTACATAAATACCTTGATATCAGTTACAGCGTCCTATCGCTTATTACGACCAAATTCATCGGTCCCTTAAAGGTTGTTATAACCGATTTTGACTGTACTTGGGATGTCGGAGCCCAGACTTTATGGAGAAAAACTGAGGGAAAAACAAAATGGAGACCTATATGGATTTAACCCTAGAAGCATAATCTGTTTCAGAGGTACACAAAGCCTTAACATACGTCTCAGAGGCGTACACACATATACCTAAATCAGGTCTATTATTTCAAGGAAACTCAAGGTAACTTATAATAAAACACACTTTTATTAATTAAAACTGCAATCACAGCTATTTATTACAACAAAACTTAAAATTATGCTATACTTCAAACAAAAAATATATATACATATGTCAGTAGACCGTTTAAATGAAACACAAACTCATTTAAAAACAACGCACTTATTTATTTATATTTATCCTCAAAGCGACTGTAACAGCCGACGTGCTAATAACAACTGATCTTTAAGTTTGGGAGAAGGATTAAGGAAAGGAAGGGATCGATAATGTGATGATGAGGGATGAGTGTATCTGGTTGTGTGTTGATACACTCACACATAGCATGTGTTGGTGACACATACATATAAATTTTTTTTAAAATCCAGAATTTTTTTATCTTTCATTACTTATTATTAGGGCAACAATTGAAGGTAATTAGACTTTAAGTGACTAGCGATAATTTTAAAATAATTCTCTTTTTTTTTGTAGGAGCAGGAAACGCAGTATTTACGGTTTTTTTTGGCTCTGGTTCTTCTGCTGGAAGTTCGTTACTAGAACCAGTAGGTTTATAAGAATTTGGCTTAAATTTTCCTGTACAGAACTTTTCAAAGTCGGAGCCTCAAGTCTTTTCTCCATCTAAGGAGTGACCAATTCTGTGCTGAGTCGCTTCATGAATACCCTTCTGTTCAATGGTTTTTCTTTGTTCTTGATCATGTTGTGGCCATAAATTATAAAAGAATTTACAAAAGCCATGTTTTAAATCCCATACAATACAGCCATTGGCCATCTATTAGTCTTGCGGCTGCACGACATTGAAGAGCACATTTGATCAAATGAGTCTACTCCGTCTTTTGTTTGGTTGTAGAACATAATCATGTCAGGCTTTCCGCTTGAATCATTAATTACTGCATTTTCATCGCAAGAGGATAGCAGGTAAACCATCTTTGCAGGTTATGGTTTATACGATACAAGTGTCAGGGGTCCATCAAAATGTTGTGGCTCAGGGTAGGGCCCGGAGGCGGCTTGGCGGCCGGTGGGGAGGACGGCGGCATGCTTGTTGAAGCTCGGCTCAGCTCGTCGGACGGGGGTGGTTCTTGTCCAACCCACCGAGCACCACCTGATCACAGACAAAATCCTCGTGCCTAAGAGCTGGTAGAAGAAGAAGAGAAACCTGCATAGACGTCGGACGGTCGGAAAGAACAGAAAGGAAAGAAGAGGAAACCAGAAACTGTGCCTCTACCCGAGAGAAAGAGGGGAAGCACCGTCAGAACTACTAACTAACCTAGACTATATCTATACTAACCTATATCTTAAACTTAGTCCTAACTACCCCTAGACTAACTTACAACTACCCTAATCTAATCTTAATTGACCGTGTTCCTCTGTCACTCTCGGATAGGGGTTCGTCAAGGGCCAGAAGCCTGCCTGATGTTGTCGGCAGTGGTGTGGCCGACCCACCCGTATGTCTTGTGACACATCTGAAATCTGTCCACCCGGTCACATCTTAGGTCGCGTAGAGAAAGAGATACTCGCTCAGTGACCCTAGTCGTTCGTATCGTCCCTACGTCATCGTCGCACAATAAAGGACGGCCTGTCCACTTCCCCACCCACCGATCGCAGGAAAACACTACTCTTGATTCATTTTAGCAATCTTATTATATTTATAACTAATAAGCGAAACTAATACAAGAATCATAAGATAATCTCAGATAACGCAAATGTTCGATTATTCTGGCCCTGTGCGTAGAAAATTAGACTGATGCCTATATGCATCCAAAACAAAAAAAGGAATCGTATAATATAGTACTCACTGTTTTCTTGGAGGTCCCTCGGAGTCCTGCCGGCAGCACGTTTCGAAGGAATCCACTTTAGCTAAAACAAATTTAATTTTTTTTTCTACACGCGAACAAGGAAAAGTTCTTAGCACAGATCCGTACAATCCTAGATTTCTGAAGAAAATTTTTTCTTTTTTCGGGGGAAACTCAAAAAATTTTCACTTTAACGACAAAAAACTTGTTCTTCGGAATATTTCCGCTTCTATCTCTGTACTCTGTACTTTATTACCACTATTCGAAATTGCCAAACTGCTAATGACCCTGTAGTCTTGCCTGTAGTCCCTGGTCATTGTCTTTTGTTCTGGGGGTGACCGTTTGGTAGGGGAAAGTCGTCTGGTCTTTGTCTGACACTCACACCTATGTACTTAATTTCTTAATAAATTAACATTAATGACGATAAACTTAACACAAACTTAAAATTAAAACATTTAAGTTATCTCGCCCTAAACAAGAGGTTTTGTCCAATAATAGGTTTATGGTGTCGTCCTTGCTAACGAAACTACATTGATCACAATTCACGGTAGACAGTGTTGGAATAGACTGGGTATACTGGTGCAGAACGTCAACATTGAAACGTCAACAAAACTCATAACCATTTGACATCTACCTATTCTAATTCTTTGGTGCCGACTGGCGGGTTTGTTTTTTTCTTTGGGATCGCCTTGTTTTACTTATCCCTTCTCTAACGGACGCAGACAGGATGCCGGATGACGCTAGGACTAGTGTTGGTTAAACATCGATAGTCTATCGATAGTATCGATAGTTTTTGACTATCGATACTATCGATTTGAAAAATGTATATATTTTTGTTTGCGCATGCAGGATTGTGTGGTATTAAATAAATTATGGTCAGACTTTATTTGCTGTAACATTTCACCCTATTATTTCAGGCTATTAATGCAACTTTTGATTTTCGATTTTGATTTTGATTGATTTATATTTTCTGATAAATTACTTATTAAATAATAACAAATCAACATAGCATGGCTTTGCCGTCTGCCGATTGACAAAAAAAGAAAATTAAAAACATACATACATTTTTATAATTTATAATACTTAACGCAGAAAGGTACAAGGACAAAATATATACATATATGGATTACATTGACAGTATCATACTCTTTTTCAAAAACTTTCATTAATTATTCGGTCTCTATAAGTCAAAGCGATTTGGCAGTATTTGAACAGTTTAGGGAATGCAACTTTTGTAGAGTACAATATTCGCAAAAAAGTTGTAACAGTAATCACCGACAACGCTGCTAGATATTTTGAAAATTCGCCACCTTCCGTGTTTTGCTCCTAGTTTAAATTTTACTGTCCAAGATTGCTTAAAAGTGGATTCTTTTGCTTTGCTATTAACGAAGGCAAAACCTTTTGTGACATATTTCCGGAGCAGTACGTTAGCGAGCGACACATTGCCTGGTATCCAAAAGCGCAATAACAAGGTAGAACTAAAACTTTTTCAGCAAGTAGATTCTAGCTGGAATAGTTCTTACTTCATGTTAAAGCGAATTTCGGAGAAACGTAGCGAACTGGCAGTCGCTATAAGTGAAATTGAAAAGCTCCTTATACTTTGTCAGCTAAGGATTTCAAAGCAATAGATGAAATTTTGATGTTTCTTGAGCCAATTGAACGTGCAACGTTAAGTATATCAGGTGAGAATTATGTTACCGCTTCACTTATAATACCGCTTATAAGAGGAATATCAGCAAAGTTATCTAGTTTGGTACCATTGGTACTATGGTAACTACTGTTGAGGGTCAAGAAGTTGTCAACTCGTTGATCAGCTCAGTCAATAAATGTCTGAAGCCGTATCACATGCGATCGGCTCTCATATTTGCAACGGTTTAAGATCCAGAACTGAACAAGATGCCGAAGGTGCAATTCAGCAGCTGCAGAAAGAATATTCAGTTTCTTCTGAACGAATTTTCTCTAAAGCTGCCGAGATAATGACTAACAGAAGAAATCGACTTAAGGATACAAATTTAAATAATTTATTATTTGCAAAACACAACTCAATTCTTTTTTAACTTTTACCTATTGCTTTTGTCAATTACTCTTTTTATTATTGTTTGAACTTTTATTTCTTTTGCATGTAATTTTAAACTTTTAATTTTTCTAATGAGAATTAACTATCTTTTGTTCTTTTTATTGTCAAAGCGTTTTTTGTTATTTTTAATAAAAACTAAAGTGGAAACATATTTTTGAATTTTATCCTAATTATTTCTCTAATTGTATATTGCTAATATATATAAACGTATTAAGGGCAGCACACAGAAAAGATAGAAAAAACTATCGATAGTATCGATAGTTTTTTGTTAATAATATCGATACTATCGAAAATGGAAACTATCGATGTTTAACCAACACTAGCTAAAATCCAGGTAAAATCCTTTATTTTTGCATCGGGGATTATTTGTAGGAGAAACATTTCCGCGTTCTCGACTCACAACCTTTTTGCAATCATATACAATATTTTTTTTCCCTTCTACTGTCCTATTTTTTTATTTTTAGGTTTTTTTTCTGGTTCTATGGCCCCGTAACAAAAACAAAACATAGAGCTGCCAACAGGTCGAGGTCTTGAAATTTTCAAAATTTTCAAAATGCCCACTAATGACAAATTGATAGGCTGTTGAAGTTAAGTTTTGGCTAGTGGTACTGATGTAAAACAATTATCGCAGGTAATGCTTCTGTGCGACAATTTCGTTATATAATGTTCACCAAGTGGTACCCCTCCAGTATTTGTGCTCCTGCCTATATATGGATCAGCGTCAATCATGCTTTTCGAGGTTGCATCACACAACATCGGAAACTTGATCCCGTATTTATCCGGCTTGTTTGGAATGTACATCCAAAATGGACATCTAGCTCTAAAGCCGAGCAATTGCTCATTAATTGTCACTTCAGATCCAGGAATATTATTTATTTGACATTGTTTTATAAACACTTCCCAAATATTTCTAGCAGGTACAAAGGCGTCGTTTGATCTGAGAGTTGGTCTCTCAGTGATCTGACTATAAACTCAAATCTTTCTTTACTCATAACTGAAATGCATCGCGTACTGGAAAAAGGAGGGTCAAACAGTTCATCTGTTGAAAGATGATTATCCTTCGTGACTGCTGTCAAAGTCAATAATCCAATAAATGCATGAATCTCTAAATCGGTGACGTCTCTATAAGTAGTTGTTATTTTTCCTACCTTTTGGCGTTTGGAGATCATTTCGACATTGGTCCATTTCACAATTTCAGATATTATTTCATCAGTTATGAAAAGACGAAAGAGAAACATTTCTGCACATGCGAGCTGGTCCTCGAGAGGCGCGGACTATGTTCATAGCTGGAGTTCTGTTAGACAATTGAGCTTTTTTAGTTGACCAAACATGTTCATTTTTACCACGAAGAGTATTTCCAGGAGCCCGATAAATTCGCACTGAATTGGCAGATCGCAAAGCATAGTCAGCATCAGGTGATGGGCCAGCTTCTGTAACAGGGGTTGAGTCGGTTTCTTCGTAGGCTACTGAGTTGGCTAAAGAACGCGACCCGCTAGCTTCAACCGTTTGAAAGAGACAAATAATTTTCGATTGCGTGTACGCCTCGCAGGCGAAGATAAGGCTTCTAGGGTTAAGGGAGAAACAAAAGGACTAACGGAGTTGGTTTTTTGATCAAGAAAAGATTGAAGAACAAAATCGAAAAGAAAGCGTTTTATAACGAAAGAGTAGCTGCAGTTCAATTAAATGTAGCAAACTCTAAGTTTTCTATTATTCAAACCTATGCTCCAACAGAATCGGCACCGGCTGAATGGCTGGAAACATTTTATTTGGATGTAGAATCGGCGTATATTCTTCCTACTTCCTACTAATATTATAAAAGTGAAACGTTGTCCGTTTGTTTGTTTGTTCCTCTGTAACGCGAAAACTACTAAACCAATCAACTTCAAAGTTTGCACACAGAGTGGCTGTACCTCAGGTCATAGTATAGGCTATTAAAAATTATTTCATTTTGCATTCACTGTGTTTAATTTATAGAATTCATTTTTTTTTTTTTTGTAAATTTAAGTAAAAGTCAGATTGAAGTAACTTTTGTTACCTAGAAAATAATATGTATTCAGAAATACAGCTCACCCCTGTTGCTATCGGTGTATGAAAAATGTGTTGCTATCCTAGGGTTAAACGCAAATACTTTTGTTTTTGACTTCTCCTTTGTAATACTTCTGCTTTATTTTTCAGTAGTTATAGTTCTTCTTTGTAATTATTATAAGCAGTGCTATGCCGAGTAAACATTAAAGTAATTTATCTGATATCACTTCGAAAGCTCGAGCACGAAAATTTACATGCTTAAGCGAGTCATCAGCTCAAGCTAAACAAAGAGTTCGCGAACAAGCTCAGTGACAATCTCAACTGCGAGCTCATGAAACCGTGCAGCAGAGACACGTTCGAGTCAAGTCTCAAGCTACATGGCAAGCAATTTTACGTGCATCTGAGACACCAGAGCAATACCAAGCTCGAGTCGTGTCTCAAGCCGTTCGACAAGCTGCTTCACGTGTACTTGAGACGCCAGAGCAACATGATGTTTCTCGGGCAGAGTTGTATTAAATTTATTTATTGTTGAAATAGGTGGATTCCATTTTAAACGCACCCAATAGCTAACATAGGGGCCTGCCTGGCAACTAGCACTTATAGTCCGTTTCAAATCAAAAGCGACAAACTCGCGCAGGTTTTCTCTTTTCCAGTCATTTTCCAGTCATCCTCTCTTGTGTACACACAAAACAGAGAAAAATCGACGATCGTCAACGCCTACTGATGAGATCCTTGAATGGGATTGGCCGATGTGTTGTGAAATTTATTGAAAAAGTAAGAAGTCTATGTTGCCAAATGCGAAAACTGAGTGTAGAGAATATGGATTATTATTTTTTTCAGTGAACATGGTAATGTCACGTTTTTTGAAATTGTTTACTTCTCACTTATGGCGTTGAAAAGAAGAAAGAATGTTTTGCTAATATGAGTTTGACTCGAAAATATGAATTTAAAAATTTAAAAAAATTAAAGCAATATGTTTCTTTTTGTGTAAATGTGTACCTATATATTTATTTTTTGAACCCTTTTTAATTACACATACAATTATTGTAAGAAGTATTTAAATGTTGTCACAAAAAGGGGTGTACACCAATAAAGTGGTTTGTTCATAGGAGTTAGCTTTTTTTTCAAGTTAAACAGGTAGGTGTACGTGTTAGTAAAAATCGATAGGATAAAATCTGAAAGGAAATCGAGAAAGTTCAGCCGATTCGTACATGTCATTTTCCAGTCAATAAAAGAGAATACAATTTTCGATGCTCTCTCTGCGCAACTTTCCTTGTCGCTTTTGATTTGAAACGGACTATACCCTAAGCGGAGCAATGGAGTTGCGTGAGCGGCTAGACCCCGCGGAGAAAAGGGTGAAATCCCTTTAAATCCATTTAAGGTTATGGAGAAAGAAACTAAAAGGGTGAAAGAAAAATGAGAGATAATAAGTTCATATCTCGACGAGCTAGATCACAAATGGTATACTTACACAATGCAGTGAAAAACAAAATTTCAATAAATAAATACACGCAAAAAATTGATAAGCTCACCGAATCGACAAGAAACCTTATAAGAAGCAGAGAAAAATTACACAGAAAAAACAGCTTACAAGTATGGAGAAAATCAAACTTCTTCAGTTTAGAAAACGTTGCAAAAAAGCAGTAAAAGACGGTATAAAGAACTACAACGACAGAATAGTGAATCGGATCGTAGAGGAAACAAAATCAATAAAAAATGCACATAAACAACTTTACGAAGGAAAATAATGGATACTAAAATATACTTAAATTAACAGAGAATAGAAAAAGAGTGCAAAGCAGACAAACAATAAACAGTACCGCCACTGAATTCTTTGAAACACTGTATACCTCTAAACTATGCCAAACACAACAACAAAACGAAGCACTCGACCTTCCTGACGAAGATGAAGAAATACCACCCTTCCTACGATCCGAAGCTGAATGTTCTATAACAAAATTAGCAAGTGGAAAATCCGCGGGAAATGACGGTATAAAGTCAGAAATGCTTAAACTTGGAACAAGCAAACTAGTCCCAAGTCTTACCAATATTTTCAACTGGATTTAAGACCTAGAACAAGTTCCAGATCAATTGAAAGAATCAACTCTGATATTACTACACAAAAAATAAGATATAGCAAACATAAATAATTAGGAACAAACCTATTAGATTGATATCGGTTATATTATATACCAGCTGTACCCGCGACTTCGTCCACGTAGATGTAAAAATCTCTTGCTGGGAAGGAAGCTTGACCCACTACTAAGTTCACGTGTTATTTTTTAGTATAAAAAATGTGCAAAGCATTGAAAGCCTTAAAAACACCACTTCTGGCGTAAATGCATTTAAGTTATATGTGTTCTTTGTATATCCGTTAGATTGGCATTGTCTGCTCGCCATTTCGTTCTGTTCCCTATCTCGGATTTCTCTTCTGCTTTCCTTTTCCAGGCATCTCAGCTCTACGTTTGTACATGCTTTTGGCGAAAATATACACCGCATTCAGTATCTCCCGTTGAGTGTGGAATCATGGTCACTGGAAGAACATATACCCCACATCTTCGCAGCACGGGAAAATTGAGGAGTCATCGTTATTGAACCGATCGATTTGAATGGAAAGAGCAATGTTCTGTTAAGACTTGTGTAACGTAGAAGTCTACTTCTTCATACCTGCCTTGTCCAAGTTTCGGTAATAGGGATAAGACGATATGTCCATCGGCCTTTGGTTGACAGGTTCCAACGCTACTTTACATTCCCGTCCACTTCTCTGTTAAGAGGATGAAATCTACTATCCAAGGTCTAACACAAAATTGCGACTTAATTTGCACCGCTTGATACTTTGTACTTTACTATAGTATATCCCGATACACTACATTATGTTATGTTGAGCAAAATCATGCAATTTGCAGGAACTTGATACTCGCGAATAAAATAAAACAACAAAAAAAAGAAAAACCACCCTTGTCGCATACACCATCATGATTTACGATCCCTACGACGTGCCACTGGCTGAGTGCTGCGCAGGTCACTAAATGGATGTTTCCTAAGGAAATATGAATTTTTAAGAAATAAAAATTAAGAAGTGAAGCCTATGCGCTACTCCTCGACATATACTATCTACTTACGAGGTTTCATCAAAATCCGTTCAGCCGTTTAGGCGTTAGGGAGGAACAAACTTCCAAATATCCAAACTTTCACATTTATAATAGTAGAAGGATAAAGTTTTTGTAAAATGACTTTACAAAGGCATTCGATACAGTGGAATATGTTTTCATCTGGAAATCACTAAAATGTCAAGGTATATCGAACAAAATTGTTAGAACACTTAAAAACCTATACACAAACCGAACGTCCAAAGCGGAGGCAGACCATTTAATCTAAACCTGGGACTCTGGGAGTAAGACAAGGGTCCACTGGTCACCTCACCTGCATTCTTTTCTGCAGTGCTAGAAGACATTTTTTGCTCTTAACTGGGATACATTGGGACTTGGGACTTGATTCGGAATTGATGGAGATTATCTTAACAACTTGAGATTCGCTGATGATATCGTGCTAATCGCAACATCTACAGAAGACTTGAAGAAAATGATAAAGGATTAAGAGGAAAGCTGTACCGATGCAGGTCTAGTCATGAACGCAAAAAAAAAACTAAATTAATGTGCAGAGGAGAGCAGAAAGATTTTATTATCAACAAAAAAAAAAAAAATATAGAATAGGTATGTCGATTATTACGTTTACTTAGGTCAACTTATTTCACTTACAAATAAGGAAAAAAAAAAGAAGAAATAAGCCGGAGAATATCAAAAAACTGGAAGCAGTTTTGCAAACAAAAACATATCTTCGTCTCACAACTCAGCCCAAACTCCAGAAAATATTTATTTGATGGGATAATACTACCCATCATGACTTAAGGATCGACTCAAAAACTGGCAGTCACGCAGACAGCAATAGAAAGGACCGCACACAGGCGAAATTTCCAAAAACGTGGCCAAAATTTTTTTTTTGTTTTTGATAAGTAAATATTGCATAAATTCGTCAGTAAAATATCATATTGAGAAAAAAACTAGTTTTTTTTTTCTTTAATCTACATGTGATTTTTTCATATTACTTATGTATGAATCAGAAGAAACCATATATTTTGCTTTGATAATGTTCATGAAAAACTTTCCCGAAACCGCTTGATGTCTTTATTTATAGCTTCTTGTGCTTCCTCTCTAAGCTCTCCAATTCGAAGAATAGCATCCGATAAAATTACAGGGCTGTGTATTGAAATTGTGTGCACTATTGTTGGTATATTGTACCACAGTTTTACGTGGCGACATCTCGCAAGATCGTAAAATATCGCAACTTTTTATGGTGATTCCTTAATAAGCAGATGTTAAGGTAAATTCAAGGCAATTTATGTAGCCGGATTGTGCCGGGAACTACAACTTTTCCTTTATGAAACGAAAATATACGACTTTTTTTCTTGTCTCAAAAGGACTTATTTTGGACACCTTTCAAATCTGCTTAGAACTTATAATTAATTCAAAATTTTTTAACAACGACTATTCTACTTAACACTAACAACAGACCTCATACTTATTTATTTATATAAGTTCACGCAGAAAATTAAAAAAAAAAAAACAAACAAATCACCTTTTTATCAAACACCAAACTTAGTACTGCACGGGTTTCACAAAAGCTTCCACTTTAGACGCATCAACTGACGAAACGGTTACAATATAAGTAGTGGGATTAATAATGTATATACTCAGGTAATATGAAAACAACTTGGCATTAAAAAAAACTAACCAATTGCAACTTTTTCTTTTATAGTTTTGGCCATGTTTTTGATGAAATTCGCCTGTGTGGACCGTTCCAAAAATATCAAGAAAGCAAAGAATACGAAACGAAGCTATAAGAAATATAACAAACTTCTCGGATGCAACAGCTATAGCAAAACAGTAAAAATGGAAATAGGCGGGACATCTAGCCAGAATCAAAGATAATCGTTGGACCTTAAAAACTACGCAATGGATACCTAGAAGCGGAACAAGACGACCTGGAAGACAACCCAAACGATGGAAGGATGACATCTGCAGACTCGACAACACATGGGAAAGACAAGCCAAGAATAAAGCGTTCGTGGAAATTATTGGGGGAGCCTTGTATTCAATAAATAAAAATAAAATAAATGTATATATTGTCCTCAACCTACACACTTTACTTTTGTTAACATTATATGGATTAATAAAGCTTTCAATAATAATAATAATAATGATCTTAGTCTTGTCGATCTAAACTCCAAGTGGATTAACATCCGATCTCAGCATGGAATCGGACGACACTAATGGACGACTCGCTAATGGATGTCCATGTCGTCTCACGATTGCGAACTTTCTGGTATCTCTAGAGGCCCCAGGCAACGGCGTCCTAAACAGAATGGTTGAAGATCAACTTCCAGTCGTCGCAATATCGCTGAATCCTATCGAAGTCACCCTGCAAGAGAGTTACAATGACCTCGATCTTTGGACCTGATCTGTAGGTACGCAATAAAGTCGTCTGCATACGCAATAGTGTGGTGAAGAGAGCCTACGAGATCGGTTGTGTAAATGTTGAACAGGATCGACGAATTTACTGCACCCTGTTGCAGACCATTTTTTACTTCGAATGTATCAGCAGGAGTCACATTGCCACTTTTCACAATGAACCGTCTACTGGTCAGCATGTTACATATCATGTACAGCAGTGGTTTGCTTAACTTGTAAAAGAGTCCCTCTACCCATACGGTGTCGAAGGCCTTCTCCAGATCAACCAGGCAAGCACCCGCGCATTGGTTCTTGCTTGTGTTCCATTGGATATCTGATACCAGTTTAGAAGCGGCGTGTATTGTATCATGTCTTGAAACCCAATTGGTTATCTGTAACTATATTATTGTCCTCAACCTAGCCAGGGCTCTATGGATCACCTTGCTGATAGGTGGACGATCTCAGTTAAAATGTGGCCCTCGAAATCAAAGAAAAACTACGGTAACTAATTACGCCGATAGTTTCCGCCAGAGTCATCCTTATCCTTCTGGTTATTCATTGCATTCCACTTCGGTCTGTCGTCGGATAAAAAACCCACATTAAGGACGTTAAAATAACCAGCAATCAAAAGTTGACTGTCAGAGGGAAATTATCTTAAATATTGTATCTGGCATCGTATTGAGAAATAAGTAGATACGTATGTATATCTCACTTTCCTGTTCACTGGCTGTCCTTCCTGTCATCGTCACAGTGTCTGTTACCCGTTGTTTCGCGTTGGTGTGGTCTACCGCAATTTCCATCATGCATTTTTTTTTTTAAATAAAACAATGACATCCAGCTGTTGGAGGATGTTGTGGTGGTGGTTTTGAAATTCCCTGGATTTTCTCTTACTGATGCATTGTCAACGTTTTTGGTTGAACAAGTAAGCAAACAGCTTGGTTAAGTTACTAGTTGAAAGTTTAGTTTTCTTCCTTTGAGTGATGAGAATACTGACCGAGTTGATGCATGTGGTACAAGCATGTGGCACGTTAAATCTGATGGGAGTTTCTCAAGAAACTGAGAGAATCCTGCAAATGGATAAATAATCGCTATCTTCTCTAATAGGCATCACCATCGGGCATAACATGCTGAACTACCATGCAAGAAGACTTGAGCACGGATGATGAACGCCGGGGATGTGGTGACGAAGAAGTAGATGAGGACACTCCACACTTTCTTTCCAACTGTCCAGCGCTTTGCCAAGATCATAGGAAGACACTTCTTTCAGGATCTAGAAGAACTGTCTTTGGTCGAAAAACAGAAATTTATCAGCGCCTCGGGCTGGCTTGATAGAACATGTGCTAATGGTTCCTAGTAAGGGGGGCTACAACCTGTAGGGCATCACAATGGGTCTACATTGACCTAAGTGTGACGGAGAAAGGACTTCCTTTCCCTGTCAACGCTATTACCTAACCTAACCTAGCAAGATTATGATAGTTAACACAGATTTTGGCCCGAGGTCTTCAAAAAATTCGTCAAGCCTTATGAGTGGTAGAACTATTCGTAACTGCAGTAAACTGACTAGATTTTTGTACATACATGTGCTTAAATGCTTATCTTTTCAGAAAACTTTGTGGATAGTAACAGAAGATCTGGATCTTGGTTAGAACTTACTTGTAAGACATGTGCTTGGCAGCCTTCCAGTTCTTAGCTTACGTAACTCATTTTGAGCATGCACTCCACTAGTCTTTGTTGTTGATTTAACATTAGTAAAAGATCCTTCTATATCCAAAACGGCCGGTTAATGCAGGGCTGTCTCAACCTATTGACCCTTACTGTAGGCGTGTTGAGATGAGGCCTAGGCTCAAGGGCTTATTTTGAAACGAATCTGTATATCTTTTAGCCTTTCTCATGTTTCCAGAAGGAAATTTCTTTGGGTATTGTATAACTGGGTTGGCCTACTTTGGATATAAATATTACCCTCACTTCTATATAGGCTGACGATATGCATTCTTGCAAACCATGGGATGATACATTCCTTAGTGCTAAGTAGCATTATGGGCTCCATGCGACTTGCATGGGAAGAAAGATTCAATAGCCCAATTGATTTTAAGTTTTTCCACAATTAGACCGCTCAGAGTGGAGCTGGTGCTATCCACTGTGTCTTGGATTCTTTCTATGGTGTGCTGTTATATTGCACCCTGAAAAATGAGTAATTGGAATGAGTTCTCTGGTTTCAGTGTATGACTCAGTCTTACTCCCTCTTTGACTTAATTTTGCTGCAGAAGTGACTCCAGGAAGTTCTGCTTGCACAAATTGTTCGTTTCTTAAAGATATCCTTGCTTTCTTTGCATCTGTACCAGTTTGAAGGATCTTTCGTACGTTTGCCCAAGTTGAATAAATTTCTGTTGCAAGTGATTAGCTCATGATGCAAAATGTGTTTGAAATAGGGTATGTGCTACATATTATTTACTTTTTCCAAATCTTAACGAAAACAGCGATACCTTTCCTAAAAAGGGCGATTAAGCTGAGCCTTTCAAAGTGGGCATAGGAGCAGCTCTAAGTTGTCATACGTGCTATGAGTCGAATTTGAAATACTAAACTGCAAGACGGGTATCAGAAACATCCTTTAAATTCGTTGCTTGATCCTTCCCCACTTAAAGGGGATTCCTTATTTTTTAATTATTTTTTTTTTAATTCTAAAACCCTTTTGCTCTAAAAACAACCCTCATAAATGAATTAGCAAACCTTTCTCAATTCTATCAGTTCAAACCGACATAAACCATAAAGTTAAGCGCTTTGCCAAATAAAATCCGCAATTATACACTAAGTCCATTGTCCAATAAAGTCTATGTATCATGTCCTTCTCACACTTCCTAACAGATCCTTCCACGCACCAAAGAAGAGCATGTAACACGTCATGTTCTATTCGACAAAAGTCATAAAATTGTGTGTGGTGTGTCCAAGGGTGAAGTCAACCTGCACAGCTCAAGATACCGATTTTATGACTCTCTGACAATTAACGGTATTTTTTATGTCAAATAAATTTTGATATCTCGCCGTTGTTGTCGTCTTACATTGATAAATCTTTTATATGTGTGTCGACTCTGGCCAATTACACAGCTTCAAGGCGCATAAGGGACGTGCTTTAATGGGCTTCGAAGTGACCCCTCTGGGTAATTTGTTCTTATCAGCTGGTAATTGGTTACTCAGCGACTTGTCGTATGTATCACTCTGGTGGCACGTATGCCAAAATGCTAAGACCAAAATTGACAAATGAATTCTCGGGACCCGGTAATTATTTTTCCATGGAACTATGTATACACGCACCTTCCCACCAGTTGGCTCATGTGGCGTGTAATGGGAGAAACTTTTGCATTTAGATCCGAAACTTGTCGCATTAAAGGACAAGTGTCACATGAAGAATAGAAAAAGATTAATTAATACTTACCCACCGGGGTGGAAGCATACATATAACATAAGTTCTTCAAAAACACAACCAAGTGTTGGGAGATAAACTTTTGGCACTTTATTAATGTATGGCATTTATATTCGCACGGTTTCATCATGATTTCGACGCCTGCGGCGGCTGTGTTCTGTTGGGCTACACCCACAAAATGTCATCGTTTACGAGAAAAGTTTTATCGCGCAGTTTTGTGCGTATGGGGAACCCACATATTTTGTTCGGTTTGCTCACGATTAATGTTATGAGATACATTTTTGATGGCATATAAGATACAAAACAAAATACTAATCAAGTTGTGATGGATTTGAGAATGTCTCCTTGGCTTCGATGTGAAAGAGTGATTTAGTCTTTGGCAGAGGTGTGAGATTGAGCTGAAATGGGTGAACCTGTTGAAGGGGTTGACAGTGGAAATATGCTACATCGATGTAAATGCAAAGAAGTACAGAGACAGAATCAGGATTGGGCGGGGGCTTATTTTCTAAGGATGTGAACGTAAGCATCTTTTTCCGTTTGCCTGACTATTGCAGTGTCTTCTAAGTCTTCTACTCTTGATATCACAATTTTTACTAATAGTCAGGCCGCAATAAAATCCCTGGAATCTGTCACCTTTAACTCAGAAACAGTCCTAAATTGCTGCTTGTCTCTTAACGAGATGGCTGAGTAACTCAAAATGCACCTTTTATGGGTGCCGGGACACAGGGACATTCCAGGCAACTGATGAACTCACCAGAGACGGTACAACCCTACCAATTCTTCCAGAAAAGGGGAATTTAAGCATGCTTCTCGCCACCTGAAAACTGCTACTTAAAAGAAACGCGATCGACATCGCGAATCACAGATAGACAGAAGGTAATACTTGCCTTATCACCAAGCAGATTTGGCCAAAGCTGGATCTCAAACGTTCTCACTGTCTCATCAGACGAAAGAGACTGCTCATAAGCACCATAATAGGTGTCATAGCGAGACACTGCACCATCGGCAAACACGCCTATAGGCTGGACTTCCTCTACAATGACTTTTGCAGAAGCTGTATGGACTAGGAGGAGGAGAAGACAATTCTCCATCTTCTTTGTTCATGATCGGCTGCCTCAGCTTGAAGCAGAGCACATTTAGGAGCCAACTTCTTTCATAACCTAAATGAATTGGCTGATTTCAGCATAGGCAGCCTCCAGAGTTTCATAAAAAGCTCCGGCTGGTTCTGTGGGTAGTATTTTCTTGATGAAGTATTGATCCATATGGTAACACAAAGGACCTTATCTGGTCGAAGTGAGGCAGCAACCTGCAGCCTGCCACTTCAACCTTACCTAACCTAGTTGAATTTATCTACTAAAACCGCCTTTAAGAAGTCGTGCTTCTTCTATATGGTACCGCCGCCGTTGACTGGGATTTGTTCGTAAGGAGACGGTCATCGTTGCGCAGATTTAATTGGCTAGAGATTATTGTTTCTCGATGTGTTTGATGTGCCGAAGTGTAGTGGTTTTAGCTTGTCATACTACTTTAATTGTAAGGCTTGCAGCAGCTAGACGTCTATGGTGGGGTGTATGACGATGTCTTTACAACGACTAGTGTCTAACTGACAATTTTGAAGATTCCATCAAAAAGCAGTTGCAATTCCTTCACAAATCCATTGTACATCCACAACACACACCCTTGACATTGAAGGGCTCCAACTTAAATGAGATCCTTTCAACAACCGGTTTAACAAAACGTTTATCCATCTAAAAAGCCGGAAACCTCAGTATAAACTTCCATTACCACGACAATGGTGCTGTCCAAAACCCAACTGCGGATACCCTCCATCGTCCTCCTACCAAAAACCTCATTAATTGGGCATCAGCTCATTTATTTTTCGATCAGCAACTATATTTGGGGAGATATCCTCTGTGGATCTGCCCTGAACTGAACCACAAAACAAAAACAATAACAAAGAACAACAGTGCACACATGCACCAGGGACAATAATCCAGTGGATGGACCATTGTCAGTGGATGGACATTGTCAGTGGATACACCACTTCTTTGCACCAGAAGGAGAGAGAGAGAGCGATTGTGTGTAGGTACATGCGTACCTAGACGGGAATGGTAAATTAACCGGTTTATGGGAATAAGGAACAAGAGATGCAATCACTTTAACCAAAGAGTCGACTCGAAATTGTGCAATTAATTAAGAATGCAATTAGTTTACGGGGCGAGAATTGAAATTTCTATGTTGAGTTGGAGTAAATGTGTGGGCGTGGGAATTCTGAGCTAAGGGATGAGAGACACATGAATGGGGATAACAATGGATAAGCATAGAGAATGCGAGTTTAACATGAAAATTTGTGCACTTATCGTCTCCGTTCTTTTGGTAGTAATAATTTGGCGCAGATAGGTCTGCTAGGTAGAGGAACACAACGTGCGATGTGATGTCATGTGGTAATGTGGGTAGGGACTGCTGTGAAAGGTTGTCAGTGAAAGTGTATCAGATGGTGTAGCGTTTGGTTCTGAAGATTTAATGTGTAGTTCCCGTTATGTCACGTCGACTTCTTTGAGCTTTCTTATTGTCTTATTTGTTTACAAACTTTGGAAGATACTAACGTATTAAGTTCTTACAACAGAATGCATCGTAGGATTTATTGCATTCTACAATGAACTGAGCGGCTACTTCAAAGACGAAGACTTTGATGTATAGGCCCGAATTTCTGAGACTCATTGGTGCTGGCTTAAGTGACTGAATACCGTGACGAGACCCACTGAGGGTCTCAAGTCAAATCTTTAATCTTCAATCTTGCTGAGAATGTCAGCAGCTCAGTCATGGAATTTGTGGGTTATGTCCCGTAGCCAGGAACGTAGATCGACGTCACGGAGTCCACAGAATGCTGTAACTTAATGCTGGATCGGATCGGAGTAGTTTAAAATGATTTTTTAGATGCCGGCCTGGGAAAGTCAATATACCTGGGACTTTACTTCCTGGCAGTTTTGTGTGAGGTAGACATTCAACAAAATGAAGCGGCACAGTGTCCCATCTAAAACGACGTGTTGTCACAGTTGTCAATGAGTGAGGAGTGTGTGAATCACCATAACACGCTGTAGTTCTACAAAAGATTGTCTTGTGTCGTGTAGTTTTGCAATCAATACATCACACATGCAAAAGATATCAGTGTGACAAAATTGAACTGCCACAAAAATGCAACCTCTTTAAGTGGTACGTTCCGCTGGAGGTACTTGCAGAAAAGCAGGAAAAACAGACCCAGAAGAACTTCAATTGCAGCAGTTGGAGTTCCAATACAATTTCCTGAGCTTGCTGTTGAAGAACTTAGTTCTAGTTCACCAAACAATTACTCCATACTGGCTAGCATGAGCCGTGCTTTTTGGTTATAGGCCTTTCTGGTTTTGTCTCATTCTTATTGAGTTAAGCTTAGGTACGTGGCAGGAGGTCCTCCACACCACACTCAGATGTTTATAGATCCATTGTGAAACATATAGGGTAAGAAAGATCTTGCCCTTAAGTGCTCCCTGCATAATGAAGTATAAAGCTAACTTATTGCATTTTATGGTTTGCTTCTCAGGATGATACGCCACTTCTCGCACGTCTAAGGTGTTCCTTTATTGGTAAACGTCCTTAGACTCAATCTCCGTAGAACCAATTTATCGAAGGTGTACTGTGTATTAACTCATTTAAAGTACAGTAAATTTACAATGACCGTAGCTCCCCTCTTTAATCGTAACGATTCATTTCACATTATCAGCACGTATGCCTTCCCCTCGTATGTCTTTGCTCAATAAAAATACATGTATCTCGTCATTTAATCTTGAATCTACATATAGTCTTTCGTCGTTGATACTCACATTAATCCGGAATGTCCTCTTGTCCTGCGTATTTTCGTCCAACGAACAGCATTAATCCGAAAAAAAAAGTGAATATAAATATTTAATTTCTCTCCCCATCCTTTCATCAGCATCATCGTGACATATTTCATCATTACACGCAGCACTTAATTGACAAGTAGTAATGTCCTTTACACGAAACTCCAGTAAATTCGCTGCCTGTTAACATGACAGGAGCAGAATTCTTCAAGCGAAAATATTGATTTCGATTTGGCCTGTACTGCATTGCCATGACCCATATGTGCACTGCACACCAATTGACATACATATGGCCAAATGGACAGGAAGGATATGAAAATCAATGTAACGTAAGACGTTGTGAAATTTAAATTATTCAAAGGAATCCAATGAATGGAAAACATTTTGTATGTGTGCGTGTGGACTTAAACTTTTCCCTGCGATGTATGCAGCAATAAGTGAAACGAAAGTGGAGTGTATCCTGTGGTTCATTGCTTGCAAATTTGGCAAGGAAACACATTTTTTTTTCGTCAGAGAACTTTAGATTGTCAAGTAGATTAACCGAAGTCGGCATGTAGTTGAAAAAGTTTTAAATTTGCTTTTGGCACATCGATCTCGGGTGTGGATTTTTCAGAGCTGTGGGGACTGCGTCTTCACATCAATTGGTTTGTTGTGGCAACAATTTCTAGACCGTACTAACACTCAAAAGGGCTCCAGGATACGATAATAAGACTATCGCTGGTAAAACAGACAAAATCGCTCCTCAAATCGACTTTGATGTTAAATATAAGACTAGAATTCCTAACAGAAGTGTTTGGGGATCTGGGGGGATTTAAGATGAATCTGCAGATGGATCTAAAACAGCTTATGATACGGGAGCAGAGGTCTTCTCCAGTGCACCAAACGGCTGCAGGATCACTGTAGTGTATTTCAGGCGGAAATCAGTTAGTTTAGTTTTAGTTTTAGTTTTAGTTTAGTTTATTTCAATATTAATTTAAGAATTTATAAAGCAGAAATAACATTATTTAACAGAATCAATTTAAAATTAATAAAGTAGCTGCAATCTATAGTTCTTAGGGAACTAGAGGCGAAAGCAGCAATACTAACATAACAATATAACAATAAAAAATACAGTATGGAATGAAATGAAATGGGGTCTTAACAAGATTAAGTACACATTTTTTAAATAAGAAAAGAATAAAACAATTATACAGCTACACCTAATAAATCAAAAACATCTTTGTAGTTAAGGTCTAAAAGCCATAATTTTACTTTTTTGAAGAAAGTGGATTCATTTCTTAAACTCCTTATGTGATAGGGTAGTTTATTAAAAAGTCTCGGAGCAGATGACGTGAAAAAATTAAAGAAAATTTGCAGATTGTGATGAGGTACTAAACAAGATTCTGATTATTTATTCTGAGATGATGGTAAGAAGAAAACCTATTTGAACGATAGCCTGATCTCGCGAAGAATAACTTTAAAACTTTATAACAATAAAGATGTTTCAAGGGTAGTACTTTGAGTCTTCTGAAGAGCATTAAACTATTAGTTTGGCGAGTTTTATTACAAATTAAACGAATAAGGTGTTTTTGAGAAATTAGAATTGGGTACATCTTGTTGTTATACGTACCACCCCAGGAAACTATGCCATATTCAAGCTTAGAATGAACTAAGCCATAATAAATACACTTAAGAAGATCCCGTGAGCAATATTCTTTTAAAGGTAAATCTGCCTGGTGGCAGCTACTTCTTTAGTGCATTGGAATGGGCCGACCAGCTCATCTTCCAATCCAGCAGAACACCAAGATACTTAAAGGACTTAACACTCTCAATATTGAAACACTTGTCAGAGCACGAATGTGACTCAAAAAATGCCTCCGATTCCACTTCCGAGAAGCAAATATCCTTGCAATGTTTAAATTTGTTGCAGTTTGCACAATGAAAAAAGAATGATCCGAAGTCTGTTTCCTTGCCACTTGGACTAAAAAACATAATCTTAGTTTTATCGCTTATAACCATTTTATGCATTTTAAACCAATGGCTTAAGACTTCCAGGTCATGATTAATATCTGCGGAAAGATTTAGGGGAGAGTCACTATGAAAAGCACATGCCATATCATCAGCGAATGCAATTACTTTGCTACGATATTTTTGGAAAAGCAGCGAATTAATAAAAACTAAAAAAAGTATAGGACCAAGCACAGAACCCTGGGGAACTCCTATAGCGATAAGACTGCTAGAGCTTAGATGACCATTAACTTTAACCCTTTTTAATTACGACAATGCTTGCCTTTCAATAACGCTGTAGAGGGTGGCATTGTTGTTATTATGGAAACACATGGATGTAGATAGTCAGGCAGCGATTAAAGCCTTTGAATCACCAATAATAGGACTCAAGCTGGTAAAACAACGCCGTAGGTCTTTAAATGAGATCGCTGACGTATGCAACGTTTCCCTATGATGGTTTTCAGGGTACAGACAAATTTAGGGTACCTGCAAAGCCAATGTGTTGGCAAGGAATTGAGCAGGTTAGATCCTTGATGGAGGAGAAACCAACTGCTTCTCTAGAATCGAATTTTGCCATGATACTGAAGCCAAGAGAGTAGAAAATAGCAGGTGGAATAATATCAACACTTGTTTTTTGTCGATGCGGATTTGATCGTCCACAATGGACTTTTGACCCACCTGGGTGAGTTGTAATGCCACAAACTAATTCACAACATTTCTTGTAATAATTCCACCATGTTAAAAAGGAACTGGACCCATAAGTGCAGTTCGTTGAAACACTTTGAAATATTGGAATCCGTATTGCACCACAGTAGCAGCCTTTTATGTCCAAAATCGGTGAGAAGTAGCAGCTTTTGATGTTATATTCATTTGGTGTTATGAACTTATGGATTTATGACCCACCCCAGTGAGCTATAAGACCACAATCGGCGAGTTAATAGTCCACAGAAATTTCGTGTCGACTTTTGACCCTGGGTGGGCTATAAGTCTACAAATCACTTGTGAACTTATACCCCATCCACAATGGACTTTTGGCCTGTGGACTTATTACCCTGCGTCGATCTTATCTAACGTGGATCTGAAGGGAATGGAAAGAATTTTATTATTTAATAGAAAATGTGTAAAATGTGTAAGACCTGTAGTAGGAGCCATCAAGGCATAGTTTGATAGGTATGCATGCCAAGAGAACAGGTGTGAAAAACAAAAAAGAACAAATACAAATATTTGGCGCGGCAGCTCATTGAGAACCAGGGTCCAGTTTTTCGAATCAAACGAGGAAGAGGAAGAACCGACCTTCTATGCGCCTGCCCTGTCCTATCAAGGCAAACCATAGAGAAGTACTCCTATGAAGACTCAGCCAAACTCGATATTTACAACATAAGGAGCTTTATCTGTGGATTTCAGCACGAAGTGTAGAGTAGAAGGGAGTGTACATGGGGGTGGCCGTAGTGTAGTAGTTGCATCATCCCTTGTCATGCTGAAGGTTTTAGATTTAACTGCTGGTGTCAAAAAAGAAAAGAAAGTCGATTAACTGTGGAATAAGCTGACGTCAACTCTACTGCATAGGCCAAGGGGTGGTCCTATATCTAACACTTTCCTTAATTGTGGCATTATTCAAGTAAAATGCACTCTTTAGAAAGAGTAACAGTGTAACAAAAGTAACAGCATAGGCCTTACACTGGCAATAGGGTCGTCATAAGGCTTAAAGTATTGATCGTACTGAGTAGTGATAATGACATCGGGTTGTTCGAAAGAAATTCTGTGAACTATAGGCAATGGCAACAAAATAAATAATTTATCCCAGTCATTCTGGACACCACCTTTGGAGCAAAGACTTAAACCTGGTAATACCTACATAAGTTCCAAAATTCACTACACCAACAATAGCGCCGTGCGAAAAGCATCATAAGCGTATTCATAACCCCTTTAGCGCTAGTGATTTATAAAAAAAGAAGCAATTCATCATACAAGGTTCCTGTTGCTGGCAATTCGGTACTCTACGTGATATCACAATGGACGTGTATTCTGGTGTGTTCCAGTTAAAAGTGGACAACCACCTAACCTATCAACTGGCAATGTGAGTTGATTTGGCGTCCCTTGACTTCTTTTTGGGAAATCGCAAGAAACCATAAACAGAAAAAGTATTATGTTGCGTCTCTACGTAAATGTCATCGAAATGTTCATCAAAAGGACACATATGTGCAACCACAGTCGAGGAGAACATTTCATATTTGTATTTGCATTCAGTTTAGAAATTAATTACGGCTTGTCCATTTTGTTTAAAAAATTGTATTTCGCGTCCTTGATGGGACACCACTTTAATTTACGTGTACACATATCATGTACATATTTAATGCTACCCTAAATCTATAAATAGATAAAGTAGAAAAAAAAAGGATAAACAGATATAGATCCGTTCATCGGGTGACCACTGACCACAAATATGATCTATTTGTGTATGGACATGCCCCAACTCCTCTCGTTTAGCTCCCTAATCACGCTTGTCGGGCAAAGCCCTAAAATCTTAATTATTACGCCGGAAATAAGCACCTGCTATACGTGTACAATTCTTGTTTATGTTTCACGCTATCATTTTTGTAAACAAATGAATAATTTATTGGCTTTTATTTATTACAAAGTTGCATTATGATTAATGTCCCATTACCACATGCAATCAATAATAATACTGTTTACGTAATCCTGTGTGTATATGTTCGTGTGTTGTGTCAGTGGGTGGATATGTCAGCAACTACTAATTAAAAGCAAATATTTCCGTCTGGGTAAAGGACATCTTGGTAACATGATTTTTTACGGCGAACAACAATTAGCTAATACTTAATAAGGATACGCTTGTGGTCTAACATGGCAAGTTTGTGCAAAGGGGCGTCAATTTGGGATTACTTTAATTTTTTTTCGCATGATTATAGATAGTCCTTTGTTATGTTTTCTGGATCCATGTCATGCATGGAGATACAAATAAGACGAATAATGCAGTATCCTGAATCGACTATCGTGGAAATAAACTGAACTTAGTGAAAAGTCTGCAGGGGCACTCCGCAGGGTGGATTATTATCGCCACCTCTTTGGATCAAAGTATTGAACGAGCTGCTCAACATTGTGGGAGTAGAGGGATACAGCGTTGTAGCCTTCCCTGATAACATTGCGAATGTAATCAATAAACTAGTGCAATGGACGAATAAGATTGGACTTTCAGTTAATGCTGCAAAGACTGGACTAGTTTACAAAAAGGTACAAAGTACCATTTATCGTCCCTCCAAGACTTAAAGGCACGGAACTTCAGCTCACAGGGCATTCCAAGTACTTGGGAGTCATTCTCGACAGTAAACTAAGCTGGAAGCTTAATATCTTGGACTGTGTCAAGAAGGCTTCTGTTGCTCTTTATTGCTGTTGGAGGGCTTTGGACTTGAAATGGAGTCTTCAGCCCAAAATAGCATACTGGATTTATACAGCCATAGTGAGGCCTATCCTTATGTCTAGTGTACTAGCCTGGTGGACAGTATTAGATAGAATATAATACGGGCCACTTAGGGATCCTTTACAACACTATCCCTAGTAAAACCCTAGTCCCATATATAGACTTCAACGTCAAATTAAAGACCAGAATTCCTAGCAGAAGTGTTTGGGAATCTGGAGAAGTCTTAGCCGAATCTGTGATAGAGATATACACAAATGGATTTTAACCAACATATGCGTATCATACGTATGCAGGAGTCTTTTCCAGTACACCTGACTTAAATATTGCCAAACGACTGCCGGATCCTTTTAGTGTATTTCAGGCGGAAATTACGGCAGTCCGAGAAGCTGCGGCTTGGCTTTCGATTAACACAGTAGATGGTAGCGCTATTGTACTATACATAGATAGTCAGGAAGCGATAGAAGCGTTGGAATCACCGACAGTACGATCCAAGTTGGTAAAACAATACCGCAGGTCTCTGAATGAGATCGCTGACAGATGCGACCTCTCCCTGTGCTGGGTTCCAGGCGCAGGTCGGATCCTTTCGATAATGCCTCCCTAGAATCGATAAAATCTCACCTTGATACTGAGGCTATAAAAATAACATAAATCCTTGTCTTCTGTCGCAACAGATCTGGCCTAACCTGGATTTGAGGAGGATATGAGCCCCTACAGGTCATTGTCTAATTGCCAGGCATGCCATCAGAATGGGTGTCCCTTCTAATGATTTCTGTATAAGATGCAGAGACGAAGAGGAGGAAGAAAGAATTACACACCTTCTTGGCACCAAGGCTGAGGAGGAAAACACTAGGAAAGTACTTCTGATTGACATAGCCAGGCTCGACATCTTTAAAATTAACAGTTTTGTATTTGGGTCTGATTGATTCTGCACTTAGTGCGGCACAGGTTAGGGTTTACACCGATACGGTTACCCAGAGCTTTTACTCCCTCTTCCTCTAAGGAAATTCCGCATGTGAGGTCTCTGATGCTGATTATCCGGTTTCTCTACGTGGTATCATAATAGGCCTTGTTTTGGCCTAAGTGTGTCCTTGTTTGGCGGTCAGCCAGTCAACCTAACCTTACCTAACCTAGTGTACTCGTTGAGCGTAAGTGAATTATAAAAAGAATCTATAAACCTAATTCCAAAGCTGTAGCTTAGCCTAGGTTGGGGGTGAGCAATGTGACATTCGGGGCTGATCTGATGAGTGCTGGTAACCTAAGCTCCTTATCACTGAAGCTCTTACGCGACTTTCTAAGAAAGACGACGAAAACACAGTAAAAGGGTTGTACCTGCTGTTAGTACAATGGACCTGTTTTTGTGTCTGAGTGCTTCAGAGTAGTGTGTTCCAAAACTCCGACAAAAAAAAAACAGTTATTCACTCTCCAAATTGTGTTTAAGAGGTCCTCGGAGTAGGATAAACCTATCTGCAGATGTTTTGTGAATTTGGAGAAGGAATATGATCGAGTCCGTCGAGTCAAACTCTGGAGCGTTTTGGAGGATTAATGGTTCCCTGTTAAAAGCCATTCGGTATTTATATATAAACTGCAGAAGCTGTGTTCGGGCCACCTCACTTTTTAATCATACAATCGTGGCGGAGAATGTCTGGTTTGATTTGATCGTTCTTAGGTCCTCCCACACAGAACTCCAGCGCGCACTCGAAAGGTAGCTGTTTGTGATAATGCTGGAATGGGGATAAACGTGAACAAATTGGAGGTGCTGTTTGTCTCCAGAAGGTCTGCTCAATGCACTCTATATCAACTGAAACCGGTGGATACATTCAAGAAAAGGCCAAACTTAATGTCAACGCTAAGTTATCGGTCTTTAACTCGGTATTTGCTCCAACCCCCCTCTATGGTCATAATATTTGGAGAGTGATCCAAAGAAGAAGCTTCTGAAATGAGATTTCTTTGTGGTGTTGCTGGAACAATACTCTGATGGTCTTGGTCACGTAAAGTGCATGCCTTCATTTTGGCTTCCAAGAGAGGACATTAATTCTATGTTATCAGTAAAATAACCCACTGACAGGCTTGGGATATTATTAGTATTATTTTTATTAGTTGGGCTCTGCGACTGACGTACCTATGTGGCACTGCGATCTGAAAGATCTATTGTGCCTGCAGCCAGTTAGACTAGGAGATCCTTTATCTTCCTAATGAAGTGGAGGATATCTCCAGTCGAGGCATTTCGAATGTCTTCCGGTTTAAGGAATTCCTTGTGAAGAAAGGGTTTCCTGATTCTGCAGACAGCTACGCACACACATAGTACGTGTTCCGCTGGTTCGTCTTCCTCTAAGCAAAGTCAACATTCAGATCCTTGAACAATGTTTAGTTTATGTAAATATCCGTTTGTAGTTGAGGATATTTTTTGTGGTTTTGCTTAGGGGTCGGATGGCCCTTTTAGCCTGTTTGAGTCGCTGGATGTTGTTCCAGTAGGATAGGAAGTTCCGTTTTTCCCAGCCGTCAAGACTCATTCTGAACGCGGAAGTAGGGATGCCGCAGAAGGGTTCAGCACCTATGACCCTTTCTGAAGAACCTTTTTGAGTAAGTTGGTCTGCAATTTAATTGCCTTTAATGCTTCTGTGTCCTGGTACCCACAAAAGTTTGACTTGATTTCGCTTTTAGAGGTCTTGGAGAGCATTGATGCAGCCTGAAACTGCCTTTCAGTTACAGTAATGGGAGCTCAGTGCTTTGAGTGCTGCTTGACTTTCGGTGAATATGTTGATGGTTAGCTCCTTTATGCCAGAGTCGAGATTGGCAGATTTCCTATGCGGGTTAGTACACTGCCTTAGTTTTCACTTCTTGCACTCCTTTTATGTCCAAAATCGATGAGAAGCAACAGGTTTTTGTTATATTCCGAGTTATGTCGCTTTCTGTAGTGGTTGTACCATCCTAGGATGGTGTGATACCGGACGCAGTACATAACATAATACTTGTATAACTTATCCGATATGAAACTTTTAGCTTTTTCTAAAACCTTTTTTACCACTTCTGGGTCCACAATGTCTACGCCCCATTTTATGCGTTTCACCTGCCCACTGTAAGAGTGACTCACTCCGGTTAGGACAAGATGAGTCGATTTTATTACAAGGCAACGGAATTGTTTTCATGCCGAAGGGTGTGTCCGATCCACTGCCACTTCCTTTTTGTATTGTCGTGTGAGTTGGTTCCTGACTCGTTATCATGTGAAGCTATTAATTTGCGATGCGGTTCGGCCAGAAAATCTTCAGTATAATATGTAGACATTAACATATTTACGAACATTTCCAGCTTGAGAGTGACAATAGTGGTAACGTTCCAAGTACTACACTGGTAAAGAAGTACTGGAGCGGAACAGTTTCTCCTGAAAACATCACTTTTTCAGATTTTGGATGACATTCCGAAAGCAGTGTTTGCTTTACCGGTAATGCTGTCCACATCCATTTTGATAGCAGTGTGGGTCAAGACTATACTTCCCTGAGAAAGGAAGTATTGAACTTTATCCAATATTTAGTTGAGATAAAAAGTCTTAAGGGCTTTGTTTTCGTCCACCTCTGATTTGAGTCATTTAATAATCGTGGGTGAAAGCAGGCTGATATATTCACTTAGTCGAGATGTTTGAAATAAGGTGTCTTATCCATTGTACATGCACACATATATATTGGTACATAACATACCTCGGCTTTCCTCCGTCAAAGCTACACGGATAACGTAATTGACTACTACAGTGGTGAGAAGATGCCGCTCAGTCGTACACCACTTTGCAATTTAAAGTCCTACCTCGGTAAGAGTCCTTTCAGGTCAACTGTCTGTTTAAATTTGTTGGTCATAATGTACGAGAGCATTTAAAACCGATGTGCATTGGAACCTCTGAAGGTTTTCCTCCACTGTACTGTGTGTCTCGACATTATTCTGTATCGGAAACACTTTCCTTACTTTTATTTTGCTCAACTTGTCTACATGTCTAAAATAACAAACAACCATATTTCTTAGCGTAAGGAGTGAGTCCAAAAAGAAGGAGCATGTGAAGCGCGGCCGAGGACATTGAGAGATGCTACTCCAGAAATGGGATCCGGAAGATTTTACCAAAAAGCAAAAAGTACATGCTTAGGACACAAACCCCGAACCGAAGCCTGTAGAGATTTGGAAAGAGCATTTCTGTAGACTGTATAAGGGCGATGACGAACCAAATACCGCTGTCAGCAGAATGAACATTTCAACATGGACGATGTACACCAACAATTTCGTTCACCCGACCTGGTTGAAGTGAAGATAGCCATATTTAAGCTGAAGTCCACCAAAGCTGCTGGAGCGGACAGCTAAACTGCCGAGCTCTTCAAAAGCGGCAGGCGATGGCTTGTTAAGGAGCATTAACCAACTCATCTGTAAAATATGCTCGGAAGAAAGTATGCCCGATAAATGGAACCTCAGCATTGTTTGTCCGATCCTCAAGAAAGGAGACCATATGAACTGCGCTTAGTACAGACGTATCAATTTTCTTAACATCGCCCACAAGATCCTATGTGCCGTAAATTGTGAACGCATGAAGCCGTTCGTCAACAACCTGATAAGTCTATATCAGTGTGGCTTTAGGCCAGGAAAGTCCACCCTAAAGTTCACACTAAAACCCATGAGCTCCAAATCGATACACACCACCTATTTACCTATTTTAAAGCCGCGTATGACAGCATCTATGGAGACGAGCTATACAGAGCAATGTCAAGTTTTAACATCCGTGCCAAATTCGTCCGTTTGTGCAGTATTACAATGGAGAATGCACGTTGCTCCATCCAGGTCGGTAAAGAGCTCACCGAGACCTTTGATGTCAAAAAAGAATTTAGACAAGGCGATGCACTGTTTTTAACATCATTCTTGAAACAATAGCGCAAGACTCACGCGCCGACACAAGAGACACAATCTTTCAAAAGCCCTTCTAATTATTTTCAAAAGTCCTTCCAGAAGGAAGAAAGCAGCGTGATGACTGACGCTTTCGCGGGTATTGAGACGGTAGTGACAAAAATGAGGGAAAGACCAAGTATGTGCTGTCAACATATAACGTCACCCTCGACAGATATAATTTTGAGATAGTTAACCCTTTCCTTTCCACATTATTAATGTGTGGGTAAAAAATTAACTTTGATGTTTTTAGGGATAATATGGGCATTCTAAAGATAACTGCATCATTTTTTTTAAGTGGGAGTCATTGGGTGGGCGTGGCTAAATGGTAGCCATATGGCTACATTGGGGTGTTAACCAAAAAATCAAAACACTTTTTTCTTTCAATAATAGAAACGATTGCTTTTATTAATATTAGCGAAAAATACAAATAAAAGTTATTTTTATTTCAAAAAAACATAAGAAACATAAATTAAATTATTATAACAACTTTTTGCATATTCAGACTTGTAATTTTTTTATTCAGACTTGTCAGGTTTATAACCAAATGATTTTTTTTTCAAGGATTTTATTGTTATGAAATTGTTATGAAATTTTAAAAAGCAGTTTTTGTTTTGTGTGAGACATAAGGCAACATTACATTTTTGACATTTTGTCCGTGAAAACGATGTCCTATCGTTGCAGCTCCTACATCTTTCTTTAATTATGATAGGAATCGGCCAATGGCAAATGCCATCGTATTGTATATCCGAAATTGGCCTCTGCGTAATTTGCTTTTATTTGAAACGGAAACGGGTGAGGAAGTGGCACTTTGTAGTGTGATTCAATGCAAGCACACAATGTACAAGAAAAACTATTACGTAACATTGTATCACCCCACATACCCGAAAGTGTCAAGTGGCATTCGATCGGTATGGACAGTGATACATGCTACGTAGAAGTTCGTTCGAGTTCATGTGTTTATTATTGTTTACACTTTGTCCGTTGCTCTCTCCATGCACTTATGTGGGACAAAGGGATCAGGTTGAAACTTTGTAACATGTGATCGGGTCAATACTTTGTAAGAGTTGACTAGGTCATATGCTTAGAATAGCATAGTCTTAGAAGTAAGAATTCGAGTATAAATAGATGAGCATGTTCGAAATAAATTCAGTCTTGACCACACTCTCGACTCTTATTTTATTGCGGCAGTAATTTGCCTCCTTTTCAGCGAGCTGCGCTTAAACAGCATTGAAGAGCGTGCTACGCTTAAATAGCTTAGGGTGGTAGGCTACGGTGAAGTACGGCAAACGTTACAACTTGCATTACTTGAACTTGGTCAACTTTTTTTTTTATCGACAAGATGTCCAACATGTAACATTCCATTCGCAATTGGCGTTTTAAATTCGACAAAGTTGATCTTGATTGGAAAATAATTTTGATGGCAATGCCTTTTGTATGTATAAAAGCAACGCATTTACACAAATGTACAATGCTTGCCATTAAATTCATGCCAAGGAACTTGCAAATTTCGCTATAATTAGTATTGAGTGGATCGTCAATAACATTTTGAACGGAGTAAAGATTACTTTGGTAAACAATGTCCTCGAGAATAGTCTTCAACAAAATGCTTAAAATATTGAAAAGGAGTTAACTCTGGATTAGGGGGAGAAGAAAAACGAAAATTGCATTGACTTGCAACTTCATCAATTTCTACTTTTCGCCATTTCAGTTCCTTATTTATACCTTTGCTGCAAGCAGCTTTCAATGAGTCGGGTTCCAGATTTGCCATCATATCAACTATTTCGATTGCACTCTCATCTTCAACAGGTGTAAGAGCAATTATAGCTAAACGTGGACAATTAATAAATAAAAATATAGGACCTACCAATTTCTTCAAGAAACTTCATATCCTTAACTGGAATGTTCTCGCATTGATTTTCTATATATTCGACTAGCATTTCAGTTTCGTCCTCCATTTCTTCTTCTTCTTCCGAGCAATCACCTTCTTAAATTTAACAGATCTCTATCTCTAAGCCTCGCAAATTTCGTTCACTTGACATGTTGATGTTGATCTCTATTCAATGGGAACAAGTACAGGTACTTAACTTACATACCTTTTTTTCTTTTCAACTTTGACGGAAAACAGATTTTATACGTAGTTGCCAATGGCTGAAAGGAGATCCTAGTCGAAGAAAAAAAATCATTATTCAAAAGCAAAAAGCTTTTAACGGATTACAAAGTGTTTTATTATATTATTATTGTGGTAAATTTACTCTACATATATGATAACATTGGTAGCAAAACGCTTCTCTATTTGAATTCAAATGCATGAAACCACCCCAATGTAGCCATTTGGCAACCACTGGTCAATCGCGTGTAACTGCGACGTGTCATTAAATTTTGTTTTATATTTTACAAAATTCATCTTAACACATTATTATTTCCACAAAAATATTTTTTTTTTGTATCAGCACTAATATTTACCTGTTCGAATCCGCGACCGAAATTCACGTTCCGACAATACAACACAAGAAGTCGACTACCACGAGCAAAATGTCAAAATACATCGTTATCAGATAAAAAAATACAAAATTATTTCCAATAAACTGGAAGCAAATGATTCTACTAGTTTAAAATAAAGGGTGGTTAAGTTTTAAGGGCCGATGTTGATTTTGAATAAAACACAAATTATTTAGGAAATTATTGTCATTTCTTTTTATTATGATAATATTGGTATGGTTCAATTATGTATGGAACAAAATATCGGTCAAATGGCCACCGCGACCTCGGCGGCACACCTCCATCCGATGGTCCAAATTTTCGATGACGCTGAGGCATAATTGAGGTACTATGCCGTTAATGTGCCGAATTATCTCATCCTTTAGCTCTTGAATTGTTGCTGACTTATCGACGTACACCTTTTCTTTCAAATAACCCCAAAGAAAGAAGTCCAACGGTGTCAAATCGCATGATCGTGGCGGCCAATTAACATCGCCACGACGTGAGATAACACGGCCATTGAATTTCTCCCGCAAAAGCTGTGTGGCAAGTGGCACCGTCCTGTTGAAACCACATATCGTCCACATCCATATCTTCCAATTCGGGCCATAAAAAGTTCGTTATCATCCCACGATAGCGAACACCATTCACAGTAACTGCCTGACCGGCCTCATTTTGGAAAAAATACGGCCCGATGATGCCGCCAGCCCATAAACAGTCACTCTTTGTGGGTGCATTGGTTTTTCGACAATCACTCTTGGATTATCATTCGCCCAAATGCGGCAATTCTGCTTATTGACGAATCCACTGAGGTGAAAATGTGCCTCATCACTGAAGATGATTTTCTTCGAAAATTGCTCATCCACTGTTGCCATTTCTTGCCACCATTCTGACCATTGACGACGCTTGAAATGGTCAAGAGGCTTTAGTTCTTGAGTCAATTGCACCTTGTTAGCGCTTAAATGCAAGTCTTTATGCATAATGTTCATCAACGACGAGCGTGAGAGGTGCAATTGTTGGGCACGACGACGAGTTGAGGTGGACGGCACTTCAGCCACACTATCGCGAACAGTACCAATATTTTCTGCAGTACGAGCTGTACGAGCATGCACTGGTGTTTTCACATCTCCTACAGACCCGGTTTGCTCAAATTTTTGCACGATTTTTCCGATTGTACGCACATTTGGACGATTAAATTGACCGAAAAAATCACGAAGTGCACGATATGCATTTTGATTTGAACGCCCATTTTCATAATAAGCCTGAATAACTTTAACGCGTTGCTCGATTGTGTATCTTTCCATGGTTCAAATTGAGTTAGTCTGAAATTGAGAAATGTCAAATGAAATGCAGAAAAAAACTTGACGTTTAGGTGTGGTTCACATTCAACATCGGCCCTTAAAATTTAACCACCCTTTACATAAATTCTTTTAATTTTGATTTCTTTTGTAATAGTTATTTATAAAAATGTATGTGGTAGCCAAATGGCTACCCTGGAAGGGTAAGGGTTAAGGACTTTGTCTACCCAGCCTCCGCTATCAATTCAGACAACGACACCAGCGCTGAGATCAAACGAAAAATAACTCTTGTCAATAGCAGCTTCTTTAAGCTAAGAAGGCAATTGACTAGCAATGCCCTCTCTCGAACAACAAAAGTGACCCTATATAAGACCTTAATAGTCCCAGTCCTGTTTTGTGGTACAGAGGCATGGACTTTATCAAAAATGGATGAGGGTACTCTTGGCTACTTTGAGAGGAAAATTCTTCTCTCTGTTGAGTGGAGGAGGAGATACAACGACGAACTGTACGGGTTGTACAGCAAGAAGAGTGAAGGTCTAACAACTGAGGTGGCTGCGTCTTGTAGATCGGATAGACACCAATGCTTCGGTCCGAAAAATCTTTGAATCCGCCCCCGAGGGACATCACAGTAGAGGAAGACCGCGACTCAGGTGTCGAACGCAAGTGGAAACGTACGAAATTGGAAGCAGGTAGCTAAATATCGAGCTGGCTAGAGACGCTTATTGGTTGAGGCCCAGGTCCACCCCGGACTGTACCGCTACCTTAAGTAAATAAGTATGGAGTGAGTCCTCTACTTTTTTTTTTAGAGTTTTTTGTGAGCGATTTGTCACTGTATCCTTATGTGAACTACGTCAATACTACGTACATACATCGTTTGAAAAGGATTATCCCGTTGTGGTCTATGCTGAACTTTAAGGGCAATAGGACGACCTTTGAAAAAAGGTTGAACTTCTTTCACTAATGGCTGAAAGCCTTGTCCACCCTAATTTATCCATTGTACATGCCACCCTTGACATTAACCTCCTACTCTGATAGGTTAAATATTTTTACACTTTAATGTAGCACTTAATTATTATTTTTACAATATGTCAATTTACATTAGAGGTCACTTCCACTAAATTGCATTTTATCGATTTTATTGGTGAGCATTAGAGATGGACATACGTATATGTATGAAAATTCGTATGTACATGGATAAGGGTATAAACCTTAGGTTACTATACTAAAGTTTCGTTCAATATTAATTAATTTCCAAAGTGCCTTTCATTCAATGAGGTCATTTAATGTGATGTGAATGCCTGGCAGGCATTAATAGATAAATTTTAGCATACTTAAGTGCCCTGTCGATATCGATATCGATTACTTAATATAGTATGTGTTTGTAGTTGTACCCTAATTGAAATTTACTGCTGTAGTAGCTTCCATCGCTTACGTAAATGATAATCTATTGCAATAATTTTAATTTATGTTAATTTAGTTAAATATACATGTTGATGTACACATAAAATCTGAGTTTAAATTTGGTAAGCTGGGGTGTGCATTAACAGTGCATCAGTTTTGATTGACAGGATCGTTATCGAGATATTTACTGGGACACTGTGAATTTTGCTCAGTGTAATCGAACGTTTGACAGATGTGTCATGATTGTATAGTGAGAAGGAAACAGATTGAGTTGCTATTGCCATTTTTCTTTTTTGTTCAGTCAGTAGATGTAGGTATTGTAAATGTAGTATGCACGGGTATCTACCAATAACAGTATTTTGATGCCATATTGGGGCAAGTGGATCTTCTTTCAGACGTTTTTCTTTGGTAGTGGAATCATCAAATCGGAGGCAGTTGACTAAACAAGAAAAACGCCATTTGCACATTACACAGCGGAATATTTCGTGGCCAGTTCCATCGGTGGCAAATATTATGCAAAGATCAAAGTCATTACACTGAAATACTGACGAGTAGTACATTAGACCTAAAAATGGTTTCATTTTGGTGACATCTGTGTCCATAAGATCTACCTTAGTGCTATGATTGCACTGGGCTTGCTAATTATTGAGTTTTTGATTCGTAAATGTCACCAAACATTCCAACAATGAATGGTCAAAAAGCTTGGACCAAAGTTCAAAATAGCCTTCAAAATTAGGAGGATGAAAATGGCCAGGTAATTTTATTATGTTGGGGGCTGCAGTTCGTGATGTCCTGGGGCACTCTTGTCCATTCCAAATAAATCCTTTATTAACTTTGTAATATTCAGATGGCTCCCTTGACGTTTCTGGATGCACATTTTCAGTGGTGTGTACATGTGGAACTTATTCACATGGTTCTTGCTACTCTTCTTCGGTTTCTGACTGAAAATTCGGGTCATCACCTTCATTGTCAAAATCGCTGAACTCGTGCTCGCTTTCTTCGTCCAACCACTGTTCTATTAGCTGGTCGTGACTTACAAAGGCTCCAGTCGACGTTCTTTTAGATCTATAAGACCCTTGGTTGTTATTTGAGTGAGTCATCTAAGAAACAAACAACAAATTGAACTTAACAAAACAATTTTACTGACATGTTGCTTTGGACACACTATGAACATACAACTATTACATTGAGGTGGTTGTTTATCAGATACATACCTTAACACTGATGTGGTTGACTCGTAGACACCCTCTTTCGCACAACAATGCATGAGCACGTCACGACCGCTCGCGTTACACTAACGCACGTTGGAGCACACGACAGAAAGGTACTGAGAACGCGAGAGTCAACATTTGAAAAATAACGACGGAACACAAGTTTTTCGATTTTGTTGTGTCTGTCATACTATCACGTCAGTCGCAGAGGGTTAATTGTGATACCACGGGATCTATTCCATAAAAAAGCGGAGTATAGGACAATGTCATTTGAGGACACTGATGAGACAGCTAATCTGCGATCATTGTAGCAAAACCAATCTATGAGAGCGATTTCGATCCAGCTTAGGCCAGATGTATTTTTGTGAGCTTAAAACCCTCATCGCGAATCATATCGTAACTTTCTGGTGGATCCCAGTACTCAAAGGTATCCACGGGAATGAAATGATGGATGAGTTAGACAGGAAGGGGTCGAAACTGGTCTAGCTCTCAGCCTCAACCTAGCTCTTATCACTTGCACTTGACTTCCAAAGATAAGCTGACTAGAGATGGAGCGCACTCTTATTATGTCGCATCTCCAGGAAACTCTGGACAATTATCAACGAGATAAAAACAGGGCACGTTCTTGCGCTAAACAGATCAAACTAGACACTCTTCATAGGGATTATTACAGGCTGCAACCTACTGGCGGCTCACCCTTAAAGAATGCGTTTAAGTACAGACGACTTATGCACTTCCCACTTCCTATGCGAATGCCCCAGTCCACACAGAACAAGAAATCCGGCCCTCGGTGAATACTATTTCAACGACCTGGGCAATCTGTCTAAGAAGCCACCAAAAGCCATTCTTAAATTCACTACGAACTCAGGATGGTTCAGGGAGGTCCAACGATAGTAATTGCTCTCACTTAGACCTTTCACTTCTTTTCGTCTTTTCTGATTGGACATTCCACGTTAGAGGAGCACAATGGATCTGTAGAGATCCGAGTGAAAACTGCACTACGCGATGCAGTCACCTCTTCAATCTACGTACCTTCCTGGGCTAAATGTGTCGAGAGATCGCATATGTCGTTAGAGTCACTTTAGCTTTATGAGGAGCTTTATGTTTCCCAGTGAGAGCTACCAGTTTGGTTTTATTGGGATCTAACCCCATTTTGAGAGCAATAGAAGACCGTGTTGAGCCAGGTCTCTGAGAGTATTTGGGTGTTTTCCTGAGACATCTGCCTAGGCTCTCACTTTTAATCCCATCCTTTCTAGATCAGTGTATAGTTTATTAACTACTAGATTCCAAAGAAGACGGGACAAGGCATCACTTTGTTTTGTATTTATAATTGATTATTAAGGGAAACCTCGACTTGTACCTAGAGCCTAATAGGGTTTCAGCGATTATATTATTTAGAGTGAACTAAGTTGATTGGCATGCTGGTAGAGCTGTTACTTCACAAAGTGAAGCCATAAGGCTGATAGTTGGATTTTGGATTAGTTTCTACGGTTCTTTTCTAAGTCTCTGTTTAGTGCCTACGATCTCCAAGATATATCCAAACCCAACCGCCAAAACTTTTTACGGTTCATTACATGAAGGTTAAAGCTAAATCTGGAAGACAGACTCCTATGACATTTCAACACTAAGACCTTTTTACAAGTGATATATTAAAACAAGTCCCATAAAGCCCCGAGGCACTAATCCCCTGTAGGATATACACATCCGAATGGAAAACCACTATGTACACATCAGCAATCCCTTTCTGGCGGGTGACCATTTGTTTAGATTACGCTAGAAAGTACTTTATTACCCACAAGCACACACTTGTACTTCCTTTTTCTAGCTTTTCTGCCTCCCTTCCTCCACTGACAATATGGGGGTCCAACAAAATGACCAGCAAATCACTGTTTACAGGATAAAAGGATACTAAAGCAATTTTTTATTGGATTTCGATTTCACAGTGAATCGCAGCAAGCAAGTGCATTTATTTATAGCATCAGGATATAAAATTTCGTTTTCCATGATTTGTATCATGTTGCCGTCGTCGACGTTTGGTTCTCATGTCATCCTGTAGTGTAACGGAAAGTGAAATTTTATTTCTCACCCCATTGGTTGTTTTAAATTGGAATTTGATTTTGTTGTTGTTCAGCCCTTCTCGCTTGGGCATTCATGTAATTGTAAATTGTGAGATTTATTATTTATGACATTTGACATGTGGGTGTTCTGGGTAGCGTGGATATTTATGGGCAATTATTCGAAAGTGGTTTCACTTAAGTCGTGTACTCAATCGTGGACAGGTCGAGAAGGATTATCGCATTTATCTACGATTTGCTGGTTCTGCTCGAAAACAATTAGAAGTTCCTTTTGAAATGTTGAATGTTTCCGGTAGTCTCGTCTAATATATCCCAGATGCTTTTAAAGGGATTTTCAATAGAGACATTACAATTTCGTATTTTAATATACACGCACGCTTAAACTTTTTTAATGATCTGTCATTATCGAAATGTCAGTGAAGATTTGCATTTTTATCATGTGGAAGTTCATGAAGTTCATTACTACCGAAATTCTGAGTCGGTGGTCGCAACTTTAAGAGCGCTTACTTCAATTTTCAGTCGTAATAATCGTCCCACTAGACAGGCTGTGCGTGCTATAGTGGATAAATTCGAGTCAGCATATTCACTATTGAATGTTTCTGTGCCAGTGAGACAACGCACCGGTCGAAGTACCGAAAATATGGCAGCCGTAAGTGCTTCCGTTCAAAATGAGCGAAGTCAGTTGATTCCATGCCATTCACAGGAATTGGGAATCTCTCAGTCTACATTGTGATGAATTTTGCGTCTAGATCTAAGCCTATACCCTTACAATTGGGCTCTGCAAAAGTTGGAAGAAAATCGTAATTTCATCGGAAAATCATCTTCAGCGATGAAGCTCATTTTTGGCTTAACGGTTTTGTCAATAAGCAAAATATGCATTATTGGACAGCGACAAACCCACATGTGCTCCAAAAGACTCCATTGAATCCACAAAAGTGACCATGGTATGGTGTGGGTTTCATGCCGAAGGTGAGATTGGACCTTATTTTTTCGTCGATGAAAATGATCGTCATGTTACGGTCAATGTTGTTCGCTATCGTGACATGTTGGAAGACTATTTTTGGCCAGAATTGAATGGATTTGACACCAGTGATATGTGGTTCCAACAAGATGGTGTCACATGCCACACAGATGGCCAAAGAATTGATCTACTGAAGGGGACGTTCGGTAATCATGTATTCTCGAGAAATTGCCATTTCACTCATGCGATTTAACGCCTTTGGATTCCCTTTTATGGGGTAACGCTAAATCGTTGGTTTATGCCAACATACCATTAACGTTAGTGGTGCTCAGGAACAATATCGAACGAGAAATTGCCAACGTTCCGACCGATATGTATGGAAAAGTGGGGGACAATTTTCCTAAAAGAATCGATCGCTGCAAACGTGCTTACGGTGGTCATATGAACGAAATCGAGTTCCATACGCAAATCTAACATGTGTACTATATCATCATCATCATCATCAATACATATTGTCACATATCACTCTGTGACCACCACCCACTGAGCACAAAGAAGCCTTTTGCCACGCTTGTTGTTTGTCATTTAAAGATTTTTGGAATTTGCTTTTGTATGTTAGAAAAGTTAGAAGATAAGGGTTGAAGGCCTATAGACGTCATGAGCGATTGTTTTAAAGAAAAAAACCAGACAACTTTGGTTAGAATTATAGAGCGTATAAATAAAATTTAGTATATAAATAATCAACAGGTGGCGCTGTTCATTATTAAAATGCGCTATAGAAATTTTTTGCACTAATCCATCTGACTGGCATTATTACACTACACTAGGTAGTTAATTCACAATGCATTCGCAGTTCGTAGTAATTCGATAGGGAATGGGTGTGTACGATGATTTGGTTGGATGGATCTTTAAGTATCTGTGGAACTTCTCAACCGATTTCAAAAATTCAATATTGGAATGGTGACACTTTTTGCTACCTTTTATCTTTGAAAGTTCCATTGGGACAGGCGATTTCTAGCGACTTAGTAGAAACCTTAGTATGTATTTAACGCATGCAAAGCCGCAGGTGAACTGCTAGTCTGGAATAAATTTCAGCCCGATATCTCAAGTATTCTGTATTTTACTTAAATAAAAAATTGTTATGTCCTTATTGAAAAGCCCTGAAGCTTCCAGAGAGCACTTTGACATACTTCTCTCGGTCTATCACTCTCTAAAGTGATTTCTACTATGTCTTGTGTATCATAACCAGAACCATAGTTTCAAAATCACTACACCAACACTAGTGCTGTGTGAATAGCATCATAATGGTATACATAACCCCTTGAGGGCAAGTGAATTATAAAAAAAAAAGGAATCCTCTTGTCCTGTTTACTCACCTTCCGGTTCTGGTTAGTAGTTATAATACTCAGATTTTGTTATCATTAAAATCTTCGGCTGTTTTTAAGTTTTTCCCAGATCGTGTGGATACTTATCAAAGATTATAGCATTCTATTAGGGCTCAGGACTTCTAAGGCAGTAACTCTTTTTGGGACAGCGAAAATTGTTTCTGGCATTCAAACCTTCACTCAAAATATTGACCCATCCTTACAATTGCTTTGTGAAGCTTTTAAAGAACTGAGCTCCGACTATGACAAATAACAAATAAGCTTCAAACATGTTGGGCAACCTGCAAAAAATCCCTCTGGTGGCTTATCAAAAACACCTTTCCTGTTTGATTCCCTTTAAACCAAGGCAGTGAGACTTACTTCGTAAATGTTAAAATTTAAGTGGACACCGATATGTATCTACGGATGTCACTATGTACACACATGTTCGGCGTTTGAACGCCAGTTCAATTTCATACATATCTGATAAATTTTATATTTTAATTCCCCATTCCTCCAACAGAGTGCGCTGTTACCAAACAAAAAATGTTTTTGCCTGAAATATAAAACACCCTTTCAACCAGCAGAGTAACGAAAGTTTATTTCAACGTTTAATGTGATTGGAATTCATTTTATATTTATAAATACCTTTGTATCGGGTAACGATACACCGGCTGTGCAATAATTTCAACTCAAATGCTGCATGGCAATGGCACCTAAAATAAAAACATGAATAAGTTGTTAAATTTTTTATTGGTTGATGATATTTCCTTTATACACAATTTTCGTTTTTTTATCGCTTGCAGGAAGTTAAATAAATGGACGTTAAGGGGATCTTTTCTGTGTCTGCTATTCTGTTTGCTTTAGAGTTTTTTTCCTTAAGATTGAAAGAAAATGGAACATTCGGTGGGTAATGGTTGAAGTTCTCAAGCTTATCATGAGAAAGTTAATTGGTTATGAAAAGTTGTGTACGCCTAAAGAATTTGTCATATACAATACATAGATTCATATGTACATACTCGTATATACAACCTCACTATTTTCTATTACGAAACCCTTTCAGGCATAAACTGTCAGTAAACATAGACCTACAAGGTCCTGAATGACAGTCAGTGTAAAACTGGTTGAAGAACAATTGGTTTTTTTTTTTTTCTGTTAGCGGAGGGGAACCTGGCATAGGCACCATGCTCCAGGTTGCACAACAGTGTCAGATTCTTTCTGACAAAACCTTACGTCCTTTAGCTCAGTTCCTCGCCCCGCGGGACCACCATGAGATATTTCTTCCAGTTTACATGGCCGTCCTTGTGTGCGTTCGCCGTACTCTTCTCCGACTTTCTGGCTGTCTGAGCTCGGTTTGAATACGGGTTAACTATGTGCTCGCAGTGTCCCAGTTTTTCTCCGATTTTAGCATCTCTGCTATTATATTTGGGGCATTAAATGCAATCCAATCTTCAATCTTTGTTTTTCCTCGAGGAACCTTGGGTAGTTAAAAACGACATGTTCCTAGTCTACGTCGTATCCCGGACATGCTGGGCATTCTGGCGAGTCGTCGAGTCTAAAGCGATGTAGGTATCGGCGATAGCCGCCTTGGCCCGACAGAAATTGCGTCAGTTGGTAGTTAACTTTCCCATAGCTTCTACATATCCAGGGGTTCTATCCTGGGGATAAATTTGTATGTCCACATACTCTTGTGTGAGGTATCCCATCGCTTGTACCACATTCATAAAGATACTGGCCTCTCTTGTCTTCTCAGTACTTTAGCTGGAATGTTTTCATTTCTTTCATCCTGAACTGTTTTTACTTCATCAGCTAGGATGCCTATGGGGATCATACCAGCGATGACGTACGCTGCCTCGTTCGAGATTGTTCTGTAGGCCGATATAACTCTTAGTGCGGTAAGTCTATAGACCCTGTTCAATCGCGTCCGATTATTCTTTACTTTTAACGCATCCGCCCGGAGCTGACTACTCTAGCCAGTAGTAGTGCTTCTTGGGTCCCCAGTATTTGGCAACATTATCGCAAGCGCCGATTGTACATTTGATGCCTTCTTGGATATATACTCCATGTGGCTACCAAAGTTTAGTTCGTCCACTATCATGACGCCGAGATATTTATAGCTCCCCACCTAGACTTTAATGGTTTCTCTTTTTCTGTACTAATGAGGACTGCCTACAAGACGGAGGCAGGCTGAATAACAATGACAACATATCGATGGTTGCTTCATAACCCACAGCTTGTCGAGAGTGATCGATAATAAAAGAACAAAGAGCCTACGATCTCGTGGAAGAAGTCACACTGGAACACTAGTTGGTGAAATAACTGGATACTGCGCTATAAGAGACATGACTAAAAGATTAGTCATTTTCACAAACGATTTGCACAGAAGATGTAGGGATGGAGAAAAAAAAAAGAGTCTGTAGTACATCTCCTTTACCAGTGCCTAGCTCTCTAAAGCTTCTGGTACACTATAGATAAAAAGCGGTAAAGCTCTCCCGAGAAAAATCTTCTCCAAAAAAACAGTTTACACTTGTAGATCTCTACAAGTCGCTCTAGTAGCCGTCTACGGTAGGTAGGTAGGCAGAAGTGGTTGTCTGGTAAGGTCCTACCAGAGACACATGTGAGTTGTCGCAACTACGGCTACGGTTGAATGATATGCTTAACGTGCCAGCGTGTAGACTAATTGGCCAGTGATCCAAGCTAATTGCTGTGATTCTTGCTGTCTTTGTTCTGATTTTATTGTGGGTAAGCCATATCTGTCTGGATGTGGCACAGGTTTCTCGACTTTCCCATCTAGAGTTGACAATAGGGAGAACACTTTCTCCCATCGAGGAGCAGACTGACTCCACAAGAGAGACAACAAAGGTAGAGCCACATCTGGCTAGCGCGTTGGCTCTCTCATTCCCCTGGGAACTCAAAGGAGAGTTATCTTGAACAGAGCGTTAGCCTGCGTAAGAATTTCCTTACACTGCTTCACTTATTTGGAGGACGAAGTAAATTATTTGAGGGTTTTGATGGCAGCCTAGTTGTTAATAAAGATTCCTATGTTGCTTATGGTAGTAGGGCTAAGGATGAGTATCTTGCAGGCCTCTCTTATCGCTTGTACCTACATCTGGAAGGCGGTACGATTTGGATACGTTCAGTTCCGCTGAGAAGACACCTGCTCCAACGCCATACTCTATTTTGAAGCCATCGTCGGTGAATATCAATACCTAGTACTTCGATAGGGGTAGGTTTTTGTCATTCCGTCCTATACGAAAAGTGAACTCGAATATTCAATAATTCAATAATAGAATTTGAGTTTAGGGACCGTGTAGTCAGTTATGGTCGAAGTCATGTCCCTGGGCAGCAGATCAAGGGCTTTGCTCGGGGACCAGAATCCAGATTCTCTGAGTCTGATAGAACTACACGAGACGTTGTATTTGATGTGCAAGTCCAGGGACAGGATATGGGGGAGCACGTTGAGAGCTTCTGTCGGGCTCTATCGAATCGCTCTTGTGGTCCCAATACCAGCTGTTCGTCGGACTCTGCTAAGTTTAGTGATGTTGTAGGCATTGCTTAAGGCAAGTCACCACACGAACGATCCATAAGTAGCAGCGGTTCCAAGACTTCCCATATCAGCAAAATAATGTGTAGAGCTCTACGGCTCTATTCAGCTTGTTAAATAGAGTGTGGAGACGATGAAGAGAAGTAGAGTGCTCAACCGAAAGGCGTTAACCTTAACACTACAGAAACATCTCAAGCGTAGAGTTGCTGTAGAGATCAACACTCTCGCTATACGTGGTGTTTACATTTCTCTAGCTAGATTTTTCTCTATAGTGTTCACTATGCTTAAGAGTGATGGTATGGGTCTTAAAAAGCTTAAGCACCTTCGCAAATATATAACTAAATGACTTAAAACCATTCATCCACAAAATTGGATGATTTGTCTGGATGCACATCCCACCAATTGGATTCCAGGTCAACTTTTAAATTAACAACCCTTCTTACCTTTTTTAACAGCCAACAAAAGCGAAATGCATTTAATTCAAAAAAATGTTCCGTGGTTTGACATGGTTTTGTTTCCTAAAAATATTTTAAGAGTTCCGTTCTTTCAAAACCAAGCCACAACTGCTCTAAAGTCACGTAGAACAATTTCTTAAAAATGTATGCTTCTCGAAAGTAATCAGAACGATGGGACATAGCCCTCAAGGATGCATGGAAATTTCCCACAAGCTATAGAAAAAAAAGAACAAATTGAATCATTTCTATTCAGGATCGCCGTATTGCTTCTATCACCAGACACCAGGTGTTGATACCTCAAGAGGCACGAAAAATTCACCAAAAGGCAGATGCGTGACCTTTTCCAAGTTGCTTTCCTTTAACCTTAACTCCTGCAAAGGTTTAACCTACCCACACTTTCAATCCGAAGCCATGTTTACCAACATGATTTTCTCACAGAGTATATGACAGGCTACATTTTATATTGACCCGGTGAAGGTGTACTCTATCCTGACTGGAACTGGAAACGATAAAATTGGTCAATTTCCATAAGGATTTCTCCTTTTTACTCTCTTGAGAGGTGAGAGAACATTTTCCACTATTTTAACTCTAAATTGGAAATTTATCCTTATTTGAGAGAAAATACTGGGATTTCTACTTCCTCATGGCGTATCCTTTCTCATCGTTTGGATCAAAGAACATTTCTCTTTTCCAAAGAGAAATACAATTTGTTTTCTCTTGGAAAGGTAAACTGTTTGAGAGAAAAGTGGAGACTGGACAGTACATTTCTCTCTCAACTCTCTCGCTCTCTGTTGCAGGAAATATAGTAATTTTCCCGTTGGAATATCCTTAATAATATGTAACCAACCAACCAACCCTAACAAATTTTCACTGACGGAAGGCTTTTGATGAGTTTCTTCCTTGAATCGATTGATGTCGCGGCGGATTGATGTAGGTTGACAATTTAAATTTTATATTTTTTTTGGTGCCTTTTATTGTTTTACAATTTGAACCGTTTTGACCTGCGGATATGAAAGGTCTTGGATTGTCCAGGTGACTGTATTATATCCCTTGCAATGCCACGGGATCTTTGGTTTCAGTCTATCTTTTGCTGTTAGTGGGTGTAAATTAATGATTTCACGTTTAGCCGCTGACATCGGGATCCTTTGATTTATTTTTGGGATTTTAAAGGGACTGAAATTGTTTTTAATTTTATCCTCGCACGCGCTATTTATCAATCAGAAAAATGTTTCTGTTTTGTTGGAGTTCATAAGGGGTGAGAGTGAAAAATCATAACCGTACTACAGCTCCTATGACCAAATGGGTTTATTTTGTAGGTATGTAGGTAGGAATTAAAAGAAGTCCTGTTTAAGGGTCCTATTTTGAGTTGATTTGGTAAGGCACGTTTTTCATTTCTACCACGTGTTCAGTTCTCTCCCTTCGTTTCCGTTTTAGGTTATGAACAACTGATTATGTAGTAGCAGTTTTGTTTGGAGCCCTTTTCTGGTTGAAGAATACAGACATCTTAGTCAGTCAATCATAACTAACCATGAATAATGAGCCATCGATTAATGCTCAATGCCAGGGACACCCGAGATCGTGAGCAGGCGAACTTTTAAAGCGATGAACTAGAGCTGATAGAATTGAAAAACCAGACCATGACAAGTTGGAATCTCCGATCAAGATTGACTTATGGGTACTGTTTTGTCACGAACAGCTTAATTGTGTCAAAAAGGACAGCCGTGCTACTTTCTCCAATAACTAAGTGACTGACAGTGGAAAGCATCAGCAAATATAGGTAAACAGCAAGAACCTTTTGGATTTTGGTCTATTTAACACACCAGCCTCCTCTAAGTCATGAATCGTTTTGATTAAGGTGCGTCTGTATCGGCACCTACCGTTCTTGTGGTGGCGAGAGTGACCTCTACTGATCAATTAGCAACAGAGAAAAAATACGTCTTCAAGAGAAAAAAGGTAGCAAAAGCAATGGAACTTAGCACACGACCAGAGACAGATGGACCGAGAGTGGAGGCAGGGACAAGTAAATTATTATCGCACTTAGCCACTAACCAGGCATGGGTGTTTTAATGCATATTTACTTAAGATGGGGAAAATGAAGAGCCTTCACAACGACGCAAGAAGAGCGGCAAACGCGGCGAATGGAGGTAGAAGTCCTCATACCTCATACCGGAAAATATCTTGAAGACCATGCTTTCTAACGAGGAGCGATGGAACCAGGTGTGCTTGTACATTGAGGGAAACTCAAAGATAAGAAGCGAGAATAGCTTAAACTTCCTCCTAGGCAGAATAAATCAAAAAGGGGAAAAGAGCTTAATAGTGGTATCACCCTGAAACAACATGAAACAGGGTTCCTGGGTGAACCTGAATGGGGAAAGAGTTAAGTCGGTGGGGGTCTGACCCACCGGAGATCAAGGACTATCCTTTGAATGACGCCTAACGTATTATTTCCCCTGAAAGAAAAAAGAAATTAAATTCATGTCCCTCTAGGTCTGTACCGAATCCGGTCTACCGCTCATTTTCTGAAAAGGAATTCCTTGGGCCTAAGGTCAGTTAAGACGGTCAATGGGCAACTGAAGACAAATATAATGTGAAACACTAGCGAATTTATTTTGGGTAGAGCAAAAGATCGAGTGGAAGCAAACGATGGTCCTTGTAGTCTTTCGGAACTGACACTTTTCCACTATCAATTCATATATTGGGCTCATGCTTAAGCTTATATTTTATTCGAACATGGGAGAGCTGACAATGCGCTAGTCATGTACAATTTCGTGGATGCATGTTGTATTTTTCGACATTGGACTCCTCGGCGTTGGTTTGACTGTTGCTTAGGATCATCCACTGTTTTGCAGTGTCAGACAATATCGACCACAATGACAACTGATTTAACGCCTAAAATTGGTTAAAGAGTCTCCTCTTGCAAACGTGGGTGTATTAGGACGCACCAAAAATAGACTGAATTATGTTAGTGGAGAAGATTGAGAGGGTGTCAAATGCAGCTGTTAAGTAGCTAAGAGTTTAAGTAGGATGGAGCCAGGGTCTTTAAAACCCGTTGACCTTCTGATATAAGAGAATATTTTTAGTCTCACTTTTTCAACTTTATCTCAGTGTATCCCTTCCTTGAAAACACATCGGTAGGCGTCCATTGATTTTAAGATTCATATCACGCGTTGGCAGACAATGACAGACTTGACTCCCTACAGGCTATCTTATCGAATATTTTTATTGCGTTTTTGGCTCAGTATCAATGCGTGTTTGAATCATCATATATCAAGTTCGCTTGTTGAGGTCCAGAAAAGGGCACTCATTTGCTCAGATGATACTATCTGTGATTTCAGCTCAAAATCATAAACCAAAGCAGGGTTTCAAATGCAAAAGTCGGTGTTGCTGAAATTTACAATTCAGGTTGGAATACCCCTCTTTCTCTTGATCAGCTACGATTTTGAACCTCGTTACGACAAAAGAAACAAAAGCATGCTTGATATCTTCACCATATTCAACAAACTCCCAAATTGTAAACATTCATCACAGATAGAGAGTCCCTGTCAAACGATGCTAGTTAAACGGTCCACCGCCTTGGGAAATTATCTTATGCATAAAGTGATGCAAATCTTGTGGAAAAGCAGACTAACACACTTGAAGTCGTGGCTTTCAATCAGTGATCTGTGATCTTAGGTCTGAACACGCACCTCTTAGTTAGCTCTGAAGGGCTTTTCGATTTAGTGACAAGCTGTTGAGCTTTACATTAATTAATTGGTGAACCCTGCGATGATATTCCAACTTGTGTTAGGCTTCAGTGCCTTTCCAAATCCAGGCATAAGCTTATGGAAATAACTTGGAATCTGTAATGTTGTATGTAAAGTTCTTCTTACGGTACTTTGAAGCAGAGGGCTTTGTATCAATTTGAAAGAGCGGCTTAATACAAGAACGCTTCTAGGTTCTCTGTCATGAAAAACTTCTCAATCTGTCGTTCGGAGTCGGCAGTAAAACTGTAGGTCTCTTCCATTCGTGGTTGTGAGAACCTAGGCCTTGGTTATCGATAGGCTGTTGCGCCAAATATTATTATTTGTTACTTCTAGGACCTAAAGAAACAAGAGTACGTTAAAAATTGCAGCGAGGTATAGACGGTATGTGCTCAAGAATATAATTAATCCATTGATGGTGGATACCAGGAAGCACAGTGAAGCAACTGAAGGACTACAACGTCTCGGGAGAAAACTATTCTCGTGTCAAAAGCCCATTATATAACCCAAAAATCCGAGCGTTTTGGGTTCATACGCTTCCTATTTAAAACTCGTCATCTTTGGATCGTCCAAACTGTTGATACACTCCTTTTGAATTTTACAAATTATAACTCGTGTTAAACCGAAAGCACTAGGCAAGTGGCAAGTGGCTTCTTCACTCCATGATGAACATAAAAAATCCATTTCCGTTTTAAACCCTGCAGCTTTTATTTTCTTTCAATTCAGGTCAAAGTGCTGCATCGTGCATGGACTCAGGTGATGTACTTACTACACATCCTTTCACACTGAATTATGAAAGCGCATCAGGAGTTGTCCTGATTTGAATACCATTAAGCGCTCCGAGAGCCAATCATTTCCAGTTGAATAATTCATGAAACTATCGAATGATTAACCATCCCTATCCAGATCAGTGGACTGTGAGTCGTAAAAGCCCGTGCCCTCTATTGTGGATTAACATTTTGCCACGAAATCGCAACGGGGTGGTATTTAAAACCCCAAAATTATTCAATTGAACATGAAATTAAATATTATTAACGTTCGTCGTCCGTGTGACAACTATCGTGACCCTTGATTGGCTTGGCCGGGGTGTGTGTGCCTGGGCTTGAGAAATTTGCACAAATGACTTGTTTATTGCTCGGCCATTTAGGGGTAATTTTAAAATATCCCTTCTGGTGGGTCCGGACATGGTAATTTAAATGTAAATTGATTGAATTTGTCGTGACGTTTGGAAATTTGAAGGGCGGGCGTAAGGAGGACGATATTTGGCTGTTCTCTTATACTCTTCACGTATTTTCAGCGGATTCAAATAGTCACCTCTAATCATAGAGTTTACTATCACCCAAGGACTTCCTCCTAATGAAAGCCGAAATCTTTGTCAACAAGAAAAATCGAGATAAAAAAAGCACGTAGAAAAATCGAAAACAGAAATCAATACTCTTACCCTGAAGAGAGAGAAAGTCCTTGAAACTTCCTTCCTTCCATGATTTACTTTAAAAATCCTTAAAATCTCCTTCCCATCAAAAATTTATAAAAAAAAAAAAAAAAAAATTTGTCGTTTAAGGTCGATTTCCCAACACATTCGTGACAAACTTCGTGTGACACATTAAGCCCAGTGTTGTGTACTAACGAAGTGTAAATGTCTCCAGGTTATTGGCGGAAGCTTTGTTTTTTGATACACGCTCTGGGCTCTTAAGTTGACCAGGCTTGTGTATCTAATAATTGACTTCGAGTTAAACTTTTTAAACATTAACATGCGAAGGATGGGTTTCATTTGAAATTTGTTCGGGTATTCAGCGGCTAATTGGGGATTTTTTTCGGTTTTACTTTCGAAAAACTTTTAAACGGCCTTTGACGTCAGCCTGTGCTCACGTAAAATATCGTGAGAAACGAAGCCATTGAGTCTGAATCACGCAAAAAGGCATGTGAGATTCAGGGTGTCCCTTGGCATGGCATAACGTAAGCCCTCCATCTCCTTTAAGCAATGACTGCCAAGAATTGGAAAAGTCCAGGACAGTTGCATTCTGAAACTCTTCTTCGTAAGTTGATCCACATTTTCATTTTTTTTGTTAAATATACAAGTGCAAGGGGCCTTCGATTTTTAAATCTCGATAAGATACCACCTGCGGAGGCTCTTCTCCTGATGTTTTCCAAGCCTTTTTAATGGTGATAGGCAGATAGGATTGGAACTCAAGTTTTTCCGGTTTGATGTGTTATATTCTCAACTTTCATAAGGAATATTACGATTTTGAAGAAATCGCGAGTGGGGTACCACAAGGGAGTGTAGGTAGGTAGGTAGATGTGGTTGAAACTGGTGAACCCGCCAGAGACACAAGTAGCGCGGATGCGCCGTTTTGATACCATTACTCACGTGACCTGTATGTTGAGAGCGTAGTTTTCAGATCCATCCTGTGAAGTTCAGAAAATTAATAATGTTACAGAGATTTATATCAGAAATCTTTGATAGTTTCTTAAAAAAGGCTTTTCCGAGTGTGCGATGCCTGGCTCTAGCTAGTGCCAGACAGTCACAGAGAAAGTTGAATAGGGTTTCCTTTTCCTGTCAATTGTCACAACTACGGCAGTGGGGGTTGAACGGTTCTCTTAGTCTGATAGCACTACACAAAACGATATATGTGATGTGCAAGTCCACGTGCAGGATATGGGGTAGCACGTTGCGAGTTTCTTTCGGGCTCGATCGTATCGCTCCTGTCGTCCCAATGCCAGCTGTTCGTTGGACTGTGCTAAGTTTTGTGATGTTGTAGGCATTGCTTAAGGCGGGCCGCCAGTCCACCACACGAGCGATCCACAAGTCAGGATGAGATGACAGTGGTCCAGAGGACCATCATAGGCTGGAGAGCCCACCTTTTGCCAAAGGTCTTGTTGTAGGCGTGGGAAGCGACGTATGCTTTCTTTACCCTGTGTTCTTTGTTTAGTTTCCAGTTGAGCTTGACATCTAGTAAGACGCCAGGGTATCTTGCACTGGGGGAATGAGTGAGTGTTTGGTTGTTAAGACGTGGAAACTTGAAAGTCGATGTTTTGTACTTGGTGGTTAATAGCAACTGTATAGTTTTACTAGGATAAACGCCAAGTCCACAGCAGGGGAGGGTACTTGGTCATATCTTATATTTTGTATATGCCCGACAGATACCGCAAGTAGAGGGCATCGTTATGGCTAGCTTTGCTGACTTTGCTATAGCAGAACTGAGGCTTCATTGGGCGGTAACTTTTCGCTGGTACTTATAACTCAAAACAAGGCTTGTTCAAAGATACAACCCCTTTGGATTGATAAATGTACCTCTACGAGCTTGTTGGGCAATTTAAGTTACTTAAGTTTCACAGCTTTTAGATAACGTTCACATCCATAGACATCTGTAGTTTTTTTTCGATTCGGCAATCCGCAGAAGGTAGATTCTATAGAAAATAACTATGTGATGGCTCCAGACCGAGCTTACCCCAGAATTTTCTCAATTTCTCAAACCTCTACGTCGTTGGTTATGTCCGACGATTTTACAGTTGAACTATGCTTCGGATAGTTATGGTTTTGCCTTAAAGGCAATTGCATGTCTTCGTTTTCAATCCCTGACTGTGAAATTTATCGGGACCAAATTATTACTTCTGTGGACAGGATGTGACACTGTAAAGTAACATCTTTCCTCAAGTGTCATTGGTTTTCTAGAGCAGATTATGCTAACAGCGTCTAAGCACCTCAGATTGTATAGTTTGTCAACCAGGTCCTCATTAATTCTTTGTCAGGATGGACTGCTATCCTCATTCTACCATAATCAAAGGTTGTAAAAAGAGAGTGTTCATACATTTCTACTTCTTAAAATTTCTCCACAACATTTTAAACAGCTTGTTGCTGTCCCACAGTCATCGTAAATGATTGCAATCTTCTATCTCCAAATGTCATCGTTTGTTTTGTGCACATCCATGTAGCGGGTACTGCTGCTTCTATTTCATTCACAAAGGGTTAGGAAATCCATTCAACCCGCTTGTTACAAAACCAAAAAATCTATTTTCTATTTTTCGACATTACCCTTGACAAATGAACCGAACGAACCCCAGGATACTTTACTCTTCTTGTTCTCTCCTCCATCTTCCACAGAAACAAATTTTAAATTTTCTGAAGGATACCCAGTTGTGAGAGCTGAGTACTCATAAACTTGTTCAAAGGACCACCATCAACCACGAGACTCGCACCAGTAGCACCATCTCGGATTGAGTGAAATATACTTTCAAGAATTATGAACTTAGAATTGTGGCTCCTGCTGAGGTGGTGCATGGCAATGTGGTCTTCTGCACGTAAAAAGATACGAAAGAAGAACATCCTTTTGCAGAACTTATCTGAAAAATATTTGAGTTACCGCTTACATGGAGAGAGGGAGAGAGTTGAAATATGCTTTTGATGGTTTACCAAGGTTTCACTTGTTTCGGTCGGTGTACGTGTCTAAAAAAAAAAAGTGGTTTGGGTTACTGGGTGTAACTTTCTTATTCCAAATGGCAAATAGAAAGTGTTTCCTTGTATATTTATGCACTTTTCTCGTGCAATCAGAGACTGCAGCTTCAGGGCCTCTCAACCATAATTTGTGGCCATGGAGTCCTTTTTCTTTTCGTCTGGATATCGTTGTGGAAATTTTCCAAGTGAATATGAATTATACTCGAGGAGATGTTCTCACAGAAAGTTATGAATCTTCGAAAATCATTTGCTGTGCTATAAATCTGCAGTCTTAGTCGTTGTGAACTGGTTCAAGGGGTGAATTAAATCATTAATGTCCTTGTACCTTTTAAGAATTAATTAGTCTGTTTTCACACTGCCTCTAGGTGGTTTTACAGGACTATTGATGTTACCTTGATGGATTTTAACCAAAAACATGTTTACCTCATTCTAGCCCATTTGTATCGTTTGATAACCTTACAAATCAGTGTCTTATGGTTGTTTGTTAAACCGTTTTCCCACCTCATCATCTTCTTATCCGAAAAGGAAAGGGGAGACTAGTGAGAATTTATTTTTCGTACATTCGACATTCGATCTTTTTCTGACACTTTAGGTCTCGTAACTGACCTTGTACATTCTGAAGGTATAGTCATCCTATGTTAACAGACAAGTTTGCTAAGGATTTCAAAAGTAGACAAGGCTCGTTTATATAAATGTTATCTTAGACGACGAATGGACAATTAAAAGGTGGATCTTCTCCGAATTCTACAGTCGAGTGAATATAAGGGGAAATATTATGGATTAAAACTGCTTGGCTGTCGGCAAATAGTTTTAGATCATCACGGGACTTTTGAGATGTGTTTGAAGTTGACGCAGTTCGCAGACTCTTCTTTTGATCCAGCAAATCATGCTGGGATTCAATTTATCGGGCTGGTCATTTGCCATTTGTTGGTTCTAATCTTGTAGGCTGAGCAACAAGCCGTTAGTTCGAAGTAAGTCAAAGAACGCATTTCAAGTCGAATTCGCTATAAGTAGGTACCAAGCAAATTAAGCTTTTTTACTTATAAAAAGTAGCACACAGGCCTAGAGGCGCGCTACTACCTACCGCCATCGAGTGGAATTCAGATCATTTTCCGAAATAGTTAGCATACCCTTAGGAGTTGATTCGTTGAATTTGCAATTAATTTGGCAGTGGCGTTATTAACCTGAGATGGAATTCGAAGATCGATGTCATTCTCGTAATTACTCAAAATAGCCACTCTTGTTTGTTGTCGTATCTAGTCGCTAAGCGAGAGGACAAGCTCAGCAAAACAACCAAAAATTGTTCGGATGTCATCTCTTGGCAGACAATGACAAACCGAACGAATAGAGTGAATAAAAAATGGAGGTGCAGTGGTAAGGGAAGAGTAACGTGGAGGAATCAACTCGTTAGACCTGTTAGACGAGGGGATAACCAGTTTCACATACAGATAGGGAGGTTGTTGTATTAGTAGGGTGTTTGAGAGAAAAGTTAAGGTACGGAACTGGAGTTGGCTGTTTAACATCATGTTGAAAAGGCGCGTAGAAAAATGTGACATCCGATGGTACCTTTCTAGCCCAAAAACGTACCGAACGATGTTGTTGTACTCGACCTGCAGTTTTCTTTTGCTGACTTGGCGAAAATTTCGCACCCGTACGTCAGTGTTGGTCTGACCAACGTTTTGGTGAGCATGAGCCGTATTTTTGAGGGTGTAAAAGCTTTATTGGCCCATAATGTTCGAAGAACACCATAAGCCGTGCCAGTCACAACGTGTATGTGGTGGTTCCAGGTCAGTTTTCGGTTAAATACCATACCAAGATTTTTGGCTGTTTCAATGAATTCAATAGAAAAGTACGATAAGTCCAAAGTATTCCTCGAGATGACCAAACACTTTGATTTTGTAGAGTTTAACAAATGATCATTCTCTTCAGACCAGCGCGCTATTTTTTCGAGATCTTAATCAGTAAGAAATTGGTCGTTTAAGATGGCTAGGACAAGAAGAGCGAATGGACACCAACGCTCGGGCCCGAAAAGTCTTCGAATCCAACCCGGAGGGACAACGCAGTAGAGGAAGACTTCGCCTAAGGTGGCGCGCACAAGTAGAAGGGGACCTCAACCAACTTGGAGTGCGTAACTGGAGGCGGTTAGCTAAGGACCGGGCTAATTGGAGAAGCTTGTTAGTTGAGGCCCAGGTTCACCCCGGACTGTAGCGCCACCTTAGTAAGTAAGTAATCAGTAAGACCGAAATTGGAACTCAAGTACAACTGTACTCTGCATACATATGTACTTACCATGCTCATTGACATATATTGGGAAAAGCAGTGGACCTAAAACGGATCCCTATGGAACACCAGGGTCGGAAGGACGCCCGATCGAACGTAGCCAATTTGTACAATTTGCTTTCTATCTGATTGTTACGAAGCAAGTAGTTCAACTGCATCATGTGAAAATTTAAACAGTTGGCACAGCTTGTCACATGGGTTATTATGAACCACGTCAAACGCCCTCGAAAAATCTAGCAACACTAAAAAAGTCACATTATTCATCCTTCATCCTTGCTTTGCCACAAATCTTCGGTGACGTTCACTATAGAGGTTATGCAACTGTGACCCTTCCTAAAACCTGATTGTTGTGTTGCCATCAAATTGTTGGTGTTAAGGTAAAAGCTCATTTTCTTTGTAAGCCTTCTTAACCCTTTGAATTTTTTGGTATAGGTACTACTTAAGCCATTGTAAATGGTATTCGCCAGATGTTTAAGTCGAGTTGAAAATATGGGCAATATACGGGATAAGAATTAGCAATATGAGCTTTAAAAAAAGGGGATTTATCTCATCGAGCCCAGGTGCAGAAGACTTAATTGAGAGCTGGCTTTTAACGACTTCGGCACGGTTGACAGTTCTAAAACCGAAGCGAGGTCCTATTGATTCTGTTTGATTTGATAAATGCCTGTGCAAATCCCTTGCTAGGCTCAGCACATTTGAGCTAGAGGATGCGAATTGTCAATTGAGAGCATTACAATCGACATTCGCAACACGGTTCAATTTTGGCTTAGGGACGTCTATCCTTCGAAGATTACTCCACAGTTTACGGCATCCAAGAGAAGGATTAAGCTGGTTCGAATATATTTCGGGCTCTTCATAGTCGAATTGTGGCTTTATCATCGACAGATGATATTCCTTTTCAGCTTGCTTTTAGTTTTTAGACTGACCAAACTGTACAGTAGGACGAACAAAAGTAAGAGCCAGTTCTGGTTTATCTATTTGGTAGTTTCACATAGGAAACAATAATACAGCATAAGACTGATTGATCTGAAAATTCCTAACCTATCTTCAAAATCTTAATACTCCATTCATACAAGCTATTAATGCGATTACCCAACCGTTAGCCTTACTATTAGAGTAAACTAAATTACCACCTAATTAACATAGTTAAGCCGAAAACAAAATCCCTTTTGCTCCCTAAAAGGATGCCATACTGGCAAACTACAACTATTCGCCCAAATACTCGAGGATATGCCCAAGCCAATACGAAAAGTTTTGCGTTCCAAAAAATTATCGAAAAGTTTATCTGCCGCACTACCACCCATCGCATGTGTGTTGATGTCCTTTTAGAGCATGGAAAACTTTCTTGTCTCTCGTTCGTCCTCTTTTTGTTTTTTTCTCTGTCACAACATTGTGGAATGTGCTGAATATCCGCTGAATAATAGTTTTTCTGGATCTCCTATGGCTATGTTGGGACGCCTACCCACTAGCCCAAGGGATGCGGGTAAGCGAATAAGAAAAAAAAAAAAAACAAAACTAAAAATCTCGCCCTATTTCGGTTCCTTGGTAATGTAATTGCATTAAATATGCTGTTGGTGTAGCCGTGCATCAAAACTGCATACTTCCACATAATGGACCTGGGAATAGACTAACCTGAGGAGAGGGAGTAGGTGTGCCACTACCACTGCAGCGACCAGTAATCCTGTAATGTAGTTTCCACTCTTCTGGAGTTCCGGCTGTTCAAACTTACCGATTGTTTAAACATGGGCAGTAGAACAGTAGTACCAGTCAGAAGTGGTAGTATGTTGTTGTTCTACAAACGAGGACTACTTTAAAATAGGTTTCCCCCCTCCTTCTCCCACGAGTCATTGGGGTAAGTTGTGTATATAAACTAATAGCTTTGTCTGAGGACCAACACGATGTTGGTAAAGTTTACAAATCATGTTAGGACTAGTTGTTTGTATCATCGAATGTAAGGAACGTATTTTTAGGTATGTCAAGCAGTATTCATTAAATTATGACGGGAGTTGGACTGCTGAACGATCTAACATAGGTCCGCTTCCCAGCTAAAACGACTAAAACTTTTTTTTCGCACCGTCGCTTTCAGCGGGCAATAACAAACCTGCGATAGTACCCGATTTGTGACGAAAAAGCTACTTAATCTGTTGTTTCCGGCACTAAAAATGGACATAACCTGTGTCGAAGGTGAAGCAAAGAGGGCAAACAGTCAGACATCGAAAGAAGAGGGCTGCAACAGGCCACTGATCACTGACGATGTTCGAAAATTCATCACATATTGTGGAGTTCCGTGAAGATTGGTGTTCGGGCCTTTGTTTTTAAAAATACTTTTCGTTCTGAGACTCGTCCAGTAGAGCTAAGACTTACCTGAGGCGGGAGCCATGGCGTCAGTCGATGGTTGTCGTAAGGCAGGCTAAAAATGTCTGAAGATAAGGTGGCAGCAGTTCCATCCAGCAAAAGTAAAGGCGATCATGATCAAGGCTGGCAGCCTTAATGTAACTGATATATATAAGGTTTGCTTAAAAGAAAAATTCAGAAAGGTGGTGCCATGTATATCGAAGGTTCCAAGCATTCTGTGTTCCAATCTGTTTCCACCAAGATGCACAAAAAGCTCTAAGGAACAAACCATTGCTATGAACTTGGAGTAAGTATAGTACTCTCTGGGCGGTGGATATTTTCACGAATGGATTTCGTCAAGAAGACGACGACATCATGAGATCACAATGCCGCCAACGACGTTAGAATAAACTTGGACAGAGTAAAACAGCGGTAGTTATGGGCCTGCATCGCAACAACCGACGTGATGAGCTGAGCACTAGAATCGAACCAAAGCTAGCTGGAGCATAAAGAAATACATGTTTGCTCCAATCCAGTATGATGCAGTAGAGAAAGGCCTCAGCTTACGTGGCGTGCACAAATGGAAAGACCACTCAACTAACTTTGGGCTTGCTGCACTTAGAGCAGTTGACTGACAATCGATGTGACTGCAGAAGTGCAGAGGCTTGTTGGTTGAGGCTTATGTCCACTTAGACTGCAGCGCCATCTAAGTACATCTTTGTTTCATTTAGAGAAAGCTAGAACAATGGACGAACTCGAAGGAAACCTGGATTAGAGATGTTCATACAAAAAATACATCGATGTTTTATTTACATCGAATGCATCGAAACGTCCCATCGATACTTAACGATGTATCGAAGGAAAACATCGATGTTTTCGATGCATCGAATAAAAACATCGACGTAGTTGTTAAAAATATAGATTAGGCAATAAGAAAGTGAGATATTATCCAAGGTTCTTAGTTAAAATAAGATATATTAAAATTTCATTAAAATTAATTTATCATGGGTTTTAGAAAGCAAATTAAAAGGTCTGAATTGATTTCTTGCCTCAAACCTACAACTATAGGGTGTTTCATTAAGCGCACCGATCTTTAAATTAAAATAAAACAAAGTGTGTTTGAGATATCATGGAACATTTTTATTCGTTTGAAAGGCCTATCGATGCCATTATGTATGGAATATAACATCGTTCAAATGCCCGCCGCGGCTTCTCTGGGTGGCGCGCATCCGTAATGTCCAATTTTCCACGACTCTGGCGCATAAATCAGGCTGAATTTGATCGATGGCATGGGTTATGTTGGCTTTGAGGGCCGCTGTGGTTTGTGGCTTATTCGCATAGACCTGCGACTTCAGAAAACCCCACAAGAAAAAGTCTAACGGGGTCAAATCGCACGATCTCGGTGGCAAGTTCACATCACCTCCACGTGAGATGACCATGCCCTCGAATCGCTCGTGCAGAATTTCCAATGTGGCGTGAACTGTGTGGCAAGTAACGCCATCCTGTTGAAACCACATATCGTTGGTGTCCATATCATCCAATTCAGACCAAAAGAAGTTGGTAATCATCGCCCTATAGGCCGTTCTCAAAGAAATATGGACCGATGACGCCGCCAGCCCAAAATCCACACCAAACAGTGACTTTTCGGGATTCATTGGACGCTCTTGGATCTCATGTGGATTGGTATCGTCCCAAAGTCGACAATTTTGTTCGTTGACGTACCCATTCATCCAGAAATGGGCCTCATCGCTGAAGATGATTTTTCGATGAAAATTAGGGTCAGTTTCCAATAAAATAATTTTATTATTTGCACGTGTTGTTGAACGCTATGTCCATCCTTGGTGATTAAGCAAAACAGACCGAATAAATGACAGCCAATTTGACAGATGTAGCTTTAACAGTATGGCCGCTATCAACTGTAAAAGTTCGGAAGTCTCTATTGGAAGACCCTTTATATGCGTTTATTCTTCTTATTCGTATTGGGGTTAAATTAAAGTGGAATTTCAACTGTGTAAATTACTTGCTTTCATTCGATGCATCGTATGAAATACATCGATACATCGTTAAACATCGAAAGCATTCGATGCATCGGTTTGATTCGATACATCGAATAGTATCGATGTGTAATGAGCAACCCTAACCTGGATCAACCGACAAGACAGAGCAGAATAACCGGTGTCATAAAAAGTTGATTCTTAGCTTAGTTTGGACGGTAGAGATACCGATCTAGCACCTTGCATTGGATCCACACCGTAATGGACTGAGATGACGTAGTGGCTTAGACCAAGAAATCTAAAAAAAAAACAAGCCTGGGCAGAACCTCGCTTGCATATGCATAGCAGGGACAATGCTGTCATGAAATCGGGTAAGCATGCAAAAGAAAAATCAAGAGGATCACAGAGGAATGTGTTGAAAAGGAGAAGTACGTCAGCACTAAACAACGTGATTCCTTTACGTAGCTTCTTGAAGTATCGAAGCTTTTCGAGACAAATGAAAATGGCATCAGCTGGTTGGGTTAGGTTAGGTACGTGGGCCGGCGAAGAGGAGTTCCTCTGCGCCACACTCAGGTCTCTATGACCCATTGTGATACCCGTGGGGGGGAAATCTTACCATTAAACGCCACCCGCATAAAAAGTGTATTAATAACTTACTGCGTCTGTGATACAAACCATCCTGTGGATTTGATAAAGTTGTTCAAGTCGTTCACCGGTTTGCCCGATAGTTTCTCGAGATCCCGGAAGAAGTGTCCCCTGAGGAATTTGTGTCTAAGAGACAGAGTTTGTGAAGTTGTGTCTTCATGAACATCCTCGTCGCCGCAACTTCTACACAGGTCTTCTTCCGTAAGACGAAGTTATTTCATGTGGTACCGCAGAGTGTTATTACCCATTATCACATCTATTAAGGTGGAGAGGGATTTTCTATTCTTTTGTATAAGTCTGGCGGTCCTAGCCTTATCAAATACAGGCCATAACTTCTTTGTTGACACAAGTGTCTAGTGAGGACCATCTGTTGCTTGGCTCTCTTAGAGCTTTGTTCCCTGCTTCGAGCTTCAATGAGCAAAGCGGGATATTCACGGCGGGGTCGGCTTGTTCCCGACGTAATGCCGAACCCCTTCTAGCCAATTCGTCCGCATTCTCGTTCTCTGGTATGCCCTCATGAACAGGGACTCAGCAGAGCATAGTCCCTTGTGCACAAGGAACAATATATAGTTCAATATAAATCATTTTCTTCTTCTACTAAACTTGAGAAAATCTTTCAAAAGTATCTTCCACGCCTAAGCACGCCTCTCATATTTGTACGTAATCACGTGTTTCACCCACTTGGGCGTGAAATAAAAAACACAAAAATCCCTTTTAACACATTTTTGTTGCCGATAGTGTTTTATGTGTGTCTCGGTCCTGGTAACAGGTAATATTTCACTTAAAATTGACAAATTCGATTCTCCTTCGTCGTTCTATCGAATCGAACGAACGTTCGATGGAAACGTGCCAACCAATCTTGAACTCTGGTATTTTAAATACGCGTTATCTCCTCTCGAACCAATAAATCTTTTCCAAAAAAATGCTAAACTTCGAAGAAGAAGACACTCCACACAGAGAGGAAGCTGAATATCCTTTGAAATGAAGACCTCACTGCTATGAAACATGATTGATGACAGTTTTCTATTGTTTATTTTTTGTTGTTGTCAGGACGCATCACCGTTGAATTAAAAACAAAACAAATTGTATTTCTCTTCGATTGCCTTCGATACGGCATTCAGTGTAAGGCTAAACGAAAGAAGTCGTAAGACAACAACCAACACAACGAGGACAGACATATGGTATCGACATACTTTCTAAAAGTTGAGGACGAAATCAATTTAAAGGTATTTTTGTTCATTCAAAGATGAAAAGGGTTTTTTTTTCCTTTTTATTGTGTGTAAAGTTAGTGTGGGTTTAGTTGGAATCCTCAGCAAGTGAGTTTAAGTCCTAAAATCCGGATGAAGGACATCAATCAACTGATCTCTGGAAAAATGATTCTTCCTCCATAACGAAAATTTCATTTATTTTGTGTTCGTTGAGAGTTAATTGAAATTGCTATCCTCGCAACACAATGTATTGCAGATACCCCACTAAGCTACGAATGGATAGGGAGAAGTCCATCCAAAGTGCACAGCGAGTGATTACAGGAACAATCATTGTTATAATTTCCATTGTTCTTCGTTGCAATCTTGTTTAGTTACGTACAGATACGAGTTAGCAAACCCTAAGGGAACAATGAACGGAAATTGTTCCCTGAGTGTCCGGGATATAGCGGTGTTTATTTTTCCATGAAGGATTGTTGTGCTGATGGAACTAATGGTAGGGAGAAGTTTGTTTTGAAAATGACAACGGCATTCTTGATTAGGTAATTACAAGCAAACTAGAGTGGGAGGATGATGACAGAAAGGACTTTTAACTACCTGTTCCAATGCATACAGAAGTTCACAGAATGAATACACTTAAAGTTAAGGCAGTTGGTCAATTTGTTCAGGTGGCAGTTGAAATGAATGAAAACTTATCTCGTAGTCACTTCATCGGAGCAGATCTCAGATCACTCAAAGATTTGTGCTAGGTACCACTTTCTTTGTTAGTTAATTGGAACTCTTATTTCTCGTTACACTTTCGTTTCCTTGTACGTATACGGCGAATACTTTGTAGCTGATTTCAAGTGTAAACGAAGTACTTGGGATTTGACTGGTCACGTGTGCGAGTCGGCGTCTAGTTCAGGTAGATGTTCTTACCATGACTAATACACATCCCCGAAAAAAACAAATAATTGGCGCGATAGTTCATAGAGAGCCAGGGCCGAGCTTTACGAAACCATTCACTCTGTGCGTGTTCTATTTTTCGCACGAAACGTTTTAAACGGTTTTATTGCCGACTTTGACTCCAAATTATACTCTTCCAGGTTTGCCATGCCTGCGAAAAGGTGATGTCCTCTCGCTTAGCAGTCCAACACGGCGACCACTAAGTGGAGCAACAACTAGCACTAAGTGGAGCAACCATTTCCTGATTTTCTCACCTAAGCTGCCTTCCTTAATATTGAGGGAGCTTTCAACAATGTAAAACCGTATGCAATAGGACTCTGGCAGACCTTGGAGTTAGTGAATCACACGTTGCGTTGATATCGCAACTTCTCTGTGAAAGAGTTGTTAACACTCGGGTGGGTGACATTACAACTCAAAGATCTGTCAGTAGATACACTCCTCAAGGGGGAGTCCTTTCATCTTTTCTCTGGAACAAAGCTCTAAATAATCTGCCCATGGACCTGGAAAGGACTGGCTATACTATGGTGGCATACGCGAATGACGTTGCTATTTCTGTCTCAGGAATGCAACCTTAGGTTCTTAACGAACTGATAAGCAATGCTTTCACTACTTCCACTAGATGGACCGACAAATCTGGGTTTCAGGTAAACTCACATAAATCAGAGCTAGTCCTCTTGTCCAAGAAATATAAAATTCCTGCAACCATTCCTTCATTCCCTCTGTGATAAGCGAAATCATGGGGACTGATCTAGACAAGGTAAACACCTGGGATGCAAGCTATGGCCTCGGCGTACACGCGAACAAAAGGGAACTGAATTTATTTACTACCCAAACCAAAATACCCGATTTTACAATTCCCCTTAACGGTCAACCACTCACACTATCCTCCAGCGCTAGTTATCTGAGTATCTTGCTTCACCCAAAACTTAACTGGAAGCTTACCATCGAACACAGAGTAAGGAAGGAATGCGTTGCTTTCTGTGCCTGCAGCAAAACCTTTGGAAAGAAGTAGGGACTACAACCAAAGATGACTTTGTGGATGTACACAGCCGAAGTGCGTCCACTTCACCACTTCACCTACGAGTCACTACTAGTGACTCACTAGTATGGTAGCCCGTGTTGAGCAAATGTTACAACCTCATACAACTGAAAAAGCTCCACGGGTGCATTGAGTTCGGCTCCAACGGATTCCCTTACTGTGCTCGTGCATCTTTTGCCTCTCGATCTACACACAAAAGATACCACACTATGCAACGCAATCAGACTCAAAGAAAATGAGTGCTGGACTGCATGCCCCTACGGCCACTGCAACATCCTAGATTCGTTACCAAACGACATGGTTACGTTTCCAACTGACTACACCACACCCAAACTAAGCTTCAGAAAAACCTTCACGTAGGATTTCCTACCAGAGCTCAGTGAAAGTGAAAGAAAGACGAAGTAGTAAAGAACTTCGACACGGTCATCTACACCGACGGATCAACGATGAACTGTGGTGTGGGGGCCGGTGTCTACTCGGAATCACTGAAAATATCAATATTGTTATATCGACTGCATTAGCGACATTTAGTGGAATTGCAATATCGACTGTATTAGCGACACTTGGTCAATTGGTGGAAATTAGGAACATCAATCAGCGACATCTAGTGGAGAGTAGTGCTAAATTTAAGTGCATCCAGCAATTATAAGAACCTTCAGGAATTTTCTAGTACTTACCTCAGGCACGTTCCAGAACTATCGAAATCTCACTAGATGGTAAGATCGTCGCCAGGAAGGAAGATTCTAGATTCGTATCTCGGGTATAAATACTACGAGCATTGAAAGCATGGACACAGTTGACTTGAGATTAAGTAGAGATACAGTTGGATAGTGATTTGGATAGTGATTTGGATAGAGATTTTAATAGTGAGACAGTTGAAAAGAGATTTAAGAAAAGTGATACTTGGAAAGATTGATGTTATCAGAGAATGAATTGTCTGAGTTGTTTGAATTAAAAGAGATTTGTGAATTGTTGAGTTTAAAGTGTAAGAATTGTTGGAATAAACGGTGATTTATGAACAGAGTAAATAAAGATAAATAGAATCAGAAAAGAGGAAAAAGTTTTATCATTACTAACCGGCAAACACGTTACAATATCATACCGTCTGCCAGATTTTGTCAGCGTTTTCCAGGCGGAACTACTGGCAATCCGTGAAGTTTGCACACAGTTCGAGCGTGACACAACACCTAAACAGAATACTGCTATCCTCATAGATAGCCAAGTCGCTATCAAAGCTATTGACTCGGCTACCACATCCTCCAAACTGGTACCGGAGTGTCGGAACGAGCTCGCCCGCTTGAGCGCACTTTTCAGGGTCACACTGCTCTAGGTTCCAGGGCACAGTGACAGAAGGAAACGAGCGTGCAGGCAAACTGGCCAGGCAGGGCTCAGCCCTACACGCCTCACTCGCGGCAAGGGTCCATATTCCGCTAGGAGCGTTTAAAGCACAAACCCACTCACACTTCCTACAGAAGGGTAACCTCCAATGGAGCGGGTTAATCAACTGTACAATACCAAGAAAGATATGGCTGACCTATGATAAGAACAGAACAAAAGACCTGATTTACAGAACTCGTCCAGACATCTCCAGAATCACGGCGATAATCACGGGGCATTGGCCAATTGGAGTCGGGTATAAATCTCGGGTATAAATACTACGAGCATTGAAAGCATGGACACAGTTGACTTGAGATTAAGTAGAGATACAGTTGGATAGTGATTTGGATAGTGATTTGGATAGAGATTTTAATAGTGAGACAGTTGAAAAGAGATTTAAGAAAAGTGATACTTGGAAAGATTGATGTTATCAGAGAATGAATTGTCTGAGTTGTTTGAATTAAAAGAGATTTGTGAATTGTTGAGTTTAAAGTGTAAGAATTGTTGGAATAAACGGTGATTTATGAACAGAGTAAATAAAGATAAATAGAATCAGAAAAGAGGAAAACAGTTTTATCATTACGAACCGGCAAACACGTTACAATATCATACCGTCTGCCAGATTTTGTCAGCGTTTTCCAGGCGGAACTACTGGCAATCCGTGAAGTTTGCACACAGTTCGAGCGTGACACAACACCTAAACAGAATACTGCTATCCTCATAGATAGCCAAGTCGCTATCAAAGCTATTGACTCGGCTACCACATCCTCCAAACTGGTACCGGAGTGTCGGAACGAGCTCGCCCGCTTGAGCGCACTTTTCAGGGTCACACTGCTCTAGGTTCCAGGGCACAGTGACAGAAGGAAACGAGCGTGCAGGCAAACTGGCCAGGCAGGGCTCAGCCCTACACGCCTCACTCGCGGCAAGGGTCCATATTCCGCTAGGAGCGTTTAAAGCACAAACCCACTCACACTTCCTACAGAAGGGTAACCTCCAATGGAGCGGGTTAATCAACTGTGCAATACCAAGAAAGATATGGCTGACCTATGATAAGAACAGAACAAAAGACCTGATTTACAGAACTCGTCCAGACATCTCCAGAATCACGGCGATAATGACGGGGCATTGGCCAATTGGAGTCCATGTGGCCAAACTAGGTACTCCTTACAACCCCCACTGCCGCAGTTGCGGGAACGAAAATGAGAAGAAAACTCTCTCCCATTTCCTCTGCAAATGTCGGGCGCTTGCAAGAGCCAGACTGCGTGTACTAAACCAACCATTCTTCAACGACATTAATGACATATCTGGTAAAGGGATAAGGGATCTAATCCCCTTTCTTAACTCCACAGGCTGGATGTAGGCACCGACTGTCCCACACACGTCAACACACATCATCAACCAGGTCACACGAGTCGTGGTAACAAAAGGCATACCTAGGCAACTTGGGTTCATGTTAAACCGCCACGTCTACCTACCTACATACCATTCTTCCAAAACTCAACGGTATAAGACTAACTTTCTCCAATGAGGCCAAATTCCTTGGTGTCATTTTCGATAGCAAGGTATGTTGGGCACCCAATATCACCGACCGATTCAAAAAGCTTTGGTAGCACTCAGCATATGCAAGAGAACCATTGGTCGCAAATGGAGTTACACGCCACTGGCTCTTAACGTCCTTAGTTAGACCTATACTTCATTACGGAGCTATCGAATTGTGGTCTACACTCGTGATAAAGATTCAAAGAATGACTTTTTTCAACATTACTGGGGTCCTGAGATCAACCCCCTCTGCTGCTCTGGAGACTATCTTGAACCTCATACCTCTGGACTCCCTAGCCAAACTATGATCACTCGCGTATCTTACAAAGATTCCATGACCTACCTTACAAACTTAATCGAACACTCCCTCCTTCTCCTTTAAGAGGGACTTCAAAGTCACAATTCCTAAAAAGGACTACAGGTATTCAAGAAATCTATCAATACACAGATCCACATTTATCCAGACGGCTCTTAAACCAATGATGTTGTGGGCTGCAGTATCCATTCATTCAAACTTTACATAAACCAGGCGTTCCGCCTCCCCGATCACTGTAGTGTTCTCCAAGCAGAAATAATGGCAATACAGGAAGCTTTGTTGTGGCTGAAGTAGATCATCATATCTTCAACAGATAACTGTATCTTCACCGACAGCCAAGCAGCTTTGATATCCCTATCAAATGTCATTAACAACTCGTTAACGAGATGACTGAGCGATGTAACATTCACCTCTGTTGGATGCCTGGACATAGTAACATCCCTGGTAACTGTAAATCCAACGAACTTGCCAGATGTGGTACAACCCTAGAGATTACCTCTCATACCAAAGGTTTGGGTATACTTAACAGTACAGTGAACACAAAGAAACTTATCCGGTCTAGGTGAGGTTGCACCTGCAGTCTGCCACTCCTACTTAATAGTACAGTGAAACTCATCATCAAATCCGCTGATTAAGGGCAATGTAGGAGTGGAAATAGGGACCTCTTGCTCAAATTGAACCTATTTGGTGACAAGAGGTGGTCCTTCGATCTTACAACTTTACGATATTTGTGTACAAATTTGCAGTTAACAGCGTAAAGATCTCCGTCGGTCTTTTATCTCCTCGTCGGTAGGAGCATAAGTCTTCACAAGGTTTCTTTTGCTTACCGCATAGACCTATCTAACTGAAAATTTATTAAGTTGATCCAAGAACTTAAGCTTATCTTAACTTAGAGCCAGAGTCTGAGATTTTGGATGAAAATCAAACTTTTCAGCACCCTTAAGGGTTCGATTGCGTCAAAAGTTAGGTCTCACCGTTGATCTCAAACCTTATTTGCCAGATCTATCGAAAGATGAGCATTAGATCGACCAACACTTTCTTGATTTTATATCTCACAGTCAAGAAATTCATGAGGCTCTTGACAAGAACTTGAAGAACTTACTCATTGACTTAAGGTGGCGCTACAGTACGGAGCAGACCTGGGCCTCAACCAACAAGCGTCTCCAGCCAGCTGCCTCCAGTTTCGTACGCTAAGATGGTTGAGGTCCCCTTCCACTTGCGTGCGGCACATGAGTCGCGGTCCTCCTCTACTGCGCTGTCCGTCGGGCGCGGATTCGAAGATTTTTTAGACCATCCCCTTTACGTGCTCCAGCCACCTCAGTCGTTGGGCCTTCACTCTTCTGGGTAAGTTGATGCCGCTGTACAGCCCGTACGATTCGTCTTTGTATCTCCTCCTCCCCTTTCCGTCTATGCAGACGGGACCGAGAATCACCCGAAGAAGTTTCCTCCCAAAACAGCCAAGAGCACCCTCAACATCTGCTTTGCAGCAGTCCAGCGCCTCCGCTAGTTGTTCGGGTGCATGTGACCTAAATATAAAGAGACCTAACATTCCAAGTACAGATCCTGAACTTCGGATCCTTGTTACTTTGCAGAGGTTATCAACAATAGATCCATCCGTATCCGAGGCTTGTTATTGCTCCGAAACTATAGATATTGTTAATGGGCAGTTACCCCGGTGGCACAGCCCTCAACCTGGAGGACCAGTTCCATTATAGAAACCCCTAGGACGAGGGGTCCATTAGACCGAAGCCAGTAGCTCGTTAGGCGATGTGAGCGCTGCCGTTGGTCCATTAAGAGCTCATCCGTCACCATTTCTTTTCCAAGACCCTGATTAAACCTCGGAAATCCTTACCGGCCGGAGCTCCAAATATGTCGGAGTAGTCCAGATAAGGTTTTATTTGCTTTGTTTCAGGATTTTTCTTCACCGTTGATTCCATTTGGGGAATCCATCCGTTGTCCCGTTTATAGTGCTGCTATTTTTGTCTGCTTGTCAGCACTCGCGCTTAAAGGTTTGGCAAGTCAAGTCGGGATGGACATCGGCTAGTACCCGATGGTTACCACCTGAAGGTATATAAGCCCAATTGATGTGTAGAAATAGTTACAACAATGGGCATCGCCAAGTTGACACCTCTCATTGCCTACCCTATTTCTTCAGCACCCAACCATCAATAACTGCAATCTCTTTTTTCTTTTTTTGTCAAATCCTCTCTTCACCTTTACGTTCTGCATGCCTCCCATACTACCATTCACTGTTCGTTCACATTTTTAAAGTAATTTGCCAAAAAGGACAAACTAATCTTCCGGACCACGCTTGTTAGTACTCACCACAGAGCGCTCTGTTTCAATTTGGATTTACTTCTACCATCAATCACAAGCGATTTCCTCCTGAAGCATACTCCTACAGAAGCGTACACAGTACCACAGCTTAAATATTCACAACAATAATTTATTTGAAAGGGATTTAGATTTCCTTACAAATGAATGGCCATTGAACGATTGTTCGGATCACCCTCATCACTCAGCATCGATTTAAAATACCTTCCGTTTCCGGAATTATTTTTCTTAAATTGATTTTACTTTACAAAGCCGCTATGTTCGGATTGAATCGACTAAAATCTGGTCTCTCTCTCTCTCTCCATCAATGCGGGCGATCCAAATGAATCCCTTTCTCCCTGCGTGCATAATTGTTGCTCCTTGCTTGGGTATCTCAGTGTATGTTATCCACGAACAAGAAAAGCTAGGAAAATTCATCATTATTACAGGATAAAAAAAAATAATTCATTTATATGCATACACGAGCCGGCAACATAAATCAAAAAGGACTTAGGAGGCCTTCTTCGGGCATATCCTGCCATTTTCAGCCATTTGTTGCTATTTTTGGTTTTTATAGACGGTACCACATAAATCATCTCCTGCAGTACATTTTTTGTTTGTGGGGGACAGAGGGTGTATGTTTTTTTTTTCCTTGAAGAAAAATCCCTACCTAGGAAGGAGCTTAGCAATGTCGTAGGTTTTTGCCTTGGGAAATTTGTGTTTATTTATTTTTCATTAATCATACACAAAATGAGAATGCCGAGGAATCTTTTTCAGTTGTAAATTCTTCGAAGTCCAAGACGTCAAGAGGAAGAGAGTATGTTATGAAATCCTTTTAGGAAAAGGTGGTATGAAGCCACAGTTGACATGGGTAGGGTATATGACCTTAAATACGACTAATATTCGACTAGGTTATAGGTGGTAATTGAGATAGGTCACAGTGAGAATTTTTTTTTTGTCCTTAGCTTTGGAACTTTTGAAAAGGGATTGGTTTGGGAAAAATGGTCGTGGGAGTACGGGAATAGTGACAGATTATGAAATTCATGGAATTCTATAGGGCTTTGCACCTTTGACTCATACGATGATCTGAGGGTATTTTAAGTCATTTTAGAGTTGGAAAGCTGTCTACGACTTTAGTCACGATGGCAAAGTTTAGATTAAGATAAAAAAAATTGCCTATGAAAGCTTCAGATGGACGAACATGCTTAGGTGTTTCGAACTCGAAAATGAGCTTCTTTTTTTGTTTAAAGATATAAATCTAGTGACGAGGTTCGAGGACGGATGTAGTCGTGCTCTTCATTGGTGCGGATCAGATCAATGTAATGTTTTTAACAATACAGTGCGCTATTGTTACTACATTTGTGGGCGAACGAGGGTCAGCATTGTTTCCTGATTGTCAAAGAGACAGTCGAAACAGCGGCAGCTATTGAGGCCTTAGTCTTTTCAACATCGCTTATAAAATCGTATCTGCTGTAATGTGTGAGCATCTTAAGCCAACTAGCTGACTAGCTCATATCAGTGTGGCTTTAAGCTAGGTAAGTTCAACGACCAAATATTCACACTACGGTAGATCTTATAAAAAAGCCAGAAATTTCAAATCGATAGCCACCACCTCTTCATTGATTCGAAGGCCGCGTATGACAGCATTTATGAAGACTGAGCAATGTCTAGGTTTGGGATCACTGCAAAACTTGTCCGCCTGTGCACGATGATGATGGAGAAGGTTCTCCACTAAGGTGATAAAGACCTCATCGAGATTTTCAATGTCTTAAACATTGTTCTTGAAAGAACTGTGTAGAACTCAAACGCCAACACAATAAGTACAATCTTTCAAAAGTCGGTAGATCTACTCACATATTTGGACAGAAGCAACAATGGGTTAACGGCCAACGAGGTCAAAACAAAGTATATGCTGTCAAAAAAACATGGACATGGACATCTAACACCGACGTCTCGGACAGAACGTTACCCTTGACGGATATAACTTAGAAGCACTTAGTTATGGTCTTTGCCTATCTATGCTGCGCTATTAACTCTGGTGACGACACCAGCGTTGAGATCAAACGTAGAATAACTCTTGCAAATCGTTGTTTTTTCGACCTAAGAAGGCAATTGAGGTAACAGAGTCCTATCTCGAACAACCAAAGTGACTCTATATAAGACGGTGCGGAGGCCTTGCGAAGAAGGGTTGAGCTAACCCTTGGCTAAGGGAAAAATCCTTACAGTGGCAAAGGTGGAGACTGGAGGAGGAGATACAACGATGGGATTTATGGGCTGTTCACCGACATCGACATGTAGAGCGGATATAAACCAATACTCCAGCTCGGGGAGTCTTCGAATCTACCCTGGAGGAACGGCGCAGTAGAGGCAGACCGCGATGGTTGGTTAAGGCCCACTTTCAGCGCGTAAGTAAGTATATGGTTAAGATGAAAGCCAGTCCTATATCATTGCGCCCAGAAGTGGGCATATTGTGATAAAATGTATGTACAGTACAAGTGTACTAGAGCAGAGACGCAGAGTCTCAGGAAGATGGCTATATTGCACTTGAACCTTACCTTTCTATTGTCTCCATTGCTGTGACTATATGGTTTAGCGCCATGTTAGTAGCCAGTTATAGCTCTGAGGAGAACGATCAGAGGTAATGATTAGGCAAGCTCATATTATTGAATATTTTTTAACCGAATTTCTTTTCAAGACTGTCAATGGGTTGTCAATTTTAGCCACCTCCAACCCATGGCCCTGCAGTTAAGTAAATTTTTTAAACCTACTTAAGTAAGATTTAAGCGTTTAAACTCGAACTAAAGATGAAGGTAATTCTGCTGTGTTAACACGCCTTGTTTGTCAGCTCTGGACTAAAGTTTTATCCTTGGATATGGTAGAGTAGAAAGGTATAGGTGGCGGTTCAGCATGAACCCAAGTAGCACTAGATGTGCCTTTTTGTTACCACGACTCGTGTAACCTGGTTGATCATGTGCCTTGTTGAGGATGTGAGACAGTCGGTGCTTAGATTCAGCCTGTTGAGTTAAGAAAACGGATTAGATCTCGTATCCCTTAACCCAAGATGTCGTTAAGGTCGTCGAAGAATGGTTGATTAAGTGTGCACAGTCTGGTTCTTGCCGGACATTTGTAGGACAATTGAAGAGAGTTTCCTTCTAATTTTCGTTCCCGCTACTGCGGCAGTGAGGGTTGTATGGAATACCTAGTTTACCCGCATGGTCTCCAATTGGCGAAAACCCCGTGATTATCGCCGTGGTTCTGGCGATATCTGAGCGGGTTCTGTTTATTATTTTGTCTATCTTAAAGTTTTTGGCCAAAAACCTCGGTGTTGTCTCTCGATGTTCTTCGACTTGTTAATGTTCATGAAGGCACCAGTGATTTATTTGCCGATGATCTTGGCTGAATCATTGATGTGCTTTCGCTCTTTAGTAGAAACTCGGTACAGCTCATACAGTTCGTGAGTCATCCTTAATCTCCTTGGGTACTCTACGCACACGAAGCAGTCGTCATCGAAAAATGTTATCTATGCGGGAGTAAACAATACATAGACCTATTCTGGTGTATGGTTGAACTGACGTAAATAGAAATACCATTAAAAGAGAGCAGCTAGGCAAAGTTTTTTCAAGTACTAAAGGTATCTTGATAACACCTGACAAAGATAACATGAAAGCTCATGTCCTTTCTGAAATCCATCCCAATCCATATCGTTAAGATAATTCCAACCCATGTTTTGAAGACCAATTCTGGGATGACATCCTGCTGTAAGCAGATGCTCCTTAGTGATGATCCACCACAAAATTTAGAAAGTTCCTTCTCTAAATTTATTTGTTTTCTTTGTGCGCGTTTCCAATTTTGGTTTCCACAATCACAATGTGAAGGATTTCACAAGTGTACTTTTCTTGCCAAACCACTGAAATAACAACCAACCATTTGTCAGGACATCCTTTGAGCGTGCAATGAGAAACCTACACTGTTTGTCTGTTGACTATAAAAGTATGAAAGGGTGTCACATACACAAACACACACTCTATTTGAATAAATATTACATGGGAATACAATATTTTATTTCATAGCAAAAAACGGCACTCGTGCGTGCAAGGATATATATAAAGCGTGTCCTTGGTCGGTTCTGTGTATGATATTCTCCTTAACAAACATCGACATTCTTGGTTGATTAAATATGTAAATATTTATGCAAGTATGGAGTGGTATGTTGATTGTTTGGTTGCAGCAGTGGAAATGGATGTTAAGAAAGGGGTTTCCACTCGTGGGCGGGAAAAGTCCTAAATAAGGGTAGAGTTGATATTTAGCAAATTTTTTTGGAAACTTTTAGAATTTAGATGATGAAATGTCATCTTAGCATGTAATAGGGTGATAGGGTGATTATTCTTGGATAAAATGAGGGCGATGGTCCATGGACTAATGGTGTGTCAGTGTTCAAACTTTGACCGTCCGGGTGTCAGATTGGAAAAAGGTAGGAGATGCTTTTTTGACCTTACGACCTATATAATTCAAAGAGGATCTTTGAATTTACTCCTTAGGAGGTACACAGATAACACAGATTCTATTCAACTGAAAGTAGCCATCCCAGGATCCATTCAAAATCAGTCCCATTGAAAATCACAAGTACCTAAGTTGAGGTAATCCCTTAATAAGGAAACTCACCTTACTCTAAACTCAAAATTTCACAGCTTCGTACCCCAGGCCAGTGATTGATTCGAAAGCCGATAAGTACATACAACTTTGCCCATGTCCTTTGTGTTGGGAATCCAATAAATTGTTTTATAAACACCATCCTCACAGGAATTACTCGTCCCCGAGGCCTATTTAGTTCTCTCTTGTTTGTGTGCTTCAACTCCTAACCACAATCTTGTTACATATTTTCCAAAAGATAAACAAACTTCTTGCCTTATTCCTTGTTTTACTTTATGTCCTGCATTTGGAAACTTATCGCCTACCAGCATTTACAACCCAAAGAAAGTGGATATCTGCAACAATTCATGACAAATGCATCATCGTCGTCCTCCTTACAAAAGCAAAGGACTGACCAACCAACATAAAGATAACTTACGGTGTGACCCGAGTTCTGTGTGCTTGATATCTTTTTGGGCTCCGCAGTCGGTCTTGCAAAAGAAAATCTTATTTTCCACTGCATGCTCGGACTTGATTTGTGATGTCACATGAACGACACATAAATATCATTTGTCAAGTACTTAAGGACACATTGGAATACTAGGCACAGAGGCCAGTAGACCAATTCCATAGGCAGTTAATTATTTAAGGATGCAAGCATGGATTTGTTTAAGATCTGCTCTCTCCTAAAACCAATTAAACTATAGCCAAGGGATATGCATCAGGCTGTGCATGGGTTTGATTCGACTGTGTGCACCCCCGTATGATGTCTTAGTAATTCAACTATTAATGGGTAAATCAATTAAAAGGCCAAATATTGTACTTTCCATCCAGGAGATGACAATGGATGCCGTAGTGAGGTGGATTAAGTTCTCGAATCTGAGAGGACCAAAATTGATATTCAAATCATTTGTGTTGGTTAGTTTGAGGGGGAATGGATTAGATCCTTTCGATTAAGCCTTGTGATTTTGATGCAGGTCACGATTTTCTTATTTATACTTTTCCTTTATTTACACGAGTACAATGGGTCATTCGAATGTCGAAAGGGTTCTTGGGAATACCTATCTTTGCGGGTAAACTGTGTGCCATTGGAGGGCTGGAACATGGATTTTTTGTCGGTAAGAAAAGTTTTGAAACTTTTTAAGAAAGTTAAACAATTTAGTTAATTGCGTTGTGGGACATTCCAGTTGTTTGTATTGAAAAGAGCATTTGATGTGACACTTGGTTATAACGAGTCCTATTAGCAACAAACAAACAGTATTTTTATATTAATTTTTTATTTTTTTGTAAGGTTGGCGGTCCTTAATTTATGACATTTTTCATTCGTTGTTGTGGCGATTAGTAGATTGTCATGGAACGCTTCTTAAAGAGCAATGCCTCATTGCCACATTGTTGTAAAAAGGGTTTACAAATACTGGAGGCCTGCTTGTGAAGTCGTTTTCTTTTACGCAAATGTCAGACAGGCTCTAAATGTCATCTTTGAGATCCATGTGATCAGCCTAAATGGGGTTTCTATTCTGTTCAGTATAATCCGTTTTCGTTACTGTTACTGTTACTGGAAGTTCCTTAGGCTTAGCATTTATGAAGCCGCGATTGGTTTTTAAAACGAAAGTCGAATCTTTGAAGTCATCTTGAGCCTGAGGGTTGTGATTTAAAGATTTTCTCGATGTGTCCTTTTCAGGGTCAGAACATCACCATGTCAAACAGTCCTCAGATCTTGTTTGGTAGTATAATTCCCACAAGTCGCAAAATAGACCTTAAAACAGGTTTGTTTTTGGTGTAGAGGTTCACCAGGTTTCACTCTTGGTGTAGATCTGATATGCATAGCTTACTGCAGGTTATTGCTGGCTATATCTGTGCCTTGAATTGAGTTTCATTTGCGACCAGCAGTGAAGTGTTGCGTCAGTCGTAAGCTAACCATAAAGACTCTAACAAGCTTTGCAGCTGTTCAGAGGTTTGTTCCTAGTAAACGAATAGTTCGGCTGTGTATGTACTGTACATCTTCAGCATTCAGCTCCAGGAAAACTGAATTTTTGGGATCTTTTTGTAAGAAATCAGTTTGTAAGAAATCAGTTTACTTACTGAACTAATGCCGCTTTCCATCCTTTACGGTCCCGGGCACGCTGCTTCCAATTTACTAGACCAAGGCTTCTGGCGTCCGCGATTGCCTGATATTTAAACCGGAGGTTCGGTCTTCCTCTTTTTCGCGAACCAGGTGGCTGGGATTCGAAGATCCTCTTAGCTGGAGCATTCTCGTCCATTCGCTCGATGTGGCCGAGCCATTGCAGTCGACGGATTTTTGCCTTCCGGACTACATCCACATCTTTGTACAGCTCGTAGAGTTCGCGGTTGTATCTTCTCCTTCATTCGCCCTCCTCGCAGACTGGACCAAAAATTCGACATAGGTTTTTTCTTTTGAAGGATCCCAAGATCTGATCCGCTATCTTACTTATCGTCCAGCATTCAGCTCCATAAAGCAGGACTGGCAAGATCAGGGTTTTGTAGAGCAAGATTTTGGTCCTTCGGGTTAGGAGTTTGGACCCTAGTTGTTTGGACAAACCGAAGTAGCAACGGTTGCCTAAGGTTATCCTTCGTCGAATCTCCACCAGGGTGTCATTTGTGGAGTTTATGTTTACCCCGAGGTAGGTAAACTCCTTCACTACCTCAAAATTGTAGCTGTCAATTGTTAGGTTTTGACCTAGACGGTGTTCGACGGATCGGTTTTTGGTAGACAACATATACTTTGTTTTATCCTCATTTATGGTGAGACCAACTCGTTGGGCTTGTTCTTGTATTGCCGTAAAAGCCTCAATAATGGCACGCTGGGACCGGGCGATGATGTCGATATCGTCTGCGTATCCCAGCAGCTGGATGGATTTGTTAAATATAGTGCCTTCTGTGTTTACGCCGGCCTTTCGCACTATCTGCTCCAGCACAAGATTAAAGAAGTCACACGACAGCGCGTCTCCTTGCCGAAATTTTTTTGTTTGTTTTTTTTATAATTAGCGCGCGCTAAAGGGGATATGGCTACCCTTAAACTATTGGACTAGAGCACGGGCGTTAGGGAAATTAGAGGAGAGAGAAAGGAGGTACCGGTGCACGTTGGTTTTAAATGCTTGAGGGTTGAAGTGATGAGGAAACACAGAGCTATGTAGATTATTCCACATTCGTGTGGTACGGCTAAAGAAAGAATCTCTATATTTGACAGTACGTCCGAAAGTAGGCTTAAGGGTAAACTGATGTGCATTCGAAGCTTGACGTGTATTGCGGGTGAAATTTTGCAGGGGCGGAATGCAGCTGGCTATTTCGCTAGAGCACTTTTTGTAAAAGAATCGATAAAACAGTGAGAGACAGGAAACATTTCTTCGGTGTTCAAGCGAGTCTATTGACTTCGCAATGTTTCTGTCACCTATAAGTTTTATCGCGCGTTTTTGAATTCGATCTAGAATGTGCAAGACGGTTTTAGGCGCACCAGACCAGATGTGAGCGTTGTACTCAAGCTTAGGGCGAATAAACGCCTTGTAAATTGAAGCCAGATCAGAAGGGGTAAAGTATTTTTTGCATCGTTTGAGGAAACCTAAACATTTCGCAGCGTTCTTGGCGACATCGAATATATGGTCATTCCAACGAAGATCGTTGTTAACACACATACCGAGGATGGAAAGTTTTTCAGTTTCGGCGATGCAGGTACCATTCATGGATAATGGTTCGAGATTAGGGTTTCGCTTGAGAGACAGTAGGCAGCATTGAGTTTTGGAAGCATTAAATTCCACTCTATTTGTAGAACCCCATTTTAATATGCTGTCAAGGTCGGAATTTAATGAATTTAACATACGTTGCCGCTCCACTACTACATCCGAAGAGCAGGGACGTGAGCTAGGGAACGAATATGAAAAACTGAGAGTACTGTCATCGGCGAAGGAATGAATTGGATTAGAAGTTGCAGACAAGAGATCATTTATAAAAATGAGAAAGAGAGTCGGAGACAAAACAGAGCCTTGGGGGACACCAGCATTTATATGGTGGATTGCAGACTTGAAACCGTCCAAAACAACTTGAATTGAACGGCCCGAAAGGTAGTTTCTAATCCATTGAAGAAGAGATACATCGATCCCATATGCACGCATTTTCGACAAAAGAGCTTGGTGCCAAACTCTGTCAAATGCTTTTGAAATATCAAGCGCAACAATCTTACTTTTACCGAGGTGATGTAAAGATTCGTTCCACTTCTCGGTGAGATAAGCCATCAAATCACCCGTGGACCTGTTGCTACGGAAACCGTACTGCCGGTCATTGAGGAGTTTCCGTGAGTCGAGATATTTCATAAGCTGACGATTTATCAGCGTTTCCATGACCTTGGAAAGAAGGGACGTAAGTGCAATGGGTCGGTAATTGGAGGGAGAAGAAGATTCGCCTTTTTTGGGCACGGGCTGGACAAATGCAATTTTCCATCTACTCGGAAAGAGACCTGAGGAGTAGGACAGATGGAAAAGCTTACGCAGTGGTTTTGTCAGGGTGGAAGAACACCTCTTCAGAACTATGGGTGGAATACCATCTGGACCAGCGGATTTGTGTATGTTGAGACCTCTAAGTACTCCTGCAACTGTACGAGTGCGAAAGTGGACTTGTCCCATGGAGAATTGGACGCTCTCGAGTACAGGTGGAGGCAACGCACAATCTGGGAGCGTTGAGCTGGCTGCAAAGTGTGCAGCAAGCAGATTGGCCTTGTCTGAGGAGCTGACAGCTGGAATGTCATTGTAAATGAGCGTTGGAATTGACGACGAGGCAGAATTCTTGATGTTTTTCACGAATGACCAAACATTTTTACTACCCTTGGGACATTGTAGTATTTTTTGCCTCAATTTTTGGTCATAAAGGAATTTGACACGTCGAATGTGTACATTGCAGTCATGTCTGGCTTGCTTAAACTTTTGACGGTTTTCCTCAGAGGGGTTGGCTTTAAAATACCAAAAACAAACCTCTTTCTTCCTAATAGCCTCTTTGCAGCTCAGGTCAAACCACGATTTTTCCTTTGGTTTGATGCTCTTCATTCGGTTGGGAATAAAGGAGCTCATACCAAGGAGAATGATGTCAGTTATCATATCAGCGGCGGCATCCACATCGCTATCGAGGAAGCATAGCGACCAGTTAAAACTCCTAAAGAAGTTATAAAGGCCGTCCCAATTGGCTTTCTCGTAACGCCAAACTTTTCTTTTGGGAGTTTTTTCTTTAACTGCGTGGTCGGAGTACGAGAATTTAGCTGATATGACATTGTGGTCTGACCCGCCTAGAGGCGGTAATACATCAATGGTGTATTTATCAGGGTGGGAGGTAAGAAACAAGTCCAGTGTGTTGGCAGTATGACCTTCAATGTCAGGTATACGTGTAGGCTCATTAACAAGCTGAGTTAGATTGTTAATCTCAGCGAAGATTTCAACATACCTTCCTTCGGGTGTTGTCTGTCCAGAATTGCGAAGCCAACTAGAATTGTGTATATTGAAATCGCCCGCAATGACGATTTCAGTATGAGGATACAGGGAGACAATTCTTAAGATGGAATCGGACAGCGCATCAAACTCATTATTAGTAGAATTGCTGTCCGAGCTTGGGCTTCTATAAATAAAACAGTAGTGGATAATTTGCTTGCGGACGATAAGTTTAAGCCATTTGAAATTGAATTCCGGATTGGAACAGTGGCCATACTGAGAAGGAAAGAAGCAAGCTACGTCACTACGAACAAAAATCGCGAGACCGCGATGGGGAAAGAATAAGGGCTCTAGGCGATACCCAGGTATTTGGAGATCCGAATTATCCGAATCTCCTACCACCTGTGTTTCGCATAAAGCCAATATAGCTGGTTTGTAAATTTGAGTGTGGGCGTAAACGGCAAAGAAATTCGTTCTTATGCCACGAATATTAGTAAAATCTACCCTAAGTTCACTCATCACTAAAACACAAAAACACAAAAAACACAACACCAACGCAACAAGCGAAACCGCGAAGTGAAAATCTAACGTTAGTTTACCAAAGCAGATTGCCGCAGGTGTTATGCCCAAACGACAATAAGTTTTGGTGCACCAACACGATTATCACTCACAGACCGCTGTTCGCCAGTTGTTTACATTTTTTCACTCATCACCGATACCACTGCTCGTATGAGAATATACGACAACGGTACAAGTGATGAGTGAAAAATTGCACTACAGTGATGGAGTGGGAAGGGGAGTGAGGGAAGCCCGACACTGTAGGTGTTAGTTTTTATTTTGAATATTTTATTGTTTTTATTCTTTTTTTTTTTTTTTTTTTTCCACTACACTTCACTGAAGTGGTTTTATTCGCGCGCGCTTATATATTGTTTTGTTTTGATTTTATTTTTATTTTTTAAGGTGGTAAGGAGAAAACAAATCCAGAGCTGACCCGGAGCAAAAAGGCATGTGCATGCGTCGGTAGGCAACACGGTACATCAGGTGCATGTTTGGAATAATTCGGAGGTTCTGTTCCCAAACTGCACGATGCATTGCGAGTTCTCTAGCGTGGCGCGACACAACCGGATCAGTTTTCTCGGGATCCCGAATTCGGCCATCGCGTTGTATAGTTCGGTGCGATGAATGCTGTCGTATGCGGCTTTGAAGTCGATGAAAAAAAATCAGTTTATCTACTGCAAATCCATTGCGGATAAAGACACTTTTGATTGTACTTGATGTGAAACGTACCGTACCTTATATGCGCCATGTAGAGTTTAGAAGATTCGCCAGCCTCAACTTTTTAGCACCCTTATTTAAAATAACTTTTCCGCCTGCTTTAGCTCCGCTGTGGTAAAAATTAAACACCGTTTGACAAAGAAACTTTTACTGGACGTACCACAAGGATTCGAGGACACCATCTATACAAACAGTTGATTTATTGGGAAATTTGTTGGGCTATTTTGTCTTCTCGCTTAGAAAACTGTAATCCATTCTCGATACGGCATATAATGAGATTTAGTATAAGGTGTACAAATGGTTATCCGTACTTTTCCAATAGACGACGCTAGCGATACATGCTGTTCAGACATGGTAAGCTTGGGCATCTGTCAACAACTCCTTATCATTACATTTGTGAATATTCAGTCGACTTTCGAGCCAAATAAGCGTCATTTACGGGAAGTTTTGCTTTCGCCTTTCATTCGAAAAAATCTGCAGCTGAGGCGTGTCGAATGATAATATAAATTTACGGTGAGGCATGTTTTAGTGAAAGAACGTGTCGTGAATAGTTTCAACGCTACAAAAGTGGTGATTTCGACGTGGAAGACAAGAAGCGTCCCGGACCAAATTGAAGACACAAAATTAGAGGCATTATTGGATCAAGATCCATGTCAACCGCAACAAGAACAGACTCATTGACCATAATTCAACAAACAATTTTCCATCGTTTGAAAGCTTTGGGAATGGTCCAAAGGCAAGGAAATTGGGTGCCATACAAGTTGAAACCGAGAGACGCCGAACGGCGTTTTTGTGAGTGCGAGTGAGCTACTACTGCAGTGGCAAGAAAGGAAAGGTTTTTTGCATCGTATAGTTTAGTTTAGTTTATTGAGTTTCGTAAAACCATTTTCATTTACATAAATTTAACATTAATGGTCTTCTTAATTAATAATTTGACTTAACAAAATCTATAATATTTCTTTTAAATACATTTAAATTAGTTTAATTTTTTAATTGATTATCTAAGCTATTGAATAACTTAAAGCCTTTGTATATAAGTGAGTTTTGCGTATTCGAAGTTAGAAAATTAGGTAGTCTTAAATCATTACTATTTCTTAAGGGATATGGTTGTAAATCTCTAATAAATTGAATGTAGTCAAGTAGGTATTTTGGCATTAAATTGTTAATTATCTTAAACACAAACATTAAAACATTCATCACAATTCTTTGTTTCACAGATAGCCATTTTAACGACTCTAACATAAAACGAATGGACACGTATCTATTGCACTTTATAATGCATCGCATTGCTTTGTTTTGAAGTTTTTGCAGTCTTATAATTTTACTCTCATTACATAAAAACAAAATTGTTGAACAATACTCAAAATGTGGTTTTACAATTACGTTATATATATTTATTGCACAAATAGTCGAAATTTGATTTCTTATCCTTCTTAAAAATCCTACTTTTTTAGCTATCTTTTTACAAATATAATCAATGTGACTTCCGAATAATAATTTCTGGTCTAAAACTACTCCTAGATATTTTATTTTACATATTTTTTCAATTCTTACGCCATCTATTGTAAGGCCATTGCCATCACCTCTCTCGTTCAGCACCAGAAACTTCTCTGTTAAATTTAACTCTTCGTCTTCGATTTTCTAAGTAAGACTGGAACCACAATAATTCATTATTTTTAACACCATATTTATTCATTTTCATTATTAAAATATCTCTACTAACAGTCTCAAATGCACGTTTTAAGTCCAAAAATACACAAAACACACTTCTTTTTTTGGCTAATTCTTCCTTCCACGACGTTACAACTACATTAATGGCCGTCTCACACGAGTAACCCTTTCGAAAACCGGATTGCAGGTCTACTATCAAATTATTCTTTTCAAAGTAGGCGTAAAGTTGTTTAAACACAAGTTTTTCAAAAATGTTCTCACACAACGGCATAGCATTCACAGGTCTAAACTCTTCACACTTCACTGTATTTGATATTTTTTCTATTGGTGATATCAAAGATTCTTTCCAGGAGTCCGGGAACATACTTGAGTAAAGGGATTCGTTAATTATTTTACACAAAATTGGGCCAAATGGGGCTCATAAATTAAAAATCTCTTTTATTTTTTAAGTTTTTTATAGTTTCTTTTATATCCTCTAACGTAACATTTTTAAATTTGAACACGCACTCTGCTTCCTCAACTTGGTTAACGAAAGAGGTCAACGGAATGGTATTTATTATTTCCTTTACGCTTTTTACAAAATATTTATTAAAGTTATTTGCTATTAATATATTTTTCTCACAAATCACCGTACCAAATATCACACGCTTAATTTCACCTTTTTCTTTTTTTAGAATAAAATTTTTAATGTTTCGCCACATTGTTTTTTGATCGACAGAACCCGAAATTTTTAACATGACATATTCACTTTTACGCTTATTTGTCTTTTTGTTTCGCGGAAAATAGGACACCTGCCAGTAAAGTGTAAAATGTCCTCCCGCCCTCCCATGTTCCACAACGTACATCTTAGCAGAAAGGTCTTCCCAACATTTTATTTTCATAGTTTGTTGTTTTCAATTCTCGAGTCTTGAAAACTTGAGGTGAGTGTTACTGAAAGTTTTTGATATTTTGAGCTTGGGAGCAAAGTTTCGGACAACTTTTCCATAAAGTATTAGACACTATCATGCCTTGAGAATTGGAATTCATCCACAAAAATTCATTTTTCGATTCCTATTCCTTTTTACATTATGTGGCCCTAAATTCCATGAATCGGTGGAAAGCTTTCAATTTGGAATTTTTAGTTCATTTTTGAAATTTAGCGTGAAGTAAAAATGTCGATACTGAAGCTCCAGTAGCCTTAAACAGCTTTTGTTGGACATGAGCCCGGCTAAAGCTGTTTGAAATTAGGTCATTGGATGGTTTAGGTAATTAAATATCAAGTTGATACTATCGGACTATCTCTAGCAGGCTTTGAGATGTTTTTTTGTTTCTGCTACAACTTCTCTGAATCTCCGTGCTCTGGTTCCTTTTTTTACTCATTTTGTATGGCTATATCTGGAAACCCAGACGAAATGAATCCGATACTTTCTAGTGTTAATTGTTCCCTTGTTTACATTTAGTGCGATGTTCTCTTAAGAAAAAGGTGGACATTCGCCCTAAGTACCAAATTTTGTTTCAAAGCAATTAAAAACAGTTGAACGAACATTATTTTATAGTTAAAGCTTGCTTATAGCTTGTATATAATGTATATGTATTATCTTATCCAACTTCTTTGACTGTTTTCGAGGCATGTAATATAATAATATACCCAAGCATATTACTACTTAACTGAAATTCTATTTATAACGACCAAGTCATTAGCGTGGTAAAGTTGTTTGAACTCATTAGTTAAAATTTCGACAGGATATTATTATTGTGGTTACTGTAGGTTGGTTATAGTCTAATAGATCCCATAAGGCTGATACACCGGTTGTCGCCAGGCATTATTCCGTCTGTTGCATCGTTCGCTTCCATCAAAGTAGAAAAATGTTCATGAGACGATGACTGCGTAGCATTCCATTAGTCGATCTAACCCCTATTAACTAACCCTGTTGCAATAAGAATTTAACTCAAAGAGGATGTTTCCAATGACTAGTTGACACGGTTTTCGTTACAGAATTCCAAACGGTTTTGGGGATCATGCTCTGAAAAGTCTAAAAGAAAGTCATTTTTATCCACCTTCCTTCTCAATCCTGAACAGTGTATCCGGATAGTTGGCGACCTTTGGATCAACTGAACTTATCAGCATAATGCGGGCTCAGTGCGAACTAACCACCCTTTCCAAGTTTCCAAGTTCTAGGGTAATGTTAGGTAAAGGGTTTGACTCACAGATATCCATGGACTCATTGTGGTCATCTTAGAGTAATGGTGAATTACCCTGCAAAGGAGATCAACAAAATTCGTAGGAAGTGATATTAGTGAAAAAAAGGCAAACTGGTCATTGATTGGTTTTTACACATCTCTTAGTTTGAGACCTTAATGTTGACGATCATAATTGTGGACACTATCACAGACTTTGCAGTCATCAGGTCTGGATGGTCTCTGATTGTGGTGACCTCCATTTTCGGTTTTGTTATTCCTGAGAAGCAGTGAAGTCCCACTTTTGCTAAATTCACTTAATCACCACACTTTCCCAAATGGGATTCCATTATTCAAGGAATTCTTCCATGGCGAACACTTAAAATGGACAATCCGATTTTTGAGCGGGATCGACAAAGCTCAACTCTTTCCTTCTAGAATTTGGATATTTGGTTCTTCTTTGAAAAAAATTCTTTCTTATTGGGAAATTATAGTGCAGGGGGATATAAATATAAAGGGTTCTTCAATAGGAACAAAACAATTTTTTTCTTTTATACGAATGCATTCTTAAACTTTTTTTATGATCTGTCAGTGGACTGACGTTTTAGTCCTGGTTTACATTTTTGAAGGTTTACATAGTGAAATTCACAAATGAGCAACGTTGGGAAATTATTCAAAATTACTACCGAAATTCTGAGTCGGTGATCGCAACTTTAAGAGCGCTTCCTCCAATTTTCGGTCGTAATAATCGTCCCACCAGACAGGCCGTGCGTGCTATAGGGGATAAATTCGAGTCTGTTGTAAGTGCTTCAGTTCAAAATGAGTCAAATCAGTCGATTCCATGCCGTTCGCAGGAATTGGGAATCTCTCAGTCCACATTGTGGCGAATTTTGTGTAAAGATCTTGGCCTACACCATTACAAAATCAAATTAACTCAAGAACTGAAGCCTCTTGATCATTTCAGTGCCGAAACCTCTCCGATTGGGCCCTGCAAAAATTTGAAGAAAATCCTGAATTTCATCCTGAAATCATCTTCACTGATGACGCTCATTTTTGGTTTAATGCCCTTGTCAAGGAGCAAAGTATGCATAATTTGACAGCACCAAATCCAACTGTGCTTCAAGAGACTCCACTGCATCAACAAAAAGTAACCGTGGTGAGGATTTCATGCCGGAGGTGTGATTGGACCTTATTTTTTCGTCGATGGAAATGATTGCCATGTTACGGATAATGGAGATCACTATTGTGCCATGTTGGAAGACTATTTTTGGCCAGAATTGGATGGACTTGCCATCAATGATATGTGGTTCCAACAAGATGGTGCTACATGCCACACAGCTGGTCAAACAATTGATCTATTGAAGGGGAAGTTCGGTAATCGTGTAATCTCGTTGAATGGCCACCTCGCTCATGCGATTTAACGCCGTTGGATTTCTTTTTATGGGGTTATGTTAAGTCGTTGGTTCATCCCAACAACCCTGTTGAATATTCCGCTTTCTCTGATGCAAGATCACCCTTAAACACTCATCTAATATTATCGATAACTACATATTACTGGACGTCAATCACGACTGTCAAATTTTTTTTTTTGGTGCTCTCTCTCGCTTCTCTTCTTGCTGTGACAAGACCCCCTTTTTTGCAACTCGTGTTAAATTTATAATCTAACATTTTTCCTTTAATCTTGTATTATTATTAATTAAATATATCTTGAATTAATAAGTTAAATTGTTCATTAGTATAAATTGAGTTATCGAGCACCACTTCGTGGGTTTTTTTCAGTATTACCTTAAAAGGTTATGGGCCCAGGCACGTGCACAGCAAAAGTGTTTGTCGTATGCTAATTACGCTTCATGGACAAGAAATCTTTTTTGACGGAGACTTGTGGCATTGAGGACTCTGCAATTGACGATCGAAAACTGTTGGATCAAACGTTGGAAGACATTGATCGAGGTAACTCCGTGATTGAAATAGAAGAGCCAGTTTATTAAGATCAACAATGGCAGAATCAAGAGTCTACCAGATTCATCGTTTCAACGGGCAGAACTACCAGCTATGGCGACGAAAAATGGAAATTTACATGACAGAACACAAACTAAAGTCTTATATTTTAGGAACAATGAAGAGGCCAGATACGAAAACGCAGAAATGGGATGACAAAGATGCTGAAGCTCAGGCGTTTATCATGAGAGGTCTGGAGTTAGAGCAACTGAAGTACCTCACAGATTGTACAACTGCCGCACAAATGTGGTCCAGATTAAAAACAGTACACTCTGAAAAGAGTGAGCAATCTGCGCAGGTGCTGCTTGAAAAAATTATCAATTGCAGAATAGATGAAGAAGAGAGTATGGCTGATTATGTAGCCAGGATCACATCGCTCAAAGGTTAAAAGACATGGATCTCGAGCAGAAAGAACCAATGGTAATTGCAAAGATTCTGAGTAGCCTACCCACCAATTTCGATCATGTGAGAACTGCGTGGTATGCAGTCCCTCGAGCTGAGCAAAACATCGAGCGTTTGACGGACCACCTTGTCAACGAAGAGTCGCTCATCAACCTTCGAATGAAAAGTGGAGACAACAACACAACATCTAGGGCTGCTTATTCAGCTAGCAGTAACAAGACAAAAGGAAGAAGTAATCATGGAGCATCAAACAAAAATAACATGCAGAAGCGAGCTGTAATTACTGTCATAAACAAGGACATTGGGCCAGAGAATGCTTCAAGCGACAGAGAGACCATCAGTACAAGCAAGGAAGTGAGGATCGACAAATCAAAGGTGATCGACATTCACTGATGATTCAAAGGGAAACAAAGAGGAGCCGTGCAGATCCACAAGTGACACCAGCTGATCAAAGGTCACATTTATTCATGCTTCAATCAGAAATATCTCGGAGCAAAATTAAGAACATCTGGTATGCAGATTCTGGTGCTACAGATCACATGTCGTTCCAGAGGGAGTGGTTCAAGAATTCCGTGCCATTTATGAAGGGTGCATGTGAAGTGCGAGTTGGAGATGGTCGGAAACTCTCAGTCAAGGGAATGGGTGATATTGAAGTGCATGTGACGAACTCAAAACAATTTAGTCCTACTCATACTATTAAAGATGTGCTATTTGTTCCAGATCTTGGTCGAAACTTTATATCTGTTTCTAGGTCCACAGAGAAGGGTATGAAAGTCGTTTTCGAAGAAGGTGCTCAACGCGTCAGTTTCATGAAGGGAAACATGGTTATTGTTGATGGAGTCCGAGACAACAGGCTGAACAAGATGAATTTTGAGCCGGTCAAGACTACAGAATTGAACTTTTCGTCATCAGGATCACTTATGTTGTGGCATGAGCGTTTTGGCCATGTAAATTTTAAGACGCTACAAGACATGAATAGTAAAAGAACTGTTGATGACCTTGAGATCGACAACACAGCAGAAGAAACACCTTTTTGTGAGGGATGTGCTTACGGCAAGCAGCATCGTCTAACTTTTCCCAAATCAGGAGCAAGACGGGCAAGTACTCCGGGTGAGACGTTCCATGTTGATCTTTGTGGCAAAATGAGCACACCATCTATTAGTGGTGCAAATTATTTTATGTTACTAAAAGATGATTTTTCCAGATACTGCTACGTTTATTTCCTAAAGAACAAAACAGATGTGCTGAATAACCTCATGAAATTCTATGCTGAGGTTGAAGCTGACGGCCATAAAATTAAAAGGTTAAGGTCTGATGGCGGCTTGGAGTTTTGCAACGAATCTGTACGACAGTTTCTATTAAATAAAGGGATCAAGCATGAAGTCACGACTCCAAGGGCGTCTGAGCAAAATGGCTTTATCGAGAGGCAGAATAGGACAATAGTCGAAGTGCCAAGGCCATGATATATGAGAGGCAACTACCATTGTATTTGTGGGCTGAAGCGACATATACAGCAGTTTATCTGAGAAATCGTACAGCATTACTGACAATTGGTGGAACCACACCTTATAAAAAATTGTATGGATCAAAGCCTCAGAGTTTTTGGAAGCGAAGCTTATATCCACATCCCTAAGGAACAACGAACGAAATGGGAGAAAAACTCGATGAAATGTCAGCTGGTGGGTTACAATGATGACAGCAAGGCATACAGAATCTACGATCCAGTCGGCAGAAGAGTATTAATCAGAAGAGATGTAATATTTAACGAAAGTCGAGATAAGCTACATGAGATGGTTGAGATGGAAGTTACTAGTGAGCCAGGGTGCAACGAAGAATCGGAAGTTAAATCGGATCAAAAGGAAGAATGGAGCCAGTCTTCTGAGAGTGATGGGCTAAAGAAGGTTTGCAAAAATCCAAGACTGCCAATTCCTAGGAGCCCATATAATACAAGGAAAGGTTCGAAATCAATTAAAGATACGTCTGAGGAAGTAGTCACAACGTCAGAGGTTTGTTTAGCTCAACTGGAGCCTAAAAGTTTTGAAGATGCAATGCAAGCTAAAGACTCAAGGAAATGGTTGCCAGCTATAAATGAAGAAATTGACTCACTTAAGAAGAACGGAACATGGGTACTGGTTCCAAGAACAGAAGACAAGCATGTTATAACTAATCGCTGGGTTTTCAAAATAAAGTATGTAATGGTCAGATTCTGCACAACGGCTTTTGGCTACCTTCCTTAGTAGGACTGGCAAAAATAGGTCTCGATAATTTGATCATATACTTGATCACCATCTACACTTGCCTTTGTGACACATGTGTTCCAATACCGAGCATCCAGCTCCGCCCTGCTAGCCCCCTCTGGGCCTGCCCAAATGACCACTTCATTAGGGAACACACGCCGCGGATTTGGCACATAATAGAACAAACAATTTTTTTTACATGAAGCTAATCAGCCCATATTGTAAACACATAATGCGGATCGGACGATAGACCCGCAAAATAAGGCGATATATGGTCTATGTTGTTCCAAGCCTGGTGCTGTGGTCTCTGAAGGGGGGGAATCTCGCGACGGGCCCGAGAGTGACCAGCAGACCAGCGTTCCTTACCACTGATCAGGCAATATATATCCGCACAACGTAAGAGATATTGTCTTTGTATTGGTAAGATCTCGGAGCAGTGGTAAAACGGGAGAGAGACCCAAAACCGATTTTGGGACATTGTCACAAACTAGGAAGAAGGCCAAAAGCCGCGGTGCCGGAGAGTCAGTCAAGAAAGCGCAGTGATCGTAGGCGGTAGCTAAACCCGGGGAACATAAAAATTTTTAGTATTCGGTGAAATAGTGTGCAAAAATATAACAAAATATAGAAAAAGTTCAACGATAAATACCACTATGAAGTAACTGAAGTAAAAAAACAAAAAGGGAAAAACACAAAAAAAAAATAGAAGAAAAAAAAACATCTACGTCCAAAAATTCAATCAACCTAAACTAAGAGAAATACATATAACGAAAAAAAAACACCTTTGCCCATCCGCTAAACGTTGCGCCGCGCTGTGAAAGAGAAAAAAAAACACAAAAACAAAAAAAAAAATACATAAGAATAATTCCAAATTCAAGGAAAGTGGTTATCTGTCCCGATCCCCAATCTGCTGCTCGCCTACTTTACTTGTGTTATCACCGGGGCAGTTGCTCTCTAGGCTGCAAGATCTCTTCCCCCCCCCTACAAAACTACGAACCCCCAAGCGAATCAGTGCCGAAAACCGAGGTCAACAGCTGGAAACGGAAAAAGGAGAAAGAGTACAGCGTCGTCCAGATTTCATCAGAGAAGAATTTCCCGTTTTCCTTTTATTTCTATTTTGTTGTGTTATTCGTTAGATATCAATTAAGTGTAAATTTAAAATTTTGATAGTATGCCCCAAAAGTGAGTTTGATGTCCTGATAGGACACCCCCACCCCCCACCTTAATTGTATTTTAATATGTGTGTTTGTGTGTGCGAAAATTTAATAAACTATATAAAAAAAAAATTTAATTATATAGATAAAACAAAACAAAAGAAAAAAAAAGAGAGTAAAGTATTACAGAGCTGCGGAATCCTCATCGACAGGCCTGACGACGCGGATGACCAGGTAAGCGAACTAAATTGTTTCCTTATAAACGTACATACATACATACAGGCATATCTTTGGTAGAGTTGTAAATTTTTGTTGGGGAAACCGTTAAGGTCACTAAAGTTCAGGGCACCAAACACCCCCCTTGATATGTACGATATAAATGAAATCAATAACCTTTTTTGAATTGCAATAAAATTATAATGTACGCTTAATGTAATTCGGTTGTCTCATTTCAATGGCAAGGTTGTGGGGTCCCCGCGGTAAGTAAAGGAGAGTTACCGTTCCTTTCAGGGTGCCATAAAAAAATACAGCGGACATTGGCACATGGTAGGGTGGGAGTAGACCCGCTAGGAGGACAAACACCATCCAGTTCCTCCCGTGGTGATGTCAGGTATCCCTTTTTTAGCTTCTTTTTTTTCTTTTTAGCTTCAAAATATCTTTTGCTTAGTTTTTTCGCGTTTCCGTTCCGTTTTTTTTCTTAGAAATTTTTTTTATATCGCAGCATGCAATTTTTTTTGTGTAAGTGGTGATACTCGGGAGATTTGGGAGCAAGAACCCACCCTCCGACGAGCTTCAGCGAAAGACCAGCAAGGCATGCGCCCCGCTTCGGAGTCACCGAGAATTCCTTCTCCTTTCCTCACCCTTCAATCCAAGCCCTACTCCGCCTTCCCCCAAAGTTTTCTCATCTAGTATTTCCCATCACACTACCCCTCACCATCTCCACCATTACAAGTACAAAGCTAATGGTGAAATCGATAAATATAAGGCCAGATTAGTTGTAATAGGATGTTCGCAAAAGTTTGGCATCGACTATGAAGAGACATTTGAACCAGTCGTTAGATACGACTCTGTAAGGACATTGTTGGCAATCGCAGCAGCTCAGGATCTGGAAATTTATCAATTTGATGTTAAAACTGCGTTTCTTCGTGGAAATCTCGATGAGAATATTTACATGGAACAGCCATATGGTTTTGAAAAAGATGATCAAATTTGTCTGCATAAAAAGAGCTTATATGGTCTAAAACAAGCCTCTAGACAGTGGAACAAAAGGATTGTTGAATTTTTGCTCAATTATGGACTGAAACAATCAACAGCAGATCAGTGTATATTTATCTACAACAATTCCAATGATTTGACGATGTATCTGGCTCTATATGTGGATGATGGACTCATTTTTGGTAATGATGTTATTTTTATCAAGAAATTATTAAATAACCTTCATAGAGAATTCGAGATACCGTTCAGAGAAGCCGAATACTTTGTTGGAATGCATATCAAAAGGGACAGAAGAAAGGGAAAGCTTAAGATCCATCAAAGTGTGTATACAATGAAGATCTTAGAGCGCTTCAATCACACTAACTGCTCACCAGTGTGAACCTGGAGTAAAATTCACAAAGGAAGAAGAAGGATCAAGGGAAACCGGAATTTTTCCCTACAGAGAAGCAATTGGATCGCTCATGTATTTGATGGTATGTACAAGACCTGATATCGCTTTTATAGTTGGTGTCCTCAGCAGATATATGGAGAAACCAAAGAACATGCATTGGCAAGGAGTCAAAAGAGTTTTCAAATACTTAAGAGGAACAACAAGTCGCGGAATTTCCTTTAATATAAGTTCAAGCTGCACTGAGTTAACCGTTTCTTGTGATGCGGATTGGGCTGGCAACGTGGAAACAAGACGTAGTACAACAGGGTGGATTGCGTTTTTGAATGGTGGACCAGTAGCATGGAGTTCCAAAAAGCAAAGTGTGACTGCAACTTCAACTACGGAAGCAGAATTTGTAGCGCTATGTACAACAACGAAAGCTGTCGTTTATTTAAGAAGGCTATTGTCAGATCTGGATCGAAAGCAAGCAAGACCCACAACGATAAGATGTGACAATCAAAGGGCTATCACTTTAGTCAAAAATCCTGAGTCATCAAAAAGGACGAAACATATCGATGTACAATACTTTTACACTTGCGATATGCATAAAGGAGGGGAGGTTGATGTGCAGTTTGTGCTGACTTATGATCAGTTGGCAGATCCACTCACCAAAGCACTATCAAAGGGGAAGTTTAGAAGCCTCGTCGAACTTTATGGATTGTATGATGAGTAGTAAGCGATAATGAAAACATGTTTTGTAAAAGAGAAAGCGAGAGGGAGTGTTGAATATTCCGCTTTCTCTGATGCAAGATCACCCTTAAACACTCATCTAATATTATCGATAACTACATATTACTGGACGTCAATCACGACTGGCAATTTTTTTTTTTGGTGCTCTCTGTCGCTTCTCTTCTTGCTGTGACAAGACCCCTTTTTTTGCAACTCGTGTTAAATTTATAATCTAACATTTTTCCTTTAATCTTGTATTATTATTAATTAAATAAATCTTGAATTAATAAGTTAAATTGTTCATTTGTGTAAATTGAGTTATCGAGCACCACTTCGTGGGTTTTTTTCAGTATTACCTTAAAAACCCAATAACGTTAGAGGAGCTGAGGAACAATATCGAAAGCGAAACTGTCAACGTTTCGGCCCATGTATTTGGAAGAGTGGTGGAAAACTGACTCCAAAGAATCGATCGCTGTAAAAGTGCTGGCGGTCATCATATGAACAAAATCGAATTCCATACTTAAATTTAACATGTGTACTACACCTGGAATAAATTTCGGCCCGATATCAAAATTATTCCGTGTTTTATTTAAATACAAAATTGTTATGTCATTATTTATTAGTTCAAAATTTTAAATCGCTAGCGTTGACTTTTTGTCCATTAGTAAGCACATGTCTAATAGCTCCTGGTTCCTTTTTTCTCATCTTAAATATCTCAGGGCATGCTAATTTTTAGTAATTTGTTCGACCTTCCCTTGCGGATTGTCTAGATTTCCTAGAATCAAAAAAAAAAAATAACAAATAGATTCGTAGATCTACTTCCTCGTGGAACCATATCAATTCGTATATCCCCAATAGGCATACGAAATCCTTAATACCCATCACTTATTCAAAACGACTTACCATCAAATCTTATTACCAACTGTCCGAAATACTTCTTTAGGAAGAAAATCCACAACCTTAAGCTTTCAAAAACAACGAGGATAATCCTGAAAAAATATTCTTTACCCCGTCAAAAAAAAAAAAACGAAGACTTCCACAACTAATTAAATCCTCCCGCACGTCCAAAAGGACTTTTCAACCCGAAGGCGCTTATTACGATACTTTGCACCTTCATTTTCATAATTCCTCGTTACTCTCTCAATAGACTCTTTTCCGCTGCAAAGAAAATAAATTTAATTTTAAAATACCTCCATTCGTTGGTAGCACACTCACATCTCACTCTCCGTCTCCACTCTCGGATGAGAGAGAGCACAAAAAAAAAGGTTTTCTAAGCGCGAGAAAATAAAGTTTTGACTTTTTACTGTCGAGCAATTAGCATTACAAAGCTCAGGGGATCCTTTTGGGTTTCACCTTTTCCTGGCAGTAAGGTTGAGCCTGAGTGTGAACATTATTGTCAGCCAAAAAGGTAAAAAAAAAAAAAAAAAAACCTGAATTTTTGTGGCTCCCCTCTTTTATAAAAAAAAAAAAAATTAAATTGCAAAGAGACAACATAAAATTATACAACGGACGGTCGGAGAAAAGGATGTCCTGCTTGCTATTCTTGAAAACGAAATTTCCGCCCTCTCTCCTCGTCATGTGCTTATGAAAAATTCATACAAAACTTGAAAGTTTGTTAATTTACACACTCGGTGCACTTGAGGGAAATGTGCGCTCGAGTGTAAATTGAGATTGCCAACGAAGAAGGACTCTGAAATCAAGGATCCTTTCTGTGTGTGAAATGTTTATCATTTGGCAATTCAAAGATCACAGATGTCTAGACAGGGGGAATTTGTATTTGTACAGACGGGAGTTGATTGCACTTTAATCCTAATTTGTGATTAGTTTATGGTGGTGATAGGAAGAAGATTGTTTTCTCGAAGACAACATACACAGGCATTGACCACGTCCTTATCAGTTCTGAGATCTTCTGAAACAAATTGTCTACAGATTGGCTTTTTACCCTAGAATACCCATGTTGGCCGCTATGCTTCTATCGCTTATCATACGTAGCGCAGCTATGTCAATTTGGCGTCCACAAAGGTTATGTGCATCGCCAACATATGTCAAATCGGCGTAGTAAGTTCTGCAATCGAACGCTGCGCGAATATACTTGGTGTCAAGTCGCCAGCAGACGACTGACTGGAAAAAGCACTGATAAGAGGTGGGGGAGATCGAGTGGGAAGGGTGGAGAGGTGAGGTACCGGGTACATGTCAAAACTAAGTAGTTGGGTATTCTAGGGTTAAGAGGGTTCTTCATGTGATCATAATGTATTTCAAGGCTTCAGTTCACCGCATTTTCAACAGACAATCTTTGATTATATGCAATCCACTCCGTCCAAAGGTGGCACAAGCCGTAAGAAGTAGGTGGATGTCATATGTCAGAGCATAGCTTTACAATATTCAATCGGTACGAAACTTAAAGTTAATTTTAAGGTTATTCAAAATGAAGAATGTCAAATTGAACTGAAACTCGAAACAACGAAACCGGAACAATTTTAAAGAATTTGAAGATTGCGGATGCAAAATGGCAGCAACATTTATGCCAGAAAATACTTGTTTATATTTGCTCGTTTGGTTTGCCTTTGTCTTGAAGGGAAGCAGCTGATTGCATTGTAACTTGGACCCTAACCACACTTAACGAGCTCAACATTCCAAGTGAATTCATTGGGATGAACAGGGAAGTAAAATATCCACCACCAAAGGCAATTGCTGAGCTCATAGAGTATTATAAGACCAAGAAGATGGGCCTAGTCATCTGTTGCAATGTTAATGCTCAAAACGTAGTTTGTGGCAGTGGCTAGTGCAACATGCGTAGCAACGATCTTCTGGATTTCATACTATCGTCTGACCTAACCATTAACAATGTTTGCTCCCAACCTACATTTGTTGCGTCAAGAAAACAGGCTGTGAACAACTTGATTTTATCTAACAGATATTTCAAGACGATTACAAACTGGAGGGTTCTGCCGGAGGTTTCGCTTTCAGACCATAAATACTTCGAATTCCGAACTGACTGCGAAGTTGCAACTTTGGAGAAATCCAATAAAACTAACTAGACCAGTTTCAGGAAGAAGCTAGACACTTATTCCAAAACTCCACCCAAACTTAGGACGTGACAGATGGAAGAGGATGCTGGCCAAGACCTGATTGGGATTCTTACCAGATGTTTTGATGTTTGAGTTTGGAAAAACCCTTGCAGGTCACCGGTTCCGTGGTGAAACTCTGAACAGCAAAGAACAAGAATAAAATCCAGGAAGCTTCTAAATAGGTCACTCAAGACAAATTTGGAGGTAGACTGGAATCTCTACTTATCTAAGCAAGAGGAATACAAGAAGTTCATTTAACAATCGAAAAGGGGCTTCTTATAGAGCTTTCAGTGAAAAGATCGAAACGTTCGGTGAAACCAGTAGGCTGTTTAAACTTTTTCTGGTAAGGGAAAACCAACTAAACTGGAATCACTCACCTTGACTGAGACAAAAGCGGAAGCCTTAAGTCTTCTGCTGGAGACTAATTTTCCAGGGAATTAGACTACGATTGGCTCGGATATAGCTCCGACCACCGGGACTGTAAGTGAGGTCAGTCGAACAATCCATCGTAGCTGGTATACTGCATACCAACACCCTGGCGAACAGTTAGAGTGGCTTTTATACCAAAAATAGGTAAAGATGACTCACTGGCTAAGAGCTTTATATATTCATCAGTCTAACTTCTTTTATTCTGAAAAGCTTCAAAAGACTGGTTGAGATGCATGATCGCAAAGTTGCTCTGCGATTGCATCCCCTCTCTGTTATGCAACATGCCCATCAACGCGAAAACTCCTGTGAGACTGCGCTTCAAAATTTAGTTTGTAGAATTGAAAGCGCGTTTGACAGGAAAAAATACGCGATGGGCATTTTCATCGACATAGAGGAAGCTTTTGACAATGCGACCTTTGACAGCATGTGCAACTCTGCCAGAAAACACGGCGTGAATGTATCATTAGTGTTATAGATTGGAGCAATGCAAATGAATAGAAATTTGATGATAGATGCAGGTCGTGGTCGGCACGTGATGTCAGGGATAAACAGGAGCTGCTCACAAGGTGGCTTTCTGTCTCCTTTACTGTGGTCCATGTTGATCGACTCTCTGCTCAGTTTTAACATAGTTCGAAAGTGCAGGTCTAGTTTGAATACGCCTTGTCTAGGTCCCTGGACGCAGCGGCATTACCGGAAATAAGTTCTCCGATGAGCTTGCCAGGCAAGGTTCAAAGAAGATATTTTCCGGCCTGAACTCAAGTTAGGTTTGCCGTATCTTCGGTTCGAGCTTCTATCGATGGTTGGGTTTCTAGCTAACACTACTGTAGGTGGCATGACTCCCCAAGATGCAGGCAGACCTAGCAGATCCTTCCCCACGTCTGTAAAAAATTCGCGACATTCTTGCTGCCTCTCAGCAGAAAAGACAGCAGATAGCTTATTGGCGTTATGACGGAACACTTCTCCTTTGTCAACTATCTCAACGTGTTAGGTTTAAGTGATACCATTGTTTGTGACAGTGATGCTTGTGAAGAGGGTGAAGACACTGCGGAACATTTCCTATGTGATTGTCCTGCCTTTGTTCGTATCTGGTGGCAGATTTTTGGGGCTGATATTAAGAGTGCTGGTAACTAAGGCATCTTACCACTGAAGCTCTTACTCGAAAGAAGAAGAAAACACAGTAAAAGGATTGTATAGTACAATGGACCTTTTTTTCGCGACTGAGTGCTCCAGTGTGGTATTCCAACACTCTGGCGGAAAAAAAAGAAGAAAAGGCAGAAAGAAAGCGTCGCGACATTTTTCGACAGTTTTTCCATATTTAATGTATAAATCAGCTCGAAGGTCTGTCCAAAAAAAATAGAAATTAGCTGAAATTAGCCTTCAAGCTCTGACTCAAAATCACTTTCTCCATCAAAACATCGTCTTTAATGTTTTTTTTAAGTACTTGTCCCATCTCCATGGGCCGCTATCATTCTCTAGAAATCCAATTACAAACGTACATACGTTGTGTGTAAATCGAACTCCTACTCGTACTCGTAAACTGTACCGCCACCTACTGCTTCTTGACTTAAGGAATGCATTATAAATTGTTTTTCTTCATTATCCTCATCTAAAGTCTTATGTATGACTTGGGAATTTTTCAAATATTGAGGACTTTTGACATTTTCATTCCAATAGGATTCGTATGAAATGCAATCAGAGTATTAGGATTCTTTTCCTGGAAATTTGCCTTCGAAATGAATATAAATAAATAAACTTGACGATGACTGTCAAAGCAGTATCAAAATACGTTTTGGAAACGGTCGTCACGTGGAGTGTCTATATGTTTAGTGTGAGGAGTGAAGCTATGACAAACGAAGCTCCATCAAAATATGTTTTTGTTTTACGTGGAAATTGGTTGTGAAAATAGAACATTGAACATTTTATGATGAGTAGGCCAGATGCTCACGGCAGTCGGCTTATAGCAAATTACTACTACAGTAGGAGAGCAAAAAAATTAGTCGACGAAAGGTTTTAACCTTTTAAACTCATCTGGAGTAGATGTTTGGCGTGCGATTAGAAATCTGTCAAAGAAACTCAAATTTGAATAGAAGAATCAAAATTGATGACACTGATATGCTAGATGCCATTATGGACCTGTCCCTTTTGGTTTACAAAAATAGAAACTACAGATAGATAGACAGCGTTGGAGTAGTTGGTCAATAATTTCATATATCTGAATTCTGTGCTTGATTCCGGCCATAAAAGACACTTCCACAAACAACTCAATTGACTTTCACTTTTCTGTCACGAAGACTACACGTTTTTGACAAAGCGAAAGTCTTTAGGGAAGGCTAAGGTCAAGCTCATACATCTGTATTCCCTGGCCTTCAAGTCAATCGGGGTGAACTTAAATCATTACCCTTAAGCTGGCCTTCTGACAAAGCATTTTTAGAAAAGCATTGTCACCATTGACAATTGGCCTTTAGAACGAGCCCTTTTGGGGTGTCCTCCCTTCCCTTCTTTGGAATCGGGTGGTCAATGGGCTATAATTAATACTGAGAGAAGAGGTTGCAATGTAATTGCTTAAGCGAACGATGTTGCTATAGCTGTTTCAGGTAAACACCTTAACACGCTCAGAGACCTCTGACATAATCCTCTCTATGAGCTATCTGAATGCATTAAAGAATGTAGCTTCGCAGTCGACCACCATAAAACCGAATTAGTCCTCTTCACTAGGAAGTAAAAACTTCCCCCGTTTGATCATCCTAAATTGTGCGGTACAAACCTTGAACTATCAGACAAAGCCAAATATCTGGGTCTCGTTCTCGACAAAAAGCTCAGCTAAAAGCAAAACATCCTCGAGCGAGTAAAGAAAGATCAGTGGAGTAGGTACTCAGAACCACCCCAACGGCAGCTCTATACATGTACACTGTTCCATCTGTTAGCTTTAGATATCTTAAGTTAACAAGTGGCACCCACCGCAGCCATACACATTAAAGAACTTTACTTATGGTCCAACCTACATTCAATAATTCTGAATGATCTATAATTTTTCCCGGAAAGTACCGATTACACCCTCCAACGACTCCTATTCGATTAAAACATCGTTACCACTATCCCTTTCAGACGTAACTGGAAGGATGATTTTGAGCAACAACGAAAGGGATCCATCTGCTTCTACACGGATGGCTCTAAAACAGAATCGGGAGCGGGCGGGGGTGTATTCTTCAAGGATGTGAATGTAAGCATTTTTTTTTCGTTTACCTGACAACTGCAGTGTCTTCTAGCTAACTTCAACCCTGAACCCTTTCTTCTCTTTTGACGTAGCAACAGTAAATTGTAAAATTTAGTTTTAAGCTCTCTGTTTTACTAGATTATGGTTAAGATTGTTTAAGTTTTTTACCCTTAATTTATAGTTTGGAATTAAATTTCACCATTTGTTGACCATGTATTGTAAGTCCAGTCCTAGGTTCTACCACTGTAACCCTTAGGTTTAAGATCAATAATTTATGTGCCATGCTTGTATTAAGCTCAATAATAAAATTTAAAATATAAAATTTAAATTGAAGGCTGACGTGAGAAATTGATATTTGGAGGGTGAAACTGTCGGTGCCTATATTGAATATTTGATCAATTTCTTCGTTTCTTCCCAACTGAAGCTAGTGGCTCTCAAGGCTCAAGCCTCAGTCAGTTGCGTTTTTTTAGTGTTTAAATGTCTTCCGTGATTCTGTCAGCATATGTATGCATGTGTGTTCATTTTGAAATTTAAATTTCTCGTTCTTAAGAAGCCTCTGCTCAAAAAAACGAACAAAAGCAGAAAATTGTGAAAACGGCATACAAGCTTTTGAAGCTCCCACTGAACCTATTGAAATGGTTTTTGAAGCATTTTATAAAATGAAATCTTCTTTACAAAGTGGTTGACCAGATTTTTGAAAATGTTTTCACGTTTATGACTTATTTAAAAAAAATTAAAGCCATGTTTCGAGATTTTTGGTAAAACTGCAAAACGCGGTCCAAATTTTGAATGGTAAAACGTTTCACGAATTTCATGATATAAGATTCTTTCGATAGGTAATGAAAGGATCTCCAATGGTTGAGGCGTATTTTGAAATTTGATCTAGTTTTTGAAATATTTGGTTTTGAAAATCAAAGAAATTCTTGAAACTGAACCATGAATTTCATATGTAAATTGCATTTTTTTTAAATAAAATTTGTAATCGAGCCGTTAATCATTATTTTGTTAATCAACTCAAAGACAAATGAAGTGCATTTTCTTAACTCCCAAATATAAAACAGTATTCGCGAAATGAAATCTAACACACCAACAGTCTTAGAAAAAACCCGGTCCTTTTTATATTGGCCTGTAAAATGATGGAAAGAGGTTAAGATGTATGTAGGCAGCAGACCGAGTATAAGCTGCGTGATTTCTCATACCATCCAATGTCGGCGGACACCATCTACCTCGACGGACACCCACTAAAAAAAAGTCTCAAACTTCAAGTTCCTAGAATCGATACTCTCTAGAGACTGTAACATCGAAGAGGACATAAACCAGAGCTCCATCACCGTATGGATGAAGTGGAAGATGTTATCAGGTATCTTGTGCGACAAAAGAATGGCAGTCCGAGTCAAAGGGAAGGTATACAAAACAGCTGTTAGAACAGTTCTTAGTTTAGTCTAAATGGTTTGGCTTAAGGCCGTCTACCAGATTGACCTTTTCCCCTTTTAAGTAACTTTGCAAACAAAAATTTTAAAAATGTTCCTCGATTATGCGTAATCTGTAACGTAGTGCACTTGTAGTAAACTTATACAAAATATTCCAGCTTAACGCTTCTTATAACTCCAGTGTTTGACATCCAAAATATTTGCATCGGAATCCTTAACCCTTAACTGATGTCGTGGGACCAGTGGACCCATGTTCAAACTCAAAACGTGTGTAAACTGCGCAACGGTCGCCGCAGCTGTTTCTGCTTTACAGTACCTTGCTACAGTAAGTCGAAGTGTGCACAGTGAGAAGGACGCACTTCACTCGCTTCTTTAAAGGTTAGTTTCAATATCAACATGGGTCCCCTGGACCCACGACTATAGATACGTGATTTATTTGTTCATGTAGTTAATAAAGTTTTTTGTTTTATTTCAAGTATTTATAATAGCAAGTATCAGTGGCAATCAAGAGTATATGATTAAGCAATGGTTAAATGAATTGTCCAGCGATGAAGACGAAATTGGATCAAATTTAAGACCTTTGCGTGGTAATACTCATTCTGATTATGATTTTTCGGTCAGTGATGAAGAATTAATATTTAGAAGCTCTGAAATTGGAAAGGAATAAAAGAAAAAGATGTTCTCTGTGTTCGTCTAATAAAAAAGCCAAGACTGTGCACCTTTGTGCTACGTGCAAGCTGCCCATTTGCTTGACTTGTTCAAAACAAGTGTGCCTCTCATGCTTATAAAGCAGCTCACTTTGACCAATGTCAAAATTGTTCAGAAAGAATATTTTCAGTTTTTGTTAACATAGATTTAAAGAGTAAGTTTGTAAATTGAAGAAACATTTTTTTTTTATTTAGTTTCTTTTGTTTTGTATTTTATATATATTTTTTTAAATTACATGTTTTTATGATAAGTATATTGAGACTTATTAATAAAAGTGCAAATTTAAAATAAAATAGAATGTTTCTGCCGCTAATTTTTAAAAATTACATTTGTAGTTGTTAAGTTTAAAGTTTACTAAAACAAAACATTTAAAAAAATTAATACTTTTATTTTAATCATATTTTAAAACATCTGGGTCCAATGGACCCCACGACTATAGAAGCGTTCACTATTTTCACGACATCAGTTAAGGGTTAAGTATGGGGCACACTGCCAGGAAATGAAATACATCATCTTGCTCTTTCCGGTTACAGAGCTCACATAAAATCGGAAGTTCTGAACGGTGTGGTATAAAGTTAAGTCTTGTTAACTCTCCTCTAATTTTAAATATCGCGCTTATCATTTCGGTTGAATTTTCTGCCATGTCCTGTAAAAAGTGATTCATTTGCTGTAAAAAGCTCTGTTTTGTGATTGTTGCGCTTCGTTTCTAAATTTGTCATACATGCTGTATACAATCTTTTCTAGTAAGATGTTGAGCTTATTTTTTAAGGATACGGGTTGCTCATTAGATGTAATCTGTAAGTCCAGCTTATTCAATTCTTCAACACAGTTTACCTTAGTCGACAGCATCACTAGTTTTGGAATCCTTTTCGGAACCATTGCCATAACTCTTACCACATAGTCTAAATGGAACTTCAAAGTATTTAAGAACAGTGGAGGGGTATCAGTCTCGAGATGCAACATATAGGTAAGTGTGGGCAATTTAAAGATTCACTTGACGAAGTATCAGAGCAATTTGTCTACGACCTCAAAGGACAATAACCCCACACCCGCGCTCCATATAGTAGTATTGGGGTAATAGTTGATTGGAATATTCTTTGCTTGGATGCGTTTGTTATCGAAGCAAGTACTCCAAATTGAAGGAATGGCACGTTTGGCTTCCGTTAATTTGTTTTGAAGATGTTTGTTCATATTTAAATTTGATGTAATCGTTATTCCAAGATACTTGTATTCCCATACAATATTTATATATTCTCCCTGAAACGTCCACTTTTAATTTCGCGAGTATCTGCCCCCGTTATTCCTTATTATTATCATCTTTGACTTGGTTAAATTGACGGATAGGTTCCAGATTTTGCAGTAATTTTCAAGCTTGTTAATCATGAGCTGCATGCTATCCACAGAGTCCGCGAGAAAGACAATATCGTTTGCAAGCATTAGAGCCGGAATCCTTGTTCTCGATTTCTCCTCCAAAAATGTCCGTAACATCGTCAATGTATAAAATGAAGAGTAATGTACTCAGAATACATTTCTGCTTTACACCCATTGTTGTTCCAAATTCTTCAGATACGTTGGTTCCGTCCCAGACACACGCTAGGTTGTTATCATACATAGCCCTCTTTTTATCAGCGTAATATTTTGCTGATAAAATGCTTTCTTTTTCGCGTGACAGATATCTTTTGAAGTTTTTATTTGCTGTTATGTACAGAATTTTAAACGCGCCGATGTTGCTTCTCCTCAGTAGGGCAAACGAGCTATCTCTAGCCTTCATACATTCTCTGTCGGACTACTTCTGCTTGCTTATTGCGCTGCTGGTGTGCTTCCTCGGCGTGTTTAGTCGGGTGGCATTTTTAATTATATCTGTTAGAAAACATCAATTTACGGTGCGGTATTCGAAGTTGACAACTTGATGAGCTCCCTAGCAAGGTTTTCTTGGTACAGGTTCCGCATTCCATCTTTCCATATCACCTTCGGCAAGAGAACCAGTTGTAGTGCGTTTTCTTCGTGAAGGGTGCCAGATATTTTAAAGGAGACTTCTAGCGGCATATGGTCGGAGAATGTTTTCGCTGCTACTTGAAATTTACTCAGGTAAGTATACCAACTTCCAGTCAGAAAGCAATAGTCGATGACTGAACACGCTGTTCCACGGAGAAATGTATATTCACCACAAGGATCCCCATCACAGCTTCCATTCAATACTCGGCAGTCGAAAGCATACGCTATCGCGAATTTCGTCTTTGGAGTTACGGCATGTGTGAATGTATGTTGAATTGCAGTCACTCGTAAAAGCATGTTGATATAGTCCAATTCTTCCATTTAAGTCCCCAATAAGCATTAAGTTTATTAACTTTTGTCGGTTTTCCTCAGAGGGGTTGGCCTTAAAATACCGAAAACATACCTCTTTCTTCCTGATAGCCTCTTTGCAGCTCAGGTCAAACCACGATTTTTCCTTTGGTTTGATGCTCTTCATTCGGTTGGGAATAAAGGAGCTCATACCAAGGAGAATGATGTCAGTTATCATATCAGCGGCGGCATCCACATCGCTATCGAGGAAGCATAGCGACCAGTTAAAACTCCTAAAGAAGCTATTAAGGCCGTCCCAATTGGCTTTCTCGTAACGCCAAACTCTTCTTTTGGGAGTTTTTTCTTTAACTGCGTGGTCGGAGTACGAGAATTTAGCTGATATGACATTGTGGTCTGACCCGCCTAGAGGCGGTAATACATCAATGGTGTATTTATCAGGGTGGGAGGTAAGAAACAAGTCCAGTGTGTTGGCAGTATGACCTTCAATGTCAGGTATACGTGTAGGCTCATTTACAAGCTGAGTTAGATTGTTAATCTCAGCGAAGATTTCAACATACCTTCCTTCGGGTGTTGTCTGTCCAGAATTGCGAAGCCAACTAGTATTGTGTATATTGAAATCGCCCGCAATGACGATTTCAGTATGAGGATACAGGGAGACAATTCTTAAGATGGAATCGGACAGCGCATCAAACTCATTATATGTAGAATTGCTGTCCGAGCTTGGGCTTCTATAAATAAAATAGTAGTGGATAATTTGCTTGAGAACGATGGGTTTAAGCCATTTGAAATTGAATTCCGGATTGGAACAGTGGCCATACTGAGAAGGAAAGAAACAAGCTACGTCACTAAGAAACTTAAATCGCGAGACCGCAATGGGGAAAGAATAAGGGCTCTAGGCGATACCCAGGTATTTGGAGATCCGAATTATCCGAATCTCCTACCACTTATGTTTCGCATAAAGCCAATACAGCTGGTCTGTAAATTTGAGTGTGGGCGTAAACGGCAAAGAAATTCGTTCTTATGCCACGAATATTAGAAAAATCTACCCTAAGTTCACTCATCACTAAAACACAAAAAACACAACACCAACGCAACAAGCGAAACCGCGAAGTGAAAATCTAACGTTAGTTTACCAAAGCAGATTGCCGCAGGTGTTATGCCCAAACGACAATAAGTTTTGGTACACCAATACGATTATTACTCACAGACCGCTGTTCGCCAGTTGTTTACATTTTTTCACTCATCACCGATGCCACTGCTCGTATGAGAGTATACGACAACGGTACAGGTGATGAGTGCAAAATTGCACTACCGGGATGGAGTGGGAAGGGGAGTGAGGGAAGCCCGACACTGTAGGTGTTAGTTTTTATTTTTATTATAGCCGTATTTTATTATCGCCGATGATTGATTTGTATGCATTACAACAACAACACAGGATCCTGCTATTGATCAAGATCAATTTTCCTGATCTAAAAATTAGTTTTAGTTCTAACAAGTAGATGGCATTTGCTATCCTAAATTTGGGAAGCACTGATTAGTAACGACAAAAGCTCTCGTTAAAAAACTGACAATTGACAGCTGACTTAAATTTTTGTTAAGTAAAGGCTAAAACCCTCCATAGTTAAGGCGCAAAATGATATATTGGGACGATGTATAGAACAGTTCCGTCCATTCTTAACTCCAATACGTGATTTTCTTCCACTCTTTTAAATTCTACCGCCACGCCACTTTCTCTTCCAAACAAGGTTATTTTTACTGCAAGGGTTCACTTTTGTTCATAATTATTTAAAAAAAATTCTTAAATTTAATTTCTTCAAAACCTAATACGTGTGTTTCTAATAATAAAAAGTATATAAAATTCTCAAATATAATTCCAAAAATCTACAAATTAATATTAACTTATTTTATAAGCCTACTACATTAGGCGTGTTTTTTTTTGAAACCTTGCTAGCCAGTAGTTGCTAGTAAAGTCAAATTTTACGCGTAAAACAAGTTCAACAACCGGCTGGCTACAACTCTTGATTTTATCCCCAGTCAAAAGCAACTGGCTAGGAATATTACGATATCTCATGGGTAGGCGGCGTCAAAAGCGATTTTTTTATTTATAGACGTTGGTGACTGTGTTCTTTTGACAGTAGTAGGGACACACACGAGAAATAGACAGCAATAGAAAAACGGCAGTGGAAGAAAGACAAAAGATCAGAAAAATTATTTCAGAATGCTGCACAGGGTGTTCCGTTCATTTAATTTTGTTATAACTTTTTTTAAGCATTTTATAAAAGATACATAAAGCATTCACATATGTGTAAGGCTAAATAATTTTGTTGTGTCATTAGATTGCTTGCTATTTTTATTAAAATACTTAAAGATATGGTACATGCGCACTCGTACATATAATTTTGTAGGATATTCTTTATCTCTGTTGTCACTTAGTTTGATGTTTTTTTCCTTTCGATCTTTGTTTTTACCTTCTGTAATATTGTTACATTTAACATTTACATTTTTACATTTTTAACCTTCGTGTCTACACCCACATACCCGGGTGTGTTTTTCATTTTCAGATTGATATATTTTGAGTTCTAGGTGCCGTATCGACTAAAAATTTTGAGAAGCCTCCTAAAATATTGTTTTTTATCATATTCAATTAAAAAATTTAATTTTTCTTTTTGGGTCAAAATTTACAAGTAGTTTTTGCGATTTACCCCTTCTATCTACAGCCAACACACCCGGGTGTGCATAGACAAATTTATGTAAATTGTTAGTTAGAAATGCATAAATATATATAAATAACTAATATGTATGCTTACTTCTTGAAATATTTTTTCTCAAATGCGTTGCGTGAAAAATGAAAGCGTCTTTGTATCCAAATGCCGTAAAAAAAGTTTGTAACAAGAGAAATCACTGCAAACAATTTCAAGACACAATTGGCAGAAACACAAAAAAACTTCTTCCGACGCCCGTGTACTTACAAAAATGTATGGGACACCCGGGTATGTTGGGTGTATGTTTATGTATAATTTTTTGGCTGTAGACACAAGAGTTAAACTGAAATTTGCGGCTAAATTTTAAGCAATGCTTAAACTTTTAATACATTTTTCCCGAGAAATACTTCTGAGACTCTCAAATCCCTCGTAGTTTTCTCATGTAATGAGCCTATTTTTTTAATGGAATTAAACCACTTTGCTCTTCTTGAATTGGAAAAAGACAGTATATTTACTTCTAATATGGACACAATTTTAGTTAGTCATTTTATTTTGTTTGTTGTGATAATTGCTTACCTCTCTTCATACTTATATTTCCAAATTTTTGTTCGGAACTTTGTCTTATGGCAATACTGGTCGAAGATAATTAGGGTAAAACCAACATTTTTTGCTCCTTGGCGTCACTGCGAGAAAAATCCCCTCCACCTTTTAAAGCTGTCAAACTCGATTTTCAACCTGGGTATACATGCATAAATTGAATTTAATCGCACAAATTTATGTGATCGAATCGAGTAAGCTTATTGAATTCGATCTGGGTATATATGATCGTTTTTGAGGATTCAATTCGAATTCAATTCTCATGCAAACGTAGTAATTTATAAAAAATTATACCCACTTCCAAAGTTTTAACTTTTACTGTCACTTATTCTTTACATGGAACACCCTTTAATACTTTGACAGTTGACGGCTGATGTTATAGGAATGCCAACTTGAAGGCATAAAAAATCGGTTGGCTTTGGCTGGTTGGGAATCGTCTAAATGAACGACTGGCTAGCTAGGTTTCCAAAAAACACGCCTATTATAACTAAAAAAAAAAGCTGTTAGACCAACCATGATGCAAATGCCAAGAACAAAAGCTACGTGTGTGTATCGTATGCGAAGCACACGAGTTTATGTATTAGTAATCAAGTTTGCTCTTGTCACTATTGCACGCACAAAAGTGACCCGAGCATTCAGTGTAAAATTGGACAGCGAAATAAACGGTTGGGTTTTTTAGTGAGCAAGACTCTTTTTCTCAAAAAAAAAAGATCGTGTTTTATTTCAACGTTCGTTTTATTTTCGCCTTAAACAATGTGGGTCAAATAAAGATGTTGCGATGGGCGAGAGGTTTCACAATGCAGGATCAAGTACGTAATGAACAAATTCGAAGCTCATTTTAAATAAAGCCAATTGCGGAAAAAAATTTAGACTGCTGTTTGAGATGGCATGGCCACGGTTTAAGAAGACCCGAGGAGCATATGACACGGAAAGCTGTGGAGATGAGCACAGCACGTCGCAGACGCAGCAGACCAAGCCGCTCTTGGACAACCCAAGTCAATAATGACATGAGGAGAGTGCAAGTAGATGATAGGACAACTCAGGATCGTAACACATTTAAAAATGCAAGCTCTCGTAACAAAATACAAGACAAGCTAACTTGGATTTCGAATATATTTTTCATCTGAGTTTTGTACGCTAAGTTCGAATCTGAGTTCGACATTTTGGATAGAGGGCTCTTAATCGGACACACCTAAGATAAGCATTTAGCTGTTTGCTTCATGATGGATCTTGATGATCAATGTCGTGAGGATATAACTCCGATTGCTTTGGGAAATGCTGATCACAAGTGTAGGTACTCGTCTATACATTTAATTTCCATTTCTCTCGTTTCCATTGTAGAAAAACCAATACAACTCACTCAAGGATATGGAAACAATCTCACTGCTTTTTCTTATTACCAGAAACACCTAAACTGACACACTTCAAAGGCAGATTTAACAGTAAAGGGCAACAATCACAGTTTAACGAAGCATCTCACGTACACCTCGTGCTGCATCCTTGTGTTTTGTATGTAGGCAACACATTCACGTCGAGAACGAAAACGTCATGAACAATGCAACTTTTCTTTCTTCTATTACATTCAGGTTAAGTACTTCTGATGCAGACATTTGGCGCGCTTTTGTTTTTAGTCATTAAGGTGATGTGCCATGTGCCTGATACTCACTGTTGGATACACCTTTGAATTGCTTTTACCCATTTTTCTGTGTTCGTATTTGATTTTTGCTGTGCAACACTGCTTTGGATGGCTAACAACTTGGATGCGGAATCATCCAGTTCTTACCTTAATGACGCAATTAAATGGCGGAGTATTGGTATAACCACTATTGCTGTGTTATTACCAACGGGATTACCTCCATTTGGTCTGCATATCCATTCGGAGATAACGCAAATGTTTTAGATTTCCATTAAATTGGTTTTGTTTTGCGCTTTAGTAGTTTTGTATTTAACGTAGCGGTTTTGTGGTTATTGGGATGAAGGAAGCGTTTTGTGTCAAGGCTTTAATGGAACGGAGTGCGCATAAATGTTTTTTTTTAAGTGTCTGTTACTCCACGAATGACAAATGAAATTTTGCAAAATGGTGATACAAAAAAGATGGTACACCCTGTAATTGGGAAGTGAATGAATCACGAAAATAAACTATAAGTAGTTGCGGCAGAGATGAAAATGGTTCAATGTAATTTTCAAAACACAATGCTTATAATATTGTTATTCAGCTAATAGAAACAAAACTTTAGGTTATTTGTAAATTTGATCAAACTTTTAAAAAAACAAAAACATGGCACTTGATCAATTAGTTGACTTAGTCGAATTTGTTGATCAATATTTTGTATGCCCTTCTTTTGCTTTAAGAACCGCTTTAATTGTTGTTGACATTGATTTCACAAGCGTTCTGCACTTGCTAGAACTAAGATTGTGGCAAGCAGTTTCGGTTCTGTTCCACAAATCGCTTGGATTTGGATACTCGCCTGGTATTTTTGGAAGTGCACGTTTGACATCAACCCAAAGATGCTCGATGGGGTTGAGGTCAGGGGATTATGGTGGACAATCAACCAATTGAAATTCCTTATCTTGTAATCAAGCTTAAGTCACTCTTGCAGTATGTTCGGATCATTATCCTTCTGGAAGATAATGTTCCACACGTTCTTGCTCCAAACATCAAGACTTTTCTGGAGCCCTCGGTCAAGTATGCTGACTTTTTGGGCAGCATAGCATTCGCCCCACTATACTCACACATTCACCAACACCTTCCATGGTCATGGACTTTGAAATCATTAGATTTTAACCACTAAACCTGATGGTTGGTTTTACATGGCGATCTTTGATTGGCTCATCAAACTTCTTTCAGGTTCATTGGGGACCGTCGGATCCAAAAAGGCCAGTTTTCGTTTCGTACGACCAAACAACTCTTAACAATTTTTAATTTTTATTATTATTATTTTTTTTATTTTTTAGCAAATCCTAGCGTTAATTTTTTGTGGCCTATTGCCAGGAGTGGTTTTTTTACTTTGACACCGTAAAAACGATTTTCCTCAAAAATGTCCTTACGGCCTCGTTTGAAACATTTATGCCGTCATTCTGGTGCAACTCTTTATCTATTAAAACTCCGTACTTGATTTTTCTTAAAATACAACTTTGTACTAAGGAATTCAAAATAATTTTTTTACAGGGCTTGTTCTTTTTGACTTCAGGCTTGCATTTTTTTCTTAAACTTTTGAGATGCCATCTAACGCAACTCCTACCTTAACCGAAATTTACAGCAAGTGACCTTGGAATCGATAAGCCTTTCTACTTTCTTTTTCTAAACGTCTTAGTTCCTTCATCTGACAACCCACTTTAAAAATGCAAAAATAAAAGTAAATTATGTTTGCTTTTCTACAATTTCAACACGTAATTTTTCAAAGTTGTAAAAAAAAAATAAGAATAACAGCACCTCCTTCGAGTTTTCCAAGATTTCGATCACAGTCAATGCACATGAGACTGTGTCAACTAATTGATCACATGCATTCAAAAAGGGTTATTCAAAAGGATCGGGACCCTAACGGTTCATTTCCTTTTTTCTTGGGTATGCTAATTCTTAACATCTGTGTTTGTTATGTGACAAAGATTTGTTGCATTAAGTATACAAATAAAAATGTAACAACAAAAAACCTTTTTCTCCTTATTATGTGATCAAAAAGTTGAGCCACTGTATATATCGTTGACTTAGAACGGCCAAATCCAAAAATGCGATTGTGCATACAGATTCGCAATGTATAATGGTGGTTGTGCGTGTAAGATTGTGCATTGTGTGGTAAAAATATTCAGTTTAGAGAAGGAATTCGAAAGTAAAGAGAGTATAAGTGTGAACAATTTGATGGCAAATGACTAGTCGGCAGAAACGAGCGACCGTGGAGTTTTACGGTGAATGCATGTTAAGATGAATAAAAGAGAGAAGATGGTTCATGAGGGGATAGCTTAGATTAGATAATTGAGTATCTAACGACTAACTTCGCTGCTCAGAAAGTCCCACAGCTCAATATAAAGTTGGTCTTGTAAGATGAAGACACTTGAAATGGATTTAGAATTCAGTCATCGTCTTGTGGCATAGTGGTTAGTGCGTTGGACTGCTAAGCGAGAGACACAGGTTCGATTCTCAAAAACCACCAAAAAAAGTTTTTTCGCGGCACCACCTCTTCGCAGGCATGACAAACCTGCAAGAGTACAATCTGTCATGAAAAGCTTCTCAATTCGCCGTTTGGAGTCGGAATTAAACTGTAGGTCCCTTTCATTCGTGCGAAGAATATAACACGCACAACATGAATGGTTATGAGAAGCTAGGCCTTGGCTCTCCATCAGCTGCCGTGCCAAATATACATACATACATACATCGTCTTGTGAATCTCTAGAAGTCTAGACGAATTTTTTTATTTGCGGTTTCAAAGCCGACGAATAAGGTACAGACTACAGAGCTTCGATTTAAAATGTAATTCCAGGATCTGTTCCGCCTTAGCGGCAATATGCCTCGGTACGTCTTCAGGTATAACACGTAGCAAGTATAGTTTTTCTGTACACGGAGCATCGAGGTCTTGATAAACGTTTCAAATGGCAAATTGAAGAAAAGAAATTGGTAAATAACAATCGCTGTAGACATAACTGTGGTGTTTTGTAGAAACATAATAACTTTGGACCAAGTGATTTCATCCATTCCTAGCGGGTCTGCGGCTAATTTCATAGAAATTAAAATCTACCCCAAAAGGTTCAAAACTGTAGTCTTAACAGGAAATGTAAATTTTTGGAGTGATCATGTTAATCCCAAACACCATAGAATCGATTTAAGCTCTCTTAGTAAGGGTTTCTTTTCATTCATTGCCGTTTCCCTTCTTCCTACGAAATTTTCTCAATAACCGGCAGTACAGTTTATGTAATAATTTGATTTGATAGCAAACATATGTCAATGAAAAAGGAAAAGGATTTAGCCTTTTATGTCGATGAAAGTAAAACTGTTGCGCTTTATCAAGATGAGCAAGAGTTAGATAAAGATAAATCGAACCTGCTTTGGGTTTCTCCTTAAACTGCGTTCGATTGGATGGGTCGGCTATGCGAGCTGTTCTAGGTTACCTCATACTGAATATTAAGATGTCGTCCAAGTGGGGCCAATGATTTTGATCATCGTCCGAATCCTGCCGAGTTCCAAGGTTGTCATTATGAACCTCGATAAGCCTAATACTTTCCGTATGAGATGACATTATGTACTTATTACTTTAACCTCTTAACTTAATAATCGTACAGAAACGAACAAGAATGAAACAACTCGACCAATTCCTTCCAACGCCCGTTAACGAAAGCGTAAACTAACTTAATGTTGCGCTATAGTCCGGGGAGGACCTGGGACTCAACCAACAAGCGTCTCCAGGCAGCTGGATCTTAAGCTAACTGCCTCCAATTTCGCACGCTAAGGTGGCTGAGGTCCCCTTCGGTTTGCGGACGCCACTTCAGTCGCGGTCTTCCTCTACATCAGCAGAGCTTTAAAAGAATGCAATCATTTTGTCATTTCATTCATTTGATTTTACTGAGGTATATTCCAATTCAATGACTTCAATATTGACTTCAACTTCACAAACATTAATCACCATTCATTTTGAAGTCATGATTTACCAATCATGTTCTCCAATCATAATCTTGAAGTCAAAATGAATGCATTCATTTTGATTTTTTTTTTTTTTTTTTTTTTTTTTCCCCGAGGGTAGGTGAAAATCTTACATAGACACTATGAGGATAGTGTCTCATAGTAGTGTCAGATTCCTACTGACTAAAAACACCTCCCTTCGATTTAAATTCGTTCGATATTGCAACTAAGTTAAAACTTATCAAGCAATTTTTTTATCACGAAATAAAACGTTTGGCAGGTTACTTTCCAATGAAAGATCCTGCATGTTCCGCAATTTAATCGCGGTTAGTCCTTATCTCGCCAAGTCGCAAGGTTTTGTTCTTTGTAGTCGGCGAAATAAATTGCTATCATCCAAAACAGCTAGGACTGTATTGTTAACATGTCCCATTATTCGGTTTCTATGTTTTCGCGCGAAGCTTCTAGTTTCCGCTTCGATTGCAGGAATTCCGAGATCTCTGTGGATATCGTCGTTTCTGGAATACCACGGTGCTTGGGCAATTTCTCTAAGCACTTTATTTTGGAATGTTTGTATGATATTCGCATTCGTTTTCTTGGTACAACCCCAAAGTTGTATACCGTAGGTCCATACCGGCTTTAGCACTTGCTTGTATAGAAGCAGTTTGTTCTCGGTACTGAGCTGGGAATGTTTTCCGAGTAACCAGTACATTTCTCTATATTTGATTTCGAGTTCTTTGCGTTTCATTTTCACGTGGGAATTCCACTTCAGTTTTGCGTCTAGCGTCATTCCCAGATATTTGGCTTCGTTAGCAAAGGGTATTTGGGCCAAGTTTAGAAAAATTGGCAAGTCATTCGTTTTTTTATATGTGAAGTTCACGTGGACAGATTTAGTTTCGTTGAGGGCAATCCGCCAGTCCCTCGTCCATTCATTAACTTTATTCAGTGCGCTTTGCAGTTTTGCAGTCGTTTCTTCGACTGTTTTACCTACTGCAAGGATAGCGGTGTCATCGGCAAACGTAGCAAGGGTAGTGCCATCTTCTTTCGGTATATCACGAGTATATAACAGATAGAGAAGCGGCCCAAGAACGCTTCCTTGCGGTACGCCGGCCGAAATTTCTTTAAGCTCCGAGTATTCGTTTCCATGTCTAACACGGAAGAGTCTATTCCCGAGGTACGATTTTAGAATATCGTATAGGCATACAGGGAGAACTTGTCGTAGTTTGCATTTAAGGCCATCGTGCCACACCTTATCAAAGGCTTGCGAGACGTCAAGAAATACGCTTGAGCATATCTTTTTTTCTTCTAGTGCTTTCTCGATTACGTCAGTAATTCTATGCACCTGGTCAATCGTCGAATGCTTACTCCTGAACCCAAACTGGTGGTCAGGAATAAGACTGTTTCCTTCTATAACCGGTTGAAGGCGCCTTAGTAATAGCCTCTCGAAAATTTTGGATATGATTGGAAGAAGCGAGATTGGTCTGTACGATTTTACCTCATTTGGCGGTTTTCCTGGTTTTAAAACCATTATAACTTCCGCAACTTTCCATTGGCTCGGCACGTGTTTTAATCTGAGTGCGGCATTCATTATATGGAGAAGCTTGATTAGTGCTTTCCTAGGTAAAGCTTTGAGAATTTCTCCGGTGATTAAATCATAACCAGGAGCTTTCTTAGGTTTTAAATTCACGATCTCCTGTTTAAGTTCTGTTAGCGTTGCACTTCTGAGTATTAAATCGTCAGACGGTAATTCCGGCCTGTTAATGTCGTCGTAAACCACTTGACCATCGTGCGGTTTGAAGGTTTCTTCCAGATGAGTGGCAAAAACGTTCGCTTTTTCTTTATCTTCCCTTGCCCATTCATTTTGATTTATTTTTAAAGGCGGCGAGGGGATTTTTGATTGCTCTACATTCATTGAAGTCACTTTGAGGTCCGAAGCATTCACTGAAGTCATTGAAGTCATTGAAGTCATCTAAAGTCACTGAAGTCTTTGGTTATCTTTGGTTCTTTTTCGAGAAAAATTCCTTGGGATCGCTAGGTAACCCAAACCGACCGGCCCCTGGATCACTCGAAGGATTTTTTTCTCAAAAGAACCAAGCAACCCAAACAGATGGACCTTTGATCACTCGAAAGGATTTTTTTCTTAAAATAACCAAAGATAACCAAAGACTTCTAAGACTTCAATGAATGCTTCTGACTTCACAGTGACTTCAATGAATGCAGAGCAATCAAAATGAAGGCATTTATGCGCAATGATTGTATTATTTTACAGCCCTGCTCATCAGCACCTATCAGTGTGCCTTCCGGCCCGGCAAATCAAAGATAGACCAAATTTTCACACTGCGGCAAATCCTGGAGAAGACCAACGAGTTCCAAGTCGATACTCACCATCTTTTCATCGTCTTCAAAGCCGCATACGACAGCATTCATCGCACCGAACTATATAACGCGATGACCGAATTAGGAATCCTAAGAAAACTGATCCGCTTGTGTCACACCACCGTGCAGCTTGAATTATTTCAAAAAAGAACCGGACTTCAGCAAGGAGACACACTGTTGTGTGATTTCTTTAATCTTGTGATGAAGCAGATGGCGTGAAAGGCCGTCGGAACACTTCATTGCACAAATCCATCCAGACGCTGGGGTAGGCCCGTTCCCAGTGTGCCATTATTGAGGCTTTTACCAAAGTAGAAGAAAAAGCCAATCGAATTGGTCTCATGATGAATGAAGATAAAACCGATCCGTCGAACACCGTCTAGGACAAAACCTAACAATTGATAGCTATCATTTTGAGGTAGTGAATGAGTTTATCTACCTCGGGGCAAATATAAACTCCACCCTTGTGGAGATTCGACGAAGGATAACCTCAGGCAATCGCTGCTACTTCAGTTTGTCTAAACAACTAGGGTCCAGATTCCTAACTCGAAGGTTTAAAATCATGTTCTACAAAACCCTAATCTTGCCCGTCTTGCTTTACAAACCTGAATGCTGGAGGATGAGTAAAACAGCGAGGCAGATCTTGCGAACCTTCGAAGGAATAATTCTACGTCGAATATTTGGCCCTGTCTGCGAGTAGGGTGAATGGAGGAGAAGATATAACCGCAAACTCTATGAGCTGTACGAAGAGGTGGTTACAGTCCGGAAGGGAAACATCGGTCGACTGCATTGGATAGCGAAAGGACAAGAACGCTCCAGTCAAGAGAATTTTCGAATCCCAGCCAACTGGTACACGAAGAAAAGGAAGACCGAACCTCCGGTTTAAAGATCAAGCAATCGCAGACGCCAGAAACCTTGGCTAAGTAAATTGGAAGCAGCGTGCTCGGGACCGTGAATGATGAAGAGTGGCAATAGTTCAGGCTCAGACCCTCCATGGGTCGCTGGCCTGATGAGTAAGTAGAGCTAACCCACACCAATGAGCAATATTGGATAAATCTTCAACCTTATAAGCATATTGAATTTGATTGTTATATGTCCAGGGAACTATTAAGAGTTGAATAAATATTTAAAGCTAAATTTACTTTTGAACATACTGTCAAAAGACGATCTATATAAAGGGTGGTTAAGTTTTAAGGGCCGATGTTGATTTTGAATAAAACACAAATTATTTAGGAAATTATTGTCATTTCTTTTTATTATGATAATATTGGTATGGTTCAATTATGTATGGAACAAAATATCGGCCAAATGGCCGCCGCGACCTCGGCGGCACACCTCCATCCGATGGTCCAAATTTTCGATGACGCTGAGGCATAATTGAGGTTCTATGCCGTTAATGTGCCGAATTATCTCATCCTTTAGCTCTTGAATTGTTGCTGGCTTATCGACGTACACCTTTTCTTTCAAATAACCCCAAAGAAAGAAGTCCAACGGTGTCAAATCGCATGATCGTGGCGGCCAATTAACATCGCCACGACGTGAGATAACACGGCCATTGAATTTCTCCCGCAAAAGCTGTGTGGCAAGTGGCACCGTCCTGTTAAAACCACATATCGTCCACATCCATATCTTCCAATTCGGGCCATAAAAAGTTCGTTATCATGAGCGTGAGAGGTGCAATTGTTGGGCACGACGACGAGTTGAGGTGGACGGCACTTTAGCCACACTATCGCGAACAGCAGCAATATTTTCTGCAGTACGAGCTGTACGAGCATGCACTGGTGTTTTCACATCTCCTACAGACCCGGTTTGCTCAAATTTTTGCACGATTTTTCCGATTGTACGCACATTTGGACGATTAAATTGACCGAAAAAATCACGAAGTGCACGATATGCATTTTGATTTGAACGCCCATTTTCATAATAAGCCTGAATAACTTTAACGCGTTGCTCGATTGTGTATCTTTCCATGGTTCAAATTGAGTTAGTCTGAAATTGAGAAATGTCAAATGAAATGCAGAAAAAAACTTGACGTTTAGGTGTGGTTCACATTCAACATCGGCCCTTAAAATTTAACCACCCTTTACATACATAGCTCTGTAGTTCCTAATCATTCCTACACCCGCGACAATTTAAAACTATTTTATGTGCATCGTTTTCGGTACCTCCTTCGTTTCCCCTCTCAAAAATCCGGACTCATTATAGCATCATCTGTCGCACGGAACTCTTTAATAAACTTTTTCCATACAATTTTATTAATTTTTATTCAATTTATAGCATGTTAAATTAAATTCAATTATTGGCACATTAAACAGCTAAAGTAAATGCAAACGATTTTCATGCGGTTAAAAATTAATCTATATTTTGTAAAACAATTTTTTATTTTTATTTTTTTAACATTTTATCCTGGTTGTAATGACAAACCGCGAGTTAATGACACAACACAACCCTTCCTTAGTGAGTAGTTATTGCGTTCTTTTTTTTTATATACATAATTAATGACTGTTAAATTTTCGAAAAAAAAGAACCATCAAGTTCATAAATCATTTCCCGACTGTTTTAATTAATTTGTGATTATTCATAAAAGAGGGTGAAATGCGAAATGAATCAATTGCGTTTAAAGCTCTATTCGGGAATAAAACAGGAAGTACCTATAACGGGGTGGTCTGTCGTGGTAGTGTGTTGCTTATGAAAATGAATGGTGCCGTCTTGTTGGATCAACCTAATTTTTCAGATTTTGACAACATTTTGCTTAGCATCTTATAAAGGGTGTTTTTTTGGAGCCAGGGCCAGTGATGCCAGGTGAAGGGATTTTCCCCGTTTTTCGAGATTTTTCAATCAAAAAGGGAAAAAGGGACATCAGCTTCGAAAACGGGGAAAATTAGACGTACTAAAAAAAACTTGTCACGGTCACATTTTGCAGCACATGAAGCGCTGAATGCAATGTCGTGATATTTATTCACATTTGAATTGCAGTGCAAAGCGTCAGAATGTTTTCAGAGAGTTTCAAAATGTCTGTAACCTTAAACCTCAAAAGATATTGTATGCAGCTCAGACGCGATGGTTGTCACTTCATTCAGCAGTGCAAAGAATTGTTGAGCAATTTCAAGCTTTGCTCCTTTATTTTATGGGAACATTTTTAGAGGACAGTGCCAACAAAAATCAGTGTAAAAAATATATACAAACTGCTTGAGAAACCCACTACAATTTTTTACCTCGACTTTTTAAATGTCTTCATACCATTTTTCACTAAATTAAATCTACAAATGCAGTTGGAAGATGTAAAGATTCAAGTGTTTTATCAGAAATTAAAATAACTCTTAAAACAATTGTTGACTATTTTATGGAAAAGGAATGAATTGATACTTTTAGAAATATTTTTGACGTCAATTTGCACAACATTAACCTACTCTATATTGCGATTCTAAAGTTCGGATCGTTCGAAAGGGAAAATTTTGTATGGGCAATTTGAAAGGTAATTCATAAAATCCATACAAAATTTCCACTTTCGAACGATCCGAACTTTAGAATCGCAATACAGAGTAGGGGCTCAGTACTTACTTTGATTTTGACCAAAACACATGAGATTTCGTTAACTAGCCATTTATTTGTGTTCAATCGAAAGAATACATTCTGCAGATAGGTTTTAAACACAATTTCGGGCATACTAACTTGATCAAAAAGTTTCAGGAATGACCATCATGTGCCTCTTTCAGTCATCTGATTCGAGTTTTTCTTTTTCGTTGATTGACATGTCTGTCGTTAACATAACATCCAAATTTTAGCATCCATAGCTTGACATTTTTTAAAGCGACGCTGCCGAAAGTACATGTGCCTCCGTTTGTTATTTCAATTTTTAACGATTTTAAAAATGGGATCAACAACGAGTTTGCATCAAATTTTGTGTTAAAAATGGATTCAACTGTGCGAAGCCTTTGGAAATGTTGAAGAAGTGTTTCGGCATCGATACTCTATTCAAAACAGACGTCCATGTGTGGCGCAAATGCTTCAAATCTGGTCGTGAGTCTGTCGAATAAATCACTTCGTTTTCAGTCGAAAAAGAAGGCGATACTCATGGTTTTCATGGATTACAACGGTGTTGTGCATCATGAATTCTTGCCATAAGATCAGTCAGTAAGGAAGGCTTATTATTTGGGCGTTATGAGATGTTTGCGTGAAGCAATTTGCCCCAAAAAACCGGATTTGTGGGGGAACAGCTCGTGGGTTTTGCGCCAAGATAAGGCACCGTCGCACAATGCCATATTTATTCGTGAGTTTTTTACCAAGAACAGTACGAATACCATCCAACAGCTAGGGCTGTAAAAGACTTAAGAATTCATGCGGATTTGTTTCAATTCAATGACTTCAATAATGACTTCAACTTCAAAATAATAAATCACCATTCATTTTGAAGTCATGATTTACCAACTATTTTCTCCAATCATAATCTTGAAGTCAAAATGAATGCATTCATTGTGATTGCTCTGCATTCATTGAAGTCATTGAAGTCATTTGAAGTCATTAAAGTCTTTGAAGTCATTGAAATCATTTGACTTCAAAGTCACGACGTCAAATCAATTATCTTCAACACTCTCCTAAACGGATGCAATATTCTCTTCAATACGCACTCTTCTTTTACTTCTCGGTGCCACTGCATCTTGCAAAGAAAATATTCTGCGAAAACGGTCAACAATACGGCAAATAGTGATCTTAGTTGGTCGTTTATGTCGGCTGTAATATGGTGCAGGTACTCTATAAGTTTGGCGCCCAGAACCATAATTTTGGAACCAAATTTCTAAAATTTGGTAACGTTGTTGAAGCGTGTCTGTCATCACGATAAAATTGCAAAATCTACTGAATAAAAATGACACTGACAGTTGCAATATGATAACTTTTTTGACAGATATAACTGGGCAAAAAAAAACACCCTTTAAAACGAAGGGCAAGCTATTACTTTACATAATTCACATTTGTATACCCACAGTGGGTTCTCGACAGCCTAAAAGCGACTAATATTTTCATGAGAAGCCGAAGAATATTAAGACACAATTTCACTCTCATAATCGGCCACATTGCCCATCTCAGGCTCATCAGCTGTTGGATCTGGGATGTGTCAATGAAAGGCCTTATTCAGTAGTCGTTTGATACCATTCATTTGCAGACTGGTAACAACAGCTTTGTATAGCGACTAAGGCTACGATTATACCGTCAACGAAATGTGTCAATGCGACAACTCTCTGACGTCATGAGAAAATTCTTCATTGCACTGTCAAAAGTTACTGTCGCTTGCAATGTTAACGATCACACGAATGACGCGAGTCAGTCAATGCCGTCGCAAAATGCGTTGACTTATAATATCTACATATGTGTCATCGTGATTTTCCCACAAGCGTTGACACGTTAAACTTTGACGATCACATGACTTGACAACTCCCGGACGCGTTGACCATTCACGATGCAAAAACGCTGCCTTGACAAAATCGAGTTCTAGGTTAGAAGACCTTGTCATTCAAGTCATTTGAAAAAGCTCTCAGTTCCTACTTGAGGCATAGAAATACATCCAATAAGATGCCAGTGAACGAAATCAGAACGCTCGCGTCTTCATTCCACTTCATCGAACAGTGCAGTAAAAAAGGGACCAAACCAATTTAGATAGTTCACGATCGCAGATACCGTTCCCCGTCATGTGGCCAGTTATAGTCAAACACTCCCCAAATGAAATTAAATTCTTTGTCTTTCTCCTCGAATGCGTTGCATAATAACCAAATCCAACACTCGCACATCCTTCCTCTAACCATGCTTGCGCACACAATTAATTCCTGTTTTTATTTTCGGCAAAGGGATGGAGCGAACTCACCCACATCCTATTCGACCAATGGGTTCCTTCCGCTCGTTAATTTCCAATCTATACACAATTCCTGGTGATCGTTTTCTGTACAGATAACCAACCAACCCACCCACCCATCGCCACATCCTTGCATGTAGTGCGTGTAATTATTTGCTCAACATTTTTCGCTTCTATTTCTGTTTGTCCTTCCGACAAGCTCCTCCATAGCTTTTGGTTAAACTTACCCATGGTTCGACCAGAAGAACCGAGAATAACGATAAACAGTTTCATGGCATGCAAGCGTTTACGACTTCTCAGATTTTATGTTTAAGAATTTTAAACAGGAAAGGATGAGTGGGGTGAGAGCGTTAATGAAATAAATTATTCATGACTTTGATAAAGCACCAACGCGCGGCGACACACAATCTAGGAAAAACATGCATACCACCGCCGAGAAAGGATACTGCATACACACTCCTAGGGCTAGAGCTACCAAGTCCTTATCGTTACTGCAGCAACTACAGCACTAAACAACACACAACACCCCAGCACATGGGTCTTGCCAAGAATAAGTGGCAAATGATCCTGACGATGGTTGGTGGTAGTCCGGATGGTGGTGATGAATAAGTTTTTGGTTAATTATTCTTCTCTAGCTCTTTAGACGCGCCTGCTGCTCTTGCTAGTTGTTTATTCGTGCGTAATGTAATATATTTTTTTTTTGTATTTCTATTTTTTGCTGCTCCTTTCTCTTCCTTTTGGCTGGTACCAGGTTTGCCTGGCCACATTTAGATAACTAGAAGAGAAATGAGTATTTGCTTAAGTTCTCTACGCGCTCAACTAGAGGAACCGGCGGGAATTGTTTCAACCTTTCGCTTGCGTTACGCGAGGAATATAAATTGATTGTGTTGCAGCATTAAGAGGAAATAATGGCGGCTTTTGTACACGTAGTGGGGCACTAGGTCTTAAGTGGTTGGGCTCTGTGCAAATTCAAGATAGCAATCCTTTTGAAATAAATTTCCAGGAATTACTTACACAAGTGAGAATGGGACAAACGCGTGTCCTTTGGTTATTTATTCACTTTCACATTGAGTTTTTGGTTAGAGATGGAGTTGGAATGGCTGGAAATGTCCTTGCTAGCTTGACATACGAGTTTGGGGGAAGCTTTCAGCATGTTTTTGTTTTGATTATTAGCTTTTGGTAGTTTGTTGTTGTTTTTTCATTTGGCCATCTGATTTCTGTACAATCCCTACAGTTGACACTGATCCTTACAAGACACAGAATGCATTTGTGCTTTTAAGAACTTTTTTCACCTCTTCCTAGGCATTTCCTTCCTGTTCTTAAACTATACCACTCATCCCAGGCGCACTTTGTGGATGATAGTAGGCTAACTATATATTTCCGTCTTATCATGCGTGATCTTTTATCTCCAAAACTATTACTGCTTTGTCAGTGGCTGCTAACTTCCACCGTGAAGATCGGTCAACAGATTTGCTGAAGTATCCTTCAGTTTGGAACGAGGGGTGACTTGTCTTATTTATTGGACAACAATCATTAGTATACAGCTGGAAACTGGTCATACGGCAAGTAAATACAATCCTGCGTGCTATTGTCTCTTCTTTTGAAGTTTATAATTTTCTTTGAATTCGCTAAATCCGCTACTTGATACACACTTCCCAGGTTAAAAGTAGTACTGTTTTAAACAGTCCAAACACACAATTTGATAGCTCTCTTAGTTTTAGTCTGAGTTTGGTCATACAGGGCGCTACAAAGCTTCAAAACATATAAATCTGCAGGACCAGATGGCATCATACCTGCCGAAAGTTTTTAGTGGCTTTTCCTTCAAAACATTTAAAAGTATTTTCTGTGATATAGGCTGAATTCCAAAACGTCAAAATAATGCGCATTGTGAACGCATCACTGCCATTGTGATGCGATGTTATGATGCTTTCGTTATGCGATGCTTTGACGATGCGTTGCAATCTTTGACGTTTTGGAACCATTTGAATTAAACAAAAAAAACAACTATAGAAAAAAAGTTTACTGGTCGTTTTAAGTTGGAAAAATGTCCGGACAATTGGAAAAAACTATTCTTTTCAATACTTTAATTAATAATTTTGGCTCATATAATGGCATGCCACACAAACATATTTTAAATGCTAAAAAGAAACAATTACATCGTAAAATATGCCTTCTTTCGGTATTGGTAAATGAAAAGAAAAATGTGCCAAAATGCACAAACTTTTTCAAGGTCATAAAGTTGTACCCTGGTGATGTGTTCTTTAGTCATTTTCGTATGAAGAGGAGTACCTTTTTAGTAAGTTATTAATTCGTCAACTTTATAGTTTACATAATTCATTTGCATTCGATTTTATATACTTTAAGGTTCTAAAAAGGTTCTTAAAGGCAATGTGCAAGCCTCCAGAGACTGGCAGACCAGCATACTTCTTGGAGCAATGTCTGTATGTTACTTTGTGGAAACTCAATGTAGCTTTCGAGAGATTTCCGATCGTCTTGGAATGGGAAAGGGTTCAGTGTATAGGATTTTTAAAAGAACGTTGATGGCCATTTTAAAGCTTAAAAAGACATTTATAAAATAGCCCAAAGATGAAGAATCTCGGAAACGAATTGCAGAAGAATTTGAACAAAAACGTTCCAATTCATTCCCACTCGTTTTAGGATGTTTGGATGGAACTCACATCAAAATTCCGACACCTAAAGAAGACTCTGCCAGCTATTTTAATAGAAAAGGAACACACTCTGTTATAATGCAGGTATAAAAGTAGTTGAATTCTAAGTTTTCCTTATTTAATTTGAATAATTCTCAATAGGGTGTATGTGACAGCAACCTGAGATTTCTAGATGCTTTTGTTGGCTACCCAGGCTCCTGCCATGACGCTGTTGTTTGGCGTGAAAGCCCATTGCGAAAAGTCATAACAAGTGGACAAATATTCGTACCACCAGAATATCATCTGCTTGGGGACTCAGCCTATCCGCTAGGTACATATCTCATGGTTCCATATAGAGACAATGGACACTTGACACCAGAACAAAGGCGGTTCAACAGTTGCCATAGCTCCACACGTGTATTCATAGAACAAGCTTACGGTGTACTGAAAAAAAAATTCAGAATTCTGAATTTTCTACCTGTGCAAAATGTTGTAATTGCTAAGAAAATCATAATGGTCTGTGTAATAATTCTTCACAATTTTATTATTGTGCATGAAGCACCAGATTACCTAGACCACAGCTCAATAGCTTCTCTATCCGAAGAGATGCTTTCAGATGAAAATGTGACTGTTCCCAGTGAAGAAGCAAAACTAAAAAGGGAGCGATTAACCACACTCTTTTCGGCTTAAAATAAAATTATCCACATATGTTAACAATAAACAAAGAACATGAAGTTATTTATTATTTATTAAGTATTATTATAAAAAAAAACAACAAAAACAAGATCCATTTATATTACTAAATAAAAAAAAATGCATTTCATTCTCCTTCTTTCTCATTCTTTACTCCAAGAAGGATTTCATAAGGACTTTTAGTTCCCTCATCTCTTCCACCCTCTCCTGGTCCACCCTGAGTCTCTTGTTTTCTATTTCGATCAGTCGATTTAAGCATTCACGATCTTTGTCCGACTCTGATCTCAAAAAGTCCACAATTTCGTTGTCTTTCTGCTTCTTCTTTTTCTGTGGTAGTTCCAGAGCCACAGTCGGTACATCCATACCATCCATGATGTTGGCGGCCTCCACATTAACTTCTATATAGTCCATTGATGCATCAATATTTCTTGGCGGCACTACAATTGAGTGTTTAGTTCCATATTGAGCATCAAGCATGTCAAAAAATTCCCACGCAGTTGCCGCTTCGCCAGAAGTGCGATTTCTCAATTTAATTCGCTGGTACGTGACCATGATGTTCAGGAACTTTCTTATTATTTCGTCACATGAGAAAGGAAATTCAGGAACTGTTTTTAATATTTCCCGCAGTACTTATCGCCAGATTACAGTTTTCTTTTTACGTTTGGATAAAAATTCTTGTTCAAACTGCAATCTAATAAGCACTAACACTCTAATGAGTTCAGTTGTCCATTTTTTTTTCCTATAAATTTTATAAAATTTAATATGTAATAAATAATTTGAAACAATAATTTCTTACGAATCTGGAGATGCTTCCATTTTGGCGGAATGTATTAACGGCGGCTATAACTTCTATCTTACAATTAGTCACGTATATTTATTTTGCTCTTGCTCACGGAACATTCGGCGGAATAAAAAAAATACTCAAATGTCAAATGACATTTGCATCACATTAGTTCACGATGCGCTGTTTGATTTTGTTTGCGCAGAAGATACATTCACAATACGTTTTGGAACGTTATACATTGCATCACTGCAAACTATTGACGTTTGGGAACGCTTGACTTTGCAGTACTGCGGCAGTACTGCGTTTTGGAATTCAGCCATAATTTTTAAGTAATTGTAGTAATATTCCAGTAGTAAGGTACTTAAATCCATATCTTTGTACTATTAGCAATGTTGTATGTGTAAAATTGTAAAATTTCTGGCACAATAAATATCTATCTGTCTATCTAACTTCGAAAGACCTCGGATATCTTCTTGTCTACGGTAGAGATTTTCCTGAAAAGCTGTCTAGATCTGGTCTACGTTCCACAAGTATGGAGAGAAGTGAAAGCGGTTTTCATACCCAAGGGTGGAAAATATGCTCATGCCAATCCAAAGGACCTAAGACCTATTAGCTTATTTTCATTCTTTCTAAAAACATTAGAGCGACTGATTGTTATCTATCTACATGGCAGTATTGATACTAAAGTTCTGTCATCGTCTCAACATACTTACTGCAAGGATTAATCAGTGGAAACGGCGCTACATACGCTTTTAAGTAAAATCGAGTATTTCCTACACCATAAGGAGTAACATTCCTAGTCATAGAAGGAGCTTTCAAAAATGTCAACGCATCAGCAATCGCAGATGCGCTATCGGATTTGAAAGTCGATAGTTCACTTGGCGCATTGATTAATTTCCTGCTCTCCACTAGGATTATTAACTCAGAGTTGGGTGGAGTTTCTGGCAGACGATCTGTTAGTAGAGGTACCACTCTTCTCTGGAACTAGTTATAATTGAAATACTGATGTCCTTAGAAACAAACGGATGCACCGTGATCGTTTATGCAGATGACGTGGCTTTAGCAGTCTCAGGAAAGCACCTTAACACCCTAAAATAACTCCTCCAAAGAGCTTTAAATAAGTAAGTTAGATAGACGGTTCGATGTGGTCTGAAGGTTAACCCTCACAAAACTGAGTTGGTACTCTTTTCTAGAAAATAAAAAAATACTAGTCTTTGATCCTCCTTCCCTTATTGATAGAAGCTCAACTTTCTCTAATAAAGCAAAATATTTGGACCTTATTTTGGATAAGAAATTATTCCAGCTTAATCCACGAAAGAGTAAAGAAAGCTTCAGCAGCACTTTTCTCTTGCAAAAAAGCTATTGGGCACAAATGCAATTTACAACCTCGTTTAACTTATGGGCTGTCCATCTCGGTCATAAGACCGATACTCATGTACGGGGTGGCTGTCTGATGGACTGCTTCGGATAAGGCCATAAACCGGGATCATCTAACTAACCAAGTTCCAACGATCAGCTTGTTCGTGCACAAGCGGAGCTCTTCGCACCCTTCGACACCCTCCGCAGCACTGGACAATTGGTTTCATCTGATACCCCTTGACATCCTTGGCAGACAAATGGCTGCTAACTCGGCTGTTCTCCTCAAATCAATTTCACAGTTCATTTTGAACAAATTCAAAATCTTCCCTGGAAACATAGACTACACCACACCCAAGCTTAATTTCAATACAAATGTCCTTGCTATGTCTAGGTCGCTCTAGGAGACATTTCTACAGGACAACTCGATCCACTTTTACACCGATGATGGATCAAAAACCAATGAGGGTGTAGGTGGTGGTGTTTCCTTTGACAGGCTAAATCCCAGCCTGTCATTCCGTCTTCCAAATCATTGCAGCGTGTTCCAGGTGGATATATTGGCGATTAAATAAGTCCTATCTTGGCTGAAGAAAAACGTGATATCTTTTACAGATATCCGTATCTTTTCAGGAGCGATCAGATCCCTAGAATCAGTTTCTTCAAATTCATTAGTAGCTCTAGATTGCCAATCATCTCCTATAGAGATAGCGGAGCAGAACAACGTTCACCTTTGTTGAGTGCCGGGGCAAAGAGATATTCCAGGGAACTGCAAGGCTGATGAACTCGCCAGATATGGAACAACCGTACCCGTGCTCACAGAAAGAGACACCCTGGGTATACCGGTCACTACATATAAACTTTAACTCAGCTGGATGCTATCGAGAAGGCAAATTCTAGGTAGACAAGTGGTATAACGTGTCTAGCGACAAAGCAGATTTGGCCACGGCTGGATCGGAAACGTTCTAAGAATTGAATTTCTCTCAACAGATCGCATATCAGACCCGTAATAGGTGTCTTAACGGGACACTGTCTAATAAGCAAGAATGCGACAAGACGTGACGTCCATTTAAACGATTTCGGTAAAATTTGTATGGACGAAGTGAAAGAGGAATCTATTCCCCACCTTCTTTGTAGCTGTCCAGCTCTCTCCCGCAACAGAAGACTCCATTTAGGGGAATTCTACTCTAACGACGTGATGAACACAGATATCAGAAACCCCCTTCTTTTCATAAAAAGCTCCAAATGGTTCAACGAGTAGGTATGGAGATCTCTTCAGATCCATGTGGTATCACTGGTCTGATTGTGCTGACAATAGCTAGCAGCCACTTCAATCTAACCTAACCTAACCTTGACCTGTTATCGGACAGCAGGCATGCTTCATGCCATGCTTTTGCGAACGAAATTTGTTCGAATTTGTTCCCTAAAACCCTTCTGCGGGCGGAATAGACTGAGGTCCCAAACAGTCAGCCACCCCCCCTTTATAGACAGAGCGATTCGTTTAATTTCATCACCATTCGACCCATGAGACGTATAAAATATTCATTAAACCAGCAACTGTCAATAACTGTACTGAAATCGTTGTTTTACAGTGTTCCATTGAATTGAAAGCAAAAAACAATTTCAAATATGTGCGCACTTCCCTTGACTGGTATTCCCTTTGTTCGCATATTTCCGACTAGAAATCCCAATCCGCGGGTGGTTCAGGAATGTCCGCCGGCCAATTTTTTTCCCGCCACATTATTCAAGTGATGGACAGGGAATTCCCGGTATACTAACGCCCCAAAAATTTGCATCCAACCATTTCGCCTCTAAGTTAATATTCTACAATCGAGAAAATACAATTTCCTGGAATATTTTCCGCGAATATTTCGATACCGATGTATAAATTCCATTTGGGCAAATTTGATTTTCGCTCGTTGCAGCAATAAATACACACACATGCACTTCGGGTATTGGCCAGCGGGATATCATCGTTAGGATAGATGGGTTTTATGCACTAAGCCGACGGGGTTCTCCTTGAAAAAGCGCGTTGCAATTGTGTAGTGTGTACTATTAAATAATTGCATTTGAATTTGAATTTAATACCGAATATCCATTATACATGTGTGTGTTTTGAAGTAAACTGCCGGTATCAATTGTAAAAAAGACTTGCTGCGCGTTCTAACTGAATTATAATGTTGATTGGGGCAGCTACACGGTGTTCATTAGGTTCATTAGGCGAACTAATTATTGCCAATTACACGTAAGCGTAAATGTATCAGAAAATTAGATTCGTTGTAAGCACAGATTTGGTTTTTTTTTTGGACAAACTACCTATCAATTTCGAAGTTCGCTCTCTCACGTGGCAATGGCAAGTCTGCAATTTGAATGCAGTCGCGGTTGAATACAAGGTAACAGCTTTAATTTTGTGTTTAAAATTGTGTGATCATTGAAAAGGGTACGGCCCGTAGCCAACGGGAAGCAGATGTCGGATGAATTGGATGGAGCACTTCCGGGCCTTTGACCGGCGGAAAGTTGTCTTGTTGAAATATTGTTTTTGGCATTCGTTGTTTGTAATCGATATTTTGGGAACAGGTCTGCTGGCAGCATGGACGCTTTAATCTAAAGCGTCCGATGACGCCACCATGTCATAAACCGCACCAAACAGTCAATCTGCGTGAAACGATGCATGATGAAATGGCAAACCTTACTGAATATTTTGACAGCTGATTGTCATTGGTAACTTTGACAGCTGCTGAAATATAACAATTGGAAAAAGTATCATTGCTATCTGGTCACCCTTTATTTGGGCAACGTTCTCATGTCAAATTGGTAAGACTGGACTCAACTAGCTACTCCTTTTTAAAAACTTCGCGTTAGAATCACCACCCGAATTATCAAACCAAAAATGGGAAAATCCATCAGTGTTAAAGCAAGAGGCGAGACAGTTTAAGGGTTCAACATTTCTAAGGTTTTTTTCCAAGTTTTGGCAACCAAAGTTAAATTTCTTAAGGGGCGAGGTGGGATTTCCAAGTCTTCGCAAACATTCGACCTACAAGAAAGTTTTCACTTTGGAGGTTTGATGTGTCGCGTCATTGACGTTCTGTTTGATGTTACATCGTTAAAAGTGAACCTTAATGTTCGACTCTTTGAGCTCAATCTTGACATTGCTTTCATTTTTTGATGAAGAGTTCGACAGGCACCTTAAAAGGTATTGGTTTCATATGCTCATATTATCCTTCAACCTGTTGCAGAGACCATCCTCTGATCGATCTGTTCATAAGAAACCCGATGAGCCATAGAAGAGCGATAGACAGAGTCAGTTATATCTTCGTTTCAAACTGAATTTTATAGAGGTCTGCTCTTCCATTTACAAAGGAATTCAGTGAGCCTTTGTAACAAAAGAATTTAAACTCGAGGTTCACTTAAACTTGAATTTAACCCGAAATCTGTAGTAAACAATAGGGCCAATGTCTTGCGGCATACATAACAGTGGCGTTTCGGCTCACTGAGTCTAATTATTAATGTTGGTGGAGACGAAAGCCCCCATTTATTTGGCTTAATACAAGCTAAGCGATCTTAAACTAACATAAAATGAGACTTTAACTTAAACTTAAAACTAGGCTTAGTTGGGGTGGTGAAGGAGATCAGATTTAAGGCAAGGAGTGGTACAGTTGAAGTTAAGAAGAAGAGTTAATCTTTCGTTGCATACGGGAGATCAGTTCGTTCGAGCCATAGCAGGTGCGGTGTGTTAGCAGATAGAAGAGACGAGAGGTTCGTAGATTACGAGGGTTAGTGTTGAGGAAAGTAGAGTTGTGAAGTAACGCACATTCAACGTGAACTGACAGGAGTCGATGAATGAAGAGAATGTCGGCTACATCTCTGCGTTCCTCAAGGGTGTTTAAGTTTATGGGGCTTAGGCGGTTTTGAGAGGGAGGGAGAATAAAAGAGTCGTTCCAGGGCAGACGTCGAACAACAAATTGAAGAAATCGGCGCGGTATGCTTTCGATTCTCGAGATACGCACACGATTATATGGGGACCTCACTTGATTGGCGTACTCTCGGAGAGGGCGAACAAAGGTTATATATAAAGGCCTGGTTACGTATGGGTTGGTGAATTTTTTGGACCATTTTACAAATCCTATTCATTTCGCCGCCAGACATCGACGGCATACTTGATCTGGTGTTGTTGCCGTTGGTGATGAAGTTTGAACTGTTTCGACTGTTGTTTGCGCTGTTGGCGGCATTATTGTTGCCGCCACGAGATCTATAGTTGTTTGTGTTATCGTAGCGTTGACCGTTGCCGCCTTCCTTGTTGTATCCACGGCCGGCACCATTTCCATGGCTGTTGCTGCCGGCTCCATTGTTTCAACTTGCATTTTGATTGCTTTCATAATAGGAGTTGTCGCTGTTGCGGAAGTATACACCGCCACCATTTTGCTGGGATTGAGACGATGGATAGTTGTTCCTGCCCCGATAACCGCTTCCACCCATTGCCGCCACTCATACCACCACAATCCACGCGCTCAATGCCGTTGTTAGGGCGCCCACCATCGCGGCCGCGTTTCGGTTTTAGTTGTTATGACGCGATCTTCCACCTCCGAAGCTATAGTTTTGGTTGCTGTTCGACCAATGGTTGCTCTCATGTCTGCCCTTATGGTGATGGTCATCATTCCAGTCGTTCTTTCGAGAATTGGAATTTACATTGGAGCTAGAATCCGATTGATTACCACCGCTGTTGGAATTAAGCAAAACAGCGCTATTCATTTCACTATTCCACTGATTCGATTCGATTGCGTTGCTGCTTTTCGATTGCGAGGTATCACGGCGGCGATCCTCTCGATCATTCGTCTCCCATTCGCTGGTAGGATTGGTATTGAATCCCCTCGTCTTTGTTTACTTTCATTTGTTCAATGTATGAATCGTTCTGCTGCTGAATTATGATGGCTTGGTTTAGAACCTGCACCGTAGCAGTTACTGGACTGCTATCATACTGCTGATGCCCCGCTATTGGAACGTGATTCATCATAACTACAGTCGCTGCTTGCTGCTGCTCGATTTGCGGCTGGTGGTTTGTGGCTGCGATCATTTGATGTTTAACAGAGAAGATTGCAGGGCTTGCATTGACTCCTGGAGAAAACACTGCTTGAGCCATCTGTTGTTTATCCGCCGGAACACAGCTCAATGAGGATTGTACGCTTGCCACTGAATTAGCAGCAACAGGATAGAGTGTGGTTGGGGCTTGCACGTTTAGAGGGAATGATTGATTTGTGAATGTTTGTGATGAGACTGGTGCGGCAAGATTAACGTGAACTCCTTTTGACAGTTGTTGCTGCGATTGTTGTGCAGTCGGAGCTGTCTGCTGCTGAACTACTGGCGATTGAACCATTTGCAATTGATGCTACTGTTGCTGCTGTGGGTGTGCCGGTTGAGTTTGAAGTTGATTGAAAACATTTGTGCACTTCATTTGTACCTTATTTGGATCATCGTATGTGGTTGCGCCTTGGAGAAAGTCTGGAGAATCCAATTCACTGTCCTGCAGGAAGAAGAAATTACCTCCGCCAATGACTTCGACTAGCGGGCGCATTTGCTGTGAGTATTGGTGCAGCTTAAAGTAGGCCTCCTCTACGGCACGAATTGCTGTCGCCGGAAAATGAGCTGGAACTGATGCAGCCACAACTGTAACCGATTGTCCCATCGCTGCTACTGGTGTTTGTTGCATGTTCACAGGGCTACGGACAACTTGACGTGAAATTTGTGGAGGTTGTTGCTGTTGTGATGGTTGCGTTGTCGGTATTCCACTGGGTAGTGGCTGCGTTTGCTGTTGTTGTGGCATCTGATTATGTAACTGCTGTTGAGCATACACCGGGGAATCTTCACTCGATTCCAAAACATAGACATTGTTCAAAATCGCTGCATTGGCATCGTAACTCGGAGCTCCTCTAATTAGTTGAAGTTGTTGGTCTTGTTGCTGCTGCTAAGAATTTTCGTCCGAGACAACATCCTCCACCACAATTTCATTGTTGGTGTCCAATTTTTCTTCCAGTTTTTCGCATACAATAACATCATCCGTAACAGACGGTATTTCGACAGCATTAAGTGGAAAAGCAGAGTGAACTTTATCCAAATATCCCGAGTCTTGAATTTCTTAGAAAATACGCTTCATATTCTCGAACGTTTTTTCTCTGTATTGTTTAGGGCGCCCATAAATTGTCATCAAAAGGTATATGGCAGCCTTCTGAGCTACAGTCAAAAATGGAACATCTTCAGCCTGCTCAGGCCCTTTCTGATACAAGTTGAGTTAGTGTACGAAGAGAAAAGCCACAATTTGAAGGAAATCTGCTCAAACATAAACTCAAAATATCGCCCATATCTGCTTATTCACTAAATATGGTTCCTTATTGCAGCTTTTTGCCCTACAACTCCTTTTGTCCATATTTGCATACCCTGGCTCTATGAGTGAAATGTAGGAACTAAATAGGTCAGTGGAATTATTTTACCTGCAAATTGTTAGCATCTTTTTCGTTGCGCGTAGTTGGAGGCTCATAACTGTCATTTGTGTTCTTACACAAGTTTTATTCATCGATTAGATGGCTTCTATTCGTAAGCCTTGCACTTATTTAAATTATTCTGCTTGGCGGTGATGCCATAGAGACTTGTACACAAAAATATTATGAGCGACAGTGCTGGCCGGGTCCTCTTCTATTATCCTGCAGCTTTTGCCAAAAATGTTAGTTTATTTGTATTGAGCTCTGCAACGTTTTTCATCTTTCTTCAACCCTGCTTTGATTCCGGTCGGGTATATTGGTCCAAGTCTCACCCAATTTGAGACTGTCTGACAGCGGGGTTTGGGCTTACTTTGCGATTTTGTTTTCCGTTTTTCCAGACTTCCAGCACCCAATTTGTTTCTCGTCTTTGTCCTTGCAAGCTTTGAATTCTGTTGCTTAACCCTTTTGTAAACATTTTGAAAATCTGTTGTATCACTTAATTTTTATTAACGGTTTTCTAGTAATAACACTCTGATGACTCTTCAGCAATACTGCCACTGGTCTCTTATGCGGCCCTTACACCATGCAATATTATTGCGCAAAATATTGGCCAAAAATATTGCGTGAAAATGCGTCGTCCTTACACGATGCAATATTATTGCACAATACTATGTATCGGTTCATTGCTGAAAGAAGACATGCTATGTGACATGCGCAAAATATTGAAGAAGTTCCAAAAAATATTAAATTTTTTAACCACACACAATATATTGCGCAAACTGAAATTATTGCGCAATAAACCCCTTACACGGTCAATATTATTGCGCAATACCGAGTATTGTGCAATAATATTGCGTGGTGTAAGGGCCGCATTACGTAGGATTTCTCGAGAACTTTAGGGACATTATATCGCCAAATGTTGTAGTACTAAGGTCTTCTAATAGGGACTTCCGAACTTTGACAGTTGATAGCGGCCATATTATTGAAGCTTCATCTGTCAAATTGGCTCTCATTTATTCAATTTGTTTTGCCAAATCACCATGAACGGATATAGCGTTCAACAACACGTGTAAATAAAAAAATTGTTTTATCAAAATGGGTGTTCTGTTCGGGAAACGTTTCATCGAAAAATCATCTTCAACGATGAGGCCCATTTCTGAATGAATGGGTACGCCAACAAACAAAATTGTCGAATTTGGGACGATACCAATCCACATGAGATCCAAGAACGTGCAATGCATTCCGAAAAAGTCACATTTTGGCCTGGCGGCGTCATAGGTCCACATTTCTTTGAGAACGACGTTGGCCAGGCCTATAGGTCGATGATTACCAACTTCTTTTGGCCTGAATTGGATGATATGGACACTTACGACATGTGGTTTCAACAGGACGGCGCTACATGCCACACAGCTCACGCCACATTGGAAATTCTGCACGAGCAATTCGAGGGCATGGTCATCGCACGTGGAGGTGGCCACCGAGATCGTGCAATTTGACCCAGTTAGACTTTTTTTTGAAGTCGCAGGTCTATGCGAATAAGCCACAAACCACAGCGGCCCTCAAAGCCAACATAACCCATGCCATCGGTCAAATTCAGTCTGATTTATGCGCCAGAGTCATGGAAAATTGGATATTTGGGATGCGCGCTACCCAGAGAAGCCGCGGTGGACATTTGAATAATGTTATATTCCATACATATGCCTTTCAAACGAATAAAAAATGTCGATGATATCTCACACACACTTTGTTTTATTTAAATTTAAAGATCGGTGCGCTTAATGAAAGACCCTTTAGCTTGAGAGGCAGTTGAGTAGGCTTTCGACGTTGATGTTTTTAAAGAGATGCTTTTAGACATCACATTCGGCCAGCTGTTTTCGAAAACAGTATATTGACAGGGGACAGGCTCTGAACGTTTAATAGGTTCATTGACGCAATTTAGGTACTTTAATGCGCCCCAGAGCTGGTTAAATACGGATTCGTCGTTGGATTAAGGGGAGCTTCACAAGTTAAGAGTTGACAGGTTCTGCGTGGATGATTTTAATAACATATTAAGAGTGCCGACTAGAGGTTACTTGACACATATAACCGACATGTATACCTCTCAAAGTTTTAGTTATGAAATCACGCAAACTTTTTCAAAACCTTTTACCCACTAAACGCCTTTACGACCTCTCTCCCTCTGTCCGTATGAAAACCTTTAAAAGAAGAAAACCAACACTATAATTATACGTATCTGTGTACGTAATAATTGCAGGCAAACAGGGAGCTGATACTCGTATCCCCGTATGAACAACAAGTCGAGCATTGGTCCTTCGCATCCAAATTGCATTTTCAAAGGCAAAATGACTAACTAAGTCGTCATCCAACCTACACAATGGCAGTGTCAATGAATTTCTAATTCACTGCGCATTTCCACTCAAAACTATAGTGGAGTCTGCTTTCCCAGCCTGGTGTACATCTATCTGTAAACCAATCTACGTATAGATACGTACATACATAGATAGGAATGCAGGAACCATTGCCAGTAGCATTATATGTAGCTGTGGCAGCAGTTGCTGCGGTCTAGTTAATTATGCAATGGAAAAATGCAAGTCTCATGCAGCTGTGAACGCAAAAATACAACTACAACGTAGTACAGCCGGACGAACGGCCACCAGCAAGGCCAATCTGCTGAAATATGTAAACTGAAGTCGATTCGCGAGAGATTACGTATATGTACGAGTATTGCTGTGTACGCTACATCAGAGCGAGAGGTTGCTGAAGCCGGGAATATGTACCTATATCCCATTCAGGATAATAATGGCAATGAAACAACAATCATTGTACAAGAACGGATTAAAATGTTGACCCACGGAAATGTTTATTCATCGACGTTGATTCTGATGGTGGTGGTAGATGGACAAACCGGATTACGAACGGGCTTAATGCCGAACTCACTGGGGTGGGGTATTAATTTCCAGATTGTAATGGTTCGGATAAAACTGTCATGAGGATGGGATACGATACGCGATTTTGAACGTCTGTTAAGAATTGTGAGGTCTGTGTCGAGGGGTCGCCTTTTTTTTTTAAACGGAAAACCATGTTCAGATGCGTGCGAAAAAGGCAGGACATTGTGGACATAAAAACTCACTTCGATGTACCTCTTTGATTAACTATGTGTCTCTGGCGTCTCTGTTGGGCAGCAAAACATGGTAATGTTAAGACCTTCATGTTGGGACAGTTGGCTGTTCTCTTGAGTTAATTTGGTGGTGACTTTAACATGAGCTCTCTTTTAAGTCTGTTAAGAACTGCGTACCTTATATCTGTAAAGGTTACGAACGAAATGTACATAAATCGCAGTTCTTAACAGATGCTGACAACTCCGGTGTTTCTCAACTCTGTCCTATATTTGAGCCTTGCTTTTCTCAGAACCAAGTTTTTCGAGCTCTTATGTGCAGTTACACGGATTTCTCCCTACCAACCAACCACCCCCATTCCATTGCTAAAATACACGGTCTAACTTTGCAAAGCTGTTTCTATAAAATTGCATTGCATTGAACCCACACATGCCATTAAGTGCCAACTTGGCTCCGTTAACTGTCCCAAATTCATAGAATCTCCTTTTCAACATTCGGTCGCTTTTGAGAAGAATTCCAATAACAAACGTTCGGTATCCTAACAATAACGTCCACTTGTGTTGGCGTTTCCTTCTCCCAACTGCATTTGCTGTGCCATCCTGGGATCATTCAATCTGCAAAGAGAATAAGTACAAAAACGTCGTCAAAAAAATTGTGTGTGTAATCAAAGGACATTTCTCTTTTGATTCCACACTGGTATTCATCGTTATTGTCATGGCCGATGACCATGCCAGAGGATCAAAGCAAACCCCAAGCGAAAAGGCATTTCGGGTAACGATAACGACATGCAAACGTCCAAACATTTTCACCAAAAAAGACCATTAGTGCGGTGAAAGGACCTTCGATAAAAATTAATAGGTGCACATACACTGACTCAGAGAGCGATTGCAAGACGAGCAAGTCGGCTATGAATGCATGCACCGAATGTGCGTGTTTTGCATAGAAATGGGAAACAAGCGAGATATGCACATGACGTTTCTGGTTATAGAAACGAACTATCAACCATTGCCCTGGGTTGGAAATCTGCCCGCTTCGGTCATCAATGAGAAAAAAAAATAAAAAATTTGCATCCCGAGGGCAATATCATAAAAAGTGGGTCGGTGCATGGAGCGACACATTAGCAACCAGGCAAGTGATTCAATCTAGGAAGCACATAGTCGTCAGCTTTCTACATCGAACTTACAAGACTTCTAGGTTATATTGCTATGTATAGTCCATAAAGTCTTCCGAAAATGTCAATTCACTGGTACCCAAGTTCTTAGTCTCTTTCATCTAGATGTCCAGTGACATCTGTTTTTGACATGCGCTCCATTCGGTAGCATCCAATAGTCTATGTCGCATTAAATGCCAACAACACCAACAAAGGTGGCGTTCTCTCGCCTCTCTTATGGTCAATCGTCATTAACGACCTTCTCACCAAACCCAGCCACCTTGGCTACAACGTCATTGGTTACGCTGACGATCTTGTGATCACCATAACAGGAAAGCAAAAACGTAAATTGTGCGAGGACATGCAGAAAGCCCTTAATTTTGTCTCTGACTGGTGTGTCAGAGAGGACTTATCTATTAACCCCAACAAGACAATTCTTGTACCATTTACTAGAAGAAGAAAACTAAACTTTGGTACAGTTACCCTAATTGGTACACCTATTAGCCTTTCAGCTGAAGTGTATCTAAGCATTGCGCTAGACAAGAAGCTTAACTGGAACTCACACGTTAACAGTAAGATTACCAAAGCGACTAATGCCATATGGGTATTTCGCCGATTGTATGATAAAACCTGACGTCTACAGCCAAAGGTCACTCACACCATTGTAGTAAGACCCATCCTTACCTACGCCTTCGGAGTTTATTGGAGCAAAGTCAAGGAAAAATCGACCATCTTAAAGTTACAATGACTTCAAAGATAAGCATGCATCCAACGATGCAACGATGCAATCTCAAGGAAGTTTGAGATTGAGATCCCGAACAGTAACTCCTGGGATACCGGAGACCACCCGTTGTTGAACATAAAAGAACTAGTGCTAGGTATACTGATGATTCAAAGATGGACTCCGGTGATGGTGCCGGTATCTATGGCCTAATCACAAAGTCTCAAAGGCACTTGAAATGTGTCCTAGTGTCTTTCAAGCGGAATTACATGCCATCGATACCTGCTCCAACATTATTCTCGACTCCGGTATGAAGGGGGCAACCATCAATATATTTACCGACAGTCAAGCAGCACTCAAAGCACTGAGTTTCCAATACTGGGAACACTAAGGCCGTTTCAGGTTGCTTCAATGCTCTCCAAGACCTCTCAAAGCGGAACAGAGTCAAGCTCTGATGGATATCAGGGCACAGAGGCATCGAAGGCAATGAAATTGCAGACCAACTTGCCTGGAAAGGTTCTTTTGAAAGATACATAGGTGCTAAATCTTCTGCGGCATCCCTACTTCCGCATTCAGAAATAGTACTGCTAGCAACTCTCGATGTGCGGAACGCCTTCAACTCAGCCAGATGGAAAGACAGGCTGAACGCGTTCAAAAACATTTTTGATATTCCCGAGTATCTCTTGATGAAGGACTATCTTAAAGACTGAGAACTGCTATATAACACAACAGCAGGTACGCGAAGAAAGGAAGTCACTGCTTGAGCAGCCAGGGCTCGATCCGTGGATCCGACCTCTGGAACATTTCCTACGACGGCATTTTCGCATTGAGATGCCTGAAGACACTTTCCTGGTAGGATATGCAGATGATATAGCCGCGGTGATTACGATAAGAGACACCGTTGGTGCGCAAAGAAAACTCAACCAGGTCATGGGACGGGTACTTCCCTGGATGGAAGATGGCCACAAAAAAGACGGAGATAGTCCTTCTGACTAGAAAAAGGATCCCGACTATAGTCGACTTTCAAGTTGGGGGTGAGGTGATAACCAGCACGGAAGCAGTAACACAGAGGCCAGCATGGCTAGCTTTTAATACGAATCTCACTTTTGTGGCAACAGATAAGGTCCGCATGCGAACGAGCTGCGAGGGTCACAATGTCGCTGATCAGATTAATGGCAAACGTAGGTGGACCCACAGCTAGCAAACGAAGGCTCCTAATGACAATTTGTCACACCATCCTCCTGTATGGGTGTAAGATAAAGACCGTTGCACTGCGACAGGAGAAATACAAGAATACAGAGACGCGGAGCCCTAAGAGTCGCAAGTTCATACCGAAAGGTCTCGGAACCAGCCATCCTTGTAGTAGCAGGAGTGACCCTCTATCGATCTTCTAGCGGCAGAGAGAAAGTACGTCTACGACAAAAACACGGAAATTGGAGTAGAGACTGCTATAGAAGAGGCAAAAGAGCTTGAAAAATAGCAGTGCCAAGAGAGATGGAGCGTAGAAAACAGAGGGCAATGTGCCGCGAGGCTGATCCCAAACGATACTGAATGGACGGAAAAATGGTGAGGTAAACTATTACGTCACCCAGTTTCTTACCGGACACGGGTACTTCAACTACCTCGACTAGATGGGCAAAATAAGCAGTACAGCTTGCCAGTACGGCGACTCTCAAGTGCACGACACATACCACACGTTCTTCGCCTGCAGTATATGGGAAGCTGAAAGAATAGCTCTGGAATAAGTATTTAGCATTATAGCCCCGGACAACATAGCAGCAAAAATGTTAGCGAGTGACCAGAATTGGAAACGAGTATGCGCCTACATAGAAAAGGTACTCAAAACAAACAAGAGACAAGAAACTATACAAGCCTGATGAAAAGCCTCACCGGCAAAAAAGAGTTAACCCTCAACAGAAGAAAATAATAAATATGAAAAAGCCGGTTCCCAGTGGAGAAAGAAAATGTCACCATTCTTAAGTAATGCGAAAAGCGGTGCCAGAGTGGATGGTGTCAAAGTGAAAAAAGGGATTAAAGGTGGTTTTTTAGTGAGAAGGAACAAGTCTCATACAACATGAAACAGAACGGCGCATTAGCGTTTCGCCACTACCCCCCAGGAAAAAAAAAGGACATCTGCTGGTGTAAATATTCCAGCCAATAACTAATTAATCCGATGTATCTAAGTAATGTACTAGAGAAAAACTTCGGTGTCACAGTTAGTGGTCCAAATGAGCTTACCCTTCAAATATCCTCACATTCCTTGACAATTCCTCGCTCCCTCTTTCTTGTCCGCCCATTCGGCGCTATTCTTCATAAATAATAAATAACGACACCATACACTTTCACGATAGGCCTACACAAGGTTACATACTCAAACGCCATTTCGAACTTAATTTGCTTCGCTCTTCCTGTCTGCTATGCACAGCACTATTATTGTCCTAAAAAAGCTTAATTTCGTTGTAACCTCTTAACCGACTTATTATCCTTTAATGACAATTTTGGGAAACGGAAAACAATTTTAGCGGTACAACTTTCAACCCACCCTCCACGTTGCCATTAAGCTCAAAAATAATTTTAATTAGTTTGCATTGTTATCCGCCTCCGGTTTCAAAGGGAACCATTATTTTCATGGTCTCATTAGTGGACATCCTAATGGATTTTCAGTGGTGTTTTGGTGTATTTTATGTGTGTGCCTCGGCTAGAGCACAAAGTCACTGCGCGAGTAATTAAAATTGTTCAGTTGACCAATTTGTGAAAAATACTGCATCAACCAAGCCCAAGCTATGGATGAAAACCCATCTTTTCTCACAAATCACTGAAAAAATGTGTGCACTCGACGGTCGGTTAAAAGCGGATAACAATGCGAAACGTGTTGCGCATCAATACCATTTCCGGAAAGAATCCTTTTATTTGAAATGGCACTTGTTTATGCTTGTGTGTGCGTGTATATGTTCCGATTAGATTCCACTAAACAAACTTGGCACAACACACAACCAGGCGTGCTATAAATTTAAGTCTTCACCATCGCGCGATGGTGGGTTGTGAACTGTGAACGGATAAGCATGTATCGACTATTTGCCGGGGGTTTCCAACAGCTCTTTCTCATAATCACAATAAATCATCAAATGCAATTCAATATTCTTTCGTTGGATTGGAATTTTTTTTCCGTCATCCATACGGTCGTGAACACACGACAAATGGTCAGACGATTGGACGGAACGAACTCGACGCGACGCGACGGTTCGATTCGTTTTTCGATTCCTTTATCCTTTATCCGATCCATTTGTTCGCTGGTGTCTGGCCGTAACCCATTAATATCACTTTCATAGAAAGTAGTCCTAGCCCATTGGCGGGGGGTGTGCTTGTGTGTGTGCCGTCGACACACATCCAAAAGGAATATGATATTGTGAAAAAAAAAACTTGGGGGCTCTGTTCAGAAAAAAGGAGTGACATCAATTGATGTCCTTATACGGTGTTTAGTGGTAGTAAATTTCATTAATAGAGTTCCGAGCATTATACTTTAAGGGTTCATGTTGAGAGCGAAATTAAATTATGAAATTGATTGAAATGGTGGGTGGGTGGTTCAAATAAGGGTCGCGCTGTTGAGAGTGTATGGCAATTAGATACAACCACCGGCAGGCAGCGTGAGAGATTAATTACGAACAACGTTGTTCATTTATGGCCAATCAATTTTAATCGAACGATTCAATAAGTGATTCTTAGCGGTTGCACGAGGGCTGTAGCTTTCGCGCGGGAACGGGAGGAAGTTGTCTCTGGGGGGTGGAGTAACTTAGCCAATTTAGTTAATCAATTTTTTACATTTCATTGTTTGAACAACTTAACCAAACGTCAGGAGACATCGACATTGACATGCATATGTGGTGTGCAGCAGTTCAGCGTTAAGTACCTTCGTCATGTGACGAATTTGTCCCTTATGATTCTTTGAGCATTTGACACATTTATTCGTTGCAAAATTAGTTTGCTGCCATTTCAGTAGTTGTCATCGAAGTTTGGGCTACTTTCTTCTTTTTGTCCTTCATCTTCAACCTGCTGATCTTCACTTCTGAACCGAAGTCAATTCCTTATTCCCCTTTTATCCGTTTTGGGCCGCTTAGACACAATTTTTTTTTCTGGGCGGCGTGTTTGCATGTCGCTTGAGGCCTTTTTCCTGTTCTTTATGTCTTATCCTTGAGGATTAAAGACCGTCTACATATTCCCGGTCCTCAATTATTCCTGAACTACGAAAGGTGTAACCATTTAGCCTTTTAGCAATGTATACTGGCTCTTGACTCATTTAAAAAACTCTTCGTTTCCCTTGATTCGAGGGGTAGCACCGTAATGTAGTTTGTGGACATTCAGTCGATCCTTGCTTGGTCCAATTCTTTCAATACCGTCGAGATTTTTTCTAATTTGAAAGCACTGTTTTAGTGGTAATTGGACTGTTTAACGAGCTGACGCAAGTTTGAGGCTCAGCAGAGCCATCATTAGTTTCTCGTAGCACCAGCAGGTAACTGCAAACATTAGAGATTATACCCGCACAACTTAAATGATTGCGAGAAGCTAGGCCTTGGTCCTCTACGGACTGTTGCGCCAAGTATTTATATTACATTTCTCCTTGGATGTGGCTTTTCCGTTCTTTTTTTGCAGAACGTCTCAATTCTGATTCAACGATTTCAGGAACTTCTTTGAAGTCACAACTTCTCATTGATCATTCCTCATTTTGTTAATGATCAAGCGTCTCAATTGTCATCGGTGGCTTCTTCTGTCAATTGTGTGGAATGCTTTCAGTTCTTTAGAATCGCCTTTTTGTCATTCGGAGTATTTTGGCCTAATTTTGTGCGATTTTAATTTATCGGCAAGTCGTTGATTACCTACATATTTTCTGATAAGTTGGTTGTTGCACTTCTCTGCCCATTTTATATGCTCATTCCACTTTGGACTTAGCTTCTTTTCCATCTTCAGATTTGTGTTAACAATGAACGAGGATCTTAAGATTCTGTGATCGCTTCTTATGATACAGAAGCTTATTTTGTAGGAGATGTTTATTGTTTTTAAATTCGCGGCACGGTATAAGTATGGAATGGGTGAAGTACTTTACAAAGGTAGTCAGACATAGTATGTCTTCTTTAAGTACTGGACAAGTCTAGTCTAGCTAATTCTTCAGTAGGGCAATTCTTTCGAATGTCACTGTAACAAGGTACCCAACTGTTTGTGGAAGACTTTCACTAATAGTGCAGCATACGAGGCGATGTTATAGCAACTCTACTAATAGCCGTGTTTTTTTGATAGCTGTATACCCAGCCCAGTAAGATTTTACACACAAAGCAATAACAACAACCTAAGTGGAGATAAGTTTCCCAGTAGCAGCAAGTGAGGATAGACCTACATAAGTTGACCACCAGAGCGTGAAAAATCTCATAAATGAGCTTTTAGCCGATTGTATTTTTTCCTTTTGCTTGCGTTTGACATTTAAAAGCTTTTAAACAAAGACAACAACTTTAATAAAATTCGAGCCGCAAACCAATTGGTTGGTGCGGCTGGAAGTGAGTATAGATCGTTTTTTTGACTGAAGTGAGTATGATTATCAAAAAAACACGGCTAATGATAGCTGACAGATGACAGCGTAATATGGTACAGGGCGGGCCATTTAAACCTTCGAGATGTTTTTTTAGTAATAATAAAATAAAAAAACATCACTTTTCGATTATTTTGAACCTTGCAAATATTGTTAACTTTTTGAATATGATATCGCGTAATTGGTAGCCGCAAGATCGAATGGTGCAATGTGCTTATTTTTCGGAATTTCCAATTACTTTTCGAAGGGTTTCGAGCTGAATAGCGGGCATTTCCTGTCGAATATTGTCATTCAAGGCTTCTAGGGTCCGTGGTATAAACTTTGATATCAACTTTGGACTTCAAACAATCCCACAGGAAGAAGTCTGGAGGCGTTAAGTCGGGTGACTACGGAGCTCAGTCAAAATCACTATTTTTCGAAACAAGGCGTCGGAGGAACAAAGAACGCAATAAAGCGATCGGGGCTTGTCGATCGGTAAAAGTCCTTGGGTTAATTTAATTTTGTACGGGAAATACTTCAAATCAGCACGAAATATGCATGCGGAGAGACGTGCGAGGGATGATCAACTGCAAAGAACGGCGACGACTCGATGTTGTCGGTGATCTCTCAACGCTGGTCTGTATAGTTTTAATGATCTCATCAGACCGACTCGGATGACGTCCGTGATGACTGGCATTACCACGTTTGCCGGTGGCGATAAACTTTACATGTAAATGCCAGATGATGTGGTCTAAAGGCGCTTCCCTCACTCGATATTTTGCACTATACGCAAGTTGCGTTTTCACAATTGAGAACATGTTATGAATGTAAAGCTGCACGATAACAACGCTTTGTTATGGCGTGTACTGTTCCATGGCACAAATTCGCTTGAACTGTCAAAGTTATATGGTTGCCAGATGTCGAAGGTTTAAATGGCCCACCCTGTATTAATGGTGGTAGTTTGATAGAAAGCTATGCTTTTCATTTGGAAAATACTGCATTAGTATACTAATTTCTGAGGTTAGAGAAAGATCAACATTGCAGCCGTTCGACAAGCAAATGACACCAATTCTATCCTTGGATTTTGGTATATTAAGAGGATTGCTTTTACCATTGCCGAGAATCTCTGGATTGATGGCTGGTTATTTGCCAACCAAATGAATCGGGAGAAGAGGTATAATAAGTACGGACAGCAACTGCAATTTGAATCGATACTTGCATATATCTTGTGTTGGGACTTTGACTGAGTCTCAGATTTTTGCAGCGACGCTACTGGCTTTCTTAAGACACCGAGGGTTCTTAAGTCATACTACTGGACCGATAATTTACTCAGAAGCTAGCTTTTCAACCTACAAGCAAAATCTGAGATCGTGGAAGAATGTTTCGTGTCCAACTTTAATTCTCGAACTCGAGAGCCACTGTAGCTTTAGTCAGTTTAACCAAGTAGTAATGCTTGGCATATCTTTTCGGTTGATGATGTTTTCATAGTCAATCTTCGGATTGCCTGACCTCCTTCACAGGCGGTTCTCGAGACGGGTTGAAGTAGATTCAAATCCCGTCCCACTGAGAAGCGCTAGTTCTTCGTAAACGTAGTACCCTCGAAAATTGTATTAGGTCAAGTACATAATGTGTTCTTTAAAGCTATTTTTTCAAGGCCTTTTCTCTACATTCAACATCTCTAAGCATCACTTCATCTATATTTTACTACTTATTTTGTCATGTCTCATAGGATGTGCAATCAAATCCTCATGATTTTCTTAAGCAACTTCAGGATTGCTATCCCAAAACATTTACGCACACGCCTACGCCTGACATTCAGTGCCTGCTGCTGCTATCATCAATTCACATCACGACCGTATCCTAGCAACAAAACTGCTCAATAGAAAAACCTTGACCTTTACCAGAGACGATGATGCATCTCTCTCCACATAATTATGAAATTTTTGCCATTTTGCTCTGCACACTGCCTCGATGAGAAACTCAATTAGAAACTTTTACTTCATGGCATTTACCGAAATTAAATCCACTCAAGTTGGAATATTAGTTTTGTTTCAAGCAAGACAAATACTCCGACACACCCACACATGGACTGGACACACAATTCCATTCAACGGAGGATGTGGGAGGTAATACTATGAGATCTGTGGAGCTTCCATAACCAGACCCTCGTAGTTATGAGAATTTAGCTGTACGGATACAAAATCCAATTTTAATTGCACAGAATGCAGTTATGTAACTTTATAGATAATTCCTCTGAATCTGATCTCCGTTTCATGCAAAAGTATTTCAAAATGAATTGCACGTTCCTACTCGGAATTATGTTCTCGTGTGGTCTTCTCTGGGCCAACAATTTCAACTTCTATTATAGGGGATGCTTTTGGGATTTAAGGAGATATTCAAAAATGTTCCAGAAAAACACTCTGTTTTGGGGGTGTTTAGGTGCCAATGAAGGGTTGACGGATTTAGTTTGGGGAATGGGAGTTAAACATGCGGATTTGTAATGAAGTCATTGCAGTTGGTATGCACAAGGAAGGAGTAGAAGAAATAAATTAAAGTATTTATCTATATCTTTTTTGAATAACGTTACTGTTCCTTAAATTCTGCTGCTAAATATTCGAGTAATAAGTGCACCATACCATAAAATCGAAGGCTTCAGAGTGAGAAGTCTGCCCAACTGATCATCCACATAACAAGGGCGTGCGATGCTTCTACGGCAAGAAAGACGAGTAGATCACACCATCTATCAGTTTATTGATGGAATGAAGAGATGGCGCTGCTACGTGCTGAATGCCACCGCGCAAGGAGACTGTACCAACAAGCAGAGGAAGAAGCAACGGCATTTGTCCGGCTAAGAGAACTATTGCTATTTCAGGGTGATGATTTTCACGTGAAGATCATCACCTTGGACATGCAATAGCCTCTAGCACTCTTTTCTTTCTTTGAATTTTACTTTTCTATCTCCTTTTGTTCAAAGATTGTCTAAGCTTTTTTTCCCCTATAGATTGAAGACAGCTGTCCAATCACGAGGCCAAAAGCTAAAGGATCTCGTAAGGCAGTTGGATGTTTATGGTGAAGCAAAGAGCCGGACTGAGCAGAAGTCTTGAAGCTTATTCCATGTTGGAGTTGGCCGCAGAAGTCCTAGCCAGTCTGCCATTTGGGTTACCAGATGAGAATTGGGGTAAGGATGGAAAGACCATCAATAACACTTGGCAAGTATCCGAGACACCGGTCATAACTCAAGGTGACGACGAACAAGCGAACTTGACCATTCCACAGAAGTTGTTCTTAATAACCAACCCGGAAACTTCACACGCCCTTGTGTATACGTACTTTTTCTGAAACATGGCATCGCCGTATCATCCTTCGGCCCCGACGATACAGTTCCAGGGCCGATACTTAAACGTACTACGACAATAGGGATGACAGCTAAGAAAGTAGTGCCGCCCACTGTCAGGATTCGAGAAGAATCGGAGCGGCACGATCAATCCCTTCCAATAGGACGCGACGAGTACGAGTATGAACAAGACTAACCGACCGAACGCACATCGACGTACGAAAGGGCCCAGATGGAAGAACGGGACGAATGAGAACGACGAGAGACTACTCTGCCTAAACAAAGGAGAGGGCACGTAGCAGATAGGAGCGATGATATCGAGCGACAACGATCGGTGGACGAGACCAACGAACGTAGCTTTAGCGACCTGATTAGGGAAGATGACGAAATCATATGCAAATATTTTAATAAGGTTGTGTCCTCTGCGTTTGAAAGAAGTCAGTAGGAAATCATGTCGGTGTTCACTGGAAGTAGACGGAGGTTATTCAAAACTTCCAGACGAACATGAAGGCGCTACAGGAGAAGGTCTGCGAGCTATAGCTTTCCGGAAGTCGCCGCAGAGAGCCACCTCGACGGACCAACCGCACTGACTACATTGACCTGGCGACACAATCCACTCCGATTGGTGAAACCAAGAATCCAACCCAATGGCCATTGTTGTGAGCCAGGGTAGAGCCACGTAGGCAACTTCGGTACAAGTGAAAAAGACGGCGGCACGCTTGTCGTTGCTGGGCTCAGCTCGTCAGACGGGGGTAGTTCTTGTCGACCTCACCTTGTACCACCTGCTGAACGTGCAGTCGAACTTAATTCTGGTCGCAAGAACAATGGATGTATCTTCGACATAACTAACTGCATTCAAGATGCCTTCTATATCAAGAAATGTGTTCATTTTCGTTTAATTGCTTTCAATTTGTCCTGGAATGCTATACGTGCACTGCGACTGAGGGTGCGGAGGCAAATTTTCTGATCTCTACTCTGTACCTAAACTGCCAAGGTTTTTCAATCAGCGCTAGCCCGAGGTGTTGTAAAATGATCATCCTGAATATCAGCGGCTTTAGCGTAGTAGATCTTCACTCGAGTTGTTGTTGTACTGATCAGTGTGCTGGTGTTCATTGTTTAGTATGTAAGGGGGTCTAAGTCCGTCGTCGGCTGGATCTTTGCCAAATTTGTCATCCTTTTAATAAACATTGCCGTCTTGTCATTGATGCTAATATTGTGTATCGGACCCATTATACCCCTCGTACATTACGTGTGCATCTCATTTATTTCGAGTTCAACGCATTCAATTGGACGAGGCTTTCAACTTTGTCCAACCAACACGTTAGAGATAGTTGGAGATCGTTGCTCACCGCATTGCTCCACAAGCCTTACACCCATTCTTAACTGATGTTTTGCGTGAAGAGCGACAACGATTGCACTCTCCCCTAGGTGCATCTGTCTTCCAAGCGGAGATTTTTGCAATACTTATGGGTGCTAACTATAGGCTGCGCTTAAGGATTTGCTCAATCCTTTTACTAGATGCAAAATAGTTCGCGAATGCAGGTCTAGTTTGAATTCGGTTGGAAGACTGAATTAGCTAAGACTTGGTTGGGTCTCTGGGCACAGCGGGATTACCGGAAATGAGGTCTCCGATGAGCTTGCCAGGCAAGCTTTCTTTTTTTTTAATTCACTAGCGCTTAAGGGGTTATGAATACCCTTATGATGCTATTTACACAGCGCTAGTGTTGGTGTAGTGATATTGAAACTCAGATGATATAAGGTTTCAGTCTTTTTGCTCAGAGGGTGGTGTCCAGAATGACTGGGGTGAATTATTGGTGGCGTTGTCATGGCTTATAATTCACAGTATTTCTTTCGAACATCCCGATGTCATTAGCACGTTCAACACTTTCAAGCCATATGACAACCCTACTGCCAGTATTATGCTTATGCAGTAGAGTTGACGTCAGCTTTTTTCGCAGTTGATCGAATTTTTTATTTTTCTTTTTGACATCGGGATTCGAACCTGGAACCTTCAGCGTGACAAGCGATGATGCAACCACTACACCATGGCCACCGCCTTTTTAGAAAGGCGAAGAAATCACAGTGAAGAGGGTTGGGCCTGCTGGTACTACAATGGACCTGATTTTGTGTCTGAGTGCTCCAGTGTGGATCGAAACTGATGTTCGGTAAAATATCGAAGTAGGCACGCCCAAAACTCCCAATTGATTTTGACAATTCCTGTTCTCTTCTGTCCAAGACGTGTGCAATTCCTTCATGGCGAGAAACAGCCGTTTGGCATCTTGCAACAAAAGCAACTCTATTCATGTTTAGTTGAATAGCTTTGTCATTCTATCCCATTTCAGGACACCTGAATAGTGTCGTGTTTCAGCCGTTCCTTTTGATATGCCAAGTCTTAATCGAGCAGAATAAGCTGAAAGACACAGACACAGAGATAAATCCATTGCCAAATTCAGCGCTTGACCTTTTCACAATCCATCATAAAAGCTGTCGAACATACAATGGTTAAAGACATGTCCTTCAATCATAAGGCTCACATTCTTATATGAATCACGCCCTTAGAGCAATTTAATACCTATAAATTAAACTGATTGTCACCGGAGTTATGTGCAACAGACTCCTTACCAAACCGATAAAGATTTCCCTTCCATCTCAGTCCAAAATTATTCTTTTTCTGAGAAACACGGGCATCCACATCCACATCCACATCCGCTTACCCAAAACTTTTTGTAATAAAATTCCAGTTTATGTCGCCAATATTCATGACCAAAGGACAATATTGTATTAATGGAAATAAATAGATAAAATTCCCTTTCTTATCGCATTTTCTGCTGAGAGTCCTGTATACTTAACATGAAACAAAAACACGATAAAACTGCATCATTGCCCCGACAGACAGCGCCTCCCAGTCATCCTTGTACGAAGCTAAACGGGGATACCAGTCAGCCGTCTGTAGTATCCTTAATCTCTGATAAAAAAAAAATATTCTTTGTTTCTTCGTCCTTTTTCCTTGTGATATTCGCTGCGTCAGCTGCATAATTTTATTGCATAGCACAGCAGTAATAAAAAAGGATAGCCTCCAACAGCGTCCTGCTAAATGCCTTACTTGTAAAGTCATCCTGAACCATATGCACGCTGCTTTGTTGTGCGTATCAGAGGATTTTATGATAAAATAACTTAACTATGCATTCCTCGAGAGGAATAAGAATTTCCTTTTCCTCGAAAATTGTTTTTAACATTTTTTTGGGATTGCAGTCCTTGTAAGATGTCACAGACTGATGGCGCCTGGACAGCATGCCAGGAATACTTTACAAACTAAGCTTGTCGGGTAATTTTTTTGTCATGTGACAGGTTGTCATGGAAAGGATTAGGATCAGGAGAAATAGTTGTTGAGGTCCTCGAGGTTGCTGGCATCTTAATCCAAGCTAACTGAGGCCGTAGAAAAACAAAGCGATCAAGTCAAGCTTCCTTCTCAAACATATAGCCGGATTAGTGCAAATAATATAAAGCCTCGTCTTCTCACGTTACCTCTGCGTTGTTTTTCTTATTCACGATGCCTCCTTTAGACTTTATAGAAAAGGAAAAAAGACTTAACCTTGCAGTGTGCTCTTATTAACCTGTCTTTGCAATTCTATTGACAACCCTTTTGGAAGCTTTGTACCCACTTCAAGATATAATGAAGCACTTGTTATTTCCACTTTTTTAAAGATGGTTAAGATTTACTCAATACCAAGGAATTCAACCTGGAAGGCACCTTATACTGAAGACAACAAAGGAGACTTATTCTGTCAAGGGTGGTGTTCATCACAATATGGGCCAAAGCAGTGACAGTTAAGTCTTACGCAAAAAAGATTACCACCGTCAACCGCCTATGTGCGCTGCAAGTGTGCTTTGTCTATCGGACAGTGCCAGATGATGCTATTTGTGTCATCGTGGGGAATGCTACCAGCAGATATCTTGGCTAGCGAATTACAAAGGACTTACAATGCCAAAATTCAGGAACCCCAAGCCTCAGTCAAAGGTATCAAATTAAAAGAAAGACAGCGAAGCATGGGAGCATGGCAGGAGAGATGGAACCAATCTGTAAAAGGGAAGATGGACCCACTGGCTTATACCGGATGTTAACAAATGAATGGACCGGCACCACGAAGAAGCCAGCTTCTAACCGGACATGACTGCTTTCGAGCGTACTTGCATAAGTTTGGGTTCAAAGATTGTTTTAAATTCCGGAGATGCAAGAGAAGCTGCACATCACTTATTGTTTCAGTGCCCAGGCTTTTGGAGAAATACGAACTTCAGAGAATATTGTGAACTTCGTGATAAAGTCAAGCGCAATATAGGCTGTGAAGCAGGTTGCAGCGATTATCATGAAGCAACTTCGACGGTTGGAAAGAGTCAGGGAGAGCAACATTGAAAACCAAGTCCAGACGGTCCCTCTGAATCAAAGAAACATCGAACCAGATACAGCATAAATTGCTAACCAGCCTCGCAAAGTAATGCCTAGCGGTAGTCCCGCAGGGAGAGTGGTTGAAGAGTGTAGGGTCTGGGTCAGTACGTAGGCGTATTCCTGTAATCGACGTTGGGGCAACAAAAAAAAAGATGTGTCACTGGTCCAGTACTGCAGTGCAAATAAATCCTCACTCCCGTTCTTCAAGGATGTTATCAAGACCCCCATCATCATTTTTCCGTATTTTTCAAGAACACAATATTTTTAAAGAAGGCTCGTTCCTCCTATGTACACGTAGAGGTTTCTAAAGTTACTCAATGCCGAAGCACTCATTCAATTCATTGCTTGGCGCTTACTTCTCTTGTTCGAGTGGCTTTTCGCACACCATCCTCTTATCCTGACACTGAAAAACAAATAAAACATTCGACAGCTTATGATTATCTCGTATTCGTTGACGAGATATCCTATTTTCGGAAATAATTTACGATCCAATATCACTCTCTCTCTTGGTGAAATTCCTCACCGCAATCGTGTCAACGAAAATAATCTCTTTGAATTCCTTCCTCGACATCCGAGTGATTGATTCCATTCGATATCCTCTTGAAGTATCTGAGAGGGTGGGTGGTTGGTGGGTTGGTTGGTTGGTAACACTTTGTCATATTTCCCCTCTCAATTCTCCGTGTGCGTGCGTGTGTGTGTGTGTGTTTTGAAAGGCGCACACATTTTAAGTGTTATCGTCTGCTCCGCCAGATGCGAGGTTCCAAATATCTACTACATCACCAACAGCCTGTGAGAATATGCGGCAAAGATACGCGCGTATCCCCTTTGACACGCTCCAAGTGGCCTCTCCTCATTTGTTGTGGCTTTTTGACTTTACCAATGTGTACCAGTGCTAGTGTGCCTCCTAGCAATCATCTCTTCCAAAATGGGTGTTCTCTATCCGCTTATGGGATCAATGATATCTATATTTTCCTACACCACTACCCACGAAGAGACACAGGATTCTTACGCAGGAAAATGTAGTCATTTCCTTTTTCCATTTTACAGGATTGAAGGCATAACGCAGAAAAAAAAAACACAAAAAACCGGAGGACGGTTTGAGTTTGATTTATTTGTGCGGCGGCGGGGTGAGGCCATGACTAAACGTATAGGAACGACGTGATAAGAAGGTAGTAACGTAGGAGAACCAAGAGGATCCTTACACCGGCTCTTGCTTTTCTATCTTAGATAAATATCCGTATTTTTCGCATGAAATTTCCCGGATAAGTGCCGGGGAAGATAAATACATTTCTATTTCAGATACAAGTACATTATTTGCATATCATATTTCATTCCGAGCACAACAGGGCAAAAGAACAAAAGACTAGCAACGGTAATTTGTCTCTATGATTGAATTTTTATCTCCACGCAATGGGTGGGCGCATTCATTCGGATTCGAATGCATGTGTGTCTGTGGGTCCTGGCATTGTAGATACTTTGCCAAAATGAGTGGTTTATTATTCTTTTATTTAAATTAAAGTCGTTAGTTTTGTATTAGAGGGGCTTCGCTGAGGGAACGAATAAATAAAACACGTGGAGTTGGTTCCGACAGTGATGGATGAGGAGTGAAACTCACTCGCACAGTGCATGAACCTAAGGCAGGATGTAGGGAAATATGATTCACTAGGCGGTAGGTAAATGATTTCGATTATCTTCAGCAAAAAAAGGAGAAATATGTTTTCGGTGAAGGCTTTGTCTTGTGGTGGATTAATCAATCATTAATGGTATTTGTGTGCTCGGATTCATGGAAAGAGGATCTAGTAATATTCCAATGACCATTTTGCCTGAGGAATAGAAGATGTTATTGATGTATACCAGAAGTTTAAGAATCTCCGGATCTGTAAGGCTCTAATTGAACAGCTTCTAAAAGCATGCACCCACCCACCAACTCATTATGCGAAAATCTGTACATTCTCTAATTACTGGTTATACACTTTACGCTTGGGTTTTCCCCAAAGTCCTTGTTCTACTTATGTTTCCCCGTTGATATGGTCAGGTCTTCCCCCACCCAGAAATACATAATAACACTTGGCATCGTCTGTTCCTAATGATTATTACCATTTTCAAATGTAATCACTTGGAATCAAGAAGGATGGCCGAATGCATTTCGGACTATCACCACCCACTGTCCCGTATATATTTTTTCTTGCCTCAGCACTTTCCATGTTCAATTGATAGAGAAATATGAAATGCTATCTCAGTCTCTCTCGGGGAGTGCCAATGATTCCGATATACCATGTCTGAGGGTCTACTCTGGCAGGCCACTCCTAAATTGAAGCAGAGAAATAAAAATTAATAGGACTTTGCATATGGCATGTAGACACACACACACAACTAGCCCTGCAGGCATAGAAAAGAGTGCTTTTGACTCTAGAGAAATAAAAAAAACCAATATATGTAATCAAAGCGAACGAAAGCGTCTAACAAACGCACTTTTTGCCTTTTCCAAGTGAAGAGTATTCGAGCATCATAAATGATTCCAGAGATGGTTATTGGGACAGAAGAGGCATACTATCAGGATCTTGCATCAATTTTATTAGTTTTTCCCTCTTTGAGATGCATCAAAGGATATTTAGAGTGAAGTGAGTGCAACTGGGAAAGATCGATAGGGATATGCCCAATGAATTAATAGTCATGGTATAATGATTCGCATTAAGAATGTGAAGGAGGTTAAAAAGTTGAATGATGGAAATAGTTAGACTGCTTAGTGATCTGATATAGGCATCACTTCTTGGCAAGCAATGATAAACCTCCGAGATTTGTCGTGAAAAAGATTCCCTGTCCATCGTGGGGAGCTGGCAATAATCCTGGCTTTTTGGATTCCATCCACAATCCACATCTTGGATGGAGTCCAAGTCGGTTTAGTCTTCTTCCCTATACATCCTCTTTACACAAAATACCTTATATTCGACGAAGTATTTATCTCTCCAAGGATTTCAATATCTGCTCTGCTTTCTTACACATCAGGCAACACTCGGCGACATATGCAGCTTTAAAGAGATGGTCAGTTTCGACATGAATAACGTTGATTTAAAAGGACTCAGGATCTTGGTTGAAGACTTGGTGTATGCTACCAAGTCAGCTTCTTCTTTCTATTCAGGATTTTCTTCTCTTCCTCTCTTGTGGGTCGCTGGACTTGTTTTACTCTGCGCTTGTTTGGTTCCGCTTGCGTGGTTTTCCCTTTTCCTCTCTACCTAGAGTGAAAGTGATCAACGCTAGAACTGACCAATTCGGGTCCTTGGTGCCTATAAAATACTAGTTTGTCTGCCTGTTCTGGATCTTTTAGCGAGCTGGGGATCCAGCTAAGTCCTATGTTTTCCTTCATTTCTAGCGGCAGAAGTCTATTTTACTGTCAATGAAAGATATGATATCGTTGTCTGCCCTCATTAGTGTTCCTTAGGTAGCTAGGTAGATGTGGCGGTTCAACATGAACTCAAGTAGCACTAGGTATGCATTTTTGTTACCATGACTCATGTGACATGGTTGGTGATGTGTGTTGCTGTGGATCTGAGACAGTCGGTGCCTAGATCCAGCCTGTGGAGTTAAGAAAGCCGATTAGAGCTCGTATATGTACTTTTACCGAGATGTCATTGAGGTCGTCGAAGAATGGTTGGTTTAGTCAGCAGTCTGGTTCTTACTAGTGCCGGACAATTGCAAAGGAAATGGGAGAGAGTTTCCTTCTCATTTTCATTCGCGCAACTGCGGCAGTGGGGCTTGTATGGGCCAATGCCCCATGATTCTAGCGATATCAAGGCGGGTTCTGTTTAGTAATTCTTTTGTTTTACTCTCGTCGTAGGCCGGCCATATCTTCCTTGATATGGCGCAGTTGGTTAACCCCCTCTATTGGAAGTTGGCCCTTTGCAGAAGTGTGAGTGGATTTTTCATCTGCACGCTTGTTTCCTTTTATGTCACAGGGCAGTTCGGCCAAGCGGGCAAGCTCGTTCCAACAAACCTGCACCAGTTTGAAGGATATGGTGGCCGAATCAATAGCTAAAATTGCGACATGGCTGTCTATGATGTTTTGTTTCTGCATTGTGTCACGCCCGAGTTTCGTGTAAGCCTCACGGATTGCCAGAAGTTCCACCTGGAAAACGCTGACAAAATCCAATTTTCAGTGATTCTGAATGGACACTGGCCCCTACACCAAAGTTCATCTTTGATCCGTAGATGAAAATGACCGCGTCGAAGTCCTTTACCACTTCGTCCTTGGTAGAAAATTCTACGTCCAAGTTTTTCTTGAAGTTTAGTTTGGGTGTGATGTAGTCGGTTGGAAACGTGACCATGGCGTCTGGTAACGAGTTCAGGATGTTGCTATGGCCGTAAGGCTTTGCAATCCAGCACCCAGATTCCTCGAGTCTGACCACGCTGCATAGTGCGGTATCTTTTGTGTGTAGATCGAGAGACAAAAGATGCATGAGCACAGCAAGATCATCTGTCGGGGCCGACCTTAATACACCCGTGGTGTTTATACTGGCTGTTCCTTGGAGCCTTTTCAGTTTCGCAAAGTCGTAGCCATTGCTCAAGGCGGGCCGCTATACTAGTGACCCGAAGGTGAGATTTAAATGCACTACGGCTGTGTACATCCATAAGGTCATCTTTCGTTAAAGTTCTCACTTCTTTTCAAAAGTTTTGCTGCAGGCATAGAAGGCAGCACATGCCCTCCTTACTGTGTTCGATGTTTTACTTCCAGTTAAGTTTTGGGTCAAGCATGACACCCAGATACCCAGCGCTGGAGGATAGTGTGAGTGGTTGACCATTAAGACGGGGAAGGGTAAAATCGGGTATTTTGGTTTTGGTTCCGATTTGCTTGGGTAAACACCGAAGCCACAGCTTGCAGCTCTTGTGTGAACATTGTCTAAAACAGCCCCCATGATTTCACTTATCGCAAAGGGAAACTTTCCCGAAACTATGATAGTATCGCCACGTCATCCGCATACGCGACAGCTTTGACCCCTTTTCTGTCTAGTCTTACAAGAATTTTGTTCATAACCATTAGCCAGAGTAGAGGGGAAATGACGCCGTCCTAAGGCGTTCCTCTATTGGCGAATTTGGTCTAGTGACTGTTACCTGGTGTTGCCTGAATGATTCTTGTTCTTAGCATAAAGGCTCGATCAGAGATTCATGAATAGCTCTAGTGTGTACGTTATTAAAGGCTCCGTCTATGTCTAAGAATAAGGCAGACTTCTGACTTCTTTTGGGTGCATAAAACATTATGGAAATCACTCCAGATGACGTAATGTACTATTTATAAAGTGCAACACGGTTTTGACATCAGAATTCAGTTTCATTCTTCATATGGAACGATAAATTGAAAATTCATCCTTTTCCATTTCCTCAAGCCACATAACCTCGAAATTATTTAACCGCATCACGCTTGCCGCGGTGACGCTAATTAACTCTCAATACTCATCGCGCCAACATCAAGGAAAGTCATAAATACCTCTGGCATAGCTTCGGGAACACCCATGGTGTGGGATTCAGGAAACCTTTCTCTACTTCAGATGAAATTCCCGCGTTCTAATTCGCAGAATGTGTTTTTGTGGTTGAGGTGTTCACGTTCAGTTAATGGAGTTGAATTTTACCTCCCTCAGTCTCTACACGAATGTTGCAAGGTTCCGGGAATGCTTAATCCTGATAAAAGCTATATAAAGTTCTCTTCGACTAAAAACCGCACACGGGCTTAGTTGGATTTTATTCCGTGCAATGGTGGCGATATGGTGGGCATTATTCAACCCGGAATCGAGATTCGTTATGCAAGAATGAAATTATGAAGAGTTTGGGGCGGTTTCGGTGGAAATGATGATTTCTAAAAGGTCTAGCGGTTTACATCGGTCCTCTGTTCTTCCATCATTAAAGTACCCAATTGAAATTATTCACTCACTAGAAACGCAAGTTCAATGGGAAATAGTTTAGTTGATGAGAGGATGGTAAGTCGTATAGGGAATTGGTGGTTCTTTGTGTGGTACTTCTTCATAGAAAAGGAACTGGAGTGTGTTGGTAAAATCTTAAGGTCAAGGTTAAAGTGCAACTCTTAACAGCTGACACGTCAAGTAGAAATCAGTTCAGCATGTATGGTGTGTTAATGTACATATGTAGGGCTTAATTGATTTTTTTTATGATAAGCGCCCTACAGGGTTTATGATTACCTTTTAACTAGAGCACGGGAATTAGGAAAGTTAGAAGAGAAGCGACGGAAATATCGATCCATGCTGATTTTAATGGACGTAGTCCAAAAGTTTATGGTAAATTGATGTATGTGCATACGAAGCATACGCTTACTGTATTGGCATTCGTTTTCTTGGTACAACCCCAAAGTTGTATACTGTAGGTCCACACCAGCCTTAGAACTTGCTTGTATAGAAACAGTTTGTTCTCTGGACTGGGCTGGGAATGTTTTTCGAGTAACCAGTACATTTCTCTTTATTTGATTTCAAGTTCTTTGCGTTTCATTTTCACGTGCGAATTCCACTTCAGATTTGTGTCTAGTGTCATTCCCAGGTATTTGACTTTGTTGGCAAAAGGTATTTGGGCCAAGTTAAGAAAAAATGGCAAGTCATTAGTTTTCTGATATGTGAAATTCACGTGGACATATTTAGTTTCGTTGCGGGCGATCCGCCAGTCCCTCATCCATTCGTTAGCTATATTCAGTGCGCTTTGCAGTTTTGCAGTCGTTTCTTCGATTATTTTACCTACTGCAAGGATAGCGGTCTCATCCGCAAACGTAGCAAGCATAGTGCCATCTTCTTTCGGTATATCACGAGTATAACGCTTCCTTGCGGTACGCCGGCCTACATTTTTTTAAGCTCCGAGTATTCGTTTCCATGTCTAACATGAAAGAGTCTATTCCCAAGATACGGTTCTAGAATATCATATAGGCATATGGGGAGAACTTGCCGTAGTTTGCATTTAAGGTCATCGTGCCACACCTTATCAAAGGCTTGTGAGACGTCAAGAAATACGCTTGAGCATATCTTTTTTTCTTGTGGTACTTTCTCGATTACGTCAGTAATTCTATGCACTTGGTCAGTCGTCGAATGCTTACTTCTGAACCCCAACTGGTGGTCAGGGATAAAACTGTTGCCTTCTATAACCGGTTGAAGGCGCCTTAGTAATACCCTCTCGAAAATGTTGAATATGATTGCAGGTGAAATGTTGTAGGGGCGCTAGAGCACAGTTTGTGGAAGATTCGATAAAACAGTGAGAGACAGGAAACATTTCTTTGGTGTTAAAATATGGTAATTGACTTCACAATGTCCTTGTCCTCCATAAGTCTTAACGCGCGTTTTTGAATTCTCTCTGGAATGTGCAGCACAGTTTTAGGTGCATCAAGATCAGATGTGAGTGTTGTATTCAACCTTTTATCGAATGATTTGTACTGGAGTGTGCAAATTGAAGCCAGAATGGGGAAAGAATTTTTAGCATCGTTTAACACATTTACTTAGAGAAAATTTAAATACTTCAAAGGACATTCCATTAGATCCACGAGAAATGATTTTTCACTTATCCGACTGGGGCGGATTTTTCGACCGTTGGTTGCTTTTTATTCTTATGTTATTATTATTATTCGTTTCAAATAAATTCATACTTTGACTGAAGGGAGGCCACCACCACTTGCTTCCACGAATGTGGGCATTATCATGCAAATCGACGCCACCCATGCACCGATTCTATGCGTTGATCAAATATGGTTTTAGCACTGTCTTTGTTTTTTTTTTGGTCCTACGGTTGTATCGGTGGGCGTTTTTCATTGGCTATACATTTTCGTGGTTCGTGACCATCTATTTCTGATACTTTAACGTCAACTTCTACTAATACTTTTACGTTTCCATGGTCACGCCTACATTATCGGCCCATCGAACCAACTTAACAAACACGAGTACATACTTGGATCCAAAATGTATTGGTTAACCACGAGCAAATATTTTGCAGGAATGTCTGCCAAAGTAGGTACGGCAACAGTTGCTCATCGATGGAAAGATGAATATTCTAAGCTGCATAAATTTATTCAAGACGCTTATAAAGCTTTGCTGAACTGATCCACTGTATCTAGCTCATCGTTATTGCATAAATGAAGGCTCATCGTTTGTTTCACATTCGAAGTCCAAGTCAAGATCCACTTGAACCGACCAGTACGAATCGACATCTGGCAACTGGTGATACTCAGACAAAAGTCCATTCATTTCGAACAAATCAATCGTCTCGTCCTGCACATTGTGTTGCCTTGCGTAGAGATTGGTAAAATCGACGATTTGTTGAATATTTGGTCGTCGAGAAACAATTCGAATAGCTCACGCTGGGATTTTCGCCTTTTTTTTTTCATCATAGCCTTACGTTCTCATCCAATGGCACGTCTTCCGCATCTCATGTGTATTTGAGTTTTTTTCCATTTCGGCATACCGATATCACACAGTGGAGTATACGGCTCGCTACCCAGAATCGCATTGCCAAGATTACTTGCAGTTATCTACAAACATCCGGCGATGTTGACGTTGTCTTCGCCGTGTTTGCATTTGTTCGATTTTGGTGATTAATCATCGATTTGCGAGTCGAATTCAATTTCGCAACCGTTAGGAACGATATCGTCGTTTCTCAATTCTTCGTCACTGCTGTTTCAGGTGGAACGAAGACCACATTACGGGCTTGTACCTCCTCCATCAACTTCATCATTGCTGAATTTTGAAATACTGTGAATGTGATACAATATTTTGATATATCGTTTCTGGCCAAATCTCACTTTCGCAGCCCCTGGCATATGCTCTGACAGCCCTTCCGAAGGCCTTACTTGACTCAATGCTACATACGCGTGACGCACTCACTACAGCATAGTCAACAGTAGTATTTTATGAACTGTGGAGACCCACGACAAAACTATTGGCAACATCCTTCCCTCCGCCGTTTCGTCATTAAACTTTGTATGGTTTTAGAATGGAGAAGGTTTTCGCCGTCCCTTTCAAAATCGATATGATATATCTGTTTCATACATTTGCTTTGGAAACGTCAGTGTTAGCGCGTAGCATAATTTTGGCTCCAACGAATATTGCAAGCTCTTGTGGTAAACCACCGGTCTTTTTGATATCTGCTGGAAGGATATCAGTTAGATTAACTTTGTCCATATTAAGTGTGGCATCTACCAGATGGTTCAGGGCTTTGATTTTATATATACGGACATTTTTGCTTCGAAACGAATTAATAACCGCAGTGTTGTGGTTGTTGACCCTTAACGCCGTATCTATAGCAAACTCACCAACTGCATCTTGAAGAACTCTTCCCATAAGTACACAAAAACGCTCAAATGTCAGTTCGTAGTGCATGTAGAACATCAATGAAGGCATTATCTCCTTGTTGACTCATGTTCTGAGTCAGCTCACAAAGCGTGAACAAATGCCAGAAATGCGTGGCTGGCTGAAGATGTTCGGGCTGTTTTAACACTGGTGTTCCAGAGCGTTTAATTGGAGGCAGTTGCAGGAGATCTTCGGACAATAAGACATTGACTCAAGTCTCACGATTAAGGCAGGCTGTACAGTAAACGATTTATCAGTATTTAAAGACAAAAAAATATTTTTTTGAGACCAAGTCCCTTTATTCGCTGTTCACTTAAGTCTAACTTACAATTTTTCACATCGCTATTATTTATAACAAAATATATAATATCTTATTTCATTAATTCGACGGCGCGTGTGCACAGGTATGCACTTCCATTTAGCTGACCCATTGGTTATTCGGCGCGTGTGCTGATTCCGCTATTTCCGTGGGAATCGCATGTTGTAACTCCTCCCTTCTTTAAAATCTACGACCCGTAGATCCCGTAAAGTTCAAGGTGGTTGGTTTCAGGTCAATTGAAGAGATGTTCTCAAATTCCGGTTGATGTAGGTTAGGGGCTGGTGTTGATACTATGAGACTGGTTGATGCCTTCTTATGTTTAAAACAAAGAATAATAATAATAAAAGATACGAGTAAAAGGAGTACAATAATTATGTCTGTAACGATAGATAATTTGTTATTAGTATTAAATAGTTTAAATGTTTTTAAGTTGTTCAAATGTAAGCTATGAAGGTACTCTAAATCTAGTTTAACGGCTCTCTCGGAAACGTTTCCTTGTATGGTGGGAGGTAGAGTGTTGAATGACTGCACTTCTCTGCTTGTGAACGTCTGTCCATTGATTTCTATTGTCTCATTGGCGAATTGAATGACGAAGGTTCCTTCTAGTTGTCGCGTTGACCCTTGATTAAGTAAACTGCCGTTGAAATTGGAGACAAAAATTGTATTTTCGTTAATACCCTCGATTATAGGTTCCCGGCGATACTGGAAGTCACAGGTTGCCTTGAGTCCTTTGAGAAGCTGGTAAGTGCAATGCTCCTTTGAAAGTGGTTGGAGTTGGCTACTCTTACAGATTGCTGTGTTCCGGACAGTAGTGCAATTTCCCATAATACCGAGATATTCATGTTGATTGACGAGAAGTTCCTTATACTCCAGGTGAACTTGTTTGAAGTTTTTGACAGTAGAACGGACTACAATATGGTTATATTCCGTCCGTTTAGTTTTTGGTAAAGATATTACGTAGAGAATAGTTGAATTTTTCGTTATTATTATGGGTTCTGCATAGTAAAGTGCTTCAACTTCGCTGTTGTATGGGAGAGTTTCTATTTGTGAGATTATTTGGTTAAGTTCAGATGTATCCAAGAGGTTCGTATTAACTATCCCTTTCTTTGCCAATTGTTCGGCCAGAATTATTTCGCTTATTTCATCCTTGATCATATTTAGTTTATTGAACAGTATCTGCTCAAATTTGTCTGTATTTTTGCCATCGATGTTTTCCAGTGTCCTGTTGTAGTTCTTTATGAGTTTGTTTGACGTCTCCATTAATTTCCTATTGATTCTGAATTGTTCATTGTTATTATTAATTATTGAGTTTTGGCTGGAAAGAATGTCGTCCCAGTCCGTAGCGTCGGGACTTCCGGCGATCCATTTCCAGGCTGAGCCGATCCAATTTATAGATCTTCTTTGTCTTGGCGTTCGATCACGGAGTTTTTCTATTGAATTTTGAATTTGGTGGAGCTGTTGGATTAGCTGGGGTCTCAAGCTGCTTGTTGTATTTACACGATCCTGAATAATGGGGACCATTCTGTTGATTAAACTTTGGTAGGGTGCGAGGTCGATAACATGGATGATCCTAAAGTTTCCATTTAAGATGCGTCCTATCCCTTGTTTGAACGTGACTATAGAGGTTGTATATTCGAAAATATCGAGCGTTGCGTAGGTAGTAGTGCAAACCTCGCATATTAGGAGTCTGAAAAGATAAAAGATGTGTTACTCAGAAGTGTTTTTTATGTTGGACTTGTGTATTCTTCTTCCGGATACGGTTGTTACAGTAACTCGATGATTTTTCGCGACTGCTTCCTTTTTATAAATGGGTTTTTGCTTCCCATGTCTTTTTTTATCGGCGACATAGATAATTTCTCCTGTGTTGTAGGTTTTGGGTTTCTTTCTCTTCATATTTTCCCTTAAAAGTTTCTCGGTTTGATGCCGCTTAATTTGATCGGGAAGATCTGCATTTAATTTAGTTCTATAATCTATCAAATTTTGAAAATTTATTCTCTGACTTCGTCCGAAAAAGATATCACTCGGCTTCTTCTTGGTGACAGAATGGATGGTATTGTTGTAACTATCAACATAAATTTCAACTATTTCCTTAAGTGATAGATCTGGATATTCACGTTGAATACATCGAACTAATTCAAGTATTGTTGAATGTACGCGTTCAACGGCTCCATTGACCTCACTCTTTCCGGTTGGTGTTCTATATATCTCGATTCCTAATGATTTTATATAGTTGCTGACTATGGGGCTGTTGAAGCTTCCTTCATTGTCCATCACTAGCATTCTAGGCACTGTAAAATAATGTAATATTTTGGTGATCTTATTCCTAAGATGAAGAACAGTCCTGTCCTTGATTCTAAAAAACTTCGCAAATTTGGAAAACTTGTCAATGCAGGTAATGAATTTTTCGTCTTTAATGTCCATAATATCCATGTGTAATATTTCAGATGGGTATGTTGGTATAGGTGTTTTTTGCAACTCGGGCTTAAACGGATGTCGGTCATATTTACTGGTATTGCAGATGTCACAATTTTTAATATACTTCCTTATCTTATTGCTCATACGTGGGAAATAGCAGCGCTCCAAAAGCTGTTCTCTGTTTTCTTGCGCATTGCGGTGCGCTCGGCTATGTTCCTCCTGAATTTTCTGTAATTGGTTTTCTTCGTTGGCAAGATTTTCTACTAATCGTTGGGTTATCCGCATTTTGAATTTTGAAAAGTGCTCCTTCCGTACCGCTTGCAGTATTTGAATGAATCGTTCCGGTATTTTAATTCCATTTATGACGTTGGGGTTTAGGGCTTGTTTAAAGATTTTAATAAGTTCATTCTTATCCAGACTGTTACCTATGCCAAAGTAATGACGGTGAAATGATGGGTGTGGTTGTTCGTATATGTCAACTTTTACTTTTCCGATGATGATTTGGTTCCTAAAAACATTTATTGGTGCTTCGCAGTGAGGAATTAGATCAGTATTGTCCTCTTTAGCACTGTGCATTGTTTCAGCAGTGTCAGTTGACTCAGTCAAGGCGTTCACCTGTGTTTTTAGTCTTGACAGGGCATCGGCAACAACGTTCGTTTTGCCTGGTTTGTATACCAGTTCATAGTTGTACTCTTCGATGCGAGCTTTCCATCTAATTTAGCGTTCGTATTCCTGGAGCTTAATGCAAATGTGAGCGGTTGATGGTCCGTCAGTATTTTAATTTTTTTTGCACCATATAAATAATTACGCAAGTTATCTAAGGCCCAAACAATGGCAAGCATTTCCCTTTCATTAACGGCGTAATTTTCTTCAGTCTTGTTCAGTGACCGGGAAATGTACGTAATGGGCTTGTCATGTCCGATTTCACCTTGGCTTAAGACGGCTCCTATCGCTTGATTTGATGCATCCGTTGTCAGTATGAATGGCTTGTTAAAATCTGGAAAAGTAAGGATCTCTGATGACATAAGTAGTTCCTTTAAATTTTGAAAGGCTTGAAGCTCTTTTCCCGTCAGGCTGATTTTAATTTTTTTCGATTGATTAGCCTTCACTTGGGCATTCTTCCCCCTAGTGAGATTTGTTAATGGTTTTGCAATGGTGGCAAAGCCTTTAATAAATCGCCTGTAGTAGGATGTGAGCTCAAGAAATCCCTTTAGTTCTTTAAGATTTTCTGGGGGCTTCATTTTTTGAATGGCTACGATCTTCTTTGGGTCTGGCTTAATGCCCCCACTCGTAACGAGGTATCCCAAAAATTCCGTCTGTTCTTTCAAGAACTCGGTTTTGTCCGGATTAACTCTTAGGTTGGCGTCTTCCAGTTTTTGAAGAACCGTATCGAGATTTTTTAGATGTTCTTCCAAAGTTTCACCAAGTACGATGATATCATCGATATATACAAAGCATATTTTCCCGATTTCTTCCTTTAGTACATCATCGATTGATCGTTGGAATATGGCTGGGCCATTTTTTATTCCAAATGGCATTCTGGTGAACTCATATTTCCCATTTAAGGTTGAAAACGCTGTTTTGGGAATGTCGCCTTCCTTCATCTTAATCTGATGAAATCCAGATGTTAGGTCTATAGTCGTAAAGAATTTTGACTTTCCAAGGTTAGCAAGTGTATTCGAAATATCTGGAATTGGATATGTGTCCGCTATCGTTATTGAGTTCAATCTTTTAAAGTCCACGACCATACGGTATTTGTTCTCACCGGATGCGTCCGTCTTTTTTGAGACTATCCATATTGGTGAGTTATATGGACTCTTAGATGGTCTTATAATACCATCAGACAGAAGTTTCTTGATTTGTCTTTCAACTTCTTCACGCATGTTAATAGGATATCGATATGTTTTTGAATAGACTGGTTCGTCTGTTGTTGTTCTGATCTCCGCTCGAACATCAGTCTCAATAGGTTGTTTTTCATTTATGGGTCCAAAAATGTCTATATGCTTATTGATTATTTGATGAAGTTTCTTTTTGGTATCTTTTGTTAGGTGACTGTGCCTTATTTCAATATGATTGACTTGATCTGACTTCTTAGCTCTCAATGGAATTTTTATATTTGGTTTGATTGTAAGCACATTATTTTTCCGATCTATGATGGCTTCTAGTGCTCTTAATGTGTCGTCCCCGATTATGCCGTCGAAAGATTTGAGTCCCGGCAAAACGAAGAAGTCAATGATACAATTATTACCCAAACATCCAAAAAATGGTCCGTTTACCTTCTTTCGTATTATTAGTTCTCCTGCTGCAGATTGAATTTTAAATGGCTTGTCTAAAATTTTGTAGTTCTTCGCTAGTTCCTCTTTGATGAAGTTCTTGTTAGCTCCCGCGTCGATGAGGAATTTGCGGATTTGCCCATCGTTGGTAACGTATTCTATGTATGGGATGCTAGATAGGCATCCGTCATAAAATTTACCTCAACTTCTTCCTCTTCGTTATCTAGGCAAACCTGGTCGATATTATTGACCAAATCATCTTCGTAATTTCCAATATACTCCTCGTAAGACTGCTCCTCTTCCTCTGGTGTTTTTTGTTCCAAATGATACAATCTTTGTTGCTTATATGGTATATTTGACGACTCACTAGCTGGTTTAAGGATCTTCTGGGTCGGTCGATTCATATAATTGACCTGACGACTTTGAGCGGATCTGTCGATACTCATTGGTGAAGGAGGTTTCGGTTGCGTGGGTCTAGGCGGTGGATAGTTTGGTCTCCACTGGTATTGCTGTTGTTGGATATTGTAGATGCGGTTTCTTTCCTGGATTGTCATTTGTGGGGGTTTTGTTTGTGGTCTGGGTGGAAGTCTTGGCGATGTCATCTGATTTAATGGAGTGGTTATAGTTTGTTGCTCTTTCTTGTGGATAAGTAAATTTCGAAAGTTTAAGTTTTGATATTCTAGGCATAGCGTATATGCCTCAGGAAGCGTTTGTGGCTTCTGAATCATTAGGATTTTGCTAAGCTCTCCATTGATTCCTCTTATAAACACATGTAGGGCTCGGTTTCGATATGTTTCAACTAGGACTTGGGTAGTTTCGGAGGAATATTCCTCTGTCTTTAACTTATTTAAGATGAGCGTAAACTGATGATTGACGTTTGCATAAAATTCGTCAATTGATGCATTCTTTTGCATCATTGTGTTAAGCTGGTGTTCCAGCGTTCTAACGTCTCTCTTATCTGCGTAGTGCAGAGAAAGACGACGTTTGATGGATGACCATTCGTGGTCGAAAATATTGTAAGATATAAGTGCAGTGTCTGCACCTCCTCTTATCTTTTGCCTTATGCTTTGCAATATGGCTCGATAAATAGGTTTGGACTTGACTATTTCGTAGTCCTTTAAAATAGCTTCAACGCTGTGAGCCCATGATATATAATGAATTGGATTGCCGTCAAAGACCTGCAAATCCTTCACGCAATCAGGTAACTTGCTGATTTCTTGTAGATCTTTTTCGGTTCTTGGGACAACCAATGAATTTGGAGTTGCTGATTGCGATGACTGCGTTACTTTGAGTTCGATATTATTTAGCCGTGCATCGATTTCACGGATTTTCGCTATCTGGGCATTAACAGCTCCAGTCAACTTAACGATTGCTGTTTTCAGCTCATCAATTGCAGCTTCTGCCATTTTTATTAGATTATTTGTTTAAATTATAAGTTCTTGTTCTTTCCTTTTCGTTAGGAATTCTTATATTATTACTGATTAACTTTTTAAATAAAATGAAAAAATGTTGGTGTACTCACAGTTGTATTAGCGTTGTGGCGGTCCTCATAGCAGCTTCCGGATTAATTTTAGTGTTATCTTCTTGCACTGCAGTTCACTTTTTTCAGGAGAATAGTTCGTAATAGTTCTATTCACACTTCACTTTATCAGAGGAATAGTTCGTAATAGTCCCGTTTAGTCGAGCGTTGTATGCACTAACACTGACCTACTAATGGTACGATTTGTATCACCACTGTATCACTCGCGAATCGGACCGATCTCTATGTTCTTATGATAATAGAGAATAACGCACTGTTCATAGACCCTTGCCTTACGTACGCGATCTTAATGTCTTCAGATTTTTTTCGCGATCCCAATGTTCTTATGGGTATTGAGATATACTACTTTCGTTCGGTTTCACGTTCTCAATGTTCTTATGGATTGATTGAGTGTTCTTCGGCAGGGTCCCTGCTGCTCGGGCGCCAGTAAACGATTTATCAGTATTTAAAGACAAAAAAATATTTTTTTGAGACCAAGTCTCTTTATTCGCTGTTCACTTAAGTCTAACTTACAATTTTTCACATCGCTATTATTTATAACAAAATATATAATATCTTATTTCATTAATTCGACGGCGCGTGTGCACAGGTATGCGCTTCCATTTAGCTGACCCATTGGTTATTCGGCGCGTATGCTGATTCCGCTATTTCCGTGGGAATCGCATGTTGTAACTGTACCTCTTGCTGCATCAGGACTGAGGAGTTCGAAATCAATATTAAGTGATAAAGTCTTTGTTTGATTCATTAAACACATTTAAAATCAGCAGATTCTTAAGTCTCATGGTTAAGGTAGGCAGTACCCCTGTTGCATCAGGATTTAAAGATCGAAAGTTGAATATTGTATTATTATGGGGACTAAATACGCATGCCAGTTATCATCGGAATCGGTTGAGTAGAAGTTGTCGAAAAATCGATTGCAAGATTTGAAACGAACAAATAAACGGAGTGAAGTTAAATAAAACCGTTTAAAAATGAGAAAGAGTCGGAGACAAAACCGATCTTTGGGAACATGAACATTTAAATGGTGAAAAGCTGACTTGAAAGCGTCCACAACAGTACATCATCGATGCCGTGTGCATTGTGTATGTACTATGTGCATATTTTCGACAAAAGAGTTTGGTGCTAAACTCTGTCAAATACTTTTAAAATATCAAGTGATGAAGGAATTCGTTCCACTTTCCTGTGATATAACCATCAAATCGCTATTGGATCAGTTGCTACAAAAACTGTGCTGCCGGACATTGATTAGTTTTCGTGCACCGAGATATCTCATAAGCTGGCAAATTATTCACGTTTTTATGGTATTGGAAACAAAGAAGACGGTACGTAATTGAAGGGGGAAGAAGATTAATCTTTCTTGGGGAGCGCCTGGACAAACGCATTTTTTGTATCTATAGACTATAAGAGTAGGACTGATGCATGGAAAAAAACCTATTTAGACTTATGGTCCATTTGGACCAGCGGATTGATGAATGTTGAAACTTCTAAGTACTTTTACAGATCGATGAGTGCGAAAGTGGATCTGTCCCATGGAGAATTTGACGCTTTAGAGACAGAGCACAAATGTTGAGCAGACTGCAAGCAGATTGGCCTTGTCTAAGCACTAAGCAGACGACAGCTAGGAAATCATTGTAAATCATTGTTATCAACGGGGCGGATGGCTTTATGTTTTTTTCATGTTTCCTACCCTTGGATCAGGGTAATACTTTTTGCCTAAATTGTTGGTCAAAGAGAAATTAGACACGTCGAATATGGAAACTGCAATAATTTTTGGCTTTTTGAACTTAATTCAGTTTTCTTCAAAAAGATTTTCGTTAAAAGACCGAAAAGACACTTTTCTTGCTGATAGATTCTACCTATGCAGCTCAAGTGAAACCACGTTGTTTCCTTTGGTTTGACGCTCTTCATTCGGTTGGATATAAAGGAGCTCATACCAATTGGGATGGTATATATCAGCCGCGGCATCCACGTCGCTATCAAAGAAGCATAGCGACCAGTTAAATGTCGTCCCAAAGATGATCCAATTGGTTTTCTCGTATCGCTAGGCGTTTTTTTTTTGGGAGTTCGTTCTTTAATTGTGCGATCGAAGTGAGAGATATAAGCTGATATGACTCTGTCGTCTGACTCGCCTAGAGGCGGTAATTTATACAGTCAATCCCAAAAATAAGTACAAACCTATACGCCCTACATTGGAATGTATTCTTTCAGAAATATGGCGGTAGGTCCATAGGGTGACCAGATAAGAATGATAGGAAAACAAATTTAAATAAAATAACAACGGTGTGAGATATAAAATTGATTCTGGCTTTATTTTGAAGCTACTTTCATGCCATTATGTGTGGAATAGCACATCATTCAAATGGCCGCCTCGGCTTCGCTGGCAGTGCTTCAAGCGGTCGGTCCAATTATTGATGACACGGTCCAATATGTACGGCGTCATGCCGGCAATAGCTTCTCGAATGTTGTCGTCGAGCTCATCTAAAGTGGTTGGCTTGTTAGCGTTGACTAAGGATTTGATGTAGCCACAGAGAAAATAATCGAGTGCTGTCAAGTCGCATGATCGTGGTGGCCAATTGATGAACGCTCGCCGTGAAATGACCGAGTCGCCAAATTTCTCCTTCACAACTTCGAGCGTTGCGTCGCTTGTACAGCATATAGCGCCGTCTTGTTGGAACCACAGCTCCGATATATCGATGTTGTCGAGCGCTGGCCACTGAAAGTCGGTTAACATCGCTCTTTACTTGAGACCATTGACGGTACGGGTGTCTCCTTCCTCATTTTGAAAGAAACGAGGTCCGATGATGCCGCTATGCCAATTAACCGCACCAAACAGTCAATCTATGTGGATGCATTGATGCTTGGTCGAATACTTGTGGATTGTGTTCGCTCCAATAACGGCAATTTTGCTTGTTGACATAGCCGCTGAGCCAAAAATGGGCCTCGTCCGAGAAGATGAAGTTCACGTTGCGTATTTACAACTGAGCCGGAACTTCGCAAATATTTTTTTATAATTTCCGCACGTTCGGCAAGTGTGAAACGATGTATGATGAAATGGCAACCCTTACTGAATATTTTGACAGCTGGATGTCATTGGTAACTTTGACAGCTGCTGAAACATAACAATTGGCTATCTGATCACCCTTTATAATGTTTGGGTATACATATTATTTAAGTCATCCGTAATGCGCTTGTAGGTATGGAGTGTACGAAATTATTTTTATTTTTTATTTTTTCCAATGCACTCCACCTAACTAATTAGAATTGTGAAATAGTGTTGTGTGATCGTTTTTGCTTTTTTTCTATGTGCATACATACATATAATGTACATACATATAATGTTAAAACATTTTTGTAGACAAATAAGCAAAACAGAACAGATATGACTTGCTTTACAGCAACCAAATAAATAGTTTCAAAGAGTTACTCAAAGCATACTTCTCATCGTACCTACATCCAACAAACATTATGTATGCCGGAATCGGTCTTACTCTAAGTTCCATCCAACATTTAAATTTAAACTCCTTTTAAAGTGCTAAAGTAAAAAAAAAAAAAAACCGCTCTCTAGACACTTGATCACTTCGCAAAGCAGTAAATTCATTTATACACACTTTTCCCCGTAACCAAATATGGCTTTGAAAAGGGTCACGTTCCAACATCATTAATCATTTCAAGCTTTTTTATTTTTTTCTGGTTCCACTGTTCATGACGTCGACGTGGAGTTTATTAAAAAGAATCCAAGTTAGGAGTTGAAGTTGATTAAAATTTACGGCACCAGTTTCAACAGGTGCTGCGGCTAGGTAAGTTCATTTATTTCAAATCCAGTTATCGGGGGCTAGGTGCACGTGCACACACACATTCATTTTGAACCATTGTTTGGTAGCTTAGGGAATTGAAATCAATTTTTCTTTTCTTTTTTTTTTTTTTTGCGGAATGGAACAGTTATGTAGAGAAATTAGACAAAAGATCATGAAATGAGATTTGTTGAAAAGGTGATTTTCCACAAGATGATGGTTTATGAGCTTGAACATCGGGGGGCTTTATGTCTTTTTCTCAAATCATTTGGTGTCCATGCGAGTAGACTGCTTCCTACGCCTGCACAATCACCTGGATTGACTTACTGCTTAAAAGATGTTGGAAATGGATTCAGGTGTGATGGGACTGTGGTACCATAAGACATTTAACAAACGTTTGTCCATAATCACTAAACAGTGGATTAAAGCCCCTTCAGTTCTGGGTACTTTACACTTACTTAAGGTGGCGCTACAGTCCGGGTGGACCAAGGCCTCAACCTAGTTTATTTATTTATTTATTTGATTAGCTTAATACTAGCTACATGGCACTTAATTCTAAAAACTTAAAGTAATATAATAATGATAAGATAGTGGGGAGCAGGAAACTAACTGATTTGATTATTTCTTTATTTGGTCTTATAAAGCAACAGTTAAAAACTAAAACTATGGGGAGAAGGTGGAGGGAGTGAGCGGGTCGAAATATGGTTAAGAGGGGGAAGAGGGATTGTGGAGGGCGTTTCTCAGAGAGGATCTACTAAAGTGAAAATTAAAATTGTAATGCATGCCGTTAGCCTTACGTAGCATTCTGGACATTGGTTCGTGAAAACCATAGTTGGTACGGTGGGAAACAAGATGAAAGAGGGGTACGGACCTGAGGTTACGTGGATTCGTGTTGAACGAGATCAATTGCAGTAATGCGGGGCAGTCGATGTTACCAGATAATAACTGATGGATAAAGAGTATATCAGCAACATCCAGACGTTTTTCGAGGGACTGTAAGTTGATCAGCCTCAGACGATCTACATAGGGTGGTAAGTTGAAATTGTCGATCCAAGGAAGGCCGCGTAAGGCAAACCGAATGAACCTGCGCTGGACAGCTTCGATTCGTAGAGTGTGGATTTCGAAATACGGGCACCATACTTGGCTGGCATATTCAAGTAGAGGCCTAACGAAGGTGATGTAAAGGGATTTAGTGACGTATGGATCAGAGAATTCCTTAGACCAACGTTTTACAAAGCCAAGTGCAGAGTTGGCTCTACTTATGATGTTATCTATGTGGGCACGGAAATTGAGTTTCCTATCACAGATAACGCCTAGATCGCGTAAAGATGCGACGATGGGAACAGGTTCGTTACAGATAAAGTAGGGTCTGGGAGGTGAGGGGAGACGCTTGCGAGAGTATGTGATTGCTTGGCATTTAGTCACGTTAAGCTGCAAGAAATTTTTATGGCACCACATTGAGAATCTATTTAAGTCATCTTGGAGTAGGCGAGAGTCAGCGAGGCATGATATGTGCTTAGAGATTTTCATATCGTCAGCGTAGATCGATATGAAAGAATCTTTGATGATACGGTCAACATCATTGATTGATAGGATAAATATCAATGGTCCCAGATGGCTGCCTTGCGGGACTCCTGAGGTTGCTTTTATAGGATCGGACATGGAAGATCGAAAAAGGACTTTGTACTGGCGATTTATCATGTAGGATTTGATCCACATAATGAACCACGGAGGAAAACCAAGAGCCTTGAGTTTTAGGAGAATTATGCTGTGCGAAATTTTGTCAAACGCTTTACTGAAGTCGGTGGTAACAACATCAACTTCTTTGCCATCCTCCAGTGCACATAGGGTTCGAGACACGAATTCTGTGAGATTAGTGGTTGTTGATCTACCCTTAAGAAAGCCGTGTTGATTGGGAGAAAAGATAGATTTGCAGATTTACCAGCGCGCGTTTCCAGCCAGGTCGATCTTTAGGTAGCTGCCCCCTGTTTCGCACGCTTAGTTGATTGAGGGCCCCTTCAACTTGCGTGTGCCACCTGAGTCGCGGTCTTCCTCTATTGCGCTGTCCCTCGGGGGCGGATTCGAAGATTTTTTGGACCGGAGCATTGGTGTCTATCAGTTCTACATGACCCATCTACCACAATCGTTGGACCTTCACTCTTCTGGCTAATTCGATGTCGCCACACAGTTCATCGTTGTATCTTCTCCTCCACTCACCGTCTATCAGAGTTGTCAAAGAATTAAATCTTTTGGAAGAGTAATTCTTTTGAATTCATCTAGAAATGATTTTAAGTCTTTTTTCAAAAAAATATGAGATTTAAAAAAAATTTAAATCATCATTCTTTGAAGTCAGTGATTAATGCATTCAATTTTTAGCATTCACTGAATTGAAGTCAAGTGATTGCATTCTTTTGAATTACATTACTGAATGCACTTGAGGTTAAGGACTTCACTTTAACATTATTTGCTTCTGCAGCCAGTATAAGTTCATTAGAAGAAAAAAAATCGCAACCAAGATTTTGGTGAATCAAATGAATTCAAATTATTTCTGTTGAATTCACTGAATTCAACTGACTTTATGTGAATTCACTACTGAATTCAAATTATTTCTGTTGAATTCACTGAATTCAACTAATTTTATGTGAATTCACTACTGAGTACTGAATTCAACGAAATATGTGAATTCACTACTGAGTACTGAATTCAACGAAATATGTGAATTCACTGCTGACTTCAACTTACTTCAAGTGAATTCAATTGAATTCAAAAATGATTTCAATTCAGTGAATGCTAAAAGTTGAATGCATTTATCACTGACTTCAAAAGAATGGTGATTTAAGTTTTTTTTAAATCCCATTCTTTTTTGAATTTGATTGCAGCAATCAAAAGTTTGAATTCTTTTTTTTTAATTCAGTGAATGCATTCCCAAAAGAATGCATTCTTTAACAACTTTGCCGTTAATGCAGACGGAAGAGCACCTTCATCCATTATTGATAAAGTCCATGCCTCTGCACCGCACAGTGGCTCATTTTGACTTTTCTGGTTGCAAAATCATAACTCTTTAACGAATAAAGATATCTTGACAATTTTTTTTCCTCTTAAAGGTAATTCCCAATTGGTAATTAGTGAATTTTAAGATTAATGCTTTACAGAGTGTTTCACAATCTTCTGCTGAAATAAGACTTTCTCACCACAAGGCATAAACATAATATTTTACTTTAAACATATTCAAAAGACAATGATTGAACTAATAACAGGGTATCTAAAAGCTAATCCGAGCAAAACAGTGGTGAATGAAAGTAAACGAACCCTTTTTTTTTAAATATTTCAGTGATTAATTTCAAGCCAAACAGAGGAGAAAAAGTAAACGAACCAAAACTTTAATTAAAAAAATTAGATTTTTTGGAAACTTTCGTCAACATTCGGGGTAATGTCTAGCAAACATATCATTTTTTGAACTATTATGTTTTGAGATCTTTTTTGCTTCTGACATACCTCAACGAAGAAATGAGTGGATTCTATGAGGCTGCAAGTATGTTGAAAAGGTCTTCATTCTGCCATATCCTTCAAACCTTGCACGTATTTTGATATCTATATTTCTTGTAGTCTTTATTTTTGGATTCCTGAGCTTCTTCTGACAATTCCCCAAGTGGAAGCGATTGATACTCGATTATATTTTAACTATGAGCCAACATTTTATGAAGAGCAGGTGTGAGTTGTTTTTAGGGATATTTTTGTTTTAATAACTCTGTTGTTTTTTTGGCGTACTCCCCAAACTTGACAGTGTTAACCTTTTCCCTACAACTCAAAACATTAAGAATTACTTCAAGCCTCGTTATTTCCTCCCTATTGACCCCAGTTCTTGAAAAAATCTTCTCGAAGTATTTCCATCATTGGTATTTCCAAATCCTTGTTTCGGTCTATCCACATCGAGCCTAATCTCATCGCGAAAATGCGTTTGGATCTCTTGTTTCCTTATTTTTTCTGCCCCCTTGATTCCAATAAATTGATCGATATCCTCTCCCTTTTGTCAAAGTGTATATGCAAGTTTCAAAATAAATTCCAGGCACCTGATTCTTGCGTGTATTAGGGAGATTCCATATTATGATCGTCATCAATTGATTCGTTTTGATTCTTGAAGTTTTTTTTGTGTACTTTTGCATATGGGACATGACCGCGTTGACTTTGTATCTGTTATGCCATTCAGAACTTTTCCGTCAATCAAAGTTAAAAAGAGCTCGTGGTTCACAATTATCCCTATTTTGTCCTTAACTTTATATTCAGTACGTTGAAGACTAAAAATTTGACTTTTGATATCGTTGACAGTACACTTTATGAGTTCTCACGTGTCCTTTGCATATTGGAACAGTATGGGTCGGCACAAATGAACTGATGATGGAGGAGGGTTCCTCCAATGTGCACCATTTGAACTGTTAAGCCTCAGTGGAACAACGGAAGCCATAAACATGTTTGCATCAGTTTCACCCTGGTGAATTTATTTTTTGCTTGTAGGCACCTTGTCCAATTGATCCATCACATCCCCACTTACTTTGTTATGTAAGAGTCCTTGGAAGTGCAATTAATTCGCCCTCACTTTTGCTTCCTAAAAGTCACCTTGCAATATGATCCATCATGTCTTGCAGTTTCACTCTAGCTGATATATATTTCCGTGATTTCGCATTTATCTGGAAAGAGGCGTCTTTTTTGGCAATAGTTTTAATTTTGTAGGATGGAAGGATATTTACGTTTTGTTTCCTCAGGGAAGTTCTCAAAATCGTATATTTTTCTTTTGACAGACCCAAATCCATAAACAAAGCCAATGCACTCTCACTATTATACTTATCTTTTGATTCGCACTGAACTTGCGGCAGAGACTGCCTTGGTTACATCAGCTTTCATCTTTTCATGTTCCTTATTATACTTAATTGCTAAGACATTAGAAAGATCTTCGGTGGTTATGCATTTACTAATTTTTGTTTTTTGATGAACGTCAAGCACTCAGTTTTCGACTTCTTTGCCCTTCCTCTTAATCACTTTGATGTACTTGGTAAATCACACTTTTCTTCTGTTATTTTAGTATCGATATGGACACAATCCTACCATTCCTTATTCTCTTTGAAATTATTTCTCGATCTATGGGCTGCGACCCATTTTGATTGAAGATGAGTATAAATTGATGATAATTTTTGTTCAATTTTCGATACCTTTCCGCTTGAAAAATGTTCATATGGGAGTTGGTATTCATTTTTTACGGCACTGATGAACTCATTTTTGTTCGAGACGTTAACAAAAATTTTAAATAAATTGTTGTATGAGATGTCCATTTCCACTTTCTAGCTAATATTTTCTAATACAACCGTTGGCTCGATTGGTTCACTTTTAACTGATCATTCTAACAAAACGGTTCATCTTGTTATACAGCGCTGTGCAACATTTCATTTTTCTGTAATTAGTAATAATCATTAATGATGGGTTTTGTTAATCCAGTGAATTGAAAAATGTTGCATTATAAAACCACCCGAAATAAGCCACAGTGCGCCGTAGAGCAGGACTGGTATTATTAAGGTCTTATATAGGATCACTTTTGTTATTCGAGAGGGGGCTTTGCCTTTTAATTGCTTCTCAGCCCAAAGAAGCAGCGGTTGGGCAGAGTTATTCTTCATTTGAATCCAGTGCTGGTGTCGTTGTCTGAACTGTGGTTTACACGTGGTAAACAAATGGATTGCCCACAAAACATTGTCGATTTTTTTTTCTTTTATCCTTTCATCCTTGGCACTCCACTAAGGTAGATATTTTCTCTCGCTTATGCGTCTGAAAGGCATTTCCATAGTCATAGAAACCGACTCAGCTACTCAGAACTTGCATGTAGTGTCAAAATTTGGTTGGCAGAATGAGTGATTTGAGTTGTCCTATTGTACGCTGGTTTCGCATACATACATCAGTACATCAGTTAAGTATTTGCCAATTCATTTGTCTGTAATATGAAGGTCAAAGACGGCAGTTAAGTTTGATAGTTACGAGACTGCAAAAAGAGTATTGTGAACGTATTGCTATTGTGTGCAGGGCATGTGGAATCCTTTAGAAGGATGATATTTAGCGTTATATGTGGACCTGACATTTGACAGAAGACAAAGTTTCAAATAGGAAAATCAGGGAGCGTTTCACTTAATTCGCCTAAACTGACCATTTCAAGTATCAACGGTCTAACTTTTCAACTCACCAAGTCTTCCTTGGGCAATAACTGACTTAACTTCTTTTCGCTTTAAGAAAAATTCTAGTGCGATGCTTACTTACTTACTAAGGTGGCGCTATAGTTTGGAGTGAATCTAGGCCTCAACCAACAATCCTCTCCAATTCGACACTTCTTCTTGAGTTCGCCACCTTAGTCGAGATCTTCTAAGGTTTGACGTTTATATGGTCTCAAATCTGTATTCACCAAAAGAGATGGGGGAGTGATTAAAATTTGTTTGTAAATGCTTGCTTCCCGAATCGTGCTTAAGCCTTTAGTGTTATAAAGTTCTAAAGTGTCCTTTTTGAATGATGCATACCTACTTGGAAGCTCGAGGTGGATGATGATGAATGCCTTGCCATTGGCTTGAGAGATTTCAAAGTAATATAACTCAGTGTGCTCAGAAGAATGTTGGCACCATCCGATACGAACAAACTTATCTTCGTCAACACCTGAATTCATTTTGAATAAAACATTTCATGGGTGCTTTCCTTTTCAAAAAGCTAATTCCCCCATCCTGGGCTAGCTTCCAAACGGATCCAACTAATTATTTCAAAGCGGTCAGCTCCTTTTGGGAAAGTAAACCGAATTTTAAATTGCAGCTGACATGGTTCCCTTAGCTCACATCGTTGTTAGTAATTGATATTTTCCCCAAAAATTATCTAGAGAAAGCTTCATCACTGTTCACTGAAAAGGAAGAAGAGTTTCCCTACAAAATATCTCCACGCCACTGAATTAAAACTCCAAATACACACAGTAACCAGAAACATAATTAATTTTCCGTAGAAATCAAAACCATGGCCCGGCCAGCAAACAACAAATCCTAGAAATTGAATTTTTCACAAAGGATCCATCTTCGTTGTCCGTATTTCACCATCATCAATCGCCAGGCGTGTGCGAGAAATACGTACACATATTCGCACCAGCTGGTGCGCCTATTCGATATAATAGTGCGAATATCCTTACTTCCTCCTAGTTGAAATCAAATTAATTCGGTTCGGTCATTAAAAGGAAGGGGGCTGTCCCCATCAGGAGGAGAGAAAAAAAAAACGAAGAAAAACCGTGCAACACAATTCCTTCCGGCATTCAAATCACTGTTTCAGGAAATGACCCAAAATGATGTTGATGAGATACAGTAAAAATTAATCGTCCTCACTATTCACACAGACTGCTGAGCCCGATCCTATGAAACGCTAGTGGCACTCGGACCACCATCAGCACTTTCAGTAAACATTTCTCTGGCCAAAGCACCGATGATGCGTGATACGGACGACCATATGCGACCGCCGCAATTTGCACTCATGTGTGGGTGTGTGTGTGTAAAGTCTCTAAACGAGTAATAAACATAACAAATGATCCATTTGGATGCGAATGCGCCTCCACACTATTAAAGGAAACGACTTGACTTTTCGACGGTGCGACTGATGGTTCCAATGCCTATCGCTAGTTGCTGGTCAATTATTTACAATCTCGATGTCGTCCTTTGGAGTGGGACATACACACAATTCTTCATCATCATTCAACTGTGGCGCAATTCAAAAAAAAAAGATTCAGTCCCGACTGCAGGACTCTTGCTTAAATGCATTTGATTCTGGCTCTTTCTCATTTAATGAGCCAGATACTTTAATTGGTTTTGTTATTCCCAATCGGCGCGCAATTTAATGAGAAGGAATTCCAGCTCCTTCTGGAATGAAAGCAGAGGCCCACCATTAACTCTGGATGTGAGAGTCTCATTCAGCCGTGGAGGAGCAGCGAAATATGTTCGGTTGGGAATAATTAATGATTCGTCATCAGTCAGTGGCAGGGAGAGAGTAGTTAAGTCCTGTAGAGATTTCTGTCAATATTTATTGCGTAATTACCGAAAGACAGCTGTAATCAATTAAAGAGTAGATTTGTGGAATGTAATGAGAGTAAGAGCGGGTGGGTGGGTGAGCGGTGGCAGGGTCTTTATGAAACCAATTAGGACGTTTTTTTGTTGTTGTTTTTAATGATGCATTCAGACGAGATCCTTGTAAGGAGGACCGTGTGTGTACATATGTATATAATGGGATGCGACTTTAATTGTGAAGTTTTGTTTGGTAACCTTGGTACTAGACTGTTAGACAAGACATTGGTCTGGACTTGAGAACACCTTGTGGAAACATTTTTGGGCTTTGGAGTTAATGGAACGTCTTTCTTCGTTGGTAGCGAAGATTATTTGTTGAGGCTTGAGGAGCTAGTGACAGCTAACCTTCTTTCAGAACTCCGTCATTTGGGATATTTTTGCATGCCTTCCTACGTATTTTGGTTGCAACGAGATAAAAGTCCGAGCCTATGCTGGCCACTAGAGAAATTCGGAGTTTCAAAATACTGCAGCAATGTGAAATATTTAGCTGGCGGTTTGTTGATCTAGAGATCGCCAAGGAGACTTGTAAATCAAGAGGTTAGACAATCTTGTACTTGTTTATGCCTTCAAAGGTAATAAATTTGACTGTTTACACCTGCTGGTAGTCGCCCAAAACAGCTTTTTATATACATTCAAGTCCATACTTCATCTTTTAATTGATTTTTTGTATCGATTTTTGCCGATAGATGGATGCATTATTCCAAATTTTCTTTTCTTTTTTAATAATCTACGTCAAGATCTTGTCCATCTTCTATCTTTGTATTATTTGAGCAGATATTCTTGGTTATAAAAAGCAAATAGCATCTGGCACTTTATTTCTAGCAAGTAGGCTTTGCTAAACTTTTCCACTGGACACTTCTCTCTCACACCTTTGACCCGTCTGTTTTCGAACAAAAGTTAGACCAGCAGATGGCCTCTCCGCCATATCTCTCAAAAATGTTCTTCCATCCTTTCCCTCGCTCTTTCTAATCTATTTCATATATCCTTTTCACAAGGAGAATTTCCTCAGGTTTGGAAAAAAGGACCAAAGAATGAAATAACCAATTATCGTCCGATTGCTAAACTCTCCCATTTACCCGAATTCTTTGAAAGCTTTCAGTGCAAATCTTTTATTTCCCCTAGACAACATGGTTAACTGAAAGGTAGATCAACTACCACAAACCTAGTCGAATTCATATCCTTTGCCCTCTCAGCCCTCGAGAATGGTAATGAAGCCCACGTAATTGCAACCGTTTTTAGCAAGAGTTTTGATAAAATCTACTATCAATTAATATTTTTCAAACTGTCTGCCATCAGCTTCGAACTCATATTTTTGGAATGGATATCTTCTTACCTAAAAAACCGTTTTTACAGTGCTCGCTTAAGGTCCACCCACTCTGCTCCTTCTTTAGCCACCTTTGGTGTTCCACAAGGAAGCCATCTCGGTCCCCTTTTTACATACTAACTATTAACGATCTCGAGAGGATAATCAAACACTTGTCTGTCTCCCTTCATGCCGGCGATACAACATTTTTCAAAACCATTTCCTCATCCTAAGACTCTATCTTCCTTCGACAGGACCAAGATAGCTTTTCGATCTGGTGCCTCAAAAATTGTATGGAATTAAATATCACCAAATGCTAATCCAACACCATTTTTCATAACCGGCACCAATGTCCTTCCCGACTCTACGTTTTGCATAATCAACCTATCTCATACGTTCAATCTTTTCGTGACGTCGGCTTTTTGTGTGATAGGGAGCTCAGTTTCCGTTTCTCTGTATCAGGCTTTGTAAAACGGACGTCCAAAGAATTCATCAACCCATACGTAACTAGGTCTTTCAACATTACCTTTGTTAGCCCCTCCTAGAGTATGCCAGCGAGGTGTGGTCCCCGTATCATCGTGTGTATATCTCGAGCCGTTTTCTTCAATTTGCTCTTCGACGTCTGCCCTGGAACGACTCTTTTATTCTCCCTCCCTATCAAAACTGCCTCAACCAACCACATTAACTTAAACACCCTTGAGAAACGCAGAGTTGCAGTCGTCATTCTTTTCATTCATCGATTCCTTTCAGATTACGTTGAATGTGCGCCACCTCAGAACTCTATTTTCTTCAACACTTACCCTCGTAATCTACGAACCCCTCGTCTCTTCTATCTACCAACCCAGCACACATCCTATGGTGCGAACGAACCGATCTCCCGATCTCCTCAATATTTGTTTTTATTATTAAAATCTCCACCTATTATGACACTTTATTTGGTGACTTTTGTCGGAGAAAAAAGATCCCTGCGGTATTCCTACAGTAATTGCATATTATTTGACACTTTCATCTGGTTCTAATCAGAGTGTGCAACACAATCAATAAGTGTCCTTACAAGATAAAGGTTAGAATGTATAACCAGCCAGTAACAAGTCTATTCTTAGAAACGTCAATCTTTTCACGAACAATCGTCGCTCTCACTCGATGCAGGAATGAATGACTTCCTTGAAGGAACAACAATTTCCAATTCAATTAACCCACCCATAAATGCATACATCAAAAAGTCCTGTCTGTCATCAGCTTTATTTCTCCCCATTCTGACGAAAGAAAGGAAGCTACTTAACAGGGATTCACGGGTTTTTTTTTTTTAGGAGACAATTGACAACTCAACACATACACTCGTATACTTTTATCCTTTCGTTAGTTTTCTTTGTTCTTTCTTTCACGATAAAATCACAGTTATCCCTTCGCTGCTCTGCTCTACATTTAAGCATGTAAGCTGTAGCCATTAGGATTCAATCAGAAGTAAATTGGTGAAGAAAAAAATCAGACAAACATGTCAAACGTCACTCCGCCGTCTCGCGTCAGTCGAATCGTATCATTTTTCCAGACTTCAGCTACAGAGCGGGATTTGCACCTGTGTTTTACGGAATGGTATCATGGTGTACGCCCGTCGTTGGAAAATGTCCTCGTTAGCTGCACCCAGCACCATCATCATCAAACTGCTATCAAAGAGTGAAAGAAAAAAAAATAGAAAAGTTTTTCTTCATCGGAATGTGCAACCTGAGAGTGCTGACAAGACGCGCTGGTAATGTGCTTCTTCCAGGGGCTCCTGGTGTTGGGATTTTTTTCTTGGGTTCTTGCATCATATCCGCACAGATACCGTTGCGCGCCGCCTTGATCATGTTGCTCTGTGCGCTCAGTCGCTGAATGATTGATGACTTTCGTTATTGTTTATGTATTTTTGCAACCAAAGCGAGCAGACGTATTCCAGCATTGAACTGGAAACTTTCGTCTTGCGCTGTTATCCTAGGTTTGCCGCCATCTGGTATAAAATTTTCTTAGAATCCAAAGTTGTTTCGTCGTCTCTGCCGTCATCGTTCTCATCTATGTATGTCGTCGTCCTTGTCACCGTCTTATAGAAGAGACGGATAAAGTTAAATTTAATTTCGTTATTCAGCGGGGGGAATTTGGTATTGTTCAAGAAGTTTCACTTCTTTCTTTCAATGCGATCAATGAAATGGTGGTGGTTCTGATCCCTCCTCACCCCAGGTGACAGGTTACTGGCGCATTGTGCTGACAACTTTTTTCCCTTTTCCACATGCAAATAGTTTCATGTATGAGTTATGACAGTTTCAATAGGAACTTGACGTTTAGTTGGAAAGTTTTTATTTTTATTTTTATTTAACGGCAGGACGAAGTTTCAGGGGTTTTCTTCTCCGATTTCATGACTTGGTATCTAAATGGTGGTGTCCTTTGGGCGAAGGCCAAGTTTTTAGACTGTTTAGCTGTCGTGGTTTGGATTATGAAGTTTATTTGTTTGGGGTAATTTCGTTGCGGTTTGTAGTGATAGAATAATTCCTTTATTCCTGTTTATCCTGGGGCATCTTAGGACTTCAATAATGTCTCAATGTGGTTAAGAAGTTCTTGCATGGTCTTACTCAATTGGCGTGATTCCTTTAAAACTTTTCCTCGATCGGTCGAGAGGGAAACCTTTTGGTTTCCGGGAAGTTTTCCAGAAGGGATTTTGTTAAAGATAGAAACGAAAACTAGTCTATTTAAGTCCTGTTCTTTGATCTCTGAGGGGTTTCTGGCATCCCTTGGAGCGGTTTAATTTCACGTCGTAGAAACTTGCATCTCCACAAACTTGAAACCAAGCATAAAATGTATAGCCGTCTATTACTCAGGGACTGTCAAACACTTCCTAAAGTAGACATTTCGTTAGTAGTTCCAATTTGATGAATTCGAAATCCGTAGAGCAATGGTTTAATGGTCTTCAGGACGTGGCTCGCTACAACTCCTTCGCTGAGTACCATGAAGTATGAAGGCGAATCATGTAGCTTAAAGCGGTTAATAAAAGACATGCTTACGAACCGAACCCTTCTGCAAAATTTGGGGAATAATTCAAGGGCTCAGGCGATCTAAAAGAGGTTTGATGATTGGTTTGATATTTCCAACTGAAAAGTTTACAGAACTGATTCTCGTCCAAGAAAAGAGGCGGATGGATTAAAATTAGGCACTCAAGAGGAAACAATGATACTAAAGATACGATGTGGAGAGTCTACCTATTATGATCAATAATGACGGGTTCAGATCGTCAGTAGTTCTAAGGAGTATGCAGCACGATCGCTGTTGGTACATCACTGCGGGATGTCTTTCTGGCAGTCTTCATTTTTAAACGGAAATCACAATGACCCTCACACGGACCAATTGACTCGTTCTGAAACTCAATGCGCCACTAACTTACTTCACCGATGTTCTTCTTGATGGTCAACCCGTCGATGTAGCAAGATATGAATAAAATGACCGTATCTTCAGATCAAACCTCCGTCGTTGAGTCTAAAACTGAAATCTCTTCACATCGTATAACTATCACTAATCTTGGTTCCTTACCTTGACATGTATACTTTTGATAGTGCTTGCCGAATCGCCGCAAACATTACAGTTTATGATCAACAGAATAAGCGACTACTACACTACCTGGAACTTGACATTCAACACTGACAAATCCAAAAAAAAAAATATATATTCAAAGCAGGTGCTGAAAGGCACGCCCGCAACGAAAGGAGAGGAGAAGATATCGAGATTGTTAAAAATATGGGCTACCTCTTTACTAGTAATCTAAATACGGAAAAACATCTAGAAGGAAAGCTAGCTGCCTCAAAAACGGCAATAAATATGGCGTGGAAAAATTATTTTGAGGTGTCGTATATATGCAGGAGCGCCGGCGGCGGTGGAATACAAAGTATTTCTTGCAACAGCGCGAAATATCATGTGTTACCCGGCACAGGTGTGGGAATGGGGAAGGATCGGCTTCTTCTTAAAAAGACTCTTTCGGATATCACATAACACTCCAAACTACATGTGCCTTTTATAGACAGGACTACCACCATTGTATATCAAACAAGCCAATCAACACATTGCTTAACCCAGTAATCTCTGCCGATTTTGACGGATTTCCTAAAAAGCGAAGAGCTGTGTTAACCTCATTTGTTGTTCAACTACCAGTCTCTGTCTCTATACAGACGGCTCTAAAACCAATGAAGGTGTGGGCTGCGGCTTACACTCACACAAACTTAACATAAACCAGGCGTTCCGCCTCCCTGATCACTGTAGTATTTTTCAAGCGGAAATAATGGCGATAAAGGAAGCTTTATCATGGCTGAAGTGGAACATTGTATCTGTATCTTCAGCGACAGCCAAGCAGCTTTAAAATCTCTATCGAATGTCACAAATAACTCTCTGACGGTCCTCAACTGCCTATCGTCTCTTAATGAAATGAACATTCACCTTTGTTGGGTGCCTGGACATAGTGACATCTCTGGTAATTGCAAAGCCGACGAACTCGCCAGATCTGGTACGGCCCTAGAGATTTCTTCCCATAACAAAGGTTTGGGTACACCAAACAGTACAGTGAAACTCATTATCAAACAAAACATAACTAGAGAAATTAACTCCAGGTGGAAATGGGCTGAAATTGACGACCACAAGTCAAGGGAGATTATTGCTCTCAACAGAATACAAATTCGCACCATAATTGGTGTCATCACAGGCCATTGCCTACTAGGACAACACGCCAGGAGATTAGGGGCTCTTTTCAATGATTTTTGCAGAAGCTGTAGGGATGAGGAGGAGGAGGAAAGTACAACTCATCTCCTCTGCCATTGTCGCTCTCCCACAGCAGAAGAAGATTTCTTAGGCACTATCATTTCAATGATAACAGTGACCTTAGTCAAATACCCCTTCGCAATATCCTTTCATATTTAAACAACTCTAAATGGTTCTACGGGTAGAATTCTCTCTGGGAGAGATTCTATAGGCATTACAATGGCCTAAGTGGGTCCCACGGGACACCTTTTCACCTAACCTAACCTAACCAGTCTCTGCCGCAAACAACAATTCTAAATAGCTTTCTGAACCCAGTCAGTGTTCTACTCTACGCCTTTTCTTTCTCGACTTTACATCGTTAAATTCTTTTCGGGGTCTACTTATGTTCGATGATCTTGCCTTCAGGTCAGATGATTCACTTCCATGCAAATTAAGCAATGAAATATATTCATTTAACCACTACTGATTTTTCTTTAAGAATGCATTATTCGCCCTGTTGCAGCTCTTCCATTTTCTTGACACAATTCCATTAAAAATGTGTTTGATGGATAAAATTGATTTTTTTTTCTCGAATTCACAATTTGTTCCATTAAACTTCTGCAACATAAAGTCCAAGATATAATTTTTATTTCACATTCAGTTACCTATACAAAAATTATAAAAATACTCCAACTTAAAAACACACAATACTACACATTTAAGCCTAAAGAGCAACGTGGCTTCCGAGTCATCCTTAGGAATATGCATCATTCAATAGACTTAAACGAAATTAAAAGGGAGCTCGCTCAACATGACCATAAAGTAATCAACATCCATAACATTCTACAAAGAGGAACAAAAAAACCACTACCACTTTTCGCCATAGAACTCGAAACCAACAAAAACAATAAAGATATTTATAATACAACCCACTTACTACACTGTAAAATTTCATTCGAACCACCTCACCAAAAAAGAAGTATACCACAGTGCTCGAACTGTCAAAAATACGGACACACCAAAAACTTCTGTACTTTGGAACCAACTTGTGTAAAATGCGCAGGAAGGCACAAAACAATCGAATGCACATTAAAATTGGAAGGCAACAACGTAAAATGTGCTCTGTGTGGAGAATAACATACGGCTAATTACAAAGGCTGTGAAATATATAAAGCTCTTAAGGTGCAAAGATTTCCATCCCTTCGTCCGAAAATAATAGAAACAAAAACAACACCAACTGACACACTAGTCCAAAATCCTGACCCAACCAGAGTAAATCGATCGACATCATTCGCAGACACCGTTAGGAATAACAAAAAACATGACGCACAAATCCAAAGTTCTGACCCAACCAGAACTAAACCCTCAACATCTTTCGCAGACACTGTAAGGACCAACAAAAAACCTGAAAACCAAAACCAAGAAAAAGAAGCCAAGCCTGTAGACGACCTATCGGAAATTAAGGACATGATGAAACTTGAAGCTTATAACACAGATATCAAACATGATGAACATCTTAACTTTATTAATTACCAAAATAAATGGACAGTAAAACAGACCTGAGACGTATGGAATGCAAATGGACTTAATCAACATGCCTTGGAATTAAAAAAAATTTATACTTGACCATTCTATTGACATACTCTTAATATCAGAAACTCATTTCACCAAAAAAAGTCATATAAAAATTCCTAAATACCGCGCGTATGAAGCTAACCAGCCTAGTGGACGAGCTCACGGTGGTGCAGCAATAATAATCCGAGAAAATATTAAGTACGAAATAGGAGAGAAATGTGAAAAGGATTATTTACAAGCTATGTCACTTCAAATCGAGGACAAGTATGGACCATTAATGTTATCTGCGTTATACTGCCCACCTAAACACACAATTAGTACAATACAATACTCTGACTACATCAAATCATTGGGCCCACGCTTTATTGCGGGAGGTGATTTCAATGCAAAAAATACAGACTGGGGTTCAAGATTAACCAACAAAAAAGGAAAAAATCTTTTGGGAGCATTAACAAAAAATAACTGCAAGTTCATAAGCACTGGAGAGCCTACCTACTGGCCTACTGACATCAAGAAAAAACCAGACTTAATAGACTTTTGTATCACTAAGGACATTAACCATAATCACTTAAAAATAAAATCTTGCCTTGATCTTTCGTTTGACCACTCTCCCATTATGGTTGAATACTCCACTAATATTATAACCCGAGGCCCAACCCCTTTCTTAACCAACCATAAAACCGACTGGGACACTTTCTGCTAAGTAATCGACGTAAGCATTGACCTTAGGATTCCTCTTAAGTCATATCAAGACCTCGAAAGCGCTATAATTTACTTTAATGACTTAATACACCTAGCAGCAATAAAATCAACGCCTGATATCAAAAATAATGAATCATTCACCTATACACCGAAACTAATACGACAAAAAATCAAAGAAAAACGAAAATTACGAAAGATTTGGCAATGCAGTAGATCACCTCTTGACAAAGCAAATTATAACAAATCAACTAAAGAACTTAAAGACCTTTTAAAAACAAATAATAACCAAAGCATTAACACATTCTTGACAAATCTTACAGCAACCCAAGGAACAAACTATTCACTCTGGAAGCTGAACAAGAAACTTAAAAAAGGAATTACCCATCAACCGCCTCTACTGAAGTTTAACGGAACGTGGTCCAGAACAAATAACGATAAAGCAAAAACATTAGCAGACTATTTCAAAACAACATTTACTAATTCCTACGATGCTCAAAATATTCTCCCAAATAACATCACAACCACGAATACGACAATAATGAAAATTCTCACAAAAGAGATAAAATACTACCTACAAAGCAGGTTAAAAGGCAAGAAATCCCCCGGATATGATTTAATTTCAGGACAAGTATTAAAACAATTACTTGACAAAGGCATTACATATCTCAGAAATGTTTTTAATGCAATTCTAAGACTTAACTATTACCCAAAAGTATGGAAAGTTTTTAAAATAATTGCAATCCCGAAACCAGGAAAAGATGTTACAAAATCCTCATCATACAGACCAATTAGTCTTCTGCCGATCATCTCCAAGATATTCGAAAAATTGCTTTCTGACCGTATTGACATATCACTGAAACAAAAACACCTTATCCCGGACAACCAATTTGGTTTTCGTCAAAAGCACTCCACTATTCAACAGGTACATCGAGTAACAAACAAAATCTTAAATGACTTGGACGAGCAAAAATTTTGTGTTGCAGTCTACCTCGACGTTGCAAAAGCTTTCGACAGTGTATGACACAATGGACTTTTATTCAAACTTAAGACAATGCTACCGGAATATCACCAACTTATCAAAAGCTACCTGGACGATCGGCATTTTTACGTGCAATACAACTACGAAATCTCGAATATACGCGAAATCGACGCAGGTGTCCCCCAGGGCAGTGTGCTAGGACCTACCCTCTACCTCCTTTACACAGCGGACATACCTGAGCCAGTAACACAAGACTCCATGCTAGCAACCTTTGCAGATGACACAGTGATTCTATCCTCACACAGATGCCTACAAACTGCTACAAACCAAGTAAAACAACACCTAATTGAAACAATGACATGGTTTCACAAATGGGGAATAAAAATTAACGAGGAAAAAACGGTTCAAGTTATATACACCACAAAAAGAAACTCAAACTCTCAAACTATCACCTTAAATAACAAGAATATTATTCCAGCCAACTCAGCGAGATATCTAGGCATGATAATAGACATGTTAACTACACATAACTCAAAAACGCAACCAAATTAAAAATAAATTTAGACAACTATTCTGGCTTGTAGGAAAAAACTCCAAACAAACTACTAATATACAAAACTGTGATAAAACCGATATGGCCTTATGGCATTCAAATATGGGGAACCGCTGCCAAGTCAAATATCGACATAATAGAGCGACAACAATCAAAAATACTTCGGACGATTGTCAATGCACCCTGGTATATCCCTAACGAAGACATATATCGTGACCTCCAGATACCTAGTGTTAGAGACGAAATCAAAAAACAAAGCAGAAATCACCAAATAATTATATCAAACCACCTTAACACCGATGTACGAAATTTACCGGACAATGAAGCAAACGCAAGAAGGAGATTAAAAAGACGCAGACCAGTTGACCTCCAATGAAATAAAAACTATGCTATATGTATATATGTATGTCAAGTATAATTAATTTGTGAATCTTAGCTAAACGTTATCGTTGTAATGTACAGGTATAAAAAATAAAAAAAAAAAATCGAATACAAAATAAGATTTCTAAATGCACTTATTGTAACCGTAAGAATACATGTTCAGACTTGTATACAAATATTATTGTTTAACTATTGTACAAAAACAAAGCTCTGTAAGACAATGGTCTTAAGACTAAATGTACATCCCGTTGTATCTTTTAAAATAATTACTAAGTGTCCCAGGACAGATGTAAATATAAGTTGGGAAATAAAAAAAAAAAAAAAAAAACATTCGAAATACATAATTCCGTTTTAAAAATTCGGTTTTGGTCTGAAACCAAAAGAAGTCAAAACTCGGAACACGAATAGTTTATAAGTCACACTCCAGGCAACACATATCTTATCTGCTCGCCGGCAGTCGTTAGTTTTGTAAACTAAGGACAATTTTTATTTCTCATTTGGATTCATGCACTTGTTAATATGTAACAAAGAAAATTAATTAAGACATTTAAACAAACTATTTTGCTTTTCCGACAAATTCTATAATTCGCTTAATATTAATATTACTTTGACATATAAAATTTGTTAGCATTTCATTCCGTTTCATCGCATTCATGGTGACAACTTTGAACTTTCCTGAAACCGTTATTTTTGAAGGTGTTTAGGATTGAAAGAATGAGCTGCAATGGTTTTTAATTAAATGTTTGTGCAATGTATTTTTAGGTAATTTATAATAAATCCAGTGAATTTATAAATTAAATGTGTATGTATATGTAGATATAATGTATTTAGTGTATAAGTTAGTGTTACCAAAGATCTGCACCGCTTGACGATCAAATCCCAAAGAGAAATAATCTATCGACGATTGAAGTCACAAGCTGTTAGCTAACGATAGACGATTACAAAGTCCCAATAGAGAACAAAAGGGATCATTTACGTCACAAGATTTAGATTAACAGTGCAATGCATACCAGAAAATAATCGATAAGAAAATAAGAGCATAATTTAGGCTGAATTCCTAAATGTCAATAAAATGCGCATCATATGTTAATGATGCTTTTTTTTATTCATAGCAACACTACCTTTCGCTACAATACATCTATGATGCATTGAAATTTTTGGCGATTTGGAACGCCATTCGTGCATATTTTTCCTAGCTGTGTTGTTGAACTTCTATTGAAATATTTATCGCAAAAATGAATCAAAATATTGCTAAAACAATAATTGTTTATACTTGACTGAATAATTTCGGCTGATATGATGAAAGCTTATGTATATACAAATATTCGAAGCAAACTCAGGATCTACCATTCGAATTTCGTGCAGAACTTTCTACCATAATACATCTTTTTTTCAGCGTCGAATTGTAGCCTTGTGCTAATTAATATTCTTATTCGCTGGTGAGTCCAACTTTTTTTCCAAAAAGTTAAACGAAAATAAAACAAAATCAATGTTAACAAGAAAAACGGTGGCAATTCCATTTTGAATGTTTCTCCTAAAGCAAATGTCATTTGCATCAGATCTGTTTATGATGCGAAGTTTGCTCTTGTTTGCGCAGTACATGTGTTTAAACTGCGATTTGAAAGGTTATATGTACATTGTATCACTACAGTAATGTTGCATTACGAAACGCTTGACGTTGCAATACTGCATTCAGCAATTCAGCGTTAATTTAATTAAAGTTTAAAATAGGGTAAATTACGAAAGTTTGGATGATATTAACAATAATATTGATAACTAGCGCAGATTATAAATGCTGCATTCAGGATAAGGTATGTACCCAGCATGTGGAAAGTAACGGAGGTAATTATGATACCAAAACCTATCGCCCCATATCGATACTGCCTATGTTTAATTCTGCCAATTGCTACCTATGGATGTCCAATTTTTTGTTGTCACAACTCAGAAACACGAAGGAATCTTACGGTCGCCTTCAGCAACATTACGCGGTATGTTTACAATCTAAAACGATGTGATCATGTATCAGGATACACCAACAGGATTCTGGGTTGCGGCCTGCATACCTATTTCAAATTGAGTGCCCTAAAAACATTAAACAATATCCTGATTTGCAAGGAACCCCAGTATTTGTACGAAAAACTTCGGTTCCCAACTTCATCTCGTTCTTCTGCTTTTATTCACCCAAGGTTCACTTGCAGAAACTCAGAGAACCAATATTTTGTTTATGTTGTCAGAGAATGGAACGCTCTACCCATGGACATTAGAAATCTTCGCGGAACAAAGTCATTTGACAAAGTCTTGTTTAAATATTTGACCGAAGCCACTTAAAAGTATTTTAGTAATTTTTCTTCTATTTAGTTTCTTCTTTTTTATACATATTCCTTTCTTTTTTATTCTTGTACCCCAACTTCTCCAGTGTTATGTTTTATGTTCATAGTTTATTTGAATTCATAATTAGCAAAGCCAATAAGTAATCTATTAAAATTAAATAAATTAAATTAACTTTTACTTATTATAGACTTACCCAAGTCCAATGTAAAAGATTCAAAACAAATAAATGAAAATGAAAAATGTTGTCCAAGCTATTTGAAAAGATGTTGATTAAACGTCTGCATAAAATCATTGAAGAAAAATTACTAATTCCAAACCATCAATTTGGTTTTAGGAATAAGCACTCCACGATTGATCATGAAGCATTTGAAGAGAAAAAGATATGCTCTACTATATTTCTCGATATAGCACAAGCTTTCGATAAAGTATGGCACAAAGGACTGATCCATAAATTGCAAAAGCATCTGCCTAAGCAATACTCAGATATTCTAGAATCCTACATATTGCAGCGATTTTTTAGAATTAAACAAGGAAATGATTACTCCACACTGAGAGAAATAGATGCTGGAGAGCCACAAGGTAGTGTACTAGGCCCTGTATTATCTTCTGTTTACCAGGGATTTGCCAAATAGCGATGAAACAACCGTAGCAACATTTGCAGATGATACTGCTATCCTTGCTGTGGGAGAAAATGTCGAAGAAGCGACAAAGCTACAGATGGCAGTAAATAACATATCAAAGTGGACAAAAAAATGGCAAATTAAATTAAATGAACTAAAGTCGGTCCATATTAATTTCACCAATAAGAATGTTCAGCATATCCCAGTGTTCATAAATGGTAATGCAGTAGAATATGCAAACACAGCCAAATATCTAGGCATGACCTTAGATGCAAAACTGCGCTGGAAACAGCATGTAAAGAAAAAAAGAGAGGAACTGAACATGCGTTACAATAAAATGTATTTGCTTATCGGGAGATCCTCTTGTCTGTCAAATTACAATAAACTGCTTCTTTAAAGCAAATTATAAAACCAGTATGGACCTATGGGCTCCAGCTGTGGGCATGCACATGCAAGACAAATTTACAAAAAATACAAACATTCCAAAGTAAAGTACTACGGAACATAGTCAATGCGCCATGGTACATAAGAAACGCTGACCTACATAGAGATCTAAATGTTGAAATGGTTGAAGATGAAGTAAAAACAGTTGCAAATAGACATAGACTCAGACTTCTCAACCACGTCAACGTAGAAATGACAGAATAACTAAATACTGACAATCTTGTTAGAAGATTAAGAAGGAAAAAACCATTTGAACTAACTACCTATAGATAGTTAGAGTAAAATAAAGGGAACTAAAACAATAGCATATAGTAGACCCAACACAACATTAAATAATTATATGAAAGACAAATTGCTGATTAGTCGAACGACTAGGTCGCCGTGGCTTAGTGGTTAGTGCGTTGGACTGCTAAGCGAGAGACACAGGTTCGATTCTCAAAAAACCACCAAACGTTTTTTCGCGGCACCACCTCTTCGCAGGAATGACAAACCTGCAAGAGTACAATCTGTCATGAAAAGCTTCTCAATTCGCCGTTCGGAGTCGGCATTAAACTGTAGGTCCCTTCCATTCGTGCGAAGAATATAACACGCACAACATGAATGGTTGTGAGAAGCTAGGCCTTGGCTCTCCATGAGCTGCCGTGCCAAATATACATACATACTAGGTGCAATAATTGGCAAGGCTGGCTTCTCCCCCTCCTGCGATGAAATGCCAAGATGGCCTTACCGTAGGGAAAAGGGAAAGAAGGGAGAAGGGGTTAGAAATCCCACACTGTTACTGAGTACGGGCTCAGTTTCGTCTTTTGAAGATTACCACCTCCCAGCGCAAAAAAAAAGAAAAACATTTCAAAAATTTCTTTGTAGAAAATATTACACGTTGTTCCGTCTACCGTGTAAACAAAAAGATTATGTCTGGATACCAAGACACGAGGGTTTCGAAAGTCGCAAAATAAAATCGTGAGTTTAGAATTGCATCAAAGCCAGACCCAGGCGTAATGATTGATGCAAAGCTGACCTTCAAACAACAGCTTAAATATGCGGCTAATAATTAGGCAGCTCACTTCATAGCCAAAAATGGTTTTCTCTAGGTACAGACATCGTCAATGTCAAGGTTGGGTAAGGTTTGTCCATGTGGACTCATTATGATATCCATGATATGTTTCCTCCCGTGGTATTAGTGTCTTGGTTTCAACCATCCGGTTGCCCTGGCAAATTAAGCAGGTCTGATGGTGATCCCTCCGAAAGCTCGTCGATGCGTTTGAAGAAGATAGAAGTTTGTTGCTCAGTATCTTAGCGTGTCCATATGTATTCGGTGTCCAGTGGCTGATTCTGAGATCGCTCTTTGCTGCGGACTCCTGCATGTAGAGATTTAGAGGCAGATGCTTAAGAATTGGTTCTAGTCCTGTTGGCGTTGTTCTCATCGCGTTGGTTGTTCCAGTGCATGCTTTTCTCTGTATTTTAGTCAAATCTTTAAGGTTAATCCTCCATATGTTAGTATGAGTCTAACTATGGCCATGTTATTCGGGGCCTGGATCCCGAAGAATCTGCTGCAGGTGTAAAAGGCAACTGATGCCTTTTTTACCCTTTCTTTAGTGTTCACCTTCCAGTAAAGCTTTCTGTCGAGCATGAAACTTAAGTATTTCGCATTCTCGGACAGCTTAAGGGGAGTGCCATCAATAGTTGGCAGCGCGAAAGCGGATATCATTCTCTTGTTAGTGAACAGCATTAGTTCGATTTTCTGAGGGTTGACCCCAGTCCACGTTGTTCGTCACTGTCAAAGCGGCAAAGTAAATTACGGATGCCAACGTCTTGCCTATTACTAAAATTCGCCAGCCTTCTGATTTTGAAATTTAATAAAAAACAACTGATTATCTCATCTACCGGTTCTCTCAGTGCAACCCAAATTCACAGAACTAAAGACGCCTAAAACAAAATACAGTAATCCCCGGATACGTACTCCCTCGCTTAGCTGCGTAACCCCCATAACTTTTAGGCTTCAAACATTTTCATTCAAATTGCCAACAAATTAACCCGTTTAGGTACCAATCGCTTATCTACCCAACCCGCTCAAGTGCCCTCTATTAGCGAGCATGAAAGTCTAAATCTCAAGCTATTTGTCTCGGATAGCTGCCTTTGACAAAAACCACTTCTTACCACTTACATCTAATTTCATTAAGCTAACTGTGTGCCTATAATATGACTGTCTGTCAAAAAGAATTTCAGATCAGGAGTTTTCCATTCCAAATATTCATTTATCTGCCCCAATAAGGCCCATAGGGTTCGCTTAGTAACCTTAAAAGGGCACGTAAACGGGAACGGATAGGTAACTTTCCCTCTTAAGTGCCCAAATTAATCAGAAAAGCTCTTAAGGCAGCTATCCGAGGCGCACTGTACTTCTTAAAATTGGAACAGTTCCTTTTACGCCAAAGCGCATTTCAGAAGTGCAATCAAACTCTAGTGAGGGGAAATTCAAAGGTCAAACAGAATAAAGAAAAACAAAAAAAGGTCCGTTAAGTACACGTAAACATGTACCCAACCCCCTTATCTACGGTTGTACTATTGGCAGCGAGAACTCGCGAATGCATGTTTTTTTTTCTTGCTAGGTTTGTTTGATGAACATGAATATGCACGCACTCCACTGGTGGGCCATTGATTGCAATGATCAACGCATGACTGTGATATTTTTATATCTCAAATAATTACATTTTTGCTTATTACTTCCGTTATAAGAATCACAGAATAATGATTTATACCTCAATCTCTTCAGCAGGAAATGTTCTAATCGAGAAATCAAGTCATATTTAAATCGGTTTACCCATTTTGTAGCCATATGTGTGTAAAGCATAGGAAAATGCTTTTTGTCAGTTAAAACAGCATGTAAAGGGCGTTTAAAAGCTCAGTAACGGATTTAGGATATTAAAATTACTTCTAAAGCATTCCTGTTCTCACGACATATATTGATATATATATATTGTTAAGGTATCGTTACGTACCTACTCCCTATTCCAAGACATACTAAAAAAATGGGTTCTCTTTTATAGATGTAGAGATAACGAAAAAAATAATTATAAATGTATAAAAATTAGTATAACATTGAATTAGTTTAATTGAACATTCAACGGGAGGGATGTTGAAAATATTTTGCAGCATTGTTCTTCAGCATTTTAATAATACATAAATAAAAAAATTATGTTATTCATTTATATTTGCATTTTAAACCACTGTGCGCTGTGTACATTCCTAAGTCGCCCAACATTGCACAACAAAAAGATCGTTATCTCTTATGACGATTGGGTGTTTTGTAAAAGCCAGCTTACATTTAACGACATAATTTCCTGCATGCTACCGCACATAACTCATAAGCTTAAACAACGCAATAAAGGTCTTATCAGCTTCGAACTCAAAACAATTTAATAATGTCGTATAAACTGTCTAATTTATGAACTAACAAGTCTGGCTTAAGCATTTGAATAGGTATCTTTAATGTCGAACATGTGATTAGACAACCTGCTTGTTGGGTTCATGAATAGAGTACGTGCAAATCGTCATACAATTGATTTTTTAAATTACCAGAAATTAATTTAAGGCAAACTCAACTGCGATAAGTAACATATGCTCACGAAGCGCAAATCTTAGTTACTGAGTATAAATACGCTCTCCAGTTGAGCAAGTCTTCTTAAAGTTCATTCAGCGAAATGACAGTGAGTCTGCAACATCTATATTTGGTTTTATTGCTGACATTGGCAATCAACAGATATTCAGAGGCCCATCCATTGGACAGTCTAGAATATACAGACTACGAAATCGGAGTAACAAAAGTAAGACTCATTCCGACTATACAAACTAAAACATTTTCTGTCTTTCATTCTAGGAATCTACAATCTTTGCCTGGTTAGGTCTCGATTGGTTGGTTAACTACTTTTATGATGATTCTGAGGAGAATGAACAATTTTGTAAGTCACACAAAAGATTTTAAAATGATTTTACTTATAAAGTTCTCTACTTAGTGATTTGTAAGAATTGCACAGTGATAATAAGCAAAGGGGATGACACTGCAACGCCAACAACAACAGTAGCACTTAAAGGAAATTCAGTAGAAACCACAACATCAATAATAATAGATTCAGACCCAACAACACCCGCAGAATCCTCTTAGACAACAAAGTCACCAAACTAAAATCAACAAAGGTATCAACATTAACAATAACACCAACAAAGTGAAAAGCAAATCAAAGGTTCTTAAATGGTTTGCATCGAAATTTAAACCACAATACAATATCGGTGAAGTGAACTTCGATGCGTAAGCCACAATAAAATATCAGTGATAACAACAGGATGGGATCTAGTATCTTAGCAACGTTATAGACACTTAAACTGTAAGCATGGGTACGGGTAATAAAATAGTGAAAATAGTGATTTTTGAACTTAAAAATTTTAGAATAAGCCTGAGGCATTTAAGGGGTTTATAAAAATCTAACAACGTTAAATGGAAAAAAAGAAGAGATTATTTTCGATGGGAATTTGAGCTTACCACAGTATAATCCATCTAACCCTTACACATATCCTAGTCTCTTCTCGTCATTATTTTGAAGAACTTTGAGTTTCTTTGAAATATAATGTGATCATGTAGGATTCTAGAGCATAAGTTCCTACGTAGCTCCTCTTAAGTCTCCCAAGTGGAAAGCGACGTTGCAAAAAATTAATTTGCCTCACCCACATTACGTTTTGGTTAAACATGCAAATTTTTATAAATTCAATTTGAGTCGAATCTTGAATTTCCAAATTTTTACCAAAAATTCATGGTAGCCTGAAAACCATGGAGCCCTGTCAATGACCAGGAGAAATGTTAGAAAAGATTTCTCAAAACTAACTAGTTAGGCTTACTCAACTCAAAACTTGGCCACAAAACTACCTTTAAACTATCCTGTACTTAACCTAAACGCATTCCTCTTTTCCATTGTCTCGCTTGGATACTGGTTCGTCAAAAACCCGAGACGTGCCAGATGTTGTTGGCGTAAATTGGTCTACGTTTGTTTCGTTATCTCATAAATGTCACCCGTGAATAACAAAAGTAACAATACATACATATTCTCTAAAATAATATATACACTACTGTGTAGGTTTTTGAACCGAAGCCGCAGTATCCGCTTTATCAGTGTTACATTTAAGATGGAATGATATCGCCCTCGATATAGTGCTCGACGATGGAAGGGAAAATGACAATGCTTTCGTAATGCAAATCATCGCATTTTTTAGCGAACCCCTTCGATCTTGACGAAGTCATGGAAATATTGATTTGTGACTTGGTAAACAATAAAAATGATAACCCAGGCTACTATGTCGATGATGACACTCATGACGATTCTGATGAAGACCAGGAATATAACTGTGATGATGAATTTCTTAGTAAAGTTGAAAACTTATTATCTAACTAAGTTCAAAAACGTATTATCTTGAATATTACTTTGGCTCGAAATTATGGCGCTTTGGCTCGGGCTATAACGAGTATGGGTGGATCTGGTGCTGGAGACCTTTTAAACGGATACAAAGAACCCGAAACTAATTTCACCGCCGCTCTTATATAACGACACCTCAAAAGTATTTTACCACACCATATTTATTGCCGTTTTTGAGGCAGTTAGCTTTTTTTCTGAATGCTTTTCCGTGTTTAAATTACTAGAAATGAGGTAGCCCAGATGCTCTGAAAACTCCTCTGTACGCCCACCTTTCGTTGCGGGCGAGTCTTCCACCACCTGATCTGAATATCATTATTTTAGATTCGTCGATGTTGAATGTCCAGTTACAGGTAGTGCAGTAGACGCTTATTCTGTTGATTATGAGCTTGTGATATTTGTGGCGATTCGACAAGCACTACCACATCATCGGCGTGCATTAAAACCTTGACCTTCATTCCAGTAATTATTATTCCGCCCACAAGGTATTCTGTTATATCAGCTTAAAAGATTGCAAAGATAGATGGGCTCCAGTTACAGTTACAGCTTTGTATCTCTTTTGCAAACCAATCCGATAATTGTTTCCCATCCCACACCGTAGCTTTTGTATCTTTGTATAAATCCTCCATTGTATACTCAAAGACATAGAGTGAATTGAGATGGTAGTTCTATTTAAGTTTCGCATGAGTTTTAACCACGAGCAAGGCCGGTGGTTGAGCCATACGATGACGTACATAACAGGACTACACCCACTGACGCTACGACGATAAGTCCTGACGTCTACGAGGCAGGACACCTTGTGGTTGGAAGCAGGCTAAGGGGCTGGGAAAAAACCAACAGAGATAGTGAAGTTTGGGAGGGCTGGTCATGCCGATGCCAACATCGTCTGGCATGACTCCGGAACGAATGGAAGGGGAGGATGTGGTCAGCGGTAGTTTAGGCTAGTTGTAAGTAGTTTAGGCTTAGGCTAGGGATTTAGTTTAAGGTTCAGGTTAGCAAGACTAGAGTTAGTTGCCCCCTCCCATTGTATCTTCTCTATATTGGTACAGACCCTTTGAGTTGAAGCTTCTCTTTCCTTTCTTTCTGTCCTATCTTTCATTTTCGGTCCGAAGTCTGAATAGTGTGTTAGAGATCTCCTCTTTCTATTGGCTAGTTTTGGCACGATAAGAGTATTTAAGCAGGTTATATATGAGTGAGGGGAGAGAAGAACTACCCTCGTCCGACGAACTTAGCCGTGCAACCGCGAACGTGCAGCCGTTTTCCCTCGCATACACCGAAGATGGCCTCCGTGACCTGATCCTGCCTCATAACAGAATCATCCGATGTCAGTAATCCGGCTCCTCAGGGTAGGTCGCGACTTGATTCGGTCGAGGTACGAGGGCAATCCTTTGTACTTTAGTACACCTGGATTTCGAATATCGAGTACTACAGCCTACCACTGACTTCTCCACAGATTTCCAGCGATCGGTTGGCAAAAGCAGCTGACCTAGTGCTGGTATGATTATGAACTTGACAGCATACATTTATTTTTGTAGTTTTTTATTTGTTAGGTTAAAGTGTGTTTATTTTTACACACGTGGCTGTAAAACCATTTTGACCAACCTAAACAAAATTACTAAGTACTGTAGCCATAATATTAAGAGCGAATTTAAGAGCTGCCGGTGGTAGGTTTTTATATTGTAATACCGAGTTCGATTCAGTCTGTCCTCAGCGCTCGTCCAAGACGGAGCAAAACATTGTACAATAGATTAAAAATAAAATCTACCTATCTTAAAGTACGTTGTTAAACCTCCCTTTATATATTTATCAAACATTTTTCTGGCATTGATCTTAGCATCTAGTTCTCCATTCGACACGTTTCCAGTTCTTTTATTTTGTTTTGTTCTGATTACTTGACAGAGGACAGAACCTAACCAATTTAACCTTGCTGTGGTCTCTTTTAGGGAGGACTTCTTGAAAGCCAGCTATAGTTACGAAATTGTTTCGTTTAAAATATTTCTGCCAATGTACCATGTTCATGCTGTGGTCCAGGTTGTTGTTGGGAGTTTCGTTACGGGTTATATTGTGGATGTTGGTGTTTTGTTACTGATGGTGCTGTTTATGGTTTTAATGTTGTTGGTCCTGTTTATGTTGTTGAGAGTACATCTGATGTTGTTGGAGGTTTCGTTGATGTTGTTAAGGGTTCTGTTGGTGTTGTAACTGTTGATGGCGTAGTAACTGTTGTTGGCTTTGTAACTGTTATTGGCGTAGTAACTATTGCTGGTGTTGTTATTGTTGTTGGTGTTGTAATTGTTGTTGGCGTTGTAACGGTTGTTGTCGTATCATTTGATTTATTTATTATCACAGTGCAATTCCTACAAATTACTAAACAAAAATATTTTAGTAAAAACTTTTCAGATCTTACAAAACTTACAATACTCTTCATTTTCCTCAGAATCATCATAAAAGTAGTCTATAATTGCATCTAACAACCCAAAGATTCTTGATTCCTTGAAAGAAAACAAAACAATTTTTTTTTCAAGTTTAAGAATTAGAATGGCTGTATTTGCCAACGCTACACCGCTTTGTGCCAGTTATGTATGTACATATGTATGCGACCCTGATGCCGCGATGTCTTCATGTAACTATATAAATAAAAAAAAAACTATAGGCACTCTGCACGAGTCTTACTTGTGTTGCCTCGATTTCGTAGTTAATAAGGTCAGGACTGTTTAATGGATAGGCTCCAGAATCTCTATTGATTGCCAATAGCAGCGAAGAAATCACAAGAAGGTGTTGCAGGTTCGCCGACATTTCAGTGAATAGTAATGTAAGTACTTGTGTGGAAAACTGAACTCTAAAAAGTTTGTAAAGGTATTTATACTCTGCAAGCATTTGACAAAGACTTATGATACGAAATCATGTTCAACTTCTTGAAAGGTTTCCGATAATAAAAATAAATAAAGAAAACAATTCAAAACGTACGCCGACCTTCATATATTCTGATCTTATCACATGCATACACAGAATTAGCTTAGGGTGACCTACTTAAACGTAGTCCATAAATCGGGCAGTTTATGAGAGCATTTACATTTTTTTTTTTTATTTAAAGTTGGTAATATCTTAATTGCATAACTTTTGCTTATGAGTTATGTCTGGCAGGTCTGGTGTTGGAATGCGGAATGCACCCTTTTGCAGAGTGTGCCTAACTAACAGTCACAAAACTTCGATTCCATAGAGTAGTTTTTTATTTGAGAGACACAGTTTAATCAGAACTAGACAGCAGCACCTCTAGTACTATTGGTCTTATAAAAGCAAACATATTCGCTTCTACAGACATCCCATCTTCAAGAATTTGAAAACAAAGATGATTCTCATAAAACGTGTGAACTTCTAGAAACAGAAACCGCAAGCAGAGTTCCTGATATTCAAACTTTTAAATTGAAAATTCACAGAAAGTCAATTTCTATGTTTTATTTGCACACAAAAGGATACACCCACACAGCGACACAGAGTGGGTAGCGGTGAAAGATGATGGAAGCATTATGAATTCAAAATGAAATTCTTTTAATTTCTATAACAATACCCACACAGTGAAAAGTGTCTATAGAATTTCAAGGAACATTTTCATTTCAACAATTGTTAACACGAGGGGGAGCCCGTCAATTCTGTGCGGAAGTACTTAAACTCATTTCCATCTTCAAACACAGAAAAAAAAGAAGAAACTCCATCGCGATTGAAAGGTATTTGGTATGTATGTACATATGTATATGTCAGAGGAGGGACAGGCAGAAATCAAAAATTTTCCTCGCAAAATGTAGTTGTAGTCGTATTTTGGAGAAACGAAAGTAGGTACAACAACAATCGACAAAGGTCCTAAATTCAACATACAGAGTCACACATAGACACAGCTTTACAGCTCCTGTGTACAGTATACGGTTAAGTAAGCACTTACATCATGAGGAAAATGGAAAACTTTTCCAATTTAACGGTGAAATACAAAAGGGAATTTGTTTGAATCCAGAATTTCAAATATCTTATTGTTGCAAAAGGAGTTGTTTCTTTCGGTGTGTCGTTGTGAGCGCTTGAACCTTGTGTGAGGAGTCTAAGCCTTTTTGGGGCGCACCCTTGACGCTTCCCTATGACATTTCAGTACCTGAAAAATTGTGCGTTATTTTTCGTGGTGCATAGACGGGTTATGAATACGAAATAGATGGTGGTGGTGGGTGGAAAATGCTATTTGATTTGAGACTCTGTACTTTAATGTAGGAATGAAATATAAGTTTTAAATCGATAGTCGATTAGAAGATCTAGTGACAAATAGATAGAAGAAACCGAGGGAATGGTGAAAAGATTTCGGTATTTGGATTTATTTTGACATTAAAGATGTAACACCTCATCGTTGATCCGGTCAGATTTTCTAGTTTCTAGACTCGAACCGATGAGCTTGCATTAGGAGATCATATCAGAGGCTGAAAGCATAAGTTTATTTTGATTGAAAAGCCTAAGTTTGAATCGAGCTGCAATCCAGAAATGCTTTCAATCCAACACGACACCTGAACTGTTCAAACATCTATTACGAATACCTGGGTAGAATATCCTGTCGAATTGTCCACTTATTATTATCGAGTATGGATTATTTTGCGTCTTAGCTATGGAGGGTGCTTTAACAAAACTTGTTAATTAATAGGAATTAGCTTCAACACGCTGTAATTGTTTTAAAAACTTTCACCCTGTGGTTCTGAAAGTTAATAATGTTGCAGAATTTTGCCTCAAAAATCTCTGATAATTCCTTAAAAAAGGGTTTGCCATGTGTGCGGGCCTGGTTCTAGCTAGTACCGAGCAATCACAGATAAAGTTGAATAGGGTTTCCTCTTCATGTGCGTTGATGCAACTACGGTTGTGGGGGTTGAACGAAATGCCTTACTTGACAGCGCGTATGCCAATCGGCGAGTGGCCCGTTCTAATTGCTGCAATTCTTGCTGTCTTGGTAAGAGTTCTGTTGATTAAGTCATTCTTCCTGTTTATATTATAGGCGGGCCATATTTGTTTGAATAAGGCACAAACTTTTAGCCTTGTTCCACCTAGAGTTGGCAATAAAGAGAAAGTGTTGGAGAATTCTACCCTTGATGTGTCCCATCGGGGAGCAGACTGACTCTGTAAGAGAGACGTCAAAGATTTAGCCACATCTGGCTAGCTCTCACATTCCCCTCTATGGCCGGGAACCCAGAGAAAAGTGATATTGAACCGACCGTTTGCCTGCGTAATAATTGTCTTGTACTTTTCTTCTTATTTAAAAAAACGAATTAAGTGAGTGTATCACTTTGATGACAGCCTAGATCTCAGTAAAGGTTCTTATGTCGTTTTTGGTAATGGAGCTGAGGCTGAGTATTATGTAGGCCTCTCTAATCGCTAGAACCTCCGCCTGGAAACACTCGAAAAGTCTGGAAGGTGGTACGACTTGAATACGTTCGGTTCCTCTAAGAAGACACCTGCACCGCATTTTATCTTGGAGCCGTCAGTGAAGATCGATACTTGGTATTTCGAAAGGGGTAAGTTATTGTTCCATTCCGTCCTCTCCGGAAACTGAACTTGGATTTTATTACTAGAGTAAGGGTGTCGTGTAGTCAGTTATGGTAGGCTCTCAGAGGCCCAAGGAATTTTCAGAACCTTGTAATTCTTATAATACAATAGTACGTCAGGTGTGATATAACTTGCAGCCCTGGACTTGAATTTTGTATGTCCAGAGTCCTCAAACCATATGGATTCTATGAACACCAAATATTTTTCGTCGGCATATAAAGCGTTTAAGTTCGTTGGTTAACATAAGAGTTGTTAAGTAACAATATAACCATTACAGACCTAGACCACCATCTTAAAGGTGTTATTTCGAAATAACGGCCGATCGGCGTTAGTTTATACCATCAATTAATGGAAAAGAGGCGAAAGCATTGTTCTCTGAAGAGTGCATCTGTTTCCAGATCTATTGATCTTATTCGTGCCCTATTGTGCATTGATTTTGAAGGGTTTGGTGCACTCCACCTTTTTGAGACATGTACACTGTGGTCGATTCTTTCCTTGACCATTTGTTGTTCTTAGAGCTTATGCTGTTGTTGACTACTGATTTCCAAATAAATACCTATTCGAAATTTACCTTCATCATAATTTGCCCCTTAAGGTGGGACCTACCGGATAAGTGGATTAAATTTTTTAAAAAAGTCTGCTGTCTCTATCTAAAACATGCGTACAATCCGTTTTTAATGATTATGGAAACTTTGTTTTAAGTTTTCACTTCACGCGTTCTTTTCGTCGGTACTTGGCAGCTTAGCATAGTTTCTCTATACTGTGCTCTTAAAAATCACCAACTATCCTAGGTTCCATTATTCACTGCTGAATTTATTTTCCTGAGCTGAACGCAGCTTATTTATATTGTACAATCGAGCTCTGATTTTGGTCTTTCGATAGGTCCACACATGCAGTAGGAATCGGCAGGGTATTGACTGCAAAATTAAACAGCGATGTGTCGAAGCCCTTTCGGTAGGTTGGTGGATTCAACTCCTCCAATGGCACGGAAATGCACATACAGGGTAAAGTCTCTGAATGCACTCAACTAGGTGAGATGCCAGGTACGATCCTTGTCACTATGCAGTTCAAGTTGACATACAGCCTCCACGTGGCGCCCCTGGATAACTATCTCAGCATCCGCTGAATATTGAACTAATGTATGCAGCCGTGTTCTAGACAAGAGGACACGTTTTCTTCTACCCCGACCAGTTTTGGCGGTTGTGCGTGGGGTTAACGGCCCAACCACGTAAAAACAATATTTTTACGAGAGAATTAACTGCCTCGGAAGATAACGGACGCGATATACAACGACAATACGGCGCGAAAAAGGACAACGATTTAAGAGTATGTTCATGAAATGTAAGAATATTATACACTCCAGGAGCTACTCAAAAACTAGAAAATATCCTCACGCAGTACAAGGCGGACATTACTGCGATCCAGGAAGTGCGCTGGATAGGATCAGGAATGATGAAACGAAAGGAGTGCGACATATATTACAGCTGTCACAAAAGGCTGCACATATTAGGATGCGGATTCGTCGTGGGAAAGCGGCTGAGATCCAAGGTCATCGATTTCAAACCGATAAGCGATCGCCTGGCTGCGATCCGCATCCAGGGGAAATTCTACAACTTTAGCCTCATATGTGCACACGCCCCTACCAACGAAGCTGAGGACTCTATCAAAGAGGATATCTACGACCTCTTGGACGGAGCCTGTCCGGAGTACGATGTGAAAATCGTGCTCGGGGACTTCAATGCCAAAATTGGTAAGGAGGACATCTTTAGCGGAGTGGTCGGAAAACACAACCTCCACGAAACGACAACAGATAACGGTTTTCGGCTCACTGACTTTGCGGCAGCTAGTAATACGGTGATATCCACACAGCAACCTGGCTAACTCCGGACGGTAGAACTGCCAACCAAATTGACCACGTACTGATTGACGCTCGACACTCGTCAAACATCCTAAATGTGCAAACATTTAGAGAGGCAAACGTCGACTCTGACCATTACCTAGTTGCAGCTCGATTCAGAGCTCGTCTATCCAATGAAAGAAAGCTGCACCAGACGACAAAATATACCTCTTTTTGGATCATTGGATCCCTGAGCACACCGGAGATAGCCAGAGTCTTCAGAGAGCAAATTAATGAAAGACTCTGTAATATGCCATTGCCTACCACAAACGCCAACAACATGTGGATACAATGCTGCACTACTATTCAGGAAGAAGCCGAAACGACTCTAGGCTACCAACCACCCCCGACAAGAAATCCGTGGTATGATGAAGAGTGCATGCAGAAGAAGAAGGCAACAGATGAAGCATATAAGAAGACGTTGCAAAGAACAACCCGGGCAACGTGGGACGAGTACAGAGCCAAAAGAAGGGAGGAGAAAAAGACACTGCGGAAAAAGAAAAGAGCCTTCGCAGTTTCCCAGCTCAAGGATATCGAAGAAGGCAGGAGGAATAACAACATGCGAAGCTTTTATCGAAAAGCTAAAAGCCTGGCTGCAGGCTGCAGACCAGGAACTCAGGCCCTTCGAAATAATGAAGGTAATCTTGTCACCGAACCGCGGGGAATTGTGGATGTATTTAAGCAGCATTTCCAGCAGCTGCTTAATGGGCATGGCCAGGAGAGAGTGATAGAGTATGAAGAAAACTCACTTTCAGTCGATGAAGTAGTTCTCCGACCCAGCCTTGAGGAAGTCGGCACAGCCATTAAAAAGCTGAAGAACAACAAGGCCGCAGGCTCGGATGGATTACCGTCAGAGCTCTTCAAAACTGGTGGCGATGTTTTGGTAGGGAGTATGCACCAAATCATCTGCAAAGTATGGGAGGACGAAAGCATGCCCGACGACTGGACTATCAGCTCTATCTGCCCCATCTTCAAGAAAGGCGATCCTATGTCTTGTAAGAACTACTGAGGCATATCCCTGCTTAATGTAGCCTACAAGATCCTATCCAGTGTACTGTGCGAACGACTAAAGCCGTTTTGCGCCACACTCATCGGCACCTATCAGTGTGGCTTCCGGCCCGGCAAATCGACGATGGACCAAATCTTCGCACTTCGGCAAATCCTGGAAAAGACCAACGAGTTCCAAGTCGATACTCACCATCTTTTCATCGACTTCAAAGCCGCATACGACAGCATTCATCGCACCGAACTATACAACGCGATGGCCGAATTCGGGATCCCGAGAAAACTGATCCGGTTGTGTCGCGCCACGCTAGAGAACTCGCAATGCACCTTGCAGTTTGGGAACAGAACCTCCGAATTATTCCAAACATACACCGGATTTCGGCAAGGAGACGCGCTGTCGTGTGACTTCTTTAATCTTGTGCTAGAGCAGATAGTGCGAAAGGCCGGCGTAAACACAGAAGGCACTATATTTAACAAATCCATCCAGCTGCTGGGATACGCAGACGATATCGACATCATCGCCCGGTCCCAGCGTGCCATTATTGAGGGTTTTACGGCAATACAAGAACAAGCCCAACGAGTTGGTCTCACGATAAATGAGGATAAAACAAAGTATATGCTGTCTACCAAAAACCGATCCGTCGAACACCGTCTAGGTCAAAACCTAACAATTGACAGCTACAATTTTGAGGTAGTGAAGGAGTTTACCTACCTCGGGGTAAACATAAACTCCACAAATGACACCCTAGTGGAGATTCGACGAAGGATAACCTTAGACAACTGCTGCTACTTCGGTTTGTCCAAACAACCAGCGTCCAAACTCCTAACTCGAGGGACCAAAATCATGCTCTACAAAATCCTGATCTTGCCAGTTCTGCTTTATGGAGCTGAATGCTGGACGATAAATAAGACAGCGGATCAGATCTTGGGATCCTTCGAAAGAAAAATCCTACGTCGAATATTTGGTCCATTCTGCGAGGAGGACGAATGGAGGAGAAGATATAACCGCGAACTCTACGAGCTGTACTAAGATGTGGATGTAGTCTGGAAGGTAAAAATCCGTCGACTGCAATGGCTCGGCCACATCGAGCGCATGGACGAGAATGCTCCAGCTAAGAGAATCTTCGAATCCCAGCCATCTGGTTCACGAAGAAGAGGAAGACCGAACCTCCGGTTTAAAGATCAGGCAATCGCGGACGCCAGAAACCTTGGTCTAGTAAATTGGAAGCAGCGTGCCCGGGACCGTAAAGGATGGAAAGCGGCATTAGTTCAGGCTCAGACCCTTCAAGGGTCGCTGGCCTGATAAGTAAGTAAGTGTCGAAGCCCTCCGTTTCATCAGATGTTCTTTTAGCCGAACGTCTATATCTTGGCCAACAAATATCACTGCACAGTATAAAAAGGAGGTCCCGGCGCATCTGTCTGCCTGTCTGTATGACTGCCATAATCTCAAGAACCACTGAACGGTTTTGGATGTGGTTTTCAATGTTATGATTTGCATTTCCCGAGGAAGGTTAATGTATAATAAAAATTGTTATTTATAGGAAGTGAGCATAAACGATTTAAGTGAAACAAGTCGGGGAAATAGTTTGCTGCCGGCGCGTTCTCATGGAATAATTTTGGTTCCTCCATTTGGCTGAAAAATAAACAGTTTTGTTGGCGTTTCCACTTTGGAGCAGACAACATACAGCTGACCATGTGAAAACCATGCATTTTTCATATTTAATCCAGCAATGCTAAGTGATTGTCCTTGCGATTTGTATTTTATTTTCTGATACGTAGCAATGCGCAGAGGCATGGACTTTATCAAAAATGGATGAGGGTGCTCTTGGCTGCTTTGAGAGGAAAATTCTTTGGGTGATTTGCGGTCCCGTTTGCATTGACGGTGAGTGGAAGAGGGGATGACGAACTGTGCGGGCTGTACAGCGACATCGACTTAGCCAAATGAATAAAGGTCCAACGACTGAGGTGGCTGGGTCATGTAGAGCGGATGGACCAATGCACCGGTCCGAAAAATCTTCGAATTCGCCCCCGAGGGACAGCACAGTAGGGGAAGACAGGTGCCGCACGCAAGTTGAAGGGGACCTCAACCAACTTATTCGCTAGCTTCTTATAAGATTTCTGTCATCAAACGGCATCAGACAACATGACTAAGTGGTCAGGATATCACACCTTGTTGTGGCTTCCGGATGAAGCAAGGCTAGACTTCCTTCTATAACTCTTTCATGACGTTAGATGACTCGTATCGCAATAGACCCTACCTGTGCCTCATCGAAGTCCCATCGAAATAAATCAACTAATTTCTGTAATGTGTAGGTATGTCCCCCGCCAGTTTCTCATTTCTCACGTTCGTAAATTCCTTCTTCCATCATGTCCTCGTTCCGTATGATAACTTTGATAATTTATTGAAAAAAAAAGCCAAACTTTCCCCCAAAACATTCAAAAGATTTTCGTTCCGCGGTTATGGGGTTTACAACCAATTTTGACGATGAAAAGAAGCACAAAATTTGGCAAAGACTACGCCAACCACTGACTGGTGGTGATGGTGGTACTGGTGTCTGGCACTGAGCCCAAACCAATTTCGATTCCCAATTTAACTTCGACGAGTTATCGAACTAAAAGCATGTTCGCGATGAGAACTCTTTTCAGATTGGGAGTCGCTTGTGACGATAAATGTTCTAATTAACATTTTCAATAGAAACGATTTCCACGTGATTGTGCTTGCTAAAGAGAGAGAGAGAGAGAGAGTTACATCGGTTCGTTACCGCTGAATGGTCCCCGGAATCTCATTTACATGCTTCCTGTCTCGTGTTGAATAAATCGAATTTCAGGGGCGTACTTTTCGAGACTTTTTTATCATTCCGGACGTACTTTCGAGGCCGACGAAGGAATTAATCATGAATTGGGGAGAATGGGTGGAGTAGTCGATAGCTATATATGTAGGTTATACCTTTGTGCCATTGTATTGAATAGAAGTTTTAAGCTCTCAGCGCAAAAGAGGAACTTTTGCCTAGTCCAACTCATTGATAAATAGTTTTGTCACCGTCGGGCATTTAGTCAGTACCCTTGAGAGGGTAGAGCTTCTCATTCCTCTTATACATTTCACTTTCGATATCTATTCCTTATCGGTTAGTTCCCCGCCTTCCATGTCTGTAAATCCAGCACTAATTGATCCTAGTAAAGTTATATTAACCTTCTTAAAACAAATAAAATAATCATCTCTAAACTCAACCAAAAAGGATCAAAAAATAAACCGCTCTGACTAGCATTAAATCATAGTCATATCAAAGGCTCACGTATAACTACGTTCCACACAGACTTTCATCGCTTAAAACTTTCCTAGGTATTCAAATTACACACCGGATTGCACACGCACACAATTTATACGCACAATTGACCTCTTTAATCAAAACCGAGTTAATGCAGATCAACCGTTTACATTCATACATATGTACATATGTATACACATACCCTAGAAATGGACTAGCCTAAAGGAGCTTATTCACTGCCTTTACTATGTTTCTATGGAAAACACAAATATTAACAAGGAACTGCATCAATTGTGTTGTGCGTGGTACTATCACAAGAAGGAGCGCACAAGCTACGTGGAGTTGTACTTCAACTGAAAGTTAAATCACTCGGTAGGGAAGTTCCTCCCCGCCGAAAGCAAACAATCTGAAGCCGTTTTCGAATGCTTTTAGTTGACGCAACATTTCACACATGATGTGATCCATCTATAAAGCATTAAGGCCAGGAACCTCTTTAAGCGTTTAATTGACTGCAAGTTGAATATGATGGTGTTTGGGTGTGTATATGATTTGTAGGTGCTTCGGAGGTGTGCTGTAATTAATCTATTTAGAATGATTTAAGCTGCCTGTGGAAGTTTGGTGCTAAGAGGAATCGCGTTCACATTGGCGTGGGCCTGGGTGGGCTGACCTACGATTAATACAGTGTCGGTAGTCTTTCTTGATACTTGACTTCCTTTAGAAATAAAACTTCTAAAGGCTCCAAAGAACCCATTTTGACACGTCTTATTTCCTTATTTCGCTGACGTCGACAACACTGACTGGGGTCATATGGTTTTAAAAGTATGCATGGATTTAGTTCAAATTTTGTAAGGATAAAGGAAATGAAACGGAAAAGGTTCGATTGATTGTGTTCAGAATTAGGCAGAAGGTTGTTGTCTCCGCTTAGGTATATATGTAAGAATGAAGGTACTAAATGGTCAGGTACTCATGCAAAATCTGTCAGCAGCCATACACTTAGGTCACTGGGATTATATAAACAGGATCCACTTAGCAGCTTTAGCCTATGCAGCTGGTATTTTGGTTCATTGTATAGTTGTTTCTAAGCAGTTGATCCCAATTCGAACCAGACTGAGCTTTAAGTAGTCAAAAAACAAGTATTTCACATCGTTCATTCATTGTACATCTCGAAAGTTCAGTGGTCTCGCACCATTAAGTTAACGGGCTTCTATCTTTCTCTTCCTTTATTTGGTATCTTTGGGAGATTGATTCTTAAGCCTTGAGTGTTATATTTCCTTTCATTGCACAAATGGGGATGTCTTATGTTTAATCTTTCCTTGACATCTGCTATCTTATTCACTTCTGCATCAAATAGATTTCCATGTATGCCTAGAGACCCAGCAAAGATTTAAAACGTCGATATTGCGCAGTTCATTCAGAATTTAACAGTTGGACACTGTACTTAATCTTTCGATAGGACTAAATTGCTGTTTGACTAACCAGGCAAGAATGGCCGGTACTGCCCCATCACTGGGGAGGCTCGTATGGATAACGCTCAAGAATCTGGATAAAGGTTACTAGTTTTGTCACCGAGCGTTCTGGGAAAATATGGTAAAAAGTTGTACACTTTGATATGAGAGTTGGTGCCACACTTCTTAACTTTTTTGAGGTGACATGGAATATAGGCATCATTACCAAAGATAAGCAGTTTTCCTATCGCAGGGTACACAGATTTAAGTTCTCAGTTCGAGTTTGTTGGGGCTTTGTTAGTTTTTTGGAGGCAGTAACAATTTTCCTTGGATATATGCTACTAAAGGGTTTTTCAATAGGAATATAAAAATGTTGCATTTTAATACAAAAGCACCCTTAAACTTCGATTATGATCTGATAAAAGCAAAACTTCAGCCAGGGTTAACGTTTTTACTGTGGTGAAGTTCACGAACGAGCAACGTTTGGAAATTATTTAAAATTAATACCGAAATTCTGAGTCAGTGGTCGCAACTTTAAGAGCGCTTACTCTAATTTTCGGTCGTAATAATCGTCCCAACAGACAGGCTGTGCGTGCTATATTGGATAAATTCGAGTCAACATATTCACTGTTGAATGTTCCTGTGCCAGTGAAACAAAGCACCGGTCGAAGTACCGAAAAAATCGCAGCCGTAAGTGCTTCAGTTCAAGATGAAGCAAATCAGTAGATTCCACGCCGTTCATAGGAATTGGGAATCTCTCAGTCCGGATTGTGGCGAATTTTGCATAAAGATCTTGGCATATACCCTTAGAGGATCAAATTAACTCAAGAACTGAACCCTCTTGATCATTTGAAGCCCCGAAATTTCTCCGGTTGGGCTCGGCAAAAGTTTGAAAATAATCCTGAATTTCATCGAAAAATCATCTTCAGCGATGAAGCACATTTTTGACTTAATGGCTTTGTCAAGGAGTAAAGTATGCATTATTGGGCAGCAACAAACCCACATGTGCTTCAAGAGACTACATTGCATCCACAAAAAGTGACCATGTGGTATGGAGATCATGCCAGAGGTGTGATTGGACCTCGTCGACGAAAATGATCGCCATGTAACGGACAATGAAATTCACTATCGTGCCATGTTGGAATACTATTTTTGCTCAGAATGGGATGATCTTGATGTCAGTGATATGTGGTTATAACACAAGTGGTCAAACAATTGATCTATTTGAGGGAAAATTCGGTAGTCGTATAATCTAGAGAAATGATCTGGCCGAATGGCCACCTCGTTCATGCGGTATAACGCCGTTGGATTTCTTTTTATGGGGTTACGTTAAGTCGTTGGTTTATGCCAAAAAGCCAACAAAGTAAGAGGAGCTCAGGAACAATATCGAAGCGAAATTGCCAACGTTCCGGCCGATACATTCAGAGAAAAAAACCGTGTAAAAAATTGAAAAATCTTCCATCGTCTTCCATTCTATACTGGTTGCGCATATTTCATAGCATGATTTATTTTTAAATCAAATAACAATTTTGATTTAAAAAGAAGTCACGTTATTTCAACATGATTTTCGTGTAAATCAAAAATGAGCAGTAAAATTTGGCCACCGTGTAGATTTAAACTAAGTTCATGTTATTTTAACATAGAAGTAGATTTCAACTTGACCACATAGCCTGTCGATATAACTCTGTATCTGTTGTAATTGAACAGAATATCATGTTCATGCTTAGAATATTTGTTTATAACTTTACCTGATCGCAGTGTTAATTGCACACTGTATCTGTTCGTTTGAGCGCAAATAAACAGATTATCATGTTGGTATATACAATTTACCGTTATTTCTATCTACCCTTAATCTGAACACATTGTTGATATTGCACTGAATTTGCTTCTTGCGTGTTGACACAAGTAAGTATATTTTTAACGCATATTCGCAGTTGCAGTTGGAGCATGGTCGTCAATCGTAAAAAATGCTGTGAAAAATAAATAATAAAAAAAATTAAAATGAGATCAAGTCCAAAAACTTGGTACAGAAACTCTGAGGCGTTATTTCTGCATGTAAATTTGATTATTTTATTTTGATCTTGTCACTTATCGTAAATTTTTTTGTTTTATTTATTTATTTATTTTTCAGATTCTAAAAACTGCATCTTACGAGTTTAATTTATGCTGTCGTAAGTTGGAAAGTCTTTACGTCATTTTTGATATTTTATATAAATTTTAGTATCTACTATATAAAACTAAGTTGATATTTTGTGTGTTTACTTATAACTCACGTAATTTTCAACCAATTTACTTTGTTTTTCTTTTAAACTATTCATAAAAACAATGAGAAGGACATAGGCCCTTCTTTTTTCCAGTTTTTACTCCAGAAGGGGAGATACAGGGTGTTCAAGTTTGTATGGAAACAACAATTTTAATTGGAATTAAGAATTGAAATTTGGTATGTAAATTCTACAATAAAAATAAAGAAACACGTGTTTCACCGTTTTTCAAAATTATATCCACGGGCCAAGATACAGGGTGTTAAAATTTGCAGATTTATAATATGCGCAACCGTAGCCATCGACACGTTATGTTCGTGATCGTGTGTTGTTATTGTTTTGCTGAGTTGGGCAAGGGTAGTTTTTTCGTTTATTTTTCTTTGATCGTATTCTTGCTTCTATGGATACACTACGTATATAGTTTATTTACTATGCATTCGCAGTTCATAGTAATTCAAAGGGGGACGGGTGTGTACGATGATTTGGTTGGATGGATCTTTCAGTATATATCTGTGGAACTTCTGTTCAAAAATTTAATATTGGAATGGGGATACTTTTTTCTAGGGACAGACGAGTAAGTCCTGACTTACTCATCATCGCCGAGCCTAAACGACTAACGCTAGAAAGTTGAAATTTGGATAGTAGTTTCCTTTTGTAGCGTAAGGAACCATTGTGGAAGCACTTTTTCGAATTTTTGCTCCAAAGGAGAGATGCAGGGTGTTCCAGTTTGAAGAATTGAAATTTGGTAGGTAAATTCTGCAACAAAAATAGAGAAACACGTAGTTCACCGTTATTCAAAATTGTATCCACGGGCCAAGATACAGAGTTTTCATTTATTTTACTTTGGTCGTATTCTTGCTTTTATGGATACACTACGTAGTTTACAATGCATTTGCAGTTCATAGTAATTTGACGGGGAACGGGTGTGTGTATGATTTGGTTGGATGGATCTTTAAGTATCTATGAGACTACTGAACCGATTTCAAAAATTAAATACTGAAAGGGTGACACTTTTTGCTATCTTTTACCTTTGAAAGTTCAATAAAAACAGACGATTTATAACGACTACGTATAAACCTTAGTATGTATTTAACGCGTGCGAAGCCGCGGGGGCCTGCTAGTCACATATACAATGACAAGTAAAATTCATAAAAATACAAATAATTTCTAATTTTGTTTTATTCATCTATATACCTATATAAAAATCTCGTGTCGCGGTGTTTGTGGTCGAACTCCTCCGAAACGGCTCGACCGATTTTTATGAAATTTTTTATGTATATTTGGTAGGTATGAGAATAGGTCGTTAAGTATATTGCATACCGCTAGGTGATAAGGTAGTCCCTATCTAAAAATTTATTTTCTATAACCCCAAATTTTCAATCTCCTACTCCAACCCTCCAATTTTTTAATCGCGATTTTAGTATTTTTGTATGAGCAATATCCGCTACGTCCGCCTCATCGAACTTTCATCCACACATGCGCAAGTCATTCACGAGAAGCGTCGCGTCATTTTGATATTTCATTCTGCATTTGTTATGTATCACAACGCAGTGCGTGCAACATTTTGTACGATTTATTTTTATTTGTAAGAAATATATACGTGTTTTAGGATTGGTAGAAGGTTAGTTAAATACTAAAAGAACAAATACATTATCGGTATACCGTTTTTCATCAGTAAGTACAACAACCGAATTTTTCGAATTGTGTAATTGTGCGGAAACTTTCGGTACCTTTGCTTGAGAAATACTTTATTCCGAAGTACCACGCTTTTTCACATGGAATCAAACAAAAAAATGGATGCCCCGCAAGCAAGGCACACCAATTGATGCGTGCCCCGGCCTATTCAAATCAAACACTTTGGGCCGACTATATACAGTCAATCCAAGGCAGATTGAGTGCTTTTATCTGCGACTGTTGTTGGTTATTAATGTCACCAGCCCATTGTCATTTCAAGATATACGCAAGGCGAATGGAGAACAGTATCCAACACATAAAGATGCACCCTGCACTCGGCTTGCTCGAAGACGACAATCGATATGCTTGCTGACGCAGCATTGGGCTGTACAGCAACACAAATTCGTCTACTATTCGCTATAGTGTTGACTTCATGTTTCCCGGGACGAACAGACACGTTTTGGGAGAAGCGCAAAGATTCAATGACTGACGATATATTGCATCGAATTCGTACATGGTGCAACAATCTAACGATTACATTCAGCGACGCTATGTACAATGAAGGTGGTCGCCGTGGCTTTGTGGTTAGTGCGTTGGACTACTAAGTGAGAGACACAGGCTCGATTCTCAAAAACCACCAAAAGCTTTTTCGTGGCACCACCTCTTCGCAGGAATGACAAACCAGCAAGAGTACAATCTGTCATGAAAAGCTTCTCAATTCGCCGTTCGGAGTCGGCATTAAATTGTAGGTCCCTTCTATTCGTGCGAAGAATATAACACGCACAACATGAATGGTTGGGAGAACCTAGGCCTTTGCTCTCCATGAGCTGTCGTGCCATATATATGTACATGTACAATGAAGCATTGATTGCTTTTGAGGATCTTTGCGTTGTCATTGCCAATTTACCACTCAGTCATTTCGGTATGACTTTGCCAAATCGAAGTGCATCTGATTTAATGGACACCGCAATGAATCATGAACAGCAGTAGGATACTGCAGAAATGGCAGCAATTATTACTCGCTTCGTCCCAAAACTGACTCATGAACAAAAAATCATTTACGACCGCATTATGCTGGCAGTTTCGGCGGGACAAGGTGGATTCTTTTTTTTGGATGCACCAGGTGGAACTGGCAAAACATTTCTCATTTCGCTAATTCTCGCCGAAATACGATCAAATAATGGTATCGTATTGGCCGTTACATCAATTCGCAAAATGCTCTCATTGAACGCATATTTCCCTATGTACGCACAGAATACATAAATCATGTGGACGTCGACGATTTAAACTTGAAGATACAGCTGTCGTTGCCAGGCGAATTGGTATCATACAAATAGATCGATACAGTTTGCGATGCTAACGAAGCTGTAAATTATCCAACAGAGTTTTTGCACTCACTGGATTTGCCAGGCATGTCACCACACCTTCTACGACTGAAAGTTGGATCTCCAGTTATTTTACTTCTGAATTTGAACCCACCACGGCTGTGCAATGGCACGCGATTAGTCATTAAAAAATTGATGAAAAACATTATCGGAGCCACCATTTTGAATGGCAAATTCCGAGCTGAAAATGTTTTGCTGCCACGAATTCCAATGATTCCCACAGACGTGCCAATTGAATTCAAATGCGTTCAATTTCCTATTAGATTGGCATTCGCAATGACAATCAATAAGTCGCAGGGCCAAACGATGTCTGTTTGCGGCTTAGATTTGGGCACACTATGTTTTTCACGCGGACAATTATACGTGGCATGTTCTCGCATGGGCAAACCATCGAGCTCATTTGTGTTGCCTAAAAACGCACTGACAAAAAATATCGTCCACTCAATTGCTCTTCGAAATTAATATTGATTTTCTTTATTTCATGTTCCTACATTAGGATAAAAAATATATTACTTTTTCACTTTACATTTAACTCCGTTACGTTAATGAAATACATTGGCCCTTAGTGATAGAAAATTTTAAACTCGAGTTTTACCTAAACACGAATTTAACCCAAATTCTGCAGTAATATACGTTAGATGTCACTTTTAAAATCGACAACTGTATCGGATCGTTCAGTAAAATGCGTATATGTGCGAGCCTCACTCCCTTAATACGCGATCAGTATCTTTTAGTTAGAAAAAGAATCCCAACTAGAGGTGGGGAAAATGCTTCATTCTGCTGAAGTGCTTCACTCACTCCGCTTCAGTTGAAAGAAGCGTTCACTGAATCATTCACTGAAGCGTTCATTTTCAAAAATTTTCTGGATGCAGGGTGTACTGATACGAGGCTTTTTTATGTATTTTACTAGTGACAAATTTATGTTTCGTTATGAAGATTCCTGGTTATGGACAAATCGAGGAATAATGAATTATTTAACTAGTATGTAGTATATATCGTCACCTGAGTGCTAGAACTAGCTAATCTGTCTACCTGGATTCGCTAAGAATGGGTTTGAATAATTGGATGACTCATTTTCCCTACTTGGGGCCATCTATTGGGAAGTCAATAACTGAAAACAAAACAGTGGATAAACACTCAGTGCACGAAGTAGACATCTCGAGATAAACGTAGCCACATTATACAATAATAAATTAATGAATATTGTCGATTTTGCCGATTTTTCGAAAGTATAAAAAGCCGAGTTATCAAGTTCTATCACTGAAGTGACGATATAACATAACTCTTAACTATTTATCAATCAATTTATGAATATAATATAATAAATTAAAAGAAATATATAGATTATCTATAAAAATTTGTCAATACGACAAACAAACTAAAATAACACCCTGTTAATGTGAAATAAATCTTCATCAACGAAAGGAGAAAAAAAAATCTGAAAGAGAGAAATCTTCCCTTATTGAGAGAAAGAATTACCACCCTGATCAGTTTGCTCCGATCGAATAAAAAACAAAAACAAAATATACCAATGAAATGAATACCAAATATATTTTGTAGGGAAAATAAATTTACAAAATGAACCCTCTCTCCCATATGTGAAAAAAATTGGTAAAGAGTGAAAGAGAAGCGAAAGAAACTATAGTCCGTTTCAAATCAAAAGCGACAAGGAAAGTTGCGCAGAGAGAGCATCGGAAATTGTGCTCACTTTTATTGACTGGAAAATTACATGTACCAATCGGCTGAACTTTCTCGATTTCCTTTCAGATTTTATCCTATCGATTTTTACTTACATGTACACCTACCTGTTTAACTTGGAAAAAATCGAACTCTGATGAACAAACCAAATTATTGGTGCACACCCCTTTTTGTGACAACATTTAAGTACTTCTTGCAACAATTGTATGTGTAATTAAAAAGAGTTCAATAAATAAATATATTTAGGTACACATTTACATAAAAAGAAACATGTTGCTTTAATTTTTTCAAAGTTTCAAATGCAAATTTTCGAGTCAAACTCATATCAGCAAAACATTCTTTTTTCTTTGCAACGCCATAAGTGAGAAGTAAACAGTTTCAAAAAACGTGCCATTACCATGTTCACTGAAGAAAATAATAATCCATACTTCACGCATTTTCTCTACACTCAGTTTTCGTATTTGGCAACATAGACTCTTTATCTTTTCAATAAATTTTGCCCAATCCCATTCAAGGATCTCTTCAGTAGGCGTTGACGATCGTCGATTTTTCTCTGTTTTGTGTGTACACAAGAGAGGATGACTGGAAAAGAGAAATCCTGCGCGAGTTTTGTCGCTTTTGATTTGAAACAGACTATAACAACAAATTGAAGTGTATGAATGAATTGAAGTATAGGAGTGAGTGAAGCAATGGAAGTGTAGGGAGTGAATTGAAGTGAGAGAAGCAAAAAGAAGCGAAGAATGAATTGAAGTGTTGGGAGTGAATTGAAGTAAGAGAAGCAAAAGAAGCGAAGAACGAGATTGAATGAATTGAAGTGTAGGAATGAGTGAAGCAATTGAAGCATTGAAGCGTAAGAATGAAGTGAATCATTCACTCATTCTACTGAAGCGCTTCAATTGAATCATTGAGTCCCGGATGACACACCACTAATCCCAACGAGTGCAGACGTGTTAGAGTTAGGAAATAAAGACAGTCGGGTTTTTTTTTATAAAATTTTCCCGACTTAAAACAAAAGGCAATGTGTTTTATTACTTCGGCGAAATATACAACAACTGCTTAGTTGCGGCTCACCCGTATCTACATAAGTCAATTTTAAGGTGACAATCAAAACAATTCAATATGAATGGTAAATGAATGAGATGTGTGAGTTCACAGTAAAGAAAATGTGAAATTAAGTCACAGTGCTGACGTTAAATTCGACTCTTGAAAATTTGATTTATTACTACGCATCCCTAAAAGTAGCTCAGGTACAATTAATAAAATTCGACTTGAAAGGGACTTTAGGGATTTCTATTATTAGGGCCATTGAATTGAGAAAATGATTGTTTGTTGTTTTTCTTATTTTTATCGGCGGTCATAGTCTATAGCGCTCTATTCCTCTTTCTGTCATAGATCCCATCCCCACACACTTACAATACATTCGTTATTTTTTATTTAACAACCAAAATATTCACTAGAAATAATTTATATGGCAGAACAACGTTTGCCGGGTCAGCTAGGGTTTCAATAAAAGTGAAATGAATTGAAACTTGACAGTGTGGATTTTCCAGTGAACCTTGTTATTTCATCGAGGTTTCGAATGTTTCCATGTTGGTTTAACATGGTAAATCATTTTAATTTGACCAAAGATCATGTAGAATATACGGGGCTCCCATTTTTGGATTAACATAATAAAAATGTTAATTTTACAAATTAACAGATTAATTTTATAGTTCATAGGATTAAGTTAACAAAAGAACACGTTAATTTAACATGGTGCACAATATGAATTTAACAGTGAGCACTTTTGAAATATCAAGATTGTTCACGTTAACTTTACACTTCTTAATGTTAATGGTCAAGAAATAAAAATTCTGTCTTAATCATGTATCATGTTAAAACTTTAACACAATCACTCGTGTTGAAAAATAACGACATGAGAACTGGTTAAATTCTGGTTGATTTTACAGGATTTTTTCTTTGAGTGTATGTGCAGAAAATTGACTTAAAATTGATGGTCATATGAACGAGATCGAATTCCATACTTAAATCTAACATGTGTTCTGCACCTGGAAAAGCCCGATATTTTAATTATAATGTATTTTATTCAAATACAAAATTGTTATGTCCTTATTGGAAAATCCGTTTTCTCAATCGTGCTACTGTGTTTTAACTATCCAATCTTGGATAGGATTACTTTCCACAGTGATATCAGATTCACCAGCAGGTTTATTCAAGAACTCGAACAGTCGTGGATTGTATAATAGAGGCTGAGATTTAGCAGATGTCTTAGGGTTACACTATCAAATCTCAAGACATAAGCGGCTACATAATATCACCGAATTGGGAAATAACTCGATCAGGAAATCTGGAGCTCAATAAACTGATTATGTTATATGATGTAGGACCATCTTCTTGAAACTATAAGTAGTCTTAGTCAATCCCATCTAATTTAGGTTAAAACAATTCGCAATCATATCAAGATATCGATAACCTTTCATGTCCCATGTCCAGTTCAGAACCCAAGGAAGAACGATTTGGTAAAAAAAAGTTAGCCACAGGGAATAAGTTTTTAAGGATTATTACCATATGGTCATTCCCCTCAAGGTCATTCAGTGTAAAAAATTAGTTCAACCTATCAAATTTAGTTCATTTTTGATCGCTTGGTTCCAGTTTCTTTTCATAGACTCAATTGAAAAACTTGGTGTCTGTGCGACCCCAGTTTGACGCGACGCCACTCTATCTTCTTCCTTTCAATTATCCTCCCTCTATCTTATTCATATCATAAAACCTGATTTACCACATCCTACGCCACGTTGTTAAGATGCACCCCTTCATAGAAGGTGTCATTTGCTTAAACTGTCAGCTAACAAGGATAATGAAATGAAGAAGCCTTAACATCGTGTTTATGTGTGTGTGTGTTTGTCAGTTCAACGAATGAGTTCTTTGGTATACCACTGTTTTAGTGGCACCTCCACCCACTCACACAAATATTCACCTAAGGAATCCATAACGAGTTAAATATCAGCAATCCACAGTCACCACCAACCACCACCCCCACCAAATTGGTGTCGAAAAGAAAATTGTTAAACCTGGTTTTCGGTTGGTTGATGGAACAAGTGACAGTAAGTGGTAATAGCGTGATAAGTGCCTGTTTCCAAAAGTGTCTCAAACTTCCTTACAAACTATGTATGTTGATACGTACAAGGATGTGTTCAGTATGTGCTCATGCGGATGGATCTTCTTCTGCAAAGCGAAGCATTAATTTACGCCTCAACGATGAATTTTAGGATATGACGTGTTCCTTATTAGTTTTTCAGCTGTCAGCGTTGTGTGCTTGGGCAATAGACCGAACTTTCCTCCAAAGATGCCTCCCCTCAAGGTGAGATTGATTATAGTATGCTGGTAAATGTTTGCCTATGGAAATAGTTTCGAGTAATGTTTGATTATCCTCCGGTGGGTAGAGAAGGTGGTGTTCCATTTAAATTAATTGCGTATAATTTTCGAAAGTTTCATGGTTGTCAGAGGGTACTCGTGCTGGATGCAGAGTTTAAGAAGTTCCGTCTCAAGATCCGGAGGCTTTAATTATAACTTTTACAATTTTCATTTTGTAAGGCGGTCCATTAACTGTGATCAATTTTTGAACATAATTGAAACAAAATGTGTGGTAAGTATAGGTACTTACTACTGAAATTGTTTTGTTTTTCTAAAGAAAATTGTTTGCCATTAAGTACGAAGGGGAAAAAAAGTAAATCCATCAGTGTATTTGAAGTAAAAAGCCTATAATCACCCTGAAGGCACACGCAGTAAAAGTCCACAATTCAATTAGTTAGAAATGTTGTTTTTTTCTATTCAGGACATAAGCAAGCACAGTGTCTCTCACTGTTTTATCGATTGTTCCACAAAAAGTGTTTCAGCCAGCTGCATTCCGCCCCTTCAACATTTCATCCACAATTTTTGTCATACCTCGAATGCACAACAGTTTGCCCTTAAGTCTACTTTCGGACGTACTGTCAAATATAGAGATTCTTTCTTCAGCCGAATATGGAATAATCAACATACATAGCTCTGTGTTTCCTTATCACTGTAACCCAAAAGCATTTAAAACCAACGTGAATCGGTACCTCCTCCTTCTCTCGTCTTATTTTTTCTTACCAATGTAGTTGAAGGGTCGTTATAAACCATTTAGCGAGCGATAATTTTGAAAAAAATGTGGCGTAGGTAAGGTGCATACTACTTGCCTTTTATAAAATAAACTAGCGCGTACCCGGCGTTTGTTGCTGCGCATTTTTCTTTAGCGGTGCACCTGTTTGAGGTGGTTTCATCTCGTTAAAATGGTAGCCATCATACCCTTGCCAGAACAGAATTGGATATTGCAAGGCATTTTACGACCGGTGCGTCTCAGTAACACGTTGTAGCTGTTTGAATAGACGAACCAGTTCTTCATTGCGTAGGGGAAGCAGCGAACCGATGTTGTGGTAGACTTGTCCTTGCCCTTCGAAGGTGGGCATGAAACATGCATTGTCGCTGTCAATTTTCGTTGCTGCAAACGTATTTAAAAACATGAGTTGTATTTCCAAATGTTTTGTACGAAGTTTTTTGAATCTAGAGTGATGCCAGAAACGTAGATACGAAGTTGTTCTGGTTACGGCTCCAGCAGCGGCAATTGAAATTTCCATTCGAACAACATATTCCTGGTGGCTTCTTGTCGAACTTCAATGCACGACAACGCAAGCAAACTTTGTGCATTGACCCTATCGCAATATCTTGATGACTGCTGTAAACTTTGTCCTTTCGTAATGAAATGCTTCCAAATAGAAATAGATTCTTTCTCTCAAATGTGCTTGTCTTGTGCGCATGTCAAGGCGTGAATCACGCTGCTCGGGGGTTTCATCTGCTCTGGAAGTAGAAACTCTGACTCGAATTTGGCCAATGCGTGATTGGTGTTGATCGGACGTTTCCACCGTTCTTGTTTCTTGATTACGTGCACGGTTTGATGCTGTATGATCTTTGCGTTGTTGCGGCGATTCCGTCACTCAGTTGGTCTCTGATTGCTTTTGTTGACGGGTTTTCTTCCAGATGGCTGCTTCTTTCGGAGGCATTAAGTTTTACTTTTGCTTGTTCATCTTTGTGAGATACAATTTCTTTATGCTACTTTATTAATATTTTGTATAAAGTGAGTGTGAATTATATTTTGTGAACTTTATATAAATATATGGGTTCTTATAGATTTATGGAAACTGCTAGACCGATTTTGACCAAACCTTACAGAAACACTCTCGGGTTAATACCGAAGATTGCCTGAAAATTTGAGCTGAATTGGTTGAGTGGTTTTGGAGCCTATAGCATAGATACAAACATAGGTACATTGAATTTTATCTATGTAGATTAAATTAAAACTAAAATTAAAAAAAAAAACCGAAACAGCGGATATAATTTAAATTTTTTTTAAAATAAAACTGTATTCCATTTCGATGTCACTACCACAACCCAACATAAGCATCAGGGTCACGATCATAAATTAAGTCACTACCCTAGTGTCTCTGTAATATATCCTTGTAGGCAATTCATAAAATTAACCTCGTCTCTCCCAATTCTCCGTGGGTCTTAAGACCCACTATAATTATTAAAATTAATTGCGCTGTCAACAGGTGTGACAGGTTAAAAGACGAAAACGTAAGAGAAATGGCTAAGAGGTTGACTGCTTTCGAGCTCGTTGAAGTGGGCAGCGAAAACAGAACCCTTGAATTTCATTTTCTAGGTACCTACTACATTTAATTTGTTTACGAATTCTCTTCCTTTTTTTTGTTTTTTTAAATTAAGTGGGTTAATTATTACCTGTTTTTGTTTGCCATGGATAATAGTGTTGAAAGACTTTTTTAAGTTGTAAAGAATGAGTCTAGGGATATAAAATTGCTCCTATACTGTCTCTTTGTCTAGCAAATAAGCTCTCAATGAAATAGCGATGAGTGTTGGCTTGACCGTGATAGCAAATCTTATCAACCAGAAAAAATAAAGGACAAAGCTTCATATCACCAAGAAGTTTGTATTGTTTTTACATTCATCAGATGCAACGACATACTTTTATTTTCGCGACCGACTAACTGTATCTGTACTGATGAATACTTTACCCTTAATAAAAAGAGTTCTTGTCCAGATTCGCACATACATATAAAGGGTCTTTCAGTAAGCGCTTCCTATCTTTAAATTTAATTAAAACAAAGTGTTTGTGAGATATCATCGACATTTTATATTCGTTTGAAAGGCCTATCGATATCATGGAATATAACATCGTTCGAATGTCCGCCACGGCTTCTCTGGGTGGCGCGCATCCGAAATGTCCAATTTTCCATTATTCTGACGCATAAATCAGCATGAATTTGACCGATGGCATGGGTTATGTTGGCTTTGAGGGTTGCTGTGGTTTGTGGCTTATTCGCATAGACCTGCGACTTCAGAAAACCCCACAAAAAAGAGTCTAACGGGGTCGAATCGCACGATCTCGGTGGCCAGATCACATCACCTCCACGTGAGATGGAAATGCCCTCGAATAGCTCGTGCAGAATTTCCAATGTGGCGTGAGCCGTCCTGTTGAAACTATATGTCGTTGGTTTCCATATCATCCAATTCAGGCCAAAAGAAGTTGGTAATCATCGACCGATGATGATAGTGACTTTTTTGGGATGCATTGAATGCTCTTGGATCTCATGTGGATTGGTATCGTCCCAAATTCGACAATTTTGCTTGTTGACGTACTCATTCATCCAAAAATTAGCCTCATCGTTGAAGACGATTTTTCGATGAAAATTAGGGTCAGTTTCAAACTGCTCCAGAGCCCATTCAGCGAACTCACGTCGTTGTCTATGGTCGTTTACCTTCAGCTCCTGGGTCAGTTGATTTTTGTAGAGGTGCAGGCCCAAGTCACGATGTAAAATTCGCCAAGTTATGGTCTGCAAAAGGCCGAGTTCTTGTGAGCGACGTGATATCGACTGCCTCGGACTCTCACGGACAGCGGCGATGTTTCGGCAGACACTGCGTTTCGTCGACGTACGAGTGTTAGTTGATCGTTTACGGAACCAGTGAAATAGGCGAAGCGCCCGGAACGTTGCCCGAACAGAACACCCAATTCGATAAAACAATTTTATTATTTGCACGTGTTGTTGAACGCTATATCCGTCCTTGGTGATTTGGCAAAATATGACAGCCAATTTGACAGATGTAGCTTTAACAATATGGCCGCTATCAACTGTCAAAGTTCGGAATTCCCTATTGGAAGACGCTTTATAAGCAGCTCCTGAAAACAGTTTCGTGGTAGATACCTACATACAATACGAAATTCGAATCTTGCCCTGGCCACTTATGTATGTATTTGCTGTTTTGGATCATTATCTTCGGCTATGTACCTCTATTAAAGATAGTAGAATGTTTTTGATGCGATTCAGTGGTTACTAGAACTATTTAAGTAGATAGGTTCGCTGATGGGCGCCCGGTAACATTAGTCATCGGATGATTGACATTAACAGTTTGGTCCATTGTGCTTATAGAATAAGAGTGACTGTTGATCTATAACTACTCAGACAATGACTTTTATTTCAATGTTGCTAAAGTCCCTTAGTTCATTAAAAAGAAACTGCCGAGTGTTAGTAGATAACAGACGGATACAATTTGCTTTTCGTCCCTGCAATTTTTCCAGTAGTAATTCTGAGCAACGCCAAATCTTTCCGAATGTAGTAGCCCAATATGATGCCAGAGATAGCTCGCGCTTCATTTCAACTTATTATCTTCCTTTAGATCTAAAGCTAAAAATTTGTATACAGTTGAACATGTATCTTATTGCTTATGGTCGCATTGTGGATCAGAAGGTTTACAAAATTGAGCGGGACTCTTAAAAAAGGAAAAAGTATGTAGTTCCGATATTTTGCTTGCTATGGCCAGATATTCTGTGCAAAGCTGCCTAAACATGATTGTAACTTACTTCAGTCATTACGAAAATCCAGATCCTGTGACAAGATCTGTTACAATGGTCCTTTGTCCTCGTGACTACTTCTTACTTACTTAAAGTAGCACTACAGTTCGGGGTAGACCTGGGCCTCAACCAACAACCGTTTTCACACAGGTCGATCTTTAGTTAGCCGCCCCCAGTTTCGCACGCTTAGTTCGTTGAGGTCCCCTTCAACTTGCGTGCGCCACCCGAGTCGCCGTCTTCCTTTACTTCGCTGTCCAGGAGGTGGATTCGAAGACCGGAGCATTGGTGTCCATCCACTCTTAATGACCCAGCCACCTCAGTCTTTGAATCTTCACTCTTCTGGCTAAGTCGATGTCAATGTACAGCCCATACAGTTCGTCATCGTATCTCTTCCTCCACTCACCGTCTACGCAGACGGGACCGAGAATCACGCGAAGATTTTTTCTCTCAAAATAGCCAAGAACAACCTCATTCACTTTTGACATAGTCCATGCCTCTGCACCATAGAGCAGGACTGGGATGATTGAGGTCTTTTAAAGAGTCACTTTAGTTGTTCAAGAGAGGTCTTTGCTAGTCAATTGCCTTCTCAGCCCAAAAAAGCAGCGATTGGCAAGAGTTATTCTTCGTTTGATCTCAGCGCTGGTGAGTTTGAGTTAATAGCGAAGCCTTAGTAGACAAAGTCCCTAACTACCTCCAAGTTATGTCGGTTAATAGTGATGTTCTGCCCCAGACATCGATGTTGCATGTCCTTTTTTGTTGCCAGCATATACTTGATCTTGCCCTCATTAACCGTTAAGCTCATCTTCGCCCCTTCCGTCTAAATCAGGGGTGTCAAACTCAAACTCCTCAGGTGCCAATTTTTTATCTCGAGTAGGACAGCGGGCCAGATTAAAAGTAAAATGCAAATGCAATACTATGCATAAGTAGAAGTATATGAAAAATGATTTTATTAAAGAAAATAAGTAATCATTTTTTTTTAAGTAGAGATATATTAAACCAAAGTATTATTTTGAGGATCCAGAAACTTGATTTCTTTTACTTTTCATTATCTCCTCGATGATTGGTGTCAATGACGTTTTATTGATTGAAAATGGACCGAAGATGTTCATCTGTAAGTCTTGAACGGTATCTTGATTGTTGACAATATCTGTTCACACACATATGAACTTCCAAACATGCATAAAATGCGGGCAGCATGGTTCCTTAAGTTGGGATAGCTATTTTGATTTTTGAAGTAATTTGTATAAAATGCCTAAATATCAACTTCATTGAACCTACTCTTGAAAGCAGTATCATACTGCAAATCTATAAGTTCCATTTGCAAGTTAGTCGGTGTTTTATCAACATCGAACGTAAAAAGATCATTTAAAAGAGAGAAGCCATACGTATTGAACTCTTGAAAATCTGCTAACGCAAACGGTTCGAAAAATCTGCTATCTATCTGCACTGATTTGCATGCCGATCCCACAAATGCTAGTGAAATGGTCAAGATTTTATTCTCGGAGCTGCGACTCCCACAACTTTTCAATTGTATTTCTAAACAAGGGTATTTCTTGAATGACTTGTTTCAGTGATGGAAATAAAATACCGGCCATGTCTAGCATATATTCTTTTAAAAATTCGACGTCATTAAAAGCTTTTGATGTTTAAATATAAAAATTTGGCTTAATGACGCTTTTGAAAGTGACATTAGGCCGAATATTAACATTTGGCATAATGTCGCTTTCGCAAAGTGGCACCTGGCCAATTTGGCTGTATGTCGCGAGTTCGTTGAAAGACTTTAAAATATTGCGAATCTGTATTGCACCGCTTCGCTGCTACGGTCGATTTATGTCCAAAATCAGTGAGGAGCAATAGGTTTTTGTAATATTCTCATCTGGTGTTATATTTCAAAAAAGTTTGGCCTTATGTCGCTTTTTGAAAGTTTCATAAGGCCAAGTTTTTATATTTGGCATAATTTCGCTTGGCACAATGTCACGGTACCTAAATTCTTTACAAACGGCAATAATCCGATAGCAAATCAAACAAAGAAGTTTGCCTTTCCATTCAATAAAAAGGTTTAAAATGTCCCAATTTGGCCGGAAAAATCGGCACTCACTTTTCTTTCAGTTGACATTGCAAGAGTAAACAATTTTCAATAAATAGAGTTTATAAGACCGAACTTGCGCACCAATAAGAACGCAACAAAATCTTTCTAATCATGGAAAATATTTCGATTGATTTGAATTTTTGCGACAGTTCACAGGCATAGGTGTTTATTTGTTTTAATTTTTTCTATTCTATTTTAAGATTCCTCTTTCTGTTCTTACTTCTTTTCTCCTGTGAGGTATAATCATACAAATATTTCATGCAACGTTTTAAGTTTAAAATTGATGTCGCGGGCCGCAACTAATTGTGTCCCGGGCCAGTTATGGCCCGCGGGCCGTATCTTTGAAATGCCTGGTCTAAATACTTACGAAGGCACCACCAGCATCACGCATTCTTCCGATAAGGTCAAATGGTGTGTGGGTTTTGCACAAGTCTTTGAAGAACGATGGTTCTCGTCACTAGCTTTTTCCATTATCTTTTCTTCGATTGTCAATTTAGGTTATATTGTTTCACTATACTGCGAGACAATAGGAATATCCGGTTGTTAGTTCTAAGCTTTCAATAGCTTAGACGGTCTTACTGCACCTGGTCAAGTTCAAAAATATCAAGTGCTCTATGAAAATTTGAGCTAACCGTATTCCCTCTCATTATTTCAACGAGTCTGTGCACTGGACTTTTAAGACATCGTTTGACCCTACGACAGCCTTCAGCTGGAAGACTGTTTAGAACCTTCTATGCGTCTTTCCTCAACTCCACCCACTTAAAGAAAACTATAGTCCACTATTTGAAATGTCATACAACCCTGGAACCCAGGACTTCCAATAACCAAATAAAATTTCAAAATCATACCACATACGGTATTTTAGCATATTTAATTGTGAATTACAGCGCGCACTAACAATTTGTAAATAAAATCGAATACAAAACCATCCATTCACAACCAACAGTACATTCCACTAATTGGAGTTTTATTTCGATTAAGTATTTGAAAAATGATTCCAACACCACCACCACCGACCATGTGCCATCGTAACAAATTTAATTCGCTTGTCGATGAATTTTAAATATAATTTTCCATTTTTCGCCCGAAAATCATTTATCTATGCACGGCATTCTGTTGGGGAGGTAGGGGGTGGCTGGGCGCCACGTAACTAAAGTTCATAAATATTCTCCATTTTGATTCTCATTTGTGGATCAGCTCCCAAAAATGGAGCAATAAATGTTTAGTGCGAATGAATATGGAACACTACAAGCTTGGTGATGCGAGAGATCCCTAATTGGGATACGTGTCAAATGCTCATAACCGCGCCAAGGTACTACTATAACAGATTCAAGTGCGCTGATGCTAAACCAGGTTAGGTAGGTATATCGGGTATCATTTCGTGCGTGTGGGTGAAGCATCATCAGCATTAAATTTCATTAAATGGTTTTTTTTTTTTTGAGGATGAGGAGGAGGAAGCATAAATAAAATATGGACCGGTGCTCCACGGTGTGTGCCAAGTTCAGAGATACACGGTATCTGTCGGGGGTGAGGAAACTCCCTTTTTTGGTGCTGGGCATGGGGGCTTACAGAATCCGTTGTAATATATTGATGTAAACTGTGTGCATATGCTTGGAATGATTAAATGCAAATTTTATGCACAGGTGTGTGGAGAAGGCACAGCTGGTAGTTCATAGAAAATGAATTGCAATTCTATTATTACCTGTCCTCCTCGGGCATGTAAATATAGAATTTTTAAATTTCATTTAGTTTTAAAGGTCATTCAGTATAGCAGCGGATTAAGGTTAACTGTACACTTGCTAAGGATAGGCCCATGGTGACTGAAAAGTGATAATGCAAACTATATATACATTAAAGTAGCGTTAAGCGAAATACAATTAAAAATTACATATAGAACGATTGCATAATTAAATTTAAATTGGATATAGCCGTTGGAATGCATGTGATGCACACGATTTTATAGTCGGAAGGTTCGCCTTGGATTTGCGGATTGCACTTTCGGTAGTCATGTCCTTGATTTTCTGGATTATATCTCCACAGTTGCAGTATGATGAATATCTTTCATAGTTTATTCTTAGATAATTGAGATTGAACCATGTTTTTCAAGGAATGCGGAAGATATCATTCACAGAGCGGGAGTTCCACTCGTTCGTCCAGGTTTTTGATGCGTTGAAACTGTTGCTGTTGTTCAATGGTGGGTGCCGAGATTTTAGTCAGCGAATTGAACTACTTTTGTGCTGTGAATAGGGAAGAGCATGTAAGGAGTTTATTTTATCGTACTCAAGCAATAAAGTATTTTGGCGACGAACTCTATCAGGATCTATATTGCACAGGACTGAAAGGAAACTCGTTGGTTACGACCCGGTTCTTCGTGAGATTGTGTCCATTGATGCATTGAGATGGCAGTTCACAGTATTCTATAGTAGAGTAGAATAAACCAAGTTTGGAGGAACAAAGGGTTATTGCGGAAGCTTCCTGAGTTGTCGAGGCTACCTTCTGGATTATGTTGTTTCGGGTTTTGAGTTTTCCTTCAATGTTAGTGATTCTTAAAAGTAAGTTTTCGACCCAGCGTGACGCCCAAGTATTTTAGTCTGAGTTGCGGTGCAGTTGAACATTGTTGAAAGATAGGTACCTTCAGTTTCATTTTGGTTAGTTTGTCGTTTCAATGAAAACATTTTACTTCTCTTTTGCTTGTGCTAGGGTATAGGTTATGAACAAAATTCTTATAAGAATAGACAGAGAACGGGTCAAAGTTGTTGCGTATGCGGATGACGTGGTGATACTAATGTCAGGGAAGTTTCCCTCTGTGATAAGCGAAATCATGGGGACTGCTCTAGACAAGGTAAACACCTGAGCTGTGGCCTCGGTATTAATCCGAGCAAAACAGAACTGATGTTATTCACTACCAAAAACAAAATACCCGATTTTAGCCTTTCCCGTCTTGTTAGTCAACCACTCATACTATTCTCCAGCTCTAGATATCTGGGTATCATGCTTGACCCAAAACTTAACTGGAAGCAATACATCGAACACAGAGTTAGGAAGGCATGTGCTGCCTTCTATGCTTGCAGCAAAACCTTTGAGAAGAAGTAGGGACTTTAACCAAAGATGACCTTATGGATGTACACAGCCGTAGTGCGTTCACCTTCGGGTCACTTATATGGTCAACAATGGTCGCCCGCGTTGAGGAAAAGCTACAACCTCACGAAACTTAAAACCCTCCAAAGAAGAGCCAATATAACCACCATGGGTGCATTGAGGCCGGCCCCAAAGACAAAGTGGTAAAAGACTTCTACACGGTCATCTACACCGACGGATCAAAGATAAACTGTGGTGTGGGCGCCGGTGTCTATTCAGAATCACTGACAATATCAATATCATTCCGCTTGCCAGCGTTTTCCAGGCGGAACTACTGGCAATCCGAGAGGCTTGCATGCAACTCGTGCGTGCCACAACGAACAAAGAAAGCTTTGCTATCCTCATAGATAGCCAAGCCGCTATTAAAGCTATTGACTCGGCTACCATATCCTCCAAATTGGTGCAATGCGTCAGGGTCACACTGCTCTTGTTCTGTTCCAGGTCACAGTGACATAAAAGAAAACGAATGTGCAGATGACAATTCTTACCTTCAATGGAGAGAATTAACAAACTCCGCCATATTAAGCAAGTCATGGCCTACCTACGATAAGAGCAGAACAAAAGACCTAATAAATAGAACCCGCCCAGATCGCTAGAATCGAACAACAGCGGTAATTACAGGTTCTATTCGGTCACATGTATGCACATATATTAATCTTTTGAAGACTTTGTACACTACATCAAGTTAAACAATCAGCCGGCAGCTTTCGGGTTTATCGTTTTGGCTTTAAGTTAGTTTATTACTTTTGCTCTCCTTTTCGAAGGAGAAATGACCTATTTTCAAAATGTGAAAACGAGCGAGCACGCTCCTGAAATGTACGCCACTGAGCAGGAGAAATTCTGGGATTATTTCATGGGAGTGAATGGACTTGAGAACCACTTCGTTGTTTAGTTATTTGGGGGTATTATTGATAAGTTTGTTTTCTATTTTGCCTGACGAGGCCTTAGCAAGATGAACAGTTCTGGCAGCTATCGCATTCGGATTTAGGAGCCGCGATAGGACTCCCGTTGCCTAGTTTGCGAAGATGGCTTCAGGCTCTCTGGCTCGGATCGTGCATTACAGGTAGCGGTATGTAAATGCATCTTTGTGTACCGCATTCCTGTCAGTAAGTGGTATACCCCAGAGTTCTGTCTTTACGCCGTACCTTTTAAGTTTTATTTCTTAGATGCGATATTTTATCAGATGCGATAACGCCAATTAAACTGTATCGGTTTGCTCTGCGAAGGCAAAACCTGAACTTGGAAGCTCAAAATCACATTAGCCTGTAGAACATGTAAATTTGAAGGCACATACCCAAAATACTTTTGGAAAAGAGATTTTTGGAATACAGTTCAAATATATTCGAACTGTAGTGTGAGCAAGCCTATGATGGCTTTCAAAAAAAGGGGAGAAGTTATATCGAACGTAAGACACATCTGTTCAGAACAGAACATTCTTATGGATATGAGCCTCCAACAACCTCTGATAATATTCAACTTTACAAGAACCACAATTGCATATCTACATATCGAAAAAGGACAAAATTAACTGCAAAACCATAAAGACATTCCCCTACGCTAATCGGTGACACACACGAAGTTTGTACCCAGGAAGCACAACATCACTCAACAAAAAAAATATTGAAACCTGCAACGTCTACTCTAACATATTTGAAATTCAAGTCACTTCGTCATTTCGTTTGTCGCCTCCTTAAAAAAAAAAAAAATGTTCATAACATCCGTATCCGCCGACAGGAGTCGTTAGAACGCGTAATGTCACACTTTGATGGATTATTGACGACTTTTTAATGTATCACCGTGTATCGTACGCCTCCCACTCTGACTTCCATCCCCAAAAAACACGCATAATAAACCTGTTTAATGATAAAATATGATGTTCCTGCGAACGACAGTATGACATATCATTTGCCAGGATCTAGCTTCAATCGAAAATGACACAGACACAGACCGCGTGCCGAGTACACTATCCGTGTCGATGGCAGGAACGCAATTTGAATACCAATGTGAAATGTGAAACGATTTTCCGCAAATTTCGCGGGTTTGCAAACAAAATTTCACGTTTCAATTATAGCCAAAAGCCAAACTGGGCAAAGCGCAATATTTGTGAAGCTATCGCGTCCACACTCCATTCGATATTCAATTAAACTCACACATGGACTCGATATACGAAAAAATACATGCTACGACAACGTATCCCGACCGGGTCAGATGTTTTGGCACATACTCGGAACTGCATTTATTAAATTTTAATTAGAATGAAGTTGCAGTGCTAGAAGACATAATTTCCGTTCTATAAATATCTCATTAGAATGATGAATGCGATATTGAGAGCTGATAACTTTCCCGAAATTTTGTCATTCAATTGATTGCTTAAGGATTTCATATCAGCGGCGGTAAAGGATGCACTGGAAATGCGATACAAACTGGGGGGTTACTGACGGAAAATTTTAATTTTATTTAATTTTGTTTGAAGGTGCAGTCACCGGAGTGGGCTTAAGGTAAGTCACATCAGCAAATTGACTAATGTTTACGCCTATTCGGCTCCCAATGGCTTCTGCACATTATCAATAGAACCGAACCTCTGATAAAAATAGATAGAAAACTAGACAGAAATTTGAAACATGAATCCTACGTCATACCATCTTTGAAGTGTTCTACTCAAAAACCAACCGCCTTAAGTGAACCATATTGTGTGTTAATTTTTCACTTCATGGAGCAGCTTCTTTAATAAATTTTACAAGACTTACAGTACTACCTTCTTCTCCTCCCCTACGAGATGATTTTAAAGATCAAGGAGTCAGTCGACCAGGAGAAGAGAAGATGTAAAAATATGAAAATGATGTTTTGTTTTCATTCTTCGGTTTACCACCACCACCACCACTCCATTGTTTTGGTGGCCAAGTCAAACTATTCACCGAGATGGTGGACTTTGATGTCTGGAATGTTATTGCAGAAGAAACTTTTTGAAAATACCCCTAAGGATACAAATTGTGGCTCTGCCATCACAGTATATTCTCTTTTCGCTTAACTGAAAAAGCTTGTTTGAGTAATTAAGGAATTTCAAATGCCACAAGTAAAACTGCAAAATAAATTTTTTTTTTTATTTTTATTTTTATTTTGAGAAGGATAATGGATACTTTCTCTTTTGGAAATGGAAATTCATTGAATTTTCTGTTGTTGGTCGAATTTTAATTAAAAAAGGATACACACATCCTTTTGCTATTGGTGCGTACACATATCCATTTATTACATTTCAAATCATTTCGATTAAAATTCTCCTAAAGGATGTAATGGATGTCTTCAAGGTTGTGTGTGTGTGTTTCTTTCTATGTTCATCATGGTAAAGAAGCACCATCATCTTTTGCCGCAATCCCAATCTTCTTCACTGTGCTACTGTTAATTATTTCACCTTAGGGTAGGATTCAGAGTTCGGTGCTTCTTAATTGTTCGGAGTTGATTTTGAGTTCTTCTATTTGTTTTACTTTGACGAAAAAACTGTTAACATAATGTAAATAGATCAAAGCTAGATCCATATAAAAAACGGTTGAGTTTGAAGCATTACTCAAGCAACTTCATGTAAAGGGTTATTTTAATTGGAGGTTAAATTTAATTCTGGCACTCCTTTGGTTCTGTGAAGACAAAGCATTAATATTTATTATTATGGAGCTGTATTCGACAGAAGAACGTATACAAATTGTTAAAACCCATATCTGAATTTAATTTCGGGATTTATACATACTAGCATCCCACCCAGACCTCGTACGGTTATAATTTAGTTACTTGATTAAACATTTTTGATATGTATGTATTGCGATATAATCACTTTATTTTAACAAAGTCTTCAAGACTTCACCCGTCAATACGCACCATGCTTTGAATAAACATCAATTAATCCTTAAGCCTCTGACGCACTGTCGAATATAAGGATTATTTTTTTATAAAAAACAAACAATGCAAAAACAATATCATCAATCGGAGCAGTCATATAACCTTCTCCCTTTTCGTTTCCCCTTTTGCATGCACGTTTACATCGCGACAAAACCGAACGTCTCCTTTTGTTTACATTCAAAGACCTTTAACTTTTGATCCTAATTATAAAGTTTGAAGGGTAGTTATTATCTACAAATGACGCTTACAATGACTTTGACATTTATTTTGATTAGGATTAGTTAATAGGTCTAAAATTCATGATAATTTACTATTTTTTTAACTTTAACTGTGTTTTACTCATTAACGATTTATTATTGCCGACCTTTCTCTAGACATTAAGCCTACCAGTCCCCCTATACATGATGTTGGTGTATCTGAAAAAGTTTTAAGAGCATTCATCACGAAAGTACTCGGACCAGCAACTTTTTGTCTGACTTCGTTGATATTAGTAACTATATCTCAATAATTTGACAACATATATACATACATAGGTACTATTTAGTCCTTCTCAAGCATAATACCTCAGATAATGAATCTATACAGATGTCTCACCACCATACAAAAAAAGACCTTCCGGCACCAGCCGCAAGAGATAGGTGGATTTCTTTAGTATACAACTTTTAAGTAATATTAAGGTAATCCAAAATGGCGGATCCAATACCGATCCAATACCGAATTTATAATAAGTGCCCATAAACGAGTATACATTTTCAATTTCACCAAAATCGGAGCAATTTTGAAGAATTTCAAGTTGGCAGATTCAAAATGGCGGAATTTTTTTTTGCATAAAGATACTTATGATTTTTACTATTTCAATCCTAGTAAAAAGAAAAATAAACAAAAATTTAATGTGCAATTTGAAAAAATTAAAATGGGCGTGACACGCCCCAATCTCAACCGATTACGCCCATCTACGAACTTAACCGAGCTATCCACCATATAAACAAGTGTAGAAAGTTTCATTCAATTCGGTTAAGAACTGCGGCCCCTATCGTGCGGACAAGAATCCGTTATATTGCATATATATATATATATGTCGGAAGGTTTTGCAGATTTCTATTGCTTCTCATCTTTATTGCACTAAGTACGCAGAATTAAAACGAATTTACAGCCACCGATGTTCTTTGTCTCACTTCCAAAAACAGAATGCCCCTTTTTCACATCCCTTTTCTATCTTTTCTATCCATCCCTATTTATCGCTGTCAACGCCATCTTTATCTCAACATCGTGTGACTGTAACTACGTTCTGTGTTCGTCAAGTAACACTTAATTCTACGAACTCTATTACAACATCCTAATAGTGCTTTTGACGAGCACAACAAAAGATCCTTATTCCTTTTTCATTATCTTACTTTATTACTTAACTTTACGGTAACAATCCTTAAAACTATCTTAACATTGGTGTTTACTATAGAGGTCTTGAAAAGTTGCATTCAAATTTTTTGAAAGTTGCGTCATGAGGACCTCTGCAATAGGAAGTATTTCTTCGAAATCCACCTAAAAATGAAACAATTTTTTTTCTTAGCTGACAAACAGCTTTTAGAAAACAAAAGCTTCTTAGAATATGAAAGCTGTTTGCCAGCAAAGGCAAAAACAGCTTTTCTATTTCCTCGCACCCATCCCTTTCTAATGATCTCGAGCTGCGACTACCTACCAAAGGAATTGATGCATACATGCGTATGTATGGGTATGTATGAGGGTTACATAATGGGGTAGGTTCAGACGGCGGTGGCCGTGGCCAGGATCTGTAGTTTGTTCTTTTAAGATTTTTTGTATTTGGCTGTTGTCAGTTTACTAAAAACAGCCCAATTATGCAAGTCGTATTTGGGTGTCACATACGAACTTACTCGTATTTTGTTATTATGAAGTCGTGTCACTACGAACATACTCGTACGCTAATGTCTATTTTGACTCGTATTCTAACGTCACGAAAGCATCGGATGCCATCGCATACGATATACATACGATATACGGTATACATATCGGTTATTATGCAAATCGAATTTAGTCGTATTTTCTCCGTATTTAGTCGTATTTCCTTCGGCTGTGATTTTTTAAGTGAGTCTTAACGAAATTGAATCAACAATCAAATAACATGGAAAATAAACAATTGTAAGGTCTTGAATTGTAATTATTAAATGTTAAACAAATTAATTTAAGCTTTTACTTTCTAGAAAATTCACTAACAGGAACCAATTCGAAGCTTTGGTGTCTGCTATGGAGGAGAACGTGGACATTGCAAGAGGTCACGGAATAAACGGGCAAACGACAAAACGTATGCGAAGCATGTGATCACATACCTAATATATTAATATATTTTGAAAATTTAAATGTATACCAACTATTCTTGATTTAACTTAAAAGTACCAGCATCACGTTAATTGTGTGGTAGCCCTTTCTACTGTAATACATATGTTGTATTTCTTTTTTTGGCTTTATAATTCGGAGGTGTGTTCCATCAACACATCCAATAACTCCTGGAAATCCTGTTCGTTGGTAAAAACTCAATTTGGCTTCTTCTTTTTCTTGCCTGCTCATTTCAAGTCGTATCCACTTTGGACAAATGTGTTGATCAAATATAGAAAGGATTTCATTTAGAATATTGGAAAATGTTGGCTGTGATATTCCTAAAATGAAATCGTTTCCAACACCAGTTTGATAACTTCCTTCTGCGAAGAAACGAAGCACCGCTAGCAACTTCAAAACTGGTGTCCCAGATGTTGAATGCACTCTTGCACAAAGGTGTGGTGTAACATCATCCAAAAGATGTGAAAATGCTTCTTTTGACAAACGGAATAGTTTTATAAAACTGCAATGGTCAATTTGTTTCTTTAGCCTAAGAAATTTGTATTTCATATTTTGAAAAATACGCACCATGAATTCGGCAAACTCATTGGGTTTGAACTATCCCTTATCGATCTTCGAATAATTGCCAATTTTTGAGGATTTTCTTCCACATGTATGTGGTCATCAAAGAATAAATCAATTGAGTTCATTATTTTTTTATTTTCTGGGTAATTTATTGCTTGTTTTTAACGATTAATCTACACTTTGATAATAATTTTTAGCTTTTGTTTATTTGAAAGTTTGACAGTTGTCTATTTTGAAGTGCGATGCCTTGCGTTCCTAAAATAGTGAGTCGTATTCAACGAGTACGACTTGCATAAAGCCAAACGAAAAACAACACGATACGAGTACGACTTGAAGTGAAATACGAGGTACGACTTGCATAATTAGGGTGATTAGCGTACGAGTATGTTCGTAGTGACACGACTTCATAATAACAAAATATGAGTAAGTTCGTATGTGACACCCAAATGTATGTATATTTGGCACGGCAGCTTAGCCTAGCTTTTCACAACAATTCATGTTGTGCGTGTTATATTCTTCGCACGAATGGAAGGGACCTACAGTTTAGTGCCGACTCCGAACGGCGAATTGAGAAGCTTTTCATGACAGATTGTACTCTTGCAGGTTTGTCATGCCTGCGAAGAGGTGGTGCCGCGAAAAAACGTTTGGTGGTTTTTGAGAATCGAACCTGTGTCTCTCGCTTAGTAGTCCAACGCACTAACCACTAAGCCACGGCGCCAACGGTGACACCCAAATACGACTTGCATAATTGGGCTGATTATATCGCTAAGTGCAAAATCTTTCAACGTCGCTTTTTCAGTTTTTAAATTTTTCCATAAGATAGCGAGTTATTTTTTGTCTCAATTGAGTGTATGCGGAAGAGGAATTTAATTTTTTTTTTTTACTTTCAACTTTTAGAAAGGAGGGATATGAGGGTAGGTTTGCTTGTTTTTTCAAATGGGGTATAATAAGGGATTTTTGTTGTTTTTTTGAGGTGCAACCATAGGCTTATTCTCTTCTTATTCAGATCTGGTAGATATGCATGCTGTCGGTGCGGGTGGATGATGCGTAAAAGTACGTTTAGGTACGATGGCAGATTTGTATTTATTGGGGTTGATGCTAATATTGGCTCTTCGTACTAGTGGGAGGCAGAGCACCGCCCATAGGTTACACGGTTAAGGTTGATATGCTCTTTCGAGTTGTGCGAAGTACACTATAAAAACCGCCTCAATTAGTTAGTTAGTTTAAAGTAGTGTTTTGAGAAGAGGTACACTTACACCAAAAGTAGGTCCATTATGATATTTGTATGTGTTGGATATAAGAGATCGGATTACAGTTAAGTTATCGATATAAATCACAATACTGGGTCAATCTTCATGCGGCGGCGGCCTGATTTACAGTTGTGAATGCGACTCATAAGACGCTATAGTGATTAGGGAGACTGAAGGAGTATTAAATGTTAAGATGTCTGCAAAGATACTGGCTCCGCCTCCTTTGGCTGTTCTAGAGCCGTCCGTGAAGATCGAGACAGACTCATTAGAGGAATTCGCGGTGACTCTAGGCGTTTTATGCAGTATTGCGGGTTTGTTTTAAGCAAGTCTTATATCATGTCGTTGGTCAAAGCAATATACATACCTATGAAACAACTTGAGATTGAGGTATATAACTGTCTTGATATATGCACAGAGTTGAAACTTTACGTAAGAGCTATTTTCTATGATCAAGGACCTACACACAAATCGTTGTTTATATCGTAAACTCAATCTAAACGAAGAAAACTGTAACTTAATTTAAAAAATAAATCCATATATGGAATGTATGACATTCCTCACATTATTAAAAGTATTCGGAACAACTTGCTTAAATACAATTTGACCAGTTTTGTAAGTTGGAAGGTAATGGAATACCTGTATAACACAGGAAAATAGTACTACCAAAATATGTCCGAAACTTACATCAGCACACATAGACCCTACTGAGTTCCAAAAAATTAATGTGAAATTGGCTGCACAAGTCCTAAGCAGATCGGTAGCTTGTGGAATTGAAGCCCTAATCAATCTGAAAAAATGTCCAGACCATATAGCCCAGTTTTCGAAATCAACAGCAGAATTTCTCAAAAAAATAAATCGGCTTTTTGATCTGCTAAATGGAAAACCAGCACTTATACGGAACGATAAAAAATTGGATTTTATACAAGTAATGAAACTATGTTTATGTACTTAACCTTCAGCCGATTAACGCAAAAAATAGATCATTTTGTTTGTCCTTAACAATTGAAAGCATTTTAAGAATTAGAGGAACATTATTTATGAAGCATAATGATTTATATTACATTTATGTAACTAAATTCAATCAGGATCCATTAGAAAACTTATTTGGTAAAATAAAAGCGTGGAATATAATTAAAAGTAATCCCAGTGTTTCCGAATTTGGCTCCTTGCTAGCCAAAGTCTTATCGTTAAAATTCTTATTTAATTCTAAATGTCCTAACTGCGAAGAAGACTATTCGGAATATCTAAAAGTGGATTGGAATGCTATTTATTATTTTTGATAGGTACGTTATACAAACTACAAATATGTACAGAACACAGAGAAAGTAATGACAAGTGAAAGGTGGGTGGTGATGTTAAATGCGCCCAAATGAACGGATCCGCTGCCTGTGCACAGTTGACTCAACTTTGTACTCATAAACTAAAATCGCAGTTTCAAATTAGAAAGCCGTTTATAAGATGTTGACGATCAGAATGAAAATACCCAAATACAAAAATTTGCACTGCACATGTACAGCAGAAGATACACACATGCACGCAACCATTTTCAACCGTATGCGAGATCTTATGTACATATGTATGCCAGGGTCAACGCGCAACGATCCTCAATACACCATTCAACAGGACAACGGGCTGGCACTGGCAGTAGCGCACTCCACACACGCACCAGCGAGTTAAAGTAAAACAGGAAAATAAAATGTTTCTCCTTTTTTTTTTTGCTGTTGGCTGCGAGAAGATTTTTCGTAAGAAAATAAAGCTTTTCAGAAAGCCTTTTTTTAAGTGGATTTCGTTTTCATACATCATTTCTTCCCATATGAATAAGACAACTGTATAGATTCATTATCTGTGATAATACTATAAGCTATCACACTGTGATAGTTATATGTCAATCGGATTTGTAGTGTTTGCTCGAATCTCCAAACTCATGACAAACAAACAAACAAAACTTTCATCTTTATAATATTAGGTTAGGTTAGAAGGGCAGGCTACATTATCTGCACACATTTTTAGAGTAGATCCTTTGTGATATTACATAGATATGGAATTTCCTCCGGAAAAGTACTCGTAGAACCAGTTGGAGCTTACTATGAAGCGCTGGAGGCTGTCTATGACGGTGTCAGTCAGTTCGTTGAGATTGAGGAAGGAGCTAGCTCCTAAATAGAATCTTCTTCGAGGTGAGAGATCTATATAAATACGTATAAATAAGGTGGAGAAGCGTTTCTTGTTCCTCCTCGTCTTTCTATCTGATTAGACAGTGAGAGTATTTCGTATGTGTATTTGTATTGTATTTCCGACTATTTTTAGATCTTTAATGTTCATTACTAACTTTAAATGCAAATATCTCAAAACAGGAAAAATGGACTTAGGGAGTTTTCATTGAACGACGAAGATTTGTGATCGAGTGTAGTCCAAATCAATGTGGTGATGAGGCAGGTGGAACCATTCGTCCAGGTTTCTTTTGAGTAGCAACTTGCAAATGGTGAGAGGCATATTATGATTCCCCTTATCCGATGGATTCGATAGATTGGGGATTGAAGGGTACATTCCTGGCAAGTTCATCGGCCATACAGGAACCTAGAATGTCCCTATGCCTCGACATCCAGATAAGGTGAATTTTGAATTGTTCAGCGGTTCAGCCATCTCGTTAAGAGTCAAGCGGCAATTAAGATCTGTTTTTGAGTTGAAGATGGCAGATTCCAAGGATTTGATCTCGGTTTGACTATCAGTAAAAATTGTGATACGATGCGTAGATATCACATTATACATCTGTCACGAAAGTCCCATTGCCGTTATCTCGGCTTGAAAGACGCTACAATGGCCAGGTAAACGGAAGGAGATGCATATGTTAATTTACATCCTTGGAGAAGACACCTTCACCCACTCTCTTCAGTTTTAGAACCATCTGTTTAGGAGCAGATGAATTCTATCGTTGTAGTTCACGATCATCCTTACATCCATACTGAATGTCACCTGTTTGCTGTAAGTATCTAAAGGTATCAGATGGAACATTATGAGCCAGAGCCGCCGTTGGACATACATAAACAGGCCGATTTTGTACTCAACCAAGATTGTTTCGATGAATGGTTCTTTCCAAGGCGTTTCTCTAGATGATCATGCTATATGCCAATATTTGCTTTGTGACGAATATATAAAGGCAGTACATTATTCGTGATTAGAATACCCACTAACTTACTTGGAGTACAGAGCTAAGGTGGCTTTCTACACTCACTCTAAAATGTGGGCTTTCCAACTTAGTTTTATATCATTTATTATTATTATTGATAGGAAACCTATCATATTATTATCTATTGTCAGAACCTCCAAATTATTCCAAACATGCACCGGATTTCGGCAAGGAGACGCGCTGTCGTGTGACTTCTTCAATCTTGTGCTGGAGCAGATAGTGCGAAAGGCCGGCGTAAACACAGACCGCCATCCATCCAGCTGCTGGTAGGTAGACGATATCGACATCATCGCCCGGTCCCAGCGTGCCATTATTGAGGCTTTTACGGCAATACAAGAACAAACCCAACGAGTTGGTCTCACGATAAATGAGGATAAGACAAAGTATATGCTGTCTACCAAAAACCGATCCGTCGAACACCGTCTAGGTCAAAACCTAACAATTGACAGCTATAATTTTGAGGTAGTGAAGGAGTTTACCTACCTCGGGGCAAACATAAACTCCACAAATGACACCCTAGTGGAGATTCGACGAAGGATAACCTAAGACAACTGCTGCTACTTCGGTTTCTCCAAACAACTAGGGTCCAAACTCCTAACTCGAAGGACCAAAATCATGCTCTACAAAACCCTGATCTTGCCAGTTCTGCTTTATGGAGCTGAATGCTGGACGATAAATAAGACAGCGGATCAGATCTTGGGATCCTTCGAAAGAAAAATCCTACGTCGAATATTTGGTCCATTCTGCGAGGAGGACGAATGGAGGAGAAGATATAACCGCGAACTCTACGAGCTGTACTAAGATGTGGATGTAGTCTGGAAGGTAAAAATCCGTCGACTGCTATGGCTCGGCCACATCGAGCGCATGGACGAGAATGCTCCAGCTAAGAGAATCTTCGAATCCCAGCCATCTGGTTCACGAAGAAGAGGAAGACCGAACCTCCGGTTTAAAGATCAGGCAATCGCGGACGCCAGAAACCTTGGTCTAGTAAACTGGAAGCAGCGTGCCCGGGACCGTAAAGGATGGAAAGCGGCATTAGTTCAAGCTCAGACCCTCCAAGGGTCGCTGGCCTGATAAGTAAGTAAGTAAGTAATATTCACAAATTTCTTATAAACGTTTTTTTTTCGATACATTTAATAAATTTGATGCTTGGGAAATGTTTCTTATATCAGTTTTTTTCTTATAAGGGTTTTTCTTATATCCGATATATACTGTATGTATAATTTTCGTGGAAGTCAAGAAAGCCCTCGTCAACCATTCTATAGAAAACAAGATGCTGGTTATTTTAACTTTCTGACGAGGGGACGGACCCCTCGAAATTAAAGCTGAACACCAAACTAAAACTACATGCATTAATTGAAGGCAAATATGAAGCCACGAAGGTGCTGAAGTATTTGCTCATTTGTTGGGTGATACGCTTATCTAGGTAGTTTTTATACCAAATACCTCTTCTTCCACTCCACTATGCCTCTGCGATGCATGTGCCTAACAACTTATTCCAGTTTTTATTAAGTAAAATTTAGTGGATATATTAGTTACTAGCTTTTACCCGCGACTTCGCCCACCTATAATTTGCGAAGATACATTTTAATAACCAAAAGTAGCTTATACAGCGTTTCACTTTATAATAATAGTAGGATAGTAGGATTTCATGTACGTGGTTTTCTAATGGCGTATCTGCAAGTTTCCTCTCACCAGGAAGAAACCACATCGAAACACCATTAATGTTTTATCACTTGTTTAAAAAAGTCAAGGCTAAACTACAAAGTTAAATACCTGTTTCAACAACTTTGTGCTAAATTTGAAACGAATCCTAAACCTGATACCACAAGCCTACTATATTCGACTGTAAACCACTTTGTGTTACAGAGCAAACCCCCCTAAAACAATTTTAGCCTCAAACGAACGTTTATAGTCCGCAAATTGACTTCGTAACAAGAGGAACGTATTACATGTCGAAACTTTGCAAAATGGGAAACATTGTCGATAAAAAAAAAAACCAAGCCAAAAGGAAAAGAAGCTTTATTTTCATCCCTCATATCCAAAAGACTACTACACCGTTGTGTAGTAATATTTCACGTACTCTCGAATATCCTTTTTTGTTTTGGCCGTTTCCCCTTTCAAGCGAAACGTGTTTCTTTTCTGTAAAAGCGCCTTTGCCGTAAACGATACAGGAAAAGTAGTTTATTGCAGTTATTTCAAAGGATTGCTTGAGGTGTCGAAACGGTGTGGGAGAGGTTAGGCAGCAGAAAAAAGAAGCGGATAACAACAGCGGAAAAGAAATGGTTTTTGCGTAACCGACCAATTGAAACAAACCAATGTGTTCTCTACTAAACCTTCTGTGTATGTACAGAAAAGGATAACATGTATCCACATCCAGTTTTGGAAACAAATTACATTGTCTTTACGTTATAACTATCGCATTGATGGCATTGGAGAGGGTACAGTGTGTGATGAAAGTAGAGGTAGAGAGTAGTAGTGTTGTAGGAAATGTATCAAGTTGGGCGGAAAATTGAATTTTGAAGACAACTTTGTGGGAGCGATAGTGATTCAAATATTATATTGAGCTTCCCTAGATCTCTGGTTATTCTCATGAGCTGCTCCTCCTGTACTTCTTAACCCGGCCTCTCCCATTTTGCGTTGCGTTGCGTTTGCGTTGGCCTTGGAAAAGGTGCCTGAATGATAGCTGGTGCATTTCAAACAGAAGAAGGTTCTTTTCTTCCCAGCAAAGATGGCCGATCTTTATGGATCATATCACAATATCATATCCCCTCAATAATTTCGATGATCGAACCAAAATTCAACTAATGTATAGATATGAAGGAGCAGCCCCATCAAAGAATCTGATGGATGCACCATCGTTATTCTTTGCAGATGTTTGATTGATCTTGAGGATAAAGTCTATCGCTGCTATAAAGCCGGCCAACCGGCTGCTAAGGCAGTCTACCTTCCTTTAGAAGCGTATGTGATCTCGTCCAGGGACAGGTTTCTTTAACCATCCTCGCCAGGATTTCTAGCGTCCACGACTACCTGAGCTTTCCTTTTCTTCGTGAACCAGGTGCCTGGGATTCAACGATTCTCTTAGCTGGAGAATTTTCGTCCATTTGCTCGATGTGGCCGAACCAGTGCAGTTTTGCCTTCCGGACTACATCCACTTCTATATACAGCTCGTAGAGTTCGCGGTAAGATCCTCGCAGATAGGACCAAAAATTCGACGTAGAATTCTTCTTTTGAAGGATCCCAAGATCTGCTCCGCTGTCTTACTTATCGTCCAGCATTCAGCTCCATAAAGCAAGACTGGCAAGATCAGGGTTTTTTAGTGCATAATTTTGGACCTCGAAGTTAGGAGTTTGGATCCTAGTTGTTTGAGCAAACAAATGTGGGCCTTTTAATGACAAACCGGCAATTTAAATTCAATTCTGTTGAACATCCCTGCCAATTCCGTGCCTCATCCATCTTGGACCTCCCTGCGATTTTTCTTTTAACTTTTTCAAATGTCACTCTGACAATAATTTTTCATTGTGTATTCTTTTTCTTTCTCTAACCCTTCCGGTTGAATCTTGTGTGAACTTAAAATAAAATAACCTTTTCAATCGTCGATTTGGGTGTTCATTTTTTCTTTTACGATCTGTTTTTGCAAACCTGATCAACAGGTTATGGGCCCAGACGATTTAGTTAAAAAAAAAAAAAAAAACTTAAATTCTTTGCGATATCCACGTGATTTTTTTTTTAACGATGGCACAAGCGAACACTGCCCATACATCCAGAGTTGAGATGCTGTCCAAGGACAACTACGACACATGGTGTCTTCAAGTGGAAGCGTTGCTCATCAAAAATGACACATGGGATTATGTGACTGGCACAGTACCTAGACCACCGGAGCCAACGGACAGTGATAACACAAAGATGCAGAGGGCTTTATCAGCCTAGATATCTGGTGATAAAAAGGCGAAAGCTGATCTTATTTTATCTATCAGTCCATCGGAGCTAAAACAAATACGTGGATGTGAAACTTCTACAGAGATTTGGAAGAAACTCGAATCCATTTATGCGTCGTCAGGGCCAGCCAGAAAGGCAACCTTGCTCAAGCAACTAACACTTCAAAAGATGCGAGAAGGAGAAGATGTCCGCGAACACGTAAATAAATTCTTCGACGCCGTCGACAAGCTTGAGGCAATGGATGTCAAAATCCATAGAGATTTGTTGAGCATAATGCTTTTATATAGCCTGCCAGAAAACTTCGAAAATTTTCGTTGTGCTATTGAGACTCAGGATGTCCTACCTGATGCCGAAAGGTTAAAAGTAAAAATACTTGAAGAAGCAGAAGCGCGCAAGCAAAAATCCAAAGAGTCTGAATCTGGGGCGATGGTTGCAACAAGAAGCTTCACCTTGAAGCCGACAAACAAGGTTAGCCCAACACCTGGCAAGAAAAAGTTCCCATTTCGGTGTATCAAGTGCAACAAACTTGGGCATAAAGCCGCTGATTGCCGTGGGAAACGTCAACCTTCACAACGTGGCGACTGTGTAAAGGACTCCTTCTACATAATGTCAGATGTTCCTCAACTTGCCATGAATACGGAGCCCATCGATTTGCGACAAAGCTGGTGCCTAGACAGTGGTTGCACGTCGCACTTGTGTCGTGAAAAAGAATGTTTTGAAACGCTGTCACCAACTGATCGTGGAAAATTAAATCTGGCGAGCAATCAATCCACCGCAGTCAAGGCTAAAGGAACTGTAAGACTCCAAGCAGCTGTTGGAGTCAAATCAAGGTCAGTACATTTTGAAAATATCTTATTAGTTCCTGATCTGCGTACAAACCTTCTTTCAGTTGCTAAAATTACTAACAAGGACTGTGAAGTAACTTTCAAACGCCACAGTGCGCAAGTTCGTGACAAAAATGACCAGGTCAAACTTCTAGCCGATAGGGTTGGCGATTTGTATTACCTTCGACAATCAGCGGAATCTGCGCGTGTTGCTGCATCGACAGATAAGAAGACAAAGTCTAATATCCAGATGTGGCATGAGCGTCTAGGCCACTTAAACTCTCAGGATCTGCTGAATATGGCGAAAAACAAAGCTGCAACAGGAATTACTTTGAACCCAAGTCAGCAATTACCCTCGTGTACCATTTGTTTGAAGGGAAAGCTGTCGGCCAAACCATTTTCTATCCAAAAAACGAGAAGTGCTGAACCTTTAATGATTGTCCACTCGGATATCTGTGGGCCAATACGGACTCAGTCCAATTGTGGAGGAAAATACTTCGTCACCTTTATAGACGATTACTCGCGCTGGTGTGAAGTATACATCATCAAAAATAAAAGCGATGTCTATCAAACGTTCCTGAATTATAAAAACTTCGTTGAAAAGCAAACTGGGCAAAGAATCAAAGCACTGCAGACGGATAATGGTAAGGAATATTGTTCAAATACGTTAAACGAATATCTGAAGGCACAAGGAATCAAAAGAAGACTTTCAACACTATACACGCCTCAACAGAATGGTGTAAGCGAGAGGAAGAACCGTACCTTGGTCGAGATGGCCAGATGTATGGTGCTGCAAGCTGGACTTTCCCCATCATTTTGGGCGGAAGCAATATGTTCGGCGAATTATTTAAGGAATCGTTGTCCGTCAAGAAGTCTTGGTGGAAGAACACCCTTCGAATTATGGATGGGACAAATCCCGAATTTAAAACATCTTCAAATATTCGGTTGCAGAGCTTTCGGAATGAATAAAGAACCAAATAAAGATAAATTTGGAGCTAGGTCGATTAGGGTGTATTCGTCGGGTACTCAGATGAGGCGAAAGCGTATCGAATTTGGATGCCATCAGCGAGAAAAATTTCTATCACAAGAGATGTCCGGTTTATCGATGTATCCAAGCATATACTAGAGGATGGAGACATTATCTCAAGTGAAACGAAGTGTGGCATTGTCGAGTTGCTGGAGAAACGTAATACGGATAATGCTGAAACAACGTGTGATCAACAGCCTCGTGAATCGTGCAGCACTGATCAACCAGGCGAAAATGAAGACGATGAAAATCTTTTCCATAACGATGTTGTGGCCTATGCACTCAACGCTGAAGTAAGTTTTAAGGAAGCTCTACAAGGGCACGACTGTGCTGAGTGGAAAAACGCTATTGTGGATGAAGTTAAAAGCTTAATTAAGAACGATACTTGGAAGCTGGTTCATGGGTCTGCGGAACGGAACAAAGTCGGATGCCGATTCGTGCTAACAAACAAACGCAATCAAGATGGTGTTGTGACGAGAAGGAAGGCTCGCCTTGTAGCACAAGGTTTTACTCAACAACCGGGTAAAGACTACATAAAAACGTTTGCTCCTGTTGCTCGACTTGAGTCTATACGTCTCATGCTCGCGAAAACTGCAAGATACCAACTCAAGGTTCATCAAATTGATATTACCTCAGCGTATTTAAATGGAATGTTGAATGAGGAAATTTATATGAAGCCGCCGCCGCTACTAGAAGAGGCTCTAGAAGAAATTCTGCAAAGTGAGCCGATGGACAGCGCCATTGCCCAAAAGGCGAAAACCATGTTACAATCATTTCGCGATGGAAAACAGGTATGTTACCTTCAGAAGGCTCTTTATGGCTTGAAGCAAGCCGGACACCAATGGAATCAAAGATTTGACCGTAAGTTACAGCAAATGGGACTTAAAGCGACTAACGCAGATCCATGCGCGTATGTTGCGTGGAAAAATGGAAAAATATTGATTATCTCCATTTATGTAGACGATGTTCTCCTTTGCTCCAAGGATTTAAACTGGATTAATTCAATCAAAAACAATCTCATGGCAGACTTTGAAGTGAAGGATCTTGGAGAGGCTAAGTATTGCCTCGGAATCGAAATTACTCAAGATTCAGGGTGCATCTCTATAAGTCAAAAGGGATACATCCGCAACTTGCTGCAGAGATTTCATATGGAGCATGTCAAACATCTACTATCCCCATGCAATCTGACTCCAGGCTTGTCAAGGATGAAAACTCGCCTGAACAAGAGAAGCGACCATATAAGGAGTTGATTGGGGGATTGCTGTATGCTGCTGTTTGTTCCCGACCAGAATTCCGTGCCTCATCCATCTTGGACCTCCCTGCGATTTTTCTTTTTACGTTTTCAAATGTCACTCTGACAATCATTTTTCATTGTGTATTCTTTTTCTTTCTCTAACCCTTCCGGTTGAATCTCGTGTGAACTTAAAATAAAATAATCCTTTTCAATCGTCGATTTGGGTGTTCATTTTTTCTTTTACGATCTGTTTTTGCAAACCTGATCAACAAATTCCAATTTAATTTAAGTACTTATATTACAAAGTGGGCCACCCTTCGGTGGGTTGGTGGATTCAATTCCTCCAATGGCACGGAAATGCACATACAGGGTAAAGTCTCTGAATGCACTCAACTAGGTGAGATGCCAGGTACGATCCTTGTCACTGTGTGCAGTTCAAGTTGACATACAGCCTCCACGTGGCGCCCCTGGATAGCTATCTCAGCATCCGCTGAATATTGAACTAATGTATGCAGCCGTGTTCTAGACAAGAGGACACGTTTTCTTCTACCCCGACCAGTTTTGGCGGTTGTGCGTGGGGTTAACGGCCCAACCACGTAAAAACAATATTGTTACGAGAGAATTAACTGCCTCGGAAGATAACGGACCCGATATACAACGACAATACGGCGCGAAAAAGGACAACGATTTAAGAGTATGTTCATGGAATGTAAGAACATTATACACTCCAGGAGCTACTCAAAAACTAGAAAATATCCTCACGCAGTACAAGGCGGACATTACTGCGATCCAGGAAGTGCGCTGGATAGGATCAGGAATGATGAAACGAAAGGAGTGCGACATATATTACAGCTGTCACAAAAGGCTGCACATATTAGGATGCGGATTCGTCGTGGGAAAGCGGCTGAGATCCAAGGTCATCGATTTCAAACCGATAAGCGATCGCCTGGCTGCGATCCGCATCCAGGGGAAATTCTACAACTTTAGCCTCATATGTGCACACGCCCCTACCAACGAAGCTGAGGACTCTATCAAAGAGGATATCTACGACCTCTTGGACGGAGCCTGTCCGGAGTACGATGTAAAAATCGTGCTCGGGGACTTCAATGCCAAAATTGGTAAGGAGGACATCTTTGGCGGAGTGGTCGGAAAACACAGCCTCCACAAAACGACAACAGATAACGGCTTTCGGCTCACTGACTTTGCGGCAGCTAGTAATACGGTGATATCCACACAGCAACCTGGCTAACTCCGGACGGTAGAACTGCCAACCAAATTGACCACGTGCTGATTGACGCTCGACACTCGTCAAACATCCTAAATGTGCAAACATTTAGAGGGGCAAACGTCGACTTTGACCATTACCTAGTTGCAGCCCGATTCAGAGCTCGACTATCCAATGAAAGAAAGCTGCACCAGACGACAAAAAAGAGGTATCCCTGAGCACACCGGAGATAGCCAGAGTCTACAGAGAGCAGCTTAGTGAAAGACTCTGTAATATGCCATTGCCTACCATAAACGCCAACAACATGTGGGTACAATGCTGCACTTCTATTCAGGAAGTAGCCGAAACGACTCTAGGCTACCAACCACCGCCGACAAGAAATCCGTGGTATGATGAAGAGTGCATGCAGAAGAAGAAGGCAACAGATGAAGCATATAAGAAGACGTTGCAAAGAACAACCCGGGCAACGTGGGACGAGTACAGAGCCAAAAGAAGGGAGGAGAAGAAGACACTGCGGAAAAAGAAAAGAGCCTTCGCAGTCTCCCAGCTCAAGGATATCGAAGAAGGCAGTAGGAATAACAACATGCGAAGCTTTTATCGAAAAGCTAAAAGCCTGGCTGCAGGCTACAGACCAGGAAATCAGGCCCTTCGAAATAATGAAGGTAATCTTGTCACCGATCCGCAGGGAATTGTGGATGTAGCATTTCCAGCAACTGCTTAATGGGCATGGCCAGGAGAGAGTGATAGAGTATGAAGAAAACTCACTTTCAGTCGATGAAGTAGTTCTCCCACCCAACCTTGAGGAAGTCGGCACAGCCATTAAAAAGCTGAAGAACAACAAGGCCGCAGGCTCGTATGGATTACCGTCAGAGCTCTTCAAAGCTGGTGGCGATGTTTTGGTAGGGAGTATGCACCAGATCATCTGCAAAGTATGGGAGGACGAAAGCATGCCCGACGACTGGACTATCAGCTCTATCTGCCCCATCTTCAAGAAAGGCGATCCTATGTCTTGTAAGAACTACTGAGGCATATCCCTGCTTAATGTAGCCTACAAGATCCTATCCAGTGTACTGTGCGAACGACTAAAGCCGTTTTGCGCCACACTCATCGGCACCTATCAGTGTGGCTTCCGGCCCGGCAAATCGACGATGGACCAAATCTTCGCACTTCGGCAAATCCTGGAAAAGACCAACGAGTTCCAAGTCGATACTCACCATCTTTTCATCGACTTCAAAGCCGCATACGACAGCATTCATCGCACCGAACTATACAACGCGATGGCCGAATTCGGGATCCCGAGAAAACTGATCCGGTTGTGTCGCGCCACGCTAGAGAACTCGCAATGCACCTTGCAGTTTGGGAACAGAACCTCCGAATTATTCCAAACATACACCGGATTTCGGCAAGGAGACGCGCTGTCGTGTGACTTCTTTAATCTTGTGCTGGAGCAGATAGTGCGAAAGGCCGGCGTAAACACAGAAGGCACTATATTTAACAAATCCATCCAGCTGCTGGGATACGCAGACGATATCGACATCATCGCCCGGTCCCAGCGTGCCATTATTGAGGCTTTTACGGCAATACAAGAACAAGCCCAACGAGTTGGTCTCACGATAAATGAGGATAAAACAAAGTATATGCTGTCTACCAAAAACCGATCCGTCGAACACCGTCTAGGTCAAAACCTAACAATTGACAGCTTTAATTTTGAGGTAGTGAAGGAGTTTACCTACCTCGGGGCAAACATAAACTCCACAAATGACACCCTAGTGGAGATTCGACGAAGGATAACCTTAGACAACTGCTGCTACTTCGGTTTGTCCAAACAACCAGCGTCCAAACTCCTAACTCGAGGGACCAAAATCATGCTCTACAAAATCCTGATCTTGCCAGTTCTGCTTTATGGAGCTGAATGCTGGACGATAAATAAGACAGCGGATCAGATCTTGGGATCCTTCGAAAGAAAAATCCTACGTCGAATATTTGGTCCATTCTGCGAGGAGGACGAATGGAGGAGAAGATATAACCGCGAACTCTACGAGCTGTACTAAGATGTGGATGTAGTCCGGAAGGCAAAAATCCGTCGACTGCAATGGCTCGGCCACATCGAGCGAATGGACGAGAATGCTCCAGCTAAGAGAATCTTCGAATCCCAGCCACCTGGTTCGCGAAGAAGAGGAAGACCGAACCTCCGGTTTATAGATCAGGCAATCGCGGACGCCAGAAACCTTGGTCTAGTAAATTGGAAGCAGCGTGCCCGGGACCGTAAAGGATGGAAAGCGGCATAAGTTCAGGCTCAGACCCTCCAAGGGTCTCTGGCCTGATAAGTAATATTACAAAGTTAGTTTGAAAGTATACTACTACTGAGTAGACTAGAGAGATGAGTTGACGGCTTATCGGTTCGGTTAAATCTGACTCCCACAGGCAGTTGTGCACATGGTATCCAATCCACTGACAGCTGTTGCGCAGGTCTCCACTAACGGCTTGTGCTGAATTTGCCTGGTCATACAGGGTGACCCCACATTCAGCCTCGGGATATGGTAGGTCTTCTTCGTCGTCTCATCTGGGATTATATCGTGCAAAGCATCTTTAGAACATTGCAGTCGTGCGAACATCTTTATGGAATTGGTAGGTGAAAACTTCTTCGGAACGTCATTGTAGGTTGTTGGATGTCTTCTTGATAACCCCTTTGGGGGACATCTTGGAGGCATCTTCGAAATTAAGCCGTCTTAAACACATCTTTGAAATCGTCTTTTCAAATTCGTCTGTGGGAACATCTGGGACATCATTGTGTAGGTACGTCTGTAAATATTTTTGAAACTTGAACATCTTTTAAATAATCTCTCTCGTGGTCGCCATGGCTTAGTGGTTAGTGCGTTCGGCTGCTAAGCGAGGGGCACAGGTTCGATTCTCAAAAACCATCAAAGTATTCGCGGCACCACATCTTCACAGGCAGGACAAACCTGCAAGAGTATAATTTGCCATGAAAAACTTCTCAATTCGTCGTTCGAAGCCGACATTAAAACTGTAGGCCCCTTCCATTCGTGCGAACAATATAACACGCACAACATGAATAGTGGTGAGAAGCTAGGCCTTGGCTCTCTATGAGCTGTCGTGCCAAATATAATTTTTAAGAAACATTTTGTCTTATCAGTTGTTGCATCCGTGGTAATAGTCTTGTCGCGGGTGGTTGTCGTGTCGTATCTGGAGTTATGGTCTTGACAGGTAGTTTTCAGCACATAGAGTTGGCTATGCAGTAATCGTTCTCGCTAGGTAAAATCGGGCTAGGTTCATAATCATGGTCAAGAGTATCGTTTACAAGGTTTTCTTCTTCACTGTCGGAGCAGGCATATTCGCAATTTTTCCACTTCTTCGTGAAGTCAGCGCTTGTTGTCGTCTTGCGTGGACCTTCCTGGTGTCCGACCTTGTGGACCTTATACTTATAGTTCTGCGAGACCTTAGTGATTCTGTAAGGGTCTAGATATTTAGGATACAACTTTAAGTTAGGGCCAAATTGAGTTCGTTTGATTGCGACTAGATCCCCAGGGCAGTACTGACGGGCGACTTTTCGTTTTTTTGTCTGGATTTCCTTTTCCTTTTGTATCTGGATGATATTCTCGCGTGCTTATTCCCTCATCTAGTCGCGTTCACTTTCAAATGTCTATCTAATTTCTTCGTTGATAGTCTCAGCCAAGGTGATATCAGTTTCGAAGGTAGGATTTCAAAGGGAGTTCGCTTTATACTCGACGTCCTGCACACAACTATTCACATCATACTCATCGTTGCCACTGAATTCAAGTACGATAGACGCCACGTCTTCGAAAGTTATATTGGTTTTCCGTCCTCTGGACTGCAAGATTTCCGCCACCATTTTTAGTTCTAAAATAGTCATCTCCATCCTCAAATCCAACTCCTTTTCCTTCTGTCAGACCGAACTCTCCCTAAGACTCAACTCTAACTCCTTTTCTAGTAGTTAGTAAGTACAAGGTGGCACAAAATTAATCACCCTATCGGAAGGTGTTATAATTTTTGCAAATGGCGTCGTACGTGAATTATATTTGACATTTGTGAACTAGACAGCTGCAGTATACAAAGAGACAAGCAATGGAGCGATATACTCCGCAAGATCGTGGAATAATTGTATCGATTTTTTGACCAAGAATTGATCGGTGGTATTAGCGCAGCGTGAATTTCGACGTCGATTTCCTAATCGTGTCGGGCCAACTGGGAAAACATTCCGGCTCTTAGCTACTCGACTCGAACAGACTGGAACCACAAGAGACCATGCAGGACGTGGCCGCCACCGGACTGGTCGTTCAGCGGAGAATATCGTGGCTGTGGCTGTGGCTGTGGCTGCCGATGTCGCTGAGAACGAAGAAACATCAACCAGACGACGGGCCACGCAATTGGTCATCACCAGACGGACCCTACAGTGAATTTTAGTGATAAACGACCTGTTACTGCCGGAATTGGATGAGCGGAGCTTGGTGAACATGTGGTTTCAAAAACACGGTGCAACCGCACACACAGCACGAGCCACAAAGGATATTGTGAAGGAAGCGTTACCTGGTCGCGTAATCTCCCGTTTTGGCAATTTGGCATGGCCAGCAAGATCGCCCGATTAAACCATCCTAGACTTCTTTCTTTGGGGCTACTTGAAGTCGCGGGCTTATGCCAAGCCTCAGACAATCGCAGCCCTTAAGGAAAATATTCGACAGGAATGCGAACATATCACCGGAAATCTTGCGGAAAGTCATGATAAAACGGGCACAAATGTGTATCAACACTGCCGGCAGTCACTTGACGGATATCATCTTTTCCACTTAACAGAAAAAATTGTAAATATCCAAATAAAGATTTCCATCACTCAAAATCTTTTTTTTTATGTAGTAAAAAAGTAATTCGAAAAAAAAAAATTGGATGATTAATTTTGCGCCACTTTGAAGTAGTAAGTTCTCCCTAACTATCACCTCCTCCTGTCTCCTTTCCAAATCCCGAAAAATATCTTAGAAATCTTGCCTGTGCCGTCGACACTTGTGCTATTTCTATTTTTCCTATCCATGAGTAGTTATCTCGATTTAATTACAAAATCGTTTTTCTCTCTTTCTTTTTAATTCCAATGAGTCGCAGAACAGTTATGGGATACAACTTATTGAAGCAACTTGCAATGCATTCACAATTATCTGTAATCAGCAAACCTACTCACACAGGAATTTTATTCGGTTCTTGAGGTTACAGTTTCTGAGTCTCTTGTCTTTTTCTCCTTCGATCCCGTTGGTGAACTTTCCTTGCTTGTTTCTGATAGTTGTCCAACTCCTTTTCATAGATTGGATAGAAAACTAGGGCTTCCACGTTGCACACAGCTTTTATACGTGATTATTCCGGTTGTCAGAAAGGTTTTTAATTACAAAGAAAAATTCGAGCGCGATCAGAAACATCCCACACTACCCAGCGAAACGGTAAATTTTAGACAGATTTAACAGGATAATTTATATGTAATCATTGATCAGGGATTTCCTTTATTCGTACATTAATAAAACTAATTTTATTAGAGAAATAAATAAATAACTTTGAAATAAGCCTCGAGACTACTAAACCGATTGGTTGTCAAAATTATTTGTTTGTAAAAATACTACCGTCACATCCCAAGGTCTAAGAGGGCGAAGTTACGGGAAAAAGCAGGTTTATTATAAACCTTTAAAACTTCGTAACAAATGAACTGTGCGGATCGATCAATACTGAGGCATTATCACACGCCATACCAATAATATTTTCCAAAAGTATTCCTTTTTCGTTCATAAATTTCTGGAAGGCCTGTATTAATGTCTCCGCACTGCAATCACGGCTGTCTTATGTTATTCACTCCAATAGCCTTGTCGTTAATGTTCCATTAGTTGGATGTACAAATTTTACCAAACAACACAGATTCTTTTTATTTGTTATGTCAGTGATTTTATCCTAAAGTTAGTTTGTTTGAAATTTCCGAATTTCGAAAAGCGTTCTTTAGCAGCGGAGTCAGATGATCAACCACTTGGATTGCAATATTTGCTCAGCAAAAGAGGCGGCTAATCTTATTTCAGCAGATTTTACTTTACCTTCAGGCCTTGTGAAATGGGAAAAAGTGCACCCGATAGCTGGTGTTTGTTGGACAGCTCTGAGATTTATTTATGTATTTTTTTTTTTCTCACGAACAGTACCAGCTGATTAATTTTCGGCAATCTTGTTAAGGATGAAGACGGCCTTAGTGTACTTGCTTTTGATAATACATACTACCAGAAGATTTTCCCTTGTTCATTGTTACGTTGGTAGTTAGCTTAGTGTGTAGTTGTTGAATTGGGGTACTGCTACTGGTGCCCTGTACTTCCGAGAGACAAGAAGCCAAAATAATTCAGATAATTTGCTAATTTATGGCACCTTTTTTTATTGTTTTGTTCATCATAATATTTGTTATGTTTGTACCATCAGTATAGGTTCGAAAGGGATGGGTCCATCCCAACAAATTCGAGATACCGATCTTGCCTGACCATATCGGAGGGAATGGTTTGATATGAATGAAACAGCGGTGGTGCATGCTATTCCCAAAAGGGATAAAGATAGCTTCAATCCGGGGAATCTCCGGTCAATAAGTCTCTTATCGAACATCAGCAAGGTATTCGAAAAAGTGGTCCATAGAGCCCTGGCTAAGTGGGTTGAGGACAATAAAATAATTCCGGATAATCAAGTCGGTTTCAAGGCGGGGCATGATACAATACATGCCGCGCATAAACTGGTATTGGATATCCAATGGAACAAATGCAAGAACCAATGCACGGGTACCTGCCTGGTTGACCTGGAGAAGGCCTTCGACACTGTATAGTTAGAGGGGCTCTTTTACAAGTTGAGCAGGTTGGGCATAAGCAAACCACTGCTGAACATGCTATGTAACATGCTGATAAGTAGACGGTTCATTGTGAAAATGGCAATGTGACTTCTGCTGGTACATTCGAAGTTAAAAATGGTCTCCAACAGGGTGCAGTAAATTCGCCGATCCTGTTCAACATTTACACGAGCGATCTCGTAGGCTCTCTTCAACATTGGGACGACTTTAAGTTGAAGATCAACTTTCAGAAGTCAGAAACCATTCTGTTTAGGACGCCGTTATCTGGGGCCTCTAGGGATACTAGAAAGAACTGGCGAAAGTTTGCAATCGTGGGACAACACGGCTAACCATAAGCGAGTTGAAGTGTAGTCAGATACCTCGGGATCTGGCTGGATCAATATCTATATTTTAACAAACATATAGATGCTGCTCCGGCCAGAGCTCGAGTTGTTTTTGCCCTTGCAAAGAGACTGTTTTACAACAGCCAACCCGATGCAAGGGTGAAGGTAATCTGCTATACGGCCCTTATCTGGCCAACGCTAACATATGGTTGTCCCGTGTGGTTTTACGTGCGGGCAAGCTTGTTGTAAAGGATTCGGGTGTTTGAGAGGGTTTGTCTAAGGCCTTGCCTTCGCTTATACAGAACACCAGAGTTTGAATACAGAAAATTTCATTCCAATGAGGTCCTGTACAACAAGGCGGACCTAATCAGAGTGGACAATTTCCTGGGGCTTACTACCCCAATCCAATGTACCACGAGAGGGTGCGCCTTAACGGCTTCGCTCCCCCAGAGACTTTTCTGTATTTTGACCAGGAGGGTCTGCTACAGGATAGGTTAGCGGTGCCGCTAATCTTCCATGTTGCCCGGACAACTGTGGATAAGCGACTCAACAACGGTCAAGACGTCTTTCAGAGCACTGAGGAGCGATTCCGGTTCAGTAGGTCAGTATTGGAGCGCGATGTAAGGGATGTTGGACGGCAGCACCAGACTTTCTGATGGCTGTCTGAAAGAGAGGGAACTCCCTCGTCGAATTCTCTCAATCCGGGTTACCCCACAGATGGGCAAAGCTGGCCATGGCCGGTTTACAGAGTTTAAGAATAGGTAGTTTATTTTAAGGCAGATTTAAGAAAAAAACAAAGCGCAGAGCAAAAGTACAAAAAAATAATAAAAAATCGAAAATCAAAAAAAAAAATTATAAAATATTTAAAAAAAAAGCAGTAATAAACACAGCGCAAAATCCAAAACAATAAAAATACAAAAAGTAAGAAAAAAAGTACGTATTTAATTACGTAATTAGTAAAGATACGTTAAGGTTTGTTTTAAGGTAGTTTTAAGTTTTAGTTTAGTTTTAAGAAAAATAAAAATACAAGTCCTGCTACTAAGTTTTTTTTTTTAATAATTTTCTTAGTTTTTTTTTCAATAGTAAAGTCCTTAGATTATTTAAGTAAATTAAGTAAGGTTACGTCGAAAGACATAGAACAAGTATTAAGTTAAGCTTAGAGTGCCCGTGTAGGGCCAGTAAGTTAGAATTACATAGTTAAGTTAATTAAGCTAGTTTTAAGCGTTTTTTGTCTAGGAAGTAAGAGTAATGAATTGAACTAATAAAAATGCCTTTAAAACGAAAACGAAAACGCATAACACTGGCAGTTGGGTGGACATATGGCTTGAAAGTGTTGACCATACTAATGATATCAGGATGTTCGAAAGAAATACTGTGAATTATATAAGCAATGGCAACAGTACCAATAATTCTCCCCAGTCATTCTGGACACCACCCTCGGAGAAAAAAGACTGAAACCTAATACCACTTGAGCTTCAAAATCACTACACCAATACTAAAGCTGTGTGAATAGCATCGTAAGGATATTCTTAACCCCTTTAGCGCTAGTGAATTATAAAAAAAAAACGATTACCTGGGGTCGAATTACGGCATCCGTGATCGAGTATTTCGTCACGAAAAAACGAGCATTATTGCGTCGGAATGATCGTTTATACGTAATAATGCTCATTTTTTCGTGACGAGTTACTCGATCACAGTGAGGCAAGGGTTGCAGATTAGTTGGGACTTAAATAATGCAAAACCTGGGAACAATACTTAAGCTCCAGCATAGGTTTAGTTTGTGCTGTGTATAAGAGAACGTTAATTGTTTGGTATAGCCAGTTAGAGTTTGAACATTTTGTTGTCTATTTGAAGCTGTTGTATGTTTTTTTTTTTTAAACGGTGGTGAACTTGTTTTTTATTGCATACAAATATGATTTTTCTGTTTTCCCTACCGCTAAATTGCTCCCCGATCTTGTTCTCAGTTCACTTCAAATCGTCAACAAAATAAGTTGTGGTAAGTGTCCGCTCTCTATTTTAAAAAAATTGAAAAAAAAAATTAATAAAATCAATTTACTCATTCTTCGCCGTCAATATGTTCTCTTACTGTCCTTAGGTTGACAGTTTTAACTTACCACCCTATGTTGATCGTTTGAGATTGATCAACTTACAGTCCCTCGAAAAACATCGTGATGTTGCCGGTATTCACTTCATTCATCAGTTATAAGCTGATAACATAGACAGCCCCGCACTGCTGCAAATTATCTCCATCTCCACACCAATTCTCGTAACCTCAAGTCTGTTCCTCTCCCCTCTTTCACCTTTTTTCCCACCGCACCAACAATGGTTTTGAAAAAACAATGAACAGAATGCTACGTAAGGTTAAAGGCATGCATGATAATTTAAATTTCCCCTGTAGTAGATAGAAACGCCCTCTACAGTCCCTCTTCCCTTTCTTAACCATGTTTTGACTCGCACCTTCTATCTTTCCTCAATAATATTAAGTTTTTAATTGTTGCTTTCTTAGATCAAATAAAGAAATAATTAAATCACTTAACTTCCTCCTCCCCACTTTTTTATTTGCCAATCAACTCCACCATATCTTATATTACTTTAAGTTTTTAGATTTATTTGTTATGTAGCAGGAATTAAGCTTAATAAATAAATAAATAAATTCAATTGGTTAACAAGGTCATATGCCCAATCTCCTTAAATCTTGTTCTTCTTCGGTTCCTTCTTATGAGGAGAAATCCTCCTCAATGTCCAATAGCCATGTTGGTTTCAAACTGATTGAATAAACTACACAACCATCTTGAAACAAAGTGACTACACCCAAGACAGAAACCAATTAACCGTATTGACTTCAAATAATTAAATAGTTAAACGTTTCCCTTCATATAAACCACTTAAGATATAGGTATGTACATATATATTATTCAGCACTTTGAATTAATTCCAACTTGTATACCAACCTTCTATACATTCTGTCCCTATCACAAAACGTCTGTATCCCTATGATTTGGGCAGCGAATATTGGCGCCATCATATAAAAGAAGTAACGAACCGATTGGAAGAACAAAGGAAAAACTGTTGGAAATTTGACAAATTCTCAGCACAGCTCCACACCAGTGAAGACGTGGATTTTGTCTGTTGTTTGGTTGGTTGGTATCCTTCCTGTATATGTGTCGTCGTATCCCATCGCTTTTATAAATTACCATGGATGCAAGCCAACGATGGGTTTATGTAATAAATTGTAGTTCGTTAGCGTAAGAGACAAATATGAAGAGGAAATACCGAAAATAAAAGGGATATTCTCGGTTCGGTTTTTTTGAATTTTTTTTTTTTTGCTTTTTGAATTGAACGCTAATTGCCATGGCGTCGTTTCCTGTTTACTGATGTATTTTTCCTTATTTTTCTGTGGCATCATATGCGGGCAATGATGTGTTTGTTACTAAGGACACGAGGATGAAATAATTAACTAAATCTGGTGAGCGGGTAGATGTTTGCTTTCGTATTTAAACAGATACTGATTGCTTCGCATTAATTTTTTGATGGTTGTTAGTATAACATTTTTGTGAAATATAAACAAAAATTGTTTAAAGTGTTGTACATATATACTTCAGAGATGGAAATTCTTCTCAAACTTTTCCCCCTAAAGCATTGCAGAACTTGTTAAATGTGTTTTGAAATTCCCCTAGTTTCTATAGATTTAAAAGCTGAAGTTGTTGAGTGTCTTGATTTCTTTACCAACTACAATAACGTCCATAACTGCAGTTGCGTGCGACTCTTTATTTGATCTACCAGATACAACCTCTCAAATCCATCAATTCAGTAAGTGCATTCTTTTTCTCAAAAACCCTTATTGAGGTTGCATTAATATCAATATCTGCAACAGAATACATCCACTTCAGGTTATAATCCTTCCAGTAATAGATACGCATTTAAATCCTCCTTAATACAAGTACACACACACGCATACAAAAAAAAAACCTACAAAATTAAAGTCAAATTCACTGACAAACTGATATTGTCACAACGGTTAGCAATGGCGTTCATCCCCTATCGACATTGACAAGAGAGTTAGCTTCATCATTTCGATGTTAATTGCTTTTTCAAGTGGATTGCGGTGGTACTTGTAAATTATATTGGAAGTCTCAAGTGTTCTGTCTCCATCATCCGTCCTTATTTGGGCGCTGTACTTGAAATCAAGGTAAATATGCAGGTTACACTCGATTTGACATTCAATTGGAAATGGTTTTTGTTGCCTTTTCCTTTCTACAATTTGAAGGAGGGAGGCTTTGTTATTTTATCCGCTGGAGTCGGGAGTTTATGTCGAAGGTTGAGAGTATGATTAATTGAGGTTCTCGGGTTCTTTCTGTAGATGTACTGTCAATAATCTATTCTATTGCTGTCGTGCTTTCTGTGAAAGGCTGTTTTAGGGTTGGCAATCAATAGTCGCATTGTTAGAAGTCAGGTCTAATACAATTTTGTTTGGCCTGATAGTGTGAAATAGGCTGTCTATATCCACGCAGTTCAGCTTTCGATAGTCAACTTTCCTTTTATCTGAGACGAGATATTTCGTTGTCAAGCTGTCCACTTTAGTCAGATCGCGAAGTCTTCTAGAATCTAGACGAAAAATATAGAATATTAACCGGGAGTAGAATATACTGAGTTAATTTGCACGACCTTTACGTAACAATCTCTCAATACTCTAGCAAAAATAAGACATTAGCAGGCGGGTCTTTAATGATTCTTATGCTGGTCAAGTGATGGCAACATGAGCCGTGTTCTTTGATACATCCTTTCGTATTCAAATTGAGAAAACATTTTACTATGAATAGGATCGAATTCAAGATGAGTTTTACATGTTTCACATTTGGCTTTGTTCTTGAGGTATTTATAAACGATATTTTGGAAGTGGAAGGAACCTCACGTGCCCATTTTTGTTTAGTTTGATGATTGCGTGAAGATATCTTGTCGATAACTGAACAATTAAGAACAGGTATGATGTACATAAGTGAAAGGAATTCAAATTGTTTGTTGGAAAATTTCTTAGAAACGTAAGCGAAACTGCGATTGTTTAGATGATATACATTGCAAAAGAAACCAAATAAATCGAGGATAGTTGGAAAAAGTAAATAACCAAACACGAAGAACAAAAATTTACAAAAAAAAAGTATACAAAGTTGATATCTTGTCGTTTCGTCCTTAACAAAAAGAACTATGCTGCTCCTTGGAGCCCGTGAATTCCGTGAAAACGTATTCCGCGAAGAACGAATGATTTACAGTAGATAGCGTTGTATATTGCTTTAGTTTATTCGCGATTGGGGTTAAATTATTTGGTATTTATATTAGTTGGAGGAACCATGGATTGTCAAGGACGATGCTTATTTTTGGCTGTACTGGCATTTGAAAAAAAATTATGCATAACAAAATCAACAAATCTATTTCGTGCCCTTTTGAGGAATTTCTAGTGGACCCAGAAACTTGAGATACATAAGGGGACTTTGGAATATAACTAAAGGCAAATTACTGAAAATTCCAAATCTATAACTGAAAAGTGGCAAAAGTGTCATTTTATTGAAAAAGAAGCAATTATAACCCTTTTTATGGGAGTTGGAGGAGGATATTTGAAGAAGTCGCAATTTTTTGGATATTTGTGAGGTACGACCTACCTGCACATGAAATTTCAAGTTTCTAACGGTACCGGAAGTCCGATATATTTTTTGTGCTTAAGAACTTGAAACTCGGTACATAAGTAGGCCTTGAAATAAAACTTAGGAAAAATCACTAAAAATTTCAAATTTATAACTGTAAATTGATCAAATAGCCGTTTAATCGGATTTACGATTTCAGTTTTACCCCCTTTCGGGGGGTAAGAGGGGGATATTTTAGGATGCCACAATTTTGTTGGTATATGTGAGGTAAAACCTACCTGCATACCAAATTTCAAGTTTCTAGCTGTACTGGAAGTCCGAAATCTTTTTTGTGCCACACTTTTTCATAGAATGCCCCCAGTAAAACGTTTTCACGTTAAAAATTTTAAAATTAATTTCTTTTTTTAGTTCTTTGTGTCAAAGGTGGAAGAGCAGACAATGGATCGTATGAGTAGAAACAGATGCAGAAGTTGTATGCTACATAGACCAACCCACACACCATATTTGAAATCAGCATCTGACAGACCTTCCATATGACATCATCACAAGTTGATCATGGGGCTTGCCTACTAAAGACTAACTAATATATTTCCACTGTTTATCCGTATTACCCCATTTCCTAGACAATTAAGTCATTTTAATTTAAATAAAAGCGCTTTTCTTTGTCAACAATAATGGAGTACATATATGGATAACAAAGTAAACCTAATTTCAGAAAAGTTCATGCCAAATGTCGGTGAATCTAATGAAAATAATCAAAGACCGAACTAGTTCTGTTGACCAGGAAAAAAAGACAAGCTTCCAAATGTCGTAACTTAATGAAATTGCAATTAATCCATCCACTAAGGCTAAACATATAAGGAAAATGTTAACCGAGGCCTGCGAGTTTGCGCGAATAGGGCGTGTCCGCGTTAGCGTCGGGCCTCACAGTTCATGGACTCCACCAGACTCGCAACGACGTCAGACATTTGTTTTAGTAGAAGTTACCATGGAGGAAAACTAATTCCAATAATTGACTACCTAGATAAAACTTATGTTCTAAAATATATATACAAATCGAAGTTTGTGAAATGTTGTCGAGACGAGCTCAGGGTTCTTGGAAAACAGCACAAGGTTAAGCTCTGCTAGGTTCCTGTGCATGGACACACCAGGAAATGAAAATGCTGACGAATTGGCTAGAAGAGGTTCGGCATTAAGTCCAGAGCAAATCCTTTGTAAATATCCTGTCTTGCACATTAAAGATCGAAGCATAGAACAAAGCTCTAAGAGAGGCAAACAACAGATGGTCTTCATTAGACGCGTGTGTCATTACAAGGAAGTTATAGCATATCTCTATATATATAAAGCTCTTCCCTGACTGACTGACAGATCAACGCCCAGCCCAAACCGTTAGAGCTAGTCTCTCTATATATAAAACTCTTCCCTGACTGACTGACAGATCAACGCCCAGCCCAAACCGTTAGAGCTAGAAACATGAAATTTGGACAGTAGTTTCCTTTAGTGGCGTAGATACCCACTAAGAAAGGATTTTTCGAAATTCGGCTCCAAAAGGGGAGATACAGGGTCAAAATTGGAATCAAAAATTTAAATTGGAATTAAGAATTGAAATTTGGTAGGTAAATTCTACAATAAAAATAATAAAACACGTGTTTCACCGTTTTTCAAAATTATATCCACGGGCCAAGATACAGGGTGTTAAAGTTTGCAAATTTATAGTATGCGCAACCGTAGCCATCGGCACATTCGGTTCGTGATCGTGTGTTGTTTTTGTTTTGCCGAGTTGCGCAAGGGTAGTTTTTTCGTTTATTTTTCTTTGATCGTATTCTTGCTTCTATGGATACACTACGTAGTTTATTTACAATGCATTCGCAGTTTGCAGTAATTCGACGGGGAACGGGTGTTTAGGATGGGACATGAGACTACTGAACCGATTTCGAAAATTCAATATTGAAATGGTGACATTTTTTGCTTCCTTTTATCTTTGAAAGTTCCATAGGGACAGATAATTTCTAGCGACGTAGTATACACCTTAGTATGTATTTAACGCGTGCGAAACAGCGAGTGAACTGCTAGTGTTTGATAAAGCCAGAACCGATAGACTTATACAAAAGTATAGAAAATACCTCTCCACCCTTATAGATATGGTACCAAATGAAAAAGCTGCCTGTTATGGAAGAAGATCTGTGTAGGGGTTACGGCGACAAGGTAATTCATGAGGATACAATCCACATCCACATCAGTGACTGCACTGGCTTTTACCACCTAAGACATAAATTGCTCAGACGGCACTTCTTCCGGGAAGCGGTGAACGACTTATACAACATTATCAAATCTATGGGATAGTTTGTATCAAAGACGCAGTAAGTTTTTAGTATACGGTAGCGTTTAAGGGTAAAATGTCCCCCTAAAGGGTATCACAATGGGTCTTAGAGACCTGAGTGTGGCGCAGAGGAACTTCTCTCCGCCGGCTTACGTACCTAACCTAACCTGTGCTCCTTTTATTTACTGTATCTAAAGCCAACATTAAAAAAAGTCATGCTTTTCATACAAAAGAAATTTCTATTTTTGTTACAACAGAAGAAGTTTAAGTTTGTTTTATTAGGGTGATTATAGTTCCAAGCAAAGTTTCTTTGCTGTTATTGATTTCAATGTTCCAGTTATTTCTATCTACCAAAACATTAATATGAAAGTTCCAGCACAATGGTAGGCTTCGTATTATGTCAAAATCTTTCTATTACTCAAACAAACAAATTATCTGAGGGATAATGTTTAACGGTTAATCGCAGCGAGCGACCTACTAATTTAAACTGAATATCTCGAAAAATATATGCTCCCTTATAGGTACATACTAAAATACTCATGAAAACACCACCCCTAAAACCACCCAACATATTTCAGTTTTACAGGGACTGTCTGTCTGTCTGTTAATCTTCTTCGTTTACCGCAGATTTAGCTGTTCTGTTTGTTTACATTTTACATTTTTTTGTCCCGTTTTATACATTCATCAAATCATGGTTGGGAGAAGAGGAACAGCTGAAAAGTAAAAAAACGAAAGACGGACAGAAATTTTTTAATTAATTTCAACACTTTGCGCATTTAATCAGTGATGTTCCAATTATTTTTTTCTTTTTTGTCAGTTTCCCACGAGATAAATGCAAGTAATGGGGAAAGTGAAAAAAAATATGGGCTAAGCCATCTGATAATAGTAATTAGGAGCATAATCCGACATTTTTGGGTTTTTTTTTTCTACACATTTTCCTTTTCATTTTTCGGTTATTTTCACTGAATTTTCATGAGAATGGTGCTTAATGAGCAAATCCTTACGAAGGAGTGTATACTGGTGTGAAATTTAATTTCGTTTCGGTTAAAGTGTTTCGCAAAAAAAAAAAACCAAGACAAAAACGGAAAGTTTTTCGGTGGCAGCACGGTGATGCCTCTGGTGCAGTTGACTGCTTCACCATCTGACGCGACGCTTGATTTGATGTTGAGGTTGTAGTAGTATATAGTTGATGGTCGATCTACTCGTAAAAATATGAGTTTTACTGAGAGGACACTTGGGAACTTCGCTAAAGCCAACTCATTCTTCCAAAATCGAATTCCAAGTTTCTAAAGGACGTTAGATTATGTTTTTTTTTTTTTTTTGAAGACTATGACTTTTGTGTATAATTTAAGTGAACATTTTGAAAGCAATCGACTGGAACTTGTCTGCTACGGAAATAAACACCCTATTCAGACGATGTCATTCCGATTATTCTTTGGTTTTTCTTCCAGTTCCTTAAATTGTGACAAATGAATTGAATACATAAATCAGGTACATATATAGGTACGTAATAGTAGACTTACTTCTATTTCAGTGCCTTTAGATCCAAACGTTTCGGGAATGCTCGTACAGATGAAATTATTTTGGTATCTCGCTTTCCTAAGTAATCAGCAGAATGTTAAACATCCAAATTATCATTTCCGAGATTCATAACACTGAGATATTTTCTGGTACTCTTATCGAGAATTCATGTTTTCCGAGTTGAGAGTGAGCAAAGCAATTAACTTAAATCGAAATTTATTTATTCACAACCTATTTAAATGGATATATGTATATATATGTATATTTGCCTTAATTCCTCTCTTGTGAAGTTTCATTTACCTACTGCTTAGTCCTTCAAATCCTCCCAATGAATCATCTATGACTTTCGTCCAAAATAATTTTCCTTTTCCGGACTTCTAACAAAGTTTCAGCACAACAGAAACTGATGTCATTCACCTATTACAAAAATTCTATCTCAATTGATGGCTTCCAATTGTATTTCTCCCGTCTGTCGTTCGAATAACCACGACGACACATTAAAACAATAAACTAATCAACAAAGTTATTACTCGCTTTTTGGGCCAATTACACCCGGACATGGTTATATCGTTTTCATTGTGTAACAGGATCCCGTTGCCGTACATTATCCAAAAAGGAGGGAAGGCGCCCATAAACTTTTCCCAATTACAAAACGAATCTCTGGTCAAAATCTATTGTGTTTGGTAGGTACTCGTAAGTGTTAGAGCCACAACACTAGATATGCAACACTAGTACCCCGTTGAAATGCCCCTCGCATTTCGACATGATTCACTGTGAATTTGATAATGAAAAGGTTTCATACAAAAACTTTTCTACATTATTCCCCACTCTTAACTCTTTTCGATGTATACAGCTCTGGGAAGCGTTCGGTGTTCTTTCTCTGCGTCCCATAATGTGTGTGGCGACGAATGGATTCGAAGAACAATGCCCGGGAAAACGCTGAACTAATAGTTTTCGGAAAACTCTCACTCACACAGTGTCCTAATGTTTTTCGTCCCGAAGTACTATTATTCTGTCTGAGTCCCTACGAGGGGGTGAGTAAATGTTCAGAGAAGAAGATTGTATTTTACACTGTTGCTGGTTTGGTTGCCATCGATAACTGTGACAGCAGTTGTGTGTGTGGGAGTGATGAAGTGATTTACCGAAAATTGTTTGACAATTAATGGTTTTGGTAATTTGATTTGGTTACAACTCTAAGGACGAAGGATAATTGGAAAATGATTTATTAATTGCGGTTCGATATAACGACAAGCGATGAGATGAAGTCTGATTTGGTAATCAGAGGAGGGTATATGTATGTACCTATTGTATTATAAGAGGATTGGAAGGCATCAAAGTTTGAGCTCTATTCAATGGGATTTAAGACATTTTCAAAACTTTATCGAATCGATGGAAATACGTAAACATATCATTCTTGTGGTCAGCACTATATTCATCGTCGGCCTGCTAGGCGATATTGAAGTAGCAAGTGTCAGAAACGGCTTTTTTCGATTTAACTTCTTTGGCTTTTATATTAGCTCTTGTATTAGTTCACTAGGGATCTGGATTATCTGTGTAATCCAGCTTCATCGAAGTGTCACTCTTTTTAAATTCCTATAGAAGTTCTCAAGCTATCGTAAGCTCTCCAGAGAGGGTTAAAATCTGATAAACTTTAGAAAGCTTAACTTGACGGAAGTCCACAGTTTTCTCCGCTTTCTTAAAGTGTTTTCTGAATTCACAGGATAATCTCTTAGGTTCTAGATATATTAAAAGGAGTATAAGAGCTTCTTTTAGCTTCGAAAGTGACTTTTAGAGCTTATTTGTTCCACTTTCTGTATTTTTATGTAATTCTTCCCGGATGCTATATACATACTCAAATTTCGTAGAAAGATGGAACCGTCCTTTTATTTTTTTTTTAATTTGGAGTGATCCTTTAGAAAAGAGGCACACTTAGACTTAAAGTTATTGTAATATCAATGTGAGTGCAATGGTTGGAAATGCCCATCTATTTTCAAAACTACTTAGGTTTTCTAACGTATCACTTTGGATAGGACGTACTGGTAGTGCTCCGACCTCTAAGAAGAGGTTTTCCCTTAAGGTAGTTTTTCTGATATTGGCAAAGGTGGGACACGTGCAGAGAGAAAACGTACGATGGATTCTTCCTTTTTCTCATCTCTGCAGCTCCCGTATAAATCGTTACAGACAATGCCCAATCGCTTGACATGTTCGGATAAGATCCAGTGGTTTGTTATGAAGTGAGTTAGTTTGGAGAGGTTGTCTCCTTTTAACGCTTTTGATCTAGGGTCGAGGACAGGCCAAGTAAACCTGGCGCTATTGCAAAACTCAAGATGTTGCCATTTATTTATGTATGTGGGATCAGTTGATAAAAAAAGGTTACAAATATGGAACTGGTTTATCAGAGTAATGGCGTTGAGCATAATAGAGTTTAACGTTGTACTATGGAATGCTTCCTAGATTTTATTGGGCTGGATACAATACAAGAGATCTAATCGCCATCTGGCTATTCGTACTGGATTTTTCTCTAGCCACGATTCAACCTGACTTCCAGCTATGACCTCGACTTGAAAGACGCTGCAGGGACCAGCAAGAATAAAAGAGTAGTGTAACTCAAGAACTTAAGAAAAGACACGTTTTAACTTTAACTTTTTTATGCTCGCCGTAAAGATCGACATTAACTTCGCGCTGATTTCAGATAATTTCAAAGAGAATTGTGTCCAATGGTACATTTTGGATCCCTTTGAACGATGTTCACTATTTACTCCAGTAACTTTAATTTCATCCACTCTATTTCACTAGGATTTCCCAAAGAACAATATAGGATAAACTCTGTGAGAAATAATAATTTAAGCACAATTAAACAATCCACTATGCACATACGGTATACAAAGCTAATTAATTTTTAGTTCATTTGCTCCAATTAATTTGCATTCCCATATGCAAATTTTTATTTTGCAAAAATAAAAGTTTTATAATAATACGAAACATTTTTCCTGCAAAGCAAAAGGGAAAACTTTGTCCGACGGACGTCCTGATTATATGGTAATAAGCCTCTGGACTGTACCATACGCGGTATATTTTAAATTATGTGTGGATTCTCATGTGTGTCCGGCATGCACCGTCATTCTCGTAATAAACACGTAACGCGATATGTACATGAAAGGAAAATAATTTCCCTATTGAGGGTGGCGGTAAATCTCTCAAATAATTCGAAAAATTAATTAAATTAAATAGGAAATTGCATTGCATATGTATGAATAAGAGCAAGAGAGCAAGTGCAGAATGGTCTCTATAGAACTTTGGTAAGACAGTGTTAACAGACATTTTTATCGAAGTTCCAGGAAAATGAATTGGGTTGGTACTATACTATACAAGATATTTAAATATCCTAACATGCTTTATTTCAAAGTCCTGTGCAACATATATAATCTACATGTTTCATTACCTGCAATGTAAAGTAGTAAAGTTGTATGCCAAGATTGGCACTCTATGAACTGCGTCTTTGACGTCTTGCCAGAATTGATATGCCAACTAGAAGACTTGGCATGAAATATCTTAACATTCTTTAACCACCCAGTTTTCCAATCCACACTTTTTTGAGAGTAAATGCTCCAGTGATGTTCCTGCGGAACCTGCGACCTCCAAAACTCTGCAATGGTACAAGGCTGCGAGTAAAAGTTGACCACATGTGCTCGAGGGATGTCAATGTTCGTACCACGTTTATCGATAGTACTTCTGGCTTCCCTTTTGAGTTCCAGCGATCGCAATTCCACCTTTAGGTCTGTTTTGCCATGATAATCAATAAGTTTCAGAGACAGACATTATGTTTGACTGGGGGGAATTTTAACATTCAGGTCACCCAACAGCCTGATCATTTACAGAGAAGTGCACTAGTCAGAAAAGGGGAAAAGGTTTAAATTCCACACGGACCAAGTCGGGGGTTAAGGCTTAATTGTATTCATACATTATCTATTTCTGGTTAAAGTTTTTAAGATTTGTGCTGGACATTTGAGCGGCTTCCGAGTCTCTTTTTTTTTATAATAGGCGGGCGCTAAAGGGTTTATGACTGCTCTTGAACTAGAGCTTATTTCCTGTAAAAACTCTTTCACCAGATACTTAATGCTGGCTATTAGACGTTTTTTTCGACATCTGCTTTGCGTAGGCTTAAGTGAAAGTACCCAGATCTTTTTAAAGAAGTAACCATACGCCTGAAACAATCGAACCCTTGAAATAAAGGTATTGAAAGGTTACCAAGTAGTTACCAGATAGACGAAGAGTGAACTTAAACTGTTTATTTAAAACCAATCCCTGCTAAGCTCAGCTCCCTTAGTGCGAACCATAACTTACGCTCATTTGAGTCCTGGGACATTAAGCCATCCATTGGTATGAGAAGGCGGATAAGCTCGCTTGTTTGGGATCGGAGATGTGGATGACTAAGGCATACCACCACTTGAACATAACCTTGAAATTTTAAAAACAAAAGTCGTCTGTTGTTCTTGTTGTGTGGTTTTGTCACTAAGTTCGTGAAATATGTCACGTAGTAGTAGATGCTAAAGTGTGTCAAGAGCGGCTGTAAGACTGGCTATCTCTCTTGATCTTTTACATTTCGATAAAGCATTTCATATCGCTTAGTTTTTTTGGGGCGGGCGAGAATGCTGTGTTTATCTAAATACAGTATCGGAAGATCTCGTTTGCGTTAATGTGCTTTGGAGGAAGACATTTAGCGACGAATTATAAGAGCTGTGAAGCGACATTGACCTGATTAAAAAATTCCGCATTGCTCTTTTGTCACGGCTGGGACATGTGGAGGCGAATTAACACAAACTCTTCGGGCCGGAGAGTCTTTGAATCTAACACGGAAGGGCAACGCAGTAAAGGAAGACGTCGCCTAAGGTGGCGTGCACATTTAGAAGAGGATCTCTACCAACTTGCAGTGGGTATGGTGACTGGAGGCGGTTAGCTAAGGACCAGGCTAACTGGAGGGGCTCGTTGGTTAAGGCCTAGATTCACCCCGAACTGTAGCGCCACGTAAGTAAGTTAGTAAATAAGTAAGTATAAAAGTAAGAAAGTCAGTTGTAATTTGGAAGATACTTAGCTTTTGCTATCAAAAGTTTTCCATTGATAGTGTTGCTGTTCCGCTGCCGTTGCATTACCTTTTCGCTGGAACTATTCCTTAATTTCGCATTGATCTCTCATTATCCAAATTCTCGACCAATAAGCATCAAATAAGTGGATCCCAAAGTCGCTCAGTCGAATGTCTAGTTCAAAGGTCAAGCAATCAGAAATCTCTGATAAGGTTTTTCACTACCACATCGATTGCGTCGTTGTGAACCCAATTATTTTCAAAAACGCACAAGATTCATGAAACTTGACTCTTCCTACGATGTAAGTGGAATCTCCATTCCAATAAATGATGATAGCCACCCGCACACACATGTTATCCCACTTCATTCGGTTTTGGCTCCATCCTCCTCTCGATATCCTTTCGAATGAAAAACACACATTCCAACTCTTTTTTCGCCCATTCCACTCGATTGATGTTTTTATCCATTTAACATCAATTTTATTCGTTTTACGGTTCATTAATTTCAAACAAATTTGGCAACAGAAAATGATATTATTAAAACAACCATTCCAGCGCCAAAGGCAACGGGAAAGGCACAAGACAACCAACACAAAAAAAAGTTGAAAACCACTTCAATCTGTCCTGGCACCGCTTTCACTCCGATTCCAATGATGATGGGTTCCACTCTGTGTATGTGTGTTCTTACATTGCCAAAGAAACACACACACACACACACTTTTCAGGAGAGAAAAGTTTCAATATTTTTGTTTCAATTTTGTAACATAAAAGAACTTTCGCTGTTACGCCTCGTCGAGCTAATAGCAACAATATTCAAATAATCGTAAAAATCATCAGTTCATTTAACATCATGTCCTTCAGTCAGTTTGGCTGAGAGGATATCATACTCGCAGGCGGTACACAAAGACAAGTAAATGAGAGAAGAAGTTAGTTTAGTTGGGCCCCAGTCAATAGGGGTTTATTTCTCGGTCTCTTAGGAGTTAATGTCATTTTAAGTGGTGTTCTCGGGGAATTTTACAAGTTCCATGTGCTTTAGTCAAAGGTTTGGTGCTGCTCCCCTAATGGCGTCGTTGGTTTTAGTTTTTGAGTTTTACTGAGCTTTTTTTTCTTGGTTTTCGATTATCAAATTTTTCGTAATTGATTAGAAGTTAATGAGATATTGAAAAGCTGTTTAAGTGAGAGAACACTAAATGGAAATGGGGTAGTTTATAGATTGTTAGGGTTGGTGAGAGGCTTCAACGATTACAATGTATCCCAGGTGAGACATCGAACTGAAGACTGAAGACATCTCAACTTCCACGTAAAAATAGTTAAAAAGCATGAAGGAAGAAACTTCTGATTTTTGTGCTCCAGATGGTACTCCCGATAGCGCAAATCCAGCCATGGTTTTTTCAACCTCGGCAAGGGCACGGATTCTGGAGGTCCCACCAAACATGCTTGCACCTCCCGCCTTTTCAGGCGTTGACTCAGGAGCTGTAAGAATGCTTAACTCCAAAAACTCCCGCAGTTCTCTTTCTGACGATATCGGCAGAATGAGTTGGAAGGATAGAGAAATTGGCGGAGAGGTCTTTTCGTCTAATCTCCATTCAAATAGACAGATGGTTAATCGAGCCGGCGCTGCTGACGGTTTGACTCGGGAAGCCGAGCTCCGGAAGCGGCACGGTTAGATGGGCCTCTGACTAAGAGCCAACTGAAGAGTAAACGAAACGGAGGAAGAGCATCTCTAACACTACTGTTAGCGGAAGCCCGTTGCACTCCCTTCTGCTAAAACACCCCTTGCCGACGACATTGCCTGCGCACAAATCCCGGAAACGGGTGCGACAACCAGCAAAGGCTGTAGCACCAGTGGACCGCATGGAAGGCCACCGGTAAGAAAAGCACGGTTGTCAAGCGAGACAAACACGTATCCTGCAAAGGACCTGCTTTATTCTCCCTGACAATCCGTATCTAGAAGGCCGGCAATGACCACAGCATGACCGTTACAGAGGATCATCTCTGGGAGCTAGCAATGGTATCTAATGCTTGCCTTCAAGTGGAGGCCTGTGAACTGAAGATTGGAGCCTTAATGGTGAAGTGCTCTTTGCAGCAAAAACTTGAATGGATAAGCAAGACAGTGCCAAAATATTCCTCATGGGGATCACTACCTTTGAGATCTTCAGGCCGACAAAAACGACGTGCGCTATCTGCTGGATTCCGGGGTGTGGTAAAAACGCATCTGTGGCCTTGGAAATGTTCAAGACGGTGAGATACTTTATGACTAACGGTCCGAAAGGCCCCGCTTTATTGTGTCAAAAAGCCTCTCACCAATTGAACTTAATCTCTGTGATCAAGACCTAGTTGCTGCAGCTATAAGCTACAAATATTCAATGGAAAACCTTTGTCGTTGCTTCAGCTAATTTCCCCTATGAGTCGGTAGTGCCTCCACCACCGAAGGCAATTGCTGAGCTCAAAGAGAACTGTGATACCAAATCAATGGGCCTAGTCATCTGTTGTGATGCTTATGCTCAAAACATAGTTGTGGGCAGTGGCAACATGCGCGGCAACGGTGCCGTGAAATAACGCCAAGCGAAATAAGGCCAAATTTCAAAATTTGGCTTTATTTCGCTTTCGTAATGCGAAATAAAGCCCAATTTTTAAATTCGCCCCTATTTCACTTTCAAATGCGTAATAAAGCCAAGTCGGCCTTATTGCGCTTTTCGATTTCACCACAACCCATATTGGGAATCTGTATTGCACCGCTTCGCTACTAAGGTCCTTTAATGGCCAAGATCGGTGAGGAGCAACAGGTTTTTGTTACATTCCGTTGTTGTTGTTAGCTTTGCTAATTCTCTTGCCTTCTCTCTGAAATTCGGCTTTATTTCGCTTGGCGTTATTTCACGGCACCCGCAGCAACCATCTTCTGCATTTCATACTACCGTCTGACCTAACTATTAACAATGTTGGGTTTACGGCAAGAGGACAGGCTGTGATCAACCCGACTTTATCTAGCAGAAATTTTAAGACAATTATAAACTGGAGGGTTCTACTCTCAGATCATAGATACATCGAACTCCGAATTGACTGCGAAGTCGCAACCTTGCAGGAGAGGAGGAATCCGAGAAAAACTAACTGGACAAGTTTCAGGCAGAAGCTAGACATTTCTGTCAAAACTCCACCCAAACTTAAGACGAAACAGATGGAAGAGGATGCTGTTCAAGACCTGAATGGAATCTTCACTAGATGTTTCGAACTTGCGTGCCCAGTTAAGAAAAATCTTTGCAGATTACCGGTTCCGTGGTGGAACTCTGAACTGCAAAGAACAGGAATAGAATCCAGGAAGCTCCTAAATAGGTCACTCAAGACAAATTTGGAGGTAGACTGGAATCTCAACCGATCTTAGTAGAAGGACTACAAGAGATTAATTTGAGATCGAAGCACCCTGGTGAAACCAGTAGTCTGGTCAAACTTCTTTGAAAGGTAAAACCAACTAAACTGGTATCACCCAGGAAATCTGATGGCAACTTGACTGAGACAAAAGCGGATGCTTTAAGTCTTCTGCTGGAGACTCATTTTCCAGAAAATCAGATAACGATTGGCTCGCATATAGCTCCGACCACCGGGACTGAAAGTGAGGTCATTCGAACAACCCGGCATAGTTGGTACACTGCATAGGGTGTGATAATGAACGAAGCCTTGAAATATGCTGTTGCATTCTTTGATGGGTTCAAGTCACCCGGAACTGATGGAATATACCCAACTATGCCGCAGCAAGGTAATAATCAGTGCCTACTCTGAAGAGAATCTTCACTGCGAGACTGGCACTGGTTTATATACCAACACTCTAGCGAACAGTTAGAGTAGCTTTAATACCAAAAATTGGTAGAGATGACTACTCACTGGCTTAGAGCTTCATACCCATCAGTCTAACTTCTTTTATTCCGAAAGGCATGAAAAGACTGGTTGAGTTGCATTTGCGCAAAGTTGCTCATCGCAGAAAATCCTGTAAAACTGCGCTTCAAAATCTAATTGGTAACAGTTAACAGTTTCAACAGTTCTCGCATTTATACTCAGGCATATGCGGATGACGTTGCCTACTGTCTGTTGGTCCTTCCTACAAATTGTATATACTAAGGAGCTGATGCCCCTGAATGTGATTGACAGAGGGTGCACTCGGAATAGACTTTCAGTTATTCTTCTGAAAATTGAAGTTGTTCCCTTCACTAGGAAGAGGAAGCTGACTGGACTGGGCTAAATGCATCAGAATCTCACTCGACAGCGAAGCGAAATATCTAGATCTTGGATACGAAACTTCTTTGGTTGAAACACGTCGAGTCTAAAGCGACTCAAACATTATCAGCTTTCTGGACGTGTAAGGGCGCTTTTGGCCAGAAATGGGGTCTATCACCGAAAAGAGTCATATGGCTCTACAAAGCGATTGTAAGACCTTCTTTAGCATTTGCGTCGGTTGTTTGGTGGAATAAGCTTTCACGCAAAAACGTGGCTGCTATTTTCACTAAACTCCAAAGAATGGTGTGTCTCGGCTACACCGAGACTTTTCCCAGCACACCTGCTCTGCTCTGCTCTAGATGCAATGCTCAATTTACCACTCCTTGATCTTTACATCATGGGCGAAATGACCAGAGCCATCTTCCGTTTAAAAAGAAGTAGAGTTTGATTTAAAACGCACTGGAGTCTTGAGGACCCGCGAAGAATATCATTTGACTCAAATCTTATGGATATACCATCTGACGCAATGGTTCTGAAATTAAAACTACTGAAATCTTTCTGAGCCGGGTAAGGAATGTAGTCGAATTTGCACAGATGGCTCCAAGACCAGTGCAGGCTCAGGTGCTGGAGTCTTTGTGGAAAGCGACAACATTAGACTGCACTTTCCCCTAGGTATTAATGCATCTGTCTTCCAAGAGGACATTTTTGCAATATTTATGACTACGAACTATGTATATTGTGAAAACCCAGTGGAGGGGACGGAGCATCTGCGTCTGTAGCGACAGTCAGACTGCGCTTAAGACCTTGCTCATTCCTTTTACTAGATCCAAAATAGTTCGGGAATGCAGGTCTAGTTTGAATTCGGTTAGAAGACTGAATTTGCTAATACTTGTCCGGGTCCCTGGACACAGCGGGATTACCGGAAATGAGGTTTTCGATGAGTTTGCCAGGTAAGGCTCAGGAAGAACTTCTACGGCACTTAACCTACGTTGGGTTTGCCTATATCTTCGGTTAGGGCTTCCATCGATGGTTGGGTTTCTAGCAAACACAACTGTAGATGGCATGACTCTCTAGGATGCAAGCAGAAAAACAGATCCTTCCTGACGTCTGTAAGAAGTTCGGGGCATTCTTGCTGTCTTTCAGCAGAAAAGACTGCAGATAACTTATTGGCGTTATAACGGGACATTTCTCCTTTGCCAAACATCTCAACGTGTTAGGTTTAAGTGACACCACTGTCTGTGAAGCTTGTGGGGAGGGCGACGACACTGCGGAACATTTCCTATGTGATTATCCTGCCTTTGCACGTATCAGGTGCCAGATTTTTGAGGCTAATGTGATGAGTGCTGGTAACCTAGACTCCTTATCACTGAAGCTCTTACTTGACTTTCTAAGAAAGACGAAGAAAACACAATAAAAGGGTTGTACCTGCTGGTAGTACAATGGACCTGCTTTTGTGTCTAAGTGCTCCAGTGTGGTGTTCCAACACCCCGACAAAAAAAAAATTGTTTGTTCCAGTGGTCAATAATGGGTTTTGTATTTCATACCCAAAACAAACTCAAACAACAGGGGTTATAAAAGGACCACGATAATTGTATCTACAAATTACGCATTCGAATACTGCATTCATAAAGAAATTTGTATTACCAGTACCAATAAGCCACCGCTAAGCAAGAGGACACGGGCTCAAGCGACAGCAAAAAACAACAAAAAGTTTTTCGCGGCATTACCGCTTAGCAGGCAATGACAAACTTCCAAGAGTATAATCTATCATGACAAAGCTTCTTCTGAGTTCTGAGAATCAGAACTGCAAATGATACAGTGCCTTACATTCCTGGATCTACTGAATTTTATACGACGCAGCGCTGATCGACAGCCGTTTTTGGAAAATTCTTTGTTACATTTGTATTTAAACTAGGGGTCGTCCTTATGGATAACTGCAGATTCCTCCATCCATTAGCCGGCATTTCACATGTCACAAATGCTTCATTAGAATTTCATCCTTTGCTTGTGTGGACGAAAATTGAACCGTTACATAAGAAGTTGTTTCAGCAGGTTTGAGACAAATCTCAAAATCACTTGAGCGTCTAACTTAAAATCAGTTGTAGGTGGGTAGGTACTCCTAAACGTGTCGACTGACTATTTTCTTTTTGTGCGCCTTCTAACTTTTTTGTCACGCCATGTTAGTTGTCGTTTCGTATAATATTGTTGAGACCACCATTAGACAGTGGGTTCAGCCTTTTTCCGTTGAAGATAAATGTTAAGATAGGAAAAGGTTATCAAGGATATCCCCTTGATTGTCAGAGGAACAGAAATTTCTCCTAAGTAAAATGTTAGTTTTAGGACTGCCTCAATGAATTTCAAGCCACAGGAAGCTTATGTATTTGAAATTCTGATGATCCCCCCAACGGGGGGATTTGGTCTGTTTTTTCGATCTTTTATTCTATGATAAATTTATTATTAACTCAAGATTTTCAATGCGATGTACTCCATGAACTATAAGCTTTCTTTTGTTAATCTTACAAAATACTCCTCTCGTCTCATCCTCATGTCAATTTTAAATCGTTAATCCAAAAATACACCAATAGCTCAGTAATTGTGGTAGGTAGGTAATTCGTCGAATGCAAAACAAACCACCCAACTGAAAACCACCCATATTCTCTAAATCATCTTTCAAAATCTCAATTGCATATTTCTATACTCCTCACGACGCGTCTTTCGAACAATTTCGATTTGACTTTTCTAGCCACCGCCCATAAACACAAAAATCAAGAGTTCGTTGATCCCAATAAAAATACGTCTACCTACACGCGTAAATCCGATATCACGACGACGAGCAATCAACCATGTGATTCCAATTCACATCCGTCAATATCCGCTTCTTTCTCCCATCGATTCGTTTGTAAGAACACAGAAATCAGCCTCAAGTGCTTCCACAAAGGGCCAAACAATTCTCCAAAATTGTAAACAATTATTCATTGTATTCCATTTCTACGAATTCTGGTTGATCTTTGTGCCGATGGAATGTAAAAACAGGAGTCATTCCACCAAATATGGGCACTCGTCTACATATGGACCCCGAGCGCGCCCTCCAGAAACAAACACACAAAAAAAATATCCTTAGAAACTAAACCGAAAATACCTCCGTTCATATTCATATCACGTTAACGAACTGCAATTTCTAACATACGTTGTTGGTTGACTTGATTCCATAGGGATATCTCCCCTTCATCCCGCAGCACCATCTCGCTTAAAATAGATATTCTTCATTTCGTCCTGCTATTTGGCAATTTTTTGTCGCTAGAAAATTGTTTTTTGTCGGTTCCTTTTGTTGTTTTCTCTCCGGGAGGCGGCTGGTGGCCGTTGGCCTATGTCCGGGTGGTGGTTCGTTAGCCTTCATTTATTGACGGTGGCGCCATTTTTGGACAAAATGTCTGGAATGGATATGACAGCTATTTTTCTGGGACAGCGCAGAATGGGGAATTCGATTGAAATCTGAGATTGGTAGTCGAAGGGATGTTATTTTTCGGACAGGAATGTCCTTTAATGAATCTAAAATTAAAAAAAAAAAAGAAGATTGGTTTTGTAAATATAATTTAATTTAATTCAAGGACAAATCAAACCTTGATTGTATGGCTGTAAATGTTGGTCAATCAAGAATTATGATTCCTGGATTTGAAATGAAAGACTTGGTCGGGAAGTTATGAAAGAAGCATTGGTATGACTGTGGCAACGTAAAAATATCACGACTGTCTTTTGTACAGACTTTCTCATGTCTAAATAGACTTCCAGGACAGGTTAGGTTACTTAATTTGGTTTGGCACGAAGGGAGTCACCACTACTCCACACTTTAGTCAATGTAGGCTCATTGTGATGCTCAACGAGGGAAGGTATGCCTAGCTTGTGTATCTTCTAACACTTTTCGGTTTCCAATCATTCTAAAGTTTTGATGAATCTCACTGTAGATCATTTTCGATTTTGTTAACATTTTCTAAGGAACTTGTGTCTTAGGTGGCAGAGGTTCAGGTTGTGTGGCCACAATTTCCTTGTTTGCTACTGTGAGAGACCTAAACTCAGTTTCATGCTTGAGTGTGCATTTTGCTTTCCCGTGACGTTGCTATAGATCTGAGTGAACCAGGGCCAGTCAGTTGCCAGTTACGTACTCCAAGTTGATTGAGATCACCCTCTATGCCGGAACATATTTCACAGAAATGTTGGTGCATGTACTCTGACAAGTCATCTTTCCAGCTTTTTGTTCCTGGACCATCTCGAGCTGCAATCTTGTAGGACCTAACATCTTCAACTTCGTTTTGTTTCGATGGTTATAGTGATTGTTTGAAACTATCAGGCTATTTGACAGCAGAATTTTGGTATAAGTGGCTGTTCAGTCTTGCTTTGTAGGCATCCACTTTGTATTTGTTTGGAATACAAACTTTAGCAGGTCGTCGAGTGAAATTTAGCGCATAAGTCGCAACATTCCTGATAAATCTAAAGCAATATTGCTACTGATCTTCTGCGTAAGATGTTGGGGCTATAGGACCTCTCGAAAGCTCTATGGTCATCCGATGCCCAAAGGTTCTTCCGGTCCATTGCGATTGTTCCTTTGCAAGATTGAACATAATTATGTCAGACTCTTAGCTCTTCCTCGTCAGTTCATCAACACAGGACAACTTCATTTTCTACAAAATTTCAAGTTTCGCAAGGCTGTTTTCATTTTTCATTGCAAGTCCATTCACTTCGAAACGCTGTTGTCGTCTGAAAGTAAGTCTGAAACAAGAAGATGTCCGCATTCATTCCACAATATAAAAAAATCTTGTGGTACTTCGCTTGAACCAGGAATTATAGCAAAGGATTCGTATGCTGGAGAGTGGACCTACAGACGTAAGCCTTTAATTGAGTTTCTTCTAGCTCTGTGTTAACATGTCACTCGCCTAGCATAGTAACGATGCACTTGGTGGGAACATTATTCCTTTAACGCCTGAAAAAACTGCATAGGTGTCCTCCATGTCTTTAAGATATTGAGCTCTATCCATCTTAATTCGACATTTGAAAGAGAGGCTTCTTGTGTATAGTGACTACTGTCCTTTCAAACTACAGTTCTAGGTATTTTCTTAAGGCGGAGATCGGTTTTGTACAAATTAACACATGGTTGGTTGACTTTGAAGCCTGATAGATCTTTCAATCAAATTGACCTACTTCTTCCTTCATTGTCGACTGGTTTTCACATTAAAAAGATGGCGAACCTCTCTTTCATACCACTCACATAGTGTTCCATTTTGTTTTAATCTCATGTAAATCTGATTATAAAGAACCACACACCTGCAACCCATCATCTTGCTCTGGGAGGTACCTCGTGACACATTTAACACTTTCGTGTGTTACATTGGATTACACTATGAATTTCATTACATTCACTGTCACCACAATCCCTCGGGATTACGTTTTAAAATTGAATAATCCCCGAGTGCATCTGGTGAGAAAATTCCATTATTCCCCACAGGTTGAATGAATATGGGTGGGAATATGTGTGTGGCCATGTCATGTAGTGAAAAAAAAGGACATTTGCCCGTAAGGGGTTTTGTGTTACTCTTGGTATATTCTGCATAAAGAAATCACTCTCGCTTTGACTTAGAAACGCATTGTCTTGGCGCTTCCATGTCGCTTGTATGCTATAGACTAACGGACAGGTGTTGGAGACAATAACTATTCTGCACAACAACTAGATTTACATACGAAATGAGTGAAATGGAACTCCAAGTGGATTATAGGGTTTTGATACATTTTCTTATTCGAATTTGTATGAAAGACGAGGAGCGGAGCAGATCTTGGAATTCTTCGAAAGAAAAATTCTATGTCGAATATTTGCTCCTGTCTGCGAGGAGGATGAATGGAGGAGAAGATAGAACCGCGAACTCTACGAGCTGTATAAAGATGTGGATGAAGTCTGGAAGGCAAAAATCCGTCGACTGCACTGGGTCGGCTACATCGAATGACTTCGAATCCCAGCCACCTGGTTCATGAAAATGAGGACCGAACCTCCGGTTCAAAGATCAGGTAATCGCGGACGCCAGAAACCTTGGTCTAGTAACTTCAAAGCAGTGTGCCCGGTACTGTGAAGGATAAGTAAGTATAAGAGACGAGGATCAAGTTCATAAGTTTGAGGGTATCTGATTGAAGAAACTGCTTGAAATAAGGTTTTTTTTTATTTTAGTGCGACTAAGACTTAATATTATTCCCAGTAGAATTCTACCGACTTACGCAATATCATTTGCGGTTCATACGTATGTTATGATGGATCTACTCATTAGCTGGGGGTCACCTTGTGTTCAAAGTGACTTAGATCCTCTTAGCCACGCATCCATCGGTGTATGGTGTTCCACATTGGATTTGGGATCTTCTCTCGTTGCTCGTTTAAGCCGAATGCGATTGCACTTCATTCGTTGTCCGGTGACCACCACGTTGAAGCAGTCAGTCTGTTTGAAGCGTTTGTTCTTACGAACGTCGAATGACTTAGCACATGGCCAAAAAAATCAACCTTTGAGCTTGAAATGGATTTAAGATTCTCCTTATCTTTACAAACATCTCTACTGTCGCTCTGGTTATAATCAATCCGCTAATGGGACAGGAGCTTTCTTTTTTTCTTCTTTCAACATCAACATCAACAGCAGGTTAGGTAACGTATCTCATGCGGGGTAAGTCTGATTAGGTAGGCAGGTAGAAGTGACTGTCTGAGAATGTCTTACCAGAGACACAAGTAGCGCGGTTGCGCTGTTTTAATACGTGACCTGGGGGTTGATGGGTGTGATTTTGCGTAGTTTTTCAGATCCATTCTGTGGAGTTCAGAAAGTCAATAATGTTGCGGAATTTTATTTCAGATATCTCTGATAATTCCTTAAAGAAGGGTTTGCCAAGTGTGCTTTGCCTGGCTCTAGCTAGTGCCGGGCAGTCACAGAGATAGTGGAATAGGGTTTCCTTTTCATGTGAGTTGTCGCAAATACGGCAGTGGCGGTTAAACAGAATGCCTAACCTGGCAGCGTGTGGACCAATTGGCCACCAATGGCCCGTGGTAATCTGGCTGTCGATAAAGATTCCAATGTCGTTTTTGGTAATGGAGTTGAGGCCTGAGGCTAAGTATCTTGCAGGCCTACTTTATCGCTAGTACCTCCGCTTGAAAAACACGCGTAGAGTCTGGAAGGCAGCACACGATTTGGATACGTTCAGTTCCGCTGAGAAGACACCTACTCCAACGCCACACTCCATCTTGGAGCCCTAGGTGAAAATCGATACTTGGTACTTTGATAGGGGTAGGTTATTGCTCCATTCCGTCCTATCCGGAAGGAGGGCTTGAATATTATTTTTGAATTTGAGTTAAGGAGTCGTGTAGTCAGTTATAGTCGAGGCCAGATCTCTGGGCAGCAGATAAAAGACTTGATTGTTCTATTTACAGAATAATCTTTCCACCGTCATACTTACTCGTAAATCGGTCTAGATCGATTGTGATGTCACAGTGGTTGCAACTCCCATACTGTGGAAATCTATTAACCCAAGGATTTTTTCTTTATTCATTAACAGGATTCTTTCGGTTATTTGCTCTTTATAGATTGGCAACAGTTTCATCTGTCATTTGCTGTCGTTCACATTATATTCCTAACTTTATGTTTAAGATTTTATTGCAGTATCAGCTTTATCAGTCAGACCTCTGTGGCCGGTGGTACGTTCCTCTCTAACTCAACTATAATATCTTCCAAACTATCGCAATTTTCCCAAGTTGTAAGCCCCTTTCTTCTATTGCCAATTTCACAATGCTTCTACCATGGGTTATTTCGAAGCTGCAATTACCCTCTAAAATTATACGAGTATGCACCAAGCCTTAAACCAGGACACTAAGAAACGAAATACCAGTCTTATACTTCCTGTTCGTCCATATTCAAGGAAATAACTTAAAAAGTCATAAAGCTAACGAGCTCGAGGATATTCAAGATCTGTCCATAAAATGCTCCTCTAGTCCTCTGCACATAGAGTACTTAGACAAAATAAACACGGGTATACTTATTGACTCTGGTGAAAGTTGTTCCGTTTTTTACGAGTTTCAGAGCAAAAATATAATTTCTCACGTTTAATATGGCTAATGTAACGAGGTGTGATGGAATTACTATACCTATAAGGAGCATACTGGCAGAGGAATTTTTGCATATCAACTGCATGCAAACCATTCATCATGGCGATAATGGATTTTATCACATGTGTGTACTACAAAACGGAGGTCCTTCTTCTTTTTTTTAGGGTGATGATGGGGGATAATCCCAACTCCCCAATGATTAACCATTTTATATTTATTTTTGAACACATCTCCATACCATTGCCCTTAACGTATACACTACGACCACAATTTTAGCATATTCATCACCCTCTGGCGTTGGTTATCTGCCATTTTGACAGCAGGATAATGTTATTCAATGTTACAAATGAAAAAAAAAAGGGAGTGTGGGTACAGGATGCAAACATTCATGCTGTCATTGCGGGTGTGTATTTTCCATTTGTTTTGAAAATTGGTCTGGGAGGAGGCAGACGGCATGAAAAAGGACCCACACCCCTGTCACCTGATGTTGACATATAGAGGATTATGAAATAAAATATTGAAAATGTAACGCAAAAAAAGGTGACAGAATAGCGAGGTTTGAGAGGGAAACTTTGAAGCAGATTTGGTGCTGTGACAGATGATTTAAATAAAAAATAAAACTGAGAAGAATTTTGGACGTAGAGATTTTGACGTATTGCTTTATGATGAAGTGGACCACGTAGGTGGGGATCTAAGGGGTTTATCTCAACTAAGGGTTTTTTTTTTTTTTTGTGAAATATTGAAATCAAATCTATAGGTATTTGGAAAATGATGGAGTGATGTGCAGAATTTATGCAGAAGTATCTTATGGGTTCAAGTGATTAGGGAGTGGCAACTTTCAAAGGTTGGAACCTTTGTATCTTCCTAATAATTTTCTATTTCATGGGAGATAGGACATTAACAGTACTTTAGCGAAATTCAGCGTTCTGAAATGCGTTTCAGCTCTAATTAACTCGTTTCTAAAGTTCACGGTTCGTCTTCAACTCTTCTTTTGCCAGACTTTTAAAGTGTGTTTATTATTCAATGCGCACTGAAAAGCGAGGAAAATTTCAACCGCATATTACATGACAAATGAGACTCTTAAGGTCGGTCGCAGTGCAGTTTACATTTTAACTAATCCTTAATTTCTTGCAAATATGAAATCAGACTGATTAATCTGAAGTTCTTAGTTACGGAGAAGTCTTCTCCAACTATTTTAGTATTAAAGATTCTCTAAATGATCTTCAAAGAATAAGTTAATACATATAAATGTCCGATACCAGAACCAAGCTAGAAGTGGAGGATTCCTATTATGTAGACAGCAAAACGTTTTTACCACGTAGCAGCATTGAATATACATATTTTACCATATTGTCAATACTTATACGTTTCATGGTCTATCTAATCTTTTAAACAAATCTTGCTCTTAAACATTTTAGATGACGATAAGTTACACAAAAAACAGAAAAACTCGTCCATAATACAGGCATTTAGACAGGAACTATGCAACAAATTTTTTAAGGAAGGTACTATAGGTTCCCGTGTTGATGCAGATCCTTTCCGGTTCCGCACTCTGTTTTAATCAATTGAGACCCACAAACAAAGTTCCTTATTTTGTAAACATAGAGTTTGGTTAGGTCACTGAGGTCCTCATAGAAATACGCCCCTAGGCTTTGCGTTATAAGCCTTGATATTATTGGACAGATGCAAAGAAGGTGAGTAATTGTCTCTATACAGTTTCTGCAGAAATCGTTGGCTAACCTGTCTACCAAACAATGCCCCGTGCGGATTTCTACTATAGTTATTTTATATTTCCTGTTTATGGTCTTTCCGTTCTCTTCAGCTCCAGGTAAGGCTAGATTTGAACTTGTTAAACAAAAAAAAGTGGAAGTGCTTGTTCATATGAACGTGCATGCAGAAAGATGTTGTCAAGCAGCAGTGTCAAGTTGCCACACTTTAAACTTAGATATCCTATCTTGTGTCCTGGTCTTTGTGGCTTGTTCAAAAGCTGGCAGCAAATTTCAAATGTTGCATAATAAATATTTAAGTTCAATGAAAGTATGCAAGTCACCTTCCAAGAGTTTTATAAACAAAAAAAAACTTCTTGAAAGCTATTCAAGTTGATTGAAGTTTTTTTCGATCCGATGATTCGAATTTTATATGATTTCGTGCGACAGGCGTCCATTCTATACGTCTATTGAGATTGCAAAGGTCCACAGCAAATGTGCCATATCAGTCATCGGGTTGGTTATAGAAGTATATCCTCTGGTTGGCAGTTGATGACTGATAACTTATACAATCGATTCCAGTGACTGGCTTCGCTGGATTGCAGAATGAAAAAAGATTTGTTCTTGTGTATCCTGAAGTAGTTTGTAAGCTTCCATATTTGCACTCTTTTACTCTTATACTCCTAAGCTCGGACTAATCGAGTTGTTGTGGGGTTTTTTATTTTGATTAACCCTTGTCTCCTGGTGCCCTTCTCAACTTATAATTTTCATCTGACATTTATGTTCTGAAAATTCAATCAACTTCTGTACCCCTTAACTGCAGTATAACTCCGCTGGCAGGTCGCAAATCATGTGTATAGCGTATAAATGTTAAAGCAACCAAAACTAATTAATGAAGCACACGACAGGAGGAGCACAAGCATCTTATCGAAATTGAATCTTCAAATCGCCTTCAATTGAGATAACGAGCGCACCAATTTCGCCACTTAAGTACAGCGCAAACATTCGGTGGAACATTTAACGTTCGGTGGGTTATCCTTTGACAAGCTAACTGACACCGTTACAAATTGAGACGTTTAAGTTGAGTTGTAAAACGACTGGTGCAGTGATTGTATTGAGACATCCTTCAGTGAATATTCCTTAGAGGATTGTACATTGTACATGTACATATCAATTCGATTACCTGACACGATTTAAATCCTTTAAAGAGAACAGCTCAATGTGTAAGAGGGCATTCTTAATGAAACAAGGTTATGAACCGTTGTTTGATATACAAAAAGAACAATAGCTGATCACGCGATGTATGTAGGTAGGTACGTACTTATGGCTTAAGTAAACTATAACACGACTAAACGAAGTCTTTAAAAACAGTTTTGCATGAAGAGTATGTATTTCACGAACTTCCTGATAATACCTACGAGTAGGTACATACTCTCTTGCACATTGCCTTACGGTACACATCCGATTTTAGTTTATTGCTTCCTCTACTGAAGTCTGTTGCTTTTCGAAAAAAGGATAGGTACTTGTTTTTTTTTTAACCTTTCTTCTTTTTTCAATGGACTTTCTACGTGAACAAATTGTTTGTTGTAAAATAACGGTAGGTTAAAGGTGCTGACAAGTGGAAGACAATTTGTTAATAAGTCTTTTTTCTTCATAGCTTATGACTTTTGGCGATGTGATTTGGGTTCTTTTCCAAAGGTACAGAGTGCTTTATGTAACCAAAGCCGTTTTGGTCGACTTGTCTCTAGAAACTGGCACTCTAAGCTTAAGCTTTAGCTTTTCGAAGCCATTTAACAGACTTTATGGCCATGTGTGTGTTCTAGTCTGGTATAAACAGTGCCTGAACTATTCACTTTGCGAAAGCCATATGCCATAGAACAATGCATGCTCTGCAGATTCTTAACTATATTAAAGCACTAAGGCGGATTTCCGTATCTGTCTATTGGCACGGCTTTTGTACCCATTCTCATCATCATCATCTTCAGCATTATTTCTTAGGAGCGTCAATTTAAGCTCGTTTCAAAACCCGTATGGTCTGCCACTTGTTACTATTACTATAACTAACTAAAAAGGTGGTCGCCGTGGCTTACTGGTAAGTGCGTTGGACACAGGTTCGTTCCTCAAAAGCAACCCAACGTTTTTTTCATGGCATCACCTCTTCGCAGGCATGGCAAACCTGCACGGGTATAATCTGTCGTGAAAAACTTCCCAATTCGCCGTTCGGAGTCGGTAGGTCCATTTAATTTGTGCAAAAAATATAACACACACAACAAGAATGGTAACGAGAAGCTCTCTATGAACTATCATGTTTTGACACGAATGGGGGGATTCACAGTTGTGTTGCCGACTCCGAAAAGCGGATTGATAAGCTTTTTCGTGACAAATTATACTCTCAGAAGTTAGTCTACCAAGAGGTGGTGCCGTCCAAAACTGTACCTCTTTCTTAGCAGTCCCACGTTCTAACCACTAACCACTTAGGTTAAGCAGGAGCACACTTAAACCACAATTTAGGTCCATTGTGAAAAACGTAGAGCACCGAATTACCAGCACCAGGTACCTTGGATGATGGATTTCGTTGTTTTCAAGGAAGAAGCTGTGTAGCTGTATCGGTGTAGACCCCTTATTGTACCACAGTATGTGCAGAACCATTTAGACCCGCAGACAAAGCTCTTTATTTGGCAAATATTGAGCTTGGCAAGGTCGCTGTGGTCTTCATAGAAACACTCTCATAAGATTAGCCTCCTTAGCTTTGATATGACAGGGCAGTTGCGAAAAGGTGAGTAACCGTTTCTTCCTCTTCTTTAAGTCTACAGATTCTGCAGAAATTGTTGAAAGGGATACCAAATCTTGTGGCGTGTCTGCTTATCAAACAATGCCCTGTGAGGGCTCATACTAAAGTTCTTATTACTCTAGAAGTCTTTCTGTTCATTTAAGATCCACATATGTCTCGACAAAAGGCAAGTGTTGATATAACATATTCACTTATTATTGGCCATTCGTCTGGCTTCGGCATCAAGGCGGAATTTTACCAATTCTAGAGTGCCAGGCAACTCCCCTCTATTTTCAGAGAGGTTCTGACCTGCTCCCGCCTTCCCCGCAGTGGCTCTGTGCGTCCCCGTGTGCTCAAACCCAGCACGGGGAAATATCGCATCTGTTAGCGATCTTGATTAAAGAATTGTAGCCTTGCTTTACCAACTTGAATCGTATTGTCGGTGGTTCTAAAGGTAAGATTAGACTGTTTGCCAAGTTGGCAATTGAATGACCATTTCTGACAGTTCTCCTGGCAAAATAAGGTCATGCAGTGTAATAGGCATTTCCCGAATGACCAAATATCCATTTGACCATAAATTGCCACACTCGTTTTGACAGATAAAATTGCCCAAATGGCAAGCAGTGTAATCGAACAATTAGTACGAATGCCAGCATAATGACCACATGACCAATTGCCATTCATTGAAATTTGGTGATGGCATTTCTGGCATTCAATAATTCAATTGCCATCGGTATTCGTTGTTGCAGTTGTTGTATTTTTGTTCGTGTTTCTTGGTTTTTATTGTTTTTTTCGTTGTTTGTTTATTATTTGATTGTTCAATTCAGTGAAAATTAGTGGTTTGTATTTTTGTTATCTGCTTTGTTTTATTTCTGTTGTGCCTTTTGACACATACAGCGTTGCTACAATTAACTTTCAAAAATATAACAAAATGCCTTGAATGACCAGTGGCAAATTTGGTCATTTTGGTCACATAGTGTAATATAGAACATTGACAGGAGTGGCATTTTGGTCATTTGACAGCTAGTTTGGTCATTCGCCTGTGGTCATTCAATTGCCACTTGGCAATCAGTCTAATCTTACCTTAAGGCTTTTATTGTTACCTGACTATCTAGGCAAATATACGCTTATGGTTGGCTGAGATACTCGCACGGCATCGGTAACATTCTGTTCGAAGCTTCCTGACGCCTAAAAATGAAGCAAGATAATCGCTTTCTGCTGCATGGCTGCGCAATGTGTATGAGCGCCGAATATATAGGCGCTGTGACTCGTAGACATTTTCTTCATCGCTGTCAGATAACGGCATTAAGATTAGTTTTGGCGCTCTCAAAACCAGCTATTTCTAGTTTTATGAATTTCGAGTTTTTTGAATCAACACTTGGGTGAACAATAATACCGATTTGTTCAAAACTTGAAACTCGAAATGCCTTTACAACTAGATCTGGCGAAAAACTTATTTCCAAACTCGTCAATTATACAGGCGTTAGTGTATCAGGTAAACAAGGTTGTGCAAAAGTGCCTACTAAAGCGCATCGATATTAGTTGGAACACCTTACATTTATTGAACTTTCAGAATCGTATTATTGATTGAAATTGGATGTGCATGTGTATGATATTTTCTATTTATATGCAAGAAATATATGTTTGTGTGCTATGAACATATCTATATGCACTTCAGTTTATATTCTAGGAATTAAATTACTGAAGTAACTCAAGTCTTAACAGCTCTGCTTGCTAAGCTCTAAACTCTTTATTGTCATTCAAGTCATTTGCTGTTGAAAAGTAAACCATCAATAGTTTTTACACGTGATGAGCCAACGTAAGCCATGCCAAGGGAAAACTCAGTAGGACCAATGTCAACAACAGCTGGTGGTAGTTAGCATGTTCCCATTTGTAGGGGCCCCTCTCTATATTCCGATTCGTTCGAAAATGGAAATTTTTCTATAAATTTTATGAATTGCGGTTTAAATTCCGCGTACAAAATTATCGTTTTCGAACGACTCGAACTTTAGAATCGGAATACAAAGTACAGGTACAGTTAAAGAAGTGTCATACAAAATATATACAACTATTCGTAAGTTCCCGTTACACAGATCAAGCGATGTGCACAAATGTTGGCAGAATATCACATGTGCCCTAACGCAAAGTGGCAGTTGTGAATCTATGCCATTTGCATCGTCAAGTTTGGCGTTTTCGACAGTTCGGCTGTTATTCGTTGGCTTTTTGATGCCCAAGCGCACATCAGCTTATTTGGCTGCAAGTGTTTTCCCACAACTGTTTTCACGTTGGGAAAATTGTAATGTTAATTTTTCTACAGAGGATGGGCAAAAACGTTTGACCTCGTGTATATCAAATTCTAGGTCGAATTCCAGGCTTCTTCATGACCTGAACATTACCGAGATTTATCTATGTTCAAAATAGCATGCAAATCGGTCAAGGCATCTCCGACTTGAACTGAATGGTAGATTTGCTATTTGAGTCAGTGTCATGAATGCTTCTCTCGCTACGCTCGCTGCGCTTTGATAATCACTTAAAGAACTTCAAATTCAAACTTCGAAGTGGAGCCTCGCAAGGTCCAACTTCATTATCCTTCCTTTTCTTGTTAGATAATAGAACTTGGCTTATTTTTATACTCATCTTCAATGTCTTTTAAATCAAATATTTTAAAACAAACTTTTCTTCCTTCAAGTAGATGGTTATCACAACAATTTTACTTTCAAAGTGAAGTCCCTCAAGGTTCCACACTCATACCACTTCTCTTCTTGTTGGACTTTCTAGTTATTTCGTCACAGGAGGACTCTCTTCTCATCTTATAAATTCAAACTTTTACCCTTACTTTTGCACCTTTACCCCTCCATCTTCAGTTTAAAATCACGAAACCAAAAACTAACAAACACCTGTCTTTCAATTCTCTTCAACAACCAGGGGCATCTTCTTATTACACCCATTTCTACCAACAACATCCGTAGATAAGAAAAGAAAAATTAACTTTCTCTTTTTTAAATTTTTTTGCGTAGAACTTCTGAGAAAAGAAAAATGCAAATTCGAGCAAAAATTATGAACTACATGTCATGAAACACTCTTTAACAAGGACGAACTCATCTGGCGGAAAATAAACTTCCTCCAAAGTCAAATACAGCACCACTGGCGTCAGGAAGATGAGAGAGAAACTTAACATCATCATCTCCTCGCTACTCACTATGTGGTGAGCGTCGACAAAAAAAATAAAAAATAAAAATAAGTAAATAATAATCCACAGAAACACTGCTGACATAGAAATGAAAAATTTTCCTTGACACAAGCACATGTGCTTATCCGAGAAACTGCTCGACGGTCCTGCTGATATGTGGAGCCCTCACCCGAACAACCCGTAGTGGAAGCCCTTAGCCTTATATAGTGACAAAGCCTAATACACTGGAAATAAATTGCAATTGTAATGAGTGGGCTTTCGAAACTTGAGAGCGCACACGGTGGCACTCGGGTGGGTTGGTGGAGATCATTTAATGAACTTCCTTTCGTCTCGGTCGATGGATGTATGTGTATGTATGCGTCTCACACAGGATATGGATAAAATTATTATTTTTTTTTTTTTCCTCTTTTTCTGTTGAATTGCATGGCGGCTTTGAAAAGTTGCTTTCAGAACAATTCGACGGAACGATGAGGCCGATAGTAGGGGGGACGTAGTTCAGCAGCAGTAAGTTCCTAACTTGGGTATTTGTAGACGCCAAACTAGGTCAAAGGGTTAAGTGTAATTCCTGGCCTTTGTTTCTGTATGTGTGTGAAGGCAGCGAGAGTGGATCACTGCCGAGAAGGTAAAACTTTGAACGTTATAGTTACAACGTTTAATTAAACAGACATAGAAGGTCGTGCTGAGTTTAAATTTAGGACCGGGTGAGGAGAACACGGGGGGGATTAAACGAGGTGACAAGTTGATGAGTTTTGTGGAATTTTGTGCTGACGTTGTAAGATTCTTTTCGAGGAGTATGGGGTTACTCTTTGCTTTTATGAGATTGTGTACTCGTTTCTTTTTTGATTAGCTTCTTCGGTTTAAAGCTGTTAAAGAGCAGATGGCCGGAGGATTGGGGGATCAGGTATTTGTTAGATATGATGTGCGATGAGTGAGAAGTAGAAATCTGAAAGTGTGAGTCGGGAGGCTGTAAAAAAGACAGTCAGAGCGATTAATGCAAATGGTTCATATTGTTTTGAAATAGTTATGGACTGTTCGTACGTGGGCTAACAAAACGGAATGAACAAGGAAATTAACTTCTACAAGGGATTCAATAAATGACATCTGTGCCATCTCAGCAAGCTTGATCAGATCATATGCTAATATTAGGTGCACAACTAAGTTATCGCTGTTTTTTTTTTTTTTACGAAAATGTAAGTTTATTGTGAAAAAATGGTAACAAATGAATCATTCAAAGTATTGCCCATCACTAGCTACAACTTTTTCTCATCTTTCTGGCAGAGCTCGAATACCGTTACGGTAAAAGTGTTCATCTGTTGAGACTATCCACGAATCAAGCCATTTTTTGAAGACTTCATATGAGCGGTACTGCTGATCAGCCAGACCATGTGCCATCGAACGGAAAAAGTAATAATCGGAGGGCGCAATATCTGGGGAATATGGCGGGTGGAGTAGGACTTCCCATTTGAGCGTTTCCAGGTAGGTTTTAACGGGCTTGGCAACGTCAAACTGCTGTAGAAACACTTTTTCGTAAAGTATGAATGCAATCGCTTGGAAATGGCTGGGCGGGGAAGCTGTTATTGCGTTTGGCATGGATCCTCATCAAGAATGCCTCAAATTCAGTGTCTTCGAAGGATTTTGGCCTTCCTTCACGCGGATGGTCGTCAGCATCGAAATCACCGTCTTTGAAGCGAAGGAACCAATCACGGCACATTGTTTCACTTAGGACAGCATCTCCGTAAAATTTTTGAAGCTCTCGATGCGCCGTTTTCTCCGAATAAAAGAAGAAAATCAACACTTCCCGCAAATGACGATTATTTGGCACAAAATCAGACATTTTCACACAACCAAAAGTATATGACGCCAAAACAAACTCACTAATGTGTCAAAACGGTTTGTTTACCATATGTCTAAGCTCGGTTTATGACGTTTTGGATATGTCAAAATCGACCAGCTATAGCGAATGAATACGTTACACACCACTATTTAAACAAGATACAACTTTATTACAGAATAAATAGAACCGTGGCTTAGTGGTTAGTGCGTTGGACTGCTAAGCGAGAGACACAGGTTCGATTCTCAAAAACCACCAAACGTTTTTTCGCGGCACCACCACTTCGCAGGCATGACAAACCTGCAAGAGTACAATCTGTCATGAAAAGCTTCTCAATTCGCCGTTCGGAGTCGGCACTAAACTGTAGGTCCCTTCCATTCGTGCGAAGAATATAACACGCACAACATGAATGGTTGTGAGAAGCTAGGCCTTGGCTCTCCATGAGCTGCCGTGCCAAATATACATACATACAAATAGAACAAAGACAATTAATATGAAACTGGGGACAATGAAATACAAAAGCAGAAGAACAATGACGTCGCCGGTGGTTGAAAATCGAATGAATGAATGATGAAACACTTCTGCTGCTTGTGTTGTAGACAAACAATCCGAATTGACAGCTGCGCAGGGTGTGTTTCGCTGCTAGGGTGCGCGTATGTCGCTAAGGTGCGCTACACCACTCCCCCCCGAGTGGCTCAAGTCAGGTTGAGATGCGAATCCGACTTTCTTCTTCGGCGCAGGATATGTTCTAATCCCATCTGACGTAGGAACGTTGACTGGAGCCGTAGAAGTGGCTGACGTTGACGATGGCTCTGAACTTTCGAAAAAGACTGGCTTCAGCCGTTCTGTTGAGATGGTGGTTTCGACACCATTTACGTTGACTTTGAAGACGTAGTCTGAGATGCGTTGGATGATTTCGAACGGTCCGTCGTAGGGCTGCGCACAGGGCTGCTTCCATGTGCGAAGGCTTTTCGCTTGTTGTGGTGAGCCGTCGGCGCCGCTCAAACTAGCCGCATTTGCTCGCGGAATCTTTCCACGAACTGTTGAGGATCTGGAGAGGCTTCCTCGTCGGTGAAAAACTCCCCCGGTAGGCGAAGAGGGGTACCGTAGACCATCTCCGCCGCAGTCGCCTTGATGTCTGCTTTCCAGGCGGTGCGAAGTCCGAGTAAGACGGTCGGCAGCAACTCGGTCCATGACGAAGACTCGTGACACCTCACGATGATAGAGCGATGCCACCGCTCTATCATCCCATTTGACGCGGGATGGTATGCTGTGGTCCTGATTTTATGGCTCCCTATCAGCTTCCCCAGTGCGTCGAAAAGTTGGCTCTCGAATTGGGTACCCCTGTCGGATGTAATTGTGGCAGGCGCCCCGAAGCGGGAGACCCAAGCTGCGTAAAAGGCGCTGGAGACAGTGTCTGCCGTCATATCCTTCATCGGCACAGCCTCGGTCCAACGCGTGAAGCGGTCAATCATAGTTAGCAAGTAGCGGTAGCCGTCCGACGGCTGCATGACGACGATGTCGATATGGACGTGGCGAAATCGATCACTCGGCATGGCGATGTGTTGTGGTGGGTTCTTGACAAGACGGCTCACCTTGTTCCGCTGACACGGCAAACATGTACGAGCCCAACTGGTGATGTCGCTGTTCATCCTGGGCCAGACGAAGTTTCTGGTTATGGCCCTCTTCGTAGCGCGTCCGCTGGGGTGTGAACAGTTATGAGCGTTTTCAAAACTGCGTCTCCGTAGCGACTTTGGGGCAAATGGACGAATGCTGTTGTTTGCCACGTCGCAGTACACCCGCGAGTCGGTTCCATCGATGCGGAGTCCTTTCAAACTCAACGAAGAGGTCTCAGGCGCTTGTAGCAACTGCTTCAGGTCGTCGTCGTTTCCCTGTGCTTCAGCGAGCTCTTCCGTACTAATGGCCACCGGAAAGTCGATTGCTTCAATGCGGGGCAATGTGTCCACCACTATGTTATCCTTGCCGGAGATGTGAACGATGCGGGTGGAATACTGGCTTATCTCTTCGAGCTGGCGGGCAACACGATCGCTCGCGTGGCTTGCCTTTTGCGAAAAAGCGTAGACTAGAGGCTTGTGATCCGTTAGTATGATCAACTCTCGGCCCTCGATGATGTGTCTGAAGTGTCGTACAGCCCTAAATATGGCCAGAAGTTCGCGGTCGTACACCTTATACCTGGCCTCACGTTCGGAAAGTTTGCCGGAAAAGAATCCCTGAGGTTGAAGTCCACCTTTCGTTTTCTGGTCCAACGCGGCTCCTATCGCCACTTCTGAGGCGTCGCAACGAAGTACTAGAGGTACATCCGCCCTCGGATGTGCGAGCTGGACGGCGTCCTTAAGTTGAGACTTGCATTCCTCGAATGCCTGCTCCCCTTCCGGTGTCCATATTACTGGTCGTCTATCCCTTTTCTTTGTCCCGATCGTCAGTTCCACTAGTGGGGCTTGTATCTGAGATGCATTGGGGATGCAACTACGGTAGAAGTTCCAGGCGCCAAGAAACTTTCGCAGTTGGTCGACGGTTTCGGGTCTCTTAAACGTGACTATCACCTCTACCTTGTCTTGAGGCGGTTTGATTCCCTGGCTGCTTACCGTGTAGCCTAAGAAGCGTACCTCTGGACGGTCAAACGCGCACTTCGCCAAGTTGACACAAAGGCCGAACTTCTGCAGGCGCTCGAACACTGCTCGGACGTCCTTTCGATGTTGCTCCTCGCTGTTTGAGGCAATTAAAAGATCGTCGATGTAACAAGTGCAGCAATCGAGCCCTCGCAAGACAACATCCATATAGCGCTGCATCGTTTGGGCAGCGTTGCGAAGCCCGAATGTCATCACATTAAATTGAAATAGCCCGAATGGGGTGATGATAGCTGTTTTGGCCCGATCCTTGGATGCTAGAGGGATCTGATGGTACGCGCGTTTGAGGTCCAGAGTGGTGAAGAAACTGCAGCCTGTTAACCGTTGCGTGAAATCCTGCAGATGGGGAATCGGGTACATGTCCGGTATAGTGATGTTGTTCCTCGCTGGTAGCAAAATCGACGATTTGTCTGAGCTGGCGGAGCAGGCGGACCGCATATTCGACGCACTTCGTCCAGCAATTACCACGATCAGTAGCTCAGCAGAACCACCTTCGCCACACATCAGTGCAGTCTCCCGTTCCACTGCTACAGACGGATGCAACACCAACGTCGTGGAGGATCTCCGAGCCGCCATTGAGAAACTCTCATTGAAGGTTGAAAGGCTGTCACGAGACCGGGACAGAAGTCGGAATCCTGCCCCCAGATCAACTTCGAATCGGTCAAAGAACGTGGAGCAAGCCGACATGTGTTTCTACCATCGAAAGTTCTGCACAGAAGCGCGCAGGTGCCGCACGCTGTGCAACTGGAACAAGAAGCCGGGAAACTAAGGGTGCCGGCGCAATGTGAGGCGACCGCCGGCAGCAACCTTCCTTCTAAACGCCTCCAAGTTAGGGACCATAGGTCGGGCAAGTGGTTCCTTATCGACACCGGGGCCGATGTGTCCGTCCTACCCAAAACAACCGCCACCAGAACCACGAGCACCTCGGAGAAACTCTTCGCAGCAAACGGAGTCCCCATCAAAACCTACGGCACGCAGCATTTATCGCTTGACATTGGACTCCGCCGGGACTATCCGTGGATTTTCATCATCGCTGAAGTCACGCACGCTATCCTCGGAGCCGACTTCCTCTGCTACTATGGGCTCTCGGTTAGTCTTAAGAAGCGACAGTTGGAGGACACAACCACGACACTCTGCGCTACACTGGCGACAGGCAAAGCAAAGCAAATGCCAGTTTTCATCGTAGACCGGACCAGCGTTTACGCCGACATTTTTCGAGAGTTTCCCGACGTCGCAAGGGAAACACAGCGGCCCACACCTGAGCATTCAGTTTGCCACCACATCGTAACCCAAGGTCACCCTGTCGCCGAACGGCCTCGTCGACTCGCAGGAGAGAAGTTGAAAGCAGCTCGAGATGAATTCAACCGCATGGTCCAAGAAGGCATCTGTGAACCATCGCACAGTGAATGGGCATCGCCTTTGGTGATGGTGAAAAAAGGAAACGGAACGTGACGTCCCTGTGGGGATTACCGCAGGCTGAACTACACAGCACTTACTGTTGGAGCCATCTATTGACAAACAGCGAGGACTTAGTTGCGCAGCAGCAGAATGGTCACGGTCAACAAAGTGGTTCAACAACATCTGTTTCACAGCTGGGATACTATCTAGATGAGATAGCTCAACCAATTATGTACAATGCCACAAATATTCGCAGTTTTAAGACAAACTTAATTAAATAAATCACAAGGAGTAGCCAAAATACCCTATGAAATATTTTTAAATGCACTCTTAAAGTATCTGAAGGCGCTAGATAAGAAAATATAACAGAATGTTTGACGTTGGAAACGTGGACACTGTTTTCGAAATCAGCAAAATTGTATAATCATACTGCCACATGTGGAATATGGAAGTTCATCTTAGTACGGCAGAAGTAATTGTTTTGGAAGAAGAGGTGTTCTCTCCAAAAAAAGATAAGTGAAAACTAAAAAAAAGCGAAAACCAGCGGAAGAACTTTTTAATCAATGATAAAATAACAATTAAAGCTACAGTCGACTCTCGATAAATAAATCTCTTGATTAAATTAATCTCTCGGTAAATTAAAGTTTTTCTTCGGTCCCTTGAGAATCTCTAGGTAAATTGAAAAATCCTATGTATTTATCTACACGCAATAATTTGTAGCGATTGAGCTTGCTGTTTTCCACAAAACATGCTATAATTCGAAGTAAAAGAGGCGACCTTTCGATAATTTGAACATACCTACTTATTATACATAAACAAAACACCGTTGAAATGAGTTGCTTGTTCGAACACGTATACTATTGATGAAAGCGGAATAAGTTAATTCTCTACGTACTTCAGCTTGCATTTAACAATGATCCATGGTGTTTCTCTCGTCAATTTGAAATGTTTCGTATTTCCTCTCTCTAATTAAAACCTTTGTTAAATAAAACTCTCAATAATTTGAACTTTTTGCCAGGTCCCCACAGATTCAATTTATCGAAAGTCGACTGTATATGGAAAATCTTACAAGCAATAAGCAAAGCGGAACAATTTTCATAGCCCAAGAATGGAGATATGCCTTGAAGGAGTGAATAAACTGCTTTTTTCTAAAAAGAGTATTTAAGCTGCCTGAAACCACACCAACCTGTGCGCTTGCAATTGATACTGGAGAAGAAAATGGATACCTCTATACATTGGATCTACACCAACGTTATCCATACAGAACCATTTTTGAATCTGAATCAGATAGAGTACCACGAATTATAACAAACAATTTTAAGGAAAATCTGATTTGAACTGATAAATCGCGGCGTATATAGTCAGGAGGGAAGTAGCAAACCTCCAATAAGATGAATGAGTCAGAAAAAAATGATTTTACTTAGTCGAAAACAAAGAGAAAATGCTGCAAAAAAGTGCTCAGTAGCAACACAAGAATTATAAGAATAAATGAGTTAGTTTGTTTGTTTGTTATGCTTTCACGTCTCAACTGCTCAACCAATCTCTATGGAATTTTCCATACAGGTAACTTCCAGAATGGAGATGAACATAGGATACATTTAATTCCAGTTATAATATAATGAAAAACTTGCAAACTAGAAGCCACTCATTCGGGTTCTATCAAAATTGAACAAAAAATGTATGTACAACTACTTCGGTCTGCTATCTTACAATGACAGACATTACAAAACCGACCGACGGTACTTACAAGTACATACCACTTTCACTTTACTTCACATAAAATCCTTTTATGAACAAATTTAGATATTAAGACCCAACAAAACATTTAAGTACTACCTCCATATATTTTGGTGTTCATGTATGCTTACCTCAGTTTGGCCACAGATATAAAATTTCTTTCGACAGCAAAGCAAACTTTGATGGCGACTTATGTCAAAAATATTCGGAAAATCATCCGGTATGGAGTCATTGGAAGCAAAATATGTCCGGGAAATGTATCCAAACTCAGAGAACTGTGGATCGAAAATTCCTAAACATTTTTTGCTATTTTTGTTATTCCTTAGCCCAGTGGTACTTTAAGTAAGCCCTTAAAATTTCGTCCTTAGGAGTCCTTGAAAAATCTAAAAATCTGTTCGCAGTCTTAAAATACTCGCTTGGTGAACAAAGGGTTAACATGATCACAGAATTTCAAATTTCACACGGGCGAAGACCGATTAATCTAAAGGACTACGATATTTTCAATGCCAATGACCCTCTCTCATCTTTACAGCTTTCATATCTTTCTTACCCCAATCAAGAAGAACACAAAAAAAAAAAACATACGTTCCAGGATTAACCAGAATTTTTCTTTTTTTTTTTTGCAAATAATTGGCATTCCTCTGCACCTAAACTACTGATACGCTTCAGAAAGTTTGGTTCTGTATTTTTCCCAAATCGTATTCCCTCGAAACTGTACAATGAGAAAACTTATTCCGTCGCACACTTCGTGGACACAAAATAATGAAAAACAGAAAGAAAAACATTTGCTGACCTCCAGTCCCAGCGGTTATCTCTTCGCTTTACCTGGTTCCGAACCGTTGCGCATAAAACAAAACTAGAAAATTATCCTTGCAACAAATTAAATGTGTATCTTCCTTTGACAGGGAAAGCTGCATTTGCTCCACTGGATTCTGACAATTTTCTCTCCATCCCTCCTCCTTAGTTCTGTATGTGTTTTGTGCCCAAGGGACCGTGTTGTGGGATTGCAGCAGCCGTATTATTTTTTCCCCCTTTTTTTTCTTCTGCCATTTTCTTCTGTTAGGATGTTAGTCGCCCCAGGACAAAGTGGTCGCAAAAATTATATACATGTTAAGAGCAACATAGTTGCAGTGGTGTAGAAATTGTGACATCCTGCTAACAGAGCACAGGTGTGAAATTTAATTTTGTTTCTGTCAAGTACAAGGATGAGCTATATTTATGCACCTGTGACACATGGCTCGAAGGAAAGACCAAGAAGAAAAAGTTGGAGTTGGAAGACAGAAATTAATTTCGCTGGATGCATGCAAACGAGGTATGGGATATCGGAAACGATTTACCTGTAAAGTGTCTTTTAAAATAGAAATGTGTGTAGAAAGCCATGAGTTGGGGGTAACGCTAGAATGGTATTTATTAGCTGCAGGGTTAAGCTTTGATATATGTAGGAAATGACTATCGAACAGTGTCATGTTCACCTTACATGCTTTTTACACTAATCATTGTGTCGGGAAGGCGATTAAATTTGCTTAAGTGATCTGTTTTCAGAACTGGTGTAATTGTTCATCCTTTCGACAAGCTTATTGATATGCGAAAGAGGCGATTTAATTAATTTGTGTTACGATAGTTTTGTGATGGTTTGATGCGCCACGTCCAATAGAGCATACCTTGCCGCGCCTTTGCTTGAAGCAGGGAAAAACAATTCGATAGGGAATTCATTTTCTCAAAAATAGGTAATTTTGGACCCGGAAGTACGATAATACGATCCCACCATGACCCCGATGGTGCTTTGGATCACAACTTTTTCTAGTTGAAGGAAACACCTTGCTCGGCGCAAAAGATCTTTTCTGGTATCTGACAAATAGGTAAGAGGCCCTTCGTTGGGCAAAGGTTTCAACCTCATGAAACTAAAAAGGATCCAAATACAGCCAGTATAGGCACAACGGGTGTATTGAGGTCAGCCCCAACGGATGCCCTTCCTGTGCTCCTGCATCTTTCAGCTCTCGATCTACACACAAAAGAAACAGTACTATGCAGCGCAGCAAGGAATCTGGGTGCTGAACTGCAAGGTCTTACGGCCACAGCAACATACTGGATTCATTACCAAATGGCATGGTCACACCGACTACATCACACCCCAATTTAACTTCAAGAAAAACTTCCATGTAGGCTTTCCTACCAGAGCTCAGTGGAAGAAAGACGAAGTAGTTAAGAACTTCGGCATAGTCATCTACACCGACGGATCAAATATGAACTGCGGTGTGGGGGCTGGTCTCTACTAAGAATCACTGAAAGTATCAAAATCATACCGCTTGACAGATTTTGCGGAACTACTGGCAATCCGAGAAGTTTGCACGCAACTCGGGCGTGACACAACGCACAAACAAAATATTGCTTTCCTCATAGATAGCCAAGCCGCTATCAAAGCTATTGACTCGGTCACTATATCCTCCAAACTGGTACAGGAGTGCCGGAATGAGCTTGCCGGCTTGGGGGAAAGCTTCAGGGTCATACTGCTCTGGGTTTCAGAGCAGATGAACTGGGCAGGCAGGGCTCAGCTCTTAGCTCTTCATTGACGAAAATTTTACTTTTACCCCCACTTTTGCATTGGCCTCTGTGCATCGCTATAGAAATTGTTGATAACATCGTGTCCTCCTACGGTAACGTGAGCATTCGAAAGTCGGTTGTGTTTGACTTAGACTTCATTTGGTGACAGGATCCTTGTTACTTATACTTCACGTGCACATCCTTCTCCTGATTCTCTGTCAATACGAAACTCATTCTCCCTGAATCTCGAAATCACCAAAAAGAGTTTGAGTAACTTTGCTCATCAGTAAATCCTCCTGGATATGGATACCACTTTACACACACCAATTTAATCTTTCCGCAAAATTTCATCCTGAATTTATACGAGTATTAAACTTTGTCATACCTGCAATGTAGGTATATCAAATCTCGTTCTATCCCTCGAAGCAATGGCAAAGTTTTCCCTGCAATGTGTCGTTGTTGACACATTTTCGACATTCGCATAAAATTAAACCAACGTTGTGTTATCTTGCTGCCATCAAGTGAACATGCAACACAGAGTACATAGTGCACAGCTCACGCTTTAATTACAGTTATAATGCAACCGATACGAAATCAAAATTAATCAGCAGCACCTGGGGGCATAACATAGACAGACGTGTCCTGCGCCTACATCAGCACCCTGTCCGTGAGATTAAGGGAGTTTGCACAATAATATGCGGGTGTCTGTAAGGCAAGATAATTTAGTTATTAGTTCGCATTTTGCAACATGCAATCCACATTGTCACTCAAACCCAACACCAAACACTGTCACATGCATACACCCTGATACATTTCAGTGTTTCGCACGGGAAGGTGAATAAATTATAAACTTCCTCGAAGGATGTAGTAGTCTTCATGTTGGAAGAACACAATCCAATTGGTGGTCTGTGCTGTGCTTACTAGCGCAAGGATATGTCCATTTGCATTACAAATTTTGCCAAAAATTTCAATAGCCGCTTCCGCTACAAGAGCAAGAGATATAAATTTCATGCTAAACAGTGAATGAACTACTTATATGTGTACATATGTCAACGAAACAATCGTCCCTAATGACGATGGACAGGTTTGGATGTGTTCGACACATTCAGATGCCGAATGAATATTTTAAACGTGCACCATTCCAAGCAAAACACGAATTCGTAAGATGCCTGTGAGAAGTGTCCTGCAGGAGGACAAAAATTACTGAAATAATGGGTTAGCTGATACACAAGACATCAAGATCTTCGAGATTGGTTGCAGCAGAGCGACCGACGTGCGTTATTGTGTTTGGAAGGATTGGATGAGATTCGTAATTCGTAAGAAGAGACAACAAAGCAAAGGGATTTGTCACGATTCTATTTCCACACGATATTTGATTTGATTTGTAATATATAACGCTGCTGAGTATAGCATGTCAAGGAATTGACGATGGTGAAGGCTTAAAAAATATTTACAGGACTAGACAGAAAGTCACATTAAAACCAAGAGCGAGCGTTGTTAGTGCTTAGCGAATTTTGCCCGGAAAATGGTGGTTGAATCTTGAGAATCTGTGCAAAGTTTACTTCATACATACCAGTGGCTGCTGCTTAGAAGTTGAGAGTCTGTAAATAAGATAATAAGATCGCCGTGGCTTAGTAGTTAGTGCGTTGGATTACTTAGCGGGAGGATACAGGTTCGATCCTTAAAATCACCAAACGATTTTCCGCGGTATCGCCTCATCGTAGGCATGACAAACCTGCAAGAGTATAATCTGTCACGAAAAAGCTTCTCAATCCCCCGTTCGGAGTCGGCAATAAAATTGTAGGTCCCTTCCATTCGTGCGGAAAATATAACACTCTCTATACACCCTCTATGAGCTGCCGTGCCCAATATTTGAATTTTTATTTTTAAATAAGATACCAAGATTCCTAATCCACTGTATCTCTCGAAGTCCATTAGTTTGATGTAAGGTAGGATCGTATTCGTTTGTAGGAAAGCAGCTGTGGTACTCTGAAAGGCCTACTTTGTCATCCCTTGTTCTGCTTGTTTCAAGGACTAAACTTCAGCTCTTGCAAGTATTCACTGAGCTAAAGCTTTTTATCTACCCCTCGCTGAACTAGTAACATAAGCTCTTGATGAATCTATTTCATTTACTAGATCTAAGAAAGGCATGAAGGTTGTTGGGTGCTGAGTGAGACTTTTATATTGCAGTTCCAAGCCAACGAAGGTGGTATTAGTGTTAAATATAGAAGTTTTATCATAACAGTTGTCACAGTCACAGTAGTTGAGCAATAGTAGGGGAGCATTTCAGGTCTTTATGTAGTAGTGGGTGTAGTGGTGGGTGTATTCTTTCCAGGACTTAAGTCTCTTGATGTTTCAGAGGTTATTATTTATTATTATTATTACTCTTTATTAACAGGTAATTTAAATTACATGGTAATATAAAATTTAAAGAGCCCAGCTGCGGAGACAATTGGCTCTGTTTACGTAATTACAATTACAAGTTTAAATTTACACAAGAAATAAATTTGTTTATGTTTTCAATGTTTATGGAATTGGGATTTTCAAGTACATCATAGATTGAATGGTTTTGGAAGATGGATCTTATTATAGGTTGTGATGTTACACAGTTTTCTAAAATGTGGGCGATATCGAGCGTTACGTTGCAGGTGGTACAGGTTGGAGGGTTGTTTTTACTGAGCAGGTGTTGGTGGGTAGCCGCGGTATGGCCAAATCTTAATCGGACGAAGTTGAAGATTTTGGTTTTCGACAGATTTGTAGGATACCGTGGGTGGGATTTATTAATGTTAACTTTTTTTATAGTGATGGTGATATAGGCTCCACTCGGTTTGCTGTTTGTTTCTTAAAGTTGTATGTACACTTGTTTTAATATCTTGTTTGGTAAATGCGTTGAATTGATGGACTGGTGCGTTTATTGCAGAGCACGCAGCATTGTCAGCTTCTTCATTACCTCGGATATTAACATGGCCAGGGGTCCACATCAACTTTATTTTATTTGGCATCATAATTATTTTATTTCTTATTTCGGTGATAAGGTGGGAGTTGTTGTTGGGGTTACCAATTGCTTTTAAAACCGATATACTGTCGGAGCATATCACAAATGTTCCCTTCCGGTTCGTTATTGTTTTGGCCGCTTGAAGGATAGCGAACGCTTCAGTCGTAAATATTGAGGCGTATTTAGGGAGAATACCTATCTTCAAGATATAACCGTCTTCCAGTGTGACAGCGAAGGAGGTTTTGAGTTGTGATTTAGAACCGTCCGTGAAAATAAATGTCCAACCCTTATTTTTGAGTTCTGATGAGATGCTGGCGAATAATGAACAGTATAGTGCATTGCTAGTGGTTGTTTTCCTGTATTGGGCCAAAGACATTATAAAAGAGCCAGATTTTATAAGCCATGGAGGGTATGGTGATACGGCGTTATATGTTCTTTTGATTGGAAGTTCCATTTGATGAGCCTTGTCGAGGATGGTACTTATTGCTGACGGGATCCGTTTTTTGCGTTTACAGCCTATTGCTTGGTGAATGTCAGTATCAATAACAGAGTTTTTGGAGAAGACCACTTTTGCCACTAGCTTTGCTGTAATTTCTTCGATTCGCTGTTCAACAGTCGGGAGTCCTGCTTCTGCAAGAATATTTTTAATAGGTGTTGTCGGGAATGCGTTTATGCTTCTTCTTGCTGCTTGATGGTAGGTTGGTTTTATTATTTTGAGTGTTGATTTCGGACAATTGCCATAAACATAAATTCCATAATCAATTTTACTAAGGACTAACATTTTGGTTACAGATGAGATGGTATTGATATGTACATGACTTTTCTTACTGGCTAAGTACTTAATAATATTCGCTCTCGCAGCTAGAGATTTTTTAAGATCTAAACAATGTTGTCTCCAATTATATCTATTATTAACGACTAATCCTAGGATATTTAGATTTTTAACATTAGAAATTTGTACATTGTTTATACTTAAGATAAGTTCTGAACAGTGAATTTTGCGGCAAACGTGTAATAGTTTACATTTGGTTAATGATAGTTTAGCTCCAGAGGAGATCGACCATTCTGAGATATCTTTTAATGCATTACTTAAGAGAGATTTACACTTACTTAAATCACTTATTTTGCTTAGAATATAGATGTCGTCTGCATACAGACAACTATCTAGAAGTCTATATTTCCTTAAGATAGTAGAGATATCATCGAAGGCGATAATAAATAAAACTACCGATAATGGAGATCCTTGGGGGATTCCATTGTGTAACGAATAGGCGTTGGAGAAAGCATTGTTGGTTTTCGTGTAGAATTTTCTATTGGTTAAAAATGATTTAACATAACCGAATATTTTTTTTCCAATACCCCATATTTTAAGTTTGCTTAGGACAATATGGATACCGATTCTATCAAACGCTTTTTCGAAATCCAGCGATAGTACAGTGACATGGTTCTTAGAGGATAGCGCTTTAGAAATATAATGGTCTAGGTGAAGATGGGCATCAACACATCCTCTGTTGGCTCTAAAAGCTACTTGGTTGGGAGAGATACATTTTTTAGTTTCGACAAACCAGAGCAGACGCTTTGCAACAATCTTTTCCAGAATTTTAGATGGACAAGAAATGAATGTTTGGCTTTGGGATGGGAAGTAGCGTTGCCGTTTTCCAGCTTTGTGGAATGATCGTGGTATCGAGTATGTTATTGTAAAGGCTTATAAGTCTTGTTTTTACATCCAGTGGCAGATTTTTAAGCATTGGGTAACAGATTCTGTCTCTTCCGGGAGTTTTTCCTTTGACTTTATTTAAACATGCTTCAAATTCAATCAATGAGATAGGCTCTTCGATCCGCCGAGCGGCGGGGTTGCTTCCGGGTTGGGTATGGGAATAATTGAGTATTTCGTGTTTTTTGGTTTTGAAGGTCGGGTGGAAATTTTGGTCGTTTGAGTACTCAGACCAGGTTTGGGCAAGGTTAGGTTTTAGGGGTGGTTGCATTGTTTTACAACCTCACTCGGATCTCAATGGATCCATTGTGTTCCCCGATGTGGTGTGGGATACCTAAAATAAATAGAAGAGTGTTGTTATTTTCAGTTGGTCTCCCTGAACCATCCCGAGTTCCTAAGGAATTGCAGGATGGTTCTCGGTGGCTTGCTTGACAGTTCGCCCAGATCACTGAAGAAACGTTCTCCGAGGATTGTCTTTCGGCTTTTGCTAAGGCTAGGGCACTCGCATAGGAGGTGGAATGTGTCCTCCTCGGCGTCTGTGTCGCCACAACCTCTGCATAGTTCCGTTGTGTTCAACCGCATTCTCTTTAGGTGGGCCGCTAGCAGGTTGTGACCTGTCATAATACCTATGAGAAGTGATAATTGACTTCTGTTGAGTGCGATGATGTCCTTTGTTTTTCTCTTATTTAGTTCTGTCCAGAGTGTTCTTGAGGTGCGGCATGTTGTGCGTGAGGTCCATCTCTCGTTCGCGAGCTTTATGGATTTCACGGTGATGCTGGACTTTTGAAGTTCTATTGGGGGCAGGACTGAGTCATCGGCCATTATAAGATCCATCTCCGAGCCTGTTCTTGCGAGCTCGTCCGCCTTTTCGTTCCCGTGGATGCCCTTATGTCCCGGGACCCAGATGAGTGTGACGCTGTGATTAGCGCTGAGAGCTTTAAGCTCGTCGTTGCAGCGTTTCACAGTTCTGGATCTAATTGTTGTCGATGTAATGGCTTTGATGGCTGCTTGACTGTCTACGAAAATGTCAATGTGAGTTCTTGGGAGCGACCGTTGTGATAGTTCACGCGAGGTCTCGGCGATTGCTAGGACTTCCGCTTGAAACACGCTGCTGTGATTCGGAAGCCTTATTGACCGTGCAATGCTCGGTTCTTCTGCATAGATCCCGGAGCCCAATCCCTCATCCATTTTTGATCCATCCGTGAAAATGGATATATGGTTGGGGTTAATGACCTCTCCTTCTGTCCAGCTTTCTCTGGAGGGGATTTTCAATTCAAGGTTTAGGCTAAATTCCAGAATTGGTGTTAAGTAATCTGTTTTGGTCTCAGTGCTCACCCACTTGGTGATAGCTTGGTGACCTATCAGACCTTTTTTCCACAAATTGGATTGTAGTAGGAGGAGCGCACTTTTCGCGGCCACTTCCTTTGTGAAAAGGTCGACAGGTATTATCCCCAGCATGACCTCGAGTGCTGCGGTTGGTGTTGTTCTAATTGCACTTGTGGTCCCTACGCAGGCCAGTCGCTGGATCTTCGTCAGGATGTTAAAGTTTGTGGTTTTTGCGGTGGCTGGCCACCAGACGAGGCATGCATACGTAAGTATGGGCCTTATGATGGCTGTGTACATCCAGTGTATAGTGGCGGGCTTAGGCCCCCATCCTTTGCCGAAGATTCTGTTGCATGCGTAGAATGCAATTGAAGCTTTCTTTGTTCTTTCCATTAAATTTTCCTTCCAGTTCAGTTTGCGGTCTAGTATGCATCCTAAGTATTTTGCACTTTCCGATATATGGAGTTGTTGTCCATTTAATCTCGGGGGTTCAAAAACTGGGATATTCCTTTTGTTGGTGAATAGGACCATTTCCGTTTTCTGCGGGTTTATGTTAAGGTCGCATCGTGTGGCCCAGTTGCTTAGAGCGTTTAGGGCTGATTGTAGCTGGTCTGTGATTGTGGGTATGAACTTGCCTGTGGCCAGTATGACTACGTCGTCGGCATAGGCAACGACCCTTATTCCACTTCTCTCCAGCTTCTTTAATATCTCGTTTACTACTAGGACCCATAATAACGGTGATAAGACTCCTCCCTGTGGAGTTCCTCGGGAGGCCAAGGCATGTATTTGGCATTCTCTAAGCTCGGAGCTTATGCATCTCGTTCTGAGCATGCATTCTATCCAGTTACATAGGAGTGGGTTGATTTGCAGTAGGTCTAGTGATGTTCTTATAGCTTCTAATGTAACGTTGTTGAAGGCTCCTTCGATGTCCAGGAAGGCCGCTAACGTAAATTCTTTATAGTGGAGCGACTTTTCGATCGTTACCACCACTTCGTGCAGCGCCGTTTTTACAACAAAGGTTGGGCAAAGAGGTTGCATATTCGAGCTGGATCAATAATAGTTTCGGTTAGCGATTTGATGCTTGATATAGTGAACGTGTTTGGGATGCCTGTGAGTCGCCGGATGTTTTGCCAAATTTTAGCAGGGGATGTATTTGGGTTTATGCTTGATGTAAATTCCGCAAAGCTTTTTGTTTTACTATCTTTGAGCATTCGTCTAAACTTTGCGTTAGATTTTTTATAAAAAATCAAATTTGATTGTGAGGGTGATTTTTGGAATTCTTTTAATGCTTTCATTTTTTCTTTCCGGAGAGCAGAGAGTTCTGGGTTCCACCAAGGGATGATGGATTTTGACTGTGGTTTATTTGTGAAGACTGTTTGAGGGATTGAAGTATTGGCAGCAGTTCTGATTGCTTTTTGGATTAACGCGGTTTCTTTGTTTGTGTTTGCTGTTGGTTGTTTGTCTGCTAAGTATTCTGTGATTATTTTACTGAACGCTGGCCAGTTTGATAAGTCTGTTTTAAATCTTGGGCTCTGGGCTTTGTAAGTATGAGCGTGGCTAAGATTTATAGGGTTGATGATGGGAAAATGGTCGCCCAAAGTTTTCCACTTGGTTTTTGGGACTAGCTCAGGCGAACAGCAGGTAATGTCAATATGGGTGAGCGTATTATGTGTCGAAAGGTGAGTCGGAGAGCCATCGTTTAAGAGAACGAGATTCGCATTAAGCAGGAAGTCTTCGAAAATTTCACCTCTTTTGTTGGTAGCGGGTGACCCCCAAAGCGTACTCCACGCATTGATGTCACCTCCGACGATCAAGAGGGCTTCAGATTGGCTGATGATATTGTCAAAGTCGTTTTTGCAAAAAGTTTGATTCGGATGGATGTATAGGTTGACATATGTTATTTTGGGTTGGAGTTTAATTTCAAGAGCCAGTGCAAGGATACCTGAGTTAAGAGGTCGGATTTCATGTGGGATGTTTTTCTTAATCAGTAAACCTATGCCTTGCTTACAAGTAGTGTTGTTGGGCAGATTCTTAAGGTACCCGAGGTAGCCCTTCGGGGCAATAGGAGTAGAGTTAAATGGGCAGTGTGTTTCTTGCAGCGATATTATGCTGGGGTTCTGGTCCTTGATTAAAATACTTAGCTCATCAAAGTTATTTAAATAACCTTTCATATTCCATTGAAGAATACTGACAGCGATATTTTTTGATTGTCTACGAGTACACGAACTTTTTCTGCATGTAGCAGGAGAAGTGTGTTTACAGGTGTTAGGGTGTGTTGTTTGAGAACGTTGTACTTGTTGTGAATTAAAAGAGTTTGATAGATTTGAGTTGTTATGGGTTCGACTCCGCGATCCAGAAGCCGAATCGATTGGGCTTCCTGAGAAGCTCAAATGGTTCAGCCTCTGAGTCGCAGAGTCGGTATTTTGGTTGCAAGAAGATTTATTACATAATGACATCGTCGTTTAGTTTAAGAGTTTCATTGTGTTTTTGTCATTTTCATTGATATGGTTTGAATGATGCGGTAAGGTGGATTGGAGAAGATTTGATGAGTTATTGTTGGTGTTGGAGTTTGAGCTGGACAGTGGAGGTGTGTTTTTAAAAAAGGAGAGTGTGTGTGTGAGAGAGGGTTGGAATGAAGTTGAGCGAGGTTGGAAGTGGATGTTGTGGTTTGAGCTGTTTCGGAAGAGTAATCAGACTGACAGCGAGGGTAAGGTAAAGATGTGTTAGGGACGGAGAAAGATTCGTTAGTGTTGACCGAGTTTGTTTGGTTTGCAGCGGGAGCGTTTTGGGTTAATTTTTCGTTATTGTCTATATGATTGTGCTTTATTGAGTTGTGAGTTTTTGAACTGAGTGATATTGATAAGTTATTAGTTTGAGTTTCTGTTAATGGTAACGGTTTGAGCTATGTCGTTTTGGTTTGAGATGGATCTTGAGAGGTTATTTGAGTGTGGTTATTTTGTTTGAGCTTTTCCGCAAATGTTTCCGCTGAGGTTGGAATGTGAGAGGGATTTCGATCTTTGTAAATCCGCTTGGCTTCGCCCATGGTACATTTGTTAATGGTCTTAATTGATAGGATTTCTTTTGCTTGCTTATAGCTTGGACAGGATTTGGATGAAGATGGGTGGGGAAGGGAACAGTTTGCGCACCAGAGGCGGCTGCATTTTTCTGGGGAGTGTGGGGGGAGACTGCATGAGTCGCATTTTGTATTACCGTTGCAGCGTTTTGTGGTGTGGCCAAGTAATTGACAATTTTTGCAGTGCATGGGATTTGGAACGTATTCCGTAACTTTGGCATTGTAGAAGCCAATTTCGATAGATTTTGGGGGATTAAAGAGGTCAAAAGTAAATAATATTAAACCAGATGGTTTTTGCTTACCTTTGTCATCAATTTTAGTGTATTTATACACCTCTGTGACACCTTGGCTTTTCATTTCCGTGACGATTTCAGTTTCACTGACATTAATGAGGCATGGCGCATATGCGATACCTTTTGAGCAATTGAGGCGATCGTGAAGTCTTACTTCCACTGGGCACACGTTTGCTAGGTTATTAACTTTAATGAATTTATCCGCAATTTTTTGGGATTTAGCCATGATGAGCAAACTACCGTCGCGAAGTAGAGATATTTTTTCGTATTCTTTGCTAATATTGTCTATTGCTTTTTTTAGAAGAAAAGGGCTTAGGGATGAGACAGGTTTATCTTTGTTTTTTGAGATAATTATCACAAACCTTGAATTTTTGTTATTTGAAATAACTGGTAGGTCGGGGAAGTTATGGAGGGGTACTTGGTGGGTTTTTTGTTTTTTGTTTGGTAGTGAAACAATATCAGGGTCGGGGTCCAGCTGCCTGAAATGACACCCATCGGTTCTATTCGGCCCGTGGGCCATTTTTACACTTTAAAGCAAACACTGATTAAGGAGGAATTGAAGGGAACTGCACAGGCGAAAATTTAATAGCGATAAGAAACGAGTGGTATAACGGAGGAAACCGGTTTGCGCACTTGCGGCAAAAGAAAGGCACACGAAAGATGAGGAACGATGTGTTCAGATCAAGAGCTAGTCTGTGACTGGTTTCAGAGGTTTTTTATTTGCTTTCGTATATTTTTGGTGGTGTATGGAAGACGATGAGTGGTTCGTGTGTTGCTGATTTGGCAGCTTTATCAGCTTCTTCATTTCCTTTAATGCCGATATGGCTAGGGACCTACATAATTTTAACCCTAGAATGCATATGGGGTGCGATCGCACCCCACTTCAAAATTCAAACTGTTATATTTTTGAAAATAAAAATTATTATTTTTGAAGAGTGCCATGACTTTTATTTATTTCGTTATTACTTTATATTTGAAAGATATTTAGTGCATTTCCTCTCTTTGGACTGAAGATATCGTGGTGACTGGGGTGTGCTGGCACCCGATATGTGTTAACGTCATATTTTTTTTTAAAGTGAAATAAAGAAAAAATCATAAATTTTGGAGCTTTAAAAAGGTTAATCAATTCAATGGTCCTGTATTCGCTTGGTAGCAGTTATAAAAAAAAAATATAAATGCAACATCTTTTTGCATAATTTGGGTTTGTCTTTGGCAAAACCATTCATGCAAAAGCGGTTGGGATAACACATCAACAGTCATTTGAGAGGTAACATCGAAAAAGTGCTTAGAGATTTAGCGGAAGGCGATCCAGAGCATTGCAAGGATATGTCCTCAAAAAAGATTCCAAACAAAGGAGGGAAGATGCTTCTTATGTAATAGAACACGAGATAAAAAAATCAAGAACAGCATGCGTTACTTGCACAAGGCACATTTGCCCCGACCATGCAACAGCTGCCTTTATATGTGTAAGAAACAAGACTTAAAATATACCGTAAGACTTAAAAAATGAAAACTTTTTATGTAAACTTATTTTGCCATATATTTCTCCTTTCAGAATCGAGAAAAAAATTGGAACTTTTGAGCTTGAAAAGCTATATTTTCTTGGATTTTTTGAAACACTTTATGGTCACACCACTTAAGTTAACTCTTTATTTTACTTACTAAGGCTGTGAATGAAATGCCTTTTTTTTTTGTTATTTAAGTTAGTAAAAACATTATTTTTAAATAAAATAAATAAATTGTATAAGATTGTGTTATAAGTTGCTGGTATTTTCAACCCAAAGTACTAGGGTGCTCAGGAAACTGGAACCCCATATGTGTTAATGTTATTCAAAAACCCTTATGCATTCTAGGGTTAATGTTGTTTTTATTTTTTATTAGATTCTTCATCTGAAGGCTTTGATTATTGGGGTCTTGTTATCGATGTTTTTAATTGCGGATATTACAGAAAGACTGTCAGAGCAGATTAGAATTATCTGTTTGTTGTATGATTTGGTGGCTTCCAAAATAGCAGGTGCTTCTGCAGCAACAATCCTTTTTTCAACACCTTACCATCATCATCAACTACTGCAAAGGCTATGCAATTTTTTGTCTTAGATGCGTCTGTAAATAAAAATGTCCAATTTGATGCCTTGTGTTCATGTGTTATCTTTTTAAGCCCAGCGTGGTAAACTGGAGTGTTGGTGTGTGTCTTGCGTATATCTGTAGCCATGGTGGGAAATTTGGCGTACTATGGGGTTGTATATCCGTTGAAATGTCTAATGATAGTGCTGTATGGAGTGTCTTTTATAGTGTCAACTGAAGTGTAGGCATTTTTTTTATGGCATAACAACCTTTTGACATCTTCTAGAATTGGGGGCTTATGAGATCCTGTGAGATTTGGAATTAAGTAGAACAGATGTAGGGTATTCGAATCTTTGTTTGATTGAGGGCAGGCCGGCTTCTGTTAGCATGTTTTCACAGGAGTTGTTTTAAACGCCTTTAGAGCACATCTGACAGCTGAATGATACTCATAGTTTATGGTTTGAAGCGTTGTTTTAGAACATTTCCCGTAAATGACTTCCTCCTTACACACACAGCGCTATTCTAGTGTTTCTGTTTTGCAATTCACACTGTGCTTGCAATGCTTCACACGAGTAAAACCATAATATCGTAAGATACTACCGTTATAAACATGAAAACATACGGCAAAGAAGATCCTTTTAGTATTTCTTTGTGTTTCGGTCGTTCGAGTTGGAGATCATTGCAAATTGAGTGTTCATATAAATGGCACATATTGGTTTATCAGTGAAAATTCTTTGTCTCAGTGATTTTTTTCAAATTTTAATAGGGTTAATATAAATAATTTTAATTATAGTCACATGAGTTTTTTACTCACTACTTTAAAAATTTAGCAGAATTAAAAATGGGCACGAAGGAAAGGAGGGAACTTATTAGTAACATGATACAGGACGGAAAGACCATTTTAGAGGTGGCAAGGGCATTAAGGTGCTCCAGGAAGCTTGTATAAAATGCAATGAAGGTCATACGGTGCACTCAGTCGTAAACAAATCTCGTTAGAAAAACAGAAAGAGGAAAACCTCAGAATTCACCGACAGGATTATACACAGGATTAGCGGTAGTGACCCTTTCTTAACATCCCGGGAGATAAAGCAACAACTAGCTGACCAACATAGTGTCCAAATATCCGCCGTAAATGTACGTCTTCGCCTGATGGAAGTGCAACTTAATGGAAGGATCGTCAGAAAAAAAACATCTTGTGTCCCAAAAAACCGAAAGAAAAGACTAACTTTTGCAAGAGCTCACAAGAACAAACATTTGTCATTTTGGAAAAATCTCTTGTGGAGCGACGAAATAAAGTTTAATAGGTTGGGATCAGATGGAAAAAAGTATGCACGGAGGCCACCAAACCAAGAGCACAATCTCAGGTATACCATTAAGACCGTCAAACATGGCGGTGGGAGCATAATGGTGTGGGCGTCGATGTCATGGCATGGCATTGGACCAATTGTGAAAATTAATGCCATTCTTGACTAGCATCAGTATAAGCATATCCTGGAGAGCCAAATGGAGCCATATACCGACGACTCTATGCCTGTATTATCGACCTTTATGCACGATAATGATCCAAAGCTTGGAAAATTGGCTTTTGGAGGGATAAATTTCCATGCTTGAGTGGCCGGCCCAAAGTCCCGATCTGAATCCAATCAAGAATCTTTGGAACGATGTTGACTCGCTCGTAGTCCAAAAAATTTGGAAGAACTTTGGCAAACCATTAAGTCAACGTGGGAAACTATCCCTTCGCAGAGATGCAAGCGCTTAGTGGAAAGTTTGTCAAAACGTTGTGAAGAAGTTATAAGGAAAAAGGCATATCCTACTAAATATTAAGGGAAATTTGAGTTTTAATTCAGTTTTTTAGTTTATTTATGAGTTTTCGTAGGCTCTTCTTTCGCTGTGCTATTTAAATGAACAACTTGTTTTTAAGATTTTCCCCAATTAAATTGTTATGTTTAAATTAATTAAAATGAATTATGTGTTTTTTCAATAAAGAGTGCAAACGCTTAAAAAGTACAAATTTTTTTTTTTCAAAATCGGCTTTTACCATTTCGCACAATATTATGTACCAAAATGTAAGGGTGTGCTATTTATCTGAACACCACTGTAAGAATTTTCGGACCAACTTTCCAGTCAATAAGTTTACTAAGGATAACATGTATCCCAATTCTGTCGAAGACTTTTCCGAAGTCTATTGACAGGATTGAGATATGATTTTGAGAAGACAGAACGGTTGCGATGATGTGATCTATGTGCAGCAGGGCATCAGTTGTAGATCTACCGTATTTAAAGGCGACTTGGTTGTTGTCGATATTATTGCTTTTCTCTTAGTACCATAGGAGGCGTTACTGCCGTTAGTTTGCATGGCTTCTTGCTTTTTCTGTAAAGCTCGCTCAATATTGCAACATCTGCTTTATGGTATGCAATAGAAACTCCTGCTCCGGGAAAAACACTTGGTTGTTTTGCTGACCGGCACCTGTAATAGCTCACTTAGTAGTCCAAAGCAATTATCACTAAATCACGGCGACCGGAGAGAAATAAATATTTTTTGGGGTGTACAAATCTCGAAAATCGTTGCTGCTACGTTGTAGAATTAAAAACAAGGAGTGGTCGCCTTAGCTTAGTTGGACTGCAAAGCGGGAGGTCACATCTAAACCATTGCGTGGGTCCCTTCCATCCGTTCGAAAAATATAGCATACACAACACGAATGGTTGTAAGAATCTAGCTTCTAGCTCTCTATGAGCTGTAGTGCTAAAGTTTTTTTTTAACAATGAGCTGGCTTTTGCAATGCCCTTATAAAACCGCAAAACTCATTTATGTGAATTTTGTGGACAGATCACGTCCTGTATGTGCTTTCTGGTACTTTTCGTTGAGTCAAGGTCTCAGTTGAGGTAGCAGTGGAAAGCTATTACATCATTTGGGCTGATGGCTAATAGCTTACTAGTTATAAGACTTTTCGCATTGGACTTTTTGTCCTTCACTTACAAAAGTTGATGGGCTTTATCCGACTTCTAGTTGTTGTTGAAGTTAAAAGACTCGATTATCTCCAGATAAAAGATTTTTTTGAACAGCACGTTTCCTTCAATTTTGAAAGCCTAAATTTCCATAACACCTCCCTCCTACAAATGTGTTAAAGTGTTTCGCTTATTCACAAATCCTCTCACTGTATACAAAGATTTGAGAGTACCGAGCAACGTTTCCAAATTCTTCCAAATGGAATTCATCATTCGGTGAACCAGTCGTACCGTTCCCAAAAAAAAAAAAAAAAACACACACACTCACACATTTCTAATATCCAATTCCTGACTTCTTTTATCCTTTATCACCGCTTACATCCTTTCTGTAAAATTAAATCTCTCGTTAGCACCTGTTCTTCGTTGGTGAAGTGGAGAGTGTATAACTTTATTTTTGGACAAGGGATGTACTTTCTCTTCCCTCTTTTTGTGGGAATATTTACATTTTTGAATTCGGGAACACATTACCTTTCCTGGTAACACCGAGATTCATAGAAAACTGGAAGCTTATCCTGTTCCTTGACGCACACAACTATTTTCATTTTCTGTTCCGGAACAGATAATAAAAAAAAGCAGAGTTAACAAAAGAAAAGACTAAAAGAAGTACTCCTGCTGCAATTCCTTCTTCGATGATCCTTTCATTCTCACTTCCTCATTGAAATTGTAAATTTCTCGCTGGGAATACAAAAATCTGTTTCCTTTTGCTTCCTTCATGCATGAAGCTGAACTTTTATCGTTCAATAACAAATTTTACGTTTTTCTCTCTTTTCTCACTTTTGTTCGTATTCGTATCGTTTTTTCTCTTTTTTTGTTTTTTTTTGATAGAAAAACGTAAAGAATTCAAATTCACTCATTTCCTTACAAAAGAAGGACACCAGCTTGGAGTTGTTTAGTTGTTTGAAGATTTTCGCTTTTATTTTCCTTTATATCCTTCGTCGACGAGATGAAGGAAAAGAAAAAGCAAAACATAAACAACACACAGATCGAACATAATAAACCTTGCCCTGCACTTCTATGTGTTTGGAAAGTTCTTTCAGGGAATGTGTGTGTGTGTTGTTTGCTGTTTCTTTTGCTCGCCTTCGTTTTGTTCTTGTATCTTCTATTGTACGAAAGAGGACAAAACTTTCTTTTTTAACTTTTCCTCGAAGGAAAGTTTCATTCCACTCCAAAGAAATAGAAGAAGAAGAAGAAGGAAGAATTCTTTTTCGGAATACAAAATAAAAAGTTTCGTCCTTTTAAAGCACTATATAGTTTTGGTCTGAGAGGATGCGAAGGAGATACATACTTCAAGTCAGCAACTCTATGGGGCTGTTAAATCTAATTTCGTGCCAATTGTTGAGAATGTTAATGGACATGTTCGGGATGTGTCTCGAGAACGTGTCATTTGCCCGGCGGCGGCAGTAGGGTGGAATACATTAATTTGATGAATAAGTTTGACTGGGAGAGTAAGAGTGGTTGAATATGCTATGTATTATCCTTTTTTGATAAAAGAAAGTTTGCAAATTTTCCATTTATCTGGGGTTGATACAACACGCCTTTCGAAAAAATTGTATTTTTTCCAGAAAGTGGTACTTTGACAAGTCCTTGTTCTACCACAAAGGGGTGTCCAGTGACCAGTGGTTTGTTTGAGTGGCTTTCGAAAGAGCAACTCAAGATTTTCTTTCACTTTATAGGATGCGATGTGACAGACATAAAGTCCAAAGAGAATCTCGTGACAACAGTGACAATGAATAGGTCATACTAGTGATTTGATAAATAGATGGTTTGGTTTGATTAATTTCTCAAACCGTGATGGGAATTAATCTAAAATACCGTTGCCTTTATTTGCTGTACCCTTTTTGGTCGTTTTATCATCAGAGGGTATCCATTATTGCGATCAGTAATATTTTATTTATACTTACTGACGAATTAAGAGCCACCACACACCATACGGATTATGAGCATTTTTCTTGATTCAATGTTTGTTCGGCTATAATCCCTTCTTCTAAGACCTAAAGTTCTTTCAAAATGCTGAAAAGGAGCAGTTTGACTGAAACTGTGGGCGTTATCGTTGAGTTATACGCTTAGTTTCCTAAAATGGGCTAGTATCAGTATCTTAGTAAAAAAACATCCTTCCTCCCTTCGGAGGAATTGTTTAGATTTCTGTCCTCTTCATCCCTCTGCTTCTTTTCTCTAGCCGACCAGTAACTTAGTGCGGGTTTCGGGATATTTCCAAATGCTTCACTGTCATACAATTCCTTTTTGACAGCGTCCTCGGCTTCGTCAGTTGAAGTATGTGCACGTAGTAGGATGATGTTGTAGAATCGCCTTGATGTCAGTTACTATTGACCACAACCATTTTATACGACGAATCCGAACTCTTATATATGCGAGATGTGAATTGTGGCAGATGCAATAAAGGAAAAACCTTTTCTTTTGAACATTCGAGAACTCGTTCAGAGGAGTTCCGGAATCATCGCAGTACTATCTGCTCCATGCTGCAGAAAACAGAACAGAGAACAGATTGAATGGTAACTGTATCGTGTTGCCATCAGGCTAGTATCAGTGTACCAGTGGTCATTTGGTGCTAGTCCATTATTATATAAGGGAGGATCAAACGCTACAGTTTTCGGACAAAACCATTGCCTTCCAACAGGTGAATCTATACAGGAGTCCAATTGTATGTCGAGCTCTCTCAGCACTTGTTGACTTTGCTAAAAAGTAGACCAAGTTTACCTTATTACTTTGTGTATATTTATCCTTATCATCATTGAATTTCTATTCATCGTCCACAATCGTTCCTTTAAGTCCTCTTTAGTCTTTGACGACAACCTCCTTCCTTTGAAGGTAAAGCTCTTCTCCTAGTCAAAGCAAGTCCTTACAACTGGAACTCTCGCATCACAAGTGAATTATCTCTTCAAGACTTTATTTCCACAATAGAAAGGGGACAAAGAAAAACACCCCAAAAGCTTTGCAAAAACTCTTTCTAATTAACCCAGAGCCCTACTGCAAAGGATATTCCATAGCAGCACGCGCGTCGATTGCGTGCAGCACAGTTAAGGTGCCTTTTACGCCATCATGCAACATTCGGATAACTTGAATGAAAGGAGACCCTGAGCCTGACGTCGTCGTCACGTTAACGATGTATAAAGGCACTTTTAACTTTTTTTGTGTTTTTTCGTTAAAGAAAATTTTGCATAATTACGTTTGGGTTGTCATTATAGACGCAAAGAAAAAGTCACTTGCTGCAGAACATCTTAATGAAGTTTTACAGATTCATAAGCTTCTTATGAAAAGTATCTACGTATCCGTGTATACATCGTTCAGCCGAATGTTTACATTTTTATTCCTCGCAGATGATTGTTGATAGATGGATAAAAGAAGTTTTTAATAAGCGGTTACGCTAGCAATGGGAAGAAGCATATTTTCTGAAGTGACAATGCTAGTGGGTATGGGTCCTGCAACGTATGAGAGAATTACGCGTTAACAATTTTAATGAGATTGCTTTTAAGCCAATATTATCCCGAGCGGTGGGCGAAATGACGACGTGGCAAGTAAAATTATGTGCGACATGGTTTGGGATGGGAATTGCCTTTGTTTGTTGACTTTAATTAATTTTTTGTTTTGCAGAAGCTTGGTTTTTATGCATAAGAAGGGGATCTAGATGGTTTTTCTCAAAGTGAAACGTGAAAAGAGAAGGGTGTTTTTTTCTTAATTGATGTGCTTAATATTTAGGACAAGAGTTGTTTAGGGGTTTTAATTGATGAGGTGGTGAACAAATGAAATTAATTTACTGGAATGGAGATGAAGAAAGTGTCGTTGTTAACACTTTGAATACATGTATAACTATGTGCACTTGACGATGACTTTGTGGTGTCAAAATAGCTCTTCTATGGGAAGTGTGGGTTGTGTCATTAGTTTAAATACCTACTATAGGAACGCCAGTTTTAGGTTTCTATTATTTGAGTCAGGACAACAGTTGTCCAACAACAACGGCTTCGCCAATGAAGAGGCCAAATTTGGTCGAAATTTATTTTTTTGTTAGTGGTAAATAGACCCAAAATGAAACCTAAGTTTTTATGTGTTAACAATGTGGTAACAATTTAAAGCAAAATCATTGCTTCAGCATAATTTTTTAAAGCATTTTCAAGAATCCGGCCGGGATATAAAATCGTCGTCATGGGAATCTTTTCATCTGGTCGCAAAGATAGTTTAAGGTTTTTTTTTGCGTATACTTACGCGTTTATTCCAGAAAGATAAAACTGTGGAAGGGGAAACCTATGAAGACGAGCTACTACACTCAAACAGAAACATTCAACAGGCTGAACTAAAATATGGCACAGCCAGATATACTCTTCAAGGTTTGCGTGTTAGAGTAGCGCAAGGTTTTTTTTAAAAAGGAGTCTGCTTATTATCATAACATGGCAAATTAAACAGATGATTTGCTTAAAACCGCATAATAAAAAATGATAAAAAACAATAAAGAAAAAGAGAGAAAGATCAGCTAAAACTTGGTTGATATTCATTGGCAAAAGAAACCCCGAGTTGGCCAATAGGGAAGCAGAAAATTATTGATGTTGGTAATCGTAAGCTCGTCTGTTCTCAGAACACTTCAGAACCACTTTTAATATCCAAAGCCGGTAGCGGTTGTTAGCAAAATGACTGCAAATTGTTTTTGTCGATTTCAAAGTAATTGATAAATTTGAATGCAAAATCAACCGTTTTTTTAAACTCACTACTATCTAACTACCTCCTTTTTCAGTTTTTAATATCTATTTTGCTATCTTTTTCTTGTTCAATAATAAAACAATGAAGGGGGGAAAAAGCTAGCGAACGAAATTTGATACATAAAACTTGGATGGCTGGATAATAAAATTTTAGTAGCCGAATACTGAAATTCGGAAACTTTGTAGAGTGACTTTTCTCAAATAAATGATAATAACTATTGCCAACAGCTGTTTGAGCATGTTTTATTTAAATTAATCGATTCCTATTATCTTCACCTATTGATAATGATTCATAGTCTTTCAGAACTCCATATAGCTTAAAAGCTGAGTTATGTAGAAGTAAAAAAAAAATAATTGGCCGACTACTAGTGTCTTAAAAAAAAAATATGAAAAATTCTTATCCTCTAATCTCTCTGTGAGAATATTGTTACCTTTTGGCTTGTCGGTTTTTTCTTTTATTTATAACTTACTCACGCTCAGGAGATTGTGAATACCCTTATGAGTTATGAAGCTATTCACATAGCGCGAGTGTTTATGTTATGCTTTTTTGAAACTCAAGCGGCATAAGGTTTCAGTCTTGACACTGAGGGTGGTGTTCAAAATAATTAGGGAGAATTTTTGGCATTATTATCATTGGGTGCGTTCCGATTTCTAGACCATCTGAAATTTCAGATGAAGAGAGCGTTCTGATTGGACCTGATAAAAAGTTGTCTTGCTTATCTGTCAAATTTCATTCTCTCCTTCAATCAGATCGCTCTCTTCATCAGAAATTTCAGATGGTTTAATAATCAGAACGCATGCATTGCTTTATATTTCACAGTATTTCTTTCCAACTTCTTAATGCCGATTTGATAGTGTTCTTGCAAAACATTCACCTGTAGAGAGACTTTCAGAAGATGGGAGAGTAAAAATCTGCTTAACAACCAATCACAAACATCCTTTCTTATCCTTGTTTTTCTCACCTATTAGTAGCTATTACCTACATTACTGTGTTTGGAGTTCAAACAAGAATAAGAACCTTGAATGTCTCTGACAAAGTTGGCACGGGCTTATAAGTCCGTTATGGATAGAGGGTATGGCCATAATTCAAGGACTTATGCATCTGCGCCGACAAGCTTAGAATTGAAATTGTTTTGATTCCATTTAAAGGAATATCTAGGCTATCTAGACTTGACGAAGCTTCTGTATTAAGCTTTGTTTAGCCATAATTTTACTTGATTAATACGTGGATAAATCACAGAAAGATTCAGCTCCAATTCGACAATCAAAGCTTTAGCATTTAACAGCGTTACTTGGTTGTTATCCTTGCTCACGCCCTTTTAGCACATAGCCAGCTCTTTTTAAATTGGACATGTGGCTTAGTGGTTAGTGTGTTGCTAAGCGAGAGACACAGGTTCGATTCGCAAAAACCACCAAACGTTTTTTCGTGGCACTACCTCTTCGCAGGTACGACAAACCTGCAAGAGTATAATCCCGTCATGAAAAACTTCTCAATTCGCCGTTCGGAGTCGGCATTGAAACTGCCTTCCATTCATACGAAAAATATAACACGCACAACATGAATGGTTGTGAGAAGCTAGGCCTTGGCTCTCTTTGAGCTGTCGTGCCAAGTATACATACATACATTTGAAAAAAAATGGAAGATACCGAGATTGGTTGCATCAAAAATGTCTACCTCTTACCAAAAAGGTGCTAAGCGGAATTTTTCTCTTCAGATAGAAAATAACTGACCAGCATTGGACTACCCAATGGAATCCTAAGTAAAACAACAACTCTACAGATCTTCCAAAAGTTTCCTAAACTTGTCGCAGAAATTTCAATGCCAACCACGTGTATCTATAAACCTCATCCACCACAGCTGTTTCTGGTTGAAAAGACACAATAAGACCAACAGCATACTTTTGCACTTGAGCTTTAACATTGAATTAGAAAAGAAAACAAGAAAATGTTCCTCTCTTATCAAATACCATTACAATAGCACGCACAATACAAGGAAAATGATATTAAACTTCCGTTTGAATAATGGAGGCTCCTTGTTGCTAAAATCTTTCCATTGTACCCGCCGTGATTTATGTGTTCAAACATTTTCATTAGAATTAGCCTACACACTCGCGCACATTCATATATTTCAATTACACACAACAATTCCAAGGATAAAACATTTGCTGTTGCTTCTCGTGCTCTCATTCCTATTCCTATGGAACTGCTCCCACATTTAAATAGAAATCAAATTCCATCCCTCGATGTAATGCATTTAAAGTCGAATTTTAATGATTTATAAAGTGGGTGAATTAGGAAATTCGTGACCGGAATCCTTATTACAGGATCCAATGAGAGGAGTTCACTTCCACCGTTAGTATGTTTTTCTTAAGAAGGACTTCATTGTTTGTTGCTGTTACCCATTTGGGATGCAGGGAGAGAGAGAGAAAGAGTAGGAGAGAGAATTGCAACCAAAGGGTCAGTGTTTCCTCTTGTAAGTCCTGCAGAATATATAATGCCCCAACCTTTGATGAGCGGGCAGGAATGGTAATACCTTCGAATGGGTTTTTAATGATGCATTTAGACCTTGGACTGCCTAATGGGATTTAGGGAGTGTGCTCCATGAAATGGTCATGTTAAGTCACGTAAGGGTTACCAAGGAATATCGAATTTAATGGTATTTCTATGTTGCGTATGTGTGGGTGGATATAAATTATATTAAAATTCCGGGTGTTTCCCTTGAATAGAAAGTCATTGTATGCATTACATTGATATGTGAGTTCAGTCGGCTAATGGGTTTTTCTTTGGTTAGTAGCGGATCATAACCATGGAGTACAAGTTAAATTGAGGTCAAGTACTTTTTTAAGAAGTTGAGGAGAGAAGGTGGGATGAGCATGACATGGGTGGCATTGTTGTAGTGGTTAGCATTATCGCTTGTCACGCTTAAGGTTCCTGATTTAACTCCTTGAACCTTGAAAGTTGATCAACTGCGAAAAAAGCTGGTGTGAACTCTTCTGTAGGTGCATAATACTTGCAGAAAAATGGTCTTACAGCATGAAAAGTTGATCGTACTGAGTAAAGAAGGAGACATCAGGAATTGGGAAATTGCAATGTTAATTGAAAGATAAACACATTTCCAATATGATGTCTCTACTTCGATAGTAATCGTCGTAGTCTGTGTCGCAGCTTTCTTTCCTTTTTGCCCGCAGTTCCATTTCACCTCTTAGATGTTTTACTGTAGTCTCGGATTTCCCTTTGTTGTTCGGTTGCAGATAGGTAGGAGCAGCTGTTTCAGGATAGCATGAGACTCCAATAGCGCATTTGGCGACGGTAGGAACATGTCTGAATGAGTCTTGCTGAGGAACTAATTTGTTCGTTTTTGGTTAGGATTTAAATTATTTCTGCAAGTGAACTGTCATGAGCCGTCTCCGTCTTGCTAGTTAATTCTCTTCTGCGCTCCTATAACCTGGGATACAGCCTAAAGCACTTAACACTACAACCTTAATTTGCACTTTTAACCGTTGTGTGGCAACAAAGAATTACAGCTAAGAGTGCTGTGTTACCCAGGAACTACGGTATATTTTGTATGGTAATTGTATGTTAATTTGTGAATTATATATGTATTAAAAAATAACCATTGTAAGAAAAAAAAAATATATTTTTCCAAAGCAGATGTTTGTAAAAAGTTTATTTTTTTCATAAATTTTTTATTTGAAAAGAAACAAGTAGTAGTGATGTAGACTACTCGGTCAACTATTGCAGCAACTATGGATGGCCAGCGACGCATGTGAGGCATTTTGCTAAATGTTTGGAGTGCTGATCGCATACTGACTATGCACCACATGTTTTCCTTGCGTGTTTTGCGCTTACGACCTAGAATGCAAGTACCTTTGCTCCGCGTTAAGGTGTAGGAAGAGCAGCCATTGGTGGATGAATCGGCTTACGGAGCGCTAACTTGATACAATAGCCGTGTTTTTTTGATAACTAAACTCACTTTAGTCAAAAACAAAAAACGATCTATACTCACTCCATCCACAGTAGCAGCCGCACCAACCAATTGGTTTCCGGCTCGATTTCTTTTTGTTCATTTGGCAGTTTGTAAATGTCAAAACCGAGGAAAAGCAACAAATACGATCGGCTAAGAGCTAATTTACGAGATTTTTCGCGCTCTGGTTGTCAACTTGTGTAGTTCTATCCTCACTTGCTGCTACTGCGAAAGTTATCGCCACTTGGTGTGTTGTTATTCCTTTGTGTGTAAAATTTTACTGGGCTGGGTATACAGCTCTCAAAAAAACACCGCTAATGCGACGTAAAGAAGTTGGCCATCACTCTCGGGCTTTTCGACCGGTCTTCTAAACCTGACAGCATGAGTTGCTTAGCCATGTTAGTGAGAAACAACCTTCGTTTATTATTCGCAGAAATGTCCGACTTGTTGAAAGAATACACGACATAGGCTGCTAGACCGCAGTCATCGAGCAATTGTAGAACATGGCAAGCGGCCACCGTTTGGTTCTGCGTTTTGTTGTTGTAAAATGCAGTCATTTTGTCAATCATGTCTACTCCACTCTTTGTGTTGTTATAGTTGAGTATCATCTCTGGCTTGTACTTATGTTGTTCATGGGCGATAGAGTTATCCTAATGCATAGACGATAAGACAATCCGAGCCTTGTTTCTTGTCGGTACGATACCATACTGTATTTCGATTCATGGAAGCCAAACACGCTCGAAAACTCCTCATGGTCCTTATGTTTTTTCATTTGTGGCGAAATGAAAGTTTCATTTTTGTGAACGATGCCAAACAAAGTTAAATTTTTAGCGAGAAGATATTTCGCGAGGTCCATACTAGTGGAAAAAAATTGTCGGTGATTGCTTTTTGGCTTAATCCCTCGAACCTCCGCGTTAACCGCTTAACTATGGAATGGAATAAATGCGAGTACCCAGGTACTTTGATGTCATATTCGAGAGCATGTCAACAAAAAAATTCTAGGGAAGAAATCTATGATTCGATTGTCAACCTGAATAGCGCATTTAACACAGAAATGGTTTTTTAGGAAGGTACTGAAAATGCCACTGAAAGTGGCTGTGATCGAACCCTTTATTTTGTAAAACTATTTTGAGTACGTACCCAGGTACCTTAACACCTACCCAAGGATTAAACCAGTTCTACCAGTTATTAAAGTTTGCAGGAATTGGTATTCGAAACGAATTCCAGTTTGCGTTTTTAACATCTAAACTTTTGTGGAATTGCAGCCTACATAATGTAGGTAAAAGTTCGTTTTTTGTAAATATAATCATCTCTGATGGTATTGGATTCGGAATAAAAGGTATGGGGTTTGGCATCCAAAATCTTTGAGTTTGACTACGTTGCATGTTTTAAGCGTATAGATCGAGAGGTAGAAGGGGCAAGAAGATCTGTGAAACATGACCAAAATACATATGGTGTTCAAACTAGCATTTATGTAACCGCAGCTTACTTTATACTTTATGGACTTGCCTTTTTTATTTTTTGTTCCAATTTGTCTTACAGTGGATCGAGAACAGTACTACTACTACTACCTAGACGATAGCATGAGGAAAATGGTCATTTAGTCGTTGCACGGTTAAGTCTTTGTAGAAAAAATCATCAGTTTAAGGGCTTACATTCAGTTCACAAGTTGGGCGCTCCTTTCATGAACTCTCTTAATATTTTATTGAACAGCTGAGATTAACTCTGTCTCGGTGAATCTACATTGCCTTTTCAACATTTTATTCCCGGCTATCAACCAGAGCAGAGGAGAATCGGCTACCCTCCAAAGTGTTCTTCTTTTTAACAAATGACATTTTTCCACACAGGAATATGCCTTCAGTTCGTTTTAATACAGCAAGCTCAGTAAACCGAGCTGCTTGCCTTATAAGAGTATGCGGTACGTATCCGAAATAGATGTTAGTTTTCGTCCTTCTGGATCCTTCTTTCATATTTTAGACTAAGTAGAAAGTGGTAACGAAAAATTTATCAATAAATAAAACGAAAATGTACCTCAAATACTATTCTTAATTACAGACTTCTGAAAGTAAGTAATAAATCAATTTTCCCTCACTTCACTGTGTCCTGTCACATGCATTGAATTCCTCTTTTCTATATTCAACTTCATTCTCAAATGGTCCTTTGAAAATAAATGTCACCCACATGATTGTATCTCTCAAAACAAGGCACAGGATATATGAACATAAGCACACAAATAAATGTACATGCCTTTTCGAAAAATAAAAACTCTCTCCCATCCCGTCGTATCAACTGCAATTTCCTTTCATCACTCAACTTACTCAGTTTCTAATTAGTCAACCAACTACAACCACAAATCACTTCACAACAAAGGACAGTACGTACAGAGTAGAGTAATAGTTTTCCTCTGTAACTGCTGCTGCTACTGCTTCTACTTCTGGTCTTCTACTTCTCTTGCTGCAGTTGCATGTGTCTGCCTTTTTATTTTTGTGAACAGCAAATATAGGAATAAATGTCGAAACTACAGAGCCCGCCATAGAAACTGCAAATAAACCAAACTCCTTACTTATTACATTCACAGTCACATAAGATCCAAAGTAAATATTCATTTAACCAAAAACGACACACACATGCCTATATGGTTGGCTGTGATAGACGTAGGCAGAGGCGTACAGGCACAACCGCACACACAGCTAAAACACATTTTTGCTTTATTCGCAAAGAAAAAAGAAAACAGAGTCCTTTCTGTACATTTCTATTTTCATTCTGAATGCCATAAGGTTGAAGTACTTGCACTGTACAATCGGTACAGTATGTGAAGCAATAAATATTCGACTATAGTCGTAAGTGTTTTTGTAAGAAGGTCAAATGTGTCACCTATGCATATACATACTTCCACTTCTACAGAGATTTTAGAAAATCTGGTGCGGTAAAGGAATCTGCTTGGTAAAACAAAGCTTCAATAACTGGAAACTACAAAAAGATTTTTTAAGGACAAATCCAGGTGGCTTCGGTTGGATTGTCAATTGATGTATGTGCATTGTAAAAGTTGTGAAAAAGCTGAAAAAAACATGTCCAAATCCCAAAACACTTAGACCCGATTTTGGCCTATTGTACTACTGGGCAGAAACCCCTTTTTGGTGTAGTGGTTGGAAAAACTCAGATATTTAGAATTCCTTTTTTTTCAGTGGCTGTTGCCTGATCGGACTTGAACCTGCATAGATAGGGTCACAAGTGAACACATTTCACCATCGCCACCCATAGACTTGATCGGCTTATAATCTCAGATGCAGAAAAAGAACAATTTATGTAAAAAGAGCCTTCTTGAGGAACTTCTGTAGCGAAGTTGAATTCTCCAAAGACGCAGCAGGACTCCGGAAGGTCCTTTCAAAAACAACCGCCATTCCGACTGCTCCTGGACCGAATCATGCTCTGAGACCCTAGAACTCTTTTTTAGGGCTCATTTTCCAGTGTGCATCCTAACAGAGACACACTCCATTGATAGACCACAAAGCACAATGGATCGCATAAACTCAATCCTGAGCAGTCAGATCCTGGACGAACAGAAGATAAAGAAGGTCATTGAGAAGTGATGCCTTTTCCCCATACAAGGCATCCGGTCCCGATGGAATATATCACCCCGTGGATTCCAAGCATTTATAAAGGTTGCCCAAATTTAACGTCTGTACCACAAGCCTGGAAAGAAGTCAGAGTAATATTCATTCCAATAGCAGAAAAACCCAGTCACACCAACCCCAAAGATTTCAGGCCCATAAGCCTCATCTCTTTTCTCCTGAAAACACTGGAAAGGCTGATAAATATACACATGCGCTCCGAACTAGGTCCCAAAGACTTGTCCCCAGCTCAACACGCCTACACTAGAGGTCGTTCAGTTGAGACAGCCCTGCATGACGTGGCAGCAACAATCGAAAGATCGCTTTACCACAAAGAATTTACACCAGCGGCCTTTCTGGACATTGAAGGAGCCTTCAACAATATGAAATCTGAAGCAATAAGACAAGCACTAGTCCAACTCAACATTGACGCCACCCTCTCAGACTGGGTAGAGTGCATGCTTAAAACGAGACTGATATGTACACGCCTTGGCCACAAAGAGAATTCCGCATGGAGGGGTCCTATCGGCTCTACTATGGATTCAAGTTGCCAATGACATTTTAATGAAACTAGAACACAGCGAGGTCCAAGTGATTGCTTACACCTACACGATGTTGTCATCTTGGTAACCGGAAAATTCCTGAACACCATCACCGAACTATTACAGTCGGCCCTGAGTACCCTAAAAAACTTGGCTTAAGGATGTGGACTAAACATCAACCCTAAAAAAAGGAGATCGTTTTCTTCACGAACAAAAAAACAATACCCACGTTTGAGCCCTTAAGACTCGTGGGGACACCCCTCCAATTCTCAGAAAGGGGGAGATACCTTGGGTGTATCCTTAACCGTAATATGACATGGAGATGGCGCGCACTCTTATCATGCCGCATCGCCAGAAAACTCTGGACAAACAATAATAAAATAAAAACAAGCCACATTCTTGCACTACACAGATCAAACTTAACACTCTTCATTCATAGGGATTATCACAGGCCACAACCTACTGGCGGCTCACCTTAGAAGAATGCGTTTAAGCACAGACGACCTATCCAGAGGACGTAGAAAGAATACAACTCACTTCAAATGCGAATGTCCCAGCCTACACAGAATAAGAAAGACGGCCCTCGGTGAATACTATTTCAACGACCTGCCACCAAAGATCATTTTAAAATTCTCTTCGAGTTCAGGATGGTTCAGGGATGTCAAACAATCGTAAGTACACTAATCCAAACCTTTTTCCCCTTTTTGTCATTTCAGACTGGACATTCCACGTTAGAGGAATACAATGGATCCGTAGAGATCCGAGTAATGGCTGCATCACATGATGCAGCCACGTCTTCAACCTACCGAATCTTAGATGAATTTTGCCATTTATCTTTTTTAACCTTCACAAAACAATATGTTTAAAACAATACAAAACCGACATATTTCTTTATTTTTTCTCAAAAACCCTTAATTGATAACTAATGAAATTTTGTGACTTTATTACTTCCGTTATTTTATAAAGGTAAAACGTATTTCCCGATGAAAATAAAATCTATGACAAGAGTTACTTCAAAATATACGTTGTTTGCCGTCATGTTTCAATTTCAACACACACTGATTTATAAGCCTTGCAGGAACCCTTTCACATAAAAAGTATTCTTAGTGTTGTCTACTATATCCTGAACAAGTTTGCCGAGTTTCATAAGAATCCGTCTAGTGGTTTCCATGTGATGCGTTCCTGATGCACAGACACACAAATTATCTACAGTTTTAAAGTGAAAACGTTTTACTAGGGGCATGCTATAGAAAGTGTGACACAAAAAAGATCTCGGACTTCCGGTACCGTAAGAAACTTTAAATTTGGTGTGCAGATAGGTCGTACCTCACATATACCCAACAAATTGCGAATTCTTCAAATTTCCCCTTCCAATCCCGTAAAAAAAGGTTATAATCGGGGGAAAATAGCTTCTTTTTCAATAAAATGGCACTTTTACCACTTTACAATTATAGATTTGGAATTTTTAGTAATTTTCATTCAGTTATATTCTAAGGTCCCTTTATGCACCGAATTTGAAGTTCCTGGGTCCACTAGAAGTCCCTCAAAAGGAACTGCCAAGAAATGCAGTATAGCTAATAATAAGCATCGTCCCTGAAAATCCATGGTTCTTCCAACCAATATAAATTCCAAATAATTCAATCCCAATCGCGAATAAACTAAAGCAATATACAACGCTACGAACTGTAAAGCATTCGGTCTTCTCAAATACGTTTTCACGGAATTCACCGGCTCCAAGGATGTATTGATAGAGATTTAAAAAAAAGTATTTTATAAGAAATAAATTTAAATTCCATATGTACAGAAATCGACACGCGAGGGTTGAAAGCATTTTTTTGACAAGGAGTTGGTTCAGGTCCCCTTTCGGATAAATTTGAAGACTACGGACCTAGGTCTATATGCTTCATATGCTTAACTAGCAGTTCACCCGCTGCTTCGCACGCGTTAAATACATACTAAGGTGTATACTTAGTCGCTAGAAATCATCTGTCCCTTTGGAGCTTTCAAAGATAAAAGGAAGCAACAAATGTCACCATTTCAATATGTATTGAGTTTTTGAAATCGGTTCAGTAGTCTCATGTCTCATCCTGCACACCCGTTCCCCGTCGAATTACTGCGAACTGCGAATGCATTGTAAATAAACTACGTAGTGTATCCATAGAAGCAAGAATACGATCAAAGAAAAATAAACGAAAAAGCTACCCTTGCGCAACTCGGCAAAACAAAAACAACACACGATCACGAACCGAATGTGCCGATGGCTACGGTTGTGCGTACTAAAAATTTTCAAATTTTAACACCTTGTTTCTTGGCTCGTAGATATAATTTTGAAAAACGGCGAAACACGTGTTTCTTTATTTTTATTGCAGAATTTACCTACCAAATTTCAATTCTTAATTCCAGTTTAAATTTTTGATTCCATACAAACTTGAACACCCTGTTTCTCCATTTTTGGAGCCGAATTTCCTTTCTTAGTGGGTGTCTACGCCACTAAAGGAAACTACTGTCCAAATTTCATGTTTAGAGCTCTAACGGTTTGGGCTGGGCGTTGATCTGTCAGTCAGTCAGGGAAGAGTTTTATATATATAGAGATATAAGGATAAGATGCAGAAGAAATATGAGGTTGGAAAGTAAGAAAGAAACTACTTAAATCTGCAATGCCACCACTTCGTCGATAAAAAGCTCTCTTTATCAGGAAGCACATTCACATTCATATCTACTATTACTATATTGCTGATCCCTTCCAACCTTGCTTACGTTACCAACTCAAAAATTCATAAGTTTGTTGGGCATTATACGAAAAAAACCTGCCTATTTAAATATTCTTCCAATGCAAACAAGTCCTCCTCACTTCCACTTCCCCTCGGTCCGGTAGCATTAAAAGGGAAAAGCCGCAAATTACTGCCCGAACACAATGCACAGCCGCTGTGGTGTAGCAGTAGCAGTAGTACCGCTGTAGTAACGTTGTGGCGCTGAACTCACAAAATTCGCCCACAATGGTGAAGCGCGCCAACACTTTTGTCTCGTAGTTATCTTCCATTTCCTTTGTTTTTTGTCGATTTGCCATTGGTTGTTCTAAATCGCATAGAAAACGAATACATACACATACAAAATGTATGCATGATCCTTCTTCAACAGTCGTCAATTTCTCTGCCTGTCACTTGCCGCGCTGCGAAAGTTAAAAATTTACCAACTCGTACTACGCGGCTGCTACTGCTACACCACAGCGGCCCGCATTGTGGGCACACTAATGAGATTGTATACATTTCTACTTTTTGACAGCGAATACTACTACTACTACTACACCACAGCGGCCGCATTGTGTTCGGGCAGTTAACCGCAGACAAACTGAATTCTGAGTCTCTCTTTCAAAGGTGTCACCTATCCCTCTTGGGTTTATTAAACTCCAAGTCTACTGGGTGCAAACTCTAGAATGTATGATCATGTATCAAATATCAAACCCTATTACGTATACGCATACAATAGTTTGATTTTATCAAGCTGTTGCCTTCAAAACTAATTCAGTCAGTGGCTTGATGTTTCGAGGGGTATCTTTGTCGAAATTTATAAATTTTGCAACAACATATCATTGTTTTATTTCGCGATCTTCGCTTCTTTTTCCCTCCTCTGCGCTTTTGTTGGGAAGTCATGTTGGCTTCTAAAAGCCAAAACATTTAATAGACTTAAGCTTGGACATGTACCACCGGCTTATTATCTCAACAGTCTGTGTCTATGGCTTAATTAGAGGAGACGTGGAATTGGTGACTTCACATGACCAAGATGACAGTGATCAAACACTTGCTTGACAAATATTCATCAGTGCCCGGCCAAACTCAACGGAAGCGCTGCGTAGAACTTATTTTCTTTCACGTCTCCAATGTTGCTTAAGATTCGTGATTCATAATCTAGACACTTTCACCTACAGTTCGTTTGAATATTTCTTATCAAGGTAGTTTACGCAGGAGCGTGTGTTCAGAAAGAAAGCTTCGATCTCGAAATTGTGTTTCATTTTGTAGGTAGAACTTAGTTCAGCTAAAGAATCAAGACTTGAGGTCATTTGAATCTTCAAAGAAAGATTTACCTGAAGCTGGTACCTGTGTCTACAAATGAATCCGGCTAGACTTTCTTCCTTCGTTATATATTTGCATCTAAAGCAGTGTTTAGTGTATGAGGTATTTGCTGTGTGGTTGACATTTAAACTATAGCTCTTAAAATGCCCAGCTAGTGGGAACAGCTGTACCTCGTTTAATTTTCAGACAAACTACAGCCTTGCCACCTAACTTGCAACCCACACTGTTCGCATGACAACAAAATAAATTAACATCCTACATCCACCATATAATATCTATGCTACCAAGAACAAAACGTGACTGCTAGCCTGTTTGTCTTTCAAGAGTCATTTGTGTCATGTGGAGCTGCATGGACGACGAATCGAATGAGAGTCTTCTCATAAACCGCAGCCTATTTTCAGATTCGTCCTTAAAAATACTATCGTTTGTGGAAATCGCAAAAGAGCCAAATCAAATATTTTATTTCATTTTACAATTATGTTGTGCAGCAGGAAGAGGTTAAAAGAGGACTCGGGTTGGGGTAAAAAGTGATTAGCCCTCTTACCGCCTTAAGCATTCACAGCAACGCTACGGAAAAAGAGCGCCCCTCGTTGACAAAGCAATTGCGGTCAAGTATTGTTTGTCTAAGGCCAACACATTGAATATGTTTTCTGTGTCCGTGGATTTGTGTGTGTGTGTGTGCTGGACGATAATTTGCATCAAGTGGAAGGTTTTGTCAATCCCATTGGAACTATCGATGTATTTTGGGAATCAGCAGAGCTTCTGTGTTGACATAACTCTGGTCTGACCTCAGAGTGTGTCCTGATTTCCTTGAGGATACTCCAAAGGATTCGATGAGTTCGCCTGTTGGCAGAGTTGTACCAGCAATAAAAAGTGGACATCCAAGCTAGGTTTTAGTTGCAGGATGAATATTTTTCGTTATGTTCTTGACTCCAACAGCACAGTACAGCACACTCCTTCGCCATTGTTTTGAGAGCTGAGTAAACAGAGGGTTCTGTTCAAAATTTCGCTCAGTTATTGGTTTCGAGAGCATTTGTCAATTCATTGTTGGCAATGCGGCACATGAAGGGAGGCATGGACAGTTTACATGTGCAGCACTTGAGGCTTGAAGTATATATTTTCTAGTCGCCGTAGTTTGGATGGGAACAAGTTTTCTGAACTGATGTACACTTCGAGAGGTTTCATTTTAAATTATATGGGTTTGACATGGTGAACAATGGATTGAGGAACAAACACAAGGACATAATTGGTTTTCAAAAACAAAGTGAGCAAACGTTGACCGCAAAATAAAGGAATATGTGGATAAAGTCATTTGTTAAGGAGTCGACTAGAAATTAAGACAAACATTCGTAAAAGACGTTGTCAGGTGTGAAGGCGCCACAAAATAAACTACATAATTGTCAAAGAGAGATGGTGCATACAGGCCGGTACTAAGTAGCTTCCGATTTCAATAATGATAGACCTCGATGCGAATGTTTATCAACAATATCCAAATCCGGTGGCAATGGTAAGGAAGAATCTGTTGTCTATTTTGTCTGCATGTATCTTGCCCTTGCAACAACAGGAAAGAGATGGATCTGGGGAGATCTCCTACTCGTTTAAGCAATTGTGGCTTCTGATAAAGTGAAGGACGTTTCTGTCATCTTTGTTTATCAGATCGCCTAAGTCGTTAAAGTAGAATTCTCCTGAATGAAGTCTTCTTTTGCGGGAGAGAGCTGGGCAGCTACAATGAAGCTGTGTAGTTTCCTTCTCCTCTTCGTCCATGAAGCTTCTACAAAAATATCGTTTGAGTGTACGCCACTCCTTGATTAAACCTATAACGGGTATGATATACTATCTGTTAATCAAATCCCGACTAAAGAAAGGCGATGCTGAGATCTAGCATGCAAAACAGTTGAGGAAGGACTAGAGGTCTTGGAGGAATCTGGATTACCACTCAATGCAGGTAAGTGTTCATTTTTTAAAACTAATGTCGAGTTCCATGGTTACCAGGTTCCAAAGCTAGAGAACTTCGATCACGAGGTACACACCGATGCTTCATTAGTGGGTTTGGCGGGTATTTTGTTTCAAAACACCGATGACAGTAAACTGCCACCAGTGATCTTAAGTCTTAAGCTAACGAACAACGAGAGAGAATACCACTCCTATGAGCCAGAGGTGCTAGCAATAGAAGAAAACCTTGAGCGATTTAGAGTATACCTACTTGGGAAAGTCTTCAAAATCGTCACAGATTGTGAGGCTATTGTGGCGACTAGAAGCAAACAGAAGTTCGTTCCAAAAGTGAGCCGTTGGTCGCTCAAACTGCAGGAGTTTTCATTTGAAACAGTCCACCAACCCCGGAGCAAAGCGGCATGCGTCGATGTAATGCGCCGACAACCGATCGAGAACGAGCGGCATCCGGAAGAAGCATCCTCATTGATGATGAGGATTGGCTGGCCACTAGGGAGTGGCAGGATAGTAAGTTGCGTTGTATTATAAAAACATTACAATCAACAGAAAGGACATCAATGAAGACAGGTGCAAAAAGAATACCGCATTAATGAATGTCGTCTGTTTCGCGTGGTGAACGGCGAGAAAAGATGGGTGGTCCGGAAGGCCATAAGATGGAGAGTCCTTAAACTCTGCTATGATGACGTGGGACACCTTGCAGAAGAAAAGACACTGCTACGGCTGAAAGAAATCGATTGGTTTCCGAAAATGAGGGGCTTCACCCGAACTTACATCAAGGCGTGTATCGAGTGCGCATACTCCAGCGAAAGGGCGGGTTGACCGAAGGGGAATTCTACAGCTCAGAGCGGATTCTATTGCCATTAGACACAGTACAGCTGGATCACCTTGGGCCCTTTACCGTCGGCAAAGGAAGAATTAGGTACGTGCTTGCGATCGTGGACAACTTCACATAGTACGCTATTCTTCGAGCAGTCAAGACCGCAAATACGCGAGGTATTCTCAACTTTTTGGCAGAAATTGCCGGCTATTTTGGTGTGCCACGAAGAAGCAACACCGACCGTGGGACAGCTTTCACCGCCAAATTGTTCGAGCAATTCTGCGCGGAAAACGATATCCAGCAAGTGAAAAATGCCGTCAGGACACCACGTGCAAGTGACCAGGTGATGAGGTGTAATCGCACGATCCTCTCTTCCCTCAACTGTGTGCATTCGACCGGAAGAGGCAAGGATTGGGCCAGTAAGCTGCGGATGATCCAATGGGGCTTCAATACGGCAAACAAATTCTACGACCAAGGCGATCCCGCACAAACTGCTGTTTTCGTACAACCCAAGCGACATTCTAGGAAACAAACTTCTGCTGGAGCTGGGAAAGAGTTCGATAGCCGACGCTCGGCTAATGGGCCAGAGACGGGACGATGCCCTGCAGAACATCATTAAATATCAGCAAGGCCAAAGAAAGCAGTTCAACCAAAAATATCGGCAGCCGTCGCACTATCAAGTAAATGATCTCGTCCTTATTGAAAATGAGCCAGTCTCCACAGGTTCATCACGCAAACTGGAGCCATTATTCTGAGGTCCCTACTTAGTCACAAAGGTACTACCGAATACTCGCTATGTATATAAGACATCCCGGGCATGCAACGCAATCAAACGAGGTTCAGCACCGTGATTTCATCAGAGAAGATGAAAAGTTGGTTTGAAATCCTTGAGGAAACTCTCGAAGACACAGATGACGACTCGCATCCTGTGGACAGAATCGACGATAGGGTGGCCGAGCTGTGAAGTCGATGCGAGTTGCAGTCCAGAGTTAGTTAGAGCCTAACTGTATCGATTCAACGTTCGTACTACAACGGTTATGTGTTTCATTTTTAATTTCTAACTCTACATGTCAGAAGTGGGATCCCTTTGTCGCTAGACACGATAGAATTTGTTAACCCGATAGCATCTTGTTTGAGTTCGAGTTTATATGTTCCGATCCTTTTGCAGGAAGCACGGGTATTGCTGTTCTATATTTGGCGAGTTCGTCTGCCTTCCCTGGAATATCTCTATGCTCCAGCACCTACCAAATGTGAATATTGAAGTGCTCCACCATCTCTATTAGAGATGCTCGGCAGTCTAGAGCTACGAACAAATTTGGAGAGAATGATTCCAGGCACCTGATCGCTGCTTGACTTCCCGAAAAGATACGGATGTCTGTGAAAATTATCACGTGCTTCTATAATTGCTTATATTTCAGCTGGAACACGCTGCAATTATTTGGAAGACAGAAAGAGGGGCTGAGATTAACCCTATCAGAGAAATCACCACCACCTATACCTTCATTGGTTTTTGATCCATTGCATCGGTGTAAAAGTGGATCGAATTGTCCTGTAGAAATGCTTCATCCTCCCAGAATGACCTGGAGGGAATGGTTGCAAGGAAATTTCATTCAGTTTGGGTGTGGTGCAATCTGTGTTTCCTGGGAAAAATTTGAATTTGTTCAAAATGGAGGCGTGGCCAAAATCTTTGGTGGACCACTGTGAACTTGATATGAGCGAATAGCTGAAGTAGCAGCCATTTGTCTGTCAAAGATGTCGAGGTGTGTCGGATGAAACAGAATGTCCAGTGCTGCGGCGGGTGTCGTACGAAAAGCTCTGCTTATGCACAAACAAGCTGATAGTTGGACCTTGCTTAGATTACTCGGTTAATGGCTTTATCTAAGACGGTCCACCAGACAGCTACGCCGTACATAAGTATCGGTCTTATGACCGATATGTAGAGCCAATGAGTAATACGAGGTTGTAAACCCCATTGATTCCCAGTACAAGAGAAAAGTGCCTCATTCCTTACTCTTTCTTGGATGTTGGGTTTCCAGCTTAATTTTTTATCCAAAATAAGACCCAAATACTTTGCTTCGTTAGAGAAAGTTAAGCTTCTACAAAAAAGGGAAGGAAGGTCAAAGACTAGAATTTTATATTTTCTAGAGAAGGGTACCAGTTCAGTTCTGTGGAAATTTTCACTCAAACCACACTGAGCTGTCCATCCAACTAGCTTATTTGAAGCTCTTTGGAGGAGTTCTTTAAGGGTGTTGAGAGGCTTTTCTGAGACTGTTAGAGCCACGTCATCACTGTGCTTCTAAGGTTATCAAATTCTATAGAAGAGAGGATGGAACGCCACCTTCTGGGGTACTTCTAATAACAGATCGTCTAGCAGAGATCCCATGTAGCTATGAACTAATAATCCTACTGGAACGCAGAACATAACCAATGCACCAAGTGAGCTATCTTCTTTCAGATCCGATATTGTATCTGCAATTGTTGATGTGTTGACGTTGTTGAACGCTCCTTCTATGTCTACGAATACTACCACAGTGTACTCCTTATGATGCACAGAATACTCAGTTCTACTTACAAGTGTACGCAACGCCATTTCTACAGATTTGACATTGCAATAAGCATGTTGAGACGCTGGCAGAAGTTTTGTGTCAATACTGCCACGTAGATGGATATCAATCAGTCGTTCTAATGTTTTAAGAAGAAAAGAAGATAGGCTAATGGGTCTAAGGTTTTTTGGATTTACATGAGAACATTTATCACCCTTGGGTATGAAAACCACTTTCACTTCTCTCCATACAAGTGGAATGTAGACCAGATCTAGACAGATTTTCAGAATAAATAATGCCTTCAGGCCACAAAGAAGGCACAGGGATCAGCATTTCACTATTCTCTTTCTTTGGTCAGGATGGCAGGAGCCAAGTCTATAAAAGCGCCTCTACTTCGGTACCATTCTCCTTTTAATGCCTTAAAATTGTAAAATATTTAAGAGAAAGCTTGAAACTCGATTCGACTGGATAGGACCTCATCGCCTTTTCCTTTTGGCTCCAAAATTCACACCTCATTGTCCGGCAATAAAAAATCGGTCATTTTATTGCTCAATTGTAATATTCCCATTCCACCGTCCTACTTAGCTTTATTTGTTTTTAAATGCGAATTGTTTTACGTTTCTTCTTGGCGTATTGGGTTCCTTCTGCAAGGACTCAAGGACACATCATCACATCCAAATCCATCGTCTCGCATTGTTTTATTCATTCCGGGATCCGACCGAGGGACGAGTTTCATTCTTTTTAAACGTTTCGCCGTTAACCAGATCACGAATTGAATTTCGAAAACGAATGATGGAACGAAAAAGGAGGAAAACGAGAAAAAGGATGTTGAAATATACTCAGAAAAAAAAAACCGGTAAAATCGAAGGTTAAATTCGATAAGTACCCCATTATTTTGAAGGGTAAAAGTTGAATTGCCATGGGGGTGCTTGAATGCCTATGTATTTTCGATTATATGGAAAAGTTTTCTTATTCTTCCTTGGTTTTGGTGTGCATGTGTATGTGTATTTGTGGTGGAAAGTTTCCAGCTTTTTATTCGTTGATTAAATTGAAGCAGAACGGAATTGTAGTTTGCATGGTAATTTCCAGTTCATGTGCGAGGCATAAAATGCGAAATTAAGAATAAGGATTTCATCGTGGTCCTTCTCGTCGTCGTCCTATCGAAGAAAAAAATGTGCGAGGAGTGTGAGCGCCCGTGGAGGCGGTTTTTGGCATACTAATTGCGGTTAACAAGGATTTGCATGCGCCTCGTATTGTATATCAATTAGGTTAGTTGTTGGTTATTAACCAGCGGTAATTGCAAAATTTTGAGGTGTTTAACGATTCGATGTTTCTGGCAGTTTGTGGTGGGACGTATTTTGAAAATAGTGTAGATGGGGTAAAAGGTACTTTGAACAGATGAACATAACCAGAATCGTTATGGTATTCAAATTTTAAATTGATGTCGTTTCCCACTGAGTAGAGGACAAAAAGAGTTTGTGATTTGCCTTGAGGCATACGTTGGTCCCTTTTTTTTTTGATTGGATACTGGAACTTGAAGAACATTGGGTTGTTCACGGGATGAGACGCACGTTTCGAGGAAAAATAACATATGGGCTGCGTTGTGTATAGTAGTTGAGTAGGTTCCCACGTTTGTTGATTTTTTTCATATGCCATAGGCATTTTAATGATTGTGCAGACAACCGTTGATGGTTGAAGGTTGGGATGTTAATATTTCTGTGGGTCATCGTAGTTATAGTAATGGAATCTCATATGTGTAAGTATGTAGGTAGTTACTACAGATATGTCTAAGCGTTAAACTTATTTCTGACACGTTTGAAGTCACATCTTGTTTGAAATCCGAGCACCGGATCTGGAATCACTTGTGGTATCACATTTAATGTTCTTCGTTTACGTGTTCTTAGGCTATATATGTAGATAACGTCGATGTATTTCCTTAATAATGGTAGATAGGTTGATGTGGTAGTTGCACCTCATATGATGCAATCTTCACTCGGATTTCTACGGATCTATTGCGTTCCCCTAATGGGTAATTTCCCGTTAATCGCCCAGGTTGTTAAAATAATATTCACAAAGGGCCGTCTTTCTTGTTCTGTGAAGATTGGGGCATTCGCATAAAAAGTGAGCTGTGGTCTCTTTCATATCTGTATCCACGCAGCCTCTTCATTAATCGTCTGTACTTAAACGTATTCTTTTAAGGTGGGCTGTCAGTAGTTTGTGGCCTGTTATAATTCCTATGAAGAGTGTTAAGTTTGATCTGTTAAGCGCAAGAATAAGTCCTGATTTTTTATTTTTCTTTTTTGTTAATGTTTGTCCGGAGTTTCCTGGGGAAGCAGCATGTTAGGATTGCGCTCTATCTCTCGTCAGCTTGTCTTTGAAAGTCAAGTGCTATGCTTGATTTGATGAGTGCTGTTCCTGTTCTAAATCCTTGATAGCTATTTCATCTGCCATTTTGTTCTCGAGGATACCATTGTGTCCCGGGACCCACTCTTGTGGTTGAAGTTTTGCGGTGTGGGTTTTTACCTCGGCACGACAATGTTTTACAAGTTTTGACTTTACTTCTGTGAATGAAATGGCTTTGAAAGCAGCATGACTGCCTGTGTAAATGACAATAGCTTTTCTAGAGACTAGCTTCATTGATAATTCTCGGGTTGAATACGCTACCGTTTTACGGAAGGCTAATTGACTGGATAATGTTGGATTCTAGTGATGAGATCCCGGAGCCCACTGCTTAGTCAGTTTTTGACCCGTCTGTAAAAATCTAAATGGAGTACGGGTTGATGGCCTTTTCTCTGGCTCAGTAATCTCTTGAGGAAAATCTATAATTGTAACGCAACATTTTATACTGTACTGCTGAGACCATACCCTATAGTCTGTGACGCTATACATATGTGGTTGGAAACTGGCCAAGTTTTCATAAGAAAAGGCTGCTTATAGGCACTACCGTAGGTGTCAATACAGGATACTGCACCATTGGTAGACACACCAATAGGCTAGACCTCCTTTAAAATAATTTTTACAGAATGCTCTTTATGCTCTTTTGTTCTGTTCACTTACATACGAGCCAGTTTATTCGACAATCTTGATGAACTGGCTCGCATAAACATTAACAAACAAATCAAGCTCCGGGTGGTTCTACGGGTAGTTTTGTGGCAAAACACTGATCCGCATGCCACTCTAACCTAACGTAAAGCGCCTACAAGGGGTTTTTTTAAAGGCAGTGCTTCCCATGTTAACACCAGCCCCAGACAGTCTGTTTCAGCATAAGGCTAGATAAATAACGTGATCGGACAAAGTTGCCGGTTATCTTATGTAAAACCTACATTTGTGAGGAATCCTCGTGGCAGCTTAACCAGTTACAAAAGCTATGTTGCCACCGTAAATTGAATCAATCTTTCCATGTTGCTAAGTGCTTGACGCACCACTTGAACTTTTGAATTTTATTTCTGTTATCGAGCTCAAAAGTAAAGATTCTAACAATCGGCTTAAAAATTGGCAAACAATAAACGGACTCAGATCCCAAATGCTCTCAACAATTTAAAAATCATAATTGAATCGTGTCCAGTCCAAAATAACAGTTCTTACCCGAAGAATTCGATTGAATTCCCTAAACCAAAGCAAACCGAAAAAAAACCATTTACGACCTTGCATTCAATCTTCCACTCATACACAGTTTTAAAGTCCACCATCAAAGTCGTTTTTAAAAAATGGCAACAAAGCTATCAACAAAAAACTGTAAAGAATACCATTATCATAACTTTGTGGATTCCCAAATCATTATCAACATCAATCGCCCCTTCCACCGCCTTAAATTGACATTACCATGGACTTGTGTTTTTCATTTAATGCCCAATATTCTACAAACGTGCCTCGGACAGTGTGCCTTCTCGTTACGCTTTTAAGCCATGCACCGCTGACTTCTAATTCGAAAGGCCTGTCCCAAAGACTGCCTCAATTTTGAAACAAAATCTTAAATGGAAATAATAGGACACTCTGGTAAAATGTCACTTTTTTTCCATTTGACGTTTTTTTTTTTTTTTTCATATTCTTCTTTCTCCTGCCGTAGTCCTGTGTGTGCATAATCCTTATTGCGTTGCTTACTTAGAAAATGTTTCCCTTGAAAAAGGAAATTCAATTCAATTTATTCATTTCTTTTCAAAAGAAATACCATCACCATCAAGCGAATTGTCAAAGGACTTAGCCAGGATTTGGACGAAAAAAAAAAAAAAATTTCCATCGTGGTTTGTTAAACACACTACGCCCACCGCACTGCCACTACTCATCGAACAAATGCAAGTCGAAGCCGCCTCCACCCGAAAAAGAACACGTAATGTACATTATTTGTTCTTACTTACAATTGCCTGTCATGTCTCCGGCATCCGTCCACGGTTTATTATTCCGATTACGGAAAATGTCCTTCAAGAGACGAAATTATTTTTGTTATCTAAACAAAATTTGTGTTGGAGAGATGGGGAGGAGAGACAAGTTTGCTGACTTATCGCATCATGAACACATTCTGTGTTAATTCTGAAAACAGTCAGAGGATGGTGGTGGCTTGATCCTTGAAGGACTCTCAAGATTCGGAGTGATGGATGTATGCAAGAAGTGAAGTTACGATGTATTGGTCCTACGCCCAAGGAAACTTGTGAACACCTAAGTGTTGTAAGTTGAGTTCAAGAATTTATGCACGTTTGTACATATGTATATGTATACATCCTTGTCCTGATCCATGTGTATAATAAATTATTGTGTATAGTTGGAAAGTTTATGGGACGATGGTTTTGTGTGTGCAGCCGAGAGCTACGAATATGAATGGTTCGAGAATTTGATAAGTGGCTTTGAAGTTTGCACTTGGGTCCGTACACCATAAGTGGTCGGAGAGGGGAAAGACACGAAAGATTGTAAGGACGACTTTAGTGTTTTTTCTTTTCAGAATTAGAAAATCTTGCGTGTTTGCTGAAAAATGGATTTGGTGCAGAGGTAATTTGATATTACATACATGTAGGTACTTCGTTATCGTGTGAACGTCATCGACGCCGGTGTGGCAATGTTTGAATGGAAGTTCATTTTGCATGGAATTTTGAGAATGATGCGGAGAGGTCCTTGGCTGAATGTAAGAAAATCAGGTCAAAGGGTTGTTATAAAATAAAAAAAAACTATGAAAGTTTCGTGGGGTGTTTTCTAATGCAGGGAAGAGGGAATTTGGTGGCGAGATTTTCTTGTAAGAAAAAATACAAGTAGAGAATTTATTTGAGAGTAAAAAGGGGGAATCCTTGTGTCAAGTTTCTTCAATATATTACTGAACATAAATTGTATGAACAAGAGACAAAGAGGAGACTCATAAGTCTGACTGAAGGAAAAGTTTATTTAGATCATGCACCCAATATATTATTTCCCTGTTCTATGCTTCGCTCTTCTTTGATTCAAGCTGCTTTTGCTTTCGAGAGTGTTGACTAATCTTCTGTGACCTCTGTCGCCAATTAGTGACTTCCAGAAACTTCTATGGCTTTCTTGTGATGCGACTGGTGAATTATCATCTGCGACCTACTCTTAGCCTGTACGCCTGAAGCCGTTCGTCAACAACCTGACTGGTCCATATCAGTGTAGCTTTTAGCCAGGAAAGTCACCATTGACCAAATATTCACACTAGGGCAGATTTTGGAAAAAAAGAAACCCAGAAGCTCCAAATCGGTACACACTCTTACTAATCGCTGCTTCTTTGGGTTTAGAAGGCAATTTACTAGCAAAGCCCTCTCTCGAACAACAAAAGTGATCCTAAATAAGACCTTAATAATCCTAGTTCTCGCGGGGAATGCTACCAGCAGATATATTGGCAAGCGAATTACTCCAAGTCTCAGTGAAAAGCATCAAGCTAGGAGAAAGACAGCGAAGCATGAGAGCATGGCAGGAGAGATGAAACCAATCTGCAAAGGGAAGATGGACCCACCAGCTTATACCGGATGTTAACAAATGGATGGACCAGCACTACAGAGAAGTAGATTTCTACCTCAACCAGCTTCTTACGGGACACGGCTGCTTTCGAGCGGACTTGCATAAGTTTGGGCTCAAAGATTCTTCTAACTGCTTTATTTGCGGAGATGCAAGAGAAGATGCGCAGCACGCATTTGTTCAGTGCCCTCGTTATCGTACAGAGCGCAGAGAACTAGAGGAACAAATTGAAGAAATACCATCTCCCGAGAACATCATGAACCTCATGATAACGTTAAGCGCGAAATGGGATGCGGTGAGGCAGGCTGCAGCCTATCATGATCACTTCAACCAAAAAAAACCCAACCGCAGAACCAGCCGGAGCTTGCTCTGAAGCGCTGGAGGCTGCCTTTATTGACGTCATCCTGTTAGTTTGGGTTGTGAAAGAAGCTGGCTCCTTCTTCGAGCTGAGATGGCCGGGCAAGTACAAAGAAGGTGGAGAATTGTCTCCCCCTCCTCCTCGTCCATGCAGCTTCTGCGATAGTTACTGGAGAGGAGGCCCAGCCTATTGGTGTGTTTGCTGATGGTGCAATGTCCCGTTATGACACGTACAATGGTACTTATGAGTTGTCTTCCTTGTCTGATGACACAGTGAGAGCTTTTGAGATCGTACTTCGGCCAAATGTGCTTGGTGGTGAGGTAAGTATTAACTTCTGTCCACCTGTGATTGGCGATGTCGATCGCGTCTCTTTTAAGTAGCAATTTGCTGGTAGCGACGGGCATGCTAAATTCCCCTTTTCCGATATAATTGGTAGAGTTGTGACCTGAGTTGAAGGCGACGGATTCCAGGGATTATTATATATTATACCTTAGCCACGATATGGCTTCCTTAATTGCCATTATCTCGACTTGGAAGACACTGCAATGATCAGGCAAATGGAAAGAGATCCTTACGTTCACAACCTTGGAGAATGCATCCTCGCCAACTCTTAGATCCACCCGTGTAGAAACACGTGGATCCCTTTCGCAGCAGCTCAAAGCCCTAATGATTACAAAAAAAAAATGGTGCTCATGTTATGAAACCTTATGCTATAAATCCTGAAACTTTTTTAAAAGTAAAGAAATTTCATTGTTTTTCCATTGCGGTCCTTCTGATTAGATACCTCCTGATTTTTTCTTATGTAAAGTTCACATTGGTGAAATTTAGGCTCTTCGTTGATAGTGGATATCAAGAAAAAGCTGGTGTACATCCTTAACATTTATTTAGTTCTCGAATCTGAAAAGAACTTCAAAACCTCCAGTGTACAATCCCATTTTGTAACTCAAGAGCTATCCATTCTGGCTTTTCAAGTCCAAAAAGACGAGAGAGACAGTCCGATAGTGAGTGAGTTTTCCTATTGTATCACAATACACATACAATTTTCCTTTTATCCTTTCGTCTAGTTGCCGATTGGGGAAGGGACGAGTTGTGGTTCTTTACTATCTAATCCCATTGTGTGCTGAAGTTGAGTTCATTTTTAAGTGAATGTGTTCACGACAACCATAGAATAGTGCCTTTTGTCCTGTAAAAACCCTCTCCTCACGTTTTGTTCCATAATAGCCACGAAGGCAGTAGGGATAGAATTAGATGTATCGAGTGATAACCCTGGGAAAGGATGTTGTTGTACTAATTGTAGGTCAGAGGTGACATTTTATTTTATTTCATTGTGGACGATGAAAAAGGATGGAATACAATGCAGGAGTTGGAAAAAAAGGGGTTTAGGTTGACAATAGTTTTGGAGAAACCTTTAAAAATGGAATATCATTGGTGAATGTAGGTATTCGACATGTGAGGGTATTTATTCTTAAAAATATTAACTGTTGTACCAACAGAGGTATTTATTTTTTATTTTTATTTAAATCCTTTCACCTTGTTGATCATGTTATGCTTTAGCATATAAAGGGTCTTCCAAAAGGGACTTCCAAACTTTGACAGTTGATAGCGGCCATATTGTTGAAGCTACATCTATCAAATTGGCTGTCATTTATTCAGTATGTTTTGCCAACTCACCATGGTGCAAATAACATGTGCAAATAATAAAATTGTTTTATCAAGATGGGTGTTCTTTTCGGGCAATGTTTCATTGAAAAATTATCTTCATCCATTTCTGGATGAATGGGTACGTCAACACACAAAATTGTCGAATTTGGGACGATACCAATCCACACGAGATCCAAGAGCGTTCAATGCACCCTGAAAAAGTCACTGTTTAGTGTGGATTTTGGGCTGGCGGCGTTATCGGTCCATATTTCTTTGAGAACGACGTTGGCCAGACCATCACCGTCAACTTCTTTTGGCCTGAATTGGATGATATGGACACCAATGACATGTGGTTTCAACAGGACGGCACTTCGTGTCACACAGCTCACGCCACATTGGAAATTCTGCACAAGCGATTCGAGCTGAACTGGCCGAGATCGCGCGATTTGACCCCGTTAGACTTTTTCTTGTGGGGTTTTCTGAAGTCGCAGGTCTATGTGAATAAGCCACAAACCACAGCGGTCCTCAAAGCCAACATAACCCATGCCATCGATCAAATTCAGCCTGATTTATGCGCCAGAGTCGTGGAAAATTGGACATTTCGGATGCGCGCCACCCAGAGAAGCCGCGGCTGACATTTGAACGATGTTATATTCCATACATAATGGCATCGACTGGCCTTTTAAACGAATAAAAAATGTTGATGATATCTCACACACACTTTGTTTTATTTAAATTTAAAAATCGGTGCGCTTAATGAAAGACCCTATATGTATATGTTTCTAGAGAGATATCGAATCGGATCATAATCGTTGTTTTTTTTGTATGATTCACTACCGCTAAAGTGGTTATGAATACCCTTATGATACTATTCACACAGCGCTAGTGTTGGTGTAGTGATTTTGAAACTCAGGTGGTATTAGGTTTTAGTCTTTTTGCTCCGAGGGTGCTGTCCAGAATAATTGGGGAGAATTATTGGTACTGTTTGCCATTACCATTAACAGTATTTTTTACATCCCGATGGTATTAGTACGATCAACACTTTTAAGCCATTGACTACCCTACTCCCAGTGTTATGCCTATACAATAGAGTTGACGTCAGCTTTTTTCGCAGTCGATGGACTTTTTTTTGACATCGGGATTCGAACCTGGAACCATCTTGAGTACCCCATTATCTTGTGTTACGAGTGCTCTAAGAAATAAATTAGCCCTTAATCCGGAAAAGTGAAAGAACTTATGTATTAATAAAAAAAATTATTGATACAACACTATTTCCACCAATATATCTAGGCCAGTTTTCGATAGCATATGTCCATACGGCTAGGAATCTAGGTTAAGTCTTCAATGATACCTGGACTGACCTCATGGTAGCCACTATTGGAAAAGTCTACAGCAGTCTTCGTTTGCTATGATCAACTTAGAACTTCATCCCAACGAACACCAAGCTTTTGCTGGTAAAGACACACTGATTCTGCCAATCCTACTAAAGGGTGGTTAAGTTTTTAGGGCCGATGTTGATTTTGAATAAAACACAAAGTATTTAGGAAATTATTGTCATTTCTTTTTATTATGATAATATTGGTATGGTTCAATTATGTATGAAACAAAATATCGGCTAAATGGCCGCCGCGACCTCGGCAGCACACCTCCATCCGATGGTCCAAATTTTCGATGACGCTGAGGCATAATTGAGGTTCTATGCCGTTAATGTGCCGAATTATCTCATCCTTTAGCTCTTGAATTGTTGCTGGCTTATCGACGTACACCTTTTCTTTCAAATAACCCCAAAGAAAGAAGTCCAACGGTGTCAAATCGCATGATCGTGGCGGCCAATTAACATCGCCACGACATGAGATAACACGTCCATTGAACTTCTCCCGCAAAAGAGCCATTGTTTCGTTAGCTGTGTGGCAAGTGGCACCGTCCTGTTGAAACCACATATCGTCCACATCCATATCTTCCAATTCGGGTCATAAAAAGTTCGTTATCATCTCACGATAGCGAACACCATTCACAGTAACTGCCTGACCGGCCTCATTTTGGAAAAAATACGGCCCGATGATGCCGCCAGCCCATAAACCACACCAACACTCTTGGATTATCATTCGCCCAAATGCGGCAATTCTGCTTATTGACGAATCCAATGAGGTGAAAATGTGACTCATCACTGAAGATGATTTTCTTCGAAAATTGATCATCCACTCTTGCCATTTCTTGCCACCATTCTAACCATTGACGACGCTTGAAATGGTCAAGAGGCTTTAGTTCTTGAGTCAATTGCACCTTCTAAGTGCGTAAATGCAAGTCTTTATGCATAATGTTCAGCAACGACGAGCGTGAGAGGTGCAATTGTTGGGCACGACGACGAGTTGAGGTGGACGGCACTTCAGCCACACTATCGCGAACAGCAGCAATATTTTCTGCAGTACGAGCATGCACTGGTGTTTTCACATCTCCTACAGACCCGGTTTGCTCAAATTTTTGCACGATTTTTCCGATTGTACGCACATTTGGACGATTAAATTGACCGAAAAAATCACGAAGTGCACGATATGCATTTTGATTTGAACGCCCATTTTCATAATAAGCCTGAATAACTTAAACGCGTTGCTCGATTGTGTATCTTTCCATGGTTCAAATTGAGTTAGTCTGAAATTGAGAAATGTCAAATGAAATGGATAAAAAAATTTGACGTTTAGATGTGGTTCACATTCAACATCGGCCCTTGTTTTGTAATATAGACTACAGTACCAGAAGAAAGCTCAATGTTATATACAACAACTTAGCAAGATACGTTTTTAATATCAGGTATTTTGACCACATATCCATTTATTCTAAAAAGCTCATGGGAGTTAGTTTTGATAACCTTCTAAGATATAGGGCTTTAATTCTGCTACATCAGATTATACAAACTCGTCAACCCGAATATCTACTTTAAATAAAATGTTGCCACCTCTCAAAGATCAGCTGTCTTAATTCGACCAAGATTCAGTTGTGTAACATCTGAACGCAGTTTTTTCGTCCACGTAACTCTCTTGTGGAACACACTGCCTGTAACCCTTAGGAGAATCAGTGACACAAAAAAATTTAAAATAAAACTTCATAGATATTTGGCCAATGATGTTTAATGCGATCTTAACTCTAATATCTTCACTTCTACTTCACTTTTCCTTTCTTCAATTTTCGATACATTTGTTACTTTTAAAAATAAATCGTTTTTAATCTATTCCTAAGTTGTTTAAGCCTTCACAACTTATAAGATTCTAATCTTAATGTGCAAATATACAATAAATACAAATACAACCATTGCACCATGGCCACCCATTTCTCTTTTTAAGGTGTTGCCGCAGGACTTTCTTGGAACTCGAACCTTTAACTTAAGCTCTACTCTGTCAAACATTGTTTTCAAGTTGTGATCCATTTGAAGTACATAGATCCATTATCCTGCCTAAAAGCGTGAGATGTCATCGTTCATTGATTATATACTTCTGCTTTTCTCCACCAAAGCTGCACGGAAAACATAACTGATAACCTCCAGAATAGCAGTATTGATTGAATTAACTAAATCCTTATTCTTAGCCCCTCCTTATCTAATTGTTATGTTTCATACAAGTACGTCATGTACACTTTATGTAACCCTCTTAAGTGTTTCCGCATTTACAACAAATGTTTAGCACTTTTATAAATATCTTACATTCTTAAAGTTAAAGACTTGTTTCTGGTGAAACAAATTGCCAAAAATGTTGAAGGACCTAATCTCTAAAAACCGCCAACTAAGCATAAACTTCCTTACCACAATAACAGCGCAAACAAACAGCGTAAATAAAAAACACAACAAGTCTTCAACTCAAAGTGATAAATGGTTTAGCTCGTCAGGACAACCAAGTAAGATGATTCGTTGAAAATCCTTCACAGTTTACTTGTTTTTTTCCTTTTTTTCGCGCCGGAAGCCTCTGTTTAAAGAAGATGGATAGCTTTCGTTTTGTTGTAACGATTTTTCTTAATTCTCTGCCTCACATCCTTTTACTTCGGTTTATGTAGACACATTTTAGTTTTGCACATGTGGCAGAACTCTCAGAGTGTAGCCCTTTCCAGTGCCACCATCCTCAGAAGGGTACACATTCATTTAATTATCGTCTCACAAATGTGGAACAAGGAATTGCAATCAAATCGACTTTGAAGAAACCTCAAACTGGACGTTCTGAAAATACCAAAGAAATTAAACCACAATCGAAGAGTGAGCAGCGGGTTGGACATAGTTCCAGATCATTAATTATATTTGAAGATGGTCGTCGGGTGGTGGAGTTAGAGTACAGAAGATGGATATTCATTCTCATATTGCAATTATCCTTTTTGTTTGAAATGGAATCGAATGTGGTAGTCCAACCATATGGTATCTCTCATCAATCTCCAATAATAGAAGACGTGATGGAAAGGAACGTACTTTTAGTGATTGGAGATTCGACCTCAGTTCGACTGATTCTGTTCCCAATATACAATATTGGTCAATATTCATTTTATATTTAATTAAGATAATCATGTTTCATTAACCAACTCTTATTCTTCTTTATAACACTAAATATTGTTTTAAATATGCACCAACTTGTAATCACCACTGTACACACAGTTTTAATTATTAGGAAATATCGTAATTAACAAATTAGTTTCTCCTCAATATCATCTGAGATAATGAATCTTTATTTACTTGAAACATAATTTATATGCTCATAGAACTGTATGATCAGCTTCTCTTGTCTCTCGATTCACTTTGCTTTCGGTATTCAGTGGTGACAGGTGCAGTTGACTCGCAGTTTACTATTTTTCTCGTTTGTTCAAATTATCTGAAATAAACTCGTGTAAAAGGAAATTGTTCCTCGATTGTACTTATTCAATTTAAAAATTATTAAATTGACAAAGCAAATATGTTTAACTAAAGCCATCCGTGTTCTATAACATTTGAAATAAAAGCTCGGAAAAGGCTCAAATTCTTGTCATAGAAGTGTTATCATTACTATGTAGTCTAGGGTTAATGTGGTTAGAGATTACCAAGTAGCAACCCGATAAGACGCAGTGGCTACGATTGATCCTGCGCCAGCTTATATAGAAATAGTTGTTGCGGTTGGTTTGGTGATTTTATGCCTGATAAGTTCCTTGGCAATCTTAGTGCTTCCAATTTGTAAGGTGCTAGCTTCTTTAGAAAGTTTCGGGCAAGTTTCAGCTCGTGGGAGGCCAAGGCTTAGCTACTTGCTACCATTCATGTTGTACATACGTGTTATATTTTTCGTACAAATGGAAGGGACCTACAGTTTTATAGTTTCATGACTCATTATGCTCTTTTAGATTTGTCAAGCCTGCGTTCTCCACAGCGAACTAGGGATTTGTAATACGCTTATTCACCGTTTGATACCTACCATCGGGCAAAACAGAAAATGTATCCAAATCCTTTTTCACATAACTAATTAATGTTATCTACAATTAGAAACATTTCGAAATCGATTCATTTCACTTTTAAGCCCCTAGAAATGGCTTATACGAGTATATCCCTACTCAACTACTCAATATCGACTACCAATCACTTATCGTTTGTTTAAGTGTTAAAAAAAAATCAGCAAACAAAACTCACTAGTGCATGCGATTTGCATGTAAAAGCACGAGGAAATCCATACTTAATCCGACTATGCATTCTCGTATACCAATCACTGTAGAGCTTAATCCTTCAGGACTTACATCGAATACAGAGGAAGTGATAGGAAAATATAGAAGTATGTAAGCATATTCTCTGTTGAACGTGAAAATAAATAAAATTATCCAAAATATTGTTGAACGTAAGCAAAGGGTTCACAACGCGGCATTTTGAACTAAAAGCGGACTCAATGGGGTTTTATACGCGACTTTGCAATATTTACCTCAGACTGTATGCAGCGCACTGAAGCGTATACGTATCGTACACAGAGAAAAGCCAAAACTGGCATAACGACGAGGACAAGGATGACGGCGTATTCAAATAATGCCGGCGGGTGGAATTCATTAAAACGTTGTTTCCGGGTTCAATTCGTTTGTATTTGTGCATGCAACAAAGCATGCAATATTGGCGCAGTATATGCATGTGAGTGTGTGTAATGCTCCAAACGACGAAGTAAAATATTAATTAACAGATTATATGCCTCACCAGGGACAGGTGTATGTGATTCAGTGGTGAGGGTGGGAGAATGACACAAAAAATGAAGCTTTGACTTTGGAAAGTGTAAACAAGTGGTTAACGATAAAAATACAAGTTAATTGAAACACGATTGGTTACGTTGCTAGATCAACATGATCTGCTTCTCTTTATCACTTAAAAATAACTTAAATCTAATCAGCAAATACTTTATTTCGCCGGTGTTAGGTGTCGCTGGTGTTATGCGCCGTTCGCCAATTCAGCATGGGCGATTCCCTTACAGCTGTTGTTGGAGGATGTTGCTGCCGATTTCTTTACATGTGTTAACTTACACAACAGTATGAAACGGTGTTGGATTTGATCAAAAATTTGATCATTGTTTATACTTTTCTTTTCTATTCAATTAAATGTTTGCATAGTTCATGTGAATCCCGGCCAATCGCCAAAGTGACGTGCGTTGTACAACAACGCATCACGTGCTCAAACAAGTGGGTACAGTTGCGCTCGAATTTTTCGGGATCTCCAAATTTCCTAGAACGAATGGGGCTATCGACTGCACTCATACAAGAATCCAGTTCCCTGGAGCTAAGGACACTGAAAATTATCTCGCTGAACGTCCAAACTGTACACTTGAAAGTATTAGATATTATGGGTCGTTGGCCTGGTGTATCATACGACCAATGTGAGGGATGAATTAAGCCATTTCGTTAGACTCGAGTTAAAAAACATACGTAGTATTTGGTCACGCGATTTCTCCAATGTGCACCCGGCAGCGAACCGTGAGGCATAAATTCGCAAGAGCAACGTAGTCGAAAGGTCATTCGGTCTAATGACACGCCAATACTGCAAATCATTATTGTAGCATGTACTGTACTCCATGATATTGTATTAGATCAACGAGATATTTTGATCGAACCGACAATTCATTGTTTTGCTGAAATGTTGAAGGCGACTAAGTTAGCCAGTTGCCAATTTTTCGAGCCATTGATGATGTGCAATGATGCTCGCCATTTGTTCAATGAGAAAGAGAAAATATAAATACATACACATAAGTGAAAGTGTTTCACACTTTATTCACAAATATAGCTACGTCAATAATAAGTGAGTGCGTATAAAATATATAATAATAGTTGTAACGACTAAGAAATACACATACATTGGTTCACTCGGAGTTATATTATCAACTTTTACGAGTTTAATAACTTTTGTCGACTCTAGAAGTTAAGAAACTGGGCAGTTTGAAAAGTATAACTTGCCAATTTAAAAATGGGATTTGTTCACTACTGCGAATCTCGAGATATGGATTTCGACACGAAAGTTATGATTTCTCGAGTTATGGAAATATTTAAGCAAAATGTCGGATATTTGAGATTTGATAACACGAGGAGTTAATTAGTTTCACTGTCATTTAAATTTTAGTAGCAAGGGCAACATATTTTTATTTTAATTTTTTCGGTTTGCTGATTTCTGTCGATTTTTTAAAGTGCAAATCTGTATATATGTGTGCTAAAAAATTTAGAAAACCCATTTTTATCTACTTTCACAGATCCGATAAACTTGAAAATTGGCATGCATACATACATGATGATTCATTTTAACACTTCTGCCATCAAAATTCAAAATGACGGCTTCAAGATGGGGGACGAATTTGATATTTATAGTCCGATTGGATTTAAAATCGATACCTGGGGTATTTCGGGGTCGTTAGTTATGAAATATTGGTCACAAAAGCGTGGTTTTTAGTCTTTCAAACTATTATTATTCATTAATCGTTTGCACAGTGTTGAGTTGGCACCTCATTTCATTCACTAAGACAAGAAATTGGCGCTTTATAAGGCCGTATCCCGAGTCACCGACAATAACGAAGTGGCCAAATATACCCCTCACATTGGTCGTGTGAGATACAAGGCCAACCACCCACAATATCCAATACTTTCAAGTGTGCATCGGCAGCAGTTTGGACTTTCGCGAGAACCACTCCTTTCGGTTGAGATTATTTTCAGCATTCTTTCTGAATTCTAATATATATGAGTGCAGTCGATAACCCCATTCGTTCGAGGAAACTTGGAGATCCCGAAAAATTCGACCTAAACTCTCCGCTATCGCTGTAGCCACTTGTTTTAGCACGGCATACGTTCACTGAGAGAAAAACACCGTGTAAAAAATTAAAAAGGCTCCTGTTAAATATACACGATGATTTCTCCCATATAAAGTGGCCGAACATTTAGAAACTTACATGATTTTCTTAACATTATGCACATTGTTAAATTAACATGGGTATACTAGTTGCGCATACTTCATAGCAAGACTTCTTTCTTAATCAAATAACAATGTTGATGTAAAACGAAGTCATGTTATTTCAACATGATTTTCGTGTAAATCAAAAATGAGCAGTCGAATTTAACCACCGCCGTTGTTTCTGTCTACCCTTAATCTGAACACATTGTTGATATTGCACTGTATCTGCTTGTTTCAGCCCAAGTAAGAACATGATTAAGTTATATTCGCAGTCGCAGTTGGATCATGGTCGTCAATCGTGGTGTACCTACCATATTATTAATTAAAAAATTTTGCAAAAAATGAGTGTAGAAACTTATTGTGAAAAGTTATAAACAAAAAATTTAAATTAGATCAAGTCCAAAAACTTGCTGCAGAAACTCTAAGGTGATATTTCTACAGGCAAATTTGTTTATTATATTTTGATCTTGTCACTTAACATTATTTTTTATTTTATTTATTTATTTATTTTTTAATTCAGATTCTAAAAACTGCATCTAACGAGTTTAATTCATGCTGTCGTAAGCTGGAAAGTTTTAACGTCTTTTTTGTAATATAAAATAAATTATAGTAGTAGTAGAAATTGACTTTAGTTCATTACAAAAAAGTGTTAAAAAAAAAAGATTCTGTCTATTTTGGTTTGGCCTAAGGCCGTCTACCAGATTGGCATTTAATTAAATATAGATTTATGTATGATATGCATAGGTACATAAGTATATTAAATAATACGGTTTTAGAAGTCTCCTTCGATGATGCATTTTCTGTAGCGAAGCGCGGTTACGGTGTAGTTGTACAATAGATCCCAGCCTTGTTCTTCATTTAGGATACCGATTGCAACATCCTCGTTCAGAACATGTGAACCGAAATAAAATTCCCGGAATTCCCTTAAAATTGGACATATTGCCAGAAAGTACAGAACATCTTCTCTTACTTGCATGTTACAGATACTGCACAAAATTGGTAATTCTGGTCGGTGTGGAATGTAATTTAAGCGAACCAACTCTCCTCTCATTTTGAAGATAGTGCTTATTTTTTCTGTCGTGAAGCAGTTTAGAAAGTATGTTCGTTCTTCAAGCTGATAATTTACTTTGCTATAATACAACCTATATTGGGAGGATTGGGCTTCATTTGCATACTTTTGGTATGTGATATTGCCAGTTTTTCTCAATAAGGTATCGAACTGCCTTCATAGAGAATCAGGCTGCAAGTCTGGTGTAATGTTGAGGATTACCTCACATTCTGATGCAAGACGCTCCCATTCTTGTACAAGATTTCCTCTTGTTCTTACGATGTGCGTACGAATTTTTTTTGGTAGCCTTTCTTCCTCCATCGCAGCCACTTTTATTATATAATTAAAATGCATTTTTAATGTGTTCAGAAACATAGGTGGCATTCCCGTTTCTAAATGTAGCATATAGTTGGGGGTACTACTGGGCAATCTAAATATTCTCTTTAGAAAGTAGCGCAGGAACTTTTCAATCGCTTCAAAATGACAGTATCCCCACACTTGGGCTCCATATAAAAGAATTGCAGCTGCAGTTGATTGGAATAGCCTTTGTTTTGCACTGTGACTTACATGCTTATTATTGATGCATTTGTCCCAAACTGAACAGATTGCGCGCTTAGCTTCTGATAATTTGTTTTGAAGGTGTTTAAACATGCTTAGGTTAGGGGTAATCAGAACTCCAAGATACTTGTAATCTCGTACAATTTCAATAGCCTCTCCTTGAAACGTCCACTTTTCATTTCGACAGTACCTCCCGCCACCACTTCTGAGTATCATCATCTTTGACTTTGTCAAATTAACAGATAAATTCAAAGTTTTGCAGCACATATCAAGCCTGCTTATCATTAGCTGCATGCCGTCGACAGTATCAGCGAGGAAGACAATATCATCTGCAAACATGAGAGCCGGGATACTTGTTCGACCTAGCTCAATCCCACCTTTAACAGTGTCTGTTATGTCGTTTATATATAGTTTGAACAGTAGAGTACTTAATATACAGCCTTGTTTCACGCCCATTGAAGACTCAAAACCTTCGGATAAGTAGTTACCATCCCAAACAAAAGCTGTGTTATTTGCGTACATTGCTCGCAACACGTTTATTACTTATGTAGATATTCCATATCTAAAAAGCTTATAGAAAAGTGCCTCTCGAGAAACAGAGTCAAAAGCTGCTCGAAAATCTACAAAAACTGCGCAAAAAAGCTTGGTTGAAGTATTTAAAAAAATAAAAATAAATAATAAATTATGAAATGACAAATACAATAACAAATGAAACTTATAAATATATAAATTGAAATGTTGTTTTATTCATGTTTCATTCCGTATTACGACAAAATAAAATACGACACTGCGAAATCGGTATTACGATTGGCGTTTTTATGTCGTTGAACGCCATTTGTTGTTGAATACCTTGTGGACCCCATTACTTTACGACAAAACGTCATGTGAGAAACCTCACTCTTATTCCGTAAGGAAATGAACGCCACAAAAACGACGGTATCTGTCGTGGATGAATTCGTGATCGCCAGATGTACAAATCGACTGAAAATGTAACTTTTCTTAAATTTGTTGTTTATTTAAGCAACTAGATTAGATTATTTTATTTGGAGGGTCAAAATATGAATCCAATAGCAATTAAATGGTCGACTGGAGCTTATGGAAAAACTATTTTATTGGCAAAGAATTTTTTTTATTTTATTTTTATTTACTTATGTTCGTCTTTGTTACTGGTCTTTAACATTACAGCTATTCATGTTTGTTTATGAACACACTTCTTCTACACAATATCCTTTTAGGTGGATTTCGAAGAAATACTACCTATTGCGGAGGTCCTCATGACGCAACTTTAAAAAAATTTGAAAGCAACTTTTCAAGACCTCTATAGTAAACACCAAAACCATGGTCCGTTCAAATGTTTATATATATATACAGTAAAAGCCCTTTAATTCGGAATTCCTTAATTCGGAAAACTCATTTTTTTGGAAAAAAAAAATTTTCCGAATAAAAGAGATTTTTCCGGATAAATGAGAGTCGGTTTTCATTTTTTTTAATGTAAAAATTAAATTAAAGTAACAAAAATTAAATAACGCAATGATTGAACACGTATACGTAGCAAATAGATCTCAAATATGAAGAAGTCGGAACAAATCATCAAATGAATCCCGGCAATTCACATTTAGAAGTCGGGAAAAACCATAAATAAAAATTTTATTGGGGGAATCCCGGTAATCCACATTTAGATGTTGTTTGGGAAAACACCAGTAAAGTTTAAGTTGGCGATAAATGTAAATCGTAGTCCTTAAGGACAAAGTTGATTCATATTTCTGCATAAATAACGATTAATTATAATTCAGGTGAAAATGTCAGTTAAACAATGTTTTTAGTTACAAAAATGAATTATAATAAATTTTATGTATTACAGTAATCCCCGGATACGTACTCCCTCGCTTAGCTGCGTAACCCCCATAGCTAACCAAAAATGTCAGGATCCAAACATTTTCATTCAAATTGCCAACAAATTCACCCGTTTAGGTACCTATCGCTTATCTACCCAACCCGCTCAAGTGCCTTCTATTAGGGAGCATGAAAGTCTAAATCTCAAACTATTCGTCTCGGATAGCTGCCTTTGACAAAAACCACTTCTTACCACTTACACCTAATTTCATTACGCTAACTGTGTACCTAAAATATGACTGTCTGTCAAAAAGAATTTCAGATCAGGTGTTTTCCATTCCAAATATTCATTTACCTGCCCCAATGAGGTCTGTGGTGTTATCTATCGGATCAGGTGAAACACAGGTGAAATAATATGCGACGTGAGCATATTATCGTGGGATAGTAAAATATGCAACGGGAGCATATTTACCGTGGGACAAAATTCGTTCCCATCAAATGTTTCACCTGACCCGGGCGTTGACACTGCATTGACTCTCGCCGATTTAAGCAGAGTTTAGTCTTTAAACGACATCCGAAAAGACCAGTGTTTTAATTAACACCACATTTGGCGCAGCCGGAGTAAAAAAAAAAGAAAGAAACCATTGTCGTTCCCTTTACGAACATATTTTAAATTTCGCGAGTATTTGAAAACAAAAAAAATAAAAAATTATAAATAAAGTAATAACGTGAAAAGTGTTCTGGGGTGTTACAAAAGGTGAAAAAAATAGTTTTTGGCATTTTTTTTTTAGCAATAGTGAAAAGCAAAAAAAAAAAACAAGTGTTCCGAGAGCAGCTTGATTAAATTTTGTAAAGAGAGTGCCGACTATCTCATAACTTTCTTAAATGATATATGAAATATTAAAATAAAAAATAAAAAATTTGTTCTTAAATAAGAATACAAGTTTTGAGTACCTACTTAAATAAATAGATAATAAAGATAATTATCAAAAAATAAAAATAAAAAACAGTTAAACCGAAAACAGTGTAAATAAAAGACAGTACGTGCTATTTAACAAATGAGACGCCGATCAGACTCGCTGGAAGAAGGAAAGACGAGGTCAGGACGAAAATACAAGGCCACTCCAGAAGCAGAGGGAAGCTCAACAGCCGAACAACTGGAAGAACAACTACGAAAGCTAGAGGAACACCAGTCCCAAAGAAGGTTAGAACTTACTACATTAAGTAACAATTTTAAGGTAGATATACAAAATTTTAAGAAAGGGTCATTAGATCGAAGTGTTAAAGAACCAGAACCAAATTGTGTGTTATCTTTGTCGCCGTCGTTAAATCAACTCGAAAAAGCTATACAAAGTTTAGAGTTAAATCAAATAGTCGAGTCAGAAATGAATTACGAGAAAGTTGCCCGTTTAGTTTCTACCCTTATCCCCACATTTTCTGGTGCATATCACCCTGGGCTTGCCTTAGAAGTTCAAACTTTTTTAGGGTGCTGCAAACAAGTTTTGCACTGCCTAACTGAAGAAGAAAAGGCATTATTTCACAGTCTGGTGATTACGAGATTGAGAGAAAACGCCTTTGCACTAGTATCAACCCACACCGTAAGCAAATTTGAGGACCTGGAGACAATTCTGAATCAGAATTTTCTACCACGGAAGACATATATACAGGTTACTAATGATCTTCGACAATGTCTACAGTTACCACACGAAGATTTGGCGCAATTTAGTCTGAGGGTTAGGAAGTTGTTAGGCACCTGCAAAGAGGACGCGAAGGCCAACTATGGAGCAGACTCAATAGCAATATTAAAAGATTTGGAATTGGCTGCAATTCACTCATTCAAAACAGGAGTGAGTAATTATAATCTTAAACAATACCTACTAGGCTTGGAAGATATATGTTTAGACGCGGTGGTGCAAAAGGCACTCAAACGAGAGCTGATGGATCCTCAAGTTCCTGTTAGGTCGAATTATTCAAGTCAAACTTTTCACTCAGCCTGCCCAACCGAATTTCCTGTTTTTAATTCCATTCAACCACATATGCATCAATATTATCCAACAACCCCACAACATCTTATGCATTATACGCAAACACCGCCTTCGACATTTCAGTCTAAAAATCTTTTCCCTATGCATTATTCTGAAACTGGACAGAACCAAAACTATATCCCCAACAATGTTCTTCCAAAACCTAATCGCAATATGCAGAACCGCGATGAGAGTAGGATACAGTGTGGATTCTGTAACAAATTCAACCACACTTACACGGAGTGCAGGACTCGAAAAAATACTCCATTCTGCTCTAATTGCAGAGTGTATGGACATGATCCAAATAACTGCCCAAAGTCCCACACTTCGAAAAAAGTATTATTTGTGGATAAGGCAACTAAACGTCCACAATGCGAGTTTTGCCTGAGAAAGGGTCACGATATAGACCAATGCTTCGCAAAACAAAAATGGGAAAGGAATTTTCCGGAAAACCAGAGGCGGTCGAGCGAAAAATCCCCGTCTCGACGCCAATAATTAACAAATGCAAGAAAGGGTACAAAAACAATCCTACAATAAACATAGTTAAGTTACCTTTAGACATAGCTAAAAGTAGTGAAATAAATTTAATAGTGGACACAGGTGCCGAAATAAGTTTAGTTAAAAAGGACAGTTTGAAAGAAAGTTCTTCAAATGAACAACAAAAAATTAACATTGAAACGATTTATGGTACGGGAGAAACACTAGGAACAAAGCAAGGCACATTTTTGTTAAAAAAAACCATTTCCCTGTGAATTTCAAATTATTGATACCAACAATAAAATTCCAGCTGACGGACTTTTGGGAAATGACTTTTTAAGTGAGCATTGCAACGTAGAGGGACCAAATAAACTACTATACTTTCCGGTAACTAAATACAACCCTTCAAAGTTTGCCTTGCCACTTCTTGCTGAAGAAATTAGGAACGAGCCTCAGAGAGAAATTCCGTTATCTTCAGCTAGCAAAAAGTCTAAATCGCAGAATCCAAAAGCTGATGAATTAGACAGACAGGAGCGCGAAAACTTCGAAAAGATTAGAGATGAGACTCCTAGAGATATTCCCATCTTTTCAAATAGTGTTATAGCTAATCAAAACTGTGCCCATTTAGAACAAGCGTCAAGCAAAGAAATGATTGTACCTGCTCGTAGCAGAATCATATTAAAAATAAAAACGGATATTACCGAAGACATGCTTTGCGTATCTAAAGAGGTAAAAAGTGGAGTGTACATTGCTAACTGCTTGGTAAAACCACTTCAAAGTCATGTTCACATCGGAGTCCTCAACACAACAGCTGAAGACGTAAATTTCAAACCCATTATTCCCTCTCTTGAATTCTTACCCTTAAGCAAATTCTCCGTAAACTCTTTGAAAGGAGAAGAGTCGAACGGACAAAATTTCTACTATAATCCAAAACAGAATAGGTCAAACAAGCGTTTTAAGACTAAAAAATGGTCGCATCATAAAGATGTATTTAGTTTGAATAGCGCTAAGAATACCAACCCTCTCTCGGAAAAATGCACAAAACTTTTGACCGAGAGTTTACTCTTTGATGAGACACTAAGTCCAGCAGAAATAGAAAGTGTACGGCAAATATGTCATGAGTATAATGATATATTTAGTCTCCCGGGAGATAAACTTACACATACATCTTCTATAATGCATAAGATCCCAACAGTACAAGATCAAGCACCCATCAATTCCAAAATGTACAGATTACCTGATACCCAACGACCTTTTATTGACCAACAAATACATGACATGCTCAAGGAGGAAATTATAACACCCAGTAAAAGTCAGGTACTAGTGAACCCAGAAGATCGGGAAAAAAATGCGTTCAGTACGCCTTACGGTCACTATGAATTTTTGCGAATGCCTTTTGGCCTGAAAGGAGCCCCTGCTACTTTTCAGCGCTTAATGAATTATGCGATGACCGGCCTCCAAGGATTCGAATGTTTTGTTTATATTGACGATATAGTTATTTTTTGCTAGAAATATTGAAGACCACAATAGAAAACTAAAAGCCGTTTTCGATCGACTTAGGCTAAATGGACTAAAACTCCAACCTGAAAAATGTAATTTTCTCAGAAAAGAAGTAACTTATTTAGGACATAGATGCACAAATACTGGAGCTTTGCCTGATCCGGACAAGGTCGCATGCGTTTTAAATTACCCTAGTCCAAATAATGTCAAAAGAGTACAATCTTTTCTTGGTCTCTGTAACTATTATCGGAAATTCATAAAAAATCATGCAGAGCTAACACTGCCACTCACAAAATTGCTTCGCAAGGATGTAAAGTTTGTGTGGGATGACAATTGCGAATCCGCTTTCCGCAAAATAAAAGCAATATTGACTAATCCCCCCATATTAAAATACCCCAACTTTGATAAGCCCTTTCTTCTCGCCACAGATGCTAGCAATGAGTCTTTAGGTGCCGTGCTTTCACAGGGTCCTATTGGAGAAGACCTCCCCATTGCATACGCTAGTCGCGCATTAAATCCTGCAGAAAAGAACTATTCGACTACAGAACGAGAGCTATTGGCAATAGTGTGGGCAGTTAAGAACTTCCGTTGCTACCTTCAAGGCAGACATTTCAAGATCTACACAGATCATAAACCGTTAAGAGGAGTCCTCAAAGCAAAAGACTCTTCTTCTCGTATAATTAGGCTAATACTAAAAATTTCTGAGTTTGATTACACTATTGAATATAAGACGGGCAAAAGTAATGGCAACGCCGACGCCCTCAGTCGAATTCCCTACGATAATGGCATGGCCAATGGTAAGTCACAGCTCAGAGAAAATAGGCAAATAATAGTTAAAGCCGACGTACACCATTCTATGGATTCAGACGGTGAGGAAGAATCAAATTTTGCAGTACGCGGAACAGATTTTCAGAAAGGCAATACGTTTGTTGTCACAAGGGCTCAGGCAAATAAGACGCAAAATGAAAAAAGCCTGTCAGACGACAAGCAAGAATCTGCTCAAAGGAACCGATCGCGATCTGAGGAAAAGAGTTCTATCTCCAGCTCTGATGATGAATGCGAAGACTTTTTAAATGAATCGGATAAAACAGACGTCTCTCAGAGTGATCGGAATAATAATACGGTTATTCTTTCGGAGAGAGAACATATCAACGAAATTCTGACGAATTACCATAATACCCCTTTAGGTGGACATCAGGGCGTCTTTAAAACATACCTAAGAATACGACCAAATTTTAAATGGAAGAATATGTTTGCTGATATAAAAAAATTCGTCAAGGCATGCAAACAGTGCCAATTAAACAAAAAATCTAGACGAACTTTGATGCCTATGATGATTTCTAAAACTTCTAAACAACCCTTTGATAAAGTATTTATAGATATTGTCGGACCCTTGCCAACAACCACCCGTGACAACAAGTTTATTTTGACCTTCGCAGACGATTTAACACGTTTTATGGACTGCTATCCGCTTTCGAATGCAGAAGCTGGCACTGTTGCTAAAGTCTTCTTTGACGAAATTATCAGTAGATATAGGATACCAAGGCAATTGCTAACGGATCGTGGCACCAACTTTTGTAGTGATCTTTTCAAGAAACTGTGTAAGTTTCTACACATAAAAAAGATTCAGACCACCGCCTACCACCCACAGTCAAACGGGGCGCTGGAAAGGAATCATGGTCCTTTGGTTGAATATCTACGCACATTCTCAAAGAATTATCCAGCCGATTGGGATGAGTGGTTACGCCAAGCGATGTATGTGCATAATAACACCCCCCATACAAGTACAAAATTAACTCCAATGGACGTTTTATATGGGTTTAAATCAGAGATTCCCACTAACATAAAAAGACAGCCCACACCAATCTATGACCACGAGAACTATTTCTATGAGCTAAGACACAAGCTTCAAAAGGCTTATAAAGAAGCAAGAAGCAACCTTACTTATAGCAAAATCAAATCCAAAGAATGTTATGATAGGAAAATGAACCCACAATATTTCAAAGTAGGGGACAAGGTTCTTCTTCAAGACATGAATCGTAAAAATAAACTTGTCTCCCTATTCACTGGTCCTTTTGAAGTTAAAGAGGTACATAATAGCGTAAATACATCTATTCTAGGTGGTAATAAAATAGAAAGGGTTCACAACAATAGACTAAAACTTTTTCACGAATACGATTGATTTTAACATATTCCGTATTTAATTTAATTTAAAAGAGCATAGTTCACTAAGAGTCCCTAGTCATCTATCAGCATCCCAGGTAGTCAAATCCACAGACTCAATAGGCCAACTCGCATTGTTAACCAGAGATTTAGAAGATGTTAGACAAGAATAAGATGCGCTTGATAAGCATAACCAAAATAAAGCCATATCCTGGTCGTATGGAACATTATTAACAATCATTATTATAATTATGGCATTATACTTTAGCATACGGTTACATAGAATAGTTGTGTCAAAGAGACAGACCCCTCAAAACTGCAAAAGAATTTCAGGGCATTAGCCACCTCATTCCGACTCAGATAAAGAGAAAACTAATGTCGTACCCAACTTCCCAACATCATCCTTTTCCCCAACACGGAGTCTTCCAAATATCCCCCTAGATGAAATTTCAACTGCAATGCCTCTAAAATCCAAAAGTGTAAATATTGTTTAACGCTCTATTATTTTGTTTAATGATTCATATCTTCTTTTCTTAGCTAGTAGTTAGTATTAAGACAAGTATGTAAAAGCACAAACAAACAAAAAGATATATTGTAAAAGAAAAAGGAAAAAAAAAATATTAAAATAAAAGTAAAACGAATTCTGTAAGTCTAGATTGATAAGTGTTACTGTGTAGAAAAGAAATATAAAAATAAAAATAAAAAGAATTTTGTCAGTCTAGATTGTTAAGTGGTGTAAAATAAACAAAAAAATAAAAAATAAAAAATATTTGAAAAAAAAGAAAATTGTTAAAATAAATATAAAAAAATAAATAAATTACAATACATAATCGAAAATGTAAGATTATTCTTAATTAAAGATAAAAACAAAATAAATAATACATAAGTCATATTTGGTTCTGGATTCTACTTGAAAAAGTACATATATAGGTAGAATTAAGTTAAGGTATTTCTAAGGCATGTGTAATGTAAAAAAAAAAAAAAAATTATATATTCTAATTAAATAAAGCAACTCTTTTAAAAAGGGGGGAGGAAATGTGGTGTTATCTATCGGATCAGGTGAAACACAGGTGAAATAATATGCGACGTGAGCATATTATCGTGGGATAGTAAAATATGCAACGGGAGCATATTTACCGTGGGACTAAATTCGTTCTCATCAAATGTTTCACCTGACCCGGGCGTTGACACTGCATTGACTCTCGCCGATTTAAGCAGAGTTTAGTCTTTAAACGACATCCGAAAAGACCAGTGATTTAATTAACACCACAGGTCCATAGGGTTCGCTTAGTAACCTTAAAAGGGCACGTAAACGGGTTCGGATAGGTAACTTCCCCTTTAAAGTGCCCAAATAAATCAGAAAAGCTTTTAAGGCAGCTATCCGAGGCGCACTGTATTTGCAATCTTTTGTGTTAATAAAATAATTTTTATTTTTAAGTTCTTGCATCTTTCCATCAATAGGAACGCGTTTTAGTGCATAAAAAAAATCTCTCATTAATTCGGAAAATTCGTTTATTCGGACTGACCTTCCCCCCAACCATTCCGAATTAACGAGCTTTCACTGTATATATAAAGGGTGGTTAAGTTTTAAGGGCCGATGTTTATTTTGAATAAAACACAAATTATTTAGGAAATTATGTATGGAACAAAATATCGGCTGAATGGCCGCCGCGACCTCGGCGGCACACCTCCATCCGATGGTCCAAATTTTCGATGACGCTGTGGCATAATTGAAGTTCTATGCCGTTAATGTGCCGAATTATCTCATCCTTTAGCTCTTGAATTGTTGCTGGCTTATCGACGTACACCTTTTCTTTCAAATAACCCCAAAGAAAGAAGTCCAACGGTGTCAAATCGCATGATCGTGGCGGCCAATTAACATCGCCACGACGTGAGATAACACGGCCATTGAATTTCTCCCGCAAAAGCTGTGTGGCAAGTGGCACCGTCCTGTTGAAACCACATATCGTCCACATCCATATCTTCCAATTCGGGCCATAAAAAGTTCGTTATCATCTCACGATAGCGAACACCATTCACAGTAACTGCCTGACCGGCCTCATTTTGGAAAAAATACGGCCCGATGATGCCGCCAGCCCATAAACCGCACCAAATAGTCACTCTTTGTGGGTGCATTGGTTTTTCGACATTCACTCTTGGATTACCATTCGCCCAAATGCGGCAATTCTGCTTATTGACAAATCCACTGAGGTGAAAATGTGACTCATCACTGAAGATGATTTTCTTCGAAAATTTATCATCCACTCTTGCCATTTCTTGCCACCATTCTGACCATTGACGACGACGAATGACCAAAACAGTGTAGATACTATTTCGACAATTTTTAAGGCTAGAGGAGAACTTCTACATTTAAACTACGCACCATACAGAGCCGACCGAAATGAGGAATTTTCCTTGTCCACCATTTCATCGGAATATGCCCCGTCCTAAGGGAAATAAGAAGAGCGCACTGGGAAGAAAATGAACTTTCGCCAAACCGGATCAAATCAATTCTCAATGGTCAAGACTGGAGAGTTTTGTATAGCTATTTAAGGATTGCTCTAAAATACCGCAAGCAGATTATAGATTAAGCTTTTTAAATCAAATTGTATGCTTATTTTCATAATACAGAAAAATCGAGCTAGGCTACACATTAGATTAAATTATAAAATGTTATCTTAAATTATTAAATGTTATATATACTTATCTCTTTTCTGGCTGACGGCCAGAACACAAACTATTGTTAAACAGTTTTATAGTAGAAAATAAAAATCACATTACTACTACTACTACATTGACGACGCTTGAAATGGTCAAGAGGCTTAAGTTCTTGAGTCAATTGCACCTTGTAAGCGCGTAAATGCAAGTCTTTATGCATAATGTTCATCAACGACGAGCGTGAGAGGTGCAATTGTTGGGCACGACGACGAGTTGAGGTGGACGGCACTTCAGCCACACTATCGCGAACAGCAGCAATATTTTCTGCAGTACGAGCTGTACGAGCATGCACTGGTGTTTTCACATCTCCTACAGATCCGGTTTGCTCAAATTTTTGCACGATTTTTCCGATTGTACGCACATTTGGACGATAAATTGACCGAAAAAATCACGAAGTGCACGATATGCATTTTGATTTGAACGCCCATTTTCATAATAAGTTAAACGCGTTGCTCGATTGTGTATCTTTCTATGGTTCAAATTGAGTTAGTCTGAAATTGAGAAATGTCAAATGAAATGCAGAAAAAAACTTGACGTCTAGGTGTGGTTCACATTCAACATCGGCCCTTAAAATTTAACCACCCTTTATATTATATGCAATATAATGAAATCTTGTCCGCACGATAGGGGTCACAGTTCTTAACCGAATTGTATGAAACTTTGTACACATTTTGATATGATGAGTGGCACGGACGTGTTCGTAGATGGGTGAGATCGGTTGAGAGGGGGGCGTGTCACGCACATTTATGCAATACGACGAAATCTTGTCCGCACGATAGGGGCCGCAGTTCTTAACCGAATTGACTGATATTTTATACACATGTTGATATGGTGAAAAGCTTTGATGAGTTCATAGATGGGCGAGATCGGTTGCGAGGGGTGCGTGTCACGTCCATTTATGCAATATAATGAATTTTTGTCCGCACGATAGGGGCCGCAGTTCTCAAACGAATTAATTGAAACTTTGTACTCATGTTTATATGGTGAATAGCTCAGCTGAGTTCGTGGATGGGCGTAAGCGGTTGGGAGGGCGGCGTGTCACACCCTTTATATTTTTCAAATTCCGCATTAATAATTTTTGTATTTTCATTTTTAATAGTATAGAAATGGTAATAGTATAAGCATATTTTTGCAAAAAAAAACCCGCCATATTGAATCCGCCATCTTGAAATTCTTAAAAATTGCTCCGATTTCGTTGAAATTGAAAATATATACTCGTTTATGGGTACTTGTTATAATTTCGCCATTTTAGATAACTTAAATATTACTTAATAATTGCATACAAAGGAAATCTACCTATCTCTTGCGGCTGGTGCCGGAAGGTATTTTTAAATTTTAAATTTGTGAATTACAAGATCGATCTGTCATTACCAATGTGGATTGCGTGTGGATGGTAAATGTAATGAATAAGGAGACATTTAAGTTACGGAATACCGATTTTTAAACGACACGACACAAGAAACGACAATTGACGTTTATGATAAACGCCTTTCGGATAAGGGATGAATATATGTGAAGTGAATTGCAACTTGACAGAGTGTTGATTTTCCAGTGAACCTTGTTAATTCATCTAGGTTTCGAATGTTTCCATGTAGGTTTAACATGGTAAATCATTTTTTTATTGTATTTAATTTTTGAATTATGCATATTATTTTATACTGGGTCACCCCACCCTAAATTTAATTTTATACCTTAAGTTGTAAAGGGTGGTTAAATTTTAAGGGCCGATGTTGAATGTGAACCACACCTAGACGTCAAGTTTTTTTCTGCATTTCATTTGACATTTCTCAATTTCAGACTTACTCAATTTGAACCATGGAAAGATGCTAAATCGAGCAACGCGTTAAAGTTATTCAGGCTTATTATGAAAATGGGCGTTCAAATCAACATGCATATCGTGCACTTCGTGATTTTTTCGGTCAATTTAATCGTCCAAATGTGCGTACAATCGGAAAAATCGAGCAAAAATTTGAGCGAACCGGGTCTGTAGGAGATGTGAAAACACCAGTGCATGCTCGTACAGCTCGTACTGGGCTGGCGGCATCATCGGGCCGTATTTTTTCCAAAATGAGGCCGGTCAGCCAGTTACTGTGAATGGTGTTCGCTATCGTGAGATGATAACGAACTTTTTATGGCCCGAATTGGAAGATATGGATGTGGACGATATGTGGTTTCAACAGGTCGGTGCCACTTGCCACACAGCTGACGAAACAATGGCTCTTTTGTGGGAGAAATTCAATGGCCGTGTTATCTCACGTCGTGGCGATGTTAATTGGCCGCCACGATCATGCGATTTGACACCGTTGGACTTCTTTCTTTGGGGTTATTTGAAAGAAAAGGTGCACGTCGATAAGCCAGCAACAATTCAAGAGCTAAAGGATGAGATAATTCGGCACATTAACGGCATAGAACTTCAATTATGCCTCAGCGTCATCGAAAATTTGGACCATCGGATGGAGGTGTGCCGCCGAGGTCGCGGCGGCCATTTAGCCGATATTTTGTTCCATACATAATTGAACCATACCAATATTATCATAATAAAAAGAAGTGACAATAATTTCCTAAATAATTTGTGTTTTATTCAAAATCAACATCGGCCCTTAAAACTTAACCACCCTTTATTAGCCCCTTGAGGGGCTCAAAACTATTTTCCATACATTGTATCTAAAATACCGAATGTCATTCAATTTTTCGTCTTAATTATTCCTTGTATACTTTGAAAAACTGTATATCCTTATTGTATTAACGAGAAATAAATTTATATCTTATCTTATCTTATCTTATCTTAAAATATCCCAAGTTATAGCGCATAACTCTTGAAAATAGTAGGAGTTATAGAAATCAGGAGTTGATTCGAGTTATAAAACTCAAGTTACGATTTAAAAAAAATATCACGAGTTATAATAAAAAAAATCGAGTGAACAAATCCAATTCGCTGTCATTGTGAAAAAAATCCCAGAGCTATATCCCGAGTTACTTAACGTCGAGTGAACAAATCGGCCCGTGCCCAAGACCAGATGTTAGTGTTGTATGTGAGCTACCTTACAGTAGATTGAGGCCAGATTAGAAGCGGTAAGGTATTTGTTGCATTGTTTATGAAAACTTAGGCTTTTCGCCGCTTTTTGGAGACTTCGAATATGTGGTCGTTGCAACGAAGGTCATCGTTAACACACGTCTTTCAGCTTCAGTTATGCGGGTACTATTTATGGATACAAATTCGAGGTTTGGGTTTCGCCTAAGTAACAGAAGAACCCAATTTTATGATGAAGGCAAAGTTAGAATGTAGTTTTTCTTCTAAATCCGAAAAACAGGAAAATGAGTAACCCCTTTAACGCTAGTGAATTATAAAAAAAAAAAAACTGAGGGAAACGACAAGACTTTTATTTTGATAAATAAAATAAAGAGCCGGAAACTGCACTTTAATACCCTTACAATGTTAATCACACAACGCTAGCTTTGGTATAGCCGCTTTTTGAAACTCAGGTAATATTAGGTTTCAGTCTTTATTCCGAGGGTGGTGTACAGAATAGATATGGAAAACCTCAACCGCTTTCTAAGTGTAAAGGAGGAATGAGTTCTTGAACAGGCTCGTTTTTATCACTTATCCTTATTCACTTCTTCTTCTCCTGGACAGCAGCTGCCCTTTTTTAAAGGGTTTTATTTAGCTTCACTTGTCGCTTTGATTCAAATCTTGCAATCGATTTTAAACGCACTTCCCGATGAGCTAGAGACTTGAAACTTAAAACATAGCTCAGAATCGGGAGACAATGCAATATAGGGTGTCTAATGTCATTCTAAATTCAAGATGGCGGACGCCATCCAGCTTCTCATTTCGCTTGGTTCAAATCTTGCAATCGATTTTACGCACACTTCCCGGCGAGCTAGAGACGTGAAACTTAAATCATAGCTCAGAACAGGAATACAACGTAAAATTCAATATGGCGGATGCCCCAGAATAACGTCTGAACCTGTTTAAAGGGTTTTCTATAGATCGACCTGTTGCGTCGCTCCAAATCTTGCAATCGATTTTAAGTGCACTTCTCGATGGAGACAATGCAATATAGGGTGTCCATTGTCATGCTAAAGACAAGATGGCGGACGCCATATAGCTTCTCATTTCGCTTGGTTCAAATCTTGCAATCGATTTTACGCACACTTCCCGGTGAGCTAGAGACTTGAAACTTAAAACATTGCTCAGAACAGGAAGACAACGCAAAATTCAAGATGGCGGACGCCGCAAGATGACGTTTGAACCTTTTACTTCACGACACCCTTGATATGGATATTTTATGAAAGGGTTTGACAAGAAGAATACGATAAGCTACGTGACGTTATTCTAAATCTTATATGGTGGACGCACCAAGATGTCGCTTGAACCTTTTGCTACACGACCCCCTTGATATGGGTATTAAATGAAAGTGTTTTACTAAGGGAAAATGATAATCTGCGTGATGTTATTCTAAATACAATATAGCGGAATCTGTGTTAGTAATCAGGATTATAAGTATGGATAGAAATAATAATAAAAATTTTCCACATGTCTCTGTTATTATCTGACATGGCATGACGGCATACACCTTATCCATTATAAAGAAATGCAATTTTCAGCAAAGTTTAATCACAGAATGGCCGAGAGAAAGATGTTGCCAATAATTGTGTCATCGGCCTCCACAGTCCATAAAATGCAGGGTAGTACTATTGACCATGCTGTGGCGTATTTAGGCTCCAGACTCTTTGAGGAGGGCCAGGCGTATGTAGCATTGAGTCGCGTTAGGACTTTTGAAGGGGTGTGTATTGAGAAGCTAGACTGTGAAAAATTAACAGGAAGGAATCCATATAATAAAGAAGCAATGAGAGAGTTGGAAAGGATAAGAACATAAATCTGGGTCCCTGAAAGATACTGATTTCTTGTGAGAAATCATGCAAGTCAGTCATGCAAGCCGGATGCCAAGGGCCACTTTCTGTCGCTACGTCAGTGGATTAAGTTATAATCTGGAGCTTTTATCAGACTTAAATAAAAACGTGGGACGCGTTAAAACATGTATAAGTAGGTATCTATTAATAACGACTTGACTAGACTGTTTCCATGCTCCACAAAAAGAAAATTTTCAATGCGTCCCACGTTTTTATTTAAGTCTGATAAAAGCTCCAGATTATAACTTAATCCACTGACGTAACGACAGAAAGTGGCCCTTGGCATCCGACTGGAGAAGACTGCAATGCTATCTGACTTGCATGATTTCTCACAAGAAATCAGTATCTTTCAGGGACCCAGATTTATGTTCTTATTATTTTCTAGTTTTTGGTACAGCCCCTGATTAAACCGTTTAACTTAAAAGTTTTTTTACCTTATTTTTATTTTCTTGCGTCCAACAGTTTCGACTTTGTATTCTTTAAGTGGGCATCTAAGGTGCCGAGTACGTTGTATCTAATGAAATATAATCGCGGTTTTAAAATTTGTACAGGCAGAAGCCAATTGTCTCGTTTTTAGTTATACAGCTGCCAGTGCTTTAACAGAAATATCCTTCTGTCATATCCATACACCCGTCTGTTGAAAGTTTTTTTTTTTTTACATCGAATAGTGTACTTACTTAACCTCACCTTGTTGCTCCATTTTTAAGTCTCATAGGCAAGCATAAGGCAAGCTCCGTGTAAACAGACTTATTGTACTCAGTACCAACAGATACAATTTTCATTTTATAGAAACAAACTATTCTGCAGTTTGTCACTTTCTCCAAACATCGTGCGTAGTGGTTGAATTCCTGCTTACGTCGAGAAGTAGTACCTTGGCCCGCCTACATTCGGGAGGGTCATGCCACCTACTTCAACTTTGTCTTGCAAGCTCTTTGGCAATCTCACTCCGAGACACTTAGCTAATTCAGTGGAACTAGTCCTGCATTCTCGAACTATATGCATATATGTATGTAAGCATTTGTTTTAAATTCAGTAGTAAGATTGAGTCAGGCCTTGGGTTCCGATGACAATGCAATATATCTAAAGTCCAATGTGGTGGACGCCCCAAGATGGCGGCTTTCCTTTTCCTTCAAAACCCCCTTGACATGGATATCAAATGAAAGGGTTTGATGAGTAGAATACTATAATCCACAAGATATCATTCTAAACGCTATATGGCCGACTACTTCCACCCAATGTCAATGTATTTGTATGTGCCAAGAACTGAATGGTATGGAGGTGGCTTAAAATGCTATGAGCGCCCAATGGCTTTCCTTTTACAAATGTTGAAAATTATTCTGATCAACTTATAATCATTGAAATAAATATACTTCTTCTTTTTAGTGCAAATTGTTTGTAGAAGAAAACCTTTGTTTTTAAAATGTTTCTTTCCTATTGCAAAAGAGAAGCATGTATACAAACCCAAGGCGCATAGGCAACTTCGACTGTGAATCGCATCGGTTGGCATGCCTGTATGATTATAGTTATACGAAATGCCTCGTGTCAAACTAAAAACTAATGATATTTAGAAAAGATTAAATTGTATCGACTATGATAATGCCCCCAATATACAAACCTCACCCGGTAGGTACCCCTAAATCCAATTCATGTACACTTAACCATTCAAACGTCACGTACCATAAAATTTGTTGGAGTTACTATTTTATTCAACCATAACAACGTTTTTCCACCCCAATAAGTACGCATAAATATTTTACAATTTAAACGAGGACTACCTTACTTACCCGCAAACACACACATTGACACACACACAGATTCACCGTAGTAAATTGCAAAGTCAAAATGAATTATTAAAAGAAAACAGAAACAACAGTGTAAAAAAAGGCACCCATACCGCAAATGAAAGAGCCTGCTGCCTACTCCATGCCGTCAAACCACAAAATTGCCAATGGCCCCTGATCCAATTTTCATACAGCACTTCATAAATTATCAACCGGAATTGTGAATTCAGGCAGATTTTTCGCTCATATTTAACCACCCCCACCTCTCAGGACACCACGTCGACGACGACGACCAACGAACCTATCGAACCTGGTCCAATTAATTATAATTCACAGGCTTTCTCCTGGGCGGAGGCCACCACCACTACCAGGCGGTGGCGGCGTCTTTAATTCTTCTCGTCCGAGTTGGCTCGGTCTGGTAGCTTGGTGTGTTGTGTACCCGTATTCTCCTGCCGAAAATATAATTAATTTGCATAATTTCGGGGAGGCTTGCCTGCTCGAGTCAGGAGGAACGTGCAAATGACGCCGACGTTGCCACCGCTGCCAAATAACTGTCCTTGTGCTCGCCTAAAGGATTCACCCTTCAAGGAGGCACCAGGAGGGCGTAATCAAATTTGATAACAAGTTTTGTCCGGCATCACAATGGAGGATGCGGTGGCTTGACTTGGCTTGATGGGATGGAAAAAAAAATCGAAAATGAATTATAAGCAGAAAGTTCAATTCATTTATCATTAATGAAGGCTCTTCGGCCCCGGCCAACGGGCTCTAGTCCAATCCCCAAGTAACCATCAACTGTTAACTGTCGTTTTGAGTGGAGTTTTTCGAAAGTTCAACTAACTCCGCGGTATTATGGGGGGCGATGTCGATGTCACTTTGTTAAATCCGCGAGTCAAATTGGAGCCACTATTACCTGAGAGAAGGACATTAAAATCCGGACTCCTGGCGACTGCCATCTCCACTTGTCCCTTCACATGAGACGAAGAAGTTTCCTCTGACAGTTTTCATTTCGCATTTGTGTTTGCTTTTGCTTCTGCTTTTTTCTCTCTGCCTTTTGCCTTTTTCTGTTTTGTGTGGTGCTCTTCATTCGTGGGACAGTTCCAATTGTCCTGGTGCACGGCAGCTTTTCACTGATAGTGTCATAAGAGGAAGTGGAAAGAAAATTGCTTTTCGAGATTCCCGTGCGCGATAGAATTTCTTAATTTCCAGACAGGAATTGCACTAGCTATGGAGACAGACGATTGGTTGGGAGGGGGTTATTTTGCTGGAATCTTTCAGAGAGGAGGAAACAATGATGTTATCGTGGAGCATTCTATTGTTACACAGGAGTCGAAGTGAAATATTCCATTTTTATGTGTGTCAATTGGATTTTGGTTGAAGAAGATATTATGAAGACATTTAGTAAAACACAGAAGGGGCGGAGGGGTGAAGTTTTCCTTGGGGGTTAGAGTTTTAGGGCAAAAAGTTTTCGATTTGATGGGAGTTTTAATAGAAGTTCGAATGGGACAACTTGCACCTGAGGGTAACGATTTTAATCACCAACTGTGGGACTGAATGCGAAATGAATGTTTATCCAGTATAAATTCTTGAGAGTTCTATTGTCGATAAGATCACCCTAAAACTCTTTCAATGATTGGATATGGAAATCGTTGAGGGAGAATCTGGTGTAACACACCATTCTCATTGTTTTGAAAATGGTCATTTACCTGGACTTACTGCGAATTCAAGCATAACTAATGTCCTAAGGGAACTGTTAATCCATGAGGAGCATCGTTTATTTTGACTTTAAAGTGAACATTGTAACTTTGTCTTAGGGACGGATAACATAAGACTTACAAACGTCTTATGGGAGCTTACATATCTCTTCACCTTTTGTTTGCCTCTGGTGTAAGTGACTTTGATCGGAAATAACTGACTCAAGTTTTGGGGCTGCGGTTTGTAACTACATACATATCTCGTGCATAAAACGCGAATTTAGGGTTAAGAAGCTGCCTACCTGTGATTCACTTAAATCGGAAATCTACGGCAGATTGATAGGTAGGTAGAAGTGGTTGAATCTGGTGAACCTGCCAGAGACACAAATAGGGCGGATGCGCCGTTTTGATACCACAACTCACGTGACCTGGATGTTGGTGGGCGTAACTAGGATTATGGTTTTCAAATCCATCCTGTGGAGTTAAAAAAATTAGTAATATTGCAGAACTTAATGTTAGAGATCTCAGATAGATCTTTGAAGCGGCAGATTGACAACAATCACCACTTCTACAGAAAGAAGGAAAACAATTCGCAGTACACCTTATGTAGGAAGATCCAATGCGCTTGTATAAATATGTTTTGTTTAAAAATTTTTTGTATTGCTTAATTAACTAATTGTATTTACTAAACTTACAATTTTCGCATATAATTTTCTTTGATTGTATCGGTCAAACTTACCCTATGATTTATGAATTCTCATAAAACTCTCCACTATTTACTTGATCATAAGTATATATCCTATGTATTTTATAATGAATTACGTTACGTTGCTCGGTCATTTGGATTTCGACCAGCAAGGAGATAAATATTCTACCACATCTTCGAAATAAACCGATTGTCTTGTACGGTTTCTTTTCTCGTCGTTTTTTTATTTCTTTCTCCTCGCCGCCGTTTCAAGTTTCACATTCCTTCGTATTCTTAAACATATTTCTGTAATGGCTTTTAGCCAATACCAATATCAATTTCACTTCTCTCCTTTCAAAGCTGTAGTTCTTAGTCTTCTTACATGAGGATAAGTAACATCAATAAAAAAAGGGGAACCCACAATTCGACGGTAGTGCCTTGCTTCATTAAGTCTTTTTCATATAGAGAAACTCTGCTTTCTTTTCTCAAATATTATATCACCTTAATTACAAAAACTCAGCGAACCAACACTCTGTATGAATTACATTATAAGTAAATATAACACCTTGAGTGCGAGTGAATTACAAAAAAAAGAAAGAACGAAAACGATGAAGCTGAAGGTCACCTTTACCTACACACACAAAACTAATGTAGTTTACTTCGCAAACTTGACACTAACGCATTTGCAAATCAATTTTTCTCAGACGTTCAGGAACTATAGCAGGGCCATGTGTAGAGTAGAAACAGTGCCAAAGATGAATCATATTTAGGTGTTTTAATCCTCTAACAGGTAAGGCTGTCCTGAGGCAGCCATTACATAAACTTCATTAGATTTTAATCATAAAACATTTTGCACTCAATCAATATTTACAGCTTTTCGGGACATATGTAGTTTCACAATTCTACCGGTCTCAAAGTTTTATGCTGATGCGTTTGGCAGCAAAAGTGCATTCTGTGTCTGTGTGACAAGTCAGTGAATGTTGGCAAACAAATTATTGATCATTTAATATTTTTTCAGTAAGTGCTAGACACATATATTTTAGTATAACACTCTATTTAATGTGAATTTAATATGTTAATATGATTTAGAATCAAAAATCCGAAGGCAGCCTCAGGTCCGCCTTGCCCGTTTTAGCGTATGAAAATTCGTGCCTAAATGTAATAATTCTTTGTTGTTAAGACAATTTGTTAACAAATTATGTTTCTAAATTTTCTGTAGAAATGGGGAAAAATCATAGTGATATGGAAAAAAATTCCTGAAGAAATAGCCGCAGGTGTTGTGTCTTATAAGGATAAACGTTCAGTTGGTCGGCTTTTAGCACAAGAAAAAGAGTCCAGCAATAGTTCTGACATCGGTCCAGCAATAATTCTGACATTGTCATACTTTCCATAATGGCTTAGTAAAGAGGAGGTCAAAAAATGCAGACTTTGCAAAACATCGCAAACACAATGCATTTGCTCGAAATGCGATCTGTATTTGTGCTGTTCTAACGCAAATCCGAATACAATCAAAGAAAATAATGTTATGTGCTTTTTTTCAATAAACAAAAATTCTGCTTTACCTTCCGTCATTATTTTAACTTTGCCTGTTAGAGGGTTAACTACCTTCGAGAGAGATAAGCTTAACTAGAGTTAAACTGTGTGTAGGCATTTCCGGAGTCAATTTTTGCTTTTCCCGTGAGAAATGTGACCCATGCAAATAAGTTATACTTACGTCATTATGTAGGAATAACGAAAATGCCATTAAAGGCCCTTGTTCAATTCTTCACTGCGTTCACTTCCTCTTTCTCAAAAACTCTAGCCCATAGACATAAAGCCGTGTTTATCGGAATTAAAAATGTTTGCAACTTTCGTTGTTACATCTTTATGTCATGATATTTTCTTCTATGATATTTCACTCTAATCTACTCACTCTCTAAATCTAAAGCTAAAACCTAACTGAGAAGGTCTATTGTTGCGCTCTGGCTACTTTCTGTTACGCAACAGTCTATTCACTAGCTTCAAGTCCCCTGATTTACGAGGGTGGTTTGAAAAGATTCCGACCTAACGAAGATACAAGATATTTTTTCATCAAATTTATTTTTATTTTTCTACATAGTCTCCTTGTAAGTAACTAATTAGCGTCAAAACTCTGATTTATTGCACCAACAGAGCGTTGCAAATGTTCATTCGATCACGGTTTTGGTCTAACGTGAGCAAACGCGGCACCCAACGTGCAGACAGCTTTCTCATGTCTAAATCTTGATTTAGTATGTGACATACACGTTCTTTGGACATTTTCGTAGCCCCTGCTATCACTCTTTCTTTGATTTGCCGGTTGTCAAGCACCACTTGAACGATGTTATGGTCAATGGTTGCAGTTTTTGGATGTCCTGAACGTTCATCGTCTCCCAAGCTCATACGGCTACGTTAATTCAGCTGCCCAAAATTTCACGGTGGTAAACGATGGTGCAGAGTTACCATACACTGCGTCCAACTCATCTTTGATTTGCGCAGGCGTATTGTCTTTCGAAAACAAATAATTAATGAAAGCTCGATACTCGATTTTTTCCATTCTTACAAATGCACTCATATCGACGCACTAAAACGAGTGTCCAACAACAACTGCGCACCGAAAATGGCCCTAGCTATTGTTGACAAGTGCTGCCATCTTCATGCTGAGGTCAGAAACTTTCCAGACTACCCTCGTATAACATGGTAAATTCAATGATCAAATACTTTCGTGACGAAATATCATCAGTACTAGGCTTAAGCTTAGTATCCAGCACCTGAAGCGTGTCTGATTTTGCTTCTAATTTATGTTCATAAACAGCCTACTGCGGCTCTGCTAATGCTCCGCTGGTTTATGATTATTATGATACCTATACAGTTTTTTTTAACGTTTTTCTTGGAGCATTCTATGGAAAAGTGTGGCACAAAAAAGATTTCGGAAATTTGGTGTGCGGGTAGGTCATACCACACATATACCCAAAAAATTTTGACTTTCTAAAATATTCCCGTGCAACCCCCAAAAAATGGGCACAATCGTGTGGTCAGTAGGTCTTACTGGTATTCGTTCATCTTGTTATTTATATTTTTTGTTTTTATGCCACCACTACAGCCAATAAGACGCACCATCCTTGACTCTCGTAATCAAATGCAGTCAATCTATGATTCCTCTAATTAATGTGAATACCAAATAAATGGATCCCAATTGCGAATAAGCTAAAGCAATAAACAACGCTACGTTCTGTAAAAACATTCGGTCTTTTTTAATACGTTTTCACGGAATGCACCGGCTCCAAGGAGCAGCATAGTCCCCATTTAATGGATTAGCTCGCGGAAGCCTAGAGTTATATATTCAGTCTCGAAAATATCATCGAATTTTAGATCCCTAGCCAGGCAAAGTAAGCAGTTTGTTGCACTAAATTCTTAGAATAGCTGAACTCTTGAAACTTCAACAATATGACTACAGGCATGGTATCTTAGTAGACGTGCCAAGCAAACGTGAGTCAAACTTTTCACTATCTTCGATTCCTTAAATGAACATCTGAAAAGCATTATTTGCAAAAGTCTTTGTAAGATGTGCCTAGGCTCTGCCTAGAGTACGCCTAGAGAATGACTTAACATAAATTCTGCTACCATTCGTTATTTCCCTTACGAGCAATTGCACTAACAGATCGAAAGCCTACAAGGTCGACTTTAAATATGTATATTTGAAAAAGGGGTTAATTACGATGAAGTCATTGGGGGCCAGTACATTTCAAAACCCGAAAGAAGTTCAGAATAGTATTCCGCAGTCATTCCGTTCCAAAAAATCCACCACCCTCCCTGAAGAAGTTGATCGATGGTATTCCAATTACTCTTTGGTTTCCTTAAAGGTGTGCGCGCTCATACTGATAGATTCCGGGAATCTCCCCAAGTAAACAAAAAAAAAACGTGTTTTCATTAATCATGATGGCACATCATCGCCTGTAGCACAACAGAGCCCATCTGTCCATCTCTAAAAAATCCTTTCTCCATTTTCAACGAGAGTTCTTACTTTTTTCAGAGTTTCCGTCTTGTTTTGTCTTTCCATCGATCTTTCGGCATTGGTATCTGGATTCCCAGGTGTGCACCGTACCGAAAAGGATTTCTCAAGTATTTTGATTGGAAAATTGAAATATCCTCGAATTGTTTTCAATTTATTTCCCATTCAAGCGGAACACACCCTTAAACCAGAGGTGCGCGCCTTCATTTTAGCAACCACAACACGATTTCGTAATATTTACACAATTTTTACATGAATTTTTAATTTTATCAATGATATTTGTCCCGCAAATGAAGTGAAAACGTTCAGTTTTCTTCCGTTTTTTTCCGGTTTTTTTGTGTGTGATAAATTGTCCTCGTGGTTTATGGCCGCAATAAACCGTATACATTTGCAACCGCAATGAATGGGCACAACACTTTGCTTCCGTGAGTGAATGGACATGTGCTTACATACATATATTTCAATCAGTGGTCGAAAGAAACAACCAATAAATGACAGAAATAATGGAAATTAATGAAAAAATTCAATCATGGATTCGGGGGATTGAATGGTCGGTCATCCTTCTTTTTCGGTGGGCATTTATCTCATTTGGAGGCAAGCAGGCGTGAAGTTGTTGGCAAAGCGTGACAGCGGGTTAAAAGACAAATATTGATCGATTTATTTAATTGTATACATATTTATAGTAAGTAAAAACGTGTTAAGTTTTTCGTCGTTGTTGTTGTTGTGTGTGTGTGATTTTTTTTTTTAATATCATTAAGAGCTGATTAAACAACAATTTGTGTGAAGTGTCGAACTTTGAGTTCGAATAGTAATCGAGTGAAGAAGGGACTTGAGCCTTTGGCGTATTTAGGGCTGTTGAATTTATTTACTGTCTCCCTTTGCTAACCGATAGCAAATTGTCCGAATAATTACCGTTTTGCGCTGCAATTTTTATTTGAGACATCGCGACCTTCAACGAAAGCCCACTATAGACACTTTTTGACGGACGAGTTACCAAGTATGCAGCAGGTAACTTGTAGATATATACAGTAGTGTCCGCTTATAACGAACTCGAAGGGACCGACCAAATTGGATCGTTATAAGTGATATGTTAAGAAAAACATCAACTTTTGTTCAGACATTTTTAAATGGATTTTCAAGCGCGTAGTATCCTTCTTCCATCCACTTTGGAGCTTTACTAATTTCTCCTAAAAATATTTGTTTATTGATCACTTGTCGTTTTGGCTTAGAGGCTAGCAAAAGTTAATGCGAATAGACTTCTGCGGCGATGAAGTCCCGTACAGAGTGAAAGCATAGTCTAGAAATGATTGTAATAGATACAAGTATGTAGTTACATACCTCTAGCAGAGGCCAGGAGAAAAATATAGCCCACAAAAAGAAGTTGGTGTAATCGATGAAGAAACAAGAGAGCCAACAAATGAAATTAGATAAAAAATACAGAAATAGAAAAGCCTACGTTCTATATACAGTAGAACCTCAATAATTCGTGTTCCGATAATCCATGTTTCTCGCTTATCCGTGTGTACCAGGCATTTCGCTAATCCGTGTAAATCCTCTGATTGTTACTCGATTATCTGGGCTGTTTGAAGGAATTTTGGAAGAAATGGAACATAAAAGACGCCATTTATGTAGCGGCTGAAAACTGGAATGATATTCAAATGGTTGCTCTACAAAGACCATTGTTTCAACTTTGGCCTGAATTGAAGATGCAATTGAATGTTTCTGAATCTGGCGATAAGGTAATATCCCCATCTCAACTTCTGAATTCAGTACAAAACGTTGTTGAATTTGAAAAAGTCATATTAGAAGATTTGGAGGAATGGTCAACCTCAGTTCAGAATGAACCAGATTATCAAACCCTATACGACGCTGCAATAGCCTCAACGTCTGCCCAAGTTGATGAGGCTTCAGAGGAAGACTCGGATATTGCAGAAACTCCATTAGAAGTTGACAGAGTATCTGCTGAGCACGCACTCAAAGCTGCAAATGACTTACTAAATAATCTTTACCAACAAACCGACTTTGACGACATTGACGTTCTTTCGTACATATATTTGTTCCAAAATGTATAAAGCTTAAAAACAAACGCATGTCACAGATTTTTAAAAATAACTTTGCAAATACATATGTATGTTTTTCTTACAAACACTCATACATACATATATGTATGTACATATTCTCTGCGGCAAATACATATGAATTATTCATTATATATTATATATTTCAATAAAAAATGTAGATATTAAGAGAAATAGATCAGTTCAGTTTCATTAGGTATATTTTTATTAATCTTCGATTTTCCGTGTTTTTAATTTTCCGGCAACCGCTTCCCGGCCATCGTACCAGATAATCGAGGTTCTACTATAGTATAATCAAGCAAGGCTTTATTTCAGACGTGATTTTATAGATTTTGTTTCGATTAATTTAGCTTAAGTGCACTTTCTTCTTCTTGCTATCATACTTCACTCATCATTGGTAAAGATCCCATAGAAGTGATTGTGCCATATATGGCACGCAATGCACTGTAGAATTTAAGCTCTTGCATCACTCTTCGCTTTTACTTTTCTTTCTTCACAGTATTATGTCGTTAACCACATTTACCGTGCAGCCCATTGCTTCTGTTGCTTTCCATAATATTATCATATTATTATAATAAGAAACTTTGTATCAAATTTCCAATTATGAATACATAATGCATCTGCACCTGCACATGAACAGCTAGCAACTTCAAATTATAATGCAAATTTATCCGGCATGAAACCACAAGCCATTTCGGGTGACCGCCGCAATAATAAATCACCCACCCGCGCGCACACACTATGCCCGCCTAGATTCATCACTGATAAGAGAATCTTAATTAATCCCGCATTATCTGCCCCACATCTATATACCCAATTACAGGGTCTATAACATTTTTCACCCCTCAAATGACACTCCGAACCGAGTCATGTGAACCTGAACCCCTAATTTACATTCCAATACAACCCGTGCACAACAAATTATCCGCACTTTGTTCTTGAGTAAATCACCGGAAGTTGTTAGCAAAAATCCAATTACAATGTTTCAACAGAGAGGAACACCCAATTAACTGTAACACTGGCCGCTTTCAGCAACATTTTAACCCCGAAACTAGGTAGGTACAATACACACACTCTTCCTCTGTCCAACAAACAGCACCGAGGAAGAAGCATCACAAAAAAGCAGGCCAAGCAGCAAAGGCTAATTTACATTCTTAATGACTCCAATCAACAGGGTTGGCACATTGGTCCTTTATTTTGCATATCTGCCGCACAAGAATCTTTCCCCATATACACACGCCCAACAAAAAGGTACTCGACTCTCTTAGAGATTCACCTCTTTCGATGGGGACTCGTGAGACACGACGACGGATACAGAGACAAAAAATATCCTTTTACCTATCAAAAATTAAAATCTTTGCCCAACTGAAATCACCTCGCCATCATCATCGTCGCAGAAGCACCCCAGAGGAAAACTCCTGTACGATGAGAATGAATTGGAAATAGTATCTTGGGTACATTTTGTAGCTCGGTTTTGTTACCTCGTTTCGTAAAAGAGACAGGAGTAACTGTTTCGATAAAAAGGCAAAAAAAAGGACCCGGACGGACATTGAAAGGCCAAAGCTTTCTAATTGCTACGAATCAGATGATCCTTAGGCGACCTACATATAGTATGCACACCACTGAAATGGTGTGGCAGGGGTAAGGTGACTACATGAGATTGTGAAAATTAAAACTGAGAAGGCAAAATCTGAAATGTATCTGATGGTTTTCTTGTATTTTTCATTAAGAGAACTAACCTCAGGCCAATGTGGCTAAGTGAGAGAAGAACTTCAAACATGTGTTGAGGGACGGTAGAGGGTGATTTTTCTATTTTATTTTGTGTGATATTCATCTGTGGTTACAGTATTTAGAACAAGGAAAATGCAAATGGTGTTTTTGAAGTGTTGTTTAGAAGGTCGATTTGACGATTTTCAGTGTAAAATCTTTAGGGCTTTTAGATCTCGATGAAGTTATATCGAACAAAATAATTTAACATTGATGTTCCTCAAAATGACGCGATGCTGAAATCATTTTTGTTCTTGTGTCATAAGCAAATTTCTATAATCAACGAAGAGATAGTATCTGTTCTGGACATTTTTTCTATAACTTCTTAATTTGTATCCTAGACGTCTCTAAAAACCTGCTCAAGGAAAGAATTACTAGCAAAATTCACGAGGCAGCATAAGAGTATGATATAAGTACCTGCGACAGATGAACATTTAACTCCCCATGCCTTTGCTTTATTCACTTCTCATCTATCTGCCTTTTCTGTAAAACATTTTGTGGAACTTGTAGTTTGTAGTTTAACTTCGTCACCTCGTGTATCCTAGTGCTCCTAATCTTTAAATATTCTAAGTGCGTCAGCTACAATGTCTATTGATATACACGCTGCCAGAGCTGTAAAAGAATGCAATCATTTTGACATTCAATTCATTTGGTTTCACTGAAATATATTCCAATTCAATGACTTCAACTTCAATAACATAAATCACCATTCATTTTGAAGTCATGATTTACCAATCATTTTCTCCAATCATAATCATGAAGTCAAAATGAATGCATTCATTTTGATTGCTCTGCATTCATTGAAGTCACTTTGAAATCAATAGCATTCATTGAAGTCACCTGAAGTCATTGAAGTCTTTGAAGTCATTGAAGTCATTTGAAGTCATTGAAGTCTTTGGTTGTTTTTGGTTCTTTTGAAAGAAAAATCTTTCGGATGATCCACGGTCCTGTCTCTTTGGGCTGCTCGGAGATCCCCCAAAGGATTTTTCTTTCAAAAGTACCAAAAACAACCAAAGACTTCAATGACTTCAAATGACTTCAATGACTTCAAAGACTTCAATGACTTCAGGTGACTTCAATGAATGCTACTGACTTCAAAGTGACTTCAAGATTATGATTGGAGAAAATGATTGGTAAATCATGACTTCAAAATGAATGGTGATTTATGTTTATGAAGTTGAAGTCATTATTGAAGTCATTGAATTGAAACAAATCCACATGAATTCTTTGTATGACTTCAAGGAATGCATTCTGCAATGATTGCATTCTTTTGCAGCCCTGCACGCTGCTACATATGGCTTCGTTGAGAAAGCGTATACGTCGTAGAAAGCATCATCTGCAGGTGTTGACCTTTATGACTTTGTATTGAGTTCAGCTAACAGGAGTCTTCTTCTGCACCTTAACCTGTCTTTACATATTTGCAGAATTCGGCAAAATTTTGTCACCGTATTTTTCCATATGCATTAGCTACCCATCCAAAATACTTTGCTGGAGGTGTCGTATTTTCCAACTATTGAAAGGTACGCATTCCCTTTTTTGTAAGTCATTGTTGTACAATTCGTATGGTCCCTTCAGAATTGCCCGTTCCTCTTAACATAAGAAAGCCGACTTTCGACAGTGAGCGCATCCCTCTATTACCGTCACATTTGTTCATAAATTTAATGTCATAATCCGAAGTAAGCAATTTTTTTTTAAGAACACAAAGGAATGGTTCGAAGGGGCCTCAGCGCCATCTAATTTTGTTACATAAAATTTCGTCAGTAGGGGCACTATTTTATACATGCATACATACATACATACATACATATATGTATACCATGTTTGTACATATATATTTTACGATCTATCGAAGGTTATCCTGCACTTAACCCCGTGGAACCGCGGTTGCAAAATTTATATTCATAATCTGCCACAATTATGGAAAGTAGCTGATGTAATCCGATGATCTGAAGATTCCGAAAAAACATTCCATAATCGACCAGGTCAACTGGATCACTAACATTATTAAAAAGCACTGGGAGAGAAAAAAGTTTGTTCTACAGTCTTCCTGTAGTTAGTGAAAGCATTCGATAAGTTTGGCACGAAGGACTGATCTATAAACTGCAAAATTCTCTTCCCAAACAACTTACAAAAATCCTGGAATCCAATGTTACAGACAGATATTTTCGTATAAAAGAACAGAGTGCGTATTCGGAACTTAAGGAAATTAAAGCAAGTGTTTCCCAACCTGGACCAGTACTCTACCTTTTATATACTTACAATATCCCATTTTTGGAAAATAACACAATATTGCTACATTCGCGGACGACACAGCCATAATGTCAGTTGCAGAAAGCAATATTAATTCTACAGAAAAACTGCAAGTTGCGATTCAGGGAATCCAAAATTAGACAAGGAAGTGGCGAGTCTAAATCTGTTCATGTAGACTTTACAAACAAAAATATTGAGCATGTACCAATATATGTATATGAATAACCAAGTAATTCCATACGCGAACACCGCTTAATATTTTTGTATGACACGCGAAACTTCGTTGGAAGGCTCATGTCAAGAAAAAAAGAGATGAGCTCGACATTAGATATCGAAGGATCTACTGGCTAATAGGAAGACATTCCTACCTATCAATTTCTAACAAACTCCTACTTTATAGACAAGTAATCAAACCCATTTGGACACAAGGGATTCAACTCTGAGATAGGCATCATCTAAAGATTCCAAAACAAAGTAGTGAGAAACATTGTTTATGCACTCTAGTACGTTCATTATGAGGACCTCCACTTGAGTATGGAACCAGTAAAATATGCAGTCAAAAGACATGCTAAAAAATATGGAGACCGGCTCCGACATCACAAGAACCCTGAGGCCCTCCTGTTTCTGGACCACACAAACCTAGTTAGGAATTTGAGAAGACGAAAACCCTTTGAATAAGTGCAGCACTGAAAACGAAAAAACTAGAAAACGTATATTCACAACAACGAACGTAGGGGCGTTCGGAGTGGATTCTAACCCCCAACGTCCTGAAAGGTCTAAATACCACTTATGTTCCATTCGCCTAGTGATATTTGTACATCACTTCTTTCTTGTGAGCTCATGAGCGACGCCAGTGAGTGGAATAGGTATATATTAAAACAAAAGTGAAAGAAAAATTATTCGTCCCAGTGACTAGATCGCAGTAGAATGGAAAGATCTCTGTCCACAGGCGTAGAACTTGGCATGAGTATCTCTGGGGATGTGTTATCTGTGGTACGTGGGGATCCGTGCTGAGATGGAGAAACTCGGGTAGAAAAAAAAAAATATTCATAATATTTTAAATAACTTTTCTTTTGAAGGATATTGATTGCTTCCATCTTTCCTGGCTCTGTTGACTATTTCTACGAATACACTAATCTTCAACCGCACTTTTGGAATCCGTGTTGGTACTTTACCAGTCTTACTGCATTTTCGCTGGCTTTTGCCAACATTTCACTCATTATCCGTTCTAAATCTTGGCCAACAATATACAGCATGACAGTGTAAAATTCGTTGGACTTTCTGGGTGCCTTTTTTGCATGCTTATAGATTTTAAAATATCACACAGTGTCCCTTGAATTGCCATTGGCACAGGGATGTCTTCGGCACAGCTCACAGTAATTGGTTAGTTTATCGAGGAGTTTTTATAAGTCATTTGTTGTAGTAACCTTGTGCTTAGACTCTCTTGCCGACTTCGTGCGAGGTGTTTTCGATTATCACCTCTATGTCCAGGAACACGCAGATGGACATTTTTACTGTATACACATTTTTACAATATAAGACTCATGCTCAACTTCTCATCTGAAATCAGAAATGTATTCCAAGAACGATTCTTGTTATCAAGACTGTTTATACCTTCATGTCCTCTCAATCACTGTTCTCTGTAAGGATTCCTCAATTAGGTACCTTTTGTAAATTTCTCGTATTTTTTTCTACTTTCAAGAATATTTCCGTGTCCAGAGTGAATTGAGTCTCTACGGGTACCGATAAAAAAGAAGAAACAGAAAAAAAGTTAGTTCTTCTACACACCCACCCACCCAACTCCCGAGCTTTCTCTTTTGAACTTTAGACTTCTCTAGGTCGATAAAGACTATGTATACACGTTAATGAATAGGATTTGTGTTCCTTTTAAACTATTTTAATTTGTATGGTCAATGGACTTGACAAGAAATTTAAACTGAAACTTTACCTCCATCAATGGAAAAAAATACGAAAAAAAATAAAAATAAAAGGAGCAATGACGATAGTTCCTAAGAAGCTCTAGCACATCACTTGACCTTTTCAAGGCAAAGTGCAGATGAAAGGATTAAATAGCTGGCCATGCACTGGAATGGAGAGCAATCTTTAACATAAAATCAAACGACGAAGTAAGTTTTTCAATTAACTAGCACTATCCAGGTTTAGATGGGCAGGATGATGCCTACTAATTAAATTTCCACGAATCCGTCAAGCGAATCCTTTCAAGGATGATTCAAAGTTTCCTTCTCTTTCAATTGTTTCTTCCAGTTTTTTCGAAGTACACGTCATTTTACTGATACAAGACTTCTCCGCAACTTAACTCAACTTAAAGTACAAAAATAATATTTCAAATATAAAAAAAGTTTTTGAAAAAGATCCTTTCTTGTCCATGGGACTTACAATTTCTCAGGGTCAGGAGAGAAATTGAAGGAGAGTGTTGCATTAGTTTTTTAATTTGGGAAATAATAAATTGTTTACGAAATTCTTAGAAAATATTAGAAATAAAGAGTATTTGGCACTCGAGTTGGGTCGGACAAGAACAACTATGTTCCTGCAAGTTCGACTCTCTAATGTGACCACAAGATTTTTGCAATTTTGTGAACTCTTCCTTTTTGACAGCCTTTGGTTTCCTTTGTGTTTGTGACTTTCTGACGAAATTTCGAGAGCTTCGAAAACGTTGTGCTTTTTCTTCTTATCCACGACTGCTTTTCGTCTACCAAAGCGACTTCCATTCAATAAAGCTGACTTTCTGCTACACAGCCTTCTTTATCACAAGCACTTTTTTAAGGCTACACACCTACAATAAGATTCAATTGAATTGTAGTCACTTTCGCAGCGCCAGTAGTAGTAGGTAATGTTTCGTAATTTAAAACTTGACCAAGCCGATTCAGTTGATTTTTAGGGTTCGTATAACAAGGCCGCAAACAGAAACTTCAAAGCATCGCTTGTTAGTCCGTCCGTCTATAGGCCTGTCACCGTTGTTTATCTCCAAAACTATAAAAGCTAGAAAGGTGAAACTTAGCATGTTTAGATACAGTTTGACATGTTCCATCGCCCATATACTCGGATCGTGCATCCATGTAACTTTGCAAGGAATTACACGTGCAGCAAAAACAGTGACTCACAAATAACTTGGACAAATTAACATTGAATGAAACTATAAAATATAATTTTCAGCAAGCAAATGAAAACAATAATAACAAACTGAATTAAAACTAAAATGATCCAAAACATCCCACCCTCCATGGAATAAATTTCAGGAACACGGGAGCATAACAAAGTTAGTGATTGGACGAACGAATGAACCTCGACTCATCGTTACGGTAGCGACTCGAACACAAGTATCTGCACCTGATGTAACCGCTTTAATTTTGCCGAGAGGTCACTTAGTTGGCGGAAGATTGGATTCCTTGATTACTACCACGTCGCCTGGTTTTCATGTTTGGCGTGGTATTTTGCCAATTCGACCACTCCTGTAGTGTGGTAATTTATTCCAGATGCCATGTGATTCCAATGCGACAAACGATTAATAAGTGCACCGAGCAAGTTTGGTTCTGGAACAGCTGTATACGGTTCACCTATAAGAAAATTAGCTGGAGTTAATGGATTCAGATCATCTTGATGATGATGAGGCGCGAATTTGACACTGCTCTAATTTGGGTAAGCACGGTGTACAGTGTTTTAAAAGTCAGAACTGAGGACCCGACAACTCTTCTTAAATGTAGCTCGACTGATTTGACACCAGCCTCCAACAACCCACCGAAATATGGTTAGATGGAGGGATAAAGTAACTTGCTATGTTGTCTTTTGCAAGGGACGCAGCAATGGTGTCGTTGTGGACTTTGGACATTATGAACTTATGCATCTCAGTTAAGCGACGACGAGTACCATAAAAGTTGCTTCCCTTGTCACTAAAGATGTTGGAACACAGTCCCCGACGAGAAACAAATCCATGCAAAGCAGCGAGGAAGGCCTCAGTGATGAGGTCACTGACCACCTCAAGGTGAATGGTTTTGGTAGACATGCATACAAACATTGCTATATATGCCTTTGAGACCCTGGTAGACTCGATAGAACTCGCTAGGTTGGTAGGTAATGTCATAATTTGAATGTGCCATAATTTTTGCAAATGCCATTAAATCTGATTGTGCTTTAACATTTATGTTATAGAGAGATAGAGAATTAGTTGACAATAAGCAATGGAGGGATACACACCTGAAGATCGTGGAATTATTGCTACTGCTTATTTGACCAATTTTCGGTCAGTTGTTAACGCAGCGTGAATTTCGTCGTCGTTTTGCACCATGCGCGCGAACATGAACTCCTATACCGTCAATATCTAACCCGAACGCAATCGAACTTAATCGCTGATCCTAAAAGTTTCTATCACTTCATCAACATTAAGAATAAATCCGATAGCTTCCCACCCACTCTAAATTTTCTCAATACATCTTCAGCAGACCCCAAGACAAAAGCAAACTTGTTCGCTAAGTTCTTCAACCAATCGTTCTCAGACCATGTCGTCGAACCGGATCACGACTTTTTCTCTTATATGAACAGCTGTGCCCAAACTTCCTTAGTCTCGATGGATATAACCTTACAACTTGTAGTGGACAAGATAAGCAAGCTTAAGGACGATTACTCTCCCGGTCCTGATGGTTTACCCGCAGTAGGTCTAAAAAAATGTGCTAACTATCTCGCTCAACCCCTCACTGCTTTGTTCCAACTATCCATCTCGCAGGGCGTTTTCCCCCAAATGTGGAAAGATTCTTTCATAATTACTATCCACAAAAACGGTCGCAAGAATGAAGTGTCCAACTATCGTCCCATAGCTAAACTTTCTTGCACACCCAAGCTCTTCGAAAGCATTGTCTATGATACAATATTTTTTCACTGCAAATCTATCTTTTCTCCCAATCAACACGGCTTTCTTAAGGGTAGATCAACAACCACTAATCTCACAGAACTCGTGTCTCGAACCCTATGTGCACTGGAGGATGGCAAAGAAGTTGATGTTGTTACCACCGACTTCAGTAAAGCGTTCGACAAAATTTCGCACAGCATAATTCTCCTAAAACTCAAGGCTCTTGGTTTTCCTCCGTGGTTCATTATGTGGATCAAATCCTACATGATAAATCGCCAGTACAAAGTCCTTTTTCGATCTTCCATGTCCGATCCTATAAAAGCAACCTCAGGAGTCAGACCGCAAGGCAGCCATCTGGGACCATTGATATTTATCCTATCAATCAATGATGTTGACCGTATCATCAAAGATTCTTTCATATCGATCTACGCTGACGATATGAAAATCTCTAAGCACATATCATGCCTCGCTGACTCTCGCCTACTCCAAGATGACTTAAATAGATTCTCAATGTGGTGCCATAAAAATTTCTTGCAGCTTAACGTGACTAAATGCCAAGCAATCACATACTCTCGCAAGCGTCTCCCCTCACCTCCCAGACCCTACCTTATCTGTAACGAACCTGTTCCCATCGTCGCATCTTTACGCGATCTAGGCGTTATCTGTGATAGGAAACTCAATTTCCGTGCCCACATAGATAACATCATAAGTAGAGCCAACTCTGCACTTGGCTTTGTAAAACGTTGGTCTAAGGAATTCTCTGATCCATACGTCACTAAATCCCTTTACATCACCTTTGTTAGGCCTCTACTTGAATATGCCAGCCAAGTATGGTGCCCGTATTACGAAATCCACACTCTACGAATCGAAGCTGTCCAGCGCAGGTTCATTCGGTTTGCCTTACGCGGCCTTCCTTGGATCGACAATTTCAACTTACCACCCTATGTAGATCGTCTGAGGCTGATCAACTTACAGTCCCTCGAAAAACGTCGTGATGTTGCTGATATACTCTTTATCCATCAGTTATTATCTGGTAACATCGACTGCCACGCATTACTGCAATTGATCTCGTTCAACACGAATCCACGTAACCTCAGGTCCGTACCCCTCTTTCATCTTGTTTCCCACCGTACCAACTATGGTTTTCACGAACCAATGTCCAGAATGCTACGTAAGGCTAACGGCATGCATTACAATTTTTATTTTCACTTTAGTAGATCCTCTCTGAGAAACGCCCTCCACAATCCCTCTTCCCCCTCTTAACCATATTTCGAACCGCTCACTCCCTCTGCCTTCTCTCCATAGTTTTAGTTTTTAACTGTTACTTTATAAGACCAAATAAAGAAATAATCAAATCAGTTAGTTTCCTGCTCCCCACTATCTTATCATTATTATATAACTTTAAGTTTTTAGAATTAAGTGCCATGTAGCTAGTATTAAGCTAATCAAATAAATAAATAAATGAAGCGTTTGGCTGAGCGTCGCGTGCAAACTGTGTCCACTATAGATGTCGCAAGAAGTGGCTGGCCCCGTATTACTCGTTCGACCGAGAATATCACTGCTGTGGCGGAGGACGTCCAAGAGAGTCCACAAACATCGACGAGACAAGGATGCACACAATTTGGCATCAGTGGACGTTTGTTGCATCGAATTTTGGTGAAAGACCTGAAGATGTTCTCTCATATAGTGCAAACCGTTCACCAATTGCTGCCTGCTGACCGTCTTTGATAGTCTTTCTGATAGTCTTCTTCTTCTGACTTCTGATAGTCTTTGATCTACTGTTTCTTTTGTTTTTGTGTCTACTTGCGACACTTTTACATCTAATTCTTCTTATATTTTGTGAATTTTTGTGATACTTTTGCCTCTTCTTCTGCTGACACTTTTTTGTCTACTTCTTGTTGTATTTTGGGTCTATTTCTGATACTTTTACATTTGCTTTCTTGTGACCCATAGTTTGTTAATTTCCAGTCTTCCAAAAGTCTTCTCAAGTTTCGAGTAAGCATTGATGCCGTCTTCATAGACAGCGAGTAGCGAAGAATAATCAACGACAAACTATACGAGTTGTTCAGCTGTGAGTAAGTAGTCGACTCAACTTTTTTTCTCATCCACTTTTTATAGATATGTACTTTCCAATGCTTGTATTTTGAACACATTTTGATCTCATCCGTGCGAGCTCTCGCTATGTGACTCCCCGGGAAGTGAGTGCTGGTAAGGATTTCTTGAGGGACGATGCAAGTAACTCTCTGAGTATTTACCGAATTCCGCAAAAATTACCACTTCAGCTTAACCAGTCGAAATCTCACCAACGCACAATGTTACTTCCTGCTACGGAAAGGAAAGTCATCATCATGTTTTGGCCAAACTTTTCCAAAATGAAAACGTTTTGCTAATTGTCTTTCTTCGCAGAGCCAGGACAAATAAAAGAAAAATCCGCTCCAAAACTATCCGAAAAAATATGTGTTTGTGTGTAGACAACCTCACAACAGAGAATAAAGCCAGTCGTCTGCCACTGCGAGCGAGTATTAAAGATTATTTACGGCAAATTACTCCATGCCAAGTGGTTATTTCTGTACAAAAGGAGTAAAACTATCACACCACCATCATCTACTATCCCATCCCGCTTTTGATGTTCACATGCAAATTTTGTCTGTGTTGGCATTTTTATTCACATACAACTTGTATTCCACTTTGTGCTTTTGGTACGTTATTTGTAGGTCTACAAAGGAAATCCTTATTATGTGAACAGGAAATTATAATTCTCGAAATTAAATTGCAATTGTGTTGTTGTTTATTTGGAGTTCGGCCGGTTGTCATGTTTTCTTTTGGTCATTTCGTATCCTTCTGTGTGGCATAACTGGTCCGAGTTCATTCAAAATGAATATCCTTTATTGATGTCCATAGGAATTAGGGACATTTGTTTTGGTTCTTATTTTTTGGTTATGGTCATGATTTTTAGATACGACTTTGTATCGTATTATTTACTCCATTTTATGGCTTTGCTTACTCATTGCTTAATGTCCTGCGGCAGGGTGTAATAAAAGTGAAAACGCATAAAATATGAAGGAGGATCCTTTTTTTTACAATTTGTACTAAGAGATGAAATGTAGTGTAGAGGATTCGGTTTTATCGATAAGTTTATGTGCAAGGTTTTTACGGTTAACTGTAAAGTTGACTTGAGTGTCTTTTAGTAGATTTTGGAATGCTTATTTGCATTATTAGGGGGCCGTGGTAGGTATGTATTTACGTGAAAAATACAACTCGAAGGAAAAAATATGACTACAGCCTCAACTCAAAATTCGTTGAGATCGTTTCGATGTTTTTAGTTTGATTAGTCCCGTTTTATTGTAGAAATACATTATTATTTCCCACATGTTCCATTATTCGTCAACGGCAAAAGTCAGATGAAAGACAGTAAAAAATTCGTATTCAAAACTTCAACTTTCAACGTCATTGCTTCTACGAACTGGGTCAATTGAAACCAATTTAAGTATTTCGGTATATCACTCGAACATGCAAAATGGACGCCCAGGACCGTCTGTAGACGTTAGAACGATGGCGATTATTGAACGTGAGGTTTATCAACAGGCTTAGCAGTAATTGTTCTTCAGAAAGATACATGGGTGCTGAACCCTTCTGTAGCATCCCTTCTTCCGCGTTGAGAACGAGTCTGGATGGCTGGGAAAAACGGAACTTCCTATCCTACTGGAACATCATTCAGGGACTTAGACAGGCTAAAAGGGCCATCTGATCCCTGAGCAAAACCACTTAGAAAGCTTGCCGGTTTCCTCATCGGTCACTGCAATCTCAGATAGCACTAACATTAACATAATATAGTTCAGGAATTTAAATGATCACTCTGCTCTGATCAGAGAAAGACGAATCAGCGGTGCACGTACTATGTGAGTGCGTGGTTGTCTACAGAGTCAGGAAATGCTTTGTCCACAAATAATTTCTTACACCGGAGGACATTCATAATGCCTCGACTGAAGATATCCTCAACTTTATTAGGAAGATAGAGGATCTCCTTATCTAACTCGCGTCAGGCACAATAGATCTTTCAGGTCGTAGTGCCATATATGTCAGTCGCAGAGCCTAAACAATAATAATAATAATATAGCAGTAATTGTGATAATATTTTTTTGCTTACGCCTCCTGTCACACCGGAGTCCTGCTTCAACTCAATATCAAACATGGGTGAGTTCAAAAACGTCAGTTGTTTTTCCTAAGTACAATCGCAGAACTTTATTATTGCGTTTCTAAACGCATTTACTGAACGTCATCGCTGCAGGAATGCTTTAGTACAATTTCTTGTTCAAAAACGTCAGCTTATCCAATATGTCGGAACGAAAAAAAATAATATTATCCTTGATATTTAATTTAATTCGGCGAAAGAAAATGAAAATTGGTTAATAAAAAGGGAAAAAAAAAAAGAAATCAAGTGTTCGGCAGATTCGGATAACATATAAAAAAGCTTATATGAGAGCCGTTCCCAAAAATTTCAGTTTTGTGAAAACTATTGATAAGTTTCCACATGATATTTTCAAAATCCACTTTAGGATGGACAAATCCACTTTCCACGTAAATCATACCTATATTATGTTGGAAATGTGAGCAATACAAATAAGTTTTATTTCTAGTTTGTGGAAATTGAAATACAAGCTTTCTGAAAGAAACAAAAACAGGAAGTGGACTGAACGCATATTCCAATCCTTCCTCCGATAATTGACAAGTCTAGCTACTATAATAGAAAAGGATTTAGCTCCAGCAATCTCCAGGTATACGTATGAAACGTTGGGCGAATTTTACAAACAAGTTTTGAATTTTCAATATTTATTAGGCGATTTGTGACAGCAAGCAGAAATTTTGGAAATTTTTTTTGGATTTCCAGGAAACTGCCATGATGACAATGTTTGGGAAAGCAGTCCAATAGGACAAAAACTAAGGTCAAACCCAAGTGATGTTGTGGGACAAGGCCACATTTTGGGCGATTCCGCTTACCCACTTACAACTTACCTTCTCGTCCCTTACCGAGACTAGTATCATAGCTTGACCAGAGTCGTCATCGAGCAGGCGTTTGGCAGATTAAAAGGAAAAATTCGGATTCTTAAGTACGTCGACATGAAACATGTAAGTTTTGAAATGAAGGTCTTGCATAAGATGCATCATTCAGTGAATATAAAGATGAAATTTCAAATCAAAACCACAACTACATATATCAGCACAAGCGACGAGGCAAAGCAAAAAAGAAACAATATCGCCATGCTATTTAGTTCCTAACTGTTCAAATGTTCCAAAAAATCAGTCAAATGCAAACAACCAAGTATTAAAATAAACTCTTTATTTAAACAAAACAATTAAATTCATGTTAATATATGAGTATATACATACAGCTGAAGAAAAAAAAGTTACATATTATCAAGGGACGCTTGCAAGCTTTGTATAAGCTCTAGTTTGTTTTTTTTCGATTAACATTCTTTTCTTTTTCGATGGCCATGAACTCATTGTGGCGGAAGGTTTCTTTTTCTGCTTCTGATTTTAGGAAGTCTAGAAGTTCATCTTTCTTTTGTACTTTTCCTTTTTTTTGTGTTTCAAAATCGTCGTCTTCCATCAGTGACTTACGTTCTTTCTCTTTTTCAAATGATGAAGAAGAGCAAACAAATTCCGCTGGGGGAACAATGCTGTGTTTACCATCACACACCTTATCGAATTCCTCGTAGTATTCCCAAGTTATAGCTCCTCGTCCGGACTCATTATTGCATTTTTTTTTTATACGCTTAAACGTTGTCATAGGGTTTTCGAACTTCTTTTTTATGTGATCGACATTGAACTTAAAAAATGGGTGCACTTTTTTTAATTCGACAAGAACTATCCGCCACAGCAAAATCTTTTTCCTTTTTCCCGCTCAAAATGCGGTCTCAATTTGGATGCGTGGGAAGTTAATAACTTGACGTCGATTGGACGCCAAATTTCCATTTCCACATCCATGTTCCTTAAACAACGAAACTTTTTTTTTTTAATTTCAACTTACATTACTTTTAAAATCCAACTAAGTCAATTTCAAAATTCCTCTACAGCCATTTTTTTTCACTAGTTAATTTGTACAACGCAATCAACTCTAACCTTCGTCTGCAGCGACTTGTTTTTCACTAACTAATTTGAGCGACCACGATGATATTTTGACGATTATGAACACGAGCTAATACAGTTTGACTGCGGCAGTTCTGCAGTAAAACTGCATTATTGAACGCAGGTAACGCAGTTCTTTGTGAGTATGACGTTTATGAATTATTTATTTATTTTCTGTTAATCCTGCTTTTAGCTATAACATCAGAGTCATGGAGTGCTGCATCGCAAGATCTTCCGTTTTTATAAGCATGTGCAATATATCAGGTAGGCATTTTTGTATGACTGGGATATACGCCAGAGTCAAGCTGGCAGCGTAAAAGCAAATAGATTCATTAGAAAATGCAACAACCATGTACCTGTATTTTCTGACTTAGGTTATTCACAGTCACAGTTTTCGTTAAACGAGAGTATAAAGGCTTGCACCTGATTTCGTCATTCGTTTAACTTTTTGCTGCCCCTGCCGTGTGCTGAACATAAACATCGGCAGACAGGAGACAGCCCATCCATCTTGGATCACAGTACTCTATGACCCATCCGAACTAAAATAAACTTGACTTTTCCCATTAGCTGAACGGATTGCTCCTTTTGCCTTAAGGCTGTCAAGAGTGTCATTTTCAAGGCGTTTAGTGAATTCTATTTTATTGCACCACCTGATCAAATAGATGTCCTCTTAAATTCTCATTATCAAAAAATCTAAATGTGTTTTCCATTCTCTCCCGAAAATCAAAGCTTTTACCCCGAATTCATTCTTGCAATGGATGGTTGGACAGAGGTGGTGAGCAAATACGAAATCAATCTTCATATAATGTCTTCTACTCGAACGTTTTCACATTTCAACGACCCAGCAACACCAAGAACAAAAAAAAGACCACCCACCATTCATCCGCCCATCCAACCTAAGCTTAAAGACAATCGTCACAGATTGAGTATTGTTTTTATGGTTCAACTTTGTTTGTCCGCAGGATATACACTCAGTCAGCTCCCATTCGAGGACACTTCTTTTTCGATTTCGCGGAATTCTCTCCCTCCACCATCGGTCGTCTGATCGATTTAGGGGCTAATGGCACATCCTTGATGGTTGTCTCGTGTAGTACATATGTTATCTCGCACAGAAGTGTCCGGACCATTCTGGACAACACGTAGAGACAAACACGATGAGTTTTATATTATCCCATCGGAAAAAAATAATAAATAACAGCCAACCGGAGTGGTGATGGTGTTGTTCTGTTATTGCTGTTCTTGGTGTTCCTTGTATTTTTTGTTTGTATAGTCGATTTCATTTAAAATTGATTTGGTGTTATATTTTTTTGTAATTTTCTTATTACACATCAGTGGGCGGGAAAAAAGGAAGCCCACGACATAGCCAAGGCGATGACATTCTTTTGTCCTTGTCATGTTGTTTTGTTGTACATAGTTTTTTAATGGAAACTATAGAACATACAAACACATACATATATATATGTTTTGTTTACATAATATGTATCTACATATGCAGATACAATGTGGGTCACTTACTTTAATTACTTTTCGATTTTATGTCCTCTGATATACATATGTATGTACATAGTGTGTGTTGTGTTTTTCCCCACAGAGAGAAACACAAAATGAAAGATGTGGATGGGTAGATAAAAGGACACAACATACAAATGGAATTGAAATCAATTCAAATTTAATTAAAATTTTTTTTATGTTTATTATTTTCTTGATTCCTCGAGAGTAGTCGAATAAATAAATAAATGTCACTGATTGTATTTTTTAATAGAAAAAAATGAAAATGGGTTTTTTTTTGCAAGCCTATAAATAAGATCACCAGTGGTATTCACATATAATTTAGAAATTCCAATAAACTTAGTTATTTGATTTTTTCATTGAATGAAAATTATGTTTCAGAAATGTCCGGATCTATATTGAAGGCTTAGGGGATACGAAGAGACAATGTGAGTTGTATGTGGAAAGTATTGTGAGATTCTTTCTAAAAGCCTGTTCATGGATGGATGATTTAATAATCAGTTGGTAGTATGGTGCTTTGTCGTCTTTTTGTGACTAGTTATACCAGTTAGGTAGAGGTGGTAGTTCGAAGCTACCTAGTCAGAAACCCAATTCGCGTTGCAGTGGTGTTACAGAGTCCTAGATCCAACCAGTGGAAAATAGAAAATGTGCAAAGTCTGGCTCTGGCTTATGACGGACTTCCGCACAGAAGGTGGAAAATACTTTCCTTCACATTCGCATCATTACAATTTCGACAAAGTATGTTGAAGGAAATGCATACACATACATATATGTACGTATACCCTTTCACACCATATGGCATAGTTGTGAAAGCTATTCTACCTAGCATTGAAATTTGATAAAAAAATAATAATAAATCTCACCCTTCACAGCACCCAACGAGACGTGAAATTCTTTCGCTAATAATCTATGGAGGATTGACCCTCACCTGGCTGATCCATCAACTTGTTCATTATCCTTTAAATGAACCAAAGCAGACTTACTTTGAATTGACAGGACAAAGGGGGGAGTTTCTTCCTGCTACGAATTTGGAGGATGAAGTCTTCAAGCCTAGGAGTTTGAATATCACTGAAGATAGTTATGTTTGGTTTAAGCGTAATGTCGTGTCTTGTGACTAAGTTTACAATTCCTGTATCCTAACTCTATTCAGTTTCTTCCTAACTACTGAGACATCTTTTGGTGCAACTTTGTTGTTCTGTGAGTTTTATTTAATTCCACCGCTTCCCGACAATAAATCACTATATAGCACATTACTGAACACATAAATGAGCAAGTTCGTCTTTGAAACTCATCTTGATATAACTGGTAAATTGATCTGAATACCTCTGCTCCATAAAACACACCATAAAAATAGTTTTAAACTGGAATACTAGATCCATTGGTCTTTGGCGTTTGCCTAATTTCTCGTCTCGGTGCTAATTTTTTTTTTTGTTTTTTAAGGATAAGTTTGAAGTTTGTTTTTCTTTTTATAGAGTCGACTGTAGATGCAGTTTTTTTTTGCCGAACAAGTGTAAATATGTATACTATACGTATATGCACTGTCGTGCCATTTCCGCGCACATTTAATAATCGCCAGTGATATCTGCTTATCACTACTTGGATTGATTGGATACGTGCAAAATACTCCTTTTTGTCGTGAAGCCTTCTGTAAACTTTTATGTCATCTTCAAAAATACGAACGTTCTCTACCCTCATGTGTCGACTTCTACACACGTGGGATTTTATTGTATATGCCTCAAAGGCATTTTTTTTATGACAAAGAAAAAATTATTGATCTTATAATTTGATTCCACAACAAAAAACAAAAACAAATGAAAGCGGTTAAATGCACTTTACACAAAAATTTCGATTATGTTGGTTTCTACAACCCACATTTGTACAAAAAAAAAATGTTTTATATATCTACGAGTTTGTATTTTTATTTTTTATTTTTTATATATATTTCAATAGCGCTAAAAGGGTTATGAATACCCTTATTATGCTATGCACATAGCGCTAGTGTTGGTGTAGTGATTTTGAAACTCAGGTGGTATTAGGTTTCAGTTTTTTTGTTCCTAGGGTGGTGCCCAGAATGACTGGGGAGAATTATTGGTACTGCTGCCATTGCTTATAATTCACAGTATTTCTTTCGAACATCCTGATATCATTAGTAGTACGGTGAACACTTTCATTTGGCACTTTCGCAAAGTGGCTTTATGTCGCGAGTTCGTTAACACAGTGAAATATTGGGAATCTACATTGCACTGCTCCGCTTCGCTGCTACGGTCCATTTATGTCCTAAATAAGCGAAGAGCAACGAGTTTTTGTTATATTCTAATCTCGAAAAAGTTTGGCTTTATGCCGCTTTTTGAAAGTGTCATTGAATCAATGGACATAACATTACTACATACCAACATAAGTACGTGGGATTGGGCCAGAAAAGACAGGCGATACCTTACGGACGACACGCTACCTACTCAACAAACATACACATCAACTAACATTCAGTAAGAGGAACCAATAAAGAATGACAAGACCACATGCTGCACCTAGTCATGTCATAAATACTGTTGCAGGAGTTAAATGCCCCCTTTATGAAATTGGTACTCATGGGATTCACTTAATCGGGCGGATATATTACACATCACATATTTACAAAGTAAAAGTGCTAAAAGATTTTCAAACAAGTTCCCTTAGTCATGTAGTAGAGCGACATCGAAAATCGGATAATTGTTATTAAAATGCAAAAATGCAAAAGTCTATAAAATGGATGTCCTGGAAGGCTTAATAAAACGGCTTAACATTTTCAAGCACTTTCACAAAAATTGCTTAAAAACAATATATCCGAATTCATTGCAAGCGACGATTGGCCATGGAGTGGTCCAGACCTCAATCCTCTGGATTACAAACTCGGAGGGCAAGGCGTGCTCTAGTCGGCACCCAAATATAGAGTCCCTCAAGCGCGCACTCATCTGTGCAGTCGATAACTTTCTTATGGATGGCGTGCGTACTGTGATTGATGGATGGTCAAAGTAATTTAAGGCTTGTTCGGAAGAAAATGGAGGCCATTTTGAATAATTTTTGGATTTTGAATTTCTCAACAATAAATAAATATTTTATGAGAAAGTTTTTTGAAAAAATTGTTTTAGTTTTTGTTTTATGAGCAAAAGTTCGTGTAACAGTATTTATGACATAACTAGGTACTAAACAAACGAAAACAAAACCGAAGAGGACAAACAAAACTCTTTAACAAGCGAACAGGTACAGGTACGAACACCACCGAGTCAAGTCGCCACGAACAGTCAGTCCTAACAGCCACCAAGCTGGTAAATATTTATAGAAAGTGAAAGCAAAGAATATACAAATCCGCATACCTATGTACATACATTCAACCAAAATGTGAAATGCACAAATGCATATGTGTAGAAGTCTATAATGTACCGGCCCGGAACTCTTTAGTAGTATGACTTGTGAAACCTGTGAAAGTCTTTGTTTGTCTCGATGCTAAAATTCGTTGTAAGCTCGTAGGATTCCTCACTGATCCCCATAGGTCTGTTGGCATTTATCTCCAATTTCACCTTTTTAGTAGCATATGTGTACTCCGGGAAACACTGCATGCCATCAGTTTTACATTAAGATTGTCCTTCAAGTGTATACAGTAAAAGCCCTTTAATTCGGAATTCTTTAATTCGGAAAACTCGTTTACTCGGAAAAACAAAATTTTCCGAATAAATGAGTCGGTTTTCAATTTTTTTATGTAAAAATTAAATTAAATTAGCAAAAATTAATTAACGCAAAGATTGAACACGTTTAGGTAGCGAATAGATCTCAAATATGTAGAAGTCGGAACAAATCATCAAAATGTCTATTGGGGAGACCCGCCAATTCACATTTAGAAGTCGAGAAAAACCATTTAAAAAATTGTATTGGGGGAATCCCGGTAATCCACATTTAGATGTTGTTTGAGAAAACACCAGTATAGTATAAGTTGGCGATAAATGTAAATCGTAGTCCTTAAGCACAAAGTTGATACACATTTCCGCATCAATAAAAATTAATTATAATTCGGGTGAAAATGTCAGTTAAACAATGTTTTTAGTTACAAAAATGAATTATAATAAATTTTATGTATTATTTGCAATCTTTTGTGTTAATAAAATAATTTTCGTTTTAAGTTCTTGCATTTTTTCATCAATAGGAACGCGTTTTAGTGTATAAAAAAAAAATCTCGGACTATTCGGACTGACCTTCCCCCCAACCATTCCGAATTAACGAGCTTTCACTGTATTTTGACTTTCAGTGCCTTACCTCGCACCCTCACTTAAAGTTCCCACATGCTTTAAGATTTCAAGTTTTGATCGTGACTCGGTATCAGAACTAGTAATTACATCAAAGTGAAATGAGCACTTCCATTGCTTTGCTAGGGTTTCATTCAAATAAACCAAATTCCAGTTCTTAAAGAACCAGGCTAGAGCCACACAAATTTAAAGGCCACCCTTTGAATCATACCACACCCTGCATCGACTGACGCCACAATAACAATTACATTCCCTTCAACCAAGCCGTCTGTTAATAAATAGTTTCTGGACTGCATCCAGTTGATCTATACTCTTAAAACTACATATGTTTGTATGTATGTATGTGCATTCTCCGACCGTTTACACATGTACCGCGCAATAAGTCATCCACACCCAGGCTTCATTGCCCCTCAAATAAATCAATAAGCCCGCCACAGTAAATACATCTGACAAACGGAACTGAATTCCTAATTATCTTTAGAACAGTGGGGGCATATACTGGCTGGCACACCACCACAATCGCAATCGGGCCAGCAACACCCATAACCAGTACATCAATACCAACGATACAGCCCTTAACATTATCTGAAACATAAATTCTGCCATGTTGAACACGACTTAAGCGGGCGCATCCAATTTTATGACAATTTAATTGCTTCCTTTGAACAGGCAAAGGCAGGCAGTGCTCCTCTGCAACTCTGCAACGACGACGACTCAAAAAAAAAAGATCATAATCCCGCCAAAAAGGGGTTGGGGTCGTTGCTTTATTGTTTCCAAAATAGACAGCATTCCTCGGTGTGAGCATGTTATTTTGAAATTGAAAAACAAATCCATGTCAGTCATATGACAGGCACGTTCCTTGCACACTGTCAGATTCAACAAAACACTTCTCTAGCGCGCGGCCTTTCTAAAAATAGTCCTCGATTCGAGGATGGATGTCCTTCGTCGGCTTTTGTTGGTGTGATTTAATAGCACACTTTGTCTAGTCATCAATTTAAATACGTTCTACCTCTAGTGTCGTAAATCATTTAGGGCAGATCAAAAAGAAACATGTCGGTGGCGACCACTGTCACCACATCCGGGCGGGGGAAAAGGAAAACACCACGTCGTCGCTCGAAAAAAATAACGTGCTGCAATGCGCGTTGGAGGGAGTCTTTAATGAGCCTTTTTACTTCGGGGATAAGTAATTAGCTCGAGGAGGTAGTTCTCCCTTCCATACGACGAGAGACGGTGGTATCCACATTCCGATGACAGGAACATTTTTCTGAATTTTTTTTTAGAATAGATGCACGTCTTTTCTACTAGAAGATGACAAATGGGCGCTTTGTCGGTGTCGGTGTTACATCGTCGGTAGAGCGCGAACGCTTGAGATGTATCAAGTTGGAAATGGAAATGGAAAAGTAAGTGTTGTTGGCCAAATTAAAATGTGTCAAGCTATAACTACGACTGGGTTACGAATGCTAATTAGCCAAATAATTGTAAATTGCTTCGTGCTTAAGGATGATAGATAAAATGATTTAATAGTGCTGGTGGGATTAATCAAAATACTTTTGAGGTGTTTCTAGAGGTTAATGAAAGGATTTCGTGTTGGTGAGGAAGCACGCTAAAACGTGTAATTTAATGCCGGTATCAATATGTACACGGCGTAAATAAACGCGCTGAAAGTAAAAAAAAAAATGTATTATTCACCGACGCACAGAGTTAAAACTAAAAGGCAAAGTCAGTGCACACAATATACCTAGGTACAATTCACAGCACAGATCATACCAAAAAATATTGCTACGAGCACAAAAGCATCTCCGGAGTACCGTGTTTGAGTATTTCATTGTGATGCTTAGGTACTGAAACTCGATGTCGGAGTCCTAAAGGGTGGGCCATCTGTTGGATTCTTTTTAAAAAGGCTATAAAAAAAATCGTTTCAATATTTCTCAACGATTGATGCTATATTGAAAAAAGTAAACCTTCCGATTAATTATGGAATATTATTTCATTCAAATGACTGTCTCGTCTGGCTTGGCAGTAGACCATCCTGTCAACCAAATTTTTCAATTCATTTTCGATAGGTAGTTACGAAATCTTTTTCATGAATAGCTTGACCAATATTGTTTTTGAGTGCCTGAATCATCTCTGGATTGTTTGCATAGCATTGATCTTTAATGGCACTCCACAAAAAAAAAAAACAAGTCCAACACGAGTATTGAACTAAGTGTGCGATAAATCGGTTGTTGAACGGCTTGTGTGGCACGTAGCCCCATCTTGCTGGTACCATAGCTCGCCCAAGTCCAAATCGTCAATTGCTGGTCATAAAAAATCGGTTATCATGCTTCGATAGCGCTCTCCATTGAGTGTAACGTTTATTCTATTGTCTCGGGCTTAGGCACACACTTTCGGCAACAGCTGCATATACTCTCCCTTGAGTACATAGGACGAAGACGGGTAGGTAGGTAGGTAGGTAGTAGTGGCTGAAACTGGTAAGCCGACCAGAGACACAAGTAGCGCGGATGCGCCGTTTTGATACCACAACTCCTGGGTGTTGATGGGCGTAGCTTAGAGTGTAGTTTTCAGATCCATTCTGTGGAGTTAAGAAAATTGATAATGTTGCAAAATTTGATGTTAGAAATCTCAGATAGTTCCTTGAAAAAGGGTTTTCCGAGAGTGCGCTGCCTGGTTCTGGCAAGTGCCGGGTAGTCACAGAGAAAGTGGAATAGCGTTTCCTTTTCTTGTGAATTGCCGCAACTACGGCAGTGGGAGTTGAACGGAATGCCTAACTTGGCAGGGTGTGGACGAAGACGGGAATATCTTCGGTTATCAAACAGCAAACCAGTCTCACAAACTAGCATAAATCAGCTGCAATTATTGCATTATTTTGATCGAAATTTCTTTTTAAAATTCGCACTGTTTTGGCAACACAGCATCTACTTTCGAAGCAACATTGCAATATTTCCCAACGTTGCTCAAGCGTAAATCGATCCATTTCGTATTGCGAAAATATAATACTGAATTTCTGCCAATTTTTTGGGCGCATAAGAGCTGTCAGTGTCAAAATAACATATAATTCAAGAAGAAACCAACAGGTGCGCCACCCTTTATAAAAGGACATTTGGCATTTTGGTTTTTCAGTTTTGGATGGTTCCGTGATTTTAAGCAGTGATGTCCGCACACACTCTGCAGCTTCTTCATTGACTGAATTGAGTCAACGTGATTTTCAATTTCTCCATCTGATGCCAATTAGGTTGCTGCTGGAGGTATTCCCTTAACACAACTTCAGCTTGTTGCATCTCGGTAACATTTCGTGTGTTTGAAGCCACTTGCCTGTTGCATAGCTTTCTTGTAAAAATCAAATAACTTAAGCTGGGTTTTCTTCTGGCTCGATACTCAACTCTCGTTGTTTGTCTGCATCTTCTGTCAACTTCTTCCGATAAACGCACTTATAATCGTGAAACAAGTTCTTTTGCTGTGGCGGTTAGAACCCCCCTCTTACTTGATTATGATGCGATACTGGATACATTGATTTATTTGCGTTTTCGGGTTGTGAATGAACTATGGAGAGTTCCTAACTTATTTAAGTGCTTTATATGGACTCCGGCTACTCCAGGTGTGCTAAAGCGCTCGTTGAACAGTCGAACTCTTAATTTGACTGAAACAAGAAAATGATCAATGTCGACGTTGGGTGTTCAGTATGTTCACACATTCATTATCTTGGATGTATTCCTTGCATCGATTAACAAGGTGTCGATTTAATTGACCGTCCATTTAAAGAGGGTCTATTTGCTGTGTGGATTCTAAGGAAAGGTGATACAATGCTACTTATCACCGTATTTTGAGCTGGTGCCTGTATAGGTTATGCTTTACGACAGCCTCACCGAAGATGGGCTCGTTGATTCTTGATTATATTCATACCTATTTTCTCCATATCTACCTATTTTGCTCTATTGTTGCATCTCAATTGATTCAAGGAACATAGTTACATGAAACCTAGAAAAAAAATATAAAGTTTGACAACTTGTTTCCCACTGATGAGTGGCATAATTCCAACTCCGGTCCTTAAGCACATCTACCACCACCGATTCTCTCCTAATCTTACAGAATAAACTTTTTCTTCTCTAGACTCAACAAAAAACTTTTTCCACCTCCGTGGGTCGCTACAGTCTCTCCACCAATTACGCAGTTATCTAGGTCATATGAAGTCCTCCTTTTCAGCGGTCTAAAAAAAAACCCCTAAATGGAATAAAAATCCCTATCCCTTAGTCAAATAAATAAAATTCGCTTACACTGCATCGCCGTGTGAATTGCTTAGAGCTGCATACACACCGCGAATCCAGCACACACAGGAAAAAATGCAAAAAAAAAAACGGAAAACGTCGGCAAAATATTTTCCTTTTCATGTGCAAATGAGAATTGGCGGCTTCATACCATTCATCCAGCCACAATCCCTGTGATCTATGGTAGAATCGCCGTTTCACATTTAAAATTTACAGAAAAAAAGAACCCAAACTGTCTCCTTATAGAAACTCTGTGGTGGTCCCAGTACCAACTTTAGTCCCGGTACCAGTCCCAGTCCCGGTCACAGTACCGGTACTGGTTCCGGTTTTGGTTTCAATTCCTGGTGGCAACGACAAAATGAATATCGTAAATCTCTCTTAACTGCATTATTCTCTCTCGTGCAATGATTATTATTTTTCTTTGCAGCAGCGCAACAGCATAGGGCGATAGAATTGTAGCCCGCCACGGCGCCACCTTTGACAAGCACTTAGCTATATTGGCCTGCGTCATCTGGGGTGGCAGGCTCGCGCAATGACACTTTGTTGGGTGGGAGTTGTTAAATATTTTATGACCCGTCTGGAAAGGGATACGCTATTGCACAGGGTAATTGAATTTTAAAATGCCGATCAGTAGTAAAAAATACAGTCTCTTATGAGTGCATGTATGCATGTTAGCTTGTTAGCATGTTGCCGTCCAAGTTTTATTATTTCAATTTATTAATTATGCGCACACAGAGACTAGTTGGGTGGCCTTTCATTTGAGTTTCCCTAAATCAGTCACGCTGGAGTATTACTCACTGGACCAGAACACATCAATGCGTGTGGATTGTCTTTGCCTGTTGATGAGTGGTCGTTGGTTGTCTATCCCGAGTGTATACGTTATGTCAGTCATACATTTTTGTTATCTTCGGATGAAGGACGAAAAGGCTTTTGACTTAGTTTATCATGGGAAAAGAGAGGAAGTCTTTCGCCTTTGAATTTGAGATACGTTCAATTCAACGATGGAAATCTTACCATGAGCTTTAGTCATACACTTGTCAAGGTGTGCTACATATTAGGTTTCGAAAAGTAGGTTGTTTGAAGACTAATCTCAGTGGCTATTGTAACTACGAAATTAAATGCTACTTGGTTGCCCAAAAGTATGTGTACTAGTGCATTCCTCTATCCTAGTGTCCAAGGTAATGTTAGCTGGCATAATGCTTAGCTTCTTAAACACTTAAATACCATCTTTAGATGACCAGTGTACCAAACGATTCCTTGAAGATTGATCGTCAGACCTCCAATTAACACAGGGTAAAGAACGCATGCGTCGCTTTTTACGCCTGCAGCAAGACCTTTAGCAAAAGGTGGGGACTCCAGCCTAAGATGGTCCTCTGGTTTTACACTGCTGTAGTTCATCGTATCCTTACTTATGGTTCGCTTGTGTGGTGACCTGCCTTAAGCAGAGCCTATAACATCACAAAACTTAGCAGAACCCAACCAACAGCTGGTATTGGGACCACAGAAGCGATACGATCGAGCCCGACAGAAACTCTCAACGAGCTCCTCCATTTCCTGCCTCTGGTCTTACACTTCAAATACATCGTTTCAGGTAGTGCTATCAGACTCAGAGAATCTGGGTTGTGGGTGGTCCCCGGAACCCTACGGCCACAGGAAGACTCTTGACCTGCTGCGTAGGGATCAGGCCTCGATCATAACTGACTACACGACCCCCACACTCAAATTCAATAATAACATTCAAGTTCTCTTTCCGGAGAGGACGAAATGGAACAATAACCTACCCCTTTGAAATATCAGGTATCGATCTTCACCGACGGCTCCAAGATGGAGTGTGGCGTTGGCGCAGATGTCTTTTCAGTGGAACTGAACGTATCCAAATCGTGTAGCCTTTCAGACTCTTCGAGTGTTTTCAAGACGAAGGTACTCGCGATTAGAGAGGCCTGCAAGATACTTAGCCTCAGTCCTATTACCTCAAACAGCATAGGAATCTTTATTGATAGCCAGGCTGTCATCAAAGTGCTCCACTCAGTTACTTTGTCGTCTTAATTAGTAGAACAGTGTAAGGAAACTGTAACGCAGGCAAAAGCTCAGTTTAACATCACTCTCCTCTGGGTTCCGGTCCATAGTAACATAGAGGGGATTAAGAGGCGACGCGCTAGCGATATGTGGTTCTACTTTTGATGCCTCTCTTTCGAAGTCAGTCTGCTCCCCAATGGGACTCATCAAGGGCAAAATTTCCCGACACTTCCTCTCTTTTGCCAACTCTAGGTGGAAAAGTCTAGAAACCTGTACCATATCGAGACAGTTATGGCCCGCCTACAATAAAAACAGGACGAATGACTTAATCCATAGGACCCGCACTGAGACAGCAAGAATCACAGCAATTAGCACGGACGGGTCACTGGTCAATTGGTCCACACGCTGCCAAGTTAGGCATTCCGTTCAACCCCCACTCTCGTAGTCGCGACAATTCACATAAAAAGGAAAGCATATTCCACTTTTTCTATGACTGCCCAGCACTAGTCAGAGGCGGAACACCCTTTTTTAAGGAACTATCTGAGATTTCTAACATAAAATTCTGCAACATTATTAATTTTCTGAACTCCACAGGATGGATGTGAAAACAACGCTTTAAGCCACGCCCATCAACATGCAGGTCATCTGAGTTGTGGTATCAAAACGGCGCATCCGAGTTACTTGTGTAACCTACTAGAGAGGTTCACCAGTTTAAACCACTTCTACCTACCTACCTACCTACCTACCAGTTTCTTAAGGACTTGAGTTTCTGGTTACATGAATTATGTTACTGAACTGAGCATGTTTAGCATTTTGTTCCCAAAGACTTTCTCCGTCAGTGGTGCTGCTCTTCTTTAGTTTACATCTCCATCGACCAGAAGAGAAGGCAGCGTTAGGTAACTTGGGCCTAACGTTGTCTTCTTGTGGCTTTTAGTTTTTCTAATTTTCTTTGCCTCCGCACTTGCCCCGGGCAATCGCTATCCTCCTTCTTGTACAAACGTACAAGACGATAGAACTACATCCTACATTGCAAAAGGGATTGGAGGGAAAGTTGAAGGACCAGAAATGGTGCATATCTATACATAATCGATAGGTAGCCATTTTTGACAATTTTTGCACTTTATTGACTTAGGTATAAAAATAAATAACAATTTGGGCGACAGATCTTAAAGGGCCAGGGCCTAGCCCCTCGCAACCATTCATGCTGTTCGTGTGAAATTTTTCGTACGAATGGAAGGGACCTACAGTTTAATTTCCAGCTTCGAACAGAGGATTGAAACGCATTTTCATGACAAATTCTAGTCTTGGAAATATGTGGTGGTGGTGCCGAAAAACTTATGATGATTTTTGCTGCAGTCCAACGCACTAACTGCCAAACCATAGCGACCACCGCTAAGGTATAAACTACTTTAGAGAAAAGTCTTTTAGTTCAGACCAAAAATATAATGTTCCATGAGTGTGGCGAATAACTTGCATCTATTAACAATCTGCACCTAACAACGTTGAAAAGTAAGATTTAAACATGTATTGTAGCTTCCGTAATCGTTTTCTTCTATCCCTAAATCTATACAGCGATACGGACCGAACAGTAATACGGTTTGAACGGGGGCGTCTTTCCGCACTGATTATATGAGCTATTTATGTGCCGACGCGAGTGTGAGGCCGTCATCCGGACTTACCCGAACCCTAGTACAAAAGTCGGAACAGGGAAGATGAGATCTGCTAATGGGCTGTAATGCCAATTCCGACTATGCACAATGGGTTAGCGGAGATATCAACCCACGCGGTGAGCCATTGTTTGAATTTTTAATAGAAAATAACCTTATTATAGCTAATAGAGGTAATGAACCAACTTTCGTCGTAAAAAAATAGGCGGGAGGTTATAGATATAAACTTAAGTCAGTAGTACTGCGGTAATAGACAAGTAAAAAGTTTCAAGGGAAGAATCCTCTGATCACAAAATAATTTAATTTGTGGTGGAAACCAGCTATGACTTACCTAAATCATACAGAAATCTTTAGTAATGGAGAGAAGTAAGCTCCTAGGAGAATGCAATTCGCAGAGCTCAATGGATAAAGACCGTTAAGAAACCGAGGATTTAACATTCATCCTTAAGGCGGCGAATGGTAATAAAGACAAAGAAAGAATAAAATGTCACCTCCATGATAACAAACTAGAATTAGGAAAGCAACCAGAAGACTCCTAAATGTAGCTAAAAGATATATGTATGTATATCCGACAAAAACTGGCAAGAATATAAGGCCAGTCAGAGAAATTCCAAAAAATGAGACACAGAGATCTAAACGCCAAGTGTGGCAACACTTTTTTGAAATCAAGGTTACGACAGAATAGTTTAAGAATAAAGTGAGGCTGTACATGAGAATATACAACGAAACCTAACATCTTGTCGGAATCAAAAAAAGGCATCAGCAGTTCACAGTTTGTATACATAAAAGCCACTGAGCCACTCAATGGTATAATCCTACAGACTCTTTAAGACTATAAAATTCATGGAAAGTTCTCAGCTTACACACCAATAGCGAATGGACAAATCGAATTCAATCCGTTTTCTTTACACATCTATCTCTTCAACTTGTCGCTTCGTCTCTAACTAAATATTTACAAAATTAAGAAATCAATCCTTTCGAAGTAAACGAAAAATCATACGGATGTCTTCTCTAGAAGTTGATTGAAACCCGCCATAGAGTGCCAGCTATACCACACAATTGAAATGATGTGAATACACTTTCCTCCTTTTGTATATGTGGTATCCCTACTATCATTCCCCTTTGCTCCTGTGAACCGAAAAAATTCATTAATTCTCTTAATCAAATACTCTTCTGTCGAGCGGATACATGAGGCCTACCACGATGGAGCACGTCTTGCTTTATCGTATTCCATCAATCCATATCCACTAAGAGCACTCAGTCTCGTGGATCTACAAGTCTTACATGTGGAAAGGAAGGAAGACGACGATGAACCGTCATACAAAGGAATTGTTGAGATAACTTAATCCTGACAAGAGCCGACGACGACAACGACGACGGCGAACCCATCAATATCCACTACAAAGTATTATCATCGATGATACTTGGTAATGCGACAGCAGAAGTGCCATGTATGTACATATGTGTATACATATGTATATATGTGCCTCTAAATGAAGCCGACGATTGAAATTTTATAATAGAGACACGGTGGATAAGGATAAGGTTTCAACATCCCAGAGTGCAACACTCCCTGCAGTATAAACACAGAAATGCTACTCAGAGAGGGAGGAAGATCTTCACCAGGGAATCTATTTTGATTACTTTGCACACACACGAGTTCAAGAGGCTCCTTCTCATCCTATCCACACTTGAATCGTGAAGTGGGGTAAAGTCAGGCATCGAACTTAAAATTTGCCATTCAAAATTTTATTTTCCTGGTTTTTCCTGTTAAATTTTGAAAATCCGAGGAACATCAACCGAAACATCGAACTCCTGGCTAGACAACACTTATTGAGCTATCTTAATCCTTGTCTCGACTTAAATCCTCAAAAAGGGGTCAATGGCTTACAAACTTTGCATGTGTGTAGACGTCAATATAAGAACCTTGCAATCGATTGAGCTGCAGATCTAGGTCTTCCTACTGGAAGATTTAAAATGGATGGATGCAACTGTCGCACTTAAAGGCCTACCTCCTGTTTGGCAGTAATCCTCGAAGACACACGATAATTAAAGAATTGCAGTCAAGGTTGTCTTAAGAGCACCCATCGTGAGGACGGTTTGTGACTAAGTTGCTAGAGATTTTCTTAATAAGAATGCGAATGCGTGTCTAATGCGAATGTTTAACTGTTAAGCCAAGTCATAAGGGGTCAAGCAACAATCAAAATTAAAGCAAACAGTTCACGAATCTACTACTTAAATTGATTAATTCGGTCCACAGAAACTTTAGCTTTAAGTCCTATTTCCTTGATTTTATTTGTATAATATACCATGCATATGACAAAGGAGCTACTCTCTATTGTTCGTAAAAAAATATGCAACTTACTTTCTAGCAGAAAAAGTCCATACACGCTGGTTGACGACGTGATTCATTTGACAATCACATACTCCACCAACTCTACCAACACTCCCAACACCATCACCACCCCTATTTAATTGTCGTTTTTTACTCTGAATCTCCGAATCTCCCAATTTCGAATTCAAAATATCTGCTAAAAAGCTCCGCCACATCGATTTCCTCATCACTAGCGCAAGCTAGATCCAACAAGACTATAGTCTGTGGCACTGCCATTTTGGTAATGAATCCTCTGCCCCATCACAACTGTCGTAACCAATGTCTCGATAGCGACTGCAATGCGGGTCAACCCCTTTACTGTCTGCGAATGGATCTATAGACCCACTGCTGTGTTTTCCGACCCGCAGAACTCGATGCCAAAAAAAAAAAAGAGAGGAGGAAACCGTCAAACGATGATGTGCATCCACCGTGTGTGCAATGTATTACCACGTAGGAATTCATCGGCGAACGGTCATCACCACGTCACAGAATATTTCGCGAAATACCAAAATGCGGTTTTCCTGTTAAAACCATCCACACTAACACATAGATCGATGTCCCCCTTTACTTTTGGTTGAATTGTTATTAATTGTAAAATAGGTGCACGGGGAAATGAAAATGAGCGCCCAACCGACCACGTTTCGCAACCACTAGTATCAGACAAAAACAACAACCCACCCTTTTGTTGGAAAGATGTGATGGGGCAGGCCAAAGTCACTACAAAATGGCAGATAATTTGTTTAAAAGCCTACAATTGTCGCACGTCTCACATGTCGCCAGCGCTCTTTGCTCTCGTCCAGCCCAAAGACCGGACCCGTTGTTAAGTTGAAAAATATTCAGACCATACCACTCACGTTCGTTATCCTGTCGTGCACTCTCACTCGCTATGGCTTTTTGGCGGTGCCCACCCAGAACACAGGTGTCGGCCGCATTCCTCTGCCCATCTCCTCTATTCGCCGAGGTGAATCCTTTCGGTTGAGGGCAAATATTTAGCCAGATATTCTGGCAATAGACAGCTGGATTGGCTGCTACAGTTAACCACGCTTTACGTTGTACATAAAACCTGTGGTTTTGGTGTATCGGGGACGTAGTGGTTGCTGTTTTATTTCTAGACCCAACGTCACAGAAGGGCTAAATGCGATTAAAATAATGAAATGTCCTCCCCCACGACCAACCTGTGTGGTGTCATGTTCTTGGACGTGAATATCTAATATTTATGCGTTTACTTAAAGGACGAGTGGGTTGGCTCAGCAGATTCATATTTCATCGCAAGAGAACCGGCAAAACTACTGCATAGATAACAAACAAATTACTTAAGAAAGGTAAACAGTTGTCTGGCGTACGGGTAGTTAGCTCAATGGATGAGTTACGCTGTGTTGGTTTTTGGCGTTTTGAATTAGGGTCATCGTCATCGTCGGTAGGCGGGGGGATTAATTTCAAAACACATAAGGAAATTTCAAAACGTTATCGATTCCCGAGTGTTGGAAAGATTTGTAAAGCTAAACTGCTGCCCACAGGGAGGCGTACTTTAGTTGCGGCAGGTTTTCATCGATGAATTATTGATAAACCTGTACGCAGAGGTTGCCAGTGCTTCGATCTTTCTGGTCGTTATTTAAAGTTTCTATTGACTGCAGTACTGTTCCATTCGCTCAATATGCTTAAGCTCTTCTGATTCTGTCCACCTTTTGGTACAGCTCATAGAGTTTGCGGTTATACTTCCTTCTTCTTTTGCTTCCTTAACTAAAAGGGCAGAACATCTCAGCATCTTCTCTGCTTGTTTGGTTATCGTGTGGCACCATAATTTGGTATCTACCGAGTCTGAGTCTGTTACGTGAGCAGCCAGCCTTAGGAAAAGGGGATCGACAGATCCAAATGTAAACAAAAGGTGTCTGACAGGCCACTCGCTGTTTACATCGGCTCTTCTCTCATATGTGTGTGCCAAATCCTCATGTATATGACAGGCTGATCACTGACCAAATCACCATGGGAAGAGCTAAATTAGGTTCGAAAACGACAGATCTATGTTTTAGTGTTAGGTTGTGTGATATTATCTGTCGTCAGGTAGTTTATGTATCCCTAAGCCCTCATGTAAGTTAGTGATAGGTATTGTGTCAGAGTTATATGAGGAGTTTATATTATTTGTTGTGATTTGAGTATTTTGTATTTGGTATAAGTCTCGTTAAGGGCTTAGGCAAAAGCAAGGAAGTTAGAATATATTGTGACCTGCCTACACTTGACGTGGGACACTGAGAAGAAAGCGTGCTTACACCTCCTCTTAGTGTTCCGATTAGAATAACACACACGCCCACGAAGACAAAACGAAGGGCAATAACAAATACCAACGAAACAAAGAGACAGTAGCTGAGATGGGAAAGAAACAGCTGTGCGCAAGTTGAACAGTGTGAGTTAAATTGGTCAAAGTTAAAGAAAAAGTGCTTAAGTGGACTTACATAAAATCAAAGCAAAAAAAAGGAAACCAAAAGCAATAGAAGCGGAAAAATAGAGAAAGCAGAGGTAAGATAGAGTATTTGTTCATATATTTTAAATTAAGTGAATTTTAACCCCCCTTGTGTGCAACAGGTTCAGGATTGGGGATAAACCCAGGGAATCGGCCCTGACCTCTGCTCGGAATAGAAGGGTAGGATTGCCGAGGTAACCTGGTGCCCGGTGCCGAAGACCACTAGGCCGCGGGTCACAGTACCCAACGGTGCAACGGTCATCGCACCGCTCCATAGAGACAACAGAATTTACAGAACGCAGAACAAAGAGCTTTACACGCGGCGACAACAACAATTGAATTTCTTGAAAGGAATTGAAGAACATACTTAAAAGGAATTGAATGGAATTGAGGTACTTAAAAGAAATTACAAGTGAAAGTACAAGTCCCGGTACTGGTACTTGAAACTCTTTAAGTACAAGTACTAAGGAATTGTACTTGTACTTAAAATCAAATAAATACAAGGTAATTGTACTTAAGTAGTACATTAATCCCAAAATACTTAATTACTTACTTTACAGGTCTGGGTCAACCGATGTTTTAAAATTCCAACTCATTCCCAAAACTATTCACCATAATGATATACCACATGAGTGCATTATAGTTTCTCTTTTGTTGACATTTCGGTTAGATCTTTCAAAAATATGTCTTTCCCGTCTCTGCCCGTTTGTATACTTTATTGTTCTGTCTTACACCTCTCGACACATCAATAAACCAATAATCGTGTATCTGCTTTAATTGCCTCTCTAGCATTTTTTCCTAAATATAGACCGTCTGCGTTCAGGTTGTTAACCTTGTCTGTTTTTCATTTTCTTTACTTTTATATTCATTTACGATTGCAGCTCAATTAATTCTCAGAAAATGTTCATACACTTTCGATAAGAAGCCACTTTAGTGTGGTTCCCCTCCTGCCCTAGACGCTTTCATCTTCCAAATTAAATCCTTGTAAAACATGAGAAACCTCAAAAAACACTTAAAAAACCACATATACTTCCCCTAGGAACAACAACAAAAGTATATACTTTCAAACAAATGGCCCAGCATTTGGAATAAATCATGCTTCTGGAATATCTACTCGTAGATACGTCCACCCCAACAAAAAAATTCCTCAAAGGGAACCCGAATTCCATTCAATGAGCACATGGTATGTGTGTGTGTTGGGATGTCACCGATGCCAGCGAACGCATGGCACGTTGGCTGGCACGCACGTACACTTTGCGGCACAATTGCCATGTTAATTTGTTTATAATCACTGACACTTAACATAGCGTAGGTACGCACCAGCCCCATGGCCCGCCAATGTAAACGCCTCTGTCAACGCGCAAGCCCCATCCCTGTCCGGGGGAAGGCACGGTAAGAAATGATTCAATTGAAATTCCAGCGCGGTGAAAATCGAAACCCCGAGATACCGGGCGCGACTTCAGCAGGTTAACATGTGCACCCTTAAGGCTGACACATGTGCATGCACCTCACTGTTACCATGCAGAGACGGATTTATCTGGGTACCCGAATAAATTCGTCGGCCTTGCTCCGTTTTAAAAATTACACAGAAATTACCTTTAACTAATTGAAAGAGAAGTTTAAAAATAATTTCATGAAATTTATGGAGAGTTTGGTGAATCAGCAGGAGTTCAAGAATCGTGTATGCGTCGGAGGTGCAATAAAAATGTTTTCACCCAACCACAGGAGAATAAGGAATTTTCTTGCTTCGGACAATGTGTCTTTACCTGATGGAACATCATGTCGTTGGAAAGTTCATATGGAAAGTTAAGGGAATTCAGAATTCCCTTGTCCCAGGTTGAACAATGTGAGGTAGCATTTCTGTGGAATTAGCTAAAGATTAATCACAGATCTCTGCAGATTGGTATTCGTTGTGCAATAGCATTCTTTTGCATGGAGGTTTCGAAAGAATTTTTCATTGTCGAGGAAGGCAATCTGTCTTTAGTTATTTTGCAAGCCCTGATTGTCATGTGATATGTATAGTCTTTCTAGATAGACAGCATCCTTTCATCTTTGTAGTTCAACAATGTAAATTGTTCTTAATAAGCTTAGTCCAATTTGGGCTAAGGATTCAATAGATAAATTGTACTAGGCAGTAACTTTAGTCTCGACAAATTGCTCGGGTTCCACTTGGAGTTGTGTAAACTGTCTAAATTCTTTCTTTAATCTTAAGTCTGCCCAGAGTGATGTCGAAGGCGCTGTCTAAATTGGTTTGTATGACTTGATGCCTTGCTTTCAGGAACTTGCTTGATCTTAACAAAAGCAATCATCTGATTGTATTATTATATGTTCTTAATAGTAATAGTTTCTTCCTTTCAGAGAACTCGTTCTTGGTACTCTTCTTTTTTTTAATCTTGGTTTAGGGCTTGATGTCGGTAGTCGCTTTGAACTTGATTTTGGTCCTACTCTTGATCTAGGCTATGGCCTTGGTCTTGATCTTCTTATTTTTGTTCTTGGTCGTGATATTCGCCTCTTGATCTTTGTCTTGGCCTTGATTTAAGTCTTGGGCTTGGTTGAAATCTGTTCAGTGTTTGCGACACTTGCCTAGGTGCCAGCTTCTGATCTGTTGGTACTGGTGTTTTGTCAATTTAATATTTTTTAAATTGAATAATTAAAATCGAGAAAAAAAAAATTCCTTTTACAAAAGTTTTATTCGAAGTTTTATTTAACCAAAAACCAAAGAGAAAAATAGCAAACTGCAAGTCAACTGCACCTGTCACCACTGAATACCGAAAGCAAAGTGAATCGAGGGACAAGAGATAAGCTGCTCATACAGTTCTATGAGCATATAAATTATGTTTCAAGTAGATAAAGATTCGTTATCTCAGATGATATTGAGGAGAAACTAATTTGTTAATAACGATATTTCCTACTAATTAAAACTGTATATACAGTGGTGATTACAAGTTGGTGCATATTTTAAACAATATTTAGTATTACTAATGAATAGTTATAAAAATTATAGAAGAATAAGAGCTGGTTTTGAAATATGATTATCTTAACTAAATATAAAATTAATATTGAACACTTAATATTGTTTTTAGTTTCGATTGTGGTTTGGCGTAGTCCTATATTTATGTTTTTAAAGGTTCTTCTAATGCTCCAGCGATTTAAGCTGTATCTTTATATGGCTTGTTATACTTTGTATTTGGGCTTTCTTTGCAGCAAATATCTGTCTTGCTCTCGCTATGAGCAATCCTTTCTAAATGCTGTAAATGCATTAAATAGGGTAATTGCGGGAGAGATGCCGCGCTTTTTTAAAAATCGATGTAATTTTTTTATAAAAGTAAAACAAACTTTAATTTTCAAAAAAACTTAAAGATGGATTTATTTTCTACCATAATAAATAAATAAAATAAGGAAATAAAACTTTTTTCATTACTATTAATAGAAAAATAAAATATGTTAGGTGTGCCATCTCTCCCAACATGTGTGGGAGAGATGCCGCATGTTAATTTAATTTAATTTTAATGTCCATTATGTCCATTTTCGCTCCTCTTCACGTCCGCAATCTGTATAGAGGGAGGATTCTAGTTTTTTGTAGCGTGTGCAGTTTTCAGAGAGCCATTTGCTACATTTCGCCCATTGGATCCAATCCTCCCGTTTTTTGGTCGAAAAATAATTTTCCCAACATTTTGCACAAACATTAGGATTCTCAGCCGGCTCAATCTTCCTTTTTGAAGCCTTTTTTCTGGTTGGGTTTTCGAAGACTTGGCCTTCTTTTTTTTTCAATTGAGCAGGGTGATGTTAAGACCTCAACTTTCTGCCTTCGTCTTGAAAAAATCAGCCCTGGAATTTTTGGTAGTGGTAAAATTTCTTGAAGGAGTTTTGTTGGCGTAGGCTTATTGAAACATGATAAGGTGTGCGTTTCATTTTAAGAGTGGTAACAGGTATGCGATGTATTGCTGGTGCTTAGAATAACCAGTTTCAAGTTCGAGGTATGTCTGGTGGTTTGAACTACAGGTTCCAAGTCCGATTCAGGACATAAAGTCATCGTTTCTGAAGGAAGAGCTGTCGATTGGTGAACTGCAACTGCAGCCGAGTCTGGTATGCTGAAGAAGTGGTCTGGAATAGCTTGAGGATTAAGGGGTAGATTTCTTAGGCCCTGATAAGCAAATTCATCATGCGGCATCTTATCAAAAAAAAAGTGCGGCATCTATCCCTTTAGTGAGGGAGAGATGCCGCACCACGCTTCATAACTAACAGAAAACGAAAACAAAAAAAAATCACGCCAACCACTTCTTTTAAAACTAATTAATGGCACAAAATACTTACACTTAAGAAAACACGCGATTACCTGTTTCTGGATCGACAAGTAGCAACATATTGCAAAATTTCCATAGCGTAAATGGGTACGAAAAACCAAACAGGGTATAAAAACTCCCGTTATATGATATATGTTAATATTATTTTTTTCGTACGTTTTCGTTTGAATACCTTGCGGACTAAATGCAAAACAAAATGACTAGATGGATGAGTTTGGTTGGGTGCGGCATCTATCCCGACGCGGCATCTCTCCCGCAATTACCCTACATAAAATAAAGAAGAACTATGTTACTTGGTATGCTATTTTAAGTCGCTATGCATCATCGATTGTGACATATGTAGATGATGCCGGTGAAATGATAAGTGGCACCATCATTGTTGTTCGAGTTGAGTAGCAAAGGAGTTATCAGGATAAAGGAGGTAAGTTTCCGCCTCTATAAAGCCGAAATAAAGTTTAAAGAAGTCAGATATGAATGCAATGTCCATATTCGTGGTGTCCAATTGACAAACAATTTAAGCAAAAAAAAAGTTGATGTGAAACAATATCTACCTTACGAAATAAGGCCATATATGGCAATATGTACATATTTCCATTCTGAAGTGAAATTCGTCACCCATTATACATCAAGTAGCTACATTGTTTCAGGGGTAGTAAAAATGTTTGGTTATTCGTAAAAATATAAAGAATTATGCCTCGTCATCAATTCCAACTCTTTATAACAATGGCATTCATGATGTCAATAAACATGCTTACTTAATCCACTTACATTCAGAGTGTGTTCTGCCTCCATCTTAACTCGAGAGAGTCGAATTCTCCAGTGGACAAATCCACTTTTATTCTCTTACAGCTGCTATTGCAGGCCTACTCAGTAAGTCCCGAATCCGCTGGTTCCGATGGTATTCCACCCTGAGTTCTGATGAGGTAAAAAACTGCATATGTCCAGCCCGCCAGCAAAAACCAACACCCAGTCTTGTGTCCAATTCTCATTCTCTCAGGTTGAAGGAGTATCTTTCCCTCAAAGGTCTAGACGGTGCATAGATTGGTACTAAGCCAAAAGAAATGGGCAATTAATGTGATTATTATAGCAAATCCCTCATAAACATGATGCATGGGCTTTTCTTCTTGAACTTAATGTTGAAATCCCTAACAATTGACATCGAGTCCGATGAGGAATTTCGAAATCCTAACTCATTTTCTGGAAAATGTATGAAACGCCTTTGAGCTTTTTTAAGGCGATCTGAGTGAATTTTGTATGATAGGTTTCATATTTCATCACCATATTCAAGCAGAAATCTAACAAATGCATATAAGGATCTGAAAATTCTTTGTTGTTCCGTTTTATAAAATCAGAAACCTTATATGCTTTAGCAATGACGTGATCAACATGAGATGCGAAGGTAAACTTCGAATCAATTACAATGCCGAGATCTTTAACTTCTTTGACTCTATCAATTTCACATTGAAACTTATAACGATTTGTGCTTCTATTAGAGGATATCATAAAGCATGTTCAAGCGTAGGCACGTTGATGCACCAAACAGAAAAGTTTCTAAGATCAAACTGTAAAAATTCGCAGTCGAGTAAGGTTTCGATTTTAAGAAACAGCTTTTAATCATCAGCTTACATCAGAACGTTGACACAGTTAACCACTCCATCTTATGTGATAACTTTACCATATTTTTAATTATTCACATTGTGCTGTTAAGCTTCTGTGCTCATACCTAACTGACCGAATGCAAGCAGTCGTATGTAACAACAACACATCGGATTTTCTTTCAATACCACATGGTGTCCCCCAGAGCTCCATCCTTATCACTTTATGTGAACGAACTTCCGTCGGTTGCTAAACATTGTGCACTGCACATGTACGCTGACGTTGTCCAAATGTACCTCAGCTGCCGACTTGGTCTTATCAAGCATGGTGTTTGCTCCGTAAAACGGCCTTCTTCTGAACAATAAGAAATCTTTGTCCCTCGTCATTTCCAAAAAAATAGTCGACCTGTCTTATTTCACCCCTATCATACTCAATGGATCGCCAAAACCATACGACGAAACTGCCAAAAACCTTGGTATGGTATTCAATCGAACTCTCACTTGGAACAATCATGTAAATACCGTGGTGGGCAAGACACATGGAATCCTTCGGACCTTATGGGCAACCCAACACTTCACTCCCTTAAGAACTCGTATAGTGTTGGCAAAAACGCTGGTCATACCCAATTTAACCTATGGTTGTGAACTTTTTACAGATTGCGATTCTGTATCCAAAAGGCGAATGAATGTCGCATTCAACAAGATATGATCAAATATTAAATATCAAATTTCTCTAAAAGCATTTATGGTATGTAATTCAACAATTTACTCCTGTTTCGCACCCTAACTCTGCTCTAAAACATCCTAGATAACCACCAACCTCAATATGTCTATAAAGAATTCAGAATGGCGTCCTCACACAGGTCACGAATGTTAATCCACCCGCGTTATGCTTCACGTTCGTCCGAACGTCAACTTTTTGTTCATGCCACGCGCCTTTGGAATTGTTTGCCGCCCTCTATAAGAGGAATAGATGAAGTCTTACGCTGTAAAAGTAAAATAAAAATACACCTTTCTCAATAATTAAAAAATTTACTTATTACATTTAAATAATAATTAACTTCTCCTTTCTCGTTTTTTTCCACCATTTTATTTTTATTTTTTTCCTTTAACCTAGAATAACACACATCCCCAGCTTTCATACATTATACATTAATAACTTAATACTAATTTATAAGATATTATATGTTCATGTGTAAGTCTTCATAAATAAATGAAATAAATAAATATTTCTCATGCAACTTAAGTATCAAGATCAAATGTGTTGCCCACATGGAACTACCTACTTATTTATGCAACTTCAACAAAATTGATTTAAAAATGTTTACAGAACAAAGTAACAGACATCCAATATGCAAAAATAAAGAATGTTGAAATAAAAATTGAAGCAATTCTTGCCATTTGCATCAATTATTCCACGAAGCAGTAACTGAACCAAAAGAAATTTTCGCAATTATCAAATTTAACCATTCTAAAAGACAAGTTATACATATTATCACATTGCAAGCCCACTCACAGAGTCCTCCTCTCTTCCGGAATTCCGTCAAGAATTTTACAACAACCAACCACACATTTACAAGTATCTGTCTGACAATGGCTTACACTCAACTCCCGTATTACAATTAATTACACTTTTCATTCCAACATCTTAAATTAAAAATCAAAGAAATACAAAAAGTAAAAACAAAACGAACGTATAAATTAAAAAACAAAATCCATTTGCGACTCGAATTCAAAAAGTTTTCCTTTAGCTTTTTGCTACTCGTTCTCATGGTGGTAGGTACTTGCTTGCACTCCTGTTCCACTTGCATAGAATTTCACAATTTTACTCGACGTAACTGGCAACAAAACGAAGTGAAAGAGACAAAAAGAAAAAAAAATTGAAACTCAAACTCAAAACAAAAGACATTCAACTTAATCCATTTCTCTTGTAGTCAGGATTAATATATCACACAGTTGAAGGATGTCTTCTCCTCCTGCAGAGTCCATAAAAACAAAGACGAACAGAATACGAACAAAAAAAAAGCAGCGCTTCCTTTTGCACTCATCTTCTCCTCCTTCATGGATAATGAAAACGTGCAACGGTAGTTAGAAAACCGAACATTTTACGCCCTATCAACTACGCGCTGTGTAACACATTAAACACTTCTACGTGAAAAGTACGAACGCAAAAAAACACTGGGGTGGTGGGGGTTACCGTTGGACGAGGCGAATTCACTGATAAAAACATACAATTAAAGAGAATAACTTTCTTAACCCACCACCAGAGGGTGGGGGTTGTGCATACCTAAGTCTATTCACACCATCTAATGACTAGAAAACTTAGATGGGGGAGGGATGCATTTAATCTTCTAACGACTTCATCCATAAGTTCAAAGAATCATCTACCTGTACTATCAGCATACCGACCACGAGGACGGGATGGTCTTGAAGTCATGTTCCAAACATCGTTTATTTAAAAGGACCCCGTACCGTTGGTCTGGTGTCCAAATTAAATTCCCCTAAAACCTCATCGCGCAGTCTATAACACTGCTCATGATGGCGAGATAGTCAATCCGAGAAGTTATGCAGGGAGGTCCTCTGGTACCCTTTTGTTGCGTTGGTGACAGTGAATCTCTGTCGTCTTACTTTTTTTTTGTGGAAAGTCACGTAAAAGTTGTAATTTCAGGAGCACGAGTCACGATTTGTTTCGATGTCTTATTTCATGAGGTGAGTATAAAAAAGAACTAGTACGAGTAAGTACTCGTGGTATCTATCCAAACAAGACAAGATTAGAAGATAATTCCTCTGGAACGCATATTGCCTATGGTTATCGATGAAATTAATTTCCATTTGTCAGTAGTTTTTGGATAAAACTTTGCAGACACACGACAGCGTTGGTGGAGCCGAGTGATTGATGGTACGATTACTTTAAATTTTATAAGCAAACATGATTTCTTTTATTATCCTTCGAGAAGAGAAATGATATGTTGCAGCAGACAGTGAAGAGGATTTTTCTTTTGTGGTTCTTGTCTTATAAAATATTTAAACATTATTTTGATGAATTTTCATTTGAATACCAATTGGAGGGATTTGGACGGCTGTAAGGTTGTATAGCAGTTTATTGTTGGTATTGAATACTAAGGGCGGTGGGTCTGTAATTTGCTTTTGTTAATGTTTTTGGTTGTGATTGTGGCCCTTTGAATGACTTTTGATTTCACCCAACAAGAATTATACTCGTTCTCATGGAAATTTTGGATTTATATGAAAGTCTCTTTAGCTAGTCTCTAACGGTAGTTTCCAGTTGATTAAGCATTATTGTGAAAAACTCTCTCTATCCCAAGCTGGTTCTTTGTCAGAAATCTGCTGAATACCATCTAAACCTTTTACTGCGTATTACTTGTAACTCCAACCAGCTTTAAGCTCTTTATTCGGTAGATACATTTATTGTTATACGTGCTTACTCCTTCTTCAATCTTTATAATTCACTACGCTATACTTCCTTCCATTTTACACGATACTAGGCTCAAAGCTTGGGCGATTTTCCTGCTGAGGTTTTCAAGCGTTTACCGACACATAGTCATAGCCGAATGCTGTAACTTCCCTGCCTTCTCCCGACATAGGGTAATTGCGGGAGAGATGCCGCGTCGGGATAGATGCCGCACCCAACCAAACTCATACATCTAGTCATCCGCGCAAAAAATTTTGTTTTGCATTTAGTCCGCTAGGTATTCAAACGAAAACGTACGAAAAAAAAAATATTAACATATATCATATAACGGGAGTTTTTATACCCTGTTTGGTTTTTCGTACCCATTTACGCTATGGAAATTTTGCAATATGTTGCTACTTGTCGATCCAGAAACAGGTAATCGCGTGTTTTCTTAAGTGTAAGTATTTTGTGCCATTAATTAGTGTTAAAAGAAGTGGTTGGCGTGATTTTTTTTTTGTTTTCGTTTTTTGTTAGTTATGAAGCGTGGTGCGGCATCTCTCCCTCACTAAAGGGATAGATGCCGCACTTTTTTTTTGATAAGATGCCGCATGTTGAATTTGCTTATCAGGGCCTAAGAAATCTACCCCTTAATCCTCAAGCTATTCCAGACCACTTCTTCAGCATACCAGACTCGGCTGCAGTTGCAGTTCACCAATCGACAGCTCTTCCTTCAGAAACGATGACTTTATGTCCTGAATCGGACTTGGAACCTGTAGTTCAAACCACCAGACATACCTCGAACTTGAAACTCTTTATTCTAACCACCAGCAATACATCGCACACCTGTTACCACTCTTAAAATGAAACGCACACCTTATCATGTTTCAATAAGCCTACGCCAACAAAACTCCTTCAAGAAATTTTACCACTACCAAAAATTCCAGGGCTGATTTTTTCAAGGCGAAGGCAGAAAGTTGAGGTCTTAACATCACCCTGCTCAATTGAAAAAAAAAGAAGGCCAAGTCTTCGAAAACCCAACCAGAAAAAAAGGCTTCAAAAAGGAAGATTGAGCCGGCTGAGAATCCTAATGTTTGTGCAAAATGTTGGGAAAATTATTTTTCGACCAAAAAACGGGAGGATTGGATCCAATGGGCGAAATGTAGCAAATGGCTCTCTGAAAACTGCACACGCTACAAAAAACTAGAATCCTCCCTCTATACAGATTGCGGACGTGAAGAGGAGCGAAAATGGACATAATGGACATTAAAATTAAATTAAATTAACATGCGGCATCTCTCCCACACATGTTGGGAGAGATGGCACACCTAACATATTTTATTTTTCTATTAATAGTAATGAAAAAAGTTTTATTTCCTTATTTTATTTATTTATTATGGTAGAAAATAAATCCATCTTTAAGTTTTTTTGAAAATTAAAGTTTGTTTTACTTTTATAAAAAAATTACATCGATTTTTAAAAAACGCGGCATCTCTCCCGCAATTACCCTACATAGGTTTGACACATTGTTCCCAAGTTGTTAACGCATTTTTCGCAGCATACCAGTCGTCATCTACGCTCTCCTCCACGGAGTTGCTGATTATTACAGCTTCTGAAAAAAGGTCGTCCATACGTTATTAGCTCACCAGAGGATGCCGCAACCTGTCGGTGGAGCAAATTGCAACAGTTGGTTTTGGATGAAGTACGAAACTTAAACAATTTTGTTGTTACATATGTACCATTCCGATATTAGCTCCACCTTTGTTTTGACTGTATATTGTCAATCTATTAGAAGTTCTCTGCCTGTCAGACGTTTTTCAAAGTAGCACAAGGCAGTGTTTTCAAATTTCTGGCATTCGAGAACTTTTCCCGCTGGTCAAGATGGGTCCTACATTTCAAAATCCATTTGTTGTCACTATTAGATAGATTGAGAGGACAAAAGCATGCCCGACGACTGGACTATCAGCTCTTTCTGTCCCATCTTCAAGAAAGGCGATCCTCTGTCTTAGGCATATCCCTGCTTAATGTAGCCTACAAGAATCTATTCAGTGTACTGTGTGAACGACTAAAGCCGTTTTGCACCACATTCCTGCGGCAAATCCTAGAAAAGACCAACGAGTTCGAAGTCGTTACTCACCATCTTTTCATCGATTTCAAAGCCGCATATGACAGCATTCATCGCACAGAACTATGTCACGCGATGGCCGAATTCGGGATGCCGAGAAAACTGATCCGGTTGTGTCACGCCACGCTAGAGAACTCGCAATGCACCGTCCAATTTGGGAACAGAACCTCCGATTTATTCCAAACATGCACCGGATTTCGGCAAGGAGACGCGCTGTTGTGTGACTTCTTTAATCTTGTGCTGGAGCAGATAGTGCGAAAGGCCGGCGTAAACACAGAAGGCACTATATTTAACAAATCCATCATCGCCTCGCCCGTTCCCAGTGTGCCATTATTGAGGCTTTTACGGCAATAGAAGAACAAGTCAAACGAGTTGGTCTCATGATGAACGAGGATAAAGCAAAGCACATGCTCTCGACCAAACACCGATCCATCGAACACAGTCTAAGACAAAACTTAACAATCGACAGCTATAGTTTTGAGGTAGTGAAGGAGTTTATTTATCTCGGGGTAAATATAAACTCCACAAATAAGACCCTAGTGGAGATTCGACAAAGGCAACCGCTGCTACTTCGGTTTGTCCAAACAACTAGGGTCCTAACTCCTAGCTCAAAAAGTCCCCAATCATGTTCTACAAAATGCTGATCTTGCCAGTCTTGCTTTATGGAGCTGAATGTTGGACGATAAGTAAGATAACGGAGCAGATCTTGGGATCCTTCGAAAGAAAAATTCTACGTCGAATATTTGGTTCTATCTACGAGGAGGACGAATTGAGGAGAAGATATAACCGCGAACTCTACGAGCTGTACAAAGATGTGGATGTAGTCTGGAAGGCAAAATCCGTCGAATGCACTGCCTCGGCCACATCGAGCGGATGGACGAGAATGCTCCAGCTAAGAGGATCTTTAAATCCCAGCTACCTGGTTCACGAAGAAAATGAAGACCTAACCTACGGTATAAAGATCAGGTAATCGCTGACGCCAGAAACCTTGGTCTAGTTAACTGGAAAACGTCATTAGTTCAGACTCAGTCCCTCCAAGGGTCCCTGGCCTGATAAGTAAGTAAGTAAGTAAGTAAATAGCCAAACACTTTCATTCGCGATTCCGTGCGGTAAGTGTTAGAATAAATTATAAATGAGCACATGGTGCTGTCAGTAAGCCCATTCGAAAATGCGAGCTCTGTTGATCTTGGTGATATGAGAGATCCATGTATCCATGTCTTGTAAACAGACCTCTAACAAGGGCAGTTGTTGTATCATGACTTTGAAAAATAATTCTTACTTTTAATAAAAACTTCAAACATGCTTCGTGTGTTTAAAATTAAGAAAAAAATTATTATTTTTTGCGCCCTTTATCGGAATTTTCCGCTTGACCGCCATAAGCGGGAAAACGCTTGCAGTACCACCTACTTTTGAGCCCGAGGGACACACAGTTCACTTATGAAAGTGATTAATTGCCTGATCGTCGTTGACGTATACCATTTAAACATATTTATGTGTATAAATATGTGCTCCTTTGACATTTTCACAGAAAGGCGTAAATTGCATGTAAGCCCCGGCTCTTGTCGTGATAAAGGACGACTTAACTCAATTTATGTGCTAATTACACGAATGTGCTGTGAAATCTCGTTAAATATTGTGTTTCTCTGAGAACAGAAAACACATTTTTTGTGTTTAAATATTCATAAACGTATAGTGGAAAACGTATGCAAGGCCATTGCATGTGACTGATTTTTTTTTTTGATGCATCGTCATGCAAACCTGATTAAGCCTCGAAGGTATATTTATAGTAAAATTTGACGGAAATGGTAAGATTTCCGGAGTAAAAATTAACACTAATCTGATGAATTGTAATTTATCATTATATTTTCAAGAATAACGTACAAAGGCAAGCGAGCGTGCAATGCAATGTGCTGTAGAAAGGCAGGGCCTATTGAATAGTGATGAGAAAATATTGTGTCGATGACATGGTAACTTACAGTTTTAGTAAACATATCATTTACCAACACTAGGTAAGATACTATTGCATGTTGAGATTGATTCTAGCTAAGTTTCAAGACAATCATTCCAAGTGTTCCAGTGCAATGCGACCTTAACCCCCTCTAGCTCTATCTAAAACTTAATAGTGCACTCGATCAGTTAAAAAATCTCCTACAGACCATATTCGAACAATACCATCATGGTTTAGAGAAGCATAAGATTGGGTCAAGTCCACTCCATAATTACTTTTGACGCACAACTTGTTTTCATTCATTGCATCAACTCAGCAGAAAAAAAAAATGTAATCCTTAAATATCGAATATGCTCCCCTAAAACCGCACCGCCTTATCCATCGACCTTTATTTTCCTTGAAAGTAAATTCCCTTTAAGCGATTTAATACAATTTCTCGGATTTGGAATCTCTCCTCAAGAACACACTGTGCGCGCAAGGACGAGTAACAAGAATTTGGAAAATCATTTAAGGATTTCCACAAAAAAGAAAAAAAAAACACCGCTGGCGTGTTCGAGGTGGATAAATTTGCAATCGATTTCGGAATTTGCGCTTAAAAAAGGCCAAAGGAAGTCTTCTATTTCCGCATTCTTCCTAGTTCTCATCTCATCGTCCTTCTCTTCGTTTGGGGGTTGGTTGGCTGGTGGTAATTGAATTTTGTAAGAATTAAGACTGTGAATCACTGGTAACCAGTTTGTGGCTCTGACGCAAGCAGCGGCAGATCCTTTTATTCGTAATTTCAGGACGACGATGTTGTATCATTTTCGTTTATTTGGTGGTTGCAATTTTACGCTTTATTTTGTGATTTGCGGGAATTTGGAAATTTACAGCATTATCCTGGGTTTTGTACTTTGTCTGCCGATGTGCCATAAAGGACGGAAGCAGCAGCAGCAGTAGCAATTTTGCATAATTTGATAGTAGAACAACTTAAGGGCTGCTTCCCCTCTGAAACCAGGAAAATTCAATTCTTTTTTAAATGTTTTTTGCATGGAAAAAAGGGGTGTGTGTTTAAATGTCTTGGGTTTTGGCTTTTTTGTTGTTGTTTGTTTTAAGGACAAGGGTTGGCTTTGGTGACGCACACGAACAGTGAAATGAGCATTTAAATTCAATTTACCTCGGAAATTATTTTTCATCGAAGGACATTTTATATTGTTGGAGATAGAGGGTGGGTGTAAACATATTGAACGTGCGAAAGAAAGGCAAAAAGCTTGTCATACAATTGGATCGGAGGAATGTGCATTAAGGGCCAAGGCTTAAAGCTAAGATGAAGTGTCCTTTTACGATTATGAGGCTATATAAAAGGGATTGAATGTAATCAATTCAAGGCAACAGCTAATGACTCGTCAAGGTCTGTTGGAAATTTGTGACAAGTCTTTTGTTTTTACGCGGATTTTGATCTACGTCGCAATTGAGTAAAGTCATGGCATTTTACATGACGATCATCTGGTAAGATGAAGCTGTTACCATGATCAAGGAAATCTGAAAGAACGAAACAAGAGGGCATGTTGTAGGTATTGTACATCCATTGCTTCCTTGTACAGCAAAGGCACGACTGGAAGCTTCGAACTGCTATAAGCTAAAATTCAAGCTTGTTTGGAACTACCTGAGTACCCTTGAGTAGCTAGTTATCCACAATAAAGTTAATAACTATTGGGTTCCTGACTACAAGCGCGTTGAACATTTTCGAGACGAAGATCACAATTAACATTGCTAGGTCCAAATTTCTGGACTTAGGCATATTCATTTACCACCTGAAGATGGAGATACCATGGGTGCCCCAAGAGAAGATCTTAAAATGAGAAATGGACATATGTATTAACTTTTTTGATAACAATGGAAATTATAATTCTTCGAAAATAAATTGGTGGACATTGTTCAGTCCAAATCAACACTCCACAACCTTCGGACTAGTAGTAATTTCAGAATAAGTGTTTGCCGACTTAGTATGAGAAGATTGCAATTGCATTCTACAATCTCAGAAAAGAACATCAATATACCACAACCGCTTTAAACTCCAAAATCTTGTGCCAATTATGATCTTGGAGACATTTTTATTATACGCAGATGATCAGTTTAACTTCATTAATGGTGTACAGGAAGGTACGTAGGTTTTTTTTTTGCGTTGGGAGGTGGGAATCGTTTAAAGATGAGACTGGGCCCGTATCCAGCAACAGTGTGGAATTTCCCCCCACTAAACCCACCTTCCCTCTTTGCCCTTATTTTTCCCACGATACCGCCGTCTTGGCATTTTATCGTGGGGGGCGAGCAGCACTACATGTTCACAATCTTATTAGGACTTCTTCACTTTGTCGCCTTTTTCGTTTGAGGTATCTTAGCTGTGTCGTAATTTATTTTGCACCATTGCTCACAGCGTTCCATGTCTCTTGCGATTGGGTCATACATCGTCCAATATTTTCGGGGGTTAGTATTTCCTCAAGCTCATTCATCAACGTTTACCTCTCGGTTTCAAATCGTGGACAGTGAAAGAACACATGTTCCACATCCTCTTGAGCTTCAATTCAATACGTAGAGTTTTCGTGCTTAAATCTGTATAGATTCGTGCGGAAACATACATGTCTACTTATGTAAAAGTCCACTTCGTCATAAGACAATAGGTCCACCGGCCTATGCTCGACACATTTCATCTCTCCTGCCGTTTTGCCATGCTGTTTACTCTCTCTAATAATTTTGCTTCGCTGCCGCTTGATCCCGGTTCCTGGTTCCTCATTTCATAAAGCTTTTTAGCCTTCTCGGCCAGTAAGTCAATTGGGAGTGATATTGTTCGAAATGGACTGCATTCTAATTGTGCAGAGTCGATATGTCGATTCGATTTTACATGATCAGGAGTCTCCTTCGACAATATTTCGGTCCTCCATGATTTGGCATGATGCGCTTGCGTGTACTATTCACACGTGCGGCTTTACCACTAACATACTCCAGATGTTCATTATAAGATATCCTTGTGTCAATAATGGCACCTAGGTATTCGAGGGCGTTTTTCGATGTTATGTTATGCGCCCCAATTGTAAGGGTGATTGTTTCTCTTTTCTTTCTGCTACTGATTAGTACCGCTGCCGTCTTGTGTTCTGCTAATTTCAAATCCACAGATTCAACCCGACGCGGAACAATCCCGATTGTGTCGTTGCTTATTTGGACAACTTCTTCTAATAGCTTAGCGATCACGATTATCACAATATCATCCTCAAAACCCAGTGTATAGCCAGTGTAAGAATCGCATCGTACATAACATTTCATATAATAGGGCCCAACACCGAACCGTGTAGCACCCTCCTGTGACCGTATACTTCTTGGGGCCGTCATCTGTGTCTTATACCAGTATCCTTTGTCTGAAATAATCCGTCGCTATATTCATGATGTGTGTTGGTACCTTCATATTTCGAAGGGCTTCAAAGATGTGCTTCCAGTACTCTGTACTCAATGCGTTCCTTACGTCCAGTGTTATTACAGCACAATACAGTTTAGCACCACCTCTCCGCCTTCTACCTTCCATGGCTTTTTTCGCTGTGTCCACGACCAGTCGGATTGCATCTTTCGTTGACCGTGACCTTCGGAAACCGTGTTGATGTCATTCCTCCTACATTTTTAATATCTGCTTCCAATCTTTTGATGATGATACGAACAAGGATTTTTCCAGCCGTATCCAGCACATTAATTGGACGAAAATCATGCTTTGGATTAGCTAAGTTCTCAAACGATGGTCTACTGTACTGCGTTTTGCTCTAGCCCAGGCCGATCACCTGCAGATGAAGAAGGTTAAGTGTGTCCCTCATTTAGAACTGAACAGTTTGTATCAAATTGGTTGAAAAAAAAGTTGCTGAAATGCAACGAAAGCACGTTATATTCCAAACAAAATTTCTTCATGATATAACGCAATAAAGAGGTGAAAAGTATAAGGCTCACCAGTCGAATTTTCTTTTAGAGCTAAGTATTATTTCCCGGATTTATAACAGTCGTCCATTACTTGACTGTTGCTCCATTTTTCTTTCTTTAGTATGAAAATATTCTTTACTTGCTTGTACATTGTCCCCTTAATTTCCTGCTATGCTCCATTGACCTGGAAATGAGTTGACGTACAACCTTTAAGCTTCACTTAGTACTCCTTATCCTGGCAGTGTATCATCACCATTACTTTTCGTGGTTTATGTCAATAACCTACTTCCCAGTGACTTGTCCCAAAAGTCTTGCATCATATATCAACAACTTGGAATGACATTTGCGATTTAACAACAAAAAGTAACATGTACATGCATAATTTAAGTCAAGGTCTCTCCTTCACTGGATTACACTCGAATATCGTATGACACTACCTTCATTAACCGACTAATGACATCCACAAGACACAGCGTCACTTAACCTAAAATGCTTTATTAACTGAATAAGTATTCCTCTACCACTGTACTATATCCCTTCAAGAAATTGACTGTCGACACGTACACAAGAGACAATGACGCGACGTACAGTCTGGTACAAATTTCGCAACACGAAAGCCTTAATATTCACTGTTATATGTACCTTCAATTAAATAATTTAGCATTTCAACACGCACAATTTAATTACATTTAACCTTCGTTCGTTTGTGGGCAAACGAAGACGATTCAATCTTCTAACGCGCACATTTCTCACCCTATGCCTGCCTGTGGGTTAGAATTTATAGCGCACAACTGGCGCCTTCAATCTCAACCTCCAAATTACCAAACGGCAGTTAATAAAACCAGATGTACCACTGTGTGCCAAAAGAGAGAATGACTTCCATTAAATCTCTGTTGTCCCAATTGTCATTTCTGGCACAATATGTGCGACGATTGCTACGACCACCCCGTTCATGGCCCGTCGCACTGGTGAATTGAATTAATTCACTGTGTCATCGGACTAATAAATCCAATTGTTAAGATGAAGACCTCACCAGGCTCGACACCACCTTCATTATCCGTCCCACCTTTGGTATGGAATTTATTACCCTCATCTCCATAGTCTTATTCTGAGACCTCAATGGAGACGTTAAATCTCTTGCGGATAATTAATCGAAGGAAGAGTTTTTTTTTTTTGATAGCCTTCCTACCCTTACAATGCATATTCATAAAACGGGACGCTAGGATTATAAATACAAGGGGTGTCTGTGTCTATGTTTGTGTGTGTGGGCGCTCTCCATCATCCTTGTTCGTTCCAAAAGCCAATCACCGCCAGCCATACCGTGCATAATATGAAAACTCTTCTCTACCGTAGACAACCAGGGGAGGTGGTGTGCATTTTGTCACATAAAACCCAACAGAGGGCGGTTGGGGCTAATAACCCCGGATCTCCCTTTGCAATTTCCCATATCTAGAGCATGAAAAAGAAATCCTCCTCGAAATTCCCAAAGGTGAAGTTTCCTCAACCGCAATCGTTATTGCGAAATTAAAGACCTTTTCCTGGGAATGGGGGATGGTGATTGTATTCGGTTGGAACTATTGGCCCGGCGCATGGGCTAGGGGTGGACTGAGGAAGCGACTTATTTTTGTGGTTTTCTGATTTTCGATTTTGTGTCAGGAAATGTGTGGAAGGATAAAGGATAATCGGATGAAAGGAGAACGAGAATAAACCAGCCTCGCTCGACTACAGCAAGTGTATATAATGGCATCGTCATCGTCGTCATAGTCGTAGTCGTTGTCATTTTTGTCGGTAGGGATCGAAATTACGTATTAACTTGGAATTAAAGTCATGGTAGGGGTTTGTGTGAGTGTGTGAACGTAGGGAAGTTTTGGGGATATGTTGTTACCTTTTGATTTGTGTTTAGCGGTAATGAACTAGAGTCTGAGGGAAAAAAGATTCTGAAGAGAAAGATACGTATTCAACAAGTCAAAAGTATGTACAAAAGTATTATACATACGTGTTTCAATTGATGGTGGAACCGAATTCGAGTGACGGATGTAGAACTGGGAGGAAGTTGTTGATCATTTTAGGGCGTAGGTATAGCTCTCCTACACACGTCAGTGGTATAAGTTTATTGGTATGCACGCCTTTATCGATGAATTTGATGAAACTAGTCATTACTATTACAAAGAAAATAGTTGTGGCTCTAGTCGTATCAAGAACTTGCAAAACTCTAATCAGACCTTTCAAGAAATTAGATATCTATGTCAGGTTAATAGCGCTTCATTATGATACGCTTGCTCGTGTAGCGACACTGCTAAAGTTGCGTTATTGTATGATCGAGTAACTATAGGGTCATCCAACAAGAGATGTCATATTAAATTTCGCGCCATTATGGAACTGTTAACATTCAACTGTCATTGACTTTTGATAAGTAAAAACTAAGAGGTAAATATATTATGGGTCGACACACACTCGCACTTTCTTTGATTGGGTGCTTGAAATGAATGAATAAGATCATGATTTTTTTACACAAAATTATTCTGAGGCTCATTTTCATTTGTCTGGGTAGGTAAAAAAACAAAACTCTTGCATCTGGGGCTCCGAAAATATAAGAGAAATAGTGGAACAACCTCTCCATCTACAACGAGTGACAGTTTGGTGTGGTTTTTTGGCTTGCGGTGTCATTTGTCTAAAATTGATGCTGATGGACGTAGACGTCGGTTACTTTCAGCAGTACGGTGCGGCGCCATATGCCACACAGCTGGTGAAACAATGGCTCTATTGCGTGACAAATTTCCTTGACGTGTGATTTCTCGAAATGGAGAACTCAATTGCGCGCCGAGATTGTGCGATTTAACACCATTTCACTTTTACCTTTGAGGCTATGTCTACACTAATGCTCCAACGACGATTCATGCACTCAAAAAACTGTTATTCAAGAAATACAACTGCAATTATGGAGTTGATTCATCTCAACGCTCCTTTGTCAATATTCATCTTAGACTCAAGTGTACACAGTGACATGGACAGAGAACTTTGCCATTTTTCCATTCTTCCTGCTTCAAAATAAGTTAAAGAAGTGTCTGCTGAAGTTTAGGTCACACTCGGATGCTTTCCTTTCCGGTCAGCTTGTTGTTTTGTTGAAGCTTTGACCTTGACTTGATTTACAAAACAAATCCAAATATTTGGCGCGACAGCTCAAAAAGAGCCAAGACCAAGTTTCTCACAACCACTCATGTTATACGCGTTATATTTTTCGCACGAATGGAAGGACCCTACAGTTTTATTGCCGACTGCGAACGGCGGATTGAGAAGCTTTTTTGCAGGTTTGTCATGCCTGCGAAGAGCTGGTGCAGCAAAAAAAAAACGTTTGGTGTTTTTGAGGATCGAACCTGGGTCCTCTTGCTTAGCAGTCCAACGCAGTTACCACTAATCCACGGCGACCACTTGGTTTACACTCCAATCATTTCCGACTCTCAAAGAGTAATTTAAGCTTAGAGACGCCAGCATCTGTGTCCATTTCTCCTTTTTAACCCATCTATGCCCATGACTGTTCAACCACACGTCCTTGTCAGGAATTCTCTTATGAAACGATCACCTGGTAACTAACAACAAGACTATTTTGTCAAGTCCCTATCCCTATTTGTAAACATGTGATATTGCAAGTCCTGGGGTTTCGCGCTATCCTTCGTTCACCTCTTTTTATTAAACGTCTTTCATGATTCCCCAACCTCAAATAATATACCTCCCCTGGGAACTCTTCTCTCCCTTAGCATTTACCCCTGTATAGCAAAATCTGACCAAATCCCATTAAGAGAACCACTACTACGCCATATTGTTCTGTCTCGCAAATCTCACCCACCCTTAAATCGTCAATCTAATGTGAACCACATAAATAACAAAGATAACACCGTCTTTGCCGTAAATGCCCATTGGAAATTGTTCATGCAATCCTTGGGGGCTGCTGTAAGCTAAAATGTCAAAGTCTCAGGACAGTGCGCCCAGAGTTTGTGTACACATCATAAATTGGCCGCAAAACATAATTGACCGTGATGGAATTATCTGGGATTTCACACTGCTTGACACACATGATCGCACGCACCAACGCGCACCACCTAACCCGAATTCATCCCTTTGTACGCTCGGAAAAGTGCAAAAGGAGAGCACTTACCCCAGCCTATTTTAACATAATACAGAGATATAAGTTGTGCTGACCTTAAGGACGTTTCTAGAAAATTTTCTTTAAAAATTGTTGACCCGCAAGGACATATTTACCGCTCGTCGTGTTTTCTTTCCTTTCCTCCTGTATTTATTCAATAAATCACTTTCACAGTTTGAACCGCACCGTATGCTCCAGTCACACAGAGATGCGTTAAGATACCGAGGCCACTGGGCACATCGACGATTTATAACCGCAAGTGACTAGTGCGAAGACCAGTTAATAGGATTTGTGCCTTAGACTTTTTTGTGGAAGAGCTATGCTATACTGCTCGTTGTCCTGTGCTACGTGGAGGAAAATAATCTTTTACTTTTCTTTGGCTATGCTTTCGTTATTATTATTATTTTTTTTTTTACTTTGTTCACCCTTCCCTGCGTCCATAAGAGTGGAAAAGGATTATGGAGCGACATGTTTTAAAACATTCCCCGTCTTGGGTATGGTACGAAAAAAAAAAAAAAAACTTCGACTACGAGTATGTTCCTGGTATCGGTTCTAGGAAACAAAAAATGGAGTTCCTGAGTGGCATACTCGTACATCGTACTTATACTATTCCCTTGCCTCTTTTTTTACTCGCTTCCCAAGGGAGTTGGGCGCAATAACCCAGGAACCAGGAAGAAGAAATAAATCACCGGAGGGGGTTTATTAAAGCCTACAATGGATACTAAATTGGGATAAAGCGGTTAAAGCGATGCGCTGCAGTAGTTGGTCTTTTACACAAAAAATGTGTTACGAGATTATCTCCTCTCACAAGGCGTTTTAAGATGGTTCCGCTTTTGAGACGGAGAGATCATTTGTCAAATGTACGACTTCGTCTCTATTCCTTGCGAATTTAAAAGGCTAGTGGAGTATAGAGTCTTCACAATCTAAGAGGTTTTGAAGATCGTTTTTAAGGTATCGGCAGTTTACGAAGTTCTACGGTTTCCTTTAGCAATCTTATGACACTAACTGATGTATTGACTTGGGATTCCTAACGAAAAGCAGTTCTTGCATCCTATTTAGATGTACAGTGGGAAGCAAAACTGTCCGGATGTTTTGCATTTCTATGGTTATGTTATCAAAATGAGTAAGCTAATTGCAATTCGACAAATATTTTTGGTTGATTTATTCAATTGAACGTTTATCTTATAATTAAGTAACAAAAATTTATAAAAAAAAAGATTAATTCTTAAAAAAATAATCAAAAAACAACAAATTCCCCATTCGGACAGTTTTGCACATTAGCGATTTTTTTAGTAATGGTTGCCTAATCGCTATGAATTTATAACTTTTAGTACTTTATCTGAAGTCGTTTATTTTTTTAACACAATCTCAATTCTTTTAGGCATACTCTCCACCAATTTTTGTATTCTTTTGTGGCCATTCTCTTTGTATTCTTTCCCAGAGCTTGTCGATGGTTTTCGGTGGATTTTCATGCGCACCCAGCTTCCTTTTAGCAATAGCCCATCAATTTTCAATTGTGTTTATATCCGGGCTCTGTGCAGGGGTTTGAATTAACTGAAAATTTAGATTTTGGAGCCAATTTTGAACAACTTTCGCACTATGCTTCGGATATCCGTCTTGCTGGAAGACAATTTCTTCAGCTGGATACGCGTACTCATAAACAAAATCAGGAAGATTGGTTTGAAGAATGTTTAAATAATCTTCCATTTTCATCATGCCTCGGATTCTCATCAATTGACCGACGTGTCATCAAGTAAAACAGCCCCAAACCATTATTCCTACGCCGCCGTGTTTCATCGTTTCCTTTACCTGATGCTTTTGGATGCACTCGTGAGGTCGATTCCAGTAGACTCCTTGCCATCTGATTAGTAACGGTTAGCTTTTATTTCATCACTCCAAATAACCCGTTTCCAGTCATCTATAGTCCAGTTTTTGTGCTCCTTACAGAACTTCAAGCGTCATTGAACATTTTTATTTGAAAGAGCCGGCTTCCTTTTTTTTTACGCTGGCGACCAACATTCTCTTTTTAGCGCACGTCTAGCTGTCCATGTACTGACATCTTTGTTTATAGCTTTTGCAGGATTTTTGGGTGTCTGAATATCCTTGTTATGGGGCAAATGCTTCATCAACCGAGCTTCGTCATCAGAAATGATTCTTGGTCGACCTCCAAGATTGTTTGAACAAAGCATATTTCGGTGTTTTTTGATATCATTAACCGTTGTTTTACTTAATTTTAACTGTTCAGCAATTTTACGGCATGAATAATTCTTTTGCAATAAATTTACGACACTATTTTCAACATCGATTGGAAGTTTCTTCATTTTTTTGAGAATGGTCACGAAAGGATACAAAAATTGGTGGAGAGTATGCCTAAAAGAATTGAGATTGTGTTAAAAAAATAAACGACTTCAGATAAAGTACTAAAAGTTATAAATTCATAGCGATTAGACAACCATTACTAAAAAAATCGCTAATGTGCAAAACTGTCCGAATGGGGAATATGTTGTTTTTTGATTATTTTTTTAAGAATTAACCTTTTTTTTATAAATTTTTGTTACTTAATTATAAGATAAACGTTCAATTGAATAAATCAACCAAAAATATTTGTCAAATTGATATTAGCTTACTCATTTTGATAACATAACCATAGAAATGCAAAACATCCGGACAGTTTTGCTTCCCACTGTATGTAAGTTCGAAGATATGTATGAGGGTTGAGTTTAAATTGATATCCATTGCTGTTTAGTCGAAGCAATTGGACAGAGCAATGTCCAGACCTTCCTATGCTCCAAGTTTTAATAATTAGCTGTTTTTTTTGAATCAGAACGGTGATCAAACAGCGTCGGACAACAACATCAGGTTATATACCTAGTAACGGATATACATAAATGTTAAATAAACAGTCATAAGCATTTCCACTACTTTTGCAATAATTGCGATGCCAGCATAAATTGTCAACTTCTTAGGTCAGCACATGAATGAAATCGAATGTTTTGTTAGTTAAGTTGTTCTTTAGTATCTGTGAATAAAGACAGCTGTTAAAACCGTTAAGCGTTTCAATTCAATAATATTAATCAAATTAATAATTTCGCTGTCGATAGATACATGGACTCGGCAAACAGATATCGCACGGTTTTCTTAGATTGCAACTTATCTATATACATAAAATGTCCAGACTGATTCATTATTGATCATCATAGAAACATACTTTCCTTTTGTGGTGTAAACATCCACCAAGAAGAGATTTTTCAAAATGCTGCTCCTAAAAATGTTCATTAAAAAAAAAGAAGCTTATGTAATACAATTCCCTCTCATTTGTGATTTGTGTAATTTACCATGACCATTAATAAATCTCAAGTAAAGTGACTGAAAATGGTCAAGAGCGAGCTCTGCCAGTTGCCCGACCATCTTAGCCCCGAAAGGCAATACCACAAACGTGGTTTACAAAGAAGTACTGAGGTAAATTAAACACAATTTGCCAGTAATTTTTTTACTAATTTTTAGATAACGTCCTAGTGAAGTACCGAAGAACATGAACATTTCTATTAAATTACGAGATCGCCCAGCGTTTCATTCTTGACACTGACTCAAATAGCAAATCTTCCATTCCGATTTTCTCGGAGATGGGTTAACATTAACATTCTTACCCAACGTAACAACTGTTGTTGAAAAAAGTCAACGAATGTGATGAAGCAAATGGCTCAGACTCACAACTGCCATTCTGCGTTAGGGCACATGTGATGCTCTGCCAACATTTGTGCACATCGCTTGATCTGTGTTACGGAAGCTTGCGAACAGTTGCATATATTTTGTAGGTACGACATTCTTTCAACTGTCAATGAGAACATGGTACCACCAGAGCGTCAAGAAAAATTCGGTGAACTGGACAAGAAAACACAGTAAGTCTAAGTATTCATTGTTCTCAAGGGCTAAGATTTCAGAAAGCTGATGTTAACTTTGGTCGTACTGAGATTTCCCTTGGCATGATTTATGTTGGTCCGTCACGTGTGAAAATTACTGATCCCTTATTTTTCGATAAAAATTTCAATAGCAATCGAATTCTGAAAATCAACAAGAAAAAACTTAGAGCTAAGGGAGCAGAGCTGTAAAGACTTGATTCATTTTAGTTATTTATTTCCCAAACTATAAACTGAAGTGCACAGATATATCCTAGCATATAAATAGCAAATAGCATACCTATATATATACACATCCAATTTCAACTTATAATACGATTGCGAAAGTTCAATAAATTTAAGGTGTTCCAACTAACACTGCTGCGCCATAGTAAGTTCTTTTGTATAAAATAGTAATTTCATGAAATTGATTATTCAGCGACCGACAAAGAATGTTAAGCCACCGTATGGGGTACTAATATACATAATTTACACTTATTTATGGACTAAACTATTAAAAATACTGACCATAAGCCTATAAAATACCTGATTTAAAAAAATTCAATCAACGTAATTAAGGTTGACTTCTTAAACTTAAAGAGTTCAACATAGAATATCTATCGGTCGTCTGTAATATAAGGCTCTGTCATGGTCATCAAGTGTGACAAAGTCGGCAATGTCTTGCATTGATTTTTTCATTGAATTCAAGCCCTCTTCAACTGTTATGCCACTCACGTGTTTTTCAGTTCGAAACTACCTCCTTATTTCCGCTTACGCTTTCCTCGAACAAATCCACAACGCACAGACAACAAATTGGATAAAATCCAAAATGGCAAATACGCGTCACCTTCGCGCACATCACCAAGTCATTTCCTCTTAAATTTATGTAAGTATTTGCGAAGCCAAAAAAGGAAGATTCACTCGCAATTTAATTTCTTTTCTCACTCCACCATCGTAGCGCATATGAAGCAAGTCGACTCCCACATGTACATCTACCCAAAGAGGCGGGTTGCCGGATTCGACTTCATCATCCTTTTCGTGTTACTTTTTTGATTTATTGATAGCAGGTGGAACGATTGATGGAACTCATAAAAATTTCATAAAACTTTTATGAAATTAAAAAAAACCAACAAGTACACATACACATATACATTCATAAACACGTATACCATATACCTATATTTCTCTTTTATCCTTGACGTATGATTCAGTATGATTCGCCACATGTTAGAGGGGACGGGTGGGTGTTGATGAAAGAACACACCGAGTGACAGCTGGAGAGACGTCTAGAAGGAAATAAATACGAGTAATGAACATGAATTAATTTTTATTTTTTTATTTTTTTATTTTCTTTTGCGAAAGAAGAAGAATAAAAAGTGTAAAAGGAGGAGAAGGCTTTATGGAAGCAGGTAGGATGTGTGCAAATGATTACTTTCAAAGTTTATTCCAGTTTCCAAGTGTGTGTTTTAGTAAATGCGTTTGATTTTCACTGAGTTTTGTCTCAGTGTGGGTCGCTACTGCTTCATGGCCAAATAGCTGGGATCTTATCTGGTATGTAAGGACATACATGGTGAATGAGCAATTCCCTGCGGAGATGAAGATATCAAATGGAATTAGGAAAGATGAAAAGTTTCAAATTACAAGTTAGACTAAGTATAGTGGGAGAAGAATATGGGCTATTTATTTGAGTGAAAGATAAAAGAAGGATGCAAAAGACAATGACGCAGGTAAGTGATTTTGGTAGGATGCATTGTGATTGAAACCCCTATAGAAACGCATTGTGCACTTCAAAACCATTTTTTTTGTGGTTGAAAATTGGCCGCCCATCGTCAAAATTCTAAAGCTGTCTTGCAACACTGGTGTTGACCTTTCGACTACTTGAGCTACCTTTATCCAATTAATCCTCATTTCCACGCAAACAGTTTTGTGTTCTGTTAGATTGAAAGCTTGACGATAACCGTTTTCATTCAATCGTCAGTGAAGGTCTCAATCCTAGAAGTCAATTTAATAAGTGGATACAGAAGTGCTATTGCGGTTAAATTTAAAAGCTCAGCTGTTGTCTTTGACGCGTCAAGTGCTCGTATAGCCTGAGTTTACTGAGTTTAGTTTTAGAATTCACAGTTTTGTATTTATAGCACGTTAAGAGGCTGACTAAACTGTGACATCCACAGACTCTTGAGGAAGCACAATCGGCTTCGTTCTTTCTTTACTCGAGGTACCCAGTTGTACAAGAAGTTTAACACACTCAACAGACGTCTTTTTTACGCATAGTTGCATTAAATGCTTTGTAAGTCTTTAACACTCATTTCTTACCGCTGATGTCTAGTCTAGTCTCTAAAATATGGAGTTGTTTTGATTAAATCAAACAACTTCTCTGTGATTTAGGAGGAATCATACTGTAAGCTGGTTAGTTTAGTTTTTTGGGATGGCTGCATGATCAACGTATTGCTCCACTAAGATCTTAGTGGATTCATCGTTTTCCTGTTGTAAAAATCATCTGAGGATTTGAAAATAAAAAAACTTTACTTAAGTCTCGCTTGCTATTTAGATGTTTAGTGCTCTCCGAACCATCCAAGTGTACAATGAGTTTTAGGATATTTTTCCTATCTTTACTGAAACTACGCAGGTTTCTAAAACAGACGTATTTCTGTCATTGCTTATACATTTAAAGACAAAGTTGTCTAAACGTTTCTAGGATGTGCACAAACCCCTACTCAGCAGAAATGTATCGCCAACTGAGAGGCGAACGTATGTTATTAAGTGAAACGCTACGAAATCGTGAAACCGTACGAAACGGACGAGGCGTCTTCAATCGAATATTTCATCGCAGGCTTTCAAGACGATAGAATAAAAATATCGTGTTTTACAAAGCAACAACAATTGAAGAGTTAAAACTGAAAATTAACGAGCGTGTATCGAACAGTGGCTGAGAATCAGCAAAAACCATAAACGTCGCCGATCCGCGCGACCTGGAACGTCTGTATCGGTGAAGACGGAAACGAACATAATCGCCTGGTTGTCCCACTCCTTCTAAGAAGTCATTTTCGTAGAGAATGTCTGGTCCTTAGTGTTTTACAGGATATGTAGTCAGCATTCAATGTGGTGACCAAGAGTAACCAAGCTTAAATAGCCGGCATCTGTAGCTTGTTGACACTCGTGCCACTGGTTCTTTCCCTTTGATGGTGGTAACATAGGACTCCCTTGCAATTACAGCTATTTCCCCACATTAACGCTGTGATTTGCGCATGGAATAACCCCTTCTTTTACATCAAAATGTAACCATCCGTCTGTACTCATCTAAAACATAAATCAAATCTTAGAGTAAAAAAAAATAACTAATAAATATTCCAATTTCCCGGCTCATCACCAGAAGCCACAAAAAAATGCTTTCCGCTCTATAACTCATGCATACACTAGAGTGTAGCCATAACCCCCTACCCGCCGACTATACAAACTAACACACAACGACGACGAGCGCATGCATTTATAAAACATTAATTTTAATCCACGACGACCAAATTTAATATTCAGACAATCGCACTATTAAAATGTTCATTTATGACGCCAACACCCAGCAAATGGAGGGATTAATTGAAATATAGGACACAGAAGCGGAGCAACAAATGCCGCAATCCCTCTACACGGAGATTCGTCAGAATTATGATTAATTTTTGTGAAATCAGTCCCGGAACGCAACAGTGAAAGTGAAAACAAATTTGATGTCGAGATCTAAAAATATAAAATGGAACACATTGACGGAGGGACATGTTGTGTGTTCGGGGCGACTTAAGATACTCCAAGGATTTCGAAATGACATTTTAAAGAGTTTTACGATCGTGACAATTGGTTTCCTGTTTGAGCTGCAGAGAATTTAACACACTTCAGAAGGGATGTGGGTAATCATTAGATTTAGTATATGCTATAAATCGAATGGAATTTACAGTTTTTAATACCCTGCGACACGGGTCCATATATGTATGTAGGGTACATGTCATAATGGCAGATGTATAATTGGAAGACACTTACGTAGAGGATAACTACTTATAAATAATTAATAGCTTATCAGTGAATTCATATGGCGCCAGAGCTGTAGCGTTCCCTTAGAGAGTTTCCGAGTTCAAGAAAACTAGAGTTTTGTTTTCCCTTGGTGCGTCTACTAAGATGGTCAAATATTGAGTTATTAGATTGCGAAATGCAGCCTAATGTTACCTCTGATTCTGCTCTAGATGAGTCATCAACATTTTTATTAGAAGCTGTGCCTGCGCTGTCATAGACCTAGTCCAGTGTCATAGTTTTATATCAATCAAGCAGGTACAAATTAATAAAAATCTTTTCAATGATCCTGGATGTTATCATAGTGTACTAGCACAGTTTTTGACAGTCTCATGACTATCGCACAAATTCCAGCGCACTTTTCTGGGGTTGCCGACATTTTCCTGCTAACCTTTTGTACACCATAAGTGTCCAAGTGACTTTGAAGCGAATTCCTCTTCATGTTCTGCTCTACGAAGACGAATAAAGCTAGCTAAATCAATCATCGATTCGGTGCAAGACTCTTTCTGGTGAAAGGTATTATAGGAATGGTTTTTTGGCTCTACATTAATGGTAATGGGAGCCCTCCCTGAAGAAGTCAGCTGTCAAGCAATCAGCATCTATGACTGCTGTCTACATTTATGATAGCTTCGTTGAAGATGTTGTCAAAGACGATTTCTATGGCTAGTATTGTACGCCTTCTTATTTTTTAGTCCGCGAATGTTTTGTAGAGTAGTATCTGTAGATCTACTCACCCTGTCTTCTTATGCTCGCGAGTAGGCAAAGGCATCATGTTGTTAGGCTTAGCTACTTTTCTATGTATGTTTACGTTGTACGTACGCGGGTAGCTTCCAGTTTTTGTTGGGTGTTCTTCGGGGTGTGAAGTCGTCGTCACTTTTTCTAAGCATTATGTTTAATAAAAAGGATGATAGTTGCGTCACTTCATTTCTCAGTAGTTCTTCTTCTTGATAAGGATGTTTCATGAGGACCTTTGATGAGAGAAGAAGGGCTTTGGCCTTTCACCTCTTCCACCGTTGCCTCGTTTACCAAGTTGACTCGTTTCGGACGGTTATTAGCGCCAACAATTTTTTACTGCCTTTGTCAACGTTTCTGACGAGGAATAGGATGATGGAGTGTACTCTAGTGCATGCCAATAGTTCGACTCCCATTCTATTATTTTACTGTAGGTGTCAAATTGATCTTAACCATCCACGACTGTCGACTTTGAGTTGAAGATAGTTTGTCCTTCAATAGCACAGCTATTTTATTGAGTATGGTGGCTCAAGCTAAGCTTGAGCTAGGCTATGTGTAGCTACTTTGGTCGATTGTGGGTCTTAAATTTTGGTGGTCGACTTTTGCAGGAAAGTTAATGTAGTTATTCTTTTTATTTTCGCACATCTTTAGTTGAAGCATTTCCTTTATTTAAGTCTTGCACTTGTGTGTTTTTTTCTTTGCCTTTATTAGTTCAAGTTAAGATTTCAAAAAGTTTAGATGTCACTTCACTTCATTCATGTCTTAATGGCTGTCCTAAAGCTGGTGTGACAGTATGTCGACTTTTGTCCTCCCAACTTTCGTTGGCTCTTGCATGGTGACTGTCTGATAGAATGCTTTTCTGCTCTTTCCTCTACACGAATTTTTGTATGAAGCACATTGAATGCTTGAAAGACTTATATAGTCAGCGGCCTCTAAGCGTAATGAGGATCTTTGGTAACTCACAAGAGAGAAGCCAAGGTCCTAAAATGTAAATCAATTGACTTACGAAAAATAGGTTAATAAGTTCGAGCCATCTTTCCATCTGGTTCCGAAAAAAATAATTCCTCTTGTTGCTTATTACTTCCGAACTGTGCCTGCCGAGTTGTTTTGGATTATCCCGTCGAGAATACGCCTCGAATATGTTTACCCTAAAAAACCGGAAAAATAAAATGGATTCGAAGGATTATTATAATTTCTTCTTTGTGATATATTTTGACTACATTCACATTTTGTTGCCTCTCTCTCTCTCTCTCTCTCTTGTCTTCTCTTTCCTATGTTAGATTGGAAAAAAAATTAACTATGGGAATAAATTCCCGCAATTTACATATACTTGGGGGAATTAGCATCGACTTTTGTTTAGGCTTTGCCTTTGGATTATCCATCTGAAATGAAAGTGAAATGAAATACGCAGCAATATGCCATAGATACTTAATTTAAATTTCAGATACTCTCGCTTAGTCCTGAGGTTTTTTTTTTCTGTAAATCCCAGAGACGAAACGAATTTTCAATTATTTCCCTTGAGTTATGCCACCGGTATCTGTGCGTGTATCTGAGCCTCAAAAATGCCGCTTAAGTGGATTTATATGATAACTACGAGGATGAAAGATATTTCCTATGAGGATCATCTTCATCTGAAGCCGAACTTAGTGTGTTGATTTTTGTTGTTGTGTGCTGATATTTACGGAACATGTTTTTGAGTTTCTAAGTATCCATTTTCATATCCCAGATGGCCATTCATCATATCCGGAGTCGCCTACCCCTTTCTAAAGAGAAAATGAAATTTAATCGCCCCGCGATACTGGTAATGATGAACATTATCTACTTGGAGTAACTTTGTCGAATGTTTTGTGAATTATTCGTTTCAGCTGTGTGGCTGAAAGTGGTGTTTGAGTGCATTAAACGGGGAGAAAAACAAACATGCGAGCGGGTTTGAATGACTGAAATGCTATACCGCTGAGAAAGTTGGGGAACCCCTTTCAGCTTTTTTTTTCGAAGGGACTTAGAACGTGTGTTGAGTGTGTGTGAGAATAACTGATGGATAAGTGCTCTAAGCGAGGTAATTAACGAAATTACTTGAAAGTGATCCATTATACGAGTATGATGTGTTAATGCGTCATATTGGCTTAATTTTCATTTTTCATTGAACCAGAAGGGTGCTGAATTAGTATAGAGGTGTGCAATCAATATGACGAAGCCATACATCAAATAATTCACTACGGCTAGAGTGGAATGTAATTAACAAACTACCCTACGATTGCGGGATAGAACAACTTGCATTATACCTAGCTTTATATCATAAACCCTCTTCTTATCATCTTCTTAAGTTGCGAATCGGTGTTTTTTTCTTGGGTAGAAAAAACCAGCATTATCTGCTCTCTATTTGTGTGGTTGCCCTCTCTAGTCGTTGGTGCCAATAAGAATGGCAACGCAGCTGTGGCGTATGTGCAATATGCAAGAGATGGATCCGTTTTCGAAACGTGCGACTTTTCAGAACGGCAGTGCATATCAACAAAGGTAAATGTTACTGACGATGATACGAATTGGAAAAATAAAAAAAAATGCACTTAACCTGGCCGTACGTACAGACCTGCGTTCGTCTTCGTAAGATTGGCCGAAAGAAATTCAGTCACTTCAAGCAAGTTATAAAAAAACTTAAAACACAACTTACAGCCACTCACAATAAGCCTTGTTGAGTAGAATTTCAATCATAGCATTTTTCAAACTGGAATAGATTACTCGCGCTAGCCAAGAGAAAAGAAAATTGATCTTCTGAGTCACACATCAAGTTAATGAAAATGCACTAATAAAAGAGGCTCAACTTAGTTAAGGAGGAGATTCAACGACGAACTTGGTAAACGAGTTGTACAGCGACATCGAACAAGTCAAGAAAAACTACGCATTGGACGTTGAAGACGGCAAGGATATGTAAAGTGAATGAACACCAACTTTCCAGCTCGAAGAGTCTTCGAATCTAACCCGGAGGGACAACGCAGTAGACGAAGACCTCGCCTAAAGTGGCGCGTAGAAGGGGACATCAACCCACTTGGAGTGCGTAACTGGAGGCTGTTAGCTAAGGACCGGGCTAACTGGAGAAGCTTGTTGGTTGAGGCCCAGACTGACTCCGAACTGTAGCGCCACCTAAGTAAGTAAGTAACTGAACTTTTTATCCACTTATACATATTTTGATGCAGACGGAATTCTTCGAACTAGTGTAAGAATTAAGCTTTTAAAGGGTGCTTGTAAAAGCTTGAGGAGCTTATTCTTCAACATCACTTCACTACTAACTTGATTGTCATGAATGCTCACTGCCAATATAATCAAACGATATTTGCTAAAAATTTTAAATTCAACGAGAGAGATCTATCCTTGCCACCGTTCGACGTGCGTATATCAACGCGATCGAACGCAGAGAAACTCTTGCCAACTAAGTATAGTAGCAAATCCATCTCCTGATCGACCAAAGTGACCAAAGCGGATCTATGCCAGCGCTCCAGGCCCGGAGAGCTGTCGAATCCATCCAGGTGGAGCGCAGGGTCGCTCAAGTGTAGTGGGTAGTGTGTTGACTTGTAATCTGACCTGTACAGGATCGAGCCCGGTTGGGGAAAAGGAAAAACCACAGAAAATAAAAAAGAAAAGAACAAAATCTGAGTTTCTCCAACCACTATACCCAAAGGATTTCTGAAGGCTTCGGAAGGATTTGGAAATAACTTTTTTACAAAAAATAAAAAAAAAATAAAAAAAAGAGTTCAAAAAGAAGGGGACCTCAATCAATTTGACTGGAGACGATTGTTGTTTGATAACCAGGTCAACGTATGACCGTCATCATAATTAAGAATGTCGTGATTCTTCATCGTGTCCTGCTTCCAGTGTTTACGTGGTATGTAAGCTGAAAGAACAAACCGTCAGTGTAGTTTGTTCTGTGCTCCCGCATAACTGATTTCGTCTTTGGTTGTAATTTCGTTTTTCACTTCGACTGTGCCTAGTCCAATGTCCCTTTAAGAGGAGCACTTTGCATTCAAAACTAAGAATCCAGAATTTTCTGGTCAAACAAGTTAAATAAAATCCTTAAACCTGTTATGTATTTGAACAGCCTTTTGCTTAAATTAATAGTTCGTAGTTGCATGGTTTGATCTAAGTGTACTTCAAGAGTGCCACCCTAAAGTAACCCTACTTACTGAAAGAGTTTACAATATGCAAACACAACCTACCGGTTACATTACAATAATCCTTTCCCCACTAACATGCACAGGCATTTTCATCAATACCCAGATTTATAATTTAAAGTCTAAACGTTCCGCGATCGATGAAAAGCCACTTCTGGCCAAGGTCCTACCTCCTAATTAAGATTTAAAAAATTCAAACCTCGCCATTAAAACAAAATCTGTTGGTTTATTTTCAAACCATAAAAAGAGACTCCCCACACGCTAAAGCACTCAACCCACTTGACTACAATTTATAAACACTTCACAGTGAAGCCTTCTCTGCGTACCGTCCATACTCGTTTAATGAGTGTATTAAGCCAAATCCTAATTAAAAAGAAATCAACATAAAAAACCCCAAGAGGAATAAACCCTAATTACTCCCAAAAAAATAAACCTCTCTGTTCTCAAAAAATAAAAAAATAAAAGGAAAACGCTTGCCTTCCCCCTCGGTGCTACATCATAAATCCTTAATTTCCCGCCCAGTGTCCTTATCATTAGACCGACCAGCCAACATAACACAATTGCTTCCTCATTCTCATTCGCATTCCATTTGGCTCTCAGTAAGTAAATAACTTCATTCGCTCCTTTGATCTGGCATCCAATGCATAGATACTCACACACGGTGCGGTCTCTCTCATTCCATCTCCGACATCTTTAATTGACTTCAGTGCTAATTATCCTTCAGTCGGGTATACATACATATCTGACATTCTGCATCCAAATGACACTGCCAACGATTCGAGCCCAGTTATCCTCATCTACACACAAATACATACATATAAACATCTCGCGCTGTTAGCCCTTTTAGGATACATAAACGTACTGTATGTTCGCTCTCGTATCCCTATCTGTCTAAATGCATTAGCATAATTAATGCAGCGAAACACAATCCTGCCCGGCATACGTAATTTAATCCTTCGACTGGGAGATAAAAATGAAACCGTGAGAGGCATTAACACAGGAACCAGGCCAAACAGAATGAAAAAGAAAACGTGAAGGTGTGGGGTAATGCTGATGATGGTGTAGTGCAGCAATAGCAACAGCGATAGTAGTAGTGTGTATTATTCATTTATTCGACACGGGGGTGAATAAGTCGCTGTGGGATTGACATCCGTACACACCACAGCCGGATTGAAAGGAACCGAGCAGCAAAAGTAGCGCGAACGTCAACGAAGCAAACTGCAAAAGGACACGACACTGGGGTTAAGTATTAGGGACCGAATTGCTTTTGCACAACACACCGTTGCTATCGAGGATCACCATCACTATGATGATTTGACGGAGATGACGATGTTTTAATTTAGACGAGTAATTGTCTGATTGTTTGCCTTCACCATCATCATCATCATGGCTTAGCCCATTGTCGTTGTCGTCTTATTGTGACCCTCAAATTCCATTAAAGCAGCTTAATCCTTGCACAGCTTTTGTTTTCATTTTGTACTAGGTATGTTATTTGTTGTCATAACAATAATCCAATGTTTTCCATGTTTTTCTCTCGTAGGTATACTTACTTCCCTTGCCTTGCAACACGGGGTTAAGATCTTGATAGGAATCCATCAGCTATGCAGCCTAATTTTTTTTTTTTTTTAAGGGAAATGATGCATAGATATACTGTGCAGCAGAAGCAGCTGGACACGATGTTTTGTTGTGTTTTCATTAAATTCGGCTTTTGATAAACGTCCCTGGGACTTGTGTTGATATTTGCATAATCGGTTGTGTTGTATCCGAAGTAATTAAATCACCTTTTCACGGATTGTTGTTCTAGGGATATAAGAAATTCTTTGTAACCAATAAAATCCCACCATTTTCAAGCATAATAACCCAAAAGAAGTAAAAAATATTTAAGCTATCAATGTCTTTTAATCACAATACAAATATTTGGCTCGACAGCTCATAGAGAGTCAAGGGTCAAGGCCTAGCTTCTCACAATCGTTCATGTTGTGCGTGTTATATTTTTCACGCGAATGGAAGGAACCTACAATTTTATTGTCAACTTCGAAAGGCGGATTGAGAAGCTTTTTAATGACCGATTCTCTCGAAGGTTTCTCATTGCCTGCCGAAAGATGGTGCAGCGAAAAATGTTTGGTTGTTTTGTTGACTTGAACCTATATTAGCTCACTGAGCAGTTCAGCGCATCAACTTATAAGCCACGGCAACCACGCCTTCATGCTGCTGAAAATCATCATTCAATATTGACTCTCACGCCTTCGTTGTCTTTTTTTTTTAGTTATAGCGGACATCGCTAAGACCTAAGAACCCACGCTAATCTACTTGCAATCCAATCAACCTAACCTTCCTCCAATCATTTGAATTTGGTTCGTTCAGTTTCTATGCAGCTACTAGAAATCCTTTGAAATTAACTTCAATCATTTGAATTTGATTCGTTCAGATCCACGCAGCTACTTTTCTTAAAAGTTTGCCACACCAATGTCCACTTAAAAATTTGACGATATATAAACATTTAAACCAGAAGCAAAGACAAAATTATATTCCTCAAACCTATTTCAATTTGATTCAGTCTAAGCCAGCTTTCATGTTTGCATTCTTATTTCCAATTATCAGCTGTCACTATCAAACACCAGTGTTAGCTGAGTTTGACCTAAAAGTTTCGAAATTCAAGAAAATATCAATCACCTATGAACATAAGTCTCGAATCTTACTTACTTACTAACTTAAAGTGATGCTACAATCTGGGATGGACCTGGTCTTTAACCAACAAGCGTCTCCCGCCAGCTCGGTCCTTTGGTATCTGCCTTCAGTTTTGCACGCCATGTTGGTTGAGGTCCCCTTACATTTGCGTGCGCCACCTGAGTCACAATCTTCCTCTACTGCGCTGTCCCTCGGAGTGGATTCGAATTTTTTTCAAGCGGGAGCATTGGTGTCCATCCGCTCTACATGACCAAGCCACCGCAACAGACAAAACTCGGAGATAAGGCAACTCAAGTCGTTGATCAAAAACGTCCAACAGTTAATTAAGGAAAACTACAGACTTTCTGTAAACTTGCATTGGAACAACAGAATTCGGGCTGTAAATTCCAGCAACCCGAGTATGCTCCCGCAAATAAATAAAATATTTCGGAGGAAAAACATTAGCGACTTACCATGTCTTAAGATCCCCCGAACGACGAACAAAGAACAAGTACTGATTACAGCAGGAATTGATCCAGGGAACGCAGTCGATGATGACAACTTCTTTGTGGTCGAGGATCCGCAGGAGAAAGTGGAAGTCATAGGAGCGACTTTCCAGGAAGTGTATAAGGTGAATGCTAGCATTCGCCCGAACCACGACCTGGAGAATCGCGTTCTTGTGCACAACCACTACCTTCGAAGTGATATACAGAACTGGCGATCTGAGAACACCGGTTTCACCGAGTTCAATGACGATAACATGGCAAATAATGTCGTCACCAACGAAAGGGTTCATCCCCCGTTCATATCGAAGGTCGAACTCCAAACGATCTTCGACTCACTTAGAAGGAAGAAATCAGAGGGAATCGATGGAATATCGAGCATTGTGCTTCGACATCTCCCCCTAGCAGTGGTGGACATTTATACCACCCTGTTTAACAATGCGCTGAATAATGCACATTACCCAGCGCATTGGAAAACAGCGGTGGTTCACGCTATTCCTAAAAGGGATAAAGATAGCTCCAATCCGGGGAATCTCCGGTCAATAAGTCTCTTGCCGAACATCAGCAAAGTATTCGAAAAGGTGGTCCATAGAACCCTGGCTAAGTGGGTTGAGGACAATAATATAGTTCCGGATAATCAATTCGGTTTCAAGGCGGGTCATGATACAATACATGCCGCGTCTAAACTGGTATTGGATATCCAATGGAACAAATGCAAGAACCAATGCACGGGTGCCTGCCTGGTTGATTTGGACAAGGCCTTCGACACCGTATGGTTAGAGGGGCTCTTTTACAAGTTGAGCAGGTTGGGTATAAGCAAACCACTGCTGTACATGCTATATAACATGCTGACCAGTAAACGGTTCATTGTGAAAAATGGCAATGTGACTTCTGGTACATTCGAAGTTAAAAATGGTCTTGCAGCGTGACTTCGATAAGATGCAGCTATATTGCGACGACTGGAAGTTGAAAATCAACTTTTAGAAGTCGGAAACCATTCTGTCTAGGAAGCCGTTGTCTGGGGCCTCTAGGGATGCCAGAAAGAATTGGCGAAAGTTCGCAATCGTGGGACAACACGGGCGACCATTAGAGAGTCGAAGTGTAGTCAGATACCTCGGGATCTGGCTAGACCAATATCTGTATTTTAACAAACATGTGGATGCTGCTCTGGCCAGAGCCCGAGTTGCTTTTGCCCTTACAAAGAGACTGTTTTACAGCAGCCAACTCGATGCGAGGGTAAAGGTAATCTGCTATACGGCCCTAATCCGGCCAATGCTTACATATGGTTGTCCCGTGTGGTTCAACGTGCGGGCAAGCTTGATGGAAAGGATTCGGGTGTTTGAGAGGGCTTGCCTTAGGCCTTGCCTTCGCCTATACAGAACACCAGAGTCTGAATACAGAAAATTCTATTCCAATGAGGTTCTATACAACAAGGCGGACCTAATCAGAGTGGACAATTTCCTAGTGAAGCTTACTCGAGGGCACATTGCAAGAGCAATGAACTCGGTCAATAACCTGATCTCTGGGGCTTACTACCCCAATACTATGTATCACGAGAGGGTGCGCCTTAACGGCTTCGTCCCCCCAGAGGCTTTTCTGCATTTTGACAGGGAAGGTCTGATCCAGGATAGATCGGCAGTGCAGCTAATCTTCCATGTGGCCCGGACAACTGTGGAAAGGCAACTCAACTACGGTCGAGACGTCGTTCAGAGCACTGAGGAGCGCCTCCGGTTCAGTAGGTCGGTATCGGAGCGCGATAAAAGGGATGTCGGGCGGAAGCACCAGACTTTCTGGTGGCTGTCAGAAAGCGAGGGAACTCCCTCGTCGAACCCTATCGATCCGGGCTAGTCCAGAGATGGACAAATCTGGCCATGGCCAGCATACATAGTTTAAGGTTATTTTAAGGTAGATTTAAGAAAAAAAAAATACAAAAAAATACAAAAAATACAAAAAAAAATACCAAAAATACAAAAAAATACAAAAAATACAAAAATACAAAAAAAATATACGTATTTAATTACGTAGCATGTTAAGTGTTAAGTTAGGTTAAGGTTTATTTTAAGGTAGTTTTAAGTTAATTTTATTTAGATTTAAGGAAATATATAAAAAAGTCCTGTCACTAAGTTTTTTTCAAAACCATTTTCTTAGTTTTACAATAGTTTAGTCCTTAGATTGTTTAAGTAAACTAAGTTAGGTTAGGTCGAAAGACATAGATTAAGAATTAAGTTTAGCTTAGAGTGCCCGTGTAGGGCCAGTAAGTTAGAGTAACATAGTTAAGTTAATTAAGCTAGTTTTAAGCGTTTTTTTTCCTAGCAAGTAAGAGTACTGAATTTAAAAAATAAAAATGCATTAAAAATAAAACAACCAAGCCACCGCAGTCGCTGAACCTTCATTCTTCTGACTAAGCCGATGTCGTTGTACAGCCCGTATCGTTCGTTATTGTATCTCCTCCGCCACTCACCCGTCTATACAGACGGGACAGAAATAATCAGAAAAATTTTCTCTCAAAACAGTCAAGAGCAACCTCATCCCTTTTTGATAAAGTCCATACCCCTGCGCCCCGCCGTAGAGCAGGACTTGGATAATTAGGGTCTTATAAAGATCCACTTTAGTTGTTCTGGAGAGAGTCTTGTCTATTTAACTGCTTTCTTAGCCCAATGATTGGCAAGAGTTATTCTTCATTTGATCTCAGTGCTGGTGTCGTTGTTTGAATTAATAGCGGAGCCTGGGTAGACAAAGTCTCTAACACCCGTAAAGACCCATCTTCGCCTCTTCTGTCTCAATACCCGCGAAAGCGCTACTGACATCACGCATTCTTCCGATTAAGTCAATATCGTCAGCTGTGGACTTTCCTGCCCTAAATCCACCCTGATATGGACCGATCACGTTATTTTATTATATCTGATATCTCTGTAGTTGGCGCAGTTCAGAGGGTCTCCTTTCCTGAGGACCGGACAAACGATGCTGAGGTTCCATTCATCGAGCATTCTTTCTTCCGACCATATTTTACAGATGAATGAATACTTGTGAATACTTCTTACAAAGTCACTTTGAGAATCTCAGCAGATAGGCCATCAGCTCCAGCAGCTTTGAAGCTTAAATATGCCTATCTTCACTTCGTTCAAGTTGGGTGAACGGAATTGTTGATCTGCATCGTCTAGGCGGAATAGTTCATTCTGCCTGACATGGACAGCGGGATTCAATTCGTCATCGCCGTTATGCAGTCTGCTATATAATCTCATCGACTTTGATTCTAATTCGACGTCCTTGTAGGCTTCCCCTCGGGCTTTGTAGCCTGACAGGTTCCTTTAACTCCCTGGTAACTTCCGAACCTTATTCCTGCAGCAGCATATCTATATTTCCTTGATCGCGCGCTTCTCATGCTCCTTCTTTTTCTTCCTGAGCAGGTGTTCGTCTCTCCTCTTTTGCTCGTAGAGCCCGCAAACAGTTGCTTAGCTGCATGCGCTTGCCGGCACTCGTCGTCAAACCAGAGGTTTCGTTATAGCGGGCGAGTGAAACTCAACACTTCAGAGGCGGAATCTCCGATGATTTTTTTGGCAATGTTGTCACTGGTCTTCAATACTTGGTGCTGGCGGCATAATACCTCTTAAGGCATTAAAGGAGACTCGCAGTAGATGTCGCAGATTTTCATCTTCTTCTGGCCGCACTTCTAAGATAGCGGTGATATCTGCTTTGCAGCAGTCTAGGGCGTCCGCTAGTTGTTTGGCTGCAAGTGGATTATTATGGGACCTTATATTCTACGTACAGATCCTTGTCATTTTTTCGTTCCCCTTTATAGCTCATCCGCCACCATCACTTTCCCAAGACCCCAACTTAGTTTTAGAAATTCTTATCGGCCTAAGCTCCAAATATGTCAAAGCACAGGTAAGTCGCAGGTCACTCGAAAGCATCCTCATCCAATTATCATATTATAAAGTGTATTTACCCTGTGTAGATGAACGAGCGAAGAACGAAGGGCCAGCACTTAGAAGTTGTGCTCAGATAAGCGAATGAGAAAAAAAACGAAACGATAATCTAACAAAATGTTTATTTTAATTGAAGGTACAAGGTACTTATCTGTTCCACTGCCAAGATCCAAGTGGACGAGAAATCGATCTCGCACACAGTGGTTCGATCATAGGTTATATAATACATATCGGTATTTGTATGAACAAATTCTCTCTTAGAGTTTAAAATACATACATACATAATTTAAGTTAGGGTATGACTATGATATTGGGCAAAATATAACAATTATGATATTAACGTGATTAAGTTAAAGTGATAAGCAAGTTTAATGAAATTATTTCCGAACACCCTGCTCTAGAATAAGAATGGGGTAACCAGGATCAAGCCTGAGATAATCGATGACAAATTTGCGTCAGTTGTTCCAGTAACGGTTTTACTTCTCATCGTTGTTAAGAGTCCTTTACCGACTTCAAAATCACTGTTTCGGAGAATACACAGTAAATTCCGAGGTTCTCAACTAAACCATAAAGAACATCAAAGGCAACTGTGTTGCTGATTGTAGAATTGCGACAAGTTCTGTCAGTAGACGGCAAAAAGTTTTTCAGTCGATGAAAAGAAGTGTGTTCTTTTACCAATGAGGATTTAGTCGCGTGACTCAGTGGTTTGTGCGTTGGCTTGCTAAGCGAGCTGACACAGGCATTGAAAAACTTCCGAGAGTATAATTTGTCATGAAAAAGCTTCTCAATCCATCATTCGGAGTCGGTAATAGAACTGTAGACTATTTACGGGAATCAGGCCTTTGTATTTTGTAAGGAGAATTTGGTGATCTACCGTCATAACGATGGAATATGATCATTAAATCCGGAAAAAGCGTTGATGATTCTTCCTAGTGTGATCCCTACCGCGGTCAAGCTGGCGATTATAATCTACCCTTTCTGCAACCTTTTTCTATGAGAAATTTGATGCCTTTTTCTTGTTACCTACTCCCACTGGCATTAGTAACGTTTTCCTGAAAAAAAATAAAAAATTATATCCCAAACAAATTTCCAAGAAGGACACCAATTGCGGTCGCGATGAGTTCGGTTTTCTTTTTCGATTTTTACACAAAAGATAATTTATATTTCAACCCTCGATAACTTTGATATGTTTTCGTCTCTCCCCCAATGGTTTTTATTTAATATTTTCTTTTTATTTGCCTCAACCCTATTCCTTTGGCATTTTCAAGAAATGAAAAACGAGTTCTCCATTCTGTTGTGGGCGGATAGGAATAGAATTCGCCATCCTACAGAATCAAAGTATAACTCACACCTTAGCTTTCTACATGGCAATATGGGATCAAGGATACGCAGAGATAGTAGAATATGGTCGTCGCCATATCGTGCTTAATCATTATCATCAGGATGAAAGGAAAAACAATACATGCGGCACATGTTTAGCTTGCTTATATTGTTTAACTTGCAAAGCGGCCTTGTCGCGAGACTGGAGCTATGTTTTCCTCTCCTTGTGCCAATTTGATGGGAAGTTTCTTCGGATTTTAGCTGATTTTACAGATATTATATTTTTCATAGTTTGAGGGAGAAAAAGGTTATTATTTGAGCTTGCTGTGTGCAGTCATTGTAAGAGGATTGTGATTGAGTAAGGAAGCGTGTATTTTAGACGAGAGATGATTTATAAGTCGACGGATACCACGTCGGTGGAAGGGTGAATGATAGCTAACGTGAGAGGGATTCCAAAGAGGAAAATCTAGTTTGTTGTTTTTCTGCTATGTAAATTCGAAGAATTGATGTTAAAAAATATTTTGGATTCAGTCGGTTTGTGCAAGGATGTTGAAGGGAATAAGGAACTTTTTCCCCAGTCAATGACAGCTTTTCTTTCTATTTTGTTTATCCTTTAATGAGTGTGAATCGAATTCGAAAGAATGAAGCCAGCTTAGTTGAAAAAAAAGGCCAGCAGCTGAGAAGGATGTCGGAATGGAGTAACAGAATTTTGTGAAATTGGTGAACTATAATCTGGAATAATGGCTGAAGTCAGTATATAATTCGGCACTTGCCTTATGAGCTGAGCCTGAAGTCTTGTCAATTTGACAAGCTACTTGTTTTCTTGTGTATCTTTGTTACCAGGCTGTATTTGGCTTGGAAACTAATAACTAATGAAAATGATACTATATAGTGCTCCACGCGTGCGACGATGGGGTTCTGCCGGGTCCAATTCAAAAGAAATAAGGCCCGCTGACACTCTTTAAACAAAAAAAAGTAATTTTGTGTTATTTTACACTTGTTGAAAGCAACACATGCATTTTAAAGGCAATCATCGGATATCTTGTTCTTCCCGAGGTGATAAGTTCACCTCTCATTGAGCGAATAAATATTATGGTGATCTGTGCAAAAATATTCACAGAAATATTGAAGAAACACGTAATAAGTTTTATTCAGAAACATTTGAACGTGCTAGGTGTAATGTCAGAGAAAAATGGAAAGTGGTTGATAGCATTCTGGGTAAAAGTAAACAGCTTATCGAGATCGATAATCTTGAAATTGATGGTGAAGGTTTTACTGATTTAGATAGCATCTCCAATAAGCTCAATGAGTACTTCACCGATATTTCAGAAAAACTAAAGCCATCAGTTGAACCTTCTGCAGGCTGCAACTGTTCCATTTCCTCATACGTATTGGCAGTAAACACTCCTTCGAATAGTTTTGTTTTTTATCTGTTTTCTTCACCTGAAATTTATAGTGCTGTATTGTCGTTAAAAAATAAAACTTCTTGTACAAGTGAAGCATATCAAGTGTGTCATTGAAAAAAAAATTGCTCATATGTGGTTGAGGTGTTAAGTTACTTGTTTAATCTTAGTGTTCAAAACGGCTGTTTTCCCCAGCACCTTAAATACGCTGAAATAATACCACTTTTTAAGAAGGCAATAGGAAGAATTAAGCAAATTACAGGCCAATCTCCTTGCTACCAACCAAGATCTTCGTGAAACTTCCTAAATCACGCATTGTGTCGTTTTTAGACATAAATAACTTTTTTAGAAGTAATCAGTTTGGATCAAGAAAAGGAATGTCAACGGAGGATGCTATTCTTAGAGTGTGTAGTCAATTGTATGAGAGCATTAATTGTAGCAAATCTACAATGGCTTTCTTTGTTGATATGACAAAGGCATTTGACATGGTTGACTATGACTTGCTACTAAAAAAGTTATATAATGCTGGTTTTAGAGGAGCAATACTTAGAGTGCAGAGAGCAGAAATTTCTTATAAATGGAAATTTGAGTAAGTTGTTTTATTTATATTAACTCTTTTTTAGAAGTAAATCTAAATGGAATAACCACTGCCTTTGCGGATGACATAGCATTAACGTATCAGTTTAACAGCGAACACGAGTGTATTACAAAAATTTCGGAAGATCTAGAAACTTTGAGGGTTTGGTTTGCTGCACATAAACTAATAATCAGTGAAAAAACTAAACTCATGTCGTTTAAAACATCAAATAGCGCCTTACTTGATTTTCATCTCTGTTTTCATGCTCATGATTGTAAAAAGTTTTGTATATCCGTTCATTGTTGCAGAAAAAGTAATTTTGTGCCAAACACTCATTGTTCTTCAAATTGTTTTAAAATTCAATCTGTGCAACAATATATAAATACCTCGGAGTGACAATCGATCGTTATTTAAATTGGAAAGAGCATATCCAAACTATAAAATCTCATATGTTGTTAGTGACGAGAAAAATGTATTTGATTAAACAATATTGCTCCAAAAAAGTTTTGAAGATGATTTACTATGGTCTTGCTCACTGAAAACTTCAATATGGAATCACCCTTGTTGATTGCTCAAAAACATTTAATTTGTAGAAAAAATCGCCTTTGTCAGAGCTGACCTATTTTTAGAGACCTGCGTATCCTACCAATGAGACACCTTTACGTTTTGAAATTACTGCGAGAGTTTTTTAAACAAAGTGGTAATATTCCTAGCAGAAACTCACAGTTTTACAGCCTACGTATAAACAATATGCATCTTGCCAACGTACCAATCGCCTACAAAATCCATTTTTCGCACTTCTTTACCTCTACTACATTTTTCAATAAGCTCCCATTTTCTGTCCGTACAACCTTTAACTTGAACTCTTTTTTAAGGAAAATTAGAGACTGGTTATTCACGATTTTTTTTTTTTTTCCCGGGGTAGGTGAAAATCTTGCATAGATACTATGAGGACAGACGTGTGCTCATAGTAGTGTGAGATTCTTACTCACTAAAAAACACCTCCCTTCGATGTTAATTTGTTAGTTATTGCAACTAAGTAAGGACTTATCTAGCAATTTTTTTATCACGATATAGAGACGTTTGGCAGGTGTCTTTCCAATGAAAGTTCCTGCTTGTTCCGCTATTTAGGCGCGGTTAATTTTTATCGTGCTAAGTCCAAGGGTTTGGTCCTTTGTAAACGGCGCAATACATTTCTTTCGTCCAGAAGTTGTAGGACTGTATAATTAACGTGTTCGTTTAGTCGATTTTTGTGCTTTCGCGCGAAGTTTTGAGTTTCATCCTTGACAGTAGGAATTCCAAGATCTCTGTGTATATCATCATTTCTTATGTACCACGGTGCGTGGACAATTTCACGTAGCACTTTATTTTCAAAAGTTTGTAAAATATTGGCATTTGTTTGTTTGGTACAACCCCAGAGTTGTATACCATATGTCCATACCGGCTTTAGCACTTGCTTGTATAAAAGCAGCTTGTTCTCAGTAGTAAGCTTGGAATGTTTCCCAAGTAACCAATACATTTCTCTGTATTTTGTTTCTAGTTCTTTACGTTTCTTTTTCACGTGCGACTTCCATTTTAGTTTTGCGTCAAGTGTCATTCCGAGGTATTTAGCCTCGTTGGCAAAGGGAATGCGCACCGAGTTTATGAAGACAGGCAAGTTGTTCTTTTTCTTGTATGTGAAGTTTACATGAACAGATTTGGTCTCGTTAAGGGTGATCCGCCATGTCTTTGTCCATTCGTTTACACTATTCAAAGCGTTTTGTAGTTTGACTGTTGTTTCTTCAGTCGTTTTGCCTACTGCTAAAATAGCAGTGTCATCGGCAAACGTAGCAAGGACGGTGTCTTCTTCTTGAGGTATATCACGGGTATACAGGAGATACAGAAGCGGGCCAAGGACGCTTCCTTGGGGTACGCCGGCTGAAATTTCTTTGAATTGCGAGAATTCGTTTCCGTGCCTGACACGGAAGAGTCTACTCCCGAGATATGTTGTCAGTATGTTATATAGGCCTGTAGGCAGGACCTGACGTAGTTTGAGCTTTAGGCCTTCATGCCATACATTATCGAAGGCTTGCGAGACATCAAGGAATACGCTTGAGCAGATCTTTTTTTCTTCAAGAGCTTTTTCTATTACATCCGTGATTCTGTGCACCTGGTCAATAGTTGAGTGCTTCGTTCTTAATCCAAACTGGTGATCAGGAATAAGATTTTGTTCCTCGATGATCGGCTGTAAGCGCTTGAGTAATATTCTCTCAAAGATTTTAGATATGATTGGGAGCAGCGAAATGGGTCTATAAGACTTCTTGTCACTCGGCGGTTTTCCTGGTTTCAGTATCATTATTACTTCCGCGATTTTCCATTGGCTCGGGACGTATTCTAATCTTAGCGCAGCATTTATAATGTAGAGAAGCTTGACTAAAGCTTATCTAGGCAACATTTTTAGAACTTCTCCGGTTATTAGGTCGTAACCAGGAGCTTTCTTTGGTTTTAGTTTCTTTATTTCTTGTTTGAGTTCCGCTAGCGTTGCACGTGTTATTGTGTAATTGTCAGGTGCTATCTCGCGTTGGACATTTTGAATAAGTGCTCGACCATCGAACGGCTTAAATGTTTCTTCCAAATGGGCAGCGAAAATGTCCGCTTTTTCTTTGTCCCCCCTTGCCCATTCGTCATCACTTTTCTTGATAGGCGGCTAAGGGATTTTTGGTCTTTTGGTGCCTTTTACAGCTTTCCAAAGCGAATAATTAGATTCCTTTTCCGCTGTTAAGCTTTCGAGGTAAGTACTTATTGCATGGTTCTTTAGATTGCTTATTGTCTGTTTCAGCAAGTTACACAGGTGATTTAAGTGCGTTTTATGCTGTGGAGCACGGCTTTGTTGCCATTTCTTACGCGCTTTTCTTTTTTCCTTTATCATTTCTTTTATTTCCGGTGGATATTTTAGGCCGTAGTTTGTGGGCTTTTTTCTTTCGTGAGGAGTATTATTCCACCCGGCGCACTGTACGATTTCAACGAGGCGATCAACTTCGTTTTCAAGTTCATAGGGCGTCTGGAGTGGTACTTCTAGTTCAATGTTGTCTTCGATTTCTTTCCTGAAGCTTTCCCAATTAGTATTTCTACTAGTTAGTCTCGCTTGATCTTCTTTTTTATTAAGGGTTTTGCTCATCGTCAGAATGACTGGAGAATGGTCAGAGGAGAGGTCAAAACTTTCGTCAACTTTTACGAAATTGGCAGGTATTCCTTTTAAAATGAAGAAGTCGATTAGATCGGGTATTTTTGGTATATCAGCTGGCCAATATGTCGGTTTTCCCGTCGAATGAAAGTCACAACTGTGCTCCATACCCGCTTCATAAAGCGCTCTACCTTTTTGTGAGATGCATCTTGAACCCCAGAAAGTGTGTTTCGCATTAAAATCGCCACCGATAATAAAATTCGGTCTAAGCGCGTTAAGTACATCTGTGAAATCACTTTTTTCAAGCGCGCATCGCGGTGGACAGTAGACAGATGTAATATTAAAGAAATGTTGTCTACTTTTTACGCGTACCGTGCTTACTTGCATAGCTTCTAGTTCTATTTTAAGGTCTTCAGAGTGTGCGATAGAGTCTTTTATGTACAAGGAAGATCCGCCTCTCGCCTTTTCTGATGGGTGACAAGCGTGATAGTCTCTATAGCCTCTTATATTTGCATTCGATTTCTTCTTCAGATGGGTTTCTGAGATCAAGCATATGTCAATATCTTCCTTTCGTATGAACATTTCCAACTCGTCAAGTTTTTGTAAAAGTCCGTTTGCATTCCATGTTAGTATTTTCATACGTTTCATATTCATGTTCTCGTTGGGGTGCGCGTTTTTCTGCTATTATTTTCGATCTTGACTAACCTCTTATTTATTTTACTTTGTTCCTTAAGTTTTGTAAGAATAACCGAAAAGACGTGAGATACAGGGTCCGCAGAATTGTCGGTTCTTCCATTTTCTGACGCCGCGGCTTGGGCGTATGTTTGCGGGCTTGTTGTCTGACGTCCAGAGCCCGATGGCTGTTCTTTTGTTACTTTTTTCTTAGTGGTTTTGTGACCAGAGACCGATGGCGTTTCTATTATAACTTTGTCTTTAACGCTCCTTGGCTTTGCTGTACTTCTCGGTTTCGAGTGTTGGTTTTGGGGCTTTAAGAATTTATCACGTCTTTTTTGCAGTTCCTTTGCTACTTCACAGCCTCGATAGTTAGCCGGATGTTTTCCCTGGCAATTACTACACGTTGCAGAGGTTTGTTTACTTACTCCACAGTCTTTGGAGAGGTGGTTCCCGGCGCATTTTACACATCGCGGCTCTTTCTGACAATACGTCTGGGTATGATTGAATCCTTGGCAGCGTTTGCACTGTGGGATTATTCTTGTATTCTTACGCATAGGTTCAATTTTAACTATGATATTAAGAATCGTCTTTATTTCGTAGATTTTTTCCAATTTTTTGGCTTTATCGAAGGTTAAGATAAAAAGGGGAAGGCCGCGCTTGACCGCAGTTTCCTCACCTTTCGACTGTTTTTTCTCTCGTTTAACGATATTGATAGCATCAACTATTTTAAAGGCTCTATTTCTTAGGTCACTGACTACATCTTCTTTTGAGCACGACACATGAAGTCCTCTAGCCTTTCCGACTTGTTCTCATAAGTGTACCATTGGATTTTCTCGGTATTTAACTTATGGGATAATAGACGGTAGCTGTCAGCGTCTTTGACGTTGACTTTCCACGTATTGTTATTGCGCGATGTTACAATATAATCGGATTGTAACAATGTCTTAAGGATGGTTTGCAGTTGACTGTAGTCCGCAATCCCGATAACATAAATTGGGGGTGGTGGCCGTTGCCTAGTGCTTCGGTTTACCTCGGGACGAACGCTTGTTACGTTTTTCCTTTCTTTTTTGTCCGGCTTGTTATCCGTTGCTTCTTTTCGTGTTACGATTTCGGGTGAAGAACCGGCTTTCCGTTTCTTGCCTGGTCGTTTCTGTAGAATCCAGTCAGTTTCACGACTTAATTCTTCTTCGTCCGTTTCGTAGATAGCTTTCCCGTTACAGTTCGAGCTCGAGGAAGCCTCACTAACATTTTTTCCTAACATTTTTTTTAATGATTAATAATTATTGAATTGTTATATTATTTTATTGGATTTTTTACTATTTTCAAATTGATTCAATGGGGACCTTAAATTCCCTGCAGAAAAGCTCACCATTTGCTAAATTTAAGTTGAAATTAATCTCCCTACGTTCAATTTCGACCACTCTCCTTGCTGAAAACTCACTGAACGACCACAAAAAATTTCTGTCACAACATCTGCTTTTTTCAAATCAGAGAACACACACATTTTGACAGCTTTTCATATATCAAATATACCCCGTACCACAGCCAGCCAATGCGACTGCATAATAAAATTTCATTTGACGAAATATCCTCGCGGCGCACATGGTTAGAATTGAATTCATTTGCCGGACCTAGTGGCGCTTCATCCAGCGTTAACCGATCACAGTTCGTTGAGTTTTCTATTTCGTCCTCAAAACACAGAATTAGCCGAAATACGGCCGAACCCAAAGACACAAAAAATAGACATTTAGATTGATTTTTACAATTTTCCAATTGGACTGCCAAAAACGTGTTTCCGCCGAGCGACGACCCACTGAACCTGCTGGCAATGGTTGCTCTGTGGTCTAATAGTTTGCTGGCACGAAGTATATGAGCTGTGAGCGTTCCTTTTTTAGTTCAATTAAAGCAAACAGGACGAAAAAAAAAGGAACAGCAACGCAACCAAAATAAAATCAATCCCAAAATGCAAATCAAAAGGAATCAACACCCCACCGGAAGTGTGCCATTTGGCTGCCCACACTTTTTATTTTTTGCTGTTTTGTTGATCCCTGTTTTCGTGGTAGACCTTCACGGCAATGTCACACCTCAGTGGTCACGTATTTTTCAATCAATGCACTTTATCACGCGAAAGCGACAAAGCTCACACAGCTGTTGCCCGCCACAAAAGAACTCTGAATTCGTGTTAATATTCCCCCATAACCCACAAGGGACTGTAGTAGTTTCTTTGTCGCTCTGCAATTGACAGTTCCAATTTACGATGCCACTTGGTGGAGAATGAGTCGACCAAATAATGCGAAAATACCAGCTGTAGGCAATATCCGGGTTGTCTTGAAGAGAGGCAGTAATTGAAAATTTCTTTGTCTAGTCAAGGGACAAGGGAATCACTATGTGGTGGTCGACAGTGAATGGCATCTTTGAACAATTGAAAGAATTTCAATCATGTAGACCAAGAGTTAATTCTTAATCTTTTTCCTCTCGAAGAATTCCTTTTTACATTCCGATTCCCTTTGTCATCTCCTTTTAGCAATTAAACTTTAAAAAGTATCGAATCGATATGAATCCTATCATGTGTCTACAATAACCTCCCATTGCGATGTCCACTCACTTGTTAATCTTGCAAGCCCAGCAACTTAGACTCAATAAGTACTCGTCGGTGGTGCTATCGCTCTTTTATCCAATCTAATAGCCAGTTATCCCAGCACTCCTCTAAACTCTCCAACTCCGAGTCCAACTGCAACAAACACATACAAGTAAATGACTGTCCTGTCAATTACAGAGTTTACTACTTTTCAACCCCCAAACCACAACTGACGTGTGCACCAGTCTGGAACTCTTGATAATGGAAAGTTATGTCGAGAGTAGTTTCAACACTTTATCCTTGCGGAAGTACAGAAATCCTTTCGCTCCATTTAAAATCGTTCTGCGATAGGGAAGGCAGGAAAAAATGTAGAAAACTCAACTAACGCAGGATATTTTCCTGCGACCAACATACATATTTCCTAAGTGGGTATAAACCACTCTGCCAAACAAACAACCACCCATCTCCCCGCCCATCGTTCTGACTCACAAAAGGAATCTCTCTCAAGCTAGAATTATTTTTAGCTTCGACTTTATCCTCCCGAAGGAGTTGCTCGCCTGTCATACATTCGCATTCACATACCATCTCTGTAGAGCAGCACATCACCTGCCCTTGACGGGGTGCGTCGAATGCCGTTAGCTACAAGTACACACATAACACACTCAAGCTTTGTGCGTTCTCCTCCTCTTCCAGTTCCAGCCGCTAAGGGGTGCATAAAACAACACACAACAACAACAGAATTTGTAATCCTTGTTTATTGCCATTCGTGTCACACACTATCCTCAATCAGAGGTAGGCAGAGCACTGGGGTGACTTTGGCTAATCTCTAGGTATGTTCGCTTTATATCTTTAACATTTTTTTTTTGTCGTTCGCTTCCAGCTTGTCATTTGAAACATTCCCTGTGGCTGCTGTGCTGAGTGAGACAAGGGACTGAGAATGGAAACTTGTCAGTCAAAATGTCACTTGATGCGTTCTCGAAAAGCAAGATGGGAGAAAATAAGACTTATTTTTCATTGCATTGCTTTGTTGCTATATTCTCCGGTCTGTTTGTTGGTTACGTTCAATTACTTTTACGAAAATCGAGAATGGAACGCAAGGAGACGTGTAAGCCAAGGCTATGGTTAGTGAGTGAGTTTTTCGTATGCGTAATCAAACACGTAAGCAAGGGGGACCCTTCACTTTACTGGTGCTTTCTGCTACCCTTGACTGCGTGTCCTGAGTTAATTGTGAAGAAAGTTGGCAGTTGTCGCGGAACGGGTATAAAATTACAAAATTTGCAAATATTTGACACCTTACATGTGAGTGGTGTAGGGCAAGGGGATGTGGGATGTGGTATGAAATAGCGCTATATGGTTGTGCCAATAGAAGTTGATGTTCTTTTTTCCGGAGCGCTGGGTGATTGACAAACATGAAATTTCATTTTAAATGAAGGAATAGGTCGAGGGTAGAGTTAGCACTTAATCCGGTTGGTTAACCTCTCTAACAACGGCATGTGCGAAACAGTGTACGCACTCAGGCAAAATGAATTCAGCCATTGCGTAGACAAGTTGATGATAGTTGATATTTGCAGTGCAATATACTGTATCCGCAATGTGGTTTTTTCGTCAAAAGCATTAAGCATATTTCCTGCATTCGAAGCAATGTTGACTCCTAGTCTTTCAAGAGAGCGGTATCCCTACAAGATTTCAAGCTTGATGTGGCCATGGTGTAGTGGTTTCATCATCGCTTATCACGCTGAAGGTTCCAGATTCGAATCCCGATGTCAAAAAGAAAAAATATCGACCAACTGCGAAAAAAGCAGACGTCAACTCTACTGCATTGGCATAACACTGGAAGTAGAGTAGACAATGGCTTAAAAGTATTGATCGTACCTACTAATGCCATTGGGATGTTCGAAAGAAATACTGTGAATTATAAGCAATGGCAACAATACCAAAAATTCTACACAGTCATTCTGGACACCACCCTTCGAGCAATAAGACTGAAACCTTATACCACCTGAGTTTCAAAATCACTACACAAACACTAGTACTGTGTGAAAAGCATCATAAGGGTATTCTATTCATAACCCCTCTAGCGCTAGTGAATTATATAAAATAAAAAAGAGAGCTGTTAGCATTCTGGGTTAGGCGCTATGCTGATTTGTCAGTCCAATTACTTAAGGATATTGCTTTTCCCATTAATGTTATATAAGTTTAATCATCCTGCCTGCTGACAATAAATGTGAAATACCACAGTGATGTGCACTATTCCAAACACTTTTTATTAAAAAAAAAAAAAAAGCGGTCACAACTGTTCTCTGTCCTAATTTATTGTTTCTATTCCCTTGTAAATAGGTCTCGTCATGGAACTATCCTTTCCACACAGCCAAGTAAAAATCAATACCAATGAAATAATATCCCCGCGTACGTCATTATAGATGCATGCACCCTGTGACCCACCCTGGAGGAATTATAAAACGGTCGATTGAATCCTCCGGATATCTATGAAATAGTTTTGCATTTGATATTCCCTCCAACAATTCCTATGGCTTCGAGTAGTAGTCACTGTGCAAAGCACAAACGAATAAATTATAGCATTCGTTTAAGTTTCTACTCTGCGTGTATACGCTTGCCGAATATGTATTTACCTAAAGCCTCGAGGCATAAGTGGGTGCCAATGCGAACTAATAGCCGACTAAACTGAAATAAAGGACAAGTGTAACGCTCAAGGATAGGGAACTATTGCACATCTGCATTGGGATTTCAAACGCGATAAAATTAAACTAACAACTGATGTGCAATGAATACTATATATACATGTAGATGCAGTCTATGCGTTGAACAAAGTTTTGATGCTTTATTGTTGACAGTTGAATAAAGTTAGGCATGAGAAGGAACATTAATTGATTTGGTTAAGAATTAATCTATTTATGAGCAATATGATGGGTGTCCATGTCCATGACGATTTCGTTGCTAAGAGTTGCATACGGACAAAGTGAACAATTGTATCCTCATTTTTCTCCCAAATTCATTGCATAAGGTGCTTAGGCACGTCTACCTAAGATAGAGTGTCCGGTAGTAAAATTTACTATATTAAAGATATTTTTTTCACTGTGAAGAAACTTTTTTGGCAATTTGAGACGGAGCAAACTGTGATCAACTGAAGGGACTTTAAGAACTTACACTCGGACGTCGCTAACCCTCGCTGGGACGAAGTATACTACATGTCTTCTCCTAACCAACAGATTTATTTCTTACGGAGCACTCTGAAAACTCTTTGTAATCAACATTTTTCAAAGCAAACTCATCCAAAGTAGTTCCCCGCCTTGGTTTAATGATTCGATACTCCGGTTGGTCGATAAACGTAACGTTGCATACATTCATTGGAACCGATACAAACTGAGTGCGCATTACGATATTTATCGTTCTCTCCGTAATCTGATGGACACATTTATTTAAACTGCAAAACAATGACTTAAAACAATTGGGGAATGAGAGACAACTACAGCGATGTAGACTGTAATCTGCTTAATTTACAATTCGTAAATAATGGCAACGTGCAATGCTTCAACTTCATTTACTTAACAGATACAGATGCAGTTGAAGCTGTGTTATCTATTAAATTAAATACAATAAAACTGGATAAGTTAAACCCAACATTTTTAAAACGTCTCTTAACATACATCCTTCCACATTGATTGGCGAGATTGTACCGAGTATAGACCTACTGCTATCTTCCGGTTTTTATCAAAGCTCTTCGACAAAGCTGTATAGAAACAAATACAACTACATTTAAACAGTCACAAACTTCTAAGTCCTGCCCAATTTGGTATTCGTACAAAAAAACAGAGTTGACCGCTCGCTTCTTTCCGAAAAGTTACTACACAACTTTGGTTTTTCTTCCCAGTCAACTGAACTTTTGAACTCGTACTTGACTGAACGGTGGTTAGAAATAGAGTGTCCATCTTTTTGATGTGATCGGAGTGCCGCATGGGTCCATTTTTAACATCTGTACCAGAGAGCTGCATGAATCCACTCATTTCCATTTGTGAATGATTCGCTAAAAAACGAATCATCCACAGTCTCACACTCATAAAAAGCGAATCAGTGTGAATCATGCAGAAAATAACAACGGAGCTCACTGTGTGAGGGATGAAAATTCGAATGTTCATGGCGATTCACACTCACGAATCAGTGAATCATAGTAGGCTCGCACTCGAAAGTATTCAATGATTCATATGATTCACAATTCTGAGTGGATGATTCACGAGCTTCTCGTATGATTCGTGAGCTCTTGGTATGATTCGCGAGCTCTTGGTATGATTCACGAGCTCCCGGTATGATTTCTATTCAAAAATGTAACGGGAATTCATGATCGGATAGTCGGCGGCCACCGCAGCCTACTCTGTTTAGATACCTGGTCGTTTTTTTTTTTTTGTCAATTTTTCACCGCATAGGCACAGTCCCCAATTGCAATTTTTTCGTTTCTTGTCAAAGCGAAAAGAAAAAAAAAACGACATAACGGAGAATGTAAAACTTAAAAAAGTGCTCGAGTTGCATTTCGTCCGTTTAAGAGCGAGCGAAATTCTATTGCGGTTATGAAAATTGGTGTCTGCGTCCGGTTATAAAAGAGTCCGCTTATGAGGGAATTATTAATATGAAAAATCATGTGTTAATTTCCGTTCTTTGAAATCTGTCCGGTTATAGGAAGTGTCCGCGTATAAGAGGTGTCCGTGAGGAGAGAGTACACTGTATAACTAATGTAGATATTTTTTAAAAAGATAGTAAAACTCCTCAAACATATTTATTATTGTGGATAATTATTTAATTAATTCTTAAAAAAAGTTCAGTTTGCGCTAGTATCCGGACAGTAATATTTAGTGTCCGGACATTTTAGTTTCAGGAGCCGGACACCAAAATTTCATATCAACTTTTAACGTTTTTTTTGATTAATGAAATATTTTATTTAGTAAAAAAAGAGGTTTATTCATCATCTTTTTAAAAGATGTTTCTCTTTTCGAGTCCTTAATTATTTTTTCCACCGTATTAAGGAGGTCATCAGTCTTTAAGGGAAACCCACATTTGCGCATATCGGTGCACTACTCAGCAATTTTACTTTCTTCTACAGGTGTTAAGTAAGGATCTGGCTCCTATTTTGTTGCATTTTCACCAATTCGCCTTTTAACTTTTAGTTTGTCATGAAGAGTTGATCGACACAGATCATATTTGGCAGCTACTTTTTTTAAACTCAAATTATTTGTCCGAATATCTTCTAAAGCCCGTGTTAAACTGCTTTCCTCCATTCTTAAGTAATTAAATCTAAGCATATGACATTTTTGTCCGCATACTGAAATTATTAAAGAAACATGCAATATTCTTTATTTAAATTAAGCAAAATACACATATGTAGGTATCGTTTAAAAGTATTAAAACATGAATTTAAAATTTGCATTAAAGTTTCAATACCCGGACATAATGTCCGGAAACTAAAATCAGTATAAAATTTGGGCTGCAGTATCCGGACACCAAATAATTTGCATAGAATTTAACAATTTCTTAATTTTTTTTAATTGAACACAGAAATTATTTATATTTAATTAAAATTAAACCTAGTTTGATGTGCAAATGCAATAAATAATGTTTAAAATACTTCCATTTCGAAAATAGCGCCACCATTTTTTTAGAGAAAAAACGCACTTAGCTGCATACTTCACGACTACCACGTACTAACTGATGCGTATTTCGCAAACCAGTTATCGCATCTATTGGAAACTACGTGTGTGTATGAAAGAAACATAGAGGTTTGTTTTTTTTATGTTTTTTTCACACTAAAATTGGAAAATTATCTTATTTTTTGACAATAAACGACGAAGTGTCCGGATACTAGAACTGTCCGAATACTAGTGCCTCTACCCTACTATGGCGGCGCAACGTCTAAACTTTGGGTCGCTCTCACCAAGCTCGTTGACGCTCAGTATCAGACATCCGAGTCTTTTTGGATTCTACATTGTTCAGTCTTTCTTCCTGTTTAGTTTTCTATAAGCAATTTAAGTAATTTTCACACTTAAAAGGCTGATAACAACAAAATTATTAAATGTTGACACCTTAAACATTGCGTAATGCGTTGACACTACGGAAACCGTAGCTAGAATAAATTGATATCCGCCGCATTGCATATTTCCGTATCTCAACTTTGCACTACCGATGATGCCGATGATGCATAAGCCGCAAGATCAATTAATATCTATATCTATGCTTTGTTCAATACTCTATCAAATGCAACATCATTCATTCATCTAACATAAATAGTTTCAATATTATTCAACTTTTCGTAACACTCACGAAATAAAAGAGGCACCCCAATTTCAAACTGTAAAATGTATGCTACGTCACACACATTATAAGCCACTCACTGCTGATTCACTTTATTTCGAATCATTCGAAGCGAATCATCTGAGCTCACTCTGCACTGATTCCTATTGACTCGAAGCAGCGAATCATCTGAGCTCACTCCACTCACAGTAAACGAATCACTTCATGCGAATCCCTCATCCAAACGAATGTGAACCTGATTCAGATTCGTTATATGAAAAGCAATGAGTGAGGGTAGCTCATATTTTTTTTTTTTTGAGTGAATGTGAATGTGTGTGAATACTTTAAAAAGCAGTGAATCATTCGGGTGGCTCATAAAACGAGCTACTTACTGCAGTACTTTTATGTGTACTACACCTGGAATAAATTTCACCCCGATATCTCAATTATTCTGTGGTTTATTTAAATACAAAATTGTTATGTTCTTGTTTAAAAAAAACCTTTTACATATAGACATACATTTGTATATTATTGTTCTGAATCATTTCTGGAGCTTCTACAGAAGTCATAGTGTAGCAATGAAGCAATTCACCGTCAAAATTTGAAGCAAAAAGACTGACTGAATATGAACCTGTTCTCTTTCGTCATTTCAAATGAGCAAATGACTTTAAAAAGTTCTTAATTGAGCTGAAATCAATTAGTTCGATTATCAATCTTTTGGCTTAAAATTGCATTAAAAGGTTCTATTCAGGTTGCTGTAAAACGGCAAAAAGCACTCCCGCATTACCACGCAGTCAACTCTCCTTCCATAACGTCAGTTCTTTTTTTTTTTTTTTAAATGAAACAACTAATAGTTTTACCACACCACCTTGGTGAATCCATAAAACCCTTACAATGCTTTTTATAATGGAAACCCGAAACCAATAAATAAAAACACACAAACACTAAATTTAACCAAAACCGTTGCTTGCCTGCAGTGCTACTCTCTGATACCATGGTACCACTTACCCGTCTCAGGGTAGTAAGCCAGACCTTTCGAAAGTAATAACTGCGAATAAAACTTACACAAACTACCCACTAAGGGCGCCATATACCCCACATCACCCCACCCAATTCAACGTTGGAAATAAAAGTTTCTGCTAATTTCTAGCCCACTACTGCTTACAAGATACAAAAAAAAAAAAAACAGAAAACAAACGTTCTTTTGGTAAAAGATACAAAAAAATAAACTTCCTCATTTGAGCAAGCACCATGGTGGCCCGAGCTCCGCTAACACTTTTATGGCGGCCCGCAATGAATTTTAATGCCGCCACTTAAGACGGAGCACGGCTCCCCCATCAGGACATAAAATTAACTCATCTTCTCTGACCGGAAGGAGTTCTACTACAAACTTCCTCCCGTTTGTGTGCTTTTTTCTTTTCTTTTTTTCGTTTTTATGTGTTGCACCAATAAAAAAAACGCAACAATGGCAGGCAAAAGTGTTTTCATTTCGGTCCTCATAAATCGACTCTCAAAAGGAGTCGAGTTCGTTTTTTTATTTCTTTCGCTTTTATTACCGTTCTCCATAAGAAAATAAAAAAATAAAACAAACAAAACCAACAGAGTTCTGCCGCCCGAATTAAGTGATTAACTCCGGGACATCATCGATGAAACGATGACCTACGGAGCGGATTGACAGCGAAACGATGTCAATCAATTAAACGATTCCGAAGCCAACACTAAAATCTTTGAGTGCGCGCTGTCTAAACTTATCGACCCTCTCCCAGTTCATGGCGCATAATAATGATATCCTTGATGGTACTGATGAGGTTGAGATGGGTTTATGTATGTACTGTAGTACTGTGTTCGTAAGCGTTGAAGTTCAATTGTCCTTAAAGTTGTCAGCCGTGTAGTGGAAAGTGGAGACGAGAAAGGACGAAAGCCGCTCGCGCTAAGTGGAAATGTTTTATTTGCTAAATTTTAATGGACGGGGGGAGGTTGCCCAAAAATATAATTGTCGTCGTGTCAGCATGTCATGTCAAACAGTATTGTTGTCGCCGCTGTCGTGTGTCGTGACTCACGATGAACCACTTTATACAATTGTCGACCTTAAATTGTTCGAAATTAATGCAAAATGGCGGATGGATCGTAGCAAACTTTTTGGAATGCACAGAGTGAGGAAGAAGGTATGCTACGAGATTTTAACTTTTAGAAGTTTTGGTTGAAAAAGACTTGCTTTTCCTTAAATGTCAATTATGTTTGTCAAACGGTTGGATGAAACGCGTTTTGTGTGCTTCGCTTGAGTGAGATAAGTCATAAGTGGGCCTTCAATTTCAACAGGCTATTCGGTTTTTGGACAACGACAACAGGTGTAAGATTTAGAATAGTTTGGTAAAGTGAAAGATCCATAGAGCTTATGTATTTATACTTATTATAATTTTAATTTTTTTTTTCATGTTCATTTTTCATGCCGAGCTTATCTGTGAACATATTGTTACATTAGCTTATGCTTCGCCCACTATCCCCAGTTCTTTGGCGACACTTAGTGTTTGATCGATGCAAACACTGAGTGTACGTCAGCGTTTGCTCTCAGCACGATCGCTCTCTCTAATCCCTTCTCTGGAAGAAGATGTTGGAGAGATCGATCTGTGGATTCGTCTCAGTCTTTTGTCAGTCTCTGGAAGTAACAGATCTCTTATATAATAAAACGATATAACCTATTAAGAATAAAACGTGTTTCTCTGTGAATGATATAATTATATGTATTAGTTTAACTGTCATGTTCAGCTTCTATTCTCGGAAATCACACTGTCAAACTAATAACCACCTTCGAGACATTAGTTTTCACTAATGCCTTTGTAGAGACCGGGTGTATTGTAGATCCTGATCTGGTTTGAAAGCAAATCGGCGGATCATCGAAATCGGTTATTTCGTTGCTCAAGCGTTTGAACCGTACAACTGCTTGTTCATGTTTATTGTCTACATTTATCTCATTTACATTATACTTATTCTAACTTTCTACAGGAGGATTGATGGCTTCCTCAAACACAATATCTTGCTTTTTTTTTGTCTTGTTATCAGTACCAAAAGGATCTTTTACGCTACGCACACAGTGAAACGACAAAGCGATGCGGTGCGAGAAGAGTTTGCTTGCAATAAAACTGTTTCCTGTCAGAGAGTCTGACCAACTCTTACAGAGTTGACCGTGCAATCATAGATTTAGTTAGTTAGTAAGTTAATTTGACGCTCTTTTACTTAAAACGCGACACGGGTGGATAAATCAATTTTTAACAACAGGTCCTGAAGCGTTGCTTTCGATGCTGTTGTATTATAGGCTACTAGTTGGACGTCATGTTCGTTGCACAATCTAGACAATTCGTTGAAAATTTTTAGATTACGGCGTATATGATGAATTGCGACGATAGCATAGCACATGATCGATCTCGCTACTGCTTTATAGATTTTATATATTGTGGTTAATGCAATATTTTTTTTACAAAGTATGCCTCTCCAACTACAATTGCCTTTTTTACATTTTTCTTACAGGTGTTTTTTAAAAGTCAGTCGTGATGTTATTGTGACCCCGAGGTACTTGTACTCCTTTACCTTTTCCAATTCTTCACTTTGCCAGTCCATTTTTCATCACTTGTGAATCGCCCAAAACCATTTCGGAAAACCATCATTTTCGACTTATTGGTTTTCACTTGAAGGTTCTACAAACTACAGTATTGTTCGAATTAATTGATCATGTTTCGCATCATGGTTAGCGTTTCCGATAAAATGACATAAGGAATAGTGATGGGCGATATATCAATAACTCCTAGCAATAACTCGTAATTCATCAGTAACTTTAATAACTGGTTACTCAATATCGAAATAACGAGTTATTCCAAATAACTAGTTATTCAAAATAACTAGTTCTTCCAAATAACTCCTAATGAGATGGATAACTGTTAGGCTAGCAACGGTTATTCATCGGCACTCCAGTAACCCTTGAAGGGATCGATTTTCGGCAGCAACTGGTAATTCGGATCGGTATTTGGCATCGGATGCTAGGTAGAAAATGAGAAGGAAGTGAGATAACTGCGGAGTATTCCTGGTTTGGGGGATGATTATGTCTATTGACGATGGATGGGATACATTTCTCGTTGTGCTTTGTGTATGACGATGGATTGGGTACATTTGTTGTTGTGCTTTATGAAAAAAAAAAACAAAAAAAAAAAAGAATGGGATGGGTTGATAATTTTTTTTTTGTTTTTGTTATTGGAAATTGTTTATTATTTTCGCTTGCAGATGTATGTATGTATGCGAAAAGAAAAAAACAATTCTGTGGATGTGCATGGTCGGTTTAAGGCGTCATACAGACGATCAACTTGGTTGTCAACATGGGCATGTTGGTGTCTGTAGATTGTTTGACAACTTAAATTCTGTGTTGGTCGAACGGTTGGAGTAAAATTAAAGGTGTTTGATATTCGTTTTGATAAATTGGTTGACAACCAAGTTGGTTGTCTGTATGGCACTTTAGACGGTGGCGTATGGGTGCCGTATTTATTTGCTCGCTTTATAAAAAAGGTTTTTTTTTCAACGTGTGCATAGTGTGTGCCTTTATCATTTTAGTATTGTGAGCGCGCACGTTGCATATTCAAAAGTAAACGGAACAGTACATCGAATACTTCGATCTCCATAAAAAAAAAATTGCTGTGAGGATTGAATAACTAAACGTTACTGGATAACTTATAAGAATAACGTTTATTAGAAAATAACTGTAACTGTTATAACCGTTATTCAAAAATAACCCTTAAGGGCATCACTAATAAGGAGTGTTACTTTTATCCCGTTAAACTCATTTCCCCCGGTCAAAAACGTTGGTAGGTCATCCGAAAACAATTAAAAGAGTAGGGGACTCATATGGCATCCCTGTTTAACGCCCGTCCGCGACTCAAACCAGTTTGAGACGTTGTGATTATCGTTGCGATATTCCCAAGCTACTGAGTTTATAGAAAAGCAATTTTCTGTCAATGGAGTCAAAATTTGTCCTGGAATCTACGAAGAACGCGTACAGTTTTTGCCCTTGTCGAGATATGTCCTAGCCATACTGGTCAGGGTGAAGATATTATCCACTGTGGAGTAGTTCTTTCTGAAACCCGCTTGAAACTCACTGAGAAGGTCATTTGTCTGCACACATGCGGTCAGCCGATCCAAGATGATTCCGGGGAAGATTTTCATTACAGAGTTCAGGAAGGTTACTAGGATCACTACTAGGATCTTTGAAAAGTTGCAATACTATATTCTCTTGAAGCTGGGGGGTACTTCCCCACATCAAAATGATGTCGTACACAACCGTACGTTTTTTTTATGAATTCATTCGTAGCGTACCTACTTGCAAAATTCGTACGGTATGCGATCCTGGGGATTTATTTAAGTTGCATGGATGTGTAACTTTGCGTAATTTGCAATCTATTATAAAACATCCACTCTATGGTAAGGTAGTGCATAATGTATTATAGTTGGCTTCTTGTGTATGGCAGGTTAAGCAGCTGTTCAAAATGCTCGGCTAACATTGATGCTTCCGCTTGTATGCCCCTTGCAAACGTTTGGCCGTTAAGTGTTCTTGTCAGTTTCCAAAAGGAACGGCTGTCTTTAAATCCTGCAAATCCCCGACAGATCGTCTTCAGTTGTTGACTGTATCTGTAAATAGATGACTCACATTCCCAGTCGTATCATATTTGCTTTTTTTTTTTTGCAATCTTCTGACAGGTTGCGCTAACTTAGCTGCATCCAAGATACAGGCGATAAGTACGTCTGCGAATGGAATTGATTTGCGAGTCACTTACAACACTGAGCTTCTGGTTAAACAGGAATTTGCATCTAGATGCAGAACGTTCCTTCCAGTGAACTCTTGCCAATAATTGCGTCCGTGTGATGGTTGTTTGTGTGGGGGTCTCAAGGCTTACTGTAACCGTTAAGGGTAGGTGAACGGAGTAGTTTACGTCGTCGACATAGAAGTCTGTTACATACTCAAGCCACTTTCCCTGCACAAAACAGTGTCACTAGTCGTGCATGCAGTACCTCTAATATAGGTCAGGTGGCTCTTCGTTTCACTGTTGGGACCTCCATTTATTTCTGTTAATCCAATAGATTGGCATTTTTCAACGAGCTTTTTACCATAACTATCAATTTGTTTATCTTCTGAGTATCTGATTTCACTTATTGATTTTGGAAAAAAGTCCCGGATCAACATCTAAAATCTGCGTGTTTCCTACTCTTCCGTTGAAATCTCTAATCGGCATTATGATTTCTTTTCCAGATTCTAGTAAGTAGTTAGACAGCCTCTCAAAACCTTCCCCCCATCTGTTGCGGTTGATGTATACCGGGATTGTGTACTTCTACTTAAATTTGATTAAGTTCTTCTTCATATCGACATCGGTATGGTCGTTGATCTGCTTTTAAATGGCATACAAGCATCCGCCGCTAGCTCTGCCCCGGGTGGGATCCACTGGAGTGAGTAGTTGCCGAAGAAAGGTTCAAATTGATCCTTGTTTTACTAAGCAGCAACTGTCAGATAAAAAATGTCTAAGAGAAGTGATCGCATTTAAGCTTAGACGTCGACGTAGTCATGTATCAAATACATATGTAAAGGGTCTTTCATTAAGCGCTTCCTATCGTGAAATCTAAATAAAACAAAGTGTGTGTGAGATATCATCAACATTTTTTGATGCCATTATGTATGGAACATAACATCGTTCAAATGTCAGCCGCGGCTTCTCTAGATGGTGCGCATCCGAAATGTCCAATTTTCCATGACTCTGGCGCATAAATCAGGCTGAATTTGACCGATGGCATGGGTTATGTTGGCTTTGAGGGCCGCTATGGTTTGTGACTTATTCGCATAGACCTGCGACTTCAGAAAACCCCACAAGAAAAAGTCTAACGGGGTCAAATCGCACGATCTCGGTGTCCAGTTCACATCACCTCCACGTGATATGATCATGCCCTCGAATCGCTCGTGCAGAATTTCCAACGTGGCTTGAGCTGTGTGGCATGTAGCGCCGCCCTGTTGAAACCACATGTCGTTGGTGTCTATATCATCCAATTCAGCCCAAAAGAAGTCGACGGTGATGGCCTGGCCAACGTCGTTCTCAAAGAAATATGGACCGATGACGCCACCAGCCCAAAATATTCACCAAACAGTGATTTTTTCGGGATGCATTGGATGCTCTGGGATCTCATGTGGATTGGAAGCTTCCCAAATTCGACAATGTTGACGTACCCATTCCAACTGCTCCAGAGCCCATTCAGCGAACACACGTGGTTGTCTATGGTCGTTTACCTTCAGCTCCTGGGTCAGTTGAATCAGCGGCGATGTTTTCGGCAGATCTTGCGTTTCGTCGACGTACGGGTGTTGGTTGATCGTTTACTGAACCAGTGGACTAAAATGTCCACCACACTGCGAATAGTCCTTTTGGAACAACGATTATGGCGACCGTAAAATGGGCGAAGCGCGCAGAACGTTGCCCGAACAGAACACCCATTTTGATAAAACAATTCATGGTGATTTGGCAAAACAGACTGAAAATGATAGCCAATTTGATAGATGTAGCTTCAACAATATGCCCGCTACCAACTGTCAAAGTTCGGAAGTCCCTATTGGAAGACCCTTTATATGTACATATGTACATATGTAGGTGCACATATGTAGGTATGTATGATTTTATTAAATCGAATTTTTTTAAATAAAATACGAAATCCTTTCTTGCTTAACGGACTGTTGTTTACTTTAAAACCCTTCATTCGTTCTTATCTAGAAATATAAATCAAATTTAATCAAAAATTAACCCCAGCCTGCGGTTATTGTGGCAGGGTTAGTTGCTTATTTCATCAAACGAAGTTGTATTACAAAGCAAAATATCAATTGTGTGACACACAATTGACCGGATGTGCATTAAACAGGGGGAACGAAAGGCACAAAAGCAAACACGTTCCTTTCTTTTATTTCCCCCCTAACAATAATTTCCAGCATCAAATTGATTTAATGAACCGTAGTCCAAAAAATATCTGTTAGCAATCAGTGAAATAAATTGTTGTCCCAATCCCAAGAAGGGTGAAGACTTACAACAAACAGACAAAGGGAAAGAGAAAAGGAAAAAGTGAAAAAAAAAAATGGTCCTATTGATCAAAAAATCAATCGATTACGCCAAATTCACAGCAGGCGCTCAGCATAGACAGAACTCTCTTCTTCGAATACTTTCTAGGCAGTCCATACACGAGGGAAAGAAGATCAGCATAAGTCTATTTCTATGTATCAAATCTCCAAAAGGGAGAGTGTTCCAAAAAATGTCAATGAACTCACACAGGCTCAGGGCAGTAGTGACACGCCCACGAAAAATGCAGAGTGCTCTTTGCAGTGCATAGTGATAGAGAAAATTGGATCGTTTTATGAGAGTGTGTGTGCGACGAACAAGGTAACAGTATGAAAAACGGGAGAGCGTGAAGTACATCTACTGCGAGTTCTGGCGAACTGGTATTTTATTAAAAAAAAATCGATCACAGCTAGAATTGTGTGATCAACGTTGTATGTGTGTTTCAAAGAAAAGGCGCAAAAAGAAAGACCGATTATCTCAAAATTCCATGCAGAGTTATCATACCTACTACGAGTTCTGTAAAGCTGGTATTTCATTCCGAAAAAATCGATTTTTACCTAGCGTCTAGAATTTAGGATGACCCCTCTCTGAGTGTGCAGGACAGGGAACGAAGCGAACAAATTAATGGTGTCTGGTGGTGTGGTATAAACACCAAAGAATTCGGGTGAAAGAAGAACGAAATTTTAGTATTTCATATGGAATAAGTAAATTTACCGTGTACTCTGCTGACCTGTTATTTCCGACGCGATTTTACGTTAATCTCTCAGCGTGGTGGTTTAAACTGGGCGCTTGATGCATTTTAGTCATCATAGAGAGCGAATTTTTAGGCGTGTAGATGGAAGAACGCAAAAAGAATATTTTTATGGTTTCTTACAGAAACAAATTATTGACACAGTACACATGAGTGAAAAAGAATGAGATTAATGCTCCCCAAAAATTAAACAAATTATGAAAGATACCAGGCAAACAGAAAAACGTAGGAGATGAAAGAATACGAAAAAAAAGAATGCTTTGGAGAGTGTGGTGAAAGTGGGGATGGTGATCATTAGACACATTTTACCATCGCGTGTACATACCTATATGAGATTTTGTATTCTGTTCGTGGATTACTCTTTAAATTTTGTTTCGAAGGGAGTGTCTAAAGAAAGCCGAACCGATGAAAGTGAGCAATAAAACAGAATTTTGGGTGATCGGTATTGTGTGTATGGATAATGGTCGAAGGAGAACGAGAATGCAAATGCCTATGACGTCATATTGGGTGTGTTTTGAAAAGTGAGAGCGCAGAAGTAAGTTTATATACATATAGCTGTGTAGTTCTGGACTTATAAAATGTACTGAACTACAAACTATCGTAAGGTAAGTGCACTACTGGCCGCTCTCGAGTAACTGGCCTTTTTTGTTTTCTTCTTGCCGAACAAATTTGAAAACCACTTAACTCTATCCGGTGCAAAAATTTGCTTAATAAGTCGAGATGGCTGAGCAATTCAAAATTTACCGTATATGGGTGCCGGGACATAGAGACATTCCAGGCAACTGCACGGCTGATGAACTCGACAAATTCATTACTATGTCCTTTGCAGTCTGGTTTTAGATCTGGCCACAGTTGTTCTACAGCCATGGTGAAAATCCTCGATGACATTAGGTGTGAATTTGATAAAGGTTTTCTTACTCTTTTGTGTCTGCTTGACTTCTCGAAGGCTTTCGACAAAGTTAACCACGATACACTTTGCTGGAAGTTGCGTAATTTATTCGATTTCTCACCTAGCGCGGTTAAGCTCCTAAGAAGTTTTCTATCTGATAGGTTTCAAAAAGTGGTTATCGGAGAAAAAGTATCTGATTTTAAGCCTATTCAAATTGGTGTACCGCAGGGTTCTATTTTGGGACCAATTCTGTTCTGTATGTTTATAAATGATCTGCCTTCTGTATGTAAACATGCCAGTATCCACTTGTATGCTGATGATGTGCAACTCTATTTGGCTCGTCCGTTAACATGCGTGATTGAACTAGTATCATGTTTAAATGAAGACCTCAACCGAATTCAAAGCTGGTCACTTGCTAATGGACTTTCTCTCAACCCATCTAAGTCTCAGGTCTTACCAATATCACGTCGTCCTATTGACCTTAATATTCTACACGATATCTGGTTATCTGATGCCAAGCTTAAACTAGTTGATTCTATAAAAACACTCGGTTTCGTTGTTAATTCAAAGCTCACCTGTCACCATCATGTTACTTATGAAGTCGGTCGTATTTATGGATATCTTCGCAAGCTGTGGATTTCTGCGTCTTTCACCCCTGTTAGTACCCGTTTAAAGTTAGTTAAAACATTGATTGTCCCAATTATTATGTATGCAGAAGTTGTCTACTGCAACCCGGACTCAGTTTCTCGGCATACACTTCAAGTAAGCTTCAACGATGCAGTAAGATATGTCTATAAATTACCGAGATATGTTGATATTTCTGACTTCCAAAGCTGGATCTCAATCGTTCTCACTGTCTCATCAGACGGAAAATATTGCTCATAAGCACCTAAGTAGGTGTCATAACGGGACACTGCGCCATCGGCAAGCACGCCTATAGGCTGGGCCACCTATACAACGATTTTTGCAAAAGCTGTATGGACGAGGAGGAGGAGGAGACGATTCTCTACCTTCTTTGTACATGTCCGGCCCTCTCAGCTCGAAGAAGAGCATACTTAGGAGGAAGCTTCTTTCACAACCTAAGTGAACTGGGTAACATCAGCCTGGGAAGCCTCCAGCGCTTCATATCAAGCTCCCGCTGGTTCTGCGGGTAGTATTTCTGGTGAATTACAGATCCATGTGGTAACACAAATGACTAATTGAGGTTGCAACCTGTAGCTTGCCACTCCTTCCTAACCTAACCTTAGCTGAACTACGAAATATCGTACCTGAACTATGCATCCAGCAGAACATTTGCATGGCTGTTACTTGCTATTATGAGACCAATGTGTCACCGCACGGAATTTTGAATCTGATGCAAGAGAACAGCATCTGTTTTTATAAATGATTATATACACCTAGGGTTGTCAACTTTTTTAAGAAGGAATAGAGTATATTTGATTTCAGAGAGGATAAATAAAGAGTACAGTTTAATAAAAAAGAGTATAATTTATTTAACTTTTTAAAAATATATTTTTCTGTACTTTTTGCAGTACATAACAATTTTTTGTTGTTTTCTAAAATAATTGTATGAATCTAAACATTCTAACTCTAGGCTCATATCGACCAGGAGCTCATTTTTAATCAATTTTAATGAAGCTCTGTTCCTCTCTTCTCGCCACTTCACATTCACGACCGAAGATACTCTCTCAGTGAATGCTGAAGTACCAGGAACAGATAGTACAGTCGAATCCGCTTATTTGAAACTCGTTTAATTGAAAAATCCGCTAATATGAAAATTTTCATCTGTCCCTGTGTACTTTTTCACAAATTTCATACAATCTACTCCGCTTAATTGAAACCCGCTTAAGTAAAATACTCAGTTAACTGAAAAAAAAAATTCTTTAAAAATGTAGGTATAACTCTTCATCGAAAAAGCTCCGCTTAAAGAAAAAATGGAAATGTATCACAAAAAAAGAAGAAAAAGGGAGGATTTTATGAATTTTGTTATGTTGTTTGTTTTTGTTTTTTCTTTTATTTCATAAATAGATGTATTAATTTTCTTTCGTTAACTGATTTCATTTGTTCGTGTTTCTTGAAAAGATATTCTAGGTTTACACAAATGAAATATTGTTCTGTTATCCAAAGTCCGTTTAAATGGAATTTTTTTTCAATTATCCGAGGTCCGCTTAAATGAAAAACCCGGTTAATTGAAATTTAAACTAGGATATTCCTCATTTCATTTAAGCGGTTTCGAATTTTTATTAAATAAATAAACTCATCAGGAGCGTTCAGAAACACCTGAGTTAGGCTTGGTTCACATTAGCTGGTCCTTATTATACAAAGGAGGAAGAAAACAAGGTTGTAACATTTGTGTACGCAGGTAGATGGATGGTGCGGAAATATTGTTCATGAAGTGGAGTTGAAAATACTTTCGTTCTAGAAAGTATATTTGAAGGAAGAAGAGAAAAGGGAAAAAAGTAAGTTTAAGTAAAAAAAGAGTATTTTTGTGTACTCTATTAGAGTTATAGATTATAAAGTACACCTACATGAAATAGAGTACAATACTCTATTTTAGAGTACGGTTGGCAACCCTATATACACCCCTATCATTCAATCCGCCGGGGGGAACGATCCACCGAAATTTTAACTTCGGTATCATTCAATCTGTTCGAAGGGAATCGTCCACTTATCGGTAATGTGAATGACTTTTCACGTGATCATTCAAAACGAACGGATCGAATCTCTCCATACAAAGTTTGACATTTCTCATCCGCAGGAAATTCATTGCGGATTGGTGTTGTGCTGCATTTTGGGTGGACAATTTATCTGAAAATATATGTTCTTTCTAGGACAAATAAATTATTTAGGTGTATTAAATTAAATATTTGCTTTTATTGTCCTTAATCAACACTTCCAACACATAATTAAAGGCTGCCTTATTCAAACAAAAATTGTTTATGAAACTGAAATTCAAATTGATTTCATAGAAATTATAAACTACAACGAAATCTTTTAACTATCTTGGCGTCTGATAGCTCCATAAAGTCGTCACTGAAGATATTTTTTCGTTTTCAAAAACAGAGCAATGCCTATCCACTGTCTTTAAATTTAATTTTATTTTGTTTTTATCAGCAGCTGTTTATAATCGCCGTCAACTATGACAGAACAGTCGGTTTTGAAAATGAAAAATAGTAGTCGGTAAAACAGTGCGTGGATTGAATGATCAGCCTCAAGGTGAACGCGGATCCAATAAGTTTAGTGAATCTCAGATCCGTCGGATTGAATGATAGGGGTGATATTATTTATTTAAACACAAATACCAATCATCCGTTCAATAGCGTAATATTTTCCCTCAATTGATATTTCATCACCAATGCAACATCACTACTGCACAGAAAACTTGAACAACTTGATCCTATAATGTGATGATAATAACTGTAAAATGTGATCAAGATCGTCGAATTAAAAATTTCTTATATCGATTACAGCTTATATTATCTACAAGTTTCCGCAAAAAAAAAGTCGACCTGTGAGTCCCTGTTTCTAAGATATTTCTCGAAATTTGTAACTTAATAACTTTAACTTTTGTGTTCTTAGGGATGGACTTTTCCACTGATTTGATTTAAAGCATGTCAACCCACCAGGTCACATCCTTGTTTCACAGACCGACGTTGTAACCACAGTAGGCATTGTAGATCTTCAGGATGTGCACATCTAGGGCAAAAGGAAAATGAACAAGGCTACCTCAATTTGTATTTAATAATGTAAACCTATTGTCACATTTCTACTATTTTAGGGATGCACATTTATTTATACATAATCCTCCCGCTATTCCTTTTATAAAAAAAAAATGTTAGAAGTACATATTCCAGAAACCTTTTAATATCCAGTATGCCATCTCACTCGTAGGTGCATGTCCTCAGGTGGCTGGATACCTTTTGCTTTTTTATTATTTCTACTGAAGTATTGCCCTGTTGAATTTTTAAGCATATTGGAGCCTTATTTTGCACGGAGTCTCATTATAGCATATTCTTCAAAAAGAGAATTAAGTAAACAAATTTAACACATGACTATCATTTAGAGCATGCTAGTAAAAGTAAAAAAATATAATATAACCCCCTCACACCCTTCGAAGGACGTAGTATTAATATTCATCAAACTATATAACAAACCCCCAAACCAAACACATCCCAATGTCCCGAATACGACAACACTTTGATTAATGACCCTGAAACCCAGTACTGTACTCACACTCCGTGTTTTCGTTTATCTTTTGCAAAAGAAATTCTCCCGCACGTTCTCAACTTTTCCCTAATCAATCACTTCCTTTTCGAATAAATAACTTAACTACTACATAATTTATTACCACTTATATAATTCCCACAATTAAAACTAATTTCTCCGTCGGTCGGCAGAAAGTAAATGCAAGCGATATTATTCATCGAACAGCCACTACTCTACAGTTCCACCATCATCATCGTCATTTTCGAGTTTTTATATCGTGGTTAAATCAGTGTCGGAGTTGACAAGTGCGTTAGGCGCCCTTGTTCTACTTATGTTCCTATGGTCCATATGACAGTGGAAGTAATACTAAAAATCCCTTGAAGTCATCCTTAGTAGACACTCAAAGTAGATAGCGGTGGTAGAAAGGTGTTGATCACGAACTAATGAAATCACATGTGAAGGAGCTGACAATGTGGCCCAAAACTTAACTAGAAAAACTTCCACGTAGGATTCCCTACTTAAGACGAAGTAATGAAATACATCTCCTCCGACGCATCCAAAATAAACTGCGGTGTGGACGCCGGTGTCTATCCAAAATCACTGAAAACATCAAGATTATACCGCTTGCCGAATTTTGCTAGCGTGTTCCAGGCGGATCTACTGACAATCCGAGAGGTTTGCACGCAACCCGGGCGTGACACAACGAATAAATAAAACAATGCTAGCCTCATAGATAGCCAAGCCGCTATCAAAGTTATAGACTCGGCTACCATATCCTACAAACTTGTGCAGGAGTACCGGAAAGAGCTTGCCCGCTTGGATGAACTCTTCAGGGTCACACTGCTCTGGGTTCCAGGGCACAGAGACATAAAAGAAAATGAGCGTGCAGATGAACTGACAAGGCAGGGCACAGTTTTACACGGCTCACTCGCGCCAGGGGTTCACATCTCGCTAGGAGCGGTTATATGACAAATCCACTCACACTTCTTGCAGAAGGCCGACCTCGTTTAGAGGGGGTTAACCAACTGCGCCATACCAAGGAAGATATGGCCGACCTACGATAAGATTAGAGAAAAAGATGTCCTAAACAGAACCCGAGCAAACAGCGCTAGAATAACGGCGATAACTACGGGGCATTGGCCTATTGGAGACCATACGGCCAAACTAGGCATTCCATATAACCCCCACTGCTGCAACTGCAGAAACGAAAATTTAATTTGCAAATGTCCGGCACTAGCAAGAACTAGATTGCGTACACTAAATCAACTATTCTTCGGCGTCCTCAATGTCTCCCACGTCGAACAATATATGGATGGGAAGTTTCAATTTAATAGGAAAAGGAAAGCTGATCTGACCTAAGAGTATCAGGTGTCACATTCTCCGACCGAAAAATGCACCCACTCTCGAATGTAATTCGCAAGCGATTTATGTTGTGAACTGTTATCAGTGATAGACTTGAGTCACTTCTTTAAAATCTATTTCGGTGACCAACGCTAAACACAAATGTTCCTCACCTCCATCACGTAAATCAAAAAAAAAAAAAAAAACAATTAACCTGGGTATGCTGGTCAATACCAAGACCAAGACGAAGTCATTTTATGTTACAATTGCAATTACTGATGCTCTTTCTAAGAGTGTCAACCAGAAGGATATGTTTTTTTCAAAATATCACTCATATTCAAGTCGGATTCGAACTGTGGAATATAAAGATCATCAAGTCGGGTGCAACACTTATGGTGAAAGAGTAGAAGGTTTCAACTGAACTGTGAGCCATCCACATGTGTACCTACTCATACAACAACAGGTTGGTTTTTCGAAGAATGGCTGTTAAGGGATTAATACCATTTACATGTTCAGATAATCCAAAAACCATCCAGGGTACACAATCTTGCTTGGGCACACATACATATATGTTCGTATACATAAGGATGTGTACTTACGTACACATAAGTTCCATAGGATATGGAACAACCGTACCCGTGCTTTTATAAAGAGGCACCACCTAATTCTAGGTAGACAAGTGGTATAAGCTGTCTAGCGACAAAGCAGATTTAGCCACGGCTGGATCTGAAACACTCAAGGAATTTAATTTCTCTCAACAGATCGCATATCAGGTCCGTAATTGAGTCAACGCGGGACACTGCATGCAACAAGGCTTAATGTCCGTTCAAACGATTTGTGGAGAAGCTGCATAGACGAACAGGAGGAGGAAACTATTGCCCTTCTTTTTTGTAGCTGCCCAGCTCTCTCCCGCAAAAGAAGCCTCCACTTAGGAGAATTCTACTTTACCGACTTAGGCAATCTGATAAACACAGATGTCGGAAAACTCCTTCACTTCAAAAGAAGCTCCAATTGGTTCAACGAGTAGGTAAGGAAATCTCTCCAGATCAATGTGGTATCACAATGGACCTATCACTGGTCTTAGTGTGCTGGCAATAGCTGGCAGCCCCTTCAACCTAACCTGACCCAACCTAAGTACCACCAACAATACCTCGGTAATCTATAGACCTAATTACAAAATGTAACCAATGTTTCTGGAGATATGAGCTCTTTGACCAAATGACGTTTTTAATCTTTGACAAAATCCTCAAAGCTCCGGTAGAATAACTGAACGACAGATAAAAATGGTACAGGATATCATTTAACTCGTTAGATGGATTTGGATGAGACTGGTCTGTAAATAGAGAAGAACTATGACTGAGGTTTATTTCAGACTGTAGGGTCATCTTTCTTGCCAGTTGTCATATTGACAGTTTAGCAATAGTGACGGTTGTTCCTCACATTGTTTATTATAGCATATTGGCGCCCCTCGCTTTTCGCAGCAGCCAGTTGCAAAATCCCCTCCTGGACTTTCACCACCATATAACACTACAAGGAAGCAAAACTTTGAAAAACAATTTAACAAAGAATAATTAAATAAATATACATTTCCCTCAACCAACAACCTGCATGGCATAACGAACAACTTCCTCCTCTCGTCGAGGCATTTAATTTGCGCTCCATTGTGTGTTCGACTTTTACCTTCACCTCCGCCGAGGGAAACTCAAGAAATCAATGACGGCGCAGAGCAATGCCATCGGAAAAAAGAGGAAATGCCCAAAACAAAGGCACACAAAAAATAAATAATTAATTTCACCTTGCTTCTTGCTGACCTCTTATTGCGCAGTCCATAACTTTGGTTTTATCTTGCGAGCAACTTCTACGCTATTCTGTTCGACCCAAAAACAGCCTCGGAAAACAAGCCGAAAAGAGCATAACGAAAAAAAAAAATCCTGTTGATGTTGATGGCTACTCCTTCCTTGAGTGGGGATGGGGGATGGGTAAAAACTTTCTTTCAGCCAAAAGTGCACGAATTTTTCGTATTTCAAGGGGCAAAACTTTGGGTTTTAATCAGTACTTTAATGATGTATCTCTTACTGCTGCTGGTACCACGACTCCTGCTGAATGCTGTTTGTTTCATGCCAAAACAATGTTCGCCGTCATGCTTATTAACTACACACCCCTCACCCACAGTCATTATTCGTACTAGAAGAGAAGTTTGCCGTTAATTTTTCTTACTTCTGGCAAAATAACGTCCAAACAGATTGACCTGTCAACATTTAATACCCCAACAAGTAGGCAGCGGAAATTGGACACCATCACAGCGACAACACACAGAGGAAAGAAGCGAACACAAGCGTGCAATGGAAAAGTGTTGTTTCTTGTCCCGGGAATAGGAATCCTTGCTGCTCTCCCTTGTTGGGGTTGGGGACAAATTTAAAATTGGAAATTTATGATGATTTAGTGTCGTGTCCCAGTGGAGTGCAGGAACAAGGCAGCAACGACAACAGCAAACACAGACGAGAGGAATTGTAAAAGTCATCTCAAGACACGCGATTTTAGGAAATTTTTCAAAATTATCATTATCTACGCTACCCAGCACATCCGTTCTCATTAGATACTGCGGGAGGGGATTGCTTTTTGAATGAGTGAAAATGAAAGACGAGCACAAGCAAATTGAAGTTGGATTGTGTACAGAGAGTCAGAAGGAATTTTATACTGAATAGGATACTTTGCAGTAAGCGGTCATGTGCATTCGCAACTGGGTATTAGGTACTTTGGTGCGATGGTCGATGTAGGAGTCTTGAACAACGAAAACTTGCCAAGTATTCGGAGATTTTCATGATCTCTCATTGACGGCAAAAACTGATACATCTGTCTAAAGGAAGCAAACCACCAGACGACCACTCATCGTACTGCCTGGACCACTTCAGAAGTCATTACCTGCGACAAACTTGAATCAGAATATGAAAACGTATCACGATCCTTTAATCATCAGCACGCCGTTGGAAAGGTATGTGCACACCACGGCAGAGCAATTTATAAATACCACAGGGACCCAGCCGTGGATTAAGAGACGCTATGGAGAATTGAACTATCATCTTAGCCAATTCCTTAAGGTATTCCTGCTGAGCCCGTGCGGGCTATACCCGTTAGAGAGGCCGAACGTCTAACCTTGCCAACTAGACAATGGGGAAGTACTGAGATGCAAGCATCATAAAAAACACTGTTGGCAGAAGGCTAGTATTTCTAGAGATGAAACAAATACGATAAGCAGACAAGTCGGGGGCCATCGTCTCTTCCGTGATCGTATAACTCGTCACGTAAAAATGATCTTTCTGTATGTAATAATGCTCATTTATATGTGACGAGTTATACGATCACGGATCATTGAGCCATCCATCTACACCACAACACTTCTGAGTAACTGCAATCACACATTTCCGTTATAATGCTTGCAATTCACTCAACTCGCTCACACCTACAAACTTTGTGTCGTTGGCATAACAGACATGAAGTTATTAATCACCTACAATTATTTATGTGTCAGAAGGATTATTCACATACTCGTACAGCCCACCACCACCCCACCCAACTCCTTATCATCATCACCACCATCATCTATTAATTACAAGGAACTTTCTTAATTCTTCCATTACGATTGAGACTTTTCTGCTACGACGTATCCTTTTCCCCTTCAACGCCAGTCTCGCTGGGGATTATTTCCGTTTAACGCTGCTAAGCGCTACAAATACACATGCTTACCACCCTCTCGTCTTACCAGTGAGTGCCATCATACACAACAACGAGCGTTATCATCTTTATACATATCCTCATTAAAACAAGCGACTTAAAAGATTCTCGCTGCAAAGGAATGTTTAACCGAAATCTAGAGCATACATCCCTAAACTGATACACAGATCCGCAAATATACACACATTCATAGACGAAGTGGAGTTCTCATGGATGTTTGAGAATCTTCTGATTTTTTTTAAACGCAATCGCTTGTAAAGTTGTTCCAATACTTATTGAAGGATACGGGAGCTTCTTCCTACAGGAAGAGGAGTTAGTTAGACAGAAGGATTCTGTTTTTTCATTCAAATAGAAAATGTCTGACAAATTATTGTAATTCGTCAAGTAGGGTGTTATAGAACGTGTGTGTTCGGGTTGAGAACCGAAAAGATACACAAAGATACATTGAATTTTCTTCTTTCTCCGGGTGGATGGAAGTTGAATTGGTAAATCTGTCCACAAGACGAATGAAAAATTATTCTTTAAGTGCATGGAGAAGAGACGAGTGCACTGGAATTTACACCAAAGAATGGGAAACTAAAACGCGCAGGGTGGTGTTGGGAGAAAGCAAGCAAGAGGAATGTAAATAAGTTTAGCAATCCATCAAGCGGGGGATGGATAAACACACACACGCTAAGGACTAAGCTATCAAGATAAAAGTTTGCAATTCGTCGGGATTGCAGTCAAGATTGATGGTTTGGTTGGTTGATTTTTATGAAATTCAACGGTTCCTGCCGGGGGATGGTTGTGGGTATTATATTAACCTTTGAACTTTTATGTTTTTTTAGCAGGAAAGTATAGTTTTTTGGAAGAGTCATCATGTTTGGATAAAAAACTGACTTTGTAAAATGTGTTAGGGATAGTTTCAACGGACATGATGACCGAATGAAGCGCATAATGAAACAGTTGCGGATCGATAGTGAATAGTTTCATCGCTAATGAGTTAAAAACTTGAAACGTTTCAGTAATGCTATTGAAAGTGGATTATACATATCAACACCAATGAAGGCATAGATCCCACTAAACCGATGGGGAAACTCTGACGAACTGATGCAAAACTTTGAATGATATGGCGTAATAAAAGTCAATCAAGTATCTTGGACAGACATAAAATACAGAACCTAGCGCAAGTTCTCACCTACCATCATTATCAATCACTATCACTATCACTTCGATGAGAGACAATACGGCGGAAATGAAGAGTTGTTATGTAATGAGAAGCCGAGCATGGGGTAGGGATATGCAAAGAGTCCGGTTTAGTAGGCAATGCCTACTTATAACGTCGGTGATGTTTCGAAGGTTAATTTCGTTTAAGTTCATTAGAAACTTGGTTTGCTCTGATTTCACTGAAGCTAAGCCAAGCACTTTGTTAGGGAAGATGAAGATTGTCTTCGTACAATTATCAGGACTTGTGATTGGACTTTGTATAAGTAAACTTGCCAAGGCTCACCGAGAAGTTTGTTTAAGTTGTAGAATAAGTCTGCCACAGATCAGCTCTTTACCTCAGAATCATTTCATGACTAAACAAAGTCCGTCTCCAAAAACGCAGCTCTCAGTTTCCTAGCCACATTAGTTATTAGGGGTTGAAAATGTTCACACAAACAAATTTTTCTTCAAGCTCTTGCTCAAGTCTCCTGCCTAAAAATCATGAAAAACGAAATCGGAGACAGATGAGATAGGGATGTTGGAAGCGCGGAACTGCTTAAATTTGTATTAAAAAGGCGACCTATGCAAATAACTACTTAATCACTTAACCCTTTTCCGTTTCAAGGTTGATATGCCTCGATTTAAAGAACCTGCCACTTATCCCCCGGCAAATTGGACTTCAAACTGAAAAATGAATCACAGTATCCACGCTTAACCCAATTAAGTCAGCCGATTCCCCTATTTCCTTGAAATAGAAAAATTTCCTTGCCGTCATCCCATTCTTCCCGACGATAAATTCTGCATAAAAATCCTTTCCGATTCTAATTGAAAAATATTTGGGATTTTCTTGACGAAATTTCTCATTAAACTGAATTCCAGCCGAGCCGCCCGACCGGGGTATCCTTTTGTTTCACTATCCTAATAACCATTTAATCCCGGAAATAATAAGAGATACCAACACATAGAAAAAGAAAAAAAAAAAAAACGGAATTAGGAAGAACAAAAATCAATTATAAATGCTCATCCACTTGCCCCCGATTAGGAATCAATTACCCACTCCAAAAGATGAGGTCAGAGGTTTAGCATTTCGGGATACTGACTGACTACTCTTCCCTAATGTTGTAGGTTGTAGGTGGTCATATCCATCTCGAAACACAAAAGCACAACCCAGGCAAGGCACATGTTATTCCAGTTGAGTATGGGTGTTAGTAGCGACATACTGGAATTTAATTAAATTGAAATTTCCTTAATTCGGTCGCCTTAACTCGAAATAATGTCGATGGGGGTGCAGGTTGAGAATGGATCATCGTGACTAACCCTTCCTCATGTGAGGGTGCTGGTAATATCTGTATCTATAAATAGCTATTAAAAAAAAATGCTGACATGCAAACAAGTTAGTTAGTTAATTGCTTGACATCGCTATTATTGTCGTTTGGGGCAGGATTTATGTTGAAAACATTACTTTCATGGTTCGATGTAATTGACACTGATTCGAGCAGTGTTTTTCCCAAGAAATGAGTTGTTAATTAAGTTCGAATGGTATTCATATGTAGCGGTCATGAACGTCAATATTTTCCTTTGTGATCTGTTTTCCAAGAAGCGAAAGGGAAACAAACAAATTCGGAATAATTTCTGTAGAAATGGGCGACAATATAGAAAAGGGAATTATAAATGGATAGGGGATTGCGAATGGGGTAAACTGTAGTATCAGCACTCGTCCTTAATAGCCTGACTTCGTCATATGATATGAGGTCTGATTTCACAGGCGTTGAGTCAGACCACTTATTCGGGTTCTTGACTCATGGTAGAACCCAAATAGTCTCCTCCTCTCTTGACTACTGTAACTAGTGCAATGAAACCTGGAGCTATAGAACTTATTATTAGAAAAGAAGTGAAATCATAGCCCGCTACAAACGATTTAGTGACAGCAAGACCACCAAGTTGAATGAGATACAAAATAAAACACTTAAATAACCGTCTATCATTGTTAAGCCAGAGCTGTTGTCAAAATTCTACACAAAAGAAGTAAGCTTCCTGAAACAATTAAAAAAGCAACGTCTAGTTTAAGTACTGAATGGCAACAAACCACCAGAAGAACCAATGTTGCCTGGTCGTCTAGACTTCTAGAGATGGTGATCGATAAAAGTTTCACTCGCACTCAAGGGGTTATGCATATGAATATAATGTTATTCACACAGCTCGAGTGTTGATGTAGTGGTTTTTGATGCTCAGGTGGTATTAGGTTTCAATCTTGACTCCGAGGGTGGTGTCAAGAATAACTAGGGAGATTTTTTGATATTGTTGCCTTACATAATAATTCACAGTATTTTTAACAACTTCTTCGTGTCAGTACTTTGATACTATAAGCCATATGACCACCCTTCTGCCAGTGTAATGTCAATGAAGAAGAGTAGTTCATTGATTTCTTTATATCAGGAGTTGACCGTGTAACATCCAGCGTGACAAGCAATGTTATGGGTTTCGAAAAGCTCTTTAAACAGTGGATGTCATAAAAAAAAGTTAACGAAATGATGGAAGAAGTGATACAAAGGAGAAAAGGGAATAGGTGGTGAAACCACCAGATATTAAAAATACATTCAAATTGACTAATTGGGGACAAATAATAGAGGTGGTTATTCGGTGGTAAATTTCTTTAAAAGAAGAATGCTGTTATATGAGACTGAGACTGGGTGCACAAACAGCTCGTATTCTGTGGTATTCCACATGTGCTAGGGCCATCAGATACATAGTAATGCAGATACACCGGCAGCAATTTGAGGAACAATTCTTGCGACAAGGTCGCTTGAGTTAACACAGAGCTATTGAGGGTTGTGAGGGAGCGTCTTTTAAAGATTTTCTTCCTTCTGCCCATAAAAAAAGTTCGGTAAGAATTAAGCATAATTAGTTCGAGATAATGACGAATAAATTCTTAAGAAGAATGCTACCTTTGTATGTAAATATCGAACCAAAGAGTTATGGAAAGGATCCGCGTAAAAAAGGCTTAGTGAAAAGGCCAAGGAAGATAGCGAGGGTTGGGAGGGCTGGCTATGCCGACCATCATCCGGCGTGTCTCCGAAACGAGACGAACCCTTACGGGGGAGCGACAATGGAAGGGGAGGATGGAGTCCGGGATAGTTCAAGCTAGTTTCTAGTAGTATAGGCTTGGGCTAAAGATTTGGTTGAAGGCTTACGTTAGCTTATGTTGAGATTAGGTTATCAAGAAAGTTTCCCCCTCCTTTTGTCTCTTTGAGTTGCAGCTTCCCTTTCTTCTCTTTCTGTCCTATTTTTTACTGTCCATTCGAAGTCTGAGTAGTGTATTAAGGATCTTCTGTCATTTTTTTAGCTAGTTTCGGCACGAATAAAAGTCCGGGGAAACAAGAACTATCCCTTTTCGCCCAGCTTAGCCGTGCAACTGCGATCATGCTTCCGTCCCCCTTGCATACACCAAAGAAGCCGCCGTGGCCTGAACCTGGCTCATAACAATGCCTCGGGTTCTTGACGAACCTTATCCGGGAGAGATGTTGGAGAAAAGAGTGCGTATAGGATAGTTTTACGATAGTTTGGGTCTAGTATGGGTATAACATTAAGTGAACTTATAGTTAAAGTTTAGTTTAGGCTAGTAAGGTTAGGATCGCGAAACTATTTTCCGGTCTTTCTCGCCCTTTTCCCTTTTTTTTTCTTTGTCCGTCTGTTGTCTATTTAGGGAACTTTCTTCTGCAGCTAGCTTAAATGGCACGGGATTTTATGTGCTGAGGTGGGGTTGACAAGAGCTACCCCCCTTTCTTGTCAACGAAAACTAACTATAAACTCATATACTACCAGCACCTGTCTCTGAAATAGCGACTGGCTGAATCAGCATTCACTAGCAAAGAGGTACTGGACTTCAACACTGACGCCTCCAAAATGGATTTCGGTACAAAAATCGGTGCGCACTACAGCAAGTCTTCTTAACAATCTTTCTTCTTAAAAATTAATGAAGAAGACTAATCCGCATTGAGTACATTTCCTGTCAAGCAGCCTTTAACAGCATTGCTTCTCAAGTTATAAGATACAAACAGTCAATGAAACATCGATTTTCAAAAAACCTTTGCCATCCATAAATAAATAACCTTGTCACATCAACACTTCCACATAGAGAAAACAAATTTATTTCCAATGGCATTATGCAACGTCAGCATTATAAACAAACTTCGAACGCTTGTGCTCCATGGTGCCCAAAAATCGCGTTGACAACCTCAGCTAAAATTATTCAACATAATTCAACATAATTCAACAAAATGTCTTAAGCTCTTCTACCATACCACAACTCTCAAACAAAATGATTCTTAACTTCGATTCTATTAATATACGAGTACACTCCACAGCGCGCTAATATCCCGAATACGAAATTAGACCATTCAACGTTAACTGCGCTTAGTCAGGCAATAATACCATAAATTTGCATACTCTTCTCCTGAGTCGGGAATGAATCCTTCAAAAGACAAAATAGCATGACTTGCCCGGAAGCCGCCCTCCTACTTATGGGCGAATTGGGTGTTACTAATTGTTATGCCTCCGAAGAACAACTGTTACAAGGCTTCTAACTATGATATACAATGACGACGAACAAAAGCACACAAGCAAAAAAAGAAAAAGGAGCATACCATTCAGAAAAGATCCACAGCCAGATACAAATCCTTCAAATATTTTATAATTTATTCCAACAAACACCCAAAGTCTGCGTGAAATAAAAATGAAGGTGAACCCTTTAGAATGAACAACAAGCCAGCCAACCAGCCACTAACCACCGTCAACCACTACCAACACTACCACCTTTCGAGGACTATAAATGAAAAGGGAACAATCAAGTGTTCCTACCTCTGTGTGTTATAAAAGTCATTGCCGAAAGAGGACCCTCAACTAAGAGCAGAGGAAGATCCTTAAAAATGCTAATTATAAAGTTTTATCCTACAACAACAGTGTTTCGCTTCTTTTTTTTTTTTGTAACAAAATGAATGGGGAAAGAGGAAGTGAAAGTATAAAAAAAAAAATTAAAAAACTTACGTACAATACGAAAACGCGAAGGACGAATAAGCGACGAAATGACGACGACGAAGACGATGATGATGACGATGACGGCGATGACGATACCAACGTTAAACGAGTAAGTTATGCCATCTTCAGTTCTTAAACAATTCCATAATTAAGGATTTTTGCTTGGCTGCCTTTTGAATTTAATATTCAGGATAATTAACACGAGTGTTGAACACAGTTTGTCCTGTACACTCTCCATTTTAGGGAAGTTTTGCTCGCCATCATCTTTATCATTATTATCATTGGGTGTTACAAAGAACAAACTGAAAGGCAAATCGGAAAGATTTTTTATCCCCGAGCTTGGCAATGAGCGTACTGTGAGCACTTGGTTATTTTAATTCAATGTTTCGTTCACTAGGACAAGACCTTTGGGTAAGTTTCGACATCCCCTCTCCACCGGCGGAGATTAGGTGAATGCTGTCGGGCTATGTATATTCGGAGGAATGGTACTTGCTAAAAAACGGGTGATACGAGTTTTTTCTCAGAACCTGCGCAAGTGAGCTGGAGGAACTTTAAAGACTCATCAAGGCTCTTAAGATTATTTAGTTGCATGTGTGGTAAAGACACATTTTATTTGCCTTATAGGTAGTACATTTTGAGAGTAAAAAACCCGATGAAAATTGAGTAATGTAATATAAGAGGGAAAGGATAATATCGAAAGAAAGCTGCATGTCTATTACTGCATTCGTGGGCAGGAGGGTCTAACATTCCTTCCGTCGATAGGAAAGAACAACCAAAATCGACCAATTGGAGTGAACGCAAATATATCCAGTGACAATACTGTGGCACTGCTGCCATTTCAGTGCATTTGTGCCTAGATATAGCGAGGCTTTTACGGCAACTGAAGAACAGGTGAAGTTGACAAAGTTAACCATTCCTGCCAATTTCTGCATTTCGGTGTATAAAAAAATTGTTGGCTTAAATTTGTTAATTTTGGTTGTTATAAGAATAAAATGAAAAAAAAAAATTTAAAAGCTGTAGAGCCTTCAACATTTTCTGTAATCTACTCGTATTGTATCTACATTGTGCAGGAAAGGAATAAAACTTGTAACTACATTACTACTATTTATTATTTGTTTATTAATTTTTGTTAAAACTTAATTGTTTTAAACAATAATAATAACAAAATTTATCTATAATAACTAACTGAAGAAACTGTTATATTACTTAATTTTATGAAAGTGCATAAATGAGCATTATTTTAAGGTTAAGCTAAGTTATGAAGTGCTTTGTTGAATGATCTTGTATATTTCATTTCAGTGCCAGTAATGCTTTGATATGCAAATAATTCATGAGATATGTCTTCAAAAATACAAATGTAATAGCAATGCCTGCATATGTCTTAGTTTGTAGTCCCTGCGTTTTTTTTTTTACACATTTTTGCAGGCGGTAGAGCCTTAATAGAATTTCTACTGCATAGCCTAACAGTTCCTTACTTAGTTTTATGGCGTTTCTGTGTCCCTTAATATCAAAGGCAGACCATACGACTTTGCATCCAACAGTCCTCCCCAAGTATGGTTACCGTTTCTTCGAAATATCAATTGCTTACGTATAACTTTTGAACTGAGGCGTCTCTACCTCCAATTGTTCATATTCGCCATTGATTCGGCACCCACGGCTGTTATTTTGTTTTTTTTTTTTGTACAAAATTAATACCATGAGCATTCTTCAGCAGAATGGTTTGAATTCCAATAAGAAGCTATATCTTTTCAAGATATCGACATTATTTCGAGTGCATTGGCTTGGTCGACTATAACGAGGGTACCTGGTTGTAATGCGTCACGTATCCCAAAAACGAAGAAACACATTAGTAGGATTATATTTAAGATTTGTCTACCATTCCATGATGATTTACCCACAACTGGAACAAGTCCATTATAAAGTTTTATAAGTAAAACTACGGAACAACACTTTTCAAGAGTCAAGTTCTTTATTAGCATAAGTTTCACTTAGAACTAGGTAACTTACTTAAATCTACATAATATGGTTCAAACCTCTCTATCATCATCTTACGAATTTTGTGTGGGCAAGTTCCATCGCAAACTTCGTGTTTGACCAAACGGCAAGTGTGGCTAGAAATATGTCTTAGAAGGTAATATAATATTATGTGAAAATATCCTTTCTCGGAACTCCTAGACGTTCTTGTAAAATAGCTAACAACAAGGTGTTAATTATATCCGCCTTTTGATGAATTGTACATATGTACGGACCAATTCTAGTCTTTCAACTTTAAAAAAATGTATTCTTGCAGTACCCACCAATGACTTTTTCTATAATTTTTTTTCAATCTAAGATAGATTAATAGTTTTATCATCCTGACTTCTTACAAACCAAACTATTTTATCATTGCTTACTTTTTCTTTCTATGCAAAGTGTAAAACATACCATAACAATGCATTTTTTTCCTATTTCACACCAGAAATACTTCGAAAATTAACCCTTAACCACCTACCACTAGTTATTGTCACACTATTTACCACCTAACATACGTCTGTGATACCCCGGAACAAAATCATTCGCGTTTGTAACATTTTGTAAATTAGAAGGACAAGTAATTTGACGGAATACAGAATGCGATTGCAATTATTCTACTCTTCATCTCCCTAGTTTTTATTGCTAAATCTTTGCCCGAACCAACACAATTTTTTACTTTTATTTTTCTTTTAACCTATGCTTGCACCTTTTCTTTGTTCTTTGTTTTTTTTTTTTTTTTTCTCCTAAATTAAATTTGTTATTATTTACGTCTGTAATTTTTGTATCTTTTTTTTAATTTTTATAATTTTTTTTTTGCCAAGCTTCACAAATTTATAAGATATTGTATCTTAATGTGTCAGCATATTAATAATAAATGAAATGAATGAATGAATAAGTTAAGAATCAGTTTAGGAACATATTAAATTATTTATTAGAATAAGAAAGGCACGTTAAAATCAACAGTTTTGTTTTAAATCTCAATTAAGAAGTCAACGTCTCTAATTTTATACTTATAAACTAGCATTTGGAAAATTCGATCCATAGTAATAATCACATAAAGAAGGTACTTCTTTGTTCTTTTTTACTTACCAGACACAAACGTGCTTACGTCCGACTGCAACGAGCGGTTGCGAAGCACTGAGGGGCGCGAGGAAAAGGTACAAGAACGAACAGGTTTATACAAAGCTCGGGCGCAATAATATTCACGCCTAAAGATTCGTCGGGGTCTGTGAGACGTATGCTAGGTGGTTAAGGGTTAACAAACCTTTCTGTACTTTGTACAATATAGTGTACATTTGAGTTGAAGTGCATTTGTACAATATATTGTACATGTTTTTGAAGCAATCAAAACATATTTTTTTAATGCTTAACTTAAGCAATGTATTAACTTTCATATTCAGCTAGTAAAAGTAGACAAAAGTAATAATTATCTGTTCAAAATCGTCGGCTTGGTGAACTACCAACCTGAACTTTCGCAACTTGGAAAATGAGCGTTCGCAAAATGGACATAAATCAATTATTTTAAATTCATTTCTTAAAATATTTGTTTCATTAAGAGAAAATAAGCGTCAAATCCTTAAAAGTAAAGACTTGTCCCGAAATACGTGAAAACTTTGTCAGAAGTCAACAAGAACTTTGTATGTTGCTGTTCGATGAACAATAGCCGTATTTTATTATCGCCGATGATCCATATAGATCATTGGTTTTGTGTGCATTACAAAAACAACAGGATCTCGTGTTGTTGTTTTAATGCGTACAAAACCAATGATCTATCCGGATCATCGGCGATAATAAAATACGGCTAATATATTATACAAATTGTACGAAAGGGTTAAGGAGTTTACCTTCTTCAGAATAAGTATCAACTCCACAAATGGAGATCCAATGAAGACTTATCTTAGGAAATCGCTAGTACCAACTTTGATTTGGCTAAACAAACAAATGCATTTCCTACAAAATACGGACAACAAAAATTCTTTGTCGAATTTTTGATTCTTAATGCGAGAAGGGCGATTGAAAGAGAAGATAGAAACGCGAACTCAATGAGCTGTATCAAAACGTAGCTGTAGCCAAAAAAAAAAAAAGTGGCTTATTGACTTCTAGTGACTTTTACCTACTTGAAATTTAATTTAATTTAAAATTAACTTTATAAATCTCAAATGGGAACAAATTTACAAAGTACAATAATCTCGGAAAGAACACCTTTCGAGATTTTATAAATCACTGTGAAAATAATAAAAACTGATCTCAAATCTGAATTCTGTAATTTTTTGGAAAAAATAATGAAGTTTTTCACAAACAATGAAGTCATTTATCTCTGTTTGCTGGTGGGTTATCTCACCCTTCACAATCACCCAGCCAGCTGGAATATACTATTGGCCTCTGACATTCTTTTAGAGAACATTCACGTGAAAGACATTCACGCAGAATATAATTTCAAATACCTACAACTAAGACGAATAGGCAACTGACTTTGATTAGCTTGAAAACAACGCTGGCTGGTTCTATTTCGAATGTCGTCTTAAGATTTCCCGAAAGTAAATATACATGTATTTAATACACAATAAAGTGACAAGAGGCACAAGGGACCTTTATATTCATCTCATAAACACTAATTATCCATAGGTGTGGATAGAGTCACCAGCCTAGATCTGTTTTCATCAAGGCCAACCACAGACCAACCTACACATGTAATGAAACAGTAAAAGTCAAAAAGTCTGTACATTAAAAACATTTCCAAAAACAATCTGTCAGAGGTACTACGTAAGGAATAAATAAAGAATTAACCATTAATGGAATTTTTGTCTGTCTGTTTGTACGTGCATCACGCAAGAACCACAAGTTGGAAGTTGAATGGAGTTTTCGCAGTTGCATTGCTTGGAGTCTAAACACTGAGACAAAGAATTAAAATATGTTTGCAATAAATTCAAAGTGAAGTGTTTAGGTATCTTCAGTCAGGAGATACTACCACATTGCCTACACTAGTCATATTTGCTGAACTTCCTCAACTTACGTACTATTGTCCAAAAAAGCTACGTAGGTATAGTCAAAAATAAATCAGCAGATTTGTGCATAGTAAGCGCATCTGGCTATAATGTTTTGAAAGGGTCCACAAAAGGTTATATCAATTTAATAAAAATAAGGTAGTGGGGGTGTTTGGCTGTAATATTTCCACAGAAATATTATGGTCAGATACAAGGTCAGTTAAGTCAAGTCTTGATGTTCTTTGTTAGGACTGAAGGTACTGTCTTCTATAATTCTCCCAAATAAAAATAAGACCACGCAGTAGTAGAAGAAAATTTAAAATGTGCAGCGTTGCATTGTCGTTTTGGGGGAAGCGATAAGCAACAACCGACGCGCAGAAGCCAGACAAGCAAATCCGGACGCCCAGTAAGACTGACAAGCATCCACGCTTGCTCTTGTACCGTTGAAATGCCAGCCGTATCGCATTCCTCTCGACCAATTTTCACCCACACCTACTTAAGCGGTCCATGTGTGACTAAATATATGCGGACCGAGGCAGTATCTAAGTCAGTGCAGAAGTCCAACTCTAACAAAAACTTTTCAAAGCTCAGAAACCTAAAAAAAAATTGCATTAAAAAACCCTTAAAAGAAGGTTCAACGAGTGGTCAAATACAAACTGGATTCCGGAGCTACAAAGATTAAGACAAGACCTTTATCTGTTTGCTGTTCAAAACCAAAATAATTCCATTTACAATTAGAATGAATTTCCTTTCAGCGTATTGTAAATCTGTATAAATAAATACAACCCCAAGAACTTATCTTTCCCAACTGTCCTCGAAAAGGGTTACTATAAATAAATATACACTTCCATCTGTACACAGGCTCCTTTCACTTTTTCACCAACAAATTCACCAACGAATTTTATATTCCAATTGGAAAAAGTGTGACTAAAAATACTCACTCCAACCCCTATTCACAAAGAGAATCGAGAAGTTGAAGAGAAAAACTTTCTCCAACGCGAATGTCATCTACCATGGAAAAGAGAGATTGATTCCAATTGGAATTTCACCCTTTTCTCCAAAGAAGAAAATTTCCCGTTCCCATTCCCATGCTGCACACCATCCCGGTAATGAATTGGAACAAATTGCCTGGGAGATGATGACATTGTCCAAGGAAACTCTCCAAAATCAATCCACCACGGAGCGCTAAAGAGAGCACCAACCCCCATAACATCCAGAGATGGAAGTTCCAAAACTCACGCATTTCCAGTTTAATTCAAACCCACCCGCTGCCGCGGTGGATACTCTTCCAAAAGATACACAACAACATTATGCTATACACTAGCAGGTCTACTAAAGGGCATATCATTTATGTAACCACACTTTGGCCGATGGAAAATATTCAGTCTCCCGGAGACGTTCCGTACGTTAAGACGTTAGTGTTTTGTTCCGTCGATTTGTTATTCTTCGTCGTCGTCGTCGTTGAGTCGTTGTCGTCGTCGCAAGGTGGCTTATTTTTTTCATTTCGCTTTCTTTTGCCAAGCGTTTGATCGGGTTAATTACACAAAAAAGGATAATGCGCGTTGGTGTGTCTAAATTTTTTGTTTGCCTGAGTTTGTTTGGTGGTTAAGTGGCAGTAACCTCACACTTCTGAAGGTTGGTGAGAAGGCTTTGAAAAAAAAAATAAAAATTCCAAAGGGTATTCAAGGATTCATCTCTGATTTTTAAACTAGTGACAAGTGCGGGAAAAAAATAATGCAAATGCATTCTAAACTGTTGTATCGGTGAATGAAAATATGTAGGGAAAAATATATCACTTACATAATATCCTGAATATCCTTGCGGTTGTGTTTTCTACCACATCTTCTTGAGCACTTGTATTCTCACGAAAACGCACACACATACCTCCTCTCACTGGTTGAACGACAATTTTTTCGTGTTTTTTCCCTTCGCCGCAGGGAAGAAAAGTATGAGTGAAACCACCGCCCACCCACTTGCAAGTTAAACCCTTTCAAGTGTAAGGATAACTGTCTTAATTGAGTGGAGAGGAAAAAATAAAAAAAACTTCGCAGTGCGTGTTTTAATCCCTGGGATAATCCAATTGTAACCGAAAGTCACACCAAAGAAAAAATACAAAAAAGGATATGTGCAGTGAAAAGTAATTAAAAATAAATTATACTCCCGAAATTATCCTGAAAAGTCATTAAATCCAATTGGAATATAATATTCAAGTGTTTGTTTGTGTGTGTTGTGCAAAAATCAAAAGAAAATAAAAGAAACTTTTTAACGAAAAGGATACTAATTACCAAAGGATTTTACAGTTTTTCTTTAATTTTTTTTATTTTTTTTTTCGTTTTTCTTGATTTATTTTCATTTGGTTTTACATCTTCAAAAAGGATTAACAGAAAGAAAAAGAAAAAGCAAACCATCCACCATCGAGGATTACGTTCACCATTCGGTTGGGAGGATAAAAAGGTTCGTATACCAATAATTAATTTATTTCCTTTCGGGATATTATTTCTAAAAAAAAATATTTTGTTTCTTCTGTTCTTATTGTGAAGGAGAGTTGCCTTCGGATGTTTTATTTATCTTTTATTTTTTTCTTTGTAATTTGGATACATTCATCTTTATCTTTGTGTGTCATGGACGATGCCGATTCATCGAAAAATGAACAAAATTTAGTTTGACATAGCGGGTTGTGGTTTTTTATTGCTTGACAGTGGAATGGGGGGTTAGGTTTCGGAATGAGCACTTAACCCCTTTTCTGGGATGGGACACACACATTTGTATTGAATGTGACCCTTGGTGCCATTAATCGCACCTGACTACAAAAGTTTTTGGTGTCTCTTTTGGGCTTGAGGGATGACATTATGAGATGGTCAGCAAGGAACACATGTGCAAGTTGTTATTCGTTTTAATTGAAATTTGTATACATATTGGCCTCTGTAAAGATTTTCATTTTGGAAGGCATTTTGTTGAACTCAAAGTGCTTAAAGTGCTCAGGAAATGTGGGTGGTGTTTGACCTTTTTAATAAAGATAATTAATTGGAATGAGTTTTAAAAAGAAATAATTACTGTTTTACCGAGAAATTGGGTGCTAACTGGTATCGAATCTCTAGTTGAGTAATTAAAAAAAAAAAGGAAATGACGGAGAAAGTTATAAACACGATGGCTCGAGTCAATTCGAATGTCAGGTGGGCTGAGTTTTTATTTTATGCGAAGTAAATTAACTAGACCTTACAGGGTTTTTGTTTTTCTGTGATCAGCATCATGGTTGATACACGGTGCTGGTATAGTTAAAATAAATAGTTTCCAACGTGAACTTTATGGCTTTTGAAGTAGAATGCCGTGGAACTTACATATGGCAAAAGCACAGTATATTTGTGAAGACTATAAAATATTTATTGCTATGAAGCGAATTCGAATGTGTCGGAAATAAAACTGCGTAGTGTACACTAGACCACACCGCAATCCTGACTTATGGCTACGTAAACAATTTTAAAAGGAATAAATAACGCACAAGAGACTTAAAGTAATAAGAGGAAATGTCTCCAAAAAGCAGCTTTAGTTGGCAGATGAAATTAATAGGTACAAAGGTAAATAACCTTTATGGTGCTGTAAACGAATTTACCAATTTGATCAGATATTGCATACAAATAGATATACAATGTTCTACATCAGACTGGTAGAGGTAAAACAAAATGAGGAGAAAGGTAAAATGAACATAGATTTCCCAAAAATGTCGAATAAGTACCTAAAACCGAGTGCTTTGCAGCAATGAAACAATAAGGCGGGAGTGGAAGAATTTGCATTTCAAGATCAAGGAAGACAGTAGAAGAATTAGCTGAATTCGGCTTAAATATGTAAAAGGAGAATAATAGATTTGTTTTTTGACATTTTCAGGAACTTCTACATGGCACTTCCAAAAGAAACAGCCCTAAAGCCTTCTTTTTTTTTTACTGAAAACAACTGTAGGATTTTGTCAGAAGCCATTTGATTTAGTTGTATTTTCTGATGAAAATAAATTAGATTTACAAACCACAAATTATTGGACCCTGGGTTTATATTTTACTACCATGAAACGCCAATTTTGCGAGCTCAGGTATATATAGTGAGAGTTGACCTTTAATACCCTAAAGTTTTGATTTGAATCTAAACGAAAAGCTTTAGGGAATTTTGTCACCAAGGGTGTAAAATAAAGAAAACTTGTTTTTTTTTCATAGAACTATTTTTATTGTATTATTTTTGCAAGGGACTTTCAACTTTAAAGTGACTCTTGAAAAAGCAGGGAGACTCACAAGACTAAGTACTTTGGCACATACTAGTCAAGCGCTTTTGAAGTTCATATTTTTTTTTCAAGTACACTTACTCTGAATCAATTGTGATACAAGAACAGTTTTGATATACGCTTAAGACTACGAAGACTGCTTACGAACTTCCCTACAATTCGGCTCTCTCAAAGAGCCCTACTTTTCTAACGTAGTGGGAATTCTAAGCTTTTACGTATCATGACGTTAGAAATAGTTTGTATATACTCTCACAAAATAGTCAACAGTCAAACGTTTTGAATCATTCACACACATTTAGATCTAAGTATCTAAGAGAAGAAATGCAACTGCAATTTCACTGGATCATTTTTTATGGAAAAAGGAATAGAACAGTGAGGGATGGGAAATATTCTTTGGTGGTTATATGTTTTATTATCTTTGGCTTTAGATCCCATCTACAATGTGGATGACAGGTTTAGATGTACCAGATCTGAATGATTTACTCGAGTTTTGGGTGGATGATTGAGGCCAGATCAGAATGAGTAAAGTAGGTTTTGCATTCACAATATAGAGAATTTTTTTTGGAATATGTGGTTGTTCAAAAGAAGGTTGCCTTTAACATGCACATACCGAGAATGAAAAGAATAAAGTTTGGTTATTGCTTATTTCGCAAAATTAAATATTCCCACTTGAAGGTTTGAGATATATGTATGTATGGTGGAAACGATGGTATAGTGGATAGTGTATTCCCTTGTGCTCCGACCTGTGTAGGTTCGAGCCCTATCCGAAAACAGCAACAGTCGCCGAAATTAAAACGAGAAACGAACAAAATCTGAGTTTTTCAAACCACTACACCAAAATGGGGTTTCTGCCTGGGAGTATAATGGATCGAGACGAGGTCCTGGGATTTGGCAATGTCCTTAAAAAAAAAAGTATGTATAGGTTTGTAATTTATTTCTTCTACGCTTATTTGCGAGATAGGCGTTGGTCGAATAGGCTTTTTTTTATTTTATTTTTTTATTGTCAAATTCTTAAAACTGGTTTATTTTAGAAAACATCACCGTTTTGTATCTCCCAAAAAAGTTTTAAATTTTCTATTCCTGATTTTTCGTCCAAGCTCATCATTTTCAAAGCTAGGCTTTAAGTGAAAGAAAAGCGACAACGTTGAATAAATGTACCGAGGAGATGTCAAATTTTAGTGCACATCTTTGATTTAAGTGAAGTGATTTAAACATTTGTTGATAACTGATTTGTTTCCAATTAGCTGGCGTGGCAATGTATCAGCAGTCTAACCATTTTTTTGAACTTTTGGCGAGGATAAATAAAATAGTTGTCCATAGTCACTATTGAATTTAAAAAAAAATTTACTCAACGTCTTATATTCAACATAAGCTACATTTGTTAGTTATAAAAGAAATACATCGCAAGAATACATGGAATATTTTAGAAAAATACTATTGTGGAGTTACTACAAATCTCAAGAAGTCTAGTCCAATATGCTGGCGAATCGAAAATGAACTCTGGAGCTAATTTTGTTGTCCACTAGGAAGGTTTCTCAATGTTTTTCATGTTGAGATACATTTCATTCATATATGTAGTTATACATCAAAGCCGTTAATATATTTTGAGGTTGTCAAAGAGCATTTAAAACTAGAGATTAATGTATCGGAAACTATAGCCTTAATTAATATGTGAGAATACTAATGACATCGTGCCAACTGTGAAAAGTGCCCAAAGTCTTAGGCAAGCTTAAAGATTAACCAAATAATACAGAGATTTTTTTGAATATAATAAGGATATTAGGAAGTTGGTGACGATTAAACTTAGGATTGCGAGTGATATAGATAGCGATCTCCCCATATATCCCGAAGACAATTACGCCACCAATATCGACAACTTAAAAGTCGGAGAAGAACTTAACAGTTCTCAGCGGCTGACAAATTTTAAACTTTATTTAGGTAGGATCTATAGCTGAGTCTACTATGAGAAAGCCTTAATAATTAAAAGTTTAATAAGTTTAAGTTCAAAAGGAGGTTAACAATTAACAGCAAGAAAGGATTGTGATATATTGGATAATGCAATTTCAAAACCTCTCAATAAGCATTGTTAACGGTTTACTTTTTATAATAAACGCGCACTAAAGGGTTTATGACTATCCTTAAACTAGATCACGGGCATTCGAGAAATTTTAGGAGAGACGAAGGAGGTAACGATGCACGTTAGCTTTAAATGCTTGAGGGTTATAGTGATGAGGAAACAACTATGTAGATTATTCCACATTCGTGTGGTACGGCTAAAGAAAGAATCTCTATATTTGACAGTACTTCCGAAAGTAGGCTTAAGGGTGAACTCATGGGCATTCGAAGCATGATAAATATTGCGGGTGAAACATTGAAAAGGCGGAATGCAACTGGCTATTTCACTAAAGCACTTTTTGTCAAAGAATTGATAAAACAGTGAGAGACAGGAGAGACTTCTTCGGTGTTGAAGAGAGTCGATTGACTTCGCAATGTTTCTGTCGCCAATAAGTCATAACGGGCACTTTTAAGTTCTACCTAGAATGTTCAGGAGGATGTTTAGTGCACCAGGCCAGATGTGAGCGTTGGACTCTAGATTTGGGCGAATGAACGCCTTGTAAGGGATAAGGTGTTTTTTGCATCCTTTAAGGAAACCTATAAGTTTCGCAACATTTTTGGCGACATCGAATAGGTGGTAATTTCAACAAAGATCGTGGTTAACGCACATACTCAGGATAGAAAGCTTTTCGGCTTCAGCGAAGCAGGTACCATTCATGGATAATGGTTCTAGGTTTGAGTTTCGCTTGAGAGACAGTAGGCAGCATTGAGTTTTGGAAGCATTAAACTCCACTCTATTTGAAGAACCCCATTTTATTATGATGTCAAGGTTGGAATTTAATGAGTTTAACATAGACGTTGCCGTTCCTCTACTACGTCCAAAGAGCAGGGACGTGAGTTAGGGAACGAATATGAAAAACTGAGAGTACTGCTATCGGCGAAGGAATGCATTTGATTAGAAGTTGCAGACATGAGATCATTTATAAAAATAGGAAAGAGAGTCGGAGACAGAACGGAGCCTTAGAGATCATTTATATGGTGAGTTGCAGACTTGGAACCTTCCAAGACAACTTGAAGAAAACAGTCCCAAACGAAGTTTCTAAACTATTGAAGAAGAGATACATCGATGCATTATGCACGTATTTTCGACAAAAGTGCTTGGTGCTAAACTCTGTCAAATGCCTTTGAAATATCAAGCTCAACAATCTTACTTTAACCAGAGTGATGAAAAGATTCATTCCACTTTTCGGTGAGATAAGTCATCAAATCACGAGTGGACCTGTTTTTACTAAAACCATTCTGCCGGTCATTGAGTCGTTTTCGTGAAACGACATATTTTACTAAGACTTTTGAAAAGTTTAAGTAATAAAAGTTATTTCAAGCGTGCATAAAGCCTTAGAAAACAGATATGCACCAACGAAATAGTAAAGCATTCACACCCTATGTGTTATATTTTTTAATGACATTTCCGACTTGGGATATGACAGCAATTCTCTTTGTCCCTAGAAATTCTACGGTGACAGCTATGATGGATGGGGAAAATCATAATACACCTTTTCTTTAGTAGCAAGTGACTTTTCTTAAAGGCTTTTCCATCCTAAAAGGATCTCGGTATTAAAATTGACGTTAGGGCAAAATTGTCTTCTATTTAGGCGTTCAAATAACCACACTATGTATGCCTTCGGGTCCTTAGGGTTGATGTCCCCAAATATCTGTCACATAACCCTCTTCATTTTTGTACATGTACACAGCCCACAAAATTGCCAAGACACCTTATACCAGTTTTGTAAATCCCTACACCGCCCCTTACCACATTTTATGTACCTATGTATCTGTATGTAAACATTATTACTATTTTAGCAAACTTGACTGAACTCTGCTAATGGTGGCTGAACAGAGAGCTCATTGAAGTATGTCGATTGCCTTCTTGATGATGATGATGGGCCCGGTTTTACGAGCCTAATAACCTACGACCGGCCCAATTTGCCTCCTTTTTTATTAGTGTATGTGTGTGAGTTTGCAAGCAGTATGTGCGATGTGATTGTATTCGCCATTCGGTTACATAAAAGAAATGACTGAGAATATTTCTTAGATGGGCGGACGGCTGATGGAACGTGAAATAAAGGACTAGGCTTTGTTTTTCTTCCTCATTTACCACCCCTCGGCCATCGTTTTTGTTTGGGCGGGTTTTGTTTCCTTTCTTGTGTGCCATTGTGTTAGACACCAGTTTGACCGACTTGGTCGTCGTGAAGGGTGAAAAAGTCTTGGAAAACAACAAATTAGTTGTGGAATGGCGGAGGCCATGGTAGTTTTGCTTTGGATTCTTTTTTTTTTTTTCGTTTGTTAAACATTGGTTAACATACAGGTCAATGTTTTGGGTCAAAAGGGATTAGGGCATTTCGTGTAATTATTTTGAATGGTCAAAATGGTTTCAGTTCCGTTCTGTGAAAGCGATGTAGCGGAGAGAGTGAGTATTTATCAAGAGAGAGTTTTTTTTATGCTTATTTGTTGGACTTTTGGTATAGAGCCTCCGGTGTATGGGTTTAAGGGGGCTGAAAATGTTGGTACTTGATTAACGATAATGTGGCATTGCTTAATGATGGCTTTATGTTTGGGAGGACTTCTGTTCGATAAAATAAAATACCTTTCGAGGTACTTTCGGTACTTTGGCTTTATGAAAGAAAACTCTTTGGGAGATCCCTAAGACCTTAGGGGTTTTACACATACGTGTGCACTTCGAATATTTTGCTTCGCGAGTAACTCCAAGTGGGAGTTAATTTCAAAAGAGCTTTAGAACTTCGACAAAGGGTGATTCTATGAGTTAAGGTCTTGCTTTTAAAAACGAATCTAAAGATTGCTGTTTAATAATGTAAAAACATTTTTTTTTTTCAAACTCGAACTCGAACCTCCCATGTCAGCAAATCACTTCGCAAACTTAGGATCAAATAGGATTTTAAAGTTTAAAAAATTATTTTAGTAGTTTTTAAGTTTGTACGAGTTGGTTTCGTGCGGTGGTTGCTCAAAATTTCGTTTAAAGAACTTCGAAAGACAATCAGTAGGTTTGTATTCAGAGTTTTGAAGCAAAATTATTTTAACTGTGCAGTTGAATAACTTAATACCTTGTCTAAAGCTTATTAAAGTGAAGCTGAATATGTATTATAGTTAAACAAAAACGGTCTATTAAATTGTTATTGACGATGTACAGTTGCGAATTGTCGCCGACATGCACTCACTTTATCCCCTCGAGTATTAACGTTTCATGGTTCCACACTCCATCACACTGCTATGATTCCTAAGGTCCCAAATGATATATCCACCAACATTGGTTAAATACTTTCCTTTTTATCAAATAATTAGGAAACAATTGTTAAAATTGCGATGCATCCACTTGAAAGCGACAAATGGAATCTAACGACAAATCATGCAGAAGCTTTACTTTCAAGAGTAGATGACGACCCGTCTTTTTTGGACTTGCTACGGTTCAGTCTCATCTCAGTGAATCGAAATGAAGCAAAGTACAGATTACTTTAAGAAGTTTTAACGCCGATGACAAACCCGCTGCCAGGCAGAATTAACTATTCAACGTGAACGATGTCTACCAAAAATTCCGTTCACCCGACCTGAACGAAGTAACTGAAGTCCAACAAAGCTGCTAGCTACTTTAAGGAGCTGGAGATAACTCGGAAGAAACATGCAGCATCTCATCTGCAAAATACAGTCGCACGAACCTCAGCATTGCTTGAAGATCATTCAAATTGCACCAACTATTGAGGTATAAGTCTCTTTAACATCGCATTGTGTGAGCGCCTAAAGCGCCTTTGTCAACAACCTGATTGGTCCATATCAGTGTGGCCTTATGTGAGCAAAGTCCACCACCGACCAAATTTTCACACTACGATCTTTGATGTCAAAAAAGTATTCAGTCAAGATGAGGTGCTGTCATACGACTCCTTTAACATCGTTCTTCTTCCGCATAACTCACACGCCAACACCAGAGGCACAATCTTTCAAAAGTTCGTTCAATTACTTAACGCCGCCGATACTGCCATAATGGGAAGAATGCAGCGTGATGCCAGTGGCGCTTTCGTCAGTATTGAGACAAAAGTGGCCAAGATGGATTAAACGGTCAATGAGGGCAAAATAAAGTATATGCTGCTGACAGAAAACACACCCAACATCAACGTTTAGCACGTCAAGCTAAACAGATATAACATTGTGGTGGTTGAGAATTTTGGTGCCCCACGTTTTTATTATAGTCAAAGAAAAGCTCCAAATTATTTCTTAATCCGCCAACATAGCGACAGAAAGTGGCCCTTGACAACCGACTCGAGAAGAATGCACTGCTATCTGTCTTGCATGAATTCTCACCAAAAATCAGAATCTTTAAAGGGCCCAGATTTGTGTTCTTATTATTTTCTAGTTTTAAGTACAGCATCTGATTGAAATAAAACAGTTTAACTTAAAAGTTTTTTTTTACTAATATTATTATTTTCGAGTTTCTAAATTCATTTTTGGTTATTAATAAGACGCGGTTTGGTATCATTGCGTAAACTCCTCATCCTTTCCAACTCTCTCATTGCATCTTAATTGCGTGGTTTCTTTTTTGTTAATTTCTCACAGCCTAGCTTCTCAATACACAGCCCTTCAAAAGACCTCACGCGACTCAATGCTTCATACGCCTGACTTTCCTCAAAGAGTCTGGAGCTTAAATACGCTACAGCATGATCAACAGTACTACCCTGCATTGTAAGGACTGTGTAGGCCCATGACAAAATGATTGGCAATTACCTACTTCTCTCGGCCGTTCCGCGATTAAACTTTGCTGAGAATAGTACAGCTTTAGAATGGATAAGGTGTACGCCGCCGTCATGGCATGTCCGATTTTTACAGAGACATGTAAATTATTATTACTATTTCTATCCAGACTTATAAACTTGATTACAAACACGGACCCCGGAATTTTGGATTTTGCATTGTCTTCCAGTTCCGAGCTATGTTTTAAGTTTCAAGTCTCTAGATCATCGGGAAGTGCGTTTAAAATCGATTGCAAGATTTGAATCAAAGCGCCAAGTGAAGCTTAATAAAAATATTTAAAAAGGTGGCTATCACATTTGATAGCCATGGCAGTCAACATATTGTGTCTCTACTTTTGAAGAAAAAAAATTGTAGATTTTTATTAGGAAAACGATTTTTCAATCATTGCTTCTCTACTTTCCAATTTTTTTTGAGTTAGAGAACGGCGTGTGGAAATGAATTATGGTAAAAAAATAGGAAAAGAAATTTTTTTTTCAGTGGCACTGAATATGCACCAATTATTACTATCGATCGTTTTTTAAAAATGTTGATAGTATCGATAGAAAGAAAGCTATCGATACTATCGATGTTTAACCAACACTAGAGCGGATGAATAATACCATCGCTCCTTGAAAATAGAGGAAGACAGCCACTCAGCTGACGCACACAAGTGGAAATGAAGCTCAACTCACTTGCCGTGCGAAACTGGAGGTAACCAGTTAACGAACGAGCTGACTGGAGATGCTTGTTGGGGGAAGGCCAGGTCCACCCGTGTACATTTGTACAATTTTGATCAAACAAATCTAATCTTTTCTGAATGATATTTCCAGTTTCGAATGTCAAGGTTATAGGGACATGGGATCCCTTACAAATGTTTTTTAAATTTTCAAATGGTTTTAAATTAAAATTACTAACTGCATTTTCACTCTGTCCTTTCCTGGAAGACAGATAGAATTCAATCAACGAATGTCATGTCTTCATATTTAAAGAAAAAAAAAAATAAATAAAATTTGTGTAGAAGAATACAAACTTCACTCTTGTATTTTTATACAACTTCACGTTCTCAAGGTAAATGAAGAAAACATAAAATGTTCTTCAACAACTTCAATGTAATAAAACCTCTAAATAAATGTGCACATCTTGCGACGAGAAATTGATATTTTATTCACCTAAAAGCATCACCAAACCCCTCATATAAAAATGACCAAAAAAATACAAGAGTAACAACCTGCACAACGTCTTACGTCAACAAGAATGAATACAAGTACAAGTACATGTAATGCAAAGTCAACATCACCTTTATTACACGTCTCATAAAAATCTCATAAAGCATCTTTATAAGATATCTGCATGTACGTGCAAGTATCCCCACATGGAGTACCACCCTTTTTTAATACATAGTACCTACATTATTCAACCCCCAAATAAACAGAAAAAAAACACAAGTTTTTTTCAGTTTTTTCTTATGCGGTTTGCCTTGCACTTAACTCCATAAAACCCGACTCTCTTAACACATTTATGTCAATCTCATCATTTTACGACTCGATGTAGCCCCTACCGTCCTTTCCTGTGGTGGGATAGCAGGCAAACAAGCAAGAAAAAAAGTATAAATTTTCACCATCAGCAGCAGTTACCGACGGTATTGAAAATCAGTCATAAAGTTGCGCCTTAAATAAATGATATGCCCGCAAAGGACGACCATGACGATGGCGAGCCTTCAAAGGGGGAGGGGCTTTAGAAGTACTAAAATGCTATAATATTTGTTTGCATTTTTATTTAAGGGAAACATTTGTTCCCCAACCTCTGCTTGAATCTCAAACCTCTACTTTTCTGTGGTAAACAACTCCATTTCTCTTTCCCACCGCAAGGTGTACAGAATAATAAAGAAAAAGACTGCTTCCCATCAAGACAATCTAACAGTCATTCATTTTCATACGCATATAATTTTCATAAATTTTCTCCATCCACTGCCGAGCCATCCCCGTCAAAACTAGAAAAACAAAGAGGAAAGGCGAAAGGAAACTCGTCCTTGAAAAAAGAGTAAGGCTAAAATGAGCCCCCAGCTCTCTAAATGTGTGTTTGTGTGTGCGAAACACAGATGAAGCGTACAGATATTCCAGGCACATACTGGCGCTACATGGAAATTGCGGAGTAAAAAATCGACATGAAGTAGGAAAATAAACTTCTATTACATCCCATCCACACGACCACCCACACGTGCGTTGTCCTTGTCGACTTGTCATCGTCGGTCGGTCGTCAAAACGGGGATGTGAAGCATGAAGCAAATATTAAATTTATGCTTCGCTCTGCTTTGTTTGTGTACGTTGCTCCGGCTGTTCAGATAGAGCGGAGTAGTGCGGATCCATCTTAAAAAAAAAAAATATTTATAACCTTAGAGAGAGAGACATGTATATTATTCTGCGTGACACAGAGACAGGGTGGATGGATAGCCTCAAAGTACAGTGGTAGGTTAAAGTGAAGTCGTTGTTAGCAAGGATGAGTTTCCGTTTTCGTTTTTCGTTTTCAAAGGAGAGAACCATAAATTCCAATGACTTTAATTAATTTAGGACATTTAAGTAGGGAAATGTGATTTGGCAATGGGCAATGAACCTATTTACAATCTAGGTATGTCTGCCGGGGGAAGGGAGGGGCTGAAATTAATGCAGAGTGATTTATATTCGAGGAATTGCCGTTGGCTTGTTGTTTGTAATATGTTTCCTTTGAGTTGTGTTTCTTAATTTTATTACTTGTACGGATATATTTCATTGCGATTGGCAAATGAGTTTCTTCTGCTTTTTTGGACGCGAAGTTAGGCAATTATGGGAATTTTGTGTTTTAATTTTTTTTTTGCGGTGGGATGGAATGGGATTTATGATTGCATATCTTTATTTGTTTCTGGAGGGAATTCTTATAACAGATTGGAGAAGCTTTGGCAAGAGAAAGGTGATCTCTGCTACTTTAAGTACTTTTCTTGTTAGATATGGTAAAGCGATGTATTATAATTAGGTTATCGTTGTAACTAGATTTGAATGTTCCATAAAAAATAAAGAAAAATGCCGATAACGTTGGCTTTACCACAGACTGTACCAAATTGGTAGCCCGTACAAATACATGGAAATACATGTAATGTAGCATACCTCTACCTTACCTAAGTTATCTTCAAACTCCCGCCGTTATTTGGTAAATCCTTGGCGGCTTACACTAGGCCTAAAGTGAGTGCCAAAATAATCTCGTACACTAACAACCGCGGTAAAATCATTTTGTGACATTCATGCTGCCAAAACCTGATGACTTCCCGAATGCAGTTAAAAAATTGTGTCATTCTGCACTGGATTCGAATACACTCGGGAAAGAAAGAAGGAACTGGTAGATACATACTGCCGATTACTTTCTAAATCTTGTGGTTTTTTGCGGAATCAACAAAATTTATTTCAAAAGCGACTTATTGTTATCCTACGCAAGCTTCTGGTAAATGTGAACACTTACAACACTAAACACACCAAAAATATAAGACACCTCATAGAGAGCCAGGGCCTAGCTTTTCGCAACCACTCAAGTTGTGCGAGTTATGTTTTTCGCATGAATGGAAGGTATCTGTACTTTAATGGCCGACTCCGAACGGCGGGTTGAGAACCTTTTTCATGACAGATTATACTCTTGCAGGTTTGTCATGCCTGCGAGGAGGTTATGCGGCCAAAAAAAGTTTCGCACTAACCACTTAATCACGGCAACCGCCATTCAAGTAGAATTTAGTGAAAAAGTTCCCGGACTGCCATTAAATGTGAACCATACCGCTGAGGGCCCCGCCAAGGCGTAGCTTTTCGCAACCATTTATGTACATTTGTTGTGCGCAATGTTTTTTTTTTTTTTTTGCACGAATGGAAGCGACCTACGATTGTATCGCCGACTCCGGCGGATTGAGAAGTTACTCAGAGGTTTATCATTGCTTCTCAAGAGGTGCTGTTGCATAAAAATAGCTGGTCGTATTGCTGATATACAAAGTTGTGTCAGCTTGCTTAGCAGACCAACGCATTCATCTCTAAGCCACGATGACCACCACGATCTGTACTTTGCTGACAAACATTGAAAGCGGTTCATCTATAGCATCTATAGCAAAAGCTAAACAGCCCAGCAGTGCTTTTAGAAAGTGCGGTTGCGGTACCAAGTGATGAAAGCTTGAACTACATCAAAGGACACGACTAGGTTTTGGTTAGAGCGCGAGTGTTGGTTTAGTAGTTTTTGAAACTCAGGTGGTATTGAATTCCAATCCTGACTCCGAGGGTAGTTTCCCAAATAACTGGGGAGAGCTTCTGAACTGTAAAATACTAAAGAAATAGCTATGAAATTTCCCTATCTAATCCCATCAAAGTAAACTTGGTTTTAGGTGGATTTCGAAGAAATACTACCTATTGCAGAGGTCCTCATGACGCAACTTTCAAAAAATTTGAATGCAACTTTTCAAGGCCTCTATAGTAAACACCAAAACCATGGTCCGTTCAAATGTTTATATATATATACATATATGTATCTATATAACGAAATCTTGTCGCCACGATAGGGGCCGCAGTTCTTAACCGAATTGAGCGAAACTTGGTACACATGTTGATATGGTGAATAGCACAGACGAGTTCGTAGATGGGCGAGATCGGTTGAGAGGGGGGCGTGTCACGCCCATTTATGTAATGCAACGAAATCTTGTCCGCACGATAGGGGCCGCAGTTCTTAACCGAATTGATTGAAACTTTGTACACATATTCAGATGGAAAATAGCTCGGATGAGTTCGTAGATGGGCGTGATCTGTTGAGCGACTTCAGGGGGTTCAACCCTCGTCTCTCCCCCAACATAAATAAGCCCTCCGGACTGCAACTTTTTACTATGCCCACATGGTGCTTCCCCTTTTTACACCACCAGAGTTATTTCAAAACTAAAATCTGTTTTCATGCAGTGTGAGGTGGTAGAGAAGCTGTTGATGCCTTAAGAATAGCTTCATTCCGACTAGATACGAGAAAATAGAACTTTCTGACAACACTCAACCAACGCTTTGTAAGCATGTCCTATCTACTCGCACACAACTAGGACCTCAAAATACAATGCTTAATTTTCAGACATAACCCAACGACAATCAGAAATATGTACGTACTGCAAATAATAATTAACATTGAATAGTGAGTATCAAACAACGAAAAACACGATGATCTTAAGTGATAAAATGTAAAAAAGTGCACTCAACAGGACTTTAATCACATACTTACAACGATGACTACATCCACCCAAGGCAAGAAACTTCTAACAGGGAACGCCGCAATAGTTAAAATTTCCTTTCAAACAAAATTATAAATATTTCACGTTGATTTCAATGTACAATATTTTAGTTGTGCAAGTTTTATAAATTAATACATTTATTGTACATTTAAGTAAACAATTTTATTCGTAAAGTTAAAATTAATTGTTTCATTTAAAATTTAAAACTCTTATAAACGGGCGTAAGCCTCCCCTAGAAGTGCCATTGTTGTTTATTCTGCGCGACATGTCTCCAGTTGTTAAGGTGACTTTGGATGTCGTCTCGCCATCTAATCTATGGTCTACTAACTTTTCTGTGTCCTTTGTACGGTGTCCAATTCGTTGTTCTTAATGTCCATCTATTGTCGTTCAATTTCATGACCTATCCTACCCAATTCCATTTCAATTCTTTTTCCTTTTTTAACTATCCATATCCACTTTTTTGTTCCTTAATATTTGCATTCGTAATCCTTGGGGTCTTGAGATTTTTAGCGTTGATCGTTCCATTGCTCGATGGCATACTTGCAGTTTTTTTTGCCGCTTTTGTATTTAGGGTTTATGTTTGTGCATCGTATTTCATGCCTGAAAGTATTACAGCATCGAATAAGTATTTTTTTTGAGTTTGATATTATATTGGAAATCAAAATCGGATTCAGATTCCAATATTGTTTTCAGCCATTCGTGATTCTTCTTTCAATTGCTTCGGCTGTTCTTTGAGTAAAAGATATTAATTGTCCTTAGTATATAAATTCGTCCATATATTCAAGGTTCCCGGTTGCAAGTTGTATTTGTAATTGTTGTGTCTAACGTTATCTCTTTTCTTTTTTGATTTGTAGTCCAACTTTTGAGCACTCATGGTTGAGGTCTTCGAGCATTGTTTTTTGTTTTGTGCTGGATTGACCTATTATCACTCGATAAAGACGAAAACGGCAGCTCCAACAGAGAAATTTAGCTCCCTCAATAGGATTCTGATAAATATGATCAATATTCGAAAAGAAATAAGAAACTATTTGTATTGAAAGGACTTCCCTCCTTTCCACAACCTAAAGTGGATTTAATAAATATCACTCCACATTTCAACGAGCAATAAAATAGTAAATATAACTTCCCTGTCAATGTCCAGCTTCCGGATCAGGAAGAACAATAAAAAATAAAAAAAAAACTTAGAAGTGCCCACAACTCCAACCTCTACATAACCGCAAAAAAGGACATCCATTATTCACTCTGAGGATGACACAATTCATTCAATTTCATGGAATATAAAAAATTATCCTTCTGATATATTAAATTACCATGGTTATGGTCATTTTACTCGTAATTTTCTTTCAGTTACACCTACTCCTTTTGCTTGCGAAAGGAACAGGATTCTACCCGCAACATAATCATTTGCATACTTAATCCTTATCTTGGCCGTATTCAACTATGTAACTCTATGTTAGATTTACATTCTTCTCGACTGTACAGTAAATAAAAAAAAAAAAACCAACTTTTGTTTACGAACAACTAACAGGATACCGCATTCTAGAGGACTAAAAACAAAACCTCCCGAACAAAACACGAACAAAAACCAACAAGACGGAACTGCGAACGAAGGGAAAGCAACTTGAACAAGGTGGAAACAAACAACAACAACAGCGAATAGACACGAATACAATATCCTTGCGCAAGAGGAGGAATATCCTTCCCAGTTAAGCAGCGGCCACCATACCACCAGAAAGTGGAACGAGAAAAACATGAACCAGAGAGATTCGAGGTCGATAAGAGAGAAGCGAGACCGATTCTCAGGGTGAAGTTGTTTTGTTGTTTCCTATTTTTTCGTCCTTAGATTTTCATGCGCTTCGGTGTTTGTTGCTATTTGATATCCTTTTGATAGACAGACAATGCATAGAATGAAAGGACATTTGTCGTCTTCATTTCTTTTTCTGTTTTGTGCTTTCTTCGGGTTATTTTTTTTATGAATAATGTATAAATGGGATGTTTTTTATGTTGTTCGATGACAGGAGGTGGAGGGCAGAGGTGGGTGAGATATTGTTTATTTGCACATTTTGCTGATTCTCGGTTGGTTGGTGACATAGCACCTAGAAACATGACAATGTCATAGAAATAATAAATTTAATTTAGATCCTCGATTGTCAAGGATCTGCACAACGTTGTGTATACCTTTGCAAATGGAGCGTATTAAGTTTCTTTTTTTTTCGGCATACGCCTTCATTTTGTGACCGATTAGTATGCTTTTGTTTGTTTATTATTTTCGTTACCATGAATAAGGGATATCATGACATTCTGGAGAGCTTACATGCGATAGCTTAAATGAACCAAAAAGGCACGAGGAGTCAGGTAAATAGAAATAAAAACCTAGGGAAGTTTGTTGGTGGCAATTAAGTAGAGAGGGGGAAAAATGTATCTTTGTTCACTAGGGCACTCTTTTCTGAATCCAAGGGGCAGGAGAAAAACTTCTAAGATACAGAAGAAACGACTACCAACCACGATTTTCGAATCTGCTCTGCAAATGTAAGCAATCGACAGGAACGGAAATATTGAAAAAACTAAGATCTGACGTTTATCACAGCTGGCAATGTACTCATCATAAGAAACTGGCTCCAGCCTGAATGTAATCGATGTTCATCAAAGCCACATTCTCAATGTCAGCTAGATATTTTCTCAGTGAAGAATTCTATAAGCTATAACTTCGCAGAGACTGTCGAATTCATGACTGGTAAGTCGAAAAGTACAGCCTCAACGACACCACATCAGCCAACTGCCTCCAACTCACTAGGTTTTCCCACAATAAGATCCACACTGAAACGAGGTTTTCTCTACGACACACTTTCTCCCAGTTTGAAAAACGGCAGCGGACCTATTGAGAGGAACAGAAATGCGTAGGGCTGACATCAATACGTAAAGCACTACATGGATACGTAGACGATATTACAGAAGAGTGGTCGTGACACTCCACAAAGAAGTGTTGTCAGTCCTTGTACAGTTCCGAGAGTTGGCCGCTGAGCAGGAAAGTAGGACAGATACTGCGTTTATATGAAAGAAAATGGACAAGGAGATATTGCCGCGATCTCATAAGCTGTATCCAGATGTTAATTGTACTCGGAAAGCTAAAACACCTCAACTACTTTGGTTGCATTGAGTGGATGACCAGATAAAAGAATCTTCAAATCGCAGGAAAACTTCCATTTAAGGGAACTTCCATTAAAATGACCAAGCTATTGTTAATACCAAGATGATTGGAGAGATTCTTCACGGATAGGAAGCCCTTAAGTAAATTATCGTAATAAATTAAAATATTCTCTACTTAAGTTATCACCCTTTACCCAGATTCCAAGTAATCCAAGCGTCAAACTAAGTTATTTCCCAAAACCTCCCAAATGATCCCTAACTTTCAAATGATAAACGAAAAAAGTTTGACATGTGCAGAGACAACTTTAGCCATGTACTTACCAAAAAGATAAACTTCAGGCCACAACCACAAAGGGGTGGAATTCATCTTACAAGTGTGAAAGTGAAAACTTTCCACTTACAATCTAAAACAACATACATAGATACCTGGAGTGCTTATCTTTCTCTGCTGACCTTTGATGGAATTCAAAACTTTTATCGGAGTTATTTTTGCGTCACTGTACTAGCGGGAGAAAAGATCGTAAAATCCTTTCGTCAAGATCTGAAGCCCAAAAGTGGTTTAGTAGTGATAAATGTGCTCTAACTTCTGAAATCTTTTAAAATGTACAAGTGTGTGCTTTTGGAGATACTTCAAAGTTTAGGGGGCGGCTTTTAGAAACTCGTCGTTAAGTCAACCTCAAACCTCACAATTTTTTACCACTCCATGACACTTAGGTCCCTCTCTATAGAAAGTCACCTACTTCAACCCAAAAACCTCACCTTTTTGTATTTGTTTGTTTGTTATCCTGTTATTCGTAAATATTTATGTGCGTAGTGCGAAGGAAGCAATCAATAAATAAATAAACGGAAATGGGAATCAATAAATTTACTTGAATTACTGAGGAGGAAACGTTTGCAAATAAATTTTTTTTCTGCTTTTTTTTTGTGAATTCTTTCTATCGTCGACTTTTGGGCATCGAAAAAAGGAACTTTGCGCCCAGAGAAAATTCCTCAAATTCACACAAGAGATGAATGAATTATATGCTCGAAGGATACTCCAATCAATTAGTGTGTCACATTAAATTTAATTGAATTTCCTTTTAATGCCAAGAGTGATAGATATAATATGCAAATGAACAATTTTTCTTTTTTTTTTTGGGGTCTATGTGTGTGTTTTGTTCTGTGCGGAGAAAGCTGGTGGTAGATGATTGGAGTTTCAATAAAATTATACGCCCCCATGGTGGCATGCAAGAAAAGATAGATGACCAATGTCGCATGACGACTGACTGATGTCGATTAAACGAAGACGCAATGAGACTGTAATTATTTTGAGTAAATTAAACCAATTTCCAGTTTTTCTAATTGTGATTGTTAAAGGGTAGGTGTGGGCGAGTCTCAGGACATACCACCCTTGCACCGCGTGACACAAAGCTAGCGAATAAATGCCGGGACAAGAACTGAACGTATATGACGACGGGCCTTAATCTGCACGTACTTTCCTGCTATGTGACGAAGAAAAGCAAAAAGCATTTCTTCTTCTGTAGAAATAGTTGCATAAGATGCCAAATCCACGACCATATCTGCCAACAATTCAATGTTCGGTAGAAACGTTTTGATCTCTTTGAATCTAGGACTGATCAAGTATTGTTCCAATATCTCAGACAAGTTTATCTGTGACCTCAATATGGGTGTCATACTAGATACGGTTTCCTGAAATGTGAAAGTACGTGGCGACAATCTAAAGCTGGTAGGAAGGCTGTGGTTAGAAAAAAGCTTAACAACGCAACCTAGAGATGGATGTGCGAAAAGCTAGGCAACAAAGTCCAATAGAGATTCCTGTAGACTTTTAACCAAAACATACCGCGCAAGAGATCGATTTGAGATGGTTAGCTTCTCTGGAACAAGAATATTAAGGAGGTGAACAGGCAAGAGAAGGTATGCTGTGCTGTATGTTAGCAACTTAAACATGGGCATGCAGATGTGTTGGATGATGAGGACCAAGATGATCAGACGTGAAATAACTTTTCCGCAATATCCCATTAGGGCCTGGGCAAATAAAAAGGCTTGTATATGGATGGTGGAGAATATGAGATCATGTTCCACTACAGCGGTGAAAGTGATATGCATCGGGACAAGAAGAAATCAGCTACAGAATCCAAAAACTTCGAATCATCATACCCTTCTATTGGGGCAGGAGTGTTAAGGCAAACGCTCTTTAGCATCTTCCAAGCGGAAGTTCGCACTGCTAGGAGGTTCGACTCGGCGAGACTTACACTCAGTGCATTATGCAGGAGTTTATAACTGGAGAACTCCAGCTTTATGCAAATTCTCTTGCCTGTAAAAAAAAGGGATAGTGCAAGTATAAGCACCCCTTTATCGATCAGAAATAACAACCAGAACAAAGAAATTACCTTGCCATGATCCGGCACATTTCGCTTTATAAAAACCGATTACAAAACCTCGGGCAAACAAACTAAGGCATGTGCCCCTACAGGATTTGTCACCGGGAAGGGAGAAGACAGTGGAATGAATGAGATTATCCGCTTTCATGAAAATCGTACACTTGTCGGGGCGCAGCTTGACCCCATCGAATTCCAAGTGTTTAACTTACTTTTTCAAGATTTCGAATTTTCTGATAAAAACTGAGCTGCTTTGGGCCTCGAAACAACAAATTTGGATTGATGATCAATCATAAGGGAGTCACTGATATGATATATCACTGATATCGAAAAAAAATATCCAAAGAAATTCATTCCTATTCTTGAATCCGACTAAATTACTCATATGTCTGGCTATTGTGCCAATTATCCACAAACTGCTCCTCCATAAACAAACCACACACATAGACCAAAACCAATCAAATATTAATCCATCCTCCCACCTTCTCTCCGAAGCCATATTTCTAAATTTCAGATTCATTAGAGGCACCACATTGTTCAGGAGACCAAACCAGACCAACCTTAAATATGCCTAATTTTGAATTCATTCCATTGCACTGTATACCATTTAAGGACCTTCATTAAAAAGTAATTAGGTATTTAGGAACATTAATGAAACCTTTTTCTCGTTTATCCCTGCGGCAACATACCCGCCCATAAAAAAGTTGAGAAGAAAATTCGTATTAAAGAATTATCACTTCAAAGTGCCACGCCCTCACAAAATACTTGACCATCGCCACATAACACAAGTTGGTACAACAAACAAGGATATAACAACAATTGTGTTTTTTTTTCGTTCTCTCATTTGACCACGTGAAGAGGAGCACGCGCTGCTGCTTTTGATAAATTGAAAGGCTCGCGTAGAAGACACGACATTAAATTCCCTGAATCCTTGAAACATGAATAAGGTTAAAAAATAAAAACAACAAATCGATATTTTGTGTGTGAGGATTTTTGTGGTTCTTTTCAGAAACATCCTGCAAGCAATCCATGGAATGTAGACGCCTGAGGGTTGATTTTTTTTCTTTCCCCAAAATGTCTTTGTGTGGTGTGCCTAAGGATAATGACAAAAAAAAAGGCTAATGAAAGATATTCATTCCTATGCTGGCGTTTTTAATGATGTCGATTTTTATCTCCGATTTTTTTTTTTTTTGCATAGGCAAAGTAGGTATTAGTGATGTCTAGACGTGAGAGCATTAGCTATTATTAGAAGTATCTACGTAATTTTTGCGAGGGGGATGATCAATTAAAGTCCTTTGACAAATTCTTTGATATTATAAATTGTTCAACATATATTTTTTATGATAACATTAATTTTAATTGTCTATAATTAGTTGAAAACAGAATAATTTTACTAAATTGTTTGGCTTTACAATTTTAGCGGGTATTATAATTAAAATAAAGGGTATGAATTATTACAGATTTTTTTTTGTTTTAAGTTCTAGAAGTAATGCGAATACAACTATTAATTTACGGTTTCTTTTATTAAGTTTAATTTGTTTATCGCGGACTTATTTAAAATCATTATTTTCTTATTCTTCTGTTGCTATTGTTCGAAGAATATTGTTCTTTTTCTTTTGTAATTGCTCATGAATTATGTACCGCAGGTTTATTTTGTCAGACAAATATTTCTTATAAACGACTAGGTGGACGCAGGGATTATTATTAGTTTATGTTGATTTTAATTGTGTTCAGCAATTAAAGCAGCAATTAAAAAATATTAATGAATAATAATTATTGCGAACTAGTATTTTAACTTCCCATCTCCATAGAGGAAGTACTGAATCGGTGTGAAAATAAAAGTTTCAAGACTTTAAAAGAGCTTCACATTACGAATCACTTGGAATAATTGTTTGCACCCATTCTCGAATTGATGTCTATATGTGCGTTTGTACGTGTGTATTTGTGTGATAATTTTGTTCTCCTTTGATATCTGAAGAACGGAACAGCGTACGATCATGCGCTTTGTTTTTTTATTTTTTTATTTGTCAGGATAAAACTTAGATCTTATTAAATTTAGAGCAAAATCGGTGCAGCGCGGCATCAGTGCCGGATATGACATATCCCTGGCACAAAGCATCGGTACCAAGGGATTATACTCTGGTGGAGTGTAGTCCAGGCTCTATGCTCTTACGTGTTAACTCTTTATTCATTTGGCACATACCTACAGCCATTTTCATACTTGAACTTAAAGATTTACAAACTAAATAAAATATCTCCAGTTTTATCAGTATCCAGTATCTTATATAAACTAATACTAATTTTTAAAACACATATGTTTTCCTTATTTTTTAATTCAGTCGGCAACCTGTTAAACATATCTAAACCTTTATACATTGCTCTGTTTTGACCTCCTTTCGTCCGGTGAAGTTCCAATCGAAATTTCCGATTACTTCTCAAGTTATACGGCTGTACGTCTTCAACAAACCGTATATTCTCTATCAGATGTCGCGGTAGCAAGCGATATTTAAGCTTAAACACGAAAAGTAACACGTTAAATACTATAAGCTGTCTAACGCTTAGCCATTTCAATAAACTAAGCATAAAAGAAATAGGGGTTAATCGGTCACATCCTATTATACATCGCATTGCTCTCTTCTGTAACTTTTTGAGTCTTTAAATATCCTGATTAGAACACTGAAGGAGAATTAAAATGAGGCTTAATTGTTACATTATATACTTTGATATTGCTCATGACTGAGAGTATAAGAATCCATTTCTTATTGCTAAAAATTAAGCAAGATTTTGCTATAAGGCAGCAGAGAAGCAAGATTATGATAGTTTAACAAATTATTATTGGGAACGCGTTTGAGCATAAGGAATCACTCTGACATCATCCTAGATAATCGCTGTCACAGCAACTCGAGGGTACCTAATCGTCGAAAATCAAAGCAAGCTAACTGGATCTAAATACAAGTAAAATAAACCGACTTCCATGCTCTTAGAAAGGGAAGTGCACTGTTGCAATTTCACCAAAGCATCTAGTACTTGGGCGTGATATAATACCAGAAACTGACATAGTGAAAGTCAAAGGAAAGGCGCACGGAATCAGCAGAACGGCATTGAAAACGATAGCAATTCTACCAGATTTACAAAGGTGTCATAAAACCCTTCACTTTCTTGGGTATTGGTTGAGAATAGACAAGAAATAAGCAAAAGATATGCTTCTGATATACTTTGTGCTTACTCAAAGATTGAACTTGATTAGTTTGATTAATTTGGAAGATATAAATGCAAACTGAAACCCTGATTACTAGTTAATAATTGGAAGCGCTGGAAATACAGAATTAAATCCTGAAAAACCAGCCAAATACAAAGTCACCAGCCAAAATATTCAGAAATACTGGACAGGCGACGAAGTTGAAGTTGAAATTGAAGTAAGTCGACATCATTTAGTGAGTCCTAAGATTCAGAAGAGCACAAGTATATTGAAACATAATAGAACTGATAACATGGTACATTTATCTGAACAAAAGAGCTTTCAAACTTAGTCAGAAATATGCATATGACACATATTTAGGCCAAGCCAAAACATATTAAACTTATAAATTGGACTCGTGCTTATGTTCTCACAATTATAGCGAATAGTGCTGGCACTAGCGGCTAGCAACGCATGCGACTAGACTTCTCTATAACACCTACTGCCGAAGGACAAGACCTAGGATATTTTTAAAGCTCTGGTAGTAGCCTATTGCTGCAAAGAGGTCACATACAAACCTACATAGGTACGTGCTTTCGCAAACGTCGACAATAAGGAAAGCCATTGAAAGGTAAAATGGTCATACCGCGACTTTTCATTGTGAAGCCCAGTTGTAGATGAATTCATCGGCATAGACTGCCATTGAGAATTACAAAAGGCAAGAATTCGAATTAAAATAATAGTTCAGCTACCTCAAATGCAGCACTAGATAGCAAATTTCTTTGCAAAGCTTACTTGGAACCGATAATAAGCAAAGCTACTTAAATACTCATGGTATAAAGGAATACCCTAGGAAGAACCTGGGGAGGAATCTTAAAAAAATACCGTCGTCACTGTTCTTAACTAGCCTGAATTAGTTGCAAAACAAAGTCAACAGAAGTTCTCTAGTAGGTTTCTTGGCCGCACACAACAACATTGTCACATGTGTCTTGTTAGGTCTAGTAACCTAAAGCATGGATTCAACAATATGGAAAGATGAATATTTTCACAATTATGTAAATAATATTCAGTAGTCGGATGAAACCTACTTTGGCTTGTCAGGTATGATTCCTGATTCTACCACATATGATATCTGGAAATAACGCAGCCGAATGTACTGAAAAATTAGCTTTAACCTAAAACAATTGGGTAAATGATTTATTATGAAAAAGCTTAGTTTGAACTAAGATAAAACAAAGTGAAGGAGGATGAAAAGAAAAGGTGAATATAATATTAATATTTCGTAGCTTATGATACGACTAGCAGTTCACCCGCTGCTTCGCACGCGATAAATACATACTAAGGTTTATACTAAGTCGTTAGAAATAATCTGTCCCTATGGAACTTTCAAAGATAAAAGGTAGCAAAAAGTGTCACCATTTCAATATTGAATTTTTGAAATCGGTGCAGTAGTCTCATAGATACTTAAAGATCCATCCAACCAAATCACACACACACCCATTCCCCGTCGAATTGCTACGAACTGCGAATGCATTGTAAATCAACTACGTAATGTATCCATAGAAGCAAGAATAGGAAAACTACCTTTGTGCAACTCGGCAAAACAAAAACAACACACGATCACGAACCGAATGTGCCGATGGCTACGGTTGCGCATACTATAAATTTGCAAACTTTAACACCCTGTATCTTGGCCCGTGGATATAATTTTGAAAAACGGTGAAACACGTGTTTCTTTATTTTTATTGTAGAATTTACCTACCGAATTTCAATTCTTAATTCCAATTTAAATTTTTGATTCCATACAAACTTAAACACCCTGTATCTCCCCTTTTGGAGCTGAATTTCGAAAAATCCTTTCTTAGTGGATGTCTACGCCATAAAAGGAAACTACTGTCCAAATTTCATGTTTGTAGCTCTAACGGTTTGGGCTGGGCGTTGATCTGTCAGTCAGTCAGGGAAGAGTTTTATATATATAGAGATAGAAATGGTAAATAATATTAAATATTTAGGGATAATAGATAATTGGTTGAAACCTAGATTTAAAAAAAAGAAAGCAAAATGGTTGGTTTTTTTGTCAGAATTAATGTGTACAATGCAATAATAAAACCACACTTTGAGTATTGTTCAACAGTCATGGGAAATATTGCAATCAAACTCTCTTAACTACTTTTTTAAGTGCGAGAAGTAATCATTGTTGTTGTTCCCTTTGATGCAAATTAATTTTTGAAAAGAATTACTCGATTAGAGGTAAAGAAATTTGGAAACTTATCTCTAACAATGTTTTTTGATTGATCGATTTTCAATTATATATTAATGTTAACTTTTCTGATTCTGGGGTATATACAGCTGCTTCTTGTATACAGTTTCCTAACTCTTGGTTTCTTAATTCTAATTTTACGATATTGCTTTTGATCAGCACAGTCAACAGCATGAGGCGGATATGAGTCAGCCACTTGCCACTGGTCTATACAGTGACAAATAATTTACCAAGCAAGCGAGTTTTTCCTTCTGCTTGATTTTAAATGCACTAAGAAGTTCAATGTCAAGCTTCGGGTCAATGTATGTAATTTGCACAGGATAGAAATTCATTGAAATATGTGATAATTTTTTGAACTGAGCTCTTTACAGGGGTACGGTCTCTGATGCCATTGTAGCAACGTATATGCCCCATCTATATTGGTAGTCAGGAAGGATAAGAATAGATGAATAAGGTAAAGCTTGTCTTTTTGCCATAGAGTAGTGGTCAGCAACATCGCTTGTCACGCTGAAGTATTCCAGGTTCAACCTCTGGTGCCAAGAAAGTCGATCAACTACGAAAAGCCGATGCCAACTCTACCGCATAGTATAAGTGGCTTAAAAAGTTGATCGTAGTTGGAAGGAAAGACTGTGAATTATTAAGCCACGTTTACAACACCGACCAATTTTCCTCAGTTATTCTGTTCACCACCCTACCCTCAGAGCAAAGACTGAAAGCTAAAATCCGTACAACAGCACTAGCGCCGTGTGAAAAATATATAAGGGTTTCATAACCCCTTGAGCGCGAGTCCAGTAGTGTGATGGGCTATCTCCTGTGACCATCGGCCATGGGAGATAGCGTTTGGTGGTGTCGTATGACATAAAAGGGCCTGCTGACCAACCTTTATCGTCATCATCTGGCAGGCCACGGGTTCTTAATGAACCTTATCGAGGAGCGACAGTGGCAAGTGACGAGTGCGATTAGGAGTTAAGTTTAAGATAGCTTTTGTATAGGGTAATTCATTTTTAACTACTAGATAAGTTAGGATTAGTCAAGGTTAGTTAGTTTTAGTGTCGCGAATCTTTTCCCAGTCTCTCTCCTCGATATTGGCACAAGTCCTGTGAGCTGTTCTTTTCATTTTTCTGATTCTTTCTCTTTCTTATTCCGTCCGTTTGCAGTCTAATTTAGGGTAGTAGGGAACCTCTTTCTGTCTTCTCCTAACTAGCTTAACTTGGCGCCAGATTTTTGTATACCGAATAGGTTGTGCAAAGTAGGGTTGACCAGAACTACCCCCGTCCGATGAGCAGAGCCAAGAAACAACAAGCGTGCCGCCGTCTTCCTCACCTGTACCAAAATTGCCAACACGGCAACCTCACAACAAAGGGCCATATGTATACAATTATGATGTAAGAAATCGGCTGAATCTGTGGGTTCGCTTTTTATAGCAGATTACCAAACAAGATTAACTATGTTAAAATGAAGTATGTTGATATATAAGAGAATAAGTACTCAAGTTATTATAAATTATTGTAATTAGTAATTTAATATTACTAAAGAAAATATCAATCGATATATCAATTCCCAAGCCTGTCTAAGTACCAATAAATCTGCTGTATCTTGCTTTATTCCAATTTCATATCTAGTCCACATCGTTAAATTTAATTTCACTCACCCTGTAGCGACACTGATGACTTTCTTTCGAAAATGTCCGTAAGAAAATTGAAATCGATTTACAAAATTATAGCCCAATAACAAGGCCAAAATAACATAATTATGTAGCCCCTAACAATCCACCACTTAGAATACAAATAAAGCAAAAAAAAAATAAACCACTCCCCCAGTTCCAAATCTCCAAAGATACTGGACTCCATGACCTCAGACCGTAAATTTGGTTAATGCCCAAAGGAATATCGATGTTTTGTTGAATTCAGGGCGGTAGAATGGGTGACAAATAATGAAGTGAAAGCCGATTAAGAAATTGTTTTTTTTTTTTAAGAATTACCCCAGTCGAGACTATGTAATTTGTGAAATGGGGATAAAGCCCGAGACTCTTTAAATATTAATATCATAACTCTTGGAAGTAGACAATTCATTTGGGAAATTATGCAGTAAAATATGTTTCGGAACAGTGAATGCAAATCTAAATGGTAAGGTGGGTGTTAGCTGGTAATTTATATAAATACAATATGGATAGAAGGTGAAAACTTAGCGTGGGGATCAGATATACGACAATGTTATAATAAGACTTAAATAGAACAAGCCTTTGCAACTTCATATCCGTACATAAAGACGGAATCAATTGCATAGTCAAAGCTAGGGCCACAACTATTATTTTTATGATGTGAAGGTGATCAAAGAAAGTAACAAAGCGCCAAGCGGAGAGTTGGCTAAATCCTTAAGGCCCTGAAATTACTGAGAGTTAATTCAAGCCTGCAAATTGTATCGATGCCCAATGCCATGACTCAATTCTGGGTATCAGAACACAATGATATCGAAAGCATTGGAAAAGCTGATAAACTTGAAGACAAGAGGCTATTCGACGATCGAAAAAATAATTTTACTATTGCTTTTCGTAAACTTTGGAAGATTTGATATCTGCTTTCCATTTAGACCGCTAGATGGCTTACCGAGAGCCAAGGCCTAGTTTCTCACAACCACAAATGGAAGGGACCTACAGTTTTATTGCCGATTCCTAACGGCGGATTGAAAAGTTTTCTCATGACAAATTATACTTTTGCTGGTGGTGCCGCGAAAAAATATTTGGTGATTTTGAAGATCGAACTTGTGTCCTCTCGCTTAGCAGTCCAACGCACTTATCACTAAACCACGGCGACCACGAACAATTTACGAAGAACTCAGATCTTAGTAAATATTCTTAGAGAATGACGGAGTACAGAAGATGTTATATTGGCTCTACAATTTCCTCGTCCTGATAAAGCATCCGACAAACTAAATACTGACAGAAAGAGATCCCTTTTCCAATGAGATTCAAGTATGTTTAAGTTGTCTTAGGCAATCCTATTGGGCATGGCACCTTCAGCATTCCTTGGAAGCGACTCAAAACAGCCCACAATGAAACTACAAGATTACTCTGAGGGTTTTTATAAACTGCATCTTTCTTTCTGGTTCTTCTGAACAAGTGGTGCACGGTGACTGAGATAACCAATGACTGTTACAAGGTACTTATGTACATATCTTCTAAACGCGACATGATCGCAATAAAAGGTATAATGCTATAGATTAATTTAGACTATTGTTACAAAAATTCCTTGAGTTGTGCTGATCAACACCCTGGCTCGAAAACGTTTGATTTGACCTTGAACCTTTTTACAAGTATGTAATTTGTCCAAAGCTTAACTCAACGGTCCGCTTGAAAAGTTAAGTAAGCACTAATCCAACATTGCCAACAACTGGATTGCGAGTCCAAAACGTCCACAACATCCATTACATTCATTTCATTGCGTCCATGCCAAACCCATTCCCTAACTTAATTGCATTGGAAATGCCCACATGACTTTTCCTATTCTCTCATCCATCCTCTTTCGCAATTTTACACATTTTTCTCTGAAACCTATACCGCACTAACGCGACACTAATTAATTGCGACAATAGTTGGCAATTAATCCTTTGACACGAATGAGAGCTTTCTCTGCGGATTTTTCACCCATTTGTGTGGGTTTGGATAGGATGGCAGGCAACTTTGTGTCCTATTCGTTGTCGGTTCGTAGTGTTGAGGTCAATTTAATTTCTTTTTCTCGTGTTTCTATCTTCATCCGGTTAGTTGCGTACCAGAATAAATAGAGTTATCCATTTTGCGCGTTGCTAACTAATCGATAAACGTTGATCAGCGGAGGGGTAGGGGGTGATTGTAAGGTCATGCCGCTTTTTTGGATGAAAATGCAAATTATCTAGTTTTGAAATGTTAATGTGTGTTGATTTGTTCTTTTTTTTTTGAGTCTTCTCTTCTTTTTTGTTTTGCTATTTTCGATTTAACTTTGTTGTCCCTCTACACTCTACAGAACTACGACGAATTGGAAGAGAAGAGAATACTGATGACATTATATCATTGTTTTCGATAACAAAGGCAAGTGAATTCAATTAAATTAGCATGTGTTCTGGAGCCTTTACAGTCGAGTGCGTTTTTGAATTAGAATAAATATAAAGGACATTTGAATAGTAAACGGAGGAGATTTCCTCTAGAGAGGAAGAAATTAAGAATTATATAGGTCACTGGTCGTTTTAAAGCCAGATTAGGTTAAATTAAGTCAAGAATTAAGTGATCCCTAGATTTATCTAATCTCATCTAATCTCAAGTTATTCAAAATCATTTTTTGAATGATAGACATGATTTCGTAGCGACCACGATAACAATAGTGAACATTATTATAAATTTCTGCTAACACGCTTCTGGTTACAGACTAAGCTGGGTGTCACAAAGTCAGCTGGGTGCCACCTTATAGGCAAGCAAAACGTCCAATCAAATTGATATTTTGACCTTTTAGAAGTTGTCTCCTGCGTTTGCGAAGTGGTGCTTGGTCATCATATTATGATATCCACATTGTTCTTGAAAAGATAATCGTGCTGACCTTTTTTTTCTTGAGAATCGGCGGGGAATGCATCTTGCACCCTCAGGAGTCGCTACACTCACCTGGTGTATTCGACTTTTACTGACTGAACTCGTTCCTACTTTTGGTACCTTCAACTACCCATTTTGCAATCACAGTTTGCATTACCTCACGACATTTTCTGTCCCTTATTCCAGGCTGGTTCTTTCTGCTGCTCATCTGCTACAAGTGGAAAAAAGTGTATTTCTCGTCATCTACTGGAGAGTTGCCATACCGGCAAGCTGAGCTCAATACTTTTCCGATATTATCGGACCGCATTTAAGTTTTTATATTAGGTGAGAATCTGAGCGATTTTGTAGTTTTCTCCGCCTTATTTCCGCTCCTTCCTCGCAGGCCACCTTTCTCTCTATTGCCTTTGCCTATTTTATTCAGCTTTATGTTCCTAGGTACATTTCCTCTCTGCCACTAGGAAATCGATGGGAGCCGTCCGGAGACGTCTCATTCCGACACCGTACAGTAAGTGCTTGCTACTTGAATGTTATCGACATCAGTAAGTTGGAAAAAAATACGGTGAAGTATAAAGCAACATTAATGAAGTATAAAGCAACAATACCAAGAATTTTGCTCAAATATTCCATACAACACCCTCGGAGACTGCAAGAATCACAGCAATTAGCACGGGTCACTGGCCAATCGGCCCACAAGCTGCCAATCTAGGCATCCCGTTCAACCCCCACTGCCGTAATTGCGGCAATTCTCACGAAATGGAAACCATATTTCACTTCCTCTGTGACTGCCCAGCACTAGCCAGAGCTAGGCAGCGCATACTCGGAAACCCTGTTTTCAAGGAACTATCTGAGATCTCTAACATCAAATTCTGTAACATCATTAATTTTCTTAACTCCACAGGATGGATTTGAAAATCACACTCTTAGCCACGCCCATCAACATCCAGGTCACGTGAGTTGTGGTATCAAAACTGCGCATCCGCGCTACTTGTGTCTCTGGCAGGTTCACCAGATTCAACCACTTCTACCTACCTACCTACCCTCGGAGTCAAGATTGAAACCACCTGAGTTTTAATTACCACTACACAAAAAGTCGCGGTGTGTGAAAAACATCATAAGTGTATTCGTACCCCCTTAGTCGCAAGTCAATTATTGACAAAAAAAAAAAAACAGCTCCCTTACTGAAGATAGCTTGAGGCTCATCGACGAATTAAGATCAATAAAAACCACTTAAAGCTTGCATTGCACAAGCAAACGCGATGAACGAGTTATAGTTTAAAAAACTTTTGAAAGTAAAGGAAGAATCGCAGAGTGCGATAGGGCAATGAAACAAGCGTAATCTAGTCAATGCGCTAGCTTCAAAAGTTGAGGCAGTAGCAGGACCATTTATAGAATCACTAAGCAGCTGACAGCTGGACACTGTGAAATGGTTATAAGGTTGTTTATTTATTTCGGATGAGCACCAAATTAAAAGATAGAAGGAGTCTTTCGGTAAAGTTCCCCAGCGTGTATTTTCCTAAGATGAGCATGTTAATTAGATTCAATTACATGTGGTACTTACCTCCCGAATATGTACGACAGCTCACAACAAGGATGAAGAGATTTTGATATAGCTACATATATGAAATATTTTAAGATAATTATGACTTCCAGAGTTTGATGACAAAAGTAGTAGTGGATTTATTGTATATTATATAGAAGAGCGGACTTGTGGAAAATGAAATAAAACCAAGCGCGGAGAGACCTGCACTTAGACTGATTGATATATTCTTATTACATTGTCATCTTATAAACTAATACACGAGAGAATATGCTCGAAATATGCTGAAATATATACAAAGACATAAAATACTGTAAGGAAGTAACGCGATGAATGACATAAGAATCTAAAGCATCGAAGTGTCATACAGGGTGTCCCACAGACTGATGGAGGAGATAATGGAATCGGAACTCACAGCAACATAGGTTTAAAAGTTCCAGAGTATAGGAAATGTAATCCCAAGGACATCACAATGGATCTACACTGACCTAAGTGTGACGGGATGATTTCCTTGCCCTGTCAACCCTACTACCTTACCTAACCGAAATTGGAATTTGATAAGTTACAGTTGCAGACTAACTTATGATTTTGTAGGGCTTTATATATAATTATGACTTTTAAGTGCTCGCTTTGTAGAATCCAGCACTACGGAGCAGCACGTAGATATGTATATGTCTTGCAGTAGATATGTAAATATGGTAAATCCAGTTTTCTTTTAATTTTTCAAATCTCCGGCCTAGTTTTTCTCAACACTCTTAAATTTTCTGTTATAAAACAATTCCAATGTTCAGACCACAATTCCTTCGGCAATTCACCAGTGGATGACAGTCTAATGTAAACTTTAATGAAAGAGCTTTCTCTTGCTTTACTTCCTTTAAAATCTCTTCTCTTTTTCTCTCTGAAAAGTTGGTATATAATACGATTTTCCAGAAGCACGTACACATTCCTCTTCTTTACACACTTGTGTCAGTTTCTGCTGAAATTGCAACTATTGTTCTAAAGTGCTCCTTTTTGCGTTCCTGGGTAGTAAAAGAAATCACCCACCTGAGAGTCCAGGAAAAGTTATCCGAATATATTCGGTTCTTTTTTTTTTGTAAAAAAACGAAAAAAAACTTTTTAATTTTAACAATTTCCATTAAATGAAAATGGATGATAGAGGGAAAAGGGAAAAGCGAGTGAAAAAAATGCTAACAGTGTAACTCTTTGATGGTTTCAAGTGATTTCAATTAAGTGAAGGGCCACAAGGGCGTTTATGAAATGTAATTTTACCTCTCTCAGCACAAGGGTGATCCTGTGAAGTCGGGTTAATTTGATGGTTGTTCATGTGGAAAATGATTTTTTCAATTAAAAAAAAAAAATTATTTGCGAAATTATTTGGGACGTATAGGTACATGTGTCTGCATTTCATATTGAGAAACTCGTTGACAGGTCATTAGTTGCAGAGGTAACGCTAACGTTAACGATTTCTGAACGGACTACAGAGACGAGGAAGAGGAAGAATCTATTGTGCACTTCCTCTGCATGTACCTCGCCCTGGTGAACTTGTCCTAGGGTTAGGCGTTGGAAAATTTACGTTTCTAGGAGAGTTATTTAAAGCGCGATGGTCTAGAAAGTTTTGCTTTTCATTGACAATTTTCAAGAGAATTCCCATGCTTTGTCAGATAATAATTATAAAAAAAATAATTCCTACTAATGAAATAGTTGACCCGACTGTTGAAATTACATATCAAACTTGCATTGCATTCGGAAAGTTCCTAAATCAGGGCGTAGTCTGTGCCACTACTATCAAGGCAAACAGTTTTTTTTCACAAATGAACAGTAACAGCTGTAGTCACTGGAAAATTTTAAGGAGATCTAAGAAAACTGGGTAGGAGTAATGATTTTGTTTTCTTGCGAAATTCCACAGTATCTATGTAAGAGATTTCATCTAGGTTTTAAAATGTTACTCCATTAGCGGTGATTAAATTGCAAGCGAAAGTGGCTTCTCATTCTATTAAGAACTAAAGATAATCTCGACTTATCAACCAAAATCTTAAAAGTAATGAGATTTGTCTATAAATACAGAATAAAGCTAATTTTTCATTCCCCCAGACACGACTATCTAGTTTCAAATCCCTTATCTCACCTTCCGATGTTGACCACAAGTTAATATTGTAGCTGATTATAATCTCCAGGGAGTACACGCAGTATCCTTAAAATATTTACATCCGGTATTGGGAAAATACTGACTACCTTCCAACCGCTATGGCCGTCATTGTTTTTGTGGTCTGCATACACTCACTATCTGATGAGACGATAATGATGATGGTATCCTCGAAGAGAATGTAAAATAAATGGAGGAGTTCCTGAATATCGCTGAATGTTTCCTGGTGGCTTAGGTTCTAGTGTTTTGATATATCACCCCCCATGCAGTGGGGATATGAAGTGGCTTTAGCCGGATGGTGTAGGGATTTGCGCTTTGCTTCATGTGCACAGGCAAACTTTACGATTAGCTAGAGCTTTAAATTCAATTTTAATGATGACCTGGGTGGTATTATTGGAATGTTTCTAGGCGATGGTTGTAGACGAGAAGCCATTAATTCTCTTTACACGTGCCAGAGCAAAGGATGATAGATAAGATCCGGCTGAAATTTTTTTCTTTTAAGAACAGTCTTTGACAAATATTCTCGTATTGAGTTTGGAGTTAAGTTATTAATTTTGATTGATATCGACAGTAACATATTCGAAAGTGATTCGACGATGTAGTGTTAAGTACGTCATCCGTTTTTGAGGGAGATATCTTGTTTGCGTCTTGCCCAAAAAGAAAAGTGAAAAAAGAATATTACGAAATAAAACACCAGCTCCTTCAATGGGTTTTGAACAAGATGCCAACATTGGTCCTTCGAGCCGGATATAGCGTCGAAAAAAAATGCCTCAACGACCGCTGGAAGGCGATTCACCTCCGCATGCAGACGTTCTGGAAGAAATGGCAACAGGAGTACCTGACTCGACTACAACACAGACCGAAGTGGCTAAAACTGCAACCGCCATTAAAGGTCGGAGACTTAGTCCTCCTTAAGGACGAAATGATCCCGCCTTTAAGATGGAGTCTTGGTCGCATCCTGAACACCTACCCTGGATCGGACGATATCAGTTGTGAAACTGAAGACTTAAGCTGGCGAATTTAAAAGACTCATCACCAAACTGTGTCCACTACCAGTAAACGGAGGACATCCCCAACACAAAAAAAAAGTTTGACAGTTGCAGTCTGCAGCGAGTGAGTGTATTCACCCACATTTTACTTAGTGGGTGGCATTAGCGAATCTCCAACATATTTAATAATACGAAATTTAGTTAGTGGACTAAAATCCTAGGAGAAGCACATAATCCAAGTAATATAGTGTAGTGATGTGTTTGCTATCTTAGCTCAGTAATTGTGCATGGAACATGACATCAACTTTTAGTCGTGGTGCAAATTTGCTCCTGAATTTTCCGCACGTTTTAGACCTATATAAATTAAAGTACATGAAGCTATAATACAATATTTTAAAGTTTAAAGAAATGCTTTTGAACAACAACCCCCTAAATATCCAAAATAACTTTTAAGATGCATAGATATAGACCTTTTTCGACAAAACGAAAAACGCTAGTTGCGAATAAATGAACTCAGTTAATCCTTACGGCAAAAGCGCCTGACCTAAATGGCATACCAAATACAGCCGACTGAAATTAAAACCCGGTCAAAAATGTTTTTGAATCTGTGCGACTCATACCCAAGTGAGGTAGTATTCCCAAGCTAAAAGAAGAAATAGAAGTCAGTCCTTCTCCTTAAAGGAAACGAATCGCCAAAGTATCCATCGTCGTGTCGAACTCTCTGAACGGATAAACAGAGGATGGAGAAAAGTGACTAATTGGTATTGTTCAGTGCACAAAAAGCTTATTCTAGATGAGCTTAGAAACATAAGGCTGCCGCTTTAATACCGTATGAATATGGCGACAGATTATGCCATTGGATGAACAAGTACCACAGGGTTGTCACATTAGTAGTACAGCAGTAATCCGTGACGGATCCTTCAAAACAAAGCTGTAAAAGAAAACTGATTGTAGCGCATTCCGTAGGTACAACTTTAAGGAACACAGAAAAATTAGAAGAAGCATATAGAAAAAAAACAAATCCTTAGAAAACGTTATTAAGGAGCATAGTACCTGTAAAACTAATGCAAATGCTGTGTGGACATGTATTTTTCGCGAACACTTCCGCAAATTTATTTAAAAATCCGCTTTCAGTCTGTCTTTCTGTAGGAACGACAAAGAAAGCGAAATGGAGAAATCACAAGAAACATAGAAAACAGATAGATCATCATCATGACTTAAACCCTAAAGGCAAGAATAGTACAGTGAAACCTGTTAAGTTGGCTACCTAACAAAGTTGGCCAATATTCAACTACATCAAGAAAATTGCATACAAATATTCCTCAAAATACCTTTGTATGCTGGTCGCCTGCCTATCTCGGAACTTGCCCACAAATATGTATACTTTATCTCATCCCTCATATGAAATAACTTACGAAAGTTGGCCAAGAGTAGTAAGTGCCAGCATAGTCATCTGCTGGTGGCTCTGCTTGTGCCGTGTTTCCGGTTTACCATTGAACAATACTTTCAGACAAAGCGGTAAAATAACGAAAGGTTCGGTCGTAAAATGGAGTAAATGGGGTCATTTATTTTATTAGGATATTGCCTCAAATCTTGGTGCTTTTAATTAATAGAGTTTGATTCCCCACCAATTACTCACTTAAATATCAAATATTTATCGACAAAACAAAAAAATAAAAAAAAACTAAACCAAAAAGGCAGCCGAAACACATGTATAGCTTAATTTAATTTCATCTACCATGACCTTAATCCTAAAAGGTAAATAGTACTTGTCTATTATATAACTAAATTACTTTAAAGGTGATGAAATAAAGCAACTAAGGTAAGAATCACAGATCTTTTAACATCAGGTTCACTTAATACACTTTAAAGTTTCTGACAATTGATCAAATGAAGCAAGGTCTTCCTGAGCCAAGCTGGGTCAGTTATTTTTCGTATGTGATGTCAGCATTAATATTTCAGAAAACAATTTCCGGTGCATTTTCCAACCAATCCCATGTCTACCTAAAAACAAAAACAATTGACCTTCTGTGCCAATTTTCCATGCAAAATTTATTTATCTCTGTTATGCCACCACACTCCCAAACAAATCTCTGCTGTTGGATGAAATTAAAAAAAAAAAAGATAGAAAGAAAATCCATTAACTCAGGCATTGAAATTTCATTCAAAACCGAAAATAGAATAAAAACTGATAAAAAAAATCATCCAATTTACTAATGAACCGTGCAGTCTTGCTTTTGTAATTTATTATTTAAGCTTTTTTTCTGTTCAAAGGATCGCTTAGACCTCCGAAACTGTCCATGTTTTCTAGGTCATGGGGCGGAATAAGCTCCCCAACACAATGATTTCTCACCATTCTTCTATGTACATCCCTATATGAAGGATGAGAAGACTTAGACTCGTAGTTGTTTTCCCATTCGAAAAATGTTTTTTTTTTTTGCAAAAAGCCTCCCTCTCGAGAGAAAAAAAAAGGCGGAAACGGAAAACTTAACAGAATCCCAAAACTAGGAAATAGGATACATCTAGGGAAAAAACTGTGAATGAAATACCAATAAAACCATCGTACATATAGAATGTATCTCATGGTGGGTTTTATTTTTTGCTTTTTGTTTATCTTTTACAAGTTCAAGCCTGACGGCGAAAAGCCTCTTACATCCACACGTGCCCTTCATTTGGAATCAATTATTTAGGAAAATCGCTTGGCATTCTTTTCACCCTTGGATATCAACACGTTTCTTACATTTTAGCGATTGTATTTATTCTCCCTTTTGGCCTCATCTTTAATTAATACAAACATGCATACATATCGGAACCTCGTAGAACTTGAAAAAAGGCCGAATGAAATTGAAGAAAAAGAATGTGCATTACAGTTGGGCGGGAAAGACAGGTATTGACATTCTTAAATAAAATTGAAGAAGAGGACTGAAAATGAGCTTCTGACAACATGTGGGAAAAAGTGCATCGCAAATTTTTAATCAAAGTTTTACCCAAAAGATCAATAGTAAGAAATAATCAAATGAAATTAAGAGTATGCCATTAATAAATCACAAGATCTGATTTGTTTCCATAGAGCTCGAGACAGACCTAGTTCACACTAGTTTGGAATCCCAAGTGGGATTAGAGAATCGATAATAAACAAACTTTGATACAGAGCTCACTTACCGGCACGAGTTTTAGAAAACAAAATCTGGAACAGAGAGATGATTTCCCAGCATCAAAAGAAGAAGACTGACGAGCCAGACCTGCAAAATAATTTATAGATTTCGGAAATCCTCACTCGAAATTATGGGTAACGGGTTCCGGAAATTGCGTTAAAGATGTACCTTAATATAACGCTAGTTATTGAGGCATGTTGTTTAACATAAATTCGTCAGTATTTTGCTTATGATTTGTAGGTATAGAGAACTTCTTGTGTGTAGAAGCAACACAAAGTTGACAAAGATCCCTGGTACATTTGCTGGGAGTCTGGTACATATGCGTTGGTTACTAGCCCGACGAATTACCAACAAAACATGAGCACTTAATACAAATGTATTTGTGATTCATGATTTCACAGTCTTTTTCTGCCAAACCTCTCTCCATTCTGGGTTTAAGAAGCATTACTACTAACAGATTGAAATCATCCTTGGAGAACTTTATCTCGAAAAATATGAAGAAGAGCGGAGCTTGCAACATTGCATAAAAGTAAAGGGCTAGCCTTTATTTTAAATTATTAATTATTTCGAATTTGAACATCAGCCATTGCAGAGATACTGTAAAATAAAAGAAATAATCACTTTGGAAGGTTTCCCGGTACACCAAATACTTGACACAATTGGAAAGGGTTCGTCATTGGATTCGTCTAGGTATCTATTTTCTTGCTGGACAAACGTTAAAAGCACTTCAGTTGGCTTATTGTGTATGTTGTTACAACAAAACGCAGAGAAACCTTATTAAATATTAAATAAGATGTTTTATTCTTTTTTTATTCCTTCTCTCCCTCCCTCTTGGTTTGATGTGAGAATGCTATAATGACATTTCTGTGAGGATGATTATCTGCTGTCAGAGTTCCCTTTTTTCCTTTGTCATTCTTACGAGTATATACTTTTGTTTGATTTTTTGGGAGGAGTGATAGGAAGACAAAACCATTAAAAGAATGTGTAAGCCACAGAGAGACCTAATAAATTATTTAATTTGTTTGTTCATCATGGTTTCGTCTCCAAAGTAGCCATCGTGAGATGTGATATGAGATGTGTCAAGAGGTTTCATGCTTTTTGACCTTTTGTTAAAAAGTTTTTGAGGTTGACGACCACCTTAGGGACTAGTGAGGGAATTATTTACTTTCAACTTGAAAGTTTGAAGATCTGTTGGATCACAGTTGACATGGAGTAAAACGACAAAATAAAAATCAACATTTGCACTGAAAGGTCCATTCAACATGGAATAGGAGTGTTCGGCGCTTGTACTTGTATAGCAGCCGGAGCGCAAAGTTGTTGAACAGGAAGGGCTATGTCGAACAGGTGAATAAAAGTAGCATTAAAGGACATGAATACAGATTAGGGTTTGATAACTTTAATTATTAACCCAAATAGGAAACAAAAAACCTATTAAAAAACACGCTCTGATTAAAGTGTAAGCATTAAAAGCAATAATAAAAATGTTTAAACCGCTAAAGTACCTATAACAAGGATTACAAGGTTTTGAAAGTGGCTCGGATTTCTTAGACCCCACTAAGCTTACGCAAGGTTACAGAACGGATCAAGAACCTATGGCAAAATAAGCTATGCAGTAAAATTCAGTCGCCCAATCAAATGCAAATATAATCAACCATGAACACAAACCATGGATAACTCCCAAAGCAAATACATTGTGTAGAAGGGGAGATGAACTCTATACCCAGAAAACAGAATAATAATCCAGGAGCCAGAACCTTTGAATTAGACATTCAACTGATTAAATCACAGTTATATAATTATCTTAGGAAAACCTAAAACATTGCGAGTGAATTACTTCAAAGAAAAACGATCGATAGATGAATAAATAGCTAAGAAATCCATCAAACAGCGATCCAAAGGTAATTGCTGAGATATTTGTTGAACCAACCAAGCTACCGAAGTTGTGCATAGTTGGGACAGGGCAACCATCAATCACAAAAATCAGTTTATTGCACAATCCATTCATATTGCGAAAGCTACCGAAACGGAAGTTCTGAACATGCTGAAAGGACTAAACGCTAACAAAAAAATAGGTGCTGATATCATGAGAGCAATGGGAAGATTTTTGAGAAAACTCGTGAGCATAAACTTTCGGTATGCTAAGTTGTAATAAGCCCTAAGTAGAGTTAAGATGGATAATTTTTTATCTCAAAGAAAGTTACAATATAAAATGTTTAGAAGTAAGTACAAGTGGTGACAAGGCTCAAAGCAAGGACCAGTGCTTTTTAAAGAATATTTTCCACCGCCTTGCGTCGCCAATTACAACAAAATAGCGCAAAAAAGATCCTGCTTGCTATGCTCGCTCCAAACACCGCCCCGGACCGTGCCGCCCGGTCCAGCTTGCAAGGATGCATATAGGCAAAGTGCGACGCTTACCAGATAAGGCATGGATCAGAGCTGAATACCTAGCAGTTGAATTTTAATGTCCTTGCTCCGTGAGAGAATTTGGAAATAACTTAAACTAAAACAAAAGTCAATCATGGGTAAACTTATACTAACAATTTTTCTCCATCTTGAGCTCAATGGCCTGTCTTGAATAACAATAGAACCAAAAGGGTCCAGCAGGAGGTTTACTGTTTACTCCTGAACATAACACTTTCTTTTAGAAAAAAGCGAAAGCCTCCTAACTTCTGCTACTTCTATATGATGTAAAGTCCAATATCCTCTTGTCTAATTGAATTTGCCACAGAACGTTAAGAAAAAACTCACCATCTCATAAACGTCGACATTCCCCGTCCCACCCTTCAGTTTTATTTATTGTATCATCTACTGTGCCGTACCAAAATCTTGTTTAAAAAACATTTTCACATTCCATTAAAATGCCGTAAAAATTTCCCAGCTCGTCATTTGCCATTTGCCAAGGATCAAAACTCCAAGGAAATAAAATTCAATCCTTGGCGCGAACAAATGTCACCCAGATAAGCGGATACTTTTTCGCATCTCGTAAATTCAATCGCAACATCGCCTCAGGGTCCGCCTTTATCCCCAACGCAGTCGCCACCACGTTGAAACATTGGAATCTCATTCCCAGGATACACAGTTCCATCGTCCATTGTCGGTCGTTCGATTTATATTTTCACAGTCAGCTGCGGGGCAATAATCGTAAAAAACAAGACGAATAAAGTTAAGTAGAAAAGTTGCACGTTCAATAAATAGCGAAACATTGAGATTCTTAATTCTTCGCGTTTTCGAAAAATTTCGTCCAGAAGAGGAACACCCCTCACTTTCACATGGATCCTACGCCTGCGGAAGGCGGCCAATTAAATTGGAATTAAGTGAATAGGGAAAAAATATTTAACCAAAGGGACTTGTCAAAATAAATTTGAAAATAAACGTTCCGAACGATACGGCTTCGTTGACATCATTGACGACAGGCTAAATGGGTTTTCCTTGTCATTTGAATACAGGGACGCCATACTCAACACAGATGTTGTGCTGTATACTAGGACGTGGTGGTTATTCTGGCGGTATTTTCCAAACAAACACAACGAGAACTATAAAATTAGCTCATCTCGTTACGCATGAGTTCGAAGCAGTATAGTCGGTGTTTGTTTGTTTTTCTTTAAACAGGCCCGGCTGTGGATGAGATTTGGAACAATTAATGACACTCATTTTGACAATTGACAGATTGGTTTTCTGATTTGGTAGTCGCGTTTAACATATCATGCTAGGGGGTAGCTCTGTGCGACAAATATCAGATTTTTCATCGGTTAATGAGCGGGAATTCCTCGAAATATGGCAGCGATGTGACTTGTTTATGAATCCTCAATTTGTTTGATCTGTGTGTAAATAAACTCATAACGGCTTGGATCAGAGTCAGTGGATGACAAGTGTTGTGAAAAAAAAAAATTTATAGGGGAAAATGAAAAACATGTGCGTGGCTGTTAAAGTCGAAATTCCAATTCTATTAGGTAATCAAAAGTATACCAGCTCCCAAAATGAGTTTTAGGCTCTAGCAGAGCGAATCTGATATAAATCGTGGAACTCATCTCAACCCACATAAAACGAAACAAACAGAATTGTAGACTTAACCTGGTAAAATCCATTACCTGTGTCAACTGCGCAGAAGAGGAAAAGCATACCTGAACTCAAGCCTAAGACCGTTAAATCTATATCAGTAGCTCTTTAGCTTACATAATCGATTAGTTAGCCATAATTCTGTGAAAGAAATATGATGACGCTGAAACGAATGTACATACCTACCTATAACGAATTTATTCGTGGGGTTCTTTTTCACCAGGCTTTTGGTGGTAAAAGCAGGATACTGACGATTGCCAATCAGTTCAAAGAAAGTTTTCTTTTCGGATAATTGGTAAAAGCAAAAAATTAAAGTTATAAACCAAAAAAGAAGGGAATTTCAATAGGTACAGTGATTCGTTTGAACGAGCAAGAGGCAATGCAAGGGATCAATGGAAGGTAGTTGATAGCATGTTGGGAAAAAGTAGAAAACCAATAGAATAAATGGCTTGGAGATAGATGGTAAAAGTTTCATTGACTCAGTCAGCATTTCAAATAACCATAATGAGTACTTTACCAAAATTTGAGAAAAACTGAAACCATCTGTGGAAATTTCAAAAGAGTGCAATTGATCTATAAACAGACAACACACACCCGAACAGCTTTGAATTCCAATTATTTTCTTCAAGTAAAATCTATAAGGCAAAACTGTCGTTAAAAACCCGTTTTATGTAACTTGTTTAACCTTAAGCCACGAACAGAGTGAAGCTGTGTGCTGTGCTGTGCTGAAAGCTGAGCACAGCATCAGCACAGCAAACAGTTTCACTCTGTTCGTATAGCCTTAGGGTTCAAAATAGCTAAAAGGCGCTGAAGTTATACCACTTTTCAAAAAAGCTAATAAAAGTAATATGTCGAACTACAGACCTATTTCCCTACAGCCAACGTATAAAATCACGTCTCTTTTAGACAGAAACAATTTTTTTAGTAGTAGTTTGGTTTTGGAAGAGGAATGTTAGCCGAGGATGATATCCTTAGAGCATGTAGCCAGTTATATGAAGGTATTAATTGTAACAAATCCACCATGGCTCTTTTTGTCGATATGACAAACACCATGACTTGCTTCTAAATAAATTATTCAATGCTGCCTTCAGAGGAGTAATTCATAAGTGGTTAACTTCCTATCTAAAAGATAGGAATCAAAAAGTAAATGCACATGCAAGCTTTTGTGACTCGCGTATTTTAATAAAGGTATACCACAGGGGTCAGTTCTTGGTCCTGTGCTGTTTTTAATTTACATAAACTCTCTCTTTGCACTAAATCTAAATGGAGTGTCAACTGCATTTGCAGACGACATAGCCTTTATTTACCAATCGGATACATAATACGAAAGTACTGCAAGAACCTCGGAAGATCTCGAAACATTGAGACTTTGGTTTACAGAATATAAACCGATAATAAGCGAAAAGATAAAGCTTATATCTTTCAAAATATCAAATAACGTTTTAAATGAGTTTAATTTATGCTTGTATGCTTATGACATTAAAAAATTCTATTCACCTGTATATAGTTGTGGAAAATGTAATTTTGTTAGAAGTTTTCCTTTTTTTTTTTATAATTAGCGCGCGCACGGGCGTTAGGGAAATTAGAGGAGAGAGAAAAGAGGTACCGGTGCACGTTGGTTTTAAATGCTTGAGGGTTGTAGTGATGTTCTAATAATTCCTTTAACATTGAATCGGTGCATCACTATAAATACCTTGCAGTATTAATTAATTTGAATTGGAAAGATTATATTCAAACTGTTAAATCGCATATATCACTTTTAACGCGCAAAATGTATCTCATCAAGCAATATTGTTCCAAAAAAGTATTAACGTCAATCTATTACGTCCTTGCTCACTCTTAGTTGCAGTATGGTGTCTCAAGTTGGGGTGGTTCTTATTCTAACTTGTACTGTAGGTATAACTGCTTGTGTAGGTGTTTAATTTTGTCAGAATAAAATGTTAATAAATTTGCAGTTAGTGCCAACGAGAAACTCTTCAATTTGGCCCGAAGTACGAGCAATGATGCACACTACGTATACCATGCGTACAGAAGAATATTTTATTAGTTTTTACCCAAGAAGACAACAACAAATACCTGTTTTTGAAATCAACATTTTTCTCCTCTGGGACACTGATGAATTTACCGGCAGACTACAGTCCTGCAAGGGCGTTGAAAAATAAGAGCAAATTACAGCCTTGGAGATATGATGTTGTTGCGACTACTTCAGTACAACTTACGCTAAGACCACGTCATCGTCTGACAAAACTATTACAAGGCTCGTTTTTTTGAAAACTATAAATACTGACTTAAGAAGGGAGTTTTGTGAATAAAATCTTGAAGCAATAGATGGTTGTCAGTTTAAATCCGAATTAGTGATTTCATAAATATCGAATTTGAGTTGCTGGTTTTCACCCACTCATCCATACCTGACTTAACTACATGACATTCCATTAGCTCATGGTCGACCGTACTTAGTTGTCATAGAAAACTTAGTAAATACTCTTTAGATGCCGAAATAAAAGCTCGAATGTTCTGGTGGCTTACTCCACTTAAGATTGGTCTTTCGTAGGTAGGTTCGAACACAATTTTTAAATCTTCTTTCCTTTACGGACAATATTGAGGATAATGAGGTCCATTTAGACAGGTTTAGTCTGACTCGATGTAATAGTTTATCTAGACACACAGGTGGGCTATGTATCTACGTAAAAAATAACTACGAAGTGCGAGAAATTAAAAAGGAGATACTACCTAGACACATATATTGGCTTGTGGTAAAAATCACTAATACGAGCAATCAATCTATTAACCTAGCCGGAGTGTATCGATCGCCCGGTTCATCAGAACGTGCATTTTGCGAGAAATTTAAAGAATGGTTAGAGGAACTTGTAGACTTGGACAAACATTTTATTTTAACTGGAGACATAAATATCGACTGGCTTAACGAATCGAATACGTATACCAAAGATTTTAAAAATGCAATCGAAGTCGAGAACATTTGTAGACAAATCATAGAAGAGCCAACTAGAATAACACACACAACGAGAACGCTGATCGATTACGTCATAACAAATAATTACAAGTTACAAGTTAACTTTATTGAGACAAATTTACAATAGCATACATTATTATTACAATCTTATAATACATTTGGTCGACTTAATGATATGTCTGACTTAAACAAAAGTAAAGAAATATATAAGGGATATTTATTCAGAATTCATTACAAGAAAATTGTATTTAATTTTAATTTGTTCACGCTTGCTCCCGGTGTGTTTTCACAACTTTTTTTTTTTTTGCAATCTAAACCTAGTGGATATAAATTAAAACTAAAACTTAAACCTAAACTAATAGTACCTAATTATACCTAAAAAACAAAATACATCTTTGTGTTGCAGATAAACATATCTATAAGTTGGTTGCAACAGCTTTGAAATCCTTAATGGTTCATATAGGGTACTATATGATAGCAAGGAAATTCAAAACTATTGCTTTAAAAACAAAGACTTATGTTAAAACGTATTTTCATAGCAAATAATCCAACAGCAGTTGCCAAAACTAGTTCCGAGCTTAAAATTAGTGACCACGAAACCCTCATAATGACACTTAATCTTAGAAGAGCAATCGCGGAGAACCAAGGAGTCAAGGAAGTGGAATTCATTAAGTATAACAGATTATCGTTTATAAGCCAACTAAGAGCTAGTACAATACCGTCAAATCGCGAGGATGACCCCAATATAATCGGCAGCATACTACAAAATGAACTATCGTGAATTACGAAAACTTTAATTTGCACAAAAGTTATATCTGGTGTTATAAATACATGGTGCAGTGAAAGGCTTCAAAGAATGAAACGGCAAAAAGTAGCCATATACAATGAACGCAAATCAACTAACTGCGAAATCGGATGGGATAGATACTGTGACATAAGAAATCGATATAAATCAGAACTGACGAAGACGAAGAACAACAGCATAAAGAATAGTATTGCAAATGCACACGACCAAAAATCAATGTGGAGAGTCATAAAATCTAAAGTATTGAATGAAAAGAAACCCCCGATAAAAGATATATACTTCAACGGAACCTGTATCTACGGTGATACAAACATTGCTGATGAATTTATTAAGTACTTTGTAAAAAGTATCTGTGATATTAATGACTCGATACCATATACCCACTACAGTCCAAGATCCGATTTTACTAACACATCATTTAGATTTAAGCCCATTAACATCAACAACATAAAAACAGTATTAAAATCTTTGAATCAAAAAAGAGACGTATTCTTTCTTAATGCAAGAATGTTATTAGACGCAATCAATATTATTGGTCCACAGCTGGAGGTGTTAATAAATCATTCAATGACACACGGGTCATTCCCTGAGACATGGAAGGAATCAGTTATTACACCAATCGAAAAAGTCAATGGTGCCGTCAACTGCAAAGACTTTCGATCTATAAACTCGCTTCCAATATTCGAAAAGGTTTTTGAAAAACTTGTAAAACTTCAGGTTTATTAGTACTTCGAATCTAACAAACTGTTTCTCGAAAATCAGTCTGGATTTCGTAGAAAGCACTCGTGCGAGTTAGCACTGAACAACGTTTTGATAAGCTGGAAAGAGGAGCTCGCCGCGAAGAACTACGTGGTGGCTGTCTTCCTTGATTTTAAAAGAGCCTTCGAGACAATCGACAGAAACATTCTGTTAGCTAAACTCCAAGGATATGGTTTCAGGGGCAATGAATTGAAGTGGTTTAAGTCATTCCTCGACAACAGATCTCAAAAAACCAAAGTCAATAAAGTGATGTTGAAAAGTATTTTAACCACGCTCGGAGTATCACAAGGATCCGTTCTAGGAGCATTGCTGTTCACCATCTACATCAACGATATTGGGCATGAACTTAAATCCTCCCAGATAGCACTGTTCGCCGACGATGCCCTAATCTTCATAACAGGAAAAAATGCAGACGAATGTGTATTGAAGATACAAGAAGATCTACTCAGAGTGAGCGTTTGGCTTAGGGCAAATAAGCTTAAACTGAATGTCAACAAATCGAAATGCATGGTACTTAAACATAGGATTAATCTAAACCTCCACATAGAAAATTAACTTATAGACCAGGTTGAACAAATTAAGTACTTAGGAGTAGTTATTCACTCTAAATTAACATTCAATGAACACGTAGACTACATTATTAGAAAAGTGTCGAAAAAAATTGGTTTTTTTAACAGAATTAGAAATAGAGTTTCGTTAATAAGTGCTATAAATATATATAATACGATGATCAAACCGCACTTTGAATATTGTTCATCAATTTTGTATCTGTTTTGATTATATGTTAACCAGGCTTCAGCGCTTGCAAAATAGGGCAATGAGGATCATTTTAAAATGTTGTCGATATACATCAATCAGACTAATGTTAAACGCGCTAATGTGGTTAAATGTCAAACAAAGAATCTTGTTTAATGTCTTATGTCTTATTTTTAATATTAAAAATGATCTATTACCAATGTATCTTAAAAAGCACCTGATATGTAAGAGAGGCACAGCCATATAATTTAAGAAACCGGGAAGATTTTAGAGTGCCACAATATCTGCAGAACATAACACAAAACAGTATTGTATACAAAGGTTGCCAACTATTCAACGCAATGCCATATAGTATCAAAAACGAAGGTAATTTTAACAGATTTATAAAAAAATACTATTGATTATATTAAATGTAAATTTCCGCATTTATAAATGTTAATGTACATACACATATAGGTTTAGTTCAAAATGTAATTTATACTTTATCATGAATTTAAATAGCAAAATGCTGCTAAATAAAGTAAACTAAACTAACTTCAACTGCAGGAAGAAAATGGTCCACATCTAGCTTTCATACTTAACTTGTTAAAAATCTTCAAAATCACCAAACAGATTTAACAAGCGGAAACCGTCTTAAGTCAACTTTGTCTGCGAACAAGGATAACAGTGCTAATTGAATTCCGCAACTCACAATCATATCTCACAATAAGATTTACTCTTTCTCGTTCCTCCTCCATTTGACATTTTGTCTTACCTGTGTACTACAACGCTAACACAATTCCACAATATACATAAATCCGTCTAAAATCCTTTTTTTTGTTACACAGAAATCTGTGCTATACCCTTCAATGAGATTTCATTGTTAAAGTAATCTGCTTTCTTCGTAAGTAAATTAAAAATAAAATTTACCACAAAGGCAAACCGAAGGACATTCTAATGTCAAAAAGAGCTTGTCACCGGATTAAATTGTCTCTTCCCTCTCTCTTCTTTACTCGGTTGAGGTGAAGGTCCCCACTATAATGAGATTAAACTCTTTCTAAGGTCATCGGAAAGGCAACTACACTCTTTGAATATCTAAGGTGCATCCCACTCAAGCAATTTGTCAAAGCAACCCAAAAAAAAATTAAATAAAAACAAAATCGACACGTAGCAATATTATTTGCTGAGGATTCTAAAATAGGTCATCCTAGAAATAGGAAAAAAAAGCACAAATGAAACACCAAACCATTCCGCAGACATCTCTCCCCTCATCGCTCCCTCTGTCAGTCGATATGTCCTTGGTGAAAAAACTTAATCTGTTGAAAAGGTCCAACAAAAATGACCAACTCTCAGGCATGGCGAAGGGTACATATACCTTTTTTTAGAAGTTCTGAGAGGCTTTAAACATTATTTTATGGATTTTTTTTGTTTAACATCGGCACCCCGGCGTAAAAGCATATCTGTGTCCATGAAATTTATATATTTACCAAAAAGATTATCCTTGGGTTTTTGTTATTAAAATGAAATCTACTTAGAATCACGTTGGGGATTTTTTTTTTTTCGTTTTATGTTGTCCTGTTCAATGAGGGTGCTTGGAAGACTGTGCTTCTGGGAAGAGAGAATTTAAAGAAACATATCTTTAGTCGTAGTGAGTGTCAAAAAGGCCATTGATTTAAATTTAGAAAGGTTGTCATTTTATAGTCCTCCATTAAAGCCCAGAGAATAACATTACCAGTAAAATAAGTTTTACCTACTGAATTTCGAAATGCGTTTTTAGGGAGAGATTTGGAACACAAATTAGGAACACAGCTTTCTCAGATGATGAAAGAAACTCAGTTTGTTTACCTACAAGGCTAAACAAGACTACAGCGTACCTAAAATTACAGGTAAACGTATCTTTCAAGCTTGTTTAAAGACGGAGTACAGGTATGATCAGAAGCATTGAACATCAACCAGTCATACCGAATAACTCACTATGGCATCGATAGTGTCCTTCAAGCTGAGATTAATGCAGTTACAAGAGTTGCGTAGACTTACATTATAACTATTATTGATGGAAATAAGTTCGTCATAGCACTTAGAACAATAAAAAAAAATCATCCAGCTGGGTTCCTGGATTCATTGGGATCGAAGAGGCAGATAAACCAACCGGCGCATACTTGGACATGAGTATAGTGATGGCTGGCAGACAGGTGCTACCAGATTTCAAAATAACCAAACGCTTCATAGAGTGCGTAACTTTACAACTGACTGAGGAACAATGGCAACACACCAGTGGTGTGATTAGTGCTTGTGACCTCTCTCGAAAGAAGGTCCATCCGGGCGCTTGTCAGTTTAATAACAACGCAATGCGCTATAGGACATATAGCTTGAAGATTTTCATAAAGATTGTGACGAAGAAGAAATATAATTTGTATAACATCAACTATACCACTATCCAGCTTTCTAAGAACGTCGACAAACCTTTATGGGTACCAGTTTCTTATATTTTTTGATTGTATCGGCAAAGGTGCCACTAACAAGACTGAAGCAATTGATCCAAGGCTGGCCTAATAACCTTTGCGTGAAATCGTAAATTTATAAAAACAGCCCTTCTTACCTTACCTAAGCTGCTCCTACACAAACAGCAGATTTATAAAGCAAATCTCCATGGGACCGATGGAATTAGAATTCATCGGTTGTAACACAGTGCCGTTTGTAGCATTAAACATTTGTTTTGCCACCAAATGTCTGGGGTGGTTGAGCAGATAAGTGATCTATGCACTTCTTAGAGGACAAAATTTGACACAAGACTCACCTTACCTAGGGATTATTGAAAGCACCTCCACAAAGCTACTATGAAAAGCTAATGACAAGAGCAATACGTATCGAAGATTCATGGCAATGTCACCAGCTGCTGCCGGAAGAACGTAAAGACATCTAAGTTCTGAATCTCCATACAAAGGCCTCAAAATTATACGTATTATCAACAAACACTGAGAGCCAAGGAACTTGAATCTGAGAACACGTATAATGCTGTCTGAATGCTGTCTGACTTGAGCTCCTAGGACTTGATAAGAGAAAGGTGGTTCAGTTTTCAAAGAATGCGAAGATCCTTGTAAAGTTTAAATCGAGCTTCCATGCCTATCTCGTTTAAGGTTAGGTTAGGCAAGGTTGCTGTCTTAGCCAAGCCGAGGTACACTCCAAAAAAGGGACACCGTTATATCGTTAAGAAACCTAAGAATTATGTCTCGTTGAGATGTTGACGTTAGAGGCTTTATTATACTTAATGAGTGGCTGGTTTGGGTGACTGATTCAAACGAACCCTGAGGTGGAGCTAGCGGGAGCTGAAAATGTTTTATGTTGTATTGTTTTAATAACTTCAAACTTTTTTTTTTTGCCATTTCCAGAGCTTTTATGGCTGCTGAACTATAAGGTCATCCAACAAGAGGAGTCATTATACATTTCGGCATTGTTGCACTGTCAACATTCAACTATCATTGCCATGACTTTGGATAGGTAAAAATTATGGATCGATACACACCCGCACAACGTGTTGAAATAATGAAAATTCACTTCAAAAAACGGTAAAAAAAAATATAACGGAGAATATTACGGTGCTCCGGAAGTCGGAGAGCCAACGTTTAGTTGCTTTGGAAAAGATTCCCGAACCTGTACTTTCCATCGTTTTGTATCCATTTGTATAAACTCCAATTGCAGATTCGTCTAGGATGAAAGTATTGCAGTTAATATTAAAATTGTCGAACGAAACAAGGTAGTCCGTTTTGCTAGTATGTGGTACAATTCTCATGTAGCCATCTTGGTAGTTCGACCATTGCTGATTCCCTAAGTCTTACAGCCACCTTCGAGGCTGCTTACTTTCTTAAGATATTAAAAGAGAATCATATATGCAGCAGCGTTTCTAAAGCAGATGTGATGTTGAGAGCACCTGTGACCACAGACGCAAATTGACATTTGTACGCACTTGATAGCACTGGTGTTGCATCTTTAATATGATGCAGGCCTCCAGACGACAATCCCGTAGAGCGAAATAGGTCTTACAATCACCAAATGCAATCAATTTAAGGTTAAAGGCCCCATTTTAGATTTGGACACGGCCTTGAATATTCAGTTTCCAACTGAGTTCACTCTCTAATCCTGAGTGTTTGGCTTTGTTTAAAACCTAAGCTACATGTTAATAACCTTGGTTGGCAATAAGAAACCGGCCAATCAATTCTTTTAGGATTTCTATGGGAATTAAGTGGAGATTTTTATAAAATCTATACTGAATTGTATCATATTTGTATAGTGATACTCTAAAAACACATCTCTAATACAGACCAGCTGGGTGGATTTAACTCAGGTCACTTAGCTTATATCTAGCACCTCGTGTTTAATTTTATTTACAAACAGAAGTTTTGCGTTACACACTTTTAGGTTTGTCTTCATAATATAATTCAAAAGACACTCATCACACTCATTGCTACTATATGAATTGTGATGAGCCACCCATCCACCCATCACGAATAGCATGTTGCTTGTTCCGGCTATTTTGATCACCTTGGGTAAATTAGTTGCTGGTAAGGGTCCCATGTCATCATTGAGCACGAACACTAATGATATCCATAGATGCTATTTGCCATTGCGATATAACTTCACGCATGCGAAGTAATTTTTTGCTAAAATGGAGGATCTTGGTTTCCTGAGCCCTTTGCATAGAACGGAGAAAAGTTCCTTATTCTTAATCCTGCTGTGCGGTTATTACTGGTGACCTATGGCTCTTGAATAAGGGCATCATCTTTTTCAGCTCTCTTCAAGAAGAGCATTAAGCGAGGAGAAGAGAAGCTAGTTTAGAATAATATAGACAAACTTGATACAGACCTTTATATTACTGTATTTTTTAAAGGCAAACGTTTAAGGATGCCGTACTATGAATTCACCATTTACAAGTTCCTCGAGAAGGAAATTCTGCGCTTTTTACGAGAACCAAGCATTTTTCCGGAATCATGCGGGTTATCAACCGGATATACGGATTTTTTAAAGGACGACTGCTGGTACTAAAAATTGAGAAATCTGCCACATATTGTGTGGAAACCGAAGAAAATGTTGACTTGAATTTAAGATAATGCTGAAAATGAAGAAAACACAATCGATTTCCATAAAAATATAACTACTTAGTATTTTTAATCTCTGGCACTTCATGGCTGTAATATGTCCTTTCAAAATCTCATACCCGTCACCGAAGACACTATAAAGAGTCCTTCACTGCAATATTGATTTAAACGATGACACGAATCAAAGTACACTCCTCAAGCATTACATCAATGCTGCATTGCGAATAATTCGTCCCGACCCGACCCGATTACTTTAAATCGCATATCTTGAACCAAGGATACGTGGTACTCCCTCGCTGCGCACCGATTCCACTTGTAATGTGTGTTTGTGTGTGTCATATTCCACTCTCCTTCACTGTGTGAATATTTTTGTTTTGCATTTTTTTTTTTGTGTGTTTTATACTGTATCTCTCTGCATCTACGTAATTATTCACTTAAAATTAATCCCACTTGTGATTTCTGCCTCGCACTTGTTTTCATTTAAATATGTTAGTGGCGCGCGATTTCATTCCCCACTGGCATAGATATCAGTGGCATCTGCATGCCATCTATCTCACTCGAGGGAAATGGATGTAACATGCAACACTGGCAAAGAGCTCAAAATGTGTATAAATGGTTTTAGATAGCAGCGACCAACTAAAGGTATTTAAAGATAGGACAACAAGGAGTGACACGTTTTTGCAGTACGTATGCCCCCTCAAGTGCACATTTTATTTGTACTTATATAATTGCGCAAATATCCTCGCAACGTCCTTGTGCACACTCGCGGACGTAAACGATAAAAATAACTGTATTACACTCCTCGGTCGTTGTTCGTTTTATACCCGCTCCATTTCTGTGCTTGTATGAGAGTGTTTTTTTTTCTTTTATAGTGAATAACGAGAATGATTAAGCACGAAACGTCATCTAACGATGATGATGACGATTGCGATGATGATAGTGAGCCAACGTTTCCACCAAGCAAATCCCTGTTAACATTTTCATCCTCGACGAGTACCTTGTAATGAAAGCAAAAATAGAACAAAAAAATAGGGAAAGGATAACGAAGACAGACAGAGAATTTGCAGCAATCCTCATCGGAAGCGTGATCTTCCTGATGTTTGCCAATTGCATACAAAAACACACGCACAAACATTGAGATACGAAAAATTCTTCCAAATGGACGCTCTGGGCCTAACGGGGAGGGTGAGTTATGAGCAGAATAATTGGACTCAGTCCCACTATCGGTCTGTGTGCCCCAGTGTGCTCATTTCCATTTTTTTGAGGATTCACTCGCCAGTTTTTCTATCTCTCTAAAACTCGATGGTCATTTGGCGAAAGTTAAATCCTTTTTCCCGGCATCTGACCATGTTCCAGTTATGTATGTGAGCCATAAAAGCAGCTACGAGGGCCTCGCTGATTCTCTAGTGTTCTTCTGGTTCTGGGTCGGCTGCATCAGCATAGAACGGATGGAGAGTAGAAAATTAGGCTTTATAGCTCAATTCATGGGAAATGAAAATTGTTTTCTATTCTCTCAGTGATTGTGATGCCCTCGAAAGTTGTTGGGGACAACCATTCGTTTTTATTTCGCATTTCGTCCTTTTTTTTGTTGTTATATGGTCTTGTACAGGTCTCCTCTGTGTGTACTTTTAATTTGATTGACGACTGCAGGCGAGGAGAACGATGACGCATACACACATGCCAGAGTGAAAAAGAGAGATGTAGATTTGCATGCAAATTTTCATCCGTTTGCTGTTGATGTAAGTAAGAAAGCGAAGAAATGGAGGGAAGGATGATTTTGTCGAATCCTGTGCATTTGTAGAAAGGAAAATATGCGGCAGGAGGAGAAATAGAGTATGGCATTTGATTTGTCGCTGGGATTTTAGTGATGGATGCGATCGATTGTTTGTATTTGCGGAAATTGATAGCGAGTATAGAATAAATAATCCGATTAGGGGATAAGCGCCGAGCATACATTTCATCCGATAAAATTTCATCCAGCTGTTGATGGAATATTGAATTTTTTATTACTTTCTATGAACAAGGCAACAACTGGAAATTTTAAGAGGGGCGAGAGAATAAGAACAAGTTGGAACATTTTTAATTCACAAAGTGGATGCGATTGAGGTCAAAACTAAATTAGCTTTGTATCCGAAAAAACGTTAACTTAGGACTGAACTAGACTTCATATTAAAGTAAGAACTTGAAACCGAAACCAGATTCAATCTGCAAAGTCGATGCAAGCCAAACCACGAAAATATATTGCAAAAAAGCTCGTATAAGTTCGAGAGAGAAGTAATTGAAATGCTCATTGTTTGGATTCAAGGATGGTCTGTCTCCGACAAATGCGTCCGTTTGTTGACTGTTGTTAGTCTTCCATCACAAGGTTTTTTGAGATGGGAGAGGAAATCAAATGCCCGTTTTGGACCAAAACAGGCGACAAAATTCCGGATACTAGTGCACAGCTCTGACTGTTTTTCAAACATAATCTACTGCTTTTATTAAAGGAGTGGAAATCGTACCGACGAGCACTTCCCAAAGGCAAGATTACGACCTTGCTGAGATTTGTATGATGTTGAGTATAAAAACAATGTAGCCATGGAAACTAAAATAAGTGACTTACGTGCTAAAACTGGTGCAAATAGCTGTTTTGTATACCGATGCGAGCCTTTTAGTAAAAAATAATTCAAAAGTCATATCCAGGATGAAAGGCAAAAATAAAAACACATTGAAATTATGCCAGCTGCCCTCACTAGAAATAGGTTTTTAATTAAGCACATGCTCTCTTATTAGAAACGTGAAAGGTGGAACAATCCCAATTGCAACATAATTCAACTCTTTAATTTTCCTAAAAAGTAAAATGTATTCCCTTAATTTTTAAGACTTTAAGTGTAATCATACCTTTAATATTTATTTCTAAATCGAAGGCACGTTTTCATACAGAACAGTAACTTATCCTGGAGTGATTAGTTTCAGATTGGTTTAACTTATACAAGGTCTATCTCATTCACTCTTTAGCTAAGGGAACTCTTCCTCATACTACCCGATAACCCTAGTCTTGGTCTTAAGCAAAAGTGGGTCATTCTTAGCTTTAGAATAATTTTTATAAAAATTCAGTATGTGAACGGAATTTCCTTAGCCTGTAAGTGCTGGGTAAGAACCCCGAAAATGTTCTTAGTGTCTTAAAGATTTGGCTAGGATTGTTTCTTTCACTTCTTAGTCTTAGCAGAAGTCTAATTTCAGAATATCAAGAATTGATGCTTCCAAGGTTTTTTTGTCGGTAGTACTTGTGGAACATTTCTACTCAATATCACTTTGGCTACTGTAATTGGTGACTAAGTACCAAGTGATGAACAAGTAGCATTGCTTTTCAATGAAAAAAAAAAAAAAAAAACAGTCTAGGGAGTAATTAGAACGGGAATTAAAAGAAAGAGAACATCCACAACTTGGATTTATTCAGGGGATTAGTCAAGTAAATCTATTTATTTCACAGAAATTAGCTTGACTCTTCAGAATATGTGCCTATCTCGAGATCAACAGAATGTTTGCTGACTCTCAAAAGAAGAAACTGCAGATTACTTACTTGCACATGTTCCAAAAGTTCAATGGAATAGCTGTATTTTAGTTGTACTTCACCAGCTTATATACTGATTCTTAAGGTACTAAGTCAATTCACACATTTATTTTTATTTTTCACCACCGTGCTAAATTTTGTCTGATTAGGATTAATCATTGTTTGAGCCACTCAACGATTAAAAAACTTGATTCTCAATTTTTCGTCTCGGAAAGCTGATTACCTACCTAATCCATTCTCGAAAAATTTGCTTTGTTAATTTAATCCAATTTTAAATAATCTTTTTTTTTTCTTTTTTCAGGACGCTGGCTGCTGCTAATTTTTTCTGCGTGAAAATCCTTTTGTAAAGTGCAGCTGGAAGGTAATTAATCCTCTTACATAAAATTAGGATAAGCTTCGTAAACATAATCTTTCGTTTCTGTCTTTCTCTGGGTCTCTCAGAAATGCTCCCGTTTATTCTTTTCCAAAAAAAAATTTTTTTTCGTCTGTAAAAAGGACGGATATCGCTTTTAGTGCATCGTTTTTGTTTTTTTTACGACCATTTTTTTGGCCATTTCACATCTAGCTGGCTCAGCTGCAATGTATTTCGGTTGTGCATACAGAGAAAAACAACAAGTACAGCAAAAAGCACACAAGATAAAAATGGGTTTAAGAACACCTTTCCTATTACATGTCGTAAAAAAAGAAAGATAAAAAATAAGCGGAAAATATTCGTATCAAGGAGTGGTGTGCACTGTGTAGAGCGCTTGCTTTTTTTTGTCTTTTTTTAAAATAAAAACACTCAACCCTACCACGAAAAGGAAGACACAAAAGGATGTTTTTTGGAATGATGACGACAGGTGAATAGCTTGTGGAGAACACCAAAGAGGTACCTGTGCTCTTGTTCCAATGTGTAAATGGGGGTGTAGGATGGAATTTAGTTGAAAGATAAATGTATGTGAACACGTTTTGTGCCTAATTCAAAACTAAGGCTTGAGGAAAAACGTGGGCGAATTTTGTTTTTTATGTAAGGTTTCCAAAATGTGGTTCTTTGCTAATATAAAGTTTTTTATTTATTTATTTTAGAGAAACTTAGTTAAGGGGGAAGCTTTAGGGTTTTCAGTTTTTTTTTTTTTTTTTTTTAATAATGACCTATTTCGCCTGGAAGGGTAAACTAAGCGTGCGATGGTAAAATTGTTTGGAGGGTTGGGGTTGAAAAATGTTCTAAGTCACATTGTTTTGTAAGATTGGTCTGGCAATATATGTACATTTGATAATTACTTACGTTCTTTGCAGAAATTATAGGTCAATGTTTGCTAAAGTGGCTTAGTGCGTTGGGCTGCTAAGCGAGATTCTCTATTCTCAAAAACCACCAAACGTTTTTTTAGCGGCACCACCTCTTCGCAGGCATGACAAACCTGCAAGAGTATAATCTGTCATGAAAATTCTCAATTCACCGTTCGGAGTCGGCATTAAAATTGTAGGTCCCTTCCATTCGTGCGAAGAATATAACATGCACAACATGGATGGTTGTGAGTAGCTAGGCCTTGGCTCTCTATGAGCTGTCGCGCCAAATATATATACATATATATTTGCTAAACAGCTGCACTGACCTGGATCTAAATTTAGAGACTATTCTTTACCAATTAATTAAAATTCACTAATGTTACATAGTAAATTTGTAAATCCATATTTAAAACTACTGGACTGCTTTGAAAAATTATAAAAACTTAGTATTTAGACTTTCTTTTCGACAACACAACATCGTCACGAGAACAATCTTCCCAAGCACTCAGGAGAGATTGTGGAGTGTACAAACAAACACAAGATATATTCTGAGTTTTTCAGATCTCTAGTCACACCTATTCTTAAACTTAAGCCCCAGTTTCGGGCTTCCTTACAAAAAAAAAGGACTATGCTGCTCCTTGGAGCCGGTGAATTCCGTGACAACGTATTTGTAAAGACCGAATGCTTTACAGTACGTAGCGTTGTATATTGCTTTAGTTTATTCGCGATTGGGATTGAATTATTTGGCATTTATATTAGTTGAAGACCATGGATTGTCAAGGACGATTACTGACTGTACTGGCATTTAAAAAAAATTATACGTAACAAAATCAACAAATCTTTTTCGTGCCACGAAGTGCCCAGCTTCTTTTGAGGGACTTCCAGTGGACCCAAAAACTTGAAATTCGGTACATAAGGGAACCTTGGAATATAACAAAAGAAAAATTACTGAAAATTCCAAGCTTATAACTGTAAAGTGGCGAAAGTGCCATTTTATTGAAAAAGAAGCAATTTTGCTCCGATTATAACCCTTTTTTGGGGGGTTGGAGGGGAATATTTGAAGAAGTCGCAATTTTTTGGGTATATGTGAGGTACGACCTACCTGCACACCAAATTTCAAGTTTCTAACTGTACCGGAAGTCCGAGATCTTTTTCGTGCCACGACGTGCTTAGTTCCATTTGAGGGACTTCTCGTGGACATAGAAACTTGAAACTTGGTACATAGGTAGGCCTTAGAAAATAACCAAAGGCGAATTACTGAAAATTCCAAATTTATAACTGTAAATTGATCAAATTGCCATTTAATTGGATGAATGAACAATTTTTCCCTCGATTATTACCCTTTTTGGGGGGGTTGAAGGGGAATATTTGAAGAAGTCGCAATTTTTTGGCTATATGTGAGGTACGATCTACCTGTGTACCAAATTTTAAGTGTCTAACGGTACCGGAAGTCCGAGATCTTTTTTTTGCCACGACGTGCTTAGTCCCATTTGTGGGACTTCTAACGGATCCAGGAACATGAAACTCGGTACATAGGTAGGCCTTGGAATATTAGTTAGGCAAAATTACTAAAAGTTCCAAATTTATAACTGTAAATTGATCAAATTGCCATTTAATCGAATTTAAAATCTATTTTTCCCTCGATTATTACCCTTTTTTGGGGGGTTGGAGGGGGAAATTTGAAGAAGTCGCAATTTTTTTGGATATATGTGAGGTACGATCTACCTGCACACCAAATTTTAAGTTTCTGACGGTACCGGAAGTCCGAGATCTTTTTTTGCCACGACTTGCTTAGTCCCATTTGTGGGACTTCTAACGGATCCAGGAACTTGAAACTCGGTACATAGGTAAGCCTTGAAAAATAACCAAGGAAAAGTTACTAAAAGTTTCAAATTTATAACTGTAAACAGGCTAAATGCGCCTGATCATAGATCCATACAATCTAGAATCATGTTTAATTCTAGTAAGTTTCTTTAAACGAAGAAATGAAAATTCACGAACAACTTGGGCTTCTGAATATTGTTATAAAGAACGTGTATAACTATGGAAAACTTGTGGGTCTATGCCAAATTTGAGGTGCTATGCAACGAATTTGATTCTTTAAGCCTAACATTTAGAGAACAAAAATCTCTAGAATATGACTGGAGACAGGACGTGTCATGTCTTACTGCTAGATATAGAAATATTGTACTGAAAAAAGCAATAAGGTTAACCATCAAAGTGTGGTCTATGACACCAGAAGCTGCTAACAGCAACGTAATTTATTAACGACCCTATGTACTCCAATAGGTTACACCAATATCATTGGTATTGCTTGGGTATTCTAATTTTGAATTAATTTTTTTCTATTCACCTCCTTTATTCCAAAATAAAAATCGATCCGACATCAATTTCGGTTGATAATAGTACCTTGTGTAAGTGGATACTCTGAGTACAGTCGGAATCTAGTGCAATTATCTTTTTTTACAATCAGAGATTTTCATGCAAGAAAAAACTGGTCAAAGTTTCACTCTGGATACATCCCAAAGGAAATGTCTCAACAATTTACTGTGAAATATTGAATTTACATCGTCATACAAAATAATCAACATCTACATGCGTCACTCGAATATGTGAAACGTAATAACCTTGTTTCTTGTTATACATATCCCGTGTCAATTGCATAAAAAATATCCTCATTTTGAGTTCAATATGACAACCATTATTATTACAAAATAATTTAATCTTAATGAAACAGAAAACCATCATCAATTGCCAATTCAATTATTGTTTGTTACAAATATATATTTTAAGCAGCTGTCCTTCCTATTGAATCAACAGTGGCAATAATCTAAATTGCCAAGAACTCTTAATGTACCGTGTATAGGTACGCAGCAAGTTTACATTCCAGTAAGGACTATGAGAATGTAACCTTGCATTCGAAAGGAAAGGCGTTGAATATGAAGAAGCCTGTGAAATAACATCCAAACTTGTTTGGGATTGTCTTCTACTACTTATAACACTGGCTAACACGAACAGAGTTCATCTTATTTGGGTACCGGGCCATAGCGGATATGAAGGCAATGAACTGGCCAGAAAAGGCTCTGCATCAACATTTATGTTGCCAAGACCATTCTGTGGCCTCCCAATAAGTACAGTCAAAGACTGTATACAAAATTGGTTAAAAAACGAAGCACAACATTACTGGTCAGAAATTTAAGGTAACAGACAAGCTAAAGCCTTTATACCAACCCCCTCCCAAAAAAGTTCGAAACAACTTCTACGATTAACGAGAAGTCAGATTCGAATAGTCACAGGCTTCCTTACCGGACACTGCCGGGTTAAAAAACATCTCATGACTATGGGAATAGTACAAGACAACACTTGTAGAATGTGCAACGAAGACGAAGAATCAGCAGAACACATACTGTGTCACTGTAACTGTCTCACAAAAAGACGTCATCGTTTTCTAGGTAACCACTACCTTATGGTGGAGGATATCACCACAAGTTCACCCAAAGACATCGCCGGTTTTATCACTCACTCCGGAATCATGGAGGGACTTTAAATAGAGGATATCACAATAGGCCCACCTGTGGCCGCAGTGATACGGGACTAGTGCCCACCTCACCTACTAATCTAATCTAATCTAATCTAATGAAGGAGCCACGACATCAAAATGATACGTTTTAAGCTCACTCCTCCACAGTGAAGAAGTCTCATGATCAATATTGATAAATAAGCTCAAAGTTTGAATATTTCAAGCAGTCAATATTAACTCGAGTCACTGCTTGGTGCGGCCAAAGTATAGCCAAGGATATCCAGAGCTGTGAGAAGACTGCTATCGTAAAAGATGGTTAGCATCATGGCTCCTCACACTAAAGGTTTCGATTTTTAATTCATTATGTAAAGAAAGCAGAACTGCATTAGTAAAACACTGCGAGTAGTATAGTCATATGGCTTGAAAAGTTGATCGTACCGAATTATAAAAAAAAAACTGTGGAAAGTGACTACTCAAAAACATCTCCACCTCTCAGCAGTTAATCCCATTGACAGCAGACATCTTGAATAGAACATCATAAACGACAGATACAATTGTGATGACATATCAATGAAGTCATACTCCCCATAATAGCTGTTTCTTGACGAAGATGACAAACATATGCAGATACTGACTGCCTTAAGAGAAGATTATTCGAATGAGAGTTTTCAAAAAGATCAGGAGTCAACGTCTAAAATCATCTAGAACATCGCAGTTAATACAAATTGCGCTTTAAATTTCACGTACAAGGGATCCAATCGAATTTGGTATGCGAAAAAAGAGGCAGCTGGCTATGAATCGAGCTTAGTTGGAAACGCTTGTTGGTTGAGACACAGGTCTACACCGAATTCCAGCGTAATTTAAAGTGAAGTGAAATAGCAGCTTAAACTAGACTTTCAGATGGCTGTTTAACTCCAACACTTAAGACGAACGTTCAGTCCCCAGCCTTGTTAATATCGCTCATTTACTTGAATACTGTCATTGCGATTTTGCAGAAAACTCGTTTAAAGTTTTCAATTGATTACCACCTTGAAGAAAAAAGAACTGCATATTCTCTTCTAACGCGGAGAGTATGAAAAATACTAATATGGAACTTTTACACAATATGAACCATGATAAAACGAATAATTCTGCATCATTAACTCAAAAGTCGCTTGAATGAGCAATATGTACATATAACTGTGTATGCCACTGGCACTTGAAACTTTTAATTAAAAAAAAAAAACTGCTTTACAGATAGATACACGCTTATATACAAGCCCATATGTATACATATGTACGTAAATATAAACGTCATTTCAATTTAAAGCCAAAATTATAAGCACTGTATGGTATCCCTCAGTTTAAGGTCGTCCTCTGTCCCCATTAAGTTCGTAACATTATTATTCTGCTCTCAAAATATGTTAAGAAGTCTTAACGAATCCACCCCATCCCCCAGATCCATAGGGAATAGTAATCAAATCCTCCAGTATGTTGACATAAATGAATTTCAAAAGCATTTGCATTTTCAATCAAATCACCCAAAAGAAAAAAAAATTATCTGAGCCACCTCCGGCAGTTAGCATACCTACATTTTTGCAAGAGACTACATTTACACACGCACAAAGTTTACCTGCAAATTAGAAATAAAAGGATATCTCAACGTGTGCCTCTAAGAATGAACAAGCTCTCTGCACAATGTACACTCAATTTATCCCTTCAATGTCATTTCATTAAGGATACGGGCAAATTTTAAGCTACCAGTATCACACACACAGCCAAACATATTGAATACGTCCACCACCCGCCCTTCATATAAACGTGCATACGAACGTTTCATAAATTCGTATGTCTCACAAATTCACGAATTTCTTATGCAAAGCCACACTCATGCACGCACGCAGAGATTTTATTCGTCGATCGGCTCCAAGCCTACATAACATAAGTATCCTATCCGAAATATTTCACGAACGAGAAATAATATAAATTCATGACGCATAATTCATAAAGAATTTCTTTTTGCCACCTTTTGTCTGGAATGACAAGTGGGAAGGAGAAAACGGAAATATTGCTGATGATGGGAGGCAGGAGGGTAAATGGAAATGATATCCTGTCACATACACCTACACCCACATCAGCTTTAAGCTATAAGTATAACATCAGCTGGAATTTCACAAAGGGGAAAGAGAAGAAGAGAAACTGAACTGAACGTTCAGACAAAATTCAGATCATTACCTGCCAATGTCCACGTCATACTGAGTGGATGAGTCCTGGAAGTAAACAGAATGTTAAACAAGTAGCAGTGACTGATATTAGTAGTTCGTAGATACACATATTGAGTTATTCGCCTGCAGTCGTATTGATTACAAAGCACGAGCTGTAAACAATATGGTTTTAATATTTTACTCTAACAGCAAGACAGGGGGGTTGGGTCCTAAAATTCGGACCGAAAAACGATGCAAAAATCTACGCTTACGTCGACGATATTATTAGCTACATGCAATAAGAGGGCACAGCCTGCTGTCAGTAGCACTTTCGTGAGTTTTGAGAGTCTTAACCTGAACAGGGGCACAGTGACAAGGGATTCCCTAATATTGACAATTAGATCAGCACATTACAAAGATAGCTTCAGTTACGAAAAGTTAGGCATTTCGTCTACTTGTGCTTTGGTAAACTCTTATCGTGGTGAAGAATTTGCTAGGTACCTAAAAACCGTACTAGGATATAAGGGTCTTACTTGCTTAATTAACGGGCTTCCGAATCTTAAAGGGTGTCTGCCTGAGACTCCACAGCTTTTTCTTCTTGCTGCTCTGGAGCGCCATAAGATGTGCATTTTCTGTCACCCTCTCGGTATTTTCTAATATCGTATCTCTAGGTGGATTTAGCTACACCATTGACGATGATGCGACACTGGGTTCACTGTGTGTTGGCGTCAGTGGAAGACGAGTGCGTCAGTGACTCTTTGTAGTCACCGGCTACTCCAGATGTGCTATGCCTTCAAACGTCAAGTCTCTTTTTCTGGGCCATTTGCAGCTTTTTCCATTTAAATCCAAGACTTTTGCCTCTCTCGTTACTACATTTTTTTTAAATTATTAAATAAGTTGCCTCGACGGCACTACTCCCAGCTTGGAGAACCAGTTCCATCGCAAGAAAACCACATGGACGAGCAGTCGGTTAACCTTTAAGAATGTAAGTGTTGCCATTGGTCCATGAACGACTTATCCACCACCATCTCTTTCTAAGACCCTGCATATTTCTCGGAAATCTTTTTCGGCCTGAGCTCCGAATTAACGCTATTTCTGTTCTGGAAGTTTTGACGCCACTGTTGATTCCCTTTGAGGAGTTTGCCAGCTACCGGACAAATGAACCTAAACCTTCGCTCTTAATGAACTTTTATAAAGGCCTGATTCGAAGATACGGACCTGTGAGAATATTTTGTCGAATTGTCTCGCACAGCCAGCAGCAGACCTAAACTTTTGCCAGAGGTCTCACTTCTCGTGAAGCTCATATTCACGGTAATGACCCTAACGTCCCAATATCTAGATCTGGGCTGACTTGAGATTCAGTCTAAAAGTTTCTCCAGTCGGATCCAAAGCAATGTGATTTCAGTTTTGTCTTTCAAGTTGGTTGAGGTCCGCTTTTGAACAAAGGTATGAATTAGACCAATGAACGTTCGACAAGAAATAAAAAGTTACCTTTATTTGGGGGAAGTCATAATCCTTTAAGTGCGTGCAATTAAATAAAAGAATTTGGGAAAAGACTTCATTTGAATCGTCGTAAGTTAATGCACGAGGAAAATCAGCAGAAGAAAGCATTGCCTAAAACTGTGGCCATCCACGGCTTTAATCGGAACTGCAGCGCCATCATCAGGTGCCGTGAAGAATTATTTTAGCCACGTTTCCTGGAACTCTAATCAATACACTTCGATTGGGTGAAAATGATTACCCTAGTGGATTCCACGACCGTTCTACATATTTTATTCCCCCACGCCAAGAAACTCCCACTGGAGGAGTGCACGAAATATGGAGAAAGGAAATGGTTCATTATAACCACCTGCTCTAATAAATCACAGCATCATTTCGTTCGTACTTTCGTTCGTTTATTCGTTCCTTTCAATGATTTTCTCATCCGTTCTATGTCTGGAAGTTTGTGTTTGTGGTATTTCCTTCCACAATTACTGGTGTATAATGTATATCCATCAAAGAGGGAGGAATATATCCCTCTTTTCCCTCATAAAACCATTAACATGAATCCGCATTTCATGATACGAATAAAGGAGAAGAAAACGATGAATGAGAGAAAAAAAAAATACAGTCAAGTGATAAATGAAAATCTGTTTTCATATTTTCACTTCGGCTCCGCCGACCGAACCGAGTATTTTTTGATGGAATTCCCCGGGAAAGTTAATTTTCATTACACACCCAGAGCCGGAGCCATAAGACAGTCGACCTAAGTCGAAGCCAAAGGAGGAAGCAAAAATGTATGAAACATTAATTTTGATACGTTTGCTTAATTTGTATCTCGATACGGATGAATGCATGCATCATGTGTGCTCCGGCTGATGTCATCTCTCTGGGGTTGCACAGACTGAGATACGAGTACATTTTGCTTGCCTGAGGGCTTTAGATTGTGAAATTGGTATCCTAATCGAGATGAGACTTTGTCGGAAATCTTCTACTCTGTTGGGTTGATTTCTTTTTTGAAAATTTTCCAAACCGAGCACCCGTAGGAGTGCAGGTTATCTGTGCGAGAGATTCAAACAAATGCGAGAGTGCATATGGCCAGACATAAGGGAATCATGCATCGTTGCCTACTTTAGCTTGCTATGAGATTTGAACGGGAAGTTTGTTGCCAGCTACTCGTTCTTTGATGATCTATGATCTTATTTTTTTGCAGAGGAGCACAGCTAATCAGTAAATTTTGAAATCCCTAGTTGGGTGTAATTGGCAACGACCTCGTTTCTGTGTTTGCAATGGACTGGTGTTAAACAAGAATAGCTATTTGATATAATTAATAGAATTTATTAAGTGAAAGGGTGCCTCGCTTCCTTGCATACAGGATGGGACTGCTTTGCATCAGTTGACGAGCAATATTTAAGAATACAACACTGTGCGCATGCTGCACCAACCAAGTGGTTTGCGGCTCGGATATTTATTCACCCTTTTTTCCTTTATTTAACAGTTTTTAAATGTCGAAAGCAAGCAAAAGAAACAAATACAAACTTGCGCCTTATAACTTTCCCAGTAATCGTGAGTGAGGATAGCAGTAGCAGCTACATAAATTGGCACCTAGAGCGCGAAAAATCTCATAAATCAGCTTTTGGCCGATTCTGTTCATTCGCAATATATGCACGGCAACGTTTACTCATCCATACAATTTGAAGTATGCTTTTGGGGCGTACTATAAAATTTACAAAAATTTTTTTTAACCACTCAACACAAATATGAACAAAATATGAAAACTTTTATTCAGGTTGCGACTACAATGCATATCACCCATTCAAATTTTTTAATTTTTTCAGCAACGCCGACATAGTTTCAAAGTTACGTTGCTTGCTCTCGAAAGGATAACAAATTTGTCTGGAGAAACCTTGTGATAAGCCCAGGCTACTCCTAAGTCTCCTTTCAGGTGATCAAGTCAACCAGAGGTACCTAGTTCTATTTGGCATAAACCAACGACTTAATGTAACCACATAAAAATAAATCCAAAGGCGTTAAATCGCATGAGCGTGGTTGCCATTTGACAAGATCCTTCCTCAAGATTACACGATTACCGACCTTCCCCTTCAATGGATCAATTGTTTGACCAGCTGTGTGGCATGTGGCTCCATCTTGTTGGAATCACATATCACTGAAGTCAAGTCCATCCATTCCTGGGCAAAAATATTCTTCTAACATGGCACGATAGCGAACTCCATTGACCGTAACATGGCGATCATTTTAATCGAAGAAAAATAAAAGGTCTAATCACACCACACTACACAATCACTTTTTGAGGATGCAATCACATGTGGGTTTGTTGCTGTCCAATAACGCATATTTTGTTAATTGACAAAGCCAAAGCCATTAAGCCAAAAATGAGGTTCATCATGAAATTCAAGATTTTCTTCAAACTTTTGCACACTCCAATCGGAAAAGTTTCAGCGGTTCAAATTATCAAGAGGCTTCAGTTCTTGAGTTAATTTGATCTTGTAAGGATCCAAAATCATTACGCTTAATTAGCCACAATGTTGACTGAGTGATTCCCAATTTCTGTGAACGGCGTGGAATCGCATATGGCGATTGAACTGAAGCAATTATGGCTGCGATATTTTCGGTACTTCGACTCGTGCGTTTTCTCACTGCCACAGGAACATTCAATAGTGAATATGTTGACTCGAATTTATCCACTATAGCACGCACAGCCTGTCTCGTGGGATGATTATTACAACCAAAAATTGGAGTAAGCGCTCTTAAAATTGCGACCACTGATTCAGAATTTCGGTAGAAATTTTTAATGATTTCCAAAAGGTGCTCGTTTGTGAACTTCACTATTGTCACCAACACATGTTATGTGTGTGTATTAACACACAACCAGATACACTCATCCCTCATTATCACATTTCGATCCCTTCCTTTCCTTTATCCTTCTCCCAAATTTAAAGATCAGTTGTTGTTAGCACGTTCGGCTGTTACAGTCGCTTTAAGAATAGATACATAAATAAGTGCGTTGTATTTTTTAAGAGATTGTGTTTTATTTAACGGTCTACTGACACTATGATAAAAAAAAAATCTTGACTGACGATTTGACATTGACAGATAATAAAAAAAGTTTAAAGGGGTGTTTGTATTAAAATGCAAAATTAGTGCTATGTCCCTATTGAGAAACGCTTTATGTATGTATGTCAACAAATCTGGAAAATCGATTTCCACCCACTTGAAAATTGGCATGCCTAAATATGTAGTTGCCGTTGCAATACATTTTAATACTTCTACGTAATCAAAATTCATAATGATGGCTTCAAGATAGCGGACGAATTTGATTTTGTGGTTTTTTGGGTCGCGGATTAAGAATTTCAAGTCAAACTCGATATATTGTTTTTGAAGTCGCTAATAATCAAATTTTTGTCATAGGCGCGTGTGTTTTTTTTTAAAGTTTTCTTAAACGGTGTTTATTTTGAACTTTCATCTCATTGTCAAAAAAACGTAGGTACGTGGTCTACTCTCGTGTGCCGATTTCTGCACATATGGGATTTTAGTTGAAAGAAATGTTTTTTAATCAACACATAAAAAAAAAAAACTTTAGATGATTTTTGTGTCTGTCAGCCCAGCACGCATCTCGCGGAAACGAGAAGGGTTCCTGCAATATATAGGTAGTCAGAAAAATCAATGTGTTAAAATCTACATACGAGGGAAGACAATGTTACTTTTGAAATTACACTTGTAATTAACTTTTTTTCATCGAAAAATACGTTTTCCGTTCGCAGGACAATTAGTTTGCAATTAAGGCTTCTTGAAATTAAGGGAATGCTATTTTTTGTGGTGTTTTCCACAAAAGGATCTCACCCTTAAGGTTAACACATTTCTATTAGCTTCTCTTGTAACTGCTTATGTACGTATGTACTCGTATATATTTTAAGTGGAATTTTTATATTTTTACTCTTTCATTAACAAAGATCTGGATGTTAATAAATTTTTGGCTGGCCTCTTTGTTTATATTACGAAAGCGATTGACATGGTTATGGCACATAACAGTCTTTTGGACAAATGGTATGGTGCAGGATTTCATGGCTATATCTACGACTGGTTTGCAACGATTTTAAAGGATCGCATATAAAGAATCAAAATAGACAATTTTGTTTACCAATCCTCGGGAATTTAGCTTAGGTGTACCCCAAGGGTCTGTGTTGGGTCTGTGTTGTTCTTAATCTTTATTACCTCTATGTTTACCGTATCTTTTGAATGTAGTGTGGATAATCTTGGCATCACAAAGGACTCAACGAGCGCTCTGAATCTGATAGCTTAACTTAATCATGATATTCATGGTTAATTATACGTAAGTGGCAAAACAAATTAATGTTTTTCAGATTGAGTTCGACCTAGCCGCCAGACTTTGATATCAATTTCAGCTTGCCAGGGTTTCAACTTAATTTATTGTGCTTGTACTACAGAAGCATCTTGTCCAATTTTTATTTAAAATGTTACAACAACTCGGAATTGTTTTCAAATTAAAGTAGTTATTAACTTCAAGTACCTCGGTATTATTATTAACCATAACATAAGTTGGAGAGATTATATTTTGGTATTGAAACTTACTTACGTTCTACCATTCGACGTTTTAATCGCATCAGAAAGTGTTGTTCTAACAAAACTCTTTAAACTTTCTATCATCGAATTTTCTTTTCGAAACTGTAATATAGACTTAGCTGCTGGGGGTGCTTACATAACATTATATGGTGTTGTTTAGGACTTTGAAAATTAAGCTATTATAGGAGTAAGACATTTTTATTCTATTTTATCTATAGGGTATTTTCATGTGAGGTTGCTATATGCAGAGTTCAATGCCTGATAGTCGTGATTTACGTAGCACTACATACCTATGTACCATGTTTTTGCTTCCCACCTCTATAGGGGAAGTACATATTACAATCGGCAAAAAACAAAAAAAAACAGAGCTTCACATTACGGTATGTGTACTAAAAGTTATTTGTATCTATTTTAGAAGTGATGTCTTTTTGCGTGTGTGCATGTGTAAATATTTTTTTCTTTCGATATCTGGAGAACGGAACAACGTAAGACCATGCGGTTTTTTTTTTGTTCTTTTTTTTCAGCATCAAACTTAAATCTGATCAGCATGTTTGGGTAAAATCGGTCCAGCGGATGCTGGATTCACTGGATTCCTGCACATTGTGGATTTGTGGGTAATGAAAAAGCCGACTCAATGGCAAAAGACGGCATGTTAAGAAAAATCCATTGGATCCTAACCCGTCTGTGGGGTAAGCAAATCACTCTTCGAAAGTCACGCAAAGAGTCTTTGCAGGCTAGAATCCAGAGAAACTCAAACTGCTTTTTCCTCTACCGTCACAAAAAAAATATAGCTTCATTGTGAACTTCGATAAGAGCAACCTTAGAGCACTAATTGGACTTCTCAGCGGCCACTGCCGCTTGAATAAGCACCTACATGGTATGAATCTTATATCAGATTTAAGCTGTAGACCCAGCCTTGAGAGTGAAATGACCTCTCTACACATTTTAACGAAATGCCAGCTCTCCTTTTTTCTTTCTTTTTTATTATTCACTAGCACTTAAGGGGTAATGAATACCCTTATGATACTATTCACACAGCGCTAGTGTTGGTGTAGTGATTTTTGAAACTCAGGTCGTATTAGGTTTGAGTCTTTTACTCCGAGGGTGGTGTCCAGAATGACTGGGGAGAATTATTGGTATTGTGGCCATTGCTTATAATTCACAGTATTTTTTTCGAACATCCCGATGTCATCAGTACGATCAACACTTCCAAGCCATATGACGACCTCATTGCCAGTGTTATGCCTGTGCAGTAGAGTTGAGTCAACTTGTTTCACAGTAGATAGACTTTTTTTTTTGACATCGGAATTCGAACCTGGAACCTTCAGCGTGACAAGCGATGATGCAACCACTACACCATGGCTACCCCTAAACTTCTTCTGGACTTAACTCAGAAAGAGAATCCTGAGCGGCGAATTTGTCTCTACGGAACAGCTTGCTGCCATACACCGACAGAAGTTCCTTAACTTCCTAAAATCTTCTGGAGTGAAATAATTCATCTAGGAACACTGGGAAGGGCACAATAGGATTCGTTAGAGACCGCAGTGCCAAGGGCTGAACAGTTCTTCCGGAAAAATAATAATAATCTTGAAAATTGGTTGATTGTCTTCTTGTTAATATAAAATTCATAGAAACCCGTCACTTACTCATAAATAAGTGCTTGGGTGCTTTCGTCATAATGAGATTGAAGTTTTGCTCACCTAGTCAAAAATCGCACAAGCACTTGAATACTGTTACCCCGCAATGATAAATTTTTGTTTAAAACTGACTTTTAACACTAATAATAGCGATATAGAAAAAAATAATGTCACTACCTATTCTCTATTGTTATAAGTATGGACTTAATGACATTTTGTACATATTTGTGAAATTGAAAAATAAATACATAATAAATAAAATGTATGTATGTATGTAAATATGTAAATTAGACTCAAAATCGTTATGTGGGGGTTTTCGGAATAGCAGATTACAAATTTGCAGCCCAAATTTGGAAATTGAAAATGTCAGTCAAATTACGTTGTCTAATAGTTCAACTCAAATTCGATATCTGGAGGTTTTTGGAGTCGCTAATTATGAAATTTTTGTCATAAAAGTGTGTTTTTTAGTTTACTAAACTGGGTTTTTCCAAGCAACGGGGATGGTTAAGCACAAGAAAGTGACCGGGAGATTATTAGATTTAGATTAAGATTTAATCGGATTCTTGCACGAGCTATCTCTGGTATTCAAAATTCTTATTACATGCATTACATAGCTAATCAGTGCTCTTATCTATGTAGCACAGGCAGCCCATTCGCAGCTAGCCATAGTCTGAATTATAAAAAATGTAGAACGACTGGATAAACATGTCGACAGGCGAAATATGACCAGCAAATGTTATTCGCTTTGGGCTTGGAATAGGATGCATTATGCATGGACACAGCAAAGAGTTTTTTTTTTCGAACATGTATCGAATCCCACAAATCAGAGTCAAATGATCACGCCTTAGAAGTGGTTTTTGTAAAATTACCAACAAACATCTTCCAGTCTGGTTGCCAAGTCATCATACACACACGTATTTTTCTTTAAAATTTCTCCATGACACTTGAGATCTAGATATTTCACACCACAGACATGTTGTACACCCAACAGCATCCACGCGTCAATCACATTTCACAAGCAAAAGAACATAAGCCGCAGCAGCAGCAATGGAATTATGACTCAAAAGCAACATTTGTGCCAGCATCGTTCTTCTTACAAATTGATATCATTTCGGGGTCCTTGTTCGTTTTAGCACACACCCAAACATCGACGGTGTTTGTATGAAATCCAATTTCAATAATAAGAACTCTTTCTCTTTTTTTTCTCTCTTAACATGTTGGATCATATATCCATCCACGATGATGAACGCAACATCTCGCTCATTGTCAGAATTGTACCGGGCGGTGGTGGTGCAGGGGAAAGAGATGAAAAATTAAACACTTGAATGGAACAAATCAACACTGACAGCGGCACCCGGCAGCTAGGATACAGTGACTACAGAGTATCACAGGGAGACGGAAGTGGAATCGGAGTATACAATATCGGACATCAAATCGAACCGAGAATTCCATTTTTAGTTTTGGTGAATGATTTGCTGATACGTTGGATCCTAGGAGCACGGGGCTGCTGTTGGCGGGCTTGTGGCAAAAATTGATAAATTAGACGAGAAAATTGAGAACATGTGCATTGGGGGTAAATTTCTTAGGACGTGGGCGTCGATTTCGATTTTGATTTGATGGACAATCGTTTGCACATCGTTTCGACGAAAGAAAGATTTATTTTTGGAAACCTATTTGTGAGATAGAAAGGATTCATGCATCAAATGTGTCGTGTTGTGAGATGTGAATTTTGATTGAAAATTTCTTTCGAAAAGTAGAAGGTCGAATTTTTGGTTATTGATTCACTGCCATCACGAAACGGTATAACGATGTGTGGGAGATTATTCTTTCAAAAGATATGGAACTGACGTACACACAGTAATTTCAATGGAAACCCATAAGTCGGGAAAGGAGTATAGTAGGCTAGGCTTCTGTCCAAATATCTTATTATGTTGGGTGCTCATCTGAGTTAGACTGAAACTTTTCAGTGGGGGCACCCCATACAAAAATAAAATAAAAATAGTGCTCTGGTTTGAGTTCGCTTTTTCTATCCACATTCCGCTTAACCTTTCCCTGGTTCGATAGATCAAGGTTAAGAAAATTTAAATGAAAGGGAGGCTATGCTGCTTTTATTTCGGCAACCAAAACTACGCAACACATATTCATTAACTTTGCTCTCTTTTGAAATTTAATCAGGAATAACAAGAAACGATCGCCAACACTTTCCAAAAACTAAAAATGAAATAAAATAAAAATTATGCTAATGTTCCTGATCAATATTTTCTCGTTTAGGTTAAACAAACACATTTCTCGTTTAGGTTTAACTAACTTTTTTGTCCAGCTCACAAGAGCTCAATGGGGTTGAGATCTAGAGACTGTTGCGGCCAAATCATGATTTTAAGTTCTTTTTTTTCTGTTGAGAATGGCCCAGGAATTATTTGCAGAGCTTGGACAACTGCATAGGGTGATTACCGTACTTAAAGTCAAAGTCTTGCTCTCCTTGCTTTTCTACGTTATTCCTCCGGGTTTTATTTGATGTTTTTTGACTCGGTTAATAACTGTGTTTTACAGTGCACCTCACTAAAGTTTAGGTGGGTTGGTAGGTAGAAGTGGTTGAATCTGGTAAAATCCTACTAGAAACACAAGTAGCGCGGATGCGCCACCGTTTTGGTACCACGAACTCACGTGCCCTGTATGTTGATGAGTGTCGCTAAGAGCGTATGAGAGCGTATGTACAAAGGGCAGGGACATAATCAATACATGTTCGCGACTAGTACGTCCCTAAAGAAGCGAGTGGTCCCCAACGAGTACGAGCAGCAAGACCCATCCCTAGGAATTCCCAGTATTGTCTACATTAAGTTTTTGTGTCATCTGTCAAATTTCCGAATGGAATGTCTCGTACTATTGAGACGTTCCGTAAGCCCACAAAAGTCAACGAAAACTTGACGAAACCGCGAATAATCCCATTATGGGTATGCCATACTATTTGCATGTAATGGAACATTTCATTAAGTCTATTATGGTTGGGCCTCAAGAATTTCTGAGTTATAGGCCTGTAATTGGTTAGGTTAAACAAATGTTGAACTTGCACCAAAACGAGTGACGATTGAACATGGATATCCTCGAACTATAGACATTTCAGGATATGGCAAGAACTGCTCAACAGATAGAAATATTTGTCATAGTGGAGGTCATCTAAGGACAGAAGGTGTGAATGATGCAGATATCGTTCTAGTTAAATATCCCAAATCTCTTGAGAACTCTCTATGGGATCATTAATTTAAATTTAATGATTCTATGAAATAGAGATAAAAAGCACGTTTCGATATTTTCTCAAATAAGTACATATGTCAACTACAAGGTCTCTCGAATTCCAATTATACCACTCATGTCATATAATCTGTCACCACCCGCCATCAATCACGTTAACGCATTATTTCCTCTCCAGCCTCCTGTCTGTTTCACAAATTAAACCAGAAAAACTCTTCAAACATTCAACATCAGTTATCCGTAATCAGAAACGTGTCCACCCCAGTTAACTTGTAGGCAAGAGTGTCAGCCAAAACGCTTTATCATTAACAATCCGCCAATCGGACAGTGTCGGGAGTGAACAAAAAACATAAAAATTTACTTATTTATGTGACAACAAGCCGCACAACTAAAAATCAATTATTTACAATTTTCGTTAATCATAACGAATGGTGTGGTCACATTCCTTGCAATGTGATTGAGTTTAGTGGTCAAACCGCCTTTTCATTCAAATGAACTGGAAAATTACGCTTTTGTTCAACCAATTCAATGGAAATTCACATGCAACAATAAACACATCAGCGACACAACGACGAATGTTGAGTGGCATTGAAATGAGGTCTGTGGTTTTGTGGCTTTAAGCCAACCAACGATGTACGACAGCACAACACCACCACTATTTTTTCCGTTTTTTAACCAAAAAAAAAAACTAAGCAAAATAAACAACATTCTATTTAGTCAGTCTGCACTAACGGACCGAAGTCGAGAGAAAGAATGGATAAACTGTTATACATAACTCGGTCTGGTAGTCTGTTTGAGCAAACCCCTAGATCAACCGGCAGCCTCATGATAAACTCGAGTCCTTGTTGGTTAATCATGCACTGGTCTGGCCTGGCCTCATTGGCTGTGCCACAAAGAACTTCCACTTTATGAAGCTTTTGTGAGTGATTCTTTGCATGTGTGCATGTTAAGATAAATCCTATTTTGTAATCGCATTATTAAAAGTGTAGTGGCATGTGTATAGATGCTTATGTGTGTTATGTTATGTTGAGAGATTATGGGCATTTGAAGGATTATTGAAGTGAAACTTCTTTACCCACGATAATGTAATTTCGTTTGTTCAGATATTGGAGTGTAGCAAAAACTCAAACATTTACATGGATATTTTTTGTCTCATAGTGCTGTATGTAGTATGTGTAGGATTGTGCAACTAGATTGACAGTGTGTGGTGTTGAGGTTTGGTGGAAAATTTAATTGTTAAAGTTGTTAATGTCAACAAAGGATAACTGCTCAATATGAATGGAATGGTGTATGGAAAAAGTCATAATTGTGCATGCTTGCATGTGTAGTAGAAGTAGTCATGAAGTAGTCACATTTTGTACTGGTAGGGTAGAGAACTCATGAGTGGGCGGCAGAAACGAGCTTCGGTGGGGTTTTAAAGCATATGCGTGTTTTAATGAACAAAAAGAACATGTTTGTGGTGGAAGATCCTATTGTTAGTTTTATACAGTTTTTTTGTTTTGATATTTATAGATTCAGCAAAATTTGTTGGTAAAAGACCAACAAGTCAAAACCCTTTCCTTGAGGGCTGGTGAATTATATACATTAAAAAAAAAACACTACCATGTACTGGATGCATAAATCAAAAAATGCTCACAAAATAACCACGGTAATAGACTATTTAATGTCATATACCAAAACAGCTTAACAGCGTTCCCTATCTGAGAAGAATGGACAGAAGAAACAGTCACGAGAACTGCCTAAATGGTGGACAGTGTAGGTTCGGTACCTCGAATTGAATAACTCCTAAAAGGGAGTTCCGGTCATTGGAAAGATCATCCGCGAAGTGTCCTCGCCAACATTTTCACGACGTGTTCAGCTGTTTGGGCATTAGCTACGCATTTAGCAACAGTCAGTCTGGTTGAACTTGCAGAGATCCTGGCTGTCTGTTTGCTTAGAAAAAAAACTAATACACAATAAGACGCAAACAGCAATAGGATGACAGGACCAAGCAAATGCCCCTCATTTAAAAAAGCTTTGATGTTAAGGGTTAAGTATGAAGTTCTTAAAACTTAACCTCAATCATATAAAAGCAGCACATAACCAACTATTGCAATAGGATAAGAGTATAAATATAGACAGTGGACTCTCCACAGGAGACTGCGAAATATTCCTGCAAGAAGAGCGCCGTCCAACAGAGAATGCAAATGCAAACGTCGTCGGAATGACCGTTCATACGTAATAATGCTCATTTTGACGTGACCAGTTACTCGATCACTGATGCCATAATTCGACCCCTGGTTTTTAATTCGAATTGATGACATCCCCACGTACGAGTATGTAGTATAGCTGGTATACATCGCCAACGTATAAAGACCCGCTAGCAACTAAACCCAAGTGATCATTCAATGCATAGGCTGTTGAACAAAATAGTAGCATTTACCAACCTCAAAAGTATGCACGCATTTTACTGATGGAGGGTTTGATTAAAGTCTGCTTCTTTCAGTGAAGAGCTATTAACATGCATTTTTACTAAAGAAGCCAAACTGCACAAGCTATAAATGATACGAAGAAAAGTTCCAAGCTATGTTCTAAATGCCATCAATTAAGAAGGGCAAAACAAGGGCCACCTCCAACGAACTACAATAGCACTTCAAAATAAGACGTGCAAAGCTATAGATAATTTTTACATACAAGCAAATGGAACTGTTTCCTAGAGCTATGCAATGTAGACTTAGCATGGCCTTCTCAGGTTGAAGCTTGGGATATGGAAGGCTCCGGCATCAAACAGGAGCGCATTAAGAACGCAGGTGTTATTATTTCTTTATTGATTCCTTGACAAAACAAAAGTATTGAGGACTAAGGAGTACTGGATATGCCGTGTTTCGAAAATTTCTAAAAGGGTCGTACAAATTTACATTTTCAACACCGATTATAATTGTTCCGGTTTAAATTTATCAGAAACTTACAAGACTGGCTGAGGAAATTTTTGAATTATGGTACCCTCTTATCTTATCCTATACCTCGACGACTGATGGTACATGTGTATGTAGGTTCTTCGGTTATGGAATTTCCATGCTTCCGTACTTCAATAGCTTTCCGACAAACACAAAACAAGCCTAAAAACCCGAAACACAAATGTACATACATGCTTACATTGATATTCTAACACCTCGAAGGCTTTAAGAAGCTTTTATCTTACATAGATTCAAACGCCTTCCTTCATCTGAGTTAAGCCATTTGAAAGTCGACAACCATATGACTTCCATTCATCTACACACCGTGCACCAATGAAAACTCATTCCGTCACATACCTCCGTTGCTCTTCAAACAAATTCCTTTATATTTTCGACCAAGCATATTGCAAAAAAAAAAAGAAAAAAACTGTTTACCATTACAAAAATCCGCAATAATTCCTTAACGTTATGCTACGCCACCCAAAAACTGGCAAAGTAACAACATTTCAGAACGAAAATAAATCAGTAAAGCCCGATTAAGGAATTAGGTCTTACAGGATATATACACGAACAAAGCACGAAACGCAAAACTGCTGTACAGGATACGACGGAGACTAACGTTCATGAGTTTTACAAAAAAAAAATTAAGAAATAAACAAAAAAAAAGGAAATATCCTTTGCGAAGGGAAATAAAAACGTATTTTTTTGGTTTTAAAGACTATTTACGTTGCGGGATGTAAAATTTCTAAGAACGAAGCTTTTATTTTCACTGAGCTCCTTGAGAAGGATCCATTACAGAGTTTTTATTAAAATTGCTAAGGAAAATATAGCATTTTCTTATGACCACTTAATGAGTTTGGAATACCCTTGCGTACCATATCCTTTTCCGTAGCCTTTTTGTATTGAATTTTAAGCTCTTTTTTGACATGTTTTTTTTATATTATAAGTTGCAACTTTGAAATGACTGTTGTTGTTGTCTTTTGAGGAATGAATTGCCAATGCCTTTATGACTTTAAATTGACAAAAATGCAATTGAGCTTGTACCTACATTGTTGTAGAGGAAGTCATAACATAAAGTGCGAGACCATCAAAACATTCAAATAAAAAATAAATGTTGGTTGTGACCCGACAAGTCAGTTTGTGGGATCGTAAAGAGTCCAGTGTTTAAACAAATTTTATTATTTATAGGTACATAAAAGTTTGCCTAACTTCCACGATTGAACACTGAGATTGAGAATCACAACTGTCGAAGTACAGAGTACTGCTACCTACGAGGTTGGATCAATTCGTAGCAATTCGTAGCGCAGTTCATGCAATTTTGCCGCCACAATTCCGGGTAAATGTGCTGCTGCATTATCGTGGTGAAACAGCACTTTTTTTAAGCCAAATGGGGCCGTGTCTCCTTCAATTTCACTGTCCCGTCTTCGTTCTTCCTTTCTGCAAAAAGCCCATGAGGATTATTCCCTTCGAATCCCAACAAATGGTGACCATGACCTTTCCGGCCGATGGGACTGTATTTGCTTTCTTCGGAGCAGATTCACGGGAAAAAATCCATTATTTTGACTGCCGTTTGGTCTCTGACGTATAGCAATGTATCCAAGTTTCATCAACGGTGACTACTTGACGCGAAAACTCCTCCAAATTTCGCTTGAAGAGGTCCAAATACTGCTTCGACATTAGCACCCGTATCCGCTTGTTGTCAACCGTGAGCAATCGCGGCAGCCATCGGGCCGACACCTTTCTCACACTTAGCCTACCATGTAAAATATTTATTGCCGGTCCGTTCGACAAGCCCACGCCCTGTGCTACTTCGCGCTCTTAAGAGAATCATGCTGTGGACCTTTTCAACGATTTCCTCAATAACCAAGTCTGCCGGTCGGCCTTGTCGCTACGGATCAAAAACAGATGTACGACCACTTTTAAATTCGTTGAACCCATAGACAGCATGCAACTTCGGTTTTATTTCTTCGCATGTTTTCAATCCAAAAATTAAAAGCGAATAACGGATCGATATTGCGTTTTTTCTATTTGATCAAGAAACACGAAAAACGCGTGATACAAATGGCTGCCAAATAAAAACTAACCTATAAATCAGTCTAAAATTTAGTATGGTTTCGTTTGAAAGATGGAAGTATACGATGGTAATGTCAACTTTCCTCAGCATCGCCACCTGCTTTCAAAGACGGGTACTTATTGATCAAAGGTTTAGATCGACTAGGACTTTATTTAATTGAATATACAAGAAAGGCATTATTGTCACGGCTCCAAGACTGGTTAGTTACACTTCCAGATTTATGGACCGGTTTACTCATTATGAAAACGAAGAACGTTTTTTGGTATAATTTCTCTTTTGTTGATAAGGGTAGGTACTTGTAATTTATTACTGCATCGTTATCACTGGAGCTTCAAAAATATTTACTACAAAAGTTAATGCAAACGATACCCGAGAATCGATTCCAAAAAATTGTTGATGAATAAACTTTGGAGATGGTTAACTGTAATTGTATCAGTTATCATGGAAAATTAATAGAAACATTGCCGGATTGACAAGAGGAAGCGAGGCGGTTCAAAGTAACTGAGTTCAATCTTCTCCGGCTAAAAGATAAAACTACGCTATTTACTATCCTCCAGAGCCAAATACCTAAGACGAAAGTTTATATATTATGTATTACATGATCTTTGCTTAGTCTCAATATGGACTCAGATTAACATATAATCCTGAGTAAAGAAAGCTTACACATACCAGTGAAGAAATGTTTGGCAGGAATCGCGACTTCAACCAAAAATCTTCACAGCAGTGGAACCTACGCTCTATTCTTTCATACGGAGAGCTAACATGGTGAACTATTCGCAGCAAAACCTATGTCGAAGCGTTGCGTTAGTACGATGCCAAGAAATCTTGTCGTAAGCATTACTGACTTCATCATCCTAAAATGAAGATATCCCACACAGGGATGAATAGTAGATCAGAATCACCATTAAACTTGATACAACCGCAACTATCTTCACCGATGGTACTCCGCTCAAAGTCTCATACCTTGCCAAGTATCTAGGAGTGATACTTGACAGGAAATTAAACTGGAGCCTCAACATAAATAAGAGACTCAAGAAAGCAACTATTGCCTTCTACGCATTTAACTACGCGGTAAAACCTGGTACCCCAGGCCTAAAATCATCGTATGACTCTATACGGCAGTAGTAAGACCAATATTAACCTAGACGGTAACTTAGTGTGGTTGGAGGCAATGTGCAAAACCACTAACCTTAAGTTATTAACCAAGATTCAGAGGATAGCCTGCATTAGCACCACTGGAGCATTGAGAACCATCCCCACTGCGGGACTTGAGACAATACTCAACCTACTCGCGCTTGATTTACTCGTGCAAGAATCAGCAACAAAAAGCGCCCTTCGCATAAGCCAAACTGAAAACTGGGAATCCAGTCTGAGAGGGCATGCAAAAATCGTTTGCAAATTTGTGGTAGTACTGTATGCACAGACTACATGACGCCTCACTTGGACTTTGATAAACCGTTCTCAACCTGTTTTCCCAGCAAGGATGAATGACCAGGTGTTAAATCAGGTATTAAATAACGACACAAAAACTTATGTCTATACGGATGGATCTAAAATGGACACAGGCGTGGGTGCCGGATTCTTTTCCGAGACTCTTGGACTGTCCGGATCCGATCAGACGCCCAGACCACAATAGTATTTTCCAAGCGAAGGTCCTGGCAGTGGCAACAGCTGCCCAACAGGTTGCAATGAAGGCACTACCACGAGATGATATTACCTTTTTCGTTGACAACCAGGCGGCAATAAGAGCCACAGAAGTAAAATCGAAGCTTGTAAGTCGCTGTCGCGAAGAACAATGGGTTCTTAGCAGGCACCACAGTGTAAGACACTGCTGGGGCCCTGGCCACAAAGGGGTGTCTGGAAACGAGACAGCCGATGCGCTGGCAAGAGAAGGGTCTTAATAAGACGCAGATCAAGCCGACACCACCGCAAGAACCCCACCCTGTAACCTCTAACAGAAAGTTGGGAGCAAAATTCAGAAGACTGCAAACGATAGATGGAATGCGCTCAGCTCCCTTGTCGTGGTCATTCTACAGCAAACGGAAAACCGCACATGGATTAAAAATCTTTATTTTCTCTAATAGGTATCATCACCGGGCATTACATGCTGAACTACCACGCAGGAAGACTGGGCTTGAACACGGACGACCTATGCAGGGGATTTGGTGACAAAGAAATAGATGAGGAAACACACACTTTCTTTGCCACTGTCCAGTGCTTTGCCAAGTATAAGATTTAAGACCCTAAGAAAACACTTTTTCAGGATCTAGAAGAACTGTCTGATAAGTCTGTGATTGACTTACACAGATTCATCAGCGCCTCGGACTGGCTGACTGGGTCTGCATTGACCTAAGTGTGACGAGGAAAGGACTGCCTTTCCTTATCAACCCTCCTACCTAACCTAACCTAGCCTTACCTAACCTATCTACACCGAAGGGACCGAAATGGTCGGTGGTACTTTTGTCTACCCGACTTATCAAGCAAGCAATGACTTCATAAAATATCTGTCTATCTATCTGTTATATGTAAAAATCAATGTCTTTATGTGTGTGTTCCCTATAGGCCCTATACCGTTCATCCGATTGCGCTATTTGCAGGACCACGACTTCAACCAACTTACGTACAGTCTACACAGGTGCCTCTATGCTACGAAAAATGTACAGGTATATCTAAAGAAATTCATATCAGCTCAATCGTAGATATCACTTCTGCTGAACAGTTCAATGCAAGCCTCCTGCCAAATGCACTACGAATCGTGAATCGTGATTAAAATCAATCCGTTCAGTTTCATTTTTTAAAAAAATCATTAGAAACATCAGCTTCATTGTTTTCAACTTGAAAGTGTCGATAATCACTTAAAAAAAAAAAAAACATCAACAAGCCACCAAAACCGATGGCACAACTTCGAAATAATCCTAACACACCCACAGAACATCGCATATAGTACACACTTAGCACTACACACCCAAAAACAGACATTTATATGGAGTTCCCTTAGATTTCCTTTGATTTTTATGGCCAACACTGTTTGGTTTCATTACGAAAGCCATTATCCCTTATGGATGTGTTTTTGACAACGTTTTATGGCCAGTCCACTTTCTGGTGTGTTTGCCACAGTCAGCAACAGCAACATGTTATTGATATTCCATCATTGTGAGCGGCAAATGGCATGACCATCAACAAACAGGATATTCAATATTATTTTCAAGGACATTCAAGTTATATTTATGTTCCTAGGGTTTTTTTCTGTGTACCCTATATACCCTTTGTCCTGTGTCCTGTCACAAAAACCTATTTGTCAAATTCTGATTGAGGATATGTACTCTATGGATGTATGGAGCATAGGAGGTAATGGTGGTTTAAAAGAAACTTTTTTTTTTTTAAAGATTGAAAGCGGGGTTCCCCCTTTGACTGCCAGTTGTGCCGTGTATAATTCCACTTTTGGGACTTTTGTAGCACATTTTACGGCCACTCTGTAGTCACATTTTGGGCAAACCACTAAATCAAGTGGCGGCGCATAGATTTCAACCCTTTTTCCTTCGAGGAAAAGAGGAAAGGTCTGGTTTTTTCTTCTTGAGGGGATAAAACGGTGAGAGTTTGAGGAAAGTGAGAGAGGTTCTGTGAATCCGTGGAAGGAGAGACCATTTTATGGCTTTTAATTTATTTTGAAATGAAAGAAGGTTGGTATGGTCGGGGCTTGAGTTGAATTTTGGGCACAATTTATGCTCAATAAGGGGTGTTCGTTCATGTGTTGTTAAGCATATCATTCACTTTGGTTTGGGTAATCAGGGTTAGAAGGGCTTTCGAAGTACCTACATACCTACTAAGGTGTATGCCTCTCAAAATTATAATTTCTTTTAGAAGAGTGGAGATGTCCCCTTTGGGGAATGGGGGTGATCCTTCGATGTAACGCTTTCATGCTGTTAAAAACTAAGAGAGCATTTGAAAAATAAATGGGTCTCAGCAAACGTGACTTCCCAAAGTAGATGCTTTTTGAAACATCCCTTTATGGAATGAGAAAGAAATCTCTCAGCTTTATGGTAGCATATCATATATTGTTATATGTAGGTATTTGGGTGTTGTATGGCGTTGTTGACATTATTGATGTACACTGTAAAATGTCTTTGACAGAGATCTTTTATAAAACACATTTGTTGAAAACTGTGTGTGGCCTTGTTGCAATAGTCAAGATGCTGCCATCTATGATTTGATTCCTAAAAAGCGTCGGTGTAAATCATATGCAGAACAAACGACATAGACGCTTTGACATGGTCAAGCTTCTACTGGTTGTATATATAGACCCTTGTCTAGCTAGTTTTTTAGCCTCATAGTTACGTGAAATTTCGTAGTAACTCGGGTCCCAACGGAGTGTGACTTTAGGCTGGCCAGCGATCTTGTACAGAGACAGTGTTTCTTCTTATTATTAACTTTCTGAACTCAACAGGATGGATTTGAAAAATTACGCTTAATCACACATCAACATCCAGGTCATGTGAGTCGTGTTATCGAGACGGTGCAACCCTAGCCACCTTAACCTATCTACGTTTCACTAATCTGAGTTTAATCATTTGTTTTCAGTGTTAATTCTCAGGGGCGAACTTATAATCTGAAGCTCGAAACCTGCTTTTTGATACCAGAGTGGTCAGTACCTCTTGCTTTATAACCTTTGATAACTTCATGTCTTGCCTATCGAGATCGGCTTTATTATACCTACAAACGGATTAAAGGGTGTAAAATTAACTTTGGTTATACAGGAAGATCTGAATCTATTTCAACTATTAAAAAAATGACGATTTTTGCAGAAATTATCCAGACAAGGAGGGAGAAACAACAAAGTTACCATAAAAAACACTCAACGAGTACTTTTAAAGGGTTTTTCAATAGGGACATACTAATTTTTTTTTTTAATAAAACGCACCCTTAAACTTTTCTTATGATTAAAATCACGAACGAACAACGTTTGGAAATTATTGAAAATTAATACCGACATTTGGAGTCGGTGGTCCCAATTTTAAGAGCGCTTACTCCAATTTTTGCTCATAATAATCGTCCCACCAGACAGGCTGTACATACTAAAGGGAACAAATTCGAGTTAGTAAGTAAGTAAGGAAGTAAGTGCTTCAGTTAAAAATGAGCAAAATCAGTCAGTTCCACGCCGTTCACAGGAATTGGGAATCTCTCAGAGATATCCACATTGTGGCAAATTTTGCGTAAAGATCTTGGCCTACACCCTAACAAGGTCAAATTAACTCAAGAACTGAAGCCTCTTGATCATTTGCAGCGCCCAAACTTCTTCGATTGGGTTTTGCAAAAGTTTGAAGAAAATCCTGAATTTAATCGAAAAATCATTTTCAGCGATGAAGCTCATATTTGGCTTAATGGCTTAATCAGTAAGCAAAATATGCATTATTGTACAGCAAAAAAATCCACATGTGCTTCAAGAAACGCCATTGCATCTACAAAAAGTGACCGTGGGGCGTGGATCTCATACCGGAGGTGCGATTGGGCGGTATTTTTTCGTCGATGAAAATGATCGCCATGTTACCGTCAATGTGCCATGTTGGCAGACTTTTTTTTGGTCAGAATTAGATGAACTTGACATCAGTGATATGTGATTCCAACAAGAAAGTGTCACATATCACACAGCTAGTCAAACAATTGATCTATTGAAGGGGATGTTCGGTAATCGTGTAATCTAGAAAAAGTGTCTGGTCGAATAGTCACCGCGCTCTTGCGATTTAACGCCGTTGGATTTCTTTTTATGGAATTACGTTAAGTCATTGGTTCATGCCAACAAGCCGATAACGTTATTGAGCCCAGAAGCAATATCGAATGCGAAATTGCCAACGTTCCTGCCGATATGTGTTGTAGATTGGTGGAAAATTGGTTCGAAAGAATTGATCGCTGCAAACGAGCTTGTGGTGGTTATATGAACGAGATTGAATTCCGTACTCAAACTACTACATTTCCAATACATTTCAGCCCAATATCTCAATTATTTTGTGGAATTTATTTAAATACAAAATTGTGATGTCCTTATTGAAAACCCCTTTATGAAGATATAAGCAAGTTCAATAGATATATCAGAATCAACAGTTTTGTGTGTTGGTTAAAAGAGTGCTATGCACAAAACAAGTGATTATTTAGTAAACGAGTAAAAACTCTAGGGATTATTCCCTTTCCTTCCTAGGTTAGGTAGGAGTGGCAGGCTGCAATTTCAACCTCACTTAGACCAGATAAGGTCCATTGTGTTACGACCAGGATCTGTATTTCGCCAGGAATACTACCCGCAGAACCAGCCGGAGCTTACTATGAAGTGCTGGAGACTGCCTATGCTGATGTCAGCCAGTTCACTAAGGTTGTTGAAGAAGCTGGCTCCTAAATATGCTCTTCTCCGAGCTGAAAGGGCCGGGTATATACAGAGAAGGTGGAGGATCATCTCCTCCTCTTCCTCATCCATGCAGCTTCTACAGAAGTCATTATAAAGGAGGCCCAGCCTATAGCCACTATGGTGCTTATTAGCAGTCTATTCCGTCTGATGAGACAGTGGGAACGTTTGAGATCCAGCTTTGGCTAAATCTGCCTGGTAATGAGACAGGTGCTACCTACTGTTCATCTATGATAAGCGAAATTGATCGCGTTTCTATAAAGTAGCAATTTGCAGATGGCGAGAGGCATACTTAGATTCCCCTTTTCCGGAAGAATTGAAAGAGTTGTGCCCTCTTTAGGGAGTTCGTCCGCCATGCAGTTGCCTGGAATGTCTCTGTGCCCCGGCACCCATATCAGGTGAATTTTGAATTGCTGAGCCATCTCGTTAAGAGACAAGCGACAATTTAGGGCTGTTTTTGAGTTGCAGGCGACAGATTCCAGGGATTTCATCGCGGCCTGGCTAATAGTCAAAATTGTGATATCCCGAGAGGATAGTACATTATACTTCGGCCACGATAGGGCTTCCTTGATTGCCATTATCTCGGCTTCACATTCTTAGAGAATACACCCCCGCCCACTCCCGATTCTGTTTTAGAGCTATCTGTATAGAAGCAAATGGATCCCTTTCGTTGGAGCTCAAAATCATCTTTTCAGTCAAGTCTGGAAGGGATAGTGGTAACGAAGTTTCTGTCAAATAGGAGTCGTTGAAGGGTGTAGTGGGTGCTTTGTGGAAGGAATTCTTATCCGCTCAGAATGGTGGAGTGTCCAACCCACAAGCCGGATCAATGGTGAAGTTCTTTTATACGTATGGCTGCGCTGGATGCCTCTTGTTTACTGTAGATATCTAGAGGAAGCAGATAGAACAGAGTGTCTAGAGCCGCCGTAGGGGTAGTTCTGAGTGCTCCACTGATACCTATAAAGGCCGATCTTTGAACAAAAATGACTACAATTGGTGGCTTTGTTCAAGGCTTTGCACCAGACAATTACGCCATATGTTAGGATTAGTCTGATAACATACATAAAGCCAGTGAGTTATACGTTATACTTCCTATTGCTTTTTTGCAGCAGTACAGAGCTGTGGTGGCTTTCCTTACTCGATCGAGGATGTAATGGATGGACAACAATACAACAAAACAAGGCTTCCAGCTGAGCTTTTTGTTCTGAATGAGACCCAGATATCTGGCTTTGTCTGAGAGCACCAAACTTGCATCGCACAGTTTAGGAGGATCGAACGGGGGAATTTTGTATTTCCTAGTGAAGAGGACTAATTCCGTTTTATGAGGGTTGACCTCGAGGCCGCATTCTTAAGTCCATTTTGTTACCTCAGAGAGAGCATTCTGCAGGAGGTCTCTAAGTGTGCTGAGGTGTTTACCTGAGACAGCTATAGCAACGTCGTCCGCATAGGCAATTACATTGCAGCCTTCCTCTTCCAGTATTAATTTCTTTCCTTCCTAAGCACATTATGAAATTCAGAGGTGGCCACCGAACCTAGTATTCACTAGAAACTTCAGAGTTACCTACTCAAAAATTAAGATTAATCAAACGAAGTTACAGACAAGTAATGACTATGTTCTGCAGGAGCACTACATTCATTGAATATTCATTTTGTATTCGCTGTTGTTAAGCGGACAAAAAGTGAGATTATGATAATGCTTAGGTTTTTCACCATCAAAGTCACCCTTCGTTCTGAGTGTATTATTTTCCACATTCATATGTACCAGCGTATCGCATACACAACACTCATCAACCCCAAATCATATTTCCCCTTACTTTTTGCACCTTGCTTTAACGTAATGTTGAGCTCCATTTTCAACAATCATATATCACTGAACTACTCTGAGTAGATACATAAAATCAGCGAGTAAAAAAGATAGAAGAGTGCTTTAGCTAAATACTAAAACCTAAAAACCTCAATTCAGTGGCACTCACCTTCTTTCAAAAACAAAAGGGGAAACATTTCAATTTGAATAGAGGGAAAATTAATTTAATCGGCAAGGGGATCGAACGGAGGGCGGCTTTCAAATAGCAGATTGAGGTTGCACGTATGGAGTTCATTAAATTTTCGCGAAAAAAAGTGATGCATCAAATTCAAAAGAAACAATATCATAGTCACAGTTGAAAGGAATTTTAATTTTTTTCTGATTTTTAGTTGGGGTGATTTTATAACTGGCGAAATTAAATTGGAAATTTGTATTGGGGTCACCTTGTGTTGCGTGAAATTTGTATAATGAGGACGAGGAAAAAACTTGTTTAGGCTCTAGGACTGATATAGAATATTTCAGTAACAAAGGGTGGCTGTAGATAAGGCTTGTTGATAGACTCAAAAGTTGTCCTCACAGTATTTCAGTTTTCTTAAATGGGTGTAATCCAAGGTCTTAGAAGATTAACACAGGTTGTTGTATAATACGATGGTCATCAATCTAGAAAGAAAGTCTAATTGATCGCATATTTATTAATGTTGCAAATAAATATTAATCCATCGGGAATTTTACCAGACACTTCAAAACACTTAACACCGCCGTTAGTCTTTAACTTCGGCATCTCTTCGACTATGGTTTATTGAATTATTTATTTCGCCATTTGCCATTCATCTGTCTTTATGTGTGCCGTTCCAATATTGTTTGCATCTCCTCAGTGATACAGCCCTTTCTTGTCTTCTCACCTCTGGTGTTTCTATATTTATGTTTCGGCCATTGAGAATTCCTTTCGCTTCGATAGCTAGGATGCCTATCGGGATCATACCGGCAGCGATATACCCTAGTGGTTCTAAAAGGACATATCGCTCTATGTGTGGTTATTCGATAGGAGTTATTCATCCCCTTCCGGTTCTTTTTTTATAATTAACGCGTCGCCCAGACAAGGAATGCATAAAGCATTGTCGAGCTTTTGGGGCCTTGACTTTCTTTGATTCTGAGGGTACTAATAAGTACCGTCTCTGTCTTATGTTCTGCCAGTGATAGTCTGTTTGATTTCCATGATAGATGCAATGGTCTCTTTTGCAGGCAATACAAAACAGTGTCGTCGTGTTGCAATATCGGCGACGAGCACTATTTTTTATACACCATAAAGAATTTGCAGCCTTAGAATTCCATCGTACATAGAGTTCTCTATTGGCTCTCTGTTAATTTCGTACTGCAGTACTCTTTTGCGGAGATAATTAGTTGTCCAATATTCTAATGATACATACAGGTACATAAGCATTTCTCAGTTCATCCATAATATTGAATCAATTTGATGTATTAAAAGTATTATTTCTATCGAATGCAAGGACTGCGCTATATTTCTTGCTTCCACCTCTTCATCTTAAACTTTGGATAGCTTGCTGGTCGTAGATACCACTTTGGTGATTGCCTCGATGGTAGATGGAGCTTTGCATTGCGGAATTCATATTTTCGTTTCGAAAGACCACCTTCTGATTCAGTATAATATTCTACTTAATATTAAGCGTTCAAGAATCTTTCCCACTGATTGGAAGATAAATATGATGCTTCACTGGTCGTTTTTTTTTTTTGTTCCTGTTTATAGGAACACTTCAACACCTACTGCGCGCTGCAATAATGTGAATGAGAAAAATACTATCAAGAACTTTCTTTGTAAGTGTACTGCCCTTACTGAAGCAAGGCATCTTATACCAAGCATTTAATCTTAAGCAAACTTTCGATGTATCCCTCACTCATATATTCAAAAACAACTTATACTTGAACGATGCATATAGTACAAGTGTACGTGCCTAATTCGGACTAAATGAGTTCCTTTATATGCATGATTTGTGCTATGGCAATTCCATGCTCTTTCAAAAAACTTGTAACTCCGTCCTTATGAAATGAGGTTGGCACAAAAATTCAAACCAGTAAACCCTACTAATTGTCGAAAATTGGGATCCGTAGATTATTAAAAATTCGATCAAGGGATAACAATGGAACATCCTATCAAAATGTGTGAATTGCTTTTTTTACGACACACAATCGACCAAATGGTCCTCATGGCAGCACACAAAACGTGCACTTTGCGAAAAACCTAGCCGTTTGCTCATCCATCATAGATCCACTGACACCAAAATTCTTCCCAAAATCCAAGTTATGCTTTGAGTTTTAAAATGCCACTTCGTTAAACAAATACATGTATCCATTCACATGTAAATATATTAACTTTTCCTGAGAAAAACACAAAAAAAAAACTCTGTATCCATTTAACCCCATTCTTCACTGGCAATTTCATTCATTAATATAAATAAAATATTTATCCACCGTCAAAGGCGTAATCACTTATGTGTCTGCCATGAGCTTCACCTCAATCATATGTCAAATCAAAGATTTTTTTCCAGTCGTCTGCCATATCAAAGGGAACCACTTTTCATCCCCAACACATACACAAAAAAAAAAAATCTCAAATATTTATGATTAAATTGTTTATTCTCTCTTTCTTGTTTCAGGCACCAACCAAAATCTCATCCATAAAGAGACAACCCTGGTCGGGATCCCCAAACGAGCAAAAACGAAACATCACAGCAGAGATTCTATAAAATCCAGGCAGTATCCACATTAATTTCATCCGCATTGCGTCATCTTATATGCCACACATACCACACTCTCAATCGGACCGTAACATACACAACGTCTATTGTTCCTGTGAGCCAAAGTGCGCTCGTATTAACTGACTTAATCCGGCGGCACTCTCCGGGCGAAAGTTATATTAAATAACTTTTGGTTATGATTTCCCAATACGCCTCATCGTTGGTAAACTTTTTCGCACACAAAACGTCTGCGGGAGTCCATTAAATCACACGCTACAAAAAAGGATTCCGCCTGCACACACACGCAAGAGTGAGCAAAACAAAAAAGAGAAAAATCATGATACTCAAGTGTAAGCCTGATATGACACTCGATAGACCACGGATAAGGAAAATCGTTGCAAACAATTTCGCAAAAAGAATCAAGAAACAGTAAACAGCAGACCAACAGACTAATGAAAAGCATCAGTGGACACATACTTGCCATAGATACTGTGCTAGTTTTAAATGCTTTTTCCTCTTTTAAGTTCGCATTCATCTGCTCGCTCAGTTCGTTTAATTGCTAATTGCGTTGCACATTTGATTTGTTTTTCATTTTCATTCGACGAAAAGGACATTCGCAGCTCAATATTGAAACCCCCGAGTACCACTCTTTGAGGCAAACTTTGGAAAACTGAAAACAAATACAAGAGAGCGAGAGCAAACTCAATCGAAAGGAGCAAAGGATATCGTGCAATTGATTTTATTTAATTTCTTTTTGTATACCCATACACTCGAGCAAAAAGCTAAAAGTCAACATCATCGATGTCCCATTCAGATAGAGATAGGAAAAGAACCAGATACCATTTAATACAGACACAGCTACCAAGCAGGATAACGATACCGCCCGACAGCCAGAGAAGGAGAAGATCCAGGATCAATATAATGGATTCAGTTCCGATACAATCGAAATGTTTATGGAGCATTCTACTGATTATTTCGTTTATGTGCAATGGAACATTTTCAGGTAAGTTGTGGGAAATTTATTTACGTAGCTTTGTGTGTGGGGGTGGGCTTAAGAGGATCGCAGTGTGAATGAAATGATGCATTTGTTACGGATGACAGTCTGATATATTTTACATCAATTTGGACTTGAAACGAAAATTATTACAGATTATCATTGGTTCGCAACTCCATTCAAGCCTTGGAAGAACTTATGCTTGTTTAATTTGTTTTCGCAATGGATTTGCTAAAATAATGTGAATTTTAAGTGAATCCTTTCCATCAATCTCAGCTTGAAAGTAGTTTCAGTATAAACTATTGCAATTGCAGGAGAATAAAAAAAAAACACTGAAACCTCAAGGTTTTGATAGCATCAGTTCAGACGTACACGAAAGGGGTTCATTGCCTTCAATCTCTGCTAGGGAAACAGGTTAAGAACGGTCTGTCAAAAACTAAGCAAGGCGTTATGTAGTATGTGCATATAATATTTCCAATGCACTTGCGAATAATTTGTGTATAGACTGTGTTTCCAGTTTAACTAATGCAACGGGGGCTTTTTACTGCAAATTTGTAAACGAGTAAGTCAAGGGGCAGTTGATTCAGTATTGACAAACCAAACGCTGGGTCCCAGGTTGTGCGACTATCATGTAAGTAAAGAATGAACTGACTGATGAGATTGCAATATAAGCTTAGTTCATCTCGTCGGAAAGACGAGGAAATGATTTTAGGATTCCCATCTCATCATCTCACCATAATTAAACCTAGAGCCGTGTGTACCATGAAGAAGACAAAACAACTAAGTTATTTCATATAGAAGAACAAGACCATTCCAAACTACTTGAGGAAATTGGATGGGACCTCTGGAGGACTAGTTTACAGTTCACTGGTTGCTCGAAAGTTGGCTCGTTTTAAGTTAACAAGACTTAATGGCATTACACCCATTGAAAATCAACTGATTTCGAATAGTATCCTTTTTATTATTTTTATATGTGCCTTATATACCTACATCTATATCCCTCTAATATAAAGGGCCTTTCATTAAGCGATCATATCTTTAAATTTAAATAAAGCAAAGTGTGTGTGAAATATCATCGACATTTTTATATTCATTTGAAAGGCCTATCGATGCCATTATGTATGTATGTAGGGAAATATCATCCAATTCAGGCCAAAAAAAAGTTGGTAATCATCGACCGTTGACGGGGATGACCTGACCAACGTCGTTCTCAAAGAAATATGGACCGATGACGCCCGCCAGCCCAAAATGTGACTTTTTCGAAATGCATTGGACGCTCTTGGATCTCATGTGGGTTGGTATCGTCCCAAATTCGACAATTTTGTTTGTTGACGTACCCATTACCAGTATTGGGCCTCATCGCTGAAGACGATTTTTCAATGAAACGTTGCCTGAACAGAACACCCATTTTGATAAAACAATTTTATTATTTGCACGTGGTGATTTGGCAAAACAGACTGAATAAATAACAGCCAATTTGACAGATGTAGCTTCAACAATATGGCCGCTATCAACTATCAAAGTTCGGAAGTCCCTATTGGAAGACCCTTTACATATTTATTTTGCCCGCGTTCTGTTTTGCAACCTACTTTTGTATTCAACACGTTACGTTTCGTTTGTCAGCTTTATCTGATTTAAATACACATACAAATATTCAGGATAAACAATGTTAAATGCACAACGCAGGACGAGATGAAGTGAAAAATATTTGTTTTATTTTGTTTTTCTTATCCTTTAATCTCTTAAATTTTGAGTTACGATCTGATATATTACTAAAAGTAGCCTCGCCAGGAAAGAAAGTAATATTTCTTTCGCTTACAGTTAACTGTCTCTTCGTTGTTGATAAACTTGACAGACATAGCCAAACTTTGAAGACTCATTCAGGAAAGTAAAATCTCGAAATGCCTCTCTCTATATGCGGACGATCATTCTCTGATCATCTGAAGATAATTAAGGCGACCAACTGTGAAAATGGAAGTGGAATTACTTAAGTGTTATAAGAAAAGTCTGGCCTGAGCTAGATCAGAAACGCATTAGCTGTTTGGACTCGAATGCGTTTCACCCTCAATTAACTCTAACGTTTAACTTAAGGATCCCAATATCACATGGTATCATAATGAACTGAAGTAGTTTGGTCTAAGGGTGCCTGTGCTTAGATGGGTGTCTGCTTTCCACATCACGCAAGTCTTTCTCTCGAGCTCAAGTCAACCCCAGGCTGCTTAAATTCAAAGACAGGTTTGAAGCTCTGGTCAACTAAGCGGAAATTACTTCTTAATAAAGTCGGCTCGACACTCAAACTTTAAAGAGGAACTTCGCACTTTCGCTGATACGCATCAAACAACTCCTAACATTTTGGCGCATTTTTATTTGTGATATAACCTAAGTAGAAGAAGATGTCTCTTATAGACGTTTTAAACGAGTCAAAAAATTGTTATACGAGTATATTCATGCTTCAGGATTCAGGATGCATTGAACGATCTCAACAAGTACAAATACAAACATTTGGAGCGACAACCTGTAGAGGGCCAATGCCTAGCTCCTCGCAACCATTCTTGTTGTACGTGTTTTATTGTTCACATGATCCCAACTTGAGTTGAAAAAGAAATGGGCGTGTATCTTATACATAGGCTAATTTGACCTAAACTATATTCATTGTTACATTGTTCATAAATATAGGTCTGCGAGACCCCTTACATTCAAAGTTATCTTATTTCCTATTTATAAATATTTTTGAAAAAAAAAAAGACCTTCCGGCACCAGCCGCAAGAGATAGGTGGATTTCCTTTGTATGCAACTTTGAAGTAATATTAAAGTAATCCAAAATAGCGAAATTATAACAAGTACCCATAAACGAGTATACATTTTCAATTTCAACGAAATCGGAGCAATTTTAAAGAATTTCAAAATGGCGGATTCAAAATGGCGGGAATTTTTTTCCACAAATATTATTTTACTATTACCACTTCTATACTATTAAAAATGAAAATGCAACAATTATTAATGCGGAATTTGAAAAATGTAAAGGGGTGTGACACGGCCCCTCCCAACCGATTACGCCCATCTACGAACTCAGCCGAGCTATTCACTATATCAACATGTGTGCAAAGTATCAGTCAATTCGGTTAAGAACTGCGGGTCCTGTCGTGCGGACAAGATTTCGTTGTATTGCATACATGGGCGTGACACGCCCCCCTCTCAACCGATCTCACCCATCTACGAACTCGTCCGTGCCATTCACAATATCAACATGTGTACAAAGTTTCATTCAATTCGGTTAAGAATTGCGGCCCCTATCGTGCGGACAAGATTTCGTTGTATTACATAAATGGGCGTAACACGCCCCCCTCTCAACCGATCTCGCCCATCTACGAACTCGTCCGTGCTATTCACCATATCAACATGTGTACCAAGTTTCGTTCAATTCGGTTAAGAACTGCGGCCCCTATCGTGGTGACAAGATTTCGTTATATTGCGCATATATATATATATATATGTATATATATTTATATATATAAACATTTGAACGGACCATGGTTTTGGTGTTTACTATAGAGGTCTTGAAAAGTTGCATTCAAATTTTTTGAAAGTTGCGTCATGAGGACCTCTGCAATAGGTAGTATTTCTTCGAAATCCACCTAACATAGTTCACTTCAAGGAACATGAATTTTAAATAAATAAGAGAATAAACAATTAAACTCTTTCACTCGGTACAATCTTGACACCAATTCCCGCGATGCTCCCCGCACATGGGACGTTTACTGGAGGTGCAGAAAAATCTAGTCCTACGTATTTTTTTGTAATCGCAAACAAACATTTGGAGCGACAAACTTTTTTCTGGGTTGATTTTCCGAGTTCACTGGAACACATGGCAAAGTATCGCATAAAATGGCATCAATATTCCTTGTTAGGCATCGCCTCCAAGTTGGTACTTCGCGACGATGACGCAACCAAGGTTTTATAAATTTTTGTGACATTTTTTTCACAAATACTCGTCTTGTCAATGGTTTTTGTTTATTATTGATGCTATTATGTACGTAGATGACAAAAGTGTTGACTATAGACATATCCAGTATGCCAAAAAAGTAGCATAGTGGCCATCTTTGTGTTAAAAAACAGGAAAACCATTCATAAACATACTTAACTCAGACATCTTGCACGTAAAATGTCGAGAACCAACGAAACTTGCGCGACACTAAACTCTCTTTGTTTTAGGAAGGTACTGAGGTGCACGTGTTTGTATATCTTTCACACAGCATGCTATGACTGAATTTTCAAATGAGAGGGTCTGTGAGACCCATGTTTATGAATCTAGGGTTAAAACACTGATTCTGCGTTAAAAGCCTCGTTACCTAGGAAATTATTGGCCCAACTTAAGTCGACTTCCCTTATTTATTGATCTCGTGCTAATGCGTTGATGCTTTCAAAGGTATGTTAAAAACTGTCGAATCAAACAAATCACTTTTGTAAACATCCATCATTCGCACAAGGTCCACTTAATGGACGACAGTCCTGCCTCAATAAAATCACGTTAGCTTAATTTATTTTTTTCGTTTTAGTACACTTAAGTAAAGCTTTTCGGAATAGAATTTTTTACCTCTACTCTTGATGATATTTCCTAGATACTTGTATTGTTGCACCTGATCAAATACCTCTTGATCCAACGTTAATGTTACTCCTCTTGGTTCGTTGCTGATCATCATAGCCTTTGTCTTTTCGACATTGAGCTCCAACTTCTGTGTGGCTAGTAAGTTCATCTTCTCTCATTTTTAGACTATTTTCCAGCCCTTCCTCAGTGTATGTTTGCAAATCGCAATACATCGTCCGAATTCACAGATTTATTCCGTTTTTTCCTGCCATTGATTAATTGCGATATCCATTGTGCAGATTAATGCGAGAGGACTCAAAACACTTCCTCGTCTCACTACTTCAGACGTCTTGATTTTCACTGACATTATGTTACGTGTCTTTCCCTTACTCCTTTTCTAGGCTTAGGCTCTCACAGATTTTCTACATATCAATAAATCACGTGAAGACTTTTTTATTTTTTGCGAGATTTTTTTCCAGCATCTGTTGTACAGTGAAAACATGGCCTTCGATACTATGGGCTAACCGAAATCCGCTTTTAATTTCCGATAGCTGCTTTTTCACTATTTTTCGTAGTTAACACTACATTAGAAGAAAAGGCAAATGTTCTTTTCTGTTCCGTCGAATTTATTGAATCTATCTTAAGACCTATTTGAATTTTCATCATCTTAAGAGCTATTGGAATGACTGTGATTCCGGTTTTGCCTTATCAGTGCCAGGGGCTTTTGCAAATTTTATTTTCCTCAGAAAACTATTATTGACAGATAAATAAAGTATTATCACACTTTGGAGGCTGATAACAAAAAAATAGTCTTAATAATTACCAGCAAAACTACGGGAAGAAAGATCGAACAACGGTGAGCCCAAGAAGACCCAGATGTCTGATGCTTAGCGTCAACGGGCCAAGTACAATATAAAATTTCTTCTTCTTCGCCATGTGGGCACATTGACGTATTAAACGGCTTATGGCGGTGTCTTGACACAGCACCGATACTTTTTTTTTCGAAATTAGTTCTAAAATCCGCCTATACTTCTGTACACAATACATTTCCATTTGCCGCATTTGTAGTGCTTCTCTTCTCCGTCTTGAAGAAATTCAATAAAAATGTTCATTATTGTTTAGTTGAATGGGACACTATACCATAAAGTTTTATACGTAAGCAAATAGCAAAAAAAAAAGTCACATTTTCCCTGACATCCCTTCTAACTCAATAAAATTGTAACTTCGAAAGCTAAGAAGGGTGAAAAAAAAAAAAAAAACATTCTGCCCGACACGCATATAAACACTTAATCATCCCCGCACTGTCTGGTCTAAGCAATTTTTAAGAGTTGACGTTGGGTTGGTCTAACTCTAGATGTTCGTCATCATTCCACATTGAGGAGAGGTTATGAGAGTTAAATAGTTTTTTCCTTTGTTGTTGTTTTGTTAATTTGTTTCGTTTAATAGTTTTTTGGGGGAAGGGCAACAAGAACGTATGTTGATGGGTTAGTGTTTGTGTTAAGCGTGAACTGTTCATGGCTTGGCAGACAATGGCAAATTAATACATATGAGGGGGAGTGATGGAGGGTTGGTGATATTTTTTTTTCATTTTATGGCTTCGAAAATAGTTCAGTTTAATTTTAGTTTTATTATCCCTTATTGAGTTATTCGATAGAAGGTGGACTTGTGGGTGATATTCCCCGATACACGAGGGGGTGGTTGAATAGGTATAAACCACTTAGGGTAGTAGACATATCGGGTCTCTTAAATGAAAAACATGAAAGCTTAACGAACGCGCGTGTTAAAATCATGTAAAGGTCATCGGTGACTGCACAAGCATAAGGGGCATAGAATGTATGTAGGTGATAGATGGAAATTACGTGGAAATTACGACTGGGAACCCATAGTTTTTTTTATTTGTTATTACAACGCACTTTCAATGCTTAATTATGTCTGGCTTTTTATTCCTTCATATGAGTTTGTGAGAGTTGTAGTTTAAAAGTAGATTATCTCATTCGGTGATATAAGGTTCGCTGTTGGTCCCTCTGCCTACTACAGAAACAAATGGTCGGACACTGATGTATTTATGTGTTTTTAAAACAGTTGAAAAAGACGATCAATCAGCCCATCGTCCATTATGATTTCGGTACGAAACAATCGCGTCGTTAGCACTGAGTTCATGGTACCTATCAATTAAGCAGGAGACCGCTTGCTAGAGTCAGCTCAACGATTGGCAGGGTCGTCGATAATGAAAAATGCTACAGTGACATTCTTCAGGCCCTTAGCACCTAACAATATAGTAGTTTTCGTTGTAGTGTAGTAGAACTACAAAGACTCTATACGCATTGTCAAAACGTAAAAAAGATCTGTGGGATAAAACTTGGTCAAACATATTATTATTATTATTATTATTATAACTTTATTAAAAGAAAAATAAATTATACGTTTAATACAAAACAGGTTAAGCGCTAGCTACCAGGGCTTTCGGCTAACATAAAATAGAAGCAATTTTAGAGATACTTAATATTGGCAGCCATGACATGATATCACAACCAATCATTCGTCATGATGATAGTGGATGCAAGGGTTTTCTTCAGAGAACATCTGCAGAACTCATACCCTTTCGAAGATTGTGCCTTTTGTTTTAAGTCCAAGGCTACTCCTCGCAAAGGCATTAAAATCAATAGTATTCTTTGCAACGCTAAGGTTCTCAGAGTGATATCAAATTCATGTAAGAAAATCCTATGTGCATCAACAGTGAATCACAATAGAAAGAAAACACCAGGTAATCAAATAAATCAACGAAATAAAGAAAGAAAATATAATTGAGTTGCAATAAATATAGCACGTACCAAAAAGCGTTGGAAAGCCACAGGAAAGCAGACTTCTACCCGAAAAATACTACTTATCGGGCAGAATTGGAGAATATTCTACAGATAGAACCAACTTTCTATCAAAACTAAGCTGTTAGATATTTTATAATTTAAATTAGCCTAAAATAGTTTAGTACACGGGACTGTTAACTTTGTTCACAATCTGCAATAAGTTGTCTCAAGCTTAAGAAAAGAAAAAAAAGCGCTATGATACGAGGAATCTAGGTCAGTTAGGGAAACAAATAAAGCAACATTTAGTTTGGATATGTTGTAGGAATTCAGTATCAACGGTAACAAAAAGTATCCAAAGGCTTGTTAAAAATAAAATTAATTAAAATATGTATTGAATAAAAAAAATATTCTTTTTTATTATTGGAGAGATATTCATAACTTACTTATTTTAATTTATTTATTTATTTGTTTTGCAGATATGGGAAAATTGTCCTCAGCGAGTATACAAAATCACTTCAGCACCTCAACACAATCACATTTTACAACAAAAAATAACACACGGGTTATAGCGCAAAAGGGGGGCCTAGCAATACTGCCATGTGTGGTGAAATTGAATTCTCCAGCAACAGTAAGTAACTACTTGCATATATGTATAACATTTTGTTTTTCTGTTTTACAATTTGTATACGCCTCGTGGCAATTTTTTTTTTAAATTTTGATTTTTGGTCCTTTGCTTGGTATTAGGTACACTACACCGGCTGTTATGGATGAAGTACATTAAGTCAATGTAATTTTAATTTTGGTGGAGAAGAAAGCCCCCATTTATTCGGCTGAATATAAGCCAAACAATCTTAAACTAACTTAAAATTAGACTTAAACTTAAACTTAAACTTAAAACTAAGATTAGTTGGGGCGGTGAAGGAAATCGGATTTAAGGCAAGGAGTGGTGCGGTTTTAGTCAAAAAGGGTAAGGTTCGAGTTAGTATTTTTTAGCATACGGGAGATTGGTTCGTTCGACCCATACGATGTGTGGTGAGTTGGTAGATCGAAGAGGCAAGGGGTTCGTAGATTACGAGGGTTAGTGTTGAGAAAAATAATGTTGTGAAGTGACGCACTTTCAACGTGACCTGAAAGGAGTCGATGAATCAACAGAATGTCGGGTGCATCTCTGCGTTCCTCAAGGGTGTTCAAGTTTATGAGGTTAAGGCGGTTTTGACAGGGAGGGAGAATAAAAGGGTCGTTCCAGGGCAGACCTCGAAGAGCAAATCGAAGAAAACGGTGCTGGATGCTTTCGATGTTCTCGAGATATGCACACGATGATACGGGGACCATACTTGACTGGCGGACTCTAGGAGGGCGCAAACAAAGGTAATGTAGAGAGACCTGGTTATGTATGGGTTGGTGAATTCTTTGAACCATCGTTTTACAAAGCGTAGTACAGAGTTGGTCTTAAGGATTATCTCGTCCATATGTAAACGGAAATTGAGCTCCCTATCACACAAAATGCCGAGGTCGCGAAGAGATTGAAAGGAGGGGATTGGTTGATTGTGCAGAAGGTAGAGTCGGGGAGGAGATTGGTGCCTCAAATTATTTCATATGAAGTTAGATTGGTTTTATTTTTGAATTCGTTTTATTATCTTTTGCAATCTTAGCTACAAACTATCATACATTACATTTTTATTATTATTAGCCATATTTTTGATATGTCATGGTGTTTTACTATATCCTTCAGTTTTTATTTGATCAAGTTAAAAGAATTTATAACTTAAGCAAAACTTATGGCACTCTTTTAGATTTTTCTGAAGATGGGTCTAAATTAATATTAGGATTAGTGTTGAATATAGAAGGAGTTTATTTATAAGAATTTTATTTTCGTTAATTTTTTTAGTGTGAGCCGTTATTAATTTATTTATTTTTGTATAAGTATTTATTTAATTGATTTTCATTTGAACACAATGAACAGAATGTTCAATTTTACCTTGATTTTGCTATGATACATTAATATATTGAGCCCAAAACAGAATTCCTGTTATTTATTGAGTCGAAAAAATAAGACTTAACAAAACAAAAGATTTCTAAATGTTGGCTTCCATCTACCCTCCTGAAGGTTCCAAGTAGATAACCTTCAAACCTCCAAAATTTAAACCTTCTTAGGTGGGACTGATCGATTCAGTTGGATCATATTGAGGACGTTTAAATTTGCCTTTTAAGGCGTCACATACTGCATGAATCAAGGTAATACGCGGTTAAATCGAAGACCTCTGGACTTATACTGTATACACGTCTAGACTTTATCCCATAGTGAATCGAAAGTTGTAAACTGCGTATATAGTTAGAAAAGGTTGCAGAAGTTTTTCGATGATCAACTACTGGCTACCTTGAATCATTAAATGTTACAACCCTTTTGTCTCACAGTAAAAAAAAAAAAAAAAACTGGATTCATTCAATGGTGTTCATTCGGTTTTCTATTTTGTTTTTTTATTTGCAGGTATCATGGATACGTAGAAAGGATTTTCAATTGCTCACGGTTGGCCTGTCGACCCATAGCAGTGATAAACGTTTTTTAGTTGAACACACACGGCATATGGGTCACTGGTCGTTACGCATCAAATCGGTCCGTGAGGAGGACCGAGGATTCTACGAGTGCCAATTATCTATATATCCAACACAATCGATATTCATCGAATTGAAAGTTGTGGGTGAGTATCAATGACAATTGGATTTTTTCACTAGCATTTTTGGGGGATCAATACTGTGCATGTGGGGGTCTAGGATCATTCAAAGTAATGGATGTCGTGCTATATGCAAATGTTATTGGATGAACACTTAAAGCTTGTCTTTTCTTCTCTACGATTTTATTGAGAGATTAATGCGAGGTTTAAGTGCTATAGGTCTCTGCGTGTTAATAACTGATAGGAATACAGTGCAGAAATCGATAGTTAAATTGAATGGAAGGGCTATGTACCCAGCACATGTGGACTCTGAGTGTGTGATTTTTTAGTGTAAGGATTTATTCTACTTTCGTTATAAGCAAAAATACCATTGGGATAAGTAAGGGTATAGTTTACGACATGGCCATGTTGAATTTATTAGAAACAATATTCTACAGAATTCCAGACACAAATTCATACGTAATGGAAATGGGAAGTGCCTCTTAACAGTATGCTAAGGATTTTGAAATTTAATTACTTATCTTAACTCCTCCTGTTAAATAAGGCTCGTGGCTCTGAATTTTCAGCAAAGCTGAAAATGCTGTAGTGGTTGCATCATCGCTTGTCACGCTGAAGGTTCCAGGTTCGAATCCCGATGTCACAGAAAAAAAAGTCGGTCAATTGCGAAAAAAGCTGACGTCAACTCTACTGCATAACACTAGCAGTAGGGTAGGCAATGGCTTGAAAGTGTTGATCGTACTAATGACATTGGGATATTCGAAAGAAATACTGCGAATTATAAGCAATGGCAATAATTCTCCCCAGTCATTCTGGAAAAACCACCCTCGAAGCAAAAAGACTGAAACCTAATACCACCTGAGTTTCAGAAATCACTACACCAACACTAGCGCTGTGTTAATAGCATCATAAGGGTATTCATAACCCCTTTAGCGCTAGTGAATTATAAAATAAAAAAAATTGTTGCTATCTCAAATTGACATTAACGTTACACTTATTTGTGCCTAGTTTTGCTTAGTTTTGCTGAGCTAAAATTTCCTAAATGGAATAATTCAATTAAGTAACAATTTTTCGATTTACAAATAAAATAGCTTACATTTAGTATGAGACCTTACTAACTTTTGAATTTAATTAAAAATGTTGAAAGCTTGACTGTCGAAATGCAAAAGGAAAGAAATGTAAAATGCTTTGCGGCTTCCTAGCTAACCGACGCACAGTGGAGTATTTGTATGATAATTATTTTATGGCTTTTTTTGCAAAATAATTGAATAAAACGCAATACTTGATCGAAATTTGTTGCTTATTCTTATAAAATATATGTATTTTCCACGAAAATTTGCTTATTCAGACTCGCTGGCTGAAGGCTCCTCCCTTTCTTCTTCTTCTTCTTCGATATCCTCCATACTTCTGTTATTATCGTTTTCCGGAGGTATATGCGGTTCGCTTGCGATCATAAGATTGAGTGCCTCTTGTGAAAAAGACTTGGTTTTCTTGTGCTGCTGTGCTCTAAGACTACTAAGATATGGGTCTGAACTTAATAGTAATCCCTGTATCACATCTCTGTTGCAATCAACCCGTGAAATCTTTCGACTAAATTTTAGTCTATTGCCTGAAGTGCTTGTTGCGAGCCTCAGCTGCCTCCTCCGATAACTGACCAATAGGTACGATTGCGTGTTTTATCACATCGGCGCCATGAATCAAAACTTTGTGTATAGTTGGTGTCATGGGATGCCAACCATACAGATCTATATACATTTTTGCGGTATCATGAGCAAAAGCATCAAATTTATCCGCATCAATTTTGTGTCCGCTCGAAATCACTTCCAGAATAGTTTTAAACCGGTTTATTAAATCCAGATTGATGCCTGTGATACGAGAAGAGCATTCTGGATCAGTGAAAAATCTCCTGGACGTGTTGCCATCATTAGTATTCCCAAATCCTGCTTTAGGAATATCTATTAGGAGTCCCATTTGATCTTTGAAGGCACTTTGAATGTTCTCGCCAAATAGTAAACTATATCTAAGTTAATAAAATTCAATACTTGACTCATAATCTTTAAAGTGACATAAAACAAAATGGCGGACGTGGGCAGACAGTTTTATGGTGGCATATGATTGCCAATAGACTAAGGTTTATGCCCATATAAAAATGTTTGCCCGACCATGCCATACTCATAAACATAAACACTATTATCTAAAAAGTTTTCATAAAAATTAATGCTTAAAAAGGCATACATAAGCACAGTTCGTTAGCATATTATATATGCTGAGAAAATAGTAAAATTATATTTAAAACACAGAATATACCTTCCACTTCCATGATCAAATGATTTTTTTTGATTTCCACTACACAAAATCACAATAGTCAAATTCAGAAAAATATCAAGATCGAAAGTGCCGATCACCAATAAATGCAAATTCGACAATGACTGGGTTCTGACTGGAAATGCGGCAAGAGGCAAGTGCGGGGGGAATTTTTTTGGATGCCACCTGATGGACTAGTTATCTAGCTTGAAGAATAACGGCGCTAACAGAAATATTTGCCAACTTGATTTTATCACTTTTGAGCGGTTTTATCATACAAATACTCCACTGTGCGACGATGTTTCGCGCCATCTGTTGATAGTTTATGCCGATGCTGCCAGGTTCCTCAACACCTCCAAATGGAATATATTTTTAATTTTTTAGTCGATTGACGCATTTTTTTAACTTCTTCATTGGTCATTATGTTTGCGGGTGTAACACGCTGAAGGAAATTAAATTCTCATTGCACTGAGGGTAATTTACAAAAAACGGTTTTCGTTGCATATATTTTGGAGCTGGTGGCCAATGATCTGGAGGAATTTTTTTTTCAATACATTACAAACTAAGTATTTGATATTCTTAGTCCATATTTATTCTTTTCTATGAGGGAAGGTACAAACATTTTATGACCGGTAGTTCAGGAACTTGTAGTGGCTTTAGAAGCATTCCTGCTAGATGACATCATCGAAAAGACCGTTTAAATAAAGAACAAGAACCTCTGATGACCAAAAGATGACTTGGCTGAAATGAGAATGGAAAGGCTCTGTTAGCTTCCACCAGTAGGTATTTTTTGAAGCTCACTGCTGAAAGGTATGTCCAATTTAACCGACTGGTATTCAAATGAGTCAGGATACTAAAATATGACTACGATGTCCGTCCAAAACTGGTATGGGAGTACCTTAATGAAATCATGAGACTCACCCTCTTTGGCTGCTGAGGCACGAGGTCTGTGAGAGAAATACAGCAATCTATCCAGGTGTTAATTTTAAATATAGAATTCGATTTCGTTCATATGACAACCGCGACCACGTTTGTAGCGATCGATTTTTTGGACGATTACCGAATTTCCCCTTCAAAAGATCAATTATTTGACCAGCTGGGTGGCATATGGCGCCATCTTGTTGGAACCACATATCTTACTGATGTTAAGTCCGTCCAATTCCGGCCAAACAAAGTCTTCCAACATGGCACGATAGCGAAGTCCATTGACCGTGACATGGCGATCATTTTAATCGATGAAAAAATACGGTCCAATCACACCACCGGCATGAAATTCACACTACATTAAGCTTTTTGTGGATGCAATAGAGCCTCTTGAAGCACATGTGAGTTTGTTGCTGTCCAATAACGCATATTTTGCTTATTGACAAAGCCGTTAAGCCAAAAATGAACTTCATCGCTGAAAATGATTTTTCGATTAAATTCAGGATTTTCTTCAAACTTTTGCAGAGCCCAACCGGTGAAGTTTCGGTGCTATTAATGATCAAGAGGCTTCAGTTCTTGAGTTAATTTGATCTTTTAAGGGTGAAGGCCAACATCATTATACAAAATTCGCCACAATGTGTACTGAGAGATTCCCAATTCCTGTGAACGGTGTAGAATTGACTAATTTGGCTCATTTTGAACTGAAGCACTAATGGCTGCGATGTTTTCGGTACTTCGGCCGGTGCGTTGTCTCACTGGCACAGGCCCATTCAATAGTGAACATGTTGACTCAAATTGATCCACTATAGCATGCACCGCCTGTCTGGTGGGGCGATTATTACGAGCGAAAATTGGAGTAAGCGCTTTTAAAGTTGGGACCACCGACTAAGAATTTTAATAGTAATTTTTAATAATTTCCAAACGTTGCTCGCTCGGGAACATCACCATGATAAAAATGTAAACCTTGACTGACGTTTTGACATTGACAGATCATAAATAATGTAAGGATGCGTTTGTATGAGGAAACAACATTATTATGTCGTGATTCGGAGCGGAAGCAAAAACTACCTCTCCATTCGCAAAGGCTTTCTTAATCTATTGTCTTTGGTTTTCTAGAATTTTTTTGGATGTCAAAAACTAGTCTCTCTTACTACAGCAAACTTGTCATAGAAACTATTTCAAGTGAACTCTTATGTACATCATCGTCAAACGATATAAAATAAACAATTCTCGTATCTTCCTAATCAAGACTCAAGTCTTTTCACTGATTGTACGTAACATTTATGACAAGAGACCTCAAGCTAAATTTAGTTTTTTATCTTCCCAACATAAGGACTAAAGTTGTGACTATAAGTGATTTATAATGCAGCCACCTCATCACTCTTTAAGAACATATGCACTCATTGCTGCCACAGAAGTGAATGTAATATATATGTACATACATATTCATTTATAACATTTAAGCATTTCGTATAATTTAAGGCTTGAAAGCAAATTTTGCTCCTTAATTCATAAAATTAATGTTAATGTTAGCTGTAAGGCAAAATTCGTTTCCTGCCATTGTCATACAACCCCGCACTCCCTGCAATCATGTCTTGGATACCTTTGTGCAAGAATTCCTTTTCCATAACTCGTAATTTAAATTGCCACATGTCTAGGCCAAAGAATGAGGGTTCGTAGGAGAAAAAACAAAAGCAAAAATCTTAACATTTCTCATTTCCACTTCTTATCGAGACATTCCTTATATTTTTTTTCTTACAGAGGCCGTTGCTGAAATCAGTGGAGCACCAGATCTACACATAGACGAGGGTTCAGCGTTACGTTTGGAATGCAAATTAAAACGTGCCACAGAAAACCCATCGTTTGTATTTTGGTAAGAATTAGAAAGGAGTTATTCTTCCAGGAATTTAAGCTTTATTTTCATTTTTTTTTTGTATTCTTCTTTAGGTACCATGACAATAAAATGGTGAACTACGATTCACAGGATGGTTTCTCTGTGACTTCTACGACTGTGAATATGCCAGCGTCTGAGGGTGGCATCAACAACCATAGAGAACGAAGTCATACGAGCACCAGCAGCAGCAGTAGCAGTAGTAGTAGCAGTCCGAGCAGCAGTAGTAGTAATAATTTAAGCAGTAATAGTAGTCATGGCCATGGAAATGGCGGACATATGTCATCGTTAGGGTCACAACATCAATCCTCGTACTTATTGACACCCTCGACTAGCGTGTTAACAATACAGGAAGTGCATTTTCATCATGCAGGCAATTATACGTGTGCACCATCGAATGCAAGACCGGCCAGTATAACAGTGCATGTGTTGAGAGGTGAGTGGTATTTAAAGAAAATGAGGAGTTGGAGTCCTTCTTATAAAAGAATTTGCATATGTATTATTAAGTAGAAATTGCTACCAGCAGTTGTTTTAGACTTGCATCGATTTGGGTAGGAGATTATGTACAAGTTAGCGCAGAACTTTCACAACCGACATTGGGACGCAAGGTAGTTCGAAGGCATTGTACAGTACCTACAAACATATATAAACTCAAGTCGGTCCTTGAGCGAGTGGGCATTTTTTTCACATTTTTTCACAAATTATTAGAAATAACGTGCCTTTATTAAGACATCACGGTAGCTTTTCATTGGGTGCAAAGATTTTTGCCGTGGAAAAAACCGTTCACTTGGTGGTATAACAATAGATATGCATTCATTTCGTTTCGTTTTAGAGTCATTTTTATTAATTCAATTCAATACTCTTACTTACTAGACTAAAAACTAGCTTAATTAACTTAACTATGTAATTCTAACTCACTGGCCCTACACGGGCACTCTAAGCTAAACTTAATTCTTATTCTATGTCTTTCGACGTAACCTAACTTAATTTACTTATACAATCTAAGGACTTAACTACTGAAAAACTAAGGAAATTTACATATTTTTCAAAAAACTTAGTGACTGGGATCTGCATTCATCTAAGTGCAACGGTGGGTAAACTTTTCCCAAAGTTAGCGCTAAAAACTTAAACCCGTATTGTAGGTTACATTTTTAGCCAGTCATCAGTTTTTATGTCCAAAAAAGCCCACTTGATGACAGCTACTCAATCGGCACATTCAGTGGAACACTTGTCTTAAGAACCGAGCGAGAATGAGTGTGGCAGCGGTCGAGTTACGGAAATTCTTCAGCGACTACAAACAATAGGTGGACGAGATTTACTCCTATCATAACCCGCAACCTTCCCGAAACTTTAACCACTTCCTCCTCGCCAGACTTGAGTAGGGTGAAGAAAATGAAGATGGAACAATCCAGAGTCTAAGAGTCCTCCGATGAACTTGCTAGACAAGATTCGAAGGATGGTTTAATCTGCGTTCTTGCTCAGAGCTTCCACCGACAGTTGGGTTTAGAACTTTCCAATAGAGGTAGAAAAACTATTTTTTAATTAATAACTCCTCGAAATCGTTCCTGTCTCTCAGTAGGAAAGATTGAAGATTGCATTCTCGCTCTGGATTCTCACTTTACCGCTAATATGCATGTTGCATATCAAATAGAAACGTTTGCAAAGCATCTCGATGAGGGTAAGAAGAAAGTCTCAAACGCGCGCGAATTGTTTAGTTGTTTCATTAGTTAAAAACGTCCCTCAAAGTGGAAATAAACGTTTCTATGCAGATACGATAGAAAGTGGTGCTTACGTTAAGCTATTCTGAAAAATTCAATCAATCGTTTGTTTTCGGGCCAGGTTTCTTGTTTAAAGTTAAATCTTATCAAGTTTGGAAAATAGCATGAAGTTTGTCGTTAAATGAAACGAAGGTATTTTTGGATAAAATTTCGCTTTGAGATAACTTCAATTGGCGAACTTTAAGCTGCCATTACCCTCAGTTGACCCTCCATAACCATCCTACTGTACGCCATCAGAAAAGCAATACTTCCTGATCACCACTATTACTAGCAACAACTGAATCTCGAAACTTTATGTATCGAAATAAGTTTACTTTGGTTCATGTTCTCATGTAGCGCCCGCATCAATTCGCAAAAGGTCAAACTAAAGACGTAAAAGCTGTCCGGAAGGCTCTACATCATCCTTTTTTTTTTTTGGTTTTTTCTTCTGAAGAAATTTCTCTGGCAACGTTTTTTATCATCATTTAATCAGTAAACTTGTATGTTTCAGTGTATGTGTGCAAAGTAAACACCTGCATCACACAAAACAAGAAGATTTTTGAACTCTCCACCAGAGATAACGAAGGATCAACGAAAAAAACGATTCAATATGTTTCCATTTTCACTGTTTTGTCTCTAGTTGAGCAATAGAATTTGATATTAAGGCGGAGGCACTTTAGAAGTTATGTGTTTGGATGGGGCCATCTTTTTCCACTTCAGTGAAAGTGTCGACATTTTTTTCTTCTTCTTCCGAAAGATAAATAGTTTCGCCTTTCGGGGGTTATCTAACAGTGACCTGGTTTTTGAAAACATTTTTTTCGGAAACATGGTGGGCGGAATAGAGAATTCGTGTTGTATCTGTTTTTATTAATCGAAGGACAAAGAATTAGGAAGGCAGTGCCAACACAACAAAAATGGAAACCAAGTGAGATTTCTTTAATTTATTTACTTCCGGTGAACTGACTAGCAAGGGTTTTCACATTCCAATGGTTCCACCCGCAGAGGATGGTTAACGTTTTCAATAGAATATAGACTTAGGCTGTTTGGGGATTGAGGGATTGAGTAAAATTAAAAATTGAAATCCTGTGATCGAAGAAGAGGCAGAGATGGGATATCAGTTACAAGGGAATAAGGATACAACAAAAAAAAAAAAAATTGTTCAAGGAAAAGGGATAGTGACATTTGGCAGGCAGACAATGTCAGCTTTTGTGAGTGGTAATATGTATTCCTACTAGAACGAATTAAATTGGATTGCTGGAGAAAGTTACTTTGACTTTGTTTTGTCAGTGGTTGACAACAAACAAATTAGAGAAGTTCGTTATAAGGCGTTGCATATGTTACTTTCGCACAGTACAAGTTTATAAGTGCTGCGCTCGATTCCATCGAGAAGGATGAATCAAGAATACCACTGGTCGTCAAAATGCTTTTGCGAGATTGGTTATAACCTAGCCTCAGTGGTTTGTACAATTGAACCTCTTTTGATCCCATAAACGCATCTTTCAAATAGGCAACACTTTAAGGTCTAGGCTCGGTTTAACTATATGTAACAATAGTAGATCATGCGGTCAACATATATAGATCTGGTTAGATCTGATATGCTGAGATATTTGAAGAATTGTTTTAAGACACGTTGTGCGTTGGCAATGCTAGCACGTTGTGTGTGGGCTTGTGGTACATTGTAAAATTGTTTCTTGGTGATGGAGGTGGGAATTATAGAACTGGTACCAGAGTTTCTTTTACTTTAAATACTCCTATTTATTTAAACCGCAGCACGACTCTTTAATTTACTGCAAACAATCGAGCCGCAAGGACAACGGTAGTACACCTAAAAGTGTTTCAGTTTACGCTACATTTTGTCCTTGGGCAACAAAAAAAAAGAGGAAAAAACTTGCTATTGTCAAGAGTTTCCCTATAATTTCAAATGAAACTTTTCCTTATTTCAATTTTCTCTTTCCCCCAGCTCCCCATTCCATTATTTCAACAAGAAAATTATATTCCTTCCTCTTTCTTTCTTTTCTTTTGTATCCTTTCAGGTGAAAAACCTGCTGCTATGCAACATGCTAACCGAAGCATGGTCGATGGTGAAGGCATTAGTAGCAGTGGTGTGAGTAGCAGTAGCAGCAGCATAAGCGTTGCCGCCGGAGCCAGCACCAGTAAAGCCAATAGCCATCCCCTGCTCAATCGCATTTTCCGATTGAGTGCAATAGCTGAGTTCTTATACCATCGGAAAGGATCAATGGCGTGGCTTCTAATGACGATGGTAAATTTAATGGGCACCCTGCACAGCATCGATAGATGAAATTTCTCGAATGTCCGCAGATTGTTATATAAACTAAGGATTTGAGTAAATAGAAATTAAATTAAAATAAAAAAATACAATAATAATTGAATACGGAAGGCTTCAACAAGAAGTATGTACATTTTTTTATTTATTTATTTTTTTTTTTAAGAATACACATTTAAGACTTGAAAAGAAATTTTAATATTTAACAGCATTGGGAATTAGGGTAGGTTCTAATAAAGGTTTTTATTTTATTTTTTTATATAAATATGTTAAACAACTTTGTTCTGACAGCGTGACTATAGAATTGTGTTAAGTTGGGTGTTACTGTAAATTTGGAAGGATTTTGTAAGTTTTTTTTTTTAGCTACAAATGGAGTTTTTGACACTTATTTAAAGTCCGTTGTACAAAGTCGAGTCTTCGGGATTACAGTATTTAAATACTTTTTGGTTTTTTTTTTACCATTTTTTTATAGTCTTATCGTTGCCATTCTCTACAGTGTAAAGGTTAAATGCGATAAAGTTCCTTTTCCACCTTTTAAGAAAATTGATGTTCATTGTGGATTTCTGGTTAGTAAATTGGACTGCAAAGCGGCCTGACAGGTTAGAAACAGGAACATAACCAACCGTTTTTCGCGGCGTCACATCTCGACAGGCATTTACAAATCTTCAAATGGTTTCTCACTTAGCAGCTGTTCGTAATCGTCAATAAACTGTATGTTTAATTCATTCGGGCGAAAAATATAACAAGCACAATATAAATGGTTGCAAAAAGATAGGTTTGAGTCCTCTACGGGCTGTCGCGCCAAATATTTATATTTTTGCACTGCATCTTAAAACCAGGTTTGGTTCCTGAAAATTTTATCGTGGTTTTGAAGTAAAAAGTGCTAATTAAAAAGTTCTGCTATATGTAAGGCATCTGATGTGCATACCGGTCAAAGGAATAAAACGTCGGCTGGTAGAAAATTGGCATGCTATACAATCTCAATACTAGGCTAAATTTAAAACTAAATAGTTAATACAATAGCCCTTGGCTTAAATTGACATTTAGGTGGATTTTGAAGAAATACAACCTCTTGCAGAGGTACTCATGACAAAACTTTAAAACAAGTTTGTAGACATTTTTCCAATCATGTGCCCCAAACTTTAAAACGATGATAACTTCAAAAATGTATATGTACACACATATTTCTGTGTATGTACATACATATATCTATGTACGTTCATATGCATATGCATATGCATTTTTACGAATTCGTTGCAACTTTGTTTATATGATGAATATCTTGCCTCAAATTGTAGATTTGTGCAGTAGGCTATGCCGGTTGCGTTTTAAGCCCCTTTTCATTTCTTAAAAGACGCAATAAAATAAAATTTAAATTTTTTGTCTTAAATTGTACAATTACAGTAGATAAAAATTGTCACAATCATCTTGAAATTCTTCAAAGTTATTCCGATTTCGTTTAAATTGAAAGAAATTGTCATTCGAATGCATTTATTTTGCAAGTGAAGTCTTCGTTTTGATTAAGCCATCTTGGATTTACAAAATGTACGTAAACAAATCATATTTTCCACTTTTTCTTCTAGTGCCAGTCGACTTTTTTAAACGATTTTACTGAACTTCAAATCTCGGTAACAATCAATTCTGGTGATCGAATTTTCATCCAATATGGCAGATTCTCTTCTTCTTCCCAATCCCCATGATATGGGTGTTAAATGGAAGAGGTTGGCGAGTAAAATAGGATAAACTGTGTAACGTCTTTTTAAATCCAATATGGCGATCCCCCAACATGAAGCCCATTGATATGGATATCAAATAAAAGGCTTCAACGAGTAAAATACGTGATGTTATTAAAACTTTAATTACAAAATTAACTACTAAAGGGCGTTCTTTTTTTAGAGGTATACAAATTCAATATGAAATAAAACACTTGAAGCTAATGTTAATGTCTATGATATTAGCTTTATTTAATAGATAATTTTATGCCACTAGTGTTTAAATATTATTTCGGGCATATGCGCGCCACGGCTAGCTCGAATGAAGCGCTATTGTGAAGCCCAATTTTCGACAACTTTATCGAGCAACTGGGGCCGTATATCAGCAATAACACGGCGAATGTTGGCTTCCAAATCGTCCAACGTCTCTTGTTTATGGGCATAGACTAGTGACTTCACATACCCCCAAAGAAAGTAATCTAAAGGTGTGAGATCACAGGATCGTGGAGGCCAGTTCACAGGTCCATTACGCGAAATTATGCGCTCAGCAATTTCCGTAATAAATTGATGGTATCGCGCGCCGTGTGGCATGCTGCGCCATCTTGTTGAAAACAAAGCTCTGTCACGTCAATGCCATTCAACTGAGGAATGAAGAAGTCAAAAATCTTCCAAAAAGTGGATGGGCATAGCTCCAATTGCTGTTTACGATGGCAAATCGACTCATCCGGATTTTTCTCAACACTGCGCTCTACAACGGCAATAATTTCTTCTGTTTGCACTGTTTGTCGTCTTTGGGGATGCGTATTATCTACTAGAGTGTACGTGGTACGAAAAGGATTCATCGTGTTCCGAATAACTTGCTCAGATGAACATCGTAAAATGGCAAAACGTACTAACCACAAATCAACATTCAACTGTCAAATTGACAATCTGTAGAAACAGTGTTGCCAGTTTAAAAACCAAACCTCTAAAAGAAAACACCCTTTAGATCTAACGTCAAGTGTAAAACCGCTCTGAGTATAGAATATATAGGGGTATATAAAAATAATACGTCGCCAGCATCTAACCTCAACGCTCTGGGTCCACCCACAATAAATTCCTTGTCCCTCTACTGGGGCTTTGGGGGATGGATCGTTTTTTATCTCCAAGTCTTGTGGAAACAAAATAGGATACATCTAATAAGAACTTAAAACAAACTGAAACTTTGGAAAAGATCCAACAAAATGCACAAAGGGAAAATCGTTGATTTTGATAATGAGTAATGGCGTGAAGGCATTGTTGGTCACTGAATAACTGTCTAATAAATCTTACTTACTTACTTAAGGTGGCGCTACAGTCCGGGGTGGACCTGGGCCTCAACCAGCAAGCTGCCTCCAGTTTCGCACGCTAAGTTGGTTGAGGTCCCCTTCAACTTGCGCGCGCCACCTGAGTCGCGGTCTTCCTCTACTGCGCTGTCCCTCGGGGGCGGATTCGAAGATTTTTCGGGCCGGAGCATTGGTGTCCATCCGTTCTACATGACCCAGCCAACTCAGTCATTGCACCTTCACACTTCTGGCTAAGTCGATGTCGCTGTACAGCCCGTACAGTTCGTCGTTGTATCTCCTCCTCCACTCACCGTCTATGCAGATGGGACCGAAAATCACCCGAAGAATTTTCCTCTCGAAGCAGCCAAGAGCACCCTCATCCACTTTTGATAAAGTCCATGCCTCTGCGCCGTAGAGCAGGACTGGGATTATTAGGGTCTTATATAGGGTCACTTTTGTTGTTCGAGAGAGGGCTTTGCTAGTCAATGCCTTCTAAGCCCAAAGAAGCAGCGATTGGCAAGGGTTATTCTTCGTCTAAACTCAGCGCTGGTGTCATTGTCTGAATTGATAGCGGATCCTAGGTAGACAAAGTCCTTAACTACCTCAAAGTTATATCTGTCGAGGGAGACGTTCTGTCCGAGACGTCGGTGTTGAGTGTCCTTTCTTGTTGACAGCATATACTTGGTCTTACCCTCATTTACCGTTAAACCCATCTTTGCCGCTTCCGTCTCAATACTCGCGAAAGCGCCACTGACAGCACGTTGCTTTCTTCCGATTATGTCAAATCATCGGCGTATGCGAGTAATTGGACGGACTTTTGAAAGATTGTGCATCTTGTGTTGGCGCGTGAGTTTTGCACAATTCTTTCAAGAATGATATTAAAAAAGTCGCATGACAGCGCATCGCCTTGTCTAAATCCTTTTTTGACATCAAAGGTCTCGGTGAGTTCTTTACCGACCTTGATGGAGCAGCGTGCATTCTCCATCGTCATCCTGCACAAACGGACGAGTTTTGCAGGGATGCCAAAACTAGACATAGCTCTGTATAGCTCGTCTCTATAAATGCTGTCATACGCGGCCTTAAAATCGATGAATAGATGGTGTGTATCGATTTGGAGCTCCTGGGTTTTTTCCAAGATCTGCCGTAGTGTGAATATTTGGTCGATTGTGGACTTTCCTAATAAATCTAATAAATCTGCGTATGAAAAACAATATTCATACTTGAAGACAAATAGAAAAATTAATTCGGCAAATTACTTTAGTGCCTACCCAGCATAGGTACTGCTATCCCAAAAGACAGATTTTCGAATCGACGAGCCTTTATTATTGTAAAAACTCCATCTAAACAACTTTTCTTTTTTAATATTAATCACATATTTTTTAATTATTTGCCTTTTTTTAAGACTTTGTATACTAACATAAAAATATAATTTGAACTAATGATAAACAATAAAAAAAAGAGTATTACAAATAATTAAAGTAAATATATAAATAAAAACAAAAATATTTATTTTTATATTGACTTTTGTTACTAATAATAAATACCCATTAACTCCTGTTTTATTATTCATAGATATAACTATGTAATACCGCAAACTCAATAAATAAATAATAATCTTTTCGATTTCAGTATAAAAATATAAAAAAATAAATATGAGACTTGTAAAATAATAGGATAAAGTTTAAAGAAAAAAACGCTATATTTTAACTTACAAATATTTTAAACTTAACTAAAGAATTATTATTATACAAATCTTTATTGTAAATAATGCAGGGGGACTTTTGGAAATGACGAGAGTTGGACTTTCTTTTTAAGGATGAAATGCGTAAAAAGTTTGAAAGTGTTATGTCATGAGATGTAAGGCTATTTACAAGCTAAAGACCTGTATGTAGAAATACAGGGTAATACTAATGGAAGCACCTATCATCTCCCAAGCTGAATTCTGCTATGTACATGTACTGTTAGGTACATTTCTAAGAAGCATTTGGTTTGAGAAATCCTACTAAAATAGTGCGAACTCCATGTACTCTGAAATTTGCTTTATAGCTTACAAAGTAAGTTCATATAAAACTCTAGTCTTCTATTGATAAAGCCGTATTGGATATTTTTGGTTTATCAAAAAGACACCGTTATCATTATGACTTTCGCTTCCTGCCTTTTTCATATGTTTGAGCACCTAATTATTTGAAGTTCTATGAATCTAGGGTGATGTCGGCTCTTAGACACTATGGGCATTCAAGCGATTTAAGCAATTGTTCATTTTTATTTGATCTTCTACTTGGCTTATGTTATTTAAATAAATTACAGGTCTACATTACAATTGAAATTTTTAATCAGATTTATGTATTTTAGACTCTCCAGAAACTGCATGAACAGGTATGAGCATTAACATCAGTGTACATGTACTGGCCTAATTTTTAAAAAAGATTTCAGCTCCAAGCACAGTTATTCCAAAAATACCTCTGTCCATAGAATTATATTACACTTTAAGTACCTATAATGAGAATGAAAAAATAAAAAAAAAACTTTTACAATGATAAAATGTATTATTACAAAAACCTGCAAAAACAACTTTTTATTGATAAATAAAATTGAAATGTTTAAAAAAAATACTACCCAACAAAAAAATTATTATTTTGGAAAAAAAAGAAACAGGAGAATGTTTAGAAAAAAAAAACGTTTAAAGATGAAATATATATGTATGTATAAAGAACTAAAATAATAAAACTATTATTCGTTAAAGAAAATAATTTTTAATAGTGCATAATTTAAAGAATTTAAATATGAATAAATAAAAATACTTACATAAAAAAGTATATATATGGATATGTATAAATAGGTTCTTTTTCTATTTTACCCTTAAAGTTAAGAATTTACAGAAATAGGATTATACAAAAAAACAAAGAGGAAAATAAAATTCAAAAAATAAAAAATAAATAATAGTTCAATTAAATATTTACGAGAATTACAGTGTAAAATAAATAAATTTTTGAAAAAAAAACGAAGGAAATGAGTAAAACAAAAACCAAGTTTAATTAACTACCTAAGCCACAGATAGAAATAAATTCATTAAACTCTGCTCCCTGAACTGGACTTAAATATGCAAAAACCAAAAAAAAAAAAAAACAAGCAGACAAAAACAACCGTTAAAAAATAAATGTAAATATTTTATTTAATAAAAAAAACTATGAAGTTTTATTTTGTGCTACGGTCGTGTGCTTGTAGTGGTTGACCTAAACCAACTTAAATCACCTGAATATAGTTGGCCAAAAGTATCGTTAGTAAGTATTATTCTTTCTTTTTATGTTTAAGTTACAAATTTATTGATCAAAAAATCTATTAGCAGGGCATTGCCGTCTGCCTGTCAGCACACTTTTAACTTTGTGGATGTTTCAAAAATGATTATCTTCCATTTTTTTACAGGAGCAAATGAAATATAGGGTTATCGAACGAGAGCTGTAATTTAGCCATAGAAAGATAACCTATGTCATCGTACGTAATCGATTTTGATTGATTTCATAAAGTGAGAATTACTTATTTTTGTTAATGCAATATCTTTCGTAATAAAAGAATGAATAAACTGAAATTTTTTTAATTTATTCGTAACACAATGACATGTATATTGACAAATTATCACTAGTTACAAATACAAACTATAAATATATTCATTCTAAATTATACACGAATGATCTGTCGACAATGGTTACAAATCAAATATGTATATCCCTCACCATGTCCTTAAAATAAAAAGAACTATGCTGCTCCTTGGAGCCGGTGAATTCCGTGAAAACGTATTTGCGAAGACCGAATGCTTTACAGTACGTAGCGTTGTATATTGCTTTAGTTTCGCGATTAGGATTGAATTATTTGGTATTTATCAACAAATCTTTTTCGTGTCACGACGTTCCCAGTTTCTTTTAAGGGACTTCTAGTGGACACTGAAACTTGAAATTTTGTACATAAGGGAACCTTGGAATTTAACAAAAGGAAAATTACTGAAAATTCCAAACTTATAACTGTAAAGTGGTAAAAGTGCCATTTAATTGAAAAAGAAGCAATTTTGCTCCGATTATAACCCCTTTTGGGTGGGTTGGAGGGGAATATTTGAAGAAGTCGCAATTTTTTGGGTATATGTGAGGTACGACCTACCTGCACACCAAATGTCAAGCTTCTTACAGTACCGGAACTCCGAGATCTTTTTCGTGCCACAACGTGCCTACTTTCATTTGAGTGACTCATAGCAGACCAAGGAACTTGAAACTTGGTACATAGGTAGGCCTTGGAAAATAACCACAGGTAAATAACTGAAAATTCCAATTTTATAACTATAAATTGATCAAACTGCCATTTTATGGGATGATTCAACAATTTTTCCCTCGATTATTACCCTTTTTGGGAGGGTTGGAGGGGGAAATTTGAAGAAGTGAGGGAGGGGAATTTTTTGAGTATATGTGAGGTAAGACCTACCTGCACACCAAATTTCAAGTTTCTAACGGTACCGGAAGTCCGAGATCTTTTTCGTGCCACAACGTGTTTAGTTCTACTTGAGGGACTTTTAGTGGACCTAGAAACTTGAAACTTGGTACACCTTTAGGCCTGGGAAAATAACCACAGGTAAATAATTAAAATTTCCAATTTTATAACTGTAAATTGATCAAACTGCCATTTTATTGGATGATTCAAAAAAATTTCCCTCGATTATTACCCTTTTTGGGAGGGTTGGAGGGGGAAATTTGAAGAAGTCGCAATTTTTTGGTATATGTGAGGTACGACCTACCTGCACACCAAATTTCAAGTTTCTAGCTGTACTGGAAGTCCGAGACCTTTTTCGTGCTGCGACGTGCTTAGTTCCATTTGAGGGACTTCTAACGGATCTAGGAACTTGAAACTCGGTACATAGGTAAGCCTTGGAATATAACTAAGGAAAAATTACTAAAAGTTCCAAATTTATAACTGTAAATTGATCAAATTGCCATTTAGTCGAATTTAAAATCTATTTTTCCCTCGATTATTACCCTTTTTTGGGGGGTTGGAGGGGGAAATTTGAAGAAGTAGCAATTTTTTGGATATATGTGAGGTACGACCTACCTGCACACCAAATTTCAAGTTTCTAGCTGTACTGGAAGTCCGAGATCTTTTTCGTGCCACGACGTGCTTAGTTCCATTTGAGGGACTTCTAACGGATCTAGGAACTTGAAACTCGGTACGTAGGTAGGCCTTGGAATATAACTAAGGAAAAATTACTTAAAGTTTCAAATTTATAACTGTAAATTGATCAAATTGCCGTTTAATCGAATTTACGATTTCAGTTTTACCCGCTTTTGGGGGGGTTAGAGGGGGAAATGTTAGGATGTCACAATTTCTTGGTGTTATGTGAGGTAATACCTACCTGCACACCAAATTTCAAGTTTCTAGCTGTACTAGAAGTCCGAAATCTTTTTTGTGTCACACTTTTCCGTAGAATGCCCCCAGTAAAACGTTTTCACGTTAATATACCTAATGTTGCTTAAGACAGATGCATAAAATATTCTTGGGAAATAATAAAAAAAAAATTATACACGAATCGACGCATGGTTATCTTTCACCAACTATTATATATAGTTATCTATCTAGGGTTAAAGTCGGTAGAAAAACGGATAATTTTTATGAAGAGTGCTGTTTTTTTATTTTAATCTTTAGTCCAAATTCTGAGGTAAGTAATTGAATATTATATCCGCCAAATGTCCGCCGCGGCTCTGCCTATAGACAGTCATTCTTTTGATGACACTTTTTTATCACGTTTTCGCATAATTGTGCTGGTATTTCGCGAATAAATGTTCTGATATTTTCTTTTAACACATGAATCGTTAGTGGAGCATTGGCTTAGACTTTAATATAGCCCCAAAGGAAAAAGTCTAAAAGTGTTAAATCCTACAATCTCGGAGGCCAATTGAAGCCTCTATTCCGGGAAATCACACATCCATGAAATTTGTCGCGCTATAGAGCCATTATTTCAGCAGCGGCATGTGGCGCCGTCCTGTTGAAAAAAAACGTCGTCTACGTCCACAGCATCAAAAAAAATCAGTCAACATCGTTCGGCGACGCAGTTCATTCACACGGTCGCACCCCCATTATTTTCGATAAAATATGGCCCAATGACACAGTCAGCCCTAAAACCATACCAAACTGTCCCTAGTCACTTGATAGATAATTTCCTGCCAGATCGTTTCATATGGCACTTCGGAAATTCGCAGTGCCATACAAAAATACATTGAAGCACACTGCCATACGTCTGCCAGTTCGCGCCCACAAATTAATGCGACTCTATTACGCTACCTGTCAACACATTTTACGACTGTCAACAAATATTTTTGACTGGCAGTCATATCCTACTACCTACCTACCTGGCAGCCTGTGCCAGACAATAAGTGTCAAAAACATGCCATGTAGTATAATGCTAGCTTAAGTAAACAAACAATGAAAAAGACTTAAACCGCTACCATGAAGATTCTTTTAACTATACCCCAGCTTATTTAGAGTGCACTACTAGAACGGAAAGCAATTTTACGTACAGGATAGGTTTCGACGCCTTACCTCACTCACTTGAAATGAAGCAGGAGCGGCAGGACTAGCATCTTATCTGGAAGTACTGTCTTATACAAACCTCTCAAGAGCTGAAAGCTGTTCAGAATTACTGTATATGGTTGCACTTAAGGTAAGTTGCTTGGGTAATATGGTGACACAAGCTCAGGTCAGTTTGGTGAGTTTAGAACCTGCAAAAGTAAATATGGATTTCCTAACCAGGGCAGAACAAGATATCCATTCAGTTTAGCTTATTGTCGTTCTTAAAACGCCAAAGCACGAAGTTTTTCTTACAACTTAAAGAATGTGACTTGAATTTAATTATGGGACTCGCTGGGACTGAACTAAGTTGGCAGTACAACTTAGCCATATGAGTCTCAGGAAATCAGGTCTTTATGACATGTAACACTTATGCTGGAAACAGATGTGCAGAATTTTTGCATGCAGCACTGCGTGCAAATCTGCTCGCGAAACACATGAGCAGAGTTTAATTTGACATGCATCGCATCGGCTGCTGTCATTCGGCAGCTAACAGCGGAAAGAAAATTTATGAAATAGTTTGAAAAATAATATAAAAAATGCAACAGGCACTGTTTTTAATGCTATTTCACATAGCGTGTTGATGTCAGCTTTTCACATTTGATCAACTTTCTTGACACCAGGAATTGAACCTAGAACGTTAAGCGTGATATTAACGTAGGCCCTAAATATTCCAAAGTGTCATTGAAAATTTTAACAGAAGAGTGATGTGTTGAAGGAGGAACCGAGGAGGTCATTTGAACGATATTACATATTCGATCGTGACATTTTGTACTAAATATTCACATAAAAATACAAAAAAATTTTGTATTAAAATATCATGACCTAACCTCTAATAAGAACACATTTTACCTAAATTGCTTTCACTCGAATCGGGAAGGTAACATTAGTTAACTTGATCCCATGTTACAGCCCAATCTTTTCCGCTTCTTAAAACTTTAAACTAGTGCTCCAGATTTCACGTGAACACGTACTTCACGTGTATTTAAGATGTGCGTGTATTAGCACGGGTACACGTGTCAGACACGGATACACGTGTATTTAGATACACGTGAATTTATGGCGTGAATTTGGTTCGTTTCGTGTATGATGTGCTTGTTCTCGGGCCGTGTTCCGTGTATGATGTGCGCGTACTTGGTCCGTGTATTTGGTTTGTGTATGATGTGTACGTACTGTGGCGGTGTATTCGTGTCAAGAACTCGCGTAATTTTTATTTTTTTTTTATTTTGTAGGGTTAAAGGGGTTATGAATACCAATACACAAATAAATGATTTCTAATTGAAATTTAATGTGATTAATAGATGCATTTTATAATGAAATGCTTCAGGTACACGGACCAAGTAGGTACGCGCACATCATACACGGCCCGAGAACAAGCCCATCATACACGAAACGAACCAAATTCACGTCATAAATTCACATGTATCTAAATACACGTGCATCCGTATCTGACACGTGTAACCGTGTCTATGATTGCATGTTTCACGTGTACACGTGTATTAAAATTCACGGATCGAATCGAGAGCCCTACTTTAAACTGAAAATAAAATCTCATCGAACTTCAACCAGCAAGTTTCTCTTGCAGCTTCATCTGTAGCCGCTCAAGATGATTCGGGTTATTCTCGATTTGCACTCGCACCTACTCTGACTTCTTAAGTTTAGATGCCAGAAGGCTAAGCTTTTTCAGGAAATTGTTACATCATGGCTCTTAGGAATATATTTCTTCCACTGATTTTTTTGAAGCCGAAATAGTCCCTTTTGCGATGTGGTTAATTTTTTAGGTTCCAGAGAAATTGACTGCCCAGAAGGACCTCAGGTCTAGAATAAATGTGGGGTTTTGAATTTATAATGGTTCTTTAACTCCTACTTAGACCCGCCCAGGGCATATCTACGTATATATGAGCTGACAGTGGGTTTATCACGTCAAAAGTGATGACACCTCAGAGTTCGATTAAGTGAAATGGAGAGCTAGACATCCTCTTCAGTTGAATACCCCTCTACACTAGATCCTACATCAAAGCTTTTCCAAAGCGACAAATTGAAATGTCATCCTTTTAAAGTCAATGCTAACAATTTATTCCAATTTAATCCTTTCTGAATCTCCACTACCCTTTCATTTTGTCACACGTAGTTAAATTTATACTTCATTTTGAAACTTTAATGTCACCTATGTACCTCGTAGACCCTTTGGTTTCTATTTATAATCTACATCCATGAACGTGCTAAGAATACATCGTAGGTTTGACATTTTCAGGAAATTCTCAGATAACATCCTGACATATTTAATTCGCAGGAAGTGTGTTAGAACAGAAGAATGTGTGCCTTCTGTGTGTTTAGAAATTTGGAAATTGCTATCGTTGGCGACACAGACATATATAAAATATTTCCGATTCCAAATGTAGCACCTTTTTGCTTAAGGTTTTGGTTGAAATTTACTCATAGAAATATTATCCTTATCCAGGGATAGAAACCATACTCACTTTGAAATGCTAATGGAATAGATTAGTTATTTTTGGTATCGTAAGGATTGTTTTGCCGAACATGGTTGCATTGGAATAATAATAAAGTTATTGCAACCATTTAAAGTCGATAAAAAAGAGTTTATGAAGAAGCGTTGCTGTAGTCGTTAAACAATCGCCCTTTAAAGTTTGAAGTTTAGTACAACGAAGACGTGAGTGATCTATGCGTGTTCCCACCGTACTGGCACACACACATATATGTACATATCCAAAGTGTGATTAACAAATCATATTTATTCAACACATACGAAATGCATGCTGCTATTTATATGTAGACATAGACGTCGAACATGTAAAAGAAGATGGTATCCGTATTTTTTTTTTCCAATCACTGTGTAGAATCTTCATTTTCTTACGTCAGTGATGCCGCAATTTTCACTCATAAAGTTAAAAGGCGAAAATGGTGCCATAGTGATGCCCGATGTTACCCCCCTACCTTTACTATCTTTGCGGACAGCAATATTGGAAATGGGTAACACAGTTAAAGGAGCCACTAGAAAATGGCAAAAAGATGTTGATAAACTACATGTTTGGAGTAAAATCTGTCGTATCGTACTAAACGGGGCCAAATCAACTCATGTCATGTAGATTGACTTTTATGAACAAGAGGTACTGCAGTTGGGCTAGGTAAGTTCGAAAATTTGCTTTTTTGATCGCGAATATTGTAGTTCTTTGTTAGTATGACGTTTACGAATTCACCTTAACTCTGGGGTTGTAGTAGGAACTCCATACAAACTTTCGAAAATATTTAAATAAAGTACTGAAGGGTATCGTTTACGCACTGTCATACATTCGAAATGACGATATCCACTGAGATCTAAGAATAGTCACCGTCAAAGATTAAAAATTGCACGCAAAAGCACCAATGTCGACTCAACGTTCATTGTAACAGCGTCCGCCAAATTCTGGATGAAAGGTTTAATATGTAAAGGTACATTTAAAGATACATAGTTCTTCGACAACAAAAGACAAAACGTACGATTTAGATCAGTAATAAGCAGCCGCGTGTAACTTTTGGTACAGCAGACACTTATGATGGAAGTCTGTTAAAGTATGAAGGGTGTTTTTTAGCTTTGTTTTTCGAATTGGCAACACATTTTGTAGCGACAACCAATTTGACAGCTGACAAGCTGATTTGTGTTCAGTTTGGTTTGCCATTCCACAGTGAATAGACACCGGAACAACGCTTCTAACTTTCGATGAATGGGCCGAAAACGAGATTGCTCTTAATACTTATTTCCACCACAAGGCTTACCGATGAGGCTTATTTTTGGTTGAATGGCTCTGTCAACAAGCAAAATTGTCGCATTTAAAGTGAGGAAAATCCAGAAGTCCTCATTAAAACACCGCTACATCCACAAAAAGTCACGGTTTGGTGTGCTTATTGGTCCATATTGGAATCATTGGTCCATATATCTTCAAAAATGATGCCGGCCAGAACGTTATAGTCAACTGAGAGCCCTATAGATCCTTGATTATTGACTTTTTCGCTCCCCACTTAAATGGCATTAATGTGAAAGAGCTGTTGTATCGTGTGGGAGCCTCTCTCCCTAAATGAGCTGTTAGTTTATTTCAGTTGAAATAACAACCCCAAAGTAAGAAGACATTAGGCTTAAAGATAGTCGGGATTTTTTCAATATACTTTTCCCGACTCTAAAAAATATCTGTGTTTCTTGCCTCTTATCAAAAATACAGCTGTAGTTTTAATAAGACAACGCAAGATGCCACACAGCGCACGAAAGGAACATTTGATGAGCGTATAATTTTGCGCAATGGACCTGTTAACTGGCCTCCAAGATCATGTGATTCAACCCCTAAGGATTATTTTTTGTGGGAATATGTAAAGTAAATACCCTACACCGACAAACCAAAGTCGATGGACGACTTGGAAGCCGAAATTCGCCGCGTTATTTCCCCAGCTGCTCGAAAATTCGATCGCCAGATTGCGCAGCGGTCGCGGTGGCTTAGTGGTTAATGCGTTGGAATGCTAAGCGAGAGGACAGAGGTTCGAGCCCCAAAACGCACTAACATTTCTTGACGGAATCACCTCTTTGCAGACATAATAAACCTGCAGTAGTATGATCTTTCAACCCACCATTCGGCAATAAAACTGCAGGTCCCTTCCATTTATGCGAAAAATATAGCACGCACAATATGAATGGTTGCGAGAAGCTAGGCTCTCTATGAGCTGTAGTCGTGAGTAATGGCATAAGACTTTCTTTTCAAAAAAGCCAAAATAATGGCCATTACCACCATTTTTATGTGATTTATTTCATTTCGGAAAACAAAGCTTTAAAAAATACTGTATGCTTGGTTGTAGTAAATACAAGAAAGTTTTTAGTGAGAAGAAATAGTTTCTTATGCAAAATTTTCACCTCCCATTGCAAAACATAAAAGTAAAAAAAATAAATAAATGAATCCACTCTACTAACAAAATTTGAATGTAATTTTTTAAAAATTGTCTTAGCATTGACTCTTGGGCTGCTGATCAAATAAAGGTTACATTAAAAATTCAACAAACTCAACAATTTACACTTAAAACAGAAAAAAAAGGCGAAAATATCAATCTTAACGATATCGCACTTAAATCAACCTGAATTAATCGGTTTTACTAATTAAGTGTCCGACGAAGCTGTTGCTGTTGCAACACCATCTATAAGGGTTTTTCCTTGTTGCAAATACAATAGACTACGTCAGCACTCCTTGTCTTTTCGTTTTAATTTAATACTGTACTCGGGGTACCTTAACAAGCGTCTTTTTTGTTTCGAAACTCAATGTAACAACGAGAAAGTAACAAAAAGCAGTAAACTACCCAAGTAGGAGCACAGTATGTATATTAAAAGCTATAGGTAAATCGTTTCTTGTTTTTCTGTGTATATTTGTGGACCAAAAAACTAACTTCATGGTCGGTGGTATATCTGTTGATTTGTAAATTGTATAATTTGGTACAAGTAAGGAATAAACGAGTTTGGCACAATGCAACTGAAATAAAATGTACTACTACTCTTACATATATATACACATGCAGTTGCAGAGAAGTTTTAGGTGGTAATTTGGGAACCAATTAAGTTGGGAAGGAGTTGTCTATGAGAGTTTTTATTAATTATTTTTTTTTAATTGCAAGTAAAGAGGATGTTTTCGGTTTTTTGTGCGGAAGCGTGATATTTTCGAGAAGCGTACTAATAAATGGTAGCGGCCAGAACCTGCATATGTATGTAAATGTAACGAATTACATTTCTAAATAATCCATTCGTGCAGATATGTCAGTTTGCTTCGGAGACTATGGATATACATATGTACATATCTTGTTGCCTACTTAACTGAAACACTTGCTAGATTTTTACGAAATGAAGACTTTCTTGCTATAGGTAGACCCTAAAACGATCATCAGCTGAACATTTTACTTGCAAAGGCGGTATCAATCTGGTTGTCAGCATTGCCTGCGCACAACTTGTGGACGTGGACAGCTACTAAACACATGTCTCTCAGCTTTATAATCACTGCAAAGTTTGGACTGATCTTCATACGATTAAACATCTTCATCTCGAATGAAAATCAAGTCAGAAAATGATGGAACGACATTATAGCCTTGGTTCAATTATTTTCCAGATGGCTACTCAGTGCATATAAAACGTCTATCGTCTATACTCAAACTTCATCAAGTGATTTTTCCGAACTTTCCAACGGACCAGCTTTAGAGCAAACGGCTCTAAGGCTGGAAATACACGATACAACCGTCGTACCGACCTATGTTGTACCCGACATCGGCCCAACCGTTGTATGTAGCAAACACACGATACAATCAGCATGCGATTTCCATACAACCAGAATATTTTTTCAATCGTTCTTCAGCAGTTGGTATTCAATTATTACCAAATTTGATTATGAGTGACTTAAATCCAAAGGAATTTATAATAATATATTGCAGGTGCACTGGTGAATGCCAAGGAATGGCTTTAGGGAAGATCTCTGCATTCTAATATTCATCTTGTGAAAAAGTAAGAATTACGGAGCCTGTTGACTACAAATGTTATTTGCGTATGACAAGTGAACAATTTAACACGTTGAGTGCCACATGAGACCAATGTGGCTTCACACAAATTTGGGACACTTGTGCCGCGTGAGACCAGTGTGGTCTCACAGTAGGTTTATATAAATGACGCTGTATAAAACTTTATTGGACTCATAAGACGTACCGAACTACGAACTATCATAAATAACATATATATCCAGAAGAGCATGTGTATGCCCATGGCCTGCGGCGGTCATTCAGCATTTACTCCATTCATTTTGTGTTTTCATTTGTCAGCGCAAAGCAAATTGGATGCTAATGTGTTTTTCTACGCGTCTGACTGCCAAAGATTTAAGCTCTCATATTGCACCTGTAAAGCCATTTTTTTATCTAGCACTTTAAATTGCGATGTCCCCGGCAGTGATAAGTGTTTTCAAGTTGAAACTGTTAATGAGTTCAAATACTTGGGGCTCGTCATTGATGCAAGGATGAGTTTCTTCAACCACACAGAAAATTTGAGGCTTTACTTTCGCCGCACTCTTAGAAATTTCTATTATCTGCGTAATGTTTGCTCTACAGATCTTTTAAAAAAAATCTATTATGGAATATTTCATTCAAGACTTCAATATGGGATTGATTGCTGGGGAGGGACTTATTTCAATAGAATACAACCTCTTTTGATCCTTCAAAAGCATGCCTTGAAGAGAATATATTGAAAACCTCGCAGACATCCTAGTTTTCCTCTTTTCCAAGACCTGAAAATTCTTCCAGTTCGTCACTTGTTTTGTTATAAAGCGTTAAAAAAGTTCTTTAGAAGATCAGGAAATCTTAATTTAAGACTAATCGATAGCTACAACTTACGTGGTAATTTCTTAAATCTTGTATCTGTTCCCGGTTTTCGCACTATCGCGTTTCGAAATTTTTATACTGTTGTTTCATGTCGATTATTCAACAAGCTTCCTCATTCTATTAGAGGGCTACGATCTCATTTAATGTTTGTAAAACATATAAAAAAAATGGCTTTGTTCCTTTGATCTCAGGAGTATCGAATCTTTGCTATATATTCTACTTTGATGTTCTGGTTAAATGAAGTGTTTCTTACTTTCATTGCACTCTGTTTTAACGCTTATTGTACGTATATATAAATTTGTTCCCCAATTTCTTTGTTGTTCCTCTTTCTAATTTTTTGATTGTATAGTTGATTGTATTCTAAGGGTCACCGCACCCATTTTATATTATATATCTATAAAGTATCTGAAGTGGCATTACCACTATTTAAATAAATAAAAATGTCAGTTAAATACAATTCTCCTTTTAAGGAAACTGTATGAATTAATTAATTATTATTTTGGATTTTAAGAGAATAAATGAATATCTAATATCTATCTATCTATCTATCTATCTAATATCTAACTGAAGGCCGGTTAAGACCAATATCTCACCGCAAAATAGTAACTGTAAAATATTATCAAGAACGTAGAATTAAAAATTTTTAATATCGATTCCTACTTATATAAGCTATAATTGACAAGTACGAGCAAAAAAAAAAGTTTGGCCTGTGGGACCCAGTTTCTCGGATTGCATGGTGGCACTCAACGTGTTAAACTTCTCTTAAATTTGGTGGCACCTATTATATCAAAACAGGAAACTTCTATGGGATCACCCATATCGCCTGACCAGCGTTTAATTGTAACATTGCGTTATCTAGCTATTGGATGCGATTTTAGTGTTCTGAAGTTTAGCTCAAGAGTATCAGCCAAATCTATTAGAAACAATGCTTTAATAAGTAATTACTTAAAGGTAGGATAATAACAAAACGATATTACAAGCGACTGATTTAATATCATATTTATGACAGTTTCCGTCGACTGAAAATGAATGGAGAAATATTGTTGAAGGATTCAAGAAACAATGGAACTTTGAACACTGTATTGGAGCCATGGACGGAAAACATGTCCTCATCAGAAAACCCCCAAAAAGCAGCTTAGATGTTTTTTAATTATAAAGGAACACACAGTTTTGTTTTATTTGCCATTGTAAATGCTAACTACGAATTTATATGTATTCATGAATGTACTAATGGAAGAATCTCTGATGGAGGAGCCTTAAAAAGAACAGGGGCCAAATCGTCTCTTCCGTGATCGTATAACTCGTCGCGTAATAACGATCATTCTGTATGTATTAATGCTCGTTTTTACGTGACGAGTTATACGATCACAGAAGAGACGATTTGGCCTCAGATTTATATGAGAAGTTACGTAATCATACATTTACGATACCTATACAGGAAAAACTTGAAAATAATTCATACATTTGTCCTTAGGGTAGTTGTTGGTGACGAGACATTTGCAATATCAGAAAAAAAATTGAGACCTATTTCCCAAATAGGCATTACGAAAGAAGAAAGAATTTTCAATTATAGATTAAGTAGAGCTCGCCGTGTAGTTGAGAACGCGTTCGGAATTTTGTGTTCTAGATTTAAAATCTTTCAAAAACCAATGAAAACCAATTTAGAAAACGCTGATGCAACTGTGTTAGCTTGTTGAGTGCTACATAATTTTTTAAAGTTTCATTCGCCTGATTATGTTACCGACAATTATGTAGATCGCGAAGATTTGAACCATAATTCTAGGTATGTGGCGGCAGAATGAAGAGATGGCTCCCTTAGATAAAGCAAGATGTTAAAAACAATGGAAAAGAAATAAGAAACAAACTTAAGGAGTATTATTATAACGAAGGAAAAGTTCCATTTCAAAACCTGTAGTTTTCCTGACTAAAAAAAATAATTAAGAATTTACAAACCATTCAAAGTATTGTACTTTGTTTAATATTGTTACTTATGTATCTATTGAAATTCATATTATATTTATCAAAGAAGTAAGGCACAATGCAAGTGTATAAAAATAATAAAGAAATGTTCGTCATAATTGACTTATGTCTGATTGTTATTTAAAAATAAGAATTCAGATGACTCAGAGCCAAATTCAAATCTGCTAGCAAGATCATTTGATACAGGTACTTCGAATTTCGAACGAATGCAGATTCCAATGTTAACTGATTCATCCAGCCAGTGATGAGTACATCCGTTATTATTTTCTCAGCAATCAGGCGCTGTGTTGACTCTATTTTTCTGAAGTGTTCAGGTTCAACAGGGAAAGAACGGTATTTATCAATAAAATCCGTCCAAAAAGCTTTTTTTTCCGATTCACTTTTTAATTTATTTATTTCACTGTTTTAGGTAAACTGCTCAACATGGACTTGATCACTCTCCGCCATTCCAGCAAAAACACAACAAATATCGGTACGACGACACGGTTGTATGCGCGAAAACAGACAATACGATTTCCATACAATCTGTCGCATACAACGCTGGTTGTATGCTCAAGAGCATGCGACCGTATAATATCGGTACAACCGTCGCGACGGTTGACTGGATACACATGATACAATCGTCGCATACAACCGCAGATTGTATATGTATATAGATTGTTTCGTGATTTTCCAGCTTGAGGATAGAAGTTAAAAAAATGCCAGCGAACTGTCAGTTGTCTGGCAAAGAAACATGTTTAGGATGACTCTGAAACCAATGAAGTGAAGTGAAATTTAATCACGTTTTTTTATCTTCAAAAATAGTTCGTGAATACAAGACCTTGTTTTATGCGACCAAAAGTCTCACATTCACTTAATCTTCTTCGAAGTCCAGCTCATAAAGAGATTTAAGAAATAAGATCGCAGATGTCAGGGGCATATCGATACATACTGTTGAAGTCAGCAAATGCAGACATCAACTGCTGCATGTAATCTGCAGTAAATTCAGCTAACGCTAAAGCTAACTCTTGTCACAATAATCGAAATTTTCTTCAGTTCTAGTTGTCAAACTCTTTATTGTTAAACTAACAAGAGACAAAGACTGGACCACTGCAACATACAAAAATCCTTTGTGCCAACCAAAGACTTTCCTGCTACCTCATACATTTTGACTGAGCTTCCTGTCTGGCGAGCTCATTGGCTCATTGGTGCTGGTTTCCTTTTGTTTTTCTCTTATTTAGTTCTGTCCAGAGCATTCTTATAGAGCGGCATGTCGTGAGTGAAATCCATCTCTCGTTCGCGAGTTTTTGGAATTTTGCTGTGATGCTGGACTTTTTAAGATCTAATAGGGGGTAGGATTGAGTCATCGGCCATTATCAGATCCATCTCAGAGCCTATTCTTGCGAGCTCGTCCGCCTCTCCATTCCCATAGATGCCCTTATGTCCCGGGACCCATATGAGTGTGACATCATGATTAGCGCTCTCCGTCTTAATCTGTCCAGCGCTCTCTGGAGGCAATTTTGAGTTCGAGGTTTAGGCTGGATTACGGGATTGATGTTAAATATACAGTTTTGGCTTCAATGTTCGCCCACTTGGTAATTGCTTGGTGACCTATCAGACCCTGTTTCCAAAGTTTAGATTGTTGTAGGTAAAGCGCACTATTCGTGGCCACTTCCTTTAAAAAAGATCGACAGGTATTAGCCCCAGCATGATCTCCAGGGTTTATTGCACTTGTGGTTCCTACGCAACCTAGTCGCTGAATCTTCGTCAGGATATTCAAATTTGTGGTTTTAACTGCCGCTGGCCAGCAAACTTGGCATGCATGCAAGTCATGCAAGTCTGAAGTCTGTCAGGTATGTTGAACAGTGCGAACCCACCTTTTAGCTGTGGAGGCTTTTTCGATAGTCGAGAACGATATGTTGTCAAAAACCCCAACAATATCGAATTGATTTTAATTTTGGATTTCCTTCTAAGGGTGAAATCTCCGATATGTTAATTTATTAAATTTTCTATAACTTTAAGAAATACAGGGCTGATACTTGATGTGAAAAACCTAATATGAAAATGTTTTGATAATGAGGTTTCTTTCTAAAAGGCCAACAAAGGATAAGATCACAAGCAGCTAAGCTAGCTTAACTTTGTCTAGTACCTCCTGCCTGACTAAAGTGATAAAAGTGGGTTCATTGCGTCTGCTTTTTTTAACCGGTGTCGTGAAATGTGCCAAATGCAGACTTTCACTTCGTGAAAGTGAAATAAGGCCAAACGAATTCACTAATCCAAAGTGAAATAAAGCCATTTGCAAAAATTTGGCCATATTTCACTTAAGGAAAGTGAAATAAGGCCAAATCAACTTATCCGCAGTATAATCGGCAAACGGGTCAGACTATACTTTTTTTTTTATACAGAAATTGCTCTCCCATGTGAATATTGATGTATTAGGCAAAGTTTTGAGCAATTTTTTTGGTAGCCTGTTTTACCGTTAATATTTCTTCAATGACATGTAACAAGCTTGCATTTCTCTCATTCGCATATATAGTGTCAAATGCAACGTGACAAAATGCAAAATTCCAGTGAGATCATTCACGTGTATAAATTGTGTGAAGTTTTAATAAAATGAAGTAAACTTCAATACTATATATTCCAGAAATAAAACAATTGTATAGGTTTAAAACAAATTCCAAAATGTGTAAGCGATACGTGTGCTACAATAAAGAATGCAGTGCAAGTGCAGTTATCGACTTTGCTAACGAGAATTTGATACAAATCCCGAAATCTAGTGCCGCGCATAATCAATCCAATAACGAAAACTTATGAAAAAGAATGAAGGTGATTAGTGAGATAAAAAAAAAGAGTGTGCAGATGTTTCTTTAAAAAGAAGCGGTATTCGGGAAGTATTTGACGAAGTCTGTGCAATGAAAGTGGTATGCAGGTAAAATTACCAAGGTGCTCCTAGCTTCATTTAATACATATACGTATAGACAACTGTACTCCGTTTAATGTTTGTTAGTATACCTAGTGTAGTTTTTTACGTGAACTGTGTTTATTTAATCGTTTCTTGTGTCCTTCCAAGTGTTATTTGTACCCCTTATTCTTTATTCCTACAAATCTGGATACCTTATTTACAGGTTCAATTCGGCAAAGTAAGCAGACAGCTTATAAATATTAGGAATAAGTCGTTTCCAAGAGCTCCAGTTACGGCAAAAGAGGCCTCGGACCTATTTAAAACTAAAAGCGTAATGGATAGTTTTGGTATGTAGCGATACAAAAGTAGCGAACCGTTTTATTGAGGCACAGTGGTAGAGGAAACTTTTTCCTATTCCATTTTTTTTTTGTCTCCGATCATTGCAACTGAAATCCAAAAAACTACCCGACGTATCCGCCCGAAATTATCTTTTGGATGGCACCTTCAATGTGGTTCCATCCTGCGGCTATAAACAGCTGGTCACTATACACTTTGCCCATGACGGTCATGTAAGTGAATATTGTTTATTTGTGCTGTAAACGATTTTTTTATCAGTTTCAGTTTCAGTTTTTATTTCTTAATAGCAAAAAATTCGCGCGAATTTGTGTACGCTAAAAGAAACTGATAACAAATCGTTTAGAGCACAAATAAATTGAAACCGTTATTTCGTAAGAAGCAAGAAATTTTAAATCAAAACATTAATTTCAGGTTTACCCATTTATGTTCTTATGACGAATAAAACAGAGAGAGCGTATCTTCATGTATTTAAATACATTAAAGCAAATTTATTTCAATTGAAACCAAATTCGTTTGTGCCAGATTTTGAGAAGGCATTGAGGAACAGTCTGCAAAATGTATATCCTATAGTTGAATACACTTCATATTGGTTCCACTACTCGCAAGCCGTTCTTCTTAAATATCAGAATTTGTAGGATTACTGAGTAGAAACAAGGAATCCAACAGACTGTTCCGAAAATGATTGGTACTTCCACTTTTGAGGCCTAACGACATTTTTTCAGCATTTGAATTGCTGAAGGTAGAGGCAAATGGGACGCAATTCAAGAAAAACAACGAAAGTGTATTCGCCGACTTTTTGTTATAGGTATGTCTTTCAAAAAACAATGGATGGAAAAGGTAATGTATATTTTTAATTGATTTTGAATGATTTGAAAGCAAAAATTAAAATGAATACATATGTACTACATATGTAAACAGGAAGCCCCTTAAGTTGTTTCAGTTTTCAACGCTCCAATGAAAACAACAAGTGCCCTGGAAGGGTACAACAGTCGGTTAAGTCGAAAGCCCACAAAACATGACAACTTTTTTAAGTTTTTAGACTGCTTGCTCGACGAGGATAGAATTAAATCCAAAGAGTTTATCATATCCTTAGATAGAACTTTTGACATCCTAGGAAACGGGTAACGGACAAGCAGGCACAAATTGAAATAGCTTTGCACAAATTGGACAAGAAAATCATTTCCATAAGTGATTTCCTAAGTCAGATGACGAATGATCTCAACAATCTGCTTATCAAAAATTATGCTGCAAAACTAACACTCTGCAGTGATGCAGATAAGGAAGTTCAGGACATGCTCGCACTGTTCGCCTGCAGCCGTGTAACCATTTTAAATTATGTTTAAATTGTTAAACACAGTTGCCGGAGAAGTACATGAAAAATAACAACCCCATTCTGTGTCCAATTTGTAGGCAAATTGTTAAAAATTGCCTTGGGAAGCTTACTCGAGGGGCTAATTGCAAGAGCAAAGAACTCGGTCAACAACTTGATCTCTGGGGCTTACTACTCCAATCCAATGTACCATGAGAGGGTGCACCTTAACGGCTTCGTCCCCCCAGAGGCTTTCCTGTATTTTGATCAACAAGGTCTGATCCAGGATATGTTAGCGGTGCCGCTTATCTTCCATGTTGCCCGGACAACATAGGAATTAATTTATGTTGGGTAAGCAAAATTAAAAACAATGGAATGTCTTATAATGCCAAACTGGCCTTATTTCACTTTCACGAAGTGAAATAAAGCCACACGTTAAAATTTGCCCTTATTTCACTTTCACAAATTTTTGCATTTGGGCTTATTTCACGGCACCTTATAATCTAGGTTAGAGTTAATACGAAATTTTGGACGAAACTCACCTCTTTTGTTGGTGTTTGTACTTCCCCATATAGTGGCGTAGAATAGAGGTAACATCGGCAGCCAAGGAAGCTGATAGCTATTATGTCTACGTCAAGGCCGAATTCAGTAGAGGCGGCAACATAGCTCGAAAGGATTTCCCTAGTCGTATTTGAAAATCTCAATATTTTATTGACATACACTTACTCTTAATACAGCCACTTTCTAACCACCCTAACTTCACAGCTTTCAGCATCCTCATCTATACCCATGCTACTTTCAAAGTTATATAACTTCTTTCATACCAAAAAAAATGTGCCATACTCGAACTATGTGAAATTTTAACAAATTGATTCAATATTCTCATAACTTATAGATTGCATTTTTGGATATTCGAAAAGGAGCACAAAAACGTACACACACTCAAACATACAGCTTCATTGGCATCAAAAAATTCAATATAGCCCAATGAACACGAAAAATCAATTTGTATGCATAACCCATATAAGCAAAGTAACAAACAACCCGCAGGGTGACAATTTTCCAATTTGCTTTTTCTGTGGTCCTGTCATCGTCATGCATACTGAAATAATAATGCATGAAAAAAAGCACCACAAAACGTTCAGTTTTTGTGATATTGGAGGGATGGTTGAGAGGGCGAAACGAAAAATATATTATCTGCAAACAGCCTTAAATGAAATAAAATTTTCTGAGTACCAATATATTTTCTTACGAAAAGATAGAAAAGTTTCACACAACCCTCATATTGTGAGTAGATAGCCTCTCTATGATTTTATTATTAAATAATCGTGTCCAAACAAATGGGAATTAGAATAGCCAAATAAAGGTATTTGAGTGGTTCAGAAGTTAAGTCCTTAGATTGTATAAGTAAATTAAGTTAGGTTACGTCGAAAGACATAGAATAAGTATTAAGTTCAGCTTAGAGTGCCCATATAGGCCCAGTAAGTAAGAGTTACATAGTTAAGTTAATTAAGCTAGTTTTAAGCGTTTTTTGTCTAGCATGTAAGAGTTTATGAATTAAAAAATAATAAAAATGCATTTAAAACGAAAACGATAGAATAGCCAAATTCGGTGGTTGTTTAAACCAACTTCATTCTTGTGTAGTGTTGGAAAGGTAAGAGCATAAATTGGAGAATCAAGATCGTTGATAAAACAATGACATCATAAGATTTATTCCCTTTTAAAGTATAATGGCATAATGGGCTGTTGTTAACAATAGGCTTGACTTGACTCCGCAAGCTATAAATGCACAAGTATCGAGACCAACCTCAGCCATAAAAGTGATTCTTATATCGCAACAATTTACTTGGAGGCAATTATTCTTGATGTACTTTCCTGCACAAAGCTAAGAACTATACTTCTAGAAGTTTGAAGAACACTGATAAACAGTGCAAAGAACAACAGCTGCTGCGTGACCTCAAAGGCCTGACTTAAATTTCATTATGGAAGCATGTCGACTAAATTTGTACTATACTCAAGAGTGATAAATCGAGATAAACGCCTTTCAGAATCGCCCTTAAGAAAGGATTTCGAATGCGAGCTAAACGACCTAGTCAACTACAACAAGATCTGTCAGTCCAACTTCCATTTGGAGAACATAGGGATACCCAAACACCACAAAACAGAATGAGTGTTGTTCGAAAATATTATTGATGAATTTTTGCTTGTTTTTTTGTTGAACACTATGCATAGTGATTGGACTTTGAAATAAACAGATCGCCGAAGCAACTAGCAGGATAAGGGTCTAAGACACCAACAACTCAGAAAACCACCATGCAGTAAAAGCAAGAACAATCAGCATCTCAGTGTAGTACCGACATGGTTTTCGACAGACACCTAGAGACTAGAATATGCTCATTATTGTTTACTTGATTTTGGATAAGGATTAGCTCAGGAGATGAAAGCGCTATGAAGCCGATTTCAAAATGAAGCAAGAAACTCCCAAATATGTATCGAACTTCCAAAAAACGTAGAGAAAGCAAAAGCAGTCAGATTTCTTAAGAGCTCTTTTGACTTCGATGTCGAATACCACAAAAACACATTGCGCCGATTAGAGATCTTCTCTTCATGTAGGTACTGCATTGCCTGAATCAGAAAGAGGTTAGCTAGAGCGACATATGTACAATCAATTCAGCGTATTGAAAAGTGTATTAATCGAATTACATAATTAAATGATCAAAAGAGCTTGGTCATTGAATGTACATAGTGACCCCGACGTTATTCGCATTGATTTCTAAATAACGATGACCAACATTGACGAGAGAAACGGTGAGGCTGCAGGTCAGAGCACAACTTCGTCGAAGGATTTAAAGAAATTGCAATCCCTCAAAACTCGTCACCTCGTTTGCACCAAGCAGATGGATCGCATTAACGATTTTCATCAACAGCCATCTCCGTGCTGATGACTTACTTGTGCAGATTCTTCTTCCAAAGCTTGATCCTGAAACTCTCAACAAAAGGAAGGACTCATCGAAAGCATGTCAAGCTATCAGAAGCTTTTAAAATTTCTCATGAAATGGAGCCAAGTTATCATCGATGACAATCCAAAGACAAATACATCAATTCTCTTTAAAAATAATCAATCAAACAATCAAAGAATCAATGAGAAATTCACCCGAAAACATTCTCAATTCTACGGTCAAATAATAAGAACAGTAGCCGGTCAAGTTGTTTATTTTGCAAAAATAACCTTACCATCTCAATCTGCCTCTACCTCAAAAACTAATGTTTATAAGTAGTAATCACCTTTGTGTTAATTGCCTTAAGCTTGATCATAATACAAATGAGTGTCGAAATGTCGTAAGTGCCACAAGTTGCATCATACCCTGCTCCGTGACGACAATGTCAAACGTTATCCTCCGGAGGCTTGACAATCACCTTCTTATAACATCGCTTGTGTCAACCAGCTTCCGTCTATGAAAAACATTGCATGCTACTCCAAAAGCCAATATTAACAAATGCTGCCACAGTACTCCCAAAGTTAGCATCTTCATGAATGGCAGTTCCATCTAACACACAAGACCCGTCCACTCATGCAACTCTTGCCACTGGTATAGTTTTCGCCTGAGATACCCGTGAATGGTCATTACCTTCGAATGTCAACCTTGCAGATTCACTGTTTGGAACACCTGGCTGAGTCGATCTTTTAGTAGGAGCTGAACACTTCTTTTGTTTACTATCTGTCGGCTAAAAAAAGCTTGGACCTTCTCTTTTAACTCTTCAAAATAAATGTGTCGTCCAGAAAGAGTGCAATAGCACAGTTCTATGCGCACATGCAGCTTCCGAGAGTAATAATGACATTGCCTTTGCCTTCATACTTAAGTCATTTTGGGAAATTGAAAACCACGAATCGATTCAATATCCATTCACAAAGAGTGAAAAATTATGTGAAGAACATTTCCTTAAGCATGTCAAGCGTCTTGCAAATGGTCGAATCGACGTCAGTTTGCCTTTAAGCATGATTCATTAGGCAATTCATATAAAATTGCACTCTATGCACTAAAAAGAAAATTGGAAATAAATCACTATCATTCTGCACAAGATACGGCTTTAATGAAGGAATATAAATAACTTGCATACATAGAAGAAGTCCAAAGACACGAGTTCGATAAGCCACATTATTTTATTCTACATCACTGCATAACAAAACCAGGAAGTTCAACTACAAAATTAAGAGTGGTGTTTGATGCTAGTGTCAAGTGTGAGCTTGAACGACATATTGCATGTAGGCCCAGTCATTCAATCTGATTTGTTTTCGTTAATTGTCAAGTTTAGATCACACAACTACGTATTCACAGCTGACGTAACGAAAATGTACCACCAGTTCATTCTCAACAAAAACGATCGTGCGTTTCACCTATTTCTGTGGAGAGACAATCCAGAAGAAGAGATTAAAATCTCCGGTCTCTGCACTGTGACTTACGGTACGGCTCCTGCATAGTTCCTTGCCACCAGATCACTTTCATACCTAGCAGAGAAAGGGAGCGATCGATTTCCCGTAGGAGCAGCAGCATTAAAAACGGAATTCTACGTTGATGGCGTTCTCACACATGCTAACACATTGGAGGAGCTTGAATGCATCAAAAGAAAGTTAAAACATGTACTAGAAAGTGGTGGCTTAGAATTAAAGAAGTGGTGTTCCATTTGAAAGACATTCCGCTTGAGGATAGAGAACCAATTTTTCAACTAAAAAATAATGTTGTCAAAACACTCGAGGTGGTGTGGGTGTGGTGTTCCTTAACAAGATCGATGTTGTAGAATAACATTCATTCATTCGCCGATGACAGTACTCTAAGTTTTTCATATTCGTTCCCTAACTCACGTCCCTGCTCTTCGGACGTAGTTGAGAAACGGAAACGTATGTTAAAATCAATCAATTCTGATCTTGACAGCATAATAAAATAAGGTTCTACAAATAGAGTGGAATTTAATGCTTCCAAAACTCAATGCTGCCTTCTGTCTCTCAAGCGAAACCCAAACCTCGAACAATTATTCATGAATGGTACTTGCATCGCCGGAGCCGAAAAACTTTCCATCCTCGGTATGTGCGTTAACAACGATCTACGTTGGAACAACCATATATTCTATGTCGCCAAGAACGCTGCGAAATGTCTAGGTTTCCTCACATGATGCAAAAAATACTTTATCCCATCTGATATGGCTTCAGTTTACAAGGCGTTTATTCGCCCAAAGCTTGGGTACAACGCTCACATCTGGTCTGGTGCGCCAAAAACCGTCCTGCACATTCTAGATAGAACCCAAAAAAGCGCGATAAAACTAATAATTGACAGGAATATTGCAAAGTCAATTGACTCGCTAGAACACCGAAGAAATGTTTCCTGTCTCTCACTGTTTTAATGTTTCTTCTACAAAAAATACTCTAGCGAATAACCAGCTTCATTCCGCCTCTGCAACATTAAGCCTGCTTTGGGACGTACTATCAAATATAGAGATTCTTTCTTAATCCATACCACAAGAATGTGGAATAATTAACATATGTAGCTCTATGTTTCCTCATTACTACAACCCACAAGCATTTAAAGCCAACGTGCACCGGTACCTCCTTCGTCTCTCTTCTAATTTCCCTTTAGCGCGCGCTTACTATAAAAAAATAAAAAAAAAACAAAAAAGAAATCGTCGAGATTACTAAGCGAACCATGCTAGTAGGCATTGTGTGCCTTCACGATACACTCGGTCTTATAACCCCTGTTATTGTGTTGTCAAAAGTATAGGGTGACCAGATAAAAAAATAGGAAAAACAATTTACAACAACGCAACGGTGTGAGATACAAATAAAATTTAATCCGGCTTTATTTTGAAGCTACATTTATGCCATTATGTGTGGAATTGCCATTCAAATGGCCACTTCGGCTTCTCTGGCAGTGCTTCAAGCGGTTGGTCCAATTTTTGATGACTCGCTCCAATATGTACGGCGTTATTCCTGAATGTTGGCTTCGAGCTCGTCCAAAATGGTTGGCTTGTTAGCGTAGACTAAGGACTTGACGTAGCCCCAGAGAAAATAATCGAGTGGTGTCAAGTCGCATGATCGCGACTTCACAACTTCGAGCGTTGCGTCGCTTGTATGGCCACAGAAAGTGTGTTAATATAGCTTTATACCTGAGACCATTGACTGTAACGGTGTTTTCTTCCTCATTTCTGAAGAAATGAAGCCCGATGATGCCGCCATGCTATAAACCACACTAAACAGTCAATCTTTGTGGATGCATTGATGAACACTTGTGGATTGTGTTCGCTCCAAACTTTTCCATGGTGCGACGAATTGCCTGCACACTGAAGCCGTGATGACGACTGACCTCACGACGAAATTCACGTTGCGTATTTACAACTGAGTCAGCATTTCGATAATATTTCTTAATAATTTCCGCACGTTCGGTAAGCGTGGAACGATGCATGATGAAATGGCAAACCTTACTGAATATTTTGACAGCTAGATGTCATTGGTAACTTTGACAGCTGCTGAAACATAATAATTGAAAAAAAAAAATCATTACTATCTGGTCACCCTTTATTTCTCCAGAAACTTTGGAAAGACAATTTTGATTGCGACGAAGTCCTTCCCCAATCATATTTTCAAACGTGGCTGAATCTCCGAAGGAAACTATCAGAACTATAAAAGATCGCAGGGGAAAGACAAGTTATGCGGGTGATTGCATGCATTCTGTGATAGTTTAGAGAAGGCATACGGGACTTGTTCTTCGAAGAACTAGTTATTTGGAATAACTAGTTATTTCGAAGACCTAGTTATTTTGAATAACTAGTTATTTCGAAGAACTAGTTTTTTCGATATTGAGGAACCAGTTATTAAAGTTACTGATGAATAACGAGTTACTACTAGGAGTTATTGATATATCGCCCATCACTAGTCCAGATAGAGAGTATCCTTAATAATGGTCCACTTTCTCCTCTTTCTGAAGATCTCAATTACCTTAAACCTTTAATTCCAGGCCACTTTTTAACGGGTACTTCACTTGTCGCGCTCCCAGAATCAGACTTGCGTGTATTGGAATGGTGACACTTTTTGCTAACTTTTGTCTCTGAAAGTTCCATAGGGACCGACAATTTCTAGCAACTTAGTATAAACCTTATTATGTATTTAACACGTTCGAAGCCGCGGGTGAACTGCTAGTCAGCATATATTAGATACAGAAAAAGCTTTTTAAAAAAACTGGTAATTGAATAGGTACATACAAACATTTGTGCTAAATTTTAATTGTTAAAACCCAATTTATTTATACAGTATTTAGTTTTATTTAATAATTACAATAGTTATTTATTAATAACTAATAAAGAAATAATAATAATAATAAAATAAAAAAAAAATCGTACTGTTACACATTCAGCACATACGTTAATAGGTAAACTAGTTTAAGTCTCACCACCTGACTTTTGCCCCCTTTCTTTACCCACTTCATTCGCAATGATAGAAAGCAATAAACAACATAAAACGTGTGTATACCCAAGAGAGCGAGGAGGATATCAAATCAAATCAAAGTGCTTTGAAAGCGCCTCTGATTTGCTTCATGCGTTTGCGGTGTTGTTGATTGGGTTGCGTGCTACGCACATTTAAAATAACCCAACTCATTAAATTTGCGGCATACAGAAGAAGTGTCCTTTATTTGCTTCCATAGAAATATGTTTGTACACACAAAGCCTTGTACACAATGCAACCCCATTTTCTTAAAGAGATCTCCTAAAGGATACGGGTGCGGTATGACGGTTTTTAAAAGATGAAATATAGTATATTCGGTAACACCAACAGCATATGATACATGAATATGAACCATGAAGGTCCTTTCAATGTGAAAAAGAAAACAAATATATTTTCTCTCTTTTTGAGTGGTGGCATTGTGTTTGGGCACACAAAAGTGCCATTGTACATACAAATGTTGTTCCAAAGTATATTTGCACTTAAGATGAAATTAGAAAGGCTGAGAAAAAGAATGCGGGGTTTTGTGGTACAATAAACCAGGCTGTCAGATTTTTGGTTAAATTTTTAAGTATTGCGAAGCTCAATTTATTAAAATGTTTTTTTACAAGGGGACTGCGCTGGACCGGCGCAGAGCAATGAAATTGCTTTTAAAGTCAGTGCAAATGCGGGTTGTGAAGAGGATAGGAAAACATGAACATACTTTTGCATTTATTATTGCGAAGCACTTTGAAGAAGGGGTGGAACAAGGAGCTGTAAATTTAAATTGCGGCTTTTGTGTTTTCAGAGGCATATGGCATCGTTCATAAGACTAATCTCCAGTAAGGTGGTGGGTAAACTAATTTAAACTAACGCGTTTGGCACATAAAAACGTACTTCTGTGAAAGTAGTTTCTATGCGATTCAAATTGTGCCTTTTTCTAACACAGAGGGCGCGTTCAACAGATCAATACTTCTACGAGAATTAATATGTTCTGCACTTTTGTGGCTCAACAGAAAAATTAAATGTTTTTTCGGGCGATGTAGTTAAAATTGGTTTCTGGAAAACTTCCCATAACCTTGAACAATATTTTGAAATTAGGACTAAATTATTCAAGCAACAATGATGCCGAAAAAGCGTGTAGTAGAAAAATACCATTTAACTATTTGGAGCTTTTGTACGAGGTACAAGGAGAAAAGTTAAATGCATACACTAATATACTAAGCAGTGAATCCTGTACATATAAACAAGGAAATATTTAAAATATATGTTAACATGATTGAATGTTGTTGATTCTATGAAAACTTTACGTTCTTATTGAATATATTCCCAGTTTCTGACGAGTCAGCTATTAATTTTTTTTTTTTATAGCGAAAGGGTTCTGTGGCAGTTCGAAGTTCGGAGAACTCACAACCTAAAGCAGGTAATGACTTTCCTTGGGAATTAAAAATATCTTGAATCTAGAAGCAAGCATTTCAGAAACATCAATACATTTTATTTTCAAGCCACTGCCTGGCCCTGGGGCCCCAATACTCTGCCACCTGATACGCGCAAAGGCAAGCAAATTACATAGGAACTGTTCTGCAGTGACGTTGCCTTCAACCGTCACAGATAGTGATCTCAACTAAACCTTACACGTTGAGATGGATAACAAAGGCACAGTGACCCGTAATAACGCCAATAAGTTTTCTTTGAGACTGCAAGAATACCGTGGACTTCTTAGAGACGTCGGAGAGCATCTGTTTAGTTTTGCCTGCATAAAAAAAAAAATCCGAAATGGGCTTAATTGAGGCCATCAGCGCAAAAGTGGTGTAACCCACAATTTTTGTTGGTTGCTGTTCTGGTGTTAAATATATTCCTTACATTACGAACTATCAATACAAAAGTGTTGGAAGCCACCTTTTGGAAATCAAAAGCAGATGGAGCTAAAAAATTCGTTTTTGCACAGAGCATAATATAACAAAGTAATAGAGCAAAAGTGGTGTAAGCCACTGTAATCACCTTTGACTTGATGAAAACTCTACCTACCCCTGTATTGAGTTCTGGAATAGTGTATTACAAGAGACAGCTTTGGTCTTTTTGCTTTGGAATTTACAACATGGGGACATATGATGCCTACATGTTTGTTCGGGACGTGTCTGATGCTTCGCGAGGACCCCAAGAAATCGGATCTTGTTTGCTTAACTTTTTTTAAAAATTTTGTGACCACTAAAAAAGTAGTCATGTATTCTGACAAATGTGAGGGACAGAATACAAATATAAAGATGTCGTTGTTCTGTCAGTATGTTGTATCTCACCCGGACTTTACTATTGAAGAAATAGATCATACATTTTTGGTCAGTGGACATTCATATTTACCATGTGACCAAGATTTTGGTCTGATAGAAAAAAATAAAAAATTCTTCAAAGAAATATACGTTCCAGAAAACTGGCTCGAAGTAAGAAAAATGCAATCATTCAAGATAATTTTCTCCGTGCAAGTGATTTTTTCTCTTCCAAATCGCTGGAAAAAAATATAACCAACAGAAAAATGTCGGTTACTAACACCAAGGTGGAGTGGTTGAAAGTTCAGTGGCTAAGATTCCATAAAATCCCTCAATTTTCAATTTTTTACAAGTATTCTAACAATGAAGATGCCCTTTTTAACGAAGTCAGTGTCAAAAAATGCAGTCAGTGACCATAACACAACTAGATGCATTGGAAAAACCAACCATAGCTGAAAAAAAGAAAAAGGACCTTCTTGAATTGTTGCACTTCATCCCGCCGGTTCATCACACTTTTTATAACAACCTGAATTGCTCCAACAGTGTCAGGGATGAGGTGTATTATGATGAGACAGATGATGAATAGCTCTTGTACTATGTATTTTGATTGATTTCTTAATAAACTTGTCCTAAAGTGGTGTAACTTGCTTATTTTTTGAAATTGGACCAAAATATCATAAATGCAGAAGTGGTGTCACCCACATTTTTTCCTTTAATATTAACTTAATAAATACAAAAATACACAGCTATTGTTAATTTGGAAGTTCTTTTTATAAATTAAAAATAAAACAATTAAAACAATGTTCACAAAAGAAATTCAATTTAAAACAATTTTTACCAAATTTAAAAACCCCATTTTCTCCTAATTCAATAGTTTGGGGTTACACCACTTTTGCGCTGATAGCCTCAATTTAAGTCAATTAAACAACTAGATTTAAGTCAGGAATAGTATAGCTAATCCCTAGAACATCAATATATTATTTTGTCCTGATCCCTGGACTCATTATAGTATGTGGCAAAATATCATCGGAAACGCTTTACTGATATTTTGAAGGAAGTTTACCATCGCTAACTCCTACTGGTATATTTATAATCAGAGTGAAAACAAATTCAACCCCTTTTGCAAAATATTAAAACACGCTTCTCAACAGCGTATTTCCTAAGTCAAACAATTCCACTGCTTGCTGAGCCGCATTCCTGATGATTTGCAATTTAATCAGCTTACAGATTCGAGTCACGTTTTCTAATATCTATATCTAATTCCATCACGTGACTCACAAGGAGTAACAAAAAGAACGAGGTTCTCAAAACAGAAATATCATTGCTTCAAGTGGAGATTACACTTCCCGTCCATGCGCTTGCCACAAAGTTTATACTAAAAGGGCGCTATCAGAACATGTAAAAAAAAGGGCAACGACTATTAAAGAACGGAAATTGCCTACTCATAATATTTTACTCCTCAAAAACGGTAGAGCAAATGTCATTTCTGCTTAAAATCATCACATAACCATTAATAAGAAGGACAATATAAAGGTTTCTCCTACTTCCTTCTTATGGAATTTTTCCTTTCGTCTCTTTTTAGATACCTTTGCATAATTTTCTCGTAAAAATTATGTCCTATAACCTTTTTTTTTTTGTGTCATGGTATCCGTCTGGACTATGGATACTGCCATAGGCCTCCTTATAATAAAGAACCACAATCATGCATAATTTACTGGGGCGCCTATTCTTCTGGAAGTAATCTTTCGGGAAGTAACTTTTCCTCGAGCATTATCATCAATGGAGATGCCGCACATAAAGGAAGGTTGGTGGGCCTTTAGGCTTTGTTGGACGCGCGCTGAATAATTTTGGAGAGTAAACGTTTTGTGATGCAAGCTCAGAGAGAAAACCGAATGATTCATGACGGCGTACAACATTGTCAGCATCCATAGCATTCACAAATAGCCATAAGTCAACGTACTGAACAATTGCTACTATCAGGCTAGAAAAAAGAGAGTATTCTTATGAAGAGTTTTTTTCTTCATGACCCTGGTGCTATTGATAACATGGCGAAATGAGGTCTGCTTCAACTTGATTGCAGTGAGTTCTGAAGAGGCAAATTTTTGCATACAACCTTGTGATCATGCGTTTGAAATCCGCATATGAGTTCACCAAGGCTCAGACTATACAACTTAGAAACGTCTCCTCGGAGCTATTTCAAAAATACACTGGAGATACACTATTCTGTTATTACGACTGTCGTTAACACTATCTTCAACAACTTCGTTCAGCTACTAGGTTACGAAAACTACATCGACATCATAGGACATTCTCAGTGTGCTATCATGTAGGCATTAACAGCAATTGAAGAAAATAGAGAAGGAATTCGTCAATGTATTTATTCCTGTGTTCGAGGAGGCCGAATGAAAGAAAAATTATAACTTCCGACTGTGTAAAAAAAACTGTTGGAATAAACACGGACTGCTTAGGGCTAAGTATATTATAGAATTCAATCGTATATTTCAATACAAGGGGTTATATATATAAGTAAATTTAGGCGGAAAAATCCATAGTAAAGGCGGGAAGTTAATCTGACAGTTGTGATTGACAGCAGTCATCCATGTCCAACTCGGCGGTCTGATCTGTGCTGCCAAATCACATCAATTAACCCTACACTTATTTTTGGGCGAGTCTGACCTGCTTATTCGTCGCTCAGATCGTCGGAGTTCCGGCGTAGATCCCGATGGTCCAGCTGCTTGCAATGGGTTGACATCTGCGGGTGAGCTTTGACCTGCCCTCGGTGGTGTTGAGGTTAAGTCGACCGTCGGAGTGCTGGTCTCCGGAAGGATGCGCACATCGGAGTCATCTAGGTGCCACCTAGTAGGTGGTAGCGCTCATAGGTCGGTGATTCTTCTCTGGATTCGGATGAAGTCGACGATCCCCTAGCCTCGGGAACCGTCATAAGTGAATGGCCCGGATCAAGATCTGTGTGGTCCTCATTTGGTGATCGTTGTCGCATCTGATTCTGATGACGGTCTCCACTAGATACATTCGTCTTCCGATGGTCTTTTTCACCACTGCTGGAATCCACTTCGGCTTCTGTAAATATTGTCGAACGAAAACGGGTTGAGATATTGCAAACCTGACCTTCAGCAGTGAATCCTTCCCCTGCTTATGTGGTCTCGGAATCATTACCGAGATTAACGTGCGGTGCTGCCGTCCATGTAGCTTCTCTGCTGGAGATGTTCCACTCTCGTCTGGTGTTGACCGATATGTCGCTAGGAAAACTGCCCGTGCTTCATCACCTTGCGATCCATCCTCCAAAATTTTGAGTAGTGCAGTCTTGAATGTCTGCACCATCTTCTCCGCCGAACCGTTTGACTCCTTATTAAACGTCGCGGATGTCATGTGTCGTATAGAGTTATTACTACAGAACTGCTGGAACTCCTTCGACATAAACTGCGTGCCATTGTCCGACACTAAAATCTTAGGCAACCTTTTCAAGGCAAAGATACTACGCAACGCTTGGATCGTCGCCTGCGATGTCGTTGACCCCATCCGAACCACAAATGGGAATTTGGATTTCGAGTCCACCACTATGAGCCACATGTGCCTCTGGAACGGCCCAGCGAAGTCCATGTGGACTCGTTCCCATACCTCTTTAGTTCCAGGCCAGTTTGTATACTCCTTCGGTGACTGGTTAGCATGGAGTTGGCAAGCATCACACTGCCCCACTACTCGGCTGATGTCGTTGTCGATGCTCGGCCACCAACAGTAGCGTCTCGACATCTGCTTCATCCTTGTGACACCCCAATGACCCTGATGCAGCAAATTAGACCTTCTTCTGCAGTCGAGAGGGTATCACTACTCTGGGACTTCCGCTGTGGAAGAGAAGAACATTAGTATGAATTTCAATAGAAAGTCTCCTACGGAAAAAAGGTTGCTGCTGGCAACTGCTTTGGCCACCCTTCCCGGATGGAAGTGATGACTTTGTTGATAATTGGATCCTTTTGCGATGCCTCCCGTATAACCGCCACGTTAATAGGAAACTCTTCCACGGCCGATGACTGAGCCGGGTCCGCTTGATAACAAGACTCTTCTGAACGGTCGAAATCTGAATCCGGTCCTATTGACAAACGCGACAGGCAGTCGGCGTTCCCATGTTGTTTTGTCGGACGATAACGTATACTGTACGTATACCCCATGAGGGTGATGGCCCATCGTTGTTACCGTTGAATTGTCATCTGCGTTAGCTTTTTGTTGGGGCTGAAAGTGGTGACCAGTGGTTGGTGATCCGTGATCAGCTTGAATTGCCTCCCGAAAAGGTATTGGTGAAACTTTTTAGCCCCATGGATGATTGAAAGAGCCTCTTTCTCTATCTGGCTATACCGTTTTTGCGCCTTATCTAGTGTCTTCGAAGCAAAGACTATTGGTTTTTCGGTTAAGTCTGGGTAGACATGTGAAATAACAGCTCCAATACCATGGGAGGATGCATCGGTGGCTAAGGTTAGTGGTAAATCGTCACGAAAATGCACCAGTTGGGAAACGTTGACAATCTTATCCTTGAAGCTCTCAAAAGCCTTTTGCTGGTCTTCTGCCCACACGAAGGGCACATTTGAGGATCGCAGTTTATTTAATGGGGCAGCAATTTGGGCGAAATTTTCGATAAATTGATTTTAATAATTAAGCTTACCGATAAAGGCTTCTAGTTCTTTCACATTTCGGGGCTGTGGTAAGTCGCGTATGGCCGCTACTCGTGCTTTCGATGGTCGCACTCCGATGGTCGATTACGTGCCCCACATATTCAATTTCGCTCTTAGGAAATTGGCACTTCTCTAGTCGGCATCGTAATCCGTGTCGTTCTAACCGCTCCAGTAGTGTTTTGAAGTTACGCAGGTGCTCCCTGTTGTTACGGCCTGATATGAGTAGGTCATCCAGGCATGTAGCACAAAACTCCAAGTCAGCCGTAAACTGCTCCATGTATCTCTGAAACATTCCTGGGGAGCTCGAGGTTCCAAACGGCAAGCGTTGATATTCGAAGAGCCCGAATTCCGTGCGGATAACGCATAATTTCTTTGACTCTTCATCCAGCGAGATTTGGAGGTAGGCATCGGACAAATCAACCTTGGTGAAATAACAGCCTTCTTGCAGCTTACGGAACAGCGCCTGAATTCGAGGGATAGGATGCCGAACCACCTCCAGTTGAGGATTAATTGTGACCTTGAAATCGCCACAAATTCGCAGACTGCCGTTGGCCTTCTTAACCACGACTATGGGTGCTGCCCATTGGCTCATCTCCACCGGTCGAAGAATGCCCAATCGACGACGTAAGCGGTCAATCTCCATTCGTACGTCCTCCTGCTGCGCGAAAGGTACCGGGTGATGTTTGAAATACCTTGGCTGACTGACTGCCTTCAGTGTGAGGTGTGCCACAAACATTGTACTACGGCTGAAAACTTCCTGGTGCTCCTCACATAGGGACCTTGCCTCGGATACTAACTGCTCCATCATGATTTTCTAGATCAAGCCAGAGTGTCAAAAAGTTTGGTCTAGCGAAGTGGCAGAAACGTATCTAGGATCGGAGAAGATAAAGTGCTAAGTTTTCTCACACAGATACTTTTTAATTTTGTGTCTCTTATGGCATTCGATAAGAAACTAGAATCTTTTTAGCTGTTGTATGTAGCGATTAAAGTGAAGTCAGTATTAGTCCCCAAGTAAGCACAGCTTTGCGAAGCCACCACCAATCCTAACCACAGCGCTTATCCCGTTTCCACATGTTTCCCGAAATTGCAAAAATAAAAAATAAAAAAAATCCTTGAACTTTTGTCCGTTTCAAACATACAAATTATATGTAGTCCATGCAGCATTTTTAAAACATCTCCCTCAGGCTGACTAAAAGTTCAAACTTAGAAAACCCAGATATGGTACGTCTACCACACCACGCATACACATGTGCTTGCAGATAAATAAATAAAAAAAAAACACCACAATACTTAAGCTTTTTTTGTTATAACTAAAATGAGTGCCAAAAGCGCTTGAGGGACTCCTCCGAGTGCAAATAACAAAACAATCGCTTGTGTGTGTCCTTTTTGTTGTTGGTGGCCCCAAAAGAATAACCTTCGCCCTCCACTCTTCGGTGTTGGACGTGTTCTGTTTCTCTCAAGCAAAACTTTATTTGAAAGTGAAAACGCTGAAGACGCTTTGAAGACGCGTTAGCATTGTTTGCATTGCTGTTGTTGTTATTGTGAGAATTTTAAACCACACACTTTCGCCTATAGAAATAGAGAGCAAGTTGCTTGTGTTTATGGAAATTTACTTTAACACACGACATTTTCTATTCTGTTCCCTTAATTGCGGTAGTAATTACCTTTGACTACACATGCATACACACATGCAAAAGGATAACCCAGACCCAGGGAGAGTTTTAATAGAACCTAATGTCAATGTTATTTGTTCGTGCAGAGTAAATTATTTGGCATAGGGGAGACAGGCAAAATATCGCGAGGAAAGCGCGTCCGTGTCAAAGAGGTCCTTAATGACATTTGTACTCAGTAAATATTAATTAACTAGACACACGTGACAGCGCAATGAAATTACGCTGTGTTTGCAATTTGTTTCGATTACAGGAAAACTTCTGAAAAAAAAAGTCTAGGATTTGCATGTCGATGGTGTAGATGAACATGAACATCGTTCAGCTTGTGTCTCTTTTTTGTGCTTTATAAGTCAATATCTGTATTCACAACAATATCTACTCATCCCTGTAAGGTGCACGCTCATGTGTCAGTGAAAATCCAGTAGAAGCACCAGTCATGGAAGGCCTCAGTGGTGTATGCAATATACTTCTCTCTGACACATTTAAATGCAGTTCCGCATAGGCGTTGCCTCATAAATCCTTGAGCTGATACTCGTAACATTGAAGCAGAAGGGCTGTTACTTGTACGAGGAACGAATTAGTGTCGATGAGAACTTTGATAAGGATATGAATCGGAAGGCTTACAGTTTGATTTGCTTTACCCGACCCCAATTATGCCAACGAAATATATTTGTTTTGAACGACACACCGAAGGTGTGAACCAACGTACGATGGCGGTAATGATAGAGAGCTTCGGAATCAGAATGGCTCTGATATTCCGTGACTTAATGTAAAAGCTGACAGCCGGTAGTAAGTGTAATATATGCGAATTGATAGTTACCAGCGTTCCTGAGGCTTCTCTTGAGTACACTGCGAAAAAATGTTGGAACAATCTAAGTGGCTTTCACAATTTTACGAGTGAGTGTTAAATTGGCAGCTCAGCTGTTATTCGTGCACATTTTCCATATACTTGTTTATTAACTTAAGGTGACGCAACAGTCCGGGTGGACCTGTGCCGTCCCTCGGGAGTGGTTTTGAAGATTTTCCAGGCCGGAGGATTGATGTGCATCCACTCCATATGACCCAGTCACCTTAGTCGTTGAGTCTTCACTTTTCTGACTAAGTCGATGTCGCCTGTACAACGTACAGCTCGTCTATGCAGACGGGGATTGAAATCACCCTGTTTTCTCTCACAATAGCCAAGAGCAACCTCATTTACTTTTGACAAAGTCCATATTTTCCATATGCATTTGTTTTATCACACCAGGCAAGTTCATCAGCCTGACATTTTTGTTAAAAAATTTTATTTTTATTTTTTTTGCTGTGTACCAACATAATCATTATGTTGTCTTACTAGTACCTCATGGGTTGTTATTTACCATTGATTGTGGTCTATCATTAGAATGATTGGCGAGCGGTGAGATAGGGTGATTGAAGGTGCACGAATCGTTGAAGAAGGAAATTTATACTCATTTAAGGGATGATGTTCTACTAGAAACTTTATAAACTACCTAACCCGATTCCCGCTGAAAAACAGGCAAAATTAAAGACCTTGTCTCTTAGGTAACCATATCCTTCGAACTAATATATTATAGTAGTATCGAAATGAGCTTGCAAATCTAGGCAGTCGGCTCTCAATTCCAGATCACAAGGTCAAAGACGTAAACCAACCTGGCGATGAACTAGCCAGGCCAAAACCAACTCTCTTCCAGAAAAAGTTTAAAAGCTGCAAAAGGAAAAATATTTCCCCGCTGGCTATCAAAAGATAAATAGAAGATAGACAAACAATTCAATCAGAGAACAAACGAACTTACTACCAAGATTCGTAGAGACATTTATGAGACGATCGAATAAACGATAGAGGTGAAGTAAACTATAGGTGGTCGTTGATATGACGTTGAACATACATATACACCTCCCTAGTTATACGTTTGCGTTTTGGTTAATTTCAAAATAATACTACCTATTGCAGAGGTCCTTATGACGCGACTTTTAAAGAATTTCGATGCCACTTTTCTCGTCATATTCCTCAAACACCAAATTCACGGTTCGTTCAAATGTTCTCAACCGATTTGGATGAAACTTTATACAAGCATTAAATAGTGAATATATTAGCTATGTACTTTTGCGAATAACTTTTGTCGACTTCAGAAGTAATGAAACTGGGGAGTTTGATAAATAAAAGTTGCCAAGTTGAAAATTGGGTTTTATCACTATTGCACAAATTTTGACACAAAACAAAACGAACATCATTGCTTAAAAAACTGGCGAATGACCTTGCAACTATGCTGTGAATTAGTGTCTTATGGTAAAGCGATGCAACGCTGCCGGATGAACATTCGAGGAATGGCGTGGCGTGGAATTAGAAATAACAATAATTATCAAAATCAACTTGCAATATAAACCCTCTCTTAGCACTATTGGAAGAAATCTCTGTAGTTTGTCCCAATATAATAATGTGTGGAGATTTTAACTGGAATTTATTGAACGAAAATGATCTGATCGAAAGTATGAGTGCATTTCACTTATCCCCAGTTAACGTCACTACACCAACCCATTTCTCTGAACACCTCCCCACCCTGTTAGATGTGTTTAGGGTTAATAACTTGAAGAGGCTTTACGATTAACTGTCAGCACCAGATTTCTCAAGGCATGATCTGATTTATCTTGCATTTGATTTAAAAGTATCACCAGTAGTCAAAACATTCGAATATAAGGATTTTAAGAACATTGATTATTCTTTACTGTACGAACATATCATGAGCATAAATTGGGAAACCATTAACTGCATACCATCATCCAGTCTACAGGTAGAAGTCATTAACAAAAACTTAGTAAATCTGTATAACAGGCATGTGCCATTAACTACGAAAACCACTTAACCGCAGAGACAACCTTGGCTCACTAACCGTATTCGTCAACTTATACAACAACGTGACTCTGCCTTTAACCTCTGCAAGCGTTTCCGGTTTAGTGAACTCCGTCGAAATTACTGTTCTTTACGCGACAAAGTTGCTATAGTGATTCGTTCAGCAAAATGCCACGCTTACTCCAATCGACTGAATCCTTCTATGGGGGAAAACAGCTGTGGACTTACCTCCGGAGCATCGGTATTGGCAAGTCTAAGTCTCATAGCACTGAAGATGTAGTCTGCAACGAACTTGATCAAACTTGTATCTTCGTCGTCAAAATCTACACTACCTACAAGTGACGCTTCCCCTGGCTCGAGAACATCTAGCTTCCCATCTCCATCAGTGTCTAGTCCTTGTTTCAGTTTTACTGGAGTAAACGGTGCTGATGTAGTGAAAGGTTTACTTTCTATGAAGTCAAACGCAATTGGTCTTGATGAGATACATGCCGTATTTCTTAAAGGGCTTTTGCCTGTTTTATTACCCTATATTATACATATTTTTAATACCATCTTGACAACAGGTGCATTCCCAATGCAATGGAAAACGCAAAATTAATACCCATACCCAAAACACATAAAGGAGATGAGTTTAGGCCAATCTCTATTCTTCCGTTTTTGTCTAAAGTCTTTCAAAGGGTTTTGTAAACTCAAATTATTGTTTACCTAGATAATAACAACTTACTAACACCCAAACAATCCGGCTTTAAACATAAACATAGCTCTCTTACCGCCCTGTTTCAAAGGCATTTGATACAGTTGATCACTCAGTTCTGGGTGATAAGCTTCTTCGGCTGTTCATTTTTTCACCATGCGCAATTAAACTGATGTCTTCGTACTTAAAAGACAGAACGCAAGCTGTTGAATCAAACCGTAATCTATCTGATTTTCTGCCAACTACCAGTGATGTCCCTCTGGGATCGATTTTAGGACCTCTCTTGTTTTCCCTCTATGTAAATGATCTTCCGTCCATTCCTCAGTTCTGCTCTCTGCATATGTATGCTGATGATGTTCAACTGTATATGAGCTGCCCATTGGGTCTTGTTTAACACTATGTGAGCTGCTTTAACGACGATCTCGAAGGCATAGCGCATCGGTCCCTACGAAATGGCCTTCTTCTGAACCCTAGTAAGTCGAAATGCCTAGTCATCTCACGTAAACCTTTGGATGTTTCATATCTTCCCGCTATTGTTTTAAACAATGCCCCTATAGAATACGTGGAACAAGCTAAAAATCTTGGTGTGATCTTTAATCGAAACTTAACATGGGATAATCATTTAAGTAGCATCGTCGGTAAAACGTATGGGTTCCTTAGCCACGTAATGCTTTACCCCCATTAGAACGCGCCTTATGCTCGCAAAGGCATTGGTCATACCTACGCTGACTTACGGGTGTAAACTCTTCTGCAAATGTAGCTGTTAGTAAACGAAGACTTTAGGTTGCATTTATCAATACGGTAAGGTATATCTTCGCCTTACAAAGGTATGATCGACTGTCGCATCTTCGTCGATGGCTTTATGACATGCCATTTGATAACTACCTTCAGCTTCGCATCCTTACTCCTTTTTTAACCTCCTGTTATACTATCAACCTTCTTATCTCTATGAACGCATTAGAATGGCATCTTCAAACAGATCTCGCCAGTTAATCCATCCACGTTACTCATCCCTTACGTCTGAGCGTCAATTTTTCATTAATGCTGTCCGACTCTGGAAGTCTTTGCCGCGTTATATAAGAAGAATTGAAAGCACAACACGACTTAAACACAAGTTAAAAAACTATTTTAAAAGAACTTAATTGTATCCATTACTTTTATTTCCTTCTTTTTGTTGCATTGCCTTACTTGCTCTTTCTCACTAAATAACGGAGCTTTCGTTTAAAACTTAAAATTTATAATAAAATCATTTGAAAGATTGTCACTAATCTATAAGATACTACTTACATATATCTTAATGTGTAAGCATTTCATGGAATAAAATAAATAAATAAAATAAATAAACTAATAAAGTAACTGCTAACTATAGTTCTTAGGGAACTAGAGGCGAAAGCAGTAATACTAAAATAACAATATAACAATAAAAGATACAGTATGGAATGAAATGTGGTCATAACAAGATTTAGTACATATTTTTTTAAATAAGAAAAGAATAAAACATCTTGAATTATTGAGGTCTAAAAGCCATATTTCTACTTTTTTGATGATACTGACTGCGCGAACATAACAAGTTATCACAAATACAAGGTGGCGCAAAATTATTCATCCAATTTTGTTTTTGAATTACTACATTAAAAAAATAAGATTTTGAGTGATGGAAATCTTTATTTGGACCTTTACAATTTTTTCTGTTAAGTGGAAAAGATGATATCCGTCAAGTGGCTGCCGCCAGTGTTGATACACATTTGTGCCCGTTTTATCGCATTTTTCATGACTTTCCGCAAGATTTCAAGTGATAACTGTTCGCATTCTTGTCGAATATTTTCCTTGAGGGCTGCGATTGTCTACGGCTTGTTGGCATAAACCCGCGACTTCAAGTAGCCCCAAAGAAAGAAATCTGGGATGGTAAAATTGGACGATCCGATTTGGCCATGCCAAATCGCCAAAACGGAAGATAACGCGACCAGGAAACGCTTCCTTCACGGGTTGGGTACGATAACTCCAAAATTAAAAACCCCAAACTATAATCCCCAAACCAAAATCTCCAAAACCAAAATCCCCATATTGGGAATCTGTATTGCACCGCTACTCTGGTCCTTTTATGTCCAAAATCGTTTAGAAGCACAGGTTTTTGTTATATTCCGAGTTATGACCTTATATCGCCTTCGCCAAGCAAGTAATAGAGCAGAAAAGCGGAGCGGTAATCGCAGGCCAGTTTGGAGATTTTCTTTGGGGATTTTTCAAAAGTTGGGGATTTTGGGGTTTGGGGATTTTGCACTTGTGTATTATGTAGGTATCCCTTCCTTCACAATATCCATTGTGGCTCGTGCTGTGTGTGCGGTTGCACCGTCGTGTTGAAACCACATGTTCACCAAGCTCCGCTCATCCAATTCGGGTACTAAGAAGTTGTTTATCATGGCCCTGTAGCGCTCGCCAGTAACAGTGACCGCACTGCCGATGGCGTCCTCAAAAAAATACGGTCTAATCACTCCTCCCACGTGAACACCGCACCACACAGTGGCTTTGAAATGCGCCTCGTCGCTCATGATGATTTTCGACACAAAATCGTCCTCTTCGTTGTTGAGATTGAGGATGGCTTGACAGTTATTCACATGCGACTGACGGTCAGCAGGTATTAACTGATGCACTGTTTGCACTTTGTACGGGAACATGTGTAAGTCTTTCACAAAAATTCGCTGTAGGGTCCGTCTGGTAATGCCCAATTGCGTAGCCCGTCGTCTGGTTGATGTTTCTTCGTTCTCAGCGACATCCGCTCGGCTGAACGACCAGTCCGGTGGCGGCCACGTCCTGCATGGTCTCTTGTGGTTCCAGTCTGTTTGAGTCGAGTAGCTTAGCGCCGGAATGGTTACCCAATTGGCTCGACACGATTAGGAAATCGACGTCGAAATTCACGCTGCGCTTACACCACCGACCGATTATTGGTCAAAAAAATCGACACAATTATTCTATGCTCTTGCAGAGTATAGCGCTGCATTGCTTGTCTGTTTGTATACTGCAACTGTCTAGTTCACAAATCTCACATATAATTGACGTACGACGCCATTTGCAAAAATTATAACATCTTCCGATAGGGTGATTAATTTTGCGCCACCTTGTATCTCAAGTTGTGCCACAGCAAATATTAGGAGTTATAAAAATCGGGTGTTGACTAGTTATAAATAAAACCCAAATTATGATTTAAAAGAAAAAGATCACAAGTTATAACAAAAAAAACCAATGACCAAATCGGCTCTAAGTCTTCCAAAAATCAAAAGTGCCTCAGCCCGGAGCAGATTTGTCTTTACGATGCGGTACATTTGAACAGGCTAAGATCTGTGTGCCATTTCATGAATCTTTTTGTCCACCCTACTCCAGCAATCTCACACTTATCCCAATTCGTGGAACACTTAATTTTGATCAATATTGCGTATTCGTACCCGAACTTTCAGGCCATTTCATATGTAATTCCAAAATGAAAATTTAAGCATTTCTTAAAATAGGAACTTGCACAATAGTGTATATTTTGACGACACATTTTTGCCATTATCGGAGGCTGAGCTTTCATTTCCTGAAACTTTATTAGAAGATACATATTTCTCTTTGTTTTTTTAAGAAGAAGATTCAAATTCAAATGTGCCTCCCTCTTACCTTAAACATAGTCAAACTTTTCCCACATATTGTTCTTGTTGATCTCAAAGTATTTTTGTGTAGATTTTGGAAGCAGATTCCGAGCAGAGAGAAATAATACATCTATTAAGGTATCAATGCAAATACCTTAATCTGTCCATATTGGGTCAAAGACCATAATTCAAAAGTCGAGCGGGGAATCACTCTCGCTAAACACTAGTTTTTTTCGATTGAAAAGGAAATTATAACACCATTTCACTTGTCCTATCCATCTTCGCATAAAGTCACATGAAAAAATGACCTTGCAACAATAAGCAACTTAATTTGCGAAATCTTTTCTCGAACATAACGTAAGCCATATCAATACTAGATACAAATGTCATTCCTAAGTACTTTCCGTTCGAATGAAATATTTCTATAAAGCGAATCCCGACCCCCCTCAGCTATTTCCCTTCGGTTGGCTTAGCATAAACAAAAACCTCATTTGACTAGAAGAACAGTAGGAACACTCACAGGATAATAATTTATGGAAAAGTCTTTCGACTACACAGGAAAGACATCATTTTACGCCACGCCAGAGCGTATGTGAGTAATGTGCTTTCCAATGACCAAGGACAACGAAAACCAGAATGTTACAGACCCAGGGATTATTGTAACCAAAGAGCGGAGCAAAATGTTGCCTCCACAAGTGCGGAAAACTGTTGGGAATTTATCCAACCATTGCCCATCCGTTTCGGAACGCGCTCATATAGAGATGATACCGCCTACTGGGTCTGTCCTTTTTGCCAGCGATTAACCGGTATATCCCTCGGGCGGTGGGAGCAGACAAATGTGTCTAAATACTTAATGTCAGCAGCGATGATGCATCCGTTTACATATGTATATTTAAAAGTTGAAAATTTGAATTGTGAAATTGTGAGCGGGGAGGAGTTATTAACCAATCTGAAGTACAGAGAGGTCATTTCTCTTAGAAATATTCGTTTCACCCTTTCTTTATTCCTTAATCAATTTTTAAATTCATTTGCAATAAGGATATATTGCACTTGGATCTCCTGGATCAAGATTCTCATTAGTAATTGGACATTGATCACAGCCATTCGAAAGTACAATGTGAATGAAGGAGTAATCTCATTTCTTTATAAATTTTTCAGTGCACTCAAGGGATACAAAAAATAAAAGGCAAGGAAACTTCCGATTGTGTAGAATCCTTCCATTCATGGAAGATATAATAGATACAACAAATGATTGCGATAATCCTGCAACAAATGAATACAACGTTCATCTTGACGGGTAGGTGGTTGGTAGAGCTTTTAATGTTGAATTACTTACATACATACATTTCAGGATGCAATTTACCAGCGTTGATTCACTTATGTATGTAGCACAAGGATGTTATTCTCCTTTCGGGAATGATTGATAATAGAGCTTTTTTTTGCGATTTTCCATCAATTATTGTATCAAGTAAATTGGAAGAAAATGAGACTCTTGGAAGAAAATTGATCTAACTAAATCATCTAAGATAGAGTGGAGTATCTATATATATCTGCCGGTCAGTAAAGCCCGAATGTGATTAAGGATAGCGGAGTTGATTTCCAACTTTATTGTAAAGCCATTAAGGTAGGGCTTTTGGAATGTCATGATGTCTTGTTTGTACTGCAAGCCCTAGATTACATCTATCTGTTCGCATTTAATGCCGTCTAATGTCATTTAGGAGTTCTAGTTTGCGGGTCTGTTTTCCAGCATCCGGCATTACAAAGCAGAGAACCCTGAATCATCCTATTAAACCATAGCCTTAAAACAAACGAAGGATACACCTCTATTATACAGGCGACCGCACAAAACAGTTAAAGAACATACTACGAATATAACTCAAAAGGCTTCTATAGCTGGGCATCCATTGTGGAATTTTATGTACAATTAACTTTTAGGGCTTTAAATAGCCAATAAGACGTTATAGATTTTGCAAGCCACGTTGCCGTATTAGGGGTAACGATGCTTTTGGAAGAGCAGAAGGTCTTCTGAATTCGAGATGACTTATTTAAAAATAAACCTTAAAGAACCGACATTCAATCTATATGCGTTCGTAAGGTTGATTGCAAGAAAGTAGGGTCTAGGAGGAGAAATTCTTTATGAGACCAGGTTCAACAAACCTCTAGTGTCCAACAGCAGCCTTGGAAGCTCCTAAAAATTGCTCCAACTGCTGAAATGTAAGTTGTTTGGTGATCAATTTTTTAATCATAAGTTCAAAATTAAACTCCACTTATGTCAAAAAAAAACCCTCCATTCACTTTACATGTTGTCTTAGTTTGTCAACTTGGGCTTAGGCTGCGATTTATCGGAGAAACTACTTAGGGGTGGCCGTGGTGTAGTGCTTGCATCATCGCTTGTCACGCTGAAGGTTCCAGGTTCGAATCCCGATGTTAAAAAATAAAAATAAATAAAAAAAATAAAAAAAAGCTGACGTCAACTCTACTGCATAGGCATAACACTGGGTGGTCATATGACTTGAAAGTGTTGACCGTACTAATGATATCGGGATGTTCGAAAGAAATACTGCGAATTATAAGCAATGGCAACAGTACCTATAAAATTATCCCCAGTCATTCTGGACACCACCCTCGGAGCAAAAAGACTGAAACCTAATATAACCTGAGTTTCAAAATCACTACACCAACACTAGCGCTGTGCGAATAGCATCATAAGGGTATTCATAACCCCTTTAGCGCTAGTGAATTATATATAAAAAATATGAATTAAGCCAGGAGCTCAACAATTAAATTCATAATCAAGTTCTATACTTCCAAATTGTGATCCCTATTGGGAGTGCGATCAGTCCAGTACTTCAATTCTAGAGTAACTAAGTGTTCTGTTTTAGTGAAACTTAATTTATTATTGACCGACCCCCCACATCGCCCCTAATTGACATTGCTATGTATAAGTTGTTCGACTGCGAGGGCTTGCCGTGGCTTAGTGGTTAGTGCGTTAGACTGCTAAGCGAGAGGACACAGGTTCGATCCTCAAAATCACCATGAAAGCATGAAAAACCTACAAGAGTATAATCTGTCATGAAAATGCTTCTCAATTCGCCATTCGGAATCGGCAATAAAACTGTAGGTCATGGGAAAGATATAACGCGCACAACATGAATGGCTTTGAGAAGCTAGGCCTTGGCTCTCTATGAGCTGGCGGCCAAATATTTGTATTTTTTTTTTTACAACAATACCAATAACTCTCCCCAAACATTCTGGACACAACCCACGGAGTCTGAAATTCAAAAATCACTACACCAATACTAATGCTGTAAAAATTATTAAAAAAAATAAAATAATAGCAAGTGTATTCAAATTATAAATTAAAACAACATATAAGGTAGATACTTCAATAATATTAAATATTCAAATTAATAATGTAAAGTATTTAAGCATGAATTATATTTTAATTGGTGAGTGAAACTTATATTATTATAAATATACACAAATAAAGCCTTCTTCAATGAAAATCGTTTATAGCAGCTAGATTTCGACAACATTTCCGCAGTTCAATACTTATAAAAGCACGCATGTTTTCTAATTCTCCCTCATCACCAAAATTTTGAGGACTTGACAATGAAAACCCATCAACATATCTGACATACAAGTCCATTAATTGTTACCGCATCTATCTAAAAGCTATACACGAGAAATTATACATTTTCTGAATATTTCAATTCAAAATTAATCTGAAAATACCGAAACGAATTACCAGCGCGACATCGAATGCGTTGAATCCACACAGAAACTGCATTTTACTGGAATGATATTCAAAAATAATTTCATTTCTATCTAATTTCATCGAAATGACTAGAAGAGTACAGGAATGGGATGAACACTACATGCGTGTGATCCCAAATACATCAGGTTAATTTACCATTCAATTTATACTTGGAATTATATCATCTGAAACGCACTCGTATTTAAATCCATGAATGCGAAATTCATGTGCGTAAATACGTAAAATATTATGCAAAATTTTTCAATACTGAAATCAGAGAGAATAATATGCGAGTTCGATCTGGATGTGTATCAACTCTTTTGTGTGAGAAATGTTGGAAGGCCTTTGTGTTAAAAGGTGTCAGTTTTACATACTGTTGTGAAATTTCTAGAGATTTTGACATTTTGATTCACACCTTTGCTGTTGTATTCATATTCCCCCCGCAGCCCACAAATTACATTTCCAGCAATTATTGCGTTCGTTACCAGAATTTACTGAAATAAACACTTGTAGTGCTTGGACAATTGGACAATTATACATCATCATCTGTAAGGATATTATGCACTTCCTACTGCTTGGGGCAGATTTAAATTCCATAAGGGAATTCATGATTGCTAATATGGCTAATTGACTGCCATTACCATAAAATTATATCCGCGCTTGGTGCCCTCGATTCAAAATGGCAGAGCGCTACGCTAATAGAGTCAGTTAACTACCCCATAATAGCCACTGAGCTTTGCGATGATGACGATGATGATGATCAACTAATGAACGAGAAAAAGCAATAAATGCCTTTCAGTGATTCCAGATAATAAAAGTGATTCCAGTTCAAAGCACAGTGGGGTGAGCAAGAAGAGCTTATTAAAGGATAGTACCACCTTTCACTTTTTGTAGCTCTTAAGATTGATACCCAGGCGTCATTTCTTTTCTACATATGTATACATTATTTTTACAAAGCAGACTTTAATTGTGTGGAACCAAAACTAATACGGTACAGACATTAAATTGATTAAATTTATGCTCCGATCAAGATGCATCAGGGCAGAGTTTTGAGGTCACCTAGGTATCGTGTGTTCAAATTGAACCTTGGTCACAAACGACATGTTTATCAAATAGCACGAAAGTGCTAGCTTAACTTAACGGGATACTATTCCTTACATTAAAAAATGCAAAATACCTTGCTGCAAACTAGAATGTAAAATTTGCCAGGAGGGCATAAATGAAACTTGAAATGGATTAAATAACGAAGAACCCTGAATTCGACCTAAACTTACAAGCAGTTTTTTTTATCAAGAGAAAGATGAAGGGGCTGTCAAACCAGGAAATACATAAGGAAGTTTTTAGATGAACATGAATCATTGTCACATAGTATGAACTACTACAACTATATGAAGCCATTTGAGACAGAGAGAACGTATGAGACTTTTAAGACTCCGGGAAAAAAAATTAAGGTGACGACTTTCGAGACCTTAAGTTAAGTATTTGGAAGCTTAATTGTTCGCTATAAGAAAGACAACACTACACCACAGAGAAGTTTTCGTCTTGCAAACGTTGGGAGTCAGAAGGGGATGGAATTTCAATTCTAAAATCATTAGTTAAGGAAGAAAGTATTATATATATAAGCGTCCTTTCACAGAAGAGAAAAAATTGGCTGCAAAACAGATGTGTAGAACTCACAAAAATAACTCTGACAAAGCTTTGGCGTTGATTCGAGTAAAACTGCGCCTATGCTATTTACCACCAAGCATAAAATACAGACTCTCAAGCTTCAACGTCATAACAACCATACACTTACTCTATTCTACACTGTAAAGGTATTTCATCATTGACAGCAAGCTAAATTGAAAACTTAATATAACACACGCTTTATACGCCTGCGGCAAACTCTTTGGCTAAAGGTGGGGACTCCAAGCAAAGATGGTCGTTTCACACACTTCATCTTCTAAATAATTACCCAGGTAAGCCCTCAGTTCAATATGACTCTCCTTTGGGTTCTCGGCCATAGAAACATAGAGGAGAATGAGAAAGCCGACGTCTAAGCCAGATCTGGCTCTAACTTTGATGGTTCACTTGCGAAGTTAGTCTGCTTCCCGATTGGAATCATCAAAGAAATAATTTTCCAGCACTTCCTTTCAATCGTCAACCCAAGAAAACTGTGCCATATCCAGACAGATAATGGTCCACCTACATACAAAATAGGACGAACGACCTAATCGCACCGAGACAAAATCTGCAGCAATTAGCACAGGCAACTGGCTAACTGGCTCACACGTTACCAAATTATTCATTCAATTTAACACTCATCGCCGTCGCTGGAAAAATACATAAAAAACGAAACCCTAGTCCACTTCCTGTGCAACTACCCGGCACTAGCCAGAACCAGGTATCTCACACTTGCGAAAGCCTTTTGCAAGGTATAATCAGAGATCTCTGACATCAGATGTTGCAACACCATTTGCTTTCAAAACTCCACAGGATTGATTTATTAACTACCACTCTTAGTCCCAGGCGCATCGGCGACACTTATGTTTTTGGTAGGACATGCACTTCTATCTATGTACCTTCCTACCTGAATGGGTGGAAAAGACCGGCGAAGGAAGGAGCGAGATTATCGTTATTAAAAAGGAAAGGAGTCAAAGGCGCTGCATCTAAATGGATGTACGAGCTGCGGAGCACAAGATTAGCGGAGACTCAAATACCACTTAAAACCATCTGTGTCTATACAATGATGGAATGTGCATAGGCAGCAGTATTGTCTCATTTATTGTAGAGCTTGATTGCAGATGAACTTATTGATAAACTAACCAACTTCAGTATCAAAGCCAACTGTGGCCATCTACTCGTATGTGGGCTACGCCGGATCGAGTGGATTCGATGGAGCCCCCTGAGAGTGTAGTGCTGCCTTTGTTCGTCTCATACATCGCGCCCCAATACCGACCTACTAAACCGAAAAACCTCCTCAGTGCTCTTAACAACTTCTCGACTGTAGTTGAGTTGCCTACCCACAATTGTCCGAACAGCGGGTAGAGGCACCGCTGATCTATCCTTGATTAAAATACATGAAAGCCTCTGGGGGGACGAAGGCGTTAAGGCGCACCTTTTCGTGATACATATGATTGGGGTAGTAAACCCCGGAGATCAGGTTGTTGATTCATTGCTCTTGCAATTTTCTCTCGAGTTAGTTCCATCATAAATTGTCCACTCTGATAGGTCCGTCTTGTTGTCAAGAAATCTAACTAGAATAGAATTTTCTGTACTCAGTGTCCGGTGATTTGTATAAGCGAAGGCAAGGTCTGAAGCAAGTCCAATTAAACTTCCGAATTTTTTTCATTTAGCTTGCCGAATAGCAGATTACCTTCACCTTGCTGTTGTAAAACAGTCTCTTTGTAAGAGCAGGAGCCAAAGCAACTTTGGCTCTCGCTAGAGCAGCACCTATAATATGTTTTGTTAGAATTTAGATATTGGTTTAAATCCCAAGGTACCTGACCGCGATTGCGTACTTTTACTAATTCTTTCTGGTATTCCTAGAGGCCCCAGACAATGGCGTCCCGCGCTGCACCACAGCCATCTGGGCCGAGCGAGCGAAGTCCTCAGGTAGTTCTACTGAAATACTTTAAGGAAAACAAAATTTTTGCCGTAGACGAGCTCAGAAACTACGCATCGCAAAGGAAGGGCAACAATGTCAGGGGAACTATTTTCGAACGGAGTCCTATTTCTTGCCCCACAGACTGTTTCAATACATTTTTGTATGTTTTGATAGCTCCAGCTTTCGTATCCATCTCACAGGCTCAGATAATTGTATTTGTGCGAATATTAACATTTATTTGCATCGCACATCGATTGATGGGGGTCAATTTCGAATTTCATTCGAATGACCCCCACAAATGACCAATCATTGTAGTATTGCTAGCGATCTGGGGTTTTAAATAGTTTTTTTTTTACGGCTCAGAATGTGGTGGAAACCACTCCTGTGAACAGGGAAAGTCGAACGTAAATCTACACAGTAGTCTTAATTCCGACACCATTGCGTCAGAAGGCATATCCATAAGACTTGAGTCAAACGATATTCCACGCGCAAGTTATGTCGGAGTCAGCGACCGCCACAACGTTCCCACCACCTGGTCCCAATTCGCCAGTCTCAGTACCAGGAATTGATCTCCGGTCAAACCTGCAACAAGTGCTGGGAAAACAACGTAAGCAGTTTTGCAGGTGTTGAACTTGTACCTCGTGGGATACAATAAACTTCCACCTGCATGTTCAAGGGTACAAGCTGATGACTGGTTTCGATGTTAGAATTCAAGTTAAGTTTTAAGACCAAACTCAGAGAATAAAGATCATTTTAAAGAATAAACAAGTCTCGGTCTTTTTAAAAAGACAAGTGGTCCAAACTCGCATTTAAGTTATCTTAAGATAACTACGTTTCTCGTTCTTTGTTTTTTAAAAATTAAAATAGAGAATCGATAAACATAACTCGCAAGGTCCTCAAAACTCTAGTGCGTGCTATACCAAAAATCACTTATTTTTAAACTAAAGATGACTCTGATTGTTTCGTCCATGATGTAAATAATAAAGGGGTGAATTAAGCATTGCATCTAGAGCAGAGCAAGGTGTGCTGGAAAAAGCCCCGATGCAGCCGAGACAAACCGTTCTTTAGAGTTTAGTGAAAAAAGCAGTCACGTTTTTGCGTGAAAGCTAACTCCACCAAACAATCGACGCATATATTAAGAAAGATCTTACAATAAGACCTTCCTCTTTCTAGTGAAGACAACAGCTTCAGTTTTAAGTGAATTGACTGAGAGCCCATTCCGAGTGCACTATCCGTCAATCACATCCAGGGCCATCTACGACTTAGTGCAGACAGTTCGCAGGGAGGGACCAGCAGACAATACGGCAACGTCATTTGCATATGTCAGAGCGTAAATGCTGGAACTGTTGAGACTGTTAAGCAGAGAGTCGATTAGCAAGCACCACAGTAGAGGAGACAAAGGGGTTTTGAATTAGTGAGCCGGAGCTCCATTTAAAGAATTTACCCGTGCTATTTATTACCAAACTAATTTTAGAGATAAAAAGAACCACCCAGCGAATAAGTGGTTGTCCCCGGGCGCGATAGAATTTCATCGAATAAATTTAAGGATGGGAATATGCAGCAGCAATAAAAATAAAATTGTATTTTTTTTTGTTCCATTGGTTAAATTTAATTTCCTTTATGATGTGCAGCGGACCCATAATATACGAGTAGGTAGACATTGAAGGCTTAGCATCATCAAGAATATTCCATTGCTTATTGTACTCTCTAAATAACAACTGTTGGGGTGTAAACATTGTTTTTGGTCACATTGTCAGTTGACGGTGTTGCTTTTATGAGACACAACGAACTAAGCAGAAAGAATATCGGATACCATTAGTTCGAGTAGCCTTAAAGGTCGTAAATAAACACCAGACCTTACAACGTCTTCTCCCAACTTGACCTTTTACAAAGTTCTGACTTCATGAATATTGTTGATCAACAAGCAATTTCTGAGTCCGTCCCACTTATTACATATCACATATCTTCCGCCATAGACAACTTCCTAGGGACACACATACAAAAATGTACCATGAAATGTGCAGCCCTAAGGCATCCACCATACCGACAAGTGATGTTTTGATTTCCTAATTGTGTGATTTCATAACAATATTAAAAAATATTGCAAGTTTTAAATCATGTGATTTCCGCATGATGTTATCTGCTACACTGAGCATTGTTGTGATTTTGTGCTACAAAAAAAATAAATCAATAAATAAATTATGTAATATTACGACGACAAAAGTTTACAATATATACAAGTAGAACCAGAGCTGTTAAGTAATTAAATATTTTGGAACTGAAGTACATCTTAAGTACAATTACCTTGTACACACTTCTTTTTAAGTACAAGTACAATTCTTTGGAATCAACTTGTATTTAAAAATTTCAAATACCAATGCAGGGACTTGAATAGGGTCATCCAACAAGAGCTGTCATTTTACATCAATAGAAAATAGCAGAATTTTGATGAAAAGTGGGAATACAGTGGTCCAATATAACGAATGTCGATATAACTAAGGCATTTTTTTAATGAATTTGTGTCTATATAACAAATGAAAAAAAATATTGACATTCGATATAACGAATAATAACAACGAAAACTTGTTGTTCATGTTCCTTTTTTTTAAAATATATAATTCACTAGCGCTAAAGGGGTTATGAATACCCTTATGATGCTATTCACACAGCGGTAGTGTTGGTGTTGTGATTTTGAAACTCAGGTAGTATAAGGTTTCAGTCTTTTTGCCCCGAGGGTCGTGTCCAGAATGACTGGGGAGAATTATTGGTTCAGTTGCCATTGCTTATATAATTCACAGTATTTCTTTCGAACATCCCGATGACATTAGTACGATCAACACTCTTAAGCCATTGCCTACACTACTGCCAGTGTAATGCCTATACAGTAGAGTTGACGTCAGCTTTTTTCGCAATTGACCGACATTTTTTTCTTCTGTGACATCGGGATTCGAACCTGGAACCTTCAGCGTGACAAGCGATGATGCAACCACTACACCATCGCCACCCTTAACCCTTTTATTTAACTTTTTAACTGGAATAGTTTAAAATGTTATTTGTACATTGTACGTATGTATGTACATATTTGTATATTTATTTAATGTTTCGTACAAGGAAAATGTGTTCGATATAACGAATTTTTCGATATAGCGAATGCATCTGGACGGACATTGGGTCATATGCAAAAAGATGAGTTCAAGCTGTTTACTCATTTTTCTGAGAACTTTCTTAACGTGATATGCAAAAAAAAAAAAACATACACCGACCGAGTAAGTGCTCATGTTGTGAGCTTGATCTCAAGTGTTGAGAATGATCTTATTACGAAAGCTCGATGTATGTCAGTGCTTGCTTTGATATGCAAAAAGATGAGGAAACGGTTGCTTACATGAGATCTTGCTGGAAAATTGTTAAGCATGGTATTTTCTTTACTCAGTTCACATACAGCCGTCGAGATAGCCGAATTTCAGCAAAATTTCATTACATATCGAATTTATAAAAGTAAAAGTTGTCCAGCTGGTGAAGATCTTCATCGGTTGTATCGAATCAGTGAAGAGGGTGTACAATTGTTAAGTGAAAAATGTTTGGATCAGACGCTGGAAACGCGTGGTGGTGCTTTGACGAATGAAGAAAAAATGAGAATTTTGCTGCGCTATATAGGAGACACAGGATTTCAAATTGGAGTGGGTGAAGACATTGGTGTACACTGTACATCAATCAACTATATCAAGAGTGACACAGCAAGTTTCAGAAGCAATCGCAAGCCATGCGAATGATTGGATCTTATTCCCATATACTTCGGAAGAAGTACAAGAAGAGAAGCACAAACGCTATCGAGCAGTAAGTATGAATTTCCTTATGCGATTGGTGCTCTTAATTGCACTCATGTTCGTATAATGAAACCGCCAAACCACTATGACGAGTACATCAATCGCAAAGGATTTTATTCAATAAATGTGCAAGTTACATGCAACGCAGAAGAAAAATTAACGAGTGTTGAAGTTTGTTGGCCATGATCCGTCCACGGCTCCCGTATTTAAAAAAAAAAATCCTTCTTATTTAATCATATGAATACACCGGGTGCTGTGATGATGACAAAACGTTCAGGCCAGAAGCGTGTTTTGGTGTAGACATACATATGCATGTATCTGCAGGGCTCAAAAAGGTTCCAATTCAGAAACCAAAAAAAAAGCACTCATGACACAGAAAAGCACAGCCACAGAATAAGCATAATCCAATTTGTTAACTGCCTAGTAGACCCATTGAAAACTATACGATCCACATAACAATTATTCAAACAATACTTATTTAGTAAAGTTTTTCAAGGCAATTACAGTTTTAAAGGCAACGGGGGTTCAATGTCAAGTCTAAATATCAAATCAGTTTCCTTCACAAAGTAGAAGGCGGACATCTAAAATGTCTATGTAATACCTGAACTTTCAACAGATATATATGTAGGTATATATAGAAATCCTCGTTGCATCCTTAATGAAAAGCAGACAAAAACCAATCCCAACGTTTACAAAAACAAATTTGTTGATGAATCTTTTATATCCCCAGAGCTCTTATTCTAATCCTTTAAAAAGTATCTTTTCACCGAAACAAACCTGGAAGGTATTTTGGAAATCCTTTAATTACACACCAAAGCACATTAAATCATGATTTAAAACCCACCAACTCAGTTTCCGTGTCGTACCCAACACTCCATTGCGAAAAAGTTCCTATACAATGCTGTGGATGGTATGTACCCAGTACCAGTAGGTACCATCTTTAATTTACAAAAGTTATGCAACAAAAGAATGGGGAATCCTACTGAAAAGTTTCATTAACCAAAACACACCCGAAGCACTCGTCACACTTTTCACTGTGAATTTTTGTGCTCCGCACTGTTATGTTACTAGTGTCGTGAAGGAAATGTCCTTGCTCCCAATTGTTATTCTCTCATCGAAAAACAACAAGACCATTGCGACTCTGACCATCATCATCATCCTATCTCATCATCTACGCTCATTTAAATGAACTTGATTATTATTTCAGCACGTTAGCCAAAGTGTGTGCTTTACGAGTGTAAGAATCCTGGTATATAGTAGATTGTTTTAACTTTTGTACAGAGTTGCTAGAGCATAAACTTAACCTCAAAAAGGACATATGTAAGAATATGCCTGTCCTAGTAGAGCACACATAATAAAGGACAACATGATGCTTTGCGTTTGTATGCAAGCAAAGGGTTACTCGTTTCTTTTGAGGTGGAAAAGGATTTCCCACAAGGAAACTGTCAATCTTGCAAATGGGACTATTGTCCCAGAACTATAACAGAGAAGGAGAGAGAGAGAGGGATCGAGATAGAGTGTGAAGAAAGTATAACCTTGGCATTTGTATGGAACAATTAAAGATGGGTTTTCCATTGGCAAAGGGGGTTATGGTTAAACTGTCGTCGTACAATTGTCTTTATCACTTCCATCGAGCGCAAAATGTTAAGGTATAAATAGAACATCCTTGTTTGGATGTAAAGAAGCGATTGCGTACAAGGATATACTACATCAGGAGGTGTTCCACAAGTGTGGTTGATTTTTCTACTCGTGGTACTTTGAAATTAAATCGATTAGATATTTAAAATCGTTGCATGTGTGTATGAATCAAGAAGAGTTCCACAAGTTTCGGTGCTTGGACCCATACTAGAGAAGTACGGAAGAAACTGGCTCAGCTATCGACAACAAAATTATGTGTGTAGATTTTTTGGCAGAAGAAATGTGAAACCAACTTTTTCAAAGATGACTCTGGACATTTCATACCATTGCTAACTTAAGAAAATAGGTGTTTTAAGTTAAAATTAAACTGTCCTCCTAGTGGGAACCCCTTTATAAAGAACATACTCATTCGTTTGTACGTATGTAAAGGGTCTTCCAATAGGGACTTCAGAACTTTGACAGTTGATAGCGGCCAAATTGTTGAAGCTACATCTGTCAACTTGGTTGTCATTTATTCAGTCTGTTTTGCCAAATCACCATGGATGGATATAAGGTTCAACAACACGTGCAAATAATAAAATTGTTTTATCAAAATCGCTATAATCGTCCTTCCGAGAGGACTATTCGCAGTGTGGTGGATAAATTTGAGTCCACTGATTCAGTAAACGATCAACCAAAACCCGTACGTTGACGAAACGCAAGATCTGCCGAAAACATCGCCGCTGTCCGTGAGAGTGTGCAGGAGAATCCGCGGCAGTCGATTTCGCGTAGCTCACAAAAACTCGGCCTTTCGCAGACCATAACTTGGCGAACTTGGGCCTGCACTCGTACTAAATTCAACTGACCCAGGAGCTGAAGGTAAACGACCATAAACAACGACGTGTGTTCGCTGAATAGGCTCTGAAGCAGTTGAAAACTGACCTTAATTTTCATCGCAAAATCATCTTCAACGATGAGGCCCATTTCTGAGGCCCATGCATGGGTTCGTCAACAAACAAAATTGCCGAGTTTGGGACGATACCAATCCACATGAGATCCAAGAGCCAAGGATTTTGGCCTGGCGGCGTCATCTGTTGGCCAGGCCTACAGGTAGATCATTACCAACTTTTTTTGGCCTGAATTGGATGATATGGACACCAAGGACATGTCGTTTCAACAGGACGGAGCCACATTGGAAACTCTGCACGAGCGGTTCGAGGGTATGGTCATCTCACGAGGAGGTGATGTGAACTGGCCACCGAGATCGTGCGATTTGACCCCGTTAGACTTTTTCTTGTGTGGTTTTCTTAAGTCGCAGGTCTATGCGAATAAGCCACAAACCACAGCGGCCCTCAAAGCCAACATAACCCATGCCATCGGTCAAATTTAGCTTGATTTATGCGCCAGAGTCATGGAAAATTGGACATTTCGGATGCGCGCCACCCAGAGAAGCCGCGGCGGACATTTGAACGATGTTTCAAACGAATAAATTTTCGATGATATCTCACACCCATTTTGTTTTATTTAAATTAAAAGATAGGAAGCGCTTAATGAAAGCCCCTTTATATAATACGTATCTCTGATGCACCACAAGCTTACAAATATAAATATTTAGCGCGACGGCAACTCATTGAGAACCAGGGCTTAGTTCTTCCGCAACCATTCATGTTGCGAGTGCCATGAAAAGAATAAATAAAAGAAATAAAAGGGACTTACAGTCCTATTGTCGACTCCGAACGGAGGATTCAAAATCATTTTCATGACAGATTAAACTCTTGGAGGTTTTTTGTTGCCTGACAAGAGTTGGTGTCTGGAAAAACGTTTGGCTGTGTTGCTGAGTCTCAAGCCAGTGTTCTTTAATCTTGTCATCGCATCGCTAAGTCCCCGCGTACTAAAAAGTTGCCTTCCTATTTTTCTTTAGCAGAAAAACTTAAGCACTGAATTAAAAACAAATTCGAATAAGCTGTCTTGATTTGAAAAAAAAAGAAGACTTCAATGGATAACCTACGATCCCCCATAATTTTGATAACCGAATAGATAGTATCTTGTATTAAAGTATTAAAATTAAAACACTAAAGCACTAACAATCATCAAGTAATTCCACATACACCACGCAATGCAGTACCACATAATTTAAGGAAACCACCAAACAGGACAATTTGAAGTACGTAACCCTCCATCCTAATCAGTTATGTACACGTTTTTATGGTTTTAAGTTAAGGCAAACCCACTTGAATAGCTAGAGCGCGTATAAATATTCCAAACAATGCCATAACAATGCGAATCTTAATTCATAGTCGGCTTCTTCCTTCCTGTGGAAGTACTATACATATACATATCTACATATGTATGTGTTTGTTTGCTAGTATGTACCGTCACAAATGTCTCTAGCGATAAACATAATTCTTGTTGGCGTCACACTAAAGTGGTGGGGTTTTGTGTATATTTTCTTATTTACGCACGTGTTTCGTTTCGTTTCGTTCGTCGTAAATGTTATTTTCTTTTTTCAAAAATGCTTACGTTCAGCAATACATCTCGCCGGCAGAAAAGATTTATGCTCATTAAAATAAATTGTTGTTTATGTCCTTTTATCTGGCTTTTGTTTAAGGATAACAGCTGCAAGAGACGAATGGGTCGTATATGGGTTTTTGGAGAGTAGACGCGAAAAATTGTTCATTTTATTTGATATTTCTAAGTCGGTTTGAGTATGCACATACATATGTATGTATGAAGATGTGTTTTGGTTTGCAAAATAAGATTTTAAATTTTAATTGCTTCAATCTGTTGCTGTGTCCACACTAAGTAAACATGTTTTTGGTTATGTTTTTAAAGTCAATTTAGATATGACTTGCTTGGGCAGGTAAGCTGGGATTCATTAAAAATTAAGTTGATGCAGACAGTGATAAAGGACACTTTCATAGTACCAATTTCCTTTATCGCTTTCTACGTGTATAGTATGTATATATGGGGTGGGCATTATAACGGGTCACCTTCCAGACAAGACACTCTGCAAGCAACCAGCGAGCAACGTGGACGTAGACAATATATTAATCGATAACACTTATAAACACTGAATTACAATTAGACGCATTTTTTCGGTAAAAGATCCCACAAGTGTGGGCTCACTAAGGATTCCTTCTGAAAAAATGATTCTCGCTTAAAAGAAAAGAAAAGAACGAAACATCGTACCCGTTAATAAGTGTGGTTAGTTAACAAACGCGGTATTTTTGTTCTCTTGGACTCCATCGCGTGGGTGGCGTTAGTAGTTTGTTTCTTGAACAAAATTATGAGTGCAAGGCATAGGCGAAATACACAAAGAAGCGGTAGCTGGATGAACCAAGAGGGAATTACCGAAGACAGTGTGGAAACTATGCTAAGAAACGAAAATCATAGTTGTTCGATATTCCAAATATATCAAAAAGCTGGGCACATTTTACACACATCATGCCTGTGTGATCGACTCCGACGGTGCACCATCGTTCGATCCTGTGTGTGTGTTGTGTTCATGTGAGATCCTTTCTAAAACGAACCAACATTTATTTTATGAGATCACTTGTGAAGCAAAACCTAAATAAAGTTGACGTTTTTCGGTGCTATGCACGATATGTAAAATGAGTGTTTTATTTATTTTAATATACAGTCCACTAACTTCCACAAGAACTAAACAAAAGTGTTAAATTTAATTTGGCAGATGTGGAAGCCGCCGTGCGTAAATATTCGGACAAAGAAGCGTTGAACATAAAAAAAGTGGTTAGAAAAATTTGAGGGTTACGCTAACGCATTTAACTGGAATTCAGTGCAACGGTTCGTGTTTTGCAAGGAACCCCTTGTCAATGCTGCTAAACTGTTCGTAGAATTCGAAACTAAACCGGTATCGTACCAGCAGCTAAAATCTGCTCTAACGGAAGAGTTCGATAGGAAAATGTCTAGTTGTGATGTGCACAGAAAACTTCGCGAAACAAGAAAAAAGAATACCGAGTCTTGTCGCGAATTCTTGTACCGCATGCTTTATATTGCCGGTCAAGCAGACGTCGATGAAGTGCCTGTGTTTCGGTATGTTATTGATCGCATAAAAGATTCTCCGGTGAACAAATTAATTTTATATGGGGCGCGTATAGTTGCTGAATTTAAAGGAAAGCTAGCGACATTCAACAAATCAAAGACGAGAGGGATTCGGTGAGCAAAATCCGCGACTATCAAGGGGTGTGTATCGATAGTACAAATTTTGAAGATATGGAATTCTATATTGTGGACGACAACGTTGTAATGCCGAATGTCATTATCGGGATGTCTCACCGTAAGACGTGATCTATTTCTCTTATAGAGCGCGGAAAAAATTTTTCAAAGGCGCGTGGCATGAACAAAAAATTGACGTTTGGACGTACGTGAGGCATAACGCGGGTGAATTAACATTCGTGACCTGTGTAAGGACGCTATTCTTTTTTCTTTTTTTTTATATAATTCACTAGCGCTAAAGGGGTTATGAATACCCTTAATTCTTTGTAGAGATATTGAGGTTGGTGGTTGTGCAGGGTGTTTGAGAGCAGAGTTAGAGTGCGGAACAGGAGTAGATTGTTGAATGTCATACCATAAATGCTTTTAGAGAAATTTGATATATGATCATATCTACGAAGACCGAATACATACCTTGTTAGGTTGTTAAATGCGACATTCATGCCCAGTTTCACAGTGTGAGTTTAAACTTGAGTTTTACTAAACTAACTACTGAGTTTAAACTTTGAGTTTAAATCGTTCGGTTTCACACTGTATTTTTAAACTCAGTTTGTCTAAACGAAGTTTATCACACTATTGTGAATTACACTGATGTATTTGAATCACAGTATTTGAATTAAATGTCAAACTGAAAATAATTTTGAATTTTTCCTGTTACGGTGTTTGCTTTCGAGTAAAAGTCACTTAGAATAGACAAAAGAGAGACAATGGAGGAAGCAAAAATATAATAATATTAATCAAAAGAAAAGGAGTACTCATTTTTCCGATAGCGAAAAGGAAAATTTAATGAATTTAGTGGTCAAATTCAAAGGCACAATTGAAAATAAAAAAACTGATAGGATTCATTGGACGGAGAAAAATGCAGCATGGGATGCTATCGAAAAGCAAAGTCAATAAAAACTTGATTTCGGCTGATATTGAATTGTTCCTTGAAGTAAAACATTTTATTTTCATATAAATCAAATTACATATACATATGTTCTATTTTCTGAGTTACCAGTTAGTTGGATTTTAAATTTTTGGACGTATTTACTCCAAAACAGTATACGCTGATTGTTGGGATATGCGAAATCTGTTAAAGAAGTCCATATCATCCCAAAAATAAAAGTGATTTGTCCTGCAGCGAAATTCTCTTTGTCGTCTTACGTTAACCAGGATATTATAATATTCTTCATCACTTCTATCATCAGAATCATTATTTGCACTTGAAAACATAATTTTACACACTATTTATTAATATTTTCGAAGAAAAACACAATTTGACATTTCACAACAATAGCAGTCATAACCACATTTTTAACTTAAACGAACTTTAAACGGTAGAATCGAGTCGTTTAACTTAAACCGAACATGAAACTCAGTTTAGAGTTTAAACGAACACTGTAAAACCAAACATTTGGTTGAACTTTAGTTTAAACCATAAACTGAGTTTAAACTCGCACTGTGAAACTGGGCATCAGTCGTCTTTTGGATACAGAATCACAATCCGCGAAAAGTTCACAACCATAGGTTAAAGTGGGTATGACCAGCTTCTTAAGGGAGTGAAGTGTTGGGTTACCCACAACGTCCGAAGGATTCCATATGTCTTACCCACCACGGTATTTATGATTATCCCAGGTGAGGGTATGATTGAATACCATACCAAAGTTTTTTGCAGTTTCGACATATGGTATTGGCAACCCATTGAGTGTGATAGGGGGAAAATAAGACAGGTCGACTTTTTTTTGAAATGACGAGGGACACGGATTTCTTAGGGTTCAGAAGAAGGCCGTTTTTATGAGACCAACGTACGATGTGATCAAGGTCCTCCTTTACGCAGCAAACACCATGTTCGATAAGACCAAGTCGGCAGCTAATGTACATTTGGACATCGTCGGCGTACATGTGCAGTGAACAGTGTTTAGCAACCGACAGAAGTTCGTTCACATAAAGTGAGTATAAGAGAGGACCCAGGATGGAGCCCAGGAGGACACCATGTGGTGTTGGTAGAGAATCCGATTTGTTATTGTTACATACGACTGCCTGAAATCGGTCTGTTAGGTATGAGTGCAGAAGCCTTACAGCGCAATTTGAAAAATTAAAAAGATGGTGAAATTTGTCACATAAGATGGAGTGGTTAACTGTGTCAAACGCCTTTGAAAAATCTAGCAGGTGTAAAAACGTCACTTTATCCTCATCGAAGGCTTGCCGAAGGTCTTCGGTTACACCCACTAAGGCTGTAATACAATTATGCTTCTAACGAAAACCAGATTGCTTTGATGTTAGTAAGTTTGTATTATTTAGATATGGCGACATTTGTTGTTGCAGAATTCTTTCAAAGACCTTAGACAAGAAGGGTAAGGTACATATTGGCCTAAATTCATCTCCCTTTGAGTTTTTAGCAACGGGCAAAATTTTTGCCATCTTCCACTGTGCCGGAAGTACACCTGTAGTGAGAATTATATTGAAGATATATGTTATGAATGGAATCAAAATAGGAAGAATCAGCTTTAAAAATAAGGGGTGCATCTCATCGAACCCAACCGCGTTTGATTTAATCGAGAGTAAGCTGGCAACCACTTCTGCACTGTCTACTGTTCTGAAGGTAAAACTTGGTGTAGAGAACGAGCTTTGGAAAGTTCTAGACGGAGCTTCAGGGGAGTCACTATTCAAAACGGGTTGTACGGGCAGGGAAACGAATTTACGATTAAGATCATTGCAGTTGATATCGTCAGCACAGTTGTTTTTACATTTTGCAATTCCCACTTGACGAAGGTTTTTCCCCAGCTGCCTGCCGTCCACAAAGCGATGTATTTAATCGATTTGAATACATTTGGAATTTTGCGGTACGTATCTCCATTACAACTTGATTCCGGAGTGAACGATACAAGGAGTGGAATTCATCCATACGAAAGCGTTTCTAGCCATTGTAGGCTTGATCGGGTCGCTGCATTAGTGAGCGAATCTGCTGGGTGAACCACGGTTTGCTTTGTGGTGTACAATTTTTTGTTTTTAAGGGAACGTGGCTGTTATATACTTCCAGTATGTTGGAGTTGAGGAAGTCCATTTGCTCGTTGGGGGACAGCATATGGTAAACTATATCCCAGTTGATTGATCTGACATGTTCTTCTAAAGAAACATACCTAGTCAATGTTTTTAAAATCCCTGTATTGAATAGTTTTCGCGCCAGATGACAGATTGAAGTCAAAGGAGAGATGGATTAGGTCATGCTTGGAGAAGGCGGCAGCAGTGAGTTGGTCATATAAGATTACCTTGTCCAAATTGCTTACCCAGAATAAGTCCAGCAGAGTAGGGAGATGGCCAGAGAAATGAGTCGGTAAGGTGGTGTTTACAGCCCGCATATTAAACGCACTCATAGCGTTAGTAAGGGAATAATCTATTAAGGAGTTACAATTGAAGCTCCACTCACAATAATGTTAGGGCAACTTAAAGCGATTTCTTCCATAAGCGATAGAAAGGTGGACATATCTATGGTATTGTTAGGTTGGTAAACTGTACCCAAAAGCAGTTTGCTCTCTTCCCCAACTAATTCAGCAAAAACATACTCGATCGCACTATCAGCTGGCGTTACCCATTTCGGATTGTACCTTATGCCATTCCTTATACATATCGCAGCACCACCACCCACACGATTCTTCCTGTTAGAGCGAAAAACTTTGAATCCACTTAAGCCGCATAACTCATCCCTCAGATCTTCTGCCAACCACGTTTCTGAGACACGGACTACATGAATTTTAGAGTCCTCAAAAAGGTCACGAAATTCGTCAATTTTTGGTAACAGACTTTGTGCGTTGAGATGACAAATCTTAAGACCATCATTTTGGCAACCTAAAATCCTGATCATCGTACACAGTCCTCCACTACTATGCATGTTCAAGAAAGTTACTATACGTGTGAGTGCTATGCTATGCGTATATTTGATGATGCGTAATAGATGATGCGACAAGGTAAATAAATTAAAAGCAAAAATAAAAAAATAGAAAAAATTCCAAATTAAAAAGCAAGAGTTAGAAGAGAAATAATAAATAAAAATAGAAAAAAAATAAAAATTAATGAAAGTTTAACAGTTTAAGAGGCACTGTTCGTGTGCTTAAATTAAGTATTTTCGTTTTCGGGTCTGGCAACTTCTTCTAATGTTTCGATGCAGTCGATTAGTACAGCTGATTCCATTTGGCGACGTTTTGCATAAACACAGCCACGAGCAGTATACACCGATACCAATTGTTAACCTTTTTTTAGTCGTAAGGCATGATGTAGTAGTTGGCAAAGTTGTAGGCAAAGTTGTCGATTTTTGTTTTTCCGGAACGTCGCGATGGATGTCAAAACGTGATTCCTTTCGTACGCCGAGTCAAATTTTATCATTATCGCCGAGTCGTTTGCTTCATTTTTTAAAGCAGAGAGTTCATTGGTTTTTTCGGCCAATTGTGTTTGGAGATTTGTGATATCTAGCTTGACATCCCAGAGTGACAGATGTACGCCGGATAGTTCGGAGTTGAGTGATTGAACATTAGCATGTGTGTTTGACAGATGTGCTTCCATTCTGTTAACTTTGTCATTTAACCCACCAATGTTCTTTTTTATTTCGGTAATTTCGACGTCTATTTTCTTCGTGATGTTAGCTTCACTCTCGGCCATTTTATAAGCAAGTAAAGATATAATGAACTCACTTTGCTTTTTGTAGCTTATCATCCATCTTGTCTTCCCACTTGATGTTGTCATCCGCGATTGTATTTTTTGACATGTTGCAGCCTGGTAAACGAGAGGAGGTTTGAAGCGAAGAGAACCGGGGCGAATTCCTGTGGCTAGAACGGGTTGCCATACGTTAAAGGGGGGGTGACATAGGTAAGTTAAAGAGCACAAAGAAAAACACTTTGGAATCGGCACGATTTTTTTTTTCTTTTTTTGCGTTTTTTATTTTACGTTTGTAGGTTGATTTATTAATTAACAGAAGAAAAAAAACACTCTTATTTTAAAGATTAATGTTGGTATCAGTTATTGGAAGTTTTTTTTGAGCACTTATACGATAGGAAAAATGAAAACACAATTGCCAGAAAAAAAGAAACGTCTACTCGGCAGCTTTCATTACAGTACAGCTTATAGCTTTGGTCCTGTTCATCAGAACTTAGTGATATATACCTCTTACTCGTCTTAAGACTTCTTCATTTGAGATTCTGTCAACCCTAGAGATTCGTAGTATTCTTCTGTACACCCACATTTCGAAGGCTTCTATTTTCCTTATTGTTGCACATGGACACTAACCATGTTTCTGCTCCATATAATAGAACCAACCAGATGTAGCATTTAACAACTCTTATTTTAAGATTTAGGTTATTTTCTCGGCTTATTAGCACTTGCTTAACTATGCAGAATGCTGCTCTCGCTTGCTCAATTCTGCAATGGGTTTCTTTACTGGAGTTGGCAGTGCTTTTTATTATTGTTCCCAAGTATTTAATGGCGTTAAGTCTTTCCACTTCCACGTTGTTCATTTTTATAAATGTTATCTTTAATCCTTATAAAAGGTGGTTAAATTTTAAGGGTCGATGTTGAATGTGAACCACACCTAAACGTCAAGTTTTTTTCTGCATTTCATTTGACATTTCTCAATTTCAGACTAACTCAATTTGAACCATGGAAAGATACACAATCGAGCAACGCGTTAAAGTTATTCAGGCTTATTATGAAAATGGGCCAATGTGCGTACAATCGGAAAAATTGTGCAAAAATTTGAGCAAACCGGGTCTGTAGGAGATGTGAAAACACCAGTGCATGCTCTTACAGCTCGTACTGCAGAAAATATTGCTGCTGTTCGCGATAGTGTGGCTGAAGTGCCGTCCACCTCAACTCGTCGTCGTGCCCAACAATCGTGAGATGATAACGAACTTTTTATGGCCCGAATTGGAAGATATGGATGTGGACGATATGCGGTTTCAACAGGTCGGTGCCACTTGCCGCACAGCTGACGAAACAATGGCTCTTTTGCGGGAGAAATTCAATGGCCGTGTTATCTCACGTCGTGGCGATGTTAATTGGCCGCCACGATCATGCGATTTGACACCGTTGGACTTCTTTCTTTGAGGTTATTTGAAAGAAAAGGTGAACGTCGATAAGCCAGCAACAATTCAAGAGCTAAAGGATGAGATAATTCGGCACATTAACGGCATAGAACCTCAATTATGCCTCAGCGTCATCGAAAATTTGGACCATCGGATGGAGGTGTGCCGCCGAGGTCGCGGCGGCCATTTGGCCGATATTTTGTTCCATACATAATTGAACCATACCAATATTATCATAATAAAAAGAAATGACAATAATTTCCTAAATAATTTGTGTTTTATTCAAAATCAACATCGGCCCTTAAAACTTAACCACCCTTTATATTGCTTTCCACGCTTAGTTTATTCATGATAGGGTTGAGTTCGTTAATACAGTTTCCCATTATTACTGCGTCATCCGCTTATTTAATGTTGTTGATTAAGACTCCATTAATATTTATTTCTCCGTCATGATCGGTAATTTTCATAGTCGACGAAGCATATAAAGATCAATTTGTTCATCTCTAGACTGCGCTGGATTAGCATATTGAACGCAAATAGTGCTTCTTGTGTTCCAAAGCCATTTATAAATCCGAATTGGGAGTAACTTATACCTTCTTCAAGTTATTTGTAAGTCCTTTTATGGATTAAAGATGATCTTCAATGTATGGCTTATCGTCCTGTAATCAGCCCAGTTTGCCGCTTTAACCTTTTTTGGGAGCGTAACGAATGTTGATTTCAACCATTCATCGGGAATTTTGCCGTGTCTGTAAGTAGTGTTAAAGAGCTTCTCTAATGTCTAAATATTTTCTTCCTCGATCAGTTTAAGAAGTTCATTTGGTATTCCTTCAGCTCTCGTCGCTTTTCGGTTTTTCGGTTCCTTTAACACTTTTCCGACTTCTTCTTTTATTATTTCTCGACCTTCTGGTTCATTATAGGGTTCAAGTTGTTCTTTTTCGCCCCAAAAAAGGTCCTCGATGTATACCTACCACTGATCTAGCTTTTTCTTCGTATTTAGTAAAAATTGTCCTTGCCTGTTTCTAAGGGTATTTCTTACATTTTTATGAAGTTTGAAACTATCGTCTATTCTTTTTTCGGTTGCTGGTTTCGACTGCTGAGGTGTTTTTTGCTCGTTTCCATTATGATTCCTTTTATTTCTGACCATGTTGAATTGACATTTTCTTCGACTATTTGACTTGTATTTAAATGATTAAGTTTTTCATTCATCTTTCTCATGAGATTACTTTGTATTTCTTGATTTTTTAACAAGTTTATTTTTATTTCTTTCCGTTTGTACTTCTTTTGAACTTTTTTCATTTTTACATTGATTTCGCTATTATTGGATTGTGGTCTGAGCCTACGTCAGCTCCTGGGTTGATTTTAGCCGATTTTATGGAATATCTGTATCTTTTGTTGACAATGATGTAGTCTATTTGATTCCTGACTACTGGATCCGGGGTATGCCTTGGAGATGTCCAGGTATATAACCTCCTTGAAGAGAGCTTGAACCACGTATTCATTATTGTTAATCCGTATAGTTCGCAGAATTCTTTTAGTTTTTGGCCTCTCTCATTTTTGTCCCCTAGCCCATGGTCAACTACAACATCCTCAATCCTTCCTTTCCCCACTTTAGCGTTAAAGTCGCCTGGGATGAACGTTATCTCTTTCTTTTTAGTTAGTTTGATTGCTTGTTCTAGTTGGTTGTAAAATTCCTCAATGACCATTTCTTCACAATTACTGTTGGATGTTCAATACAGTGCTTTCGGCTTTCAGTTGCATAAGCATTATTCTTTCTGATAGGTTAATGACTCCCATTATTGATTTTTTATATTTTTTCTGAGATTAGTAATCCTACGCCGTATCTATTTTGAGATGCAGACAAGCATGAGTAGTAAAATGCATGGTCGTCTTTTTTTATCATTCCATTTCCTTTCCATTGCACATCTGCAACTCCCATAATATCTAATTCTAATCTTTCTGTTTATTTTGTTATGTTTTATAATTTTCTTGTTTGATACAGGCTTCGAACATTCCATGTTCCCATTTTGAAATACCCACCGGGGATTCTTAGCACCCTTTGACCATTTAACGTCTGCCGGGGACTGAGGGCCATTTGGTTTGTTTGACTATGCATGATGATTTTAATAGGGAATAGTTTCATTTCATTATCTAAGAAGGTGGTTTCTCGTTGGCTTCCTCTCCTTTTACTATTTGCTGTACAGATTTATTTCTAATTGAATTTTCAACTTCAATTATATATACATATTTTACTAAGTAAAAAAAAAAAACTTGCAGCTAGATTTGTCGTTTACTCTTTTACCTTTTTCGTACCTTGTCTAATACCGTTGTATCCTTCTTATGTTCTTATTACCCAAGGATTATTGAAACAAATTCTTCAGCATCTCTTAAGAGAAGTTTTAAGAGAGCGAAATGAACGGCGTCTTGTTTTGTAATGAAGGCTTTATAGTCACTAGATGCTTTACCTCAAAGCAGTGTGGATGACATTGACACTTTCAAAAAAACCACGACCCAAAAACAACAAAACAAAAAACTACACAACTACCAACTCTGAACTGAGCCACCATTTAGTAAATGCCTTGCAATTAGTATTTATTTTTTAACATTGTAAAAACTAATTCCAGCAATGAAATTTATTTCAACGTCGCGTAAATTAGCTCTCTTCTTACTGACACGGACAAAATAGTCTCCCCTCGTGCGTATTTATTCCTCATAGGCTTAGCTAGGTTCCGTTTTATACATTCTTTTTAATAAAAATAGAAATTGTTGATCGTAATTATCTCATTTGAGAAGAAAATTACTGACAAAGAGGATGAGCTTGTCTCTTCGTTCCAAGTTCCAACCCTGTCAAGGAAGACAGAACTAAATTCAATTAAATTCTCATTTCCTGTCACTCTTATTATTTTTTTTTTTCTCAGAATAATGTTCATTTTAATTTTCGCTCCATTTTTTTTTTGCATATCCTCCACTTAAGTTAAGAGAATCCCTGTCTGAATGATGGTCGACATAAGAAAATGAGGACAATGCGGGGAAGCAGAAGGAAAAAGAAAAAAATCTGAACATTATTAAAAGCCTTACTGATGCGCCCTTAGTAAGGATAACTTAAATGGAAACAGCTGTTCATTTAGCACAAGATTAAGGTCACTTGGCAACAATGGGAAAAAGATGATATAAGAGAGTTTCACTCTGGCTGGCTGGCATTAATTCTCATTTCTAAGGATTATAATTAACTGTGAGATGGGAGAGCAAGAAGAAATTTAGTGCGCTTTCTATAAAGCCAACAAACTTGAAACGAAATTAATATGCTGGGCCTTATCTTTGGTGTGAAGCTTGATTGATGACCATTGGATAGCGCATATGTTGGAGTGGAATCTAGTAAAGTTGTTTTTTATTGCCCCTCTAAAACTTTTAATATTGACGGACTTATGATGTTTCAGATGTCTTAACAGAATTGCGTTTCAGCACCATCTGTTGAAAAGTGTCAATACTAAGGAACACTTAGTCGTTTAATTAAAATCAGAATTTTGAAAAACCTTCTGATGACTTTGATTGAATTCAAAAAGTAGGTAGTGGTGGACGGCGCCAAAGGTAACATTTTTTACTAAACTTGATGCTTCTCTTACAGTTTTCCAAATTTGTCAACCGAACAATTTTTAGCTCAGAGAATTACATATGTTTGAGCCACAAAATCCAATGAGTCTGTTATTAAAATTCTGCCTTGAAGAAGTCAAAATATGAGAGTTTTTACAAATTACCACCGCTATGGGGTAAGCTATAACATAATATGTAGATTAGATTAGATTTCATTAATATTCGAGGTGGTCCATAGTCCCTTATCACTGCGGCCGCAAATGGGCCTATTGTGATGTCCTCTTAATTGCGCGATGTCTTTGAGTGAGCTGGTGGTTATATCTTCCGCCACGAGTTAGTGTTTCCCTAGAAAACGATGACGTGTTCTTGTGAGGCAGTTACAGTGACATAGTATGTGTTCTGCTGATTCTTCGTCCTCGTTGCACATCCTACACGTGGTATCTTGTGCTATTCCCATGAGGTGTTTTTTTTAACCTGACAGTGGCCGGTTAAAAAGCAGGCGTTGATTGCTTGGAGCGCAGCTTTGCTGTCGGATAGAATGTAAATGTTTTTATTTGATAAAGCTCTGTTTATATTTTCTCTGATGCATAGTGTAACAGGAGTACTGGAGGAAGTTGGGAGTTGGGAATTTGAATTGGGAGGAAATGAGGATGTGGATGGGACCTTAGGTTAGGAACGGAAGTTGGAAGGAAGGAATGTCGTGTACGAGGACGTGGCACGCTAGCGATGCTCAGCTAAGCTCGCCAGATGGGGAGATTCTTGTCCCCGCACAACAACCACTACTATTACAAAACATAAAACGTGCCAAAAGTACCTTATCATACCAATCGAACGGACGGCAACACACTGAGGGGCGCTGTCGGTGTAAACCAGCGCATGCCATTTCCCTCCCAACCTGGAAATCCTCTGGCCGTACTTAGATTTCCCCTATGACGCATCCGTTGTCTAAGGATCACCTTACCATCGCCGACGTGCTTTAGCGCACCTTCTCACACCCCCCCTGAAATTAAAATTTACCCCCTCATAGGTCTCCTATGAGCCCAACGCAATGAAAACACATGACATTTCGAAGCACATACATACGCGTTAAAGAACTTTATTTTATTTATTTAGTTCTTATAACAACAAACAACAAAAAAAGGAAAAATAAATCTACAAATCCGGCTCCACCGTCGCCTTTTATGGCACCAATGCGTGCCCGCGCAACCCGGGTTTCCCTACCTTAATAGAGCTCTGTGTAGGCTGGGTATCTAAAAGTTATTTCGCATCCACTGCGCTGTTTACAAGTAAAAGAAAATTAATTCGCGCAACAACCAAAAAAAAAAGGAATACCTACACTTAATCCAAAAAAAACTTTATCTACCTTAGTGATCTAACTACTATACATAATATACAAAAAAAAAACACAACGGCAAAAAATCGATTAAAGCTGGTCCCATGGACAGCTCTGCTGCTTTTTGTTGGGGCAGGTCAGGGACTGGTCCAGTTTGGCTTCAGCCACTTCCGCCTAATTGTAGGCAACAAAATATTGCGCAACTGGAGCAAACAAATTTCAATATATTTATTTTTTGTTGGTGGTTGCTGCTCTCGATTGGGGTTGTTTTTGGTGGGTCAAAGTAGATGCCCGTAAAATTTAAATTCGACGCCACGACGTCGTCGTTGTTGGTCGCCTAAATGCACTTTCCTAAATGAATTATGCTTTAACACCACATAACTACCACAAAAAAAAATTTAACTCACCCCTTTCACCTGGGAAGGTTTAACTGACGCACTGAATTTTTTTATTGGCCACTAGCACTGCCTATTTTTTTTTTAAGGAAATAGCACTTTTTAAAGTTTTATTTTTAAGATTTTGCCTGTGTCACGGCGTTTTGCTGGTTTGGTTAGACTTCTATGTACTATCACCACACAAAAAAATTAAATGGCTATAGCCCCTTCGAACACTAAACTTTTAATGATTCGGTGGTCAGTTCCATTGTTTCGGTTGACCGACGAATTGGTCCCACTATGTCCAAGACATCCGATTTTTTCAGCCCACTCTCTGAGTAGGCCGAGTTTTGGACAAGGCTACGTTTGTGTGCGTATCTCTACACCCTGCTTAATTACGATCCGTGGCCACTCTTTTCTTAGCCACGAACCAGCGAGTCTCGCTACCAGGCCAGTCTCGCTACGACTGACAGTTGACAAACGTCACGCACAGCTGACCGGGTGTATTTTATTTTCTTGGGCGTTCGTTCGCTTCATTTGGGTTTATCTATTCTATATTTTTATTTTTATTTTTATTGGCTGCGACAGGTGGCTGCAACAATAGTTCTAGAGCGTGAATCTCCGCCTGGAATACTGAGTTATTCGTCTCCATACTGCTGTTAAGAGATGTTTTGGTGTGTGGATTGTGGATTGTAAACTCCAGCTCCGACGCCTTCATCTGTTTTTGACCCATCTGAGTACCATACATGAGAGTTGTTTGCAAATGTTGGTTTATTCTGTTCCCAGTTGTTACGTTCTGGAAATGTTACCTTGAAGTTTTGGCTGAAGTTGAATCTAGGTAGACATCTGTCTGATATTGTTATTTCTATTAGCTCATTTTTGTTATTATTTGGGTTATATCTGAATGAATGAGTCTGGAATTAGATTCATCTTCTGTGATGAGTATATAGGCATTCACTGTTGCTTCTTTCTTAATGAGAAGGTGAAGAGGTGGGAGATTTAATAATGTTTCTAATGCTGCGGTTGGAGCTGTTCTCATCGCCCCTGTTGTACACACACATGCTAGTCTTTGTAGTTTGTTGAGCTTGGTCTGTGCGGTCTTTTGCTTGGTCTTTTCCCATCAGACCGGTGCAGCATAGGTGAGGATATGTCTGACGATGGCTGTGTAAAGCCTTATCGTAATTTTGGGGTTGAGGCCCCAATTTTTTCCTTAGAGACATTTGCTGGTCCATGGTGAGATCCTGGCTTTGTCTATGACCTTTTTGCGGTGGGTATTTTATGTGAGTTTTGAGTCTAGAATTACCCTAGGTATTTAAATTCCTGTGAGAATTCTATTGATTCATCGAAGAGTGTCTTAGTTTTTCCAGTTTTCTGCTATGGGTGAATGCAATTATGGTACTTTTCTTCGGGTTGATGTTGAGCCCATTTAGCCACAAGATTAAATGTCCTCTGGAGGCGATCCGAGATTGTTTCTTCGAATTTACCTCTGATTAGGATTGCTTTATCGTCTGCGTATCCTTGGACATGGAAACCTTCATTGCAGCGCATAAGTAGTTGATTTCCCTGGTTGATAGACATATTGACTTTTATGAAGAGGGTTAAGATGCAGGGCCCCATCTCTGATATGCCAGTCTATTATTTTTTACATTGTTTTTAGGAAAAATGAGGTGAGGCTGATGGGTCTGAAGAATTTTGGTAGATCCGAGGGTCTACATTCAGCTTTCGGGATAAATCTTACTATGACCTCTTTCCAGCTCTTTGGTAAATGTCCCACGCGAAGCTTGTTCTGAAGATGTTGATCATTGTTTTTATCGTGTAAGAGCAGCTCTTTTAAAGGAGTGCGGGCAATATACCGTTTTCTCCTGGAGCTTTGAAGGGTAAGAATGAGTTTAATGCCCATTTTATTTTCTCTTCAAAGAAGATCCCCCTTGATCTCTTCCAATCTTCCTTAGTTGGTCGTACAGTTCTTACTTGGAGATTGTGTTGGGGTGTGGCCGGACTTGGAGTGAAGCCTGGAAAGTGTGTTTCGGCTAGGAGCATAAACGTCTGTAGTCCTCATTCCACATATGAGCCATCAGGCTTTTGAATCAACCCGATATTATTCGTGTGCTGTTGAGACATAATTCTGTGGATGCGTGCACTGCCTTGGATGTCATTGAGACTTTGACAGAAACCCTTTCATGATTCTCTATTAGCTCTTCGAATTTCAAGGTTATAATTCATTAGGGCATCTTTATATTGGCCATTCACCATTACATTTCACTTGGTTGAAGAGCTTTCTAGTCTCTGCTCTCAATTTGTCGAGTTTATTGTTTCACCAGGGTGTAATTCGATTGCCTGATTTTACTTTTTCTGAGCAAGCTTGATGGTAAGTATGAGGTTATGATTGCCGTGTTTAGGTTTTCGCAGGCAAGTGCTAGGCTACCTATATGCTATATCATTGATATTATTGTTGCATCTGGACATATTATCGATGAGTTCCTGCTCGTAGCGGGCATATAGTGCCTACATTTATGTTGGAAAATGAAACCACGAACATACAAAATTCAATTTTAATGATTCAATTTCGTATAGAGGTATATGTATAATAGACAAGAAAAAAAAGATAATTGTAGGTTTAGATAGATTAAAATGCAAGTCCTCTAATTTTAGTTTGAACTTAATAAGGTGACGACACCGACTGATTTGTTTTAATGTGGTCCGCAAAAACGTATGATTAGCGGATAGGGATTAACTGGACGTGTGGTTCGACTTCAGGGGTATTCAACCTTCGTTTCTCGCCCAACATTTATGTCAAATAGGATTTGCCAATGGTCTGACATTGACGTTTCTTTCGAAACATGCCAGTTGTCTATACATTTTTTTTTTGAATGTGCTTCAAAGGGTGAGATAAATGACTTCTTCCCTAATTCTGTTTATAAATGTGGGGTTGCTCCTCTGATTGAGAATTTCAATGTTGTTTTAATTTATTAATTCAAGCAAAAACTCACCTCTGACATTGATGTTGGAGCTACCCCAAATCGTGTGGTGAGCATTTGCATCACATTCGATTATGAGTTGTAGCTTCTTTTTGCGACATTCGTTCATGAGTCCCTTCAGTGGCAGTCTTCCGGAAGGTAAGCTGAGCATATGACAACATCTCTCTTACCTCCTCTCTTGGGTATTTCCATGATCGGCGCAACCAGATCCTTGTTTGTATGCTCTGAAATTGGAATGATAGTGATATTTTTACTAACTAAGATGCAGGCTCTAGGTTTACCTTCAGTAGTAAAATCATAGAGCAACTCACCTGTGAGGACTTTAATCTGGTCCTTGTAGAAATATGGCTCCTGGATAAAGGCCACGTCCAAGTGATCCTAATTTAATCTATGAGTCAGAACCGCTGAGGCGGCTCTGGAGTGCTGTAGATTTATCTGGATGCACCTTATTCCCATATTTATTGTTTTATATTAATGCTGGCAGATGGAGCGCCAGCATTATCAACAGTAGGAGGGTTGTCTTCTGACATACAAGGTGTTGAGGGTTTCTGTCCTGCACTGCTGCACTGCTGGCCGGTGTGATGTTATCAGACCGCGTTTCAATCATGGCTTTGTTAGCTGCCAGATTTTTCCTTTAACTTCCCTTGATGAGTCTGCTTTGAGCGCTGACCTTAGGATGTGCAGTAACTGCTCTGTCCTTAGTTGACTCTGAAGCTTTCTTGTGTTGATGTTGGTTTTTATTCCCGACGCTGATTCTCACTGTAACCTGAGATAGGTTCAGGAACAACTTACAAGCTTGCGCTTGGATGGTGTTGTGGAATTCTTCATCCACAAGGAAGGTGATGGTTTGACCTCCGCTTTTCTCCTTCATGATCCTTAGGATACGTCATCCAGTTGTGGAGATGCCGGTGTTCTGCTCTCCTGCATGAGCTAGAAAAACGACTTTGGTCATTTCCTCTTCAGATGAGAGGAAGATTACGCATTTGTATGATTTGGGTATGTTATCACCCTGAGTTGCCATCGAGTCTGCGCTTGGCCCTGGCTTCTTCTTCTTTACCACAGGCATGAACCATTCTTTGGTCTCTATGTTGTGGCAAGTGATGGACAGCCACCCATATATTGGGGAGTTGGTAACGAACTTAAGATGGGAGCTGCTGTTCTGTCTACTTCATCCAGTGCATTCTTTTTAACCATCTGAATCTGTTACGATGTTAGGGTTTGCTCCGGATGCAATGCGTGCATGATGGCAACTTTACGCTGGGCTGTCGCATCTCTATAGGACAGCGCTAACATTCCCGGTTCTAATTGTGAGATCACGGTCTTATGTTTTATAGCCGTGCTATTTGCCTTAGTTATTCCACTTGAGGTTTTTATCCGCTCTGAGTGGTTCTTTAAGGTATTGATTTTTTCCACATATGTATGTAGGTCAGGGTACGTTGTAATAAGCATTATTTCTAGGTTTTCTTTTCAACCAACAAAAAAATTCTTTTATAAAAAGCAAATGATTTTATTAGTATATATGTATGTAACGCAAAAACTCCGAATCTACTTAACGGATTTGAATGCAGTTTTTTCCTATATATTCAGAATACTTCAAGTTGATGAATAGGCACATACAAAATATAACTTTTTTTTTAACAAAAAGCTTTTAAATAAACAAATGAAGTAGTTTTCTTTCATTTATTTGCATTTTCTGGTGAGTAATCTCCATTTTTCTCCACTTTCAGCAAACAGTTTCAAATACGGGCCAAGATACAGAGAATTCAAGTTTTCAAATTTATAGTATGCGCAACCGTAGCCATCAATGTTTTGTCGAGTTGCGTAAGGGTACGGGACGGGGAACGGGGGTGAACGATGATTTGATTGGATGGATCTTTAAGTATCTGTGGAGCTTCTAAGGATTTCAAAAATTCAATATTGCAATAGTGACACTGTTTGCTACCTTTTATCTATGAAAGTTCCATAGGGACAGTCGATTTTAAGTGACATAGTATAAATCTTAGTATGTATTTCACGCGTGCAAGACCCCTTCTTGGTCTTCAGGCGGGGCGAAGCAAGGCGAGCATGGGTACAGCTAGTCTTTTACTAAAAAGAAACATAATATCATAAACATGTGGTCGCCGTGGCTTAGTGGTTAGTGCGTTAGACCGCTAAGCAAGTGGACACGGGTTCGAGCCTCACAACCATCTTTTTGCACGTATGACATACCCGTAAGAGTCTAATCTGTCATGAAAAAGCAAATGCGTATGACTTGACTGTCCTTGTGTGTTATTGACATAGGTATACACATACAAATATTCCCTAGTAATGTAATGTCTTTATAATTGCAAAAAAAGTGTTAGAACTAACGCCGCAATTTTGTTACAACTTGCCCTTTATAAAAATTACACATAAATGACACAATAAGAAGGGGATTCCCCAAAGTGTAGGCCAAAGCATAAATACATGCCAAAAACGCAAACAAAAGAGTTACAAACTTGTTGATTAAAATGACCCTGCCATAACTTTTTTCACTGTCGTCTTAAGGATAGTTGAAGTTGGCAGGACGTTTGCTTTGGAGTAGACAACATCAAAGTTTTCGTTTCTTAAGTGTCATAATTTGTCCCTGTTACTTTTAACCGCGTCCTCCCCGACCTTTTCAAGAAAATATCTATCATCATCAGAACCTCACCCGAACTTTGCAATTTGCCAAAAATGTGTTTTACATCTTTTCAACTTCAAGTTGACCACTCAATTTTAAATTGAGAATAGTTAATTTCAAGTTGTTTCATAGCGGTTGGTTCCTTCGACTACTGAGCATCCTGACCTGGGTTCGAACAGAATCACAACAACAAACAGATAAATTTATTCAAGCTAACAGCTTGGTAGACGGTTTGGTATCCATACAGATGAATCCTCATTGAAGTGAATATTTTTTGTAAATAGTTTGTGCTATTATCAATGATATAAAGAAGCGAACGTATTTTCATTACCTACTTCCTATATCCTGAAAATGATTTCAACAATATTTTCCAGTATTGCTCCCTACTTCTATCGAATCGGCATTTTTCTGCTTTTCTCCTTGCACGAAAAAGGTGATATGTGAAAATGCTAGAGGTCTACAAAAGGTGGAGGGATGCAGTAGACTTCCTATCAAATGACGGCATTTTGTCTTGCCCACTTCGCCTCGCTCTCCTGGGACTGTCGGTGCCGGGATTGGTAGATGCTTGCAATCCATACGTCCATATCTGTCCAACAGGTTCGTAATAAATCCACCTTGACTGATACGCAGACTGTTAGAAACCCATTAAACCTCGTGTCCAACACACAGTTCCGGAGGCCCCAAGTCCCTTATCTCGAAATTTTCAGTTAGGCGTTGCTTCAGCATTTCGGATTTCTCCGGATCGTTCGATGCCACCAGTAGGTCGTTCACATGAACAGTGATCAGCGTAAATTTTTGTTTACAATCTTATTTGTTGAGTAATGAGTCGTTCTCGATTTGCAACGCTTCTCGCCATTCATCCGCATCTTTCAAGTATTCGAGGTCTTGGACTGTTTCGGGATTACATTGATCAGAACTATTTTGGTCTTTGATGTTTTCAGGAAAAGCTCTAGAGGATTCTGCAACGAAACAAATTGTACAAAATTGATGTCTCTGCTTTTAATAACGCTTCGCCCGTTTCGCACCCAAACTCTGTAGGCCTTTGTTTTCATCGCGAAACCAATAACGATGCCTTCTTCTGCCTTGCAGTAAAATGTTCCCAAATTAGAACCTTTATTCAAAGTGTAAACTTTGCACCAATCGCCCTCAAAAACCCACACTTGGTATGCATCCGCTCCACAGGTCCTCTGGCGTAACATCGCCACTACATTTGGTTGAGCATCGATTTCGCAAAAACGCCGCGGTGTTAACCTATTCTCCCCACATTAACTCAGGTAGTTCACCTTCGTTCATAAGGCACCTGGGCATTTCAGTCAAAGTCCGATTTGTCCTCTAAGCAAGGTCAGGCGTATATGGAACAATCTTCTGATGCATAATTCCACTTTTCTCTACATAATTTTGAAAATCCTATCAAACGATTCGAATTATCCAGGATGGTGGCTCCACTTCCTTCGAAAACAACCTTGTAGCCCTGATCTGTTGCTTTGCTTATCGACATGAGGTTATGCAATAAAGTTGGAACAAGTTAAGTGTTATATTGTTCCCCACTTCCCACATTTTCGGCAATTATAAGGAAAATGATTACTGTCAGATCTAACGTTAAATGGATTAAGCTTCCTCTGGCGTTTTTCAGGTTTAAAGTGTTTGGCACCAAACACATTGTTGTTCAGAAGTTTTTTTTTTCTGTCGCCTACTTGCAGCAGTCTTGTGCAAATGGTTGAAACTTCAGGCCGATCGTATATCTGTGTCGTCTTCTATCTAGAAGCACTAGTACTAGCAGATTATCATCCAAGGTAGCTCCCAACTCTTCAATGGTTATAGTTTTAAATTCGGGAACATATTCGGCGATAGATTACCCTGTGGTCATATCCAGGTAGGTCAGTTTGCGATTTTCTTCTGTCTTTTGACGTGGTCTTTGTCCACCCACTATGCCTGCGCCTCTCCAGCAGTTATGAGGCGTGGAATTTTACCCTTCACATGTTGGAGGAATCTTCCACGATGCAGGACAGCTTCCATCTGTGCCTTCCATGTAATATGATTTTCTCCATTTAGGATCCGGTCATGTGAATTGGAACCGCTCATGACGACTTTAATCGACTACTTATACTTAAAATAAATTTCTGAAAAGTTTGATCTCGATTTTGTTATGAACTGGGCCTATTATCTGCCGAGTTGCGCCTTTAACAAGACAAGATGACCTCAGATGACTTTATTGAAAGAACTCCAGTATAACAATGAATAAAATAAGAAAAAAGGAAAAAGGCGGAAGAAGGAATGAATAGGGAGGGATATTTGAAGAAGTCGCCATGTTTTGTGTATATGTGAGGTACGACCTATCTGCACACCAAATTTCAAGTTTCTAACTGTACCGGAACTTCGAGATCTTTCTCGTGCCAAAATATGTCTAGTTCCATTTGAGGGACTTCTAGTGGACCTAGGAACTTAAAATTTGGCACGTAGGTAGAACTTAGAATGCAACCAAAGGCAAATTACTGAAAATTCCAAATTTATAACTGTAAATTGATCAAATTGCCGTGTAATCGGATTTAGTATTTCAGTTTTACCCCCTTTTGGGAGGGTTAGAGGGAGATATTTTAAGATAACACAATTGTTTGGGTATATGTGAGGCACAACCTACCTGCACACCAAATTTCAAGTTTCTAGCTGTACTGGAAGTCCGAAAACTTTTCTGTGTCGTAGAATGCCCCAGTAAAACGTTTTCACGTAAATAAGTCCCCACCCAACACCGGAACTCAGCCAAACGAATTTTTGTTTTTAGATCGCAGTAAATCTTAGAACCTATGTATGCAGGTTCGAGCCCAGTCGGGCTACCGAAAATGAAAAGAGAAACTAACAAAATCTGAGTTTTTCAAAACCAATACACGAAAAAGGGGTTTCAGCCTGAAAGTACAATAATGGACCGAAACGGGTTTGAGTGTTAAGGGATTTGGATATTTTCTTTAAAAAAAATAAATGAATTTATATTTGTATTTATGCATAGAAAAATAGCTTGCGAAACACGTTTGTGTCTACAAGCTGTCTATTTTTCAAATCTAATAGCCCCGAAAAGACATTCACATCATTAATATTTCAAATGTGACCAATTTTAATCAAGAGGTTTTAAGCTACGAGTTTCCAACACTCCTTATGTTAAAAAGGGCTTAACAGGGTCCGAAGTAAAAATAATCAAACGACACTTCATTAAAGAATAAATATTCTGACACAAGAGTCACACTTTTTTGTTAATCCTTCCATAGAATTTTGGAAACTTTCCGTTAACCACAGGACACGCTCACATTGAAGTTGAGTAAAACTTAGCCAGGACATCAAAACATTTATACTCCAATGAAGCATGGAAGCCATACTTCTACTTCTACCACCGAAAACGTTATTTAGCCAATGCATGGTTGTCGTCGACACAAAGAGGGGTTAGCTGATTTATTTTCTCTCCACAAGGTCCATTCCTGCTTTCCGGCAGCTATATCATTTCAAACCGTAAAACCCAATTATGGTCCTTTTATTTGCTGACTTGCTATTCTTCGAAAATTTCTAAGCAAAAATGCAATCCTCCCTCCAACGTTCATAGTCGTCCACATCATTCTTGTCGTAGTCTTCATTCTCTACGACATTGCTGTAGCTATCTCTTTTTTTTATTTATCTCTTCGTCTTCGTCTCTAGCAATATCCTATTCCTCTCGGCCAGCTGGAGACAATTTTCCATTGCAGTGCAGACGGTCGGGTGATGGTGGATGGATGATATAGAAATGATCTCATGAATTATTTATGAAAAATTAAAGTAAAGTTTTGAAAGTTTTTGATTTGCCACCATTAAAACCCTGCACCCGTGGCACGCCTTCATCCACCTTCGACTACCATCCAGAGCCCTATCTTCATCAAAACCAAGAAGCACAAGACGATAAAGTATTTGTCATTTTGGGAGGTTTCGCCCCAAGTTTCAGATTTATTTATGCATTTTTATGCCTTGAGACGTTTTAGACAGAGGATGGTTTCAATGTTTTTAAAAGGAAAGATGATGAAATGGGGTCACAGAAACCGGGAGCTCCATTTAAACCAGCGAACGCGCACTACAATTGCACGCTGAGTTAAAATCTCGGATTAGGGCGGATTAAAAATTTAAAGTTTCACTTTTTGATAAACCAGGAACTTTGTTATACTACTCATATTTCGTTCGTATGGGTATTTTGTTAGCACAGATGGAACTCGGCAAGGATTTGTTCTGTGTGCATGTTGAATGTGGGTAATCCTATGCAATATGAATCTTGCATGACTGGTTCGTTATATCTTTTCGAAGAACTTAGACCACAAGAGAAGGGTACACCATCCGTAATGAATTGTGCACATGCTATTGGAAGGCGGCGGCAAGAGGTTTTAATTTAGGAATGGGAAGCAATTAGGAAGCTTCTGTGGGTTTCGGGTTGAAGCATCTACTTAATGTATGCATTTTTTTTTGACGATAATCAGACCTTGAATAAAGTCTAGCATATTATTCATTTAAGAATGGTGGAGAGGTCTTTTCTATCTTTGAAGTTAGTTGCAAAAAACTGGAAGTCCAGAGGAATGACGAATAGTCATCATTATGAAATTCGATAATGGATAGAGAGATCAAACAAATTGGTGGCTTTCATCAGGGCAAGTTATGAAGAAGCTAAACTATTCATCCCGTCAGAGCAATTTGAGATTCGAAACATTGTTCCACAATAATAGAACCACAATTGTTTTTAGTTGTGATCAGTGACGTGCTTTACTGTGGCTTGTTAGTGAAAAGTGGTAGAATCCCATCGAGTCTTATAACATACATGTATGTATTAATTACCTTAAACACCTGATGTTATTATATAACATTAGCCTCCTTTCACACTCAATTATGAGCTTAGCACAAATGTTCTTGGTAAACATTTAGTTGAAGAGGCCAATTTGGTTAAGCTGACGATAAACTCCTCCAAAACTAAAGTTCGAAATCTCACGAGGACGATTTTCCGAAGACAACAATCCAAGAATACACATATGTCTACTGCATAACTAGGCAAGTTATGCAATGGCACCGTTTAAGTCAACACATGATCGATCGAATATGACTGAACGAACCTATTGAAGATGTCAGATGTAGTATAATAGCATCCTTACATACGTATGTAGACCAAAGTAGCCATAAAGATAGGCGTGAATATTGATTCAATTAAAAGACAGGTAGACTTTTCACCAAAGGATACTTCCCAAAATTTAATAACTAACATCACATTTTTTTACATTAAATTCATATAAGTACATAGTATAGTTAGCTTAAAATAACGACAAAGTTTCTGACTGGGATTGCGGCACGTTTGAATGATAATGACATCATTAAATTGGACAGAAATACTGTGCATTTTAAGTAGTGACAACAACACCAAGAAAATGCTCTATAGTTATTCTGGACTCCGAGGATGATGTCCTAATAGTACTACCTGAGCTTCAAAAAACCACTATAACTAGCGCTGTGTAAATAACATCATAGGGGTAATTATAACACTTTGAGCGAGAGTGAATAAAAAAATAAAAAAATATTGCCATTCTGGCAACACTGCCAAAACAAAAGAGAATGGAAGTAAAAATAAAAACAAGAAGGATAATCCGTGGTAGACAGTAGTAATAGTAGAGTCATGCTTGCGTACAGTTGCATTTTCGTTTAGTTGAGTGTATTTTTGTCAAAGTCAACAACAAAATGTTATTATAATTAAGATAAATAAAGTGCGTTTTGTATTACGTGTGAAGTTCTTTTATTTAATTTCTAGCCGGTTCCACTACCATTCCTTAAAAAACATAAATTTTTTGCACACTTTATGTAACATTTTTAGATGATATAGGGTAGAGGCACTAGTATCCGGACAGTGCTAGTATCCGGACACTTCGTCGTTTACTGTCAAAAAATAAGATAATTTTCCAATTTTAGTGTGGAAAATATATTTAAAAAAACAAACCTCTATGTTTCTTTTATACACACACGTAGTTTCCAATAGATGCGATAACTATTTTGCGAAATACGCATCAGTTAGTACGTGGTAGTCGTGAAGTGTGCAGCTAAGTGCGTTTTTTCTCTAAAAAAAATAGTGGTGCTATTTTCAAAATGGAAGTATTTTAAACATTATTTATTGCATTTGCACATCAAATTAGGTTTAATTTTAATTAAATATAAATAATTTCTGTGTTCATTTAAAAAAAAATTAAGAAATTGTTAAATTCTATGCAAATTATTTGGTGTCCGGATACTGGAGCCCAAATTTTATACTGATTTTAGTTTCCGGACAGTATGTCCGGGTATTGAAACTTTAATGCAAATTTTAAATTCATGTTTTAATTCTTTTAAACGATACCTATGTGTATTTTGCTTAATTTAAATAAAGAATATTGCATGTTTCTTTAATAATTTCAGTATTCGGACAGTGTTTTTTAACTTAGAAACCGGCTATCCGGGTACTGAAAAATAAGGTTTAGTATCCAGACCATAGTTTTTTTTACGCATTAAAATATGTAAAACGTTAAAAATGTCATATTTTTAGATTTAATTACTTAAGATTGAAGGGAAGCAGTTTAACACAGGCTTTAGAAGATATTCGGACAAATAATTTGAGTTTAAAAAAAAGTAGCTGCCAAATATGATCTGTGTCGATCAACTCTTCATGACCAACTAAAAGTTAAAAGGCGAATTGGTGAAAAGGCAACCAAATAGGAGCCAGATCCTTACTTAACACCTGTAGAAGAAAGTAAAATTGCTGAGTAGTGCACCGATATGCGCAAATGTGGGTTTCCCTTAAAGACTGATGACCTCCTTAATACGGTGGAAAAAATAATTAAGGACTCGAAAAGAGAAACATCTTTTAAAAAGATGATGAATAAACCTCTTTTTTTACTAAATAAAATATTTCATTAATCAAAAAAAACGTTAAAAGTTGATATGAAATTTTGGTGTCCGGCTCCTGAAACTAAAATGTCCGGACACTAAATATTACTGTCCGGATACTAGCGCAAACTGAACATTTTTTAAGAATTAATAAAACAATTATCCACAATAATAAATATGTTTGAGGAGTTTTACTATCTTTTTAAAAAATTATCTACATTAGTTATATATCTAAACCTTGTCACTGAAGCTTTAATACATAAAAAATAAGAGGAAGTCAAAGTTAAGATTTGTGTTAACTGTCCGGCTACTAGTGCCTTTACCCTATTCGGCCAACTAAAACAGCAGTATTTAGCACCAAATTTCAAACAACCGGCTCTTTTGTGAATTAACCATAGACTCTGCATCGCCGTCAAGTCGGGTGAGACTAAAATATTGCCGCTGTTCGTGAAAGTCTGCCAGCGATTTCTAGTCTCCCAATTCTTCGTGGTTTGCAAAAAGAGCCACAGGAACTTAGACCTATTGACTACGAAGGAAGTCCTATACTTATCACCTTTTATTACGTTACGCTTATCGCGAAGACAAGGTTTTACAATATAGATACCTACACACGTTCATACAACAAGCCCACACACAATGTGCTTGTGTTGCATTTCTTTTAAAAAATGTTTGATAGAGAAGCTTTTCTTGGCAAATAAAACTCTTGAGGTGGTGTCGTGGAAAAATTGGTTGATTATTTTACTGGAATCCAAACCTTAGCTAAATTGCGCAGCAGTCTAACCAACCTACCAAAGACAAGAATATTCACAAGAGATTTCATCCATAAAGTTACAAATAGAAGTTGCACAGAAGATTGTAAGTAGCTGATTATAGTAAATTGTCTCTACACTTAAACCACTTTCAGGGATATTTTTATATATCTTAAATCAGGCATGTCAAAGATAGCTATATACATGTTTATTTTAATTTCAATTTTAAACTTTAAACGGTGCATGAAATATTTGTATGATTCTACCTCACAGGAGAGAAGAAATAAGAACAGAAAGAGGATTTAAAAATAGGATATAAAAAATGAAAACAAATAAACACCTGTGCCTATGAAGTGTCATAAAAATTCAAATCAATCGAACTTTTTCTGCGTTGGCTACGTATGTATATAGCTTTCATGAGTAACTACGGCTAGACGCGGTGTTGTGATTTAGCCTTAGCGTAAAATCGTTTGGCTGTTTTCTGTATTTGAGACACTTCCGTGGTAAGAAAGACTTTTTTGTGTTCTTATTGGTGTGCAAGTTCGGTCTAATAAACTTTATACATATATTGAACATTTTTTACCGTTGCAATGCCAACTGAAAGAAAAGTGCTTATTTTTTCGGTCAAAGTGGAAATTTTGTATTTTTTTTATTGGATGGAAAAGTAAACCTCTTTGTTTGATTTGCTATCAGATTATTCCCGTTTGAAAAGTATTTACATAAGTCCGGTGAAATTGTGCCAAGCGACACTATGCCAAATATACAAATTTGGCCTTATGACATTTTCAAATAGCGACATAAGGCCAAACACCAAATGAGAATATAACAAAAACCTTTTGCTCCTCACTGATTTTGGACATAAAAGGACCGTAGCAGCGAAGTGGTGCAATACAGATTCCCAATATTTCAAAGTCTTTCAATGAACTCGCGACATACAGCCAAATTGGACAGGTACCACTTTGCGAAGGCGACATTATATCGAATGTTTATACTCGGCCTAATATCACTTTCAAAAGCGTCATTATACCAATTTTCTATATTAAAAAATTAAAAGCTTTTAGTGACGGCTAATTTTTAAAACAATGTATGCTTGACATCGCCGATATTTTATTCCCATCACAGATCCAAGGCATTCAAGAAATTCCTTTAGCTAGAAATACAATTGTTCAGCTTCGGGAACAAAATCTTGATAATTTTCCTAGCATTCGTGGGATCGGCATGCAAATCAACGCAGATTCTTACATAAGCAGTTTGAACCGTTTGCTTGATCTTATTGCCGAATTTGATATGCGTTTTGCAGATTTTCGGGGCTCAATACGTACGACTTTCCTCTTTGTAATGATCTATTTACTTTCGAAGAAGCACCGACTTACTTGTTAATATAACTAATAGATTTGCAGTGTGATACTGCTTTAAAGAGCAGGTTCAATGAAGTTGATATTTTAGCATTTTATACAATTTGCTTCAAAAATCAAAATAACTATCCCAACTTAAGGAACCATGCTGCCCGCATTTTATGCATATTTGAAATTCATATGTGTGTGAACAGATGCTTTCAACAATGAAGATTAATAAATCTTAAAACCGTTCAAGACTTACAGATGAACATCTTCGGTCCATTTTGAAAATCAATACAACATCATTGACACCAAACATCGAGGAGATAATGAAACGTAAAAGAAGTCAAGTTTCTGGATCCTCAAAATAATATTTCGGTTTAATATATCTATACTTAAAAAAAATAACTATTTTTTTTCTGTAATAAATAAAATAGTATTGCATTTGCATTTTACTTTTAATCTGGGCCGTTGTCCTACTCGAGATAAAAAATTGGCACTCAAGGAGTTTGAGTTTGACACCCCTGTCCTAAATGCAGAGTAAGCGAAGACACCCTCCTAGCGGACCGACTTTCATCTAAATATTCCTTAATATGGGAAAACCACTCCAAATTACTCGATTCAGGTTTGGCTAAAAGACAATTTCAAACGGAAAAAAACAATATTGATTTTAATGATCCCATATTTTCATTGAAATTCAGTTATGAAAACAAATTGTTAATCAAAAACCCGCAAGATCGAGAACCTTTACAGACATTTTGGCATTGAAAGATCTATCTTTTTAAAGCAAAAATCTGAAGAAACTTCACCTTCGACCATTTAATGACAGACCTGTTATATCACACTCCCAGCCAGACAGTTGTCAAATGAATATCCAAAGCAAGAGATGTCTTCTTTTATGAATCCATTCTGATTGCTTTTCCCAATTAAAGTGTTTTTCCCCATGACAACGTTGGCACAAAAAAAAAATAATTTATCATAACCACACCAAGGACATAAAATCACAATGACTTCCCTTACCCACCACAGTCACCTCGCACAGCATGTTGTCTAATCAATTCAATCTATAATAAGACTGAAAGAATAATATCGCTGAATTGATGTTTTTTGCACAATAGTGAGCGCGCGGTCGGTAACAGTTTCTATGTTAGAAAAGAAAAACATACGCCAAGGACTCGAGCACAAAGGATAATCGCGTGGAAGTTATGGGCTTCGCAAGGATTTAACGTAAATGCCTGTGTGTGCTGTGGTTGTTGTTGATATATTTTTATAAAACTGCAGAGGAAATCGTATTGCCTGTACGTTTGTTTTGCCTGTTGTCAATTGATGGAATATTAATAGGAAAATAAATTAATAGTAACTGTAACTGGGGTGGGCTGTAAGGAATAGTAGCACTTAGCTAAGCAAATATTGTGGCCCATTACGGAGTGCGTTCGAAGGCATTTAGGCATTTATTTCATAGTAAGCAATATGATATTGAAGGAAAAATTATGACAAATTATGTATCGACTATGTGGAGAGAAGCCCATCCGAAATGGATGTCAATTAAAGAAAAGTGTTTCATTGTTTCGGATCGTATTCGTGACGCAAAGGAGAACACAGAAGATTTAATAAATAATTCCAAATGGAATGCGATATTCGAATATTTCGGGTGGAATAACGTCATTGGTACTAATCAGGTCGTGTCCCTTAGAGTATACTATTGGGTAGTGATAAAAATATTCTTTTCCGAAGAACCACTAATCAAAAGGCTTGTGCACCCGTGACATCCTTGTTTCACTTTTCCCTTATATTATACCCGATGAAATTATGTTTTACTTCAGAAACTGACGCATCCTTGAAAGGAAATCAAGATATCTCGTCACTCTTCCCACATCATTTATTTGAATTCATTCATAGAGTCCTTGAGTATGCAATAAATCCACCACCACATCTTTTGCAAGTCAAAGGAATAATTAAGTTTCAAAGAGTCCGACCCCTTAGAAACCGCTAACGAGTGTCGAAAAGGACATATTAGTCCTTGTCACAGTGAAAGAGCTTTCTACCAACAAAAACAGAGAAAGGAACAACAGCACCCACAAAATGGTTAAAGGAAACCCCGATTTCATGTTTTGGTCGGTCGTCCCGATCAGCCTTGTACATGGCAAGCAGTCGTGTATAATACCCGCACACATATAATCAAGAAAAACTATCTTCATTACGAAAGGCAAAACTCCTTCCAAGAACCTCTTGTCTTTCTTTTCATCTCAAGCATTGCCCATTGCCATCCAGTGAAAGGTGTACTAGTATACACTTCTCAAGCAAAGTAAAAAAAAATAAATAAAATGAAAATTCATAAGAAGTTTTCAAGAAGGAAACTCAAAATATTATTTACAGATTTCCTTTTTCTCTTGTGCTTCATAGTGTCACTCCTTTCTCAATGTATGTGGCGGTGTCTGTGGGAAGGAAAATTATCATTTTACCTTGGTGGAGAGCTGGGGATGTATTCATATACCCAACATCCTTTTGGTTTTCACTTTAAGTTTAGAGTTGGTTTCCTGCTGGTATCCTAGTGAAATAATTTGAGATGAACAATTTTCTTTTGTTTTTCTATTCATGAAAGAAGGAAAATCAGTTTAATTTGGTTCTTATTTTATTTAAAAGACGAAATAAGTGAAACGCATCCTAATTATGTTCCGCTCTTTTTTTAAATGGTTATGCGAGTAACAAAGTTAAAAATTATACATACAGTGGAATCCGTTTACTACAACTTCGTTTATAACGACCAACCGTTTTTAGCGACGTAGAGACAACAACATGTTAGGTTTGCATACAATAGGTTAGGTTAGGTTGAAGTGGCTGCCAGCTATTGCCAGCACACTTAGACCAGTGATAGGTCCATTGTGATACCACATGGATCTGAAGAGATCTCCATACCTACTCGTTAAACCAATTGCAGCTTTTTATGAAGCGAAGGAAGTTTCTGATATCTGTGTTTATCAGATCGCCTATGTCGTTAAGGTAGAATTCCTCTTTAAATGGAGTCTTCTGTTACGAGAGAGAGCTGGGCAGTTACAAAGAAGGTGGGGAATAATTTCCTCCTCCGCTTCGTCCAATCAACTCCTACAGAAATCGTTTGAATGGACGCCAAGCCTTGTTGCATGCTTGCCTATTCGACTTCTATACAATAACAAAGTTAAAATGTTCAGTTCATTTTGTGCATCATCTGGATAAAAGGACTTAATGTCACCGGTCCCTTGATCGTCGCTACATCCGGATTCTATAAGTACTGTACTAACATAAATGTAAGTAGAAGTTTTGTGTTTTTTTTTTTCTTTTTTGTTCCTTCCAAGCATTTTCTATATATTTTATAGACCCATATGTAAGTACATATAGCGACATGATTTAAATAGAATATAGTCAATTTAATTTTGTAACTAATGTCATATCAGCAGAATGATTGAGCTAACATTATCGACATATTATTAACAGAGCATACATAGATATATGTATTATATGAAGTTTAGTTTGACTAGAACCAATTTAAATTAGGAAAAGATTTGATAGTTCATTTGTGAGCTTACTACAAAACCCATAGTTTGTTTATTATTTAAGAAGCAACAAAAAAGCTTTTAAAAAACAGTAAATAATATCTATGGCAACAAGGAAAAACAACATAAGTCGACTTATGTCGAAATTGAGTTGTTTTTTACACCACCGGATGCGCAATATTTGATTCTATTTGCCATACTTTTTTCTTATTTTTATCTCTTATAGTTTTTGAATTATAGGAAAAATAAAAACAAGATAAGTAATTTTTTACTCAGTTTGCAACAGGAAAGTAAACATTCAAACTGCTCTCCTGAAAAATTTAAAAAAAAAGACTTATGCTGTTTTTCCTTGTGGCCACAGATATATCAGGGTTCACGAATTTACAGTTGTTAAAGGAACTCGGAAAAAATAAAACAGGCGATCGAGTCTGGATTCAATTAAGTATATTTAAAGACTATTAAACTATAATTAAAAGACTAAAGACTATAATTAAAAACGTTATAAGAATAATTCATTTGATATAAGAAGTTAAAATACCATGAGTATGTATAGGTGAAAGCTTTCATGAATTTGAATTGCCAATAGTACATTTTTAACACAACCCCTCAATTCAATTTTACTTTAAGCCGAGCACTTTTACAAATTTCAAATGTTTAATTTTCTTAAGGTTCTTAGTTAACACGTCAGCTACCATGTCATCCATAGAAATGTATTCTAATTTGAGTTCTTTCCTCTCGTAGACCTCACGGATAAAGTGCATCTTGATGTCAATGTGCTTATTTCGCTCATGGAATTTTGGGTTCTTAACCAACTGCTGTGCGCTGAGATTATCGCCGTATAAAGTTATAGGTTTGGTAACCAATCCGTCGAATCCAATTTCACTAATGAGTTTCCGCAGGAATACGATCTCCTTCGATGCTGAACGAAGCGCCATATATTCCGCCTCGGTGCTGCTAAGAGCGACTGTAGGTTGCTTTTTAGATTCCCAGGACACTGCACTGCTGGCCAAGAAAAAAACATGACCCGTAAAAGACCTCCTGTCATCACAATTTCCGCCCCAATCAGCATCTGTGTAACCGAACAAGTCTGCCCCAGATTTTCTGTAAATAAGCTTTAAATCCATAGTGTTATATAAGTATCTAAGTAAATGTTTTGCTGCTCCTAAATGCTTTTTATGAGGATCCATATTAAATTGTGACAATTTACTAACCGAATGGGAAATATCGGGGCGTGTAGTAAGGCTTATGAAATTAAGAGAACCGATAAGAGACTGATACAATGTCTTATCAACCTTTGTACAATTTGGACAACGATCGCATTTTTTCAGCGTTGAACCCGGATCTAGTGGCGTGCTTACTTTTCTGCATTCCATCATTTTAAAATCTGCTAAAAGATTTTTTATTAGCTGCACTTGACTGAGTTTAATAGTACCCCTGTCCCCGTCCCTTTCGACCTCCATTCCAAGGAAATAGCTTAACGGTCCCTTATCGACAATATCAAATTTTAATGCAATCTTTTCTTTGATAACATCGATATTGTTCTTCTCCTTACATGCCAATAAAATATCGTCCACGTACACAACGATGATGTTAATGTTCCCCTTTGAATGTTTCATGTATACGCAATTGTCGTTTATGCAACGAATGAAACAGATATCTTTTAAGACCCCATCTAATTTCAGGTTCCACTGCCTCCCAGATTGTTTCAGGCCGTACAAAGCCTTTTTAAGCTTACAAACTTTAGTTGGATGTTCGATGCTCTTAAAATACTGTGGTTGGTCCATATAAATATGCTCATCCAAATCTCCATTCAAATAGGCTGAGGTAACATCCAGCTGATGTAAAAGTAAGCCAAATTCTGCTGCCAATGCAATTACCAGTCGAATCGTCGAGTATCTAGCCACTGAAGAAAACGTCTCATGAAAATCAACACCATACTTCTGGCTGCAACCCTTGGCTACTAATCTAGCTTTATACCGCTCAACAGATCCATCCTTCTTCTTCTTCACATTGAAAACCCACATTGCCTTTATTGTGCGCCGGTTTTTTGGCAAGTCCACTAGTTCCCACGTATTATTTAATTTAAGAGAGTTGAATTCTTCTTCCATACCTGCAACCCATCTGTGAGCATCCGAGCGTTGAAGAGCTTCTTCAATTGTGAGCGGATTCGAATTCTCAATATTCTTTGTATAATTAAGGGAATTCGGAATCGGTACTAACTCTCCGCATTTACTACCAGAAATGTTACGTATTTTTCCACTTCTTAAAATTTTAGGACTTACTTGCTTTACATTTTCGCCTTCCCCAGCATCATCATCATTATCGTCATCGACCTCTTTATCCGAACCACCATCGCCAGGTTTCTCGATCTTGTTACTCGTACGTGTTTGATCAGCACCATCAACATCAGCAACAACAACATTTCCACAGGTAATATTTTCATCAGGTCCTAAAGCATCTTCAAACACGCTTTCTGCATCGATTTCCTCCTTCACCTGCATCTCGGTCTCCTCTTTCGACTCTTCCGTAAGTATGTACCTACAATCTGTAATCATTGTGCTGTGACAAGGTATTTCCATAAATTTTACATCTCGACTAATATATACTTTATCAGTTTTTGGATCATATAAACGGTAAGCTTAAGACTCACTTGCAGAGCCTATCATTACACATTCGATACCTTTCGGATGAAATTTCGACTTTCCTGGTCGCTTATTTAACATAATCGCCTTGCTTCCGAAAATTTTTAGATGTGATACGTTTGGTTTGAAACCTGACCATACTTGAAATGGTGCTGCTCCCTGTAAGGTGCTGCTAGGCGCGCGGTTCCTCAAATATACAGCTGTGCTAACTGCTTCTGCCCAAAGTCCCTCCGGTAATCTTGATCCGATTAGCATGCATCGCGCCATTTCCACAATTGCCCTGTTTGCTCGTTCTGCAACACCGTTCTGTTGCGGTGTGTAGGGTGCCGTTAATTGATGGTGAATTCCGCTTTCCTCCAAAACACCTCCAAATAAACGGTTAACAAATTCTGACCCGTTATCACTCCTAAGGGTTTTAATTTTCCTGGACGTTTCGGTCTCAACCATCGCCTTGAACTTCTTGAATTTTTCCAGCGCCTCACTTTTCGCCTTCAAAAAATAAACAAATAGTTTTCGTGAGTAGTCATCTACAAAAAGTATAAAATACTTTGCTCCTCCAATGGATATTCTCCTCATTGGACCGCATATGTCAGTATGTACAATATCCAAGATACCTTTACTCTTAATTTGTCCACTGACATACGGCAATGAGCAAATTTTACCCTTCAGGCAAACTTCACATTGGATATTCACATTTGATAGTTTTTCCTTCTTAACATTTAAACCTCTTACCAAATTATCCCTTATTTAAGGTGTCCATACCTTTCATGCCAAACACCAAAATTTCTTTCATTATCAGCTGCACATGCACTCTCAATATCCAATGAATTATTAACACATGCATTTACTTCGCTATTTGAAACTGAGTAGTCACAAATGTACATATTCTGAAGTTTTTTCGCGGTCAGTATTACATTTCCATGGTAATCGGTAATTTTTGCGACATTCTTTTCAAAAATTGCACGATTTCCACTGTCTGTGGCCTTACAAATCGAAACGAAATTCATTTTCATAGCCGGTACATACAGAACATCTTTTAATGTCACATTCCCGTACTTTGAATTTAACGTAACATCACCGATTCCATCCGATTCAACGTGTGAATTGTTCGCTAGTTCAATGCGTTCTTTATGTTGGCGAAACTTGGTGTACAGGCTTTTGTCGCAGCACAGATGACTAGTTGATCCGCTATCAAATATCCACGTACGATTAGTCATTGTACCGATACACGCTGCATTTAGCATTGCGAACGAATTTGTTGTTGCTGGTGCGGCGGCGAGTGCTTCTGTTTTCTGTTGTGCACGAACATTGCTCGTTCTGGCGCGAAATCATTTATGTCACCCCCGTCCCTTCTTTGACCTTCTTCTAAGAGCTTCAACTTGAGATTTTCGCTTGCGGGCATAGTATCACGAGACTCAATTGCGATCACAAAATTCTCATAGCTGTGGGGGAGGCTAGAAAGCAATATGATTGATAGGAGTTCATCCTGTAATTCAATACTTATCTCTTTTAATTTTTCGCTTATTGCGAAAAAATTATTAAGGTGTAGTACAATTGAAGTATTCTCCGACATTTTTAACTGCAGTAATTGCTTAAATAGCATTACCTTCCTCGCTGGTCCTTCCGGCTGGTGAATTTTCTCCAAAATTTTCCATGCTTCAGTCGATGATTTGCAATTTTTAACATAATTTAATTGAGATGGTTTTATACACAATAGAATAGTGGCCAAGGCTTTTTCATCTTTATTAGACCACTCAATACTATCCGGTTCGGCAGCGGGTTTCTTTACTTTCCCATTTACGTACGTCCATAATTCGGTATGGATTAAAATACTTTTAATTTGTATTTTCCAAGAAACATAATTCTTTTCATCTAATCTCTCTATTTGATATAGAGACGAAGCCATTACTATCTTTTAAATTGAGCCTGGGCCCATAACCTTTGTTAGCGGAACTCGGAAAAAATAAAACAGGCGATCGAGTCTGGATTCAATTAAGTATATTTAAAGACTAAATTAAAAACGTTATAAGAATAATTCATTTGATATAAGAAGTTAAAATACTATGAGTATGTATAGGTGAAAGCTTTCATGAATTTGAATTGCCAATAGTACATTTTTAACAACAGTTATTGAAGAAGAAGTAACGATAATGAAGTAATCTTTCACCCTGTAGAATTTCATTTCTCAACTTTAAAGATTGGGCTAGAGAGAGCACATGTTTCGCTTTGCAAGATTTCTCTTTCATAAGGGATATCCTAACAAAATTTTTGACAATTGGAAACTTAAAATGCATCATCTGAAAAATTGAGATTTTTTAGTGTTGACGGTATTGTAGCAAATGAACAAAAGTATTATCATCGGCTGCCAGTTTGTAAGAAATGAAAAAAATTGGGCTCTGCTTTCACGGAAAGTTTATTTGAAGTTGTAGAATTGATGACATTAACTTGAAAAAATGATATTGTTCCGAAACGAGTGCACCTATTTGCCAAACATGCATAATTCACACTATATATTGAGTTTTTTCTAAACAATTTCTTTTTAATGTTATTTTCTTTAATTACTTGTTGTACTCTCATTAATATTTTGTACTCATTAATATTTTCCGCTATATTTTGTCACTCAAGTTAACGTACGCAAAATTATGTAATTTGTAAAATTTCTCGCTCTCTTTAATTTTGATCATCGAGCTATGAACATCATTCTGATCGTATGTATGGTAATAAATTTGTTAAATTGTTTTTTGGGATAATGTCTTTCTTTTCTTCGCTGGTAAATCGATACATGATCGTTTATTGGATTTTCTATTCGTCGTCGTATTCTAATTAAACAATTGAAAGTGCATTAAACATTCGTTTCTTATCGCCATATGTGTGGAATACGTATTGAACAAATCGTCTTCACAAACTTATCATTCGTCGTTTTCTAAATTCATTCGTCGTTCTTTTCATCTCGTCCTAATCAAAAACATTTTTGGTCCTTCTTGAGCCGGATTAATTGAACAATCTAAATTAATTTGTGATATTCTTATGAACAGTTGGTCGGATTAATCGAACTCTTGTATCAAAGAATGATAAAGCAGTGAAATTATTTGATCACTGAAATCCATCAAATCTTATTCATATTGTGGACATACAATACGCTTTATTCCTTTTTTACAATTGTGCATGCTACATACCTAACTGAATCAGTGAAATTTCTTTAAAAGTACATGCTGTATTACAAAATCGTTTAGGCACTCGTGCGGTTGTGCAAACACGTGGATTAACCATGAACGCAATCAAGGTAAACGAGGTCATGCAAAGGGTAGCTTAAATAGTGCTGCAGCCTTTGCAGAGACAGTGGACGTTAACACCACTCTTCCGATGATAGAAATTCGTTTAGCTAAGCTGGAGGAAGCATGGTAAGATTACGTGTCGCTACAAAATCAATTGTATGACTTAGCAGATAATTCTGAATTTGTGAATCCTATATCTGAGTTTGAGGATTACGAATCTTAATATTTTATAGCACATGCAACTTTAGTGAATTTCATCCATTTTAAGAAAATGTGTGATTCTCCTACTGAATCGGTTGCTGAAAGATTAGCGAATCAGCAGGCTACTTTTCTGGAGAAATTAAACTCAACCACACCCAGTACATCGTCGTCGTCGGTAAATTTGCCTAAAATAACCATTCGATTTCCGAAAGTAATTATCTCGAGGCGTGGGATAAATTGGAAAAGCGGTTTGATAGGAAACATCTCATCGTTCAATCTTTCATCCAAACTTTTCTTTCTTTGCCATCAACAAACACATGTAACGTGTCACTTCTTCGAAAGATTGCCGACGGTGCGGATGAGGTTATTCGGGGATTGAACGCGTTAGAATCGAATAGTCGGGATCCTTGGCTCGTATACTTATAAGTGTAAAAGCTAGATCCAGATACGAAGCAGGCTTGGGCAGAGCATGTTGGATCAAAGGATGATGCTAGTATCAGTAAGCTGTTAGACTTTCTACAAAACCGGTGTGTTTGCTTAGAACCTTGCGACTCATCGTCGCATTCGTCTCAATCTCGAAGTAAGGGTTAAGGTGCCATACGGGCGCACGTGGTAGAGTCTAAGCTAAGCTGTTCCAAGTGCAAAGGTGACCATAATTTGCACCATTGCGAAGGTTTTCTCGCTCTTTCTATTGAGACTCGCCGACATTTTGTAAAAGAAAATTCACTGTACTTCAATTGCCTCCGCGAAGGCAACAATTCCAACAAATGTCATTCCAGTTTTCGATGCAAAACATGCAGTTCCAAACACCATTCTCTGGTACATCCGACTATCGGAACGTCAATCAATGCAAATTCGACAAATGCTAGCGCTTACCCAATCATGTCAACATCGCCATCATCTTCATCACACGATAACACCAATATCTCATCATCAGTAATCACTAATCATTCGTATGAACCCAATCGACAAACAATTCTCCCCACAGCCATCGTAAAAACAAAAGACAACCAAAATTCATTCCAAAACGTTCGCGTTCTTCTCGATACCGGATCCCAAGTTTCATTCGTCACTGAAAGAGCAATACAACGCTTGGGTCTTACCCGTAAATACTCAAGGATTCCAGTAGAGGAGTCGCTGCTACATCAGCTGGAGTTACTGATGGAGTAGTAACTTTGAGGCTAATATCTCGATTCACTTCAAAATTCATCGACATTAATTGTTTTGTTTTGTCTAAGCTGACATCTTCCTTACCTCCTTCTCTAATAGAAAGGATTGATATAAGAAATCTGATATCAATCGATTTAGCTGATCGGTGCTGATAAGGTATTTAGCATCCTCACAGGACCTTCTAATCCAAACTTTGTGGGTGTTCCCAATTTGATTCCAACTATTTTTGGTTCGGTTATCGCTGGAATCTCTACAAATCCTTCTCTTGAGAAAAAAAAATGGTATTGAAGCTCTCTGCACGCAGTTGGACTATTCGCAGGAGTTTGACCTCGAGAAGTTTTGACGCTTAGAGGAAATTCAAAATGAATCTTCTACTCATTCGCTTGATGAGCAACGAGCTGAAGAACTCTTTGCTTCAACCCACACCAGGCTTTCAGATGGTCGTTACATGGTACAGTTGCCATTTAAAACCGATGAAAGATACGACTATGGGGATTCATTTGGGATTTAACTTAGTCGTCTACACGCAGTTGAGCGTCGATTTTCGGGCAACTCTTCTTTACGGGATCAATATCAAACATTTATGAGGGAATACCTATCGTTAGGCCATATGGAAGAAGTACCTCCGTCTGAAATAGTTTTACCATCCCACGAATGCTACTATCTTCCTCATCACGCTGTGTTTAAGAATGAAAGCAGCACTACAAAGATAAGGATAGTCTTCTACGGTTCCGCCAAAACAAACACTTCGATATCTTTGAAAGATTCGCTTCTTGCCGGTCCCACCATTCAACGTGACATTTTTTCTATCTCCATTTGTTTTCGTGGTCATCTCTACACAATCTCCGGAGATATTGAAAAAATGTTTCGCCAAATTCGAATCTTCCGTAATCACTGTGACTATCAGAGGGTACTTTGGCGTGAATCTCCTGAAGACCCTGTGAAACACTATAGACTGTTAACAGTCACCTATGGCACAGCAGCTCCACCATTTCTTTCTGTTCGCACATTGAAATAATTGGCTCTTGACTCGATGGAATCACATCCTCTTGCATCTGCGGCAGTCCTTAATGACTTTTACGTTGATGATATCCCTACTGGTACAGATACAATCGAGGATCTTACAACTCTTCATAAATAACTCGTCGACTTGTTAAAAACAGGAGGTTTTAACTTACGGAAGTGGACGACCAATTGCTGGCCTCTTTTATTGTCTCTACCGGATGATCAGCGTGAGATGTCTCCCATAGAGTTCGAGGAATCCAACTTATTTTTTTTTTTTTTTTTTTTATAATAAGCGCGCGCTAAAGGGGATATGGCTACCCTTAAACTAGAGCACGGGCATTAGGGAAATTAGAGAAGAGAGAAAGGAGGTACCGGTGCACGTTGGTTTTAAATGCTTGAGGGTTGTAGTGATGAGGAAACACAGAGCTATGTAGATTATTCCACATTCGTATGATACGGCTAAAGAAAGAATCTCTATATTTGACAGTACGTCCGAAAGTAGGCTTAAGGGTAAACTGATGTGCATTCGAAGCTTGACGAGTATTGCGGGTGAAATTTTGCAGGGGCGGAATGCAGCTGGCTATTTCGCTAGAGCACTTTTTGTAAAAGAATCGATAAAACAGTGAGAGACAGGAAACATTTCTTCGGTGTTCAAGCGAGTCTATTGACTTCGCAATGTTTCTGTCACCTATTAGTTTTATCGCGCGTTTTTGAATTCGATCTAGAATGTGCAAGACGGTTTTAGGCGCACCAGACCAGATGTGAGCGTTGTACTCAAGCTTAGGGCGAATAAACGCCTTGTAAATTGAAGCCAGATCAGAAGGGGTAAAGTATTTTTTGCATCGTTTGAGGAAACCTAAACATTTCGCAGCGTTCTTGGCGACATCGAATATATGGTCATTCCAACGAAGATCGTTGTTAACACACATACCGAGGATGGAAAGTTTTTCAGTTTCGGCGATGCAGGTACCATTCATGGATAATGGTTCGAGATTAGGGTTTCGCTTGAGAGACAGTAGGCAGCATTGAGTTTTGGAAGCATTAAATTCCACTCTATTTGTAGAACCCCATTTTAATATGCTGTCAAGGTCGGAATTTAATGAGTTTAACATACGTTGCCGCTCCACTACTACATCCGAAGAGCAGGGACGTGAGCTAGGGAACGAATATGAAAAACTGAGAGTACTGTCATCGGCGAAGGAATGAATTGGATTAGAAGTTGCAGACAAGAGATCATTTATAAAAATGAGAAAGAGAGTCGGAGACAAAACAGAGCCTTGGGGGACACCAGCATTTATATGGTGGATTGCAGACTTGAAACCGTCCAAAACAACTTGAATTGAACGGCCCGAAAGGTAGTTTCTAATCCATTGAAGAAGAGATACATCGATCCCGTATGCACGCATTTTCGACAAAAGAGCTTGGTGCCGAACTCTGTCAAATGCCTTTGAAATATCAAGCGCAACAATCTTACTTTCACCAAGGTGATGTAGAGATTCGTTCCACTTCTCGGTGAGATAAGCCATCAAATCACCAGTGGACCTGTTGCTACGGAAACCGTACTGCCGGTCATTGAGAAGTTTCCGTGAGTCGAGATATTTCATAAGCTGATGATTTATCAGCGTTTCCATGACCTTGGAAAGAAGGGACGTAAGTGCAATGGGTCGGTAATTGGAGGGAGAAGAAGAATCGCCTTTTTTGGGCACGGGCTGGACAAATGCAGTTTTCCATCTACTCGGAAAGAGACCTGAGGAGTAGGAAAGATGGAAAAGCTTACGCAGTGGTTTTGCCAGGGTGGAAGAACACCTCTTCAGAACTATGGGTGGAATACCATCTGGACCAGCGGATTTGTGTATGTTGAGACCTCTTAGTACTCCTGCAACTGTACGAGTGCGAAAGTAGACTTGTCCCATGGAGAATTGGACGCTCTCGAGTACAGGTGGAGACAACGCACAATCTGGGAGCGTTGAGCTGGCTGCAAAGTGTGCAGCAAGCAGATTGGCCTTGTCTGAGGAGCTGACAGCTGGAATGTCATTGTAAATGAGCGTTGGGATTGACGACGAGGCAGAATTCTTGATGTTTTTCACGAATGACCAAAAATTTTTACTACCCTTGGGACATTGTAGTATTTTTTGCCTCAATTTTTGGTCAAAGAGAAATTTGACACGTCGAATGTGCACATTGCAGTCATGTCTGGCTTGTTTAAATTTTTTACGGTTTTCCTCAGAGGGGTTGGCTTTAAAATACCGAAAGCTTACCTCTTTTGCCCTGATAGCCTCCTTGCAGCTCAGGTCAAACCACGATTTTTCCTTGGGTTTGATACTCTTCATTCGGTTAGGAATAAAGGAGCTCATACCAAGGAGAATGATGTCGGTTATCATATCAGCGGCGGCGTCCACATTGCTATCGAGGAAGCATAGCGACCAGTTAAAACTCCTAAAGAAGCTGTTAAGGCCGTCCCAATTGGCTTTCTCGTATCGCCAAACTTTTCTTTTGGGAATTTTTTCTTTAACTGTGTGGTCGGAGTACGAGAAATTAGCTGATATGATTGTGGTCGGACCCGCCTAAAGGCGGTAATACATCGATGGTGTATTTATCAGGGTGGGAGGTAAGAAACAAGTCCAGGGTGTTGGCAGTATGACCTTCAATGTCAGGTATACGTGTGGGCTCATTAACAAGCTGAGTTAGGTTGTTAATCTCAGCGAAGATTTCAACGTACCTTGCTTCGGGTGTTGTCTGTCCAGAATTGCGAAGCCAACTAGAATTGTGTATATTGAAATCGCCCGCAATGACGATTTCAGTATGAGGATACAGGGATACAATTCTTAAGATGGAATCGAACAGCGCATCAAACTCGTTATAAGTAGAATTGCTGTCCGAGCTTGGGCTTCTATAAATAAAACAGTAGTGGATAATTTGCTTGCGGACGGTGAGTTTTAGCCATTTGAAATTGAATTCCGGATTGGAACAGTGGCCGTACTGAGGAAGAAAGTGGCAAGCTACGTCACTACGAACATAAATCGCGAGACCGCGATGGGGAAAGAATAAGGGCTCTAGGCGATACCCAGGTAATTGGAGATCCGAGTTATCCGAATCTCCTACCACCTGTGTCTCACACAGAGCCAAAACTGCTGGTTTATAAACTTGGATGTGGGCGTAAACGGCAAAGAAATTCGTTCTTATGCCACGAATATTGGTAAAATCCACCCTAAGTTTACTCATCACTAAAACACAAAACACAGAAAACACAACACCAACGCAACTAAGCGAAGCCGTGAAGTGAATATCTAGCTTAGATTACCAAAGCAAATTGTCGCAGGTGTTATGCCCAAACGACAATAAGTTTTGGTGCACCAACACGATAATCACTCACAGACTGCTATTCGCCAGTTGTTTACATTTTTTCACTCATCACCGATGCCGCTGCACGTATGGGAGTATACGACAACGGTACAAGTGATGAGTGAGAAATTGCACAACAGTGATGGAGTGGGAAGGGGAGTGAGGGAAGCCCGACACTGATGGTGTTGATTTTTATTTTTATTTTTTGTCCACTGCACTTCACTGAAGTGTTTTTATTCGCGCGCGCGTAATATTATTATTTTGGGTTGATTTTTATTTTTATTTTTAATTTGTTTTTTTATGATTAGATGTTGGGAAGAAATCAAGATCAAGGCCCGGAGCGAAAAGGCATGTGTACACGTCGGTAGGCAACACGGTACTCAAGATTCTTGGCTTACTATGGTGTCCTTCAAAGGATTCCTTCTCATATAAGGTAAGGATAGGCCAAGCAATCGCATGTACAAAACGACGCATACTTTTCGATGCATCCAGAGTATTCGACCCGATGGGATTCCTCGCCCCAGTAATTGTGGCAATCAAAATCCTCCTTCAGGACCGCTGGCGAGAACAACTAAGTTGGGACGATAAAACTCCTCAAGCATTCGCTGATCGTTGGACAGTTATCCGCAATGAACTGCCACTTGTCGAGGAATTTCACATTCCAAGGATCTTATGGACTAATAAAAGGAATTACGAATTCCATGCATTTTGTTTCGCCAATAAAAGTGTTGTCTCTTCCTAGACTGGAACTCTGTGGAGCTCTTATATTATCTCGTCTTATTAATAAACTACAGATTTCTTTACAGGAGAAAGAAATGAATGTATTTGCGTGGACAGATTCACAAATAGTTCTACACTGGCTCTCGGCTCCACCCAAAAAGTGGTCAGTATTTATTGGCAACCGGACTTCTGAGATTTTGTCATCGATACCCATCAAACTTTGGAATCACGTTCGATCAGCCAGTAACCCAGCCGACTGTGCTGGGGATTTCACCATCTCTTTTGGCTGCAAATGAGCTGTGGTGGAAGGGACCTCCATGGTTTTGGAAGGAATGGAGTCAGTGGCCTGCATCAAATCATTGCACTGAGGAGTTTACAGTAGAGCAGTTGGAGGAAAGGAAAACCACCAAAACGCAAGTATTCGTATCGTCTGTGGAACCAACAAATTTCATAGAAAAATTATTAATTAACTCGTCAAATTGGTATAAACTATAAATGTCTAAAAATTGTATCGTACGTCATTCGTTTTATTTTTAACTGTCGCAATTCGTTAATCTCTCGTCGACGTTTATCAATATCCGCTCAAGAGCTATCCGAAGCAAAGATTCATGTTATTAAGTGTGTTCAGTTGTCTCTGTTTCCGTTGGAAATCGCAACGCTACGAAAGGGCAATGAACTAACAAAAAACACAAACTTCTATCACTTGTTCCGTTTCTCGATTCGCATGGTATACTTCGTGTTAGCGGGCGTGTACAAGCATCGGAACTTTCGTACAATGAAAAGCATCCCATAATACTTTGCAAGTCTCACGCTGTATCGAAGCTGATTGCATAGTATATCCATGAACATTATTTGCATGCGGGAGTTACCTTAATGTTCGCACTAATAAAACAGGACTATTACATACTTGGTGGCCGGAACTTAGTACGAAAACTAGTGCATACTTGTGTCAAGTACTTTCGACAAAGACTCACCTCGTCAAAACAACTGATGGGCAATCTTCCAGTTGAACGAATTAGTTTTTCGCGTCCTTTTAGTAAGGTTGGATGTGACTATGCTGGACCCATAACCTTGAGACTGTCACGCGGTAGGAATCCGAAATTTGTGAAGGCTTAAATCGCCCTTTTTGTTTGTTTCGTCACTAAAGGCATTCACCTCGAGCTCGGTGGCAACTTAACATCCAACGCCTTCCTTTTAGCTCTGGATCGGATCAGTGCGCGTCGCGGAAAACCAAACGAAATTTGGAGCGATAATGCAACAAATTTTCATGGAGCAAGACGCTTGCTCAACGAAATGTATGAGTGTCTTTTAAGTCAGTAGCATCAGAACATCGTCGTCAATCATCTCGCAAAGGACAACATCTCATGGAGGTTTCTTCCACCTGCAGCGCCTCACTTTGGAGGTCTGTGGGAGGCAGGCGTCAAGTCTGTTAAGCAGCACATGAAAAGGGTTATACGTGATGCAAGGCTTACATATGAGGAGATGTACACCTTGTTGACGAAAATAGAGGCACTATTCAATTCGCGTCCAATGTGGCCAACTTCCGACACCGAACCAAGTGCACTTACCTCGTCGCATTTTATGATTGGGGAAGCCTATTCTGCTGTTCCTCAACCTGACATACCAAATTCAAATTTAACAGTTTATAATAATTGGTATCTTTTGCAGACATTAATGCAAGGCTTCTGGAAGCGGTGGCATCAGGAGTATTAAACCTCCCTGCAACAGAGACGGAAATGGCAAAATGTTTCACCAAACCTAGCGGTAGATGATGTGGTCTTATTAAAGGAACCAAACTTGTCAGCATCCAAGTGGATCCTAGGTCGGGTCTAACTGATTCATCCAGGAAAGGATAAGAAGGTCAGAGTGGTTACCGTCAAAACTCAGTTTGGAGAATACCATCCGCCCAATCGTTAAAGTTGTTCCATTTCCTATATCTGCAAGACCAGAGTCTTCCAGGAGGGGGGGGGGGGCTGAATGTTCCGTAATGAGCGCATCTATTTGCCAAACATGCATAATTCACACTATATATTGAGTTTTTTCTAAACCATTTCTTTTTAATGTTATTTTCTTTAATTACTTGTTGTACTCTCATTAATATTTTGTACTCATTAATATTTTCCGCTACATTTTGTCACTCAAGTTAACGAACGCAAAATTATGTAATTTGTAAAATGTCTCGCTCTCTTTTATTTTGATCATCGAGCTGTGAACATCATTCTGATCGTATGTATGGTAATAAATTTGTTAAATTGTTTTTTTGGGATAATCTCTTTCTTTTCTTCGCTGGTAAATCGATACACGATCGTTTACTGGATTTTCTATTCGTCGTCGAATTAAACAATTGAAAGTGTATTTAACTCGTTTCTTCTCGTCTTCGTCGACTACTTACCTTGCCGTGGTGAAGACGCTCAGTACGACCTTATGATTCCGGAGGGCGATTGCAGTAGGGCCACCCATGCTGTAAGGTCTCTGGAGGAGGGTAAGAAGCTAAAGAGTAGTCAACCTGATTCTAGTGGTGGTGTGAGCGTATAGTAAACCGTGCCCAAGGATGCGAGGCTGAAGGTCAAATCAGTCGCAAACGAGCTCCTTCAGGTGCCTTGGCAGGGCTTGTCGTATTAGTGCCTTATCACAGTAAAACCGGCTATGCTGTGATGGACAACTTTCTTACCGGCTTACTCGTGGGACCTTTACATGAATACTAATAACAAAAAATCAAACATTGCGGACTATTTCGAGGCTAGCCCTCAGGCAAAACGGACAGACCAGGGAACTGACAATACTAACAAGACGAAGACGGTGGAGAAGCAGCTTTACAGGCTCAGTATTGACGCTTACCAGACGGACAGCTCCATCGTCCTAACGGATACGGACTCTGACACAGTGGACAAAACCGCTTCGGATGCGTCCACTGTTGTCACTGGTATGGTAGCGTGCCCTGCCAGAGCAGGGCGTGGTAGGGCGTATAGTAAGAAGCACACTCCTAGTGCTAAACTCTATAAGCAGCGTAGGACTGCCAAATTTGTCCTCGATCGTCTCCTGAAGAAGGAGGAGGCGAACTGGGATGAGGCGGAAAAGGAGTCTGCGAAATGGGCCAAGGACTTACTGGAGTCAAAGAGTAGCCAACCTGTTACGGGAGGGCACTCGGCGACAGCCGGTAAAGGTCCACTTGAAAGAGGTAGGCCAGTGGTCAAAAGGGGGTTGCCTTCTGATAAAAGAAGGTCCGCCGGAGACAAACCCAGAGGCCAGCCTGTAGCAGGCAGGTCGCTTGTTAGCCATGAGCAGAAAGGTCAGCTCGTAACGGGAGGACCATCCACCAGCTCAACTCTCGGGATTGATCCTGCCTCTAAAAGGCCCAGATCACAGGATGTTCCTTCTAAAGCTCCGAAAAGGGCCAGGAATTCCATTCCGGTTTCCAAACCTATCAACGAGGTGGCGAAGGAGCAACTGATCTTTGGGATCATTGATCAGGGTGTTGAGGACGGCAGGATCAGTACGGAGAAGTGGAGACTGGTCAAAGCGAAGGTGTCATCGGGCATCCTCTCGCATTGCTTGGCTAATCCAGTGCTACCGCCACCGACCTTTGAGGATGGTGGTTGGCATCAAACGGGCGCAAAACTTGTGATCTGCAGCGATCAAAACTCGGCCAACTTCATCCAGAAGGCCATCTCCCAAGTTGGAGCAATTTGGCCTGGTGCCAACTTAAAGGTCATGGTCAAATCCGAGTTCCCCGTTCGGCCTAGAGCTAGGACGTGGGTACCTCCAGGACCCACTGACCCGAAGGATATTCTCCAGCTCATAAGGATCCAGATCCCGGACCTTCCTACGAAAAATTGGAGGGTCATCAAGGCGGGGGAGCCGAATGAAACCGGGCGTTTAGTATCTTTATTTCTCAACCCGTAATCAATCGAGCTCCTCAGCAAGAGGGACTTCCGGATTTTTTATGGGATGGAGTCTCTTCATCTTCAGGTCATTGATAAGGAGGAGACCTTGACTTCGGTTTCAACTGAGAAGTCGGTCATCTCTCCGGCCATGCTTCAGATGAGGCAAGATAGTGGGGATCAGTCATCCGATTCGGAGGACTGTTAGACCACAGTTATAGAGGCGTCTGTACCGGTTAGCACTAATGCTCCGACTGGTACAGATTAATCTACACCACTCGAAAGTAGCTTCGGCTAATTTGCTGCTCCGCCTACAGGAGGGTGGAGAAGATATTGCCCTAATACAGGAACCATGGACGAATAACTCAAACCGGATAGTGGGATTAGGGGCAAAAGATTACAACATCTTCTAAATGAGGTGGCAGGTAAACCAAGGGCTTGCATTCTAGCCAAGAAAAGCCTTAAAATGTTTCTTCTCTCTAATTTCAGCAGCCCAGACTTTGCATGCGCGAGGTTGGAACGAGGAGTTGAGGAACCAATCTGGATCGCCTCTGCGTATATGCCCTATGATGATATGGACCCTCGGCCTTCCGGAAATATACGCAGAGCGATCACTACTGCCGAAGAGGAAAATAGGCTCCTGGTCATAGGTGGCGATGTTAACGCACACCATACCATATGGGGCAGCAGCGACATAAATAACCGGGGTGAGTCTCTTTTTAAATACATATTGGAAACTAACCTAGTTATATGTAACAGGGGATCAGATCCCACCTTTATTACTAACAACAGGCAAGAGGTTATAGATCTCACCTTAGCCACTAACTCTGTTAAGCTAAAAGTCAAGAACTGGAAGGTATCTAGCGATGCGTCGTTCTCGGACCATTGCTACATACAATTCGGTATTGAAATTGCATCCCCTCCTCAATCTGTTTTTAGGAATATCAGGAAAACAGACTGGGATAACTATAGGTTAAACCTTAATAGATATCTCAATGGCGATAACCTAGTCCAGGCCCGCTCGCCAGCTGATATCGACCGGATGGCGAGTAAACTATCAGAGGCCATGAACAATGCACTACGGAGAGCCTGCCCAGTTAGTAGACACAGGAATGGAGGGAAGCCTCCGTGGTGGAGTACCAGACTGGGCGAGCTCCGTCGTGATGGCAGGAAGCTCTTTAATAAAGCAAAACGCACTAGAGACCCGAGCGACTTGGCTCAGTACAAAAATAGCCTAACTCTATATAAATCGGAATTAGAGAAAGCTCGGAGACATGCATGGCATCTCTTCTGTGAGAATATAAAACAAACGAGCGACTCATCTCGCATAAGAAAAATCCGATCGAAGTCTGCACCCATGCTTAGCTTCATTAAAAAACCAGATGGGAACTGGACTATGTCCAGTGAGGAGACGTTGGAGCTTCTCCTAGATACCCATTTTCCTGGCAACACGGCTGAAACAGTTTTTCCTGTAGAATGCCATATGAGAGTCGGAAGGGTGGTGCCTGTGGATATTGTCACCACCCGTAAACTTAATTGGGCGGTGCACAGTTTCCATCCATTCAAATCACCTGGACTTGACGGAATCTATCCAATAGAGCTGCAAGAGGGCTTTGATATCCTGAGCCCCTGGCTTCACTCAATCTTAAGAAGCTGTCTAGCTTTCGGCTACACCCCCAGCTGCTGGAGGAGAGTCAAAGTTGTCTTTATACCGAAAAGCGGTAAGACCTCGCATACAACTCCTAAGGACTTTCGTCCGATCAGCCTATCCTCCTTCCTGCTTAAAACATTAGAAAGGCTGATTGACATTCATATACGTTCTAATCTGGACTATAACCTTATTCAATTCCCAACATGCATACTGCAAGGAAAAATCGGTAGAAACTGCTCTACACTCACTGGTAGGTAACATCGAAAGATCTTTTGAGAACAAGGATTTCACGATGGTCTCCTTTTTAGACATAGAGGGAGCCTTCAATAATGTCAGCACGGAGGCTATTTCTGCTGCACTTCTGGACCTGAGGGTTGACGGTTACCTTTGCTATTGGATTGAGCATATGCTCAAAAGCAGGCTTATCCATGCGGAGCTGGGGTGCTGTCAAGAGAGAAGGTCAGTCTGCGGGGGCACTCCGCAGGGTGGAGTATTATCACCATTACTATGGCTCATGGTAGTGAACGAGCTGCTAAACATCCTGAGAGTAGAGGGTTACAGCGCTATAGCCTACGCTGATGACATTGCGATAGCTACATATATCGGGGAAGTTTCCTAATGTACTTAGAGACCTGATGGAATCGGCTCTCAGCATACTAGTGTTATGGACTGATAGGGTCGGTCTTTCAGTCAACGCTGCAAAGACAGAACTGGTCCTGTTCACAAGAAGGTACAAATTACCACTTATCGTCCCTCCAAGGCTTAAAGGCACAGAACTTAAATTCGTAGGGCATGCCAAGTACTTGGGGGTCATTCTCGACAGTAAACTGAGCTGGAAGCTTAATATCTTGGAACGTGTCAAGAAGGCTTCTGTTGGCCTGTATTCCCGCCGTAGGGCTCTAGGCCCGAAATGGGGTCTTCAGCCTAAAATAGTATACTGGATTTATACAGCCATAGTGAGACCTATCCTAATGTACGGTGTACTAGTCTGGTGGACAGCATTGGACAACAAGAGTAATCTGGATCTTCTTACGAGGATCCAGAGACAATCTTGCATCTGTATGGTGCCTTAAGAACAACACTTACAGCTGCGCTGCAAACAATGCTCCACTTACTTCCTATTGATATCTATGGGAAGCAAATGGCAGCTAAATCAGCCTTAAGGCTGAGGGAATCCTTCCAGTCGGTCAGTGATAATACGGGACACGAGGGGATCCTTCGCAGCAACATTACTATCCCTAGCAACACGGACTATATTGTCCCCTTCATAGACTTCAACGTCAAATTCAAGACAAGAATTCCTAGCAGAAGTGCTTGGGAATCTGGGGGGGTCTTAGATGAATCTGCGATAGAGATATACACGGATGGATCTAAAACAGCGTACGGCACGGGGGCTGGGGTTTTCTCCAACGCACCTGACTTAAGTATTGCCATGCGACTGCCGGATCACTGTAGTGTATTTCAGGCGGAAATTACGGCAGTCCGAGAAGCTGCGGCTTGGCTTTCGATTAACGCGGTAGATGGTAGGGCTATTGTACTATATATAGATAGTCAGGCAGCGATAAAAGCCTTGGAATCACCGACAGTACGATCCAAGTTGGTAAAGCAATGCCGCAGGTCTCTGAATGAGATCGCTGACAGATGCGACGTCTCCCTGTGCTGGGTTCCAGGACACAGGGATGTTCCGGGCAACTGCAGCGCGGACGAACTTGCGAAAAAAGGCGCGGGCCGGATCCTCTCTCATAACAGGGAGGAACCGCTGGTCTCTTTAGAAGTGATAAAATCCCGCCTTGATAGCGAAGCTAGAAGAATAGCTAACAACAGGTGGAACAACATCAATACTTGTCTTCTGTCGAAGCAGATCTGGCCTAACCTGGATCTGAAGAGAACAGGAAGACTTCTGTCCGTAAACAGTAAAGTTATAAGAGTTATAATAGGAGCCCTTACGGGGCATTGTCTTATTGGCAGGCATGCTACCAGAATGGGAGTCCCCTCCAACGATTTCTGTAGAAGCTGCAGAGACGAGGAGGAAGAGGAAACTCTTACTCACCTTTTTTGCACATGCCCTGCTCTATCAAGGTTGAGGAGGATAACATCAGGAGAGTACTTCTTCAATGACCTCAGCGACCTAGCCAGGCTCGTTATCTTTAGAATCAAAAGTTTCGTATGTGGGTCTTACTGGTTCTGCACTTAGTGCGGCACAAGATACCGATACGGTTGCCTAGAACTCCACTCTATAGGGAGTTCTCGCATGTAAGGTTTCTGAGGCTGGTCTCCGGTTCTCTACACGCGGTATCACAATGGGCCTTCATTCTGGCCTAAGTGGGTCCCTGCTTATTGGGGACCGCCGCCCAACCTAACCTAACCTAACTCGTTTCTTATCGCCATATGTGTGGAATACGTATTGAACAAATCGTCTTCACAAACTTATCATTCGTCGTTTTCTAAATTCATTCGTCGTTCTTTTCATCTCGTCCTAATCAAAAACAGATATCAATCAAATGACCACCTCCTGAATTGATGCACATTTGTGCTCATTCTACGGCATTTTGAATTGTTGCTCGCAAAACATCTGGCTCCAAACTGGTGATTTCTTTTTCAATGTTGGCTTTCAGGACTTCCAAGGTTTGTGGTTTGTTGTGATAAACGTGAGCATTCAAAAAGCCCCAAAAAAAGAAGTCAAGTTCAGAACGCTGCTAAAACGGGAGATCACAAGGCCCGGAAATCGGTGATTCAAAATCTCCATCGTTGCTCGAGCTGTGTGAGCCGTCACTCGGTCCTCTATGAACCAACAGTGCTCGAGACCCAATTCAGCAACTCGCGGCAAAAAAAAAAACTCGTTTAACATCTGTCGTTAGCGTTAACCAGTTACGGTTGCGGTGATGCCATCGGCGTTCTCAAATCTTCTTTTTAAAAATTAACAGGTAATTTCTTTCTTATTTAACTACGCTCTATTTGAACCTAAATTTAGAGTAATGTCATTGTTTATGGTTTTTTTTTGAAAAAATTTTTTTCAAAAAAGGGTCACAAATTATGCTCTTTTGTTTAAATTTTTGTAAAAAATGCAGTTTTAAATTTTTTTGGGGTCCTTGAAGTTAATTTGATTTTAAATAAAAACTGAAAACTCTCGGAGATCCTCGGCCACAACAGCGATATACTCGGTCGAACGAGCAATATGGGGCCGGCTACTTCTTCCGACATCTCTTGTGACTTCTCCTCTATTTATGTTCGATTTCTTTATTGTGATCTGTATGTCCATATTGATTTGATTAAAATGATCATACGTCCCGCCTTTAGCAGACTCGTCTTGCTTTTGTGGTCTCTGTCCCACGTCCAAATATGTCCCGTCAAAATACAATTTTGTATTTAAATAAAACAGAATAATTGAGATATCGGGCTGAAATAGTTATAGTAGGTGTGGAGGTGTGAACACATGCAAAATTTAAGTATGAAATTCGATCTCGTTCATATGACCACCGCGAGCGCGTTTGTAGCGATCGATTCTTTGGAATCAATTTTCCACACATATCGGCCGCAATCGGTGGCCGCATTCGATATTGTTCCTGAGCTCCCCTTACGTAGTTGGCTTGTTGGCATAAACCAAGAACTTAACGTAACTCCATAAAAAGAAATTCAACAGCGTTAAATAGCATGAGCAAGGTAGCCATTCGACCGGACATGATTACCGAACTTCCCCTTCAATAGATCAATTGTTTGACCAGCTGTGTGGCATGTGGCATGTGACACTATCTTGTTAGAACTACATATTACTGATGTCAAGTCCATCCGATTCTGTCCAAAAAGAGTCTTCCAACGTGGTACATGGCGATCATTGTGATCGACGAAAAAATATGGTCCAATCACACCTCCGATATGAAATCCACACCACACGGTCATTTTTTGTGAATGCAATGGAGTATCTTGAAGCACATTTGAGTTTGTTGCTGATGAACTTTATCGCTGAAGATGATTTTTCGATAAACTTCAGGATTTTATTCAAACTTTTGCAAAGCCCAATCGGAGTAGTTTCGGCGCTTCAAATGATCAAGAAACTTCAGTTTTTCAGTTAATTTGATCTTGTGAGGGTAAAGGGTAAGACCTTTGTGCAAAGTTCGCCACAATGTGGACTGAGCGATTCCTAATTCCTGTGAACAGCGTGGAATTGAATGATTTGACTCATTTTGAACTGAAGCACTAACTGCTGCGATTTTCTCGGTTTTTTGACCTGTGCGTCGCCTCACTGGCACAGAAACATTCAAAAGTGAATATTTTGACTCGAATTTATCCACTGCAGCACGCACAGCCTGTCTGGTGGGACGAATATTACGACCGAAAATTTGAGTAAGCGCTCTTAAAGTTGCGACCACTGACTCAGAATTTCAGTAGCAGTTTTAAGTAATTTCGAAACTCTGCTCGTTCATAAACTCCACCATGATAAAGACGTAAACCTTGACTGACGTTTTGACAGGGTGCGTTTGTATTAAAATTCAAAATTATCATGCCCCTATTGATAAACCCTTTAAACCCTTTAAACCCTAAAGAAGGTAGGCGATACATAACAACTTAATTATTAACATTAAACGATTTCGCTTTCTTAAAAGAGGAAAGTGTCATTCATTTTATCTGCAGTTAACAAACAACTGAAAAGGAAATGCAAGTTTTCAGCAAGGTTGCAGCAAAAGTATTTTGTTTTTACACCATTCAAATCCTAAAACAAGACTCAACAAAACGCATTCTTTTCATTTAATGTAATTTAAAAAAGTGTCCCGCTTTAGCTACAAATTAATCTGGTCACTTTAGGTTTGATAATGATTATGTACTAAGATTTTGCTGAATGTTAATAAGGACAAATCCTTAAGTAGAATCTGGTAGTTGTCCTTGATTTGGTTTTTCTGTATAACCTTCTTGCATAGATCAACTCTAAGTTATTTTACAACCTTGTTTATCTACATACACTATGTACGTACTAATAATAAAACAGTGAAGGTAGAAAAGTCTGTTCAAAATTTCAAAATATTTTCAAAACAAAAAACTATCAGAGGTACATAAGCAATAAGGAAGGAATTGATAATAATTTTTCGTCTAGCTTTTGTTTGAGGTTTGTTTGGGGATATGTTTGCATTTGCAACAGGGTTTTCGCAGTAGTATTTCATGGAGTCTTACTTAAAATTTGAGGTAGCTATGTTCAATCTCGGTCAGGAGACCTACCTACTGTTAGCCACCTATCTACTATTGTTCACGCGGATGAGATCGCTTATAATTGTTGTTTATTTTTAGTCGTTCGAGAGTGTAATTTCTTCTTGTTTTTTTTTTTTTTTATTTTTTGAAATAGATTTTATGTTTTTATTCTGATATTTAGATCTTTATTTTCCGATTTAATTTTATTTGTCCGTTGGATTGCCAATTTTTCGTTGTTTTTCTTTTTGCTTTTATTAATTAACTAGCTCTACCCGCGACTTCGCCTGTGTTTACATAAAGTTTCTTGTTGAGAGGCTTAACACGCGACGCGGATCGTTTTTTTTTTTTTTGTTGTGTGGAACTTTAACCGGTATAAAGCTACCTCTGCCCCACCCCTATTTCCCGCGGTAACACTGTCTCTCGCTCACTCTCTCTACACTTCTGGGTATGCGCATGTGCGTTTGTACGTCCCAGCGTGTTCGTTTGGGAGTTTAAATGCATTCAAGGTATATGGGTTCTTTGTAGATTGGCGTTATTTGCTCTATCTCGTTCTTTTGCCTATCTTGAGTTTCTCTTCTTCTCCTTCCAGCTACGTACATGTTTTTGGCAAAAATGCACACTGCATACCAATTTACCAATATCTCCCGTTGAGTGTTGAACCGTGGTCACTGGAAAAACACAGGCCCCACGTCTTCTACTGTGTCTCCCATCAACATCCAGGTCACGTGAGTTGTGGTACCAGAACAGGGCACCCGCGCTACTTGTGTCTTGGTAGGAATTTACCAGACAATCACTTCTACCTACCTACATACCTCTACTGTGTCTGCACAGCACATGCAAATTGGGGAGTCATCGTTATTGGACCGATCGATTTGATCGGAAATAGCAATGTACCGTTAAGACCTGTGCAATGAAGAAGTCTACTTCTCCATGCTTGTGCCTTGTCCAACTTTCGGTAATAAGGATAACACGATATATCCATCGGCCTTTGATTGACAGGTTCCAACTCTGCTGCCATTTTCTCATGCTCCTTGTTGCTTCCTCATCGTGTGCCACTTCACCTTCCTGTCCACTCCTCGGTTAAGAGCGTGAAATCTACTATCCAAGGGCAGGTCTATCACAAAATTGCGACTTTATTTCCCTTGCCTGACACTTTGTACTTTACTGTTATACATCCTGATACACTACATTACCATCATTTAAACTGCAGCTTTTAGATTTTAAATTGAAAGAGCAAATTTTTATAGGGACGCGAGGAGTAAGTGCGCTCTCTCCTTTGGCTGCTTTGGTGAGAATTGTAGCCTTGGTCACATTTCTTTCCAGCTCTGTGATGCACAGCGTGGTACTATTGCAAAGTCTGGGAGCATCAAGGCAAAGCATCAGCAGAACTGGAACACTAACTTTTGGCTACAGTTTCTGAGACGGCACTCCAGATAATTCCAAGAAGTTCAAAAACCCTGCTAAGAAGGTGGTAGCGTCATTTGCGGTTTCATATTTTCGAGGTGTTGTCAGATGTATTTAGAGCAGGAAAAAAATATAATACCTACCCTCAATTGTAAAATTGCAGCGAAACTGTATCAAATATGTCTTATTTCTTAGAATGTGTTTCTTTTTCTGTTAGACTCTATTTCATTGTCATTAAGGCATTAATACAAATCTTTACCAGTGATTTTTACACATCAATCCAACGCACTAATCGCTGAGTCACAGCGATCATATAGCATATTAATCATTACTTTACCTTAGCAGACTAAGTAAAGCAGACTTTTGCAGAGGAGGATGTGGCGATTTGGACGAACACGACCAGTTTGCTCTCCCATTTCCCAAGCCTCAGCAACAAGAGAAAGATGATTGTCGGATAATACTCGTACTTGCTACTACTATGCCAATATTCAGCTGAGATCCTAAACTTAGGGTGATTGAATAGGTCTTAAACAAAACCAAGCTGAAACTTACCCACCTTACTCATCACACTTTCATTATTTTCATGTCCTTACGAATTCCTTTTACAGCAGGGAATACTATGGATCCATTAAAATAACAGCGAAGGTAATCTAGTCACCAAAATGCAAGCAGTTATAAATATGTTTAGGCAACGGAAGTGTTTACTGGGCGTCGATATATAGAGAACTCTGCACTGCTATTAAGAAACTAAAGTACAACACATCCTCTGGATCTAACCTAGTGTAGGCGCTACTAAATTGTGTGCAAGGTTAGTGTCAAAGCAAGAGGCACTTTTTTCAACAAATCTTTCCAGTTACTGAGTTACGTTGACGACATTGACATCATTGAGTGTTGCCAATGTGCCGCTTTCGAGACGTTCGCAGAACTTATTGGAAATGTAATCCCCCTCGCATAGGAGACCAAATATTTAAAAAAGAATTTTTCTTCTAAAAGGGGTTAATATCTCCAGGCATATACATATGAAAATAGGGACAATCTATGTTAGAATACCATGAAAAATGAGAGCTACGTTGAAGGCTCGTAAAAATTGGGACATACCAATTTTTATTTTTTGTTTTCCAAAACAAATTTCGGAGAGGTGGGGAACTCTGTTTCACTCTATCTTTCAGCCATTTCCGACATCAACGGATACCTACCCAACCTGATAATTTCATTATAACCATGCTTTCGATATTTTTCTTTAAATTGAAATTGTGATTAGCAGGCAAAATCATGGTATGGGTTAAACCTGTTCAAGGACATCACTCGCGTTGACAAGGGTTACGAAAGGTTTTCCTGTTTTCCAGTTTTTATGTTTTCCTTCGGAGAATTCATCGTGGAAGTGTGCTACTTTAACTTGGCATCTGGAGAATTTTTTTTCTTAGAACAACGCGACGATTTCTGTCAAAGTGTGCCTAATAGCATAAACAGGTGTTAATGAAGGTAAATCGTTGAACGATCCTGAAAACACTAATCCGCCGTTAAAGTGTTTCAATTAGAAATTTTCGGATGAATTATAAATTTAATTTTGACAGTCTGAAGGGTGATTATGGTTGAACTGTGTGTTATGATTTAAGTTACATTTGCATCTCTCCGGAGTGTAAAAAATTGAAGGGAAAAGAAGATTCTGTCCGAAGGTAGTTGAAAGAATTTTATGATTTTGTAATTAGAGATTATTACCTTCAATAGAATACAAATTCGCACCATTGCTGGTGTCATCATAGGCAACCGTCTACTAGAATAACACGCCAGGAGATTAGGGGCTCTCTTAAATGGCTTTTGACCCTGTGTTGCAAGATTTGTTAAGGCGTCCATATGATACAGTTAAATATATATATATAAAGTTAATAAAGCCATCGCGGCATTAGTGCCGGATATTACATATCACTGACACAAGCGTAGTGCAATTCTACGCCCTTACGTTAACCTTTTTATTCAGAAGCATAGTGAATACTATTAAAACAAAGAAAAATAAATTATAATAATTTATAATTAAATTGATAACTTAAAACACTTCTTTAACATAAAATACTGGTGATTTTTAAAAATAATATAATTTGTTTCGTTTTTCATTCCGTTAGGTAACTTTTTCGAAAATTTCTTTGCGATATGGTCTTAAATTTAGTTGCCGATCAATTACAACACCTACCTAGTTACTTTATTTCGTCTACGCTGTCAATTCTTTCACCATTTATTTATATATCTACATGAGTACGTATATTAATATTTAAACACTTTGTTTTACTGACATTCAATTTTAAACAATTCATATTCAACAACTCAGTTATTTTGGTTAGGGCTTGGCGCAGATAGTCCTCGCAATCCTTTACGTAATCACCAGAGATATATATCAATGCATCGCCTGCAAATAGTCTGATTTTTGATAATTTGACTACTTGCTTAATGTCATTTATATATAATAAAAACAATACAACATCTAACACAGAACCTTGTGGCACACCAAAATTATTAGGTGTACAAGTATTCTGATATTGTATCAGTGATTCTGGTTTTTTGTTTTCTTCCCGTTAAATATAACTCGAACCTCTTAAACTCTCGATCACGTATTCCATATTTATGGAGTTAATCACCCCTATTCCGTAAGGCGTTTATCTTCGGTATTCCGTAACTTAAACGCCTCCGTATTCATTACATTTACCATCCACACACATTCCACATTGATAATGACAGATCGATTTCAAGAATTGTAACATTTTGGTTTGAAATTCACAAATTTAAAATTTGAAAAGGATATTATGTTAAAGAAGCGTGCAAATAAAAAAATATGAACAGCTGTAAAGTTTTGGTAAATAAAAAAAATAAATAAAAAAATTCTTTGCTAATGGAAAAGCTTTTCCATTAGCTCCAGTAGACCTTTTAATTGTTTTTAGTTTTATATTTTGACCTTCCAAATAAAAAGAATCTACTCTAGTAGCTTAAATAAATAAAAAAATTTAAGAAATGTAACATTTTCAGTCACGAATTCATCCACAACAAATAACATCGTTTTCGTTGTCGTTTTTTTGGCGTTTAACGCCTTACAGAATAACAGTGAGGTTTCTTACATGACGTTTGTCGTATCGTAATGGGTTCCACAATGTGTTTAACGACAAATGGCGTTCAACGAGCTATAAACGCCAATCGCAGTACCGATTTCGCACTGTTGCATTTTATTTTGTCGTAAACGCCTTACGGAATAGGGGTGAATGCAACAATATATCTATGTCAACAGTTTCGAATGCACAAATTAGTTGTCCCTTATCCATTAAATCTTTCCATTCCATCATTATCCAGTTAAGTGCTGTTTCACACGAAAGACCTTGTCTAAATCCTGACTGTTCTTCGATAGCTACAGTGATCCCCGCTTAATTGAACCTCGCTTAATTGATTTTCCTGTTTAATTGAACGAAAAAAGTTGGCTCGAATATTCCCTATATAAGCTATACACATATTTGCACGGTTCATTGAGTCCCATATAATTGATTTACCCGCTTAAGTGGTCTTAAAAATGTATACCAAACAAATTAAATGCACCCAAATATTTCGGTTAATTGATCGGCGACAAACAAAAAATTATAACAAAAAGATGGACAAATTCTAGTAATTCCGGAGCGCTGTTCTCACATTGAAGTTGACAGCACTGCACAATAGATGGCAGCGAGCTGTAGTTTGTCATATTTCAATTCTGGTAGCGCGATTCATTTGACAACTAAATTTATTGGGCGCGTTCCGATTTCTAGATATGTATCTGAAATTTCAGATAGACTAGACTAGATACAGAACGCTGAAACTTGGCTGAAAAACAAGACAACGTCAGATATGACATCCAAATCAAAACAACATTTTTACTTTTGGTTCTCGCTTTGAAGTTGCTTTGTAACTTGTTAATCTGCGCACAATAATAAAACACGAACTGCTCTGAAGGTAACATTATGAAAGTAATACACTTATGCGCGTTTTTTCACAGGTTTACTTATATCACAGGTTAAGTGTAATAATTTGAGCTCAACAATTTGCTGAAGAATATAAAATCGATGAATTATATTATACAATAATACTATGTTAATATAATACTATGTTAACATAATACTATGTTAAATTAAACTATTAATTCAAACCAATATTCGTCCAAGTACAAAAAAAAAAATGTCTTCCAAAGTTCAGCAATCTTGCAGAAATACGTTTGGCATAACAGCTGTTTTGTGATAATTTTCAACTGACAGGATATTTTAAAATTTCAAATGAATTAAGACAAGAATTTTTCCAGTCCACTACTTCACAAAAGTTGTCTTGCTCATCTATTAAATTTCAGGCTGTTGTCGAATCAGAATGCTCTCTTTACTTGAAACTTCAGATGGTCTAGAAATAGGAACGGACCCATTTTCATCACAGTTTTCGAATATAATATCGTTTCATTGACTTACTGGCTCAAATAAGCAAATCTCGTTTAATTGCACTGTAGAAGCATGTTAATAGGCTTCAGTTCTCCACATTTCATAGTATTTTTCACTTTCCGGGAAAACGCCAAAATTTAGGGAACAGTTTATAACATTTACCAGGGGTAAGCGAATTTCGTTAAAGGCATTGTTCAGTCGCAAGCTGAACCAACATACATTATAAATTATCATATTGTTATACCGTAATCATATTCTAGGCAATTGTCATATTTTATTCTTTCATATACATAATTCGATCTCAGCAACAATGTGCACTCTCTGTATAAACATACATTTTTGTATACATAACTGAGTCGCTCTCAGCAGCAACATACGCTCTCTGCAGCAGGTTGAATTTGTTCTTATTGTAACGTAAACATTAACCGGTGCAGTGCACTGTTGTATTCTTTGTTCTCTTTTATCTTTACTTCTTGACAAACAACTGAACTGTACAGTCGCGCTTGCGTTGCGCGAACCTTGGCTTATCCTGGTGTCAACACAAGCGTTGACACGAAACAGGCATCTAACATCATCCTTGGAGTTATAAAGTTGTAGTCCCTTTTTTGTTTCCTATTTTTGATAACGTTAGTTATGTCCCACAAGTTTATTCATCGATATACAAATCTAATTGATACTTCATTTATAAGTGAGATTCATCGAACCTAGCAAATGATATTGAGTTTTTTATCTCAGACATGCTTTGTTCGAAATAACAATTTATTCTACTGGCAATATTCTCATCCCCTTTCATACACTCGTTTCCAAAGCACACTTCTTCCTGACTCGTTTTGATTGTTTTTTTGACAAATGCTTTCAAGGCTTTCCACATTGATTTCTGATCACAGGCTCTATCTACTTTATTCCTAATATAGTTTGTCTTAGCTTTACTTAATTGTTGTTTGCATTTGTACCATTCATCGTCTCTGTTATACCGCACTGTTCTGCCGTAGGACTCTTCTTTTAACTTTTTCATTTGGCTTAGCTCACTGGTGTACCATTTATTTGTTCCATTTTTAACAAAGCTTATCATTTTATTTTCAAATTCCTTTGCGACTTCACTTACATCAACGTAATTGTTCAGACACCTGATTAGCAGATAACATATTTCTAAACCTAATCCTGTTGTATTTGATAGCGTTAGTTAATTTTTGGGTAAATTTGGATTATCATTTTGATAATCGCGGTTGTCTATGCTAACTTCGAAAGATTCGTGATCACTTATTTTTAAACTCCATGTTATTTTTGACTTAACATGTTTAATACTATTAGTTATAATATAGTCAATTATCATTTCCGAACTACTCGTCATCCTTGTCACACTTTGTACAATTTGTTGAAATGTTGAAATCACCTGTTATTACCACGTAATCATATCCAGCTAAGTCAATCAACCATTCAGAAAATATATCATAAAACTCTAATGCTGAGTAACTAGGTGACCTGTAGAGAACTCCTAGCATTAAATTTTTACTACCCAGTTGAATATTTATCACCTCACACCAAAAACGTAGTCCTATAGCTGCCTTAAATATGACTGCGTGATCTTTTAAGATACACGATTAAACCACCAGTTTGATTGGAATTGCTATCGCATCTTATTGGTATGTAACCGTTCAGACGTATTTCATCGTATTCAATGTCATCAATTAGATGCGTTTCACTTAATGCTATAAAGTCGAAGTTACCTTCGGTTGTGATAACTTCTATCTGGTCGAAATTATTTGTAAAACCCGGAATGTTGGTATAGAATCCACGCACTATCTTTGGTTTTTAGCACTGGATTCTTTGTCTTTCAATATTCATTCGTGTTGAATATACTCCACATTGTCGGCTTCTTGCGTCGTTATTTACATCTAGACTTAGATTTATTCTACTTTACGCTTTAACACAATTCACATACTTAGCCTCTATCTCACTATCTACACACTCTTTCAGCACATGTTCACGTATGTATCGCCGACATGCTTTCTTATTCTTGCAGTCTCGCGATGGGTGACAAAACCCTTGACAATTGTAACATCTTTTCATATTAATATCTTTATAAACACTACAGCGATCCATTATAAATTCTTCCGATTCTCATTTCAGTCATAAAACCCGCACTGTCGATTTCGCACACAGCATTGAATGGTTTAAAGTTTAAACCTTTTATTTGATTGATAGATTTTTAGAACTTTTATCTCACTTTCCTTCAGTGCTTCATTCTGTAACTTCATTTTCGTAATCAGATTGTTCGGGCACAATTCTTTACTCATTCCAACGATTAAGATTTTTGGCTTCCTCAAGGCTGGTTTTTTAACAATTGTTCTATAGTTGTTCCGCACTTTTTTAACCAAATTTTCTAAGTTTTCTATTTAACTTGCTATTGTTTTAAAGGAGCTTCTGCATTTTTGCACACAAATAATAAATTTGGGTTCTTCCTGAGTATACTCGTATCGTATTCGGAGAGGGTGGTGCATTTTGAGGGAACAATTTTCCCGCACACTCCATCACACGGCACACTTACTTCGCCTCTTAAGGCCCAACCATAATAGACTTAAGTCAACTTAAGTTTCAGTTAGTGATGACGCGAACACATAGAATTCATATGAACTGACCATAATGTACTTCGCGCTCAGATTCGTTCAGTTTCGTTAAGTTCTCATCAATTTCATTCACTTAAGTGGCGAGCGATCGAGTTCGCTCGCCACTTAATTGAATTTGACAGAAGAGAGAAGAAAAAGAAAATTATCAAAACAAAACAAAAAAGGAAACGCAATGTCGGACGAGATACATTTTTCATCGTTTTTAATCACGTTTAATAACAAATCTGCGGCAAAAAGTGACAGATGTTTAATTTGCATTAATTGCTTTATGGGCAGTTTCTATTTTTGACACAAATTAAGGAAAATTTTCGTTCGGTTATGACACTAGCTTAAGGAGATTTAAGTCTATTATGGTTGGGCCTTTACTCCTTTTTTGCATCGTTTGCACTTGCCAACTGAACGCTGCCCACTAATGAAGCGCTTCCTTATTTTCGGAGCGCACCCCAAAAAGGGAAACGTCAAAATTACAACGACGCGACGGTTGGGACAAGACGAAACAAAAAGGGTTTTCGGCGAAACGCACGAGTATTGCGCATCTCTTAGTTTAAGTTGGATTATTCTTTTTGTAAAAAAGGGGGTTGAAATAAAATTATATTTATACTTTCGTTTAACTGTGAAACGTGTTCGACACACTCAAGAGGCATTTTTCTGCTAACCGTTGAGTCACTCAATATCCGAACTGAATACTTGATCAGCTCTACTGTGGGGCAACTGTTGGAAATTTGAATAATTGCAATTTCCGAAATTTAACGGTTTATTCCTTATTTTGAAACAAAATATTATTTTTACAAACCCAAAACACTGTTCTTCCAATTGGAATTTCGACATTGGTGCGGCATGCTTACCACGCAAAAATAATTATTGTAATTAGTATTTAAGGAAAATCCGAAAATAAAGAATTGGAGTTCAATTGGGAAATCAGACCAGCAAGGTTCTTTCTTTCGTATACTCTCCGCAGCAAGTCATTCCTCAACGTTGGCTATCGTTTTCACGGCAACTTCCGTACAATTGTTCTTTGGTATTCTGGTTCAAGCACCAGCATTACCAATCGTTGTCAAGGTACATGCACCTTGGTCGACACTACAAACGTACACTTTAGCTACGGCCCTGTAAGGTAACCAGCGCTTTTGTTGCCTTTTATCTCAAAATGAGGGAGGTAAAGAACAGGTTAAGACCATTAACTTTGGCCTACAGTCACTTCGAGCTAACGCACTTAAAAAACGCAAATGAAAGGATAGAACTAGAACGTTTTGGTCTAAATATTGCTTCTTAGTCTCATATCACTCCACTTGCTGAAGGGAACATGTAAGTTCTACTATACCAATGTTTTCAAAACTATTGAAAACCTGGACTCTTAATTAAACGCTCCAAAGAAATGGTTCGTATATAGGTATACCAACAAAATGAAACCCTCAAGATCCAACCCCAAAGCCTGTCATAAAATAATTCAATTTATCCTTTCTTTCTTTCACGTTTTCCCACCACCTTCCGATGGGTTTTCTCCTTCCCAACATCTGTTGGTAAATATTTCACCTAGGCGATGACTTTGAAAAAAGAACGAAATAACATTGTCAACATCGTTTATCAAGGAGGTAACCACGTAATCTTGAACTCTATCTCTGGGTGTCGGATATTGTTTTTCTTCGATTTCCTGTTATTGCTCTTGAAATTTCCATTTATGCTTCACTTAGCACAGAAGAACCTAAATTGTGTTTTTCTTTTATGAATTTCAATTGGAATATTGTGTGGGAAAAATACAAATACGGACGGGGTTAAAGAAATCCGTACATTACGGTTATAGCTTCATAGATCAACTAAAACAATCGTTTATAGAGGACCACAACGGCATATACATGTTTATGTAGGTGTACATAATATGTATGTATCTAAGTCTTAATCAGGTTTGCTAGTCTAGTGATTTGTATGAAGAAATGGTTCGATATCTCAGTCCGCTCAGTAGTGGAAAAAGGATCTCAACAAACCTTATGCCCGTATCTGGAGGCAGGTAAATAACGATCGAGTTAGTGGTGCAAGAGGCTCAGTGGTTTAAGCCCAAATTCAGCCTGGAGGGTAGCGCCGTCGTAAGCACATAGGTAAACATGTGTCTTTTTGAAAGAACTAGCCTGTCAACTTAGATTAAGGATAAAAACTTCAAAGTAGACGACTCTGTCGAAAACTTCATTCTAATTTGGGTAAGAAGTTAGCAGCTGCAAACAACGAAAGAATGGAAGCACTTTTTAAGCATAAGAAGAGCAAATATGCGCCGCGTGTCTATTTGCACATACTTATGTCCTGGGGTGGTGTACAATGACTTTTGTTGGACTTTTGGGAACAAGGAAAGCCTGTTCGTCACAAAGGCACAAGGCATCTCGGACAAAGATGAACAAACTAAATTGGTATGAACAAGGAGGGATTGGTCGTCACCTGCTTTTCGAATATATCTCTTCAAACCCAAAGATATCCATTATGTGGGTACCAGGATTGTTCTGAATGTGACAATCGTTACAAGCTCAAAGATCCTCTATACTCCACGTAAGTAAGTTCTCGAAGACTTAAGGTATGGTTATTGACAAACTAGGAAACCTGCAAGGAACTAAGGGACCACATTTGTATCTTGATTAAGGTGCTTGTCTCTAAGCAGTTCTGTTGTAATCAGTTCTATCCTGGACTGAAACTGATATATATCTCAGGGCACTCGTCCATAAACGTACAAGTATCTTGCATGCACGACTTTATACTTGGCCACCTTAGTGTCGAGATAGAAGGTTTAGTATCGATCATGTAATTTGTGGTCAATACTCAAGGAATATTGCCGGATTTTCCCCTTCAAATGGATTACACCGTCTTTCCACATTCATTCATACCTATGTGTGTTAAAGCAGGCTTATGGATACTCAGTGACAACAATCCTAGACATGATTACTCAATTCAAAACCCCCTGATTGTCATAAATATTATACATATCAGTAGCCCTAAAATCAAATCAAAAGTCTTTCTCATAAAATATCCGCCAAAGAGCACATGTCTTACAGCCCCACCCTTCCCAAAAATCTATTAAATACAAATTAAATTTATTTACATACGCACTCAACTCGTAAGATAACACGGTTCGAAATCATTATAAACAGGTCATATCTTAAATTTCACTGCCAGCGCAGCGCCCGCCTCATAAGTGAGTGCTATAATTCAACTAAGGAGCCTCCGCATCCGCAGTAACAATTTAATTCTCATTTTTAACGGGAGCACATATCACATTATTACCGCCTACAAAATTCCATCCGGCAACTTGATTTACAGTCATCTGCGTCTCGTTCGGTATGTGATGTATATGTGTGTATGTTTGTTGATTTGAAAACAACATGCTCCCTTGTTGTTTCCCGAGTCCTCTCGCCTAACACATCGGCGCTGGAAGCGATATACTACAATCAGGACATTAAAGTGCTTTTTAATGGGATTCAAAGGTGCTCCACAGCGATAAAACGCCACCAAAAGTATATGGAAGTATGCACACACAAACACACACATAGCTATCGTAAGGAGGAAAAAGGAAGTGACAACAATCCGCACAAGAACCGAAATCCCTGCATTTTATTATACCCATTAAATTGGTAGCGGTGTGATACGACAAAACTTTGAGATACGATAAAAGAGAAGTATTCGATATGTTAGGACGAAATTGAAGAGCAAGTAAGGTCTGTGTATAGGAGTTTATGTATTTATTGCTGTTGGACTTCTAGGACTAGAACGAATGTGTAAGAGCATCAGGAAATTTGGTTGTTTTATAAGTCTTGACAACAGATTAGCACTTCCGCTAGAGGGATTTAGAAGCAGTTTCTGACTTTTATTATTGTCATCGCGACTTCGCAATGAAATCCAGTAATATTCAAGAGAACTTAAGACTTGATCCTGAGTTGCTACAGACCAAATTCAAAGACAAATTGTTTTGGTCTAGGTCATAGTGACAACTTTTCTGGATCCCCACTCATAATTAACATAATTGAGAACATTATTAGCAGGGCTCGAATAAATATTTATTTAAATATTTCGACGGTTTTGCGCATAAATCCATATACATATATATTTTCGACCCATAGTTTGCACACATTCGCATATCAGAAGAACATTTTTCATTGATATTGAGCAATGATTATGTTTTTCCCATTGAGCCCTCAGTTCTGGTGCATACGAAATGTCGTCGACTCATTCGAGTCTATTTGAGCGGTACAAAGGGCTTTCATAAAAACGAATTATTCGTGTCTCACTGCTGCGCTTCATTCTATACAAGGTCAAGGCGTTTCGTTGTCAGTTTCAATTGAGAAGTTTTTGAACATCCGTGCTAAGTTTGATGGAGCTGAGCTTGCCGGCGTTCGGGAAAAATTTTATGGCGATATGCGACGAAACACCGGCTTTGATATTCTTCGTAGAATATCAATGTTTCTACAGAACGCCAATACACCCGAATTCGAAACGTGCGATTTTATACGCAATATTTTTGATGAAAAACGGCGTAGTTTTATTTCTGGAAATTTAAACAACATCTTATACTTTATTGCAATCATATTTAAGAAATAAAATAACATCAAAAGTCAGGAAAATGCAATTTTTTACTCCATATTTTCATTCATATTTGTGCGATTTTTGATCTATAATTCCATACATATTTTGCCAATTTTTAATCCATAATTATTCGAGCCCTGATTATTAGCAAAGATTATTACAACACGCACTCAACAGTGGCATTGGTTCATATAGGTGGAGCATTTTGGAACTGTGTCCGCCTGCTGTAAAGAGTAGCTTAACTTAACTTAACTTGATGTAATCTTTTACATTCTTATTGATAAAAAAAATTAAACTGATAAAGTTGAGCAACAAAGAATATCTTGTCTCATGGAAATCCTAGAAGACTCGACAAAGGGAAGTGGAATCAGACAAGTGTTAGGCATAAGAAGGAGTAAGCTTCGGCACTCTCTGAGACTCGTCCTGGTGATTTTAAAGGTGCTTCAGAAAGCAATCGACGTCAGAAGTCCTCTTTTTTCGGTGGAGAGCTTTCAAGTTTATTGGTTCGGATAATTTAACTGATCCAGATTTGGAGCTGATAGTTCTGACTTACATTAAATAGGAACGTCAACTATGATCGAAAAAACTCATCGAACTCACCTCATTCTCATTCTCATTCTCATTAACACTTTTCACACCATTAAGTCATCGATGAGAGATGTCTTAAGATTAACACCTTTCAATCGATATCCCACTTGCGTGTCGAGTTCAAAGTACTCTAAAGGAAACTCATTCATCTGTATGGAATGAATACAATACCACCGTTCCGCAGTTATTAATTTTTTAACCTCATAACTATCTACTTTTTTGAGTTTTTTATGTATATTTTGTTATTTCTTTGTTTTCCGATAGTAAACAAATTTAGGCAAAAGCTAGCAAACTAAATTTAATACGTAAAACTTGCATGGCCGGGTACTAAAATTTCAGTGGCCGAATACTGAAATTCAGAAAATTTTAGTGGCCGGTAACTAACCCAGAGTGATTTTTCTCAAATAAATGATAATAACTATTAGCAGCAGCAATTTAAGCATGTTTTATTTTAATTAATCGATTCCTATGATCTTCACCTATTGATAATGATACATTATATTTCGAAACTCCATATAGCTTAAGAACTAAGCTATGTAGAAGTCAAAAAAATAAATTAAGTGGCCGACTACTAGTGCCTTTACCCTAGAATATATGAAACAATGCTTAACCCTTAAATGCATGATTTCTTGGATTTGATTGAAAACATATTTTTTTGCACACTGTCAGCTCTCGAATGCTTACAAAAATCACAAAAAAAATATGACGTCTTTATTTAGACAGTTATAGGCTATTCTTTGTAGGAGTTAAATATGGTTTAGTTCTATACTAGCAGATCTTTTACTTCAATTTATAGTTTTAACATGTAAATAGACTATTTCTACAATAAAATACATTTGGTACCAATCAATTATCTTGTGTATAACATATTTATAATTAAAGTACTGATCACGCAACAAGACGCTTGTTGGTTGAGGCCCAGGTTCACCCTGGACTGTAGCGCCACTTTAAGTAAGAACATGGTAATGACACGTTTTTTGAAACTGTTTACTTCTCACTTATGGCGTTGAAAAGAAAAAAGAATGTTTTGCTGATATGAGTTTGACTCGGAAATATGAATTTGAAACTTTGAAAAAATTAAAGCAACATGTTTCTTTTTATGCAAATGTGTACCTACACATTTATTTTTTGAACCCTTTTTAATTACACATACAATTATTGCAAGAAGTACTTAAATGTTGTCACAAAAAGGGGTGTGCACCAATAAAGTGGTTTGTTCATCGGAGTTCGATTTTTTTCAAGTAAAACAGGTAGTTGTACGTGTAAGTAAAATTCGATGGGATAAAATCTGAAAGGAAATCGAGAAAGTTCAGCCGATTCGTACATGTCATTTTCCAGTCAATAAAAGAGAGCACAATTTTCGATGCTCTCTCTGCGCAACTTTCCTTGTCGCTTTTGATTTTAAACGGACTATACCGCAAGAAGTTAAGAAAAACGAAAAAAAAGCTCATAGATAGAAAACAGGTCCTATAAGTATGAGTGTTGCCATATGGCAACAAAATACCAAAAGGGTTAAGGAAAACATTAATCCGTAGATGTTAATGGTTTCATTGTAATAAAGTGCAATAATGGAAAATCGATAAAGAAAATTGAGAGGGAGGAAAAAGAAAATGTTTTGAGCACTAGAATATGAGAGTTCATAGGTTAAAAAAAAATCCTAAAATGTTAGAGGATACTAGTTTCTAATTTTGTAATAACAAAATGCAGTGTCCTAAATGTGGGCTGGAGCTCAGTGGAAAACCGAAAAAGATAAAATAAAAGGAAATGTCTGGCGCGACAGCTCATTAAAAGCCAGAGCCTTGCTTCTTGCAAACCATTCATGTTATTTTATTGTTAATTCCGAATAGCGGATTAAGATAGGACAGATTATTCGTTTGCAGGTTTGTCTTGGATGTATGTCACCGTATTACGGTAATCATGCTGTCTTTAACTGATTGAGTCCCTTGTAAAACGCTGAGGATCTGTCAATCTCCTTCTTATCCAAGAACTCAAAACTGACAATATCGATTTCCCTTCTACGCAATACTCTGTACCGTCACGCCTTCACAACTTTCTGAAACAACCTCCTGATTCCTGTTCAGTTCTTAGTCTAGTGTTAAGTTTAGTTGTAAGTATAGTTCTAAATTTGCTTGTTTGTATTAAGCTTAATAAATGCCTCCTGGGTTAAAAGAATCCAGGAAGCCTAACTAGGCCACCCACTGCCCCAATTGACAAAGAAGTGAAAGAAAATACAAAATCGTGAAACAAAAGAGGGGTGATGGAGAGAACTGGAACTTTTTTTTGCATTATTCCTACGCATTGTAGTACGAAAAATTCTTCTTCACAGATTCCTCCTCCTAGATAAAAATTGAATTTCAATTTACTCTCCATTGTGGTCTCCGGTATGCTGGTGTTACTGTTGCTACATGTGTCACTGTTTTCCGTTCAACAGTTTAATTTTTTATGTTTGTCATAGAAATTCCGACAGTGAACGAGATGTTGCGTTTTATCATCCTGGAATTCCATCCAAACAACCTAAGGACAACAGCGTTCATCTTCTTCCCCCGGGATTAGGAGATGAAGTCTGATTTGCCAAACAACGAAATGATATCAATTTGTTACAACGAACGATGCGAACAAATGTTACTCATGAATCATAATTCTCTTTTGTTCCTGATGCTGCTTCTAAAGAGGCGGCAGGGGCTAAATATTTTTGTGCTAGTGATTGAGAATCTGAGTATTGTGTGTACTCCAGAAATATGTTCCCTTATGTGATGTGCTTAAGGAACTTACACATGACTGATAAATTACTAAGAGTTTAGGTAAAGGATGTGGAGGAACATTTCGATTGAACTTTGAGTGACACTTGATGCAAAATTATGGGGAAGTGAACACTGTGGTCCCTCTTTAGACAAATCTTTCAACAGCTTTACATATTATTTAACATTCTCATTGTACACATTTACTTAAGCAAAAAAAGAAACAATACAACTGAAATAAAAACTTTGTACATCTTTTAAAAAGTCTCTTTCTTGGTCCTAGGAACTCCAGAACAATATACCCCGCCAGATTCCCTGCGTCAGTTGGCGACACTTTTATTTAAAGTAGTTCATACGAAGAAAAAATAATAATAAAGCCATAAAAATGAGGAAGCAATTATCTTAAGTGGCCTTTTTATAACATAGGGTGCGCTAACTTACATCAATGGTTTGAAACAGAAAGAGAATAGTGAAGCAGGACTCCCAAAAGCGTTGAATATTTGTGTTCAGAATGTTGTCAAGATCTGATCGGTAATATGTCGGTCAGTTCATATTTCAATTTCAATTTATTTTCCATTTATCGGACTGTACATTAAGATATAATCTTTTATAGTACTCAGTATTCAAAAAGAGTAATAACAATAGCAAAAGGTAAAAAGTGAAAATTAAAAATAAAAATAAAAATAAAAATAATAGGCAAACAAGAGTTTAAAGTTAAGTTAGAATTTATAAAAATAATAATAATAAGGAAAAGAAAATAGAGTAAGAAAGGAGAAAGAATGTAGAAGAGAAGGAGGAGGAGAAAAGGGAATAAAGTTAGAGGGGGAAAGAATGTAGGAGATGGTCGAAGAGGAAATAAATACACAGGATGGAGGAAGGAGGGGTTCAATTTTGGGAAGAGAAGTGTTGAAAGATTGCATTTTTAAAACTTGTAGCATTTGTAATACCCTTGATATGCAGGGGTAGGGAATTCCATAATCTAATGGTGTGAACGAAAAACAGACGACCAGAATTCAAATAGTTATATCGTGGTAAATTTATATTTAGGGTTCTCTGAGAGCGAGAGAATACAATTTTATCAAAGAGATAAGGTGGAGATTTATTGTTAATGATGTTGTGCAAGAATATGCAGTTGCGGGCTTTAAAATATTGCTTTAGAGTACAGCCCAGTAAGCTCCTGGAATAAGCAGAGATGTGATCATGCCTGCGCAAGCGGTGCACATACCGCACTGCATCATTAAACGCTACTTGTAGTTTCTGTTGTGACAAAGAGTCAAGGTTACAATAAACAACTTCCGCATATCTTATGATCGGAACGATCAAACTTATCACTAGCTTACGTCTTGTTTCGGTTGGAGTAAAGCTGGCAGACAACCAAAGTTTGCGGAGACATCCGTAGATACGACCGATACTAAGATTTGTGTGGTTATAACAAGACAAGGTTCGATTTATGACAAAACCAAGACTTGTGACGGAATCAACAAGCTTCAGTTTGCTGTCAGAGAGCCATAAGTCTGGAACAAGACTTAGATCAAATAGTCTGTTTGAGATCGGAACGACCTGGGACTTTGACGGGTTTAGCAGCAGTCCATTTCTTACTGACCAATTGAAAATTTTACCTAGATCTTCGTTTAACCAGCAGACAAGTTCAGGGATTTCTTTCATAGGCCTGCCCAAGTATAGTTGAACGTCGTCAGCATACAGTTGAACTGAAGCATGTTTGCACACGGACGGCAAATCATTAATAAACATGCAGAACAATATTGGTCCCAGAATTGATCCCTGTGGTACTCCTTGCCTAACAGGTCTCAGCGCTGACGAAGAACTACCGTTAACAACTCTTTGCATTCTGTTACTCAGAAAGCTGACAATAAGGTTTAAGGCCCTCACACCAAAGCCAAAGCGATGCTGAAGTTTCCAGCCAAGAATTTCATGATCAACCTTGTCAAAGGCTTTAGAGAAATCAAGTAAGCAGAGGAGCGTAACATAACCCTTGTCAAAATCGAGCCTTATGTCATCCAGTATTTTGACCATAGCCGTGGAGCAGCTGTGATTAGCCCGGAATCCCGACTGGAATGGGCTCAGGAGGCAGTTGACAGACAAGTGGTTTGTTATCTGCTTTGCAATAAGTTTCTCAAAAACCTTTGACAAGCATGGTAAGATGCTGATAGGCCTATAGTCACTTTCCGAGATAGCATGAGGCTTTTTGGCAACAGGAACAACTCTTGCGATTTTCCATGAGTTAGGGAATGTCGAAGTTGCAATGCAATGGTTGATAACGTGAGTTAGGTGACTAATGATTTCAGGTAAAATCAGTTTGACAAAGCGAATAGGTACCCCGTCTTCTCCAACAGAGTTAGAGCTGATGCTGGCTATACAATTTATGATATCGTTCTCAGTTACCACCTCAAAATCAGGCAGTGCTGGTATCGATGAGTTATCAACATCAGCAAGGTCGAAACTGTTTACATTTACACTACCACCAAGAAAATATTGATTAAGATCATCAGGATCAAGGTCACACTTTGTGCTACCTTTATTGCCGGAGACACCAATCTGGCGCAGATTATTCCACAGTTTCTTGGCGGGCAACGCCGCATTCAGTTTCGACGCATAGTAGTTGCGTTTAGCAGTACGTATGACGTCAATTGCAATATTTCGCGCAAGTTTATATGCACGCCACTTAGCACAAGAAGGTCTGTGTTTCCATTTGCTGTACAATTTGTTTCGAGCTTTGACTACATTAATCACATGCGACGTATACCAGGGACAGCTACTAGTACAAATCCGTACAGTTTTGGTAGGCACACATTGATCATACAAATTTTTGACAATTAGTTGAAAATGTTCCAGTTTTTCATTAGGATCGGCACTTAATCTGCAACGATACCACGGCGCTGACCGATTAGCGGTTTGAAGGTCAGTGAAATTAATAGAGTTAAGATCTTTAAAAGTAAACGACAATGGGACGTCAGAGTGAGCAAACTGAATATTATACGTACAATACAGAAGATCATGGTCAGAAATAGAGTCAAGAGAAAGCTGGTCGAAGAGGAGAATCAAAGAGGGATTAGAAACAATAAATAGATCGAGAAGACTAGGAGGACAATCATTAGCAAAACGTGTTGGGTACTGTTTATTAATTATTTCTAATCCTAAGGATAGAGACAGGTCATTGATTTGGAAAGCACGAGAATCCCCTTTAAGCAAATCTGCATTAAAATCCCCACATATAACGATGTGCTCATATACAGAACAGAATTCTGAAAGAGCTGAGAAGAAGGGTATAGGGGAGCAGCTTCTATTCGGGTTATAGGCGCAAGAGACTAAACATTTAGTAGGACCATCATATACTTCCACAATTAAGTACTCTACATCAGAGTCTGCAGACTGAGCAATTATTTTGCAATTCAACGTGGACTTACAGTAAATTGCAATGCCTCCGCCTCTTGTGTGTGTCACTCTGTCATTTCTGAATAAAGTATAGTTAGGTATATCATAAGTGGAATCATAGTTAGGTACATCATAAAGGCAATCAGTCAATTTACGCTTAAACCAGGTCTCACCTACACAAATGACATCTACACATGAGTTGGTAAATAAGTAGCGCAAGTAATCAAGTTTCTCTAAGTTCAGACTACGTGCATTAAGGTGGCAGACTTTGAAACCCTGTTGACATTTAGATAACACATTTAACATCGTGAAAGTCGATATTTCATTCACACCACTGTAAGCATTGAATGGAGTGTTACTACCCATTATCAGAGCACAAAACATAACTACAAGCAAATAAATGCATTCCCATCACACAATACAACGGATGTTGGAGTAGAACAAGAAAGAAAAGGCATATAGTAAGTAAGGAATTAAAATGAAACATAAGGGGATTAGGGATGAAGGGGAAGAGCAAAATAAAAGAATGACAATATAATACAAAAATATAAATTAAATATTTGAAAGAAATATGTCACCGTAACTTAACAGACTCGCTCTCCGAGAAAGAAGAGGATTGATGGCTTTGACACTGCGGTGTTATAACGATGATAAATAGGATCCATGGTCATAATTGAGGATTTAATTAAAAAGTGGGGGGTGCCACTTACGAGGTAGTGATGGTGAGTAGGAATACCATTTCAGGGTGGTTCGGAGTTAGAAAGATCCACCAATTACCACATATTATCACGATAGAAAACGCAAACTGGCTGGACAAGACGACTCATATCTTGCGATTTCTATAACATTGTTCTTGGAAATACATGGAACTCACAAGAAGTCAATACAAGAAGCATATTATTTCAAATTTCGTATACGCCGACGACATTGGCAATAATCAGACGCATGCTGTTAGTTGCACAACCATGGGTATAGAGCTAGAAGCAATCAAAATGGGTTTAACGAGATGAAGCGAGAAAAAATGGTGGCTTCCCATCGTTGCTTCTTTGGGTAACGAAGGATATTGACTAATGCTATCCAGAAGAACTTAAGCGACGTTGTGTTAGACCCTGATTGTCAAAAAACACTAAACACATTTAAGCATTGCGATATGCATTATGACAGGACTGATCGCAGAGAATTTTTTTGTCGAAACGAGTCTGAAAATGGAACTTTTAGCTTGAACGACACCGAACTCAAACTTGCTTCGAATTTCTAATTCCTAGACTCAACTATTCCTATGACAAGACTAACACTCAAACAGGGTTTGTCGAAGTACAAACAAGACGTTTTACGTGCAAAAGTCAGGACCAACTGTAACTTCCTAAGCCGTGAGGGGCTATCCTACGCCGACGAGGTCTCCTTTTATCAGCTTAGAAGCACATTATAGGGTGCCACTCGATTCACTTCAAACTAATAATACATTTTCTGTATCCTTCCTAACTCATTACACCTATTTACCGAGGGAGTGTGAAACAACTTCTGCTTTAAGAAGACTCCAAGACTCATTGCAACACACCGGTTACATTTGCTTTTGTTTTCATTTTGTCATCACCTTTTTCTTGAGGGATAATTATGTTCTCGATTTCATTACCGTACAGGTTGAATTGAAACCCCACGCCCTCCACATACAATGACTTTCGACTGAGTGTTGCTACTGCTAAACTGGTTACCTACCGGCAGCGGTGGCAAGGAAATGAGGATAAAATGAGACCGTCTGTTTAACCAGCTCAAAGCACCAGCTAAGTAAAACAAAATAAATGAAACAAAACAACAACAGTTACAGAAAAAACAGGGGGAAACAGTTGTGTGTGTCCTTAAAACTTATGCTCGAGAGTAGTACCAGAGGGATAGCAATTAGGAATCATGTCAGGCTGTTTCTATCTTCTTTTTGGTATATGTATTTTCTTCGTGAAGTAGAGGAGAAACTTTACATGGAAATACACTTTCGATTGTTTTAGTAAAATTGTACAGCGATATTGTATTGCCATGACTACTATTTACGACACAGGAATGTAGAAGAAGTCGAATACATAGGTGTATCCCAGGGGCAATTGTAATTCTATTTTAATACTAACAATTACATGAAGCATATCCATATATGTTATGTACATACATTTACTCGTTTTACTATTTGTACTTGGTTTTATGGTTTGTCACGTGATATTTTTCACTTTGGGTAGAGTGATTTAACGTGTTTGGACTGGATATGTGGAGCACCAGAAGCACCACAACTCGATATAATAAGTATTTTCTAGGTTATAAAACTATGTCACGGTGGACGATCTCCTTGGAATCATAGAAGGAAACACATTCGTCATGTGGAAACTGATCAGAATCAACTCAGTAGGAAGAATCAACGTATCAAAAAGTCAAGTCCTACCACAGGACGAAGTTAAAGAAACGACGAACAGAATTGATCGATTGCGAAAAGAAGAAGTAGCAAAAACACAATTTTTCACGCTAAGCCTACAGGAAGCTAAGTAACTTTCAAATCGCGGTAGTACTTAAAAAATGCACTTAAAATGTGCTGAGAATGTCTATCCACCAAATAGTCAAGAACAACAGATGCGCCCGGCTAGGTCGGAATGACGAAGCCAATAGGTTGCCAAAAGAATTGTCACACACCTACACCCTTTAGAAAGCTTTTACGTTACAATGGAGTTTCCCTAACTAAGGCAAGCCAAATGATCCCTTTTGAACTACATCCGAAAAACACAGCAAAAGCATGCACTAGTTTACGCTTCAGTTTTTACGAGACTTGCAGGGTATACAACGACGAGAAAGACAGAGCATCTTCTAGAATATTAGAATGCATTGTTTTCATGAAATAAAACTGTTACCCGTACCATAGGAGAACCGCAAAACAGCAAAATGTCTCTAGGATGGATTTCATCTGACTTAATGTCCAAAAACTCTTCTCCCGAGTCTTATCTTTCTTAGAGCTTTAGAATTATCACCATTTTGTCATGTTTGCTGAAGGATAATATTTGCACTTAGTCTCGACGGTGTTGATTGGAGACTGAATTTTAAGACCTGGCTACTACCAGGACATGTAAGCAGATGTGACAAAAGGAACTCTAACAACAAGTGACATTGTGATACTCGCCTAGGTAAGATTCTCAAACGAGCATTGGTTACTACAGGGATATAGACCATCGATGTGACTGAGGTGTTTCAAGTCCGAATGCTAGTTTTCCACCAGAATAAACCAAATTTCATTGCACTAAACTTCAAACTTCTTTAAAATTGTTTAAGAGTCTACGACGACAACCTGGTGCTAGACTGCATGCTAAGGCACGTAGGCAGACATTGTTTTACTGATTAAGCCTTTTATCGTCCACTCTAAATAGGTTGTCGCCGCGATAGATAATCGAATTCCGTGGTGCAGGGAAATAACTCCTCGAGAATTTACTCCATCTGGGAATTTATTCCACACATAGTGAGAAATTACTCCACATTTATGAAATAAAGTTATTTCCCACTAGAAGTGAGGATTAATATCACTTTTTTGTGGGAAATTACCCCATGCGTAAACAGTGGAATATGTATAGGGGGACATGCTGCCTCCCTGCAACCCCCCTGCTTGGAGTCACTGTTGGATTTGGAGTAAGTGCAAGGTTGGGTCTATTCAAAGTTTCTTTACATACATATTTATATGTATGTAAAGCAGCATGGAGTATTTTTCCAAATCTAATGCGGGAAACAAATCCACCAAATTTCGTGTTAAATTAATTCTCACTTCTAGTGTGAAATAACTCCACACTTAAAAAGTGGACTTATTTCTTACTATGTGTGGAATAAATTCCCAGATGGAGTTAATTTCCGTGGAGTTATTTCCCTGCACCGAATTCAGTATATCTAATGATGTAGTGCTTTCAACCACACACAATTTTAAATTAAGTAGTAATAAACAATCTTTATTACCAACAGCTTGGTTTAAAAAGGGAAAAAATAATTTTTTTTGAATAAATGTGCATTTTACTTAACAGTGAACGGCTATTAAACTAAAACTGTCGTCTTTTTCATTAAAGGCTAACAAAGAGACCTAGTTACTAGCTTAAGACCTTACTTGAATCACCCTCAACTCATGCCCAAACATTTTATTACACTCGATTTAGCCATTTTAGTCTGAAACCGTAACAAACAGACTTGGAAAGAAAACGAATTTCACAGAACTACCATTTGTCATCATCCCCGCCGCCTTTTTCTGGCTGAGCGCGCCTCGAAATTATTCACTTGAGTTAAGAAAACGACACTCTCGCAGGCATAAAATGAAGGAAAGTCATTTTCGGCGGTCTCCGGTTTTTTTTATTTTTTTTTATTGTAATTTCACAGCCCTTCTCCAACCACTAACAATCAAAATAGGGTGTTCCCATGCCTCCATTGAAATTAAATACTCGTAAAAGGAAACCCTTTGGTTCAGTTTTAGATTGAAGCATTTCCTTTCGGTGGTTTTGTTGGTGTTGCCCACTTTGATGATGAAAAGGTTGTGCTTTACAATCCATGCTGCGCCCTAGGAATGAGCATGATTTAGTTGTTTTTCTCCAAGCGGCAGGATTGTAAAATCTGTTACAAAAGTCTTGAAAGTGATTTCATGCTTCGCATGACACTCCGGGCTGGTAATGTAATAAAATCCAGAAAAACATACACACAGGAAAAGGGGGAAAACTGATTTAAGACTCACCACCAGGATATGATGACAGACAAACTCAGTGCACACAGCCACCCTGTGAGATGTCCTCAATCAAAATTTGACAAATTGGTTTCGTGACAATCTATGAGAAAAAGTACCCCATAAACATGGACACGAAATTTTAACGTATGTCCTTGAGAAGTGTATTAAATTTCACCATAGAATGTGGTCCTGGCTGAGTGATCGATAACATGTTGCTGACCGAAACGGGCGTAGGGGGAGGGCCTTTAAATTATGCCAAAATGAAGCTTGAAGAGAAATACATAATTTGAAGTCGACAGTATGGGTAGGGTGGAAGGTAATAAAGTCCAACGTAATTGGAGACAAACCTGGGAAAGGGAAGTAATCTAATAGATAAGGGCTTTTGTCAAAGCAAGTAATAAAGTGTGGCAAGGACACGAACACCATGTGTTGAAGGAGTGATCCCAATCTTTTAGGTTTGTGACTCTAAGCCAGAGGAAATTGAAAGCTGTCAAAGGAAGAAGCGAAGAAGGGATAACTTTTGTGACCTTGACAAAATTGAAGAGTAAACGTAAAGCATGCGTTTGAGGTGACCTTGAAGATTCGAAGTGAATGTATGGCTTTTCGGGATATTTGCTTTTAGTTGCTTAAGTAAGACTACTTTTCGAAATTATACATGTGAGTGTTTGCCTCCAATGCACGAATCAACACCCATGGCTAGGTTGAAATCTTTGTTGTCTTTTTCAAACTAGCAAGACATATTCAACTGATGTAGGAAAAGTGGACAACGGAGTGCTACTTACGAAACTTACAATTGCATTGAGCCAGTCCTTGAGAGAACCGGCACTGAATTGATAATTTGAACTCTATGGAAGCCAGCAATTTTTGAACCGGTCTGGGGCAAGATAAACCACTTTCAACTAACTGCTGCTAAACTCAACGTACATAAAATATGAAACATAACAGCTCTTAAACCCATTAGCTCCGCTTTGAGCTTCTCAAATTACTGTTTTTGGGACTCAGGCTAGACAGGAGCTGCCTAACATGAAGAATAAACTCGCTGACTCACGCCAGAGCGCTATAGATTCCAGGTGGCTAAAGGTACTCGAAACAACTTCTGGAGTGACGCGCTTTGGCATTACAGGTGGTCTGAGAACTCGCTCACTGGGCAAAAACTCTGACCTAAGACTATAGGACTCACGGCAATGGAAGAAAAAACTACCTGTCACAGCAGCCATACTACTCATCGTGCAAAGCAGAAGTCAGTGCAATTGCTCTGGTTGTTGATGACTTCAAGATTGCATGCTGATAATCAACATTTAAAAACGGGTTAGATCCCTTGCAGCTTGCTTTGTGAAATTTTAAGTCGAGAAGGATTGCCGCAGACCTCTGCTCAAGGTGCCGAGCAAGTACTAACGGGCATATGTGTACTAATACTAATTCAATAAATCCAGATTATCACCACTCACGTAGGCTTTTTTAAGACTGCATAGAATATTGCAACGACGATCAATAATGACTTCGTAATAAGATATCTAGCAGAATGTCATCTTAAGAGAGTAAGAACACCACTATAGGAGAAGTTACGAATGTACAGCCTTCTTAAGCATCACTTAATCTGAAAGATGGAAAAGTTAACGCATTAGTAAGAGGGCTGGATGTGCTCGCTGCGGGCATGTTGACACATATGACAAACTTCTCGTTCAAGTACTCAACGAGCATAAATGATCATAGGAAGCGAAGAAGGCTTAATGTAATTATCATGTGGTCACCGTGGCTTAGCGGTGCTGGCACAGGTTCGAGTCAGCAATACAACCGAAAGGTTTCCTCGGCATCATGCCCTCCGCAAGCAATGACAAACCTTCGAGAGTATAATCTTTCCGCCGTCACATGGAGTCGGCCATAAAAACGGTAGCCCCCTTCCATTCGTGTCAAGAACGAAGTTGACATCAGCTTTTTTCGCAGTTGATCGACTTTCTTGACATAAGAAGCTGAACCTGAACCTTCAGCGATGATGCTAACCATTACGGTCACCCCTGTTATTTAAAAAAAAAATAGTCATAATGTCATTATTAAATGACATACGGTTGTTACTTACTGTTGTTATTTTCTGCCACTTGTGTAAATGTAGTAAAAAACCTTATATACGATGACGTCTTACGGCTTCACGTATCCGAAGATTCAAAAGTGATTCAGAAGATATTACCATTGTTGAAGAAGCACCAAACTGATAAAGGTCAGTGTGTACACAACATTTTATCGGAGCCATGAATATGTTGAAGCAGCAGGGCCTGCAAGCATTTTTGGCGGAATGCTGAATGAGGCATGGGATACGACCTCCTTATGCAAAAGAAAAATCCTCTCCACTTTTAAAATATGTAGTTCAGCACCGACTTCATTCTAATCCTTATTGTATTGTCGACAAAAATACGACGTAACATGTCAGAAATTTCAGTTGCAAACATGTATCACTCAAATTTCAGAAAATATGCAAATGCCTTTTGACTCCAAGAGTTTCCGCAGATCTTTTCAAATCCTTTCGAGGTACACCAACCACATTCATCTATTGAATATGAGTCATTATTCATTTCCATTCTTATTTCTTGACTCCTCTACAAAATATGCAACATGAATGAAGCGAATATCCATTTCGCCAGGGGTTTTGAATAAAAATTAATTTCAGTAATGGATTTCCGCAATCCTCAAAAAATTCACACAAAAAAGGGTAACGGACAGAGCAAAAGCAATAATAACAAATGCTTCCATTTTGAATTGTATGAAAAACAGTTTGTTGGCAACTTTTATAATGTACGAGAATCTAAATGCACATTTTGAATCTGTTACCATAGATTGAGGAGACTGCTGTCTAGTCAATGTGTCTAGAGTCTAGACGAAGGAAGTGAATTATGGCATTCTCGGAGAGGAAATTATACATAATTCGCAAAACGTTTACGAAAATAAGTGAATTGCACGTAATGGACGAAATTCATTAAGAAGATTAAGAGAGAGTGGTCCATACATTGTCGGAGAGTTTGTTACGGTTATGTCAATGATTGGGAGTGGAGAAACGATAAAAGTTTTTGCTATCAAATTGAAGTATTAAACACACCGTCGCCGTTTGAGATTTAGATTGGATCCTTCAGAAGGAGACAGGTTTATAGGCGCTATATTCTCGAATAAATGTGACAATGTACTTCATAAATGGTGAATTAACGGCGATTGGTTATTGGATTGTTACCTGAGATATGGCTGAGATTTTTGAGAAAATTGCTAGATCCTTCATTCTCTACAACAAAACTAGTGATTGCTTATGTATGCGAAAAACACTCCACGGTGCAATCAGCAAAGAGCAAGAGATCCTCTTCATATTGGTATCCCTTATGATTATGATAATGTGGTTAAAAAAGGCTGCTTCGAAAGAAGTCTTAAGTCTAAGCTTAGCTGCAAGAAAAGCTATGGCATTTGCAGCAACCCGCATCACGATGTTTATTGCCCATACTAAAAAGGACCAAGAAGTAATTAGGATGTACAGTTTCTACCTGCTACCAACCGGAAGCATGTCGTAAACAAGTCATTAACAGTAATCGACGACAGAGCAGGCATCCAGATTCTTGATATAAATAGCGACATTGTCACCGAATAAAAAAGAGAGTTTTTGTTAACCGTGTAACGACATAGTCGCATAATCCTTGGCGTCTTAATAAATATCCATACGCTTGCGTACAGTACAAATAACAGTTTTGGCATTTTATTTAGTTGGTGAGACAGTGCACACGCGGCATTGTCATCCCCACAAAGCTAAGGTAATAAGTGCCATCTGTTGCCGATTAAAAAAGGCAATTAATTTTCAATAAAATCAACAGAACTTCACAAAGTTTATTTTCTCGAATGTACTCGTATGTACAAAACTGTTCTAATTTCCTATCTCTAACTTGTGCTACGAACAAAAATTAAGTGTCCGAGTCGATCGAGAAAAAAACAACAGCAGGGTCTCGATCCATCGCCCACACACTCGGATTGTGCATCCATATAACTGTGCAAGGGATTACACGCGCAGCAAATACAGTGACTCACAAATAATTTGAACAAATTAACATTGAATGAAAATATAACAAAAAATTTAACTAAAAAAACCACCTACTGAATTTAAATTAAAATGATCCAAAACACTATCTTATCCATCTTAAGCGTCCAATGCGCGTTTTTTTTTTTCAAGCAGTTGCAAAGATTTTTGAAAGATTGTGCCGTTACTGTCGACTTGTTAGTTTCGCACACTCCTTTCTTGTCAGATGACAGGGCGTCCGATTTTCTAAATTCTTTTTTCATGGTGTATAATCTATCAATATCTTAGATTGGTGCTTTTCGTGCTCTTGCTTCTTCTTCGTTTTAAATGCATTTTTATTATTATTAATTCATTTACTCTTACATGCTAGACAAAAAACGCTTAAAACTAGCTTAATTAACTTAACTATGTAACTCTAACTTACTGGCCCTACACGAGCACTCGAAGCTAAACTTAATACTTATTCTATGTCTTTCGACGTAACCTAACTTAATTTACTTAAACAATCTAAGGACTTAACTATTGAAAAAAAACTAAGAAAATTTAATTTTCAAAAAAACTTAGTAGCAGGACTCTTTTTATTTTTCTTAAATCTAAATTAAATTTAAACTTAAAAACTACCTGAAAACAAACCTTAACCTATCTTACCTAATTACGTAATTAAATACGTACTTTTTTTTGTATTTTTGTATTTTTATTGTTTTTTTTTTTGATCTTGCGCTGTTTTTTTTTTTTTTTTTTTTTTTTTATAATTTTTTGATGTTTTATTATTTTTTTTTTTGATTTTTGTGCTGTGTTTTGTTTTCTTAAAACTAGCCTAAAATACCCTCTTGCTTCTTCTTTTTAAGAAGGCGATGTTCTTCCCGTCTCTTTTGCTTTTAGAGCACGCAAGCAGCCCTCGTACTGCTTTACAGCTCCTCTTTATATGCCTCTTGTTTTTCTGTGTGTTCTTGCCGTTATTCTTCATCAAACCAGGGGTTTCGTGGTAGCGCGGATGGATTAAAACTAATTGGCTATGGCGTTTCTGATGAGATATTGGCAGCGTTGCCATTTGTCCTCGGCACTTGATGCTGGGGACAGGATTTGTTGAGAAATTTCGGGATACGCGTTCGGTAAAGTTCCTGACGGTCCCTGGCGATTGCAACCTGTTGACATTGTATCTTTTCACTGGAATTCTTCTTTGCTATGACATTTTGGATATCCGCATTCGCAGTTTGGCTGCGATAAAGTGGTGATCAGAAATCATAACTCTTTAACGAATAGAGATATCCTAACAATTTTTTCTTTCTTCTCAAAGGTTATTTTTTAAGAATAAAACTGTTATTTGTGAATAATTCTTGCAAAGTCTTCCATATTTTAACGTTTTAACTTTTAAAACGAAAGTTAGCATTCCGTATGTACACTTTTGCTATATGGTGTATATAGCGTGTTATGTACTCAAATACACATCCGTTAAAGGGTGGTTCCTGGGTATGTTCGGAGAAAAAAAAAGTTATACGTAGGTCTGTCTCTAATATCCGCTTTGATACAGAGAATTTAAAGAGAGCCATACTTTTATGTACCCTTACTTATAAAAGGTTCCGAAGCTTCTGCCATATTTACTGCACAGCAATTAAAGAGGACTTACAATTTTAATGTCAATTATTTTAAATTTGTCCTATCGAAATTTCGTGTTTCATATAATTATATAATTATTGCATACACAGTGAAACACGTTTTATTCTTAATCGGTTTTATTGTTTTATTATATAAGAGATCTGTTACTTCCAGAGACTGACAAAAGACTGAGACTAATCCACAGATAGATCTCTTCAACATCTTCTTCCAGAGAAGGGATTGGAGAGAACGATCGTGCTGAGAGCAAACGTTAAGCCACACTCAGTGTTTGCATCGATCAAACACTAAGTGTCGCCAAAGAACTGGGGATAGTGGGCGAAGCATAAGCTTATGTAACACCCCCCCCACCTCAGAATTTGGTCCCCAAAAATAATAAATTAGCAAATCTTAAAGTTCTTAACAATAAATAAACTACACAATAGTTATGCTTAACAGTAAAATTTTCAAATTTTAAGTTGAACATGTAACTAAAAATTATTTATTCTTTTTTTATTTTTGGTTTTTTGCTTTATATTTATAACTTATTATCTTTAATTCTAAATAGAAAACAAACAATCCTTTATGTATCTTATACTTAGTTCTTATAATTTCGTTATATATGTACATTTTCCTTTTTAAATCTTGTATAAACTGTGTTAGATCGAAGTCTACCTATTGACGACCACTTTTATTTTGTTCAACGATAATATTATAGGAATAAGTATACATAATTCAAATTTTCTTTTCCAAATATATTACTTGTTTTGTCTCAAATGCTTGCGCGAAACTCATAATCGCTAATGTCATGAATCCTACCCATTTTCGCTAACACAGCTGCAATAGTGCAGACATTTCGTTGAAATGTCAAAAAATACATAGTGAAGTAGTAAGCGGTTATTTTTAAAGAAAAATACAAAAAGAAAGACGTTTTAACTTCTTATGGATTGTATTAATTTCTATCATATCGCATAATATTATTAAACGAAAAAAGAAAAGCAAAAAAAAAAAAGAATTGCAGAAAATAAAGAGGTCAATTTCAATTTCAATCTGGATCATGATGATAAATCGTAATGTATTTTGGTATGACGGTAAATCATTATGTATTTTGATATTTATATTTTCTTTTTAACTGATTTTTATAGTAATTAGTATTTCTTTTAGTTAATGTATCTATAACATAATTTCGTTGACTTCTGGGTCTTTCAAATATCTATGCTTAGGTTTAGTTTTTCCTAAAGTCCGATTTTTTACCAAACGTGTGCAAAGGCTTACATTCTTTGTGTTGTTTTCTATATTTGCTTTCTGTACCCTTATTTCTTTGTTAGTTTGATATTGTTTAGTCAAAGTGTCAATGTCTTCTCTGCTCAAGTTCTTAGTAATGAAAGAAGAAGTCTTCGAAAGAAGTCTTAAGTCTAAGCTTAGCTGCAAGAAAAGCTATGGCATTTGCAGCAACCCGCATCACGATGTTTATTGCCCATACTAAAAAGGACCAAGAAGTAATTAGGATGTACAGTTTCTACCTGCTACCAACCGGAAGCATGTCGTAAACAAGTCATTAACAGTAATCGACGACAGAGCAGGCATCCAGATTCTTGATATAAATAGCGACATTGTCACCGAATAAAAAAGAGAGTTTTTGTTAACCGTGTAACGACATATGTAGTCGCATAATCCTTGGCGTCTTAATAAATATCCATACGCTTGCGTACAGTACAAATAACAGTTTTGGCATTTTATTTAGTTGGTGAGACAGTGCACACGCGGCATTGTCATCCCCACAAAGCTAAGGTAATAAGTGCCATCTGTTGCCGATTAAAAAAGGCAATTAATTTTCAATAAAATCAACAGAACTTCACAAAGTTTATTTTCTCGAATGTACTCGTATGTACAAAACTGTTCTAATTTCCTATCTCTAACTTGTGCTACGAACAAAAATTAAGTGTCCGAGTCGATCGAGAAAAAAACAACAGCAGGGTCTCGATCCATCGCCCACACACTCGGATTGTGCATCCATATAACTGTGCAAGGGATTACACGCGCAGCAAATACAGTGACTCACAAATAATTTGAACAAATTAACATTGAATGAAAATATAACAAAAAATTTAACTAAAAAAACCACCTACTGAATTTAAATTAAAATGATCCAAAACACTATCTTATCCATCTTAAGCGTCCAATGCGCGTTTTTTTTTTTCAAGCAGTTGCAAAGATTTTTGAAAGATTGTGCCGTTACTGTCGACTTGTTAGTTTCGCACACTCCTTTCTTGTCAGATGACAGGGCGTCCGATTTTCTAAATTCTTTTTTCATGGTGTATAATCTATCAATATCTTAGATTGGTGCTTTTCGTGCTCTTGCTTCTTCTTCGTTTTAAATGCATTTTTATTATTATTAATTCATTTACTCTTACATGCTAGACAAAAAACGCTTAAAACTAGCTTAATTAACTTAACTATGTAACTCTAACTTACTGGCCCTACACGAGCACTCGAAGCTAAACTTAATACTTATTCTATGTCTTTCGACGTAACCTAACTTAATTTACTTAAACAATCTAAGGACTTAACTATTGAAAAAAAACTAAGAAAATTTAATTTTCAAAAAAACTTAGTAGCAGGACTCTTTTTATTTTTCTTAAATCTAAATTAAATTTAAACTTAAAAACTACCTGAAAACAAACCTTAACCTATCTTACCTAATTACGTAATTAAATACGTACTTTTTTTTGTATTTTTGTATTTTTATTGTTTTTTTTTTTGATCTTGCGCTGTTTTTTTTTTTTTTTTTTTTTTTTTATAATTTTTTGATGTTTTATTATTTTTTTTTTGATTTTTGTGCTGTGTTTTGTTTTCTTAAAACTAGCCTAAAATACCCTCTTGCTTCTTCTTTTTAAGAAGGCGATGTTCTTCCCGTCTCTTTTGCTTTTAGAGCACGCAAGCAGCCCTCGTACTGCTTTACAGCTCCTCTTTATATGCCTCTTGTTTTTCTGTGTGTTCTTGCCGTTATTCTTCATCAAACCAGGGGTTTCGTGGTAGCGCGGATGGATTAAAACTAATTGGCTATGGCGTTTCTGATGAGATATTGGCAGCGTTGCCATTTGTCCTCGGCACTTGATGCTGGGGACAGGATTTGTTGAGAAATTTCGGGATACGCGTTCGGTAAAGTTCCTGACGGTCCCTGGCGATTGCAACCTGTTGACATTGTATCTTTTCACTGGAATTCTTCTTTGCTATGACATTTTGGATATCCGCATTCGCAGTTTGGCTGCGATAAAGTGGTGATCAGAAATCATAACTCTTTAACGAATAGAGATATCCTAACAATTTTTTCTTTCTTCTCAAAGGTTATTTTTTAAGAATAAAACTGTTATTTGTGAATAATTCTTGCAAAGTCTTCCATATTTTAACGTTTTAACTTTTAAAACGAAAGTTAGCATTCCGTATGTACACTTTTGCTATATGGTGTATATAGCGTGTTATGTACTCAAATACACATCCGTTAAAGGGTGGTTCCTGGGTATGTTCGGAGAAAAAAAAAGTTATACGTAGGTCTGTCTCTAATATCCGCTTTGATACAGAGAATTTAAAGAGAGCCATACTTTTATGTACCCTTACTTATAAAAGGTTCCGAAGCTTCTGCCATATTTACTGCACAGCAATTAAAGAGGACTTACAATTTTAATGTCAATTATTTTAAATTTGTCCTATCGAAATTTCGTGTTTCATATAATTATATAATTATTGCATACACAGTGAAACACGTTTTATTCTTAATCGGTTTTATTGTTTTATTATATAAGAGATCTGTTACTTCCAGAGACTGACAAAAGACTGAGACTAATCCACAGATAGATCTCTTCAACATCTTCTTCCAGAGAAGGGATTGGAGAGAACGATCGTGCTGAGAGCAAACGTTAAGCCACACTCAGTGTTTGCATCGATCAAACACTAAGTGTCGCCAAAGAACTGGGGATAGTGGGCGAAGCATAAGCTTATGTAACACCCCCCCCACTCAGAATTTGGTCCCCAAAAATAATAAATTAGCAAATCTTAAAGTTCTTAACAATAAATAAACTACACAATAGTTATGCTTAACAGTAAAATTTTCAAATTTTAAGTTGAACATGTAACTAAAAATGATTTATTCTTTTTTTATTTTTGGTTTTTTGCTTTATATTTATAACTTATTATCTTTAATTCTAAATAGAAAACAAACAATCCTTTATGTATCTTATACTTAGTTCTTATAATTTCGTTATATATGTACATTTTCCTTTTTAAATCTTGTATAAACTGTGTTAGATCGAAGTCTACCTATTGACGACCACTTTTATTTTGTTCAACGATAATATTATAGGAATAAGTATACATAATTCAAATTTTCTTTTCCAAATATATTACTTGTTTTGTCTCAAATGCTTGCGCGAAACTCATAATCGCTAATGTCATGAATCCTACCCATTTTCGCTAACACAGCTGCAATAGTGCAGACATTTCGTTGAAATGTCAAAAAATACATAGTGAAGTAGTAAGCGGTTATTTTTAAAGAAAAATACAAAAAGAAAGACGTTTTAACTTCTTATGGATTGTATTAATTTCTATCATATCGCATAATATTATTAAACGAAAAAAGAAAAGCAAAAAAAAAAAAGAATTGCAGAAAATAAAGAGGTCAATTTCAATTTCAATCTGGATCATGATGATAAATCGTAATGTATTTTGGTATGACGGTAAATCATTATGTATTTTGATATTTATATTTTCTTTTTAACTGATTTTTATAGTAATTAGTATTTCTTTTAGTTAATGTATCTATAACATAATTTCGTTGACTTCTGGGTCTTTCAAATATCTATACTTAGGTTTAGTTTTTCCTAAAGTCCGATTTTTTACCAAACGTGTGCAAAGGCTTACATTCTTTGTGTTGTTTTCTATATTTGCTTTCTGTACCCTTATTTCTTTGTTAGTTTGATATTGTTTAGTCAAAGTGTCAATGTCTTCTCTGCTCAAGTTCTTAGTAATGAAATCTATTGGTTTTAATTTTGTTGTTGAATGTACCGTGTTATTGTAAATAGCTAGTATGTCAAAGATTTGTTCATCCAGGTTGGAAGTATCTTTGTCAGCGTTTTTTAATCTGAGTTGTTCATTCAGAGTGCCGTGCAGTCTTTCTACTTAGGAATTACCCGTTTTTAAGGAACCTGTGGTTTTTTGAAACACAATTTTGTGATCCTTTAAAAACTGCTCTACAGCCGAGTGAAGAATACAAGTTTCACCATCAGATACAAGTTTTTTTGGTGTTCCTAAGTATTGAATTCTTTTTTTACTAGCTTCTAATATCGCTATCCAGTTTCTGTTTTCTAAATGGTGGATTGTGGCATACTTAGAAAATGTATCAATTGTTGTAAAATACATTTTATTTCACTCAGAGAACCAAATATCTACATGCACGATGTCATGAAATCGTTGAGGATTTTCTGTGAGTTGCATGCAAATCTTAGGAGGACTCCTGTCATGTTTCGCAACATTACAGGTTTCACAATTATTTAGAATTTTTTTAATTGCTGTTTGCAGATTTGGGTAAAAATATCGAGTTCTTAACTCCGAAAACATTTCGTTTATCCCTCTGTGGTTCTTTTTAATATGTTCGTTTCTAATTATTGTCATCATTTCGTTCTTGTCTGTAATGTCTTTGAGGGTTATATTTGATTTAACCCTAGAAAGATAATCTACGTCTGCGAGACGTATGGAGCGCGAACATTTTTTTTTGTTGATTCGTAATGGAGTTTGCGTTTTTTGTTTGAACTGTTTTAATTAATGTTTATTTCAACTGAATCATTGATTCATTTCTCTTAATATGAATTACATTAATGAATAAAACATTAATATTTTATAAAAAGTTCATGGGTTTCATATAATACACGTACAAAGTGCCATACGTCTCTGAGACGTATGATTATCTTTTACGTCATAAAAAATATGATTATCTTTCTAGGGTTAAGCAGCCTAAGATTTTTGTTCATTGAAAAATGGTTGACATAGAGATCTTGGAACCGAACAAATAGTGAAAGATTTTCACAATAAATGCAAATAAGTCCTTTATCTAACATTAAACCCTTCATTATCTTTAATAAATCACTGGTACCTTCTTTAACTTGAACTCTATTTTGTATCTTTTTATGAACTATTTTGATTGAAATATGTTCCTTTGAACCATAAGACAAATAAATTTGGTTTTTATAAAAGTTTATTGGCTTTCCTGATATATAAATATGTTGCGTCTCATCTTCTCTTCCACTGTGAATGGTAGCTCCTGTGGACAAGACATCGTTGTCCTTTGTAGTGGGATTTACAGATAAAGGGATAGCTTCGTTATCATTGCAAGAGGATGGTGATCTTTCAATGATAAAAATATCTACTACGTTGGTCTCATCGTTTTCGTTTGAATCGTGATTAATATACCTACTTAGTCCGTCAGCGACACAATTTTCTTTACCTTTTAGGTTACCTATATTAAAATCGTACTCGTACTTGGAGTTTCATATTTGGTTCTTTTAAGTTGCTTAGCCAAATTAGAGGTTTATGGTCAGTACGCACTAAAAATCTCCTGCCATACAAATAGGTTCTGAAATATTTAATGGACCAAACAACAGCAAGAAGTTCTTTTTCTATCGTTGAATAATTTAACTCGTGGTTGTTGAGAGTACGGGATGCAAAGCATACTGGATGGTTGTTTTGACTCAAGACGGCCCCTTGAGCATAATTCGATGCGTCACTTGTTAAGACGAACGTTTTAGTAAAATCTGGACTAGTCAGGATCGGGTCGCTAGTAAGTAAAATTTTTAATGTTTGGAAAGCTTTTTGGTATTGTGGATCCGCAGCATTTACTCTTTCAGTTTTTTTCAAATATTTGACAAGGGGGTACGCCACTTTTGCATAATCCTTGATTAATTTCCGGTAGTATCCGGTTATACCAAGAAATCTTTTTATTCCTTTTTTATCATTTGGAATATTCATTTCAGTTATAGTCTTTACTTTATTGGGATCGGGTTTGATCCCATTGTTTACTATAACGTGCCCCAAGTAATTTGTACTTAAGTCAGCGAAATTACACTTGCTTGCTTGGATCTTTAGATAACATTCCTTGAGCCTTTGGAAAATTTTCCTAAGAGAGTCGAGATGCTCGCCGAGACTCGTAGAAAACCCAAGAATATCGTCCAAGTAAACAACGCAAAATTTGTTAATGAACTCTTGGAGAACATTGTTCATGAGTCTCTGAAAAGTTGCTGGGGCATTCTTTAGCCCGAATGGCATTCTCAGAAACTCATAATGCCCATTTTTAGTTGAAAAAGCAGTTTTCGCTATGTCACGTGGATCAACTTCGATCTGGTGAAAACCTTTTACTATTGATCTATTGTTGTAAAATAATTACATTTGCCAGGTTTATCAAATAGGTCTTCCATGTTAGACATAGGAAAGCGATCCTCTATTGTTTGAGCGTTTGGCTTTCTATAATCGATTTCAATTCGCCAGAGTTTTTTTCCGCTTTTGTCGTCCTTCTTAGGGACAATCCAAATAGGCGAACTGTAAGAACTATTACTTGGCCTGGTTATTTTTTGTTCCAACATTTCTTTTATTTGCTTATCAACTTCGCTGCAATGGATCTTGGGGTACCGATATGATATAGTATAAATTGGTGTATCATCTTTTGTATTAATTGAGTGTCGTACTTCGTTGGTGAAAGTTAAATTATCGCCTTCTTTATAAAAAATAGATTTGAAAGAATACAGTAGAGATTTAAGTTTTGATAGATCGGTATTGCTTAGATGTTTTGCGAATACGTCGCTGGGGATTTCGGTTTCAAATTTTTCGATAGAAAATATATAAGATTTACTAAGGAAACTTTTGTTATAATATACTTCCTCCTCATAATTGAAGTATATTAGTATAGTTACATTACCTATGACGAGTGATCTATATTTAAAGTCAATAATTGGGTTAAGTTGTTTCCTATTAACCCATCGAACTTTTCATGAAACTGATACTCAATGAAAACTACGAGGTGATTTGGTTTTTTAAATTCGCGAAATAGGGCAATTCTATAGAATGTGCTTGCCTCACTATTACGATCCAGGACTTTAAGAGTATGATTTTTTGATGGTATTCGCCATTTTGGGTGACAAATATCTTTATAAATAATACTAAATTCTGCCCCGCAATCAATTATAAACCTAAGGGGTCTAATATGATTCTGAATTACTATATAGGGAAGTCTTTTTGTTGGTTTGCTTGAAAATTTGGAAAATGTTGTGGACAGTGACTACTTAGATTATTTTGAGTTGACTCTTCGTTGAATGCCAAGTCCATGGGTTCGTTGTGGTACTCTCTATCCCTATTTGTTTGTCGAGAGTGGCCACTAGGTAAAGAGTTATTTTGTCGTTGCCTGGCTTGAATCGAATTGTTACTTTGTCTGGGTTGGTAATCTTTTACATTATTCTGTGGGTTATTGGTTAGAACTAAATTTCTTTGTTGTGACTGAGTCCTATTATAATTTGGTTGTCCTGACCGGAAATTATTATTTTGAAAATGGTTGTCATATTGTCTGGTTGCGTAGTTGTTGTTTTGTCGAGTCTGGTTATTGCCTGCGAAGGTATTGTTTCTATTTGTAAATACAGAAGTTTGAGTTCCATAGGGCCCTAGCTTTTGGTGAGTTATTTCCGTTATAATTTTGTAAGCACTATGCAGAGACTAGGGGTTGTGGCTTAAGATAATGGACCTGGTAGGTTCAAGTAAATTATTTTTAAACGTTTATAGCGTCGTATAAATTCTCGATTGTTGAATCACGCGTTCAGTTCGGATACGATCTATCAAAACATGAATTGGCAAACTTTCACCGAAGCTATTTTTGAAAACTTCTTTATTTCAGACCAAAGCAAGAGCCTTCCATGTTTCTGCAATTCTATACGCGCTTTGCCTGTAACTTTATCTCTATATATATAAAACTCTTCCCTGATTGACTGACAGATCAACGCCCAGCCCAAACCGTTAGAGCTAGAAACATGACATTTGGACAGTAGTTTCCTTTAGTGGCATAGACACCCACTAAGAAAGGATTTTTCGAAATTCGGCTCCAAAAGGGGAGATACAGGGTGTTCAAGTTTGTATGGAATCAAAAATTCAAATTGGAATTAAGAATTGAAAATTGGTACGTAAATTCTACAATAAAAATAAAGAAACACGTGTTTCACCGTTTTTAAAAATTATATCCACGAGCCAAGATACAGAGTGTTAAAGTATGCGCAACCGTAGTCATCGGCACATTCGGTTCGTGATCGTGTGTTGTTTTTGTTTTGCCGAGTTGCGCAAGGGTGGTTTTTTCGTTTATTTATTTTTTTGATCGTATTCTTGCTTCTATGGATACACTACGTAGTTTATTTACAGTGCATTCGCAGTTCGGATTAATTCGACGGGGAACGGGTGTGTAGGATGAGACATGAGACATGAGACTACTGAACCGATTTCAAAAATTCAATATTGAAATGGTGACATTTTTTGCTACCTTCTATCTTTGAAAGCTCCATAGGGACAGATGATTTCTAGCGACTAAGTATACACCTAAGTATGTATTTAAAGCGTGCGAAGCAGCGGGTGAACTGCTAGTATTTAATATAACCCGTGAGCATAATCTGCGTATTTTCGTCAAAGTCATTAAAAGTGTTTGCCAAGGCGTCTACTCTATCTAAAAAGTCTACTATATATTCTGTTGAACCATCAAACATAGGTAATTTATTTATCAATTCTAAAATAAGCTTAAATCTATCTGCAGCGTTGAGAACCTCTATATTTCGCAATTGCCGTTATCCTAGCTTCCCAAACCAGATTTTTGGACCCACGCCGAAAGTACCGCCACTAGAGCTACTCACGTGTATTCCTCGTTTCTGTCGTTGATGTTGCCGACCGATGATTTTTTATTTTTTTTTAATTATTATTAATGGTACGACAAAAATGTCTGTATATATGTATTTTTTTTTTAATCTTAGTATTTTAAATGCGTTATGAGTTAATACACAAACTTTCTTTTTGTTTTTTTTTTACTTGCGTTAGTGTTTTTGTAAAACTTTTTCTCTATTCAATTGGTATTTTTAGTGCATTATGAATAAACACATGGGTTGTTTTTTATTTATTTTTTATTTTTTTTTACACTGCAATACACGTGCGTTAATGTTTTATAATGTTTTTAGTTCTTTTTTTTTTTTTATCAAGCCAAACGGCTAAGAAGGCTTTATCGACTGCGCCAATTATATAATTATTTCATACACAGAGAAACACGTTTTATTCTCAATCGGTTTTATCGTTTTATTATATTAGAGATGTGTTACTTCCAGAGACTGACAAAAGACTGAGACTAATCCACAGATCGATCTTCAACATCTTCTTCTAGAGAAGGGATTGGAGAGAGCGATCGTGCTGAGAGCAAACGCTAACGCACACTCAGAGTTTGCATCGATCAAACACTAAGTGTCGCCAAAGAACTGGGGATATTGAGCGAAGCATAAGCTTATGTTACAAAATACATCTTCTTCCAATAATGCATTAATAACACACCGTTTTGTGAAATTTATATGATGCATCTAACAATAGTTATAAAAAGTTCATACATTAGCCTTTCCGAAAAATTCAAATTATTATAATATTTGGGAATTTCGATTTATCACTCCAAAAAAATGTATAAATCCTCTATTCACCTAAATTTTGGGTGCTACCCAGTTACCATGTTGTTAATTTTTAGCATTCGAATTTCGATACTGACAGGTTGCATACACTGACAGCTTGCATATAGTGAAAACCGTTATTCGTTCATTCGTTTCGTTTTGTGCAATTCGACTGTAGGGAGATTATCTTAACAAGCGAATAACCTTGATATTGTCAGCATTCTGATTTTAATTTGGGAATTGTGTTACTTAAATAAAATACGTAAGTCAGTTGAAAAAAAAAACCTGTTCCTGTACAAACTGTATTCCATAGGATTTGAATGTTGCTGCAAAATAAGAGGAGTGAAATTTGGAAACATTTTTCCAATGTTTCAATTGGGAAGGCCAAATGTAGCTACTGTTCTAAGGTACTAATCTATTCTGGAGGAGCAACATACAACCTAGAAAGACATTTAAAGACGCAATATGTGGGTGTGTCCTTACAAGCCGTAACATACCTACCGTCTTGTCCAATACCGTTTCTTCTCCTCCGGAAAGGTCAACAAACAATCTTCCAGTACCCAGCAATAATAACACGATCAATACACTACCACCTGTTCTTGCTCCATGTTTTAAACAAGCACAAATATCCTTCTATGTATGTAGACCTATTTCAATTCCGTTTTCCAAACAGCTAGATGAACAACTTACGAAAACAATTGTCAAATAATACTACCCATTTAATATGGTAGAGGAAAAGGAATTTAATCAGTTCGTCCATATGTTGTGCCCAAACTATTCGATGCCAAGTAGAAGAATGATTCCAAATTCCCTAATTCCCCGCCAATGCAATGAAACCAAGGAGATCGTCAGTAGAATGTTGGTTGAAGTAGAAGCCGTGTGCCTTTCAACCGACGGATGGACATCTTTAACACAATAAAGCTACATAGGCGTTACAGCAGATTTTGTGCGGGAGGTAGACAGCAACGGCACCCTACAATCTTGGCTTTTAGGATGCATTCCGTATGATAAAAGGCATACCTCAGTAAATTTGGCAAATTTGCTGCAGGAAGAAGTTCAAGCTTGGGGTCTGGACCAAAAAATAACATGCGTGGTGACAGACGATGCAGCAAATATTGTAGGGGCTATAAAATACAACAAGTGGAGGCATTTCCCTTGTTTCGTGCATAATTTAAATTTGATTTTAAAAGAAGGAATTGCCTTTATTTGAGCCACAGATTTCAGAAGAACATCATCACTTATTTTAAACGAAGCTCTAAAGCATCCGTCAAGTTATTTAGTATGCAAAGGCAATTCAACCTTCCACAAATTAAACTAAAACAAGACTGCGTGACGAGGTGGAACTCAACATACTAGATGTTGGCATCTATAATAAAAGTTAAAGCTGCTGTTATCGCCGTTCTAGCCATAGAGAATCCCGACGTAAACTGCCTTGCCCCCAAAGAATGAATGTTGTTGGAAAAAGCTGCAGATGTATGTAAAATATTTAACGTCATAACTCAAGAAATATCTGCAGGAAAAAATGTTACACTTTCCAAAATAATGTCAATGATTAATGCCATTAACAACCACTTAGCAAGATAATCCCTACAAAACCAAATTGAAGAAATAACCCAAATAATCCATTTGATAGCTTCAGTTTTGTCCAGATTTTAAGATCTGCCACATATTTAGATCCACGTTTTAAAAGATATGGGTTTAGCACACAATTCAAATTTGAAAGAAGTTTAGAAAATCTAAAAAGAAAAATTCTGACGATTCCATCTGTTAATCTAGACGCAGATACCCAACCGTCTACAGTAATCCCCGGATACGTACTCCCTCGCTTAGCTGCGTAACCCCCATTGCTAACCAAAAATTTCGGGCTTCAAACATTTCCATTCAAATTGCCAACAAATCCACCCGTTTAGGTACCTAACGCTTATCTACCCAACCCGCTCAAGTGCCCTCTATTACCGAGCATGAAAGTCTAAATCTCAAACTATTTGCCTCGGATAGCTGCCTTGGGCAAAAAGGAAAAATGTTGGTCGAGAAGAGCTTGAACTCTTCGAGGAAAAAATATTTAAAATCGAAGCAAACAACATTTGCCAAACAAAAATAATTGATTTCTTTTTGTGCTAGCGAATTCCTTCGCAAATATTTTATAAAGGTGCAGTGTCAAATATGTAATATTTATTTAATCATAGTTAAAGATTTGCATTTATGACTCGTATGAATTTGTTTTTAGCTGTACGGCTCATTTCATTTACTTTTGTGTTTTTTTCTTCTCCCTTATTTTAAATTTTTATTTTTAATGGAATAAAATACATGTTAGATGTTTGAAAAAGTTGAGTTTGAATTCATTTAGCTGCCCCAATTAGGCTCATAACCGGGTTCGCTTAGTAACCTTAAAAAGGCACGTAAACGGGTACGGATAGGTAACTTCCCCTCTTAAGTGCCCAAATAAATCAGAAAAGCACTCAAGGCAGCTACCCGGGGCGCACTGTACTTCACAGAGTACTGAATTAGAGCCTTCATTAATTTGGCCAGATATTGATAATGAGGTTCAAAATATAATTGCGAATCCAAATATGCATGCAGCAACCATAATAGAAGTGGATAAATATTTGAATGAATCACTTACAAAGCGAGTGGAAGATCCATTAAAGTGGTGGGATGAACGTAAACACGTTTACGCACGGTTTTACAAGCTTCTTGACCGCAGATTGTGCATCGTGGGAACTAGTGTTCCTTGCGAACGTGTATTTTCGAAGGCAGGATTGACAATAGATGATAGGCGTAGCAGTCTCAAGCCTGAAAAGGCCGCCCAATGCTTATTTTTAAATTACAATATATAAATTTAAATGAAGTGATTGATTTCCCAGGAACCACCCCTTAATAGATTAACATTGGAATACATAACACCATGTACAATGTTATTGTTTTTGTTTGCAGTGTGTTTATTTAATTTATGAATTATATCGGAATAAATGTACATTACGTTTATAATTAACAGCTAACACATCAAGTGACTGCAAAAAAAGAAAAGTTATGACAGCTACCTTGTAGACGTGTTGCTTAAACTGGCAATTTGTAAGTATATTTTCTGACCGAAACTTAATTCAAATTAAACGGCCTTTTGCAAAACTCAATAATATACACCCCAATCTCAAGTGAATGAAAAATTCATAAAATTTTTTAAGACAAAAACATAAAGCAAAATTAAAACTGTACGTATGCACCTATTCAAATTGTTCTTGATTGTGTCAGTTCCATCGTGTTCTTTTCCTTTACTCTATATCAGACTTCCCCACCTTCCCATGTCTCTACCACCAAAACAAATTGCGACCCGCTCGAAATCTGCAAAGACGGATTCAACGCGAAGCTCCCTGTGTTCCGCTTTGCAAAAATCTCTGCCAAAACTGACCGATGACAGCAAAGTTATGAGGGAGATGATGGAAGAACTACTCCGTTAACAAAATATATGCATCTTCAATAAAATGTCTGAGATGGAAGAAAACATCACAAACAAAATCGATCGCGAAATTAGTGAAATTAAAAGAAGTGTAGGTATGCGACATTAATAAAATAGTTACGCACTTGGAATCCTCAGTATCGAATTCTGTGTCCGACTTAAAACTCATTACACTAAATAAATAACATCAAAACTTCCCTTGCTACGATTACTAAAGACCTTACATGTGCGAAAGTCAAGCTTGCCGAGAAAACAACCGAAGACTCTGAAGTAAAAAGTGAGTTCGAGAATACAGCAAACGAACAGTGCAGTTTAACTTTTGCAGTTTAACTCACAGGAAAATAGGCTGATCGCGTGTGATGCTTTTTTGTTTGGAGTCCCGTACGCTCCAGATGAAAATTTAAAATCTATTTTTTATCTCATTTGCCACGCTATAAACATTAAACCACCGACTCTTCGTTACATCTACCGCACACGCCCGAAATCGAACACCCCTGACTCTGCGATAATGATCAAGTTTAACACACCGTATGATAAAAACTATGTTTTGAAATCGATTGCACACTTCCGTAAACAAAACAAATAACTACGTTTATGCGACCTTGGTTTTAACACCGCAAGTTCATCGTCCTCCATCTATTTGCGCGAAAGCCTAACGCAACAAAATAAACAATTACTACAAAGCACGCTGCAGTTGAAACGACAAAAAAATATTTCCTCTGCATACACCGTACGCGGAGTTGTTTATATTAAAATGTCGCCCTAATCAATCAGCTGTGTTAATCGACTCGTACCAAAGCAACTGTCAGCCGATCATAGGAAGAGCCCAGCGAAGGAATTGCCAGCAGTGCAGAACATATTTAATAATATAATTTTTTTTTTTTATTTTTTTATTCACCAAATCTATTTTTTTTTTCTTTTTTTTTCTACATCTCTACTTTCTTGTTTTCTCTCTTTTTCTTTTGTTAGTCTATTTGCCTAAATTTATACTGCATTAACTAATTAATTTATTATTTTTAAATTACACTTTGTCTTTTGTTAATCCCAATAACTTTCTTCCTGTAGTAAATAATATTATCTCTTCCTGTGCGTTTGATAGTGAAATGTTACTTAGTGTATTTTATAATAACCATACATTTTCTAACAGCTTTTTTATTATACATCAAAATATTCGGAGTCTTCGTAAAAATTTTGATCTACTGGTACTTCATTCTCAGCCATTTTTAAATAGGCCAGCTTTTATTTTTCTGTCTGAAATCTGGATTTTTGATAGCGATGATGATTTCAAAATCCCAGGTTATGAATTTTTTCACACATGTAATAACTCTTATTCTGCTGGTGGTGTCGCCGTGTATGTCAATGATGAATACGTTAATGATTGTGAAACTTTTAGCATCAACTTGAAATCTGCTGATATTATTAAAATTCTTTTTGAATTTAATAATGAGAAACACTGTAGCATATTATATATTACAAAATATATCAGTGTATTTATATGTACAATACATATTCAATTATTATATATGCCCACATTATACCAATGTAGCTATATACAATACATGTAATCTAAGTTAAGTTAAGCCTACTCTATAACATTATGAATTCTAATAAAGCAGTCTTAAACTAGAACTCATGACATAACATGGTGTCAGGTGTGTGAAAATCAATTCAATCCAATGGACAAGCAAGAAGACAGTGACACCCAAAGTGAAAAAATAAAAAAGGTTTCATCCAATACAATTAAAGTTAAATCCGATAATAAAAATGGACGTAGAAGTGCCTAGAGAATTGAATTTTGAAGCTTAAAATTTCTGTGAAGAGTGGAACTTCTGGCAGCAGAAAGTAGAATTATATCTACTGGCAGTCGGCCTAGAAGGAACTGATAAGGACTCCAGAAAAATCGCAATAGTCCTTAATTGTATTGGAGATCAGGGCTTACAATTATATAATACTTTCAAATTCGGAAGTAACGCAAAATTTAGTGAAGTGATAGATAGATTCAAAAGTCATTTCGAACCAAAAAAAAAAACCTGATATGCAACCGTTATAAGTTTTTGACAAATAGACAAAAACCACATCAGACTTTCGACAACCTGTTAATCGAGCTAAAAATGTTGGTGTCTTCGTGTGGTTACACAGATGAGGAAGACATGATCAGAGATGTGTTTATCATTGGTGTAGGGGATGAGGTGATAAAAGAGAAGCTATCAACACAAGAGAAATTAATTCTCACAAAATTAGAAGACATAGTAAAAACATATGAAGCCAGCAAACAGCAGATTACAGGCATGACCACCGAAACTCACAAGCAAGTCCTAACAGTCAACCAATACAAGAAGAGTGGAGAAACAACACGTCGTCACAATATGCAGCGGGCGACAATGAAGAACAGATTCAGCAGCGGCAGTAAATCGTCATCATCATTACGAGACCAGAACCGTTCAAACAAGCAGCAGGAGTTGGCTACAAAAATATGCTCCAAATATGGGTACACACGGCATTATACAGTTTGCCCAGCATTGGGGAAGACATGCAAACGATGTGGTAAGCTGAATCATTTTGCCAACATGTGCCTATCAAAGAGCAGTCGAGCAGTACACGCTAGTTCTCAAATCGAGGAAAGCGACGATAATTCAGTGAGTGAGGAAGAAGAATTTTTTATAGGTGTTATAAAAATTTATAAAGTTAATATAAAAAACAAGAAATACATTTGACTAGAAAAATTTGAAATTTCGAACAAAATGTTAGAATGTCAACTTGACACGGGTGCTCAAGTAAATCTAACTTCACTAGAAAGTTTAAAAAAAATAGCAAAAGCAACTTAAGTAATAAAAGACTGTTAAGTAAAATTGCAAACATTTAGTGGAGAAAATATATCTGTAATAGGAAAGTGTAATCTAGATCTTAAGTGCATGAAATCAGAGAGAAGTTTTAATTTAGAATTTATTGTTACAAACCTAAAAGCAAATACCATTATTGGATTAGCTGATTGCGCGCGTCTAGGATTTATTAATTTTGATTCAAATGTGAAATGTCATAACGATGGTAAATTGCATGTAAATCATATTTCCAGTGACTACTCTTATGTATTCAAAAAGTATGAAAATGTGTTTGATGGTCTAGGTTGCGTTCAAGCGAAGTGCCATTTAGAACTAGTAGAAAATGCTACACCTAGTGTTGATCCCCCAAGAAAAATTCCCTTTAAATTACATAAATTATTAAAAGCGGAATTGGAAAAAATGGAAACATGTGGAGTTATAGAAAATACTGTGGGTGCAACAGACTGGGTTAACTCAATAGTTTTAGTCGAAAAGAAAAATAACCAAGTAAGAATTTGCCTAGATCCACAAAAATTAAATTTAGCAATCAAACGTTCTCGCTATCTATTCCCAACGCTCGATACAATAAAAAATGATTTGGAAGATTCCACGGTATTTTCAGTGCTTGATGCCAATAAAGGATTTTGGATGATACCTCTCGATGACGAAAGCATCAGGATTTGTACTTTCAACACACCCTTTGGAAGGTACTCTTTCAAAAGGCTTCCATTTGCCATCAAGTCAGCTCCAGAAGCATTTCAAAGCAAAATGGTTGAAATATTTGGTGATCTAGATATTCCTATTTATATAGATAATTTATTAATTCACGGTCGAAATAAGGAAGAACACGATGCAAGGTTATTTGCGGTTCCCAAAAAGCGGGTGTAAAATTTAACAAAGCTAAGAGTCAGTTAGGCCTCACGGAAGTACATTTTTTCGGACACATTTTTGGTAAAAATGGTGTTTAACCAGATCCGTCCAAAATAAAAGCTATAACGGAAATGCCATCAACAAGATGCGTTAAAGACGTACAGCGATTCTTAGGTATGCTTACTTACCTAAACCCATTTATTTCCAATCTGTCAAACAACTCCCAGACATTAAGGAACTTGCTGAAAAAAAATGTATCCTGGGAGTGGAATGAAACTTATGAAAACAGTTTTAATGAACTTAAAAGAGAGATATCGTCTCCGCCTATTCTTGCGTATTTTGATCCAAATACACAACTTGTCTTGTCGGTGGATGCATCTCAATTTGCGGTAGGAGCAGTATTAAAGCAAAAGAATAAACCCATAGCATATTCATCCAAAACTTTGACAGAGTGTCAACAACGATACGCACAAATTGAGAAGGAACTATACACTATAGTTTGAGGGTGTAACAAGTTCCACCAATATATCTATGGCCAAAAGGCTATTGTAGAGACTGATCATAAGCCGCTTATATCACTTTTCAAAAAACCGCTTTCAGAAGTACCTCTGCGCCTCCAAAGAATGATGCTGTGCATTCAGATTTACGATTTACAAGTGGTGTATAAGCCAGGTAAACTTATGCATATTGCCGATACCTTATCTAGAGTAGGGTTGCTCATTATACATCGATACATCGGAAACATCGATGTTTACTATTCGATGTATCGAATCAATCCGATGCATCGGATACTTTCGATGTTTAACGATGCATCGATGTATTTCATATGATGCATCGAATGAAAGCAAGTTCTGTACACAGTTTCCACTTTAATTCAACTCCAATACGAATAAGACGAATAAACGCATGTAGTGGTAGGTTTGAGTCAAGAAACCGATTCAGACCTTTTAAGGGGTCAGGTTCGTAAAAAACCAGTGAAGAAAGGATGATTTCAATTCGATGCCACAAAGGCACAATTGTAGCTATTTTTTTTTTTTTTTTTGTTTTGCAAATTTTATGTAGTTTCATGTGCATTTTTTCTGTCTCGCCTCGATCCTTGCACACATGAAAAAAATTATCCTCGACTGATGGGAATTGTAGGTTGGTGCAAAAACAGCCTAGAGCAAAAATTCCAATTGAATTTAAAGAGGAAGGATAAAAACTATCGAATGACATATGCTTTTGAAAAAAAAAACCGGTCGGGGAAAAAATGGCGCAGTTTTGAAAATTGAGGTCCGAAAACGGCAAAAAAAAAAGTCGGGAAAAAACGTGTGCAGCGTTGTGAAAAATTCGAATTTCCACAAAAGCATGTGACATTCGATAGCTAATAACGTACAGAATAAAACAAACAACAAATTTTCAAAATGGTATCCAGCCTAGCAGACCTACGGGTCACATGGCTATCCTATCTGACTTCCCCGAGCTTGAAATGATCAGCACGATATCGGACTATATGTCCAAGTAACTCTGTTTTGGCAGGAAGTTGGAGATTCAGATCCCGAACCGTCACTCTTGGGATACCGGAGATCCGTTGCTGAACATAAAAGGACTAGTGTGGTATACTGATGGTTCAAAGATGGAAACCGGTGTTGGTGCCGGTATTTATGACCCTAATCACAAAGTCTCAAAGGCATTCGGAATGAGTCCTAGTGTATTTCAGGCGGAATTACATGCCATCCATACCTGCGCCACTATTATTCTAGACTCCGGCATAAAGGAAGTAGCCATCAATATATTCACCGATAGCCAGGCAGCGCTCAAAGCACTGAGTTCTCATTACTTTAATAACTCAAAAGCCGTTTTAGGCTGCTTCAATACTCTCCAAGACCTCTGAAAGGGAAACAAAGTCAAGCTCTGGTGGGTACCAGGATACAGAGGAATTGAAGGCAATGAAATTGCAGGCCAACTTGCCAGGATAGGCTTTTCAGAAAGGTACATAGGTGCCGAACCCTTCTGTGGCATCCCCACTTCCGAGTTCAGAATGAGTCTAGACAGATGGGAAAAACGAAACTTCATATCCTACTGGAACAACACTCAGGGACTGAGACAGGCTAAACGGGCCATCCAACCCCTGAACAAAACCACTAAAAATACCTGAAACCTGAACTCAACCATAAAAGAGATGATATCAGAAGACTTGCCGGCTTCCTCACCGATCACTGTAGCCTCAGATATCACTTACATAAACTAAATATAGTTCAAGAATAGTTCTGAATGCCGACTTTGCTTAGAGGAAGACGAATCAGCGGAACACGTACACGTGGCTGTCTACAGGGTCAGAAAACGATTTCTCCACAAAGAATTCCTAACACCGGAGGACGTAATGCCTCGACTGGAGATATCCTAAACTTCATTAGAAAGATAGAAGATCTCCTTGTCTAACTGGCTCCAGGCACAATAGATTTTTTAGGTCGCGATGCCAAATGCGTCTGTCGCAGAGCCTTACTAATAATAATAATAATAATAATAACACAACAGTGGTTGCATATGTTCCAAAGAAAAATCGCGTAGTTATATTGTTCAGTACCTTTCACAAAAACCAGAGATTATAAAATATTATGCCGCATTCATTCAAGGAGAAATATCTCGTCGAACCTCTTTTTCGCAAAGTATTCCAGCTAAAGCGGAAGTTTAAAATATTCAACAACAAAATTCGAATGAACAACAAGCAACAGTGTCTAATTTGAAGTGCGCACGCTGCTACATATGTCCAAATCTGTCCAAAAGTACAAATATTCGACGAAGTGCTCGAACTGCTCTTAATTTATATGTAAAATACTTACTTACTTACTTATCAGGCCAGCGACCCTTGGGGGGTCTGAGCCTGAACTAATGCCGCTTTCCATTTTTTACGGTCCCGGGCACGCCGCTTCCAAATTACTAAACCAAAGCTTCTGGCGTCCGCGATTGCCTGATCTTTAAACCGGAGGTTCGGTCTTCCTCTTTTTCGCGAACCAGGTGGCTGGGATTCGAAGATCCTCTAAGCTGGAGCATTTTCGTCCATTCGCTCAATGTGGCCAAGCCAGTGCAGTCGACGGATTTTTGCCTTTTGGACTACATCCACATCTTTCTACAGTTGTAGAGTTCGCGGTTATATCTTCTCCTCCATTCGCCCTCCTCGCAGACTGGACCAAAAATTCGACGTAGCTCCATAAAGCAGGACTGGCAAGATCAGGGTTTTGTAGAGTAAGATTTTGGTCCTTCAGGTTAGGAGTTTGGACCCTAGTTGTTTGGACAAACCGAAGTAGCAGCGGTTGCCTAAGGTTATCCTTCGTCGAATCTCCACTAGGGTGTCATTTGTGGAGTTTATGTTTGCTCCGAGGTAGGTAAACTCCTTCGCTACCCCAAAATTATAGCTGCCAATTGTAAGGCTTTGACCTAGACGGTGTTCGACGGATCGGTTTTTGGTAGACAGCATATACTTTGTTTTATCCTCATTTATCGTGAGACCAACTCATTGGGCTTGTTCTTGTATCGCCGTAAAAGCCTCAATAATGGCACGCTGGGACCGGGCGATGATGTTGATATCGTCTGCGTATCCCAGCAGCTGGATAGATTTGTTAAATATAATGCCTTCTGTGTTTACGCCGGCCTTTCGCACTATCTGCTCCAGCACAAGATTAAAGAAGTCACACGACAGCGCGTCTCCTTGCCGAAATCCGGTGCATGTTTGGAATAATTCGGAGGTTCTGTTTCCAAACTGCACGGTGCATTGCGAGTTCTCTAGCGTGGCGCGACACAACCGGATCAGTTTTCTCAGGATCCCGAATTCGGCCATCGCGTTGTATAGTTCGGTGCGATGAATGCTTTCGTATGCGGCTTTGAAGTCGATGAAAAGATGGTGAATATCGACTTGTAACTCGTTGGTCTTTTCCAGGATTTGCCGCAGCGAGAAGAAGGCCATGGAGAGGAGAATTTCGGGCTATTTGAATAAAACCAACTTTTTTAACAACTGCCAGTTTGGATTTCGTGCTGGTAAATCGACAGAAGATGCTTTCAAAGTTCTGCACTGAAATTTATGAAAGTATTAATAAAAATGTTTTTACTGATGGGCTTTTTATTGATCTAACCAAAGCATTTGATTTAGTTGATCACACTATTCTACTTTGTAAATTGTATAACGCAGGTTTGCGAGGTTTTATTTACAACTGGTTAGCATCTTATCTTTCAGATAGAAGCCAAAAAGTTAGAATTAACGACAATTACAGCAGACCGTGCAGTATTTCTGCTGGTGTACCCTAAGGATCGGTCCTTGGTCCAATTCATTTCTTAGTTTTTATAAATTCTATTTTTAAATAGAATTTCAAACTCGAACTTACGGCTTTTGCCGATGATAAGGCGTTTTCCTATAGTTGCAAATTTCCGCTGGACTTGATTGCTGACATCAATATCGATTTGAATATCTTAATATGCTGGTTTGCAAGACATCATATGATTTTAAGTAATAAAACGAAAGTGATGTACTTTATTTTAACGGGCTCCTCCGCCTTCCTTGATTGCAATGTTTTTTTTTTTCCATTCTTTTGATTGCCGGAAGCTTACTTTTAATTTAAACGTAATTGTAACAACGTTTCAAGGACATTTGTTTAGAACCCTGTTCTAATCATTGCTTTCAGATTGATTTTGTTGATTCTTTTAAATATCTTGTCGTAATCTTGGATAGCAAATTGAATTGGTTTGAACACACTAATGCATTAAAAAAATATTTATTGTGTTGTTCAAGACAGTTCTATAATCTTAGTTCTTACAGTTCCAAAAAGTTATTACTTATGATATACAGTAAAACCCGGTTAAATGCTTCACGCTTAAGTACCCAAACCGCTTAAGTGCCCTAAGATATTAGGTTCATGTATTTTTTATGCATTTCAAAGCTAATTTGCACCGATAAGTACTCTTTGCCTTAGTGCCTTAATCGGTTAAGTACCCTCTATTTGTCAGTTTTATATCCCTCATTTCCTCGGATTAAACTCGTGTAAGTACCTCATTCCAAACGTAAAAATATTCATCACAGCAAACTGCGTTGCATTTCTGCATGCCAAAAAATTGTATATTCGGTCCATTTCTTGTTGGTTTAGAAACACGAAAACACAATTCTTAAAATCTGTCATGCATTCCAATTCCAATTGAATTTGGATATCTGCCTCATTGGGATGTTTAAGCGGGTTCGAATAGCCACCTCATCCGCTTAAGCGCCCAAAACAGATGGAAATATTCACGAGGCAGTTATCCGGGTTTTGCTGTACTATGGTATTGTTCACTCCAAAATTCAGTATGGTATCTCTTCTTGGGGAGGTACGTATCTGAATAAAGTTAGTCCACTGATTATTACACAAAAACACATCGTACGTATTATCTGCAAAAAACATCGTCGCTACAATGGTTTGGATTTGTTTCAGAAACTGAAGGTTCTTCCCTTAACACATCTCTTCTACTATAAAGTCCTTAAGCTATTTTTATAAGGAGTGGTTATCTTTCTACTAGAAGATGTTAGGCACATAATTTAAGTGTTTTCTCTAATAGCTTTGTTAAAATACCCACTCATAAGAGAATGCATTTCAGAAAGTTCAGTAGCACCTACGGTCTTTAACAAATTGCCGGCCTCCATCAGAAGTTTAAAACTATTGTCAGTTTTCACACAAAAAATAAAATCTTGGCTTGTTAACCTCGACTTCACGCAGAATGAAAATCTAGTCAAAGTACATGGTTAAACTTAACAATAACTTATTTTGAATTTCTGTTTTCTTTTTTTTTTTCTCACCCTTTTCCTTTTCTATGTTTTTTTTTTCTCCTTTTTCTTTTCTCGCTACTAGCTTTTTAGCTCTAATCTTGGCTAAAGAGTGTTTCTAATTTATTTATAATATTTGTTTTTTCTTTCTAAAATGGATGGTATTTATAAAGAACACTTTTTAGTCTTAAGTCTTTTCTGAATTATTCTTATTATATTTGTATACATTACCTTAAAAGAAATGAATAAAATGCAATACAAATACAATAATAAAATACAATACTTTTTTTCTGTTTCTTTTTCTTTAAAGATCGTTAAAATATAATTTCCTCAGTATTTTTCTTCTTCAAATTTCTGTTAAATTTATGTTATATTTATTTCAATTGAAAAGATTGTTATTTTGTTTTTTAAAATTTTGGTTGCTAATTAATTTATTAATTTTAAAACCGTAAACCAAATGATTACTTCAGCAACTGCGGTTGACGTTTCCGAAATTGAGAAAGCGATAGGCATTACAATGACAAAAAGAGCCAAAACGATTGCTCCTATTTCTCAATGAATTTGTTCAGTTCGCAATCAAATAACCACCGTGATTTATTTTTCAATTCAATTCAATATTCTTTATTCATATGTATATAAAAGAAAAGCGTACAGTTTAATATATAAATTTTTACATCCAGATAATACATATAGAATAGATAGTGGCATCTTTATTTAGAAAAAATAGAGATGATGCCACATTTTAATAATTTTTACTTTGTGTGGGGTGTACAATAGAGTTGAGTCGTTCCGGATATGTATAGTTCCCGGAACTATGTTCTCTGTCGGAAACATGTCCGATCTTTCCGGAAACTGAACCTGAACATGTCCGTAGTTCCATATATTTCCGATTTCACAGAGGGATTAATTAACGAAAGAACTATGCACACACATAACACACATGCGAAATTTGCTTGCTGATCGACAAGAACCGTGTGTGTGAAGCTTATCGCTGGTATGTGAATATGCGTGCCAGAATTTGAATTGTATGCGTTCTCAAAGGAAATCTTCATCGTGTCCATACGTATATTTCATTTGGAGTGGATCTGCGAATGAAGGGAACTATGGAACTAAAAGAGGGAGAGAACTGTTAACATGTCCGAGAACGAATACATCGTAATAGTTCCTGGACCTGGATATGTTCTCTAGCTCTTTTAGTTCCATAGTTCTTTTCGTTCGTAGTTCCACTCCATTTGAATTGAAATCAATGTGCTACGTTCGGAGAATGGAATATTTTTGTGTTGTTTTTGGCAATTTGAAGTGAAGTGAAATTCAAAAATATCTACGTTGGATTAATGGTAGTTATATTTGTGAGCTATTTCTTTAAATATTTACTCTCGTGCATAATTTTTTTCTCACAGGTTTTGCTTTAAAAAAAAATTATTTCTGAAATGGCAATGCGCCATCTGTATAAATGTCTTTATTATAATGTTATTTTTCTTTTAAAGTTATTGAAAGACTGTTATTGTTGCCTACCTCCCTACCTGTCTACCTATTTACAAAGTTCCAAACATGTTCAAGGAACTATCAATACATCATTTCCTTCAACGCAAAAATGTCCATAGAACTTAATAGTTCCGCGGACTTGTTTCCCGGAACTAGTTCCGAGTAAAAAAAGAATCGTTCCATGTCCGTTCCACCGTTGGAACTGTTTCGCGCAACTCTAGTGTACAAAGGTAGAAAAAAGAGAAAAATTAATCGGTTAAAAAAAAAGAAGGATACATTCAAAAACTATTATAAATGACAGAAATAGCTACATATTGCTATATACTTTATGCACTCACTAATTATGTATCTCTCTCTCTCGCATATGTTAACATAATAATGTACACCAATTTGAATTACTTAGTTTTTAGTTAATAAACTGATCTTATACGAAACACATCTCGTAGTCTCTCAATTGTTAAGTGTCGAACAGAACATGGTGTCAGGTGTTTCGTATAGATAACTCACACTTAATTTTTAAAATAAAAGTTAAAATAAAAGAGAGCTAATAGTCTAGTCGTCTACGTCAGTGCGGGCTACAAGCAAAAAAAAAATAAAAATTTTTTTTTTTTTGGCAGTCACATTAACCTTATCAGTGAGACACGTGTAAAATACAAGCTGGAGAAAAACGTGGACAAGTCAATTGCTGACTCAGAAATTTCGTTTGATTCGCCAAGAGAAGCAGAGGAAGATTTATAGTCGACAATCATCCAACCGGATCAGTCGTCCACATTAAAAATATCGGTGGATCAAGTTAAATCTTCGTCGTCAACCTCGTCCACACAGCAAAGTCTAGCAGCCAGAAAGCCAATGGAGTTCTCGTTCGGAGCAAGGCCGCCAAAAGAGATGAACTTCAATCAGCCAAATCTAAGTGCAGCGTGGAAGTTCTGGATACAAAAACTAGGAATTTTCTTGGAGTTTGTGGGAATACAAGAGGATGCAAGAAAGGTCACCGCCATTTTGTCATATATCGGCGATGAGGGTCTCCGCATCTATAATACGTTTCCCACAAATCTTAAGTTTGACGAAGTGGTTAAGAAATTTAATAATTATTGTGATCCTAGAACTAATATTGTGTTTGAGCGTTACAAATTTTTATCTGCAAGGCAAAAGACAGCAGATCAGTTCAGTTCCTGATCAGTTCCTGACTCACCTGAAGGGTTCAACCATGTGACTACGGTACTCTTCAAGATGAAATGGTCCGAGATGTCTTCATAATTGGGTTAAATGATGACAAGTTAAGACGTTCATTGCTTGACATCGATGATCTTACTCTGGAGGCAGCTGAGAAGCGTTCAAAATCTTATGTCATTAGTCAGTCGCAGTCAGAAGAGATGTCCTCGGTTGCCATCAACTCCGAAAATAAAATCAATTATATTCAGAAGACCAACAGCAACAGAACATCGCATATCAAAGACCATAAGCGGCATCCGTCAATCCAAAGAAACAACGCTAAGTACACCACAACCCCCAATAGCAGTTTTAACTCGCAAGTCAAGATGGGTGATTCTAACAAGAGATGTGAACGATGCGGAAACTGATATCATCGAACCAAATGTCCAGCACTTGGTCAAAGATGTCACGTGTGTAAAGGTTTGAATCACTTCGCCAAGTATTGTTAGTTGAACAAAGATATAAAATTATTTAATGTTAACAATTCTGAATGTAATAATGATTTAGATGATGATAGTGATTTTAGGTGGATTTCGAAGAAATACTACCTATTGCAGAGGTCCTCATGACGCAACTTTCAAAAAATTTGAATGCAACTTTTCAAGACCTCTATAGTAAACACCAAAACCATGGTCCGTTCAAATGTTTATATATATATATATCTATATATATATATATATATATATATATATATATATACATATATGCAATATAACGAAATCTTTTCACCACGATAGGGGCCGCAGTTCTTAACCGAGTTGAACGAAACTTGGTACACATGTTGATATGGTGAATAGCACGGACGAGTTCGTAGATGGGCGAGATCGGTTGAGAGGGGGGCGTGTCACGCCCATGTATGCAATACAACGAAATCTTGTCCGCACGACAGGACCCGCAGTTCTTAACCGAATTGACTGATACTTTGCACACATGTTGATATAGTGAATAGCTCGGCTGAGTTCGTAGATGGGCGTAATCGGTTGGGAGGGGCCGTGTCACACCCCTTTACATTTTTCAAATTCCGCATTAATAATTGTTGCATTTTCATTTTTAATAGTATAGAAGTGGTAATAGTAAAATAATAATGGGTGGAAAAAAATTCCCGCCATTTTGAATCCGCCATCTTGAAATTCTTTAAAATTGCTCCGATTTCGTTGAAATTGAAAATGTATACTCGTTTATGGGTACTTGTTATAATTTCGCTATTTTGGATTACTTTAATATTACTTCAAAGTTGCATACAAAGGAAATCCACCTATCTCTTGCGGCTGGTGCCGGAAGGTCTTTTTTTATTGGCTTTGTTAATCTTGAAAAAAGAATGTTAAAATCAGATAATTTTGATAAAAATAGTTTGAAGTCAAATATGTATTTTAATGCATTGTTTGTGATTAATGATAAGGTTATTAGAGTCGAATTGGACACGGGAGCAGAAGCAAATGTTATGAGTTTGAATACATTCAAGCACATTAACTCGAGAAAAAATCTTAACCTTAACAAATGTGTAGGAAAATTAACAGCGTTTCGGGGATCGAAGGTCAACATTCTTGGTCATTGTACAGTAACTGCATTTCTTAGCACAAGTAGGCTAAGGCAAGAAAGAATCGACTTCTTGGTTGTAAATGAAAACGTCAGCACGGTTTTGGGAAAATTTGATTGTTTAAGATTCGGTTTGCTCAGTCAAAGTAAGTCATCTTCTATTAATCAGGTCAAAAATGAGTCAAATGGTCTAATTAAGACTATTGAACCAAAGTTCAGTCATTTGTTCAAAGGATTGGGTTGCCTAGATGGGGAGTTCAAACTTAAAGTTGATCCTCAAGTTAGCCCAGTAATTGATGCACCCAGACGAATTCCGTTTAAACTACATGAAAAATTAAAACAAGAACTAGATCGTATGGAACAAAATAAAGTCATTACAAGGGTAAACAGTCCAACACGGTGGGTTAGTTCAATTGTTTTGGTAGAAAAAGCTGACGGTTCATTGCGAATCTGTCTAGATCCAAGAAACCTTAATAAAGCACTAGAAAGAGAGCACTATCCCATTCCAGATATTGAATTCATTAAATCCAAATTGTCGGGTTCAAAGTATCTTTCAACTCTCGTCGCTAGTAAGGGCTACTGGATGCTAAAATTAGACGAGGACAGTTCTGATTTTTGCACATTCAATACTCCTTTCGGAAGATACAAGTTCCTGAGAATGTCATATGGAGTGAAAGTAGCTCAAGAAATTTTTCATCGCGTCATAACGGAATTGTTTTTAGATCTAGATGTTATTGTCTACATAGACGATCTCTTGATATATGCCAAGACTATTGAAGAACATAATAGGAAATTACGTCAGGTACTAGATCGCATGGAGGAAGTTGGATTAAAACTAAATAAAGAAAAATTTAGGTTCGGCCTCACTGAGGTTAAATTTTTCGGTCACATATTTAATGAAATTGGTGTTCACACTGATCCTAAAAAAGTAGATGCGATTTTAAACATGAAATCCCCAACGTCAGTGAAGAAAGGTCATAGGTTCCTAGGAACTGTCACGTACTTTGGATCATTTATTCAAAACTTGTCTAATGAAACAGAACCATTGCGACAATTACTTAAGAAAAATGTCACCTTCCAATGGAATGAGTCTTTGGAATAAGCCTTCACAAGACTTAAGTTCTAGTCACGAATCCACCAGTCCTTGCGTATTTCGATCCTTCAAAGCCTCTGATAATATCAACAGATGCTTCACAGTCTGCGGTAGGGGGTTGACTTTTACAACATAGTCGTCCTTTAGCCTTTGCGTCCAAAACCCTAACCGAGTGTCAACGAAATTATGCGCAAATAGAGAAAGAACTCTATGCGATTCTTTTCGGCTGTGAAAAATGGCATCAATTTATTTATGGTCAAACGATAATGGTAGAAACAGACCATAAACCACTGTCGTCTTCAGGCCTATGACTTAGAAGTCGTGTATAAGGCGGGTAAAAAGATGTTGGTTGCAGATATGCTCTCATGCGCACCATTATGTCACATGGAAGAAAGCCAGCTAGATAAGGAAATAAAAATCCATGTTGGGCTTATAAAATCAAATCTTGCAATAACACAAGTAGTGCTTGACAAAATTTTGACTGCGACCAATGGAGATGAAATTTTGCAAGAATTACGCTTCTTCATAAAAGGTCAATGGCCTGAAAATAGAAAAAAATTAAAAGCGGGACTGCAGTAATTTTGGAATTATAGATATGAGCTAACTGAAATTGATAATCTTATCTTCAAAGGTCAAGCATTAGTAGTTCCACATAAAATGAGGGAAAAATTCTTGAATATATTCATGATGGTCACCCAGGTATAGAAAAAAGTAAACGACGTGCAAGGGGTTCCGTATTTTGGCCTCGCATGAATATCGATATTCAAAAATTTGTCGAAAATTGCGTCACTTGCACAAAATACCTTAACAAGAATGTGAAAGAACCCTTAATACCACACCAATTACCAGACCTTCCATTCCAAAAAGTAGCGATTGATCTTTTTGAATGGAAAAAGGATTTATATCTACTATTGATAGATTACTACTCGAAGTTTATTGAAATCGTTAAACTTAGCTCATCCAAAGCGAGTGAAATAATAGTTCACCTCAAGTCAATTTTTGCTCGTCATGGGATACCATCAGAGCTAATGTCCGACAATGGTCCTCCATTTAACTCGTCAGAATTCAAGGAGTTTGCAAATAAGTGGATGTTCAACCATATCACAAGTAGCCCATACTATCCGAAATCCAACGGGCTGGTTGAAAGGACCATACAAACAGTTAAAAAAATGCTCACGAAATGTAGTGAGACTGGTGAAGATCCTTATCTGGGACTCTTAAATCTCCGAACAACTTCACAACTGAGTTACTCTTCGTCAGAACTGTTAATGTCGAGAAAGCTTAGGACGCGACTTCCGATGCAGCAATCGGAACTCAAATCGGCTTTGATAGATGTAGAACACCACAAGCAGCAACTTTGGGACTACCAAAAGAAAATGAAAACAAGCTATGATAAACATGCCAAGGAACGTGCTGCTATTGAAGGACATGTACCAGTGTACTTCAAAAAATTGCCAAGGGAGCAATGGGAAAAGGGTAAGGTGGTAGAGGTTACTGAAATGCCAAGATCTGTGAGTGTAGAAGATGAAAAGGGAAAACAATACCGCCGCAATCAAAGAGACATACGAAATGACAAAACTACCCTTAATAGTGCTCAGCCAAATCAGGAAGTACCCAACCAAGAAAAAACTGTAGACACATTGAACCTTCGATCCGGCAAACAAGTTCATCGAACATGAATTTTATTAGTTTTGCTTCTGATCTCAATACCAACTTGTTTTATTTAAAAAGAATTTATTAAAAAAAAAAAAAAAAAAAATATTGTATATATTAAGAAAGGACATGTTATATACTTTATGCACTAACTAATTATGTATCTCTCTCTCTCTCTCTCGCATATGTTAACATAATAATGTACACCAATTTGAATTACTTAGTTTTTAGTTAATAAACTGATCTTATACGAAACACATCTCGTAGTCTCTCAATTGTTAAGTGTCGAACAGAACACATATGTATTTAGTTAAGAAAATGAGAAGATGAGCAAATCATTTTTTTCTAAACTGAATAACGCAACAGAGCTTCGATTTCGTCGTGGTTAAAACCAAGAAGCCATGATTTAATTACTTTAGTAAACGTGGACAAATTTCTTATGCATCGAAATTCAATAGGCAGAGTGTTAAATAGTTTGCATGAAACAATGGAGTAAAAGTTTCTGTAACTTGTAGTACGAAAAACAGGGACATTAACAACAAAGTTAGAATGGCTACGTAAGCTGCGTAAATCAGAAATTGGACTCTCCAGATACCCGCTTCTCAAGAAAAAGACCTTCAAAACTTTAAAATAAAATAAATGCCGCAATGGAAGAATTTTCAGGGTCCTGAATAGGTCCATTGTGTGCGCTGAACGATGAACGGTGCAAACATTACGTATTGCAGAATTTTGAGCGACAGTTAATTGCTGCAACTTACTAAGATAAGCGCCTCCCCAGCAACAATGTCCATATTGCAATCTTGATTGGAATAAACCATAATAATCCTTTTGCATAGTGTTAAAAGAGCAATACTTTCTAGGGCGGAAAACACAACGAGTAGATGAAAGAAGATATTTTTTTAAAGAAGCAATGTGTTTGGACCAGTTCAAATTTTGATTGATTGTAACACCAAGATACTTAAAACTATCTACATCTTCAATCTTGAAGCAGTGAATACTGCAGTCAGCATTTCTATTGTAAGTTTGACCACCTGGAATTTGCATTGGTTGCTTAGTAAGTCGTGTCTTGCGCAGTCAGGAGAATGAAATATTATATCCGAGTCAGAGTACTCCTGCTCAGTAAGACTGGTAAACATCATTTTAGTTTTGCTGCTAACAACAAGTTTGTGATTGGCAAACCAACATCTTAGGAGGAAGACGTCATGGTTTATGTCAGCTATTAAATCCAATGGACTGACAGAAAAATATGCAATTCCAAGATCGTCGGCAAAAGCTTTAGTTTTAACCAAGAATGGAAGTGAAAACAGGGAATTTATATATATAAGGAACAAAATTGGTCCAAGTACCGAACCTTGGGGCACCCCCAAGTTATTGATTTAAGCACTGCTTATATTGCGTCCAATCTTCACGTATTGCATTCTATCTTTAAGATAAGACTCAAACCAATTGTATATGAATCCTCTGAATCAGGCCTTATGTAGTTTGTCTAAGAGGATTACATGGTCAACCATGTCAAACGCCTTAGTTATATCCACAAAAAGGCCAGTGCAAAAATGTTTTTTATCTAACCCCTTATATAAAATGGAGTAAAAGTCTAATAGAGCATCTTCAGTGGAGAAGCCGCTCCTAAAACCAAACTGCATGGGACTAAAAAAGTCTATATGATTAAGATAGGCTAAAATTCTCGTTTTAACTACTTTTTCAAGAACTTTAGATATTGAAGACAATAGAGAAATTGGCCTATAATTTGATTTGTCCGTCCTGTTGCCCTTCTTAAATAGAGGAATTACTACAGCGCATTTTAATTCAGAGGGAAAAGTTCCAGACATAATGCTAAAATTAAAAAGGTAAGATAAAATATCTACTAAGTTGGGACCAATATTCTTTAGAACCATATTCGAGATTTTATCATTTCCATGTGAATTGGAGTTTGGAAGAGAATTAATAGTTTTTAGCAATTCCAGTCCCGTAATGGACTCAAAAACGAAGCTGTTTCTATAGTCGTTGCCTTGAGTGCCAACCTGAGAGCAACAGTTACATGAAGATTGAGTAGTACCTGAAAAAGAAGTTTGTCCAATGGAAGCAAAGTAATTGCTGAATTCGTTGGCTATTTCCAAAGGATTTGAAATGTAAATACTGTCATTTTTAAGTGCGATGGGATCTATGTTAGTACAAACTTTTTGATAAACAAAACTGTTAACTACTTGCCACTGTTTCTTAAGATTCTCATTAGCTGCTTGAATTCTTGAATGATAATGGCTATCCCGAGCTTTTTTCATTTCCTCATTCACTTTTTTGCAGAGCTTTTTAAAACGACTTTTATTGTTCAATGGATGCTTTAAATAAATTTATTTTCTTGATAAGGGTATCCAAGGTTTAAGGCGATGCTCCGATTTTTTTTTTGTGTTACACTGAGAGTGGATGAACTTACGTAATATTTCAAAATCCGAAGAAACATATCATATGCTAAAGAGGCATTTTGTTCAGCATAAACACTGTCCCAACATTCATAACGTAGCCTGTTATTCAATTCATTAAAGTTAATTTTGTCAAAATTGACTTGAGATGATACGTATGGCTTACTACATTTAATGTTTTCAAAAAATAATCCCGTCATACAATGATCCGATATATGAAGGTCCAAGTTAATACCGAGCAAAAACATGGTCGAGGCAGGTGCCTGCAATTGGTCTGGTAGGTTCAACAACAAAGGATAAAAGTCCGTGTTCCGTCATGAGAGCTTGATACAGATCAGAAACTGAATGAGAACCTAAAATGTCTAGATTAAAGTCACCTAGGATTACAAGATTTCTAGATCGTTCATTAGCCAGAAGTCTGTATACACAGACAAAATTAAATAAATCTCTGTGTACATTGCAGCAAACTTTGAAGCCATCTTCGCTTCTAAAATTAAAAACTTTGATGACATCCGCGCTTCTTAACTTAACAACTTTTACATCGCATACGTACAAGTTCGAAACAAAAACTCCCACTCCACCGGCAGAGTACGTATCATTGGGATTTGCAAAAAAATTGTAATTAGGAATATTATAATCTGCAATTTCGCAAGAATAAATCCAAATTTCAGATACAAATATTATATCTGGCAGGTTGACAAGAGCTTCAAGGTTTGCAATCAGTAAATCAAAGTCAAAAAGATCAAATCAATCACGATTGACACAGCTCTAGTGGCTAGTGCATTGGACTGCTAAGTGAGAGGACACTGGTTCGATCCTCAAAATCACCAAACGATCGCAGCACAACCTCTTCCCAGGCATGACAAACCTGCAAGAATATAATCCGTCATGAAAAAGCTTCTCCATCCACCATTCGAAGTCGACAATACATCTGAAGGTCCCTTCCATCCATGCGAAAAATATAACACACACAACATGAATGGTTATGAGAAGCTAGGCCTTGGCTCTATGACCTGTCAAGCCATAAACTTATTTTGCTTAGCAATAATAAAGGTTTATTTTAAAATTACGATTTTCAACTTTAAAAGTAGAAGAAGGACCAGATGTTGACTCAGATCATTCCACAATACTTTTGCACTTGGCGAAAAAATCACTCTCAAAGAAAATATCCCAAGACTAGCTAATAAACTGACTGACTGGAACTACTTCAGACAGAATCTTGAGGATAGTATCCACCTTTTAGAAACAATTGAAACAAAAGATCAATTAGAGGAGGCTGTACAGACTCTTACAGTGAATATCCAAAAAGCTGCATGAGCTGCAACACCTAAAACAAAAACCAAACTAAAACAGAATTATTATCCAAAGGAAATATGTGAAATAATTGCAAAAAAGAGGAAAGCTAGAAAACGCTGGCAACAATCAAGGGCGCCAAGCGACAAAACAATGCTCAATAATCTAGCCAGTAAACTCAAAAGATCGGTAAGAGAATTTAAAAATGAATCTCTTAAATCATACCTTTCCAATTTGACGAATGATGCTAGTACCGATTACTCGCTCTGGAAGGCGACAAAGAGAATAAATAGGCCAATAGCACATATTCCACCAGTTAAAACCAGGGAAGGTAACTGGGCAAAAAGCAACAAAGAAAAAGCGAATTTATTTGCTGAGTATCTTGAAGGCGTCTTCCAACCGTATGAAGATAAAGACTGTCAAGAAACGGAAGAACTGTGCGAAGAAGAGGGACATTTTCAACCGGTAACGGCAAAAGAAATTGCCAAAGAAATAAAAGAAGGCATTAATATCAAAAAAACCCCGGGATTTGATTTGACAACAGGGGAAATCCTACGACAATTCCCAAAAAAAGGCCTAAGGAAACTAGCTCAGATTATAAATGCTGCATTCAGGATAAGGTATGTACCCAGCATGTGGAAAGTAGCGGAGGTAATTATGATACCAAAACCAGGCAAACCACCTAGTGAAGTCACCTCCTATCGCCCCATATCGATACTGCCTATGTTGTCCAAGCTATTTGAAAAGATGTTGATTAAACGTCTGCATAAAATCATTGAAGAAAAATCAATAATTCCAAACCATCAATTTGGTTTTAGGAATAAGCACTCCACGATTGATCAGGTGCACAGAATAACAGATAAAATCGAAAAAGCATTTGAAGAGAAAAAGATATGCTCTACTATATTTCTCGATATAGCACAAGCTTTCGATAAAGTATGGCACAAAGGAATGATCCATAAATTGCAAAAGCATCTGCCTAAGCAATACTCAGATATTCTAGAATCCTACATATTGCAGCGATTTTTTAGAATTAAACAAGGAGATGATTACTCCACACTGAGAGAAATAGATGCTGGAGTGCCACAAGATAGTGTTCTAGGCCCTGTATTATATCTTCTGTTTACCAGGGATCTGCCAAATAGCGATGAAACAACCGTGGCAACATTTGCAGATGATAATGCTATCCTTGCTGTGGGAGAAAATGTCGAAGAAGCGACAAAAAAGCTACAGATGGCAGTAAATAACATATCAAAATGGACAAAAAAATGGCAAATTAAATTAAATGACCTAAAGTCGGTCCATATTAATTTCACCAATAAGAATGTTCAGCATATCCCAGTGTTCATAAATGGTAATGCAGTAGAATATGCAAACACAGCCAAATATCTAGGCATGACCTTAGATGCAAAACTGCGCTGGAAACAGCATGTAAAGAAAAAAAGAGAGGAACTGAACATGCGTTACAATAAAATGTATTGGCTTATCGGGAAATACTCTTGTCTGTCAAATTACAATAAACTGCTTCTTTATAAGCAAATTATAAAACCAGTATGGACCTATGGGCTCCAGCTGTGGGCATGCACATGCAAAACAAATTTAAAAAAAAATACAAACATTCCAAAGTAAAGTACTACGAAACATAGTAAATGCACCATGGTACATAAGAAACGCTGATCTACATAGAGATCTAAATGTTGAAATGGTTGAAGATGAAGTAAAAACAGTTGCAAATAGACATAGACTCAGACTTCTCAACCACGTCAACGTAGAAATGACAGATTTATTGAATACTGACAATCTTGTTAGAAGGTTAAGAAGGAAAAAACCATTTGAACTAACTACCTATAGAAAGTTAGAGTAAAAGAAAGGGAGCTAAAACAATAGCATATAGTAGACCCAACACAACATTAAATAATTATATGAAAGACAAATTGCTGATTAGTCGAACGACTAGGTGCAATAATTGGAAAGGCTGGCTTCTCCCCTTACTGCGATGAAATGCCAAGATGGCCTTACCGTAGGAAAAAGGGGAAGAAGGGAGAAGGGGTTAGTGGGTAGAAATCCCACACTGTTACTGAGTACGGGCACAGTTTCGCCTTTTGAAGATTACCACCTCCCAGCGCAAAAGAAAAAAAAAAAAAACTTTAAAAGTACCTAGCAAAACCAACAAATCTCAATTTTGAGGAAGCATGCTTCAACCCAGCCAAACCTTAGCAGACAACAGCATCAGCAGCAGCAGCAATTTCAACTCTATGACTGGCTTGTTTGGGTTGCTTATTGTCACCCCTTGTTAAACGATGACACGTTAGTTAAACGACCCCGCTATAGTAATTGTGAATTCAGCTCATGTAGAGTTGCTAGTGTGAGGGCGAGCACTTGGTTTACATAAGGGTGTTTTTTATATTTAACTTTTTATTTTTAATGGACTACGCATAGATTTACAAGTGTAAACAAGAGTTACCAATTAGAATTGCAATATCTGACACCGCATCCCTTTTCACAACATAGATATAGCATGGTACGTATTATGATGAAGTGAAATGTGACAGCTGGTTTTATTGTACCGCAATATGATTGGCAGGGAGGGTGGTAATATTTTTTAATTTAAATCCCTGACATTCTATTGCCACTTGGCAGCAACGTTTTCGACAAACTGGAACAACGGTCACTTAAAAAAATACTTGCGACATGTGCGCGTCCTTGTGAATTTTGCATAAAATTAAATGGCGTGAACAAATTCATAAAACACCCCTTCGGTCACAAAATGTAATTGGAATGGCAATTTTAAAAAGTACCATACACGCAATCGAGTTAGGAACACCGCATGACACACGAAGAGTCAAGGGTTTGTTAGAGTAGAGTGAAAAAGTAGAATAGAGCCTGCGGATGCTGAATTGCACTAAGTCATGAAGTGAAGTTGAGTCTATTTATACATACATTCATATTTAATGTTTCATGGGGATTTCAAAAGTATATTCTTGTACGTACTCTTGATTGGTACTCATCTCCTTAGCGGTTGTTGTGCTGCGCCTACCGCATTATCACATCGTCGCATGCAGGGTAAGTTCCATCCGTTTAACCTTAGGATAGCAACAGGGGTGATACAGCACCCCAACGAAACAAAAAGTTCTCAACTTCACACATTCCCGCTATGCAATCGCTCTCTTCTTTTTGCTATTTTCAAATTGACAGCCGAGCTTTCAGTTCTGGGTTACAGCTTGCTGCGGTAGGTCGTACTTATCTTTTTACAGGCATGGCTGGGGTGACACCCAAGTTGCTATTTATGTTACTATTTTTTTTTAGGTTTTGTTTCGAACTTCTTATTTTTTCGGTTCAAAATGGCTTTTTGATCAATTGCAAGAGGTTTGCGGAAATAGTTCTGATGACGACAACAGTGATAACAACAAAATAATGCACTGTTATAGTGTCAGCAGAGGTACAAGACGTTGGTTACTCCGGTATTTTTATGGTATGATAGACCAAGCTGGGATTAATTCTATGATCCTGTTTATTGATGCTAAGCATCCTAATAAACCAGCAAAACATTTTCGTACACATTTTTTGCGACAGTTAGCGTAACAACTTGCTGAACCACATATGAGACGCCGCACAGTGGCTCCTTTCGACTTTTTTGGTTGCAAAAATCATAACCCTTAAACGAATAAAGACATCTTGACCATTTCTTTTTCTTCTTAAATGTAATTCCCAAGGCTATGTAATTAGTGAATTTTGAGATTAATGCTTTACAGGGTGTTTCACAATCTTCTGCTGAAATAAGACTTTCTCACCACAAGGAATAAACATAATATTTTAGTTTAAAAATTTTCAAAATTCCATAATAAAACTCATAACAGGGTGTCCAAAAACCAATCCGAGCGAAACAGTGGTGAATTAAAGTAAACGAACTCATTTTTACATGTTTTCTTCATGTGTATCAGAAGAGCATGATTTTTATTTTGTGGCACATCTCATAATAAAATATTTTGCTGATTCATTTCAAGTCAAACAGTGGAGAAAAAAGTGAATGGAGCAAAAATTTAAATAAAAAAAAAGACCTTTCGGCACTACTCGCAAGAGATAGGTGGATTTCCTGTGTATGCAACTTTTTAATAATATTAAAGTAATCCAAAATGGCGGATCCAAAACTGGATTTATAGTATTTACTTTTAAACGAGTATAGATTTTCAATTTTAACAAAATCGGAGCAATTTTAAAGAATTTCGAGATGGCGGATTCAAAATGGGGGCACATTTTTTAGCAAAATGGTACTCATGATTATTGCCATTGTTATACTAGTAAAAATGGAAACACAAAAATTTTCTATGCGAATTTGAGAAATAAAAAGGGGCGTGACACGCCCCCTCCGAACCCGAAGAAGGAGAGCATTTGTTTTTTACGAAATCAGATTAAAAGAACAAATATTCACTTGCTTAAACAACAATATCAACAGATCGAATATTGAACATAACAAATAATTCCGAAGATTATTATACATATAAATACATTAACATTACTATTTAGACGAAGAGAATAAACTTTGAACATTTCAAATTGAAGTTCAAATACGAAAACCCGAATTCTCATTCTACGCTAAAAGCAAAGGGACATCACATTTTTGTTTCAAAATTAAAATTTTAAATCGTCAATAACATTGCGATATCTGTCATAGTTATATTATGCACGCATGGCACACTGCAGAAAAATGCTTCGCATTTCATCAAATTTTTCATACTGCTAGTGCAGAAAAATCTCTTTGTACATAAATTTTGCTTAGTATTTGTTTTGCTACCACAGAAGATTTGCAAAGTGAAGAAATTAGGTCTTGTTATTTGTATAAACATGAAGCGAACATACCTTAGTGGTGCCCAAAAAAGGCAAGAAAATAAGAGGAGATTAGCAGAGGTAGTTAAAAACTCAGGGACCTTAACTTCATGGCTTTCTAACTGAAGTTCAGGGCCGTCCTCGCAACAGCAGTCCATGAGAAGCGATGATGAGACAGATACAAATCCAGGTACCCTTATAATTATTCAGTCCGTCTAACTGTCTGTTCGTTCGACCGTATTTAAAATCCGGTTAGTCCAGTAATATGCTTTAAAATTCGAAATATTGCGTATACTTTTTGAGAAAGAAAAGTATTTCAAAGATTCATTATTATTTTTATAACTTTATTGATATTGGCATAAATAAATTACATGGTTAATAATTAAAACAAGTTAAGCGCTAGAAGGATTTTTGTTTTAAATACATACGTAGAATGCAAATGTTTATTTGCAATTTTTTTTTTATAAACCGGACTCGCGCGCCAAGTGTTCTGTGTAATACACAGGTGCATGTTTAATCTGCAGATTATATGGATAAATATGTTGAAGGATATTGACTAGACTAGAATGTGAACGTATACCACAAATACTATAAATACTTGGAATACATGGAATGAAAGCTGTTCTTGACACTTACAAAGTAATTCAGCCAAAATTTCTGGTCAACGCCAGTGCAAAAGAAGTCCACGACAAAGCAGTTGATTTTGTAATTAGATTTCCGGAGGATATGTCTCCAACATTTCCATCTCAGATATGTTCCGTGAAGACTTCATTTAAAGACAAACGTCAAAGAATTTACAGATCTCTTAATAATTGATCATAGCTCACTTTCCCCTACTTATCCTTATGTGTGTACAGCTTGTATTATGTATTTAACAGTACCTACCTAGCAATTTTTCATGTTAATGATAGATTTGTACGTGATTGCATTTAAATATAATATTGTAGGATTTGATGTCACAATATTTCCAATGTAACTCCGCAAATTTTATAATAAACTAAGTGTGAAAAATCAAAATGTGTTTTACCTCATTGAACTTTACAAGAAAAAAAAACACTATACAAGTTTCAAGTTTCCAGCACTATTAAAAGTTTCTAACGTTGAAAATACTTTCTAAACGAAAGTGGGATGATAAAGGGCCCCTCGATTGCTTACTGCCCCGGGGCCCCAGAGCATCTGGCTACGGCCCTGCAGGAGCCAGAAGTTAAAGAACCGCCATTAAAATAAAAGAAGCAGAAGCAGCAAGAAACCGCGACAGAAAAGCTAAGACAGCTTGTACAAAATGCGGGTTGCCAACGCGTCCTGAACACCGCAGTGAAATTTGCAAAAACTGTTTTTAATTAAAAAAAAAAATAAATACTTTTTCGTAATTTTTCCCGAAAATTCATTTAAATTAATTTTTCTAATTAGATATTATATGATAAAAGTTGCGGTTTGAGTTTATTCCTTATTATTTATTTTAGTTGAATACAATGGGGTGCCAGCTCACCCCTGTTACTATTCGCGTAGGGGAAAAGTGTGTTGCTATCCTAAGGTTAAGTTCTGTCTACGAGTTATCTGTGTCGCTGTCGAAAGATAGAATAAAGGGATTAATCAACCTTTAAGTTATAATACAACTTCTTTTCTTACATTCAACATCTTGTATAATTAATTTGCAAAAAGCCAGGTCTGTGGAGTTCCGGCCTCGTATTCTACCCTGGACCACTTAGGGTTAGTAAATGAGGGCTATGTCAATCTGCCTAGTGGTCATAAGATAGACGAGGTGAGCGCTAGCCGCTTTACTGTAATGAAGAATTATTTACACAATTTCATGTCTGGTGCGCTTTACCTATTCCTATTGCGTTACGCTTAATGTTGAGGTTATGAAAATTCGAATTCCTCTCCGCATTTCTGGTGATAAAGGGGCCAGGTTTTGTGATGTCAGCAAGTTTCTTCTTTCCGATAAGTCGTAGGTCAGCTTTTTTCCATGAAGCTTGGGTATTAGCAACAAACGCTTTCAATCAGTTAAGGGTAAATTCTTTATTGCAAATCCTGGAAAAATAAACTTGAGTCCATGGTCCACGTCCATGGGACTTGGGTATTAGCAACGAATGTTTTAAACCAATTAAAGATACATTCGTTGTTGCATGCGAGTACATATTTTGAAACCGTTTTCAGTAGTCAGTCCTTCAACAAATAGGACATTTTCCTTGTCATCAAGCCATTAAACGATTTTGCCATAAAGTGGCTACGTTGTGGCGAAAATCGTAGCCACCTTCATTAAATGCAAATGCTTTCGCCTCTTTCTTATGAAAGAGTCATGTTAAGTGTGTGGTACATGTTTTAAAAAAAAAACCTTTCGTTTAGAGGGATCATTGCTGCCCATCGCCGCCTTTTTTTTCTTTTTTTCACTTTAACTGGATACCAATTGTAAGTAGATACAAAAGCTATAAAATGTATAGAAATAATTTTCCTTATTTTATTAAAATTATTTAAAATTGAATCATCACTAAAAGGTTCTCTCGCCTTTCTTGCGGTTCACCCGGGACGGGATTTGGCGTTCGATAATTTTATTGGATTCCAACTTTTTACTGCGGTGCAGCAACATTATTTTATTTTTAATCGCGGCGTTGATTGGACGCCGATTTTTATTTGATTCTTCGTTTTAATTTCTTCCGGCATGGAAAATTTGAGAGAAAGCTGCTGTTCTCGAAGTTGCCGCAAAGCGGATGACGAATAGTGGCACTATTCATGCCATGACTTTAACCCCGATCTTTATGACACAACCACTGAAAAGAAAGGGACTGCGAATTCACAGTAACTGTGGCTACAAAATCCGAGCAAGCGAAAGGAACAAATCGTCAAGCACCCTCTTCTGGAATTGTTGACGTTTTGATTGAAGCTGCCGCAGTTGCTCAAGCTGCAGTTGCTCAGCGTGATAAGGAACTCGCAACCTTGCAAACGAAGCTTGAAAGTGTGAGGTTCGAGTTGTCAGAGTCTGCGTCGTCCAAAAAACAGCCAGGGGCCAAATCGCCTCTTCCGTGATCGTATAACTCGTCTCGTAAAAATGAGCATTATTACGTATAAACGATCATTCCGACGTAATAATGCTCGTTTTTACGTGACGAGTTATACGATCACGGAAGAGACGATTTGGCCCCAGGAGTACTTGAGAATTGCATTCGAGATCCTAGTGTTAAAATGTCTGATGAGAGGTGGGAGATTATAAGTAAAATTCAAGGCAATCATCAGTCATTGTTGAATAATATTTCTCAGCCTGGTCACTCTACTCCTACACTTCAAAGGCAGTCATGATTCTTCTATTCAAGAGAGTGACATGGCCAGTTTGTTAACAATTTTAAATCGCAACAACGTTCAAGGATTTCAAACTTATACTGGAGAGAATCGACGTGAATGGCCTCACTTCGAGGAGGTCTTTAAGGCAACCACGATCGAAGGAAGATTTAGTAACAAGGAAAACGTTACTCGACTACGCAAGGCTTTGAAAGCGGAGGCGTATCAAATCGAGTGTGATCGTCTGAAATACTCGCCAGATGCTGGCGTAATGTTGAATTCACTTCGTGCCACATTTGGTCGATGTTCTCGCGCACGATTTGACCACTGACTTGTTTAATCTTCCGAAGCTGTCGCCGAGGAGTGATCCGAAAATCCATTTGTGGTCAGTAAGGGTTAATGGCATCGTAGCAGATGTCAAATCAATGGACAGGGAAAAAGATCTCACAAATGGGTATGTACTGACAAATCCGGCTTCCAAGCTGGGCGCTGGTTTGTATCAAAACTGCCATAAAAGAAAAGCTGTTAATCCACGTGTCAATTTTTCTCATTTCGCGGTCTTTCTTACTGAGAAAATAGTTGATTTGCCTCCCGATTTGATAAGGCCAATTGCTGATGTGAAAAGGTCACAGATATCCCCGAAATCTTCTTTTCGAGTTTTGACACCCCAACCATCGTCATCAGGTGTCCCTTCTGCTTTATGTGAAAAGTGTAGGATGTAGGAAGAAATAGCATCTTTTGTATCAATGTATGGACTTTAAAGTGTTGTCGGCCAAGCAAAAGCTGGCTTATATATATTAAGGAAAATTCAATATGTTTCACTTGTCTGAATCCAAGGAAACATAATTGGAGGACATGTGCCAAGAAAAGAACGTGTGGTACCGATGGATGTTCTCGTCGTCATCACCCGTTGTTACATCAAATAGCAACCAGTATAAATTTGAAGTTGAATTCGAGTGCACCACCGTTTGTTCCTCAGCTGCATATTCTCTCCTCTCATATTGTGAATAAAATCATTCTGTCATGTTTAAAATTGTGCCGATTAGAATTCATGGTCGAGACAAGTTATTTGTGGACACGTTCGCATTTCTCGACGATGGTTTATCGTTGACCATACTCGAGAGGGATTGTTTGATGAGCTTGGTCTAGAAGAGGGTCCAGAGGAACTCACCCTGCAGTGAACAAAGGCTGATGTGTGATAGCAGAATTCCATCCGGACTTCATTAACAGTGCCTGATGGCCCCAAAAAGAAGCATCATAATTAAAATAATCCTTATTCTGTCAACTTAGTTAACCAATGTCTCCAAGTTAAAAAGTTTGTACCTCCATCTTCGTGGATTTCGACTGACGACCTGGTGAACGCAAAGCCTAAGATATTGCTGGGTTTAGATCAGGCTAAGTTCCTCTTGGGTCGCGGTCAGCGTCATGGAAAGGAGGAAGAGCCTTGTGCGTTGAAAACACTGCTTGGTTGGATCATTTATGGCAGTGGTAACTCAGTTAAAACATCGCATTTGTCTTACGTTCATCAAGTACTTAAACCTACTATGAAGTTTCTATTCCACGATGCTATTAAGAGGGAAGATAAGCTGCACGAGCTAGTTAAGCATCATTTCACCATGAAAAATTTTGGCGTGAGGGCTCCAAGGGTGAACCTGGTAAGTCGAGAAGTCAACCGTGCGAATGAGATTATGGAGCTTTCTATTAAACAGGTTGGATAACAATATGAGATTGCTCTTCTGTGGGACGCTGATGACGTAAAACTTCCCGACAGTTTTCCTATGGCACTTAAACGTCCTAATTCGTAATTCAAAATTTATTCACAGTAAGATACAATATCTTTTAATTTAGTGCAGGTAAATACAAAGTTAAGAAAATTATTTAAATATATTAATATGCATAGAGATTTAAAATTTGAAAGTATAGAAAGATAAAGTAAAAAAGGACAGATGTAGAAGAAGGAAAGTAGAGTAGAGTAGAAAATTTACAAATGTACATAGGATAGGAAAAAGGTTAACAATAAGGCAAAATTTGTTTATTAAAAACCGAGACCTAAACATAAGTAACCTAATCATCATCATCAAAACGCCTCCAAGTAGTGCCTGAGCTTCATCTTGAACTGAACAGTGCAACTTGTCCTTCTGATAGTTCGGGGAAGGTATGAAGAATTGGCGTTCAGATACCAGAAAAGAGTAACTAGTAGGCACAAGGACACAAGATCTAGTAAAGCGTGGGAAACATATGCGATTATATAGGTTATCTGGTTGACGAGTTTGTATAACATGCTGTAGTAGCATTATTGTTCTAAACTTAAACAGGTTGTCAAGCGTGAGGCCATGAATTGATTTGGAAAAGGTGGAAATATGGTCATATCTCCTTAGTCCATAGATATAACGAGCTATGTTCAGCTAGAATCATCCTTGTTTTAACTGGAGTAATTTTTTGAGTGGCCCAAAGCATACGGAGACTTCCATATATTTTACCTAGAGTATATCGGATATGGTTGTTCCAGGTGAGCGTGTTGTTGAAGGTTATACCAAGGTTCCTTGCTGAATCTACAAACTCAATAGGTACGTTATCAAGGTATATTTTAGGCAGACAGGAGCTATCAATAGGTTTTCTGGAAATGACTAAACATTTAGATTTCTTCGGGTTTAGGCAAAGGCCGTTGGATCGCGACCAACAAAGAATCTTATCAAGATCATTATCATTTATCTCACAAGCAGCATTTTCAAAAAGACCCCGCGGACAGCTTTTGTACAGCTGAACATCATCAGCATACATGTGCAGGGAGGAGTTTAGCGTACATGAAGGCAGCTCGTTAATGTAGAGGGAAAAAAGAAGTGGCCCCAGAATCGAGCCCTGAGGAACGCCTGTCGTTAATGGTAGAGATGTTGAAATAGAGTTGTTGGCAACAACTGCCTGAGATCTACCATTCAAGTATGAGGATATAAGTTTAGCCGAAGATGATTAGAAATTAAATTGGTTTTGCAGTTTACTACATAGAATATTGTGGTTAATTGTATCAAAAGCTTATAAGAAATCTAGGAGGGTCAGGATTGTCACATTATCATCATCTATAGCTTGCCAGATATCCTCTACTACCTTTAATATAGCAGTGGTACAGCTATGTTTAGGACGGAAGCCAGACTGATTTTGACTCAACATGTTATTATTACTTATAACCCTACGTATTTGGCAGTTCATGATCCTTTCTAAAACTTTGGACATAAGCGGCAGTATGGCTATTGGCTTAAATTCATCACAACTTTTGTTTTTGGAAACAGGTATGATCTTAGCTCGCTTCCAAATGGAGGGAAAAACACTCGTCATTAGGATTGTATTAAATAAATGGGTTATATATTTCAATAGATAAGGGAGAATTGTTTTTATAAACACAGGATGCATTTCTTCAAGGCAACCGAGTTTGATCGAATTGCAATGAAATTGCTTAAGGCATCGGCTTCATCAATAGCGGTGAAACTAAAGCTTGAATGCGTATTTCTGTTTACCTGAGGCTCGGAGTAGGTCGCAGGACTAATAGTATCTATAGAAGGAAGGGTTGTAAAATTCATGTTGAGTTCATTACAGCCCAGATTTACAAGGTTGTTATTTTTTTGTTTTCCAACTCCGATTTCCTTAATATTTTTCCAAAGTCTTTCTCGTGCAATTGAGGGATCAAGACGAGGGGCATAAAATCTTCTCTTGACTTCACTTATTTCACATGTTACCCTGTTTCTCAGAACTTTGTATGTATTAAAAAGTTCCTCTAGTCTAAGTCGCTTCCAGCGTTTGTAGGCTTGATTACGTTTACCGATTAATATACGAATAGTACTAGTAAACCATGAGCAATCATTACTTTTCATCAGTATCATTATTATTACCAAAGGCTAATAGCTCCCTATCTTCCTCATAGGAACCACTCATGGCTAAAGGAAGATGAAAGGTACCCAATGAGGAGTACCGCACTACCAGACCTAACAAGCAGCACAACCCACTCCAGAAACTTCGCAACTAACCAGGGCATAAAGATAATGATGATGAGATTCTTAAGATAAGGAGATTGTTTAAGATTTGTTAAAGTAAAAGCGTAGACAAAAAATAAAATAGTATAAAAGTTAATTTTGGAATAAAGAGTAAGACAGGAAAAGATGATAAGTAAATAAGTTAATGAGTGATAAAAAAAAAATGAAAAATTACGTTATTGAATTCAATAAATTTCGTACTAGGTTCAATACTAATTCTGCATGATAGGCAACGCCGGATGATCAGCAAAAATCGGTGGATCTTCATGATGAGTTGCATTGTGCTGTACTTTGCGGGTGATGACATTATGTTGTGGGTGTGTTTTGGCTACGAGATTGAGCTTTTCGAGGGAATCAATGTGCACAGCTGTTGTTTTGTTGTCAGCTGCGACGTACACTAGCCCACGTGCGGTGAAGGCGGAAAATAGACGATGTTGACGTTTAAGACGAATTGCTTCTTGCAAGATTTTGCTGTTTGTTTTGGTTAAACTCTCGTGTATGAAAATAGGTGTGTTAGAGTCGTAACCAATTTCCAAGTCTTTTAAACAGAAAGACCGTGCGTGAGTTTTGCGAAAGTTAGCAATTGCCTTAATCGTGTTATATTTCTCAATCGTGGATACAAATTTCACTATGATAACAGAGTCTACTCTAGGCTTAGCGCGAAATATTCCATTGACGGGCTGTGGTTGGAAACCCAGTGAGTGGTACAAGTGATTAAAGATCGTTTTTAAGTTCTCATTCAACATGAAGGGTATTCCAACTAGGATAGCATCGGTGGCTAGATTTTTGAGATTTAGAGCTTCGAACTGCGCTTTGAGATTAACGAGTTCTGCTTGAATGTGCACGGGATTTTGCAAGAAGTTTTGTTTACATTTTGTAATTTCTCCTTTGATGTTGTTGACTTCCTCATCAAGGTGGTTTATTTCACCAGAACATTTCTCAAGTGCAGTGACCCGATCATTCAACTGGTTGAAGTCGCGGTAGAATTGCTCAAATCTGTCGGTCATATTGGTTTCGATGGCACTTATTCTCCTTGATAGATTGTCTTCCATTAATGATAATTTGCTAATAATGGACTCACCCTGAGAGTTCATAGTGTGTAATAACATGGTGTTAGTGTTACCAGCCGGTTTTGATCGTGACGAAAGCGATTGGCGATGGAGAGCTTTTGTGTGTTTTGTTGAACCGAGTATTGTGTGGATGGGACAAATTATAGCAGAGAAAAACAAACAAACGGTCAAGCGGTTACTTATGTAGGTATGTACACTTTAAGTTTACTTTAGATTTTAGTTTGATTTTAAAAACTTTCTAGTGATTTATCACAATAAAACAAACAACCTGTAAGGTACTTGTGTTCTTCTTAGGTTAATGTTCGTATTAAAGCTGGTTATATGATTATTTTACAAGTTTTAACACATTTAAAATTTGGTAAAATTGCAGCACTTGTTCAAACCGTCCACTCACAATGACATCACAACTCCTATTAAGCTGGAGAAATCACTGCGAAGAAAACCTCACTTACTGGAGTGGAAGAATAACTATATTCGCTAGTTGCTGGTTAAGGGTTATGCTAGGATCACTTCTCGAGAGGAATTACTTAAAGAATGGCCTCACATCTGGTACGCTCCGACTTTTATCGTTGATACCCAAACAAAGTTCCATCAAAACCGAGATGTGTTACTTATGTGGCTGCGAAGTTAGGAGTTGTTTTGTTCAACACTCGTTTGTTGAAGAATCCGAACAATCTCGTGCCATTGCACGTTGGTCTCTTTAAATTTCGTGAATGAGGGGTAGCGGTGAATGCTGACGTGAAGGAAATGAATGTTCCATCGAATATGGATCAAGGAAGAAGATCAGCAATGCCAACGGATTCTTTGGAGAGACGGTGACCCAAGCGAACCATCATGCAGGTAATGTAAACAAAAGCAATGCTCTCAATTGTGCTCTGCAAATTTTTTCAAAAGGTGTTTGCGCAGATATATCTGAAGCTGATATTGACAACTGTTACGTAAAAAAAGTGAAGAAATCCAACAATGCGGATACTAGTTAATCTAATATTTTAGTAGTTAAATTTATTTAGTTAAAGAAAGAGTTAATAATGAAAAAAAAGTTAGTGCAAAAAATAATTTAACTTCTAAAATTTTTGGTTGTGATAAGTCTTCTAAAATATATATCAACGATTCTTTAAATGATGCGACAAGTTATCTCTTAAATACTGCACAAAAAGCTAAGAAAGAGAAAATGTACAAGTATGTTTGGGTGAAAAACGGGAGAGTACTAATGCGCAAGAGGGATAATGATAATTATATTGTTATTAAGTCTATTGAAGACCTTTTATCATTAAATTAATATGCAAGGTCCTCAAATACATTTTTTAAGTGTTCCCTCTATCACAGTGTTGACGTTGTATCTCATGATCTCGTTTTTAACCAAAAACACTTACCGAATTTTCTGATTATCCACCAAAACATATGAAGTATGCGTACTAATTTTGATAATTTCCTTGTGCATCTAAATGCTTTTGTGAATAAGTCTGATTTTATTTTTCTGTCAGAAACGTGGATTTACGATGAAGAAAAGTCGCTTTTTGCGATTGAAGGGTATGCATTTATACCATGCTGTAATAATGATTATGCAGCCGGTGGTGTTACTGCTTTTATTAAGAGTTCTTTTTTTAAAAATGAGATTGATGTTGAAGCTTCCTGTTTGAATTTGCGTAGTTGTGATGCTTTAAAAATTAAGGTAAATGACGAAAAGTTAGCTTTATTATGTATTTATAAATTTAATGAGTTATCTCTTTCTAATAACGTGTTTTAGGAAGAATTAGAAAACTTGTTATCAAGTGAGTCTTCTAATGATATTATTTTGTTGGGCGATATCAATATAGATATCTTACAAAATTCTACTCTGGTAGACAACTATTTATTCTTACTGTCTTCTTACGGTTTGGAGCCATGTATAAATAAGCCAACTCGTATCTTAGACTCAACCAGCACCTGCATTGATCATATAATGGTACGATTTCGTAACTCCGAAAAAATTCTTTTCAGTAGCTCTGTCCTGGATTTCCAATTAACTGATCTTTGCATGACCTGTTTGAGCATGGAAAATGTTTCTAAAACAACTTCTACTAAAATGCCTTCCTACTTTTCCTTCGTTAAAACTGATTACGTGGCGCTCAATAATCTTCTGCGTTTTGAAAGCTGGGATATCACACGAAATGAAAATGATCCTTCCAGAGCGTACTCGAGTTTTATCGAAACTTTAAATAAGTATGTCCAGCAATGTTCGAGAACAGTCAAGAAAAAAGAATCTAAATTTAAAAAGTTAAAACCCCGGATATCTTTCGATTTACTAAACAAAATTAAAGATAAGAATAAGCTTAAAAGGAAAAAGGTTAAACATCCAAATAATGCTGGTATCACTGCAGCTTACAAACAATTATGTAAAGATATCTCCAAAGAAGTAATGTTATGTAAAAACAATTTTTATTTAAACAAGTTAAGTGAGATCAAAGGCGACTCTAAAAAAGAATCGAAATTAGTCAAAGAAATACAAAACAAATCATCTCAAATCAAACAAATCGAAAGGTTGAAAGATAATGATGCTATCATTTCCAATTCCAAGGTCTTAGCCGATACTTTTAATGATTTTTTTGCCTCTGTTGGTACTAAAGTAGTGTCTGATAGTTGTTCTGGTCCGTCTAGGTGAGTGTTGTGAGTGTTTAGCTGATGAGGAGTCATCCTCTCAGAGCTTTTGTTATGATTCCATCACGTCTTTTGAGTTGTACAAAGTTATTATATCTCTCAAGGATTCGAACTCTGCAACAACTGAGTGTTTTTCAAATAATTTTGCCAAGAAAATAGTTTTAAACATATGTGACATCTTAGCTTATATCTATAACATAAGCATTCTGAAGGGTGTTTTTCCAGCCGATTTAAAACAAGCCGAAGTGATACCTCTATTTAAAAAAGGTGATAAAACTTCAATTAATAATTATAGGCCTATTTCTTTACTTCCAGTATTTTCAAAAATTTTCGAAAAAGCTGTTAAAAATAGAATGGTTAAGTTTTTAGAAAAAACAAGTTTTTTAATGAGGGTCAATTTGGTTTTCGTTCCGGCTTTTCGACTGAGGGAGCCTTCCTAAATTTTTGTTCAAATATTTATAACGGTTTTAATAACAGAAATTTAACTGCGGCTCTCTTCATCGACATAACCAAAGCTTTTGATACCGTCGATCATAAACTTCTTTTGGATAAATTATACAAACGTGGCTTTAGAGGTGTAATGTATACCTGGTTCTGTTCTTACTTATCCAATAGAGTGCAAAGGGTTAAAGTTAATGGTCATCTAAGCTCTAAAAGTCTTATCGCTATAGGAGTTCCCCAGGGTTCTGTGCTTGGTCCTATACTTTTCTTTAGTTTTTATTAATTCGCTGCTTTTCCAAAAATATCGTAGCAAAGTTATTGCATTCGCTGATGACATGGCATGTGCTTTTCATAGTGACTCTCCCCTTAATCTTTCCGCAGATATTTATCATGACCTGGAAGTCTTAAGCCATTGGTTTAAAATGCATAAAATGGTTATAAGCGATACAACTAAGATAATGTTTTATAGTCCAAGTGGCAAGGAAACAGACTTCGGATCATTCTTTTTTCATTGTGCAAACTGCAACCAATTTAAACATTGCAAGGGTATTTGCTTCTCGGAAGTGGAATCGCAGACATTTTTTGAGTCACGTTCGTGCTCTAACAATTGTTTCAATATTGAGAGTGTTAAGTCCTTTAATTATTTTGGTGTTCTGCTGGATTGGAAGATGAGCTGGTCGGCCCATTCCAATGCACTTAAGAAGTATCTTATGGCTGCCACCAGGCAGATTTACCTTTTAAAAGAATATTGCTTACGGGATCTTCTTAAGTGTATTTATTATGGCTTAGTTCATTCTAAGCTTGAATATGGCATAGTTTCCTGGGGTGGTACGTATTACAACAAGATGTACCCAATTCTAATTTCTCAAAAACACGTTATTCGTTTCATCATTATCATTACTATTATATAAAGACGAAACATTAAAAAACTTTGGCTCCGGTAATCTCAGCAAATACTGAACCGATCAACGTGAAATAAAATTTATAATATTCTTTATTTTAACGAAATCCAGTTAGGCTATTTTTTTTTTATTTGAATGTTTATTGTTTATAGGATAACTTAACATTTATATTTTTTTCATACTATTTTTAAATAGGTTGACCAACATATTCACTCCTAACTTTAAATCAATTTAAAAAATTGCATGCACTAAATTGTTTGTATAAAGTCAATATGCTTACGCAAATTTTAAGCCCTTCATCTTTTCTTAATTATACCTACTTGCTGAGAAATAAATTAATAAGTATTTTCAATACATCCATTATTTTTATTTGTTTACATCGCTGATATCGATTCAATCATGATGACGAGATTGCTGCTTTGTTCCATTTCATCATCGTTCCGTGTTTCTCGCACGCTCTCTCCCTCCCATTCCTATTCCTACTTTGTATGATCGTCAAGTACGAGAACATGTGAATCATATTTTTTTTCCCACCTTCATAGGGGAAGTAAATATTGCAATCGGCAAAAAAAAGGGTTCGAGATTTTGACAATAAAATAAAATAGTATAAAAGTTAATTTTGGAATAAAGAGTAAGACAGGAAAAGATGATAAGTGAATAAGTAAATAAGTGATAAAAAAAAAATAAAAAATTACGTTATTGAATTCAATAAATTTCGTACTAGGTTCAATACTAATTCTGCATGGTAGGCAACGCCGGATGATCAGCAAAAATCGGTGGATCTTCATGATGATACAGCATTGTGCTGTACTTTGCGGGTGATGACATTATGTTGTGGGTGTGTTTTGGCTACGAGATTAAGCTTTTCGAGGGAATCAATGTGCACAGCTGTTGTTTTGTTGTCAGCTGCGACGTACACTAGCCCACGCGCGGGGAAGGCGGAGAAAAGACGATGTTGACGTTTAAGACGAATTGCTTCTCGCAAGATTTTGCTGTTTGTTTTGGTTAAACTCTCGTGTATAAAAATAGGTGTGTTAGAGTCGTAACCAATTTCCAAGTCTTTTAAACAGAAAGACCGTGCGTGAGTTTTGCGAAAGTTAGCAATTGCCTTAATCGTGTTATATTTCTCAATCGTGGATACAAATTTCACTATGATAACAGAGTCTACTCTAGGCTTAGCGCGAAATATTCCATTGACGGGCTGTGGTTGGAAACCCAGTGAGTGGTACAAGTGATTCAAGATCGTTTTTAAGTTCTCATTCAACATGAAGGGTATTCCAACTAGGATAGCATCGGTGGCTAGATTTTTGAGATTTAGAGCTTCGAACTGCGCTTTGAGATTAACGAGTTCTGCTTGAATGTGCACGGGATTTTGCAAGAAGTTTTGTTTACATTTTGTAATTTCTCCTTTGATGTTGTTGACTTCCTCATCAAGGTGGTTTATTTCACCAGAACATTTCTCAAGTGCAGTGACCCGATCATTCAACTGGTTGAAGTCGCGGTAGAATTGCTCAAATCTGTCGGTCATATTGGTTTCGATGGCACTTATTCTCCTTGATAGATTGTCTTCCATTAATGATAATTTGCTAATAATGGACTCACCCTGAGAGTTCATAGTGTGTAATAACATGGTGTTAGTGTTACCAGCCGGTTTTGATCGTGACGAAAGCGATTGGCGATGGAGAGCTTTTGTGTGTTTTGTTTAACCGAGTATTGTGTGGATGGGACAAATTATAGCAGAGAAAAACAAACAAACGGTCAAGCGGTTACTTATGTAGGTATGTACACTTTAAGTTTACTTTAGATTTAAGTTTGATTTTAAAAACTTTCTAGTGATTTATCACAATAAAACAAACAACCTGTAAGGTACTTGTGTTCTTCTTAGGTTAATGTTCGTATTTAAGCTGGTTATATATGATAATTTTACAAGTTTTAACACATTTAAAATTTGGTTAAATTGCAGCACTTGTTCAAACCGTCCACTCACAATGACATCACAACTCCTATTAAGCTGGAGAAATCACTGCGAAGAAAACCTCACTTACTGGAGTGGAAGAATAACTATATTCGCTAGTTGCTGGTTAAGGGTTATGCTAGGATCACTTCTCGAGAGGAATTACTTAAAGAATGGCCTCACATCTGATACGCTCCGACTTTTATCGTTGATACCCAAACAAAGTTCCATCAAAACCGAGACGTGTTACTGATGTGGCTGCGAAGTTAAGAGTTGTTTTGTTCAACACTCGTTTGTTGAAGAATCCGAACAATCTCGTGCCATTGCACGTTGGTCTCTTTAAATTTCGTGAATGAGGGGTAGCGGTGAATGCTGACGTGAAGGAAATGAATGTTCCATCGAATATGGATCAAGGAAGAAGATCAGCAATGCCAACGGATTCTTTGGAGAGACGGTGACCCACGCGAACCATCATGCAGGTAATGTAAACAATAGCAATGCTCTCAATTGTGCTCTGCAAATTTTTTCAAAAGGTGTTTGCGCAGATATATCTCAAGCTGATATTGACAACTGTTACGTAAAAAAAGTGAAGAAATCCAACAATGCGGATACTAGTAAATCTAATATTTTAGTAGTTAAATTTATTTCTTAGTTAAAGAAAGAGTTAATAATGAAAAAAAAAGTTAGTGCAAAAAATAATTTAACTTCTAAAATTTTTGGTTGTGATAAGTCTTCTAAAATATATATCAACGATTCTTTAAATGATGCGACAAGTTATCTCTTAAATACTGCACAAAAAGCTAAGAAAGAGAAAATGTACAAGTATGTTTGGGTGAAAAACGGGAGAGTACTAATGCGCAAGAGGGATAACGATAATTATATTGTTATTAAGTCTATTGAAGACCTTTTATCATTAAATTAATATGCAAGGTCCTCATATACATTTTTTAAGTGTTCCCTCTATCACAGTGTTGACGTTGTATCTCATGATCTCGTTTTTAACCAAAAACACTTACCGAATTTTCTGATTATCCACCAAAACATATGAAGTATGCGTACTAATTTTGATAATTTCCTTGTGCATCTAAATGCTTTTGTGAATAAGTCTGATTTTATTTTTCTGTCAGAAACGTGGATTTACGATGAAGAAAAGTTGCTTTTTGCGATTGAAGGGTATGAATTTATACCATGCTGTAATAATGATTATGCAGCCGGTGGTGTTACTGCTTTCATTAAGAGTTCTTTTTTTAAAAATGAGATTGATGTTGAAGCTTCCTGTTTGAATTTGCATAGTTGTGATGCTTTAAAAATTAAGGTAAATGACGAAAAGTTAGCTTTATTATGTATTTATAAATTTAATGAGTTATCTCTTTCTAATAACGTGTTTTATGAAGAATTAGAAAACTTGTTATCAAGTGAGTCTTGTAATGATATTATTTTTTTGGGCGATATCAATATAGATATCTTACAAAATTCTACTCTGGTAGACAACTATTTATTCTTACTGTCTTCTTACGGTTTGGAGCCATGTATAAATAAGCCAACTCGTATCTTAGACTCAACCAGCACCTGCATTGATCATATAATGGTACGATTTCGTAACTCCGAAAAAATTCTTTTCAGTAGCTCTGTCCTGGATTTCCAATTAACTGATCTTTGCATGACCTGTTTGAGCATGGAAAATGTTTCTAAAACAACTTCTACTAAAATGCCTTCCTACTTTTCCTTCGTTAAAACTGATTACGTGGCGCTCAATAATCTTCTGCGTTTTGAAAGCTGGGATATCACACGAAATGAAAATGATCCTTCCAGAGCGTACTCCAGTTTTATCGAAACTTTAAGTAAGTATGTCCAGCAATGTTCGAGAACAGTCAAGAAAAAAGAATCTAAATTTAAAAAGTTAAAACCCCGGATATCTTTCGATTTACTAAACAAAATTAAAGATAAGAATAAGCTTAAAAGGAAAAAGGTTAAACATCCAAATAATGCTGGTATCACTGCAGCTTACAAACAATTATGTAAAGATATCTCCAAAGAAGTAATGTTATGTAAAAACAATTTTTATTTAAACAAGTTAAGTGAGATCAAAGGCGACTCTAAAAAAGAATCGAAATTAGTCAAAGAAATACAAAACAAATCATCTCAAATCAAACAAATCGAAAGGTTGAAAGATAATGATGCTATCATTTCCAATTCCAAGGTCTTAGCCGATACTTTTAATGATTTTTTTGCCTCTGTTGGTACTAAAGTAGTGTCTGATAGTTGTTCTGGTCCGTCTAGGTGAGTGTTGTGAGTGTTTAGCTGATGAGGAGTCATCCTCTCAGAGCTTTTGTTATGATTCCATCACGTCTTTTGAGTTGTACAAAGTTATTATATCTCTCAAGGATTCGAACTCTGCAACAACTGAGTGTTTTTCAAATAATTTTGCCAAGAAAATAGTTTTAAACATATGTGACATCTTAGCTTATATCTATAACATAAGCATTCTGAAGGGTGTTTTTCCAGCCGATTTAAAACAAGCCGAAGTGATACCTCTATTTAAAAAAGGTGATAAAACTTCAATTAATAATTATAGGCCTATTTCTTTACTTCCAGTATTTTCAAAAATTTTCGAAAAAGCTGTTAAAAATAGAATGGTTAAGTTTTTAGAAAAAACAAGTTTTTTAATGAGGGTCAATTTGGTTTTCGTTCCGGCTTTTCGACTGAGGGAGCCTTCTTAAATTTTTGTTCAAATATTTATAACGGTTTTAATAACAGAAATTAAACTGCGGCTCTCTTCATCGACATAACCAAAGCTTTTGATACCGTCGATCATAAACTTCTTTTGGATAAATTATACAAACGTGGCTTTAGAGGTGTAATGTATACCTGGTTCTGTTCTTACTTATCCAATAGAGTGCAAAGGGTTAAAGTTAATGGTCATCTAAGCTCTAAAAGTCTTATCGCTATAGGAGTTCCCCAGGGTTCTGTGCTTGGTCCTATACTTTTCTTTAGTTTTTATTAATTCGCTGCTTTTCCAAAAATATCGTAGCAAAGATATTGCATTCGCTGATGACATGGCATGTGCTTTTCATAGTGACTCTCCCCTTAATCTTTCCGCAGATATTAATCATGACCTGGAAGTCTTAAGCCATTGGTTTAAAATGCATAAAATGGTTATAAGCGATAAAACTAAGATTATGTTTTATAGTCCAAGTGGCAAGGAAACAGACTTCGGATCATTCTTTTTTCATTGTGCAAACTGCAACAAATTTAAACATTGCAAGGATATTTGCTTCTCGGAGGTGGAATCGCAGACATTTTTTGAGTCACGTTCGTGCTCTAACAAGTGTTTCAATATTGAGAGTGTTAAGTCCTTTAAGTATCTTGGTGTTCTGCTGGATTGGAAGATGAGCTGGTCGGCCCATTCCAATGCACTTAAGAAGTATCTTATAGCTGCCACCAGGCAGATTTACCTTTTAAAAGAATATTGCTTACGGGATCTTCTTAAGTGTATTTATTATGGCTTAGTTCATTCTAAGCTTGAATATGGCATAGTTTCCTGGGGTGGTACGTATTACAACAAGATGTACCCAATTCTAATTTCTCAAAAACACGTTATTCGTTTCATCATTATCATTACTATTATATAAAGACGAAACATTAAAAAACTTTGGCCCCGGTAATCTCAGCAAATACTGAACCGATCAACGTAAAATAAAATTTATAATATTCTTTATTTTAACGAAATCCAGTTAGGCTATTTTTTTTTATTTAAATGCTTATTGTTCATAGGATAACTTAACATTTATATTTTTTTCATACTTATTTTAAAGAGGTTGACCAACATATTCACTCCTAACTTTAAATCAATTTAAAAAATTGCAGAAACAAAATTGTATGCATAAAGTCAATATGCTTACGCAAATTTTAAGCCCTTCATCTTTTCTTAATTAAACCTACTTGCTGAGAAATAAATTAATAAGTATTTTCAATACATCCATTATTTTTATTTGTTTACATCGCTGATATCGATTCAATCATGATGACGAGATTGTTGCTTTGTTCCACTTCATCATCGTTCCGTGTTTCTCGCACGCTCTCTCCCTCCCATTCCTATTCCTACTTTGTATGATCGTCAAGTACGAGAACATGTGAATCATATTTTTTTTCCCACCTTCATAGGGGAAGTAAATATTGCAATCGGCAAAAAAAAGGGTTCGAGATTTTGACAAAGCTTCACATGACGATGCACTAGAAATCATTTGCAACTGTTTTCACAGTGATGTTTGTGTGTGCGTGTGTATCTGGCAATTTTTTCTCCTTCGATATCTGGAGAACGGAATAACGTACGATCATGCGGTTTTTGATTTTATTTGTCAGCATGATACTTAGATCTGGTTAAATTTTGGGTAAAATTGGTCTAGCAGATCCTGAGAACGCAAGCAAGAACAATTTTCGCTGTGATATAATGCAATATGAGGTGGGAAGTACGTGACTGGCTCTCCAGTCGATATTTTTTTAAACTGCTTGGTTTTTGAGTTAAAGCCAGATAGTCTCACTCAAAAGCCAATCAGTTAAAGAGGGCAGTATGTTTTTTCATCGGCCAACTGAACTGAATCGAACCATATACATATTTCTTTTCCTATTCTTTGTTTGTACTCAATTCATCCAAATGTAAAAATCTCGATAAGGTAGGAATAAAATTGAGTAAAATTATGTAGACAGAAAGAGAAAATACAAATTAAAAGCTGAAACAGATTGTGGATTTGATTTTAAATATGCCTACGTTGATTTTTTTTAAACGGAAAAATGGTAAATTTACTTTAACATTGGCATTGTCTAAAAAATGACATGATTTTACTTTTACTACTTTCTGTTTATTATAAAGAGCATACAGAAAATAAAGTCCAGATTTGTTCGCCTTCTTTTTTATCATAAAGAAAACATAATGATCAAAAGAAAGACAAATTTGTCAGAGAAATCCCGTAACGCCAAAAAGAAATCTTTACAACATTCAAATGAACAGCCTTCACAGAAAATAGGAAAAATCAAATGATCGACGAGATTATTGGAGAATAATTAATGGAAATGGGGATCAGAATGCAGCAACAGCAAGTATTAACACTTCAAATGTGAATCAGTCTTTGGGCAAAAGGGCAGCCTTTAATAACGAACCAACAGAAATAGGTAAAAAGGATAACGTTTGCACATTTTGTAAAGCGAATAAATTTTCTGAGGAATTTAGTAGCATGTGCTGCTCTTAAACTAAAATAAAGCTTCCACCTACAGTCGAACTATCTGAGCCTTTATGAAGTATGCTAATTGGATCTCACCCCCACTCCAAACATTTCGTTGATAATGTGAGGTCATATAATACACTTTTGCAAATGACATCTTTTGGTGGAAAACAGATAAAAGGAAGAAACTTCATGCCGACTTTTAAAGTGTAACTGCAAATATACCACCTCATCGGAAGCTTACTGCCCCAAACAAGCAATCCAAGTTTCCTCAAAATATACTTCATTTCAGAGCGGATCAGATCTCTTTGCGGCAAAACATGGCTTCTTATCTCAAACGGGAGATCATAGAAATACTTCAAGGTCTCCTAAATAATCAAAATGAGTATATATCTATTTTCAAGACAACATTGGAACATTCCCCTCCAAATATGTCAGACTTCAATGTTCTTATTAAGGTTGACCATAAACCTACAAATGAACATCATGGCCGCTTTAATTTTCCCACAGCAAATGAAATTGCCGTGTTATTGTTGGGAGAAGATAAGAGTCCCCGAGACATTGTTTTACGTAGAAGAGGTGGACACACACCGTATTTCGGAGCTCCATCAATCATATGACCCACTCCAATACCCATTAATGTTCATTCGCGGTGAGGCCGGTTATTGCATGGGGATTCCGAAAATTTCACCTGCAACCGGCCAAATAAATTCAAATAAAACTGTATCTTTCAGGGAATTTTAAGCCTCTAGATTGATGGTAAGGGACAATGAGACACATTTTTTGCTTTTATTTCGTAGGCTTTTGAGTCAGTTTGTGGTGAATATGGCAGCTAAAATGATAACAGATAGGCTTATTTTCATAAGAACTCATCAGCTGACTCTGAAAGCTGATAATTATATTGATCTCAGAGACGCTGTAAGCAATGATGTTAATGTTAATCCTCGGAATAGATATATGGCAACATATAATTTTGCCATCTACGTTCACTGGATCACCAAGGTATTTTCACGAAAAAACTCAAGACGCAATGACATATGTCAGAAAACATGCAATTCAGAGTGGCCGGAAATTAAAGCTGAGCTTCTTTCGAGGCATGTTTAATATTTTTTTGGTTTAATATTATGTCAAAATAAGTTTTTCTAATTACTTCGCGAAGCAACGCGAGCACGGGTCTGCTAGTTTGTAATAAAACTCGTCATACTAATAGTTTAATGCTCTTCAGAGGACTCAAAGTACTACCTTTGAAACATCTTTATTGTTATAAAGTTTTAAAGTTATTCTTCGCGAGATCAGGCTATCTTTCAAATAGGTTTTCTTCTAACCATCATCTCAGAATAAATAATCAGAATCTTGTTTTAGTACCTCATCACAGTCTGCAAATTTTCTTTAATTTTTTCACGTCATCTGCTCCGAGACTTTTTAATAAACTGCCCTATCACATAAGGAGTTTAAGAAATGAATCCACTTTCCCCAAAAAAGTAAAATTATGGCTTTTAGACCTTAACTACAAAGATGTTTTTGATTTATTAGGTGTAACTGTATAATTGTTTTATTCTTTTCTTATTCTTTTCTTATTTAAAAAATGTGTACTTAATCTTGTTATGACCCCATTTCATTTCATTCCATACTGTATTTTTTATTGTTATATTGTTATGTTAGTATTGCTGCTTTTGCCTCTAGTTCCCTAAGAACTATAGATTGCAGCTACTTTATTAATTTTAAATTGATTCTGTTAAATAATGTTATTTCTGCTTTATAAATTCTTGAATTAATATTGAAATAAACTAAACTAAACTAATAATGTTCGGTGCCAGATGTTCACCAACATGCGCTCAATTCGTGCAAAACCACAATTCGAACCTATTCAAGGCGGATTTCCCAGAAGCAGTAGATAGGCTAACAATGCGAACCTATGTTGACGACAATTTAACAGTCACAATACACTCAAAGAGGCAGTTTCAGTAACCAGAGATGCAATGCGGTTGGACGAAGAACTCTTCCTGTACGATTCTAAAACTGCACTTCATTGGATCAACTCAACCCGCTACAAATTTCCTTCCTTTGTCGCTACTCGTATTGGAGAGATCTTTGACTCAACTTCTTCACGTCAATGGGCTCACGTTAGTTCCAGTAATAACAGTGCTGATGACGGTACTAAGTGGTTTGATGACCCTATGGGAAATCAGGAGGCAAGGTGGTTCAGGAGTCCAGATTTTCTCAGACTTCCTAAGTGTGAATGACCGGTAAGGATAAGAAACACTGATACGGATCTGGTGGGTCATCAAATGTCAAAAATCTTGATTCACTCAAACAATTCAAGTGTTTCCTTTGCTGTTTACGATGATCTTTCCGCAAGGTTCCAAGCAAGATGGTCTTCTTCTGTAAGAGTCATCGCATTTTTGCTGCGATTTAAGGATATATGCCGCACGCCAGACGAGTTCTCCCGCGCTGAAAACTGGCTTTTTCGAATGATCAGAATAGACGCCTAGCGGCCAGACCCGCTATCTCGCTGATGGGTCAGCTTTCTGGAGCTCGTTTGGCTTTCGACTCAAGACCTTTTACTCACGTCGGAGTAGATCGTTTTGGACTCCTGCTGTTGAAGTTTGGACGTGGTGCAACGAAGCGATACGGTATGATTTTTACGTGCCTAACATTTCGAGCTGTGCAAATTGAGGTGCTTAACGATCTTAACCTAGATCAATGCACAATGGCTGTACGGCGTTTTGTTATCAACCGTGTTGTAACTCGATTTTTTTTATAGTGACAATGGCCTGAACTTCATTGGACCAAGAATCTACTGGACAAAGATATCAGGGACATGGAGCTGCATCTAAGCGAACGCGCCGCGAAATACGAAGGTACCCTGACCGTGGATGGGCGGAGCTTGAGAACAGCTCGTACAATCGGTCAAAAACAGCATCAATTTTGTCCTAAAAAGTTCGATTTCTAGTGAAGACGTGCTGCGAAATGCTCTTCTGTAGGCTCAAGGCCAAATAAATCGCTCCCCGATTTGCAAATCTCCCAGTAGATCCAGAGGACCCGAGACCTCTTACACCAAACACAATGCTCTTTGGCGAGGCCGATAAGGACACAACGGCCCCGGGAGTTTTCCCAGAATGGGACTCATGCACCAAACTCCACAAACAGACAATCTCAGCACTTGATATCCCAATTCATGAGGCGCTGGTACTCGCAATTATTGCCGGACTTCACGAGGCGGTTGAAGTAGTATAAAAACACCAATGACGTGGTTGTTATTATCGAGCCCAATGAGATTCGTTCGGTTTAGTAGTTGGGACGTATTGCAAGGGTCTACCCATGCTCAGATGGAATTGGGCATAGCAAAGCTGACTTCAGACTACGTAATGGCTCAATTAAGGTAAAGAGATCGATTGGAATTTTTAGCCTCGTGTTTTTTGAGGGATTATTATTGCCGACCGCGGCCCTTTTTTCTTTTAAATTTTTTTTGTTTTACTTTAACTCGATACCAATTGTAAGTAGATACAAAGCTATAAAATCTCTCGTCTTTCTTGCGGTACTGGGACACGACTTGGGGTTCGATAAATTAATTGGTTTCCCACTTTTTACTGCTGTGCAGCAGCATCCCTCTTTCTTATAGCGATATTCATACCTTTAACGGCAGCTATGGTGACCTGGGAGCCTTTCCTAATGACCATTGATGTCATTCTGAATTTCTTGTGTGTGTTGGAAGTCTTTAGTGATACCGTATCGTCATGTCAAGCCCTCTTGGCACATTTCGCAAACGACTCAGGGTCGTTTGCGAATAGCCTACGACGATCCGCGTATGAATGTGTTTCCTGCTTTTGCATTCCCTTTCCATCCAGATCCATTTTCTTACACTTTGTTGTAGAATCCCATTTGCTAAGACGTTATATTAGTCTAATGGCTTTTTCACGTTGGTTTCATCCACGACATGCAGCCTTTGAAATATGGGGCATGTCATTGGCATGACAATAACAGTTGTTGTCAGTGCTGGTGATCGGGCTACGTTCGCTAAACCTGGAAACCGTCGCCTTTCTCTCGCATGAAGAACAGGGATTCGAGATGCTAGAGCGATTCGATTTCACCTCCTTGGCTTCCCGAAAGCCCCTCTTCCTTCGTACCGACTCTTTACAAGTAGAGAGTCTTTTACTGCAAGGTCTGAATACAAGATTTGTTGATTTCTCGATTAGCTCCAGGAGGCCTTGCTTGTTGTTTGCTTTGATAGATGGGATCAACTCTCGCCCCGATGGTCTAGGCTACTCACAGGAGCCGGTCTCATCAACCTTACCTGGCCCGAACATTCTACCCTCTTCACCTCCTCCAAATCCTACAGGAATTCACGGGCGTCGTGAAGTGGGGTGTAAAGCGTAATTCAACTTACAAACTGCCAACCTCACCTGCAAGCGGTATACCCTGCATTCGACTGACTAGGACCTGGCGACCGAGTAGGGGCGGTATAACCTCCAACCCGCCCGGAGTAAATGACGTGGCTAACAGAGGACCACGAAGGAGAGACCGCGGATGTACTTATGTGCATCCTACATACGGACACATGAGTGCCCTTACTCTAAGGAGTGACAACGGGAGAACACTGCATACGAAGCCTACGTGTTAGGCATTAAGATCTAGCCCGGTAAGGTCTTAATAACGGTATACCGGACCATATATTGGATTTGAATGCTGTGGGCCGACGGTTGTAGTATTCTGTAAGTTAGAGTGAAATCTAGTTGAATCGGCTCTCAGGCTAATGCTACTACCGCCCCCGTTCCGTTAAAACCCTAGCAGTCCTCAAAGTACGTTCTCCGTCACGTCGCGGTTAATTTGGTGGTGTATGTTCAGATGTAATATTCCTGATTAGCACCGATCTGGCTCTGGCACAGATACCTATAAGTTCCTGTGTCAACCCTCGCATGACCTCCCTGCCTGCATAGATAGCCATGGGATCATTGAGGTGAATACACATCTGGACGGAGATTGCGGCTATGAGTGGGGACCCAATAGAGATGATTGCAAATACAAGCCCTAACAACCAAAAAAAAAACAGGTGACACACCTGAAAAAAACCAAAAAAATAAAAAATAAATAACATTGAAGATAAAGGAGCGGAGTGTGGCTTTCCAACTCCACAAAATCCATTTCGGAGGAGCACTGTGCTATTGCGATCACCAGCAAGGGTGACTGCAGAATCTGAGCCGCCAAGCTTGAAGGCACTCGAAGTAGGCAACCGAAATTCTGATGAAAGAGAATATACAGCTAATATGGAAGGAGAAAAAACAGGAGATCCAGATGAAAAGAAAAAAGGTGAAAGTGATGCCTTGAAGCTCCTTGGGAAAAGAATCACAGACTTGATGGACTTTTACAAGGGCAATAACAATGTTCATCATGAGATCAGAAGACTGACGAGCTTGATCCGCTCAGCCTATAACAAGGTAGTTGAGAGCGAAAATGCAAGACCAGTCTGAGAGGAAAGTGATCGTATGCCCAAAACTGCAACGAAGACAACGCAAACAACACAGGAGATAAGAAATCGGGTACCTTGCCCAAGTAATGCAGTGACGGTAAAGCGCCCCGTCGATAACCTGGGGGAAACAACTTCAATAACTAGAGAACTGTCAGATTCTATTGACATTGGCACCCTATAATTTCAAAGATCTGCTTAGTCATAAGCTTGTTACTTATGTATGTACACACATATTATTTCTATCAGAAGACAATGCAAGTTCGTTGTTTTTTTTATACTAAATAACTGTTTGAGTAACTAGATCCTCACGAGAAGATATAAGGAAACACTATAAGATAATTTTTATTTTCATACGAATTTTCTTCTTGCAAAATTTAAATGTGATTACATTCTTCGCCATCAAGCCCTCACCTTTATATTTGATATTGATCAGCGCTCTGAAGAGTGGACCGAACCGAAGTTCTGTTTTATGTGTATTTTATTTATTGTTATATTTCTCCAACGAGGAAGCTACATAACTAACATAAGTCGCGTGTCCTGATTACAATTAAAATCATTTTGATGACGAATTACCGATTTAATGCATCATACGAACATGCTGAGTGTGTCAAAGCTATATTGAAGTTACAATATACATATTGTGTTGTGGCAGTATCTACACAGATTATTTCCGCGTGTGTTTTGTACATACGATATTTTTTCAAGTGGAAGGAATTCTTTTATAAAAACGTAAATCACGCGAAGAAATACTACACTGAAGAACCATTAAAGATTTATAGGAATTCCGCATGCGACACTTCATTGGGTTTGTAAGTCATTTATTGCATACAAAAGAGTCACCAAAATTTCACAGCTCTTTCCATTGTTTATCTTTGGGCTTCGTACAATAGCCTGAAGCTTTTGGCTCACAATAACTTTTCTAAAAGTTTTATTTTACAACGTTATTGTGCAATCCGCAAATTGCGTTTATGATCAATGTGTTAAATTAATTTTGTTTCAACAAAAAAACAAATGTATGAAACTGCAACCTAAGGACGCGTCCTATGGAAACAATAAATTCCATATAACAACCCACAAGTGAGCAATTCCCCAATTTAGTTTCAGTCTTCGCTTTTTTTTTTAGATGTTCCCACGTAGATTGAAATAATTTGTAAAATAAAAACTTTAACGCCGTGGTGACTGTAAAAAATATTATTTTCCTATTATTCATCGAACATTTTGTTTCCCCACTTCCACATTCCTGGCGGTGTACAGCAGGACATATCCACAGTAAAGAACAGCGTCCTCAATTTTTTTGTGCATTTAAATGTTTGCTGACAAAACTGGTAAAAATGGACTGGTAGTGGATAAAAGGATTGTACTGGCGAACAGTGTATGTGTAAAGATAAACTAAATGAACGAAAACTCGACACCATATTTTTTTTGCCATGAAATATGCAGATTTATGAGATACATTTAAAATGAATTTTTACGTATCTAGTGTTGGTATGGGGTGTGGTGCGAAAAAAAATTGCATCAGCCAAATTATTAAAACTTACCAAAAAGTGAAAAACAAATCACTTTTGGCCAGTTACAAATATGAGAGTGCATGAGGATTTAAATGAATTCAGAAAATTTTGGAAAATAAAAATATAACTTACAATAAGCTTTGCTACGGTTTAAGATCGTGAAACGTCCTAAAGTTCGCCTGTTAATTTTTATTTTTTATTTAATTTATTTTTTTTTGTTTTATTTCAGTTTAAGCCATACAATAGTATTTCTTAATTAAATTTATTATAAGCGTCACGTATTCATTAATTTTTGAAAAGTTTTGTTCAAAGTAATTTACACCCATTATTTTATTCGCGATTTTACTTAAGTCGAATGCGGACTCTGCAGAATTAGGAAAGCTTTCTCGATAAGGAATTCCTAACACCGGAGGACATTCGTAATGCCTCGACTGGAGACATCCTCAACTTCATTAGGCAGAAACTTGTTTAACTGGATCCAAGCACAATAGATCTTTCAGGTCGCAGTGCCTAATATGTCAGTTGCAGAGCCTAAAGAATAATAATAATAATAGGGGACGACTTTTAATAATATTCCTGCTTGGGAGTACAACGGACCGAAAGGAATTTGAGTGCTTCAAGGATTTGGAAATTTCTTTAAAAAAAAACTTTAAACAAATTAAGAGGAAGCATCAAAATTAAGCACATAAGCACAAAAAGAACATGATAGCAGAGAATTACAAATGCAAGACCCTTGGTATCGCCATTCTGTTCTATTAAGGCTTGAATACAATGAAATGTTGTATTCCTTTAACATATCTGAAAAAGTGAGTTATTAAAATTTAACAATGTTATTTTACAAATTGTTTAACTTAATTATATTTAAACAAGCTTTTCCCCGCGGCTTCGTAAGCGTCAAATTCATTTTAACTCTTGCTACGCTTACCTCGCAGTGTTTGGTTAGATTGATTCATAACATTTAAACGGCTTAGCTGATGTGGCTAAAGTTAGATTTATTTTTATTTTTTATTTATTTAATTTATTGCGACAGCTAACACAGTAAGATACATTATCTTTTAAGGCAGTGAAAAGCTTATTAATGAGAAATTATAAAGCAAACAAGTTAACAACATTGCAAACAAGTATAAACGACTGATAAGTTACATAAAACAGTTAAAGGAAAATTGATTTTAGCAAGCAAAGAAAAATAATCAAAGGGTAGAAAGATACAGGATGGTTAAGTTTTAAGGGCCGATGTTGATTTTGAATAAAACACAAATTATTTAGGAAATTACTGTAATTATTTTTATTATGATAATATTGGTATGGTTCAATTATGTATGGAACAAAATATCGGCCAAATGGCCGCCGCGACCTCGGCGGCCCGATAGTCCAAATTTTCGATGACGCTAAGGCATAATTGAGGTTCTATGCCGTTAATGTGCCGAATTATCTCATTCTTTAGCTCTTGAATTGTTGCTGGCTTATCGACGTACACCTTTTCTTTCAAATAACCTCAAAGAAAGAAGTCCAACGGTGTCAAATCGCATGATCGTGGCGGCAAATTAACATCGCCACGACGTGAGATAACACGGCCATTGAATTTCTGACCATTGACGACGCTTGAAATGGTCAAGAGGCTTTAGTTCTTGAGTCAATTGCACCTTGTAAGCGCGTAAATGCAAGTCTTTATGCAGAATGTTCATCAATGACGAGCGTGAGAAGTGCAATTGTTGGGCACGACGACGAGTTGAGGTGGACGGCACTTCAGCCACACTATCGCGAACAGCAGCAATATTTTCTGCAGTACGAGCTGTACGAGCATGCACTGGTGTTTTCACATCTCCTACAGACCCGGTTTGCTCAAATTTGTGCATGATTTTTCCGATTGTACGCACATTTGGACGATTTAATTGACCGAAAAAATCACGAAGTGCACGATATGCATTTTGATTTGAACGCCCATTTTCATAATAAGCCTGAATAACTTTAACGCGTTGCTCGAATGTGAATCTTTCCATGGTTCAAATTGAGTTAGTCTGAAATTGAGAAATGTCAAATGAAATGCAGAAAAAAACTTGACGTTTAGGTTTGGTTCACATTCAACATCGGCCCTTAAAATTTAACCACCCTTTACAATTATAATTCTTTTTGAAATCTAGTTTTCCCCCTTATTTCCAAAATTCGGCGTGGGAGGGAATTCCAGAGTCGAGTAGCGTTTACGAAGAATTGACGTTCAGATGTCAAATAAGAAAATCGCGGGAGTAAGATTTGTTCTGTCTTCACGGATGCACACGGCGATATTCTGTTAAAAAGGCTGCGGGGTTGACGCGTGTGTATGATGTTGTCCAGCATAATTATTGATCGATACTGTAAAAGGCTATCAAACTTGAAATCATAAATTCGGTAAGAAAAGTGTGAGATGTGATCAAACCTTCGCAGACTAAAAGTGTAACGGGCGGCGTTGTTATATCTATTAGATAATTCATCAGCGAAGATTCTATTTCCAGGTTTAAAGGAAAAATAATATTCGTGCATCGTTGGCTTTGATTGATCAACAGTGAACAACTTTGCATGTGTGATCCATGCAGGTCATTCTCTTTGGCCGTTTGTGAGACTTTCTGTACATATACTACTTTGATCAAAATGTTTCAGGAATTTTTTCGGAAAATTGAAAATACAAGTTTATTCTTGATAATCGATATTGTCCCCTTAAAAGTACTCTCCATTGACTGAAAAATATTTATTCCAGCGTTTGATCAAACCTTCGAAATATTTTCTATAAGATTAGCAGTCCCCCCGCGGCTTCGCATGCATTAAATATGTACTTAGGTTTATACTAAATCGCTAGAAATCGTCTGTCCCTATGGAACTTTCAAAGATAAAAGATAGCAAAAAGTGTCTCCATTCCATTATTGAAAGAATTTTTTAAATCGGTTCAGTAGTTTCACCCTTCTTCAAGTAAGATCCATCCAAGTCGTCGCTTTCAGATCAAGTACTTCTATCTATAAATACATAGTGGGTATCTTCAGCGGCTTGGAGCTTCTCGTTGAAAATCATGGCAAAGAAACCTTCAAAGTCAACTGAAGTCAGGTCCTGCTGGCAGAACCAAAAAAGTAGGCGTGTTTTTTTGAAACCTTGCTAGCCAGTAGTTGCTAGTAAAGTCAAATTTCCCACGTAAAACAAATACAACAACCTTGTTATTATCCCCAGTCAAAAGCCACTGGCTAGGAATTTTACGATATCTCATGGGTAGGCGGCGCCAAAAGCGATGTTTTTATTTATAGACGTTGGTAACTATGTTCTCTTGACAGTAGTAGGGACACACACGAGAAAAAGACGGCAATAGAAAGACGGCAGTGAAAGAAAGACAAAAGATCAGAAAAATAATTTCAGAATGCTACACAGGGTGTTCCGTTCATTTAATTTTTTAATAACTGTTTTTAAGCATTTTATAAAAGATACATAAAGCATTCACATATGTGTTAGGCTAAATAATTTTATTTTGTGATTCGATTACGTGCTGTTTTTATTAAAATACTTAACACTAAACCTACCGATACTTCATGTATACCTATTCCTACCACAGCGGGTCAAGTGACCCGTCTTTAAAATGTTATATATATTGCTATGTATAGCGACAAATATATCATTAAGCACAATTTGGTACATGAATAAAACAATCTTTTTCAAATAACGATTCAAAATTCTCTACTTATTCAATTAAGGGGGGGCTAAGGTTTTAAAGGCGAAAAAGAAGCATATTTTTGTGATTTTTTTGCGGCGACATGAGTAATATAATTTTATTAAATTTAATTACATATTATTGTACAACTTTTGATGTATGTCAGAAAAAAATGTCGATGAAAAATATTGATAAATAAGCCGGTGACGTTGAATCTCCAGAGGCGCCTTGAAAAAAAGTGGTTTTGCGGTGAACATTATAACTCATTACCGGATCATTTGAAACAAAAAAATTGATATGCATTTTATAGGTGATGTATTTCTCGAGGTAATCAGGAAGAGTTTTTTTCATTCTATTTTTTGCAACACTTGCAAGTGAAAAACACAATTTTAGCTCAAAAAATCGCGGTTAATTTGTTATTAAAAAATAGAAAAAAATTAAAAAAAACTCTTCCGGATCACCTGTTGATTTATGTGAAGAAGTAATATTCCAATTTTCAAAAGGATCGGTTCAGTAGATTTTGAGTTCTAATGTTCACGAACTTCAAAAATGACGTTTTCGGGAAAATCGATTTAAAGATTTTTATACGTGAAAATTCGAAATAAACCATCAATAAAAGAACATGAATTGTTATACTTACATAGAGTCATCAATGCCAGCTCCATACAGTGAAACACTGTCATTCACCATATCCAATGCATCTTTTTGCTCTTCAGCAGCTTCTTCGTTCGCTCGGGTTATTCGTAGTTCATCAGTTAGGCGCGCCCACTGGTGAACTTTGAAACGCTATAACTCCGTTAGTTTTACTCGGATTGACTTAAAATTTGTACACAATATTCTCGACATATTGTTCATTCAATGAAAAAATGCAAGAAAAATAATTTTAAAACCTTACCCCCCCTTAAAACAAAATCAAATTAATACAAGAAAAAAATTAAATATTCATCAATTGAATCTTAAATCTAGAACATGAATTGAAAAAAATTTGCGCAGGCCATTTTGCGATTTCGATTTCACGGAGTATTTTCTTGCCATTTGACCCATTATGTCTACACCGTATTTAGTACTATTGTAGAATCTTATTTGCAATAGTTTTGTATCACAACCACACACACAAATCTTCATGATATCACATGAATCTTTGCACGGGTCAAATGACCCGTAGCGGTAGTTAGGGCAGATAACGTATTGTTACAATTCGCAAATAAACAAACGATCTTTTTTTTTTTATTTTAATTCACTTTATTCTCGTTTTGTACTTCTTATTTTTTCTATAATTTTATGCAAGCTGCAACCCCGACCACGTTGGAGATTTTTTCTTTTTTTCTTTTTTTTGACAGCTGCTGTCAGAACAGATCGATGACAGGTGTTTTTGTTGAGGCGTGCGTTTGATGGACCATAAAATCGTAACACTGCTCTCCTGTTAAAAGAATTAGACTGCCCCCAGTCGCAGTTAGGAAGATAAGTCGGAGAACTTGCACAGCGCTAGCCGGTCCCTATGCACCACTAGTGATTTGTTTCCTCCTTCCTTTGTGATGCGATACAGAACGTCTCCCATTTTCGCGATTACGTTGTAGGGTCCTTGCCAATCGCTTTGCAGTTTGGGGCAAAGTCCTTTCTTCCTCTTTGGAGCATACAGCCATACTTTGTCTCGGTCCCTGAAGGATGCAGCTTTGGCGTTGAGGTCATATCGATCCTTCATCCGGCGACTATAGTCCATCAACTGTTTCCGATTGAATGCGTATGCTGTCTCTTAACGTGCCACCAAATCTTCTATGTACTTGGGGGCAGCTGCGGGTGGATCAGGAGGAGGCCCGGTGTAAAGTTGTGTCGGCAAACGAAGTTCACGGCCAAAAACCAAAAACGCCGGTGTCTGCTTTGTAGCCTCATGTACAGCTGTGCGGTAAGCTAGCAGCAGAAAAGGGAGATGTGCGTCCCAGTCCCTTTGATTTTCAGCGGTATACTTGGCAAGATAATCCAAAAGTGTGCGATTAAACCGCTCAACCATGCCATCCGATTGTGGATGTAACGCAGTTGTCCGTGTCTTGTCAATGCCGAGTTTCTCCAAGGTGTGTTTGAATACAGCGGACTCGAAATTTCGCCCTTGGTCAGAGTGAAGCTGAAGTGGGACTCCAAATCGGGAGAACACGTGCGTGATGAGAGCTTCTGCTACAATCTCCGCAGTTTGGTTTGGTAAGGGAAGGGCTTCCGGCCACTTAGTAAAATAGTCACAGAACACTAATACATACTTGTTGCCCTGAGTAGTGGTAGGTAAAGGTCCCAAGATGTCGATGGCCACACGCTCGAAAGGAGCGCCAACATGCACAGGTTGAAGTCGTGCCCGATTCCTCGTTGAAGGCCCCTTACGTTGCTGGCATCGTACGCAGACTTTACAGTAATGCTCAACGTCCTGAGAGCATCCGACCCAATGATAACGCTGTTTTGTCTTCTTCGATGTTTTGTGAAATCCAAAATGACCTCCGGTGGGGCTATCGTGCATAGCCTTTAATATTTCCTTCTGCAATGAAATCGGAACTAGCACCTGATAGAACTCCCCATTAGTTGCGTTTACTTTTCGACACAGAGTCCCATCACGAATTACGAGTGCATCAAACATACCCCAATAAGCCTTTAATCTTGGGTCCAAACCTCGAATTTCGTCGGTCGTCGGTCGCCGTTGTTCTTCTACCCACCTTCGTACGATTGATAAGTGCCCATCTCGCTTCTGTTGATCTGCCATCTCCATTGCCAACGCTGTTGTTCGGGTTGAGATGCCTCGCTTCTCTTCTAACCGCGAGCAATGTCGACAGTTTAAATCTTCACAAGGGCGACGGGAGAGTGCATCAGCATTTTGGTGCTTCTTTCCGGGACGATGTTCCACCGAGAAGTCGAACTCTTGCAAACGTTCTAGCCACCGGGCCAATTGTCCCTCCGGGTCGCGAAAATTGATCAGCCAACGCAGCGAATTGTGATCGGTTCGCAAAAGGAAATGTCTCCCTAACAAGTATGGCTGGAAATGGGCAATGGCTTTTACGATGGCTAATAGTTCTCTTCGGGTGACACAATAATTCCTTTCCGCTCGGGTAAATGTCTTGCTGTAATATTCGATAACCCTTTCCTCCCCATTTTGGACTTGTGACAAAATAGATCCACATGCAAGTTGGCTGGCATCTGTATCCAGAATGAAGGGGTCAGTTTCGGTCGGCTGGACGAGAATAGGAGCGGTCGTCAGTTTTTCTTTGAGCTGAAGGAAAGCGTGCTCGCATGCAGTACTCCAGTGGAATTTGGCTCTATTCTCGGTTAACGCCGTCAAAGGTTTTGCGGTGGTTGAAAAATCGCGGATGAAGCGACGATAGTAAGCGCAAAGTCCCAGGAATGACTGGATCTCCTTCTTACTCCTTGGTGTGGGCCACTTTCGGATGGCCGACAATTTTTCTGGATCAGCCGCGATTCCCGAAGCAGACACAATATGTCCCAGGAATTGAACTTCTTTTTTGCCTAGCCAACATTTCTTCGGGGAAAGTCGTAGTCCTGCCTCCTTCAGGCGCTGAAAGACAGTCTCCAAGTTTCGAAGCAAATCGATGAAAGTCTTCCCATGGACAACTATATCGTCCAGATAAACAAGGCAGACGGTGTAAGGAAGGCCCTGAAGTACGATGTCCATGAGCCGCTGAAACGTTGCGGGTGCGTTAGTCAAGCCGAACGGCATTACGTTGAATTCATAAAGGCCAGTCCCGATGGAAAATGCAGTTTTATCTTTGTCTTGTTCATCCATTTCCACTTGCCAGTACCCGGATTGGAGATCGAGCGTGGCAAACCAAGATGATCCACCGAGTGCTTCTAGGGTAAGATCGATACGTGGAAGTGGATAAGAGTCCCTTTTTGTAGCATTGTTTAATTTACGGTAATCCACACAAAACCGAAGGGAACCATCTTTTTTGCGAACTAATACTACCGGAGAACACCAGGGACTTCTTGATGGTTGTACTATCCTCTGCGCTTTCATGTCCTCTAAAATTTTTTCCGCTTCTGTTCGGCGGGCTAGGGGGAGCTTTCTTGGGGGTTGTTTGATTGGAATCGTCCCCGCCGTGTCGATACGATGTTGGATTATGGAAGTCCGACCTTGGTCAGCTGAGTCTGCAAACACTGAGCGGTTACGGGAAACCAGCGCGGACAAGTCTTCCTGTTCCTTGGCTGTTAAATCGTTTGCACTTCTTGTTACCATCTCTGTTAGATTCGGGGGTAACTTGGTCTCAGAAGTAGCCTCTACAATACGTCGACATTTGCACAACTCGGGTGCCGTTTCTAGTTGTACCATTGCCGTGTTTCGCGGAATCCAAATATTTTCCCCCGACAAGTTGCTCACGCAAACAGATATTTCCCCATTCGACACTTTGCACAAGGAAGAGGGTACATAGAGCTGCTGGACAATCGGAGTTGGCGTCGCAACTACTGTTTCCCCTTCGCACGCGGCGGTGCGTAGATTAATCCAATAATCGGAAAAAGCGGGAATGCAGTCATCGCTGGAATTGGTCGCTATGATTTGCTGGGCATTAGTTCGATTAAGGCGAATCGTCTCTCCTCTTACTTGTAGGGTGTCTTCCCTTAAATTTATCTCACATGAATACAGGTGTAGAAAGTCTATTCCTATGATGCAGTCGTCGGAGATTGGAGCTACGTACATGGAATGTCGGGTCTTGAACGCCCCCATCTGCATGCTAACGTCAAGTTTCCCTTCAACGGGGGTAGTATCGCCAGTGGCAGTCTGGATCATCGCGTGTGATGTTTGTATCACCGGGCGTGCTGTCATCTTCTTAACGACTCGGGGATGTAATATTGTATGAGTGGCACCTGTGTCAATAACAGCTAGGCAGGTAACCGCGTTAACATGAATTCTGGTGACGAGGTTGTGCGGGTTGCTGGCGGACCGGACGGACACAAAAACTGGTGTAGGAGCATCTCTGTTACCCACTAATTCTGCTCCTCTAGACTTAGCGGGTTGTGGTTTCCCACCATATGGTCGTTGTATACGCCTCCATGAAGCCCAGAGCGCCCCAAAGGAGGGGAGTCAGGGACCTCATTGATTTGGAAGTTGATAGCCCGAGGGCCCAGTCGAGCCGCCTCAATATCGAAGGTCACGGCCAGCCCTTCCTGTTTTAATTTAGGATTTCGATGTAATTCACTGCGCGGCACATAAGCCACCTCGTCGTTGTCATCACGTCGAACAAATCCATATCCCGTTTTATGAATGAATTTTATTTTGCCCTTGACTCCTTGCTCTAGGTTAACCTTTAGCCTACTATCGGAAGCTGGGCTCATTCTTTGTGTTCCCTTGGGAGCATTTTGGTTCTTACGCGGCAGCCTTCGCTCCCTTAAGCTGCGCGATTCCCGTTTCCCGAAGGCGTAGTCTGAGGGGAACCCTCATTGTCGGAAAGGGTAAGCTCCGCAACTCGAACCTGTCTTCGACTCAATCGAGTGGCTGCGCGGCTGGCCTCTACGCGTACAGCCGAAGAAAGTGCTTTTTCTAGTGTATCTGGAGCAGCGTCTCGCACCCTTTGTTGTGTTTCAGTGTCGAAAATTCCATCAATGAACTGCGCCAGAGCGATGCGATCTCTAGCCTGTTCGGGACAGTCGGGGAATGCTAAGTAGACAAGTCGCTGAATGTCAGTAGCTAATTCACTTAAAGATTCCCTTGCTCTTTGTCCGCGTCCGCGCAGTTCGGAGTGGGCTGTCGACTGTTCGTACTCGTTGCTGAATCTCTGTCTTAGGCATGCATCAAGTCGGAGAAAATCATCACGCACCTCCGGTTGCAGTGTTTCGAAGAAGGCGAGCGCAGTGCCTCTCAAGTACGGGGCGAGGTAAAGCGTCTTTAATCCGGTTGTCCAACCATTAGCTCTTGCTACCATATCGAAATGGAGGAGGTACGTGTTCCATGGTGTTTTCCCGTCATACTCGCGTGGCTGCACTTTGATTCGCTGCGGCTGTTGGGCGGATGTTGGTTGGTCTACCTCGGGTGGGACTTCTGGGGTCCTGGTGCTTACGTGTTGAGCTCCAGCTCCTCCCGTGTGCTCAGGCTCAGTGCATACAAAATCGATTCGCGCCATATCTCGTCTTACAGTCCCACACGTTGCTTCAGAAAATGAATTTTCATTCGACGACCGCTCGTGACCTCGTACATGGGTAGAGCTAGCAGGTGGTGCTCCGGGTATGGTGGAATCACGGGCTATATTTCTAGAAGAAACAGCATCCGCATACGTTGTGGCATTGCCATTAAAACCTGTAGGAGTAGAAAGGTTAGCAAGTGCTTCAACTCTGGTGTTAAATGATTCCTGTTGCGTGGCTTCCACTTGGGATATTCGAGAACCCATCTCCTCCACTGAGTTCTGTAGGCCGACTACTAGGGTGGATTGCTCAGTTAATAATTTGGCATAAGTTTCCATTTTGGTTAGAATTTGTTGGAACTTGTCCTCAAGGTCATTAGGTTCGGACATTATTTCCGGGTAGCTGGTATAAACGTGGTTAAGACTCGGTTAGGATGTCGATCGTGACCACCCCACACCTGACACCAATTGTTACAATTCGCAAATAAACAAACGATCTTTTTTTTTTTATTTTAATTCACTTTATTCTCGTTTTGTACTTCTTATTTTTTCTATAATTTTATGCAAGCTGCAACCCCGACCACGTTTTTTGACAGCTGCTGTCAGAACAGATCGATGACAGGTGTTTTTGTTGAGGCGTGCGTTTGATGGACCATAAAATCGTAACACTGCTCTCCTGTTAAAAGAATTAGACTGCCCCCAGTCGCAGTTAGGAAGATAAGTCGGAGAACTTGCACAGCGCTAGCCGGTCCCTATGCACCACTAGTGATTTGTTTCCTCCTTCCTTTGTGATGCGATACAGAACGTCTCCCATTTTCGCGATTACGTTGTAGGGTCCTTGCCAATCGCTTTGCAGTTTGGGGCAAAGTCCTTTCTTCCTCTTTGGAGCATACAGCCATACTTTGTCTCGGTCCCTGAAGGATGCAGCTTTGGCGTTGAGGTCATATCGATCCTTCATCCGGCGACTATAGTCCATCAACTGTTTCCGATTGAATGCGTATGCTGTCTCTTAACGTGCCACCAAATCTTCTATGTACTTGGGGGCAGCTGCGGGTGGATCAGGAGGAGGCCCGGTGTAAAGTTGTGTCGGCAAACGAAGTTCACGGCCAAAAACCAAAAACGCCGGTGTCTGCTTTGTAGCCTCATGTACAGCTGTGCGGTAAGCTAGCAGCAGAAAAGGGAGATGTGCGTCCCAGTCCCTTTGATTTTCAGCGGTATACTTGGCAAGATAATCCAAAAGTGTGCGATTAAACCGCTCAACCATGCCATCTGATTGTGGATGTAACGCAGTTGTCCGTGTCTTGTCAATGCCGAGTTTGCCGATTGGAATGCACATGATATTGAAACACTAAACAAATACATGTTCCTCACGACCAAGCCTATGATATATTTGGTGAATCTATCTGATAAAGATTTTATTAGAAAGAAGAATAAATGGTTAGCCAAAATTAAGGAATGGGTTGATAAACATGACCCTGGAGCGATAATTATTCCGTCTTCAGGACATTTTGAACACAATCTCATCGAAAAAGATGACACCGAGCGCAAGGCCTACGAGGAGGAAACTAAATGCAAATCTGTATTGGATAAAATCATTGTTACAGGTTATAAAGCATTGCAGTTAGAATACTTCTTTACTGCTGGTCCAGATGAAGTAAAGGCCTGGACAATTCAGAAAGGAACCAAAGCTCCACAGGGTGCTGGTCGTATCCATACCGACTTTGAAAAAGGTTTCATAATGGCAGAAGTTATGCATTTTAAAGATTTTAAGGAAGAAGGCTCTGAAGCAGCTGCAAAAGCAGCAGGCAAATACAGGCAACAAGGACGTAATTATACTGTAGAAGACGGTGACATTATATTCTTTAAGTTTAACGCCGGAGCTGGTTTGAAAGATGCCAAGAAGAAATGATATCGTATAGCTGTTATTCTCATGATTATGTTTTATGTTAATCTAATTGTGTATTCACAGAGCTTTTGTCCTTGATTTGTGTGTTTCTTTACACAAGTTACATACCTTAATTCTGCTTTTATTAATGAAATTAAATAAACCACAAACAATAAATATGAAACGAAAAAAGGTGTATTGCACAAAAAAAAAAAAAAAGAAAAAAAAATCTCCAACGTGGTCTGGGTTGCAGCTTGCATAAAATTATAGAAAAAAAAATAAGAAGTACAAAACGAGAATAAAGTGAATTAAAATAAAAAAAGATCGTGTGTTTATTTGCGAATTGTAACAATTGGTGTCAGATGTGGGGTGGTCACGATCGACATCCTAACCGAGTCTTAACCACGTTTATACCAGCTACCCGGAAATAATGTCCGAACCTAATGACCTTGAGGACAAGTTCCAACAAATTCTAACCAAAATGGAAACTTATGCCAAATTATTAACTGAGCAATCCACCCTAGTAGTCGGCCTACAGAACTCAGTGGAGGAGATGGGTTCTCGAATATCCCAAGTGGAAGCCACGCAACAGGAATCATTTAAATTTCATTGAGTCCCAATCCATAAATTCGTAACAATATTAAAAAAAATAAAAAAGCTAAATAGATGTCCTGAAAACATGTCGGTGTCCAAAAGTCAACAAAAGACATTTCGTGCCCTACATTCATCAAACTTTATAACCACCAACCTATGAAAAGAACTCTATTTAGCGCTTGAAAAGTTATATAAAGACTGCCTTTGATATCTATTCATGAAAACACCAAAACCAATGATCAATCTCTACACGAATTGAAGGATTTTTATTGTTTTTAAATTAAGTAGGTACACACCAGGGCATGTTTTACAACCCTCGAAGTGAGCTCAAGCTCATGAATCTATTAGTGCAACACAACGACCGCTAGAACTGTTAATCCCACACCATCTAAACAGTTTTACTGCTTTTTTTGTTGATGTAGAATCTGAATGCACTACGACTAAAACCATGTCCATGGAATGTTGTATCCTGGTTTGCCTCCTTGCATATATAACATACTATGTGGTCTATTAAAAAGAGGAAACTAAAACTTTATAGTGGTGGCCTTTGTTGGTTTGCAAATTGGATAATTTGTCTTCAATTGCATGTTCTTGAAGTTGCAAATGGTGCAGGCGGTGTTATTGATTTGCCACTTTTTGTGAAGCCTTTCATTAGTATCCTGACTAAGTCGCTCTGATGGGCTCACGAGTATGGTCTTAAGCCAACGTTAATAAGTGCGAACTAAGTTTATCCTTTGAAGTTTTGGAAATGATTTTTAAAAAACCTCAATACTTGGACTCAAATTTTGTATAAGATTCCTTTAGGATGCAAGACTGGATGCATAGTTTAAGACGCTGGTTTCCTACGAAAGAAGCACTTAAAGTGTCAAATGATGTTATAATACCTTAGAAGCTCTGTTGTTTCTTCATAAAGTCAAATTTCGGCTGGTACTTTTTTTTAGAAAAGCATTATAGGCAACTAAACTGCCGATAAACTTCGAAAGAAATACTGTGAATTATAAGCAATGGCAACAGTACTTACAATTCCCCCCAGTCATTCTGGACACCACCCTCGGAACAAGAAGACTGAAACCTAATACCACCTGAGACACTAGCGCTGTGTAAATAGCATCATAAGGGTATTTTCATCTTGGATTTTTTTTTTTGGTTTTGAAACAATGATTGTCATTGAGGTATTGGTGGTATTGAAGTTGAAAACCGGGATTTAATGCAAACTTTCGTTCAATGCAAAGATCGCATTCGATTAACGGCGGTTGTAAAAAACGGTTTGAACTTTCAGTATTCATTCTGTTTAAATAGCAGTTCCACCATTAATCTTCCATCAGAATGGTGAAAATGTGTGTTTACATAGTGATCTTTAGCTTTTTGCTCTTCAAGAGCAAATTGATAAGATACTTTTTCTTGTCTTCAAACTCATTCGAGATGGAAGACTTGAGTGTATTCTAGCTGACTTCAAAATGCTTTTTGTCCTTTAATAGCTATATGAGTAACTAGCGGACCCGTGCTCGCGTTGCTTCGCGAAGGTATTAAAAATGTTTTTTTTGTCATAATATTAAACCAAAAAAATTTTAAACATGCCTCGAAAGAATCTCAGCTTTAACTTCCGGCCACTCTGGATTGCATGTTATAGTTACCTATGAAGAGATCTGACCGACCATGTTTTCTGACATATGTATGTCATTGCGTCTTGAGTTTTTTGGTGAAAATACCTTGGTGATCCATTGAACGTAGATGGCAAAATTAAAAGTTACCCTATATTCCGAGGATTAACATTAACATCATTGCTTACAGCATCTTCGAGATCAATATAATTATCAGCTTTCAGAGTCTGCTAATGAGTTCTTATGAAAATAAGCCTATCTGCGGATCCGAAACTGCCAGTAGGATTCCAACGTTCCTGCCACCACTCCACGCTCTTCAAACGTTCGAGCCACGACGTTTTGAGCCAAATCCGACAACCTTGCCTGCCCAACGACCGACGTCATCATCTGGTTCCTTCGGAAGTCATCGTAAGCTACACGACCTTCCCGAGTTTCATGGAAAGCCTGAGGAGTGGCCAATGTTTTGTATGGCTTTCGTCGAATCAACCAATACGTTCCAGTAGAGTAAAGTTGAGAATATGTTTCGCCTCCAAAGGTGCCTCAGGGGACAGGCAAAGGATGTCGTCGAATCCTTGCTCATACATCCAAATAACGTCGAGCAAGTTATGTCAACGTTGGAGTTCCTCTTCGGACGTCCGGAATGTCTCATCCAGAGTCAGTTGAGGAAAATGCGAGAAACTGGCCAGATTTCGGAGTCAAAGGTGGATCCAATTGTGGAATTCGCCACCAAAGTACAGAATCTTACTGCGTTTCTTGAGGCAAGTGGTATGCACCAATATCTGATGGATCCTCTACTACTGGTAGAGTTGATTGGGAAGCTTCCAATGAACAGGAGATTGGAGTGGGCACAGAACAGTATGCTTATCCACCAGTGTGCCACCATTAAACACTTCAATGAATGGTTAAACCGTTTATCGCGAATAATATGTCTTGCCACGACAACTTCCCAGTCTCCTCCGTCACAAGCCAGGTCAGAAGTGAAGCCGAGGACAGGACGAGTGTTACATGCCGACAGTGGTCCGACGCCCAGCGATGCAGTGAGTGATAGATGTCAACAATGTCAAGGAAGGCGGCATGCTATAACCGAATGCAGCAGTTTTAAAAGCCTGGATTCCATAGCCAAATGGGAATTCGCCAAGGTAAACAAGCTCTGTTTCGGATGCCTAAAGCGTGGACATGTTATGCGGACTTGCAGATTAAGGAGGAGCTGTGCGATCAACGGCTGTCCCAAAAAACATCACCATCTGTTGCATGAAGAAGAGCCGAAAAAGAAGGAAGAGCCGAAGATCAGTGTTTGTGAACGAGGTGAAGCCCAGAAGCCGGTGCTCAGTTGTGAAGGAAGCAGTGAGACCAAGATTCTCTTTCGAGTAGTGCCAGTGAGAGTATACAACGGTGACAGAACGGAGCGAACGTATGCCCTGTTTGATGAAGGTTCTTCAGTGACCATGACAAGCTCCGACTTAGCCAGACGTCTACAACTAAGAGGAACTTCGAAAATGCTGAATTTGCGATGGTTCGGAAATGAAACCTTGTCCGCAAAGTCATCCACCGTCGACGTCGAAATTAGTTCAGATTGCAACGCGGCTGATAAGTTCAACATGTGCGGAGTTCAGACAATTGAAGAGCTTAATTTACCTACGCAGACGTTTACTGCCTCCGAGTTCGATTTGCGACGCCTCCGGCATACTGCACCAGCCTTATCGGAGTATACCGACGCTAAACCTGAGGCTTGGACAACTGTCATCTAGGCGTACCAACGAAAAGCATCAACATGGCCAACGGAGCGATGATCGCGTCGCTCACGAAGCTTGGATGGGTAGCGTATAAAAGAGCAGCTTCAACTACTCGTAGCCAGAACAAATTCGTCCTCTGTAGCAGCCAGCTCCGAGATCAAGATCTGCGTTCAGATAGTGTCATCGAGGACTATTTCAAGATAGAGAACTTCGGCGTCAATAAAACGAAGGAGAATTTAGTCTCTAATGACGACAAGCGTGCGTTGTTGCTTCTTTCTACGACAACGGTACCAAGTAGTGATCGCTACTCTACGGGTCTGCTCTGGAAGAAGGATGGCCTTCAATTACTTGAAAGCTATCAGCAAGCCAAAAGAAGATTGCTCAGTCTTGAGCGAAAAATGCAGAAGTATCCGGATTTCGCCGCCCAATACAAAAACATCGTGATGAGCTATGTAACCAAAGGGTATGCCAGGAAATTAACACCAGCCGAAGCAGAAAGGAAAGGTCCTAGGACGTGGTATCTCCCCCACTTCGGAGTGACGAATCCCAACAAGCCCGATAAACTCCGTTTAGTGTTCGACGCAGCAGCAGAGGTGAGTGGTGTCTCTCTGAACTCTCTTTTATTGAAGGGACCTAACGACTACAGGCCACTGGTCGCCGTTTTATCTAACTTTCGCATGAGGCCGATAGCAGTCACCGGGGACATAAAAGAGATGTTCCACCAAGTGCGAATCCGGGAAGAGGACCAGGACTCCCAACGCTTTCTGTGGAGGCATAACATAGACATGCCAATAGACATCTACGTAATGGAAGCCATGACCTTTGGTGCCAGCTGTTCGCCCTGCTCCGCTAATTTCGTAAAGAACCTCAATGCCTCGAAGTTCTCAACTCAAAACGCCAGAGCTGTCGAAGCGATTACCAAGAACCACTATGTCGATGATTATGTCGACAGCTTTGAGAACATCGAAGAAGCCATAGAGGTGACAAAGGCCGTTGTCGCTATTCACAAGAGAGGAGGATTTGAGCTACCGAACTTCGCCTCCAACGCAGATAAACTGATCCGAGACATCGCCCATCACAATCGAGAAGAATGCTCAGGCCGAGCGATAGACTTAAATATGGATTCGGCGACAGAAAAGGACCTTGGCTTGTACTGGGACAGCCAGAGGGACGTCTTCGTTTTTCATCTCAACTTCCCACGAGTGAGTCAAGCCATTATTAAGGACAACAGACAACCGAGCAAGCGGGAGTTTCTAAGCCTTACGATGTCTATCTTAGACCCGTTTGGGATGATCGCAAACTTCACGCTTCATCTAAAACTCCTGTTAAGATCGATTTGGCGTCACGGCATTGGATGGGACGAGCTGATCCCGGATGAAGTCTTTGCTCAGTGGACTGAGTGGAAAACGGAACTGCCGACCTTGACGCTTCTAACTGTCCCAAGATGTCACTACCTACATCTATCGAAAGCAGATCGAGTGGACCTCCATACCTTCGTAGATGCAAGCGAAGAGGCGTTCAGCGCAGTTACTTATTTTCGCATCCAGTTCAAAGGAGATCCCCACGTGTCGCTTGTGTATGGGAAGACAAGAGCCAGCCCGAAGAAACTTCTTTCCATACCGCGCCTGGAGCTGACCGCCGCCGTTCTGGGCACAAGACTTACCAATGCCGTCATAGAACATCACAACTTGCCGATTGCCGAGTGCGTACTCTGGAGCGACTCAAAGACGGTGTTACATTGGCTTCGATCCGACCCTCGCTGCCACAAGGAATTTGTGGCTTTTCGGATTACCGAGGTCCTAGACAGCACCCGCATCAATCAGTGGAGATGGGTCCCTTCCAAGATGAACCCCGCCGACGATGGTATGCGAGTACGTCATACTCCAAAGTTCCAACTAGACAACAAGTGGATACGTGGACCTGCCTTTTTTACGTTGCCAGAAGAGGAATGGCCTCAACTACCAGACGACCTTGCCACTTACGAATGCCAGGATGAGCTGCGTTCCAAGCACATACTCAATGTGACCCTAGCCGAGAATGCTTGTTTCGACGAACACAGATTTTCGACGTATCTGAAGCTGCAAAGGACAATGGCATGGGTGCTTCGCTTCCTAGCCGCTTGTAAGAGTACGCAGATTGAACCGGGAGAATTGAGCGTCGCGGAGCTTGCGAGCGCAGAGCGTCTGATAGTGCGTCAGATACAACGAACAGCCTATGGAGCCGATATAGACAAGCTGCGACGCAACCAACCTATTGATAAAAATAGTAAGATTTACAAGCTCACACCATATCTCGACGAATCTAGAATTCTCCGCATCATGGGCCGAATCGATGCCGCGACGACATCGCCAGCTTTGGAGAAAATTCGTTCAGAAGGAACTGAGCTTCTCGAAGCTGACTTGTTGATCGGTTCCAATATTCAATTGAACATGGATTTCTATCAATCACAGGTTTTTCCAAGTATTGACAGATGTCAATTATTGCTTCTGTAGATCGTGTTTAAATCCTTACTAGATCTTACTTGGAAAAAACAATAAATCATCTAACTTGGATGATGCTGTGGAAACACGGAATTGCTCGTCGAAGCAAGCGATGATGTAGATGCTGAAGTAGATGCTTGTACTGTCATCACTCTTTCCTGTGAAGACGCAATCAGCAAAGAATATTCTTTCTGCAACTGCTGAATTGCACTATCGGCTTCTTGTTCAGTTCTGAATCCATTTTTTTTTAAAACTTTAGATCTAAAACCGTTGCAAATATGAGAGCCGATCGCATGTGATACGACTTTAGACGTTTATTGACTGAGCTGATCAACGAGTTGACAATCTCTTGACCCTCAACAGTAGTTACCACAGTCTCAAAACTAGAAAACTTTGCAGATATTCCTCTTATAAGCTGTATTATAAAAGAAGAAGAACTATTCCAGCGAGTATCTCCTTGCTGAACAAGTTTTGGTTCTATTTTGGTATTGCGCTTTTGGATACCACGCAATGTGTCGCTCGCTAACGTACTGCTCCGGAAATATGTCTCAATAGGCTTTGCCTTCGTTAATATCAAAGCAAAAGAATCCACTGTAAAGCAATCTTGGACAGTTAAATTTAAACTAGGAGCAAAACACGGAAGGTGACGAATTTTAAAAATATCTGCCGTTTTAATCATACTGGCAGCGTTGTCGGTGATTATCGTTACAACTTTTTCACGAATATTGTATTCTACCAAAGTTGCATTAATAGCCTGAAAAAAATTATGAAATTTTACAGCAAATAAAGTCTAACCATAATTTATTTAATACCACACGATTGTGTGCAAACAAAAATAAATATATAAATTTTTTTTTCAAATCGATAGTATCGATAATTTTTTTAAAAATTTGATAGTATCAATAGTCAAAAACTATCGATACTATCGATAGACTATCGATGTTTAACCAACACTAGTTAGAGCGTATAGGATGCACTGCAGAATTATGACGAAAAATTCACACTCTACATTGAAAATGTAGCAGACATTTAGTAGCATTGTGACCTTGATGAAGACAGTTAAAACGCAGAGGTTGTTGTTTTGCAAAATGACGACTTAGATCGATATCAAAATCAAAAACATTGCTGCACATTGTTTCGATTCTGCAAAATAGGATGTTCTTGAGCCTTTCTGCGATTTTGAGGTGTCCGTGCTCTTACTGCGATTTTGAGGTATAGGTGTATCTCACCATTGCAAAACTCCAGGCAGTTACAGATATCTTTGGGAAATTCAAAAAAAATTTCGTATAATAATGTTTTACGCGAGACCCGATTTTTTCTGCTCATAAGACTGTTTTGTGTCTTGATCAACCTATTGTATTAAATATATAAATGATCATTTGACAGTAATTTCTTCTACGCCTAGCACAACAATTTAATTTATTGGGCGACTGTTTTCACATGTGATGGTTGGACAACTGGAAAACAAATAGTATTAGATCTTAAAAGCTGAGATGGCAAACAAAACTGAGTTCAAAATATACAGTTTTTAGTGTCGTGTCTTGATCCATTCAAAGTCTAAAAATTCTACCTTTTAAGGTACAGCAATTGCTTTCCCAACCAAACGCAATTACAGACGACGAATCAATTAACAAAGGATAATTAGGAAATACAAATGAAGAACTTTAACAGATTTCGTCACGGTTCTTATCGTTGCTGCGTTTCTGTATCATCTAAAAGAGAGTTTCCATTATCCGCTTCGCTTTAATTGCTAATTGTGTTGCGTTTCGGTTTTTCTTTTAATTTGTTTTCTTTTCACAAAAAGGACACACTGACCTAATTTCCAAGAAAACCCCACCCGCCTCCTGAAGATGGCATGCTGTAAAAAACAAACTCCCAAAGCGAGGAACAAATAAAAGTCGACGGGGAGAAATAGACGATATCGGTCGATTGCATTTTTTTTTTAAAGAAAACATCTGCCAGAGATTGTCGGAAGGATGGGAGCAGAAGGTACTAACCCTCCTTCGCAAAAAAAAAGAACCATCTTCGATGTTTCAAAGAGATACGCACCAGAAGGACATGGATACAATTCGATTCTGGAATGCCATAGTAGGTAGTCAGAGGGGTTGGCAAGGTAAAATATAGAATAAGGATCAATGTAATGGATTCCTTGGCGATGCCGTCGAGATGTTTATAGCACCGAGTATAGTGGGTGTACAATGCAACATCGTCAGGAAAGCTCTTCAGAGCGGCTCTATTGCTTTATCCTTTATATCCGCAGGTACTTCCTCTTGCCTTCAGGTATACTGATACTGGAATCTTTTATGGATAATTTCCTTTTTAAGTTATATCCTTCCGTAGAAGAAATGTTTTCAGTTTTTTTTTTCTTCTTTTTGTTTTGTTTCGTTTCGATGACCTGGGCTTAGAGAAGACGGAATGTGTAAACATTTTATTTGGAACCAGTTTTATATGTTGATGCTTTGCTGACTAGTAAGGTTATGATGTGGGGAATCTAGGTCACGTGGATCTAATAAAATATCGATGTAATGGGGATTGCAACAGATTATGATAGTTGTACAAGTATGTATGTTGTTTTAAAATTTCAAAGTAAAAATAAGTAATCGCTGTCCTTTAATAGATTAAGGTACTTTTGTTTTGAAAGTTTTGAAATCTGCCGCAGGAAGGCAAGGATTAAGTCAAGCTAGGCACTGGGAGACCCCTGAATATTGTAAAAATTAAAAAAAAAAATTCCCAGCAAGTTGATTAAGAAGATATGTTGAGTGAAACCCTAATGCACTTAATACCGTGGAGTTTTAGGAACGCAAGACTACAATTGCTGTCTTCAAGGTTCAAGAGATTATAAGGTCTCTACACACTGTCCTTATGAACAAATATACATAGGTTACCGTAACCTTATTATCATTTTTTTGTGATGACAAATGTTGTCAAGCGTCCTATTGATTGGATCCTACATTCTAGTAGATCACAGTTATAGGTACACGAGCCCAAGGTTCAATAGATTAATACTTAAGTGATATAGGATACCAGTTTTAATGTACATATTTCTGCTGTACTGTTTAATGGAAAATATACTCAAGATAAAAGAAGTGGAACTGAAAGCTATGACCATGTTTCCATCACGAAACTAGCGGCTGTATAACGGGAAAAGCAAAAAAAACACTAGATTATCGAAAGGAACAGACAAATAAAGAGAAAGCACGGAGTATAATTGAATGCCAAGCGAGATTCGACGTATCATCAAAAGGAATGGAATGATAATTGAACTTCTCCACTTTGTATGTTCTTTATCAACTTCGATATGGAACACATGTAGGTGTTGTTATTTCCTATGCCCCGTACGGTGACATATGTATGTATGTATGTATGTATATTTAGCTCGGCAGCTCATAGAGACCCAAGGACTAGCTTCTCACAACCATTCATGTTGTGCGTGTTATATTCTTCGCACGAATGGTAGGGACCTACAGTTTTAATGCCGACTCCGAACGACGAATTGAGAAGCTTTTCATGACAGATTACACTGGGCAACAAAAAAATAATTATTTTCTGCTGCATTAAATTTTTTATTTGCTTCAATAAACACTTATATTAGACATACACGAAATGTATTTAATTTGTTTGGATTGACTCTGGTTCTTGAGATAAACGACATATAAGCTATTAGAAGGAATATTAACCTACCCTCCTAAATTGTATTAATTTGAGTATTCCCAACAAAATTTTGTTTTCTATGTATGTAGATAGTTATAACAGTTTCGCTTGAATTAGAAATTAGACCTTAAGGTTATCAGTTCGTGCCCTATTTTAAGTACATTCGCCTTTTGATCTTGAAAAATATGAGTTCGTCGCGAAAGTCTTGTATTAACAATACCAACAGTTTTTGTCTTATATGTGGCAAATTTTTTTCAAGAAAAACAAAGAAAAAAGATCACTGAGTTTGTGAAATAAACCTACCATGCATACTTTGGGATATATCTTGCTTAAAAGAATAAATATTGGGGGCCAATACCGTGTGTAAGTCTTGTGTGAAATCTCTGCGACAATGGAGCCAAGGAGTACGTTTAGGGCTTAAATTTGGATTGCCGATGATATGGACTGAGCCAACCAATCATTTCAAAGACTGTTACTTTTGTGCTGTGAATGTGAAAGGTATAAATCGGTACAAAAAACGTACTTAGGTTTATCCTTATGTGGAATCGGCTAAACCCTTAATATTACACAGTGTAGACTTGCCAGTTCCAGTGTTTTCAGGATCACCAACTGCAAATTGTAATGGAACAAGGAGAACGGTTCCACCAAGACATTAGAACAATGGAAGAAAGATACCAAGGCCGATAGGACAGTCATATGATGGCAGGCTATTGCTGGACTTTACTAAGCGATTGTCCTGAGGAAAAACGCGATAGAAAACCCTACAGAAAAAGTTTTTTGTAATATTGTTTTTATTATTAATGTTAACAGCATATGTATTTAGTTTTTTATCGTTATTATATAGCCGCTCCTATAAATATATATTTTAATACGTAAATGTATTTTTTATTTAGACCTTTTTCAGTCATATAGTTAATAGAGTTTTATCTCATAAACTAGAGTCAATTTAACAAATCTGATATTTTTCTCGTATTCAGCATACTGAACTTATCCAAAATTGACTTCAACATACCATGCCGCAAAATGACTGTTCCCCAGTGTTATACTCTTGCCGGTTTGTCATGCCTGCGAAGAGATGGTGCCACGAAAAAAACTTTTGGTGGTTTTTGAGTCTCTCGCTTAGTAGTCCAAAACACTTACCACTAAGCCACGTCACTCAAAATGGTCACAAGACTCTCGGGGGTTTATCATTGCCTGTCGAGAGTTGTTAAGGCGACAAACTTCTGGTTGTTATGCTGAAGTTCGAACCTGTGCCTGCTCACTTAATAGTGTATTATCCTTTTTATAACTAATTTATTTCCTACTTCTAATTTTCAAAGGCGGTCAATTAAAAATGAATTCACGAGTTTTCGATATTTTATTACATTGAAGAGAATGATCGACTGTATCAATGCTTTTAGCACGAAACCCGGATTGCGAGAAATTAATAAAATTGACTTCAAGGTGAAGTGGAGCTACTAGAAAAGACATCAAGCCTTATTAAATCCAGTGCCAAGTAATGATCCTAATAACACTGGCCTACAAATTTTGACTTTGAAAAAAATAATAATAAAAATAATAATAATATTTTAAAATTAGTTTCAGTTTTGTAGAAAAAAAAATCCTTTTTTTTTGCAAAAATGGACAGAAATCATACAGGTTACATATCCCATACGGAACACGAGCCATTCCATTTTTTCACTCCAATAGTTGAATTCATTTATCTGTTCCCACACTCATCAAGGTCAATGTGCATCGGTGCACGCGCAGCATAATAACACTGAACCGGTGAATTGTGTAACGGGACCCGGTATCCCATAATGAGTCGCCACGCGCAAATCAAATTTAGCTGAGTTAGCAAGGTAGAGTAAAAATAGTGAAGTAGAGAATTGCCATTAAGTTAGTTAATAAGCGGACATACAATAAAGCGGTCGATATCCAAGAAAATAAATAATTGTTTTTTTTCGAATAAATCGGAATCAAATAGTTAATTGGCGCAGTCGGTAGGATTCCACTATATTTGAGGGATCCAAAAGAGAACGAACCAAGTCATCGTGACCGGTTTTTTTTAAATAGTGTCAAGTAATCAGTGGCAAAATACGCAACAATAAAGTGTAAAATATATTAAAATCACTAAGAACCAGTGATAGAATACGTATCAATAAAGTGTCGAAAAAGTCACTAAAAATCAGTGATTAAGATACGAAATAACTACGTATCACCGCAAGTCCGAACAGTGTCGGGAGAAACCACTAAAAATCAGTGAACAGAACTCGCGCTAGTGAAAAGAACTAATCTTATTAACTCAAAAATTCCACGTAAAGATAAAACCGACAAGTTTTGGAAACTTGTAATTGAACAAGAAAATATGGAACGCGAAGTAATGGAACGCATGTCAGCAGCACTGGAGGCACTCGTCGCACTCCACACGAACAACCAAAATAACCAAATTCGACCAAGTAGAGCGGTGACTCTTATGAAAGAGATCGCCTATATAAAAGAATTTGATGGAGACAAAAACCAGCTTACACAATTCATCAACGTCGTGGGAACCCATCTTAGCGCAGTGGACGCCTCACGTCAAGCAGAACTATGGCAAGCCATCTATAATTCGAAGATCACAGGAAGAGCAAAGGAACTCCTACTTAACAACCATCCGCAAAGCTGGGACGAAGCAAAGAACCTGTTCAAGCAGCACTTCAGACCGGCGTGCAACTACAAAGATATCTCTCGAAGAATATGTAATTTAAGAGTAAGTTCGATTGATGATTTAAATTGTAAACTAGAAGTTATTATCCAAGAAATTAACACATTTTCCACATATGAAACAAACCCTGTAGAGTCAAAAAAAACATTTTATACACTTTTGATAAATAGAATAAAGCAATTAACTTCAGGTAACCTATCTAGAGAAATAAAAGATAAATTTGATTTGCATGAGATAAAATAAATTTTATACACATACATCGGGTATGATCACCACACCTTAGATAAAGATTTTATGACTCACGATCGAAAACCTACACAAAATACAAAACCTAACAGATCAGATAATAATGTTTCTTCTCGTAATCACCAAAATAATGTCCCACACAATAACTACTATCCTAATCAGAATCAACGTCATTATAACAATAATTATCGCTATAGAGGAGATTCAGAACAGTATAGGCATAATTATTATTCCCAACCAGGTAGATCAGGTCAACACCGAAATTCAGGAAATTTTAGACAACCAGTTTTTAATCCATCCGGTCAACTCCGGAACGCACAACGTCAGCCAGAGTCTATGGAGATAGGACAATTGGCATACAGTAACCTAACAGGTAGGGAGCAGGCTAGTAGTCGAACAGAAGAGATACATAATATTGAAACCGAGTTTTTTCCCAACTAAGCCTCGGAAATAAAATATTTATGGACGTAACTATTGACGGACGAAAACATAGAGGACTAATCGATACGGGCTCAACTATGAGCATAATAAATTCAAGTAGGGTAGATTGTAGTAATTTCAAAATTTACGAAAGAATTAATTTAAAACTCCAAACAATCAATAAAACGACGACAGAAATGGTAGATAGGATTATAACTAAAATACCAACAGAATTTAACTGCGATCAAAAGGGAGCTACCAGATGGTACAAGAGAGATCTAGGTGATAAGCCTTATGACATACTAATAGGAATGGACTTGTTAAGCAAAATTGCGAAAACACTCGACTTTAACAATAAATGTCTCGTATTACAAAACGGTACCAAGATACCACTCTATTCAGTAGACAACGAAACAACTTTGGATTGCTTCGAACTTTCAACTGGAAAAGAAGTGGACCTTACTCATTTGAACGGAGAAGAAAAGAAAGAAATGGCAACCTTATTACGCCAATTCAAGAATTTAATATACCAGGACGGCGATCTATTAACTAATACGGACACAATGACGCACGAAATTCGAACAACGACAGATCAGCAGATCAATGCCAAGCTATATAGGCTTCCTCCACAGCATGAAGAGGAAGTACGGCGACAGATAAAAGAAATGGAGGAACAAGGTATTATTCGAAAGTCTTACAGCAGATATGCCTCGCCAGTTGTGGTCGTGAAGAAAAAAATGGATAATTCGGGAAAGCAGAAGTTCCGACTTTGCGTAGATTATCGAAAACTTAACGAGATAACGATCGACGACAAACACCCATTACCGAACATTGAGGGCATACTAGATAAACTGGGCAAAGCGCAGTACTTCTCGTCCTTGGATCTTGCGAAAGGGTACCATCAAATTAAGGTAAATCCAAATGATATCCCAAAAACAGCGTTTATCACGCCTTGTGGACTGTATGAATACCTTCGAATGCCGTTCGGGCTCAAAAATGCACCGGCAACATTCCAACGGTTGATGAACAACATACTCAGAGACTATATAAATAAAATATGTGTCGTTTACCTTGACGACATCTTGATATTCTCAACAAGTCTACAAGAACACATTAACTCTCTAGAAATAATATTCAGTATATTGGCCGAACATAATCTTAAAGTACAGTTCGACAAATGTTCCTTTATGAAGAAAAATACCGAGTTCTTAGGTCATATCTTGACAGCCGAAGGAATGAAACTTAACCCGATCAAGATCAAATGCATCGAGGAATACCCTCTGCCTAAAACCGAGAAACAGCTAAAAGGGTTTTTAGGAGCTACAGGTTACTACAGGAAATTCGTGAAGGATTATGCAAAAATCGCTAATCCAATGATAAAATATTTAAAAAAAGATAAGAAAATAAACATAAATGACCCAGAATACATTCAGGCTTTTGAGACATTGAAATTAAACATAATAAAACACCCCATTTTAAAATTCCCCGATTTCACTAAAAGTTTCACACTATTTACCGATGCAAGCAATTACGCAATCGGAGCGGTATTAACGCAAGAGGGACAACCCGTGTGTTACGCATCGAGATCCCTCAACGATCACGAAAAGAACTACTGTGTAACAGACAAAGAGTTCTTGGCGATCGTATGGGCAGTAACGTACTTTAGGCCGTACTTATGGGGGAAGCGATTTCAAATTATTACAGACCATTTACCGATAAAATATTTAACCAAAAAATATTCAGGAAAAGAATTTAGCCAGCGAACGCAGAGATGGCTACTCAAGTTACAGGAATACCAATTCGACATAGAATACCTGAAAGGCAAGGAGAACAAGGTAGCAGACTTCCTAAGCAGGATTCCTGAAAATAACCAAGAAAAAGAAGTTAGCGACACTCAGTCAATTAACAATTTGTCAGACAATGCAACAACACATTCGCAAGAGGAGCAGCAACTGGACCACATTCAAATAAAAGAAACAATCGTAAATAAGTACAAAACACAAATTATACTAACTAATGACGCTGATAAGGAAATATAAATACTACACAATAGACGCATAATATTCATCGACATGACAAAAGAAAAAGATTATTGGACAGACGTACTGAGAAGGTTTATAAAACCAGGCCTCATCGGGATCTATACTGAACTCTCCTATCATGAGTTTAACAAAATACAACAATTATTGATAGAACTTTTCGGACATAACAACCAAATTAAATTTATAAAAACCACGTTAAGAGCAAGAGAAATAAAGACATTGGAAGAAGCGCATAAACAAATTTCTTTATACCACACCCGAGAAAGTGCCCATAGCGGGATAATTGAAACTTACCACAGCTTGAAGAATGAAACATACTACCAATTACCAGAATAATAAATAATTGCAAAACATGCCTAGAGACCAAATACGAACGTAAACCGATAAAACTTAAATACGAACTTAGTCAAACGCCAAGTAGGCCCAATGAAATTATTCATATGGATATCTATTACTTTAGAAAACACCCATTCTTAACTCTTATTGATAAGCTCACAAAGAAAGCATATGCTTACTTTTTGCCAAACAGGAATTGGACAAAAAAGATAGAAACGCTAGAGGAGCATTTCTCCAAATTCGGTAAACCATCAAAAATCATAACAGACAATGAATTTAAGTCAGAGCATTTGAAAGAATTTCTAAGAGAACAGGAAGTCGAACTCCACCTAACCAAACCCAACACCCACACAGGCAATAGTGACATAGAGAGGTTCCAGTCTACGTTACAAGAAATACTAGTAGCTATGAGGAATGTAGACTTAACACTTATCCAAAGAGTACATAGAGCAGTAAAGAAATATAACAATAGATATCATTGCACTATTAAGATGACGCCTGAAGAAGCTATGTTCGCAGATCTTGCAAGTTTAGCTAAGAACATACAGACACAGAAGGAAAAACGAACTCAAAAACTAAATCAGAATAGGGAAAGTTATCAGGAAAAAAGAAAAGTGGCTCCAGTTAAGAACTATAAAAGAAACTATTATAAAAATGAACCTAGGTATAGATTAAAACAAATAGATAGGGAACATCCAATGAATCTTAAGAGACCTCGTATGTTTGCAGGTGACGACATCAGCGGTTCTCATACTGACGATACTAGCGACGGGACAAGCAACAGCAACGCTAACGATTGATAGGATTACAACAGACAACGGATACGTCGAAATTAACATGGGACAAACAGAGATAGTACAGGACACGAAAACGATAGTACACATTATAAATACGAACGAATTAAGACAAACCATTAACTCCATCGAAGACAACATACAAAGACTACATGTAGGCAATGACCCAACAATAAGAAAGCAGCTAGAAACGATATATGCGAAAATAACAGCAATAGAACCAGGGAAAACCGTTAGACAGAAAAGAGGGCTAGTGAATTTTATAGGAACAGCAGAAAAATGGTTATTCGGAACCATGGACGACGACGACCGACTAGAAATAACAGATCATATGAAAGTAGTCGAAGAAAATAATGATAACGCCATCAATAACCTAAATAAGCAAATTGAAATTAACTCTCATTTTAGTGAAACAATAACTAGTCTAAAAAATATCATAGAAACTGACAGGAAGCAATTAAGCCAAGCATACGGAGAATTAACAGCTAATGAAAAACGAATTATACTACAACAGCTAAAAACAGATCAAATATTGAAGTTAAAAATATTAGAAGAAAAACTCGATCAAATTCTAGATAGCATAGCATTAGTAAAGCAGGGATTAGTACACCCGAGCCTGTTAACAGCAGTAGAAATTAGAGAGACAGAACTAGATGTCTACAAATTGAAAAATGTAAAGATAGGACTATTGAAATATGATAAAGATAGATTGATCCTAGCATTAAAAATACCACACTCGTATAAACTTGTAGACTATAAGCTAATTACAGCAATACCTACAAAAAATATGATGGAAATAATAATAAACGATCAATATATGGTAGAAATTAATGGAATAAAATATAAGTACGATAATAAAATCCAATACAAAGATGAATTAGAACTAATAAATAATTGTATTACAAAAAATAATTGTAAGATAAAAGAAAATAAAGTAACAGAAATCAAGAAATTAGATGATAGTACTATAATTTGTAAGAATATGCAAAACGTAAAAATAATAAACCAATGTGACGATAGAAAAATAAAATTAAATGGAAATTATTTGGTCACTATTAACAATTGTGCAATTGAAATATTAAACGAAACATTTAGTAACAATAATTTAGAATTCACAGACAGATTTTTCTATACTGAAGATGTAACCTATAATTTTACAAAACAATTAAATTACGAAGACATTGTTGTTAAAAATTTTGTAAACCTGGAACACATTAAATTACTTAAATTTCATAAGAATATTCAATACATTGCTAACTCAACTATGCTTATAATTATAATCGTAATAATTGTCTCAATAATAATCCTAACGAAGAAAAATAAAAAGCTAAAACTGTCAATAAAAAATTGCGATAGCGAAATTCCGAAACGAAATAAAATTCAGGAGAATTTTCAATTTAACGGGGGAGAGGTTACATATCCCATACGGAACACGAGCCATTCCATTTTTTCACTCCAATAGTTGAATTCATTTATCTGTTCCCACACTCATCAAGGTCAATGTGCATCGGTGCACGCGCAGCATAATAACACTGAACCGGTGAATTGTGTAACGGGACCCGGTATCCCATAATGAGTCGCCACGCGCAAATCAAATTTAGCTGAGTTAGCAAGGTAGAGTAAAAATAGTGAAGTAGAGAATTGTCATTAAGTTAGTTAATAAGCGGACACACAATAAAGCGGTCGATATCCAAGAAAATAAATAATTGTTTTTTTTCGAATAAATCGGAATCAAATAGTTAATTTACATTCTTCTTCTAAGTAGCAGAATTGATACGTGGTTATTTCGCTGCCCTCTTGTATTCTGCTTCTGTAACATCTCGACAAACAGTCCAGCAATAATCCGCCAACATTGAAACGTTCCACTTGTCCTGATATCGTTTTTCCATGTTTGCAAATGTCCTGATGGGGGAGCGCTTCTATCCCCATTTATCACTTAATGCCCCACAGTTGTCAGGAAATATGTCCAGATGAGAATGTAAAAAGTGGATTTCTAGGGACATGTTACAACCAAGTTCTTAATAAGTTTTTTGATCCCAGGCTTTTTTTTTTCTTTACCTTCTAATACAGAGTCAAAGTTATCATCTTTAAGTAAATTTCTTATTTGGGGACTGACAAATATGCCTTCCTTGATCTTAGCTTCAGTTAGTCCTGACAATTTCTGGCGAAGGTGTAGAAAAGCAGCAACATTTTTGTTCATTGCTTTTACGAAATTTTTCATAAGCCCTCGTTTAATGTGCAACGGCGGAAGTAACACATTTTGTTGGTCAACTAAAGGTTTTTTTTGAACATTTTTGTGCCCAGGTTGGTTGAAGTGACTGACGATGACGCCACACCTTTTTTGTATAATGTTTTTTTCTATTACGACTGTTCCATTCGCAGATAAAGGAACCAAATTTCGTGTAGCCTAATTGTTGTTCAAGCAGAAGAGCTCATCATACTTAATACGCAACAAAAAGGTTTTCATATTTTCATAAGAGTATTTCATATGGACTGCATGACCAATAGGAATCGAAGGTAAAATATTTCCGTTATGTAACAAAACCGATTTTAAACTTTGCTTTGAGCTATCTATGAAAGTCTCTATTCGTTCTGTTTATGTATGATTTTAAGGGCTCCCATCAAACCACTGACATTTCTACAAAAAACTAAACTTTTAGCCATTTCAAAATACTGCGTGAAGAAGAAGTTATGGTCACACCGCTTTCTAAAAGGTTCCACTGTTGCAGTCTCGACCCTAGAAGTTCTGCTTTGTTCTTTGGCAATTCTTAATCTCTTACGAGATCGTTTAATTCAGCTTGTGTTATCTTGTGTGGCTGTGATGATGTACTAGGTACGTACTCTGACATTGAAGAAGTTGATGGTGAACCGTGTGTGATTTCATCTTCTCCGTCGTCGCCAATGTATGCAAAGGACGCTTCGGGATTGGGTGAAGGTTGCTGTGCGGCAGAGGACGAGTAGCCGATGGTATGTTTAGATATACTACGGCAGTTTTTTTTTTTTAGAAACACCCTTGCCTTTTCCAAATATATAAGTTGTCAAGCAGAAATAACAATCAGTTAGATGATTGGTCGATTCTCGCCACTGCATTGGTATTGCGAAACGAAATTATGTTTTTTTTCCACTCAGCCAATTTCTTAAACCTGAAGCACACGGATTGCAGCAGAAATGTGGAACCCAGCTTTTACCCTGGAGCTCTATTTCATTGTAAAAGTAGTAATAATAGGCTTTTTTTTATTGCAGGCGATATAGAACACTTTTGCTTACCAAATATCGCCTCACCACAAATGTAACAAAAATTGTCGGGATTATTCGCACATTTTCGAGACATTTTGATATAAAATATAATTGAATGTTTACTTTTAACACTTTCATTACTTAGTAATACAGAAAAGAGCACTAATACATAATATTTTCAATTTTTGATGCCAACAAATTAAGAAAATATCAACATTAGCCAGTTGAATGACGATAGAATCGTTAAATACGAAAGATGCGGACATGATGAAAACTTAAACTAATAAACGACTTTTACTTATCAATGTGTATTCAGCATATGTAGACGAACAGAAATTAGTTTAAATTATTTCCGATATTTTTTCACTGTAAACTAGTGTAATTGCATGTTTGAAAATTCCAAACCGAACTTTGCCCAAAAAAAAAAAAATTTACGTTGTGAACAGGATCAAAAGAGAGAAAAGAAGAAGTAGAAGAAGAAGAAAAATGCAACTAAAGGCAACTGGCAAGAAATCGTTTGGACTAGAAAAATCGCTTTAATTAAGTTCTAGTCCATCGTGAACACCTTAAGCACGTTTAAGGAAAAAATCTTCGAGATATAATATTGTTTACTTTGTTCAGTTACTTCAGTTTACTCATGAAATACGTATTGAAAATGCTCCAACAAAGAGGTCCATGAATAATAAATCTGATGAATAATTACATAAAGAATCTGTTTTACAATCTAATTGATCAAAGCTAACAAGACATTCCCAGGGCAGAAACAAAGAAACAAAGACCGTATGAACCATCATACGAACAATAATCCTCATTACCTTTCATACTACTCCTCCACACTATGTGCACTTGCTTATATTTCTCCTTAAACGCGTTCCTATAGCTCCTTTCGTACATTCCCTAACCGTCTGTCCAGGATTTTTAAGTCATATATTTTGTTAAGAAATTTCACTTCAAATCATTTTCTCTTTTCATCTCTTCTACTGCCAAAACGACGTGCAAAGACACTTTATCTTCCGCTGGTCGTCTTGTAAGAGCGATAAGAACGACACGCCGACGAGCTCGTGCAACAAAGATGAAAAGTTCAAAGAAAATTTCTGCACAAGTTTCGCAGGAAATTCTTTTTTTTGTAAGAGTAAAGTAATTTCTTCCGTATACTACCGTCGTCCCTGGGAAAATACATATTGAAATGTATTTTGCCGTAAGCTGATATCGAGGCCAGGAGGAGCCAGTCGGCGGAAGAGACGGAACGTGTATTTTAATTTAATAAAACTCAAAGGTAAATACTTATTTTGATTGTGCCGTTTTGATATAACAAGCGTCCTAAATGCGTCATTCCGCTGTTGTCTCATTGTTTGCAGAGAAGCTTAACTTTACTCATCGCGCGCGGAAAGTATAGTGCGGAGCAGCGGTGGAAATTAATTTCATGATTTGTTGATTGTTCAAATTCCTACTTAGTAACTATGGATGGATGTGGGTAGGTGTTAAATATTTCGGACTACAATCGGAACTTGAATTGTATTAAACTGTATTCAGGAATTTGGTGGACGTCTTTGAGTGTTTGGAGAGGTAGGAATGTTTGCGTGGTATTCAACTCAGCCCATTTATAGATGCAGTACTTCGACATTAAATCAGTTCTCAGATAATAGCAGAATAAGATTTAGAATTTGTTTCTTTTTCATTTACCTCCTCTGAAGTTAATTCCTTGGATTCGGAAACACCATCTGTATGTTTTGTGAATTATTCTCCTTTTCAGCATCTGTGATCGGTGTATCAGTTTTGAGATGCTGCGCCTCTTCTTCATATTTTCCATACTCTGGGTGGGGGTCGACCTTCTTTACAATCATTTCAGTGCTCTTTATGTCTGTAAAAGATATATTTTTGAATAGGACATCACGGTTTACCTCGATCTTTCGAAAAAATTAACAAAAACTCCTTGTTGTGACTTTGCATCCAATTTGCGACGTATTGGCGAAGGAACGCGTGGGTAACATTCAGCCCCGAATATCTTAATATCCTGATAGTTTTGCTTTTAACCACTTCTAATTCACAAATTCATTTGACTTTTTTCTAATTGTGTCTGTTGGTGTAGTACGGTTTAACAAGAAAACTGCAAAATTTACATAACAGCTTCGTGCATAAATCATAGTCGTTGCTGCCTCTACGATGGTTCGCATCTCACTCTCTACTCTTCCATTCTGCTGGGGAGAGTAAGGTACAGACGTTTGATGTCGCACACATTCTCTTGCAAATAAACTCTTTACATCTGCATTTAAGAATTCTAGACCATTTTCCGTCCGATTTGTCTTAAGAGCCTTTCCCGTTTCCATTTTCATTTTGCTTATGGACGTTCTAAAACAGTCCAGCACTTCCATTTTTTCTTTTAAAAAGTATTCATTTCTATACTGGGAGACGTCATTTATGTATTAAAGGAAATAGTACAAGCCTCCAACGGACCACATGCACCAGCTCACCTATATAGCATGATTTACTGCCACTTTTCTCAAAAGGAAATCTATGTATCTTGCCTCACGAAAAACTATTCCACGTTCTTTTAGGAACCTGCGGACATAATTTATATTGTAGTGATAGAAGCTCTCATTCCAGATATTAATATCCTCAATTTTTCCACTAACAATTGCAATTGCTGGCCGCCTAATAAGGATTGCCGCACTGCCACAATACGTCCATCCTGCAAAAGCTCACATTTAAGTTGGTTTGATTTCAGTTTGAAATTTTTATTCAACGCTGCATTTGAGAAAAACAAATTTATGTGTGTCTCGGGAACATGAAATATTAGATAGAAATTTGCGAACCCAGCTCTTAATTTTATAGGAAGGAATGTTAATATTGCCGCTGCCAAGAGCACTTATTGCTTCTGCATTACCTTCTCGAACATACTGCAGATGATCAAACGGTTCATAATCAACAAACAAATCCTTTTTAAAAGTCATATGGTCGCTTGCTCCCGAATCCAGAAACCATTCGTTGCACTTTGCTTGGCTTGAAGCAACTATTATGCCTACAAAAGCATCACAACGAAATTATTTCTGAGCAACGTTACAATATCTTGACGGGCAAGACTCCTCCATTACCAATCGTGCCGTTAAGATTTCAATTGTATTGTCTTTAGATGCCGTTGACTCCCATGCAGTAAAAACAATGATTAGCATGTTCGATAATATTGATTCACCGCAATCTTTTAATTGTTGAGCTATAAATTCGAGTTTGGAGATATGTGTTGTGACATCATCAACAGGATCTTTCGTGTCACTATGCAATTTTTGCTGAACCAAATGTATATTAGCGTCAACCTTTTACTTATACACTGACTCCAGCTTTTTTCACATAGCATGTGATCTGGCGGACTTCATTAAATAAATAAGAGCTTGAAGGCCTACGCTCATCACAATCATTTTCTATGCTCTCCTATCTAGTCTCCCCCATTCAACTACCTTTGAAATTTCACTTGACTCCAGAATGCCTCTTCTACTATTTACAATGTCATACATGTTGCTGGCAGAAAGAATGACTCTAGCCTGGAACGTACTCCACTGGTCTGCTGGTTCTCGAATTTTTTCTTTTACTTAAGTTATTCACTTGCAAAATAATTATTTTAATTCTACTTTTCCGCAAGAAAAAAAAACCCTTTAATTTTCGTTTTCTTTTCATGGTTTGATCCTAACTTTAACCTGCGATTCTGTCACCTTTTTGTAATCAATCTAATTGGCAGTTGATTAATAAGGAAATTTCTAGGTCGCCACAGCAAAGTCGATAAGCCTTAATCCTAGAATACTCAACAACGTAATTTTGATGTGTACTACTCGCGCGCACACCTCCTCATTCCGTCCTACCTGCTCGTTCTCCCTGATGACTGCCCGAACACAATGCGGCCGCTGTGGTGTAGCACTAGTAGTAGTATTCGCTGTCAAAAAGTAGAAATGTATACAATCTCACTAGTGTGCCCACAATGCGGCCTCTGTGGTGTAACAGTAGCAGTAGCAGTAGTACGAGTTGGTTAACTTTTACTTTTGCAGCGCGGCAAGTGACAGGCAGATAAATTGACGACTGTTGAAGAAAGATCATGCATACATTTTGTATGTGTATTTATTCGTTTTCTATGCGATGTAGAACAACCAATGGCAAATCGACAAAAAACAAAGGAAATGGAAGATAATTACGAGACAAAAGTGCTGGCGCGCTACACCATTGTGGGCGAATTTTGTGAGTGCAGCGCCACACCGTTACCACAGCGGTACTACTGCTACTTCTACACCACATCGGCCGTGCATTGTGTTCGGGCAGTCACGCAGCGTTCGACTGGTGAGCTTTTTCAGAACTTAGTACGCCGATTAGGTGTGTATGTTAGGCAATATACGTACAATTTTTGGACGTCAATATGACGTCGCTACACAGTACTCTCTGAAAAATGGCCTCTAAAGAGTGCAGTTTGTGTTCCAAACTGCTATGTGGCGAACAACAAGTGATTGTGTGCAACGACTGCGTCGAAACAGTTTAGGCAGCCTGCTGTAAAAGAAGTTAAAATAAATATATTCTTACGACTTATTTAAGAACATTTCTACCGACTTCATCAAGGTTTCAAAAGGTAGTCTAGGCAAGTCAAACTAGAGGTCTTCGATTAGGATTCAGGAAGCCACAATGAAGATTCTAGCTGAATTTCCTCGAGAAGATTGACAACACAGTGGAATCTTCCAGACTACACAAAGTTATTTTAAAAACACCACTAACGCCGAGTGTAAGGGCTGTCGCGTGTTTCTGAAAGGGATTGCTTACAGCAATGTCACATTCTGTTGGGCCCTAGGTCACTATGACATTTCAGGGAACAGTGCGGCTGATGGATTATGTTTATAGGAACAGACAGGAGGTGTTATTATAGAGCTCTACCTCATTAAAGAAAAATGCAAATAGGATTGCACTTGTAAAATACAGCTTCTTCGTATATGCCCAGTCACTTTTATTTGAAAAAAAACTTATTTTGGGTATTTTATCTTCGATGAGTCTTTGAAGGTACGAGTTTTTCACCCATAGTAAGTAAGGGATGGATTTTTAAACGGATAGTAGCGCAGTCCACAGCAGATTTTATCAGAAGGAAATAGAGACGTTGAAACACATATAATATCAATTACTAACTGAAAAGTGCAGAAGTGAGTTTCATTATTCAGAGGACCGATGGAGAATTCTAAAACTTAGTGAGGGTGACCCATTAAGATAGGGATGTTAGAGGCTAAACAAGGTGGTATTATTCTATATCTCCCTGAAAACATACATACATGCAAAGTCGTATTGTGCTATCCCTGACCTGCTGAGTATGTTCACGAACTTTAGGTACCTAATTCCAGCAGCAACTAATCCATTTTTATTCGCAGCACCACCCCACCGGAAGCAATGACAAAATTCCGAGATATTCTTAACAATTCAGATTCAGCAAAAATAAAAATAAAAACCGTACATTGGTGCAAAAATATGGTTAATAGTCGTTTGCAAGAACATTGCCGTAAATACAGCTATAAATCTGCCAATTGCGTATAGAAGCAGGTAACAAGAATAGTTGCTTAGATGGCCAAGGTAAGGTTACTTTGCTCTGGGTTTTACATCGCGGTGATCTAAAAATAAATTACAGCGTTGAAGAGCTAGGTAGACAAGAGTTAACCAGCTCATACTGCTTTAAGCTATTAAAGGTATAAAACTGTCGCTCTACCTATTAAAGAAAAGCCTTAGAAGTTGGAATGAAAATGTAAGCAAACCCTTGCTCGCCGTATTTATCGGACTCGCTCTATAATAATCCTATGTCTATACACTTATTATTCCAGCTAAACAACTCATCCCTCTGTAAACCTCATGACCTTTCACTTAAAAAGTTCATTAATGCAACAAATCACTGGAGTTTAACGTTCCACTTTGATGCACTCCAATGGAATTACCCAGAAATTTCTCTCACATGAGTCTACCTAATTATATTGATTTTTAACCGATACTCGTTTAACTACGAACAAGCATTAGCCGTAGAACATAGCCAGAGCCGCATGTGATAGAAAAGTTTATTTCTCAGGAACACCCAGCTATACATATTCTACTCACCCCTCCATGTACTGTTTTTGAAGGAAAAAACGAAACAAAGAACCAAAAGCTGGAGAGTATTAGAAGGATTAGTGCGTGTGTAAATTATACCAAGTGGCAGTCGACGTTAATGAAAAAGTGTATAGGTACTCCTTACTCCTTATGTGGTTCGTTGACATCTTTGCGTGTGTGTCTTGTCGAACATGGATTTAGGCCAGATTAAGTTAATAGCGACTAGAGAAACGTTCAGTAGACATTGATGAGGTTCTTTTTTTCCCTGTGTGTCATATGTGCTATAATTGCATTGACTTGTGTGTGTCAAGTTTTTTGGGTCGTGTGAGTGCGAAGAAAGTGGAAGTAAGCAGTTTCATTTTTTTCTGTCGGCATAACTTACACCCTTACTATTATGATTCGCGAGTCGAACGAAAATGTTGGCAAATGTGACTGTTTGGTATTATGGTTAGTGAATCAATCAACTTTAATTCGTCTCAAACGTCAAAAATGTAGCGAATTGTGATTTCGCCTTATTATGGTTTGTGAACGTTCGCTAAACTTCTGTCAGAATCACTCGAATCAAAATATTCAGTGAAAAGGAAGGTGAACGAGCAGCCACAATACTTTTGTAGGTGTTATTTTTTTTATTTTCGAAAATGTGTTATATAAAATGGCAAATCCAAAAATGGATTGATAGTGGAAATAATTTGTTTTCATATTATTTTCGTTTCAAGTTTTAAAATAACGCATGGAAGAAAGAAGGAAAAAAGGAAATCGAAAAAATCCGCCGTCACAAAGAGAACCTTGAACTGAAGTTGAAGAAAGCAAAAATTGCAATTTTATGTTGTTAGTTTTAAAGAAAATTAAATAAGTCATTTGTGGTCATTTTTTTGATACATGTTTTATTATTAACAATTAACCTGCTACAATGTAGCTTAAATTTCATTTCTTCTTCCTGACCTTTCCAAAGTGCTGCTTGGCATTTCAGACTCGGATGGTTCCTCTTTTATTTCAAGCTCTGTAACGCTGTAGCTGCGACATATTGTGCAAGGCACAATACACGTTCACTTTACTTGTGGCCTTTCTCGAGGCATAGTGCAATTCTCGCTCATTTAGAAGACACCTGAAGCGGCTACTGAAAAACTCAAGTGCACAAACAAGTTTTTGCAATGGGGAAATTGCAGACGTATGGGTGGAACGAAATTGGTCTCGTTTTGATTCTACTTGATTGAAAACAAAGATAAAAATTTTGAAAATGAGGGCTTAAGTAATTTTTAATTCAGAATATTCAAGAATTCACAAATGATCTGGAATTTCCAAAAGATTAGAGCTATCTCGAATTTTTCTTCGCAGTCTGCACATCTGCATTGTCATGTCGTCTTCATAATTGTCGTCAAAAAACAAAACAACACTGCTTATCGTGTTTTATTATTTATATTTACTTTAAACCGTAGAAATCACACTACAATAATTAATCTTTTTTACATTTCACAAATGTCATTTCATCGCGTTTGGTTGGCAACATTGTTTTCAAAGGCGAATGAGAAAGTTCGCCAACCGTAGTACGATAACAGCAGTAATTCGTCAGGGAGTTCGACTCGAGGTGAACGTTCGACTCGCTAATCGTAATAGGGGTGTTAATCTAGTTGATAATTAAAAGTTTTTATGTTATCTGAAAAAGAATTTATGTTGCGTTTCTTTAAAAATTGCTGACGAAATCATATCTCATCATTGATCTGATTGTTAGACTGGGCCTCTCGCACTTGGCTATAAATAATTTAATTTGACTTGTAGTGATTTTCGTAGGTGGTACCCATTTCCTAACAATCATTAATCCGTTAATCTAAAGTAAACCTTAACGTTGAGTTTAATTTAAAAAAATGATTTCGGTCATCTTCCTTTTCCTGTCAAGGTCAAGGATATTGTTTTTTTTTAACCTTAATTATATTTATATCTTCCGCTTAACGACACCTCTCGAAAAATCCATTTCGTCTGCGAACGTCGTTTGCGAACGACGACTGTTCGTGGTCAATCTGCTGCCAAAGATATTGAGGAGTAACTGCAACTTGTGTTTGCACAATTGTATTTTTTGGGTTGCTGTCTTTTCCTGAGTTCCCTTAATTATGTATATGTATTTCATTCGCTATGAACCCTTCCCTTAAACGCCTCGGCCAAGTGCCAATCGAAACTACCTAAATGTTTATTTATGTGCCTATCCTTTGCAGTATGTTAAGTATTTCGAATACATGGTTGTTTCCTACTAAGGAACTGTTTTGTAAATACGTGGAATGCTTTCTCCTCGAAAGGAGAAGGTCAGGTATTTCTCTCCATAGAACACAAAAACCCATTACAATTCTCACGTCATTATCAATTAAAATCAGAAAACAAAGCTTTTTTAGAACGCTTGTCAAATCCGGATGAATCCGCGCAAACTTATGTTAGTTATGTAGTTTCCTCTTCAGATAAATATAACAATAAATAAGGTACACACAAAACAGAACTTCGGTTCTGTCCACTCTTCAGAGCGGTGATTTTATTATTATTCCTTCACCGCACATTTCTCCAGTCAGCTACTCTGCGTTCTTTGTTGCCGCGTTTTGATGCATTTGAACTCGGGCATTGAACTTCCTGCATGTTTCCGCTGCAAAAGCTAACGTATGCACTTTTCGCTGAGGGGGCAATGCTCGGTACTGACGTAACTCGTATGCGTCGGTCGTTATCCATTTTGGCAAAGAACAGATCAAAGACATATAAGAACGAGTTAACGGGCTTAAGGCTCGGCTGGGATCGCAAAGCTAGGTGCTGGGCCGAGAGCTTTGTTAGACAGTGTAAGATCTAGTGTAATGCCTTCCACTGCTGTAGGGAGAGTAGAATTTGCAGAATATTTTGCTATAGTCATGACTGCGAAATTGCTCGAAAAGGTAACACAAGCGAGCAACAGGATCATTGCAGTCATATAGACACGGCTAAAATCTGTGGGCTTACAACTGGCTAAACACAAAACAAACGGGCTATGAAATACCTAGGAGTCATGATCGACGCAAGACTCTTCTTCAAAGAGCATCATATGCAAGTGACAAAAAAATCCACTAATGCGAATAGCGCTGGTTAGGATGTTACCAAACATGAACCGAGGGCTGCTATTTGTCAAGATCGTAACATCAGGTATTTTCTACGGAACTCCGATATGGGCCGACACAATGCGTACTTATAAAACCCGACATAATGTCATATTACTTGACTCTGTGAGTGCGCTAGTTACAAGAAAAAAATAAATTTGACTTGATTGACTGAAATCGTTCCTTCAAGTACTACACAGAATAATTTCACAAATAACACATTTTCACTCTAGACTAGAACAATATATAATTTTTCGTTTTCTAATATACAACAAAGGGAAGGATAAAATGTCCCAGTAGCCGCTCCTTTCGTCAGATTTATTAAAAATAAACTTCATGTCTTCCAAAAATAGGTTGACATTTCTCGACTTTCACTGACGGCAACAACAATGATGACGATGAACGGCATTCGCTTCAATAAATTGGGAAATGTCTCCTTATATGAAAATTCCTTGCTACAGAAGCACAAGCAAAAAGGATACCCAGCAGCCCCACTTTAATTTAGCTCTCCTTTAGCTAAACCTTTATATACGACGAACCATTACCTTCAATCGCAAAAGCCCACATATACACAAAAACGCACAAAGCCTAAACTTTAGAGGATCGTAACAGTACACTATCTGCACATTCTTTAGCATATGGTGGTGGTAGGATGGCGCTTGGTAACATCCTTTTGATGCAGTTTAGACATTTAACTGGAAAGTATGCATAGAGTTCGGCAATGGTAGACACATCTTTTGATCTCATACAGTGTGTGCAGTTATTTTCGCATTGTGCCTCAGAGATACTTATGGTGCTACCAACAATGTCTCGGTGACTCTTTGTACATACATACATGTAACCGAGGCGAAAACATTCTTCGGAATATCAACAAAGCCTCAAATATCATTGTGGAAACTTCTCGGATGCTTTTAGTTTTATTTTATGCTAATGCCTCCTATCGACGCGAAAAGGACTGGTGCTCCTTAGGCAGACACTGCGTTGCAAAGTGGTTTGTTTGTTTCCGCTTTTAAGGTTCACATGCTGGTTTTCAAGGCAAGGTAGTTGGGGAATACATTTTCAATTAGTAGTGGTCTTGAAAGTCGGGAACATTCATTTGATCGTTGCATATAAAATGAGACTATTGTGTGACTTTTGAAGTTGACAACGTTGTCGGTGATTAAAATTTGAAATTAGTTTTATTTGAGGTTAATAGGGGTACATAAAACGTGAGCTTTGCAGAAGTATAGAAAGAGCGGTAAATTTATGGAAATTGAATTAGATGAAAAGCATGCATAAAGTGGCCGTGTTTTTTTTTAGGAGCTGTATACTACAAAGCACCAAGTGCTGATAACTTTCCCAGTAATCGCAAGTGAGGCGCGAAAAATCTCATAAATGAGCTTTTCGCCGATTATATTTGTTCCTTTTGCTTACTTTTCATATTGAAAAGCTTTTAAATAAAGGAAAAAACTTAAATAAAATTCGAGCCGCAAACCAATTGATACGCCTGCTACTGTGGATGAAGTGAGTATAAATCGTTCTCAAAAAAACAGGGCTTGTATTGCATTTGCCCGATAAGGCAATAAAACATTTATAAGGAGCACTCACGGTCCTGAATTATCTCTAGGCTAGGCTGTAATATACCGTCTTAAAATCTTGCCCATAATTAGGACACCCTTAAGCTACCGATCAGCCTGGTTGCCGAGGCCTTTTAGATGTACACTCCAGCCTAAATGGCTATAATTATAGAATAAAAAATGTATATTTGGAAATCGTCGACTTTTCTTTGTTTCTACCTGACTTCCCTGCACTATTGATGAAATGAGAAACAGCCTGACATATCTACTTCCATGTAAATATGTATATAGAAATTCACGCCAAAATCTAAACCCGCTTGTAAATTACTGAAACAAGAACTCTTATTAAGAAAATAAATATTCTTTTCCTCAAGTCTTATTAAAATGCATTGCGCGATGTTTATAAAACTTTAAAACTTTTCATAAGGATTCATTGTACCCATCTGTTGGTTTTTTTTTTTAACTGTTTAAACAAGGACTTATGAACGTTGACACAGGGAACAATTAAAGCAAACATTTATTTTCGGAATTTCTCATGAAAATAATTGGAATTGAATAATGTTTCACTCAGTGTTTGTCGAATGTCATCAGCATCACTACGTAAAAATCCGTTTACAAACATACATATTAGCAAATTAAAAGTAAAAATATGTATGCTCGTGTATTTCACCTCGTCCTTTTAATACGCGAGCGAAACGGCATATATTACGAACATATAGTGCCATCACCGGTATCAACAAAATTACATTGCGGTCGAATGAAAAAAAGGTTACACAAACAGGGAGTTTTTGCAAGGGTTAAACAAGGGTTGTCGGAACGAGTTGTACGCACAAAGATCTAGGCCAGCGCACATTATATGGGACGCAGGCAATAACCATTGTTATGTACACGCAACCCAATCAAAAGTCATGGATGTGTGACTAAATCGGGAGCCAGAAAATAACTTTATTTTAAATTTAATTTGTTTTCCTTTCTTTAAGGATTTACAAGTTTCTTTTGAAAAGACGAAAGGATTAACGAATTAGAGAGACGGATATGAGGTTTGAGGTCAGAGATCGAGGTATCTAAATTAATCGGAGGTTAGTTAGTTAAAAGCTTCGCCCACTTACGCAAACCTTTTTGTTTCACATTTCTTAGATCAGTGTTTTTCAAAGTGTGGGTCGCGACCCCCCAGGGGGTCGCCAACGAAATGTTAGGGGGTCGCGAGCTTAGAAAAAATAAAAATCAGAATGTAGAATTGAGCAACATTCAACATTCAAGTATCATTGCGATGAACCTTGATAATTAAAAACTAGAAGGTTTTTACATATGAATCGATACAAACTCGCACAACGTGTTGAAATAATAAAAGTTCACTACAAAAACGTTCTTGGACGGGTTAGTAGTGTAAAGTCTCCAACTCCAGTTCGTCCGGCTAGGTCAGCTGAAAATATCGCCGCGAAAGCTGAGAGTTTGACTGAAAACCCATGCATGTCCATTTCGAGACGATCACAGAAATTCAACCTATCTGCAACCACTTTGTATCACATTTTTTGGCCTACGTGCTTTTAAGGTCCAGTTGACACAGGAATTGAAGCCAGCAGACCACGCATAACGCTGTTCGTTGATTGGGTACTGGAAATGAATGAACAAGATCTGATTTTTTACACAAAATTATTCTGAGTGATGAGGCTCATTTCCATTTGTCTGGGTGCGTAAATAAACAAAACAATCGCATCTGGGGCTCCGAAAACCCAAAAGAGATGTAGTGGAACAACATCTCCAACAAGTTTGAGTTTGGTGCAGTTTTTGGCGTCATTGGGCCATATTTTCTCGAAAATAATGCTGATGCGACCGTCTCAGTGAATGGATTGCATAACCAAACGATGTTGATTACTTTTTTTTTGCCGAAAATGTATGCTATAGATACAATGGCTCTATTGCGTGACAAATTTCCTGATCGTGTGATTTATAGAAATGAAGACTTCATTTGGCCGCCGAGATAGTGCGATTTAACACCGTTTAGCTTCTTTCTTTGAGGCTATGTTAAAGATAAAGAATGACTATTTGTAAGCAAACTCGAGGCGGATATTTGACAGATATCGCATTTCATTATTTACCTCAGAGCTTGTACTTTAGACTTAAATGAAAATATCACCACTTTTCTTAAAAATGTTGCATTTTTCTATTGATTTAAAATAGCACTTCTTGTTGGATGACCCTATATATCCAAGTTTATTCTTTTTAATTTTCAAAGGGGGTCGTGTAATTTTTTTATGTGCTTAGGGGGGTCGCTATTCTAAAAAGATTGAAAATCACTGTCTTAGATTATACAACTAGCACACCCCACGCTTCTAAGAAAGGCCAGTCATTTTCTTTTCAATAAGCAATAGCTACATTTCGTTTACCTACATATTTGTCCACACAAAATGGTCTATTTTCATTACATTTGATATGTGTGAGCCCTATAGATACATCATCTACTACAACAATATTTTCATAAATTTGTCCAACACAGTTAAAAGAAAATGAATTTTTAATAAGCCGCGTGTTGATAAATTCATGATTTACATGTCCCAATACCCTTTCATCAAAATGGCTATTAAATAACTAACAAAACGGCTTAGTGGGTTTTTTAGCGGTATCATATCGTTGTAACATGATTTGGACATTATTTATATTTATGTAGTCATTATTTATAGAATGTTTGCATACAGTCAGGTAGTTAAAGCATTGTTATTGGAGGAGCGTCACAAGGATTTCATAGAAAATGTCGCTGGATGGAAAACAAATCGTGTACGCACAAATACTACTATTGCGTGTTAAGGTTCAGAATGTTAAATTGTTCAAACAACTTCTTAATTCATTGATGAACTACATAAATACTGGAGCGGTACAGATATAAGTGGAATTTCGTAAGGTATGGAAAAATAATCAGGATAATGGATGCAGACTGTTGGCAACCTTTGACGACATGACCGCAAAGAATACCTAACTTCTTCGCAGGCAGTGCGAAATGCGACTAGTCAACATCCCTAATTACACAGATACTCCACTTGAACTTCAGTGTATACAGCGCAGTTATTTCATTGAACACATACACAGGGTGCATTTTACAGGAATTGTTCGTATTTTATTTCCTCTGGCAACTAATTCATAGCCACGGACATACTAAGGGTGTCCAAGGCTGCTCAGCCTGTGTACCGTGAACAAAAATGTATTATTTCATGAACAAACTAGCCAGTAGCATTCGTTTCACTATCTTATCATGAAACCATTTAAGGTCCCAAATTGAAAGGCAAATATTAACGCTCAGGACAAAAGCTGGCCTTGCTGACCATTATAAACTGCTCATTCAGAGAGCACTTTGTAACTGGGTACACTATTTTGCTCTGTGGAAGGGCTTTTTTTTGTTGGCGTATCTTTTATCCTTTTCTAAAGGGCATTTGGATGATGGATAGTTTAGTTAACAAGTTATTCAGCATAAGAAGGGTTACTGCAAAGTATAAGAACGTCAGTTAGTTAAGTACTTATTCATTGGTACCAGGATTTTTCTCCACTTTTTTTGTTCTTTATTCAACCGACAGCATGAACGTGACAAATTAAATAATGCATAATAATCAGTGTGTATAATTAAATTCAACTTTTGCCTTGATTGTCCTTATTTAATAATTTTCTATTAGTGAGCATTAGAATTTTTCCGAAGTATATCACTTAGTACAATTTGTTGCGATAACGATTCCGTTATTGATATTTTTCTTTTTTTTTCTGTTTGCTTTCATTGAGTGACGATGAAAGCTAATTCACCAAAATATAACTGTGATATGAAAAAATAATTGCAGTTAAGGCTTGTTACAAAAAAATAAACAGTGGAAAGGGTTCGCCTCCGACAGATTTTGATATCTAATAGACACGTACGAAATAAGGACGAAGGGAATGTCTTTATTTACATAGTTTGTGACGAAGTCTGACTTGAATGACATTCGTTGAAAATGTACGGATTCGTCAAGTTTGTCGGTAATTATTTGGCAAATGCAGACATTCATGGAACGGGTAAACTAATACTTCCAGGAGACATAAGAAAACAGAATGCAACTTTATGTCCTGCCCTTCTCGAAAGACACAAACAAGATTCAGAACGTTCAGCATTCTTAGAAAATTTAGCAAAGACTTTTATAGGTAGATACTCGTTGGAAGGCCGATAACAGGTCTTCAGTTTCTTGTAACCTTCAATGCCCTTACATTAGAAGCATATGCACATGCACATGCTTTAGGGTGCTCACTCATCAGTCAACATAATTTAATTTTCCTAGTTAAAATCTACAAGTACACACATTTATGTAAAAAATGTTCGGTTTTAAGCCAAAAGTAACGTACTTTATTCAAATTGAGACAAAACTATACTATAATTGGGAGAAACTGGCACTCGATTAGGTGTTCGCTATTTTGTTTGTTGGTAATATCAACCTGATATTAAAACCTGTTGCATAATAGAAAATATTAAGTAGAACCCGTTTTAAATCACTTAACAGTTGGCAAAGCTTCGCCAGTGAGCAAGTGAGTTACAAATATTCCAAGCTCTCTCTGCGCAGTTTTCCCAACTGACAAGCGATTTAAAACGGAATCGACAACAATTTTTAGTAAGAGCATGTAAAAGCATGTTTTTTTTGGGAGGTCGTATTGAAAATTGGATTACACAGAAATACGTTTTATACAAAACTAAGCATTTTGAGCCCTATTCGTTAGGGCATATTTGTGCATATTTAGGGTATAAATGCATATTTTTGCATATTTCACTTTTAAGAGCATATTTCGGCATATTTTTGCATTTTTAGGAAATATTTTAGCATATTTGTAAATTTTTTCAATATTTTTGCTTATTTTCCTTTTTTTCATCAACTGCTGCACAGAACAGCTGCACTCCAGCAGGGACAATTGAAGCACCCAGTGCAACAACCAGATAACTCCACTTTTGGCGAAATATGTTTTGTAATGCAGAAATACCAAAAAAAATAAAAAATCCTGCGTCCTTCGGTGTACAAAAAAGACATCTACGTTGACTCTTGGATAAGGAAACTCGCTTTTGGAGTTATCACTGTTTTCAAAACGGAGCAAGAATAAGCCATCTCCTGGAGTTGTTCAAAAAGTTCAAAAAGTGGAGTTATCTGGTTGTTGCACTGGGTGCTTCAATTTGTTCACTATGTGGCTGCCTATGTACACAGCTGCGCGAGTAAACCCTTTTACCATTTGCATACGACAAGTTATATAATTTTTGTTGCGAATACTACGCAGCTGTGAAAGTACTTTTTTATTTTCGTTTCATTATAGGGAGAAAAATAAAGACCAGAATGTCAAATGATTTGGAAAAAAACAGTGGTTTTAAGACTTTAAAAGAAATTTCTAGCTGTCGGTCCGGACAAAATTCAACAGTGAATAAATACACAGTCTCTGGGATAATGGCATTTAAATTTTCGCCTATTACATCCGTTGAGGTAGAAAGAAGTTTTTCTATGTACAAAAATGCCTTTAGAGCAAATAGACAAAGTTTTCGTTTTGACAATTTAAGCTAAATTATTTGCATTTATTGCAAACAAAAAATTTAATTAATTATAATGCAAGAATAATTTTTATATATTTAAGTTATTTCTTATTTAGTGATTTTTCGTGATTTTTCCAGTTTTCAATAGTTTTTAGAGCATATTTTAAGAGCATATAACGTCTTTTTTAGAGCATATTTAAAGCGCTATAAACTGTTTTTTAAGAGCATATTTCCGGTTGCCCTACTTATTATTAACATAATTATGCTTGGGGGGTTGTTCAGATCCCTTGGCGGTTTCTATCGAATCCTATAGTGCCTTCCTAGATGAGTTGTTTCACTCCAGCAACTTAAGGAACTTTTCTGGATGGATGGCAGCAAACTGTTCCGTTGGCACAACTTCAACGCCAAGAATTCTCTTTCTAAATTGAAAGAGGGCTGGACATTCCGTATTGATGTGTAAAGAGGTCTCCTCACTCTCAAGGCAGAGTTTCCAACTTGAATCAGTTGCAAGGTTCATGCGATGTTCATAAGTAGGTAGGTGTTTGTTCAGACGGCAGTGTCCGCTGAAAAACCCAAATAGTGCTCTAAGGTTTTTCCTACCGAGATTCACAATGAAATTGGATTTTCATTGTGCCGGTCCTGGGAATAGCATGCTTGTCCTGGGGCTCCGTGACATTGTGCCAAATACAAAAAGTTGATATAATGACACTTTCAGAAAAAAAAAACAATAGGCCGAATATTAACATCTGGCATAATGTCGTTTTCGCAAAGTGACACCTGGCCAATTTGGCTGTATGTCGCGAGTTCGTTGAAACACCTTGAAAATATTTGGAATCTGAATTGATAGCACCGTTACCGCTCCGCTTCGCTGCTACGAATCGTAGCTAGATTTTGTGTCCAAAATCGGTGAGGAGCAACAGGTTTTTGTTTATTCTCATTTGGTGTTATGTCTCAAAAAAGATTGGCCTTATGTCGTTTTGCGAAACCAAAAACTTACTCACAAAAGGGTTTTGGTTCAATTAATTTTGTTAAGGCGCTGTCTTTTGCCAGTGAGTCGGATTTTTCATTGCCCACAAATCCACTATGTGCACTTATCCAGTGAAGAATAACCATGTTGTTCCTTGCTAGGTCCGAGATAACATTGCGGGTCCCAGGACATAAGGCTGTCCAGGATGATTCCCATATATTTGGCTTCTTGAGAAAATGGGACAGTTTCGGCGAATAGTTAGATTGGGCTTTCTTCTTCTTAAAAAAGGAACAATTACTCTCTTTTAAGGGTTTATAGAGAGGTTTTCGTTAATACCCCATCTCTACACTTCGGATATTGCGTATTGTAATACTTCTGAAACGGCCCCTACTCTTGAATATTATTAAAATAATTCGCACACTGATTTTATCATGAAAGTAATTCTCCCCGTGTGGAAGGGTTCGAAGAGTAAACCTGGTAAGCCTCTCTTGAACTTTTGTTTTAAATACTTCGTGGGTGTATAGTTCAATCCTTATTAGCGACTTCCGCAATGCATCCTTCTATGATATATGTACATGGGAGTGTTTTCTATGAGGTTGACATCGTGTCCATTGCATAACGTCGACCATTCGATTCATATTAAGTGCATTTCAACTACATATTTTAAGAAGCTGCTGACTTGAGAGTGACATTGCTTTTAAGATGAAGAGGAAGGGCAGCCTAATTGTAAAAACGACAAAGGGGACAGTTCTGTTCCCAGATAAATAATATTAGTTGTTTTTGTTTCCAGTATCCTGAATTCTTTTTAATGAAGTACAGTGCTTCCAACTTCTTCATGCTGTAGGATATCACATGCATACATATGCACATTATGTACTTGAGAATCATAGCGCATGATAAAAATAGCCACTGCTTTATACACTTTGTGCATACTTTGCACGTAATGCAACGATATTTTTTGGGTGCTGGTTAAATCCCATCTTAAGCTACTCAGCAGTATGCCGATTATTCATAACATACAAGCTTAAAGTTACTCGACTTGGTTTGCCTTCCAAGTGCGTTGCAGTTTTGATATGTTTCGTTTAGGTTGCACCGCGGATCCAATTATATACCAATCAAATTGTAATATATTTAAAGTGTGAAAGAGCTAGGATGATCAAATTGTATATGACAATAAACCTGAGCTTGTGTCATCTCACGCTTTCACAGGATGGTCGCCAATTTGAAGTAGAAAATAACCGGTTCGCCACGCAGATATTTTTGTATAGATCGAAAACGTATAGAATGTTGTGGAAGGTTTCTATTATTTTAACTCAATTAGTAAGTATATACTACAAGCTGGCGCAAAATTAATCACCCTATCGGAAGATATTATAATTTTTGCAAATGGCGTTGTACGTCAATTATATTTGACATTTTTGAACTAGATAGCTGCAGTATACAAACAGACAAGCAATGGAGCGTTATACTCCGTAAGAGCGTGGAATAATTGTGTCGATTTTTTGACCAATAATCGGTCAGTGGTGTTAGCGCAGCTTGAATTTCGACGTCGATTTCCTAATAGTGTCGTGCCAATTGGGCAACCATTCCGGCGCTAAGCTACTCGACTCAAACAGACTGGAACCACAAGAGACCATGCAGGACGTAGCCGCCACCAGACTGGTCGTTCAGCCGAGAATATCGCGGCTGTGGCTGCCGATGTCGCTGAGAAAGAAGAAACATCAACCAGACGACGGGCCACGCAATTGGGCATTATCAGACGGACCCTACAGCGAATTTTAGTGAGAAACTTACACATATTCCCGTACAAAGTGCAAACAGTGCATCAGTTAATACCTGCTGACCGTCAGTCGCGTGTGAATTACTGTCAAGCCATTCCAATCTCAACAGCGAAGAAGAAAATTTTGTATCGAAAATCATTATGAGCGACAGGGCGCATTTTCACTTAAGCGGTTACGTCAATAAGAAAAATCTTCGTTTCTGAGGCACTGAAAATCGGCGTGTGATGCACGACGAGCCATAACATCCACTCAAAGCCAATGTGCGGTGCGGCGTGGTGGAGTGATTGGGTCGCATTTTTTTGAGGACGCCATCGGCAATACGGTCACTGTTACTGGCGAACGCTACAGGGCCATGATAAACGACTTCTTACGAGCCACAATGGATATTTTGAAGGAAGCGCTTCCTGGTCGCGTAATCTCTCATTTTGGCGATTTGGCATGACCAGCGAGATCGCCCGTTTTAACCATCCCAGACTTCTTTCTTTGGGGATACCTGAAATCGCGGCTTTATGCCAACAAGCCTCAGACAATCGCAACCCTTAAGGAAAATATTCGACAAGAATGCCAACAGTTATCACTTGAAATTTTGCGGAAAGTCATGAAAACTGCGATAAAACGGGCACAAATGTATATCAACACTGGCGGCAGCCACTTGACGGATATCATCTTTTCCATAAATAAAGATTTGCATCACTCAAAAGAATTTTTTTTTTATGTAGTAAAAAAGTTATTCAAAACCAAAATTGGATGATTAATTTTGCGCCACCTTGAATAAACATACTAGACGTGACGATTATGACATTTTTCCTAAAGCTTCAGGTTCCAAAGACAGCAAGCGTTAATCAGGCGGATAAAAACAACCATTTACGAAAAGTTTCTTTTTAAAATCCACTCCTTATTTCTTAATATTACCAAAATTATTTATTATCGCTTGCATACCAACCGATCGCATTTCAGAATTCTGATATCTCCGACTTGGTGGTGTTAACTTGTAGGTTTCAAAGATGGCAAATTTGCATCATCGTTGAGGTCTTCGAAAGAATGACGACGTCATCAGCATAAAGGAGACCGTAATTTTAGGCATTCTTGTGGACACACCAAGATGACTTGGTTTGAAAAAAATCGCTTTTCTACCGATGGAGTTAAGGGCTGCTTTAAAGTCCACCTAAAATTTGTTCTTTGTTTTTTTCTGGGATCATGAGGTTTTCCGGAACGACTTAAATCTACAACTAAAAAAAATCTCGAAAATCTATTTTTTGCGAGGTCTGAAATGTGAGTTGTATAATTTTTTTTAGGGAAAATAGAGAAATTTTTAACGAAGGCTCAAACCATTTATTTTCTTCTTTTTTATCCTACCCTTGTCCCATATTATTTGGAGTCCTGTCGTCCACTTTCGCTCTCCTCATGTCACTATTGACTAAGGTTATCCAAGAACCACGGGGTTTGCCGGATCTGCAACGTGCTGTGCTCATCTCCCTAACTTTTCGTGTCATGTGCTCCTCGGGTTTTCTTAAAACGTGGCCATACCATCACAAACGGCTCTCATAAAATGTTTGCCGCAATAAGCGGATCGAGTATTGTGACACCTCTCGCCCATTGCAGCATCTTCATTTCCGTCATATGTAAAGGGTCTTTCATTAAGCACTTCAGATCTTTAAATTTAAATAAAACAAAGTGTGTGAGATATCATCGAAATTTTGTATTCGTTTGAAACTTCGTTCAAATGTCAACCGCGGCTTCTCTGGGTGGCGTGCATCCGAAATGTAAAATTTTCCATGACTCTGGTGCATAAATCAGGCTGAATTTGACCGATGGCATTGGTTATGTTGGCTTTGAGGGCCGCTGTGGTTTGTGGCTTATTCGCATAGACCTGCGACTTCAGAAAACCCCACAAGAAAAAGTCTAACGGGGTCAAATCGCACGATCTCGGTGGCAAGTTCACATCACGTGAGATGACCATGCCGTCGAATCGCTCGTGCAGAATTTCCAATGTGGCTTGAGCTGTGTGGCACGTAGCGCTGCGCCGCCGTACTGTTGAAACCACATGTCGTTGGTGTTCATATCATCCAATTCAGGCCAAAAGAAGTTGGTAATCAACCGTCGTTCTCAAATAAATATTGACCGATGACGCCGCCAGCCCAAAATCCACACGAAACAGTGACTTTTTCGGGATGCATTGGACACTCTTGGATCTCATGTGGATTGTTATTGTCCCAAATTCGACAACTTTGTTTGTTGACGTATCCATTCATCTAGAAGTGGGCCTGATCGCTGAAGATGATTTTTCGATCAAAATTAGGGTCAGTTTCCAACTGCTCCAGAGCCCATTCAGCGAACACACGTCGTTGTCAATGGTCGTTTACCTTCAGCTCCTGGGTCAGATGAATCTTGTACGGGTGCAGGCCCAAGTCACGACGCAAAATTCGCCAAGTTGTGGTCTGCGAAAGGTGGAGTTCTTGTGAGCGACGCGAAATCGACTACCTCGAATTCTCCTGCACACTCTCACGGACAGCGGCGATGTTTGCGGCAGATCTTGCGTTTCGTCGACGACCGGTTGTTAGTTGATCGTTTACTGAACTAGTGGACTCAAATTTATCCTCCACACTGCGAATTATCCTCTCGAAAGGACGATTATGGCGACCGTTAAATGGGCGAAGCGCGTTGAACGTTGCCCGAACAGAACACCCATGTTGATAAAACAATTTTATTATTTGCACCTGTTGTTTAACCCTATATCCATCCATGGTGATTTGGCAAAACAGACTGAATAAACGACAGCCAATTTGACAGATATAGTTTCAACGATATGGCCGCTATCAACTGTCAAAGTTCGGAAGTCCCTATTGAAATACCCTTTAGCTTTTGTTCTTGGCGTTTGTTTAGTCGCCAGCATTCGGAACGATACATCATGGCTGGTTTAACAGCTGTTTTGTATACGTTCCCTTTGATTCGGACTAGCATTCTTTTGTCTTACAAAATATCTGATAACATCTTCCACTTTCACTTCATCCCCTTAAAAAACAATATCTGCAGTTGCTCAGGTCGGTGGCGTCTTCTTTTTTGACACCATGTCGAAGATGAATTTGTATGATCCTTTAAGCTTTTCCAGAAACTCATTAGTGACGTATTTTAAAAATTCATAATGGGGGCGGTCTTCCCACGGAACTTTGTTTACGTTTCATCAGTGTATGACTCAGCAGAAGTCTTACAAATTTACAAAGGTTGGTCTGCAAAACTACAAAGCCAATCTAGCAGCGGCATTCGGAGTCCGCCTGCCTTCTTCATTTTCCTGCATCTGCTACAATTTATCACATTCGAATCTAATTTAGTTCAGATTCCAGATTACCTCAGTCCACGTGTTAAACGTCACTTACTCTCCCCATTGTCACTCAAAAGGAAAACGATAATAAAAAAGCTCATGCATTTTCAGGTTTCAGCGTTGACAACAAAGGCCATTTACTTATTTATGATCCAAAACCACCACAAGACCAAAGGAGTCGTTCCCTCTTTGTTTCCTGCGCGCATGTGAATTTATTTGGTTGAATGAAGATATGTTACAAGGACACTCATGACGAAATGAATTAAATTATAACACAGCTAAAGCAAGAGGAGTGTACGGGACAGCAAACGCGCGTCTATTGAAGAAAAGCAGTATTTTGTGTAAGAGACGACATCAACGGTTTTTATGTAATTTTCTACTTTCGCAAGAAAATGCAAGTTTAGCTGGAGAAAGGAAGGAAACAAGGTCCTGGATTTGATGTTGTAAAAACCCCATCTTGATTGATGTTCATCTGGATGACATACCCCCTGGGGAGTAATAAAGGAATCTCTTTTGTTTTGTTTTTTTTTCCCTTTGCTATTCTTGGGTATCCTTGCGGTGATATGTCAATTTCATGTTGTGCGTTGAGCCCCTCTACCTAAGGCAACAATTTGACCTACAAATTGGAACAACATGGTGTTTTTTTTTTTTCCATGGCATGGCGAGATAGGAATGAGCGTTTTTGTAAGGGAAATGCGATGATGCAAGAGCAGATAGAGCCTGATTTAGATTGTCTAGTTTTTGTCACAAATTGCAATTTGTATGCATGGTTTGGTCATTGTTTGTATTGACAGTTGTTGGGAAGAGTCTTGAATTGAAACAGACTTTGAAAATAAGCTTAAGTGATTCGTTCTGTCTGAAGGACTACTGTGTATGATTAATTGAAAGTTATCGCTATCAATCTTTCATTGCACTTAAGTGTTTGAGCAACAACGAGGAGATTGTGAATAACCATATATTAACGACGTCAGTAATATTGTAATCGCTATTATTTAAGTGGCTTATAACATCTTCTTTCGAGCAAGAGACGTGGAGTCCCCAGCAATAATGCGCATCAGCCTTTCCGACTTATTTTCATACGTGTACCATTGTATAATATCTTGTATCCGTTAATCTTTTTCTTACAATAGCTTGCTATGTGAAGCGACTTTTTTTCGAATACAAATTTGTGGGTAGCAGCGGTCGGCTCTCTTTTCTACTTTTATCATTTTTTTTTCTCCTGTCTTGGGACTACAAATCTTTCAGTGAAAGTTCCTCATTTGTCCTTCCTTGAATTTCTAGTTTTCAGCCTTAGGAGTGGATACTTTATTTTTGAATATTTATCAGAGCTACTCCTTTAGGAAGCATGACATGAAATGAATTTTACTTATCCAATCTAACTGAAAGCGCAAAAGTTCCTCCAGACAGATTGATTCTCGGGTCCGTTTACGCACAGCAATAAATAGTAGCCTCATCACGTTGAGTGTCACATGAGACCAATGTGGCTTCACACAAATTTGGGACACCTGTGCCGCGTGAGACCAATGTAGTCCCATAGTAGGCTTACCACAAAATATTGTAAATTACCTATACATCCAGAAGGGCATGTGTACGACGATGGCCTGCGGCGGCCATTTACCATTTACTCCACAATTGAGGGCCGCTTGAGACCATTACGTCACTGCAAAATAATAGCTGTAAAATGTGTTCAAGAACATAGAACTAAAACTTTCTAATATCGATGCCTGCTTATATGAGCTATAATCTACAAATTTCCTCAAAAAACAAAAGTCGGCCTGTGAGACCCTGTTTCTCGGATTGCATGGTGGCACTCAAAGTGTTAATAAAAAAAATTAATTCTTGGAATTCTCATATTTCTCCCTATTACCAGAGATATATTGCTGTGCTTCCCAATGTGTTAATAATGTTACAATAATCGCTAAAAGTGTCAAAATGAGATGTTGAGACTATGTATCGGTGATACGCATCAGCGATGCGAGTTTATAACCTTAGCTGCGAACGAAGTGATAAGCGAAGTGCATTTTATTTTTTTAAATAAAGAGTGTTTATTGAAAATTGCAGCGTTTAATATTATTATCATTCAAAACTAATGTTACCACTCAATACTAGATCGCACATTACAATAATACAATCATAAAAAATTTTGTTTGTCTGTTGTTTTTTTAATAGCACAGATTATTGGAGGCATTCGACTTTAAGGTCTGAGAATTAAATTTCAAAAACATTCAATAGAATTTCAAACTTCCCTCCCATCTAAACTAACCTTTCCTAAATTCACTTCACGACACATTTGCCAGACAAAAAAAAAAAAGTCAAGGGCAGCCAGTCCTGTACTTCCCACCTCATAGTGCGCTATATCGAGGCGAAATTTGTTTCCAGTAAATACCGCAACGCGCTTGCGTTTTCCAGCATAGTTTTTGAAAAGTATTTTTCCAAATGTCTCAGCATCCTCCGGACCGATTTCGCTCACATTTGAATCAGATCTAAGTTTTGTCCTGACAAATGAAACAAACAAAAAAAAAAACACATAATAATACGCTGTTCTGTTCTCCAGATATCAAAGGCGAAAAAAAAAACGATACACACTTAGACGTCAATTCGAAAATGGGTACAAACGGTTCCTAGTATATCGTAAAGTGAAGCTCCGTTAAAATCTTGAAGCATTTTTTTTTTTGACCGATTGCAATACTTCACCTATAGAGGTGAGAAGTAAAAAACAGAAGTAGTCACATTTATTTTTCAATCACTTAGGCAATCTTAGCACTGGTTAAATAAAAACCTCTAATGGCAGCTTTACTACCCTAATACTCAAAATAATTCGCATAGATACAGATACACCTCTCCACGAAAATCTAAAACTGAAAACAAAGCACACTCATACCTGCCAAGTTCTCATTACGCGGCAGAGGTGGGTATGTATTACGTGTCGTCTGCCATTATTAGATCACGGAACACTGTACCCAGCTCCTTGATTATGTGCTTCAATTTCTTCATATACCGCTGAGTACAGTTCTGTGCGAACCTAATTGCATGTAAAAGGCGAAGGCTCGTGGGAGTGGATTCTAGTTTCAACGTATGTAAAAGGATGGGGAGTGTGATGGAATTTTCAATTTAATTCCAATGTGGGTTTAGATTTAATTTTCGTCAATTCACGCTTGCCGTCTGAACCATCTTGACATGAAAATTGTCTTGGGCGTAAGAAATATAAAAAAGGTGTTAACTTTTGTACGTAAAGCAGGTAGAAACTAGCTTTCACTAGTTTTTTCATGCAAACTAAAGTTATTTAAATTAAATTAGTTTCGTCGAAAAGAAAATTTAATTTACAATATTTTCTAAAAACTCTCAATCAATTTGCATATCTACACATTTGTACCTGTATATTCATCTCTAACAAATCCATGAATACGGTGCACAGTTTTCAACTAAAACTCAATTTAATTTACGTGATTCATAAATTCATGATAAAAAAATTTAAGTGTATTTCACGAAATTCCTTAACGAATTTAACTCGGAAAATATCGCTGCGGGTAATTACACTATGACCAGTATGGTGAGAGCTAGGAATTTACTGCAAAAAAATTGCTATCTGCACAATACAAGTTAAAGAAAACAAGTTTACTTGTTGGATTTCAGTCTATGACTGCCATTAATTTTTATTATTCTAAATATCGAACTTAATTCTACCTTAAAAAATATAAATAAAGTGTTTGGGAGTGTGCCGGAAGTGCAGCGCAAGCTTGGGAGTGCAATTAAACGAAAGTGCTGCCAGTGCAAATAGAGGTGAATGTGCTGGGTTAAATGTACGGGAGTGTGGCGTGTGCCGGATGTGCAGAGTAAGATAGGGAGTGTGTAGGGGAAATGAATATTGGGATATTTGAGATCGTTTAACTTACATGCGGGTCATAGGCTGCGACAGCTTCCTCGTTAATATGAAAAAAATTTAAAGCGATTTAAATTATGAATGGATTTTTTTTTAATAAGGGGTGCTAAATGGTAGTTTGACGTTAAACACTGAAATTAAATGCAGCGAAAACAAAATCCAGAGGATAAATAAAAGAAAATCTAGGATAAGGTTCGGATTTGAATTCTACAAGACTTCTTTGGACTCCAATAATGTCGAGAATGTCAAAAGACAGACGAAACTTGGTCTAAAAATTAACAAAAAAAAAACGCAGCACGTACCAAATGAAAAGAAAATCCTTGTAACGCTTATTATTTATTCACTGAATTCAATGGAAGTCAACTGCTTATCCCCCAATCCACATTAACCTTATGGCAAATTAATTAAACTTTATTTTCAAGCCGTATAAACATATGTACAAATGTACATATTCACGCTCATAGCTTTGCAAATGGATTAGCAGGAAAACAATAAAGAAGAGCACATATCCTGTTGCTCTTCATCCAGCATTCTCTTTCGTTAATTGTTCATCTCTATTTTTATTCTTCGTTTTATGATTAACGGATTGAACTTTTTTCTCATTCTTTTTGCAATAGTTTTTCCAGGAACAATTTGGATGCACGATAAAAAAGGATTAAAAGGATTGAAAGGATTTTCTAGCAAAAAAATGGAATTCTTACCATAAAAGTTTATCCTTGCACTTAAAAATTACATACATACATAAGTGATGAAGAATTTTAAGGAGTGCTATCGTTGAATAGCAACCGCTGTTTTCTACGCTCCTACCTTTTTTTTTTAATATCCAAGTTTTTCTCTAAAAATGTGGCATTAATAGTTTGCTAAAACAGAGTAAGCGAAAACTTCTCACATGCTGTGGCAAGGAGTTTCAAAGGCGGATGGCGTTAATAAAAAACTGCCGCCCAGAGTTCAGATATGCGTATTGAGGGACGACCATTATGCTTGCTTTGTTTGAAGCCGAAAACTGAATTTTGTTTTACAGATAAGTGGATTGCTTTGTCTTTATCACATAAAACAACATGGTTATCGTGCGCTATTGGAGGCAATAATACAGCCTTAAGTCAATTGTTAAAGGTCATGAATATTTCACATTCCTGCCGAAAAGGTAGGAATTTCTTAATATTTAGGATATTTGTTTTGCACACAATGAAATGATAGATAGTGTCGAACGCTTTGGAATAATCAAGAACTATAAAAGATTCGTTGTCTTCGTGCGGATCCTCCCTGAAAACCGTTATTATATATGCGCTTTGCATTAATCAACGTTGGAAAGGAACGAAATATAGGGAGCTCGACAATTAGATCGCTTTGAAATTGGTATTGAAAGTTCTATTGGTTGGGAAATAAACTTTTAGTGAGAATCGAACGAAGAACATGTGTTAAGTATGGTAGGATTACAGGCAGCAAATTTTTGACGAAAACCGGGTGCACTCCAATGCCTGTTTAATTGCTTTTACTGATATACATTTCTCAATAACGTGTCATCGACTGCCGAAATGTTGTCAATGGAACTATGTGTTGGCGATTTGTTTCTTTTTTAAGGGACAATATCTGTGAAGTGCCGTTTGAGGAGTTTGATGTTAATGTTATGGCCGATGGTTTTCTTCTACCTTCCAATACCAATGTCTCGAAGGTTATTCCACAGTTTACGCCAGCACCAATCAATTTCATAAAAAAAATGTGTCAAGTTGGTACAAATGTCTATGAATTGTAATATACATCATATGCTTTCTCTATAATTCCCACAGTTCGTTAACTAATTCTTTATCAATATCCGCAGAAAATCTGGCAGAAGCGAAGATTCCTGTCATATAGTTGTCCCTGTCTCCACTAGAAATCGCTATGCAACAAATGGGCAACAAACTGACAAAAAAAAATACAACCTTCTATTAAGTTCTATTTCTCAATCCGCATGGTAAACTTGCTGTTAGCGGGTGCATCCATACATCTAAACTCTTGTATAATAAAGAACATTCCATAATACTTTGCATCTGAACTCATTACACATTATTGAAAGATAGATAGTTTTATTCCTTATAAAATTGGTCACATAGATTGACGCCCAATTAACAGTAGGTATGAGTAAAGAGATTTGATAAATTAAACATATCTTTCTTCAGATACAGTGTCTTTTATTGTTTGTTTCTGCATTATTTAATAAAACTTTTAAAAAATAACGAGAAAAAAATTTACATAATAAAAAAAAATAATAATAATAATAATAACTTGAAGCAATAAAAATAACTTACAAAATAACTGTTGTAGTATAGTAAGTTACGAATTAATTACAAGTAACTAATAATAAAGAGTAAATACAAAATAATTACTTTCTAATATTTAATAGTTAATAATTGATAACACAGACCTACAACGAAATACCTTTTTGATGTTCAAGTATTGTTTCTCCTATATTTTTATGTGCTGATTACGGAAAAAATAGTTAAAAGTTTCCATCACGTCAGAATTTTGAAGAAATTCAATTTTTATTTTCATATTTTATAATTTTATTATTATTTTCATAATTTCTACTATAGGAATTTAGTTTAAAGGCGACGTACGTTTTAGTTCCACCTGAAAAAACATAAAACTTGGTCTTATGAAACAATTTGTGAAAGCTTTACATAAACAAGGCGATGGCTTTTAGTATTTACAAACAGTACTCCCATCTTTGTCTGAAGCTTAATTGAAGAACTGTATTTTTGTTGGACCCGACATACGAAAACTAATGAAAAATGAAAATTTCGATAGAAAACTTACTCCTATAGAATTGGCAGCATGGGTATCATTAAAAGAATTTATTAGAAACTTAAGTTATTAGAAACGGAAATCATGAAAGTCCCGATTATGAAAATATTTTAAATAACATGCTCCAAAATTTCCAAAGATTTGGTTGCCTTATGAGTCTCAAGGTTAATTTCCTTCATTCGCATTTGAGCTACTTTCCCGAAGACTTAAGAGTAGTTAGTGAAGAACAAGGAGAAAGATTTCATCAGGATTTGAAGGAAATAGAGCGAAGGTACCAAGGAAATTGGAATATTAGTATGATGGCTGATTACTGCTGGATGCTGAAGCGGGATGATCCAAACCGGATTCACAAGAGAAAATCGTTCAACAAAAGCTTTGCAGAAAAAAAGAAAAGGTTCCACAAGTCTCTGTAGTATTTTAAAATGTTCATATTGATATAAACTATCTGTAACTATATATAAAAAATAATAACTACCCACTTACTTTTTTAGTTCTGGTATTTATTTTATTTGATAACCTCAATTTTTATGATTTTTATAAATGTGTATTCTGAAAAACAGGATTTCAGATTCGTGATTAGGAGGTCCCAAAACCCAAAAAATCAGTGCTAAAGTCGAAAAAGGAAAAAAAAAAATGTTTGATTTGTAGGTCTGTGTAATTAATAAATAGTAAATTGTAAATAATAAATGATAAATGTTAAATAACAAATAATAAATATTTCGATAATAAATCACCTCGTCAACACAATTAATGGGCAATTTGGATTTAGATTTGGGTATCTTTCCTTCTTATTAAATAATTTGAACGTCTAGAGATAATCAGGGCTACAAATAGACGACCCTATCAGATCAAACCAGATCTCTTGCAAAAAGATTTTAAATTCCTCTCGGATCCGCAGATGTCCTATTACGGCTAAAGCGAGACACCGTGTATTGAAAAAAAAACCATTCTTCGACAACGTAAACTAACTTTTAGGACGAAAAAATGTCTTATTTGACTTTCTTCTAGCCACAAACAGAAACGCTTTATCGATTCCGTCTAATAAATAGTATAATTTCTCAACCCTTACGCCAATAAATTCATTTATATTCCACAAAAACCTCTCACTCCATGAAACTCCTAAAAATTAGCCCATTATCCGTCGCCATATTGTCAATAACCTGCATTATCCCCGACCCATCAAACAATGTATCCAACGATGACGATTAAATGAATTTTGATTCACTTAACGCCCTCTGTAGCAACATTTTTACGTTCGTTAACCTAGACCTTAGTTGCGCAACGATGCCCTTTTCTATCCAGCACATCTGTTTAAGCTATTAGCTAGCCATAATTTTTACCTACCTCTACATGGAATCTTAATGAATATTAAACCGCTTGTCTGCCACTGCCCTTCTCAAATCTCCTCTTGGTGTATAACGGAAAAACCCTTGTCAAAATCTAGAGGCGGTGTATTTTCCTTCGACAGGTGGTGGCAGAGTGGCACACGCGGGCTCTCCTGTTGTTATGACCTACTGCCAGAGAGCTACGATAAATTGGTGATAATAGGTCACAGAGTCAGGTGGTACTAGAAATTTATTGGTGGCATAAAAACTGTGCTTACTTGTGTGTGTTTGGACGAAAATGTCCAGAATGTTGATGTTGGCAGGTGCGGGAGTTACTGAAACTTGGATGTTAACGATTATGTAGAGGGATGAAAAGGTTCTTGTCGTGCTGCGAATGAAGTGGGGCTTTGGTATTAAAGTAAAAAAAAAAAATACTAATGCCGGGATAAATAAGTCGATAAGATATTGTTCGACGTTCTTTAAAATTTCGTCGACTTCAGAAACGCTGTCTATTAACCTACATTTTATAGAAAAATCGCACAAAAAAAAAGTTCGACCTGGAAAAGAACTTGCAGACAACGCAAACTCTAAACAATACTGATAATCTCTAAGAACATCGGAATCGAATGAAGCTTAAAAATCCACTTAGCCGATATGCGTTCCCATTCTTTTCATACTCTTCTTTTCCTTTATTTGCTTGGACAGATTAAGATAAAAAAAACTTTCTGTAAAGGAGGTGCTATATTTATACCTCTATTCTTCTTCTACTCTTTACAAGAACAATTTGGCAAAGATTGCCAAAAAGCTGTCATACACGTTACACGTAGCATTTTTTATGTCAAAAAAGTAGTTACGAAGCAAAAACAAGCCTCATACACGGACAGGTTTACTGTTGACGACCCCTGCAACTGAAACATGGAAAACTACTTTCTGATCTGTACATGAAATACATATTTTTTGGCCCCTTTTCTCTTTAATGTCCATCAGACATTAAATAATTTTTATTATATTTGGTACAATAGTCTTAAAGCTATTGCCTTGACATACCTTGACTTATAAAAATGCCTTGTGATTTCCAATTACATATTTATATAACAAAGTTGTAAGCATTTATTCGAGCAAGCAATGACAAATCTAGAATACAGTCAAAATCGGTTATAACGACTGTTTTAGAATGAGCGAAATGAAAATCAAAAGGAATAAAGCGAGCAATATGATTACAGTATATACAAATGAATATTATTTTATTTTAATAATTAAGAAGAACTTATCTGTTGGGTTTTAATTTCGATGAGTCCTCTGCTACGATCAAGATCCAAGTGGCCGAGACCACGGAAGATCAGTTGGTCGAAGCAGTAGAGCACCCACAAGTTCGCACAAGCAATGCAACTGTGCAGAGTTATGCTTTGCAGAGAGAGAACACGAGAATTAATAAAACAAAACAGAAAATAAATACAATAATTGGTATGAATTTAGCAACAACAAAAAATACTTATTACACATTATCAATTAGAATGAAACGATTATAGATAAAACAAATTTCTCCAATATATTCTCAAACAACGACCTTCAAGGGACCGATGAATTTGGTCGTTATAAGCGATAGGTCGCTGTAACCGATATCAAGGTATATATAAAAATTAATCTGTTTTCAAGTAGAGACCCTTTTTTTTTTTTTTTTTTTCATTATTCTTATTTATTCCTAAGGCATACATACAACCGAGTTTGTTTGTACAAAGTGGAGTGTGAAACGCAATACTCTTTGGCATGATCTTTATTTTGCTGCCCAGCTTCCAATCTAAAAATGATACCTGCTTTCTCTTCAATCGTAAAGATTTTTCGTTTCTGACTCATTTTCCAATACAACTTTATGCGAACCGAATAAAATTAAACTTCTACGACCACTCGTCACACAGAAAAATTTGCACCAAGTAATTTTCCCACCTATTGTTGAATAAACTCAAAATAATAAACGCAAAGCAAAAATAAAAACATGTCAACAAACGGTAAGCTTTAACATATCCGAAATTCTATGTACACAGATACATACATCGGATCTACAGATAAACAGTTTACCGTTTAAAAAAAAAAAATGCAGTCGCACCAACAGCTGTGTCGATTTTAGTCGTTGTAAGCAATATTTTTTATTACACAAAAATGGAAAAATCGGTCGTTGTAAGCGATATGTCGTTATAAGCAATGTCGTTGTAAACGGTTTGTTATTCAATGGGATTATAAGGGAGCCCAGCCGGGACCTAAAAATGTGGTCGTTGTAACCGATACGTCGTTATAACCGAAGTCGTTGTAAGCGGTTTTGACTGTATTATAATTTGCAAAAAAAAATAAATATCTCAATGCGTCCAAAAATAAAAACTATGAAGGTTGCGAGAGGCTAAGCCTTTCGATTTATGCTGACAACAACGTTTATATCGATTCAGGTGGGTAGGTCATGTAAAGCGAATTAACACCATGTCCGGTTAAAAAAAAAAAGACGACCATATTTTCGATACCGAAAGTACCTTTAACTACCTCATACGATACTGGAGATAACTGGGTAAGGATCGTGCTGGCTAGACAGTCTTATTGGTTAGGACCCTGAGTTACGTTATCACTCCTTATTCATAAAAACTCATTCAATTATTTTTCACTTTGAACTTTATTTTTCGGTGGTTTGAACAAGAATAACTTAAAACTAAACGATCTCATTACAATTCTGCTAAGTTTTTCTTAAACTCTCTTAACAACAGCGAACATACAGAATTAAGCAAATACAACATAAAAAAGAGAAAAGAAAAAGTAGTACAAAGAAGAGAACGAAAAGAATTACAAACAAAGAGAGCCACACATGCAACACATCGACATCATTAGCTTCGGCACACCACGCGTACCTGGCAACAAGCTGATCAATTCATGTGGCTTGGCATTCATACCGTTTGCAGCCGACATGCATTTAGTAGCGACTGTACCACAGCTGGAGCAGAAGTCGAAAACAACTTGTGTATGATATTTTGGTTTTTTTTGCATAACTGTTCGATGCGCTTGGTCATCGTCACATGTTCCCAGTTTATGCTTATACATATGCTGCTTCGGCTGTTGCTAGGGTCATTGCGATATGAATCAGTAGGAGCACATATCACTCCTGGTTCATCATGAACTGCAGTGCAATCCAAAGTGAAGAAAAGTAAAGGTATCTTCTCTCCAAAAATGTTGATTAGAAAAAGCCTGGAATTAGTTTGCATAAAAGCCGAATGAGAGTGCAAACTCATGAAACACCAGAGGACGTAAGCCTAGAAAACAGTGAACAGTGACGAGGTCACTAACATTAAATAATGATGCTTAATAAAATGCTATCTAGGATTTATTTTTAATTGATGTTTCGCTTGGCGGACTAGGCATGAGGACATGATGCAGTGTTCAGGTTCGTTGCCTTCAAAAATTTGAATATCTAAAATTAATTGGCGCGTGTGCCTCAACTTAATGAGTCTCTTTTCACCAAGAGAAAAAAATTCAAAAGAGACTCTGCGTAGGTTCAGTTATATCAAGTTTATACCTATGTAGGTGAACGACTAAATATAGTCGTAGGGCGAACATTAAGCTTAACGAGTTAATCGTACTGAGTAATGATGATGGCATCAGGAAGTTAGAAAGAACTATATTATGAATTTTGAGTAGTGACAACAACATCGACAAGTGCTCCTCAGTAAGGTACTTTGGATACCACCCTCGGAGCAAAGGCTGAAAACTAATACCACCTGAATTTCAAAGAACTACAACACCAACACTCCCGCTGTATGAATAAATTCTAGTGATTTTCCTCCCAGCCATTCAAGGCTTGGAATGTCTTTTCGTTTAAGATAGTAGCCCCCTTCACTTCATATTCCTGCATAACCTCCATTTTGAGGATGCGGAAACTCAAAAAATGTTTTACGAGGCCGTATATAGCAGAATTTGGCAGTAAAGTTCCGTCTGCATTCCTCTCACCACCACTAGTATTCCAACTTATTGTTCACTTGGTTTCATTTTGTTGGTAAAGCCTCCAATCTAAACACACTCAGTTACGCATCTTAAGAAACCACTCGAAGGATGAAATAACAAAACCTCTCACGCGAATGTCCTTGCCTCCGACCTTCTATTCCTCATAACTATTTCCAGAGTACATAAAATAATCACGAGAACACAACAAACACAATTCCGGGCCTCAAAACGTCGCCTTTTATATAAACCCCACGGCTCATTGACTCCAGCCCACAGCCCTTCAACTTTCCACCCTCCCCAACAGCGGAAAAGATAAGTGAAGCGGAAGCTGAGTTCCAAGGAAATTGAAAGAAAACAAAAACGAAGAAAAAAAGCAAAATGTTAAACTATAGATTCATTTACCTTCGTCCTCTTCACACAAACACACATGTACACGGGCAACAGAAACAATTTATTGAACCTGGTAAGCATCCCACCACTTTCCTTTTCTAAATCGAATGACAACGGTTGGCGGCGGGTTGGAGGATTGTTGAAAGAACTAAATATATTCGTACCTCTGGATTACGTCTCAGTAAGTCAGTGTAAAACTTCCGGACCGTCGCCGTCTCCATCGTCGTTCTCATCGTCATCCTAATCGTCGCGTATGTTTCCTTTTCGGAAATTTTCCACTTGTACGGTTTCGTCAAAGCCAATCCACTTGGAATAAATGACGAAACTCCGGCTCGATACGTAAAGTCAGTCTGCCCTTTTTTTGTAACGGATAAGAATATCCCATAGCCTGACATTTCGGTCTTATAAATAAGTTCGCTTAAGAAAATAACAGGGTTAGCAGTGGTTACAATAGAAGAAGCACACAACGAACGAAAGAAAGACCATCGAAGGTCCCTTAAGAAACGTCATTGCAGACGAAAGTGATCTAGTAATGAAAGAAAGTCTTCCTTTAGTACAATTCGTTATGCGATAGTGTTTGGGCTGAGGAGAGCTGTGACGGCGGGGAATTTGAATTGAGTCACGACACGGTGATTGCTTACATGAACGAATAATAACTGCAATTACTGCCTCCCTCCTACGCTCTGGGTTGATTCAAGAATGGTGTATGCAGTTGTTGAAAAGTTTAAACGAACTTTTCTATACACCGGATGACGTAAGACAAATTTGAATAAGAAGCCATCTAATAGAAAAGCGCAATGGTTTCTTAGAAATGTGAAGGCAAAAACACGAGGGTTAAAGGTGCTCACTCGGGCTTCTTCCTTTTTTGAAAGTTACATAAATGATGTAATACGGTTGCAATAAAACTAAGTTCTTATAAGTGTTGTTTGAGCGTCCATTTAATTGAAGTCTTTGCTGATCTCAGTAATCTGACAAACGTTGTAGTTTGCAAACATTTTACGGTAGCTATTGTCTACATTTAATTACGACATGATATAGGACATCCGCAACTACGATTGTTGTACTAAGGAACAGCCCAAAATGTTGTGTATCACAATAATTTCAATTCTATATAATTAACTGGCAGACCCGTGCTCGCGTTGCTTCGCGAAGTTCTTAAACAACTTTTTTTTGATATAACATTAAAAAGAAAAAGAAAAATTAATCATGCTTACCGTATCCAGAATAATGAATTTCACAAAAATAATTGTAAGAAAAATAGACATTGTTGAAATTTTTACATACATAGGTATATTAATTTATTTACTTATTTGAATGCTTCGGGTTAGACAATGTTTACTGTTTAATTGTTCGGCGGAAGAAGCAAACACTGATTTTTCTGTGAGCCCACTCTTGATAAGGCAACATAAAGCTAACCATGGGAAAAAACGTTGTCCCTACGATCCACCCCAATAAATTTAAATGATTGACCCTGAGCCTTATTAATCGTCATGCAGAAACACGATTTAATGGGGAACTGCAACCGTCTAAACTGAAAAGGGAGATCCGTTGGTATCATTGGAGTTCTAGGAATAAGGGCATTCTTCCCTGCTGCGGTAAGAATTTTAGCTTCTATAATGGTTTTATTTTTAACTTCTTGATTTGAAATCGTTTGCTTTTGCAAAGGTTTGGGGGACTTAGATATCTAATAAGTAATATCAGTGTGCCGATTTTCAAATTTAATTGGAAAGGCGACGGAAGACCCGCAGAGTTGAGAGAAGTAATAAATTCTTGAGGGTGGTTAACACTATCATTATCATCTACTACACTGGCAAGTGCTTTGTTTTGATGTGCCTCTATTTTAAAACGCCAACTAAAAAACATATTTCTCTCTTTAACCATAGAAAACTAACCTACGCAAAATTTACTCCGATGGTGAACAAAAAAAGCTTTTTTCGGGCAAAGCTTAAAGCGCTTGCAATGACCTTCCATAAGTGCTTGCGTAATCTATTAACGCATCAGTCTAGTGAAAAGGGTTTGCTAAAAGTGCATCTCGTTTGAAGCAAAATTTACAAACTTGAACCAACCCGAAAACCAAAACTTAGCCGGCGAAAGAAAAAAAAAAGAAAGAAAAAAAGCGATCTGTAGGGTCTTCCATTAAGCGCATCGATCTTTAAATTTAAATGAAACAAAGTGTGTGTGAGATATCATCTACATTTTTATTCGTTTGAAAGGCCTATCGATGCCATTATGTATAGAATATAACATCGTTCAAATGTTCACCGCGGGTTCTCTGGGTGGCGCGCATCCGAAATGTCCAATTTTCCATGACTCTGGCGCATAAATCAGGCTGAATTTGACCGATGGCATGGGTAATGTTGGCTTTGAGAGCTGCTGTGGTTTGTGGCTTATTCGCATAGACCTGCGACTTCAGAAAACCCCACAAGAAAAAGTCTAACGGGGTCAAATCGCACGATCTCGGTGGCCAGTTCACATCACCTCCACGTGAGATGACCATGCCCTCGAATCGCTCGTGCAGAATTTCCCATGTAGCGTGAGCTGTGTGGCACATAACGCAGTTCTGTTGAAACCACATGTCGTTGGTGTCCCTATCATCCAATTCAGGCCAAAAGAAGTTGATAACCAACCTTTTGCGCTCGCCAACGTCGTTCTCAAAGAAATATGGACCGATGACGCCGCCAGCCCAAAATCCACACCAAACAATGACTTTTCGGGATGGATCTCATGTGGACTGGTATCGTCCCAAATTCGACAATTTTCATTCATCTAGAAATGGGCCTCATCGCCGAAGATGATTTTTCGAACGGAACGTTGCCCGAACAGAACACCTATTTTGATAAAACAATTTTATTATTTGCACGTGTTGTTGAACGCTATATCTGTCCATGGTGATTTGGCAAAACAGACTGAATAAATTACAGTTAATTTGGCAGATGTAGCTTGAACAATATGGCCGCTATCAACTGTCAAAGTTCGGAAGTCCCTTTTGGAAGGCCATTGAAAACCACATTATGCCCGTAAATTTACTTTAAACTCATTAATTTGAATATCTTTTGTCAATAAAATCTAACTTCGTTTCAACCGAGAACTTAAACATAACCATTTCTCTTTTAATTGCCAGGGAGTAAATTTTACTCCAAAATAGCTTCAACCGAGTACAAAATAATGTTAGCTATCTAGGGTGAACTGATTGGTTTTTGAGTGAGATTATCAAGCTTTTACTCAAAAACCAAGCAGTTTAAAAAAAACTCTACTGGGGAGCCAGTCCTGTACTTCCCACCTCATATTGTGTCAGCGAAAATTGTTTAAGATATACACCACAACGTGCTTGCGTTGTTCAGCACACCTTTCTTTAAATCATTTCTTATAATATCTTAGCATCCGCTCTCGTTGGACCAATTTTACCCAAAACTGATTAGATCTAAGTTTCATGCTGACAAATAAAATGAAAAAATTCCGCATGATCGTACGTTGTTCCGTTCTCCAGATATCGAAGCAGAAAAAAATTGTCACATACACACACGCATACACAAACATCAATTCGAAAACAGGTGCAAATGATTTCTAGTGCATCGTTATGTGAAGCTTTGTCAAAATCAGGAACCTTTTGTTTGCCGATTGCAATTCTATGGAGGTGAGAAGTAAAAATATGATCCACATAACATACACTTCATGTTCATACAAAGTATGAATAAGACTGGTAGGGAGAGAGCGTGCGAGAAACACGGAACGATAATGAAATGGAACAAAGCAGCAACCGTCTTCATGATTGACTTGATATCAGCGATGTAAACAAATAAAAATAAAGGATGTATTGAAAATATATATTAATTAATTTCTCAGCAAGTAGGTATAATTAAGAAAAGATGAAGGGCTTAAAATTTGCGTAAGCGTATAGACTTTATACCAACATTTTGTTTTTTAAATTTTTTTAAATTGATTTAAAGTTAGGAGTGAATATGTCGGTCAACCTCTTTAAAATTAGTATGAAAAAAATATAAATGTTTAATTTTCCTGTAAATAAAAAAACATTTAAATAAAACAAAATAGCCTAACTGGATTTCGTAAAAATAGAGAATATTATAAATTTTATTTCACGTTGATCGGTTCAGTATTTGCAGAGATTACTTGGGCCAAAGTTTTTTAATGTTTCGTCTTTATATAATAGTTATGATTACTGTTTATAATATTTTTAATGTAATAACGTGGTTGAAAAATTAAGTGTTATAAATAGCAAGAATTTAGTTTTTTTGTGTTTGTACAATGCAATGTTAGGGGGGTTTGAATAAAATAAAATTAATTCAACTAATCAAGTGTATTGTTACTTTCCACCTTTCTACTGCCATGTTAAGCAAACATTTCGTTAGCAATTCTCCTTTCTTTCTGCGTTTCTTAAAATTTGGATTTGTATTTGGAAGTACCCCAAAATCACACAAAAATAGTCATATCTTCAAAAAGCACATGTTTACTAAGCAAGAAAGTCGTAAGTGCCACAATAAGTTGGATATACGACTTTTTTGCTTAATATTTCAGAAATGTTGTGGTTCATGCGACTTTTTTGCTTAACACACCAGTTTAGGTGAAGAATTGCAATCGGTTTGAACTTTCTTTTTCGAGATTTGAACATAGCCTCACATTTTGATGAATTAACAATCGTGTGCACCCATCTTCGAATTTAGGTTTAACGAATCCACCGCAATATTAAAATAGGTTCAAGATTGTGAATGTTAAGCGAGCGGACAAACATAGGTTCGAGCCTCAGCAAAACAATCAAACGGTTTTTGGCGGCACCATCTCTGGACAGGCAATGACAAATTCCGATAGTATGATCTGTCATGAAAAACCTTCTCAATCCGCAATTTGGAGTGGGCAATGAAACTGTAAGTCCCCTCTATTCGCGAAAGTTATAACATGCACAACATAAATGGTTACAAGAAGCTAGGCCTCGACTCTCTATGAACTGTCGCACCGAATATTCAAATTTTTTTTGTTGGTTGTGAATGCTAATGCATTTTGAGATATATGTATTAACTAGCTGTAGCCGCGACTTCATCCGCGTAGACCTAAAAATCTCTTGCTTAGTTCACTGTTTTCACGGTACTACTCTCTTCACGTCTGGATATGCACATGTGTGCAAAAGCACGAATGGGTGTCGAAGAATACCGTACATGGGTGTATGTGTGTCCCAGTGCGTTTGTTTGGGAGCGTAAATGCGTTTAAGCTATATGTGTTCTTTGTAAATCCTTGTTAGGTTGGTATTATTCGCCGTCCTTCCCCTCTTCGGTTACCTTGTCGTGGCGGGAAGGCTTAAGAGTCAAAGATCCTAAGGGTCTGAATGGATCCCAGGTGAGACATCGAACTAAAGACTGAATGCGTCTCAACTTCGACGTAAAATTAGTAAATAAGCATGGAGGAAGAAACATCAGATATTTGTACTCCAGGTGGTACTCGCGATAGCGCAAATCCAGCCGTGGTCTTTTCGAATACGGCAGGGATACAGATTCTGGAGTTCCCATCCAACATGCTAGCACCCCCCGCTTTTTCTGGCTATGACTCAGGAGCTGTAAGAATGCTTAACTCTGAAAACACCTGCAGTTCTTTGACTACTGCTGACGGTTTGACTCGGAAAGCCGATAAGGTTGAACGAGTACCGGCGACATTGCCTGCGCATAAATTCCGGAAACGGGTGCAACAACCAGCAAAGACTGTATTACCAGTAGACGGAATTTGGCTGACGCAGAAAAGGCCACTCGTAAGAAAAGCACAGTTGTCAAGAAGCGATACAAGCAGGTATCCTACAAAGGAGCTGCTTTATCCTCCCTCACAATCTGCATTTCTAAGGCCGGCAATGACCATAGCATGACGGTTACAGACTGTAAACACTATGAGGATCATTTGTGGGAGCTAGCAATAGTCTTCAAGTGGAGGGCTGTGAACTCTGAGTGAGATTTTTTGAGTGACGGATGTGCTTTTGATTGCTCTCTTATAAGCCTTAAGATTCGAGTGTTATAAGCTAACAATAAGCAAATAATTGCTTCCAGTTGGAAGAAAAGTGGTCTTGTAAAAATAATATTTTATTACAAAATAAGGAATTAAAAGTTCAATTTCGGAAATAACAATTGTTCAAATTTCTAACAGTTGCCCCATAGCGGAGCTAAACAGATATTCGGTTCGGTTATTGAGTGACTCAACGGTGAGCAGAAAATGTCTCTTGAGTGCAAACGATGCAAAAAAGGAGTGAGAGGCGAAGTCGGTGTGCCGTGTGGTGGATTGTCCGGGAAAATTTTTCACTCAAAATGCACCTCCCTCTCCGAATACGATATGAGTGTTCTTAACAAGAACCCAAATTTGTTATTTGCGTGTGAAGAGTGCATATGCTATTTCAAAACAATAGCAAGTAAAATAGAAAATCTAGAAAATTTGGTTAAAAAAAGTGCGGAAAGTATTAATAATAGTGAGGTGGAAATGAAAAATGTCTTAGAACAACTAAAGAAAATATCCCAGTGCAACGCGAAGAATGACGAAATTAAAAATAATGAAGGCGGCAATAGTTATGCAAGTGTGTTAAAAAACCAGCAGCCTATAATCATAAAACCAAAATCAAAACCAGCATCGAAAAATACTAAAGAAGAAATTAAAAATAAAATCGATCCTTCAAATTTAAATTCAAAAATAAATAGTGTTATCAATAATAAAGATGGTGCGATAACAATAAACTGTGAGAATGAAGATTCTAGGCAAAAATTAAAGAGTGCGGTGTGTCAGGATTTAAGAGATAAGTATGACATCCAAATACCCACCTTGAGGAAGCCAAATATCTTAATTGTGGGAATGGGTGAAGAATTGTGCGCGGATGATCTGATAACAAAATGAAGTTACAGAACGAATCATTGAGTGAAAGTGAGATAAAAGTTTTAAAAATCTATCGATCAAATAAAAGGTTTAAACCATACAATGCGGTGTTCGAAATTGACAGTGCAAGTTTTACAACTGTAATGAGCATCGGAAGAATTAATATTGGATGGGATCGCTGTAGTGTTTATGAAGATATTAATGTGAAAAGGTGTTATTATTGTCAAGGGTTTAATCACCTATCGCGAGACTGTAAGAATAAGAAAGCATGTCCGCGATGCATGGGTGAACATGAGCTGAAAGAGTGTGTTGTTAATGAGATAGAGGCTAAGTGTGTAAATTGTGTTAAAGCGTCAAGTAGATTAAATCTAAGTCTAGATGTAAATCACGACGCAAGAAGCCGACAATGTGCAGTATATTCCAAGCAAATGAATACTGAAAGACAAAGAATCCAGTACTAGCAACCAAAGATAGTGCGTGGATTCTATACCAACATCCAGGGTAGAACTAATAATTTCGACCAGTTAGAAATTATAACAGCTGAAGGTTACTTCGACTTTATAGCTTTAAGCGAAACGCATCTAATTGATGACATTGAAGATGATGAAATACGCCTAAACGGTTACATACCAATAAGATGCGATAGCATTTCCAGTCATACTGGTGGTGTAAACGTATATCTTAAAAGCGGTATAGGTCACGCAGCCATATTTAAAGCAGCCATAGGACTACGTATCTGGTGTGAGGTGATAAACATCCAACTGGGTACTAAAAACATAGTGCTAGGAGTTCTCTATCCCTTAACTGATGTCGTGGTGGTCCAGTGGACCCATGTTTAAACTTTAAACGTGTGTAAACTGCGCAATAGTCGCCGCAGACGTTTCTGCTTTACAGAACCTTGCTACAGTAAGTCGAAGAGTGCACACTTCACTCGCTTCTTTAAAGGTTAGTTTCAATATCAACATGGGTCCCCTGGACCCACGACTATAGATACGTGATTTATTTGTTCATGGAGTTAATAAATTTGTTTGTTTTATTTCAAGTATTAATAATAGCAGGTATCAGTGGCAATCAAGAGTATATGATTAAGCAATGGTTAAATGAATTGTCCAGCGATGAAGATGAAATTGGATCAAATTTAAGACCTTCGCGTGGTAATACTCATTCTGATAATGATTTTTCGGACAGTGATGAAGAATTTATATTTAGAAGCTCTAAAATTGGAAAGGAATAAAAGAAAAAGGTGTTCTCTGTGTCCGTCTAATAAAAAAGCCAAGACTGTGCACCTTTGTGCTACGTGCAAGCTGCCCATTTGCCTGACTTGTTCAAAACAAGTGTGCCTTTCTTGCTTATAAAGCAGCTCACTTTGACCAATGTCAAACATTTTCAGAAAGAATATTTTCAGTTTTTGTTAACATAGTTTTAAAGAGTAAGTTTTTAAATTGAAGAAACATTTTTTTTCGATTTGGTTTCTTTTGTTTTGTATTTTATATATATTTTTTGTTTATGTTTTTATGATAGGTATATTGAGACTTATTAATAAAAGTGCAAATATGAAATAAAAACGATTGTTCCTGCCGCTAATTTTTAAAAATTACATTTGTAGTTATTAAGTTTAAAGTTTACTAAAACAAAACATTTAAAAAAATTAATACTTTTATTTTAATCATATTTTAAAACATCTGGGTCCAATGGACCCCACGACTATAGAAGCGTGCACTATTTTCACGACATCAGTTAATGGCTATAGATCACCTAGTTACTCAGCATTGGAGTTTTATGATATATTTTCCGAATGGTTGACTGACTTAGTTAGATATGACTGCGTGGTAATAGCAGGTGATTTCAACATTGACTGGCTTCAGAATGATGCGAGGAAAGAAAAGATTGAGCGAATAATTGCCGATAATAATTGTAAACAAATCGTACAAAGTGTGACGCGGATAACGAGTAGTTCGGAAACGTTAATTGACTATATTATAACGAATAGTACTATAGTGAAGTCAAAAATAACGTGGAGTTTAAAAATAAGTGATCACGAATCCCTCGAAGTTAGCATAGACAACCGCGATTATCAAAATGATTCGGCCCAAAAATACATTAACGTTTTTAAATATAGGAAGATTAGATTTAGGAATATGTTATCTGCGAGTGGAATAACGTGTCTGAACAATTATGGTGATGTAAGTGAAGTCGCAATGGAATTTGAAAACGAAATGGTAAGCATTGTAAAACAATTTATATGTAGAAGGCGTGTAAACAATAGACAATATGGTAAATGGTATACCAGTGAACTTAGACATATGAAAAAGTTAAAAGAAGAATCCTACGGCAGAGCAGTGTGGTATAACAACGACGACGAATGGTACAAATATAACACAATTAGAAACAAATACAAACAACAATTAAGTAAAGCTAAGACAAACTATATCAGGAATTAAGTAGACGGAGCCTGTGATCAGAAATCAATGTGGAGAGCATTGAAAGCATTTGTTATAAAAACAAACAAAACGGGTCTGGAAGAAGTGTGGTTTGAATATTGCCAATAGACTAAATAATTATTTCGTACAAAGCATAGCTGATATAAAAAATTCAATTTCATTTGCTATGTTTGATGAATCACTGATAAACGAAATATCAGCTAGATTTGTATTTCGAAGAATAGTTTATTCTATGTGGGACATAACTAGCATTATTAAAAATATGAAACAAAAAAGAGATTACAACTTTATGACTCCAAGGATGATGTTAGATGCCTTAAACGAAATTGGCGTACAACTGGTAAATATTATAAACTCTTCCCTAAATAATGGCGTATTCCCGGAATCCTGGAAACAATCAGTTGTTATACCTGTGCAAAAAGTGAAAAACAGTAAGAAATGTGAAGAACTGAGGCCTATTTACAGGATGACAGTATACGAAAAGCTATTGGAGATAGTCGTGAATCAACAACTACGTAGCTACCTTGAGGAAAACAATATTATCATCGAAGAACAGTCAGGATTTAGACAAGGTCATTCATGTGAAACAGCACTTAACTGGATATTGATGGAATGGAAGGAATTAATGGACAAGGGCAAAGTAATCTGTGCGGTATTTTTAGATTTCAAACGGGCGTTCGAAACTGTTGACACTGAAATATTATTGCATAAACTCCATAAATATGGAATACGTGATCGTGAATTTAAGTGGTTCTAGTCATATTTAACGGGACGGAAGCAAAAGACCAGAATCGCTGATACAATGTCAGAATACGTGTATAATAATTTTGGTGTACCACAAGGTTCTGTGTTAGGTGTTGTATTATGTTTATTATATATAAATGACATTAAGCAAGTAGTCAAATTTACAAAAATTAGACTATTTGCAGACGATGCATTTTTATATATCTCGGGTGATAAAGTAGAGGATTGCGAGAACCATCTGCGACAAGACCTAACTGAAATAACTAAGTGGTTGAATATGAATTGTTTAAAATTAAATGTCGGTTAAACAAAGTGTTTAAATATAAATATACGTACGCATGTAGAGATATCAAGAAATGGTGAAAGAATTGACAGCGTGGACGAAATAAAATATCTAGGTGTTGTAATTGATCGGCAACTAAAATTCAAGAGCTACGTTGACCACATCGCGAAAAAAATTTCGAGAAAGTTAGGCTTCTTCAGAAGAATACGGAAAAAAGTTTCAATATTGTCGGCGATACACATCTATAATACAATAATAAAACCACATTTCGAGTACTGTCCCTCCATACTATTTCTTATTAACAACGAAGAGTTTCAAAGACTATAAAGACCACATAATAAAGGAATGAGGATTATTCTTCAGTGTAGTAGATATACCTCAATAACATGGATGCTGAATACACTGAAGTAGCTAAACGTGAAACAGCGAATTGCATTCTGCGTATTAACGCTCGTGTTCAAAATCAAACATGGAGGTGTCCCGGGATACCTGCGATCGAGTGTTCATTATGTTAACGATGTCCAACCATACTACCTACGTAATAGCAATAACTTTAAGTTAAATCGCTATCGGACAACAAGATCGCAAAATTCGCTGTTTTATAAGGGCCTTCAGTTGTTCAACGCACAAAAAACGAGATAAAAAACGAAGCAAATTATATTATTTTTAAAAAATCACTAGTACCTTATGTAAGAGAAATGTTTTAGATATCAATTAATTATAAATTATTATTATTGTATTTTAATAGCATTCATTATGCTTCTAAATAAAAAGGTGAACGTAAGGGCGTAGAATCGGACTACGCTCCAACAGAGCATTATCATTGGTACCGATGCTTTGTGCCAGTGATATGTAATATCCGGCACCAATACCATGATAGCTATGTTAACTCTATATATATAACTGAAGAGCGGAGCCTTAATGGTGAAGTGCTCTTCGCAACAAACCCTTGAATGGATAAGCACGACGGTGCCAAAAATTCCTCCCCTGGGCACCACTACCTTTGAAGTCTCCAGGCCGACAAAACGACGCGCTATCTGCTGGATTCCGGGGAAATTTAGGAAAACGGCGGATGTGCTGTCGCCTCTAAACCACCAGAACCCTGTTGTCGACACGAGCAAATGGACTATCTACAGCCATAGGGAGAGTAAGATATTACTGTCGATATTACCAGGTCTAGATATGACATGCACCCGTATTTGCATCTTGGAAGGATTCAGTTCCACTTCATTTTCAAGTAGTGCGAATAAAGGTTGAAAACGCAATGCTTAATATGATATTTACTCAGATTAACCTCTAACACTCCAAGGCTGCTACTACCCTTATCAGTAGTAGTTTTTCCGTGTTGGGTACGAAACCCCATATAACATTCATCAAGGAGCCATGGGTGTGAAAAAAACGCATCCGTGGCCTTAGAAATGTTCGTGACGTTGAGATACTTTATAACAAGCAGTCCGCAGGTCCACGAACTTGTCTTATTTTGTCAAAAAGCTTCTCACCAATTAAGCTTAATCTCTATGATCAAGACCTGGTTGCTGCAGCCATAAGCTACAAAGTGAGTGATAAATAGGAAACCTTTATTGTTGCTTCAGCTTATTTCCTCTATGACTCGGTAGTGTCTCCACTATCGAAGGCAATTGCTGAGAGTACTATGAGACCAGAAAAATAGGCCTAGTCATCCGTTGCGATGCTAATGCTCAAACGTGGGGCAGTGGCAAGTGCAACATGCGCGGCAATCATATTCTGGATTTCATACTATCGTCTGACCTAACCATTAAAAATGTTGGCTCCCAACCTACATTTGTTACGGCAAGAAGACAGGCTGTAAGTGACTTGACTTTATCTTACAGATATTTTAAGACAGTTACAAACTGGAGCGTTCTGCCGGAGGCTCCGCTTTCAGACCATAGATACATCGAAATCCAAATTGACTGCGAAGTCGCAACTTTGAAGGAGAGGAGGAATCCGAGAAAAAACTAACTGGACAAGTTTCAGAGAGAAGCTAGACATTTCTGTCAAAACTCCACCTAAACTTTAGACGAGACAGATGGTACAGGATACTGTTTAAGACCTGAATGGGAGCCTTACTAGATGTTTCGAACTCGACCACCAGGACTGTAAGTGAGGTCAATCGAGCAACCCGACATACTGGTAGCTGGTATACTGCATCTGGTGTGGTAACGAACGAAGCCATCAAATATGCTGTTGCTTCCTTTGATAACTTCAAGTCACCTGTACTGGCACCCTGGCGAACAGTTAGAGTAGCTTTTATACCAAAAATAGGTAGAGATGACTATTCACTGTCCAAGAGCTTCAGACCCATCAGTCTGTCTTCCTTTATTCCGAAAAGTATGAAAAAACTAGTTGAGATGCATGTGCGCAAAGTTGCTCTGCGATCGCACCCCCTCTCTGTTATGCAATATGCCTATCAACGCGGAAAATCTAGTTGGTAGTATTGAATGCGCGTTTGGCAGGAAAGAATACATTTTCCAAGAAGGGCATTTATATGGACAATGCGGCTTTTGACAGCATGTGTAACTCTGCCAGAGAACACGGCGTGAATGAATCATTAATGCTTTGGGTTAAAGCAATGCTTACGAACAGAACTTTAATGATAGATGCAGATTGTGGTCGGCACGTGATTTCAGGGGTAGACAGGGGCTGCCCACAAGATGGCGTTCTGTCTCCTTTACTGTGGTACATGTTGGTCGACTCTCTGCTTAACAGTCTCAATAGTTCTCGCATTTACGCTCAGGGATATGCAGATGACGTTGCCGTACTATCTCCTAGTCCTTCCCTGCAACCTGCCTGCACTAAGGCGCAGATGTCCCTGGATGTGATTGACGGATGGTTCACTCGAAATGAGCTTTCAGTGAACCCTCTGAAAACTGAAGTTGTTCCCTTCAATGCTCAAAGGCATCAGAATCCCACTCGCCAATGAAGTGAAATATCTGGAAGTAATCTTGGATACGAAACTTCTTTGGTCGAAACACGGCGAGTCTAAAGCATCTCGAGAATTATTAGCTTTCTGGACGTGTAAGGGCGCAACCATCGGTTGTATGGTGAAATTTCACGCAAAAACGAGACTGCTATTTTCACTCAACTCCAAAGAACGGTTTGTCTCGGCTGCACCGGAGTTTTTTTATGCACGCCTGGCTCTGCTCTGGATGCAATGCTCAATTTACCACCCCTTGATGTTTACATCATGGGCGAAACGATCAGAGCTATCTCCCGTTTAAAAAGAAGTGGTTTTTTTGTTTAACACGCACTGGAGGTTTGAAGACCTTGCGCGAGGAATACCTTTTGAATCAAATCTTATAGATATGCCATCTGACTCAATGGTTCTGGAATTAAAACTGCTGTGTAGATTTACGGTCGACTTTCCTCGCGCACAGGAGTGGTTTTCACCACTTTCTGAGCCGATAAGGAATGTAGTTGAATTTTCACAGATGGCTCCAAGACCAGTGAAGGCTCAAATGCTGGAGCCTTTGTGGAAAGCGACAACATTAGACTGCACATTCCCTTAGGTATTTATGCATCTGTTTTCCAAGCGGAGGTTTTTGCAATACTTATGGCTACTATTGTCAAAAACCAGTGGATGGGACGGAATATTTGCGTCTGTAGCCACAGTCAGGCTGCGTTTAAGTCCTTGCTCAATCCTCTTACTAAATCCAAATAGTTCGAGAATGCAGGTCTAGTTAGAATTCGGTTGGAATACTGAATTTGCTAAAACTTGTCTGGGTCCGTAGACACAGCGGGATTACCGGAAAGGAGGTCTCCGATGAGTCTGGCAGGCAAGGTTTAGAGGCGAAGTTCTCCGGCCCTGAACCCACGTTAGGTTCGCCCGTATCTTCGGTTAGGGCTTCTATCGATGGTTGGATTTCTAGGAAACACAACTGTCGATGGCATGACTTTCCAGGATGCAGGCAGACTAAACAGATCCAGAGCGATTTCTGCACTTGAAGTAAAATCGAAGCTTGTTAGTCGCTGCCGCGAAGAGCTACGGGTTCTTGGCAGGCAGCACAATGTAAGCCTCTGCTGGGTCCCTGGCCACAAAGGGGTGCTTGGTAACGAGACAGCTGATGAGCTGGGAAGGGAAAGATCTTCATTAGACCCCGACCAAGCTGATTTAACCGCTAAAATTCCACCCTGTAATCTCAACCAGATGATTGGGAGCGAAATTCAAAAGATAGCTAATGATAGATGGAATGCGCTTAGTTCCTGTGTCATAACTAGGAAACTATGGCCATTCTACAATAAACAAAAAGCTGATAGAATTCTGCAAATGGATAAAAAATCCCTATCTTCCCTAATAAGTATCATCACCGGGCATAATATGCTTAACTACCATGCAAGAAGACTGGGACTAAACACGGATGACCTTTGCAGAGGCTGTGGCGACGAAGAAGTAGATGAGGACACCCCACACTTTCTTTGCCACTGTCCACCGCTCTGCCATAAAAGATTCAAAACCCTAGGAAGACATTTCTTTCAGGATCTAGAAGAACTATCCGACAAGTCTGTGGTCAACATACACAGATTTATCCGCGCCTCTAAATGGCTCGACAGAACATAGGCTAATGGTTCCTAGTAAGGGGGCTGAGACCCCTAGGGTATCACAATGGGTCAACATTGACCTAAGTGTGACGCAGAAGGGACATCCTTTCCTGTCAACCCTATTACCTAACCTAACAGATCCTTCCCGACGTAAAAAATCCTCGGCATTCTTGCTGTCTCTCAGCAGAAAAGACTACAGACAACTTATTGGCGTTATTACGGGACACTTTTTCTTTGCCAAACATCTCAATGTGTTAGGTTTGAGTGACACCACTGTCTGTGACGCTTGTGGAGAGGGCGACGACACTGCGGAACCTTTTCTATGGTATTATCCTGTCTTGGAACATCAAGGTTACGCATCAGCCGAATTGGAATATGTACCAACATTTAGTTCCATCATTGTCATCTAGGCATTGATACCAAGCCCCTACGGAAAGAGAAAGGTGACCCTCGGAAAATACTTCCTACTACTATGCCAATATTCAACTCAGATCCTAAACTTGGGGTGATTCAACGGGTCTTAAACAAAACCGAGCTGAAACTTACCCAACTTACCCATCACATTTCATTAAAACACCTAACTTAGGAAATAATCATCTATTATATAAAGCAGTAAGTCCTGACTGACTCATCATCGCCGAGCCTAAATGGCTAACGCTAGAAAGTTTAAATTTGGACAGTAGTTTCCTTTTGTGGCGTAAAGAACCACTATGGAAGCATTTTTTAGAATTTTTGGTCCAAAGAGAAGATACATGTTCCAATTTGGTTAGGTAAAAAAAAAATTAAATTGGAATTAAGAATTCAAATTTGGTAGGTAAATTTTACAACACAAATAAAGAAACACGTGTTTCACCGTTTTTCAAAATTATGTCTACAGACCAAGATACAGGGTGTTAAAGTTTGCAGATTTATAGTATGCGGACCGTAGCTATCAGCACATTCGATTCGTGATCGTGTGTTGTTTTTGTTTTGCCGAGATGCGCAAGGGTAGGTTTTTCATTTATTTGCCTTTGGTCGTATTCTTGAACTTTAGATGCTCTACGTAGTTAATGTACCACTAGCAGACCCGTGCTCGCGTTGCTTCGCGAAGTTATTAGAAATACTTTTTTTGTCATAATATTAAAGCAAAAAAATATTAAACATGCCTCAAAAGAAGCTCAGCTTTAATTTCCGGCCACTCTGGGTTGCATGTCATAGTTTCCTATGAAGAGATCTGACCGACCATGTTTTCTGACATATGTATGTCATTGTCTTGAGTTTTTTGGTGAAAATACCTTGGTAATCCAGTGAGCGTAGATGGCAAAAATATAAGTTGCCCTATATTCCGAGGATTAACATTAACATCATTGTTTACAGCGTCTTCGAGATTAATATAATTATCAGCTTTCAGAGTCTGCTAATGAGTTTTTATGAAAATAAGCCTATCTGTTATCATTTTAGCTGCCATATCCACCACAAACTGACTCAAAAACTTACGAATTAAAAGCAAAAAGTTTGTCTCATTGCCCTTTACCATCAATCTATAAACGTAAAATTTCCTGCAAGAAACTGTTTTATTTGAACTTATTTGGCCGGTTGCAGGTAAAATTTGTGGAATCCTTATGCAATAGCTGGCCTCACCGCGAATGAACATTAATGAGTATTGGTGTGGGTCATATGATTGATGGAGCTCCGAAATACGTTGTAAGTGTCCACCTCTTCTATGTAAAACAATGTCTCGGGGACTCTTATCTTCATCCTACAATAACACAGCAATTTCATTTGCTGTTGTAGAATTAAAGCGGCCACGATGTTCATTTGTAGGTTAATGGTCAACCTTAAAAATAACTTTGAAGTCTGGCAAATTTGGAGGGAAATGTTCCAATGTGGTCTTGAAAATTGATATCTATATACTCATTTTGAGAGACCTTGAAGTATTTCTATGATCTCCCGTTGGAGATTAGGAGCCATGTTTTGCTGCAAAAAGATCTGATCCGCTTCTGAGATGAAGTATATTTGGAGGAAGCTTGGATTGCTTGTTTGGGGGACCAAGCTTCCGATGAGGTGGTATATTTGCTCTTGCACTTTAAAAGTCGGCATGAAGTTTCCTTCGGCAGATCCAATTAGCATACTTCGTAAAGGCTCAGAGATGTGGTAGCTTTGTTTTACTTTTAGAGCTGCACATGCTACTAAATTCCTCAGCCCCTTTTTTCGCTTTACAAAATGTACAAACGATATCCATTGTACCTATTTCTGTTGTTTTGTTATTTATGTAGGGAAACAGTGGTTTGTACCTATAACTAAAGGCTGCCCTATTGTCCAAAAACTGATTCACATTTGAAGTGCTAAAACTTGCTGTTGCTGCATTTTGATCCCCATTTCCATGAATTGTTCTCCAATAATCTCGTTGATCAATTAATCTTTCCTGTCTCTATGAAGGCTATTCATTTGAATGTTGTAAAGATTTCTTTTTGGCGTTACGGGATTTCTCTGACAAATTTGTATTTCTTTTGATCATTATGTTTTCTTTATGATAAAAAAGAAGGCAAACAAATCTTAACTATATTTTCTGTATGTTCTTTATAATAAACAAAAAGTAGGAAAATTAACCTATAAATAAAGAAAGTTAAAAAACATTTTCTTAACGTTGTCTTGTTCTTGTATTTGGTACCTACGTAATTCAAAAAGATATTTTTTGAAACAAAAATCGGGGAGATTTTTATGAAGCTACTCCGATTGTATCGAAAACTGTGTAAAAAATAAATAAAATCATGTCATTTGTTATCCAATACCAATGTTAAAGGGCATTTATCATCTTCCGCTTAAAAAAAAAATAACATAAGCATATTTAAAATCAAATCCACAATCTGTTTCAGTTTTAATTTATATTTTCTCTTTCTATCTACATAATTGTACTCAATTTTATTCATACCTTACCGAGTTTTTTTGAATTGAGTACAAACAACGAATGGGAAAAGAAATATGTACATATATCGTTCGATTCAGTTCAGTTGTCCGATGAAAAAACATTCTTCCCGCTTTAACTGATTGATTTTTGAGTGAGACTATCTGGCTTTAACTCAAAAACCAAGCAGTTTAAAAAAAAACTCTACTGGGGAGCCAGTCCTGTACTTCTCACCTCTTATTGCGTTATATAACAGCGAAAATTGTTTCCGACACACACCACAACGTGCTTACGTTCTCAGCATCTGTTAGACCAATTTTACCCAAAATTTAACCAGATCTAAGTGTCATGCTGAGAAATAAAATTAAAAACAACCGCATGATCGTACGTTATTCTGTTTTCCAGATATCGAAGGAGAAAAAATTGTCAGATACACACGCACACACAAACATCACTGCGAAAACAGGTGCAAATGTGTATCGTCATGTGAAGCTTTGTCAAAATCTCGAACCCTTTTTTTTGCCGATTGCAATAATTCCTTCCCCTATGAAGGTGGGAGAAAAAATATGATTCACATGTTCCGTAGTTCACGATCATACAAAGTAGGAATAGGAATGAAAGGAAGAGAGCGTGCGAGAACCACGGAACGATGATGAAATGGAACAAAGCAGCAACCTCGTCATCGTGATTGAATCGAGGTCAGCGATGTAAACAAATAAAAATAATGAATGTATTGAAAGTACTTATTTATTTATTTCTCAGCAAGTAGGTATAATTAAGAAAAGATGAAGGGCTTACAATTTGCGTAAGCATATTGACTTTATACAAACAATTTAGTTCTTGCAATTTTTTAAATTGATTTAAAATTAGGAGTGAATATGTTGGTCAACCTCTTTAAAATTAGTATGAAAAAAATATAAATGTTAAATTTTCCTGTAAGCAAAAACATTTAAATAAAAAAAAATAGCCTAACTGGATTTCGTAAAAATAAGGAATATTATACATTTTATTTCACGCTGATCGGTTCAGTATTTGCTGAGATTACCGGGGCCAAAGTTTTTTAATGTTTCGTCTTTATATAATAGTAATGATGCATTCGCAGTTCGTAGCAATTCGACGGGGAACGGGTGTGTGACTGTGTGTATGATTTGGTTGGATGGATCTTTAAGAATCTATGAGACTACTGAACCGATTTTAAGAATTCAATATTGAAATGGTGACACTTTTTGCTTTCTTTAACCTTTGAAAGTTCAATAGGAACAGACGATTTCTAACGACTAACTATAAACTTTAGTATAGTCCGTTTCAAATCAAAAGCGACAAACTTGCGCAGGTTTTCTCTTTTCCAGTCATCCTCTCTTGTGTGCACACAAAACAGAGAAAAATCGACGATCGTCAACGCCTACTGATAAGATCCTTGAATGGGATTGGCTGATGTGTTGTGAAATTGATTGAAAAAGTAAGGAAAAAGTAAAACTGGGTGTAGAGAAAATGCCTGAAGTATGGATTATTCTTTTTTTCAGTGAACATGGTAATGACACGTTTTTTGAAACTGTTTACTTCTCACTTACGGCGTTGAAAAGAAGAAAGAATGTTTTGCTGATGAGTTTGACTCGAAAATATGAATTTAAAAATTTAAAAAAATTAAAGCAACATGTTTCTTTTTGTGTAAAGGTGTACCTATATATTTATTTATTGCACCCTGTTTTATTAGGGTAAAGGCACTAGTAGTCGGCCACTTAATTTATTTTTTGACTTCTTCATTTATTTAAGAAAAATCACTCTGAGTTAGTTACCGGCCACTAAAATTTTCTGAATTTCTGTATTCGGCCACTGAAATTTTAGTACCCGCCATGCAAGTTTTACGTATTAAATTTAGTTTGCTAGCTTTTTCCTAAATTCTTTTATTATCGGAAAACAAAGAGATAACAAAATAAACTCAAAAAAGTAGATAGTTATGAGTTTAAAAAAATAATAACTGCGGAACGGCGGTATTGTATTCATTCCATACAGATGAATGAGTTTCCTTTAGAGTACTTTGAACTCGACAAGAACAACTTGCAGTTCTTTTGCTAACAGATGCTATCTGTTTTGGATAAGAAAGGTGGTTCTGAAGTTTACTGGCCAACTCGGGGTTTCTTTCGAAGATGAATATCAACCAAGTTTAGGGTAGTCTAGAATATTTGAATAGAGTCTTTTCCTTGGTGTATTTAACAAATTTTTGTCCTACGGTGTTGAGTAAATCAACTGTTTTATTAGCTATGCTATGATAATGAGCCGACCCCCTTTTAAAAACACCTTCCGTCACTCTACGTTTGCACGGTCGAGACCTTGAAGAGTAGATCTGGCTATGACATACTTTAATGCAGCCTTTTGAATGCTTTCTTCATTATGTTGAATCTCATATAAAACATTTGCCATGTGATCTACCTTGGTAACTTGAAACGTTTAACGGGTTCTGTTTGAATGTGATGCCTCTTCTTCATAGGTTCCCGCTTCCAAAGTTTTGACTTTCTGGAATCAACGCGTAAGTATACACGAAAAAAACCCCAAATTGCCTTTGCGACCAGATAAAAAGATTGCCATGACGATGATTTTATATCCCGGCCGGATTCTAAAAACATGTTAAAAAAAAAATTTTAATAATCGGCCCCCCCCGGCCGGGTTCTGAAATTTTACTGAAATCCGAGGACTAGAAACCGCCCACCCAAAATTTAAGAAATATATTTCAATCTTCGCAATGGTTCTTCTTTAAATTGTTACTAGCTCTTATTCTGAGAAGAGTAGAGCTAAGCATTTACCATTTTTTGTGAGAAAAACGAATAAAAACTTGCGTTTCAGTTTGCGCCTACCACTAATAAAAAAATAAAATTCGAACCATATTTGGCATCTTGACTGACGAAGACTAACTAAAGTGTGTGCTGTGTTCACAATTTTTGGTTGATAGATACACTTTTTGGGGATACTATCTGGGACATATGAACAATCATAGTGGCTTTAAAACCGTTAGATTATGTAAAGTGGTTTTCTTATTTTAGGCAAAAAGAAACAAAAGTGGCCGGTTACTAGAGAGTGGCCGGGTACTAGTGCACTTACCCTACACATACAATTATTGCAAGAAGTACTTAAATGTTGTCACAAAAAGGGGTGTGCACCAATAAAGTGGTTTGTTCATCGGAGTTAAATTTGTTTCAAAATAATCAGGCAGGTGTACGTGCAAGTAAAAATCGATAGGATAAAATCTGAAAGGAAATCGAGAAAGTTCAGCCGATTCGTACATGTGATTTTCCAGTCAATAAAAGAGAGAACAATTTTCGATGCTCTCTCCGCGCAACTTTCCTTGTCGCTTTTGATTTGAAACGGATTATATGTATGGTGCGCGTGCGAAGCCGCGGCAGGTCTGCTAGCATAAATATAAAGGGATTAGCTACTTTTTGTTTTTTTTTTTTCATACACCCTACCTACGTCATTTTGTATCCCTGCAGTGGAATATTCGAAAAATTGAATATCTGCCACTGCCACATCAACAACGAAACCACCATAAAAACTCTTTTCTCTGTGAATAGCGGGCGAGTTCCGATCATTTACAACTGAATGAGTTTTCTATAAAAACTAAATAAATGGCTGTTTCCTAAGGAAATATGCATTTTTAAGAAATAAAAATAGTGTTAATTCTGGACATAGACTATATTCTCACTATGAAGTAACAAACCTCCATTTATAATATTAATAGAATGTACAAATGCACGTAATTTTCTATTTTTTTTTTTTTTGTAATTCACTCGTGCTGAAGGGGTTATGAATACTCAACTTTTACTTTTACTCCCCTGAATTGGCATACCCTAATCAATCCTACAGTTTTGCTTCGTTTTTCTCAAGTTGTAGCATCTCTCTACACCTCTCTCTACCTCTCCCTATTTTAATGATGAGAGCATAAGCGATAGGTGATCAGTGACTTGTGAGTTGTGACTTTATTCCAATTGTGATAGATCTACCATGATTTTCGAAAAAAAAACTAGTAAAAAACGAAAAAAAAAACCTACTAAATTAGTTGCAATTTCTTTTGGATCCACGTAACAGAAACAACACAATCGCTTGCCTTGATACCCAACGCAACCACAATTGGATGTTACATTTTATGGCTCCCCACCAATATTACACTTAATTTGTTGCAACAATAAAAACAAAAGTCCATTTAATTGTTATAATTTTATTTCCCATCCATAAAGGATGATGCTAAATTGGACTATAAAACGGCGTTCATAAAACGAGAACACAGATAAACTGGTAGCACCAGAATGCAAAAGTATATTTGTGTTACCATAAACATACAGGGCGGCCCTTTTAACAGGGAAAACACAAATTATTTGTTGTAAAGTCATTTTTCGTTTATTTCGAACCTCGCAAATTTATTCAGATCACTTTTTGAATATCATATCGCGTAAATGGTCGCTACCAGAGTGAATGAATAGCGGCTATTTCCTTTCGTATATTGTTTTTCAAGACTTCTAGGGTCCGTAGCCTGTTGACATACACTTTGGAAACTTTGTGGGGTTACCAAAGAAAGAACACTGGAGGCGTTAAGTCAGGTGATCGCGGAGCCCAGTCAAAACGCAATTTTTCGAAATAAGGCGTCCGAGGAACAAAGGACGAAATAAAGCGATCGTGGCTCGAGCACAATGCGTTGTGGTGGCCTATACTTTTCCGTAGCACAAATTCGCTTGGACTGACGCTTCGAACACGGGCTGCCATTAGCCGATCTGAAAACAGATGTCGAAGTGCTGCAGTTTAAATAGCCCACCCTGTACATATGTACATAATGTATGTAAGTACATACACATATTCCTTTTTTTATTTAATTATTCAGTTTATTAATTTTATACCTAGGACAACTTTGGTGTGCACAATAATTATGGTAATTTACGGCAAGGTCTTTGTTATTATAGATACACATACATATTTTCTGCTGAACAAACCCATGTTAGGTTCGCTAATAGCGCGCCGTTTAAAATAAAAGGATGTTGAAGATGCAGGTGGATAAGGATAACTTTATGGGTTTTAATGTGTGAGAGTGGTGTGTGCTGCTGGAAATGGGTATAAAATCCATATACGATTGTACCGCCCCGCTATACAAATATAATAGACCTAACGGTGTCTTCAAAATGCTGCTTATTGTATAGTGTAAAGAATAATCAAACTTATTTTGGAGACATTCTTGGAGAGCGGAATGGCGACGGTGTAGTGGTTGTGATCGGAGATCAGCAATCAACAATCACCGGAAATAAAAAGAGAAACGAATAAAATCGAAGTCTCTCCAACCTCTACGCCAAAAAGGGTGCTTGAGCTATGATTTGAAAATTCATTTAAAACTAAGGTTCCCAAAGAAACAATGTTGAATATGTGTATGCCCAGAACAAGCATTAAATCAGTAAATTGTTGGTCCTATAGATTAAACTACTAAATTATTAAATTAGCAAACAATTATTGTATTAATTTTTTGTCTCAATAAAGTTACATTTGTATTGTTATTGTATTAAGCAACCCAAGTAGATGTTATTTTATAGTTTTTCATAATTTTATCTGTGTCGCAAGAACACTACCAAAAATTAAATCGACGGAAAAGGCCTGGCCTTAAAATTTCGCTAAGTGCCGGTGGTACTAGAACAGACAACCAAGTACGAGCCTAAGTGCTTATAGTACTGGTTAAGGTTCTCTGCGGAAGGATGTCTTGCGTTGTTGTGTTTCAACATAGCATAAACATTATGTAGAGGCATAAAACCTGCGGGTACTTGATTTTGCGAGTGTAAGGAATTTTTTCCACCGAAAGGCATTCAAGAGGATACAAACGTTCACACAGACACAACATACTTTGCAATATTGGGACACCAAGCCTTCCATCTAGAATCTTGCTGCCAGTTTGTCAAATCAAGCATCAGCAAAAGCGTACCCTCATGGGGGAGTTTGGTCTCCCTTGTCGTTTCGAAACCTCCCATTACACATTGTACATCATTTGGACACATTTGGAGTTTTTGATAAGTAAACGCCCGTAAGCCACAATACTGATACATCCCTAGGTTAGGTTAGATGGAAATGGCTGCCAGCTGTTGACAGCACACTTAGACCAGTAATAGGTCCGTTGTGATACCACATGGATCTAGAGAGATCTCCTTACCTACTCGTCGAACCAATTGGAGCTTCTTATTAAGTAAAAGAGGTTTCTAGTATCTGTATGTATTTATTTATTGTATGTATTCTCTTAAATGAAGTCTTCCTTTTCGGGAGAGAGCTCAGATGATCTCGGATTATGGCCTTTTCGAAGGCGGTCCACCAGACATCCACCCCGTACATGACAAGACAAGAAGGGATAGAATGCCACCTTGTGGGGTAACTCTACTAACAAATTGACCAGCAGATATCTCACCCAGCTCTGATAATAATCCTACTGGAAAGCTGAAAATTAACCAAAGCGCCAAGTGAGCTATCTACTTTCAAATCCGAAAGTACATTTGCAATTGTTGATGTGCTGACGTTGTTGAAAGCTCGTTCTATGTAGAGGAATGCTAGCATAGTGTACACCTTATGATGCGATTTTACTAATTTGCCCTTGCAATAACCATGTCGAGACGCTGACAGAAGTTTTGTGTCAATATTGCCACGTAAATGGATATCAATCAGTCGCTCTAATGTTTTTAAAAGGAATGAAGATAGGCTAATGGGTCCTAGGGTCTTTTGGATTTGCATGAGAACATACCCTTGGGTATGAAAATCACTTTTGCTTCTCTCCATACTTGTGGAACGTAGACCAGATTTTCAGGATAATATTTAGCGTAGGCAAGATAATATCCGAGGTCTTTTAAAGTTTGGCAGGGACTATGCCACATCTACATCTCTAAACTGGTAGACATTGTAACAGTGCAGTTGAAGGGCATCAACGCATCGCCTGTAACGATTTCTCAGAAAAGGTAATATTATTGCTCATGCTAGACACAATAGCCTGGGTGAATATATCACTTATGCCCAGTTTCACAGTGCGAGTTTAAACTCAGTTTATGGTTTAAACTAAAGTTCAACCAAATGTTTGGTTTCACAGTGTTCGTTTAAACTCTAAACTGAGTTTTATGTTCGGTTTAAGTAAAACGACTCGATTCTACCGTTTAAAGTTCGTTTAAGTTAAAAATGTGGTTATGACTGCTATTGTTGTGAAATGTCAAATTGTGTTTTTCTTCTAAAATATCAAAAAATAGTGTGTAAAATAATGTTTTCAAGTGCAAATAGTGATTCTGATGAAAGAAGTGATGAAGAATATTATAATATCTTGGTTAACGTAAGCCGACAAAGAGAATTTCGCTGCAGGACAAATCACTTTTATTTTTGGGATGATATGGACTTCTATAACAGATTTCGCATGTCCAAACAATCAGCGTATACTGTTTTGGAGGAAATAGGTCCAAACATTGAAAATCCAACTATTGATTCATATGAAAATAAAATGTTTTACTTCAAGGAACAATTTAATATCAGCCAAAATCAAGTTTTTATTGACTTTGCTTTTCGATAGCATCCCATGCTGCATTTTTCTCCGTCCAATGAATCCTATCAGTTTTTTTATTTTCAATTGTGTCTTTGAATTTGACCACTAAATTCATTAAATTTTCCTTTTCGCTATCGGAAAAATGAGTATGTAATCCTTTTCCTTTGATTAATATTATTATATTTTTGCTTCCTCCATTGTCTCACTTTTGTCCATTCTAAGTGACTTTTACTCGAAAGCAAACACCGTAATAGGAAAAATCAAAATTATTTTCAGTTTGACATTTAATTCAAATACTGTGATTCAAAAACATCAGTGTAATTCACAATAGTGTGATAAACTTCGTTTAGACAAACTGAGTTTAAAAATACAGTGTGAAACCGAACGATTTAAACTCAAAGTTTAAACTCAGTAGTTAGTTTAGTAAAACTCAAGTTTAAACTCACACTGTGAAACTGGGCATTAGAGTCTCAATGATCTTATCAGTGTTATTGCACGAGACTGCGACTGTAATAAAAGAATACCTCAGATATATGATAGAGTCACACAGGGGTTTGTTTTAGAGCCTGTTTTAATAAATGTAAATAATGGCGGCTTTCTTAGGCTCGGAAATATACACTGCTATTGTGGTAGCTGCCAAAATCTGCCACAATCATACACTCAGACAAAAAATCCTGTAAAATCAACCAGAATTTAACCAATTCTCATGTTGTTCTTTTTCAACACGAGTGGTCGTGTTAAAGTTTTCACATGATACATAATTTTGACAGAATTTGTATTTCTTGACCATTAACATTAAGATGTGTTAAGTTAACGTAAAAAATCCTGATACTTCAAAAGCGTTCACTGTTAAATTTATGTTGTGCACGATGTTAAATTAACATGTTCCCTTGTTAACTTAATCCTATATGAACTATAAGATTAATACTTTTAATTGTAAATTAATATTTGTATGATGTTGGTTTAAAATGGGAACCCCGTTCATATTCTGCATGATACTTGGTCAAATTAAAATTATTGACATATTTTAAATCTGTTAGTTGAAATATGCGTAACGAGAATAACCATGTTAATTTAACAATGTTAAATGTCAAACAAATCATGTAAGTTTCTAAATTTTTGGTCACTTTATATAGGAGAATCCATCATCTATATTTAATTGGAGCCTTATAAATTTTGTACACGGTGTTTTTCTCTGAGTGTAGTAGTCGGCGACATCATAAAATTTAAACTGAGTAATGATCATAAAGAATGATCTTGCAATAATGCCGCTCAAATAAACGCAGACTATAAAGGAAAAGACTCCTCTTATCGAGAATGGTGCAATATATTCTTATAAAAGTTTATACCGCCAAGAGATAATAAAATAAATAAAAATAGATCGAACTGAAGAAAGGTAATATTTTTGGACCACCTAAACTTACTAAACTGTGTCAGATGATACGACACATGTACAGTACCGCAAGACTGCTACTAGTAGAGTTTTTGACACAACAGAACAACATAGACTCAGAAACTTAAGCATGATCTATCTAGACAAATGAGTAAAGTTCGAAGAACCCGAAGGATGAGTGAATAGCAACGGAGGAGGAATTGCTACCGGACATAACAACATATTATCACCTACCGACGCGGCGTCAGGAAAAAACTGACTTCAGCTATTGACAGAGTACGGATGCTATCGAGCTTGCTTTATAGAATCGAAAATGATCTGTCTAAATGTCTAAACTGAGACGAAACCCTAGAAGTTAGGGAACACATGTTTTGCTCCGATCCACAGTTGAGCGCTAGAAAAGATAATAATACACAGCTACACCACTAGTATAAAATGGCTCAAAGAGTAATCAGTCAAATGCACGTCAAGAGCATGTCCGTAGCAAATTCCAACCCAAATGAACGCAGTGAAACATTCCCACCCAGACACTTACCAAACGTCACTAAACTTTTCGAAGTATGTATGTAAATACGAACTCTCGGTAAAATCAAAAAAAAAAAAATTTAAATTGACAGCTGGGACACACTTTAAGGATTACTCTCTAACTTCCTTTTTGGCGAAAGTTTCACTTAATGTTTGTCAGGAACTCCCACTTCCATGAGAAATCCATCTGGATGGAACTAGACCAGCACCGGGGTGTACCCCGTTAGCATATATGTATTTGTTCTTATACAAGCAAAATACTCTCTTCCTTTTTCCAGTTGAAATTAACATACGCTTGAACAACTCTTGCTACAAATGCTGTAACCACCGAATAATCCTTTGCTGGTAGCTAGCTCACTTAAAACGCAACGCAAACATTAGTAGTCGTGGTAGTCCTATTCATCGTTGTATTAAACTTTTAAATATACAATGGTCATGTTCGTTTGAATGAGCTGCGAATAAATGCTCATTGCTCGCCACCTAAAACCATGTCAAAATGGGTATCGGCACAATCCCGGGTTCCTCCGGGATACGTTGCGGTGCAAGCCTTCGCTTCGCTTTATAAAAACTACAGAACCGGAGGTGGGAAATTTCATTACTTCAGTGTCGGAGCAATGCTGCAGGCGGCAGCGTTAGTAAATGAAAAGTCCCTGGAACATTTGCCCTTTTGTTGCGGACTGCTAAATAGGTAGGTTCCATCACTCTGCGCCCAGCCATCTCCACCATTTCCACCGTGTGCGTTGACTGTTTGAATTATTATTAAAGTTTAAATTAAAAGTTGTTCTCACCGGGAATGTAATTAAGGGATTTTCTAATGCATTTGCTGGAAGGTGCTAGTAAATTACCAAGCATTTGAGGTGAACATTTATCGTGAAAGCTAGCAATGTTTGAGTTAAATTTCGAGAATTTAAAGCGAAAGTTTGACAGGAGTGGGAGGAAAAGTTCTGTGGTTTAAATGCTAGTTTTTGTCAAATTTTAAGGAAGCATTTGGAAATGACAGTTGGCACAACTTGACAGGAATTGACTTCAAGTTTGTGGGCTCCATTATGTGTTTATCGACTTAGAGTATATTGGCTTAAATATAGGCGGAGAATGGTGTTTACTGAGAAAGAATAACCTCTATATTCACTGAGCACATGTATTACTTTAACAATGTCAGTGGACTCTGAGTGCCCACTTTTCTTAGCATAAATTATAAATTATAAATATGTTGAGGTGTTTAAAGCAAAGCAACATAGGCGTGTGTTTCCCTTCACGGTCAATGGAAAACATTGCATTTATCAGCTCAAGAATCTAAAAAGAACCTGATTTGTGAGATTTTGATGCCAATCTGCGTAAATGTCGTCGAAAGTGCATACAAATAACCGAAGCGTGCAACCATAGTCGTGGAGAACATTTGATGGGCAATGAAAAAAAAAATTGTCGCAGCTTGTTTAATTAACATCTGTTGGCCAATAAAAATGTTTTTTTTTTCATTGTTTTTTCCGCGTTAGGTAATTGTTTGCATTTTTTTTATTAGTCTAGTTTATTAGACTAGAACTTCAACAAATGTTTTGGGCAATAAAATCTTCTTTAGAAATAAAATTGCACTCAAGTTTTTAGGAAAGGTTAATGTATTGCTTTTAATGTAACTTATTTGATGCACAGTTAAAGATATGTGCATTATGCAAAACAGCTCTTAGACAAGCCATGATGCATGGTTCTGAATGTTGGCCACCAACCAAATGCTAGCAGACCCAACCGCTTTTGGACAACTCTCGTCAATAATGAGGAGAGCTCAAGTAGACGACAGGACAACCCCGGATCGTAACACATTCAAAAATATACATATTGTATCTATTGAGTGTGTATAATCGCATTCAAATGCAAGCTCCAGTAACAAAATATAAAAAATCAAACGTAAATTTAAGACCTCGTTCGACATTTTGGGTAGAGGCCTCTTAATGGACAGAACTATCCATTGTGGCGTAGGCAAATGGAAATCTAATGGCCGAAAACAAACTCAAGCCGTATATCGTTGGGACTGCAATTCATCCGGAAAGCAACTATGTAGCATGAGATGAAAAGGATGCAGAGGCGCAGGCGTTTCTAATGCGTGGTCTCGAATTGGACTGCATGACGGCTGCGTAAATGTGGTCAAGGTTGAAGACGGTGCATGTAGAGCAAAGTGGCCAGTCTGTGCAAGTACTTTTAGATAAATTTATTAACTGCAAAATGAAAGAAGAGGAGAGCATGGCAGATTAAATCGCTAGGGTTATGTCGCTTGCGCAAAGGTTGGTGGACTGGACATGGATCTCAAACAGAAGGAGCAGGTAATAATTGCTAAAGTGCTGGGAACTTAACCATCTTAATTTGATAACATAAGGACGACATTGTATGCTGTGCCGCGTTTAGCTCAAACGATCGAGAAACTCACTCACCATTTGGTAAATGAAGAGGCTCTTCTAAAAATGAGATCAAACGAAAGGGAACGCAGCATGTCGGAAGGTGCATACATATTGAAGTACGAACATGAATTAGAATACTTAACATTTACAACAGCAACACTGACTGGTACTTATATACAATCATGTACATACATAACATCTCTATATATAAAGCAGTAAGTCCTGACTGATTCATCATCGCCGAGCCTAAACGGCTAACGCTAGAAAGTTGAAACTTGGACAGTAGTTTCCTTTTCTGGCGTAGGGAGTTTTTGCTCCAAAGGGGAGATACAGGGTGTTCCAGTTTGTATGGAAAAAAAAAATTTAAATTGGAATTAAGAATTAAAATTTGGTAGGTAAATTCTAAAACAAAAATAAAGAAACACGTGTTTCACCGGTTTTCAAAATTATATCCACGGGCCAAGATACAGGGTGTTAAAGTTTGAAAATAAAAGGACAAGTCCTGACCGACTTACTCATGACCGTCAGGCCTAAACGGCTAATGCTAGAATCTTGCAATTGAGACAGTTGTTTCTTTTTGCGACGTAGGCAACCACTATGAAAGAATTTTTTGAATTTTTATTCCAAAAGGGGAGATACAGGGTGTTCAAGTTTGTATGGAAACAACAATTTAAATTGGAATTAAGAATCTAAATTCGGCAGGTAAACTCTACAACAAAAATAAAGAAACACGTGCTTCACCGTTTTTCAAAATTATGTCAACGGGCCAAGATACAGGGTGTTAAAGTTTTCAAATAAAAGGATAAGGCCTGACTGATCGGCTGATGCTAGAAAATTGACAGACAGTAGTTTCCTCTTGTGACGCAGACATTCACTATGAAATTTTTTTTCGAAATTCAGCTCCAAAAGGGGAGATACAGGGTGCATTCCCAGTTCGTAGCAATTCGACGGGGAACGGATGTGTGTATGATTTGGTTGGATGGATCTTTAAGTATCTATGAGACTACTGAACTGATTTCAAAAATTCAATACTGAAATGGTGACACTTTTTGCTATCTTTTACCTTTGAAAGTTCAATAGGAACAGACGATTTCTAATAGAGCCTACGATTTTGAACGTGTACTTGAAAAACACGGATACCCGGACTCCGTGTAGTTAGAATATGCCAAATAAAAATCCGTGTTCTTAAAAAACGTGTAATTCTACGTTATTATCCGTGTACCCGGATTTCAAATACACGGATTCTAAGTAGGTACACGGATTCTAAATACACGGATTTTTATTTTTGTCATTTGCGTAGTTTGTGTGTGTGTGGGTATGTGTGTGTGTAGTTTGTTTGGAAAATCGTGGCGATTTCTTATACATTTTGGAAATTAGTGCATTTGCCATTAATGACTTTTTGTTTTATGAGAAATGTAAATGACATTTTTTCAAACCAAAGTGTTGAATAAATGTGCATATTTTTTTTTAAACTAATTGTTTTGTTGCGTTAACACCCTTTTTAGCCTTAATTCCATCCTTGTGCAGAAAACAATTAGCCTTAACTGCAAACCAAGGTAATTAATTGACTTTATTACATGCTTCCGTGCGAAATTAAAAAGAATTTTTCGATGAAGTTTATGACAAGTGTCATAAACAAAAAAAACTTGTTTACAATATGAAAAGAAATTTGTCTTTTGCCGAAAAGCGTTAATATTTTAGTTTTTTGTATCGAACTAATTGAATAAAACGCTTTTTACAACAATTTATTAATAACTTATTTTGTTTTTCACGTATTTATTTTTATTAATGAACTAAAACACATTTATTTTAATTACCCGGACAATTAAATACACGGATAATTAAATAAGTACACGGATACCCGTGTATTTAACTATCCGTGTAGTAAAAAATACACGTGTATTTATAATTACACGGGTCGAAATCCGGATAAATTAAAAACACGATATCCGTGTACTTAGTTATCCGTGTAATCGAGAGCTCTAATTTCTAACGACTAAGTATAACCTTTAGTATGTATGGTGCGCGTGAGTTACATATACGAGTATGTCAACGCCCGCAATTTCACACATGTCAAAATCAGCAACAGACGATAAGTATGACCTATTTATCCGGTCAATAACCAAACAGCTGATCAAACAGTAATTGCATTTTTGTATTTTTGTATTCTTAAGAATTGCACTTGTGCATTGGATGGCGAAATCGCTGACACTATGTCTGCGATTGTAATGTATGGAACAATAATATAATAAATACAGGTGAAGCACACGAAGGCGGTGCAGTAGTTTTCCAGTACTAAGTAAAAGTTGTATCAGTGTTGTTCTAGTGTTTTGCTTAATAAAATATAATCACTCTAATAAAATATAACTTGTGTTTTTTTAAAAACTCGTTCGACCAGATTAAATAAGTGGCGCAGTCGGTAGGATCCTTTTTTATTAATAAGGATCTAGTGATCGTATCAAGCATCAAAAGAATAGTTCGTGTGAAGTTAAGTTTTTTAATAAACGCGAATAGTGCATTATACAGACACACCAGTAAAATCGACAAAGATTAAGTGTAGATTCGTATAATCACATTAAAAAGAAAATACGTTAAAGTTATATAGAGCACCTATAATCGACAAAGATTGGTGTAGTGATTAGTGAATGAGCAGACAAAGATTACACGACGAACACAGAATAATGGCCAATTACGAGCAAGTGGTAGCAGAACTTGAGCTTCGAACCCAACAACTCGAACAAGTGCGAATTGCCTACCAAGAACTACAACAGCAACAAAACAGAGGGATACGTGATGGGATACTCAAGGAAATCCGTTACATGCCTGTCTTCACGGGACAAGGCGAAGTCACTATAAACTCCTTCTTCAGTTGTGTGGAATACTACCTAAGCCAAGTCAGGGAAGATGATGTGAAGAACGCTGTGGTGCGAACAATTTTCTATGAAAAAATACAAGGAGATGCGAAGAATTCAATCATCAACTTGCCAAGAACAGAGGACTGGATGACAATCAAAGAGACGCTGAAACTTCGTTACAAGCCGGACACGGAGCCGCATGAAAACTACAAGCGGATCACAAATCTCAGAGTCAACACGGTAAGCGAACTAGCTATAAGGCAGACGAGCTGATCGTATATTACAAAGGAGAAAACTTCATAGATCTAAGTAACGTTGAAATAATTCTAGTGAACACAGCGAAAGAAATGACGCAAGGAACTTTATTAGATAGAATATATGAGGAGAATGATTTAGGAAAAATAGTCTCTATTATCAGGAAATGAAGCTATGAGGATTCTTGTATTAGGCCAGAATTTCGAAAGGCAAAGCATAATCCAAACATACAAGAACAGACTCGTAACCTAGATAGGTCAGGTAACTATCGACATACGAATAACAGGAATTATTCAGGCCAGTATCGCCAAAACGATAGACCAGGACATAATAAAAATCATTCCGGACAGTATAGACCAAATGTAGATCATAGAAATTCAGGAAATTTTCGTCAAAACCAGAGACCGCAGGGTGACGCCATGGAGGTAGACAATATAGTTACAACTAGAGATCAAGTTAATAACGGTCAAAATTCACGGAGCTGTAGAGTATACCCGGGCCAATATCGCCATGAACAGGGTACGTCTAAGCTTAGTTTAGAACCGATAAGTAGCGTTCCATTAGAACCGGTAGAACCGTCAAGCGAAATTAAAGAAAAAGGAAGTCACGACAGTCTTTCAACATTTTTCGCGATGATGATCATACCCGCCCTAATGATGATTCTCCTTGTCGAGGCGTTCTACTAGCTATCCACGACAGCCTTGACTCTTCCCCCATTACCTTTTCGTCTTCCTCGAAAGCCGACTTCGTGGCGATAAAGATAACACTCCCCATCAGGTCCCTTTACGTTATGTGCTGCTACATTCTTCCAGCTCAACCTATCGGTTCTTATCAACATACTATTGATGCGATCGACCACCTAATTGACTTGTCTGATCCCATTGACGATATCCTTATCTTTGGCGACTTTAACCTTCCTCAGCTACACTGGACTCCATCAGATGATGAATCTTTTTTCATTGCTTCAAATGCTAGCTCAGCTAAGGAATGTCTCTTCCTAGATCGCTTAACAGACTCAAGTCTATGTCAAGTCAGGGGTATCTCCAACTACATGGGTAGGCAACTGGACCTAATTTTCACCACAGACTCAATCAACTCCTCCGTTTCGATTTGTCCCCTTTCTCTTTCTAAAATCGATAACTTTCACCCTCCCCTTCTTCTCTCGTTTTTTCATAACTCTTTTGTCCAGCCCACTCCTCCCACAACTCTCTTTTCCTATGACTTTCACAAAGCTAACTTTCACAAAAACATTGATTATCTCAGTAGATCTTCCTTTAACTTTCAGAATCTTACTATAAATGATGCCCTTTCCAAGTTTTACAGAAACATTTTTAATTCTTTTTCTCTTTATGTTCCATTATCCCGCCTTAAAACATCATCCCCTCCTTGGTATAACCGCAGACTTCGTTCCTTACGAAACAAGAGAAACAAGTTATGGGCTGTTTTCCTTCGCACCAAATCCTTTTCCGACTATTCCAACTATCTCGGTACTTTCCTTCACTTCACCGAAATTTACGATTCCCTTTACCAGCGTTACCTAAACAATGCGCAAGCAAACCTTATAAACGACCCTAAGTCCTTCTTCCAATTTGTCAACTACAAAAGAAATTCCGACGGTTACCCTCCCTCCCTGTCTTTCAACAACAAATCATCAACTGATCCAGTCACCATCGCTAACTTTTTTGCCACCTTCTTTAAACAATCTTTCACCAACGATTCCTTCGTACCGGATCCCTCTTATTTCAACTACCTGCTGAACTTCTCCACTGGCCCGCTCCTCTCTCACAGTTTCGACCCGTCTCTTATCGAACATAAGTTACAACAACTTAACGACGAGTTCATACCCGGCCCAGATGGCCTCCCAGCCATTTTTCTCAAAAAGTGTTCTTCCATTCTTTCCGTCGCCCTTTCTAATCTATTTCATCTATCCCTTTCACAAGGAGAATTTCCTCAGGTTTGGAAAACATCCTTTATAACCCCGATCCACAAGAAAGGACCGAAGAATGAAATAACCAATTATCGTCCTATTGCTAAACTCTCCCATATACCCAAACTCCTTGAAAGTCTCTTGTATGAAACCCTAAGCTTTCAGTGCAAATCTTTCATTTCCCCTAGACAACATGGTTTCCTGAAAGGTAGATCAACAACCACAAACCTAGTCGAATTTATATCCTTTGCCCTCTCAGCCCTCGAGAATGGTAACGAAGTCGACGTTATAGCTACCGATTTTAGCAAGGCTTTTGATTAAATCTCCCATCAATTAATACTTTTCAAACTGTCTGCCATCGGCTTCGAACCCATACTGTTGAAATGGATATCTTCATACCTGGAAAACCGTTTTTACAGTGTTCGTTTTAGGTCCACCCACTCTGTTCCTTTTTTAGCCACCTCCGGTGTTCCGCAAGGCAGCCATCTAGGTCCCCTTCTTTTCATACTCACTATTAACGATCTCGATAGGATCATCAAACACTCGTCCGTCTCCCTTTACGCCGACGATACAAAATTTTTCAAAACCATTTCCTCATCCCAAGACTCTATGCTCCTTCAACAAGACCTCGATAGTTTTTCGATCTGGTGCCTCTAAAATTGTCTGGAATTAAATATAGCCAAATGCCAATCCATCACCTTTTCTCATAAGCGGCACCGATCTCCTCCCCGACTCTACCTTCTGCACAATCAACCTGTCTCTTCAGTTCAATCTCTTCGCGACCTCGGCATTTTGTGTGACAGGGAGCTCAATTTCCGTACACATATGGATGAAATAATCCTTAAGGCCAATTCTGTATTAGGCTTTGTAAAACGGTGGTCCAAAGAATTCACCAATCCATACGTAACCAGGTCTCTCTACATTACCTTTGTTCGCCCCCTCCTAGAGTATGCCAGTCAAGTGTGGTCCCCGTACCATCGCGTGCATATCTCGAGAATCGAAAGCATCCAGCGTCGTTTTCTTCGATTTGCTCTCCGAGGTCTGCCCTGGAATGACCCTTTTATTCTCCCTCCCTATCAAAACCGCCTCAACCTCATTAACTTAAATACCCTTGAGGAACGCAGAGATGCAGCCGACATTCTCTTCATTCATCGACTGTTTGCAGGTCACATTGAATGTGCGTCACTCCACAACTCTGTTTTCCTCAACACTAACCCTCGTAACCTACGAAACTCTCGTCTCTTCTATCTACAAACCCACCACACATCCTATGGCTCGAATGAACCAATCTCCCGTATGCTACGAAAGACTAATTCGAACCTTACCTTTTTTGACTTCGACCGCACCACTCCTTGCCTTAAATCCGATCTCCTTCACCGCCCCAACTAATCTTAGTTTTAAGTTTAAGTTTAAGTCTAATTTTTAAGTTAGTTTTAAGATTGTATAGCTTGTATTAAGCCAAATAAATGGGGGCTTTCGCCCTCACCAAAATTCAAAAATAAAACGTGTGTAGTTTATCTAGACGATATATTAATATTTAGTACCACATTAAAAGAGCACATTAAAGCAATAGCAACAATTTTTAGAATACTAGAATCAAAACATCTCAAAATACAAATCGACAAGTGTAATTTCATGCGAAAGGAGACCGAGTTCCTAGGTCATATCTTAACCAAAGACGGGTTAAAACCAAATCCTGATAAGATAGTGGTTATCAAAAAGGTAGAACTCCCGAAAACACAAAAGCCAATTAAATGCTTTTTGGGCATAACTGGCTATTATAGAAAGATCATTAGAGACTACGCAAAGGTAGCCCAGCCCATCACTAAATACCTTAAGAAAAATGCGAAAATAAATACTAGCGACCCAAATTACATAGAAGCATTTGAGAAATTAAAGCAGTTAATAAGTAGTCATCCCATATTAAGATATCCAAACTTTGAGAAACATTCTGTCTTACAACAGATGCGTCTAATTACGCTATAGGAGCAGTTCTTGCTCAAGAGGGACATCCTATATGCTTCGCGTCCAGAACCCTTAACAAACATGAGAGAAATTACTCTGCTACAGACAAGGAATTTCTCGCAATAAAATGGTCAACAAATTACTTTAGGCTATACCTTTACGGTAAGAAATTCAAAATATTTACTGATCACCAGCCTATTAAATATCTTTACGCTAAATATAGAGGTAAAGACTTATCACCTCGACATCAAAGATGGCTTCTGAAGCTAGGCGAATATCAGTTCGATATTGAATACTTAAAGGGTAAGGAAAACAGAGTAGCGGATTTTTTAAGCCGCATAGAAATTAACGAGGACGTTAAATTTAAGGAGGGAGAGAACGCAGGCCCCCCACAATCTGAAAACTTTTCACTTAATTGTAATAATTCAGAATCAGATTTCATATTTAATTTAGAAGATAATGAAACTATACATTCTGCAAAAGAAGAAATTATCCTACATCTAACGAAACCAAACAGCCACACGGGCAATGCAGACATTGAACGTCTTCATAACTCTATAGCTGAAAAGTTCAGAATAATTTCGTTTAACAAAAATAAGTACTCAGTCCAAAGGATCATACAAAAAGCTGTACGAAATTATAATCAAAGATTTCACTCTACAATTAAACACAATCCTTTAGAAGTACAAACTCGTAAAGTTGATGTAGAACAAATTAGACGGAATATAGAAGAAATGAAAGAAAAGAAGCTCAGAAAATTAAACAAAAATAGAGAGGATTATGAAGAAAAGAGATCAACAGGATTCATAAAAAACTATAAGGCAGTTAGGCACAAACAAGAACCAAAATATAAGAAAGCAAAGTTAAAAAATATCGCTTACACAAACATTAAACGACCATTAAGATTTTCAGGTGATGACATGGATATTATTTCTGATAATAATGATTCCACAGACGTATTGTCAATTTCTTGACGTGCAGGAAATAAAGGAACAAAATGGTTATGTAAAGCTACATTTGAATGACATATCAATTAGTAACGAAACCGACATTGTATTACATGTCATAAATCCATTAGAAATCATGGCATTAGTTAAAAATATATCATTAAATCTTAGGTCAGTACCATTAAAGCAGCGATACATGCTAGACGAAGAAATATCCAATATTATTCATAAAATTAGAACTCTTATTCCGGTGCAAAACAGGCGGAAACGAGGCTTGCTAAATATCGTAGGATCCACGGAAAAATGGTTATTTGGAACCAAGGATGAGGAGGATAGGAAAACTATAGAAATATACCTAAAAGAAGTAAAGACAAATAGTCACAATTCCATAATTGCATTAAATAAACAAATCAAAATTAATTCGTTCTTCAATGATACATTTCAAATTTTAAAAGATAACGTTGAAAGAGATAGGGAAATAATTGAAAAACAAATGAATACAGTTCAAAGAGTAGAAAGGGAAATAGCCATGAAGCAACTATATTTTGATCAGTTATTCAAACTTAAATACCTAGCAGCCAAGATTGAACATATACAAGATAATATAGCTTCAGCAAGGAATAATATTTTACACCCGAACATTTTAACAAATGAGGAAATCGAAAGATATAAAATAGACTTTTATAAACTAAGCCAGATAAAACTAGGGTTAGCTAAATTTGAAGAAAATTTGTTAATATTTGCGATTAAAATTCCAACAAATTATGTCACAGTTCCACTCAAACTATTACTTCCTGTACCAAATATGAATTTCTTCGAAATAGAAGCCGAAAAAGAATTTATTATCGAATACAAGAATAAATCGCTGAAATATGAAAAAAATAAAGATGTCACAGAATTGTATGAAAGTAAACATTGCGTTTTTAAAGAAAATTGTAACTTGTATCAAAATAAGCAAACTGAACTCATATCTATTGATGATGGAACAATTTTTGTAAAAAATATTAATACGCACTTAAATCAAACATGTGATGATAGAGACATTATACTTAAAGGAAACTATTTAATTAACATTTTTAATTGTACAATCACCCTGTTTGAAAATAAATACTCCAATGTAAAACAGATAATGAAACAACGCTTCTATTATCCAAATTATAGAGAAAATTATAATTTTTCTGAAACATTAAAGTTTAATAAGATTTTGCTAAAACCAGTTGAAAACTTAAATGTATTAAAAGAAATAGAATTGAAGAACAATATATCATATAATCTAAACATAATATTCATTGTAATAATCATAATAATGTGTGGAATAATATTATTGTTATGTATACGTAAAAAGAGAATACAAATAAAATTAAGTAACCGAATTCAGGAGAATTCTAGTTGTAAGGAGGGAGAAGTTACATATACGAGTATGTCAACGCCAGCAATTTCACACATGTCAAAATCAGCAACAGACGATAAGTATGACCTATTTATCCGGTCAATAACCAAACAGCTGATCAAACAGTAATTGCATTTTTGTATTTTTGTATTCTTAAGAATTGCACTTGTGCATTGGATGGCGAAATCGCTGACACTGTGTCTGCGATTGTAATGTATGGAACAATAATATAATAAATACAGGTGAAGCACACGAAGGCGGTGCAGTAGTTTTCCAGTACTAAGTAAAAGTTGTATCAGTGTTGTTCAAGTGTTTTGCTTAATAAAATATAATCACTCTAATAAAATATAACTTGTGTTTTTTTAAAAACTCGTTCGACCAGATTGAATAAGTCGTGCGAAGCCGCGGGAGGACTGCTAGTTTTGTATAAATACTGAATTACATTTTTCTTCTTTGCTTAGTCGTTCAATAAAGTTTGTAACGTTTAGAAAAGGTGTTGTGATTCTGTTCTGTAACAAAGGCCCAGAGTGTCAAAATAAGTGCCGGACTATATCGAACTAGCAGTTCACCCGCTGTTTCGCACGCGTTAAATACATACTAAGGTGTATACTTAGTCGCAAGAAATCTTCTGTCCCTATGGAGCTTTCAAAGACAAAAGGTAGCAAAAAGTGTCACCATTCCTAAATTGCATTTTTGAAATCGGTTGAGAAGTTCCACAGATACTTATGCCCAGTTTCACAGTGTGAGTTTAAACTTGAGTTTTACTAAACTAACTACTGAGTTTAAACTTTGAGTTTAAATCGTTCGGTTTCACACTGTATTTTTAAACTCAGTTTGTCTAAACGAAGTTTATCACACTATTGTGAATTACACTGATGTATTTAAATCACAGTATTTGAATTAAATGTCAAACTGAAAATTATTTTGAATTTTTCCTGTTACGGTGTTTGCTTTCGAGTAAAAGTCACTTAGAATAGACAATATTAATCAAAAGAAAAGAAGTACTCATTTTTCCGATAGCGAAAAGGAAAATTTAATGAATTTAGTGGTCAAATTCAAAGACACAATTGAAAATAAAAAAACTGATAGGATTCATTGGACGGAGACAAATGCAGCATGGGATGCTATCGAAAAGCAAAGTCAAAAAAAAACTTGATTTCGGCTGATATTGAATTGTTCCTTGAAGTAAAACATATTATTTTCATATAAATCAAATTACATGTACATATGTTTTATTTTCTGAGTTACCAGTTAGTTGGATTTTAAATTTTTGGACGTATTTACTCCAAAACAGTATACGCTGATTGTTGGGATATGCGAAATCTGTTAAAGAAGTCCATATCATCCCAAAAATAAAAGTGATTTGTCCTGCAGCGAAATTCTCTTTGTCGTCTTACGTTAACCAGGATATTATAATATTCTTCATTACTTCTATCATCAGAATCATTATTTGCACTTGAAAACATAATTTTACACACTATTTATTAATATTTTCGAAGAAAAACACAATTTGACATTTCACAACAATAGCAGTCATAACCACATTTTTAACTTAAACGAACTTTAAACGGTAGAATCGAGTCGTTTAACTTAAACCGAACATGAAACTCAGTTTATGCCCAGTTTCACAGTGCGAGTTTAAACTCAGTTTACAGTTTACTAAAGTTCAACCAAATGTTTGGTTTTACAGTGTTCGTTTAAACTCTAAACTGAGTTTCATGTTTGGTTTAAGTTAAACGACTCGATTCTACCGTTTAAAGTTCGTTTAAGTTAAAAATGTGGTTATGAATGCTATTGTTGTGAAATGTCAAATTGCGTTTTTCTTCTAAAATATTAATAAATAGTGTGTAAAATAATGTTTTCAAGTGCAAATAGTGATTCTGATGATAGAAGTGATGAAGAATATTATAATATCCTGGTTAACGTAAGCCGACAAAGAGAATTTCGCTGCAGGACAAATCACTTTTATTTTTGGGATGATATGGACTTCCTTAACAGATTTCGCATGTCCAAACAATCAGCGTATACTGTTTTGGATCAAATACGTCCAAAAATTGAAAATCCAACTAACTGGTAACTCAGAAAATAAAACATATGTACATGTAATTTGATTTATATGAAAATAAAATGTTTTACTTCAAGGAACAATTCATTATCAGCCGAAATCAAGTTTTTATTGACTTTGCTTTTCGATAGCTGCATTTTTCTCCGTCCAATGAATCCTATCAGTTTTTTATTTTCAATTGTGTCATTAAATTTTCCTTTTCGCTATCGGAAAAATGAGTACTTCTTTTCTTTTGATTAATATTATTATATTTTTGCTTTTTCCATTGTCTCTCTTTTGTCTATTCTAAGTGACTTTTACTCTAAAGCAAACACCATAATAGAAAAAATTCAGAATTATTTCCAGTTTTATATTTAATTCAAATACTGTGATTCAAATACATCAGTGTAATTCACAATAGTGTGATAAACTTCGTTTAGACAAACTGAGTTTAAAAATACAGTGTGAAACCGAACGATTTAAACTCAAAGTTTAAACTCAGTAGTTAGTTTAGTAAAACTCAAGTTTAAACTCACACTGTGAAACTGGGCATTAGAGTTTAGACGAACACTGTAAAACCAAACATTTGGTTGAACTTTAGTTTAAACCATAAACTGAGTTTAAACTCGCACTGTGAAACTGGGCATTAAAGATCTATCCATCCAAATCATCGTACATACCCGTTCCCCGTCGAATTACTACGAACTCTGAATGCCTTGTAAATAAACTACGTAGTGTATCCACAGAAGCAAGAATACGACCAAAGAAAAATAAATGAAAACACTACCCTTGCGCAACTCGGCAAAACAAAAACAACACGATCACGAACCGAATATGCCGATGGCTACGGTTGCGCATACTATTAATTTGCAAACTTTAAAACGCTGTATCTTGGCCCATGGATATAATTTTTGAAAACGGTGAAACACGTGTTTCTTTATTTTTATTGCAGAATTTACCTACCAAATTTCAATTCTTAATTCCAATTTAAATTTTTGATTCCATACGAACTTGAACACCCTGTATCTCCCCTTTTGGAGCCGAATTTCGAAAAATCCTTTCTTAGTGGATGTCTACGCCACAAAAGGAAACTACTGTTCAAATTTCATGTTTCTAGCTCTAACGGTTTGGGCTGGGCGTTGATCTGTCAGTCAGTCCGGGAAGCGTTTTATATATATAGAGATTGAGAAACTTGACGACGAAAATTATGACTGTTGGAAAGTGCAAATGCGTTCAATATTAATTCATAGCGAATTGTGGGGTTATGTCTCTGGAGAAATAGCCGAGCCTGTCTCTACTGCTGCGGATAGCGAAGTCGCTACATGGAAGACTAAGGATGGAAAAGCACTCGCGACGATGTTACTATCTGTAAAATCATCCCAAGTTCTCCATATAAAAAATTGCCGCACATCCGAATCTGCATGGCAGAAGTTGAAAGATGTACATTCACCACGAGGACCTGCTAGAAAGGTAACGTTATTTAAACATCTTTTGAATTTGAAAATGCCAGAAAATTCATCCGTTATCAATCATCTTAATAATATCTTCGATTTGTTCGAAAAATTAAAAGAGGTACATATGTAGATATAAAAATGCATGATGAATTGCTCACAATTATTCTGCTACGAGAATTTCGTGATAGCAATCGAGTCTCGTGATGATTTGCCTAAGCCTCAAGCGTTAAAGACGAAGCTGATTGAAGAGGGGAAAAGACGAGAAGGGGACGTTTTGCATGAAACTGCAGAAGCATCATTTTTTTCCAAGCACCGGTACACAAATCCACATTCACACACACAATCGCAAGCGCAGCCACAGAAACGGGGTAAATACTTCAAGTGGCACAAAAAAGGTCATTACGCATCATCATGTCGAGCACAGAATTTATCAAAACCAACGGCACACTTTCAAATGTTGAACCATCTACACACACAGTTAACAAAATCGACTTGGGTTCTGGATAGTGGTACTACCAGTCACTTGTGTTGTGATCGGAGTATGTTTGTCTCCCTCGCACCCCACGAAGAAAAGATTCAGCTAGCGGCCAACAACTACATACTATCAGAAGGGATCGGTGACGTATGCCTTGAAACGAAACAAGCACAAATCAAATTGCACAACGTTCTTTTGGTCTTTGCTCAGCACAAATTTCATTTCAATAAGTAAAGTAGCTAGAAATCGCAATGTAGTGCTGTTTAGTGACGAGAGCGCGGTTATTAAAAACTCCTCGGGAAAAATTGTTATTACTGCAAGGAAGTGCGATCATTTGTATTTGTAGGGTAAGTGCACTAGTACCCGGCCACTCTCTAGTAACCGGCCACTATTTTCTTTTTTTGCCTAAAATAAGAAAACCACTTTACATAATCTAACGGTTTTAAAGGCACTATGATTGTTCATATGTCCCAGATAGTATCCCCAAAAAGTGTATCTATCAACCAAAAATAGTAAACACAGCACACACTTTAGTTAGTCTTCGTCAGTCAAGATGCCAAATATGGTTCGAATTTTATTTTTTTATTAGTGGTAGGCGCAAACTGAGACGCAAGTTTTTATGCGTTTTTCTCACAAAAAATGGTAAATGCTTAGCTCTACTCTTCTCAGAATAAGAGCTAGTAACAATTTAAAGAAAAATCATTGCGAAGATTGAAATATTTTTCTTAAATTTTGGGTGGGCGGTTTCTAGTACTCGGATTTCAGTAAAATTTCAGAACCCGGCCAGGGGGGCCCGATTACTAAATTTTTTTTTTTAACATGTTTTTAGAATCCGGCCGGGATATAAAATCATCGTCATGGCAATCTTTTTATCTGGTCCCAAAGCAATTTGGGGTTTTTTTTCGTGTATTCTTACGCGTTGATTCCAGAAAGTCAAAACTTTGGAAGGGGGAACCTATGAAGAAGAGGCATCACATTCAAACAGAACCAGTCAAACGTTTCAAGTTATTAAGGTAGATCACATAGCAAATGTTTTATATGAGACTCAACATAATGAAGAAAGCATTCAAAAGGCTGCATTAAAGTATGTCATAGCCAGATCTACTCTTCAAGGTCTCGACCGTGCAAACGTAGAGTGACGGAAGGTGTTTTTAAAAGGGAGTCGGCTCATTATCATAGCAAAGCAAATTAAACAGTTGATTTACTCAACACTGTAGGACAAAAATTTGTAAAAAAAACACCAAGGAAAAGACTCTATTCAAATATTCTTGACCACCCAAAACTTGGTTGATATTCATCTTCGAAAGAAACCCCGAGTTGGCCAATAGGGAAGAAGGAACCTATTTATGTTGGCAACCGTCAGCTCGTTTATTCTCAGTACACTTCACAACCACCTTTCTTTTCCAAAACCGAAAGCATCTGTTAGCAAAAGAACTGCAAGTTGTTCTTGTCGAGTTCAAAGTAATCTAAAGGCAACTCATTCATCTGTATGGAACCACCGTTCTGCAATTATTATTTTTTTAAACTCATAATTATTTACTTTTTGAGTTTTTTATGTTTATTTTGTTATCTCTTTGTTTTTCGATAATAAAAGAATTTAGGAAAAAGCTAGCAAACTAAATTTAATACATAAAACTTGCATGGCCGGGTACTAAAATATAAGTGGCCGAATACTAAAATTCAGAACATTTTAGTGGCCGGTAACTAATTCAGCGTGATTTTTCTCAAATAAATGATAATAACTATTAGCAACAGCAATTTAAGCATGTTTTATTTTAATTAATCGATTCGTATTATCTTCACCTATTGATAATGATACATAGTATTTCGAAACTCCATGTAGCTTAAGAACTAAGCTATGTAGAAGTCAAAAAAATAAATTACGTGGCCGACTACTAGTGCCTTTACCCTACGCAATGGAAAAGGAACAGTTGTTGCATATACGCACAAAAACTGATGACTTAATGAAATGGCATCAGCGCTTCGGCCACCTTAATGTTAAAGATTTGAAATTTATAAACGCGAATAATATGTTCCTCGGATTAAATTTAAAAAACGATACAAACTCGTTTGATGGTGAGACGTGTTTAAAAGGTAAAATTTGTACCCTCCCCTTTCCGAAAAATTCGAGCAATCGAAGTACAGAAGTATTACAAATTGTGCACAGTGAGGGTGTCTACCCCAGGTGGTTTTAAATTTTTTTGTCTTTTTATCGACGATTATAGCCGAAAAACATTCGTATATTTGTTGAAAAATAAAAGTGACATTTTTAATTGTTTTAAAGTATTTAAAGCCAGAGTCGAGCGGGAAACGTGTAGAAAAATAAAAGTACTCCGCACCGATAATGGGAGTGAGTATCTTAGTACACAGTTTTCACAGTTTCTGGATGCGGAAGCCATACAACGTCAACTTACAACGCAGTATACACCCCAGCAAAACGGTGTCGCGGAACGGGCCAACAGGACCATTGTTGAGATGGCAAGATGCCTACTTATTACCTCAACACTTCCGGAGATGCTATGGGGTGAAGCTGTCAAAACCGCGGTGTACCTTCGCAATCGCTCGTGTACAAGAGCTTTGAAATCAGAAACGCCATACGAAGCTTGGACTGGAAGGAAGCCTTCTGTGGAGCATTTAAAAAAAATTTGGTTCCAAGGCAGTGATGCTGGACAAGCGTCCGGGCAAGTCAAAGTTCACTGCTAAGGGCATTGAATGCTTCATGGTAGGGTATTCGGCTGAATCAAAAGCATACAGGTTGTATGAGGCAAAATCTAGAAAAGTTTTTAAGAGTCGTGATGTCAAGTTTTTGGAACACATCGGTAAGAATATTTCGTCCAACAATTCTAACGATTATACCATTGTAGACTTACCGGGAAAAGAAGTTCTTCCTGTGGAATAAAGCATTGAGGCGGCCAAATGCGAAAGTACGAGTATTCTGCCTGAAGAAAGTTTGGATGATGGTGCTGATGACCCGTGCAGTGGAAGTGTTGGTTCTGATGATCCGTACATTGGAAATGGTAGTGATGGTGATGGTGATGCTGATCAATCTGCCGAAAATGTTGCTGACCCTGTGATTGCTGATATTGGTGACGAAATCGATAGTGGTTCGGCGAGTGGAAGTGATGGTGCTGATGTAGCAGAAAACCGAAAGCGTGACCCATATACAGTGTCAATCGAGAGGTTGTGGGGTACTCACTCACATTGAATCTCTAATCTTTTTTCATTTCCATTCGTAGTTCTGTTGAAAAAGTAATCCATAGGATTTCTCTATTATCACGGTTGTCCTTTTTAAAGTCGTAAGAATAACTTTTTCACTTTAACCATATTTATGCCTTGTTTATGTGGCCAAAAAGTAGATCGGCAACATGCAAAAATTCTATGTGCCGGGTGTCAAGTGTTGTTTCACCTAATCTGCGCTAAGCTTACACAAAGTGATTGTGACTATGTGAAAAAGAACAGTATTCCATATTTGTGTGTAGCGTGTAATAGAAAGAGACGTAATTCCCTTCGCTCTCCACCACCCATCCAGCAAGTTCATAGTGCTGATGTCTCTTGTGTAAACACCGTACCTTCAAAACCGTCATCGCCATCACCAGCTGTTGAGGAGTCTCTTCTGTCTACTTTTCACGCCGTGCGTACGAAATCAACCAGCAAATCATCAAATGCAGGTGGGTGTTCAACATAAAAAGGGACAAGAGAGGAAATATAATTCGTGGATAAAGGCAATGAGCGGAAGGATTGTAAACTGAAGAAAGCCTTATACGGATTGAAGCAGGCTGGGCGTGAGTGGAACGCTAAGTTACATAAAGTCTTAGAGAAGTTAGGCTTTAAACAATGTAAGGCTGACTCTTGCGTATGTACGCAGAATAGGAACGATGAGATCAACATAATCGCTGTGTATGTAGATGACATACTCCTCGCTTGCTCCAATTCGAATGTTTTAACTCAAATTGAAAAACAAATAAGCATGGAATTCGACGTGGTGAACAAGGGACCTATCGATCAGATTCTTGGAATGGAGGTAACACGTGAGGGTGATGGGAGCGTTCGCATCTCACAACAGCAGTTCATACGCAGTTTGCTGGAAAAACACAACATGGTTCAGATTCGCAAATGTAGCACTCCTTTGGATCCTGGTCAACGATTTGTGAAGTGTAATGGCTGTTCTGGTTGCGGAGAAGTCGATAGAACTACATTCCAGTCCGTAATTGGGTCGTTACTGTACTTGGCTGTGTCAACGAGGCCCGACATTTTACATTCTGTGAATAAACTGTCTCAGTTCAATGTAAATCCGCATGCTGAACATCTCACAGCAGCCAAGCACATCTTGAGGTATTAAAACAATACACTTAATTACAAACTTAATTACAGAAAGACTGGCGGGCAGCTGAAAGGTTACGCTGATGCTGACTGGGCTTGTGGCAGTGATGACAGAAAATCTTACACCGGCTATGCTTTCTTCATTGGTGATAAGACAGCAGCGATAACTTGGGAGTCCAAGAAGCAGCCTTCAGTGGCGTTGAGTAGCACTGAAGCCGAATATATGGCGCTATCAGCAGCAGCGAGAGGAGCAGTTCACTTGCGGTATTTTATCAAGGAGCTGGGGTTTTCTGAGTTGTTGAAAGAACCCACCGAGTTGAATGGTGATAACTTGAGCTCGCACCAACTAGTAAAAAATCCTGTTTATCATAGTCGTAGTAAACACATTGATATTCAAGTACACTATGTACGAGAAGTTTTTCAACAAAATATTATTTCACTTAAATATGTATGTTCCTACAGATGAAATGATCTCTGATATTTTAACAAAGAATTTACGTAAACTTAAACATTTAAAATTTTCTCAAATGTTAGGCTTAAATTTGTAACATTTTAAAATACATATATATCTTTATATACTAGTTCAGTTTTGAGGGGTAGTATTGAAGTACGAACATGAATTAGAATACTTAACATTTACAACAGCAACACTGACTAGTACTTATATACAATCATGTACATACATAACATTTTGTATAAATACTGAATTACATTTTTCTTCTTTGCTTAGTCGTTCAATAAAGTTTGTAAAGTTTAGAAAAGGTGTTGTGATTGTGTTCTGTAACAATACATGGCAAGTAGTTGGAAAAATCCAAGCTGTAGCAAGTATGTTAACAAAAGTAAAGATAACTCTTCTAAACGTAAAGGCAAATGTAATTATTGTGCAAAGGAAGGTCATTGGGCCATGGAATGTTAAGAAGCAGCGAGATCTACAAGGTAGAAAGAATGCGAATTCGCTTAAGTAGACCTTACACGGTCATTCGAATGACAATAATAATCGTGCATGTGTGGATTGACGCTACCCCTTACACTGCTCAATCGAATGACGTCTTATTTTCATTTTTTGCGAGTTTTCGTGGTGTACGGATGTACGTTGAATGAAACGGACGATAGCATTGCTTTTTTTTGTAGTAAAACTTCATACTGTTTAAATTTTTTGTTTCGGTAGCTGTTCGAGTGAGAAATATTGAGAGAAAAGAGTGGAAATAAAAGGTCTACTCGCCAAGGTTGTTACAGTATGAATGATTTATTTCTTTTAATTGCTCTGTTGACATGTGATCATATGGTGAGAAATTTCCCTTAACCGTGACGTCATCATTCGGGAAATTTCTCGCCATTTACATGTGTCGTCAACAGTGGCTGTAATCTTTCATTTTCACATCCTATAAACTCAGTTCCCATGAATTTCGATAAAAATGCTCGGCCTTCATCGTCCCTCAATTATCCGCTAGCGACAGACATGTTTTCTCTTTCACGTCACAACGCACAATGAAGTGATTTATGTCTCGGCTTAGTTTACACCGGGGACTATATTCGGACTAGCACTATAATTTGGTCTTAGTCCATCTTGTTTACACCGACCAGGGACTTAAGCTCGCCATCTATCTTTCCATAGATGCAACTACGATTTGCTTTTCTAAATGTCAAAGTGGTTTTGAAGAAATATTCGCGCATTATTTCAGCAACTACGATTTTCATGTCAAAATGCCTTTGAAAAAACAAATATATGTGAATTATTTCAATTTAACTATCAAAACGCTTGTCACAATGTTTAAAAAAAGGACCATTTTGCTCCAGAAATAGGATAATATTTGCAAAATCGACGTGAATTCTTAGGTGACAATAATAACAATGGATTGACATTTGTTTGAAATTTCAGTACATTTGTCAATACGCTATCTAGTGTTAACTAGAAAAATATTGATCATGTGCCAGAATTTTGTCTAGGTCAGCTAAATATGTGGACTGACCTATATCATAAAGTCCTTTGTTCGATGCGTTTACAACGATGACATTTGGACTACACCTGGGTTTGGCCCTGGACCAAATCAGCGGTGTAAACTAGGCCACTAACCCTTATATGGTTTGATTTTCGTCAATCAGACTTCACCAAATGTGTGTGACGCATACAGATACATTTTTACAAACGCATGAAATTGTTTGATGCAATTCGAATGATCGTGTAAGGTCTAGTTTATTGTTCATGGAAGTTCTTCGGTTACGTCTGCTGGAGATAGAGCAGAGTTCTTCATACTCGGTGCATCAGATGCTTCTAAGAAAGTGCGAGATATTTGGTTTGCTGACTCAGGTGCAACCGATCACATGTCGTTTCAGAGGGAGTTCTTCAAGAATTTCGTTCCTTTTGGAAGGAAGATGTTTCACGTTCGAGTTGGAGTTGGGTTTTCACTAAATGCAGAGGCTAGGGGAGATGTAGATGTGCAGGAAGCAAACCCCAAAGGTTTGCAATACATACAATTAAGGATGAACTTTATGTGCCAAATCTTAATAAGAACTTTATTTCAGTGCTTAAGTCTACGGAAAAGGGGTTCAGAGTGATTTTTGAAGAAGGAGCTAGCGGAGTTATTTTTATTAATAGAGGACAGCTGATCTTGGATGGTTTTAGAGACAGCAAACTGTACAAAATTAACCTTAAACCAGTTTGAGAAGTGAAAGTGAATGGAGTAAAATGAGCTTGCCTTTAATTGGAGGAGCTAATTATTTTATGTTATTGAAGGATAATTATTCAAGATACTGTATTTTGAATTTTTCTTGAAGAACAAAACTGAAGTTTTACAAAATCTTGTGCAATTTTACGTAGATATTCAGGCAGACGCACACCAGATCAAGAGGCTAAGAACTGATTGCAGCTTAGACTTTTGCAACGATAAAGTAAACAAGTTTTTGCTGATTAAAGGTTTCAAGCATGAGCTATCAGTTCCAAGAGCTCCGGAGCAAAATTGATATAGAGAACGACAGAACAGGACGATTGTGGAAAGCGCAAAGGCCATGCTGCACGCATGGAATTTACCACAGTATCTTTGGGGTGAGGCCAATAACACTCTTGGTGAAGTAACACCTTACGAGAAATTGGTTGTTGTTAAACCATCCGTCGCACATCTTCGAATTTTTGGGAGTGAGTCGTTCGTACATATCCCAAAAGAGCAGCCAGCGAAGTGGGATATGAATTCTGTAAGATGTCCAATGGTTGGATACAGTGAGGGAAGCAAGGCCTACCGGGTGTATGATCCAGCAGCATGGAAGGTTTTTATAAGACGGGATGTAATCTTTAATCAAATTCCTACTTATCCACATGTTGTACAACAGAGTGACAGATCCGGATATCTCACCTCAAGAACAGATGGACAAACAACGACTAGTAGGGGTAGAAAATGACGATGATCGAGATAGTAGATCTAAGCTAAAACGGATAAATCCAAGGCTGCCAATTGTTAGGGATCCATATCCTAAGCGAATGGGTTCAAACAAACACTTGAATAATGCTGTGACTACTGTTGCTGAAGTGTGTATGGCACAATTAGATGCCGAGAGTCTTGAAGATGCGATGGACGCTGATGATTCCGATAAATGGCTGGATGCAATCAATGAAGAGTAAGATGCACTGATGGAAAATAATACCTGGGGTTTGATTCCAAGAACTACAGATCATCATGTCATCACGAATCGCTGGATATTCAAGAAGAAATACAATGCTAATAGCCACGTCGAAAAATACAAAGCACGGCTAGTCGCAAGGGACTGTTCAACAAAGCATGGAATAGATTACGGAGAAACTTTTGCGCCAGTCGTCAGACATGATTCAGTTAGAAGTTTATTAGCTATCGCAGCAGCATTGAATCTCAACATTTATCAATTTGATGTGAAGACAGCATTTTTGCACGGCAACTTAGAAAAAAAATATTTACACGTGTCAGCTGAACGCTGCCCACTAATGAAGCGCTTCCTTATTTTCGGAGCGCACCCCAAAAAGGGAAACGTCAAAATAACAATGACGCGACGGTTGGGACGAGACAAAAAAAAGGAAGGGTTTCTTCTTCGGCGAAACGCACGATTATTGCGCATCTCTTAGTTTAAGTGGAATTCTTTTTGTAAAAAAGGGGGTTGAAATAAAATTTTTTGGATACATTCGTTTAACTGTGAAACGTGTTCGACAGTTTTCAGAAGTGGGATATACCCAAAGCGTAACGAAATAAACAAAAAAGTAACGATTGACCACGATGTCAACCATTAAACTTGACACGCTTAAAGTGAAACAATTGAAGGCAATTCTGGGAGCCAACAACCTATCCACGCGTGGCTGCAAAGCGGAGCTGCTGACACGCATTATAAATCAAACAAAGTCAGATGAAATAAACGCTGCCGCACTTCAAGACATCGAGGACGACTACGACGAGGTGATCCCCCCCGAGCACAATGTGCAACAGCTTGCAAGGGCGGTGGAAATTTTATCACAACAGTTTACAAACCTTTTAACCAGTCTCAATTCCAATAGGTCCGCACCGACAACAAACACCGATATTCTGCCGCCAACGCCTACGACAACGTCTCCCCCAGTGCCAACGACAACGTCTTCCCCAGTGCCGTCGACAACGCCCACGACAACGTCTCCCCCAATGCCAACGACAACGCCCACGACAACATCCACCCCAACTCCAGCTTCCACTACGGAGATACAGAATCTCATCCCCGAATACGATCCATCGGAAGAGCTGTCCCCATCAGCCGAGCAATACGTCAATCGCATCAACACCCTCATTAATTTGTATTCCTGGGGAGAAAGAAGCGTCCTCTACGTCGCGCAAACTAAAATGCGAGGCCCGGCGAAGCAGTGGTCAGACTCACTGCTAGGAGAAATTCACTCTTGGCAGAAATTTTCGCAACGACTCATCGAGGACTTCGGCAAGGAAGAAAACGAGGCAGACATCCACCTTAAAATATTCGCGCAGATACGAAGACAGGGTAAAAATGTCATCGACTATTTCTACCGCATGCGAGCACTTGGACAAAAACACGGATTAAGCGATTCAGCGATCATAAAATACATTCGGCACGGAATGAATCACAGCGAGCTGCAAACAACACTGGCAGCCACGCACCTTACGCAATTAAACGATCTTCGCAACACCATCGAGCGTTATTTTGCCAATCGTCCTACATCATCATCAACCAATAGACAACGAAAGACTACCCCGAGGGTTGAGCACTCTCCCAACGGCTCCCCAAGATTCGCCACCACATTCGAAAGCCGACCACCCATAACATCTAGGAATTTTTCATCTCCAGTCGTATGCTACAATTGCTCCGAAACCGGGCATATCTCCATCAACTGCACCAGGCCACAGAAGAAACCGCGATGTAATATCTGTCGTAAGACAACCCATCTGGCGAATAACTGTCCGGAACGAGGTCACACACCAACGGTAAAGAACAACGCCCTAAGAATCTCTAACGAGGGTGTTATGGATGATCCAATAACGGACGATGACCTACAGTAGAAACCGACAAATATCAGACGCAAACGTCAGCAGAAAAACGAACGAACGACGAACAAACAAATTTCCATGATAAAACCTATGTCAGCAGTAAATATTAATAAATACAGGTGAAAAAGAAAATAAAGTTGAATTTGAAATTGATCAGCGTAGTGTAAAGTAAACCAATTGTTATTTTGTCAAAAATCTATTCTTTTAATCAAATCTAAATAAAGTCTTAACATCAAATTGAAAATTGCATTTGTTGTTGTGTTTTGCATCGTATATTGTTAATTGTTGTTGGCGACTCATCTGTGTTATTGGTGGCACCATAAGTAATTGTATTGGCGATTCATCTGTGTTGTTAGTGGCACCATAAGTAATTGTTGTTGGCGACTCATCGTGTTATTTGGTGGCATCGTATCTTCTCTTCCACTCACTCTGACAGTAACACCAGCGTACAAGACCCAGTACGCAGAGCTGGCCTGACGAGGGATTTCCGTCAACGAAAATTGTATAGCTACGGCATAACATAAAAATTGGTGGCAGCGGTGGGATCACAACAAAAGATCCGACGAAGAATCGACGAAGGATCACAAGGATCAACGAAGGATCAACAAGGATCACGACGAAGATTCACGGCGAAAATCAACGGAAGTCGGAAGGCATCGATGGACATCATAACATTAGTACTGTGAGTAATGTAAAGTGATTATTTTATATACGATAACAAAGTGAGAATCATAGTCAGTAAATGTTTTCAAATCTTCGCGCGTCACTTAACTCTTTATATAGTAGTCAAAACGATCTCTTAGGAAACGAAAGCGAAGACGGGACTAGTGAATATTCCGATAGTGAAGATAATAATAACCGAAGTTTAGATAGAAACGATACAAATAACAGTGGAAGTATGTCTGAAATCCCAATCAATGTGCTGATCTCTTTCATTCCTACCTTTAACGGTACGAGCGATGAAGTTTTCACCTTCATCGATTCATGCAACGATGCTATCGAATTAGCATCTGTAGCACAAAAAGATGTACTTTTTAAGTACATCAAAACCAAAATTCGTGGTAATGCTACCACAATTCTAATGAACAAAGAAGTTAATGATTGGGATTCTCTAAAAAGAGAATTAACTTCAGTGTTCAGGGAGCCCCACAGTGGCCTGCAGCTCCATAGGGAACTAATTTCTATTAGGCAGAATAGGGACGAGTCCGTAGTCCACTACCTACAACGGGTAGAAACGCTGCAAAGACGATTGCTTCAAAGCAAACTTGCGGACGTTAACACAAAGACGGGCAATTGGAGTACATTCAAGGCGAGACCTTAACGGTTTTCATTAACGGGTTGCGAGAAAGATTGTCGACGTATGTAATAACACAGCGCCCAAAAACGTTAGCCGAAGCGGCTCAATTCGCATCCGAAGAAGAACAGCGCATGAATATGTTCCGAACAAATATCCAGAAAGACTATACCTCGAAAAATTTGGCTAAAATTAATTTCCAAGAGATAAGGTGCTATAATTGTGGCAAGCCTGGTCATATAGCAAAAAATTGCAGACTCCCGAAGAAGGTCCAAAACGAAACCTATAGGAATCCATTCAGACAAAACGAAACCAATAGGAATCCATTCAGACAAAATGAAACTGCTAGAAATCAAAGTATGGACCAACCGTCGACTTCAAACGAAGCACGTTTCAAGCAGAGAAATTTTCGGTAAGCTGCATGGTAAATGAGGCACCCTTGCAGCTTAGAGCTTTGGAGAATTCAGAAAGTCCTCATATCTTGGCACAAATTAATGGCGAAACTAAGAAATTTATCATAGATACGGGAGCTGAGATATCACTTATTAAGGCTAATTGCGTGTATAAAGACGAAGTGAATTTTGAGAAAACAATGAAGTTTAGTGGAATAGGTGGAAAAATGTGTAAGACTTTAGGAGAAATTGAATCCGATATTGAATTCGGTTGTAAGGTCAAATTAAACCCAAAGGTGATAAAATTCCATATTATTGAGAATAATCTTTTAGGGGATTATGATGGGTTGATTGGAAATCATTTCCTACGAGAGGGTGGTTTCACAATCAATTATAAAAATAATACGATAACTGGTAGTTTTGGAGAAATTCCATTGAGATACCTTAGTGAAGAAAACATTGTGAAAGAAAGAACAGAAGTATTTAGGACCATCAAGGTAAACGGTAATCTAGGCAAGGAAATCGTGATACCTAAACAAGAAATTACGGAAGGTATCATCATCCCAAGTTGCGTTACTGAAAATAAACATGGTAAATGTCTCGTGTCAATCGTAAACACAACGGACACACCATTCAATATAAAGGATATATCTATTCAGGGATCTAATTTAAGCGACTTTAACATTAAAGGAAATAGAGTCCAGAAAGTAGTTGGGAATGTGCGTACGGACCACTTGAATAAGGAAGAAAAAGATAGTTTATTGGAAATAGTTAAAAAATTTAATGATATATTTAGTACAGAAAATGAAATATTGACAAAAACTTCGGTCGTAAAACACAAGATACGGACAAACGCTGGTTCGGGACCCATATTTTCTAAAACCTATAGGTTCCCGAAGGTACACGAAGAAGAAGTCCGCGAACAGGTCAACAAATTAAAGGAAGACGGAATAATCCGCGATAGCAACTCTCCTTGGAGCTCCCCACTGTGGATAGTTCCTAAAAAGGCAGATGCAAGCGGTAAGAAGAAATGGCGCATGGTAATTGATTACCGAAAGTTGAACGACTTAACCATTGCTGACAATTACCCTCTGCCCAACATAACAGAGATTTTAGATCAACTGGGAAAAGCGAAATACTTTTCTACCTTGGACTTAACGTCCGGATTTCACCAGATTCCCATGGAAGAGGAGGATATAGAAAAGACAGCTTTTAGTACTCCATATGGTCATTTTGAATTCACCAGAATGCCATTTGGCTTAAAGAATGCTCCCGCCTGTTGTTTTGTTTTTATGTTTTTAAATGCATTTTTATTTTTTTTAAATTCAGAACTCTTACTTGCTAGGAAAAAAAACGCTTAAAACTAGCTTAATTAACTTAACTATGTTACTCTAACTTACTGGCCCTACACGGGCACTCTAAGCTAAACTTAATTCTTAATATATGTCTTTCGACCTAACCTAACTTAATTAACTTAAACAATCTAAGGACTAAACTATTGTAAAACTAAGAAAATTGTTTAGAAAAACTTAGTATGCTCCCGCCTGTTTTCAGCGGCTAATGAATACAGTCTTGGCAGGACTGCAAGGCCTCAAGTGTTTTGGCTATTTGGACGACATAGTCGTATACGGCACAACTCTGGAAGAGCATAATCAGAAGCTGATCGAAGTATTCGAACAACTCAGAAAAGCAAACTTAAAGTTGCAGCCTGACAAGTGCGAATTTCTGAGGAAAGAAGGCTCGTATTTAGGACATGTTATCACAGACAAGGGTGTTAAGCCAAACCCTAGCAAAGTTGAAAGTATTGTAAAAATGGAGGAACCTAAAAATCCTAAGGGCATAAAATCTTTTCTTGGTATGATCGGATACTACAGAAAATTTATTAAAAATTTTAGTCATATTGCCGAACCATTAAACAGACTCCTAAAAAAGGATGTTGCATTTATCTGGGGTTTAGAGCAGCAAGAAAGCTTTGGAAAGTTGAAAAAACTCATTACCGAACATCCCATCTTACAATACCCAGACTTCGAAAAACAGTTTATAATTACCACAGATGCTTCCAACCGAGGCATTGGTGCGGTGCTAAGTCAGGCACATAACGGCAAAGATCTTCCCGTTCATTTTGCAAGCCGTACCTTGAACAAAGCTGAGGTAAATTACAGCACTACAGAAAAAGAGTGTTTAGCCATTGTATGGGCCACTAAACAGTTTAGGCCATATATCTATGGGACTAAATTTATAATCCAAACAGACCATAGACCGTTAACATGGCTGTTTCACGTTAAAGATCCCGGTAGTAGACTCGTCAGATGGCGTCTCAAACTCGAAGAGTTTGACTATGTTATTACGTATAAAAAGGGTAAGGAAAATGTAGTAGCCGATGAGCTCAGTAGAAACGTTAGGATAACGGAAAAAGAAAGAGAAGAAACGTGGCAGGATTTAATGAGTTTATTGGAAGAAGAAGGTATCGACATAAATAATGAAAACAGGGACAATATAGCAAGTACGAGTAAAGGTAGAAATCCCAGTATAAGCAGGAAAAGAGAAGACGTAGAGAGTGATACAGTAGTTGAAGACATAGTGGTAGAAGATATTTACCACCACCAGGTAAATGATCCCAGTGCGAATGAATTATCTAACGACGACGAGGAAGAAATACTAGAAGATAAAGAAGAAGTTAACGATCCCAACAGAAGATTAGACATAATGAAAGAGTATCATGAGGGTCTTATAGGGGGTCATACAGGTCAAAAAGCTACACATGCAAAAATTAGAAAGAAATTTAAATGGAAAGGAATGCAAAAACATATCGAAGATTTTGTCAGAAACTGTCCCCAATGCCAGACCGAGAAAGTAAACAGGGCACCAACCAGAAACCCAATGAAAATCGTCAGCTCAGCTAACAGGGCCTTAGAGAAAATTATGGTTGACCTTATCGGACCAATGCAGGAAACAGGAGAAGGATTTAGATTCGGTTTAACTATACAGGACGATCTTTCAAAATTTATTAAATTTATTCCCCTCAAAAGTAAAGATATGCAGACGGTAGCCCGTGCCATTATGGAAGGTTGGATTATGAATTTCGGAATGCCAAAGTTTATCTTATCCGATAACGGTACAGAATTTTGCAACGCTCTTTTTGAAGAATTTTGTAAATTGTTAGGAATCAAACACATAACAACTAGTGTGGCTTATCCGCAAGCTAATGGTAGCGTCGAACGAGCACATTGTAGATTATTGGAATACCTAAAAGCAACAGGAAAGGAGTTGAACCAACTAACAGACTGGCACAACCAGATGCCTTACGCAAGCTTTTGCTATAATTGTACAATCCACAATACCACAGGTTACACACCGTATGAAGTAGTTTTTGGTGTTGAAGCAAATAGACCTAGCGGAGTAGACACAATAGACGAAAAGACAATTTATGACTATGTTGATGAACTTAAGGCAAACCTTCTAGATTTACAGGGAAACGCAGCGAATAATACCAAGAAGTGTAGAGAAAAATCTAAACTAAGATATGATAAGAAGTTAGGGAAACCAATAGAATACAAAGTAGGCCAAAAGGTGTTAGTAAGAAACGACAGAAGAGGAAAATTAAAAAGCACGTATAGAGGCCCATTTTCCATCTTAGAAGTTTATGGCGATCACCTAGTAGTGAATCTCCACAATAAAAAACAGAAATTCAATAGAGCTAATGTTAAACCTTATTTTTCAGGATCTCCCTCATCGGGCAGAGTGCGTCAGAAAATTTCCAAGTAAGAAGCTTGCAGAATCACTCTGGTCTGTATTTCAATCATTTAGGCGAAGGAAAAGAAATAAATAACAAAGTAGCATTAGTTATAAAATTAGACATAAACACGTTAGATCAATCAAGCTCAAATATTAGGACAATGATAAACTCAATAGATAGCATTTGTATAGAATCTGGAATAGGATGTAAAGAGTTTCAACAATCAGCTAAGCGACAAATGATAAAAGTAGATCATAGAATTAGAATAATTTCGGGAATAGTTGGAAAACCAAAGAGGGAAAAACGCGGATTAGCTAACATAATTGGTTCAGGTTTTAAAGTTCTCTTTGGAACTATGGACAATGAAGACGCCGAATATTACTGTTTAGGATTTATCAATGCACTGTAATGTTTTTAAGTAAATGTCTGTGTAATGTATTTTAAAGAAAGTTCTAATAAAACCAGGTTAGTTTATATTAAATGTGTATATGTATAATGTATTTAGTGTATAATTGAATGTTACCAAAGATCTGCACCGCTCGACGATCAAATACCAAAAGGGAAGAATTTATCGATGATTGAAGTTACAAGCTGTTAGCTGACGATAAACGATTACAAAGTACCGATAGAGAACAAAAGAGAGCATTTACGTTACATGATTTAGATTTACAGTGCAATGCATATCAAAAAATAATCGATGAGAAAATAAGAGCATAATTTAATTTGAGTAAAGTTTAACATAGGGTAAATTGCGAATGTTTGTATGATATTAACAATGACAATAACAATAAGATTGATGATAAGAAAAAATGATTACAAATGTATACAAATTGGATTAACATTAAATAAGATTAATTGAACATTCAACATTCAGCCCCCCCTGGAAGACCAGGTCTTTCAGAAAAAGGAAGTGGGGCCAATTTAACGATTGGTCGAACGTATTCGCCGGTTTGCGTAACTATGGTTGCTACTCTGACACGTTTGTCCGCTCCTGGATGGATGATTTTGATGCGTCCCAAGATCCATTTCGATGGTGGTAAATTTACGTCTTTGAGCATAACGACATCGCCAACTGCAAGATTGACCCTTGAATTTTGCCATTTTGGGCGTTGCTGCAGGGAAGTCAAATACTCAGCATGCCACCTCTTCCAGAAACCTTGCTTCAGCGCCTGTAAAAGGGACCAATTAATATACGGACAAACAGATTGAACACATAAATCAGGACGAGGGACGGATGTGTAAGCTTCGCCGATCAAAAAATGAGCCGGACTAAGAGCGATAGGGTCCATATCGGAGGTTGGCCACATAGGTCGAGAGTTTAACAACCCCTCGATCTGAGTCAAGAGGGTATTCATCTCCTCGTAGGTCAGCTTGTGATCCCCTACTACGCGTTTAAGGTGGAATTTTATGGATTTAACTCCCGCCTCCCACAAACCACCAAAGTGAGGTGTAGAGGGGGGAATAAACCTCCACGCTATGTTGTCCTTGGAGAGGTGATCGATCACAATGCTGTTGTGCTGCTGGCTGAGAAGAAGCTGAAACATCTCGTCGAGATTCCGTTTGGCACCATGGAAGTTCGCCCCATTGTCGCTCCAGATTTCGACGGGCTTGCCTCGACGCGACGCGAAACGATCTAGGGCGGCAAGGAACGCGACAGTGGAGAGATCTCCAACCAACTCCAAATGAATGGCCTTTGTCGTAAAACACACGAAAACCGCGATATACGCCTTGACGAATTTAGGGTTTCTTCCTCTAGCTAAACGCAAAGTTATGGGCCCGGCATAGTCTACTCCGACCTTTTGAAACGGACGCGAAAACTGGACACGCTCCGACGGTAAATTGCCCATAATTTGAGTTGATGAAGTCTTTCTATACCGAAAACAGGAAACGCACTCGTGCACCACTTTACGTAGGAGGTTCCGACAACCGATTATGAAGAATTCTTCGCGAAGGAGAGCAAACATTAGCGAAACACCGGCGTGTAGGTTTTGTCTATGGATATGCTCAACAATAAGTTTTGCGAACCGAGTGTTTTTGTCGATTATAATCGGATGCTTTGTAGAATAAGTTACATCTGAGTTCTGGATACGACCCCCGACGCGAAGCACTCCTTGGTCGTCCAGAAAGGGATTTAAAGATAGCAACTTGTTTCCTTTTTTCAACACTTCGCCCTTTCGAATTATGTCTATTTCGGAAGAAAAACTGTTCGATTGGTGGAATTTGATAAGCCTTGTTTTTGCTGTAGAAAGCTCACTAGTGGACAACGATTGTTTGTTTCTTAAGGCAGGACTTACACGCGTATTCGAGCTGAAGCGAAGAATGAATGCGATAGAACGAATTAGTTTTAGATACCGAGAAGAATTATCTATTAAAGAATCAAGCCCGTTTTGGGTTTTCATATTTGACACTAATACCTGCACAGGCGAATTTTTTCGCTCCTCGAAATTCTCGATTGGAATGTCTTTAATTGAATACTCCGTATCTGGCCATTGACTTCTATCTCGCCTCATCCATGATGGTCCGGACCACCACAACTCATTTTTTAGCAAATGAGAAGGTGGAATGCCACGAGACGCGCAGTCAGCTGGGTTGTGCTGGGATCGCACATGATGCCATGATTTTTTGGGGATTGATGATAAAATTTCCGATGTGCGATTTCCTACAAAAACTGCCCACCTTTTTGGCAACGCCGAGAGCCAGTGGAGGACGATTGCAGAGTCGGTCCAGGCAAAAACTTGAATTTCTTTATCCTGCAAAGAGGTTTTAAGTTTTTTTATTAAACGAGTTAGCAGAACTGCTCCACAGAGTTCGAGGCGAGGGAGAGACATGACCTTAAGAGGGGCTACCCTACTTTTAGCAGCGACGATGGCGCAAGTAACGCTACCAGCTGAGTCGACGCTTCTGCAGTATACGACTGCCGCATAAGCGTCAAGCGATGCATCGCAGAATCCGTGAAACTCTACATTTTCCCTCGATGACCACATGATTCTTGGTATTTTTAAAGATTCCAGCTCGGGAAGGTCATCACGAATAGAGCGCCAGTGATTCGAGTGTTCTGAGGAGATGGGATCATCCCACTTATATTTGCTACGCCAGAGATCTTGAAAAAGAATCTTAATGCCTATTATAACGGGGGTGAGAAGTCCTAGAGGATCGAATATCCTAGAAGACTCGGAAAGAATCCTACGCTTTGTTAATGGAGAGTTATCGGTTAATGTTACCTTGTATGAAAAGGAATCATGAGCTGGTGACCACTGCAGTCCTAGTAGTTTAACGGAGCTGTACTCTTCGAAGTCCTTTGGTGACATCTCACGCTGATCTTCTGGTAAGCTGAGAAGTACCGGCCAACAATTGGTGGTCCACTTACGCGGATTGAATCCACCTGACTTGAGCAAGGCTACTAGCTCCAAACGAAGAGATTTCAGTTCTTCAATGGAGTCTGCACCTGTCATTACATCGTCGACATAAAAGTCATTCAAGAGCACTTCTGCCGCGCGGGGAAACTGGTCTTTGGAATCGAGTGCCAACTGAAAAAGAGTGCGTACAGCTTGAAATGTTGCACAGGCAGTTCCGTAGGTTACAGTTAAGAGACGAAAAGTTTTAAGAACGAGGTCACTAGATTTTCTCCAAAGGATCCGTTGAAAGTCTGTATGCTTCCTTGAGACTCGAATCTGGCGAAACATCTTTTCGATGTCTCCAGAAAGGGTGTAACGATGACGGCGAAAACGAATAACGATGGAAAACAGATCACGTTGATATGTTTGACCTACCAAAAGCGCCTTGTTGAGAGATTGCCTGCAATCAGTTTCAGCTGACCCATCAAAAACCACTCTAACCTTTGTGGTGCTGCTGTCGTTCTTCATAACAGCATGATGAGGAAGGTAATAACATTGACTGGATGGTAGATCTATCTCACTCGCAGGTACTTCCTCCATGTGTCCTAGTTGTAAGTACTCCTCCATGAAGCTAGTGTATTTTTCCCTCAAATATGAATTGGATTGAAGCCTGCGTTCGATAGATTGAAAACGATTTAATGCGACCTTCATGCTGTTCCCGAAATCTATCTTTTTATCGAATTTGAAGGGTAACTCGACCATGTACCTACCGTCAGGTAAACGAGAATGTGTCTTGACGAAAATATCTTCCGCTTGTTGATCTTCAGCAGACAACTTAGGTTCATACTGAATCTCTTCAAGCCGCCAAAAGCGCTCGAGATCAAAGAATTGCGCATTATCAAGCTGAACGCAGAATGAATCGACAGTATTGTCTTTCGAAAGGCTGTGGCTGGCGATGTTGCCACAAACCACCCAACCGAAGATTGTTGGTATGAGGTCAGGCATTCCTTGCTGACCTCGAATGGCAGAACCGTTGAATATGCTGAAAGCCTTATCAGCACCGATGAGTACGTCAACATGACCTGGTACATTGAATTGGGGATCCGCCAGAGTAAACGAGGAGAAAGTGTTCTTGTCAGCAATGGTAGCTTTAGAAGCAGGTACAAACGAAGTGAGTTTAGAAACAACATAGCAATTAACTTCAACGAACGCACGAGAAAGACGAGAGAAAAGGTTTAGGGAAACAATTCCATTTGTGACGCCAGCTGATGTTGATCCAACACCCATGATAGGAATGCGAGCGTTTTTGCGATTGAGGCCCAAGCGTTGAACAGTCTGTTCGGTAATAAACGATACTTGGGACCCCGAGTCCAGCAACAATCGAAGGTTTTGAGGAGTTCCTTGCTTGTCATGAGTGGTTACGATAGCAGTAGGCAATATTGTTTGAGTGAAACGATTGGGATTGAACGACATGTGATTTGAGGCTACTGACGAGCAAAGCGATAGATTTGAGTTTGTTGCGGTGGTCATGGTTGGAATATTGGAAGAACTTGTAGATCGATTCCTATTTAAAGGGTTTGTCGACGAGGGTTGAAAATCAAGATGGACGAGTGTGTGATGACGCGAATTACATGTTTTGCAGCGGAACGTTGATCGGCACTTGTTTGATGCATGTCCAGAACGTAGACAGTTGAAGCACAGCGAGTGCTCCTTCACGAAACTACGACGCGCGTTCATGTCGAGAGATAAAAAACGTTCACATTTCGTTAACACGTGTTCTTGTTTGCAGTTCGGACAATTTTGGTTTGATTCCACGAAATGGGTGTGAATAGCTTTGGATATTTTACCACGAGATTGATTTGAACGAGTAAGGGATTGGCAAGACTCCAAAGCACTACAACGAAGATCTAAAAATGTCACTAATTCATCAATTGTGCAATTGTCTCTTGAGTTTGTTTCTTCTGCCCAAGCTTGTCGAGTTTCGTGATCCAATTTCTGCAGCAACAGATATATCACCCAAGGGTCTCGGCCTTTGGCTCCTAAAGCATTCAAGCCCCGAATCGTCTCGTCCGCACCGTCAGTGATTTTTCTAAGAGATTGAACACTGTTTGTTGCACTGGGTAACGATAGAAATGATTGTATGTGCGATTGGATAATTAAATTTGCGCGATCGTACCGCTTTTCTAATCGTTCCCAGGCATCTAGATAGTTGGAATCTGAAACTGTTACATGACGAATTAAATCTGCGGCTGCACCTCGTAAGAATGATTTGAGGTAGTGGAATTTCTCCGTCGGAGAGAGATTTGGCTTAGAGTCTATTGAACCGATATAAAGATCCCTAAAGCAAGGCCACTCTTTATAATCCCCAGAGAATATTGGAACTGAGATTGTGGGTAACCGAATCGAAGTTGACTGTTTGGAATCCTTAAGATTTTCTAAAAGTGAAGCTTGCTGATTGGCTAGTTGTTCGATAACGGATTCATTTGCGGTGAAATCAGTCGATTTCTTCCTTTCGCGAATGACTTTTGTAATGGTCGATTGAGCTATGAAATACTTGGACTCATATTCCGAAAACTCAGGCTCCGGATCAATGAAACCATCTGTTTCCGAAAATGCCAATAACTGTACGTGCAACGCCTCGAAATCTGACCATGCTTCCTCTAACTTTTGCAAGCGAATTTCTAGGAGCTCTAATGAAACACGACCGTCAATACTTTCCGCAAAGAACGCCGCCTTTGTTAGACATCCTTTAACATGACCACGTTTCACCTTTATAGCATTCATTTCGATACGAAAATGTAACCACAAAACGAAATATGTATATGTTACACGAAAGTTTTCTATATACGACAAGGAAATTAAATTGATTTGGAGAATCAGAATCTCTCACACCACGTGTCTAACGGAATATACACCGAACAGAAAAAACCAAGCAACTGTCCAATTAAGATTATAAGAATTAATTTAATCAAATAGCACTGAATCAAAATATTTGGCTGCGAAGGACCATTATGTTTAGGATTTATCAATGCACTGTAATGTTTTTAAGTAAATGTCTGTGTAATGTATTTTAAAGAAAGTTCTAATAAAACCAGGTTAGTTTATATTAAATGTGTATATGTATAATGTATTTAGTGTATAATTGAATGTTACCAAAGATCTGCACCGCTCGACGATCAAATACCAAAAGGGAAGAATTTATCGATGATTGAAGTTACAAGCTGTTAGCTGACGATAAACGATTACAAAGTACCGATAGAGAACAAAAGAGAGCATTTACGTTACATGATTTAGATTTACAGTGCAATGCATATCAAAAAATAATCGATGAGAAAATAAGAGCATAATTTAATTTGAGTAAAGTTTAACATAGGGTAAATTGCGAATGTTTGTATGATATTAACAATGACAATAACAATAAGATTGATGATAAGAAAAAATGATTACAAATGTATACAAATTGGATTAACATTAAATAAGATTAATTGAACATTCAACAATTACTACAAGGCAATTCAAAGCGTCTCTGAAAACGAACAACGTATGAAGGATGGTATGGAAGAAAATGTTAAAGTTTTGAGTCATTTAAATAAGCAGGTATTAGAGGGCGTAAAAAACAGCAAAGTTACTATGAACAAAATTAATGAAGTTATAATCCAGCTCAATAAAGTAAACGTCAATGGGGCCAGCCTCAATCGAACTATCCTTATTACGTCTTATTTCGAAGAAATATCAAGTAAAATTAACCATAAGATAATGCAGCTAGAACTAGAGATAGAACAAATTATCGATAGCTTATTATTCATTCAAGCAGGAATCTTACATCCAAGAATCATCGAACCGACCGATTTACTTAGTGAACTAAGAGATCTAGAGCATAATAAAATCCTTGCAATAGAACCAAATACTGAAAATTATTCGGAAATATTAAAAATATTAGAATTGAAGGCATTTACTCAGGAACAGAACGTAACATTGTAATTACTGTTCCAACAGTTACAAAAACAAACTTTGACGTAAACGAAATAATCGCTATTCCGAAAGTTGTGAATAATGGAATATTGATCTTAACCTTAAATTATAAGTACTTAATAGTAGATAAAAACAGAGAAGAATATAGCATAAAAGATAATTTAAAAGATTGTAATATCGTAAAGAATTTGTTTGTTTGTAAACCGCAACTACTTAAGAGCACCATAAGTGACTCCGATTGCGAAGTAAATATTTTCATGAGAAACCGAGCATATAATTGTGAAATTAAAATAATAAATTCAAAAATAGAAATTTTTCATAAAATTAAGAGTAATTCATTTTTGTACACAATCACTGACGAAACAACCTACAAATGTAAATGTAATAATGATTCAAACATAGGAAAACTTGTTGGCACAGGTACAATCATTTTCAATAAAAATTGTAAATTAGAGACATACATACGACACGACTATTAGAACCTTGGACAATACGGCTGAACTACTAATACGAGATAAATACTCTTACGGGGATATGGAAGACTGCTGCGTTAACACAAAATTAAGAGACATTGTGATCAATCAGGAGCCAATGTCTTAAATCACCGCAAAGGATATACACGAACTACAAGACCTATCCATAGAAATACAGCATCAAAGAAGTCTTTGGTCAAAGGCTTTAGAAAAGATACCGGAACGTTCCCAAGGCGTACTAATGTCAATATTTGGAGTAATAAGCGTATTACTGATAGCCTACTCAATGTGGAAGTGCAACTCCGGAAGAACTACAATAGCCCTATTTAACAGATGTTTCAACAGAAGAAACAGAGTAAATCCTGAAGTAACTCTAAGCGTGGCCAGCACACCGGAACAATCAACAGAAGCTTTCGAGATGCGCACACCGAAGTTCAATCTTAGGATAAGATATCCTAAGATGTGTCTTAAAGGGGGAGGTGTTATGGATGATCCAATAACGGACGATGACTTACAGTAGAAACCGACAAATATCAGACGCAAACGTCAGCAGAAAAACGAACGAACGACGAACAAACAAATTTCCATGATAAAACCTATGTCAGCAGTAAATATTAATAAATACAGGTGAAAAAGAAAATAAAGTGGAATTTGAAATTGATCAGCGTAGTGTAAAGTAAACCAATTGTTATTTTGTCAAAAATCTATTCTTTTAATCAAATCTAAATAAAGTCTTAACATTAAATTGAAAATTGCATTTGTTGTTGTGTTTTGCATCGTATATTGATAATTGTATTGGCGATTCATCTGTGTTGTTAGTGGCACCATAAGTTAATTGTTGTTGGCGACTCATCGTGTTATTTGGTGGCATCGTATCTTCTCTTCCACTCACTCTGACGGTAACACCAGCGTACAAGACCCAGTACACAGAGCTGGCCCGACGAGGGATTTCCGTCAACGAAAATTGTATAGCTACGGCATAACAAGGGCGTCAACGACAGCAACCGAATGAAGGATGTAAAGGTTAATGGACATATGGTGCAGGCGTTCATTGACCCAGGCAGCGATCGTTCGCTCATACAACATTCACTTGCGCAAATCATCGGGAAAATTCAACCACACGATCCATTTGTATTAAATGGGTTTGCCGGCGGAGAATGGTGTGGAAACAGCTGTGTTATTGCGGCGATACAGATAGATGAAATGGAAGTAGAGGCTCACTGTCTTTTAATTGTAAAGGACACGTTGATGCCGCATCCCCTCTTCCTCGGGAATGATATCTTATGTAAAGACAATCGGCGCCTAGTTATTGAAAAGGAATTTTGCCGTCTTGAGGAATTTACTGAAAACGAAATAAAGACAGGAGACGGGTTATCATCCGGTGTGAAACAGAAGTTACACGAAATCATTAGGGAGTACTCCGTGTGCTTTGGCGAAACACTGAAGCGCTTAGGATTGTGCACAACAACTACAATGGACATCGCGCTTACGTCTAATGTGCCGATAGTTAAAAAGCCGTATCGTGTGCCTTTCGCGAAAAGAGAAATTATTGAGAACGTCATCGAGGAATTATTGAAGTACGATGTTATTCGGCCTAGCACATCTACATACTCATCGCCTGTCGTACTGGTGAAGAAGTCATCCGGGGAAGATCGAATGTGCGTTGATTTTCGAGCACTGAATGCCATTACTTTGAAGAAACCGTACCCGATGCCGACGGTGGAGGAAATTCTTTCAATGACCGCAGGGAAAAGTCGTTTTACGATACTGGATCTGATGTCCGGGTACTACCAGATCCCAATCGACGAACGTTGCCGACATTTCACCGCTTTTATTACACACGCAGGTCAACACGAATTCAATCGCATGCCGTTCGGCTTGGTGAATGCACCGAGCGTATTTTACGAAGCCATTTCCAAACTTGTGAAACCGATGAGAGGACGAGCATTTAGTTATGTGGACGAGATTATCATTCCGAGTTGCAGCGTCGATGAGGGACTCAGCAACCTGAAAGGGTTCTTGCAGTTGTTGAAGGAAGCTGGCCTTACTCTTCGAATTAGCAAATGTGTGTTCTTAGCGACTGAAATCACCTTTCTAGGACATCGACTGAACAAGGACGGAATCAAGCCCAGCCACGAGAAAACATTAGCTATCGACAATTTTCCACGTCCTACTAACGTCACTGAATTGCGAAGATTCTTGGGCCTGGTGAGTTACTTCAGAAAGTTTGTTCAGGACTTCGCGATCATCGCTAAACCGTTGACATCGATGTTAAAGAAAGAGAAAGCAGAGTCACCGTTCTGTTGGGAGAATGAGCAAACAGAAGCATTTGCAAAGCTGAAGAAAATATTGTGCAGCGAACCGATTCTCCAAGTTTACGATCCGGGCAAGATTCACGAAGTCCACACCGATGCCAGCTCATTTGGGCTAGCTGGAATATTATTTCAAGCGACACCTGATTCCGCCGAGCGAAAACCTGTGTTCTACTACAGTCGTACGTGTACAGCCGCCGAATCAAAATATTCAAGCTACGAACTCGAAGTGCTTGCAGTGGTCGAGAGTTTGGAACGTTTTCGCATGTACCTGCTCGGTCGAACATTTTGTGTTGTGACGGATTGCTCTGCCGTGAGCGCTATAAAAGCAACGTCTTCGCTTATTCCTCGCGTAGCCAGATGGTGGTTGCGCCTTCAGGAATTTGATTTTACAATCGTCCACCGAAGTGCGAATCGAATGGTGCACGTGGATGCATTGAGCCGGATGCCTGCTGAAATTGGGAAGGAGACTGACACTGTCGCCGCTCGTGTCATGAGAGTAACAATCTCACAGGATGATTGGGTCGCCAGCATGCAGCATCAAGATCCAAGACTCGCAACGATCATCAATGTGCTCGAAGGCCGAGAAGAATCCGAAGCCATGGAACAATTCAAGCACGAATTCGCTTTTAAGAATGGACGACTCTATCGGCGTGATGAGGGTAAGTTGCGGTTAGTTGTGCCATCTAACGTTCGATGGCGAATAGTCAAATATTTCCACGATGACATGGGTCACTTCGGCGTCGAGAAAGTGCTAGAGCGAATAAGGGAAAACCTGTGGTTTCGCCGAATGCGAAATTACGTGAAGTCGTACATCGCCGCTTGCGTGGAATGTTGTTTCCATAAAAGAGCACCAGGAGCAGCAGAGGGAAGAATGCACATCGCAGACGTTACGCCGATTCCATTCCGAATACTCCACATAGACCATTTGGGACCTTTTCCGAAAACTCGCCGCGGGAAGGCTTACGTCGTTGGAGTAGCAGATGCTTTTAGTAAGTACGTCATCGTTAAAGCAGTTAAGGACACAAAGACCAAGCCGGTGATCGAGATGCTCATGGATTTGACTTCGTACTTTGGTTTACCCGACACCATAATCAGCGACCGTGGAACGGCATTTAGCGCCACGGATTTCGAGAATTTCTGCGAGAATAACGGGATACGACACATAAAAACAGCTGTAAGGACGCCGAGGGCCAATGGACAGATTGAGCGTATCAACCAAACGATACTACAATATCTACGAACTTCAAACATCGAGATTGGTGATTGGGACTTGGAAATTCGGAATCTCCAATGGGCAATCAACACTCAGCGGAACTCGACCACAGGTTTTAGCCCGAATCAAATCGTATTCGACTTCAAGCTGAAGGACATCTCGGTCAATTACTTTGTACAGGCCGTGCACGACGTTGTGGATGAACAAGATGATGTCAACATGGCGCAGCGACGCGCAGAAGTCGCCCAGCGAATAGCCGAGGAGAAAGAGAGGTGGAAGCTGCGATTCGATGCAAAGCATAAAAACCCGACAACCTATAACGAGGGGGACTTAGTCGTCATAGAGCGCGTGTCGTTAGCGACTGGGGAGTCACACAAGCTAGATCCAAGCTATAAAGGACCGTACGTTGTGAAGAAGAGTCTACGGCACGACCGATATGTACTGGAGGAGATGGAAACGAACAGGAAAGGGCGGAAGTTTTCAACTGTCATGGCGAGCGACAAAATGAAACCATGGTGTTTGTTAGGGCCGGAACTCGATGACGAAGTTGACGACGAAACAACTCAGGAGCCGGGGACGACTCCATGCCAGGAAGGGCCGAGCTGTCAGCTGAACGCTGCCCACTAATGAAGCGCTTCCTTATTTTCGGAGCGCACCCCAAAAAGGGAAACGTCAAAATAACAACGACGCGACGGTTGGGACGAGACAAAAAAAAGGAAGGGTTTCTTCTTCGGCGAAACGCACGATTATTGCGCATCTCTTAGTTTAAGTGGGATTCTTTTTGTAAAAAAGGGGGTTGAAATAAAATTTTTTGGATACTTTCGTTTAACTGTGAAACGTGTTCGACACACGGAACAATGTTTGGATTTGCAGAAGACGATCGAGTATGTTTGATGAAAAGAAGGTTATATGGACTAAAGCGTCACGTCAATGGAACAAGAAAATAGTTAATTTTTTATTAAATTTTGGGTTTCAAAAATCAAAAATGGATTCGTGTGTATTTTATAAAATGGCCAACGAAAACCGTCTCAACCTAACACTATATGTTGACGATGAGTTAGTTTGCGGTAATTAATGAACCTTCTACAATTGAAGAACTACTAAAGAAACTTCATACACAATTCCAAATAACGTGCAAGAAAAATTAGTTTTTTGTTGGGATGCAGATCGAAAGGATGCAGGGAAAAGGTAAAATTAAAACACATCAAAGTGCATATGCACAGAAGATACTAGAATGCTTTCATCATAAGCAAAGCACACCTGTATCCAGTCCTACTGATCCATGTATACAGTTTTCAAAGGAAGGTAATGGTGCAGAGGAATCAAAAAGGTATCCCTATCGTGAGGCGATTGGTTCTTTAATGTACCTAATGATTTGCAATCGACCCGATTTAGCATTTATAGTTGGAGTTTAGAGCCAATACATGGAGAAACCAAAGCATATACACTGGCAAGGAGTGAAAAGGGTGCTTAAGTACTTAAAAGGGACAGCAACTCATGGAATAACTTATGGACTTGACACAAAGGAGACAAAGCTGCATCTTTTTTCTGCTGCTGAATGGGCAGACGACATTAATACCAGGCGCAGTACAACAGGATGGGTTAGTTTTCTCAATGGAGGACTAATTGCTTGAATTTCGCGCAAACAAATAGTGACGGCAACATCCACAACAGAAGCAGAATTTGTAGCACTTTATCTGAGACGATTACTATTACTTAAACTGCGTACAAAATAGCCCAACACCAATAAATTGCGACAATCAGAGACCTACATATAACGATTGATAAAAATCCTGGGTACTAATCCTATAAAACGATAGCTGACTGTCTCTCAGACGATAATGAAAAAGATAGTGATAGTGAGATTTGCCACAGTTGCTTCCTGTAAAGCGATAGTACCACTATCGTTTTCATTATCCCTTTTTTTTTCTTCGGACAGGACTGTACACATAAATTGGTGGGAGGAGTTTGACTGACAGATGGTTGAACTGCACGGGTGGAAAACTAGGATGTGCTAACTATCACTACTCTATCTGCCATTTTTGTTTTTTACGGTGAAAATTAGGGAGTGGGAAAGAGATAAAACATATTTTCTTCTTCCTACTACTGTTTAATAAAGTTCACTGTGACATCACTATGATATTTTGTTGGGAAATTTGTCGTTTGATAAAGCGTTACAAATTGATGGTTAGGAAAATTTAAATAATGCACAAATAATTATATTTTGTCTCAAAATAAAAGAGTTATGTAATTTTAGGTGTGCAAATAGTAAGTAAATGAAAGTGTTTGTATCTATTTTCATTTATTCTTGTATGTTAAATGGAAAAATATTGCGATTTAACTATTTCATAATTGTTTTCCGTCTTTGAGCTTTCAATCGAAACGCTATGATTGCCAATCAATTAAAAACGACTTGGTTAACATAATTGCATTGTTTTATTCTTCTTAACTGCAAAATTTAATTGATTTGCACGCAAACGAACAAAGGAAAAGACACCTAAATAGCTATCTTCCTGAAAATGACAGCAAAATGATAGCAAACTCTCGTCTATCGTTTTACAGAAAGCTAATTTTTTTAAAAGATAACCCCTCCCACTATCGTTTGTCTTCTCTCTTTCTGGTGACAGTTTGCTGACATTTGCCAAAATGTATGGAGTTACAGAAACTTAAACTGTCATTAATGATATCTTTCAGAGTACTATCGTTTTATAGAATCAGTACCCTGATTCATCAAAGAAAACAAAACATATCAATACGCAATTTTTCTATACATATAACCAGCAGAACAATGGAGAGATTGATGTCCAATTCGTTTCCACGGCTGGTCAATTAGCTGACCCGTTTACTAAACCACTAGCAAAAGAAAAATTTTATAATTTCAAAGAACGATATGGAATTATGTAGTTTTTTTTTCTTTGATTCAGAAAGTCATAAAGCGAGAGGGAGTGTTAAAGTATGAGCTTGTTTGCAGCGATCGGTTCTTCGGAGCTAATTTTCCACCACTCTTCCACACATATTGACCGGAACGTTGGCAATATCGCGTTCGATATTGTTCCTGAGCTCCTCTAACGTTCTTGGCCTGTTCGCGTAAACCAACGAATTAACAATACCCTTTAAAAAGAAATCCAACGGCATTGGATCGCATGAGCGTGGTGGCCATTCGACCGGACCTTTTCTCGAGATTACAGGATTGCCGAACTTAAATCCATTGCTTGACCAGCTATGTGGCACCATTTAGTTGGAACTGCATATCACTGATGCCAAGTCCATCCAATTCTGTCCAAAAATAGTCTTTCAACATGGCACGATAGTGAACTCCATTTCATCGACGAAAAAATACGGTCCAATCACACCTCCGGTATGAAATCCACACCACATGGTCACTTTTTGTGGATGCAATGGAGTCTCTTGAACCACATGTTGGTTTGTTCCTGTCCAATATTTCACTTTTTGCTTATCGACACAGCCATTAAGCCAAAAATGAGCTGCATCGCTGAAGATGATTTTCCGAAAAAATTCAGGATTTTCTTCAAACTTTTACATAGCCTAATCGGAGAAGTTTCGGCGCTTTAAATGATCAAAAGGTTTCAGTTCTTGAGTTGAATTGATCTTATAAGGGTATATGCCAAGATCTTTATGCAATTTTTGCCACAATGTGGACTAAGAGAGTCCCAGTTCCTGTGGAAGACATGCAATTGACTGATTTGGCTAATTTTTTGAACTTTTTGAACAGCACTTACGGGTGCGATATTTTCTGTACTTCGACCGATGCGTTATCTCACTGGCACATGCAATAGTGAAAATGTTGACTCGAATTTATCCACTATAGTCTGGTGGGACGAAAACTATGACCGAATATAGGAGTAAGCGTTCTTTAAGTTGCGACCACCAACTCAGAATTTCAGCAGTAATTTTTAATAATCTCTAAACTTCATTATGATAATAATGTAAATCTTGACTGACGTTTAAGCATTGACAGATCGTAAAAAAAGTTGTATTTGCAAAAAAATATAAATTCACTTACGAAGATCTTCCAGTTTGGCTATCAAAGATTACGCATTGTTTATTCAAAAAAAATTATTTGATCTTCAATCGCTTGTTCCCACTTAACTAATAGTATGTTATTTACAGGAGAATTATTCTTATTAATTCCATCATTTCTTCTAGGCTCAGGAGTGATTGATGTTTTAAATTGATTATTTTGAGATGAAAACTAAATTTTTGAATCATTATCGTATTTGATAATTTTACTTCTTTCCTAGATTTTCATGCATCTGATTTATTACTTTGTATCAGATTTATTAGGTTTTAATACTGATTCTGACTGTTTGTCAGATGAATCAGTTTCTTCACTGAGGTTTTCGGAATTAACCCCTTCAGGCTTTATAACAGGTCTGGATACCACGAAATTCGTTTCATCCACAATACAATCTTAACGTACTCCCACACTTTACATCCAAGCCTTCCCAGATTTTTCATTCTCATTGTTCTGTTTTTACTATGTACATAAACAGTTGAACAGGTATTTTCATTGAGGCTTTTTGCCCTTCTACAATTCATGTGGTGTTTTACCTTCTTTCCGTGCTTAAGTTGGGGTCAAATAAATTAAAAATGTGGAAGTTAGAACCGCTTCACCCCAGAACAATTTCTTTTAACTATCCTCGCACATATTTGTTCAGTTATTGTTTTTTTCATTCGCTCTGAGGTACCATTTAATTGCCTCATTCGTGGAACTGTTAAAATTTTACTCGTTTTTTTGGTTTTTTCTTCGCTTTTTTTTTGTGATTTTATATTTACAGTATTTACAGATACTTCTGCTGCCTCAACTTCTATTTCTAACCCTAATGTTACCTCATTTTCACTGAAAGTCGTGTCACTGCTACTATTTGACATATTTTCTAGATCAGGCACATATTCTTCACTGTCTCCCACTGAAAAATCCATCTCGCTTTCACTTATTTCACTTTTTGAAGTTGGATTAGCAGCATTTGAAGTCTTAGTGTAATCATCAGTATCTATGTAGGATTTCCTTGATTATAGCAATTAAACACGCAGTCGATTTCAATTTATTCAATACACTTTATTCGATTTAATATAATTTACTTGGCTTAGTGGCCTTTTACATTACGAACTTCTGTTCCCTTGGATGGCTAACGATCGAGTGTTCTCGGTTGAGTTTTGTGTCCTCTTTCGTGGTGTCGTTGTGAGTTATGTGTATTCGTCTGGTTGTACCGTTCTGTATTTCTTATGTGTCGTCGTAACTTCGTCGCTCTGTATAGTGAGTTGTTAGTGTTTTGTGTGTTCGTTCTTTTCGTGCATCGGATATGCCGTTCGGTCGCCTGATCGTACACAGTTATTTGTCATGTCGCCTCATTGTACGGTCTCGTTTATGTATGTTCATGACGTTCATTTGCTACCATCCCACAATCGGCTATCCTGACGCTTCGTTCGCTCCGAACGAAATGTTACAATTTTTCAGATACTCTGCCACCGTATTTTTCAAGTTCGGACCGTCGTGTTTGCCAACCTTTTGGACCTCATACCTGCCGTGATTCATCTGCTTCGTTACCTTGTAGGGCCCGAAAAATATAGGTAGGTCGTAGCTTCATTCCCGTACCAAATTGGGTACGCTTGATGGCGACTAATTCGCCTAATTTGTACGTCTGTTCCGGTACTCGCTCTCTGTTAAACGCTCTTCTGTTCTCCCGTTGAACCGCCCCGATATTCTCCCGAACCTCCTCCCGCATGGCATCTCGATCCGTGTTCAGTTCCTCCACCATCGCTGCGTCCAATAGCTCTCGTAGGTCTGGATAATCAAGAACACGAATTTCTATGCTGGTGATAATTCTTAAGGGGGTGAAATTCATTACCCTTGATGGGGTGTTATTCTCGTGAATCCGCTCCACTTGATCTTGTGTCTTCTTGACTGAGAAATGTCCTTGTTGGTGGACCACGCTGATAATTTCTTGCTCCATCTTCGACGGTATAACGATAAGTTCTTCCGCTGGATCCTTACACAACACATCTGCTTTCAAAAAATAGTCTTGGAATGCGCCCTCTTTCAGAACCATTCTCACTACTCTTATCCAAGTATCTTCCATCTATGCCTCCTTGATACGATGGTTTGATAACTTCGCGATCAAGAAGCACGACACCCTACTTAGCGCATCCTGGTCGATGCTCGATCTCGTAGTCAAAGTCTTGAAAGAACGTCGCCCATCTACACACTCTTAAAGGGATGTCTTCCTTCTTCATCATTATCGAGAAGGCATTTGCCACGACTAGTATTATCACCAAATACTTTATGATGACGCTTAGCCTCGACTCTGCCCAAGCCTTTTTCTCCTTCACCAACTTTAACAGCGCATTCCTTACGACCTCTTCCATGTTGTGCAGGTGATTGATGTCTACCTCTCTACTCCGGAATTCTCTCTTTTCTGCCGACACGCAAATCGTGCCAAAATCTCGTGACAACTCGAACACTCCTTTCGTGTCCCCTTCCTCGTCGACGGTATTTCCGCTTCCTGAACTAATCACTTCCGATCCACTGAGGTCTCTACCTCTTGCTTCGATCTTTTCTGATCCTCTGAGACCACTGCCTCCTGCTTCGATCTGAATAGAACAGAACAGAACTTCATGAGTAGATCATTTATGTTAAGAATTAGCACATAGGTTAGAAATGCATATTTCCCTAGGAAACAGCCATTTAGTAACCTGCACAGCACTCAGCCAGCGGCACATTGTAGGGATCGTAAATCATGATCGTGTGTGCGACAAGGATCGTTTTTCCTTTTCTTTGTATTATAGCTTGCTTTTATTTGCGGTGGGTATGTGTATCTTTGCCTCTAAATGAGCGGAACTCGCTGGCTATTCATAGGGAAAGGGTTTTTATGTTGCTTTAGTTGTTGGTGTGGCAAATATTCAGTTTTTCAAATAGGTAGAAACAAAAAAAAGTATCGTACTACAGGAATAAAAAATGACGCAGGGTAGGTACATGAAAAAACAGGTATTAATAACTAATCTCTTTTTATGATTATTTCCTTATTAAGGTGTTTTAATGACAATAATGAAAGTGCGATGAGTAAGTTGGGTAGCTTTCAGCTTGGTTATGTTTAAGACCCATTAAATCCCCACAAGTTTAGAATCTTAGCTAAGCATAGTAGTAGGAAGTATTTTCTGAGGGTCATCTTTCTTTTTCCGTTGAGGTTTGGGCACTGGTAAAAATTTGTATCAATACCTAGATGACAATGATGCAGCTAAATGTTGGTATGCCAGTTCAGCTGATGCATAACATTGATGCTCTAAGACGCTGTGCATGCTGTGCATCTAAGGATTGGAATGAAATGTGATCAAGACCACAATTATTAACGGTGCTGCTAAAGGAGAGAGCGCACTAATTCCTCGCATCCAAAAATTTGCCCTTTCAATTTAAAAGACGACAGGTTTCGCTTAAAACTACATTTTATATTACGATTAATAAGTTACACGGTTTAATATTAAAAGTTGCTGGAATACGTAAGGGCACTCCATGCTTTTCTCACGGACAACTATACGTTGCCTGCTCGCGAGTATCGAGTGCACAAAAATTGCATGTTTTTGCTCAACTTAAAATAATGTAGTGTATCGGGATGTACTTTACAAAGTGTTAGGCGGGGGAAATAAAATTGCAATTCTTTGATAGATCTTGGACACTATTTTGTTTACCCTCTTTACAGCGGAGTGGACAGGAAGGTGAAGGAGCGCACGACGGAACAACAAGGAGCCTAAGAGAATGGCAGGGGAGTTGGAACCTGACAACCAAAGGTCGCTGGACATATCGTCTTATCCCGTGTCCCAAACACGCTGGGACACGCATACACCCATGTACGGTATTCTTAGTAACACATTCGTTCTTTTGCACACACGTTGATACCCAGACGTGTAGATAGAGAGAGCGAGTTGCATAGTGGGGAGAAAGGGTTGGAAGCAGAGGTTTTAGTTCAGGTTAAAGTCCCACACTTAAGCTTTTGATACTTTATATCTTTCCAAAAAAACAAAAACCTTCTTCACATCGCATAATCAGTGAGCTATGCTACATGAACGTCGTGGCGGGTTAAACTTTCCGGCAAGAAGTTTAAGGTTATCGCGGACGAAGTCGCGGGTACAGCTAGTAGACAACCTATAACTTACCTGGTCGCCGGCAGTCGTTGGTCCTGCAAGCTTAGGACAATTTTGATTCCTTACTTGGATTCATGCAATTGTAAGTATGTTATTAAAAAAATTAATTAAAATATTTAAAGTAACTTTTAAATTTGTCCGACTGCATCGATACATTGTATTTACCTCCAAAAACAAATTTCATAATTCGATTTTACATTTAGCACTCTTCACAAGCTAAATCACAAAATTTGACTACATTTCATTCAGTTTCATCGCATTCATTATGATAACTTTGATCTTTTCTATTATTGTGAACCATAATGAATATGCTAATATTGTGAACTATAATGAATATGTTACGTACGGTTTCCCTTATGTACTTACATTATGTACAATGCAAATGAGCTGATCTTAGTGACAGTTTCATCGGCACATTTCATTCCAAATCTATCTCTCATATAATAAAGTTTTTTTATAACGTTTGTTCGTTTGCTTTTCTTTGACTCTACCGATATATCCTAACACCTATAGCCGTTATTTTTGGAGGGATGTTAGAAATATTTTGCTACAACATGTTCTTCAACATTTTAACAATACATAAATAACCAAAAATCATTGAATTGAGAAATGTTTTTTACTTATGTCCAGGTAGATTTGCATTTTAAACCACTGTGGGACGGTAGCGACATGCACTGTTCATCGTTATAAACAAAACCATGAAACCAAATTAAGTGAATGGTAAGTGTATTTCCGTAGGATAGGAAAGTTATTACCCTAGCACTGAGCTTCCAAGGAAACAAGGTTGGATTTTATACTACATCATAATGAAAGGTAACAAAAAACTGGTTTTATTTTAGCTATAATTCTGGTCGCCGGACGAGCATACGTCTGCAGTATGGGCATGTATGTACTATGTGCATCATCAAAGGACAAAATCAAAGTTAACTCTTTGATGATCAGAAGATCGATGAAAAACATCGAGGCTTTATGTCAGAAACCAGGAAGCCATTTTGTAGAGCTAATAAACATACCTATGTCGGCTTTGGCTTAGTAAGTGCGTTGGACTACTAAGCAAGAGGCATAGGTTCGATTCGCGGCACCACCTCTACGCAGGCATGAAAAACCTGCAAGAGTATAATCTGTCACGAAAAACTTCTCAATTCGCCGTTCGGAATAGGCATTAAAACTGTAGGTCCCTCTTTCATTCGTGCGAAGAATATAACACGCACAACATGAATGGTTGTGAGAAGCTAGGTCTTGGTTCTCTATGAGCTGCCGTGCCAAATATACATACATACATACAATAAACATATCTCACTTTTTATTTTGAAAATATAAATTTTACTGCTACTGCCATGCTAACGATACTTTGTTTAAATTGAAACGCTTTCTCAAAATTAAAAAAAAAATGTTAACATTAACTGCGGCCATTCTATAAAATTTTGTTTTACTTTACATGTTCGTTTGATTGTTTAGGTCAAATCTTATGACCCATTTCAGCAGATCACATCAACTTGAAAATTGGCATGCGCACATGGTTTGGTTCCCGTGACAATACACTTAAATATAATCAAAAATTAGAATGATGCCTTCAAGTTGGTGGATAAATCTTTTTATTTATTGTCTGATTCGACTCAAAATCGATATATGGCGGTTCTCGGAATTGCGGGGTACGAATTTTCGCTCAAAATTTGGAAATCCATATGGGGCGGTCGGGGATTAAGAATTTCCATTCGAAATTTAGAAATTAAAAGTAGAGGCGTTTTATCAATGTTGATTAATTTTCTTAAAAACTTGCTCGAGATATTTAAAAAAAAAATCCTGTTTCTGTCAAATTAAACACCTTTGAACTTCTCGCAATTAGTTTTTAAGTCAATTGAACAAGTTGTTAAAAAAAAGTTTTTTTCATTAATTTCTTGTGTTTTTTTATTTTATTTTTTACTTCCCACCTCTAGAAAGGAATTATTGCATTCGGTCTAAAACAAAAATTACGATACATAAGGAATCGTTTGCACCTATTTTCGAAGTGATGTCTGTATGTGCGTGAGTATATGGGTGATCAATTTTTTCGTCTTCGATATCTGGAGAACGGAACAACCTTCGACCATGCGGTTTTTTTTCATTTTATTTATCAGGGTAAAACTAAGGTCTGATTAGAAGTTGAGCAAAATCTGTTCAGTGGATACTGAGATATTTGAAGATTATTTTTTTAAATGGTGTGAGTGAACAACGCAAGCACGTTGTGGTGTATTTCGAAAACAATTTTCGCCATGATATTAACGCAATAACAGGTGGGAAGTACAGGACTGGCTTCCCAGTAGAATTTCCTGTAAGTGTATTCGCTTCCATCGGTACCTTAATTAAATAGATGTAATTATCAGCCAACTGACGGACGCACATATGAGTATTTGCATGAAAAACCTGGCCAAAAAGGGTTTTATTAAGCGTCACTTTTCGCTTTGTTTCAAATCTTGTAATCGATTTGAAACACTCTTCCCGATGAGGTAGAGACTTGAAACTTGAAACATAGCTCAGAATCGGGAGACAATGCATTATAGGGTGTCTAATGTCATTCTAAATCCAAGATGGCGGACAAAGTGCTATGCATTAACAAGGTAATTCTTTGACCCACAGTACTCTAATCTAAAGAGCACGTAGGAGCAACCAATTTTTGTTGCATTGACTTAAGAAATACTCAAACTATTTTATAAACTTAAATTCATTGCCCAATAACAGGCTATACTAAACCAAAATCATTAAAACTTAAAAAAATATCTTAAAAAAATATAATGTTTTGATACAAAAGTTCTAAGTCCAAATTGAAACAAAAAACACTGCCTAATATTTCCAAATTTCAATTGAAATTATAAATACGTACCTGAAGCAGAATTCTCCATTTAAATTTTTTTAACTTTCTATCACAACACTTCGACATTACCAAAGTAGCACACATTGAAATAAAATTGCAGTAGATGCAAGTGTTAACTTTGAACTCCTTTTTTTCACAACACACGATCTTAATAAAAAAAAAAAACAAGAACAGCATATTGACCCATGTGTATTTAGCTCCCGCTTTACCAAGCTTTTAGTTGTCAATTTTACTTTTCAGAAAATCGACTTTTGGCCGGGTTTTTGATCAAAATACTCCTATGTGGGACGGTACGATTCGATCAATTGTTAAGTTCAAATATTGTATCATCGTTCATTCACATATACTTACACGCGCATGTAGTAGACAGCTCATAGAGAGTCAAGGCCTGATCACCAGTTTGGATTCAGAACTAAGCACTCAACTATTGGCCAGGTGCATAGAATCACGGATGTAATAGAAAAAGCTCTTGAAGAAAACAATATCTGCTCAAGCTTATTCCTTGATGTCTCGAAAGTCTTCGATAAGGTGTGGAATTAAGGCTTTAAGTTCAAATAACGTCAGGTCCTGCGTGCATGCCTTTATAACATACTGACAACATATCTCGGAAATATGCTCTTCCGTGTCAGACACGGCAATGAATACCTGCAATTCAAACAAATTTCAGCCGGGCGTACCCCAAGGAAGCGTCCTTTGCCCGCTTCTGTATCTCCTGTATGCTCGTGATATACCGCAAGTAGAAGACACCGTCCTAGCTACGTTTGACGATGACACGGCTATTTTAGCAGTAGACAAAACGATCGAAGGAACGACAGTCAAACAACAAAACGCTCTGCATAGTGTAAACTTATGGATAAAGGCATGGCGGTAAATACCTCGGAATGACACTCGACGTTAAACTTAAAGTCGCATGTGAAAAGGAAATTTAAAGAACTAGTTACCAAATACAAAGAAATGTATTAGTTTCTTGGGAGAAATTCCAAGCTTATTACGGAGAACAAGCCGCTATTAAGTATACAAGCAAGTATGGACATATGGTATACAACTCTGGGGTTGTAACAAAAAAATTAATGCTAACATTTTATAAACTTTTGAAAATAAAGTGTTAAGAGACATTTTCCACTCACCGTGATACATAGGAAATGATGATACTATGCACAGAGATCTCGGAATTCATACTGTCGAAGATGAAATAAAAAACTTCACGCGAAAGCACAAAAATCGACTAAACGAACACGTTAATAATACAGTCCCACAACTTCTGGACGAAAGAAATGCATCGCGTCGTCTACAAAGGACCAAACCCTTTGACTTAGCGCGATAAAAATTAACCGCGCGTAAACAGCAGCAAATTTCATTGGAAAGGCACAAGGCAAACGTCTCTACATCGTGATTGAAAAATTGCTTTATAAGTCCTTCCTTAGTTGCAATAACTAACAAATTTACATCGAAGATAGGTGTTTTTTATTGAGTAAGAATCCCACACTACTATGAGCACGCGTCTGCGGTCCCCATAGTGCAAGATTTTCACCTTCTCCTGGAAAAAAAACATTATTCTTCATTTTATTATCGTAGTCAAGTCTTTCGTTTTTCGGGATCCGCACTTGCGGATTTATTTTCTTATGATGTGCCACCATTACACTATCAATAATTTTTGCCTCAGTTTCATTTCACCAGAAGTAAGACTTTAAAGCTAGTTGTCCAAAAATACTTGCATACTTAATGGTTGGTACTTCAAACATTTGCATAGATAACAAGCAAAAGTACACAATCTGTTCACATGCCACTTCTTCTTTTAGGAATCCTTCTTTGTTTGCTGTCAGAAAGCATCTTCTTTTATTCTCGTTTCTTTCAATTTTCAATTCGATTATCCTTTCATGTATTATCATAATCAAAAGAAACTGATTCTTTATTGTCAATCGAAGGAACCAACGAACACTATTTCCCTACCCTAAGCATCCTTTTTTCATGCCACCCTATGTTTACAAAGTTTCATGCGAGAAATCCTTTGTCAGCAAGATATTGCTTTCCTTTTGTGTCCGTCAATCGGTTTCATTAGCTTTATCGCAACCGGATGACTTTAGGTTTAAAGATTTTTTTTTTTTGTTTTATTGCGGAGACAGTAAATCATTTAAGGATGCACACCATGTAGGAGGACTTTTATTTTTCTCATTCTCATTACGACTAGCGACTTAACTATTTATAGTTCATAAGGGTAATTTTGACTGACTCACGTCATCAGTGACAATTTTAATCAAAAGTGACTTTACAGGCGATATTCCAGCGCAATCGATATACAAAAGAATGTAAATTACATCACAAGAAAAAAACAAAAAACTATCCCCCATCTTTTTATTCCATGATGGCGAATTTCAATCAATCCTCCAACATCTTGCAATGATGTCACTTAAGCACTTAGAAAACACAGAAAAGGAAAAATCCTTACATTCAAGGCAGTGGAAATGGTCGCAAAAACCAAATGTATAGAGAGGGAAGGTTCGTGTGAATCCTTTCGGCTCAAGTTTTTATAATCCTTAAGAGTGTAACTAAAAAAAAAAACCGAAATCTCCTTGGACTTTTGCCAATTTACACAATTCGTGAGAATTCCTCTCGTTTTGATTCCTTTTTTCAACCCAATCCACACGAAAAGGGATTTCGTATTCTTTGAAGTGTTCTTGTCGTTTGGCTGTGCATTTGAAAGTCATGTTCCAAAGACGTTACAATAGGAAATTCTAGTTTGCCTAACTCACTCCTACATTCACCAACAAAGTGAAATGTAGACTATCGGCGATAGTCTATCGCTTACATACATAGATACATACCTTCTTGCATTTAATTTTGAAAGGGCAAGGCATGGTTGTCTTCATCTAGATTTTACTTGGGTGTGAAGTCTATTGATAGTGGGTACAAAGTGTTTACTGTGTACCGAAGTGGATGCATTAATTTGATGAGGTATACTTTGACCAAAAGTGGATCGCTTGAGGTTCTCGTCTGTTTGTTTCCCATTTCCAGGCCGAAGAGATAAAAGTTCTTAAAATCTGTACTAATTTACTAGCTTGTTTTCTCAATCTCGCTGCTTCCGAAAAATCACTTAAAAGATCTTTTTGTCTGTTACTCTACCAAAAGTGTCTTCTAATGCTACCTATAGCCTTACTGTCTACCTCATGGACTGACAGCAAACAAGTATAATTCAACTAGAAATAATAACAAAGTCTAGATCCAAAAGAAATAATTAAAGAAAAGTTTGAGTGTAATAATACAACCTTGCGGAACTTTATTTCAAATATCAAGTTGGAAGTATGCACTGAGAATAATTCTTAACTGCTTACAGGATTTGGACTGCCTTTTAAAAACATTGGCCAATTTGGAACACACTCATACAAAAACCCAATCATGAAGTATTCCCCCTAGGCTTCTGGACGTTTTCCTTTAATTAAATATACGCTCCCTTGTGTTGTTTACAACTTTACACAAAATGTAACTCAGTGAAGCAAACCAAAGCAAGTAGCCAAACGGAACCAATGAATATTTGTCGAGGAACCCACATCCTTTACTCCGACTGCCGAAATAGAAATTTGTTCTTTTTTTTCGCCATTTCTTTCTGTGATTCCTTCCGTGCTCTACTTCCTTTTCTTTCTTTTTTGCTAAGCAAAAGCCGAAGGCAAGATGTTAAAAGGATTTTATGTTGAATCCTTTAGGGAGTTTCTTTACGAAATAGATTTTTGTCTGTCTAGAGACTGTGTTGCAAGTTCGTATGGCATCTGGTGCAGAGAAGAAACTCGTATACTCGTACATAGACTCAAGGCGCGCATCGGGAAACATCTTATGCCAACTGGTCCGAGGTGACTATAATTTAAATTGAATTTGCAAAAGCCGGAAAAATGGAAATCTGGCGTGCGGGTAATTGAAAAAAATATGCGATGGATAACTGTGGAACATTAATATTAGTCTTTAGTAGAACATCCACTTATACATGTGTATGGTTTAGCATTTTAGAATTGTAGCGAAAATAAATAGGTCCAGAAGTCGGCTTGTCTAGACTCCAGATAATAAACAAAAAAATTAGTCCAGTAGGCCATCACCCTCCGAGATACTTAGTCAACCAAAATAAGAAGAAAAATCAAAGCAAACTCTCGATAATTTGAACTTCGGCGGATTAAGGAAAAAAAGGGACTATGCCGCTCCCTGAGTTACGTACTCACTCCAGAAATAAAACACAACTTTTCGAAAAGAGGTCTTTATTTTTCAACGGCTCCAAATCAAGTGTGCTTTCTTCCCTTTTTTGGGTTCTTTTTACTTTCTTATCATCTAACTTTAACAACAACAAACTAACATAGAATATTTAACTTCAAAAGGAGAGAGAGAAAAATGAGACACACGTACAAAAACAAAAAATAGCATATCATCATTGCGTATGAAATTTAGTTTTATATACAATGATCATAGAAAAGAGAGTGCAGCTTGGCAACAACATGGTTTTTGTCATTCGGCGTCATGTCTGTTTTTTGTTAGGCTTTGAGTGTGGCGTGGCCAACGGAACTATCGGCAAGACAACATGTGCGAGGGTACATGTGTACTCAATGTCGAGCAAATGTTGGTACGGTGTTATTTGCTCGCTGTTCGTGGTCGTTGCCAAAGTTCATATATGTAACTCCTGGAGCCGGTGAATTTCATGAAAACGTATTTTAGAAGACCGAATGTTTTTACAGCGTTGTTTATTGCTATAGTTTATTGGTATTCATATTAATTGAAGCAGCCATGGATTGATTGCATTTATGAGAGTTAAACACGATGCTCATTATTGGCTATACTGGTATTTAAATACAAATTATAGATAACAAGATCAACAAATACCTGTAGGACATACCTGCACATGATTGTGCCCCTTTTTGGGGGGGTTGGAGGGGATATTTGAAAAAGTCCCATATTGTTGGTTATATGTGAGGTACGACCTACCTGCACACCAAGTTGCAAATTTTAACTGTACTGGAAGTCCGATATCTTTTTTGCTTCACACTTTTCCAAAAAATATCCCCAGAAAAACGTTTTCACGTTAATACAATGGAGATGCCCTCCATAGGCATAAGGAAGAGACAAATTGCGTTGATTTTCGTTGCCTTGACATCACGTTCGGATGAAAGAGGTTTTCAAGTTATTTTGAACAAAGGGGCAACTTGTATAGGTTTTCTTCGATTAACAGAGGTTTTCCCATGGAACTGAAAAGGTGCTTCTTTTTATAGAGGTTTTTGAATTGTAGAGGTTCAAACTATCGTGAGTTCACTGTAATTTACGAACATTGTTAAACGATTTACTTGTTGGATGCACAAACATGCTGCAACAACAAAGTATGCATTCTTGTGCGAGCATGTTTGTGTGGTGTATGTAACCTGTTTAGAGCAGTAGGCTTCCGAGAAAAGGCCACAAACATATAACCATCAGAAAACTGCTTGTGTAAGTGTGCACAAAGGGTGTTCTTTACGTAATGTACGCTCTGAGTCCTTTCCTTCCTCATTTCATTATGTTCACTACGTAGAAAATATCGTTTTTAAACACTAAGGTACACATACCGTATGGTTTTTTTTTTCAACTTAGCTTTAAACCAGTGCAAATATGCACAGAAGCATCCGTGCCCTGTCAAAAACTGAGTCCAATGATAGTCAAGTTCACCATGCCGTCGCTTTGTTCGTTCGTTGAATGTTGGTATCAGGCCTTTTTGGAACTGCTCCATCTTTCTTGCCACGCTTTCCGTGTATTATCCCTTACTCTGGTACTGGTACACATCTCCTTATATTCATTTCATAGCCGGCGTTGTCTGCCATATAGGTACATATGTATTTTCTATGGTCTTTCAATGCCGTTACGCAGACTATCGTGTCATATGTAGGGCGAAAAGCGCAGATTGCTTTTAGTGCAGTGAGTTTATAAGCTTTCCCTTTTTTTTGTCGCTATTCTTTGGCCCATATCGGAGCTTCGAAAAATATAACTAATATAACGACCTTGATAAGTACTAAGTAGTATTCCTCGACTGTGCCTCAGTCCCTTAATATTTTCTATCATTCTTGCCAGCTCTGTTCCCATTTTCCAGCTTTTATATTTGCATAAGAAAGATGCTCTTGAAGGAGATTGAAGGAGAGTCTTCTGTCGATCATGGCTCGCAGATACTTTATAGCCAACTTGGAGATGACATTGTGTCTTCCTATTTAGAAAGTAATCTCATCGGTTTTTTTTTTTTAATGCTAATGATCATTACCTCTGTTTTGAGTTCAGCCAAATCTGTATGACTACAATGGCACTGTTGCTCACTAGTGTTACTTCTTCAAGCAATTTCGCACTCACGATTCACGGCTGCATAAGGAAGTTGGAGGCGTAACACTCGATCATACATTATCGTAAGTGAAATAAAGAATAATAATAATAATAATAATAAAAATAATAATATTTTCCAAAGTTCTAGTCCCCTAACGTCTTCGTCGACTACTTACCTTGCCGTGGTGAAGACGCTCAGTACGACCTTATGATTCCGGAGGGCAATTGCAGTAGGGCCACCCATGCTGTAAGGTCTCTGGAGGAGGGTAAGAAGCTAAAGAGTAGTCAACCTGATTCTAGTAGTGGTGTGAGCGTATAGTAAACCGTGCCCAAGGATGCGAGGCTGAAGGTCAAATCAGTCGCAAACGAGCTCCTTCAAGTGCCTTGGCAGGGTTTGTCGTACTAGTGCCTTATCACAGTAAAACCGGCTATGCTGTGATGGACAACTTTCTTATCGGCTAACTCGTGGGACCTTTACATGAATAATAATAATAACAAATATCATTACGGACTACTTCGAGGCTAGCCCTCAGACAAAACGGACAGACCAGGGAACTGACAACACTAACAAGACAAAGACGGCGGAGAAGCAGCTTTACAGGCTCAGTTTTGACGCTTACCAGACGGACAGCTCCATCGTCCTAACGGATACGGACTCTGACACAGTGGACAAAACCGCTTCGGATGCGTCAACTGTTGCCACTGGTGTGGTAGCGTGCCCTGCCAGAGCAGGGCATGGTAGGGCGTACAGTAAGAAGCACACTCCTAGTGCTAAACTCTATAAGCAGCGTAGGACTGCCAAATTTGTCCTGGATCGTCTCCTGAAGAAAGGGGAGGCGAACTGGGATGAGGCGGAAAAACAGTCTGCGAAATGGGCAAGGACTTACTGGCCGGTAAAGGTCCACTCGAAAGAGGTAGGCCAGTGGTCAAAAGGGGGTTGCTTTCTGATAAAAGAAGGCCCGCCGGAAACAAACCCAGAGGCCAGCCTGCAGCAGGCAGGTCGCTTGTTAGCCATGAGCAGAAAGGTCAGCTCGTTACGGGAGGACCATCCACCAGCTCGGGATTGATCCTGCCTCTAAAAGGCCCAGATCACAGGATGATCCTTCTAAAGCTCCGAAAAGGGCCAGGAATTCCATTCCGGTTTCCAAACCCTTCAACGAGGTGGCGAAGGAACATCTGATCTTTAGGATCATTGATCAGGGTGTTGAGGACGGCAGGATCAGTACGGAGAAGTGGAGACTGGTCAAAGCGAAGGTGTCATCGGGCATCCTCTCGCACTGCTTGGCTAATCCAGCGCTACCGCCACCGACCTATAGGTTAAACCTAAATAGACATCTCAATAGCGATAACCTAGTCCAGGACCGCTCGCCAGCTGATATCGACCGGATGGCGAGTAAACTATCAGAGGCCATGAGCAATGCACTACGGAGAGCCTGCCCAGTTAGTAGACACAGGAATGGAGGGAAGCCTCCGTGGTGGAGTACCAGACTGGGCGAGCTCCGTCGTGATGGCAGGAAGCTCTTTAATAAAGCAAAACGCACTAGAGACCCGAGCGATTGGGCTCAGTACAAAAATAGCCTAAGGCTATATAAATCGGAAATAGAAAGAGCTCGGAGACATGCATGGCATCTCTTCTGTGAGAATAAAGAACAAACGAGCGACTCATCTCGCATAAGGAAAATCCTATCGAAGTCTGCACCCATGCTTAGCTTCATTAAAAAACCAGATGGGAATTGGACTATTTTATTATTATTAAGGCTATGCGACTGACGCATATGGCACTGCGACCTAAAAGATCTATTGTGCCTGGAGCCAGTTAGACAAGAAGAACCTCTATCTTCCTAATGAAGTTGAGAATGTCTCCAGTCGAGGCGTTACGAAGATCCTCCGGTGTTAGGAATTCTTTATTGAGAAAGCGCTTCCTGACTCTGCAGACAGCCACGCACTCGCATAGTACGTGTTCTGCTGATTCATCTTCCTCTAAGCAAAGTCTACATTTAAGTTCCTGAACTAAATTAAGTTTGTGTAAGTGATATCTGAGGCTGCAGTGACCGGTGAGGAAGCCGGCAAGTCTTCTGATATCGTCCCATTTATGATTGAGGATATTTTTTGTGGTTTTGTTTAGGGGTTGGATTGCTCTTTTAGCCTGTCTAAGTCCCTGAATACTGTTCCAGTATGATAGAAGGTTCCGTTTTTCCCAGCTGTCCAGACTCATTCTGAACGCGGAAGTAGGGATGCCGCAGAAAGGTTCGGCACCTATGTACCTTTCTGAGGAGCCTTTTCTGGCAAGTTGGTCAGCGATTTCATTGCCTTCAATGCCTCTGTGCCCTGGTACCCACCAGAGCTTGACCTTGTTACGTTTTGAAAGGTTCTGGAGGGCATTGAAGCAGCCTAAAACGGCTTTTGAGTTGATATAATGGGAACTCAGTGCTTTGAGCGCTGCTTGACTGTCCGTGAATATATTGATGGTTACTCCCTTCATGCCAGAATCTAGAATGATATGGGCGCAGGTGTCAATAGCATATAGCTCAGCCTGAAAGACGCTAGGACACATTCTAAGCGCCTTTGAGATTTTGTGGTTGGGGCCATAGACCCCAGCGCCAACGCCGGAGTCCATCTTTGAACCATCAGTATACCACACCAGTCCCTTTATATTAAGCAACGGATCTCTGGAATCCCAAGAATTACGGTTCGGGATCTCAATCTCGAATCTCCTGATAAAGCAGAGTGATTTGGGCATGAAGTTAGATACCGTGCTGATCATTTCTAGCTCGGGAAAGTCAGAAAGGATAGCCATGTGTCCAGTTGTTCTACTTGGCTGGGTTCCAGTAGAGCGTTGGATACTGACTGCACTACGTATCGCCACTTTTTTGACAAAGATGTGCAAAGGAGTAAGTCCAACAAGTGCCTCTAGGGCTGCCGTGGGGCAGGTTCGCATAGCCCCGGTGATGCCGAGGCATGCTAATCTTTGAAGTCGTTGTAACTTTAAGATGGTGGATTTTTCCTTGACTTTGGTCCACCATACTACGGCGGCGTAGGTGAGGATGGGTCTAACTATCATGGTGTAAAGCCAATAAGTGACCTTGGGCTGTAGACCCCAGGTTTTACCATACATTCGGCGACATACCCACATGGCATTAGTCGCTTTGGTAATTTTGCTATTGACGTGCGAATTCCAGTTAAGCTTCTTATCTAGGACAACTCCTAGATATTTCACTTCATCCGAAAGGGCGATAGGTATACCATTTAGGGTCACTGTGGAATTGGACTATGTCCAGTGAGGAGACGTTGGAGCTTCTCCTGGATACCCATTTTCCTGGCAACACGGCTGAAACAGTTTATCCTGTAGAAGGCCATATGAGAGTCGGAAGGGTGGTGCCTGTGTATATTTTCACCACCCGCAAACTTAATTGGGCGGTGCATAGTTTCCATCCATTCAAATCACCTGGACTTGACGGAATCTATCCAAAAGAGCTGCAAGAGGGCTTTGATATCCTGAGCCCCTGGCTTCACTCAATCTTTAGGAGCTGTCTAGCTTTCGGCTACACCCCCAGCTGCTGGAGGAGAGTCAAAGTTGTCTTTATACCGAAAAGCGGTAAGACCTCGCATACAACTCCTAAGGCCTTTCGTCCAATCAGCCTATCCTCCTTTCTGCTAAAAACATTAGAAAGGTTGATTGACATTCATATACGATCTAATCTGGACTTTAACCTTATTTCCAATTCCCAACATGCATACTGCAAGGGAAAATCGGTAGAAACTGCTCTACACTCACTGGTAGGTAACATCGAAAGATCTTTTGAGAACAAGGATTTCACGATGGTCTCCTTTTTAGACATAGAGGGAGCCTTCAATAATGTCAGCACGGAGGCTATTTCTGCTGCACTTCTGAACCTGAGGGTTGACGGTTACCTTTGCTATTGGATTGAGCATATGCTCAATAGCAGGCTTATCCATGCGGAGCTGGGGTGCTGTCAAGAGAGAAGGTCAGTCTGCGGGGGCACTCCGCAGGGTGGAGTATTATCACCATTACTATGGCTCATGGTAGTGAACGAGCTGCTAAACATCCTGAGAGTAGAGGGTTACAGCGCTATAGCCTACGCTGATGACATTGCGATAGCTATATCGGGGAAGTTTCCTAATGTAATTAGAGACCTGATGGAACCGGCTCTCAGCAAACTAGTGTCATGGACGGATAAGGTCGGTCTTTCAGTCAACGCTGCAAAGACAGAACTGGTCCTGTTCACAAGAAAGTACAAAATACCACTTATCGTCCCTCCAAGGCTTAAATGCACAGAACTTAAATTCGTAGGGCATGCCAAGTACTTGGGGGTCATTCTCGACAGTAAACTGAGCTGGAAGCTTAATATCTTGGAACGTGTCAAGAAGGCTTCTGTTGGCCTGTATTCCTGCCGTAGGGCTCTAGGCCCGAAATGGGGTCTTCAGCCTAAAATAGTATACTGGATTTATACAGCCATAGTGAGACCTATCCTAATGTACGGTGTACTAGTCTGGTGGACAGCATTGGACAACAAGAGTAATCTGGATCTTCTTACGAGGATCCAGAGACAATCTTGCATCTGTATAACAGGTGCCTTAAGAACAACACTTACAGCTGCGCTGCAAACAATGCTCCACTTACTTCCTATTGATATCTATGGGAAGCAAATGGCAGCTAAATCAGCCTTAAGGCTGAGGGAATCCTTCCAGTCGGTCAGTGATAATACGGGACACGAGGGGATCCTTCGCAGCAACATTACTATCCCTAGCAACACGGACTATATTGTCCCCTTCATAGACTTCAACGTCAAATTCAAGACAAGAATTCCTAGCAGAAGTGCTTAGGAATCTAGGGGGGTCTTAGATGAATCTGCGATAGAGATTTACACGGATGGATCTAAAACAGCGTACGGCACGGGGGCTGGGGTTTTCTCCAACGCACCTGACTTAAGTATTGCCATGCGACTGCCGGATCACTGTAGTGTATTTCAGGCGGAAATTACGGCAGTCCAAGAAGCTGCGGCTTGGCTTTCGATTAACGCGGTAGATGGTAGCGCTATTGCACTATATATAGATAGTCAAGCAGCGATTAAAGCCTTGGAATCACCGACAGTACGATCCAAGTTGGTAAAGCAATGCCGCAGGTCTCTGAATGAGATCGCTGACAGATGCGACGTCTCCCTGTGCTGGGTTCCAGGACACAGGGATGTTCCGGACAGTTGACCCAGCTCTTAACTAACTGTTTCCAGTTACGCATTTTAAGTTGATTGAAGTGAGGTCTTCCTGTTCTGCGTTGTTCTTTGGGTTATATTCGAAGATTCTGCGGGTCCAAGCGTTGGTATCAGTTTTGACTAGGTGGTACAGGTGTTCGTTGAGTCCTCTTCTCTGAAGCCCGTCAACGCAAATGGGACCGAATATTTTACGAAAAATTTTTGGCGCGATACGACCAATCCGCTTTCGATAGAGTCCATGCTACAGCGCCAAAAATTAGGATGGGCGTGTTACTATTCAATTGCCTCATGAAACGACTATTAATAAGATTTATTATTCGCGTTTGTTTTCTGATGAGTAGTCATTGTACTTAAGAAGTAAAAGCAAAGTCAAACTACCTCGAAGATAGTTCGGAAGGGATCGCCATACCCAGACAGAAATTAACTAACGAATTAATGGCAATTGGATGATCAGACAATATCGATGAAAACAAGTGGTATCATTTTTTGAAAACTCTGCCCCAACAAGTCACCTTCTTGTTAAGTTCCTTGACCTTTCTCAGAGTGTTTTTTAATTTAATTTTCTAACTATAAATACACCGAAGCATACATACCTTCTACGTAAAATGTCAGCTTGCATTTGTTTTACCTTTAAAAAGGAATCTCTCGCAAAACTATGAACAATTTATCGTTTATAAGCAGATATATGTTTTGCACTTTCTCCCCAGAGGCTAAGATATTTCTACTCATTCAGGAGTTCGCCCGCTCAGAAACAATCAAAACTCAATTCTGATTCAATATTCCTCTCTATTGCCCATATTTTCTCTGTTTGCTTTCGCCTTTTATTCCCCTTTTCTTTCCGTTTCAGTTTTATTATTTCAATTTATCTATTCTTGTTGTTGCAACAATTTTTCCAACGCAAACATCCCATATATCCACAATTTCTTGTCTGTCTGTCGTAAAAAGTAAGAGATTCAGATGCATACATTGCCACCTGTGACTATCCAACGCCGCAGTTCAACGTTGTTTACTTATTTTAGTATCTTTGTTCATTTTGTTGTTTCAAATGGCTTTCATGATATAGGATTCCCGCAGGTTAGAAGAAGGAAACAAAAAAATTACTCAATTCGTCTTCTTCGTGGTGAGAGCTTGGTTGGTTTATTTACTTTGCTCTTTCCTCCATCTTTTTTGCTTCACGGAGAAAATTTATTGGCACGAGTCAGCGTCGTTCGTGGAACATAGAAACGAGATTTTTTTTGGAGAGGTGGAGAGTGCAGACATCGAAGCGAAGGTTTTTGTTCAATTCTAAAACAGAATTCTTTGAAAGGCTCAAAAGCAAAAAGTAATGGGTTCCTTCTTACAGAACATTCCAGAGGAAAGCCAAGTATTGCTGTTGCCACTACGACTACTATTATTGCTGGTGCATTCATAAAATTCAAATTTATAGCGAACAAAATATTTCAGGGCTTTAAGATCTTGCAGATTTTCTTTGAAAAACAACTACGAATGAACCACTTTGGAGAATTCAATTGTGTATGATGTTTTTCGCCACTGTGGCGAATACGCAACATTTATTGGAAACAATCTGGTGGAAAATGTTTTGATTTGTTGGAGATAGTGGAAAGTAATCTAATCAAATGCCGATTCTTAACTGTTTTCCTTGTCTTTTTGCTTTACTTAACTAAGCTTAGTCAGACGTAACTTTGCTCCGGTAGTTAAGTGCTAAGCCCTTAGATTTATCTTATACACGACTAACCGTGTTAAATACTTTTAAAAATGGAAGTTCAGGGTCAGGCTTTTGGATGCTTACAATTCGGTGGTGGTGTGGTTAAAGCTTTGATTAAATCGATGTGATCTAAGCATCGGGCAAATGGTAAGGATCAACGATTGTCAAATCCAAATAGAGGAATAGAAAGCTCTTAATGGCAAAACATGGATCAAAACCAGACCTGTTAAGTAATTAAGTATTTTAGGACTGAAGTACTACGTAAGTACAATTACCTTGTTCTTATTTGTTTTTAAGTATAAGTACAATTTCAAGTACCAGCACCGGGACTTGGACTTGTACTTGTACTTGTAATTCCATTTAAGTACTTCAACTCCTTTTAAGTATTTCAATTCCTTTTAACTACTTTCAATTCCTTTCATTACGTTTTTTGAGTATTTGCATTTAACTTTATAACATAGAATACCAAGTACTTAAAATGAATTGAGGTACTTAAAAGGAATTGAAGTATTTGAAAGGAATTAAGAGGAATTACAATTACAAGTTCAAGTCCTGGTACTGGTATTTGATTTTTTTAACAAATAAGTACAAAGGAATTGTACTTGTACTTGAATTTTACAGGTCTGATCAAAATGCTGAGCAATTCAATTTAACCAATCTCCAACAACTTTTCTATTTTTAGAAGAAGATTTTCTGAGGCTTTAACCTCTATTTAGTTTGCCTTGTTCGCAATGCGTACAAGAAAACTGTAGTTGCACTATCGGAAATGTAATTAACGCATTGATGAAAGCTATTTTTCTTTCACTAAATAGGAACTTAATTGTCTCTACTAATATTCAAAGACGTCCGGATAGAAATCTCGAACGAAAAACGTAACATCTTCAGTGGGTAACTTCCTTGGTTTGAACATGTGGCTTATAAAGCGACGAAATATTTTCGGCGTATTTAGTAAAAGATAGGGCCAGTCACCGAAGAAAGTTCTGCTGATCTACTTTTGCTTATTAGGTCCTTTTTGGCTTAAATGCAGGTTATTTGGTAGAGCAAGCTGGCCTCAACTCGGCACAACTATGTACATATGTAGCTTTGCCTTACGTGGAAATACGTCTGTGGAAGAAAGTTCTGACATTCTATATGTTGGTTATAAGGCCCTTATTAGTTTTAATATAGGTTAGAGTAGGCTAGCCTCAACTCAGCAAATCTATAAACATATGAAACTGCAAAGTATATTTTGAAAAATAATTGTAGAGAAGGAAGTATCATCATGCATAGCCATAGCATTCTGACTTCAAGATTATGATGGAGAAAATGATTGGAAAATCATGACTAAAAAATAAATTGTGATTTATTTTTTTAAAGTTGAAGTCATTATTGAAGTCATTGAATTGAAATATACCTCAGTGAAGTCAATTGAATAAAATGCCAAAATGATTGCATTCTTTTACAGCTCTGCTACCATCGATGCCTCTCCTGCGGAGTCTGCCTGATCCCCGATGGGAATCAACAAGGGTAAGATTTTCCAACACCTCCATGGAGAGGAGGCCAATTCTAAGCGCAAAAGTCTAGAAACTTGTCCCATATCCAGACAGATATGGCCCGCCTACAATTAAAACAGGACGAATGAGTTAATCCATAGAACCCGTACCAAGACAGCAAGAATCACAGTAATTAGCACGGGCCACTGACCAATTGGTCCACACGCTGCCAAGTAAGGCATTCCGTCAACACCCACTCCCGTAGTTGCGACAACTAACATGAAAAGGAAACCCTATTCCACTTTCTCTGTGACTGCTCCGCACTAGCTAGAGCCAGGCACAGTACACTTGGCAAACCCTTATTTAAGGAATTATGGGGGATTTCTGAAAGAAATTTCAGCAAACATTATTAATTTTCTAAACTCCACAGGATAGATCTGAAAAACTACGTCTAATCACACCCATGGACACACAGGTCACGTGAGTCGTGGTATCAAAATCGCGCAACCGAGCTACTTGTTTCTCGGGTAGGACCTAGCCAGACAGCCATTTAACCACCTACCTGCCTAGGAAGGATGACACACACTTAGATTTAGATGAATGTCCTGCTTTTGCTAGTATAAAGGGATAACTGCATAACTTTGTTACACAGTTTCGTTCCGGATACGGCATTCTGTGTTTGGGTAAGCTCGTAGAAAGACGTGCTGCCGATGAAAAGTACTCATACAACTAGACCACCCTAACGTGTCTAATGTCGCTAAAAAGGCCTTGCACAGATTGTGTTTACTACGCTAGAGTTGTGAGTAAAAATATATGATGACCCAAATTTAAGTGTTCTGAAACTTTCAAGAACAGTGCCAACCTATGGCTGCTATACATACTGAGTCTGGTTCTTTCACATGCTTTACCTTATTTGAAGCTCGTACTCTGTATTGTGATAACGAACAAAGCCGCTTAATTTTTTCCATATTTCTTTCTAGAACACAGTTCTTGCAAGTGATCCGGTGGAAAAGTGGAATTGACTGACAGTGTACTCCAGGTTTACTGAGGTGACTATAGCTTGTCGATTTTAAGTCAATGTGAGCTATACATCCCAAACACTACAGAATTGCCAGAATTTTACCAAAGCCATCACTCGAGTTATATAAGGAATCACACTCCTCCTCCCACTCCCACAAGTCGCCAACAAATACTTTCATATTTTTCTCCATCATCATATCGGCTCCTCATATAATACCTCTAGGGAAATTTTATACGTCTGTCAAAAAACTGATACAAGACTCATCTATCCACGACCAAACAATACCGTCAATTGTATGATTTCTCCACGAATATGAAGGCGATATCAAATTGAGAAAAACCCAATACCTCAGAGCATTAGGAACCAGCACGCAATAGATAACAATCGAAGAAGACTCCCCAATCACCTGGAAGGCAATAAATATCGAATGATGATTTCTATTCTCACACATAAATACGTCTCTCGCAAATATCCTGACAGCCAAGATATTTCAATCAACAGCGCGGGATATCATGTTAGACAGCTTGAACTAATGAATTTCGGCATTCAAATTGTTGTTGCTTTTTTTTTTTTTTTTTTCTCCTTGGTCCTTGATGTATACGGTGCTTCTCGATATAATTCCTAAAGCACTATGTATGAGGGACTACATCACAACGAGAGGGCAATTGTTATTGATCAATTCTCGCAGTTTCGGAACTAACGATGGCTGCTCTTCTCCATCGTATCCATCCATACACCTTGCCCATCGGCTTGGAGTAGTCCATTCGGCTGTTGCAGCGATATGGAATCGATGAGTTATTACGTTTCATGTTGGCAATCACCTTGATTGTACGATTCGAATTCGGATTGAGATACTCGTAAATAACTTTGCTGCGATGGGAATATACATAGTACATACATATATGTATTTTTGAAGGATCGCGGCAAGTCCTAATAAACGGCAAAAGCGATAGCCTGCTTACAAATTGAATTTGTGGCTCTGAGTGCGTGTTTTATGTGTGCTTGAGGTTAATTGGAATATTCGAGAAAAGGGAATGAATAATGAAATGGAAGGGCTCTTTGCCATGGTCGGAAAGTCTCCTAATTACTAGATTAATTTGAAGAAATTCGCCGCAGAACACGAAAATTGCCCAACACATCACACCAATGGATCATCCTTGCATCATCGTAACAAATTGGCGATGTCATCAAAATCATCATCTCCATGTGGTGGTGTACAATCTTAAATTCAATAAACTACAATAAACTGGATAACAGGACATCGTTTAATAGTAAAGATTACAGGGTATTCCCAAGGATAATAGTATAACCAGCGCACAGATGAGACATGAAAGCAATTAAGTGCATGTCATGAGTTTTAATCCACCCATTAGCAATTTCTAACCGCCCGATAAAATTAAGAGCAGACCTTGGATATTAACTATGCTTTCAACATTTATTTGTGTGTGTATATCTGCCTTGAAAATATAATAGAATCAATGGCACGATGAGCCTCAGCAGTCGGCATAATCTTGTGCATATACTCCATTGGTGGTTGCCGCATCATTGAAGTGATTAATCATTTAATGATGACGATAAGTCATAAAGAGTTTGCAATAATAACTGTGGAGAAGGTAAGCTATGTTTACATCGCTTTGTACAGACTGTCTTTGAATTGTTAAGCACCGAAATGGTGCCATCAATCTGTCAAAGAATTAAGTGGATCAGCTTACATTGGAGAAACTCGTCTTAACCTAACGCAAACGTAGAAACTTAGAACATTTAGGTGGAAACAGATTTGAAGATTAACACGTTCGCTGCCGCGTGATCCGCCGGCGATCACAACTTTTACCTTCTGAAAGGCCATGTGACCCGCCGGCGGTCACAGCAATACCTTTTGCATATTTTTAGATCGGCCTGTTAAAGAAACACTTACTTTTCAACGACGGCACCCAGATAAAAGTCAATAATTATCAGAAAAATGTTAACAAAAAAGCACATAACGGAAAAAAAATAGCCGTGACAGCCGGCAGGTAAATTTGACAAAACACAGCACTATTAACAAATAACAAACGTACACTTAAAAAAAAAAACGCTTTAAACACAGGTTTAAAAAGAAATGCATGGGCGGCAGCGAACGTGTTAAAGGGGTACTGAATATATTTAAATGTTTGCCCAGTCTTTGTTTGCCAGGAACATGATATTGCAGACCTTTTAAAAGACTTAAAAGACGTTGATAACTATGTCTTACAAAGTAATACCGCTCCCTTTAAAAGGGACAGAAAAAGAACTACAAATTGTTACTGCTTATCAAAATGAGTAACACTGGGCGTCAAAATAGAGCCTTTATAGGCTTGTCAGTTTACAGCTTGTGTGGTTTTGGCAAAAATTATCTGTTGCTCGAGTTGATTAACTGCGTTTTCGGTGTGGTTAGGTTAGGTAAAAAAAGGGACTTCCTAGGGTCCTTAATCTTACTTGATAGAGCGCTGGAGAGTGGCAAAGAAAGTGTGTACTTCTTCGTCACAACATCTCCTGCCTAAGTCATCCGTGTTCAGTCCCAGTCTTCTTGCATGGTAGTTCAGCCCGGTGGCGTATTGCCGAACTGTATATCAGCACAGATACCCATAGTCTGTGCTGAAATATTTCCTGCTCACCAAGTTTACTATTATTGTAGAGCAAACTGTATGCTACCACAGCGTGATCTGTGTTCACATGTAGTTTGCTTGTAAGTTTAAAAAAAAATAAAGCATACTACATGCTACTGCAGATCATTCTGTGGGCATACAACAATTCGTTGCTTTTCAGACTGTTCTGTGGCTATAGAGTTTGTCTTTAAAATTGGAATTAAATAATGTTTAATAATGGATTTAAATTAAATTCTTTTAACCTTCATCTCATCCTTGCATAGAAAACTACACAAACATGACCTTTTTTCCTATTTTTTGCAAAAACCACTAATTGCAAACTTCTGGAATTCTCTGACTTTATCACAATCCTTATTTTACGAAAAAAAAAAGAAGTCCCCATAATAAAAATGTTTATAACGGTTGTTATTGAGAAAATTACGTTGTTTACCCTCTTGCGTAGATTTCTACACATGGATTTTTTTTGACTATCTTGCAGGAACCGTTACACTTCCCGGCATAAAAAGTATCCTAACTGTTGACTCAGGATATTAGCCACCACTATACCAAGTTTCATCAAAATTCGTCCAATAGTTTCAGCCTGATGCGTTCCAGACGCACAGGCACAAAAATTATCTAGAGTTTCATTTTTACTTATGTGCACATGAAAAAAAAAATTATTTCATGAGAAATGCTCTGAAATCCCATATGCATAGAAATCTACGCACAAGGGTAGAAAACGTAATTTTTTTTGAGGATGAGATGAAGGTTAATTTCATTATTTAAATTGATATTAATTTCACTGTTTCACTGTTTGACAAGTCGGTTTTATTTATTTGGCATTTGCAATATTTTGCGAACCTTTTTCATCTTTCTGTAACAAATTTACCTCATGGTCGTTTTTGTCTACTGTTGGCGTCATTTCTGCCTCGAAGTATTCATTATATGCTTCTCTTACGTATATTATTATCACAACGCAGGTACTTATAAGCAGATGCCACGTCCATTTTGGTAGAGTGAGAAAAATGTATTTCGATGACAGCATTCAAACCCTGTTTTAACGAAATGTCGTTTTTAATTGAGTTTCTATTAATTTTCTTGTATTTGAAATTAATAGTGGCATTACAGTCCAAATTTCTGGACTTTTCTTTGAGTTTAGGAACTTTTTTGTTGAATGACGAATGTTAACATCTATATTGCTTGTGGAACTGTAAACGCTTTACTGATGAACATCTCTTTACAATCCAGTTCGTGTGTGAAAACGTAGAAAATTGTTGTACAAACCTTTTATGTACATTGTTCTTGTGGAGAATCACTTGAAAGGAGTTTGCACTGAATTTTGGCCACGAAATTTTTACTTTCTTTAACCTTTTACACTTATAAAGTATAATCCGCACACACTTTTGACAACAACAATTTAAAACTCTCTACACAAATTGTTGTATGTCTATTGTTTATCCAACGTACTGTCACAACTCAAAAAACAATGCTTCTCTTACAATTGAGCTGCATACAGTAAAATAAACAAAAATTGTTAAGCATAAAAAAATAACAGTATAATAAGAATAAACGCAATGGAAAAGATATATACATATAGAATGCGTAGGTTCAAAATTCGGTAAAGCAGTGTATAGATAGGTGAAAATCACTCGAATCTTACTGAAGTGTCTGTAATCACAGGTACTTTCCCCTTTGCCTTTTTAAGCAAAATGTATAACAACTCAGACAAAACTACGTTTGCTCTCACACAGTATACCTTCTGCTCTAAATTTAAATGAGCATATTGTTGTATGTTTTAGAGTGCCCGATGTCTGCACTGATATACAGTTTGGCAATTCGCAGCCCGGTGATGATATCTGTTGGATGCTCAATTAAACTTATTCAATGTTAATCCAATTTGTAAACATTTATAATCATTTTTTCCTTATCATTAATATTATTGTTAATGTCATCCAAACTTTCGTAATTTACCCTATTTCAAACTGTACTCAAATTGAATTATGCTCTTATTTACTCATCGATAATTTTCTGAAATGCATTGCACTGTAAATCGAAATCTTGTATTGTAAATGCTCTCTTTTGTTCTTTATCGGTACTTTGTAATCGTCTATCATCAGCTAACAACTTGTAACTTCAATCATCGACAAATTCTTTCTTTTTCATATTTGATCGTTCGAGCGGTCAGATCTTTGGTAACACTTAAAACAATATACATATACACATTTTATATAAAATACACCGGTTTTATTATAAATTACCTTAAAATACATAACACAACGTTTAATTAAAAAATATTACAGCTCATTGATTAAATCCTAAAAATAATGGTCCTTCGAGCCGGATATTTTGAGTCATTGCTGTTTAATTAAATTAATTCTTATAATTTTAGTTGGACAGTTGCTTTGGTTTTTTCTGTTCGGTGTATATTCCGTAAGACACGTAGTGTGAGAGATTCTGAATCTCCAAATCAATTTAATTTCCTTGTCGTGTATAGAAAACTTTCGTGTTAAATATATTTCGTTTTGTGGTTAGATTTTCGTATAGACATAAATGCAACAAAGGTGTAACGTGATCATTTTAAGGGATGTCTAATGCTAGAAACAGATGTGCAGAATTTCTCATGCAGCGAAAGTAGAATATACAGAATTATATGAAGCTGAACACACGTAAATTCTGCATGTAGAGTAGCGCTGCATTCAGACTCTATTTCTAATTTCTCTGCGCAGAGGCAATACTACCACAACGCAAAAGGAAAAAAATCTAAATTAACAGTATTTGGTAGCATCGTTCGATGTCTGTTCACTTTTTTGTTGTTGTGTTTTGCAAGACAGACTCATGAAAGAAATCTTTCGCCGCAAGAATTTTTGCGGTTTAAAATAAAAATGCTGGAGTATATAAGAATTCCCTTTTATATTGGAATGAAAAACAGTACCTGTTGCATTTTTTATATTATTTTTCGAACTATTTCATTAATTTTCTTTCAGCTGTTGACTGCCGAATGACAACATCCGATTCGATGCATGTCAAATAAAACTCTGCTCATGTGTTTCGTGTACAGATGTGCACGCAATGCTGCATGCATAAATTCTGCACATCTGTTTCCAGCATAAGGCGGCGTTCTTTTCAGAAAGTATTAACGGTCGTGCATGAAAGCTCTTAGAAATTCGCTTGCAAAAGTTAGAGGAAGCATGGTCAGATTTCGAGTCGTTGCACGTCCAGTTATTGACATTTTCAGATGCAGAGGGTTTCATTGATCCGGATCCTGAGTTTTCGGAATATGAGTCCAAATATTTTATGGCTCAATCGACCATTACAAAGGCCATTCACGAAAGGAAGAAATCGACTGATCTCACCGCAAATGAATCCGTAATCGAACAATTTGCCAATCAGCAAGGCTCACTTTTGGAAAATATAAAGGATTCCAAGAAATCAACTTCGATTCGTTTACCCACAATCTCGGTTCCAATATTCTCTAGGGATTATAAAGAGTGGCCTTACTTTAGGGATCTTTATATCGGTTCAATAGCCAAGTTCAGAAGAAACAAACTCAAGAGATAATTGCACAGTGGATGAATTAGTGACCTTTTTAGATCTTCGTTGTAGTTTTTTGGAGTCTTGCCAATCCCTTACTCGTACACATCAATCTTGTGGTAAGATATCCAAAGCTATTCAAACTCATTTTGTGGAATCAAACCAAAACTATCCGAACTGCAAACTAGAACACGTGTTAACGAAATGTGAACGCTTTTTATCTCTCGATATGAACGCACGTCGTGGTTTCGTAAAAGAGCATTCGCTATGCTTCTACTGTGTACGTTCTGGACATGCATCAGACAAGTGCCAATCAACGTTCCGGTGCAAAACATTTAATTCGCGTCATCACACACTCATCCACGTTGATTTTCAACCCTCGTCGACAAACCCTTTAAATAGGAATCCATCTATAAGTTCTTCGGATATTCCAAGCATGACCACCGCAACAAACTCAAATCTCTCACTTTGCTCGTCAGTAGCCTCAAATCACATGTCGTTCAATCTCAATCGTTTCACTCAAACTGCTCTCGTAACCATCAAAACAAACAAGGAACTTCTCAAAACCTTCGATTGTTGCTGCTCTCTGGGTCCAAAGTATCGTTTATTACCGAACAGACTGTTCAACGGTTGAGACTCAATCGCAAAAACGCTCGTATTCCTATCATGGGCGTTGGATCAAGCGGAAGATATTTTCGTCAAGTCACATTCTCGTTTACCTGACGGAAAGTACATGGTCGAGTTACCCTTTAAATCCGATGAAAAGATAGATTTCGGGAACAGCATGAAGGTCGCATTAAATCATTTTCAATCCATCGAACACAGCTTCATGGAAGAGTACTTACAACTAGGATACATGGAGGAAGTACCTGAGAGTGAGATAGATCTACCATCAAGTCAATGCTATTACTTTCCTCATCATGCTGTGATGAAGAACGACAACAGCACCACAAAGGTTAGGGTTGTTTTTGATGGATCAGCTGAAACTGATTGCAGGCAATCTCTCAACAAAGCGCTTTTCGTAAGTCAACCGTATCAACGTGATCTGTTTTCCATCGTTATTCGTTTTCGCCGTCACCGTTACACCCTTTCTGAAAACATCGAAAAGATGTTTCGCCAGATTCGGGTCTTAATGAAGCATACAGACTTTCAGCGGATCCTTTGGAGAAAATCTAGTGACCTCGTTCTTAAAATTGTTCGTCTTTTAACACAGCTAACCAGAAAGATCAGCCTGAGATGTCACCAAAGGACTTCGAAGAGAACAACTCCGTAAAACTACTAGGGTTGCAGTGGTCACCAGCTCACAATTCCTTTTTATACATTAACCGATAACTCTCCATTGACAAAGCGTAGGATTCTTTCCGAGTCTTCTAGGATATTTGATCCCCTAGGAATTCTCACCCCCTTTATAATAGGCATTAAGATTCTCTTTCAAAATCTCTGGCGCAGCAAATATAAGTGGAATGATTCCATCTCCTCAGAACACTCGAATCACTGGCGCTCTATGAAATTCAAGAAATTCAAGTTTTTGCCTGGACCAACTCTGCAATCATCCTCCACAAGCTCTCGGCGTTGCCAAGAAGTTGGTCAGTTCTTGTAAGAAATCGCACATCGGAAATTTTATCATCAATCCCGAGAAAATCATGGCATCATGTGCGATACCAGCACAATCCAGCTGATTGCGCGTCTCGTGGCATTTCACCTTCTCACCTTCAATTAGTTGCGGTGGTCCGGACCATCATGGATCAGGCAAGATCGAGGTCAATGGCCAGTTACGAAGTATTCAGTTAAAGACATTCCAATCGTGAATTCCGAGGAACGAAAAAATCCGCCTGCGCAGGTATTAGTGTCAAATATGAAAACCCCAAAGGGCTTGATTCTTTAATTAATAATTCTCTCGGTATCTAAAACGAATTCGTTCTATCGCATTCATTCTTTACTTCAGCTCGAACACGCGTGTGAGTCCTGCCATAAGAAACAAACAATCGTTGTCTGCTAGTGAGCTTTCTACAGCAAAAACAAGGCTTATCGAATTCCACCAATCGAACAGTTTTTCTTCCGAAGAAGATATAATTCGAAAGGGTGTCGGGGGTCGCATCCAGAACTCAGATGTTACTTATTCTACAAAGCATCCGATTATAATCGACAAAAACACTCGGTTCGCAAAACTTATTGTTGAGCATATCCATAGACAAAACCTACGCGCAGGTGTTTCGCTAATGTTTGCTCTCCTTCGCGAAGAATTCTTTATAATCGGTTATCGGAACCTCTTACGTAATGTGGTGCACGAGTGCGTTTCTTGTTTTCGGTATAGAAAGACTTCATCAGCTCAAATTATGGGCAATCTATCGTCGGAGCGCGTCCCTTTTTCACGTTCGTTTAAAAAGGTCGGAGTAGACTATGCCGGGCCCATAACTTTGCGTTTAGCTAGAGCAAGAAATCCAAAATTCATCAAGGCGTATGTACATATATCGCGTTTTTCGTGTGTTTTACGACAGAAGCCATTTATTTGAAGTTGGTCGGAGATCTCTCCACTGTCGCGTTCCTTGCCGCCCTAGACCGACTCGCGTCGCATCGAGGCAAGCCCGTCGATATCTGGAGCGACAATGGGGCGAACTTCCATTGTGCCAAACGGAATCTCGACGAGATGTTTCAGTTTCTTCTGAGCCAACAGCACAACAGCATTGTGATCGATCACCTCTCCAAAGACAACATAGCGTGGAAGTTTATTCCCCCCTCTATACCTCACTTTGGTGGGTTGGGGGAGGCGGAAGTCAAATCCATAAAGTTCCATCTAAAACACGTAGTAGGGGATCACAAGCTGACCTACGAGGAGATGAATACCCTCTTGACTCAGATTGAGGGGTTGTTAAACTCTCGACATATGTGGCCAACTTCCGATGTGGACCCTATCGCTCTTAGTCCGGCTCACTTTTTGATCGGCGAAGCTTAGACATCCGTCCATCGTCCTGATTTGTGTGTTTAATCTGTTTGTCCGTATATTAGTTGTAGTGATGCCCTAATGGGTTATTTTTGAATAACGGTTATAACAGTTACTATTATTTTCCAATAACCGTTATTCTTATCAGTTATCCAGTAACTGTACTGTATTCAATCCTCACAGTAATTTTTTAAATGGAGATCGAACTATTCGATGGACTGTTCCGTTTTCTTTTGAATATGCAACATGCGCGCCCACAGTACTAAAATGATAAATGCACACACTATGCGTACGTAGAAAAAGAAAACCTTTTTTATAAAGTAATCAAATCAATACGACTCCCATGCGCCACCGTCTTAAGTCCCATACAGACGATCAACTTGGTTGTCAACCAATTTGCCAACACGAATATTCAACACCTTTACTCCAACCGTTCGACCAATACGGAATTTAAGTTGTCAAATAATCTACAGACATGGTTGTCAACCATGTTGATCATCTGTATACCGCTTAAAACCACCATGCCCCTCCACTGAATTGATTTTTTTTTCTCGCATATGTGTATACATCTCTATAGTCCGTTTCAAATCAAAAGCGACAAGGAAAGTTGCTCAGAGAGAGCATCGAAAACTGTGCTCTCTTTTATTGACTGGAAAATTACATGTACGAATCGGCTGAACTTTCTCGATTTCCTTTCAGATTTTATCCCATCGAATTTTACTTACACGTACAACTACCTGTTTTACTTGAAAAAAATCGAACTCCGATGAACAAACCACTTTATTGGTGCACACCCCTTTTTGTGACAACATTTAAGTACTTCTTGCAATAATTGTATGTGTAATTAAAAAGGGTTCAATAAATAAATATATAGGTACACATTTACATAAAAAGAAACATGTTGCTTTAATTTTTTCAAAGTTTCAAATGCAAATTTTCGAGTCAAACTCATATCAGCAAAACATTCCTTTTTCTTTGCAACGCCATAAGTGAGAAGTAAACAGTTTCAAAAAACGTGTCATTACCATGTTCACTAAAAAAAATAATAATCCATACTTCACGCATTTTCTCTACACTCAGTTTTCGCATTTGGCAACATAGACTCTTTTTCTTTGCAATAAATTTAGCCCAATCCCATTCAAGGATCTCTTCAGTAGGCGTTGACGATCGTCGATTTTACTCCTGTTTTGTGTGTACACAAACTCTACCTAGCATTCGATACCAAATACCGACCCGAATAACCAGTTGCTGCCGAAAATCGATCTCTTCAAGCACAGACTGATATAGATTCATTATCTGTGCTTCAATACTAGGGTGTTACTGAATACTTCGATACTAGTGCCGATAAATAACCATTGCTAGCTTTACAGTTATAGATCTCTTAAGGAGTTATTTGGAATAACAGTTATTAAAGTAACTGCTGAATATCGAGTTCCTGCTAGGAGTCATTGATATATCGCTCATCACTAATTAATTGGTCCTTTAACAGGCGCTGAAGCAAGGTTTCTGGAAGAAGTTGAATATTTGACCTTTCGGCTCTATTTCACAACTTAATTTTTGTTATATTATTGGTTCTTAATGTATCGAAGGACCATGTTCGGTATAGACTTTCCGAAAATAATTGTTTCGATATTTAAGTTATAATATCCTTCAATTGGATACAAGAAGAAATAAAAAACTTCCGATTTTAAAACGTTATAATTTTATTGGTCTTTGCATTGGCGCTGATTGTCACAAAAGGTAACTATCAACACGCATTTTAACCAAATGCGAGCCAAGGCTCTGCTAGCTACGGCTTTGGTAAAGGTTGTCGCTTCCAACGGAAGACAGCAAGTCCTTAGGCCCTTGATAGACCCTGGCTCGGAAGCCACATTTATAACAGAGAATGCCACCCAACTACTTCATTTAAAGAGGCAAAGGACATCGACGAATGTCACAGGGTTAGGACAAACCTCAACTGGAGTCTCCCACTATTAAGTCGATTTCACAATTTTTTCACTAACCAACTTAGCATTCAGCCTAGATGTCCAAACAATTGTATTTTCGCAACTCACATCCATGTTATCAACACATAAACTGCATGTGGATATGTGGAGTCACCTAGCGACACTACCATTAGCAGATTCGTCATATAACATTCCCAGGAAAATTGATCTCTTGATAGGTGCGGACGTGTATGCATCCATTATCCTGGAGGGAATGGTAAGGGGTCAAAGGGGTCCGGTAGCACAGATGACAGAGTTGGGGTGAATTCTAACAGGATCCACGAATAAAGCAACACATTCCAAGGGGTTAAAAGTCCAAATTCACTTTAACTCATTAGATGATGAAGTAAGAATGTTTTGGGAAGTAGAGGAGAATTTAGATCATAGAAGACCAACAGAGGAGGAAGAGCAACGTCAACTACACTATCAAAAAACCTTTCGGCGACGAAGCAATGGAAGATATAAAGTCCGGCTTCCCTTCAAGGATGATCTTTCCCCAACCCTAGGGAATTCTAAAAGCTCAGCAATGGCAAGATTCTTTCAGATTGTAAGACGACTGGCATCAAACAAGAAGTTGCAAGAATCGTATACGAAGTGCATTAACGAATATCTGACACTAGGACATATGAAGGAAATCTCCACGGATGCACACCTGCCAGCAGGAAACCATTATTTCCTTCCACATCACGCGGTTTTAAAGGAATCTGGCAGCACAATGAAACTTCGCGTGGTATTCGATGCATCAGCTAAGACCTCAAATGGGACGTCGTTAAATGATCATTTGGTGGTGGGACCACGCCTGCAGCCTGACATTATCAACCTTATTGCCAAATGGCGAAAGTTTAAGGTAGCATTTGCTGCTGACATCAGCATGGTGACACCAGTCGACACTCCTTATCAACTAATCTTATGGAGAACATCAGCTAAGGAGTCCATCAAAAGCTATGCCCTAATGACGGTCACTTTTGGCACGGCATCTGCACCATTCTTCGCCGTTCGCACGTTACATCAACTTGCCGCAGATGTTGAACATACGCATCCTCACGTAGCCAAAGTGCTCACCGAAGGGTTTTACATGGATGACTTACTATATGGGTCGGACACCGAAACCGAAGCCATCAAGTTGCAAGGAGATGTTCTGGCAACTTTGAGATCGGCTGGATTGCCTCCTCGCAAATGGGCTAGCAATTCACCAAAACTTTTGGAACAGGTCCCTGAAAGCGACAGGGAAGTTAATCTTCCTCTGAATTTTGATTCCCCAGATGCCATTAAAACATTACTAATTCAATGGCATCCAGCATGGGATATATTTAAGTTTAAAATCAATTAACCTGAGGTATCAACACATACCAAGCGTTCAGTGCTAGCAGACATAGCTCGCCTTTATGATCCTCTTGGGTGGATCTCTCCGAGTATTATTAGGGCAAAGTTAATATTGCAGCACTCCTGCGAGACTATGTACCTTGACGCGGTGTAGGGGCTTAGTAGTGTCAAAGATTCTCGGGAATCTACTCCCTAGATGAGACTCGAAGCTAAAACATAGTCAGATCCCCCCCAACCCCATCCCCACCCACCAATTTAGATGTGGCCAGTCTAAATATATATATAGATAGACACCGCCTTAGGGGGGCCCAAAAATTATTCCCCGTTAGAGAGAAGCCCAAAGAGGCAAATAAGCCCAAAGATAGAAAAAAGCCCAAGGAGGTGAAGAAAACAAAAGAGAGGCCCAATGAAAGGAAGGCCAGTGAGGGTAACAAGAAGGAGCATCAAAAGCCCAAACCGGGCCAAAACAAAGCTCATCCCACACGACAACCGAGCCGACCAGCCACCAAATCAGTCGCCGAAAGACTCACCATCAGACCGGCCAAAAATGAACCCGTAGCGAGCGGCTCGAAGAGAACTCGCAACGATTCTAAAACCCCCCGTCAGCAGCCTGCAAAAAGCCAAAGACCTCAGGTCATATGGCCGTCTTGGCAGACCGTGCCAAGGATTATTTTCAAGTTGCCGTCATAAATGAGGGACGCCCGGAACAACGTCTGAATGAGGATCAATGGGCCTTCGTTGAATCGGCGCTGCTCGACCGCATGGCCATAACGCTTGATGAGCAATCATCAAGCCCAATGCCATTCTTCGGGCAGCTAACTAGCATCAAGGGCTTCCGGATTTTGGCCTGCCAGGATGAGTTCACCCTGACGCCATGGGAGGACGTAAAGTTGAAAGTGGCCCTAAAGAAAGATCTGCCTACCAGACCCAAAGCCAGAATTCTTATTCCAGGCCCACGCATGTGCAGGAAAAGACTAGAGAAGTTTCTGAGAAAACTCAACCCTGAATTTCCAAGGGCCGACTGGAAAGTAATTGAAATGGAAACACCCACTGAAGCGGGTCAAGACGCCGTTGTGATGTTTAATCACGAAACAATGGCTATGCTTCCATCCAAGGGCTATAAAATAAGAGTCGGCCTTAATATGGTAAAGGTGAGGCCCCTCACAGACAAAAAGGGGACGGCGGAAACGTCAGCAACACGCTAAAGGATGAAGTTAATTCAAATTAATCTTCATCATAGCAAGCTGGCCAACGCCAACCTTATCACCTTTTTAAATGAAAATAACACAGACATCGCCCTCGTCCAGGAGCCATGGATACATAATGGCCAGATCTGCAGATTAAACTCCAAGGATCTAAACCGGTTTTATGAAAAGGGCCAATCAAGCAGTAAGTATCGATCCTGCATTCTTGCAAAACGTAATATTTACCTCACTCCCTTGCCCCCTCACAGCAACGCGGATCAAACTACAGTGCGACTAGAAAGGCCAAAATCCACGCAACTCATATTCACGTCACTATATTTCCCATATGATGATCCAACGCCGCCACCAACTACAGCACTCTCGGACCTAGTCAAGGAAGCGGCCAAGCGAAAATGGGACCTTATCATCAGATGTGATGCTAATTCACATCATATTCAATGGGGTAGTCGGGACACAAATATGAGAGGTCATTGTTTGAATTTATTATTAGCAACAATATTTCCATAGAGAATAAAGGGTCAGAACCCACCCTTGTTGTAAGTAATAGGGAGGAAGTAATAGATGTGACATTGACAATGAGTTACAGCTCCCTGAGAATCAGGGACTGGAAAGAGTCCGACTATGTCACTTTTTCAGACCATAGGCTGATCAGCTTTAACATCGATTAGCAAACAGAACCAATTAAGCCATACCGCAATCCCAAGAAAATTGATTGGGACGTCTTTAAACGCGAAATGGCCAAAGTCAAGGGCACACACACCAAGCCCCTGTACAACAATGCCGAGGTTGACGAAGAGGTAACTCTTCCAACCCACGCCCTACACAAAGCCTTAGAAAAATCCGGTCCTTTAACCAAAGGTAAGAAAAAACTCAACCCCAGCTGGTGGTCCAATGAGCTAGCCCAACTACGATGCAAGAAAGCTGTATAATGTGGCCACAAGGACGAAAGATCTCAATGACTGGGATCGCTACAAAGAAAGCAAGGGCCGGTTCAAAAATAGGTTTACGTACGCCAAAAGGGCCGCGTGGAAGAAATTCTGCAGCGAAATAGAATCTACAAAAGACGCTTCGAGGTTGTTAAATACTAACTAAAGCCACCTTACCGCTGGTGGGGGGATAGCTTAGGTTAGACATTTAACACAAAATTACTAATACACGTTTGCTTTGGAGCCGTCGTAATCAACTCTGGCCTTTGGTTTATTTTATTCCTATTTATATACAAAATATTTACATGGATAGTGCTGATGCAACTACAAAAGTACGTAAACATAATATTAGACACTGATGGTGTCTGGTTGCCGCGTGTGCATTATTTGCTGACGTGGTGTCTGGCTGCAATCCAGGTGTGTCTCTCATTGTCCGTGGGAACTGTTGGTTTCCTGTATCTGTACAAGAATTTGTACATTCTGCCGGGCCGGGCTGTCTTATAGTTTGAAGTCCGATGTTGTGAATCGCCTTGTGGCAGGTACTGGACCGAACTGCTGCTGGATGACTTGTCTCCTTCTATGCTGCCATACCATATATGCGATGATGATGACAAATAATCCGCCTATTAAGCTGTAAGAGATGCTGTAATGTACGCGGTGGCCCATTGGACTGACTGGCAATTCCTCCTGGGTTTTTTGATGTGCTATCCACTTATTTAACTTCTTAAAGTCTTCAGTATCGCCTTTGATGATCGTGTGTGGGATGAGATATTCTCCGGGGTGCTCGATAATATTTCGCTAATATTTGCCGAAGGAATGAATGCAGCATTAAGTTCGCTGGACATACTTCGGTATGCTGCAATGGTCATCGTGTCCTGTTTCAGCATGCAGTTTGGCAGTAGTTTCAGAATCCCATCATCTTGTAACGAAGTTTCCAAGACCTGTCTTCCACAGATTATGTTGAAGGTGTACTTTCTGTCGAGCACGTATATCCAACTGTTTGCGTTGCTAAGCTGGATCCACACAGGGGATGGTCTTATGCTTCGCAGCTCGCAGAATGATGATAGGCTCGTTGTGTGCGTAAGTAGGTCCATTTCACATCTGCTGATGTTAGACCGTCGGTTGAACAATGGATGCTGTTGTTGGCAAAGGTATTTCCCACTGGTTTTAGTGCATTCGCTGAGCTCCTCGGTTGTCATTATGAAGTATAGTTCTCGAAATAAATTGACTATTAACAGGTCTCGTGATGGCTGAATAAATATATATTTCCTTTGATGAGGTGTTGGCACGGGTATAACCTTGAATAATTCAAAGTCCTCAATGTTAACTACTGGAAGTCTTACATCGAAAATGACATTTTGCTGTGTTATTCTCGCCCTTGCTGTCATAAGCCTGTAGAATCCTAAGAGACTTGCTTGTGTCTCATATCCTGCCACCGATAGTTGTGGAGGTAAGTTATTCCTTATAATGGCCACCTGGGACCGTAGCTGATCGCGTGGTATGATCAGTGGATTGATCTTAGCCTGGTGAACATCAGTTAGCACATCTAGTAGAGAGTTTTGGATCTGTTGGTAGTTCAGCATTGCTAGGGTGGCATATGTTGATAACGCCAAGAATTTCTGTTCTGCGGCCTCTTTTTTACTTAATATTGTCATGCTTTTTAGTCTCTCAAACTCATTTTGGAAAGCCTGTAACTGAGCCATAATCGCTTGCGTATCATTTTGCAATATGTTGCTCGTTGTTTCTGCAATTGATGTTTGATTTTTTTATCAACGCGAGCAGATGGTTTTCATTCGTTTTCGTTTGCTGGATTTGTTGTTCGTACTGCTCAGCATACGATTCGTCTAAGACTCCAAACAGCTTGTTCGCTACTGTGCCAATAAAATCAAATGGCGATCGTTTCACTCGCGCCTCTGGTTCCTTTTCGGCTCCTTGTCTTAGCAGTAAGTTGTTATTGTTCTTTAAAATTGCGAGTTGGTGGTTGAATTGTTCAATTATGTTGTGTACCAATGTGTCAGCGCCGTTCATTTTACAGAAGTCGTTCATCTCGTTAACCAACTTTTTGAATCCTGAAAATTCACGGCAGTAGTTGGTCATATCGTAGTACACCATTACTTTCCAGTCGTTGGTTATTATGTTGACATTGCCCATTTTCTCAAAATATATTCCAGGGCGGTTTCTAAACGGCGTTAGAATTCAGGCCCTGCGTCTTCTGCCGTTGCGCAACTTCTGCCCAGTATTATTAGCACCAGCATTGCCGACAGGAGACCTAGTCCGTGTCCGTTTTCCCATTTCTTCTCCTTTTGATTCGTGGGCCGAATTTTTTCTGTTGGGTTCGTGGGTCGACCTCGGGTTGCTGGCTCCGACTTCAAAGTTGACAAGCATGTGGTTTCTGTGGGCTGTGGTCTAGTTGCATTCATATAACTGTCATCTTGTTTTTCCCTTTGATCTTCGTTATCGCTTATTGGTAACAAACAAATCTTGGTGGTAAGCCTTTTGTACTTCTTGTTGTTTGCTTGTAGGGTTACCACGCGCACCAAACCGTCTTCGCCAGCATGTGTTTCCAGCACCCTCCCAATCATCCACCTTGTTGGAGGGAGTTGTTCATCTTTTACCAAGACAATGTTCCCCACTCTTCGATTTTCGTTCTTCGTGGTCCATTTTGGCCGTTGTTGCAATGTCGTTAAATATTCCGCACTCCACTTTCTCCAGAACTGTTGTTGCAATCGTTCTAATAGTTGCCATCGCGTCAGTAATCCCTCCTTTTCGTCAAGTCTATGCTTCTCGGGTGGACCCAATATTGATGTTCCGATCAAGAAATTACCTAGTGTGAGGACATCTGTATCATCAGGGTGACATCAGGGAAACTGGACAAAGACGTCTTGAATTTAAGCATGCCTCGATTTGAGATAATACCGTAGACATCTCTTCGTATGTTAATTTGTGTTCCCCAATGGTGCGCCTGAGATGGTACTTGATGGACTTCACCCCGTCCTCCCAAAGGCCACCAAAATGGGGTGATGCTGGGGGTATGAAGTGCCACTGCGTATGGTAAGCTGTAAGTACTTCACATATTTCTTCGTGGTGGCTTCTAGCCTCTTCTACTGTTAGCTGAAGGATTTTGTTGGCGGCCACGAAATTCGTACCGTTATCACTATATAGGTGACCTACATGACCTCTCCTGGCACACAATCTTTTGAAGGCTGCTATGAAAACGTTGGCTGTTAGATCACTAACGACTTCCAGGTGAACCGCCTTCGTTGCCAAGCATATGAATACCGCTATATATCCTTTATATGACTTGTTTCCTCTTCCTTTTGCTGTTCTGATGTCTACTGGCCCTGCATAGTCGACTCCTGTATGCAAAAATGGTCTGGTCCTACACACTCTTGGTTCTGGTAAATTCCCCATTATTTGCGTCCTTGTCGACATTTTATGTCGAAAGCAAATGGTACACCTTCGAACTCGTTGTTTGACAGCGCTTAGACCACTTAGAATCCAATATTGTTGGCGTAGATGTGCATGTGTAAGAACATAGCTTCCATGAAGAGTAGTTTTGTGGGCTTCATCAATCAGCATTGTCGTCAATTCACCGGAATATGGAATTATTATAGGATATTTCTGTGAGTCGCATAGTTCTGCTTTCGCTAATCGTCCTCCTACACGCATCAGGTCGTTTTCATCAATAAATGGGTTGAGGCACCGAAGCTTGCTCTTCCTGCCAATTTCTTTTGTTTTCTTCAGATTGATGAGTTCATCTCTGAACGCTGTCAGCTGTACGTGTCGTATAACCATCATTGCCGCACTTTCAGTTTCTTGGCATGTGATTGGTCCCAGCTGTTTGTTTTCCTTTGACGATCGTAAGTTGTGCAGATATCGTTTACAATACGCCAGTACTCTTGTTAGTCGTCTGAATGTGCTGTGCTGCGATAATAGTCTTCCTATGAGATCGGGTTCAACCGTTATTGTTAACGTGCTTGTGTGGAGCTCTTTTGCTTCTTCGTTGGTGCTATGACATCTGGAATCGTTGTAGTTGACATCTGTTTGTGCTAGCCAAGATGGGCCCGTCCACCATATTGAGTGTGCTTTGATTTCTGACGGCCATAGTCCTATGGATGCACAATCCGCTGGATTGTCCTTACCCTTTACGTGATACAATTTGTCTGAGCTCACAATCTTGGTTATTATGGCAACTCTGCTTGCCACGTAGTTTTCCATTTGTTGGGGTTCCCGTTGATCCACGCTAAGGTAATGGAAGAATCCATCCAAGCATGTATTTCCACGTCCTTTATTTCCATTTTTGTCTTCGTTTTTTGAAGTAATTTCGCCAGTAGCACTGCTCCACAAAGTTCTCATCTCGGTATTGATACCTTTTTTATTGGGGCCACTTTCGTCTTTGTAAACAGCAACCGTGTGATGATCTCTCCAGAAGCAGTTGTGACTCGTGTATAAATTGCGGCTGCAAATGCCCTCTCCGATGCGTCACAAAATCCATGATATTCTATGCGGCAACTTGATTCATATTGGATCCATTGTGGTATGTTGATTTCTTCTATGCAGCAGAGTTGGCTTCTGAAGACCTTCCATTCGTGAGCGATTTCATCTGGCAGTACCTCATCCCAGGTTCTTTCAGATTTCCAGAGCTCTTGTTGGACTAGTTTGGCTTTAACGATGATCTGAGCTAACCAGCCTTATGGGTCAAAAAGTCTTGCTGTTTCTGACACTATTATCCGTTTTGTCAGGTTTTCGTTCGCCGATACGGTGTTGATTTTGAACTCTGACCCCGGTCGCCAGTATATGCCCAAGGTTTTAATGGGGTCGTATGTGTTTATCTTGAATCTTCCTTGTTCCTGATCGTCTGGTGCTATATTTTCCAAGAGGGCTTTTGTGTTTGAAGACCATTTACGTAGTCTGAATCCTCCGCTCGCCATTAGTTGCACCATTTGTTTTTGGGCTTCTACTGCTGCATCTAATGTGTCTTCTCCCGATAGTAGATCGTCAACGTAAAAATCTCGCCGAGTTATTTTTGACGCTAATTCCACTTTAACTTCTTCATCACAGGCGAGTTGTTTGAGTGATTTTATCGCCAGATATGGAGCTGATGACGTTCCGTAGGTCACGGTGTTTAGCCAATACTCCTGAATTTCTTGCGTCGGATCTTCCCTCCAAAAAATACGTTGAAAATCTCTGTCTTCATGGGCCACTAGAATTTGGCGATACATTTTCTCGATGTCTGCTCTGTATACATATTTGTGTTTTCTCCATCGCACTAGTATAGAATGCAAGTCCTCTTGTACCACTGGTCCTGTAAGCAGTGTGTCATTCAGACTAAGTCCTGAACTTGTTTTTGATGATGCATCAAAAACAACTCGTACTTTGGTTGTTGAGCTGTCTGGTTTGATCACTGCCTGGTGCGGCAAGTAGTACACTTCGCTCGTTGGTTTTCTAGTTGACGTTGGTTTGTTTTAAAAGCATTTTTATTTATTAAATCTAGTACTCTTATTTGCTAGGAAAAAAAAAACGCTTAAAACCAGCTTAATTAACTTAACTATGTTACTCTAACTTACTGGCCCTACACGGGCACTCTAAGCTAAACTTAATTCTTAATATATGTCTTTCGACCTAACCTAACTTAATTTACTTAAACAATCTAAGGACTAAACTATTGTAAAACTAAGAAAATTGTTTTGAAAAAACTTAGTAACAGGACTTTTTGTATGTTTCCTTAAATCTAAATTAAATTGAAACTTAAAACTACCTTAAAATAAGCCTTAACCTAACTTAACTTAACATGCTACGTAATTAAATACGTATATTTTTTTTGTATTTTTGTATTTTTTGTATTTTTTTTTGTATTTTTTGTATTTTTTGTATTTTTTTGTATTTTTTGAATTTTTTTGTATTTTTTTGTATTTTTTGTATTTTTTTTGTATTATTTTTATTTTTTTTTCTTAAATCTACCTTAAAATAACCTTAAACTATGTAAGCCGGCCATGGCCAGCTTTGTCCATCTCTGGACTAGCCCGGATCGATAGGGTTCGACGAGGGAGTTCCCTCGCTTTCCGACAGCCACCAGAAAGTCTGGTGCTGCCGCCCAACATCCCTAATGTCGCGCTCCGAAACCGACCTACTGAACCGGAGGCGCTCCTCAGTGCTCTCAACGACGTCTCGACCGTAGTTGAGTTGCCTTTCCACAGTTGTAGTTGACGTTGGTTTCACTAACTCCATGTGCCCGAGTTTAATATACTCCCGCATAAATTGTTTATAGTCTTCATGTAGCTGCTTATTACGTGTAAATTTTTTCTCAGTCTGGAGGAATCGAGTTAACGCTCTATTCTTTGATTCGCCCAGTTTGTCTGCGTCTTCTTTGAATGGTAGTCTAACAATGTACCTTCCTTCCTCGTTCCTCTTGTGTGTCCTTTTGAAGATTTCTTCGCACCGTATTTCTTCTACTGTGAGACTTCTTTCTTCTTGCACTTCTTCTATTTCCCAGAATGATTTAAGTTGATCGTTTAGCTCTGTATTGGATATTAAGCACACTGTTGATTCGTCTGTCTTGGAGCTGTGTTGGACACTTCCAGATAGTATCCAACCCAAATGTGTGTTTTGGGCGACTGGAGTGCCGTTAGTACCCTTGATCACCCCTTCCAGAAGTATGTCTTGGAAGACATCTGCTCCTATAAGCATATCTACTGTTGCTTTCTTGTTAAATGATGGATCAGCTAACGGTAGATGTGTAATATGATTCCATTCCTTAATTGTGAAAGATTCTTCCGGTAGAACCTTCGTTAGTTTATCTAATACCAGGAATTCCCCCCATGATTGGAAGTCTGATGGATATATAGACTGCATTTTTAACTCAACCTTACTGTTTGCCGTCCCTGCATTCGTTGCTCCCAGCCCAGTAATGGAAGCATGTGCTCGTTTCCGTTGTAGTTGCAGTCGTTGTACAGCATCTTCGGTGATAAAGGAGGACTGAGAGCCCTGGTCGATCAAAGCTCTGAGGTAGTAGTCGCATCCTTTCAAATTAGTTTTTACCACCGCTGTTGCTAACAATATTTTTTTACACTGTTTGTTGGCGGAGAAATTCGTCTGCGGTTGCTCGTACTGCCTGTTAACAATGCCAGTGTGAATGATGGACATCTTAGCGTTTCATGGTTTGGCTTGAAACAATTTCGACACAGCTTTTCCCTTTGGATGACTTCCTTCCGTTGCGTCACTGGCATTTGGATGAACCTACTGCACGTATGAAGCCAATGCATGCCATTGCATACTTTGCAAGCTGGAGTCGTAGTTGCGTGGAAATTTCTGAGGAATTCTTTCCTGTTGTTTGATTGCCTTTGGTCCCTTGGGCTGTCAACCTTTTTCTTCTTTTCTTCTAAGATCTCCAGGGCATGGAACTTACTTTCCAGAAACATGAAAAACTCGTCCAGCGGTTGCAGGTCCTTGGGATTTCTTAAAGACTGTTCGTACGCCTTCCTCGTTTCGCTGTCCAATTTTTGTGCCACTGTGTATAGTATTATAGGGTCCCAGCTCTCCGTTTCAATGTCTAGCCCTTTTAAGGCATTGACACACTCAATCGACGTATCGTGTAGCCTTCTTTAATTTTCTGCAGATTCAAATTGGCATTCCTTTTGGTTAATCAATGCCTGAATCTGTGCATTTACTAGCATCCGGTTGTTCTCGTATCCATTGATTAAAACTTTTCTTGCCGTTTCATAGTTGCTATCCATGATCTGTAGATGCTGAATGATCCTGGCTGCCTCACCCGTCACGTTCATTTTAAGATAATGCATTTTTTGTGCCTTTCTAAGCTTGCCGTTTTTGTGTATAGCTTGCTCGAAAAGATCAAAAATGATTTCCATTGTTTGTAGTCACCATTGAAAGTTGGTAGCTTTAACACAGGTAATTTCAGTTCGTGCTGCGACTTTTCTACCGCATCTTCTTGTCTCGTAGTACCATTTGAGTCCTGGAATGCAAATCCGTCGATCTTCTCTTGCAAATTTACCATAACGTCTTCGTAAATTTACTCTAGTTCTTCATGGTCGTTCATGTAGTCATCCAAAGCGATCGTTTCCACTGCATGCTCCATAATGTCGTTGTGCGTTTTTATTAGAGTCGTCCATTGGCTTTGTGTTGCCTGTTGTTTATGGACATAGTATGCTCTTGTTTTCGTCTGAGCTTGCTCCATCCTTTCTAGTGACCTGAAGAATGCCTGCTTCTGAGCCTCCTGACGTTTCATCCTTCTTTCCTGTTCCTCGTCGTTGTTTGCCGTCTTCCTGGACCCTGATGTTGATGGTCTTGTTGTATCAAGGTTATCCGTTAGTTTCCTTGGCATTGGAACTATATTTTGGACTTCCTTCTCTTCTTCTATTATCTCCTTTAGTTTTTCTTCCAGCTTACTTCTTATCGCTTTCATCGATGCTTCAACTGGTTTGTAGTAGTTGGCTTGAATATACGGATGCCTTTCGCTGAAAGTTTCGTGGGCTCGTATTTGTTTGTCTCCCGCCTCAAATTCGTTCCAGTGGTGGTTGAGGTCTTCTAATCGCTCCTTGACGAACTCCTTCGTTCGTCTTACTTTGGGCTCTTTCGTGAATTTCTCGGATATTTTTATCCACTCTGCCCTCTCCTTCTGTTGTTGCGCCAAATCGTCTACACTCGTCATTTTATTTTTTATTTTTTTTCGTATCTCGTATCTTTTTTTTCACATTCACTTTTCACTACTTTCACTACTTTCACTAGGTTCAATACTCGAAGGACCAAATGTTAAACACTAACTTAAGCCACCTTACCGCTGGTGGGGGGATAGTTTAGGTAAGACACTTAACACAAAATTACTAATACACGTTTGCTTTGGAGCCGTCGTAATCAACTCTGGCCTTTGGTTTATTTTATTCCTATTTATATACAAAATATTAACATGGATAGTGCTGATGCAACTACGAAAGTACGTAAACATCATATTTGACACTGATGGTGTCTGGTTGCCGCGTGTGCATTATTTGCTGACGTGGTGTCTGGCTGCAATCCAGGTGTCTCTCGTTGCCCGTGGGAACTGTTGGTTTCCTGTATCTGTATAAGAATTTGTACAGAAGGATTTCGGATTATTGTCGAGATTCCTACCCGCCTTGGGTAGATATTTTACTATTACCCGTTCCCATGCTTCTGGCGGATGTCCCAAAGCTAAGCTACAGCTAAAGACCTTAGATAGGCTGGGTGCTATAATGTCAGCTCCCTTCTGCAGAAGTGCTGGAAAGATGCCATCCTCACCTGCAGATTTAAATGGCTTGAAGGAGGAGATTGCCCATTTTATTGCAGTGGGTTGGCAGATGGTTCTTGCTACTTTCCAGTCTTCCCGGGACGTTATCCATGTCGGTTCCCGTTGGGAAGACGGACTCGTTGTGAGATTATTTATTGTTATTGAGCCTGGAAAGTGTGTTCTAAGAAGGAGTTCCAGAGTTTCCTTCTTATCTTGAGTTTGAAGACCGTTCTCTTTGGTAATTGTACCAAGGGTGCCGGATTTCTCATTGGCAAGAACCTTATGTAGTCGACACCCAGAAGACGTTTCTGTTACGTCTTCGCAGAATCGCCTAAATGATTCCTTTTTGGCCTTTTTAATTTCTTTATTATAGTTGGTGAGAGCTGCAGAGTAGGTTTCCCAGTCGCCAGAGCGCTTTGCTTTGTTGAAAAGTTTCCTAACTCTGGTTCTAAGGATCTTCAGATCATTGCTCCACCATGTAGTTACCCTTTTTAGTTTTTTCGTCTTAATAGGGCAGTTTTCCTCGAACTTTTATTGCTTGACTGAGGCCCCTTGCACCTAGTTTTGGCGGAATTTGACTCGCTGGTTTTTTAAACGCTCTGAACGTCTGAGCTCCGGAGTGGAGGTGCTGGGAAACAGTTCCGAATGACGGTCTGGACTCCCGTCCACTGGCGAGGGAGGTCGTTGTTCTTGCTGTGGTGACCGCAGGTCAATCATCGGAGGCGATGGGGGGCGCTCAAATATAACGGAGTGGTTTCCTCCTCGGCCCTCGTCGTTTGACTCTTGTGGATGAAAAGAATAGACTGGATTAGTAAAATTATAATTTTCACTTGCCTGGTTTTCAGAATTCTTTGCATTTGCCGCTACTCTGCGTCGGATTTGGTTCTGATGGATTCTCCTTCCCAATGGCTGGAGGATAACTCCTTCCACCCACTTGGTTTTCTTTAGGTACTGCCGCACAAAGACCGTTTGGCCAATAGCAAATTTGGTAGCAACTCCTTTTGTCAACCTCTTGGTGTTCACCTCTGGACATAAGGCGGATAGCACGGTACGATGGCTACGCCCATGTAGCTTCTCCAATGGTGACTTCCCTTGGGCGTCTGGTGTCGCACGAAAAGTTGAAAGGAAGATTTGCAACGCGTCTTCACCATGCGAGATATCACTCAAAATGTTTGTTAGCGAGGTCTTGAAAGTGCGAACCATTCGCTCAGCTTCTCCGTTTGATTCCGGGTTGAAAGGTGCGGAAGTAATATGGCAGATCGAATTGCGAGCACAGAAATCTTTGAACTCTGCTGAAGTGAACTGAGAACCATTGTCCGAAACCAAGGTTTTCGGTAACCCCTCTAAAGCAAATACGGACCTTAAGGCGTTGATTGTCGATTTTGAAGTAGTTGACTGCATTCTAACTATGAACGGAAACTTCGAGAAAGAATCCACGACGATCAGCCACATACACTTCTCGAATGGACCCGCAAAGTCGACGTGGATACGTTCCCAGGCTGATTCGGTAGCAGGCCAACTGGTGAACTGTTAAGTTGGTTGAGCAGCATTGACCTGACAAGAATTGCACTGGCTGACTGTCTGATGAATCATTTCGTCAATACCTGGCCACCAACAGCAGCGACGCGACATCTGCTTCATCCTGGTCTCACCCCAGTGACCTTCATGCAGCAACATCAGCACCCTTGCTTGAAGAGTCTGCGGCACCACTACTCGAGGATTCTCTGTCTGCAATAAAAGAACGTTAGTACACACACATAAGCTAAACCGACGACGAAAAAAAGGCATTAAATTGGCTTCGTCGCTTGGTAATTTGCTGGGCCAACCATTCTGAACGTAATGATACACCCGTCTAAGCAAACGGTCTTGCCTCGAGTGCCGGGCTAAAAGTGATGCGTTGATTGGGAAATCCTCAACGACCGCGTTATTTACAGCATCCAAAAAATTGCAAGATTGGTCGGAATTGTCAAAACCTTCATCAGGTCCGGCTGGCAGTCGAGAGAGGCAGTCAGCGTTTCCATGCTGTGCCGTTGGTCTGTACCGTATGGAGTACGTATAGCCCATCAACCTAACTGCATAACGCTGAAGTCGTTGAATCGTCATCTGCGGAAGGTTCTTGCTCGGATTGAAAATTGTGACAAGAGGTTGGTGATCCGTGATGAGTTCAAACTGCCGTCCGAATAAATATTGATTAAATTTCGTAACTCCATACATGATTAAAAGTGCTTCCTTTTCAATTTGGCTGTATTTCTTTTGTGTTTCTATCAGTGTTTTTGAAGCAAAGGCAATTGGTCTCTCTGAACCATCAGGATAAATGTGCGAGATGACTATACCAATGCCGTGCGATGATGCATCCGTCGCCAATGTAATGGGTAAATCTTCTTGGAAATGCCTTAGACTCGATACCCTTATTATTTTTTGTTTAAACAAATCGAAAGCTCGCTGTTGTTCTTCTCCCCATACAAACTTTGCTTGTTGGCCACGCAACTTGTTCAATAGCGAAGCTATCTGAGCAAAATTCTCAATGAACTGATTATAATAATTTAATTTCCCCAGGAAAGCCTCTAGCTCTTTGAGATTCCTGGGAATAGGCAGGTCCCGAATAGCGCGTAGCCGTGACTCCGACGGCCGTATTCCCTCTGCGTCTATTGTATGCCCCAGATATTCTATCTCACTTTGTGCAGATTTACATTTCTCAAGTCGGCAACGCAGGCCATGACTTTCGAGTCGCTCTAACAACGTTTTTAAGTTACTCAAGTGTTCTTTTGAATTTTTCCCCGAAACTATTAAATCATCAATATACGTAGCACAAAAACTCAAATCCGCTGTTAGTTGTTCCATATACATATCTATGGAAAACCCCAGTTGAGCTGGATGTCCCAAAAGGTAACCTCTGGTATTCAAAAAGCCCCATCTCGGTGGAAATAACACATAGTTTTTTCGATTCCTCATCATCTGTTAATCTCTGCTTTGACCGCCGCCTTTTGCGCGAACGGAACTGGGCGGTATTTAACAAATCTTGGATGAGAGTCTTGCTTTAATGTCAAATGACCCACGTAATGTTTGCTGCACCCCAGCCCCGATTGCAAAATAGATTTATATCGCTCGCAAAGTGATTTCGCTTCGATGACCAGCTGTTCTCGAGACTTGTCGAGTATTTGTAATGCCAGCTCTTCGTTTTTGTTAGAGACAGTGAAGCCGAAAGCCTCGAACCAGTCCATGCCCATTATGTTTGAGCCGTGTTCATGGTTCACCACCAACAAAGGTAAACGGGCGAACCTACTCTTCCAACTGACTTCGACATCTATTTTTCCTCGGAGCGGCACTCTGACCTCACCGTATGCCTTAAGGATTTTATCCGTGCTCTCGCATTCGGGATTTCCCAAGGCTTGGTAACCTTTTAAGCCAATTAGGGAACAGGTGGCCCCGGTGTCCAGTTGAAATTCTAACGGTAAATTGTTTACCAAAAGTGTGAGAACAATCTTTTTGTCTCCTAAAACTGACTTGTGACTTTTCTCCTGAAGGGTACATATTTCAGCATGTAGCTCGTGTATTGTGTGGGCAAATTCATTCATGTTAATGGAACTTGATAGGGAGTGACGTGCGCCTGTGTGTGGTCGAATTGAAACTGAGCGGCCATTTGAACGAGGAACTAAATTGGGGCGATTTGGATTACGATTACTCGCAAAATCTCGTTGTGGGCGTCGTCTCGGACGCGGGCCTGAAGTTGGGGTGTCAGAATGACCCGAAGTCGCCATGCACACGCTTTTTAAGTGACCTCTTCGATGATATTTATCACACACTACGTCAAGATATTTACACTGACTTCGATTGTGGTCAATATTGCACTGGGGACATGATTTACGACTCAAATAATTGTTGTTGAACTTACTTGGAATTATTGCGTTGACTTCCACCTTCGATGTTGGGGTTGTGTTGCCGTCTTTGAGTATCGATGATGCTAGCTGCGTTGACTCGAATGCTGCGATGATTTCCTCCATCTTATCCAAACTTGGATCCTTGCTCTGCGTCGCTGCCAATCGGACTTAGTCATGTGGTGTATAGAACGCTATCATGTCGCGTATCATAAAATCCGCATATGAGTGATTGCATCCTTCTTTCCTGCAGACAAATGCACAATCCTTCGCCAGCCCCTTTAGGTCTGCAATCCAATCGCAGTAGCTCTGCCCAGGTGTCATTTTGTGTTGCAGAAATTTACATCTCGACGCTAAGATATGCACGTTCGATTGGAAATGTTGAGTTAGCCTCGCGGTTAGCTTTTTAAATGTGTGTGTACTTACGTCAGACTCCTCGAATAGCTTCTTCAGTAAATCCAGGATGTAGTTGCCGCACGTGGGCAGAAAATGTGACCGCTTCACATTGTCATCACTCACTGCATTTGCTTCAAAATGCTGCTGCAATTGGAAGACATAATTTTCCCAATTTGTCTTTGCCGGATCGAATGCTCCGAATTGGGGGATCGTAGAAAAATTGCTTGGGAGAGCTGCCATCATCCTTCTCATGGTCTCCATGTTGTCTTGCATGAGTTTGTTGAACCACTCCTGCTGTTGCTTCAACATTGCTGCTGCGGTAGCCTCCATCCTCGTCGCCAAATAATACAATTTACTTAACGCAATATTTATTTAAACTTCAATATAATTTTAACAAGATAAATGAATTTGTACTCGAGCTCTCTGTGTGGGCGTCCATGTGCTTCGGGATTTGATCGAGGAAAAATAAGAAAAACCCTCCTCCGGAAATCTGGGAAGTGTCACACCAAAAACCAAACAGTGATGCCCAAAATAAAGGGTGGGTGGTTGCTGCTGCCTGGCAAGCAGTGATGCCAAATACAACAGTTAATCTTCACCGTGGCAGCCGTTAGGTCATCTGTGATGAACTCTGTCAGGGGGAAGAATTCGATATTATTAAATATAATACAAGTTCTAGGTCTTTCCGAAATGGTGTTATATAGGATCCTACCTGATGTTGTTGAAAGACCTAGAATTTTTCCACTCGTGCTGGTCCAAGGTTCCTGCACAAGGGCGATGTTTAGGTCGTCGTTCATCTTTTTGGCCAAGACTGCCGAAGCAGCCTTGGCATGATGAAGGTTGATTTGAACAACCTTCATCATCGCCTAAATTCTGCGGAACGTGGGAGCTTTGGAATATGAGCTCTCTCTTCCCGCCCCGGCCTCTGTAGGTGTTAGTATCTGGCCGGGCTCTTCCTGCTGGTTGACCTCGGGCTGGGCCTTTGGTCAGTCGTTGCGCCCCAATCAATGACTGTCTGGGGCGGGGTGCGGTCCCTGTTGGAAAAGTTGACCTGGCAGACGAGACGGAAGAGGTTTTATCTCCTACGTTCGACTGCCCAGATATGGGCTTCTCTGCCTGCACAGGGGCGGATTTTCTAGCTCCAGTGACAAGTAGGGGGGGCCTGAGGATTGGCTGCGTTTTGGATGATAGGGCAGCTCTTGAAGTGGAGGGTAAATCATCAGAGGGAAGCGATCGGTCAGCCTCTCTTGATGTTTGGCCTCCTTTGGGTAAGGCACATGGAGGGTTTGACTTCCGAATGAAGGGGTTCTTCTTCATACGGATCTGGACTCTGTTCATATTATAGAACGTATGGTAGTTCAGTTCTTTGAGGAGATCCACCGAGCATTCGTCCATCGAAATGGTCAAGGTGAGTCCATCAGGGTTGTTTACCTTCCTCAGAACTTTCCAGTCCTTCGTTGGCAGAATTTTGTTTTGCAGTCGAAGAGTTCTTAGAACTTCGCCTACAGAGCGAGCATTGCCGGGGAAGAATGCTGTCGCCACGCATGGTTTTGGAAGATCATCTCCTTCTACCATAGGTACGCAGTTTAGCGTTCTCCCAGGGCGAAATTTTGCAGATCGTTTCGGCCAACCACTTGCGCGATTCCGCGTCTGCACAGTTTATGGTGATCCACCCCGGCTTGAAAGAGCAGCCCAGAAAACGAATCTGTGGGCTCATCTTCAGGGAGCTTATGCAGTTCCTTGATGATGGCATCTTCCACTGCCTTTTGTTGTTCAGGCTCAAGGTGGTCATCTAGGAAGTCTGATGGAATGACTCCCACTCTTATTTCTCCTGCCACTTTCGCGAACGAGGGGGTGTTGTTTTTCGCTTTCTTACTGGGGGCAGCAGGAGAGTTATCGCCAGATCGGCGCCGTTTACCGGCTGAACTTGCTGTGCCTTTTGGTGCCTTCATGGCTCCATCTAGCGCGTTCGCATAAGGCAGGCCATCCGCCAGCAACCTTCGAAGTGCCTTTCTTTGAGACGTTGTGAGGCGAGGTCTCTTTAGCGACAGGTACTCCAGATCGAGTGCCTTCACGGATTCTGTTTCAGGGGCGTCTGAGCAGCTCCTATACGCGTCCTCCGTGAGAGCCGAGCTGGCTGTTTCGACGGATTCGAGGTCACTGTCGATATGTTGAAGTGCTGGACGTTCTATCCGTTCGGCACGAAGGTCAAGCGCAGCAGTTTCCTGTTCGATTGCAGGGATTTCGCTCCGTTCTGGCGTGAGACGTTCTATCCGTCTAGCGCAGGGGTGCGTTTCTGCTGGAGGCTGGCAACTGGTGTTTATGTTGCTGCAGTTTTCAGTTGCAGGATGGTCTGTCCGTCCGGCAGCTGAGGTTGGCTCAGGGTGGTCATGGTGTAGTGGTTACACCATCGCTTGTCACGCTGAAGGTTCCATTTTCGAATCCCGATGTCACCGAAAAAAAGTCGGTCAATTGCGAAAAAAAGCTGACGTCAACTCTACTGTATAGGCATAACACTGGCAGTAGGGTAGGCAACGGCTTGAAAGTGTTGATCGTACTAATAACATTGGGATATTCGAAAGAAATACTGCGAATTATAAGCGCAATGGCAATAATTCTCCCCAGTCATTCTGGAAAAACCCCCCTCGGAGCAAAAAGACTGAAACCTAATACCACCTGAGTTTCAGGAATCACTACACCAACACTAGCGCTGTGTTAATAGCATCATAAGGGTATTCATAACCCCTTTAGCGCTAGTGAATTATAAAAAAAAAAAAAGCCAACGTCAGATATGACATCCAAGCGAAAACAACATTTTTCCTTTCTGTTCTCGCATTGGAGTTGCTTTGTTACTTGTAAATCTGCGCACAATAAAAAACACGAATTGTTCTGAAGATAACATTTTATGCAAGTAATACACTTATGCGCTTTGCGAAAAGCAGTTTACTTATATCACAGGTTAAGTGTAATTATTTGAGCTCAACAATTTGCTGACGACTCCAAAATCGATGAATTATACAATAAAACTGTGTGAAAACTAAACTTTTAATTTAAACCAATATTCGTCCAAGTAGCTAAAAAAAAAAATTACTTCCAAAGTTCAGCAATCGTTGCAAAATACGATATTTTAAAATTTTAGAATTTTTAGACTAACAATCCAGTCCACTAACTCACAAAAAGTTGTCTTGCTCATCTGTCAAATTTCAGGCTGTTGTCGAATCAGAATGCTCTCTTTATCTGAAACTTCAGATGGTCCAGAAATCGGAACGTACCCATTTTCATCACAGTTTTCGAATATAACATCGTTTAATTGACTTACTGGCTCAATTTAGCAAATCTCGTTTAATTGAACTAAAAAAGCAACTAAGCGGGTTTTGTTTAATTGAACAATCGGATAATTGATCGAAAAATCGGACAAAATGGTCGGTTCAATTAAGCAAGGAAGACCACTATGGGAGACCACGTTAAGAGCTTCTGGCGGGCTCGATCGAATCGCTCCTGTTGTCCCAATACCAGCTGTTCGTTGGTCTCTACTAAGTTCTGTGATGTTGTTAGCTTTGCTTAAGGCGAGCCACCACACGAGCCAACCATAAGTAAGGATTGAACGAACTACGGCAGTGTACATCCAGAGGATCATCGTAGGTTTAAGTTCCCACCTTTTGCCAAGGGTTTTACTACAGGCATAGAAGGCAACGCATGCTTTCTTTACTCTGTGTTCTATGTTAAGTTGAACATATTTTACATTTAAAAATTTGACTCTTTACTCTGTCGGCATAGTTATGGCTTTGAGGCTTCAGAAACAATAATATTCTTGGTATTGACCGGAGTATGTATGTAAATGTACATATCTGTGGCAATAAGACAGATATCTGTTGACAATCAGAAGTAATTGAGAAAAAACTTGGAAATATTATATACATATATCTCAATATCTCAATAAATATATCTCAATTAAACTTAAGTTGACATAAGCTTTTCTGTATTATTGCCACAGATATGTATATTATTAGGTTCACTATATTTTCTTTTTCCAGAATCCAGAATTGTTGAATTCCATTGATTTCCATTAATAAAATGTCAAGAAAATAAATAACAAGCAGCTCAAAAAAAAATAAAAAATTGACAAGACGGGTATTTAACCTTATAACTGAATTTTATATTGAACGCTTTCATGTGTTACCTTTTAGGTGTCAAGAGTGTTTTTCAACACGCCTTCTCTTTGTCAATAGTGTTTTAATGGTCGATATGATAACTGCAAGAGGATTTTTACCGAAGCTCGATTGTTCATTGGATATTAGGTAGTCTTTATTTAAAGAGAGCCTGCCTAATTTAATTCTGAACTTCTTTTTATTTTTTACCATCGAAAACAAATTTTTGAATTTCCCTCTTCAAACCCCAAGAGAATAAGAGGTAAACATTGTGCTAAAAAGCTAAAGAGATTACCGAACATTTAAAATGTAAAACTATCACTTTCTGTTTGCGTATCTGTACGGATGCATGTTTGTGCATCTGATTACGTTACGCTATAACACTCTTAACACTCTAGGTTTAAAGAAATTGTGAAATGCATGTTAGCCCCAACCGAATTGATGCAAGGGATAATCGTTCGTAATATGCCATCGACATGCACACGGAACATGAGCTTAAGTTTTTCTTCATCTGCATGGATATGCATACGAGTACACCTTTACCAGAGGCGAGTTGGACAAACCCTCTGAGACATAACGTGTGTGGGAATGACATGAATATACACGAGGACATAGACTATAGCTTCAGTGGTTTCTAATTTGAGTGAATTTAAATGAATAATCGCATTCGTGCCATTTCAAGGAAGGCTTCTGAATAATTCTTTGGATTTAGGAGACTTAGATTGCAAAGAGTGTGTGTTTTAGCAGGTTGTGCGGGCTAAATTGATCGATTATGACAAATTGGAATTGGAATATATTTTTACATTTTAGTTACCGTCAACGATTTAATAGTGGTGTATGCGATTATGCAAGACAAATTGGATTTTTTTTCGAAAAAGACCGACAATTGGGTCAATTATGCACGTGTTGGTAAGCTAAGGGCTTTGCAAGTAAGCAAAACGGTTGTAACTGGTGGTAAATGAGGCATTTTCTGGTAACTTTTAGTTTATTGTCATAATTATTTAACAAATTCAAGATTTTACTTAGCTATCGGCCTTAAAATACAACCAAAAATCGACTGGGGAGCCAGCCCTGTATATCCCTTCTCGTACTGCGTTACATCACAGCGAAAATTGTTTTCAATATACACCACACCGTACTCCAGAAGGAGAACAAATTAGTCACAAACACACAGGCATAATCGTGAAAATGTGTGGAAACATTTCCTAGTACATCAAAACGAAGCTGCTTAGTTTCAAAAGATAGAGGTGGGAAGTAAAGATCTTCACCACTTCATTTTGAAAACAAGTTTTACAAAATCCAATCGTTAAGGTGCGTTGACGCACCGGTGATCCATAGGAAGGTATCTTTTATAATGTTGCACTATGACAAACTCGATTGAACGCTGTAGAGATGTCAAAGACAATGCCTTTTGACTCCCTGTTTTCGATGGCAGCTGTCGAAATCTCAGGATGTTTGCCCAATTGATATTGAAAAAAATCAACAGAAAGGTAGGTACTATACGCAGTTCCGGTCCACAGTTTTTAAGACCTAAATCTGGTGTTCTATCAGGTGCTGACCTAAGACCTTAAGAAGTTCAGAGGTCACACCCGGTTCCGATGACATCGCTTCCGGGATAATGGGTGACATGAATTATCCCCGATCAAGTGTCGAATTGACTTATGTTTTTGCGGATTCGGTCGTTTCGTTATTTTAACCCTTTCCTTTCCACATTATTAATGTGTGGGTAAAAAATTAACTTTGATGTTTTTAGGGATAATATGGGCATTCTAAACTGCATCTTTTTTTTTGTGGGAGTCATTGGGTAGGCGTGGCTGAATGGTAGCCATATGGCTACATTGGGGTGTTAACCAAAAAATCAAAACACTTTTTCTTTCAATAATAGAAACGATTGCTTTTATTAATATTAGCGAAAAATACAAATAAAAGTTATTTTTATTTCAAAAAAACATAAGAAACATATTTAATTATTATAACAACTATTTGCATATTCAGACTTGTAATTTTTTTATTCAGACTTGTCAGGTTTATAATATAACACTGTAATCAATTTGTGGCGCCAAAGTTATCGTACTCTCCCCCAGTTTTTGTTTTGTGTGAGACATAAGGCAACATTACATTTTTGACATTTTGTCCGCGAAAACGGTGTCCTATCGTTGCAGGTCCTACATCTTTCTTTAATTATGATAGAAATCGGCCAATGCCAAATGCCATCGTATTGTATATCCGTATTGTATGGCCTCTGCGTGATTTGCTTTCGTCTTTTATTTGAAACGGAAACGGGTGAGGAAGTGGCACTTGCATTACTTGAACTTGGTCAACCTTTTTTTTATCGACAAGATGTCCAACATGTAACATTCCATTCGCAATTTGCGTTTTAAATTCGACAAAGTTGATCTTGATTGGAAATTTATTTTGATGCCAATGCCTTTTGTATGTATAAAAGCCACGCATTTACACAAATGTACAATGCTTGCCATTAAATTCATGCCAAGGAACTTGCAAATTTCGCTATAATTAGTATTGAGTTGATTGTCAATAACATTTTGAACGGAGTAAAGATTACTTTGGTAAGCAATGTCCTCGATAATAGTCTTCAACAAAATGCTTAAAATATTGAAAAGGAGTTAACTCTGCATTAGGGGGAGAAGAAAAACTAAAATTGCATTAACTTGCAACTTCATCAATTTCTACTTTTCGCCATTTCAGTTCCTTATTTATACCTTTGCTGCAAGTAGCTTTCAATGAGTCGGGTTCCGGATTTACCATCATATCAACTATTTCGATTGCAATCTCATCTTCAACAGGTGTAAGAGCAATTATTGCTAAACGTGGACAATAAATAAATAAAAATATAGGACCTAATAATTTCTTCAAGAATCTGAATATCCTTAACTGGAATGTTCTCGCATTGATTTTTTAAATATTCGACTAGCATTTCAGATTCGTCCACCATTTCTTCTTCTTCTTCCGAGCAATCACCTTCTAAAACTTTACAGATCTCTATCTCTAAGCCTCGCAAATTTCGTTCACTTGACATGTTGATGTTGATCTCTATTCAATGGGAACAAGTACAGGTACTAAACTTACATACCTATTTTCTTTTCAACTTTGACGGAAAACAGATTTTATACGTAGTTGCCAATGGCTGAAAGGAGATCCTAGTCGAAAAAAATAATCATTATTCAAAAGCAAAAAGCTTTTAACGGATTACAAAGTGTTTTATTATATTATTATTGTGGTAAATTTACTCTACATAGATGATAACATTGGTAGCAAAACGCTTCTCTATTTGAATTCAAATGCATGAAACCACCTCAATGTAGCCATTTGGCAACCACTGGTCAATCGCGTGTAACTGCGACGTGTCATTAAATTTTGTTTTATATTTTACAAAATTCATCTTAAAACATTATTATTTCCACAAAAATATTTTTTTTTTTGTATCAGCACTAATATTTACCTGTTCAAATCCGCGACCGAAATTCACGTTCCGACAATACAACACAAGAAGTCGACTTCCACGAGCAAAATGTCAAAATACATCGTTATCAGATAAAAAATACAAAATTATTTCCAATAAACTGGAAGGAAATGATCCTACTAGTTTAAAATACATAAATTCTTTTAATTTTGATTTCTTTTGTAATAGTTATTTATAAAAATGTATGTGGTAGCCAAATGGCTACCCTGGAAGGGAAAGGGTTAAAGACTTATGAAGCTCTTTTTCTTACCGGTGAGACGCTTGCAGTTTTTTTTGAATCAAGTTCCCTTCCGATAAGAATTACTTCAGTGACGGCTTCTGCGGAAACGTTGACATCCATGCTCCTGAAATAAATGTCAGTCAATGGACAAGATTTCCACAGCTCTTCTTAGTGTAATGCTTATCAAGACTTTTGGTGGCTTTGTGAGATCACAGCTGCTGTCAAAGGCTTAACCTAGCCTTTCTCTTGGCTATTTTTGTTTATTTTCATTATTTTTTAACAAATTGAATTCGCCGTGGCCTAGTGGTTAGTGCGTTAGACTGCTAAACGAGCTTGACAAGTCAACAAACTAACCAAATATTTTTTATGGCAACACCTTTCGGCAGGAAATGACTTACCTTCTGTGATTATAATTTGTTATGTGTCCTCTTGCATAGCAGTCCAACGCACTAACCCCTAAGCCCTAGTGACCACTTCAGTTTCTAGATAACATCCTTAAAAAATGTGGGACGCACCTTAACTTTGTTTTTGTTGTCGTTGAAGTAAATACATAATTTTTATGGAAAAGTTATCCTACTAATATTATAAAGTAGAAAGTTTTGTTTGCTTGTTTGCCATTGTTTTCGGAATTCACGGAAAAAACACGAACCGGATTGACATAAGATTTTCACAGTAAATAGTTTATAGCTTTTGGATTGTCTTAGGCTATTTAGGAGATACAGTGACTAATGTCAACGTATTAACAAAAACAAAAAATTGCTGGTCCAGTCGTTTTCTCGACGAACGATAGCAAAACTTTACAGATACACTAATACTATGTATGGGGGAATTGTGTGTCTACCGAAAAATCCTTAAGAGCAATAACCTGTTGTTTATGGATACGCTTCAGTAACTGCTCAATGTTAAAAAAAAATTAAAAATCAATTATTTCGTGAAATTTAAGTCTGTTTATGATTTCTTATCAAAATAAATATAATTTTAATCATTTTCTGTAGATAAAAATCCTCACGGAAGCGTAAACCAAGCAGGTTATAGTTTTAGCAGCTAAAGATCATTCTATGCAGCGATCCTGCAGCTTGTTCTAAGTTCGTTGATCTAGCCTGTTGTTGGCATTGATGGCTGTTTTAGACTTAGTTAGTTTTTTTCTTGGTTTCTTTCCATATCTAAATGTTTCGTGAAATAAACCCCAAGGTATTTATATTCTGTAGTAACTTCTATTCTTTCGCCATTGTAGTACCATTTTTCGTTTCTGTAGCCGTTTCCTCCCCCTCTCTTGAATATCATAATCTTTGAGTTATTCAAATTGAAGATCAAGCTCAATAACCTGCAGTTATCATACAGTCTATTGATCATGAGTTGTTAGGTTTCAGCTGAGTGCGCCAGTAGCACTCTTTCATCCGCAAAAAGAAGTGCTTTGATGAGCAGCCCAAAATTCCATACCTCCAGGCAAAATATCTACTATGTCTTCGATGTATAGTGCAAACAGGCTCGGGCTCAGAGAGCATCCCTGCCTTATGTCCTGTTAATATGTTCATTGAAAGTTAACTATGTGCTCACGACATGTAAATCGTTGAATGTACATGCGACATTGGCGTCATTCTGACGTCACATTCGGTCCCAATGCTTGCATGTAATTAACATGTCGTGTACTACCCATATTTGTGACGGTAACATGTGGTGTCGCATGTACATGTGAGCCACATGTGACACCTTCATGGCATGTAAACATGCGATTTTTATACAATTCGTGTACTAGCAAGCGACATGTGATTTGTGACTACATTTTACATTTCGTCGTTTGATGCATGCAAATACCGCATGAAAAATACATGCGATTACAAGAATTAGTACTGTTGCAGGCTTTAATCAAGCAGCAAAACCTTCAATGCATTTTTTATTCCATGACGCGATAAGGTCGGAGGATGAGCTGCACGAGTTGGTTAAGAGCCACTTCCCAACGGAGGATTTTGATGTGAAGGCCCCAAAGAGTGATTTAATGAGCCACAAAGTTTGACGAGCTGTCTCAATCATGGAGCAAACCATAAAACGGCTGGACAATGGGTACGAAATTGGCCTGCTGTGGAGGGCGGATAACATCAAACTTCCAGACAATTACCCGATGGCTCTAAGCCGTCTCAGAGGTCTCGAGAAATCCCTAAAGAAGAGACCGCATCTAATGGAGTGGAAAAACAAACACATGAGGGAGTTGGTGTCTAAAGGGTACGCCAGAATAGCATCAGAGGAAGAGTTGCAGAAGCTGTCGCCAAGGGTTTGTTATGCACCCACGTTCATTGTCGAAAACCCAAACAAAGTTCCATTAAAACCAAGGGATGTTGCAGATGTGGCCGCTAAAGTCAACGGCGTTTCGCTAAATAGTTTCCTGTTAAAAGGGCCGGACAATCTGGTCCCCCTTCATGCAGGGCTCTTCAAATTCCGCGAACGAGCAGTATCAGTAAAAGCAGACGTGAAAGAAATGTTTCACAGGATCCGGATAAAGGAAGAGGACCAGTATTGCCAGCGTATTTTATAGAGGGGCGGAGACAGTACGCGAAACCCAGACGTTTACATCATGCAGGTTATGATGTTCGGGTTCAGGTGCTCTCCTACGTGCTCTCAGTTTGTCAAGAACCGTCACGCTGAATTATTTCGAGCGGATTATCCAGAAGCTGTTGATGGGGTAACAAAGCCCATATGTAGACGATTATTTCAATAGTCATGATTCGGTGGAGAAGACAGTTGCTGTGACAGAAGACGCGATTCGTATCTGTAAGACGATGAATTACGACTTGGTAGGAGTGCAGTCTAATAGTCAGGAGTTTCTTCGACGGACATCAGAGAACCACGTCAATCCTAAATTGGTGAGCATAGATCCAAACAGCTGTGAGTCATTTATCTGCAAGATCCTTGGGATGTATTGGCATCCGACCTCAGACTATTTTACCTACAAATTGGCTTGCGATGAATCTCGGGAGAATTCTATGCAGTCTGAAGCAACAATAACCAAGAGGGAAATGCTAAGGAACATAATGAAGTTTTTTCGACCCCCTGGGTCTCGTATCGTTCTACATCATCCGTGGGCGTATCATCCTACAGGAAGTAAGGAGGGAAGGTTTTGACTGGGACGAGCCAGTTTCGCAGGACCTGAGCATCCCCCGGACAAAGTTCATCAAAGAGTTCGAATCTATCGAGCAGCTCAGGATAACTCGCCGTTATTTATTGGAACCCAGATGAATCGCAGACAAGTTTGGTGGTGTTCGTCGACGCGTTAGAGAAAGCGTTCGCTGCCGTGGCGTACCTGCGTTTTGAACATCATAGTGGAGTGGAAGTCGTCTTAGTGATGGCTAAAGCAAAGGTGGCCCCAGTGAAGAAACTCTCAGTTCCCAGATTAGAGGTCAAGGCAGCAGTTGTCGGTGTGCGGCGAAAAGTTACAGTTAAGAGTTTGCATACAATCTATATTTCTGAAACAATTTTCTTCTCAGATTCGAAAACGGTGTTATCCTGGATCAACTCCACCAAGTTTAACTTCCCATCGTTTGTTGCCGTTCGAGTTGGGGAAATTCGGCACTCATCCTCACCACGCCAATGGTTTCATGTCGGGACAGATCAGAATGTGGCTGACGATGGAACGAGGTGGAATGATATTTCCGTGGGAGATGTAGAAGCAAGATGGTTTACGGGGTCTGCATCTCTTCGATGTCCGAAAGATCATTTTCCGGTGTCGCCAGGAAAAGAGGCACTTGTATCGGTGAGTAACGAAAACTTATTACCACAAACTCTAACCCTTCCATAACAAGGAACATCCTGCTTCCTACGCGATCCTGGACGAACTTAAAGCCAGATTTCGAGACAGGTGGACGTCATCAGTCAGAGTGATTGCACTTCTGCTGCGTTTGAAGAATACTTTACTCAGGAAACCAGCTTCGCGCATGGATAATTAGCATTCGAGTAGCTGTGGAGAGAGTCAGATTTAGGTGCAAGTTGTTGAAGGCAAAGCCAGTGATGCCGCTTATGTTTCAGCTCCCCGAAGCACGTTTAGCCTTTTAATTTAAGGGCTTTCACGCATGTGGAAGTCGATTGTTTTGGCCCGATGCTGGTAAAATTTGGAAGAGGAACTGCAAAACGTTACGGCATGACCTTCACCTGCCTCACATATCGTGCAGTGCAAATTGAACTCCTCAATGATCTGAGCTTAGACCAGTGCACTATGGGACTGCGCCGCTTCATAATAAATCGCGTCGTCACACGTTTTCTCTACAGCGATAACGGGTTAAATTTCATCGAGGCAAAGAACCAGCTGGACAGAGACGTGAAGGAGATGGAAGCCGCCCTTAGTGAGTATGCCGCTAATTATGAAGGAAATCTGTGGAGATTTATTCCAGCGTATTCACCATGGCTGGGCGGGGCTTGGGAGCGGTTAATACAATCAACAAAGAACGATGTCGGATTCGTCCTAAGAGGAGTGGTACCTCGCGAAGATGTCTTGCGGAATGCACTCTTAGAAGCCCAGGGTCAAATCAATCGTCGACCGGTCACGCATGTTCCCGTTGATCCAGAGGATCCTAAACCACTTACACCTAATTCTATGCTGTTTGTTGGGAACGAGACCTATGCAGTAAACTTTATAGTCGACGTTGACAGCATTTGATGGCCCAGTTCTCAAGATGTTGGTACCAGGAGTACCTGCCAGAGTACCACGCACCAAGTGGTACGAAAATACGAAAGCAGTTGAGGAGGATGACATTGTTAACGTTTTCGATCCCAATGAAGTTCGTTCTACGTGGCAACGAGGACGCGTCGTAAGGGTTTACGCCGGATCAGATGGATCGTGAGAACTGCTGATGTTCGAGTTTCAAATGGGTCAGTCAAGAAGAGGAAGGCGGTTGGCAGGCTCGCTGTTTTAGATGTTAAGTCTTCATCGTAGAAGTTCAGACGGACCCCGAGATGTCATCGAGTAAATATGTATAAATTTAATTGTTAGCGTGGCCTTGGAATGCACGGCATTCGCGAGGTGTTCGGAAAATGGGATCCATGTTTGTTTCGCTTTTTCTTCGCTTCAACGAAGCTGTCATTTCCGTTTTAAATAAAATTTAGGTTCTTTTTTGCATTTTCCATTGTGGTGAAGGGAGTACCTCGTGATTGCTGTGAACTCCCAAGGCAAAACGGATTTTTAGGAATGTAAGTTCTATAATTGGTACTTTGAATTTATAAACAGTTGATTCGTTTTATCGTAATTAAAATCACACATCTGGATTATTTGGATATTTATTTTCCACCACACCGCCTGGCGAGGACACGACAACCACAAACACAAATCAGCGATTTTTAGAATTCTTTTGTGTCTGTCTGTCGTCTGGCCGATTGCGAAATTTGGAGCAGCATATAGGTTTTGTTTTATTAAAATCGGATGTCAGAAAAAAGAAGTTATGGTCATTTAAAGATTTATAGAATTTACTTTTGTGTGTTAGAAAAGTTAGAAGTTATGGGTTGTGTCATGAACGATTGTTTTAAAGAAAAAAAAAACCAGAAAACTTTGGTTAGAATTATAGAGCGTATACAATTTAGTACATAAAATATCAAAAGGTGACGCGTTTTATTATTAGAACGCGCTATAGACATTTTTGCAGTAATAACCAATAAATTGTGACTCCTTAAAATATGCTGCTAGTCAATTTATATAAAAGGCCGAATGCCTTTCCTATATCAACTACAACCATTCCAGTAGATCTTCACACTGCACGATTCATCTTGATGTGGTTACATATTCTACACTCAGAGAAAAAATCCTGTAAAATCAACCAAAATTTAACCAATTCTCAGGTTGTTATTTTTCAACACGGGTAATCGTGTTAAAGTTTTAACATGATACATGATTTTGACAGAATTTTCATTAACATTAAAAAATTTTAAGTTAACGTGAACAATCCTGATACTTTAAAAGTGCTCACTGTTAAATTAATACTGTGCAACATTTAACATGTTCTCTTGTTAATTTAATCCTATGAAAATGAATGTGATAATTTGTAAAATTAACATTTTTATAATGTTGAGCCAAAATGGGAGCCCCGTATATTCTACACTAGCAGACCCGTGCTCGCGTTGCCTCGCGAAGGTCTTAAAAAACTTTTTTTTATATAATTTTTAAAAAAATAGAAAAATTAATCATGCTAACCGTATCCAGAATAATGAATTTCACAGTAATAATTGTAAGAAAAATAGACATTGTTGTAATTTTAACATACTTATATTAATTTATTTTCGTATTTTAATGCTTTGGGATAGACAATGTTTACTGTTTTATTGCTTGGCGGAAAAAGCAAACACTGATTTTTCTGTGGGCCCACTCTGGATAAGGCAACATAAAGCTCACCGGGGGAAAAAACGTTGTCCCTGAGATCCGCCCTAATAAATTTAACTGATTGACCAGGAGCCTTATTTATCGTTATGCAGAAAAACGGTTAAATGGGGAACTGCAACCGTCTAAACTGAAAAGGGAGATCCGTTGGTATCATTGGAATTCTGGGAATAAGGGCATCCTTCCCTGCTGCGGGTCCAGTAAGAATTTTAGCTTCTATAATGTTTTTGTTTAATTTCTTGATTTGGAATCGTCAGCTCTTGCAAAGGATTGGGGGACTAAGATTTCTGATAAGTAATATCGGTGTGCCGATTTTAAAATTTAATTGGTACGGCGGCGGAAGACCCACTGGGTTGAGAGAAATTATAAATTCTTGAGGGTGGTTAACACTATCATTTACTACACTGGCAAGTCCTTTGATGTGCCTCTGTTTTCAAACGCCGACGAAAAATCATACTTCTCTCATTAACCATAGAAAGCTTAAAGAGCTTACAATGATCTTTCGTTAGTGCTTGCGTAATATATTAACGCATCAGTCTAGTGAAAACGGTTTACTAAAAGTGCATCTCGTTTGATGTATCCAAGTGATTTTTCAATTCAAGGAAGCAAAATTTACAAACATGAACCAACCTGAAAACCAAAACTTAGCAGGCGAAAGAAAATATTGCGCATTCTGTAATTATAAAAAAGCGATGTATAGGGTCTTTCATTAAGCGCATCGATCTTTAAATTAAAATAAAACAAAGTGTGTGTGAGATATCATCAACATTTTCTATTCGTTTGAAAGGCCTATCGATGGCATTATGTATGGAACATGACACCGTTCAAATGTCCGCTGCGGCTTCTCTGGGTGGCGCGCATCCGAAATGTCCAATTTTCCATGACTCTGGCGCATAAATCAGGCTGAATTTGACCAATGGCATGGATTATGTTGGCTTTGAGGGCCGCTGTGGTTTGTGGCTTTTTCGCATGGATCTGCGACTTTAGAAAACCCCACCAGAAATCGCACGATCTCGGTGGCCAGTTCACATCACCTCCATGTGAGATGACCATGCCCTTGAATCGTGCGTGCAGAATTTCCAATGTGGCGTGAGCTGTGTGGCACGTAACGCCGTTCTGTTGAATTAACATGTCGGTGGTGTCCTTATCATCCAATTCAGGCCAAAAGAAGTTGGTAATCATCGACCTATAGGCCTGGCCAATGTCGTTCTCAACGAAATATGGACCGATGACGCCGCCAGCCAAAAATCCACATCAAACAGTGACTTTTTCGGGATGCATTGGACGCTCATGTGGATTGGTATCGTCCCAAATTCGACAATTTTGTTCGTTGACCTACCCATTCATTTAGAAATGGGTCTCATCGCTGAAGATAATTTTTCGAACGGAACGTTGTCCGAACAGAATACCCATTTTAATAAAACAATTTTATCGTTTGCCCGTGTTGCTGAACGCTATATCCGTCCATGGTGACAGAAACAAAACAGATTGAATAAATGACAGCCAAGTTGACAGATGTAGCTTCAACAATATGGCTGCTATCAACTGTCAAAGTTCGGAAGTCCCTTTCGGAAGACCCTTTACAACCACATTATGCCCGTAAATTTACTTTAAACTCATTAATTTGAATATCTTTTGTCAATAAAATCTAACTTCGATTCAACAGAGAACCTTATCATAACCATTTCTCTTTTAATTGCCAGGGAGTAAATTTTACTCCTAAATAGCTTGAACGAAATACAAAATAATGTTAGCTTTCTAGGTTTAACTGCTTGGTTTTTGAGTGAGATTATCAAGTTTTTACTCAAAAACCAAGCAGTTAAAAAGGAAAAAAATTTTACAGGGGAGTCAGTCCTGTACTTCCCACCTTATATTGTGTTAAAGATATACACCTCAACGTGCTTGCGTTGTTCAGCACACCTTTCTTTAAAGCATTTCTTCTAATATCTAAGAATCCGCCGGACCATTTTACACTAAATTGATTAGATCTAAGCTTCATGCTGACAAATAAAAAAAAAACACATGATCGTACGTTGTTTCGTTCTCCAGATATCGAAGGGAAAAAAAATTATCACATACACACACGCACACACAAACATCATTTCGAAAACAGGTGCAAATGATTTCTAGTGCATCGTAATGCGAAGCTTTGTCAAAATCAGGAACCTTTTTTGTTTTGGCCGATTGCAATACTTGGAGGTGGGAAAATATGATCCACATAACATACCCTTCATTCATGATTATACAAAGATGGAATAAGAATGGGAGGGAGTGTGCGAGAAACACGGAACGATGATAAAATGGAACAAAGCAGCAACCTCGTCGTCATGATTGAATCGATATCAGCGATGTAAACAAATAAAAGCAAGTAGGTATAATTAAGAAAATATGAAGGACTTCAAATTTGACTTTAAAGAAAAAAAATTGTTTTTACAATTTTTTAAAATTGATATAAAGTTAGGAGTGAATATGTTGGTCAACCTCTTTAAAATTAGTATGAAAAATATATAAATGTTAAATTTTCCAGTAAACAAAAAACATTTAAATAAAAAAAAATAGCCTAACTGGATTTCGTAAAAATAAAGAATATTATAAATTTTATTTCACGTTGATCGGTTCAGTATTTACTGAGATTACCGGGGCCAAAGTTTTTTAATGTTTCGTCTTTATATAATAGTAATGATGATCTTTGGTAAAATTAAAATGATTTACCATGTTAAATCTACTTGGAAACATTCGAAACCTCGTTGAATTAACAAGGTTCACTGGAAAATCAACACTATGTTAAGTTTCAATTCATTTGGGTCCGTGGACTCCGTATGCCCAGTTCAAATATGATGATTCTGTAACGTTGTCCGAGTTCAGTATTCACGTTTACAAGGACTGCTCTTCATACTCAAACAAATATTATAGAACAGACAAGAGAAACATATACCATCTTTATGTATTCATCCTGAGGACGTACAATTTCTTTATTTTATTTAACTAAATTTGTTGCACGAAGTGAGTGTGAATTATAAAATTTGAAAACCATGAACCAACTGCGACTGCGAATATGCGTTAAAAATGTTCTTGTGTTGAATCAAGCAGATACAGTGAAATTTCTACAATGTGTTCAGGTTAAGGATAGAGAGAAATAACGGTACTTTTCATATACCAACGTGATGATCTGTTTACTTGCGCTCAAATGAACAGATACAGTGTGCAATTAACACTGCGACCAGGTAAAGCATCGATAAAAAAAATATTCGAAGCATGAACATGATATTCTGTTCAGTTGCAACAGATACAGAGCTATATCAACAGGCTATATGGTCAAGTTTAAATCTATTTCTATGTTAAAATAACATGAACTTACTTTAAATCTACACGGTGGCCAAATTCTACTGCTCATTTTTGATTTACAAGAAAATCATGTTAAAATAACATGACTTCTTTTTAAATCAATATTGTTATTTGATTAAAAATGAAGTCGTGCTATGAAATATGCGCAGCCAGTATACCCATGTTAATTTAACAATGTGCATAGTGTTAAGAAAATCATGTAAGTTTTTAAATTTTCTGTCACTTTATATGGGGGAAACCATCGTGTATATTTAACAGGAGCCTTTTTGATTTTTTACACGGTGTTTTTCTCTGAGTGTAGGCACTCGGTGGGAGGAATTGTGGTTGGGTCCGGAAAAGTGTTCATTTGGGTATATAAAGGGTTTTTTTCTGCATTTCATTTGACATTTCTCAATTTCAGACTAACTCAATTTGAACCATGGAAAGATACACAATCGAGCAACGCGTTAAAGTTATTCAGGCTTATCATGAAAATGGGCGTTCAAATCAAAATGCATATCGTGCACTTCGTGATTTTTTCGGTTAATTTAATCGTCCAAATGTGCGTACAATCGGAAAATTCGTGCAAAAATTTGAGCAAACCGGGTCTGTAGGAGATGTGAAAACACCAGTGCATGCTCGTACAGCTCGTACTGCAGAAAATATTACTGCTGTTCGCGATAGCGTGGCTGAAGTGCCGTCCACCTCAACTCGTCGTCGTGCCCAACAATTGCACAGATGATAACGATCTTTTTATGGCCCGAATTGGAAGATATGGATGTGGACGATATGTGGTTTCTCTTTTGCGGGAGAAATTCAATGGCCGTGTTATCTCACGTCGTGGCGATGTTAATTGGCCTCCACGATCATGCGATTTGACACCGTTGGACTTCTTTCTTTGGGGTTATTTGAAAAAAAAGGTGTACGTCGATAAGCCAGCAACAATTCAAGAGCTAAAGGATGAGATAATTCGGCACATTAACGGCATAGAACCTCAATTATGTCTCAGCGTCATCGAAAATTTGGACCATCGGATGGAGGTGTGCCGCCGAGGTCGCGGCGGCCATTTGGCCGATATTTTGTTCCATACATAATTGAACCATACCAATATTATCATAATAAAAAGAAATGACAATAATTTCCTAAATAATTTGTGTTTTATTCAAAATCAACATCGGCCCTTAAAACTTAACCACCCTTTATTATTATCACAGATGTAGGTACATATTGTGAAATTGAAATAAAATGTGCTCAGATTACTAAATAACCTTATTTGCATATATGTAGCTTTCAGGATTTCCGGGGGGTTCGCCAGCAAAATTTAATGCAAGTGCATTTGCTCTTTCGATGTCTGTGAAGAAGGTGTTGCCAGCATTTTTGAAGGAATGGTAATTATCTGTTTTTATTCCTAAATACTTCTACTATATTCCAAAGAGGCTGTGCGGTATTTTTTAAGTGTGTTCATTTCGATATTTGATTATTATTTTCGATATGCTTGGAACTTTGTTTATTTAGATTATTTGCTTGATATCGGAAATAGGGCTGGCGGTATCTCTGCCAATCTTGTCTACACTTATTTTCTTAGCTTAATGAGTTCCAAAAATTCAGGGGAAGTTTTGCAGAAAAAACAGCTTTCTTAGGAACTTGTGGGACAGATCTTTCAACAGCATTTAAAATGTGTGTAGAAAAGTAATTTACAAAAGAGTCTATGTCTTGTTTACCAAAAATACTTTCTAAATTGGTTGAGACATTTCTTAATCTTAAATTAATATCTGTTCGAAGAAAGCCTGCTTTCGTGGAAAAACCAGTCCTACTAAACCACCTCGTCACGAAAAGGGATTAAATGAATGGAAGTACGTCTTTTAATAGGCAGCTTTGTGGGCTGTATTCATAATTTATTTGATTTTCAAAAACAAACCTATTTTTGAGACCAAGATAAGCGACGTACTGAATAACTATAAATAGCACATGCCATTATAACCTGTTCAGGAATCCCCTCTAAGCCATTTAAAATTCCAATGAATACTCAAAGATACTATAACAATATTATTTAGCCTTTCAAGCAGCTGTTTAATCTTTTCATAATTCCTGAAAAGATTTCACCCTGACAACGATAATGGTTAACACTCAAACTATCCTGATCTTTTTTAAATTTTCCATTGATCCCCGCAGTGTTTTTTTTTTTTGTCCCGAAAATTATAATCACAAGGATTTGTTATAAAATTTCACTACAAAGTTTGTTGCAATGATAGTTAAAATCCTGTGCCAAATATCTTCCACGATATTCTAACACTTCCAAACTACACAGAACCAGGGCCGGAAAAGAAAATTCAACAAAACCTCGGAAGGAAACCGAATAAAAAGAAAATCGTTTTCAAGGAAATGAATGAAAGAACAAAGACGGAGACAGGGACATAGGGAGAAAGAGGGAAAAAAAGAGTAGATAAACGTCTTGATAGATTTTGGGGCAATTGGCTCACGGCCAAGGATTTTCTCGAAGTCCCAGCAAGGATAACTAACAGAACACAGTTTTTCATAATAATTTCTATTTAGGTATTTATATCCTAGGATTTTGTGTGCGTATTTGTCTACTTTTGCCGCATTCTGTTATTTTTTGCCTGTCTAGAGTAGATGGGCAATTGGTTGCTATCTTCAGTTGAGCATCACACCTTCGTCGTTCTATTTCTTCTGTCCTGTCTACATCTAACTTATATGTCACTGTACGGGACACTTAGGAGACAGAATTTTTTGTATGCCGGTGGAAAGGAATTTTCTATGAAATCGTAATCAAATTGTCAGTTGGGTTGAAGAACAAATTAAATGGGCGGGAATGGTGTTAAAATAAAATTTATTCTTTGTTTTTTACTTTGGGTAATTGTATACCTCAGGTCAAGCACGGGGATATTTCATTTGAAAGGTCTGACTTTTGAATTTATCAAATTGTAGGTGTGTCTTTCTGTCCTATGTTAAGGCTAAGCGATACATATAGAAATATGGGCTTTTGTTTGTTCTGAGAGAATTCTTTAAAATTCTAAATAGCATGGCATGAAATACTACGCATTCTTGTGATGTTGGTGTTATCAGACTCGTATTGCTTTTTAGTTGTCCTTTTGAGAAGTTTACTTCTCAGCACCCACTCATTCCAACAGCTTATCCGACATGCAATCAATCCACTCAAAATACATGATCGACAACGAAACGGCGAAAAGAAGAAGCAAGAAATTTAGATACGATTGGTATAAAAGCTGAGTTAATACCAAGGCTTGTAGAGTCACTTAAAAAAATGTCGTGGAAGACAGATTAGGTTAGGTTAGGTTAGATAGGAGTGGCAGGCTGCAATTGCAACCGCATTTAGATCAGATAAGGTCCATTGTGTTACCACCAGGATCTGTATTTCGCCAGGAATACTACCCGCACAACCAGCCGGAGCTTACTATGAAGCGCTTAAGATTGCCTATGCAATCACCACCAAGTTCACTAAGGATGTTGAAGAAGCTGGCTCCTAAGTATGCTCTTCTCCGATCTGAAAAGGCCGGGCATGTACAGAGAAGGTGGAGAATCATCTCCTCCTCTTCCTCATCCATGCAGCTTCTGCAGAAGTCGTTATAAAGGAGGTCCAGCCTATAGGCATGCTTGCTGATGGTGCAATGTCCTGTAATGACACCCACTAATGTGCTTATTAACAATCTATTCCGTCTGATGAGACAGTGGGAACGTTTGGGATCCAGCTTTGGCCAAATTTGCCTGGTTATGAGACAGGTGCTACCTACTGTCCATCTATGATTAACGAAATTGATCGCGTTTCTATTAAGTAGCAATTTGCAGGCGGCGAGAGCCATACTTAGATTCCCCTTATCCGGAAGAATTGGAAGAGTTGTGCCTTCACTGGCGAGTTAATCAGCCATGCAGTTGCCTGGAATGTCTCTGTGCCCCGGCACCCATATAAGGTGAATTTTGAATTGCTCAGCCATCTCGTTAAGAGACAAGCGACAATTTAGGGCTATTTTTGAGTTGAAGGCGACAGATTCCAGGGATTTTATCGCGGCCTGACTATCGGTAAAAATTGTGATATCCCGAGTGGATAGTACATTATACCTCAGCCAATTATACCTCAAAATCATCTTTCCAGTCAAGTCTGGAAGGGATAGTGGTAACGAAGTTTTTGTCAAATAGGAGGCGTTGAAGGGTGTGTCGGTGCTTTGTGGAAGGAATTCTAAATCATTCAGAATGGTGGAGTGTCCAACCCGCAGGCTGGACCATACAGGCCGATCTTTGCACTTTACAAAGATGGCTACGATTGGCGGCCTTGCCCAAGGCTTTCCACCTAACAATTACGCCGTATGTTAGGATTGGCCTGATAACAGATACGTAAAGCTAGTGAGTTATAAGTGGCTGTAGGCCCCACCTACTTCATATTGCCCTTTTTGCAGCAGTACAGTGCTGTGGTGGCTTTATTATTATTATTATTATTATTATTTATTCATTATTCTTAATTTAACAAACTTTGTAATTACTTAATCTACCTTAACAATATTAAAATTAAGAATATGTAGTGGCATTGGTATTTATACAATACAAAATAGTGATAATGCCACTTCATAAAAAAATATCATAGAAGTAGAAGTGTGGGGTGGTTAATATATTTTACAAGAACAATTTAATTAATTTAAACAGAGATTTACAATAATTTAACAATAAAAGAGAAAGAAAACATAAAGAGATAGCAGTTATACAGAGATTTTCACAATAAAAAGGAAAGAATAACGTAGAGAGATTGTACATAAAAAATAAAAAAGTAGTACATATACGTAGAACGCCAATGGAGCAATGAGATACATATTTAAACAACATAGGGCAGCAAAACTTTAATTTCCTCGTGATCAAAATCAAAAAGCCATGTTTTTACATTTTTTAAAAATTGTGGCAAGGATCTTATGCCTCGGATAATCACGGGAAGTGTATTAAATAATTTGCATGACACGATGGAGTAGAAGTTTTTGAGTAGAGTAGTGCGGAAAGGAGGAACAACGACAACATTAATTGAATTGCTTCGCAAATTGCGAGTGTTAGAAATCGGGCTCTGTAAATAGCCACCTCTCTTAAAAAAAATGTTTGAAACTTTAAAATAATACAAATGTTTTAGTGGCAGAATTTTCAATGATCTGAACAAAACCATAGAAGGAGCTATACGATTGACTCCACATACTTTTCTGATAGCGCACTTTTGCAAAACTATCAATGGCTCAAGCTTTGTTTGGTAAGCACCACCCCAGCAACTTATTCCGTACTGCAGTTTCGAATGAAAAATTCCATAATACACTGTTTTTATCGTTTTTTTGTCACAAAATTTCTTAAGACGATAAAAGCTTCTTACCGAAGATCGTAAATATTGTTTCAAAATTGAAATATGTCTAGACCAACTCATATTTTGGTCAAAAGTAATACCTAAATATTTAAACTCATTTACAATTTCAATTTTAAAGCAGCTTGTATCACAAGATTCTTCCTTATTTAACATAGTCCTGGTGGCTTCCTTAGTACAAACACAATTTGACACATTCGACCTTTCGCAGTTGTTTGCATGAAAGAAAATTTCAAAGTTAAGGGACTCTTGTATATTTAGACTGAAGTGCATCAATTTGGTTTTATTGCTGACAACCAGTTTATGTTCCGAAAACCACAATGCTAGGAGGTGAACATCATGATTGATATCCGCGCTTAAGTTTAAAGGACTATCTGAGCGGTATGCAATGCCCAGATCATCTGCGAAGGCAGTAACTTTCCCTATAAACGGTTGTCTGAATATGGAATTTATGTAAATAAGGAACAAAATGGGACCAAGAACTGATCCCTGAGGTACACCTAAATTCATAGATTTTGATCTACTAACAAAGTTACCTATTACGACTTTTTGAGTTCTATCCTTTAAGTAGGACTTAAACCAGTTGTGCATAAAACCACGAAATCCTGCAAAATGTAGTTTGCTTAGCAGAACACTGTGGTTGACCATGTCAAAAGCTTTGGTAATGTCTACAAAGAGGCCGGCGCAACATTTCTTATCATCCAGACTTTTATAAATAAAGGAGCAGAACTCCAAGAGGGCATCTTCTGTAGCAAGACCTTCCCTAAAACCGAACTGAGCAGGACTAAGGAAATTTACTTTTGCCAAGTAGCTCAGCACTCTACCCTTAATAGCTTTTTCAAAAATTTTTGAAATTGGTGACAATAAGGAAATTGGCCTATAATTGTTTTTGTCACTTCTACAACCTTTTTTATAAAGAGGAATCACGTTAGCACATTTTAATTTATCCGGGAAAATCCCGGTCGTGATACTTAAGTTAAAAATATAAGCTAATATGTCTACAATATTAAGTGCTATGTTTTTAAGAATAGGATTAGATATACCATCATAACCACAAGAGCTTGAATTGTTAAGTGAACAGATAATTTTGTAAAGCTCTAAACCTGTTATTTCTTCATAAAAGAAGCTATTGTTTACAACATTGTCGTTGACTAAATGAGACCTAGTGCAGCTATTACAATATGTACGAGACTCACCAGAAGAGGACATCACACCAACCGAAGAAAAGAAATCATTAAATATATTTGATACTGTTGTCGGATCATTAATAGTAACACCATCATTACACAGAACTATAGCTTTAGAGATATTAGGAGTGTTGCCATCAATGATACTACTTATAGCCTTCCATTCTTTTCTCAGATTACCAAGTGCATTTCGTACTATAGAATAGAAGTATCTGTCCCGAGCTATCTTTATATCCTTGTTCACTTCTTTACTCAATATTCTGAAGCGTGTTTTCAGCGCTGTATTCAGAGGATGTTTGAAACATTTAATTTTCAATTTATTTTTAAGCTTAATTTTTTTCAACACAGAATAAGTAATCCACGGCTTTAACCTTTCTTCAGATTTTTTACGGACGATGGTATATGTGAAATTACTTATATAATTCGGAAGAAAGGTTCAAAACAGGTCATAAGCCTTAGAAGCATTATCTTCCACATAAATTTCCTCCCAGGTTTCAGAGCGCAGTTCAATATTTAGCAAGTCAAAGTTAACTCTCGTTACCTTCGGCAACAAAATATAATTAGCAGGTTTCCTAGTTTTTAACGTACTAAACAAAATACCTGTCATGCAGTGATCAGTAATGCTGAGATCAAAATTAACACCAGCACATTCATTTATGGATATTTTAGCAAATCGACCAAATACATGGTCAAGACAAGTACTTGAAATTGGTCTAGTGATTTCGTTTATGAAAGATCAGATAGAGTACTGGAAGCTAAAATGTCTATATTAAAATCACCCAAGAAAATAAGATTAGCAACTTTTTCGTTTCTTAAGAACGTTGAAAATTCATTCAAAAACATTTGGGTATCATACAGGTGTAATCTGTACACACAAACAAATTTAAAAACATCATCACGTACATTGCAAGACAATTCAATTACATCCGCGCTCAAAAAATTAGGACAAGTTACTTTATAGTTACCAAAATTCAGATAATCACGAACAAAAACTCCTACTCCTCCTGCAGCATCTTATTATAGCCCGGAATATGATAATCATCTTTTTCGCAGTTAAAAATCCATATCTCACTTACAAATATCAAATCGGGTAAAAACACAAGCGCTTCAAGATTACACACTAATAAATTAAAATTTTGCCGCAAACTACGTATGTTCTGATGCACAACAAAAAAAGAGTTGCGCTCATTAGAATTGCAAGAAAAAAGTTCATCATTAATGTTTACTATTGTATGAGGGGTGGGGTTGTTGCTTAAAAGATTATCATTAAAGTTTATAACAGACATACTAAAATATAATTAGATATGGTGAAAGACAATTAGTCTTTCAGTGATGAAAAATCAAGAAATGATCTAATAGCAACAACCCTACTCTTTTCAGCTTTTCTCATTAGAATCCGAGAATTTGTAAACCACAAATATTTATAGTTTTTTTCTACTTTTACTTTTTTTGCTTCCAAAAATAAAGCTCTAGTATAACTAGTGAAGCAATCATTAATATAAACATTGTCATTTGTGCCCGCGACAAATAATGACGAATTTAATTTCTTCATTGCAGTTTTCTTCGCTTTCAATACTTTTTCTTTCGCCTCTAAGCAAGAAAATTGTACACAAATTTTATCACTTCGGTCGTTGTTGTTGTTTACTCGCTCGAGGATGTTAGGCTTCCAGCTGAGCTTTTTGTCGAGAATGAGATCAGATATCTGGCATTGTCGGAGAGTACTATACTTGTACCTTGATCGAAGGGAGTGACCTGGAGGCGTGGCCAAAATATTTTGTAGACTTCGAAATTGATTTGTGGCGAACAGCCGAGTTAGCAGCCATTTGTCTGCCGAGAATGTCAAGGGGTGTCAGATGAAACAAAATGTCCAGTGCTGCGGAGGGTGTCGTACGAAGAGCCCCGCTTATGCACAGACATGCTGATCGCTGGACCTTGCTTAGATGATCTCGGTTTATAGCCTCATCCAAGGCGATCCACCAGACAGCCACCCCGTACATGAGTAGAGCGAATGAGTAATACGAGGTTGTAAGCCCCATTTGTTTCCAATGGCTTTTTTGCAAGAGAAAAGTGCTACTTTTTTCTTTCTTTCTTGGATGTTGGGTTTCCAGCTTAATTTCTTATCCAAATATTTTGCTTCGTTAGAGAAAGTTAAGCTCCTACCAATAAGGGAAGGAGGGTCAAAGACTGGAATTTTATATTTTCTAGAAAAGAGTACCAGTTCAGTTTTGTTTACACCCAAACCACACCGAACTGTCTAACTAGCTTATTAAAAGTTATTTGGAGGAATTTTTTTTTTTGGTGTTGAGGTGCTTGTTGACTGCTAAAGCCACGTCATCTGCATAAGCGATCACCGTGCATCCCTTTGTTTTTAAGGACATCAGCATTTCAGTTTTCACCAAATTCCAGAGAAGAGGGGATAGAACGCCGCCTAGTGGGGTGCCTCTACTAACCGATCGTCTGGCAGATATTCCACCCAGCTCTGAGTTAATAATGCTGCTGGAGAGCAGGAGATTAATCCATGCGCCAAGTGAACTACCTACTTTCAGATCCGATAGTGCATCCGCAATTGCTGATGCGTTGGCGTTGTTGAAAACTCCTTCTATGTCTAGGAATGTTACCATAGTATACTCCTTATGATGCAGGAAATACTCAATTTTACTTACAAGCGTGTGTTACACCGTTTCCACTGATTTACCCTTGCAGTAAGCATGTTGAGACGGTGACAGCAGTTTAGTATCAATACTGCCACGTAAATGGATATCAACCAGTCGCTCTAGAGTTTTTAGAAGGAATGAAGATAGACTAATGGGTCAAAGGTCTTTTTTATTTACGTGAGAACATTAACCCCCTTGGGTATGAAAACCACTTTCACTTCTCTTACTTACTTGTGGAACGTAGACCAGATCTAGACAGCTTTTCAGGATAATCTCTAGCGTTGGCAAGATAATATCTGAGGTCTTTTGAAGTTCGGCAGGATTATACTATCTGGTCCAGCAGATTTGTATGGTTTGAAGCTATGTAGCGCCCAAAGAAGTTTGTCCTGCGTGACCAAACTATGACTAAGACTAAAGGAGTTATTAAATTGTGTAGCTGGACTGATGGAAACAGTACTACTATTAACTTGGGAGCTACCTGGGAAGTGAGTATCAAGTAGCAGATTTAACGAATCTTCGCTGGAGGTTGTCCATGACCCATCTGTTTTCTTAAGATAGCTGGGCATTATTGGATTAGTAGAGAGAATTTTTCTCAGCCTTGATGCTTCGGAAGATTCTTCTATTTTGTCCAAAAAGAGTCTCCAAATTTACGTTTGGCTTTTCTCAGTTCTTTTTTATATGTATTTAGGGAGTCTTTGTACAAGTCCCAATCTGGCGCACCTCTCGTGCTTTTGGCAGTGTTGAAGGCTTCCTACAGTTATTTCTGAACAGACTTAAGTCTGCAGACCACCAATGTGGCGTTTTCTTGCCCCTGGGACGAACAAGAGGGCAAGAAGAAGACATCGCTCTATTGAAGGCAGAGGTAAGGTTCTCTACCAGAAGGTCTAGCTCCTGAGTGTTACAGGGTGGTCTAGGAAGGTCGGAGGTTATTAATTCATTTAGATTTTCTCTGTATTTGAGCCAATCAGTTTTTCTGGGATTTCTAAAAGTTGATGCGCTGGGAGGATGGTCAAGGAGATTGAATTGAAGATACTGGTGATCAGAAAACGAGTGCTCACCGGACACCTTCCAATTCTTGATCAGCTTTATACTTTAATACTTTTTGGCGGTTTCGAGTTCATCACCTAAGTTGCACAAGATGAGGTTTGTACTTAAAATGTAATCAAAAAGTATCTCACCCCTTTCGTTTGTGTCCGAGCTACCCCACGCAGTGTGGTGAGCATTTGCGTCACAGCCAATTATCAGCCCGGACTTCTGTTAATTTATTTAAGTTTAATGGATTACACTGGGCAACAACAACAAAATTATTTTCTGCGGCATTCAATTTTTTATTTGTTTCAATAAACACTTATATTAGAGATAAACGACATGTAAGTAATCATTAGAAGAAATATTAACCTACCCTCCTAAATTGTATTAATTTGAGTATTCCCAACAAAATTTTGTTTTCTATTCACGTAGATAGTAACATATAACAGTTTCGCTTAAATTAGATATTAGACCTTAAGGTAATCAGTTCGTGCCCTATTTTAAGTATTGTGCTTTTTCTCTTGAAAAATATGAGTTCGTCGCGAGAGTCTTGTATGTATTAACAATACCAACAGTTTTTGTTTTATATGTGGCAAAGTTTGTCAACAAAAACAAAGAAAAAAGATCACTGAGTTTGTGAAACAAACCAACCATGCATACTTTGGGATAAATTTTGCTTACAATAATAAATATAGGGTGCCCAATACCGTGTGTAAGTCTTGTGCGGAATCTTTGCGACAATGGAGCCAAAGAGTACGTAAAGAGCTTAAATTTGGAGTGCCGATAATATGGACTGAGCCAACCAATCATTTCAAAGACTGTTACTCTTGTGCTGTGAATGTTAAAGGTATCAATCGGTACAAAAAGAGTACTTAGGTTTATCCTAATGTGGAATCGGCTAAGCCCCCAATATAACACAGTGTAGATTTGCCAGTTCCAGTGTTTTCATGACCATCGACTGTAAACTGTAATGGAACAAGGAGAACGGTTCCACAAGGACATTAAAACAATGGAAGAAAGATACCAAGGCTGATGGGACAGCCATATGATGACAGGCTATTGCTGGACTAATAAGCGATTGTCCTGAGAAAAAACACGATAGTAAAGCCTACAAAAAAAGTTTTTTATAATAGTTTTTTTTATTATTTGTGTTAACAGCATATGTATTTAGTTTTTTATCGTTATTATGTAGCCGCTCCTATAAATATATATTTTAATACGTAATTGTATTTTTTATTTAGACCTTTTTCAGTCATATAGTTAATAGAGTCTTTATCTCATAAACTAGAGTCAATTTAAAAAATCTGAAACTTTTCTCGTATTCGGCATATTGAATTTATCCAAAATTGACTTCAACGTACAATGCCGTAAAATTACTGTTCCCCAGTGTTATCTACGTATTGGCTTTGCTAATTATGAATTCAAATAAACTATGTATATAAAGCATAACACTGGAGAAATTGGCGTACAAGAATAAAAAATAAAAGAATATGTATAAAAAAGAATAAACTAATCAGATGAAAAATTACTAAAATACTTTTAAGTGGTTTCGGTCAAATATTTAAACAAGACTTTGTCAAATGACTTTGTTCCGCGAAGATTTCTAATGTCCATGGGTAGAGCGTTCCATTCTCTGACAACATAAACAAGATATTGGTTCTCTGAGTTTCTGCACGTGAACCTTGGGTGAATAAAAACAAAGATCAACAGAAAACGAGATGAAGCGTAACGACTACAATTATTGGCACCCCTAAGGAAATTTCAACTTTGATCAACTATAACATTTTTATTTCTAAAGTTATTTGAATCTGTTGTAAACCAGAGAATAAAATATTAAATTTCGCGTTGATTGAGTATTATAAATAAAGATTTAATAATTGAAAATGTATTTAAAATCCCAATTTAAAAAAAGCTTACTAAAAACTATAGTTATTGGCACCCTGATATAATTATTGGCACCCAAAAACTACAATTATTGACACTCTTTAAAACACAAAAAACATGATGTTTTAATCAATGCTTTATTATTTTATTTATGTTTTCAAAACGTTTTATTTTAAATTATAAAATAATAGATAAATATATTATCTATAAATTAATAAATACATATATATTTTTTTAAGGAACTGTCATTTACTTAACATTTACTCATTTACTTAAAATAGATTATCAGGCATTGATTTAGGGATGCTTTTTATATCAACCAAGGCTTTTTGAAGATCGTTCTCATCGTATTTAAGATATTTTTTCGGCATTTTGTTCAAACTTAAATTAATGACGGTTGAAAGATACAACTATTGGCACTCATAAAAGTACAACTATTGGCAGTGCCAATAATTGTAGCTGCATAGGATGCAATTATTGGCACCCCCTGCCAATAATTGAACCCTAATTTTTTCTGCACCAATTATTGGCACCCCTTTTATTAATAAAATAATATTTTTTTTTTACAAAATATATTTAAAAGCAACTTCTTTAATGTATAATTATAGTAAATAAAAAAAGTTTTCATTAAAAAATATAAATGGAAGTAGTGATAAAAAACTTACAAAATTATAGGTCCTTAATGAAAACAAAGGAAAATTCGAAGATTTTTTTTTTGTCGCATGTGTTTTCACTTTCACTTATAAAACAGAACTTAAAAGGAATGTGGTAAATGCGAGAAAGCGATTAAAGCACTCGTACGTAAAATATTCATGTACTGTAATTTATTTCTTATAATTCAAAAAAGTCTTAATTACAAAAAGGGGTAAATAGATCGAGAGCGATGATTCGACGACTGCCCTAGATTAGACTCTGTCACTAACATTTTACATTTCGGCAAAGAACAAGAGATAACATATTATGTTTAAATATAAATAGGTGTATATGATCGAGTATGTGTGTATTTGTTCACGAGAGTCTTATGTAAACACCTAAGTGTTACGTTAACTTTTACATTTTTATTTTTTTTTTATAATTCACTGGCGCTAAAGGGGTTATGAATACCCTTATGATGCTATTCACACAGCGCTAGTGTTGGTGTAGTGATTTTGAAACTCAGGTGGTATTAGGTTTCAGTCTTTTTGCTCCGAGGGTGGTGTCCAGAATGACTGGGGAGAATTATTGGTTCTGTTGCCATTGCTTATAATTCACAGTTCGAACATCCCGATGGCATTAAAATCGAAATGTTATTAAAATTTAATATGAAATGTACTGGGTCGCCACACTACTCCCCCTCTAGTTAACTGGTTAACGAAACAAAAAAATCAAGTATTATATCGCTTTGAAATCTGGACTCTTCCTCCGGAACGTGTTATCTGGCATGGTTCTTGTTGCTCTTTATCGACGGATATCGTTGTTGGCGTGTTAGGTTCTTCCATCTCCTCAGATTGTAGAAACGCCGTTTTCAAGCGATCGATTGAGATTCTCGATGTCCGATTAGATAGCTTCACTTTGAAATACTTGTCCCCTCTTTCCACAATCTCGAAGGGACCATCATAGGGCTGTTGCAGTGGAGATCTGACGGCATCGTTGCATACAAAAACGTGTGTTGCTGTCTTGAGGCTCGGCTGAACAAATCCTTTTGTGTTACTGTGAGCCGAAGCAGGAATTGGAGCAACATTGGCCATGGATCGACGTAAATTTTTAATGAACTCCGATTGGACTTGCACTTGACCCTTTTTTCCTCCGAAGAAGTCGCCTGGAAGTCTTAAGGTTGTGCCGTAAAGCATCTCTGCAGGTGTTGGTCGTATGTCGGCCTTGAACGTTGAACGTAGATCCAGTAAAACAGAAGGCAAAACATCAACCCAGTCATCTGTTTTGTAGCACCGTAAAGCTGTCTTAAGAGAGCGATGCCACCTCTCGATGATGCCGTTCGCTTGAGGGTGATAAGGTGTTGTCCTGTGATGTTTAATGCCGAATAAACGAGTTAACTCTCTGAAGACGGTACTCTCAAACTGTCTGCCCAAGTCCGTCGAAATCCTAAGCGGTACGCCGAACCTCGAGAACCATCCGGAAATTAACGCTCTAGCTACGGTCTCAGCTGTGATGTCGGGTAATGGATAGGCCCCGGGGCAACGAGAGAAGCGATCGATGCACGTCAGTAAGTAGCGGTTTCCCTGTGAAGACGGCAGGGGTCCAACTATATCAACATTGACATGCTCGAACCGACCAAGTGGTGAGGTGTAAGTAGCTACCGGTGTTCTATTGTGCCTCTGGATCTTGTTCTGCTGGCATGAAACGCATTGTCTGACAAATTCGGAAATCTCTTTGCGCATATCATGCCATACGTATCGTTCTGAAATCAACTTTGTAGTCGACTTGATCCCTGGATGTGACAAGCTATACAAGCGATTCATTACAGCTGTTCGTAAAGACATCGGTACTATAGGTCGCACTCTATTGATAGACGTGTCGCAATAGACTTCTGATTTAGTTCCTGGAAGAGTAAGCAGTTTGAGGATTAGCGAATGTGAATTAAATTTACCTGAATCCACAAGTTTTCGAAAGTCTTCATCACAAGATTGCTCGGAAGCGATGGTATCCAGGTCAAATGGTTGTGCAGCAAGCTCTGCCACTCAAGACGAGTCAGCGACGTTGTTGTCAGTACCCTTTACGAACCGGATGTCTGTGCTAAATTGACCGATAAAGTCGAGCTGCCGAATTTGCCTTGGCGATGACTTGTCCAGCTTTTGCATGAACGCGAAGACAAGTGGTTTATGGTCCGTGTGTATGCTGAACTCCCGCCCTTGGACTAGATGGCGAAAGTACTTCACGCCCAGAAAAATAGCTAGAAGCTTGCGGTCGTATGTACTATACCTCTTCTGTGTGTCAATCAGTTTTCTAGAGAAAAACCCCAAAGGTTTTGCAACTCCACTGACGATTTGGTGAAGGGCTGCCCCGACTGCGGTATCTGAGGCGTCTGTACTGAGGAACAGTGGTGCATTGACGACCGGGTGAGTCAAAAGCGTAGCATTCGCCAAATCTGCTTTGCACCGTTGAAAAGCTGCTTTTGCTTCAGTCGTCCAGATGATTGGCGTAGGGTCGTTCTTCCTGTTTCCTTTTATGAGGGCTTGGAGTATAGCCTGGTTACTGATGGCGTTGGGCAGAAACCGTCGATGAAAGTTAATGATCGCAAGAAATCTTTTGAGTTCTCTCGCTTTTGATGGCAGTTCGAAGTTCTGGATCACCTTCACCTTTTGGTCAAGTGGTTGGATACCTTTGCTGTTAATTTTGTGGCCGAGGAATCGCACTTCGTTCTTTCCAAACACACACTTAGAGCCATTAACCGTGAGGCCGTAGTCGCTCAACCTTTGAAAAACTTGACGTAGGTGATGTTGATGCTCTTTTTCGTCCACTAAAGCGACGCAGATGTCATCCAAGTAGGAAAATGCAAAGCCTTCTAGCCCTCGTAACACTTCATGGATATGGCGCTGGAAGGTCTGAGCTGCATTTCGGAAGCCGAACGTCATGTAGACAAATTCGAATAGGCCGAATGAGGTGGTAATGGCTGTTTTCGGAACATCAGCTGGCTCTATGGGTATTTGGTGCAAGGCTCGCTGCAAGTTGATTGTCGAAAAAATTGTTCGTCTATGCAGAATGTGCGAAAAATCTTGAATTAACGGAATGGGATACCGATCCGGCTTTGTCATCGCATTGAGTGCTCGATAGTCACCGCAAGGTCGCCAGTCCCCGTTTGCTTTGCGAACCATATGCAAAGGACTTGCCCAGTTACTTTTGGAGGGTCGACAAATTCCTTTCTCCATAAGGAATCGAAATTCTGCCTGGGCAGCCTTGAGCTTCTCAGCGTCTAGCCTGCGTGGGCGAGCGGAAACTGGGGGACCTTTCGTTTCGATGTGGTGTGTTGTAGCTGTCGTGGCACAATTCATCGCAGGTCTCACATTGAATTCAGCTAGGTCTTTGAACTCCGCTAGAATGGAAGCAAAAAGATTCTTAGAGTTGAATGTAGTAACGCTTACCGAGTTAACAAGCAATGTATCCGCCTTTGTTTTGATGTGCGTTTGGCCGTCTATTAATTGGTTACGTTTCAGGTCAGAGTTCAAAATTTTTTATGAAGTCCGCTCCGATGATGGGCCTCTGCACATCCGCCACTAAAAAAGTCCATGAAAAGGCACGTCGTAGTCCTAGATCGATTGTCAGTCGTCGTGTGCCGAAAGTTCGTATTTCACTGCCGTTGGCGGCGAACAGTGATGCAGAATTAGATGGCGAAAAACGATCGTTGTACCTGGCTGGGATCACGGACACATCGGCTCCGCTGTCGATGAGAAATCGCTGATCGGAGGACTTCTCGTGAACAACTAATCTGCAAATGTGTTGGTTAGTGTGTTGTTCACCAGTCGAGTTGCCACTAACCAACACGCGGCTGCCTAGTTTTTTGACTTTCTGTAGGAGCAGGGCTCACGACAATTCTTTGCGTTTTCCCCGTAGCGTTTGTGGTACAACACTCTTGATCCTTCTCTTCTGAGCGACCGCGATTAGAACTTGGAAAACGACTGCGAATGTGGCTTCGACTTCGATGAGTTCTTTGACGTTTCGATGACTTAAACAGCTCGTTGATTTGACAGCTAAGTTGGTCTATTTGTTTTTGCAGTGACATGGTAGATGGTACTGTTGATGTCGGATCGTTTCCCTGCTGTGACGAGTTGATCGGCATAACGTTTCTGTAGTCACCCACTTCCATTACCTTGTCAGCCAACCTTGCCAAGTTTGCTAGCTCTTCGTTTGACGCTTGCAGGATCGCTCGCACCTGCGCTGGGAGTCCTTGTTACCACAAAGATTTAAGGAATTCGTTATTGATTTGTCTTCCTCCTACACTACGGAGCTCATTTAGCAGCTGAGATGGTCGTTTGTCCCCTAAATCGACTTCTGATAGAAGTTTTTTAATCTTCTTTTGCTCCGAATCAACGAAGTGGTCGATCAGAACGCATTTCAGATTTTCATATTTATCGTTCTCTGGTGGCACTAAAACTGCGTCCGAAATTTGGGAAAGCACTTTAGAGTCTATCGCACTGATAACTGAATAGAATTTCGACGGGGCACTGCGGATTTTAGACAGTTTAAATTGCGCTTCCAAATTTCTGATTTCTCGTGCCAGAAGGAGGGAATTTTTAAAGCTATTCGAGAAACCATTTCAACTGAATTATTTTCAATCTCGCCACTAATTGGATGTCCGTTGGATGAAGATCCAGAACCGGTGGCAATAGGCGAGAAAGCTTTCCGGGATTCTTCCGCCGTGAGCATACTTGACGAGCACGCGACTTTACCGTTCTTACAATTTCTTCTTTTAGCAAGAAAAATTATAGCGGGTAAGATTTAGATTTATCACTTTACAGCATTCACGCACCGATTTAATTAAATAAAACACGGGGTCACCAATTGTGGTAAATGCGAGAAAGCGATTAAAACACTCGTACGTAAAATATTCATGTACTGTAATTTATTTCTTATAATTCAAAAAAGTCTTAATTGAAAAAAGGGGTAAATAGATCGAGAGCGATGATTCGACGACTGCCCTAGATTAGACTCTGTCACTAACATTTTACATTTCGGCAAAGAGCAAGAGATAACATATTATGCTTGAATATAAATAGGTATATATGATCGAGTATGTATGTTCACGAGAGTCTTATGTAAACACCTAAGTGTTGCCAATATATAATTACGTTAACTTTTACATTAAAATCGAAATGTTATTAAAATTGAATATGAAATGCACTGGGTCGCCACAGGAATATCTCCAAACTAATGACGCAGAAATGTGAGAAAAATGTGCAAAACAAAAAAATTAAATTGACTATTCGGACCGAGGGTTACTGAGAAAATCACTGTTGAATGATGGGGTGCCAATAGTTGGGTCAAAAATTTGGGGTGCCAATAATTGTAGTCGTTACGCAAGTTGGGAACTGAAGCTTTTCGTACACATACTGAGGTTCTTTTCAAATAAGGATATTGTTTGATGTTTTTAGGGCGCAAAATTTGAAATAGGTGTGCAGGCCGCAACCCAGAATCCTGTTGGTGTATCCTGTTTACCTGAGAGAGCTATAGCAACGTCGTCCGCATAGGCAATTACATTGCAGCCTTTCTCTTCTGCTATTAATGATAGCCCATTGACCACTAGGTTCCAAGGAAGAGGAGAGAGCACCCACCCTTGAGGTGTGCCCATGGTCACAGGTCTCCCAATTGTAGCATCGCCTAGCTTAGAGGTTATAGTCCTTTTTGTCAGCATTTGACCTATAAAAGCGCCAATCGAGACTTCAATGCCGAGACCTGAGAGTGCACCAGTAATTGCCCCTGGTTCAACATTGTTAAAAGCTCCCTCTATGTCAAGGAAGACCACCATTTTTGAAGGGTGGGTCCAGAGTGCAGGGCCGCTTCAACCGGTTTCCCTTTGTTGTACGCATGTTGAGTGGCCGACAGCCTACTAGGATCAATGCTGTGGTGAATGTATATATCTAGAAGTTTCTCAAGAGTTTTCAGGAGAAACGATGATAGACTGATAGGTCTCAGATCTTTGGGATTTACATGAGAGCTTTTGCCTTCCTTCGGTATGAAGACCACCTTGACCTCCGTTCATAACTTGGGGATGTGGATTAATTCTAGGCAGCTCTTAAAGATGACAATAAGCCATGGGAGGATTAGATCCATTGAGTGCTGAAGCTCAGCAGATATGATGCCATCTGGTCCTGCTGACTAATGGTTTGAATCCGCGTATTGCCCAGATGATTCTATCTTTAGTTATAATATAAGAGCTACAAGGCTGTGATCTTGCAAGGGTTAATCCGGAATCATTAGATACCATGCAGCAGTTGGGGGAGTGAGTGTCCATCAAAATATTGAGGGATAAGATATTTGAGCAGGTCCAAGAGCCATCAGTTCTTTTCAGATGACTGGGAGTTCTTGGAGTGGTAGATAGGATTTTTCTGAGTCTGGATGCCTCAGAGATATTTTCCACATTTCCGCAGAAGTCTTCATGACTTCCGTTGGGCTTCCTAACTAGTTTTTTAAATGCTTTCAAGGCCTCTTTATACGAGGTCCAGTCTAGAGTGTCGCAAGACTGCTTGGCTTTGTTGAAGAGTCGCCTGCAGTTCTTACGGGAGGTCCTAATTTCTTGGTTCCACCACGGGAGTTTTGGATTTCCCCTTGGTTTGGTTAGAGGACAAGAAGAATGCATCGCATGATGGAGAGCACTTGCGAGCTTCCTGACTAGGAAATCTAGCTCATTGTTTCTCTTAGGGGTGACAAGAGATCTGACACTTTACCTATATTTGATCCATTCAGTTCTCCGGTAGTTTCTAAAGGCTGGTTGAATCGGAGGGAGGTCGCTTAGACAGAATTCTATGTATTATATCTGTCATCGGAGAAGAAGTGTTCGTTAGACACCTTCCAATTCTGAATATTTAGAGGAATAGGGTCGGACACCAGGGTGATATCCAGAACTTCTTATCTGGTACTGGTTATAAAGGTCGGCTCACGGCCAATATTGCAGAGAACGAGGTTAGTATTTAGAATAAAATAAAAATGAAAAGTTGCTCAATTCTTTCAATGATACCAGTGCTGCCCCAAATTGTGTGATGCGCATTTGCATCACATACTAGGATCTGTGTAGCTTTACGTCTCTTTGCGTCTTCGATCGTTCTTCCCAGAGTGTCCAGAGGGAGTGGTCCATGATGATCGTGAGCCAGATAAGCCGAAATTAGCCAGTAGTTCCGATAACTTATTTCGAGGCTTGCGGTCACCATGTCACGATCGCTGTAATTATAGAGTGTAGAGGTATAAATCGCGTTTTACGTTAAAATGCAGGCTCTAGTTTTACCTGTATTTTTCACATAGAGGATTTGATGAGTAGGAGTCCTAAGTCTGCATACTGGTTTGTTGACGAACCAGGGCTCCTGGACCAGGACGATGTCTTCCCCGTTTTGTTGAAGCCGGAGAAGGAGGGCGGCCGAAGCCGCTTTATAGTGGTGAAGGTTGATCTATGCTAATCGCAGCATCATCGCTACAATTAGGTGCAGAGACCTCAACCACCGTAATGTCAGGCTCTTCCACGTCTGAATCTGAAAAAGCGTCAAAGGGGCTAGTCCGCTAGACAGATCCAGGTCGGACAATGTTGGCCCGTCAACGATCAGATCTAAAACTCGGATTAAGAGGGTGGCCGGCTTGATGCTTACCAGTGTGTTCGGGGCCGGTATATTACTGACCGGCGAGATGGAGATTGATTCTGGAGGTGAAACTGTTGCACTAGGGGCCGGTATATCACTAACCGCACTAGGCAAGGGTGACATCGACGGTGTAACGGCAGGGGCAGGAAGAAGCAGGTTCTTCCTTCTCCAGGTTTTCCTCGTCTTTTTTATAGACGCGGAGGGTTATAGCTCCGTAGCCATAACTGACCTGTCCCTCAGCTTCTGCCAGTGGAGCCAGGGATTCTTTATTGACAACTATCGTCGCCTGTCTAAAATCCCCCCTTGGCTCTTCTAGCTTGGCAATCTTATAATTATGAGTCGGAAGATTGGGATTAGAGACCTGGAAGATTTTGAGTATCGTTGCCGGGTTGGAGGGTTCAGCCGGAATCCAGGAGCGAGTCCTCGATCTGCTGGGAATCTGATCCCTGCCAACGACCTCGAGCTGCGCCCCTTCCCAATCTTCACTCAACTTAGCGAAAGCAATTTTAAACAGGTCTGCCGACCGTTGGGCTTGGTGCCATTTGGCGTCCCGACAGATGGGTGCAGGCCCAGGATGGTCTGCAAGTATTTGGAGAAAGCTGGTTGCCAGGCCAACCTCCACTTTCCTCCATTTGTCCATGGAGATGCTACCAGTCATTCTTGTCAATGACTCCCAAGTTAGGTGGTCCTTCAGCACTTGGCTAAAGGGTCTTTTTTTTTATAATTCACTAGCGCTAAAGGGGTAATGAATACCCTTATGATGATATTCACACAGCACTAGTGTTGGTGTAGTGATTTTGAAACTCAGGTGGTATTCGGTTCTCGTAGGTGCAGAGGAACTGTGGTGGTTGGCCTTCGGTCTCTTGGGGTCCGTGGGCGACATCTTCAAGCGACAAAGGTCAGCTGTCGCTTGGAGATGGAGTCCTGTTTTGGTGCGGCAGTGGGGATCTCCCTGATGGTCTTGGCGGCCCAATCGAGCGCCTTCTTCCTCTGCTCCGTAAGTTCTTCAACCGGAGTGTTGCCATAGCGTTCCAGGAGTCTTGAGGCTGTACGACGCTCTTGGTAACAGTGCCTGGACTGTCTGACAGGCCGTGAGCTAGGAGCGGTACGACTTGTCGATCCAGGGAAGACCGAGAGGGGTTTAGTGGGGGAACTAGTTTCCAAAGGATGAGGTGGGCGCTCCACGAGGCCTTTGGCTTGGCTAGGACCAGGTTTGGTATCCAGAGTCCTGATTGCCGGCTCTTAAGGAGCTTTAATACTTACGACCGGTGTTTTATGAGTGCCGGGCTCAGAAATTGTCGTTTTTGTTGTTTTTGGTTTATTTGGTTTAAACATATACACGAGCAGCGGAAAAATAAATGTCCGTCTGTGCAGAGATCCGCATTACACAGCTAAGGCTGGCTAATCTTGAGGTCGCCCGGTTGTCCGGATACTCCGTTCGCGACTGAGCTATTTATGGGCCCTCAGCCAGGTTGACCATCGGCACGGGTTGTATGACACCTTGATCCAGCCCATTGTGAAGCAGAAAGAGGGAGGGGAAGGAATGACGGAAAGTGGTATGGGGGAGGGAGGGGAAACCGACTACATGCTTCATGTCTCCTCTAGGGAGAACTCCCGAGATTCTTTGACCTTTACTAGGCCCCTACACCACGGCGAGGTGTGTAGTCGCGCAGAGGGTGGAAGACAGATATGGAGGAGTTGGAGAAGAAGGAGCAGCAGAAGGAATAGAAACAGCAGAAACAACAGAAGCAGCAGGAGCAAGTGAAACAGATAAAATTAAAAAAAATAAATAAATTAAAAATCGAAAGCAAAGAATGTGAACATTAAAACAGGTAACGGCATAACTTATAATACCTCGCATGCAAGGAGTATGTTAACAACAGAAACTGATACATCACAAGCAACTAGAAAAAATTCACAATTAAGAATAAGAAACGTAGAAAAACACATTGCACGATTTAACGGGGATGGCAATATAAAAATTTTGTAATGCAAATCCAGGTAGACAAAGATGAAAAAGACGTACCACCTAGTTTCGAAGACAAAATAAAACCAGTAATCAAAAATTATAAGCCAAATGACAGAGTGGATTGTCCCATTAATATGTCAATAACGTTAACGGATGAAAAATCAAGGAGACTTCTAGTTACTGGGAACGCAGCGGTAAAGAAGCAGGTACAGGAGTGGTTACCAAATAAATTTATTAGACCATCAAAGTCTCCCTTTGTTAGCAAAGTTGTAGTAACAACAAAAAAAAGATGGATCTCTACGTGTGTGTATCGACTATAAGCGATTGAATAAAAATAACGATTATAGACAACACTACTTCAACTGTAGTTGAAGAAGTCCTCGAAAAATTAGCAGGATATGAGGTTTTCACAAAGCTAGATCTGGAAAGTGCATATCGTTTTCGTTTTTAATGCATTTTTATTGTATTTATTTCATTACTCCTTACATGCTAGACAAAAAACGCTTAAGACTAGCTTAATTAACTTAACTATGTAATTCTAACTTACTGGCCCTACACGGGCACTCTAAGCTATACTTAATACTTATTCTATGCCTTTCGACGTAACCTGGAAAGTGCATATTTTCATGTCCCAATGGACGAGAAAAGTGTTAAATACACTGCGTTTCTAACGGGCGATGGATCATGCTTATTTCCAGTAGTCCCTTTTGGATTAACAAATTTGGCAGCCGTATTCATCCAGTTTATGAACTTTACTAGCATCCTGCCCCGACTCGGACGGGTACATTTAAGGTATTTGATAAAGGTCTTTTGAAATGTATGTATTATCGCTTTATTTCATTAACAAAAAATGCAATACGCACCATGCTTCGCAATGTCTGCTCTCAATGTCATCCTGGGTTTACCACCACTACGAAACTTCATTCGAATGGAAGCCAAATTAGGCATCCACCGACTCTTCCACTAAAGCAACCTTGACCCGAAGTCCTTTAGAGGAGGGCACTTATCCCTGCTTGAAACATTGGAGCAAGACATGATCTGCAGCATGCCTCCAGACGACATGTTACCCGAATACTGCTTCAACAAAAATTTCTCAATAGTTTTCCCATCAAGGGAGGACTGGGAAAACCACAAACCCCAAATTTCATCCTCTAACCTCGTCTGGTATACGGACGGATCCAAAATGGAAACAGGAACTGGTTCCGGAATTTTTGGAGAGTCAACAGGTGCGAACTTCTCAGTCAGCCTTGGTGATTTCGCGTCCATATTCCAAGCCGAGGGTTTTGCCATCAACCAATGCGTGAGACTAAATCAGTCCTCTCACATCATGGGGAAAATCATATTCATCTTTTCAGACAATTAAGCTGCCCTAAAAGCACTCGAATCACCTGTAATTAAATCCAAACTAGTCCTAGAAACCCGCAAACTTATTTCGGACCTTGCTTGGAACAATATGGTCATCTTCACTGGATTCCTGCACATAGTGGATTCGCGGGTAACGAAAGAGCAGACTCACTAGCGAAAGACGGTGCGTCAACAAAACTTTTTAGACCCGAACCCTCCTGTGGGGTAGGCAAATCACTCTTCGCGAGACACACAAAAAGTCTTTGCATGCAAGAATCTAGAGAAGCCTGGCTCAATACACCAGGACAAGCATGTTAAAAATTGCTATTCCCGGTTGTTCAGTACTATGTGACACAACCGCCAAACAAACGCACATCACATTATTTGAATGTTTCCTAACAATTAGTAACTGTCCCACTCTCTTTTTAATTGATACACTTGTTGTTAATTTACTTCGAATTTAACGTTAGTTTTTTGCATTGCTTATCTTTACATTGATTTTCGTAATTGCTTGTGAATCTTCTGTAAGTTTTTCTTGTTCTTTTTACTTTGGTCAGCATTGAGTGTGGACGTATTTTTGGTAACAAAATTACACTAAACACAAATTACATTTATACACTTAAAATTGTTTAACAAAATACACTTAATTATAACACATTCATATTATATATTTATACGCACATTTAATTAGTTTTGCTTTATTTATACACAACACACATTACACAAACACAAAAATACACATTCGTTCCTACACACCGGTACCGTCACAAAGAAAATCAAACTTCATAGTGAATCTCGATAGGAGTTAGTGTTGGTTAAACATCGATAGTCTATCGATAGTCAAAAACTATCGATACTATCAAAATTTTTAAAAAACTATCGATACTATCGATTTGAAAAAAAATTTATATATATTTGTTTGCGCATGCAGGATTGTGTGGCATTAATTAAATTATAGTTAGACTTTATTTGTTGTAACATTTCATCATTTTATTTCAGGTTATTAAAGCAACTTTGGTAGAGTACAATATTCGCGAAAAAGTTGTAACGATAATCACCGACAACGCTGCCAGTATGATTAAAACGGCAGATATTTTGAAAATTTGTCACCTTCCTTGATTTGCTCCTAGTTTAAATTTAACTGTCCAAGATTGCTTTAAAGTGGATTCTTTTGCTTTGATATTAACGAAGGCAAAACCTATTGCGACATATTTCCGGAGCAGTACGTTAGCGAGCGACACATTGCGTGGTATCCAAAAGCGCAATAACAAAGTAGAGCTAAAACTTGTTCAGCAAGTAGATTTTCGCTGGAATAGTTCTTACTTCAGGTTAAAGCGAATTTCGGAGAAACGTAACAGACCGGCAGTCGCTATTAGTGAATGTGAAAAAGCTCCTAATACTTTGTCAGCTGAGGATTTCAAAGCAATAGATGAAATTTTGATGTTTCTTGAGCCAATTGAACTTGCAACGGTAAAAATAATACGTTTATAAGAGGAATACTAGCAAAATTACCAAGTTTTGAGGCTATCATAACTACTGTTGAGGGTCAAGAAGTTCTCAATTCGCTGATCAGCTCAGTCAATAAACGTCTGAGGCCGTATCACATGCGATCGGCTTTCGTATTTGCAACAGTTTTAGATCCAAAGTTTAAAAAAAATGGATTCAGAACTGAACAAGATGCCGATAGTGCAATTCAGCAGTTGCAAAAAGAATATTCTTTGCTGATTGCGTCTACGCAGGAAAAAGTGACGACAGCACAAGCGTCTACTTCAGCATCAACATCATCGCTTGCTTCGACGAGCAGTTCCGTGTTTCCAAGTTAGATGATTTATTATTTTTTCCAAGTAAAGATCCAGTAAGGATTACAACAAGATTTACAGAAGCAATAATTATTGACAAATTTAAATAATTTATTATTTATAAAACACATCTCAATTTTTTTTACACATACCTATTGCTTTTGTTAATAACTCTTTTTATTGTTGTTCGAACTTTTATTTCTTTTGCTTGTAACTTTAAACTTTTATTTTTCTTATGAGAATTAACTATCTTTTGTTCTTTTTATTGTCAAAGCTTTTTTTTGTTATTTTTAATAAAAAGGTGGAAAAATATTTTCGAATTTTGTCTTAATTAAATGGAAACTATCGATGTTTAACCAACACTAATAGGTTACTCCTATTATAGAGCACCTGTTGAACACTTTAGCGGTCACTGCCGCCTGAATAAGCACCTACATCGCATGAATCTTACAGTAGATTCAAGCTGTAGACTCTGCCTGGAGAGTGAGGAGACCTCTCTTCACATCCTAACGGAATGCCCAGCTCTTTTTCAACTCAGAAAAAGAATACTAGGCGGCGAATTTGTCTCTACTGAACAGCTTGCTGCCAGAGAAGTTAATTAACTTACTGATATCTTCTGGAGTGAAACAACTCATCTAGGAACATTAGGGAAGGCACTATAGGATTCGTCAGAATCCGCAGTGCTAAGGGCTGTTCAGCTCTCCCGAACAATAATAATAATAATAACAATAATGCTTCACATGCTCATTAGTTTACTCTTAAACCTACTTTTGGACGTACCTACTGTTAAATATTGGGATACTTTCTTTAGCCATATATCATGAATGGAGAATAATCTACATATGTAGCTCTGTGCTTTCTCATCTTTATTCTTTTTTCCCTAATGCCCGCTCTTTAGTACCTAATACACTTATATGTAGTTGGTAGATCTAAATTGCAATCAAAAGAATGTGAACAAAAATTAAAATACGGATTAAAACTAAACAATTACAATTTACAAAGAAACTATACCTATACTACCAACATATTACAATAGAATTAAATAACAAACCCCAAACACACACACCCTAAGTAATTATTTTGAAATACAGTAAGATTATTTATCCAACAGCACACTAACACTCTTTGCTGGCTCGCAAGGTTTGGTTGTGCCGTCCAGTTATGATGTGCTTGAGCTCGTTTTCCCGTTCACCCATCAATGTGCACGAATACATCCTACCAAACCGAGCCTCGTCAAAATGCGCATTTTCACTTAAGTTTACTTATAAAAACCTTTTAATTTCTCTTTAGCCCTCGTGTTAATGCGAGGGTACCCGGGTATCCATTTGATTTTTGAATCAATAAGAAATTATTTTCGCCCATAGGACCACAAAATGATATTTTCAGTACCTTCTTGAAATTTAATTCTGCTTCAAATGGTGTAATCCATTTGAAATTAATCCAATCTGTTAATTTTGTAAAATACATTTTCAACTCTAATACAGGGTTATATGCACAGTACACCCGGGTACCCCTATTTATTTTGTAATAATTCATACGAGTTTTTTCGCGTTTGAACGTATTTCAGCATAAATATTTACTAGTTACCATGTTTTGCTTGAAAAATTAAACCATTTCGTCACATTGTATCAAATAAACATTAATTTAAATATAGCTTCCGAACTGAGTGGAATTTACTCTTGACTATGTTTCTATTACTTTATCTACGTAGTTCTTTCTCTTTTTGCCCCAGCCCCTACAAAATATATGGGGTACCCGGGTACCCGTCGCGCTGACGGAACGTGTATTAATTTCGTGTTGACACGAGGGTTAACTACTGATCCGAATTATAAAGTTTGAACGGAAATTTTTATCTACAGAAAACGATTAAAGTGACTATAATAATTAAGTATTTTGATAAGTATTAGTTAATGAACCTAAATTTCACTATAAAAATTACTTCTTTATTTTTTGTTTAAACTTAAAAACAATGACTGTGGCAATGGGTTAGTGCTCTCATGGACTTTTCGGTAAACCTTTTAAAGACCCCCTTACAAAGTGTTAGTGTATCTGTCAAGGTTTGGCTAGCGTTCGGCGAGAAAGCGACTGGACCAGCACCTTTTTGTCTGACTACGTTAACATTAATAACTATATCTCAATAATTAAACAACATATAAACATACTGTTTAGCCTATAGCAATCCTTAAACCACAAGCTATCAAATGGTTTTGTTTCATAGTATTCGCCATTATCTGATAAACAAACAAACAAAACTTTCCTCCTAATATTAAATAGTATGATTTCCCGAAAACTGTCGCTTTGAAGTAAGGGGTATTTCATTAAGCGCTTGAGTTCTTTGAATTTAAATAAAACAAAGTGTGTGTGAGATATCATCGTTTATTCGTTTGAAAGGCCTATCGATGCCATTATGTATGGAATATAACATCGTTCAAATGTCCGAAAAGGTCAAATTTTCCATGACTCTGGCGCATAAATCAGGCTGAATTTGACCGATGGTATTGGTTATGTTGGCTTTGAGGGCCGCTGTGGTTTGTGGCTTATTCGTATAGACCTGCGACTTCAAAAAAAACTCTAACGGGGTCAAATCGCACGCTCCCGGTGGCCAGTTCACATCACCTTCACGTGAGATGACCATGCCCTCGAATCGCTCGTGCAGAACTTTCAATGTGGCGTGAGCTATGTGGCACGTAGCGACGTCCTGTTGAAACTACATGTCGTTGATGTCCATATCATCCAATTCAGGCCAAAAGAAGTTGGTAATCATCGATCTATAGGCCTGGCCAACGTCGTTCTCAAAGAAATATGGACCGATGAAGGCGCCAGCCTGAAATCCACACTTTTTCGGGATGCATTGGACGCTCTTGGATCTCATGTGGATTGGTATCGTTCCAAATTTGACAATTTTGTTTATTGACGTACCCATTCATCCAGAAATGGGCCTCAAAATTATGGTCAGTTTCAAACTGCTCCAGAGCCCATACAGCGAACATACGTCGTTGTCTATGGTCGATTACTTTCAGCTCCTGGGTCAGTTGATTTGTGTACGGGTGCAGGCCCAAGTCACGACGCAAAATTCGCCAAGTTGTGCTATATCCCTCCATGGAAATTTGGCAAAACAGACTGAATAAATGACAGCCAATTTGAGAGATGTAGCTTCAACAATATGGCCGCTATCAACTGTCAAAGTTCAGAAGTCCCTATTGGAAGACCCTTTACGTTGCGATCTATGACGATGACTTAGTCAAAGGAGCGAAAGATGGGGACGAAAACTTACAAAAGCTCTAAATGGTTTTTGGAAATGGGTACCGACCTTATATCAAATGGTCAAAATGTAGCGATGTAGTAGTGCGATTATCGAAGTTGAACAGTTTCTACTTAGAACTAATCATAGAAGTGGAATAGAAGTTGAATTAATTAAAACTCAAATTAAATATGGATTGGAATTTTGTTCATTATACTTTTCAGCAATATCCTTACTAATAATCTATCGCGTGAACTACACATATGAGTATTATGATGGGTTAACCATATAATATTTCGGACAGGTCATATGAGTCTATTGTTTAAAATTTTACTTGCTGAATCATCGTTTTTTCAAAAGTATTATATTTTATCAAACACTTTTTGACATTCAAAAGGCTAAAGACCCCAGTTAAACCTTTAGACAGCTGGTATAATATACTATACTTGTATTTTTATTTATTTATTTTATATTATGTTAAACTTACAACCGCGCTCAATGAAATGAGACTCCTGTTCACAGTTTTCTTATTGTTATAAATGAACACGAATATTTGGCAAATTTATTTAATTGAGTCTCTTTACATACAATATGTACTTTATATTATACCTAACAGAATTTGTCGCAATCAGCACATCCTTCTACAAATTCTTCATTGTGTTCCCTGTTCTCTTTTTATACATCCTTGTTACCACATTTGGTGGCATGTGCGCTCAAACCCTTTCATAATATTAAGCACGGTTCCCAGTCATTTCCTTATACTAATGTCTCCATTTCTGATGAAAGCCTTTTTTCCATGATATTAAATTTAATCAGTATTAGGATTCAAGTCACGTATCCTTATATCCTACACATATAATTCCGTCTAGTGACTTTTATAATAAAAATATATGCAAAAGATACATAATTTTTAGAGATTTTTTCCTTCCTTCTACGGTAACCGCAAAGGGACACCCGGCATACTATAAATGAAAAGATCCCTCCAACCGACACACAATATTCCATTCCTGAAATTATACGCTTCATCTAAGACTCTGATTTTGCTTTTCTTCCAAGGATTTCTTATTCAACTCTCGTTGTATAATCACTTGTAAAAGTTGGGTTCCAAAAAAAATCTTTTTCTTCATTTTCCTTCTACCTTCATGAAATCTCCATTTTGCATGAGGGTTGGATATGCCCCAAAGGACATCCTGTTCTGGAGACCACAAAAAAGAAACTGCAAAATTTCAATGTCATCTTCGGCAGAGGGTTATGAAAAGAGGACCGGACCGAACCCTCTTATCGTTATCGTAATCGGTTTTGTAATCATTGTTGCGGTTACTGTTTTAAGGAAAATGGTTGAAAACTATCATAGCATGAAGCTTAGGAAAATACCTTCGATGGATTTCAAGAAAAACTTAAATATTAGGTCACTGTCTACGGGGATAGTTTTCAAGATACCGGATGTAGCTAGTGGATCTCGTTATGAACCTATTTCGATATGGAGGCTAAATTTCGAACCCTCAGCAGAGCATATTATATTCGTACGCTTTGTACCAAGAAGTAATCAAAATTTGTATGTGGTTCATAAGCTGAAAAAGAAAAGGATCCTAGACCACTCATCGAAAGTTATATGAATCTCTGTTAACCTTCCTATGTCGCGTTAAAAAAAATAACACGTACATATACCCGCGCACGGTCTCTGGGACCGAAACTCAAGAGCCCGTAGTTTCTCTTCTACTTCGAATATTTTTATGAAATGTGTTTTAATCAGTAGAGTGATATATTGTTAACGAAATAAAACAAGTTTATATTAGTTATTGTAAGCTACCATAAAGTACACTGCGCTAAACTGCACAGTTACTAAAATATTTGCGAAAAAGTAAAATATGACGGTCTCACAGACCGTGCGCGGGTATAGGAAGGTTAAAGGGAGTACAATCGCTTTAAGTATACTTACTAGTGAACTAGTGAATGCTGTAACAAAAATCCATATAAACGATTATCCATCCTTAATTATTAACTTGTAATATATGTAAATAATGCGAGCTTACTTGCTCAAACGATATACACGCATATCCAATTTAGTGTGGAATAAAAAGTAAATTGCTTTCAGCCAATCAGTCGAACGCACACATGAGTATGTAATTGCAAATAAGGAAAGAGAGTCCTTTTTGGCATAAAACAACAGACAAAAGCACCTACTATCGTAGCGCACTGTGTGTCAGTGGCACACAATAATTTAAAAATCTCTTCCAGCAACGGATGTGTGCGTTTGTAGGAAAATTCGCATGAATTAATTGTAAATTATTTCGTTCAAAGGATATGACAAGAAAAGTCGTGTTGTACGGTTGCTTTAACCATTGTATATAACTTTTATATACAGTGCTTTTACGTAGATGTGCAGCTACATACGTGAACCGTTTATAGAAAATATGGAAAACAACAGAGGACTGGTTTTGAAATCTGCAAGCATTGCTTTTGCTGTAAGGTTGTGAGAAATACATACATAGGTGCACAATTATTGTTTTCGATGTTTTATTGTTTTGTGGGACGCCAAGATATTTCGTGGGATAAGCGACTCTCCCTGAACCCTGAAATAACAAAAAAGAAAAAGCCGTTGTTATATTCTATATAGGAATACATGTCCTTAGTCTTCATCATTAAACCTTCCGTCCTCGCACATATTTTTTCTAACGCGTTCCTCACACTGGGGTATCACTTACCCCACCCACAAATATTTAAAAAAAAAAGATGTCATTTTATATATACTAGTATCACCCGTGGTCGAAATTCGACCATTTGAAATGAAATTCAATTTGTTTTTCACATAATAAATTGGAATTTATTTGTATGCAAATTTGTATCACTATGGACATGGAAAGCTGCGCAGAGAGAGCAACGAAATATTTGCTCTCATTTGCTGCCTGGAAAGTGGCATTTTCGAAATGGCTGAACTTTCTCCATTTCCTTTCATAAATTATCCTATCGATTCCCTATACGTCTTACCACCTACCTGTTTGACTTAGAAACCCCTTTTTCCCTAATTTTTGGGGTTTCCCGTTTTTTGTTCAATTAGTTATGAAAATTAATATTCGCAATGATGAGTAATAAAACTTTTTGACAAACTTTAAATGATTTCTGGACCATTAAGTTATGTTACATATTTAGACAAAAATAAACACATTGCTTTAATTTTGAGCACAACATTCTTTCATTTTTTCAACGCCATAACTGAGAAGTAAACACGTTCAATGAAATTGTCTGAAATTGTCATTACCATGTTCACTGAAAAAAGTAATAGTTCATACTTCACGCATTTTCTCTACCCTCGGTTTTCACATTTGGCAACAGATACTTCTTATATTTTCAATAAATTTCACAACATATCGCCCAATCCCATTCAAGAAACTGATCAGTAGGCGTTGACGATCGGCACAGCAACATCAAAGCGATAGTGTATGCGATTTTTCCGTTTTTTTATGTCACTGGAATAGAGAAAACATGCGCGACTCATGTCTGTACCGTAGCGAATTGAACCGGACTATAGCATAACTTTTTTTTGTAATATTCTCCCGTGCAGGGTGATCAAAATGCTTTCATTTAATTTGCTAAAGCTTTTTGTATGGGTAAAGCATGTGTGTATGTTCACTTTATTTTACCTGCCTTATCCCTTTGCGGCATATATATTTCTATTGATCAAACATTTTGGAAATTGGTTTACCAAGGTTTTTAGGGCCGCTGATACAAATCTGCAATCAGATATCATATTTGTTTAATCAAAATAAAATCTGAAAGGGTTAACGGCAACATACACACATGCTTTCTTGTGCACATCTATGGCACATTCCCTTCGAATGATATAAGTTTCATTTCCCTCCTTTCATAATAAATACTTAAAAAAGGAACCACAATTTGACTGAACCGACGTAAAAGGTACCAAAATGTTCGATGTTCACTTATTAATAGAAGATTTGCCATTTCTGTCCCGTCTGCGGATTTAGGTCATCCACCGCCGCAAGGCACCCAAACGAATTCATTAGGTGTGTTTTTTTGGTATCCCATATGGGATTGGCGAAAAAAACGACATCGGGGACTAATAATGTCATCACAAAAAAATTGGCAGCACTACGTATGGATTGACATTTCAACTCAACAGCTGTGAGATAGACAACCAAAACAAAAGCTAAATAACATCTCAGCAGCCCCAATTCCTGAGGTCTTGACCACTTTTTGCGTATGCTAACAATAAATATAGATTTATCGAATTATTTTGCATATTGCATTTCTGCTTTTACGGACTTTCTGTCTTGCTCAGCCATTTTTTCATAACAAAGAATTGCTCGACTGACATCAATGCAGTTGTCACGTTTCCATAGAATCTCGAGTCTGGTAGCACCGTTTTTATCTGGGATAAAGTTAAGCCCAGACAATTTTGTAGTCGTAGCTAATGCTATGTGGGATAAGTTGTTGTTGCATTTAACATGCAAATTGCTTATCCTCGATGTCGTTTTTTTCACCAATCCCATACGGAATACCAAAAAAACACACCTATTAAATAAACATGTTCCTTGGACTATCTACAGAGTTGTAAATTATAAATTTTGGTGATGTCATGAAACAATTTTAACAAACCTAATGTGTATTACACATTTTAATTTGTAAGAGAAAAAGCAACAACAAATACAGCAATAAAAAATGGAAATAAAAGAGAACGAAACCATAAAGGGAATACTATAGTCCGTTTCAAATCAAAAGCGACATGGAGAGCTGCACAAAGAGAGCATCGAACATTTTCTTCTCTTTTATTCCCTGGAAAATGACACGTACGAATCGGCTGAACTTTCTCGATTTCCTTTCAGATTTTATCCTATCGATTTCTACTTACACGTACACCTACCTGTTTAACTTGGAAAAAATCTAACTCCGATGAACAAACCACTTTATTGGTGCACACCCCTTTTTGTAACAACATTTAACTACTTCTTGCACTAATTGTGTGTGTAATGAAAGAGTTCCATAAATAAATATATGAAGGTACACATTAACATAAAAAGAAACATTTTTTCAAATTTTCAAATTCATATTTTCGAGTCAAACACATATAAGCAAAAAATATTTTCTTCTTTTCAACGCCATAAGTGAGAAGTAAACAGTTTCAAAAAACGTGTTATAGTCCGTTTCAAATCAAAAGCGACAGGGAAAGTTGCGCAGAGAGAGCATCGAAAATTGTGCTCTCTTTTATTGACTGGAAAATTACATGTACGAATCGGCTGAACTTTCTCGATTGATTTTCAGATTTTATCCTATCGATTTTACCTTACACGTACACCTACCTTTTTAACTTGGAAAAAATTAAACTCCGATGAACAAACCACTTTATTGATGCACACCCCTTTTTGTGATAACATTTAAGTACTTCTTGCAATAATTCTATGTGTAATTAAAAAGGGTTCAATAAATAAATATATAGGTACACATTTACATAAGAAGAAACATGCTGCTTTAATTTGTTCAAAGCAAAACATTCTTTTTTCTTTTCAACGCCATAAGTGAGAAGTAAACAGTTTCAAAAAACGTGTCATTACCATGTTCACTGAAAAAAATAATAATCCATTCTTCACGCATTTTCTCTACACTCAGTTTTCGCATTTGGCAACATAGACTCCTTACTTTTTGACTCGAAAATATGAATTTGAAACTTTGAAAAAATAAAGCAACATGTTTCTCTTTATGGAAATGTGTACCTATACATTTATTTTATGAACCCTTTTTAATTACACATACAATTATTGCAAGAAGTACTTAAATGTTGTCACAAAAAGGGGGTGTGCACCAATAAAGTGGTTTGTTCATCGGAGTTCGATTTTTTCCAAGTTAAACAGGTAATTGTACGTTTAAGTAAAAATCGATAGGATAAAATCTGAGAGGAAATCGAGAAAGTTTAGCCGATTCGTACATGTCATTTTGCAGTCAATAAAAGAGAGCACAATCTTCCATGCTCTCTCTGTGCAACTTTCCGTTTCAAATCAAAAGCGACAAACTTGCGCGGGATTTCTCTTTTCCAGTCATCCTCTCTTGTGTAAACACAAAACAGGAGTAAAATCGCCGGTCGTCAACGCCTACTGTGTTATTGTTGTTGTTTTTTCCTTCTCATGAGAGTGGTGGCTTTATACTGTACGTATAGTTCTTTGGGAGCTAGTGGACTGTATTAGGTATATTAAATAAAACACTTATTTTTTCTATCGTGCACAGCACTGAAACACGTCTACTTTATTTAGTGTTCGAATCACAGGTCTTTATAAAATAAAATGTTGGTTCCTTTTATAAAGGATTTTACATGCACACACATACAGGATCGAACGATGGTGCATCGTCGCGGTTGATCATACATGCATGATGTGCGTAAAATGTGACCAGCCTTTTGATATCTTCGGAATATCGAACATCCTGCCCACTTTAAAACTGCAGTTTTAAAAAAATGTTGATGCACGTGCTTGATGTATGTAATTTTAGGGCTTTCTTCTGAATAGCATTTGCTCGTGGTCATTGGGAAAACCATGGACGCCCCTGTCCATGTCCATGGAAAACCAAGTCGATTCAGGAATCATGTACGTAGCTGCTCATCAACTGCCTGGCGGTAAGTTGTGCGTGGCGCTTTCGAATTAAGAGCCGGTCGAATATGTGACTGCCCACTTTGCACCTTGTTCGTGTTTGATGTTGACTGCTCTACTTTCCTGACGACAGCTCCGATCGAAACAACCTCTCTGCTCGACAGAAAGCTATCAGATCTGCTAGTTTAGTTGAAAGCTGTTTTAATGATGCCAGACGCCTCGAAATCTGTTTGAAACATTTGTCTAGAGTAGGCAATGACAGCTTCTGATCCCTACATCGGTATTGTATGATTTGCGATTTTGTGGGGCCGCTGTCGTATCCTGACTACAGCCGGAATTGTTCTTCCGCTTGCTTCGCGATCTTTTATGGCATTGCCTGCCATTGCTCTCGAGCGGTAATTCTCGCAATGAAAATAAAAAGGAAAAATATTTATGATTTAATGCCAAAGTTGATGTGGTTTGGTGAAAGATCTAACTCATGAATGCGAATGCACGTTTGGACTGAACACCGCCTTTCAGCTCGGCAAATGCTTCATCCTGCGAACGTGCACTCGACTAAAACATTGCCTTCCAGCTCGGCAAATGACCTACCTAGCTAAATGCGAATGCACGTTTGGACTGAACACCGCCTTTCAGCTCGGCAAATGCTTCATCCTGCGAACGTGCACCCGACTAAAACATTGCCTTTCAGCTCGGCAAATGACCTACCTAGCTAGATGCGAATGCACGTTTGGACTGAACACCGCCTTTCAGCTCGGCAAATGCTTCATCCTGCGAACGTGCACCCGACTAAAACACTGCCTTTCAGCTCGGCAAATGACCTACTTAGCTAAATGCGAATGCACGTTTGGACTGAACACCGCCTTTCAGCTCGGCAAATGCTTCATCCTGCGAACGTGCACCCGACTAAAACACTGCCTTTCAGCTCGGCAAATGACCTACTTAGCTAAATGCGAATGCACGTTTGGACTGAACACCGCCTTTCAGCTCGGCAAATGCTTCATCCCGCGAACGTGCACTCGACTAAAACATTGGCTTTCAGCTCGGCAAATGACCTACCTACGGTGGTTGCAGAACTATTTTTGTTCCTGGTTTGCTGCCCCAATATGGCAGCACGCTGCGACCTCAACGCTTTCAACTCCGTGAACACTGGCATCATCTCTGTGCTCACTTCACCCTTTTCACTTTGGGCCATTACCCCGTTATAGGAAACCGACAAGTGTGCGAATAAATTAGCGAGGGATTAATTAATGTGCGCGAAATAATTTAGCAAAGAAAGAAACAAAGGATCCGGCTCGAAGGACCTCTATGAAGACTTGAGCTTTTTGAAGCCTTATATTTTAAGTGGAAGAAAAAGTAAACTACAAAAAATACACGATACCCGTATGTTTGCCATATTGCAATTTATTGGTCTGTCTCTGCTGACGACTCACAATCAACTGTGTTGTGTTACAGATCGTCATAAAATTAAAACTATGCTAATGCATACTGCAAATCGATCGGTACATAGGACCGTTGCCAAAAACAAAACAAGAAAGGAATTACATGAAAAATGCCCTATATGTCTGATTGACAAAAGGGTTAGTTAAAGTAAATGCTTGCACGTGTGCCGTTTCGATGTTGTTGGTAGGCTCTGCTATGGTGCGACGAAAAACAATTGCTGGTGGGTCATGGTCGCCGATCTCTGAGTGCGATGTAAGAATTATGTTTGTGTGTACGATGCAAGTTCCGTTGGGATATCGGACGACGAAGTTATGTATTAACTTGATGAGTACCACTGAGGTATCGAACGATGAGCAATGTGGTGCGATTGATGAATTTACATATGTACGAGTATATACAGTGCACTCTCTCCTTACGGACACCTCTTATAAGCGGACACCTCCCATAACCGGACAGATTTCAAAGAACGGAATTTAAAACATGATTTTTCATATAAATAATTCCCTCATAAGCGGACTCTCTTATAACCGGACGCGGACACCAATTTTCATAACCGCAATAGAATTTCGCTCTCTCTTAAACGGACGAAATACAACTCAAGCAATTTTTTAAGTTTTACATTCTCCGTTATGCTGTTTTTTTTTTCTTTTTTCTTTTCTCTTTGACAAGAAACGAAAAAATTGCAATTGGGGAGTGAGCCTATGCGGTGAAAAATTGAGAAAAAAAAAACGTTCAGGTATCTAAACAGAGTAGGCTGCGGTGGCCGCCGACTGTCCGATCATGAATTCCCGTTACATTTTTGAATAGGAATATGTATTAATGTAAGTGCATGTGCAATTTTAAGCTTGAATTTCATAGACACAAATGTATTTTTTTAAGCTTGTCAATTTCGGTTTTTTCCTCATAAGCGGACACCTCTCATAAGCGGACAAATTTCTTGGTACCGTCAGTGTCCGCTTATGAGAGAGTTCACTGTATACGACATCGGGTGATGTCTTGCGAATTATGTAGCGACTTTACTGGAGCCGCTGAAATGATTGAGTTGGCGGCAACATCCATCTCTCCCGGGATGGACACGACCTGGTTCTGATCCAAGAGCCCTAGGAAACTAAATCCCAGATCTCGGGACTCAGAAGCAGCAACTATCAGCTTATTGCTGACAAAACTATAGGTAATTCAAGAACATGTATTCTTGCAAAACGAAACCTTCACGCTCTTCTCCTGCCTATTTACAGCAATCGAGATATTACCACAGCTGGAGTTACTACCAACGGAGAGTTCGCGCCTGTATATCTCCCCTACGAAGACCCCGGGCCTCTCCCCTTCGACATGGTACAGAGGATGATTGCTGCGGCAGAAGATAACAACGCCCGTATGATAATCGGAGCGGATGCAAACGCTCATCATACTATTTGGGGCAGCACTAACATAAACGACAGAGGTGAGTCTCTTTTGAGTTTTGTACTCAACTAAAACCTATATTTATGTAACAAAGGTAATGAGCCAACATTTATCACTAAAAACAGACAAGAGGTGATAGATATTACCCTAGCTTCGTCCAATATCGATAACCGGGTGATAGACTGGAGGGTTTCGAAAGAACACTCCTTTTCTGATCACAGGTACATCCACTTCAAAATTACGGGATTAAGCCAGCCCCAGGAAGTCTTTCGCAACAAAAAGAAAACTGACTGGTTTAAATTCTGCACTCTAGTCGAAAAACTTCTTCCACCACTGCCACTCAGAATACCCTCTTATATCCCTGATATTGACCGTATGGTCGAAAGCCTAACCTGCATACTTAGCAATGCGTTTAACGCATCTTGCCCCACCATAAGATCAGGTGGGAGGAACAAGCCACCCTGGTGGAATGCAGAGCTGGACTTTCACAGGAAGACTTGTAGGAGAGCCTTCAACAGAGCTAAGTACACTAGAGAGGCCCCCGACTGGTTATCTTATAAAGACCAGCTTAAATTATACAAAAAAGAACTTTGCAAAGCAAAAAAATCCTCTTGGGAACAGTTCTACAGCAACATCGAGGACACTGCGGAAGTAGCCAGACTGCGGAAAATCCTATCTAGTAACGTTGCTACTCCCTCTCATATCCTTAAAGGGGACAGGTCGTGGACCTCTAGCTATACAGAGGTTCTCGATCTTCTTCTGGATACTCACTTCCCTGATTCGACACCCACTACGGAGGGTGGTATTACTCACAGAACTCCTCCGGATGGGTTTGCAGATAAGCTCATTTCTCGGGAACAAATTGCTTGGGCTATCTCAAACTTCAAACCCCAGAAATCATATGGACCGGACGAGATTTTCCCAGCACTACTTCAGCAATCCAAAGATATCATTCTTCCCTGGTTGCTCATCATATACAGAAGCTGTATCTCCCACAACTACATTCCGCATAATTGGAAGCAAACTAATGTTGTGTTCATTCCCAAGGCTGGCAAGAGCACACATACACACCCAAAAGATCTCCGCCCCATCAGTCTCTCCTCATTCCTCTTAAAGGTACTAGAAAGACTCATTGAGAGCCACCTCAGATCAACTATTGACATTAACCCGATCTCAAATTGTCAGCATGCATACAACAAATGCAAGTCGACCGAAACAGCTTTACACAAGCTCACTCAAACCATCGAGAGGTCCATTGAAAACAAACAATACACCGTGGCTGCCTTCCTCGATATTGAGGGAGCTTTTAACAACGTCAAACCGTATGCAATCACTGGGGCACTGGCAGATCTTGGAGTTGATTAATCACTCGTCGCGTTGATTACTCAACTCCTCTGCGGAAGAGTTGTCAACGCTCGGATGGGTGAAGTCTTGGCTCAAAGATTTGTCAGTAGAGGTACTCCTCAGGGAGGGGTCCTCTCGCCTTTCCTCTGGAACGTGGTTTTAAACAGTCTACTTGTGGACCTGAAAAGGAATGGCTACACTGTGGTGGCATACGCGGATGACGTTGCTATTGCTGTCTCAGGAATGCACCCTCAGGTTCTAAACGAACTGATGAGCAATGCCCTCTCTATTCTCACCAGATGGACTGATAAATTTGGGCTAAATGTAAACCCACACAAAACAGAGCTAGTTCTCTTCTCCAGGAAATACAAAATTCCTGTAACCATCCCTCCTAAACTCAATGGTATAAGGCTAACTTTCTCCGATGAGGCCAAATTTCTTGGAGTCATTTTCGAAAGAAAGCTATGCTGGAAACCCACTGTCACTGACCGAGTCAAAAAAGCTTTGGTAGCCCTTTACACTTGCAAGAGAACCATTGGTCGCAAGTGGCGTACACGCCCAAAGTTACCTACTGGCTCTATACGTCCATAGTCAGACCCAAACTTCTTTATGGAGCTTTAGTATGGTGGACTGCACTCGATTAAAGATCATACCTTAACATAATAACCAAGGTTCAAAGGTTTGCCTGTCTCTACATCACGGGGGCCCTAAGATCAACCCCCTCTGCTGCGCTAGAGATCATCCTGAACCTCACACCTTTGGATTCCCTAGCTAAGCAAGTTGCGGCAAAACGCAGCAGCCCGTCTGAAAGCAACTTCGCTTTGGAACCAATTACCTTATGGTCACTCCCGCATCATACACACATTCCACAACCTACCAAATAAATTTGATAGAACTCTCCCGTTCAACTCCTTTGAAAGGGCATTTAAGGTAACAATTCCCCCACGGGAGAATTGGCATAGATTCCTCAAATCCGTTAATAAACAGATTCATATCTATACAGACGGTTCTAAAACCAATGAAGGTGTGGGCTGCGGCTTACACTCACACAGCGACAGCCAAGCAGCTTTAAAATCTCTATCGAATGTCACTAATAACTCTCTGACGGTCTTCAACTGTCTACCGTCTCTTAATGAGATGACTGAGCAGTTTAACATTCACCTTTGTTGGGTGCCTGGACATAGTGACATCTCTGGTAATTGCAAAGCCGACGAACTCGCCAGATCTGGTATACCAAACAGTACAGTGAAACTCATTATCAAACAAAACATAACTAGAGAAATTAACTCCAGGTGGAAAAACGGTCACACGTGTCATTCCACCAGACTTATATGGCCTGAAATTGACGACCACAAGTCAAGGGAGATTATTGCTCTCAACAGAATACAAATTCGCACCATGATTGGTGTCATCACAGGCCATTGCCTACTAGGACAACACGCCAGAAGATAAGGGGCTCTCTTCAATGATTTTTGCAGAAGCTGTAGGGATGAGGAGGAGGAGGAAAGTACAACTCATCTCCTCTGCCATTGTCCAGCGCTCTCCCACAGTAGAAGAAGATTTCTTGGGCACTATCATTTCAATGATAACAGTGACCTTAGTCAAATACCCCTTCGCAAGATCCTCTCATATTTAAACAACTCTAAATGGTTCTACGGTTAGAATTCTCTCTTAGAGAGATTCTATAGGCATCACAATGGGCTAACAGCATAAGTGGGTCCCACGGGACACCTATTCACCTAACCTAACCTAACCTAATCCGCAGTCCACTGCAAGTTTGCAGAACTCTTACGTATGAACTGGTTCAAATTGGGGGCCATTCTCGCTCCTCATAAGCTCAGGTACTCGGTGGCGTGCAAAAATTGATTTGCAATAAGCAATGGCCGCTGCAGTTGGCAATGTTTCGGGTAAAGCGACCTCAAAAAATTTAGAAAAGAAATCAGTAATGATCAAGTATCAGCGCCCTTAGCATTTAAAAAGATCCATAGCTACCCTTTGCCACGGACGAGTTGGGAAGTCCGATGGCATCAGCTGTTCGCGAACTCCTCTTGTTTCTTGATTGCATGCGGTACAACTGCTAACCATCTCGGCAATGTCGGTTGAAAGTCCGGGCCACCAGACAGATTCACGTGCTCTGGCTCGACACTTTGTGATACCTTGGTGACCAGCACTCCCGAGGACGTCCTGTCGCATGGATGCTGGTATGATGAGACGACAGCCTTGCATCAGCAGACCATTCTCGTTGGCGATGTCATCTCTGATTTACATAATAGGTTTGCAGAGTTTTATCCAATTTGTATTTTCTGGCCAATCATTCAACACATAGTGATCGATTTTTCGCAGAGTAGGGTTGCGTTGCTGTTTTAACCAGATTTCCTCCAGCTTCGAGTCAGACGCTAGAATGCGAGGGACCACTAGGTTGCCGTGTGCAAAATTTTGCTCTTCCAGGTCATTGTAAAGGATGTTGACTGAGTGCGTCTGTGCAATGAGATCCTTACCTGGGGTGTAGAATGTAGAAAAGTCCTAGCGCATCATCCTGATTCTGAATCGCTGCAGCCGTGAGGCCAAATTCCAAGATACGTGCTCTTTGGCTGAGCTGCCCCGAACTAGAATATCCTCCACTCTCTTCTGGTTGTGTTTTGGATTTTAAATGGGAAGCGGTTGTAGCAATACGGTATGAAGAAAGTGGTCAGCAACTTTGACTCCTCAGTGAGTTTTATTTGCGAGAATCCACTTTTTGCGTCCACCTTTCTGAAGAAATTTGCCCCTGCTAGCTGCCCCAGAGTGTGCTTGACAGATGGCATTGGATGGCGCTCCCTCATCGCGAATTTGTTGAGTCGCGTAAGGTCCACACAACTACGGATGTCTCCATTCTCCTTTGAGGTAATGACCAGTCGGTGGGATTTTCCACAGGCTAAATGACGTCCAAGTGCTTCTTAAGTTCGTTGAGAAGCGGAATATGAACGTGTCTAGGTGCGTGCGTAGCAAAGGGTACGGCTTTGTCTTCCAACTTGATGTAGTAAGGATCGTGAATAGTACCCAGCCCACTGAATTGCTGAATAGCTTGGCAGACTCCTGCTTCGGCTTAATTTTTGTGTGGTTCTCTACGTAGTTGATGCGTCTCACCAGCTCTAGACCCTCACACGCCGGAAACCCCAATAAGGTTTGTGCTAGGCCCTTCACCACGTAGATTGTGTCAACCTTTCGCCCCTGCAAATAATCCAATTCACCTCGAAACATGCCAAAGTGTCACACATATAACCAGACAAAAAAAAAGGGTTACATTGAGTTCTAATCGTGGGACGATCCTGGGCAGTCATCGAAGTTCAGTCGCCGACAACGGATCATTTTCTTTAATTTTTATATTTCCTGTCTGAATTCCTATTTAAAATAAACGCATATTATTTACTAATAATTTTTTTGGTGTACGGAGTTGGCATGTGAGAGTAAGTAAATATAGGCCTCTTACAGAAGTTTGTCTTTGCTTGGCCCGCAAAGAATCTGGTCCAATGGAAGGAATGAAGTCTTCTTGAATTTGTATTGGAAAACTCTTAATGGAATGGTGGTGACGTCAGCTCCTGGGTCCAACTTCCAGTTAATCAAGACTTCGTTGACTGCGACCTGCGTTGTAAACCGCTTGTTGCGATTATCAACTGTTTTTGTCGCGAGACAAGCACGTGCGTAATAACCTTGCTTGTTGCAGTCATAGCAAGTTTAACCTTAAATTGGAGAGTCCTTCTTCTTGTGCTTCGTCGTACTTGCACATCACCTGCATCGCCATCCTTGACCTTTGCTGTCACTGCCGCTGAATTTTGGCGTTTGGTTTGAATTTCTCTTAAGTTTTGATGCAACAAAATACACTGCTTTGTCCTCTGTGTCTCTGGCAAGGTCTTGCAGCTGCAGCTTGACGGCTTCACTTTGTCTTGCATGCTGGCCGGCCTTCTCTAATGTTAGAGCGTTGTTCATCTGAAGCTTTTCGGACAGCTTGCGGCTTCGTACTCCAACCACAATGCGATCGCAGTGTGAGACGAAGCGTTTCTTCTTCAATGGGTAATGAATACCCTTATGATGTTATTTACTCAATGCAAATACTTACATAAATGTATGCAACTTCCAGATAGCATCAATAGGCTTTAGCTTTAGCATTGATATAGTTGTGACAAAAATTGGTTTATCTTAAAAGATTTGTCTTGCCTAATGTCAGTCGTACACTATATGCGCAACTGATTCAACGAACTGCACTAAATTTGTTATTCAATTGTTGAATGTCCTTGTACATCTAGATGATCAACTTGCGTGGTTTTAGCAAAAAAATCTGTTGCTCGAGTTGATGAACTACGTTTTCAGTGGGGTTACTAAACGAGTTGATACAAGCGTTGCTTCCCTCGTACACTAAACCAAACATCAGAAGATAAGCAACGAGTTAAGTGCTCTCGGCAGATTGTCCAATAGATTTTCCTACTCGTCTCTTGCCGAAATCAGATCCATCGTCGATTCGATTGTCCATTTTGGTCTTTCATCCTTTAAATACAATACACAATGTATGACAATAAATGTTCAAAAAACACATACATATGTACATACTGATCTACACCGTGTTTCAATTAGAACCAGAACTAGCACGCAATACAACTCATGCCAACCAAAAATGCAAAAAATTGAGCAACGAGTTAAACCGTTCAGCACATAATCTTGAAATCTTTGCTCAACGCGATGCAAAACCATGTCCAACGAGCAACGCGAGCTCTTACACTTGTTAAATAACGCCGTGAGCAACGATCTTCAACCATCTCCAATACATATGTTGGTTGGACAAAGTTAAAAGGCTCGTGTACTAGAATTGAATGCATTGAACTCGAAAATGATGAGTTGCGTATGTAGTGTACGACGTACGGGCATAACAGAGGGCTGCTGTTGTTGCCTACAGATATTGCCTTAATGAAGTCAATCTCTGATGTGTACAGAACGTATCATTGCCCATTTGGGTATGTTCTTGTAAATTTAATTAATTTGTCTTATAAAAACGTAAGTCAAGCTCTTAAAAAAAATATGCACACTTGTGAATAGTCTTCAGACTTGCTCTTACCCTTATATAAATCCCACTACTTAAGGTTAATACCTAACAGACCCTCGGTGTAAAGTTTCACTCCTTTCCAATTCATGTTTTTTTTTTCTTACTTATGCTATATGCTTCATTGGTTTTAATGAAAAATGGATTTGCTCACACCTCTAAAGTAGCGTTGCAGCCAAAGGGGAAGAATGTAGATGAACACCAGCCAGGCTATGGCGATGCAACTTTTGCAATTTTCTGCAGTAGGTTGGGTTTTATCCGCAATTTAATTGGAAAATGAATTAAGATCGGCGCATGCCGACATTGTTGGTGGTAGATAAATCTATTCTAAGCTTTCCACTGAAACCAGCTAATTGCTTTACCCTAATTTCTGCTAATTATTTTTACATCCCCCATCGCTGGATGAAATGAAGGGTGCAGCGGGTGTTAATATCAAGGATACAGTCTTTCTTTTGGGGAAGTTTATTTATTCCCTCTTTTGCCTCCTTGTTGAGAAGTGACCTTAATCTTCAGCTAAACAGACAGCTGTTTCCCTGCTTAAGTGATCCCTTTTTAAACATTATAATCATTTATTAATTTTTTTTATATCCACTAGCCTTTGCGATGAGTACTACCGGGCGGAAGGATGTACGGATTTTTGCTGTTTTTGTTTTGATGGGACTCTCGTTGAATTTTCTTTGAAGTTAATTGGTAAACAGAAAATGTTTCCTTTGGTCATCTCGCATTAATAATAGAGATCCTTCCATAAGTATGCAATTAAGCAATTTATGCTGTTAATGGGTTACACGTTTGTATTTTTGGAAAAATAATTAGGACAGATGGTTGCGTGAAATTATTAACCCAAGCATTCTATGGAAATGATGTGTAAAAAAAAGGCAGGACAAGGTTCTAGGAACCACAAAAACAGCTAGGGAAGTAAACAACATTTGGATAGGAATGTGTATATTTTGGTACAGAAAGGCTTTAACCTTACAACTTAGTTGTAAGACTGTTCTATATTTCTATATGATGTAAAAGTACATACTACCCTTTTGGATACTAATTAAGGTTAAGTGGGAGATACTTCTGCAATAGCAGTCGAAGCCACCGACAAGCTCCAATAAGCATGTTTAAACAAAGCGACGAACTTAGAACCAAACTTTAAAGAATCTAAGAGAATCCGATCTGTCCTCCAGTTATTTCGATCCTCTTTCCTTTTAGGTGGATTTCGAAGAAATACTATTGATATTCACTATATCAATACGTTTCATCAAGTAAATACATTTACAAAGTTCCATCTAAATCGGTTAAGAACTGAACGAACACTGAGCATGAACTGCCGGTGTACTGTGTATTCGCATAATTACGTACACGAACGGAGACTTAATTTAATTATGGTTGAGTCCTTTGAAATAGCGAAAGCCTAATGCCCGCCGTACATTACGTGCGCAACTCATCAATTTTGTGTTCAACGCATTCATTTCTAGGCGAAGAGGCTCTCAACTTTCATTTTCAAGATAATGTGCTGCACATTTTCTCTTTAACCCGTTGTTGCTGAGCGAGGCACCTGATTCTGGAATAAATAATATCGTTTTACTTGACTGCTGAAACCCTCAAATAAATAAGAAGGCAAACACTTCTGCAGAAAACAATTTAATTATCTGAAAATAATGTTCGTTTAGAATAAATAAAAATAAATGGAATAAATAAACTAACATCCGTATCGGAATAGCCTCACAAGAGCCAGAAACGAGTTTCTTTAACGTTTCCTTTTCCAGCTTAGTCCGCTTATGACCATACTAGTCGAGCGTCGCTTGTGCCTTGACCAAATACTGAAAAAAGGAACTTTTCAGAAGGACGAAGCCACTGAACTAAATATATAAAAAACTTCGTGATGGCCTCTTGTGAGAAAATTAAAGTAATGCCTAATAATTAAAGTGAATAAAGAAAAAGTTATAAGTTATAAAGTTCAAGAAAAACGGAAATAAAGTTCGGCTCGATGACATCCCCGGGACCGTCTGAACTTCTAAAGTGAAGACTCTTAGTCCAGAACAGCGAGCCTACCTACTGCTCTCCTCATCTTGATGGAACCATTTGACACTCAGACATCCGCGGTTCGCGGTCCGCACCACAGACCAAGCAAAGCGGGTACAACCAGCTAGTTTATAATAAAACCGGTCTATTTTAAATTAAATGTGTATATGTATATTGTAAAGGGTGGTTAAGGGTGGCCGACGTTGAATGTGAACCACACCTTATCGTCAAGTTTTTTTTTGCATTTCATTTGACATTTCTCAATTTCAGACTAACTCAATTTGAACCATGGAAAGATACACAATCGAGCAACGCGTTAAAGTTATTCAGGCTTATTATGAAAATGGGCGTTCAAATCAAAATGCATATCGTGCACTTCGTGATTTTTTCGGTCAATTTAATCGTCCAAATGTGCGTACAATCGGAAAAATCGTGCAAAAATTTGAGCAAACCGGGTCTGTAGGAGATGTGAAAACACCAGTGCATGCTCGTACAGCTCGTACTGCAGAAAATATTGCTGCTGTTCGCGACAATTGCACCTCTCACGCTCGTCGTTGATGAACATTATGCATAAAGACTTGCATTTACTCGCTTACAAGCTGCAATTGACTCAAGAACTAAATCCTCTTGACCATTTCAAGCGTCGTCAATGGTCAGAATGGTGGCAAGAAATGGCAACAGTGGATGATAAATTTTCGAAGAAAATCATCTTCAGTGATGAGGCACATTTTCACCTCAGTGGATTCGTCAATAAGCAGAATTGCCACATTTGAGCGAATGATAATCCAAGAGTGATTGTCGAAAAACCAATGCACCCACAAAGAGTGACTGTTTGGTGCGGTTTATGGGCTGGCGGCATAATCGGGCCGTATTTTTTCCAAAATGAGGCCGGTTAGGCAGTTACTGTGAATGGTGTTCGCTATCGTGAGATGATAACGAACATTTTATGGCCCGAATTGGAAGATATGGATGTGGACGATATGTGGTTTCAACAGGACGGTGCCACTTGCCACACAGCTAACGAAACATTGGCTCTCTTGCGGGAGAAATTCAATGGCCGTGTTATCTCACGTCGTGGCGATGTTAATTGGCCGCCACGATCATGCGATTTGACACCGTTGGACTTCTTTCTTTGCGGTTATTTGAAAGAAAAGGTGTACGTCGATAAGCCAGCAACAATTTATTCAAGAGCTAAAGGATGAGATAATTCGGCACATTAACGGCTTAGAACCTCAATTATGCCTCAGCGTCATCGAAAATTTGGACCATCGGATGGAGGTGTGCCGCCGAGGTCGCGGCGGCCATTTGGCCGATATTTTGTTCCATACATAATCGAACCATACCCATACCAATATTATCATAATAAAAAGAAATGACAGTAATTTCCTAAATAATTTGTTTTATTCAAAATCAACATCGGCCCTTAAAACTTAACCACCCTTTATTTAGTGTATAAGTTAGTGTCACCAAAGATCTGCACCGCTCGATGATCAAATACGAAAGAGAAAGAACTTGTAGATTTCAGAAGTTAGAAGCTGTTAGCTGACGATAGACGATTACAAAATACCGATAAAGAACAAAAGAGAGCATTTGCTTTACAAGATTCAGATTTACAGTGCAATGCATATCAGAAAATTATCGATGAGAAAATAAGAGCATAATTTAATTTGAGTAAAGTTTGAAATAGGGTAAATTACGAAAGTTTGGATGATATAAACAATAATATTAATGTTCAGGAAAAATTGATTATAAATGTTTACAAATTGGATTTATATTGAATTAGTGTTCAGTATAGACTTCCCGAAAATAATTGTTTCGATATTTAAGTTATAATATCCTTTAATTGGATACAAGTAGAAATAAAAAACTTCCGATTTTAAAACGTTATAATTTTATTGGTCTTTGCATTGACGCTGACTGTCACAAAAGGTGTCGAAAACTCCTTGGTCAGCTGCGAGGTAACCTCGGTGTGGTCAGCTGTTCCCCGATACATGAGGTGATGAATAGTGATGTAAACTCGAGTTCATAAACCGGTACAAACCGAGTTACACCTAAACCGAGTTAAACCGAGTTGAACCGAATGAAACCGAGTTACCAAACCGATGGAACGAACCAATGCCTATTTGGAATTCGGTTTCGGTTCGATTTCGGTTCGGTTTCTCATGAGACGGTGGCGCCTGAACTATTTGCTCTCGTTTTCTCTCATTGTTGTTTTCTTTTTTTTTCACATAATTTGTTTTAGTTTGTTTTGTATATGCGCTGTTTTGTTGTGTGATGCATCGAAAGCAAGTCAATTGAGGGTAAGGGTAGGTATACATCAGTTAACGGTTAACCAATTTTTGTTTGAATGTATGTACCCGTTTATGAAGTCGAGTTGGAAAACAGTCTATTGTGTTTATACAAACCGGGTTAAAAGGAGGCTAATCGAGTTGCAAACCGATTCGAAATCTATTTTGCATTCGTATTCGGTTTCGTTTGAGATTCTTATACTTTTTCATAATTTTTGTTTTCGGTTTTTTGTGTAAGTTTATTTTACGGTGGTTGGATGTTGTAGAAATAGGGTAGGCACTGAGAGGTGTCAACTTGGCGATGCCCAGTGTTGTAACTGTTTCTACACATCAATTGTGCTTATTTTACCTCCAAGTGGTAACCGTCGGGTACTGGTCGATGTCCATCCGGACTCGACTTGCCAAACTTATAAGCGCGAGTGCTGACCAGCAGACAAAAATAGCAGCACTATAAACGGGACAGCGGATGAACTCCCCAGATGGAATCAACGGTGAAGAAATCCCGGAACAAATAAAATAAAACCTTATCCGGGCTACTCCAACATATTTGGAGCTCAGGCCGGTAAGGATTTCCGAGACTTAGTCAGGGTCTTGGAAAAGAGATGGTGGCGGATGAGCCCTTAATGGACCAACGGCAGCGCTCACATCCCCGAATGGGCTACTGGCTTCGGTCTAACCAACCCCTCGTCCTAGGAGTTTCTAAAATGGAACTGGCCCTCCAGGTTGGGGGTTGTGCCGCTGGGGTAACTGCCCGGCCATGGAAAAAAACAATAGTTACGAAGCAACCACAAGCCTCGGATACGGACGGATCTACTGTTGACAACCCCTGCAAACGAAATAAGGACAACGAACTTCGGATCTGTACGTGGAATGTTAGGTCCCTTAATAGGCCACGTGCAGCCGAACAACTAGCGGAGGCCCTAGACTGCTGCAAAGCAGACGTTACCGCCATTCAAGAAATGCGATGGGATGGGCCGGACAAAAAGAGGATGAAAAACTGCGACATCTACTACGGCGATTGCTATCGACGGCAAAAGCAGCGCTTATTTGGATGCGGATTTGTTATTAGAGGCAGACGTAGGCAAGAAGTCTTGAGTTTTCGGCATGTTAACGAACGCCTCGTAACAATCCGTATCAAGGCTAAATTTGCCAACATTAGCCTCATATGCGCGCACGCCCCCACAGAGGAGAAAGATGACGACACCAAAGATAGCTTCTACGAGCTCTTGGACAAGACTTACGAGCAGTGCCCTAGTTATGACATTAAAATTGTCCTTGGCGATTTTAATGCAAAGCTAGGAAGGGAGGGCATCTTTGGTAGTACTGTCGGAAAGTATAGCCTGCACGACACCACCTCCGATAACGGATTCAGGCTAATCGACTTTGCGGCGGGGCGTAACGTTGTCGTTGCTAGCACGCGATTCCCGCATCTCGATATTCATAAGGGGACTTGGAGATCTCCTGATCAATCAACCGTCAACCAGATTGACCACATTGCGATCGACGCAAGGCACTCCTCCAGTATTATGGATGTCCGAACGTTCCGAGGGGCCAACATCGACTCGGATCATTACCTTGTTGTAGCCAAGGTACGGGTGCGGATATCCCGAGCACCGCAAAGACAAGCTAATACTGCGAGGAAGTTTCACGTCGGACGGCTACAATCGCAAGAGATCGCCAAATCCTTTTCCGATCGAGTCTCCCTCAATCTCTTAAGAGGTCCTATGCTGCCAGCATCAAGTATTGAAGACCAGTGGCAACACTGCCAAAAAGCCATCAGAGATGCCGCCTCTGATGTGCTGGGTTTCACTCGGCCACCAAAACGAAACCCCTGGTTTGACGACGAGTGCAGGCAAGCACATGCAGCCAAGCAAGATGCATACAAAGCGGCGCTGCATAGAAGGACCAGAGCTGCTCACGAGCTCTATAAGCAGAAGAGGAGAGACGAGCACTGGCTTCTCAGGAGAAAAAAGAAGGAGCATGAGAAGCGCGCGGTCGAGGAGATTGAGAGATGCTACTCCAGGAATGAGATTCGGAAGTTTTACCAAAAGGTAAAAAATACATGCCAACGACACAAACCCCGAACCGAAGCCTGTAGAGACGAGCAAGGGAACATAGTAGTAGAATCGCAGTCGATGCTGAGGATTTGAAAGGAGTATTTCTGTAGACTGTATAACGGCGACGACGAACCAAATACCGCTGTCAGGCAGAATGAACCTTTCAATTTGGACGATGGAGACCAACAATTCCGTCCACCCGACCTGGATGAAGTGAAGATAGCCATATCTAAGCTGAAATCCAACAAAGCTGCTGGAGCAGATGGCCTGACTGCCGAGCTCTTCAAAGCAGCAGGCGAGGACTTGGTAAGGAGCATACACCAACTCATCTGTAAAATATGGTCGGAAGAAAGTATGCCCGATGAATTGTCCGATCCTCAAGAAAGGAGACCCTCTAAACTGCGCCAACTACAGAGGTATTAGTCTAATTAACATCGCCTACAAGATCTTATCTGCCGTATTGTGTGAACGTCTGAAGCTGTTCGTCAGCAACCTGATTGGTCCATATCAGTGTGGCTTTAGGCCAGGAAAGTCCACAATCGACCAAATATTCACACTACGGCAGATCTTGGAAAAAACCCATGAGCTCCAAATCGATACACACCATCTTTTCATCGATTTTAAGGCCGCGTATGACAGCATTTATAGAGACGAGCTGTACAGAGCTATGTCTAGTTTTGGCATCCCTGCAAAACTCGTCCGTTTGTGCAGGATGACGATGGAGAATGCACGCTGCTCCATCAAGGTCGGTTAAGAACTCACCGAGACCTTTGATGTCAAAAAAGGATTTAGACAAGGCGATGCGCTGTCATGCGACTTTTTTAATATCATTCTTGAAATATTTGTGCAAAACTTGCGCTCCAACACAAAAGGCACAATCTTTCAAAAGTCCGTCCAATTACTCGCATACGCCGATGATATTGACATAATCGGAAGAAAGCAGCGTGATGTCAGTGGCGCTTTCGCGAGTATTGAGACGGAAGCGGCAAAGATGGGTTTAACGGTAAATGAGGGCAAGACCAAGTATATGCTGTCAACAAGAAAGGACACTCAACACCGACGTCTCGGACAGAACGTCTCCCTCGACAGATATAACTTTGAGGTAGTTAAGGACTTTGTCTACCTAGGATCCGCTATCAATTCAGACAATGACACCAGCGCTGAGATCAGACGAAGAATAACCCTTGCCAATCGCTGCTTCTTTGGGCTAAGAAGGCAATTGACTAGCAAAGCCCTCTCTCGAACAACAAAAGTGACCCTTTATAAGACCTTAATAATCCCAGTCCTCCTCTACGGTGCAGAGGCATGGACTTTATCAAAAGTGGATGAGGGTGCTCTTGGCTGTTTCGAGAGGAAAATTCTTCGGGTGATTTTCGGTCCCGTCTGCATAGACGGTGAGTGGAGGAGGAGATACAACGACGAACTGTACGGGCTGTACAGCGACATCGACTTAGCCAGAAGAGTGAAGGTCCAACGACTGAGGTGGCTGGGTCATGTAGAGCGGATGGACACCAATGCTCCGGCCCGAAAAATCTTCGAATCCGCCCCCGAGGGACAGCGCAGTAGAGGAAGACCGCGACTCAGGTGGCGCGCGCAAGTTGAAGGGGACCTCAACCAACTTAGCGTGCGAAACTGGAGGCAGCTAGCTAAAGATCGAGCTGGCTGGAGACGCTTGTTGGTTGAGGCCCAGGTCCACCCCGGACTGTAGCGCCGCCTTAAGTAAGTAAGTAAGTTATTTTACGAATCAAATAATGCCAGGCCCAAGAAAAAAGTCTCTAGTGTGGGAAGTTTTTAATAAACCGGAAGAGGGAAAAGTTATTTGTGAAAAATGTTCTTCACCATACAAATATTCGGGAAATACGAGTACATTAATGGCGCATATTTAAAAAAAACACCCAGGTGAATTTTTAAACATTGTTGATGGTGTTAATATTGGCACCATAATACAAAGTACGAATGCTCAACCTTCAATAAGCCAAGCAGTAGGTGTGGGTGATATTGTGACTCCACAACCGTTTCATCCCGAAGAACCTCCTAGTAAGAGGCTGAGACAAACGCGATTATCAGTGCCATCAAAAATTTGCCAAAGAATCGGAGATAATGCTTTGCTTGATTTGATAGTGCTTGATTTTCAGCCGCTGCAAATAGTTGAAAATGAAGGGTTTCGAAAGTATTCAAAAGCGCTGAACCCTGACTACAATATTCCTTCAAGAAAAAAATGGGAGAACAGCTTGAAGAGGGCTATAATATTGAATCAAGATTCTTAAGGCAGAAATTACAGAACGTCGATTTTATAGCCTTGACATCCGATATTTGGATGTCGGACAGCAATATATGTTTTATTAGCATAGTAATAAAGCAAGTATGAAATCGTGTGTTATTTCTACTTCCGAGTTACAAGAAAATCATACTGCTGAAAATATAGCTAACATAATCCGAAAGTTATTAGAAGAATGGCAAATAGGTGCTAAAGTTGTAAGCATTGTCACAGACAACGCTGCATCAATGAAAAAAGCAGTCAATGAAATTTTAAATCAGCGCAGTCACTTCTGTGTGGCCCATACATTAAATCTTGTCGTTAAAGACTGCATTGAAAAACCAAATTTAGAGGATTATTCCGTGGATGAACAGTTATTAATGCCATATCTTTTAAGCAAATGTAGAGGCATAGTATCACATCATATCAAACATAGTGCCAAATCATCTTATGCATTGCAGGACATGCAGATAAAAATGAAAATGGACACACTAAAATTAAAACAAGATGTACGGACTCGATGGAACAGGACGTTTTACATGCTAGAGCGCTTATTGAAAGTAAAAGTGCCTCTTTCCGCTACGTTGTCACTTTTGGAAGCATCCCCTTCTAATTTGAATTTCAACAAATGGATTTTGACAGAAGATATTGTGACGCTTTTACAACCATTCGAAAAAATAACTGTTATTTTGTCAGGAGAGTTTTACCCCTCATTATCTTGTATCATTCCACTAGTGGAAGGACTTCAAAAGAAAGTGGCCAATAAAAATCTAGGTACTGAGTCAGCTAAACTTTTGCAACGAAATCTACTAACTGTTATAGAGAAGCGTCTTAGTGTTTACGAATGTAACAGAACAGCAGCTAAGTCGGCCTTTTTGGATCCACAATTCAAAAAAAAAAGGCTTTGGTATTGAATCTAATGCTGCTAATGCGCAAATGTGGATCATAGAAGAACTTAAAGATTACCTGGTCAGTACTTCAACTTCATGTGTTCAATTTCAATCCAGCAACTCAAATGCAGGTACATATCACTATTTTATTTTCAAATATAAAATGCTTTCATTGTTTCTCTACTATTACTCAAGCAACCGCCGAAACAAACAATGAAGATGATGAAATCTGGGGTGTTCTAGACAAAAAAATATCGGAAACACAAACTATCATGACGCCTTCTTCCACAGCAACAAGTATGGTGAAGCAATATATCGATTTCCCGTATTTAGATCAAAAGAAAAATCCGCTGGAGTTTTGGGAAGAAAAGAAAAGTTTGTTTCCATCATTGCATAAGCTGGCACATAAATACTTATCTATACCCGCTACCTCAGTTCCATCGGAAAGGTTGTTCTCCAAAGCTGGTTTACTATGCAATGAACGAAGAAATCGTTTAGCCCCAAAAAAAGTTAACCAAATCTTGTTTCTTAACAGTTGTAAGAAATCGCGATACTTCCTTTATTTTAATTTTTTTAAATTTTGTTTAGTATCTTTATCACGCATGACTGAACATGAAGTTCCTTGTTTCTGATACCAAAGTTTTTATTTTTTATTTCGTTTAATGTTATTATTGAGTTCATTTTTAATAAATTCTTTTTTTTTTTTTTTTATTAAATTATTTACCTTCGTTTTTATATTTCCGAAACTCAGGAACAAAGGAAAATAATTCAAATAATTTTGTTACAAACCGAGTTGGCCAACCCGGTTTGCAACTCGGTTTGCTAAAATTTCAACACGGGTTAACTCGGTTTAAGAATTGTTCGGTTTGGTACATCATTTATTAAATAGATCGATCTGCAGATATTGCGTAGACAATGTTTTAATTTATTTATCTTTAATATTGCGTAGACAATGTTTTAATTTATTTATCTTAAATATTGCGTAGACAGTGTTTTAATTTATTTATCTTTAATATTGCGTAGACAATGTTTTAATTTATTTATCCCTTTTTTTTGTTTCTCGAGCGGTTTTTGATAACTGCTATCCGTTGGAAAAGTTCGAAAAAGAATGCTATGAAGAAGAGAAAACAACAACCGTCCCTTGCTCGCTCTATAAACCAGGTAGCATTTCACACAACTTACGCTGGATACACAAGTCAGAAATAAAGATTTAACAATCGACCATCCTGACATGTGGCTGTCCTCAGTCACATTTTCTTTTTATAATACATACTATTTATGTCATTCCACCTTGCAAAGTATTTACCAACGCGTTTACTTACAGTAGTCAGGATTAGGATTTTAATTTATGCTCTTCGGCCGTCCTACCTTAAGTTGAATGTCCTCATTCATTATAGTTCCATTCAATTAATCAAACTTGTAATCAGATTACTTCTTTTATCTTCTTAATCAATTTCAATGTTTTGGTAAGCATGCTACAGGTTACTTTCCTGAACATTACTTCGAATACAAGTTGTAGGTTACTTCCTTACAGTGACTTTGCAGGTTACTTTCCTGAGCGTCGATTTCAAGAGAGGTTATTTCCTAACTAATATGCTCCAGGTTACTTCCTGAGCACCACTTTTATTAAGCAAGTGCTTTAGGTTACTTTCCTAAGCATCAGCTTTATCAAACAGGATACTTCCTGATAACTCTCGCTCTAGGTTACTTCCTGAGCGCTATATATTTTGTTTATTAGGTTACTTCCCAATATGCTATAGGTTGCTTTCCTTTGCATAATTCTCACCAGGTTATTGCCTCATGAATACTGTCAACAACCTTTCTTCTTTTTTTTTTTGTAATGTATATACTACCAATAAGTAGATACATAAATTGCAGTTTTTTTTTTTTTATTGAGTACATATATCACAATTGAAATAATGTACTGTAATTAATGAACATAAAATTTTGAAGTGCTTTTAATTAATTCAAATAATCATTACGTTCTGTTATCCGATATTTCGAAATCAGCTACTTTCTTCTGGAGTGCTTTCACGATCAAGGTTTGAAAAAGTTATCCAGGGTTTCATTTTGTCTGCTGAAAAAACGTTTTTGTAACTCCTCTTTGAGAACCCTTCAACACTGCATACTTCGTACCGATCGTTACCGATGACTTTGGTTACTTTATAAGGTCCACTATAAGAAGGCATTAGTTTATTTGTTTCGCCTGGCTGTGAATTAAAGACATTTTTCTGCACCATAACCAAGTCACCCAAGTTATGTATTTTCGCCGTACATCTTTTCTTATCGAAGCGCGTTTTCATAGCGTTTTGTTGTTTATCTATTACCTTGTGATGCTTCTCTTCGAATTGCTGTGATAACATTGTCGTCGACAGGCGATGAATCTACAAGATCATGCAAATAATTTTCTGGCATGTTAATAGTCTGTTTACAGAAAACAACTTCAGCAGGTGTCTTTCCAATTGCTTTGTTTAGAGTGTTATTTAGACTCCACTGAATATTGTTTAAATAAATGTCCCAATTTTTATCATCATTACCAATACATGACGCTTTCAACGAGTCCAGTATGGAACGATTATATCGTTCGATTTGGCCATTAGCTCTTGGCATGGCCATAGCATTTTTGACATGTTTCATCTCCAAGGTTTCAGCAAATTGTTTAAAGTCGTTCGATGTAAAGCCAGCACCACGATCTGATATCAGTAACTTGGGAACACCAAATAATCCAAAAACGTCTTTTAGCGTAGTAATTGTCGTCTTACTCTTAGTGTCTCTGACCGCCTTCAGAATGATAAATTTGGTATATCCATCTATTATACCCAATATATAAATATTTCCCTTCTTGCTCCTTACAAACGGACCCAGATGGTCCATATGCATTGTGTGAAACGGGATAGCTGGTTTCGGTATTGGATGCAGAAATCCTTGTTTTTTTCCACCTGGCTGTTTTGCCTGCGCACATGCTATGCAGGCGCGAACGTAGCGTTTAACAAACTGTGTCATTCTGGGAAACCAATAATTTTGTCTTATCTTCTGTAGAGTTTTTTCTAGAGAGAAGTGACCGGATTCATCATGGCATATATGACAAATTTTCCATCGTGCATCTGAAGGAACCGCCTATTTCACACCATCATCAACTTTTCTATATATTTTTCCCTCCTTTAAAACATATTTATTTTTGATGTCTTTTGCTTCCGTGCAATTATTATCTAATATGCATTTTATGAATGATAGTTGGGGATCAGAAACTTGTACGTATTGTAACCAATGTATGTCCGTTATTTTCAGGATTTCAAGAGTTTCCTGTTTGTCAGGTACAGGATTTCGGCTAAGAGCATCGGCGTGTCCCATTTGCCTGCCCGGTTTGTATTCAATAGTGAAGTTGAACTCTTGGACTTGAAGCCACCACCTAGCAATACGTGGAACTAGATCACGTTTGCTCCACGCAAGCCTCAAGGCGTTACAATCTGTTACTATTTTAAAATCGATACCAATTAGATATGATCTAAATCGAGCTAGCGACATAACTACAGCCAAGGTCTCCAATTCGTAAGAATGATATCGTTGTTCTTCAGGAGATGTTTGTTTACTGTAATATGCAATGGGTCTAAGAGCGGAATCTTGATCTGAATGCTGCAATAGTATACCGGCTATTCCGAGTTGACTTGCATCTGTATGTAATTCCGTTATATGATTAGGATTATAAATAGCCATTACAGGTCTTGTAATAAGTATGTTCTTTATTTGATTGAAGGACTCAATTTGTTCTTTTCCCCAAGTCCATGGTGTATTGGTTTTTTGTCAATAAAGTTAAAGGTTTAGCCAGTATAGCAAAGTTACGCACGAATCTTCTAAAGAAACTGGCAAGTCCGATAAATTGCCTTACCTGGTGAACGCTTTCTGGGAACTTAAAAGCTGCCACTGCTTCGGTTTTCTTAAATCCTGGTCTAACGCCATCTGATGATATTTCGAAGCCCAGATAGTCGATTTTGGTTTTAAAGAAATTGCATTTAGTAATGTTTAAAGTTAAATTAGCCTCTCGTAAAACTTGAAGTATTGACTTTAACCTGTCCATTCCAGCCTCTATGGTGATTGATGATATTATAATATCATCCATATAAGCTACTACTCCAGGAATTTGTGCTTTTCTCAAAATTTTGTGAACTAACTTTTGGAACACAGCTGGTGCATTTGTCAGACCAAATGGCATGCGGTTATATTCGAAATGCCCGTCTGGAGTAATAAATGCAGTGTAACGCTTTGATTCTTCTGACATTGGTACCTGGTGATAGCCCGAAGAGAGATCCACTGAAGTGAAGTACTTTTGACCGCTGAGACTATCTATTTGGTCATCGATCAAAGCCATAGGATATTTATCCTTCACAGTTTTCCGATTCAATGCCCTATAGTCGACACATAATCTCAAGTCGCCAGTTTTTTTTGTGACAATAACAATTGGACTTGCATAGTCTGAATCTGATTCTCTTACTATACCGTTTGCTAATAAATCATTGATAATATCACTTACTTTCTTTCTTTCTGCGACTGATAGCCTATAAGGTCGATAGGACACTGGGATGTCGTCGTTTAACTTTATTAGCATCTCGATAACTGTAGTTTTCCCCAGTTCCGCCAGTGTAAATGCAAAACAGTCTCTAAATGAATTCAGGATAACGCATAATTGCTTCCTTACCTCAGTTGGTAGGTGAGTTTCGATATTCATATCGCTTTCTTGTATTTCACGTTCGTCGACTGTCCGTTGTTCTTGAATTCGGCATACATTAAATGTACTGCTGGTAAACGGATACCCATTGGGAATATGTGCCAAAATAAATAGTCCTCTAGCTAGCGTTCTACCCTTAGTCAAAGCAAACTTCTCAGCACTCAATCCAAGCAAAAGTAAACAACCTCTTCCATCCTTTATGAAGTAAGCGCCGGGAAGTATGACATACTCCTCTTTTTCTTTTAAACTTGCCTCAGATTTTATATATATCGAACCTGTTACGATGGTTTGTGTTTCAACGCTGACTTTAGTTAGGCCATGGATAATTGTGTTCTCACTTACTGTAATTATTGTAGTACAATTATGTTCGGAAATCTGTATGTCATAATATAACATGAGTTCGGTGTCTGTTTTGAAAACGCGAACATTTGGTAATTCAGTTAAAGTTTGTCCGACCAAGATATCGGCAGGAAGGTGGCTTGCTGGGACAATATAGGCCTCTACGTTCTCACTTAGTCCATCTACTTTTACGTCGATTTTAACTTTACACAAAGGCGTGGTAATGCCACTGCCAAAGCCCTTTAGCGTCGGCAAGTTATCTTTCGTGGATGGTAAATTCAGTTTTTTCATAATTTCTTCACTGAGTAGGGTACATTCGCTACCAAAATCGATAAATCCTTTAATAATATATTCGTTTACCGTGACCGATTTGAAATATTTCTTATTACCATCTTTTGAGGCCAATATGCTTAATATATTATGTGGTATCTTTGTAGCATCAGAAAAAATTGTTTTGCCGATACTATTTGTAGAGCCCGATACTTCCATCTTTTGTAACGCAGTCTCACAGTTGTTTTCGTGGTGGCCATAACGTCTGCACTTCTTACATTTAACAATTGCCTTTGAACATGAAGAGACAATATGTCCTGATTCACCACAATTGAAGCATTTTATTTGATCTCTCATCGAATCCTTATACTGATCAGATTTTGTTTGTGTAGAACTTCCAAATTCACGTGTCATATTATTTGCAAATTGTTTTTTTGGAATAAAATCGGTATACCTTGATGAAATGTTACGAAAGTAGTTTAATAGCTCTTCTGGTTCAATAAAGCACGCACCTTGAGCATTCATTCTAATGTTCATATCGAAAATACCATGTGTAAGGCAGTCAACGGCATTTTTCCCTTTAAGCTCACATCGGTTGATAAGAGTCATTTTCTCATAATAATATTCTTCGAGAGATTCGCTTCTCCGACTTCTACGATTGAGCATTTCGCTTAAAAGTTCGCCATAATTTTGTTGACATGGAAAGGCTTTTAGAAGTTTTTCTTGCCATTCGTTCCAGTCAAACTTAACACTCGTTAGTCCCTCGTACCATCGCTTGGCAAGTCCTGCAAGTTTCGGTAACGCATAATAAATAGTTTGTCGTTGTGTCCAACCGTATACTATTGCAGTTTCGTTTATCTTTGCCAGCCAATCTTTCATTGTTTGCGTTTTAGATTGTGGATTAAACTCAGGGATTACATTTTGTGATCCGTGAAGTGGTCCACCATACTCAGTTCTATTACCTTGAAGGAGACTTAATAATTGGGTCATTGATGTTTCAAAGTCGGTATTCCTGTTCTTTTCGTTGGAACTTCGTGTTGGAGATGTATCAAGGGAGGATGATTTGTGTTTGCTGGTTTTAGTCCTATGATTACCTTTTCGTGATCGTTTTCGTCTAGAAGAAATGTGGCTGCTATCAGATGAAGTTGTTCTTTTGTTGTAATGACGTTTAGATGACTTTTTTTTCTTTCGACTCGTTCGCATTTCCGGAGAAACTTCTGGCGGCGTCGTAGCTGCTTCCTGTGAACTACGCATGCTGATCGTATCGGTTCTTCGTAGAAAAATATGTACTATAAATGTATATGTGTGTATTTGTTTTTACTTAAATAAAAAAAAATGCAATGTAACCTGTGATATTTTGTTCTTATTACTATTTTTGAATATGTTTGGAGATCACTCCTATGGGCGATAAAATACTTAATCCCACTTCTGAAATATTAAATAGATCGATCTGCAGATATTGCGTAGACAATGTTTTAATTCATTTATCTTTAATATTGCGTAGACAATGTTTTAATTTATTTATCTTAAATATTGCGTAGACAGTGTTTTAATTTATTTATCTTTAATATTGCGTAGACAATGTTTTAATTTATTTATCCCTTTTTTTTGTTTCTCGAGCGGTTTTTGATAACTGCTATCCGTTGGAAAAGTTCGAAAAAGAATGCTATGAAGAAGAGAAAACAACAACCGTCCCTTGCTCGCTCTATAAACCAGGTAGCATTTCACACAACTTACGGTGGATACACAAGTCAGAAATAAAGATTTAACACATTAGTGATGTACCTTTTAAATAATTCACAAAATATTTCCCGCTAGCTAAATTATATAATGTGGGGCATTAATGGTTTTACTTTAGGGAGCCTTCGTACATGCTCTCTCTTTCCTTAAGTCGGCCATCATGCCAAATTCTACGTTTCTGTTTTTTGCTTAATGTCAGAAAGAGACAGCATGTACCTCGGCGATCTTACCTCACACATTTGACACTGTTGTTTGTTTTTTGTTCGGGCAATGTGTACTTGATGTGATTGAAGTCGTCTAGTGGTGGTTTCATCTAAGGATGTTCTTATTTCGTCCCTCGAAGGTATCCGAAACTTGATGTCGTTCTGATGTGTGATTGTTAGGATTTTCAATACCCAAAATCAAAAAAAGAATGCATTTGTTTAAAAAAGTTTATAAAGGCATTATAAAAGTGAAAAAAATATGTATGTGATAGTTATCTGCGACTGTGGGGTTTCTTCAGAAATGATGGATGCTCGCACTGGCTCTGGGAATCCTGTGTGGACCAGAATATTGACAGAGTTCGCGACTTCTTGCAGGTGATGTTAATGATTGTTATATTATTTCATTTGTGTTAATTGTAATGCTTATTTGGTTTATTCACTTGTTGAGTTCATTATAGTTCATGTTTTATTCGCATAGGTATAGGCCTGTAGTTCATTGGTTAGCTCAATATTCGGTTTATTTGGTTTACGGATCGTTCGACGGGTTCGAGACCGGCAAGGGGGGAAAGTTTCACAATCGGACGTTTTAACGTAGAGTTTTTTGTCCTTATGGTCACCACGTGCGTCAGACCATCCGAACCGGGATGTAGTTCTAGCACTCGAGCTAGTAACCACAAAGATGGGGGTAGGTTGTCTTCCTTAACAATGACCATGTCCCCAACCTTAATGTTTGGCTGCTGTTGAAGCCATTTTAGACGCTGTTGAAGAAGATGAAGGTAGGTTGTACTCCATTGCCTCCAAAATTCCTGTGTCAGACGCTGAAGATATCTCCATCTTTTCTCCAGAAGATTCCTGTCGGGGTATGTGTGGAGCGCTGCTCCAATAAGGAAGTGCCCAGGAGTTAATACCGTGAGGTCGTCAGGATCTGAAGTCATTGGACATAACGGCCGGGAATTGAGGCATCCCTTAATCTGTTCTAGGAGCGTCGCATATTCCTCGAAGGTAAGCCTAGAAGCGCCGATAGTTCTTTTGAGATGGTGCTTGATGGATTTCACCCCTGCCTCCCAAAGACCTCCAAAATGTGGTGATGATGGGCGATTAAAATGCCACTTGGTACCTTGAGAGGCCAGAGTCTCTTTGGTTTCCGCTGACCATTCAAGGGGGATGAATTTACTCTTCTTGTTGAATTTAGTGTTTGGTCCCTTAAAATTGGTGCCACAGTCACTAAATATGTTCGCACATATTCCCCTTCTCTCTACGAATCTGCGGTATGCTGCTATAAAGCCTGATGTGCTGAGTTCGTTAACCAGCTCAATATGTATTGCCTTTGTAGACAGGCAGACGAATACAGCTATATATCCCTTTGAGATTCGGTTACATCTGCCCTACCATATTTTTATCTCAACTGGTCCAGCGTAATCGACTCCCGTGTTGGTAAACGGCCTTGAGATACTGACCCGTTCTGCCGGAAGGCTGCCCATTAGTTGCTGCATTTCGGTGTTGTAGCGATGGCATCGGACGCATTTGTGAATTGTTGATTTAACTAGTCTTTTCAGACTTGGGATTAAATATGTGTTTCGAAGTTCAGCCATCATCAGCTGTTGGCCGCCGTGGAGAGTGCGCTGGTGTGCATCGTCTGCTATTAGTTTCGAGACGTGTTGTGAAACCCTTAGGATTAAAGGATGCCGCTGATTGAAAGGAAGCGGCGAGTTAGTTAAGCGCCCACCTACGCTCAAGAGTCCCTCTGAATCAAGGAAAGGGTTCAGATTTAGGATACTACTTCTGTTAGAAACAAATTTTTTCTCCCTCAGAGCCTAAATATCTTCGCCAAACAGTTCGTTCTTCACCATTTTGATGAGCTGATTGTGAGATACCCTCAGTTCATCAAGAGTAATTAGATGGGAAGTTAATGGACTCCGTTTACTTGGATCTTTCAGGTTTCCTATGTAACGTCGCCATATCGCTATGCTACGAATAATACGTTTAAGGGCGGAATATCTGTTGAAAAAGGCTTTACTGATGCTGGTAACCTGAGAAGAAAAATGCAAATGTGTATTTGTTATGAGATGGTGACCCTGATTCGTATCTCTTCGTATTCAATTAGTCTCCGACTCCATTTCAACTGGGACTGGGGCTGGCAATTCCTGTAACGAAAAGGTTTGGAGAGAAGAGGGTCCATGCCACCACATTTGGTTACCGATGAGATCTTCAGGCGCTAATCCGCGTGAGCCGAAATCTGCGGGGTTTTCCTTCGAACCTACATGCCGCCAAATGTCGATGGTGATTCGATTCGCTACATAGGTGGTGCGAGTCGATGGGTTCCCCTTAATCCATGCTAATGCTATCATGGAATCTGACCACGCGAATGTTTCATGGCCTTTCAATTGCATAGCCCGGGTGATGCGATGCAAGAGCTCAGCTAAAAGAAGTGCTGCGAAGAGTTCAAGCTGTGGCAGGGACACACATTTGACCGGTGCTGGGCCTACTCTAGTTTTGGAAGCCAACAGATGAGTCCGCTGTCGGCCATTTATTAAAATGCGTGCATATACCACGGCTGCATAAGCCTTCTCATATGCGTCGCTGAAGCCATGTAGTTGCACCAGGGCAGAGTTATCGTATTCGAGCCAGCGAGGTATTTGGATCTCTTGCAATTTTGATAGTCCATTGCGCAAATCTAGTCAAGAGTTTTTCAAGGTCCTGCGGAATAGGCGAATCCCAAGACAGTTCCCTAAACCAAAGTTGCTGCAATATTAGGTTAGGTTAGGTTGTAGGGATGGCTGCACTTACGTATAGCCTCACTCGGATCTTAACGGATCCATTGTGTTCCCCGGTGTGGTGTGGGGTTCCTAAAATAAATGAATGAATACGTATATTTCAATTTCAATTTCAGATGAGTATGCTAGTTTTCAATTGGCCTCCCTGAACCATCCCGAGTTCCGAAGGAATTTTAGGATGGCTCTTGGTAGCTTGTCCGACAATTCACCTAGGTCGTTGAAGAAATGTTCTCCGAGGGTTGTCTTCCTATTTCTACTGAGGCTTGGACATTCGCACAGGAGGTGGAATGTGTCCTCCTCCGCGTCGATGTCGCTACAACCTCTGCATAGATCTGTTGTGATCAATCGCATTCTTTATAGGTGGGCCGCTAGCAGGTTATGTCCTGTTTAAATACCTGTGAGTAGTGATAGGTGACTTCTGTTGACTGCGATGATTTCTTTCGTTTTTGTCTTGTTGAGTTCTGTCCAAAGCATTCTTGAGGTGCGGCATGTTGTAAGTGAAGTCCATCTCTGGTTCGCGAGTTTTTGGAATTTCACTGTAATGGTGGACTTTTTAAGTTCTAGTTGGGGTAAGATTGAGTCATCGGCCATTGTTAGATCCACATCAGAACCCATTTTTGCCAACTCGTCCGCCTTTTCATATCCATGGAAGCCCGAGTGTCCCCGGATCCAGATGAGTGTGACGTTGTGATTGGAGTTGAGTGTCTTGAGCTCGTCGTGGCAGCGATTCACAATTTTGGATCTAATCGTTGTGGATGTGATGGCTTTGATGGCTGCTTGGCTGTCAATGTATATGTCAATATAGCTTCTTGGGAGTACCCGTTGAGATAGTTCTCTCGAGGCTTCGGCGATAGCTAGAACTTCCGCCTGGAACACGCTGCTGTGGTTTGGAAGTCTTATCGACCGAGTGATGTTAGGTTCCTGTGCATAGATCCCTGATCCTACACCCGCATCCATTTTTGACCCGCCCGTGAAGATGGATATATGGTTGGGGTTAATGACCTCTCCTTCTGTCCAGTTCTCTCTGGGGGGAATTTTGAGTTCGAGGTCTAGGCTGAATTCCGGGGTCGGTGGTGAAAAGTCAGTTATGGATTCAAAGTTTACCCACTTGGTGATTGCTAGATGACTTGTCAGGCCTTTTTTCCAAAGGTTGACTTGTTGTAGGCGCAGTTTTCGCGGCCACTTCTTTTGTGTAAAGATCCACAGGTATTAATCCGAGCATCATCTCGAGGGCTGCAGTCGGTGTTGTTCTGATTGCACCTGTGGTTCCTACGCAAGCCATTCGCTGAATCTTGGTAAGGATGTTCAGATTTGTAGTTTTTGCTGCGGCTGGCCACCAGACTAGGCATGTATACGTAAGTATGGGCCTTATTATGGCTATGTACATCCAGTGGATGGTGGCAGGTTTGGGCCCCCATTTTTTGCCGAAAATTCTGCAGCATGCGTAGAAAGCAATTGAAGCTTTCTTCGTTCTTTCTGTTAGATTTTCTTTCCAGTTCAGTTTGCGGTCTAGTATACATCCCAGCTATTTTGCTCTCTCCGATAATTGGAGTTGCTGTCCATTTAATCTCGGTAATTCGAATATTGGGATATTCCTTTTGTTGGTGAATAGGACCAGTTCTGTTTTTTGCGGATTTATGTTAAGGCCGCATCGTTTGGCCCAGTTGCTTAGAGTGTTTAGGGCTGACTGAAGCTGATCTGTGATAGTGGGTATGAACGTGCCTGTGGCCAGAATGACTACGTCGTCGGCATAGGCAACGACCCTTATTCCACTGTTTCCCAGCTTCATAAGTATCTCATTTACTACTAGGACCCATAGTAACGGTGATAGGACTCCTCCCTGTGGAGTGCCTCGGTAGGCCAAGGCATGTATTTGGCATTCCCTGAGCTCTGAGTTTATACATCTCGTCTTGAGCATGTATTCTATCCAGTTAGATAAGATTGGGTTGATATGTAGTAGATCTAGTGATGTTCTAATAGCTTCTGATGTGACGTTGTTAAAGGCTCCTTCGATGTCTAGGAAGGCTGCAAGAGTGAATTCTTTATAGTGGAGCGACTTTTCGATCGTTGCCACCACTTCGGGCAGCGCCGTTTCCACTGATTTGCCTTTCATGTACGCATGCTGAGCTTGTGAAACGTCTCTTGGATTAAATTTGGAGCGGATGTGAATATCTATTAATCTCTGCAGTGTCTTCAAAAGGAAAGACGTGAGGCTAATTGGCCTAAAATCCTTGGGGGTTGTGTGGCTTGGTTTTCTGCTTTGGGTATGAATATGACCCTTGCTTCTCTCCAGATTTTTGGCACGTGTGTGCAGTTTAGGCATCCTCGGAAAATTTGGACAAGCCAAGGTAGGATGTATTGCTTGGTGTTCTACAGCATTATTGGTATAATGCCGTCGGGTCCAGGTGTTTTGTATGGAGAAAAGGAGCTGATGGCCCAGTCCACTTTTCTTTCATCTATTACTAGGCAACACAGCTCATTTGTGTTACTTTTGGTGGCGTTCAAGACCCTCTCAGTGGGGGGTGTGTTGATGAAAGAGCATCCTGTGAAATGGGTATCGATGAGGATCTTAAGTGTTTCCAGGTTGGATTCCGTCCAAGAAACGTCCTGTTTTTTCAGGAGTCCTGGGGTTACATGTGTTTTTGACAACACTTTTCTTAACCTCTGTACAAATTCTTGTACAGATACAGGAAACCAACAGTTCCCACGGACAATGAGAGACACACCTGGATTGCAGCCAGACACCACGTCAGCAAATAATGCACACGCGGCAACCAGACACCATCAGTGTCAAATATTATGTTTACGTACTTTTGTAGTTGCATCAGCACTATCCATGTAAATATTTTATATATAAATAGGAATAAAATAAACCAAAGGCCAGAGTTGATTACGACGGCTCCAAAGCAAACGTGTATTAGTAATTTTGTGTTAAGTGTCTAACCTAAGCTATCCCCCCACCAGCGGTAAGGTGGCTTTAGTTAGTATTTAACATTTGGTCCTTCGAGTATTGAACCTAGTGAAAGTAGTGCAAGTAGTGAAAAGTGAATGTGAAAAAAAAGATACGAGATACGAAAAAAAATAAAAAATAAAATGACGAGTGTAGACGATTTGGCGCAACAACAGAAGGAGAGGGCAGAGTGGATAAAAATATCCGAGAAATTCACGAAAGAGCCCAAAGTAAGACGAACGAAGGAGTTCGTCAAGGAGCGATTAGAAGACCTCAACCACCACTGGAACGAATTTGAGGCGGGAGACAAACAAATACGAGCCCACGAAACTTTCAGCGAAAGGCATCCGTATATTCAAGCCAACTACTTACTACAAACCAGTTGAAGCATCGATGAAAGCGATAAGAAGTAAGCTGGAAGAAAAACTAAAGGAGATAATAGAAGAAGAGAAGGAAGTCCAAAATATAGTTCCAATGCCAAGGAAACTAACGGATAACCTTGATACAACAAGACCATCAACATCAGGGTCCAGGAAGACGGCAAACAACGACGAGGAACAGGAAAGAAGGATGAAACGTCAGGAGGCTCAGAAGCAGGCATTCTTCAGGTCACTAGAAAGGATGGAGCAAGCTCAGACGAAAACAAGAGCATACTATGTCCATAAACAACAGGCAACACAAAGCCAATGGACGACTCTAATAAAAACGCACAACGACATTATGGAGCATGCAGTGGAAACGATCGCTTTGGATGACTACATGAACGACCATGAAGAACTAGAGTAAATTTACGAAGACGTTATGGTAAATTTGCAAGAGAAGATCGACGGATTTGCATTCCAGGACTCAAATGGTACTACGAGACAAGAAGATGCGGTAGAAAAGTCGCAGCACGAACTGAAATTACCTGTGTTAAAGCTACCAACTTTCAATGGTGACTACAAACAATGGAAATCATTTTTTGATCTTTTCGAGCAAGCTATACACAAAAACGGCAAGCTTAGAAAGGCACAAAAAATGCATTATCTTAAAATGAACGTGACGGGTGAGGCAGCCAGGATCATTCAGCATCTACAGATCATGGATAGCAACTATGAAACGGCAAGAAAAGTTTTAATCAATGGATACGAGAACAACCGGATGCTAGTAAATGCACAGATTCAGGCATTGATTAACCAAAAGGAATGCCAATTTGAATCTGCAGAAAATTAAAGAAGGCTACAGATACGTCGATTGAGTGTGTCAATGCCTTAAAAGGGCTAGACATTGAAACGGAGAGCTGGGACCCTATAATACTATACACAGTGGCACAAAAATTGGACAACGAAACGAGGAAGGCGTTCGAACAGTCTTTAAGAAATCCCAAGGACCTGCAACCGCTGGACGAGTTTTTCATGTTTCTGGAAAGTAAGTTCCATGCCCTGGAGAACTTAGAAGAAAAGAAGAAAAAGGTTGACAGCCCAAGGGACCAAAGGCAATCAAACAACAGGAAAGAATTCCTCAGAAATTTCCACGCAACTACGACTCCAGCTTGCAAAGTATGCAATGGCATGCATTGGCTTCATACGTGCAGTAGGTTCATCCAAATGCCAGTGACGCAACGGAAGGAAGTCATCCAAAGGGAAAAGCTGTGTCGAAATTGTTTCAAGCCAAACCATGAAACGCTAAGATGTCCATCATTCACACTGGCATTGTTAACAGGCAGTACGAGCAACCGCAGACTAATTTCTCCGCCAACAAACAGTGTAAAAAAATATTGTTAGCAACAGCGGTGGTAAAAACTAATTGGAAAGGATGCGACTACTACCTCAGAGCTTTGATCGACCAGGGCTCTCAGTCCTCCTTTATCACCGAAGATGCTGTACAACGACTGCAACTACAACGGAAACGAGCACATGCTTCCATTACTGGGCTGGGAGCAACGAATGCAGGGACGGCAAACAGTAAGGTTGAGTTAAAAATTCAGTCTATATATCCATCAGACTTCCAATCATGGGGGGAATTCCTGGTATTAGATAAACTAACGAAGGTTCTACCGGAAGAATCTTTCACAATTAAGGAATGGAATCATATTACACATCTACCGTTAGCTGATCCATCATTTAACAAGAAAGCAACAGTAGATATGCTTATAGGAGCAGATGTCTTCCAAGACATACTTCTGGAAGGGGTGATCAAGGGTACTAACGGCACTCCAGTCGCCCAAAACACACATTTGGGTTGGATACTATCTGGAAGTGTCCAACACAGCTCCAAGACAGACGAATCAACAGTGTGCTTAATATTCAATACAGAGCTAAACGATCAACTTAAATCATTCTGGGAAATAGAAGAAGTGCAAGAAGAAAGAAGTCTCACAGTAGAAGAAATACGGTGCGAAGAAATCTTCAAAAGGACACACAAGAGGAACGAGGAAGGAAGGTACATTGTTAGACTACCATTCAAAGAAGACGCAGACAAACTGGGCGAATCAAAGAATAGAGCGTTAACTCGATTCCTCCAGACTGAGAAAAAATGTACACGTAATAAGCAGCTACATGAAGACTATAAACAATTTATGCGGGAGTATATTAAACTCGGGCACATGGAGTTAGTGAAACCAACGTCAACTAAAACTGTGGAAAGGCAACTCAACTACGGTCGAGACGTCGTTGAGAGCACTGAGGAGCGCCTCCGGTTCAGTAGGTCGGTTTCGGAGCGCGACATTAGGGATGTTGGGCGGCAGCACCAGACTTTCTGGTGGCTGTCGGAAAGCGAGGGAACTCCCTCGTCGAACCCTATCGATCCGGGCTAGTCCAGAGATGGGCAAAGCTGGCCATGGCCGGCTTACATAGTTTAAGGTTATTTTAAGGTAGATTTAAGAAAAAAAAATAAAAATAATACAAAAAAAATACAAAAAATACAAAAAATACAAAAAAATACAAAAAAATACAAAAAATACAAAAAAAATACAAAAAATACAAAAAATACAAACAAAATACAAAAAATACAAAAATACAAAAAAAAATATACGTATTTAATTACGTAGCATGTTAAGTTAAGTTAGGTTAAGGCTTATTTTAAGGTAGTTTTAAGTTTCAATTTAATTTAGATTTAAGGAAACATACAAAAAGTCCTGTTACTAAGTTTTTTCAAAACAATTTTCTTAGTTTTACAATAGTTTAGTCCTTAGATTGTTTAAGTAAATTAAGTTAGGTTAGGTCGAAAGACATATATTAAGAATTAAGTTTAGCTTAGAGTGCCCGTGTAGGGCCAGTAAGTTAGAGTAACATAGTTAAGTTAATTAAGCTAGTTTTAAGCGTTTTTTTTTCCTAGCAAATAAGAGTTCTAGATTTAATAAATAAAAATGCTTTTAAAACAAACCAACGTCAACTAGAAAACCAACGAGCGAAGTGTACTACTTGCCGCACCAGGCAGTGATCAAACCAGACAGCTCAACAACCAAAGTACGAGTTGTTTTTGATGCATCATCAAAAACAAGTTCAGGACTTAGTCTGAATGACACACTGCTTACAGGACCAGTGGTACAAGAGGACTTGCATTCTATACTAGTGCGATGGAGAAAACACAAATATGTATACAAAGCAGACATCGAGAAAATGTATCGCCAAATTCTAGTGGCCCATGAAGACAGAGATTTTCAACGTATATTTTGGAGGGAAGATCCGACGCAAGAAATTCAGGAGTATTGGCTAAACACCGTGACCTACGGAACGTCATCAGCTCCATATCTGGCGATAAAATCACTCAAACAACTCGCCTGTGATGAAGAAGTTAAATTGGAATTAGCGTCAAAAATAACTCGCCGAGATTTTTACGTTGACGATCTACTATCGGGAGAAGACACATTAGATGCAGCAGTAGAAGCCCAAAAACAAATGGTGCAATTAATGGCGAGCGGAGGATTCAGACTACGTAAATAGTCTTCAAACACAGAAGCCCTCTTGGAAAATATAGCACCAGACGATCAGGAACAAGGAAGATTCAAGATAAACACATACGACCCCATTAAAACCTTGGGCATATACTGGCGACCGGGGTCAGAGTTCAAAATCAACACCGTATCGGCGAACGAAAACCTGACAAAACGGATAATAGTGTCAGAAACAGCAAGACTTTTTGACCCATAAGGCTGGTTAGCTCAGATCATCGTTAAAGCCAAACTAGTCCAACAAGAGCTCTGGAAATCTGAAAAAACCTGGGATGAGGTACTGCCAGATGAAATCGCTCACGAATGGAAGGTCTTCAGAAGCCAACTCTGCTGCATAGAAGAAATCAACATACCACGATGGATCCAATATGAATCAAGTTGCCGCATAGAATATCATGGATTTTGTGACGCATCGGAGAGAGCATTTGCAGCCGCAATTTATACACGAGTCACAACTGCTTCTGGAGAGATCATCACATGGTTGCTGTGTACAAAGACGAAAGTGGCCCCAATAAAAAAGGTATCAATACCGAGATGAGAACTTTGTGGAGCAGTGCTACTGGCGAAATTACTTCAAAAAACGAAGACAAAAATGGAAATAAAGGACGTGGAAATACATGCTTGGACGGATTCTTCCATTACCTTAGCGTGGATCAACGGGAACCCCAACAAATGGAAAAACTACGTGGCAAGCAGAGTTGCCATAATAACCAAGATTGTGAGCTCAGACAAATGGCATCACGTAAAGGGTAAGGACAATCCAGCGGATTGTGCATCCAGAGGACTATGGCCGTCAGAAATCAAAGCACACTCAATATGGTGGACGGGCCCATCTTGGGTAGCACAAACAGATGTCAACTCCAACGATTCCAGATGTCATAGCACCAACGAAGAAGCAAAAAAGCTCCACACAAGCACGTTGAACCCGATCTCATAGGAAGACTATTATCGCAGCACAGCACATTCAGACGACTAACAAGAGTACTGGCGTATTGTAAACGATTTCTGCATAACTTACGATCGTCAAATGAAAACAAACAGCTGGGACCAATCACATGCCAAGAAACTGAAAGTGCGGCAATGATGGTTATACGACACGTACAGCTGACAGCGTTCAGAGATGAACTCATCAATCTGAAGAAAACAAAAGAAATTGGCAGGAAGAGCAAGCTTCGGTGCCTCAACCCATTTATTGATGAAAACGACCTGATGCGTGTAGGAGGACGATTAGCGAAAGCAGAACTATCCGACTCACAGAAATATCCTATAATAATTCCATATTCCGGTGAATTGACGACAATGCTGATTGATGAAGCCCACAAAACTACTCTTCATGGAAGCTATGTTCTTACACATGCACATCTACGCCAACAATATTGGATTCTAAGTGGTCTAAGCGCTGTCAAACAACGAGTTCGACATAAAATGTCGACAAGGACGCAAATAATGGGGAATTTACCAGAACCAAGAGTGTGTAGGACCAGACCATTTTTGCATACAGGAGTCGACTATGCAGGGCCAGTAGACATCAGAACAGCAAAAGGAAGAGGAAACAAGTCATATAAAGGATATATAGCGGTATTCATATGCTTGGCAACGAAGGCGGTTCACCTGGAAGTCGTTAGTGATCTAACAGCCAACGTTTTCATAGCAGCCTTTAAAAGATTGTGTGCCAGGAGAGGTCATGTAGGTCACCTGTATAGTGCTAACGGTACGAATTTCGTGGCCGCCAACAAAATCCTTCAGCTAACAGTAGAAGAGGCTAGAAGCCACCACGAAGAAATATGTGAAGTACTTACAGCTTACCATACGCAGTGGCACTTCATACCCCCAGCATCACCCTATTTTGGTGGCCTTTGGGAGGACGGGGTGAAGTCCATCAAGTACCATCTCAGGCGCACCATTGGGGAACACAAATTAACATACGAAGAGATGTCTACGGTATTATCTCAAATCGAGGCATGCTTAAATTCAAGACCTCTTTGTCCAGTTTCCCTGATGTCACCCTGATGATACAGATGTCCTCACACTAGGTCATTTCTTGATCGGAACATCAATATTGGCTCCACCCGAGAAGCATAGACTTGACGAAAAGGAGGGATTACTGACGCGATGGCAACTATTAGAACGATTGCAACAACAGTTCTGGAGAAAGTGGAGTGCGGAATATTTAACGACATTGCAACAACGGCCAAAATGGACCACGAAGAACGAAAATCTAAGAGTGGGGAACATTGTCTTGGTAAAAGATGAACAACTCCCTCCAACAAGGTGGATGATTGGGAGGGTGCTGGAAACACATGCTGGCGAAGACGGTTTGATACGCGTGGTAACCCTACAAGCAAACAACAAGAAGTACAAAAGGCTTACCACCAAGATTTGTTTGTTACCAATAAGCGATAACGAAGATCAAAGGGAAAAACAAGATGACAGTAATATGAATGCAACTAGACCACAGCCCACAGAAACCACATGCTTGTCAACTTTGAAGTCGGAGCCAGCAACCCGAGGTCGACCCACGAACCCAACAGAAAAAATTCGGCCCACGAATCAAAAGGAGAAGAAATGGGAAAACGGACACGGACTAGGTCTCCTGTTGGCAATGCTGCTGCTAATAATACTGGGCAGAAGTTGCGTAACGGCAGTAGACGCAGGGCCTGAATTCTTCCAAATAACGCCGTTTAGAAACCGCCCTGGAATATATTTTGAGAAAATGGGCAATGTCAACATAATAACCAACGACTGGAAAGTAATGGTGTACTACGATATGACCAACTACTGCCGTGAATTTTCGGGATTCGAAAAGTTGGTTAACGAGATGAACGACTTCTGTAAAATGAACGGCGCTGACACATTGGGACACAACATAATTGAACAATTCAACCACCAACTCGCAATTTTAAAGAACAACAACAACTTACTGCTAAGACAAGGAGCCGGAAAGGAACCAGAGGCGCGAGTGAAACGATCGCCATTTGATTTTATTGGCACAGTAGCGAACAAGCTGTTTGGAGTCTTAGACGAATCGTATGCTGAGCAGTACGAACAACAAATCCAGCAAACGAAAACGAATGAAAACCATCTGCTCGCGTTGATAAAAAAATCAAACATCAATTGCAGAAACAACGAGCAACATATTGCAAAATGATACGCAAGCGATTATGGCTCAGTTACAGGCTTTCCAAAATGAGTTTGAGAGACTAAAAAGCATGACAATATTAAGTAAAAAAGAGGCCGCAGAACAGAAATTCTTGGCGTTATCAACATATGCCACCCTAGCAATGCTGAACTACCAACAGATCCAAAACTCTCTACTAGATGTGCTAACTGATGTTCACCAGGCTAAGATCAATCCACTGATCATACCACCCGATCAGCTACGGTCCCAGGTGGCCATTATAAGGAATAACTTACCTCCGCAACTATCGGTGGCAGGATATGAGACACAAGCAAGTCTCTTAGGATTCTACAGGCTTATGACAGCAAGGGCGAGAATAACACAGCAAAATGTCATTTTCGATGTAAGACTTCCAGTAGTTAACATTGAGGACTTTGAATTATTCAAGGTTATACCCGTGCCAACACCTCATCAAAGGGAATATATATTTATTCAGCCATCACGAGACCTGTTAATAGTCAATTTATTTCGAGAACTATACTTCACAATGACAACCGAGGAGCTCAGCAAATGCACTAAAACCAGTGGGAAATACCTTTGCCAACAACAGCAGCCATTGTTCAACCGACGGTCTAACATCAGCAGATGTGAAATGGACCTACTTACGCACACAACGAGGCTATCATCATTCTGCGAGCTGCGAAGCATAAGACCATCCCCTGTGTGGATCCAGCTTAGCAACGCAAACAGTTGGATATACGTGCTGGACAGAAAATACACCTTCAACATAATCTGTGGAAGACAGGTCTTGGAAACTTCGTTACAAGATGATGGGATTCTGAAACTACTGCCAAACTGCATGCTGAAACAGGACACGATGACCATTGCAGCATACGGAAGTATGTCCAGCGAACTTAATGCTGCATTCATTCCTTCGGCAAATATTAGCGAAATATTATCGAGCACCCCGGAGAATATCTCATCCCACACACGATCATCAAAGGCGATACTGAAGACTTTAAGAGGTTAAATAAGTGGATAGCACATCAAAAAACCCAGGAGGAATTGCCAGTCAGTCCAATGGGCCACCGCGTACATTACAGCATCTCTTACAGCTTAATAGGCGGATTATTTGTCATCATCATCGCATATATGGTATGGCAGCATAGAAGGAGACGAGTCATCCAGCAGCAGCCCGGTCCAGTACCTGCCACAAGGCGATTCACAACATCGGGCTTCAACCTATAAGACAGCCCGGCCCGGCAGAATGTACAAATTCCTGTACAGATACAGGAAACCAACAGTTCCCACGGACAATGAGAGACACACCTGGATTGCAGCCAGACACCACGTCAGCAAATAATGCACACGCGGCAACCAGACACCATCAGTGTCTAATATTATGTTTACGTACTTTTGTAGTTGCATCAGCACTAGCCATGTAAATATTTTGTATTTAAATAGGAATAAAATAAACCAAAGGCCAGAGTTGATTACGACGGCTCGAAAGCAAACGTGTATTAGTAATTTTGTGTTAAGTGTCTAACCTAAGCTATCCCCCCACCAGCGGTAAGGTGGCTTAAGTTAGTATTTAACATTTGGTCCTTCGAGTATTGAACCTAGTGAAAGTTGTGAATAGTGAAAGTGAAAAAAAAACACGATACGAAAAAAAAAATAAAAATAAAATGACGAGTGTAGACGATTTGGCGCAACAACAGAAAGAGAGGGCAAAATGGATAAAAAAAATATCCGAGAAATTCACGAAAGAGAGACGAAAGAGTAAGACGAACGAAGGAGTTCGTTAAGGAGCGGTTAGAAGACCTCAACCATCACTGGGACGAATTTGAGGCGGGAGACAAACAAATACGAGCCCACGAAACTTTCAGCGAAAGACATCCGTATATTCAAGCCAACTATTACAAACAAGTTGAAGCATCGATGAAAGCGATAAGAAGTAAGCTGGAAGAAAAACTTAGGGAGATAATAGAAGAAGAGAAGGAAGTCCAAAATATAGTTCCAATGAAAAGGAAACTAACGGATAACCTTGACACAACAAGACCATCAGAAAGACCATCAACATCAGGGTCCAGGAAGACGGCAAACAACGACGAGGAACAGGAAAGAAGGATGAAACGTCAGGAGGCTCAGAAGCAGGCATTCTTCAGGTCACTAGAAAGGATGGAGCAAGCTCAGACGAAAACAAGAGCATACTATGTCCATAAACAACAGACAACACAAAGCCAATGGACGACTCTAATAAAAACGCACAACGACATTATGGAGCATGCAGTGGAAACGATCGCTTTGGATGACTACATGAACGACCATGAAGAACTAGAGTAAATTTACGAAGACGTTATGGTAAATTTGCAAGAGAAGATCGACGGATTTGCATTCCAGGACTCAAATGGTACTACGAGACAAGAAGATGCGGTAGAAAATTCGCAGCACGAACTGAAATTACCTGTGTTAAAGCTACCAACTTTCAATGGTGACTACAAACAATGGAAATCATTTTTTGATATTTTCGAGCAAGCTTTACACAAAAACGGCAAGCTTGGAAAGGCACAAAAAATGCATTATCTTAAAACGAACGTGACGGGTGAGGCAGCCAGGACCATTCAGCATCTACAGATCATGGATAGCAACTATTAAACGGCAAGAAAAGTTTTAATCAATAGATACGAGAACAACCGGATGCTAGTAAATGCACAGATTCAGGCATTGATTAACCAAAAGGAATGCCAATTTGAATCTGCAGAAAATTAAAGAAGGCTACACGATACGTCGATTGAGTGTGTCAATGCCTTAAAAGGGCTAGACATTGAAACGGAGAGCTGGGACCCTATAATACTATACACAGTGGCACAAAAATTGGACAACGAAACGAGGAAGGCGTTCGAACAGTCTTTAAGAAATCCCAAGGACCTGCAACCGCTGGACGAGTTTTTCATGTTTCTGGAAAGTAAGTTCCATGCCCTGGAGAACTTAGAAGAAAAGAAGAAAAAGGTTGACAGCCCAAGGGACCAAAGGCAATCAAACAACAGGAAAGAATTCCTCAGAAATTTCCACGCAACTACGACTCCAGCTTGCAAAGTATGCAATGGCATGCATTGGCTTCATACGTGCAGTAGGTTCATCCAAATGCCAGTGACGCAACGGAAGGAAGTCATCCAAAGGGAAAAGCTGTGTCGAAATTGTTTCAAGCCAAACCATGAAACGCTAAGATGTCCATCATTCACACTGGCATTGTTAACAGGCAGTACGAGCAACCGCAGACTAATTTCTCCGCCAACAAACAGTGTAAAAAAATATTGTTAGCAACAGCGGTGGTAAAAACTAATTGGAAAGGATGCGACTACTACCTCAGAGCTTTGATCGACCAGGGCTCTCAGTCCTCCTTTATCACCGAAGATGCTGTACAACGACTGCAACTACAACGGAAACGAGCACATGCTTCCATTACTGGGCTGGGAGCAACGAATGCAGGGACGGCAAACAGTAAGGTTGAGTTAAAAATTCAGTCTATATATCCATCAGACTTCCAATCATGGGGGGAATTCCTGGTATTAGATAAACTAACGAAGGTTCTACCGGAAGAATCTTTCACAATTAAGGAATGGAATCATATTACACATCTACCGTTAGCTGATCCATCATTTAACAAGAAAGCAACAGTAGATATGCTTATAGGAGCAGATGTCTTCCAAGACATACTTCTGGAAGGGGTGATCAAGGGTACTAACGGCACTCCAGTCGCCCAAAACACACATTTGGGTTGGATACTATCTGGAAGTGTCCAACACAGCTCCAAGACAGACGAATCAACAGTGTGCTTAATATTCAATACAGAGCTAAACGATCAACTTAAATCATTCTGGGAAATAGAAGAAGTGCAAGAAGAAAGAAGTCTCACAGTAGAAGAAATACGGTGCGAAGAAATCTTCAAAAGGACACACAAGAGGAACGAGGAAGGAAGGTACATTGTTAGACTACCATTCAAAGAAGACGCAAACAAACTGGTCGAATCAAAGAATAGAGCATTAACTCGATTCCTCCAGACTGAGAAAAAATTTACACGTAATAAGCAGCTACATGAAGACTATAAACAATTTATGCGGGAGTATATTAAACTCGGGCACATGGAGTTAGTGAAACCAACGTCAACTAAAACTGTGGAAAGGCAACTCAACTACGGTCGAGACGTCGTTGAGAGCACTGAGGAGCGCCTCCGGTTCAGTAGGTCGGTTTCGGAGCGCGACATTAGGGATGTTGGGCGGCAGCACCAGACTTTCTGGTGGCTGTCGGAAAGCGAGGGAACTCCCTCGTCGAACCCTATCGATCCGGGCTAGTCCAGAGATGGACAAAGCTGGCCATGGCCGGCTTACATAGTTTAAGGTTATTTTAAGGTAGATTTAAGAAATAAAAATAAAAATAATACAAAAAAAATACAAAAAATACAAAAAATACAAAAAAATACAAAAAAATACAAAAAATACAAAAATAATACAAAAAATACAAAAAATACAAAAAAAAATACAAAAAATACAAAAATACAAAAAAAAATATACGTATTTAATTACGTAGCATGTTAAGTTAAGTTAGGTTAAGGCTTATTTTAAGGTAGTTTTAAGTTTCAATTTAATTTAGATTTAAGGAAACATACAAAAAGTCCTGTTACTAAGTTTTTTCAAAACAATTTTCTTAGTTTTACAATAGTTTAGTCCTTAGATTGTTTAAGTAAATTAAGTTAGGTTAGGTCGAAAGACATATATTAAGAATTAAGTTTAGCTTAGAGTGCCCGTGTAGGGCCAGTAAGTTAGAGTAACATAGTTAAGTTAATTAAGCTAGTTTTAAGCGTTTTTTTTTCCTAGCAAATAAGAGTTCTAGATTTAATAAATAAAAATGCTTTTAAAACAAACCAACGTCAACTAGAAAACCAACGAGCGAAGTGTACTACTTGCCGCACCAGGCAGTGATCAAACCAGACAGCTCAACAACCAAAGTACGAGTTGTTTTTGATGCATCATCAAAAACAAGTTCAGGACTTAGTCTGAATGACACACTGCTTACAGGACCAGTGGTACAAGAGGACTTGCATTCTATACTAGTGCGATGGAGAAAACACAAATATGTATACAAAGCAGACATCGAGAAAATGTATCGCCAAATTCTAGTGGCCCATGAAGACAGAGATTTTCAACGTATATTTTGGAGGGAAGATCCGACGCAAGAAATTCAGGAGTATTGGCTAAACACCGTGACCTACGGAACGTCATCAGCTCCATATCTGGCGATAAAATCACTCAAACAACTCGCCTGTGATGAAGAAGTTAAATTGGAATTAGCGTCAAAAATAACTCGCCGAGATTTTTACGTTGACGATCTACTATCGGGAGAAGACACATTAGATGCAGCAGTAGAAGCCCAAAAACAAATGGTGCAATTAATGGCGAGCGGAGGATTCAGACTACGTAAATAGTCTTCAAACACAGAAGCCCTCTTGGAAAATATAGCACCAGACGATCAGGAACAAGGAAGATTCAAGATAAACACATACGACCCCATTAAAACCTTGGGCATATACTGGCGACCGGGGTCAGAGTTCAAAATCAACACCGTATCGGCGAACGAAAACCTGACAAAACGGATAATAGTGTCAGAAACAGCAAGACTTTTTGACCCATAAGGCTGGTTAGCTCAGATCATCGTTAAAGCCAAACTAGTCCAACAAGAGCTCTGGAAATCTGAAAAAACCTGGGATGAGGTACTGCCAGATGAAATCGCTCACGAATGGAAGGTCTTCAGAAGCCAACTCTGCTGCATAGAAGAAATCAACATACCACGATGGATCCAATATGAATCAAGTTGCCGCATAGAATATCATGGATTTTGTGACGCATCGGAGAGAGCATTTGCAGCCGCAATTTATACACGAGTCACAACTGCTTCTGGAGAGATCATCACATGGTTGCTGTGTACAAAGACGAAAGTGGCCCCAATAAAAAAGGTATCAATACCGAGATGAGAACTTTGTGGAGCAGTGCTACTGGCGAAATTACTTCAAAAAACGAAGACAAAAATGGAAATAAAGGACGTGGAAATACATGCTTGGATGGATTCTTCCATTACCTTAGCGTGGATCAACGGGAACCCCAACAAATGGAAAAACTACGTGGCAAGCAGAGTTGCCATAATAACCAAGATTGTGAGCTCAGACAAATGGCATCACGTAAAGGGTAAGGACAATCCAGCGGATTGTGCATCCAGAGGACTATGGCCGTCAGAAATCAAAGCACACTCAATATGGTGGACGGGCCCATCTTGGGAAGCACAAACAGATGTCAACTACAACGATTCCAGATGTCATAGCACCAACGAAGAAGCAAAAAAGCTCCACACAAGCACGTTGAACCCGATCTCATAGGAAGACTATTATCGCAGCACAGCACATTCAGACGACTAACAAGAGTACTGGCGTATTGTAAACGATTTCTGCATAACTTACGATCGTCAAATGAAAACAAACAGCTGGGACCAATCACATGCCAAGAAACTGAAAGTGCGGCAATGATGGTTATACGACACGTACAGCTGACAGCGTTCAGAGATGAACTCATCAATCTGAAGAAAACAAAAGAAATTGGCAGGAAGAGCAAGCTTCGGTGCCTCAACCCATTTATTGATGAAAACGACCTGATGCGTGTAGGAGGACGATTAGCGAAAGCAGAACTATCCGACTCACAGAAATATCCTATAATAATTCCATATTCCGGTGAATTGACGACAATGCTGATTGATGAAGCCCACAAAACTACTCTTCATGGAAGCTATGTTCTTACACATGCACATCTACGCCAACAATATTGGATTCTAAGTGGTCTAAGCGCTGTCAAACAACGAGTTCGACATAAAATGTCGACAAGGACGCAAATAATGGGGAATTTACCAGAACCAAGAGTGTGTAGGACCAGACCATTTTTGCATACAGGAGTCGACTATGCAGGGCCAGTAGACATCAGAACAGCAAAAGGAAGAGGAAACAAGTCATATAAAGGATATATAGCGGTATTCATATGCTTGGCAACGAAGGCGGTTCACCTGGAAGTCGTTAGTGATCTAACAGCCAACGTTTTCATAGCAGCCTTTAAAAGATTGTGTGCCAGGAGAGGTCATGTAGGTCACCTGTATAGTGATAACGGTACGAATTTCGTGGCCGCCAACAAAATCCTTCAGCTAACAGTAGAAGAGGCTAGAAGCCACCACGAAGAAATATGTGAAGTACTTACAGCTTACCATACGCAGTGGCACTTCATACCCCCAGCATCACCCTATTTTGGTGGCCTTTGGGAGGACGGGGTGAAGTCCATCAAGTACCATCTCAGGCGCACCATTGGGGAACACAAATTAACATACGAAGAGATGTCTACGGTATTATCTCAAATCGAGGCATGCTTAAATTCAAGACCTCTTTGTCCAGTTTCCCTGATGTCACCCTGATGATACAGATGTCCTCACACTAGGTCATTTCTTGATCGGAACATCAATATTGGCTCCACCCGAGAAGCATAGACTTGACGAAAAGGAGGGATTACTGACGCGATGGCAACTATTAGAACGATTGCAACAACAGTTCTGGAGAAAGTGGAGTGCGGAATATTTAACGACATTGCAACAACGGCCAAAATGGACCACGAAGAACGAAAATCTAAGAGTGGGGAACATTGTCTTGGTAAAAGATGAACAACTCCCTCCAACAAGGTGGATGATTGGGAGGGTGCTGGAAACACATGCTGGCGAAGACGGTTTGATACGCGTGGTAACCCTACAAGCAAACAACAAGAAGTACAAAAGGCTTACCACCAAGATTTGTTTGTTACCAATAAGCGATAACGAAGATCAAAGGGAAAAACAAGATGACAGTAATATGAATGCAACTAGACCACAGCCCACAGAAACCACATGCTTGTCAACTTTGAAGTCGGAGCCAGCAACCCGAGGTCGACCCACGAACCCAACAGAAAAAATTCGGCCCACGAATCAAAAGGAGAAGAAATGGGAAAACGGACACGGACTAGGTCTCCTGTTGGCAATGCTGCTGCTAATAATACTGGGCAGAAGTTGCGTAACGGCAGTAGACGCAGGGCCTGAATTCTTCCAAATAACGCCGTTTAGAAACCGCCCTGGAATATATTTTGAGAAAATGGGCAATGTCAACATAATAACCAACGACTGGAAAGTAATGGTGTACTACGATATGACCAACTACTGCCGTGAATTTTCGGGATTCGAAAAGTTGGTTAACGACATGAACGACTTCTGTAAAATGAACGGCGCTGACACATTGGGACACAACATAATTGAACAATTCAACCACCAACTCGCAATTTTAAAGAACAACAACAACTTACTGCTAAGACAAGGAGCCGGAAAGGAACCAGAGGCGCGAGTGAAACGATCGCCATTTGATTTTATTGGCACAGTAGCGAACAAGCTGTTTGGAGTCTTAGACGAATCGTATGCTGAGCAGTACGAACAACAAATCCAACAAACGAAAACGAATGAAAACCATCTGCTCGCGTTGATAAAAAAATCAAACATCAATTGCAGAAACAACGAGCAACATATTGCAAAATGATACGCAAGCGATTATGGCTCAGTTACAGGCTTTCCAAAATGAGTTTGAGAGACTAAAAAGCATGACAATATTAAGTAAAAAAGAGGCCGCAGAACAGAAATTCTTGGCGTTATCAACATATGCCACCCTAGCAATGCTGAACTACCAACAGATCCAAAACTCTCTACTAGATGTGCTAACTGATGTTCACCAGGCTAAGATCAATCCACTGATCATACCACCCGATCAGCTACGGTCCCAGGTGGCCATTATAAGGAATAACTTACCTCCGCAACTATCGGTGGCAGGATATGAGACACAAGCAAGTCTCTTAGGATTCTACAGGCTTATGACAGCAAGGGCGAGAATAACACAGCAAAATGTCATTTTCGATGTAAGACTTCCAGTAGTTAACATTGAGGACTTTGAATTATTCAAGGTTATACCCGTGCCAACACCTCATCAAAGGGAATATATATTTATTCAGCCATCACGAGACCTGTTAATAGTCAATTTATTTCGAGAACTATACTTCACAATGACAACCGAGGAGCTCAGCAAATGCACTAAAACCAGTGGGAAATACCTTTGCCAACAACAGCAGCCATTGTTCAACCGACGGTCTAACATCAGCAGATGTGAAATGGACCTACTTACGCACACAACGAGGCTATCATCATTCTGCGAGCTGCGAAGCATAAGACCATCCCCTGTGTGGATCCAGCTTAGCAACGCAAACAGTTGGATATACGTGCTGGACAGAAAATACACCTTCAACATAATCTGTGGAAGACAGGTCTTGGAAACTTCGTTACAAGATGATGGGATTCTGAAACTACTGCCAAACTGCATGCTGAAACAGGACACGATGACCATTGCAGCATACGGAAGTATGTCCAGCGAACTTAATGCTGCATTCATTCCTTCGGCAAATATTAGCGAAATATTATCGAGCACCCCGGAGAATATCTCATCCCACACACGATCATCAAAGGCGATACTGAAGACTTTAAGAGGTTAAATAAGTGGATAGCACATCAAAAAACCCAGGAGGAATTGCCAGTCAGTCCAATGGGCCACCGCGTACATTACAGCATCTCTTACAGCTTAATAGGCGGATTATTTGTCATCATCATCGCATATATGGTATGGCAGCATAGAAGGAGACGAGTCATCCAGCAGCAGCCCGGTCCAGTACCTGCCACAAGGCGATTCACAACATCGGGCTTCAACCTATAAGACAGCCCGGCCCGGCAGAATGTACAAATTCCTGTACAGATACAGGAAACCAACAGTTCCCACGGACAATGAGAGACACACCTGGATTGCAGCCAGACACCACGTCAGCAAATAATGCACACGCGGCAACCAGACACCATCAGTGTCTAATATTATGTTTACGTACTTTTGTAGTTGCATCAGCACTAGCCATGTAAATATTTTGTATTTAAATAGGAATAAAATAAACCAAAGGCCAGAGTTGATTACGACGGCTCCAAAGCAAACGTGTATTAGTAATTTTGTGTTAAGTGTCTAACCTAAGCTATCCCCCCACCAGCGGTAAGGTAGCTTTAGCTAGTCTTTAATACCTTCCGTCCTATAAGTCTCATGTCCTTTATACTCAAAAGCATGGAGAAAATTGTTGACAAATACATACGAGGAAACGCTCTTCTTACGACTCCCCTATGCACAACTCAACACGCATACCAACCAGGTTAATCTACTGAGTCTGCACTCCACGACTTGGTAACCAAAATTAAAACCTCCATCTATAGAAAGGAGATATGCCTTGTCGCCTTTCTAGACATAGAAGGAGCTTTAAATAACACGTCATATGAGTCCACATTCAGGGCGTTGAACAATATGAACATATCCTCCACAGTTTGCAGATGGATTATTTCCATGCTGAACTCGAGAATAATACAAACGAGTATTGACGATGTGGAAATTTCGGCGCTTACAACTAGGGGCTGTCCTCAAGGAGGAGTCCTCTCACCTCTTCTCTGGTCTCTGGTGGTCAACAGCCTACTTCACTCTCTGAAATCTCAGGGCATTGAGGCGGTGGGTTATGCGGACGACATAGTGATTATTGTCAGAGGTAAATTTGAAAGCACCGTTTCGGAAGTGCTACAATACGCACTATCCGAAGTACAGAGATGGTGTATTAGTGAAGGCCTCTTTGTAAACCCTAAAAAGACAGTATTTGTTCCTTTTTCAAATAGAAGAAAGCTCAATCTTCTCACTCGCCCCTCTCTATTTGGCGAAACTATACCATTCTCACAAGAAGCTAAATATCTGGGAATCATCCTGGACAGCAGAATGTCCTGGAACCCACAGATCGAAAGAATAATCAGCAGAGCTACCATATCACTATGGACCTGTCGCCGAATCTGTGGAAAAAACTGGGGAGTACAACCCAAGATGATATTATGGCTATATAAACTGATCGTCAGACCTATGATCACATACGCAAGCGCTGTCTGGTGGACAAAACTAACGAAACTACCACAGTTACGAAATTAGAACGTGTCCAACGCCTGGCGGAAACCTGCATGTCAGGATGCCTTGGCACAACTCCAACTGCTGCACTTAATGTCATCTTGGGCTTACCACCACTACGAAATTTCATTCGAATGGAAGCCAAATTAGGCATTCATCGACTCTTCCACTCAAGCAACCTTGACCTGAAATCCCGCAGGGGAGGACACTTATCCTTGCTTGAAACACTGGAGCAAGATGCGATCTTCAGCATGCCTGATCCAAAATGTAAACAGGAACTGGTTCCGGAATTTTTGGAGAATCAAAAGGTGCGAACTTCTCAGTCAGCCTTGGTGAATTCACGTCCATATTCCAAGCCGAGGTCTTTGCCATCAACCAATGTGTGAGACTGAATCAGTCCTCTCGTATCATGGGGAAAATTATATTCATCTTTTCAGACAGTCAAGCTGCCCTAAAAGCACTCTACTCGTCTGTAATCAAATTCAAATTAGTCCTAGAAACCCGCAAAATCATTTCGGACCTTGCTAGGAACAATATGGCCATTCTTCACTGGATTCCTGCACATAGTGGATTTGCGGGTAACGAAAGGGCAGACTCACTGGCCAAAGACGGTGCGGCAACAAAACTCTTTGGTCCCGAACCCTTCTGCGGGGTCAGCAAATCACTCTTCGCAAAAAGTCTTTGCATGCAAGAATCTAGAGAAGTCTGGCTCAATACACCAGGACAAGCATGTTCAAAACTGCTATTCCCGGTACCGTCACAAAGAAAATCAAAATTCATTGTGAATCTCGATAGGAGCAACCTTAGAGCACTTGTCGGACTTTTCAGCGGTCATTGCCGCCTGAACAAGCACCTACATCGCATGAATCTCACAACAGATTCAAGCTGTAGACTCTGCCTGGAGAGTGAGGAGACCTCTCTTCACATCCTAACGGAATGCCCAGCTCTTTTTCAACTCAGAAAAAGAATACTAGGCAGCGAATTTGTCTCTACTGAACAGCTTGCTGCCATCCATCCAGTGAAGTTCACTAACTTCCTGACATCTTCTGGAGTGAAACAACTCATCTAGAAACATAAGGGAAGGCACAATAGGATTCATCAGAAACCACAGTGCCAAGGGCTGTTCAGCTCTCCCGAAAAAGGCATTTGATTAAGAAACACTTCATTTAACCCAGATTCTCCTGAAACTTTTTTTATTTCTTAAAGTCGATATATCTATCAAATATTGGTCTAAATTACATATCAAAAATAAGAAAAAAAAATTGTGCCTTTGGTTTTCGAGACTTTGGTCTCTTATAAGGGACACTAGGAGTTGAAAGAAAAAAAACATTTTTTTTTTTTTCAATTTTCTTTAATGTGATATGTTTTAAAGGATCGTACATGAAGTCCAACGTTGCATTTCTCGCATCGAGTTGGTGACTTTAGATGGCATAACCTGCAACGCGTTCGGTTTTCTTGCTCTACCACGTAATGATCTATGTGGTCGAATCTTGAGTCCACATTTTCCAACACAGATGTACGTGAAGGACCTCTTTTCGTAGGCTGGTGATTAGACTCTAGTAACGATAGAGCAATTCTTCGTCGAAACGGAAGTAGACGCATATTACCGAAACTTTGCTTTTGTAATCAGCGCGGTCCACCCCGTCCATACTTTTGTTGTAATGGCTTATAAGGCTGGGTTGCTCCACTCACAATTTCAATTTCTTTCCGACTCTCGAAAACGTTTCACGAATTTCATTGGGTGAACGCTTTCTGAGTTTGAGGCCATGGTAACCAAATTGTTGTCGTTCCATTTACAAATCAAAATTCCTTTTTTCTTCGCAGACCGAATAATCATATGATCCTCTTTGTTTTTTCTTCAGCACTTTGACATCTTGAAGGGGACAGTTTATTCGGTTGCTCCGTATTGTTCCTGAAAAAAAATGTAGATAACAACTGAGTATGTGTTACAACAATCTCTTTTTCCCTGTTGCATTGATGCCTCTTTCTTTCAACTCTGACAGCAGATCCAGCGATGTAAAAAAATTGTCGAAGTAGACATGGTAAGACATTTGCAAACAACGACTCTGCAACACATCGCAAAAATGCAGCACCACTCGTACACCAAGGCCCGTGGCTTTGTAATTTTGGCTTGTATCTGCTCCTTAGTACGGATCAAGCCATAAGGCATACCCGGACGCTGCTGCTCCAACCCACCCTTTATATCCCCAAGGAATAGGTTTGTACCGAATGAATTGCTTTGTCGAGTGGCGGCCATAATATGGAACCATGGATTCATCAATGCAATACTTTTCTTCCACTGGAGCAATTCTAAAAAATTTTTATTCAATTAGTCGAAGAATCACTTTGGTTTTGATTATGTTTATCGCAAAAGTGAAGGTTGGACATTATAGCTTTGAAGCGATCTCTTGAAAGGCTAGAAGATACTAGTTCACACCCAGCATCTCTTGTGGCTTCCCAATACGTACTTTTTGAGGAAACACGTTATATCCACTTAGCAAGAGTATTCCGAAAGAGGAATTAATTTAATGTACTGAAACATTTAAATGTATGTTCTTTTGTATGGCGTAGTTATTGGTAAGACATATTGCCATTTCGTAGAATCCATAATCGAAAAATTGTTCAAATATCTCTATTGGCGCTTGATTATTGAACACACTAGGAAATATCGTCTCACCTGTGGCACCCTGAAAATCTCTTTTCGTCCAAGTTAGTTTCTTTTTTGGATCCATTTTTCTTTTCTTGGGAACCATGGCAGATAATGGGATGCCGTCGTCAAAGTCAAAACCATCATCATATGCAACTTCAGTACCAAGAAGTAGTTGACTGCGTGGTAAGTTGGATATTGTGCCGGTTAGAATCAAAAGCCATTATATCCACATTTGAAAAAAAAAATTTATGTATGAGGTTTTGTTGGTATCATTCAAAGGCATACGTTGGATCCAAGTATGAATTTAAAATTTCATTAAGTCCCCTAGAAATTGGACCCGAAAAAATGAAATTATTTTCAAAAACCCTTTTATCCAATTGAGTTTGCAACAAAGTGAAATCGTTTTTCTCGATTTACTCAAAACTTTCTAAAGTGGATATAATGGCTTTTGATTCTAACCAACACAATTATGCCCACTTAATTTTCTTCTCCTGAATCTTCATCCGTCAATTTTCCACATGCATTATTTGACGGTAGCAAGGTTATTGTGGCCGGTGCTGAATTCGATTCTTCTTCTTCCAATACAGCTAGAATTTCATTCAAATTTACGTATCTACAAAACAAAGAAGACATGAACTGTAATCTCCTACTGTCCCGTATATCGGACACGAAAGCCTTAATTTTGTAAAACCCATGAAGAATTTGATAAACCTTACAAAGGCAATAAAGAACATGACATTCTAGCATTGAATTGTCCAAATAACATTTATAACATTTTGGTTAAAATTATGTCAAAATTACCTTCTTGATGACATTGTTTTACCAGTTCACTTCACTTCACTCAAAAACACTAAATGCGAAAAAAAAGGGCGAAATATTGCTAGTTTTTTTTTGTTTATAACTAGGCAACACAGTAGAGGAAGACCGCGAATCAGGTGGCGCGCGCAAGTTGAAGGGGACCTCAACCAACTTAGCGTGCGAAACTGGAGGCAGCTAGCTAAAGATCGAGCTGGCTGGAGACGCTTGTTGGTTGAGGCCCAGGTCCACCCCGGACTGTAGCGCCGCCTTAAGTAAGTAACTAGGCAACATATTCAGAGGAATTGAATAAACCTCAGATATTAAATTCAGATAATTGAATTAATTTATCTAGACATATATGGCCCGCCTACAATAAAAACAGAACGAATGACCTAATCAATTGGAATTGCATCGAGACAGCTAGAATCATAGCAATAAGCACGGACAAATAGCCAATTGGTCCACACGCTGCCAAGTTTGGCATCCCGTGCAACCCCCACTGTAGTAGTTGCGACAATTCACACGAAAAGGAAACATTATTCCACTTTCTCTGCGACTGCCCGGCATTTGCCAGATACCACTCTCGGAAAACCATTTTTCAAGTAACTTTCTGAGATTTCTAACATAAAATGCTGCAACATTATCAATTTTCTATGAAAAATATGAAAACTACACTCATAGACACGCCCATCAAAAATCCAGGTCACGTGAGTTGTGGTAGCCATCCGCACTACTTGTGTCTTTGGCAGGTTCACCAGCTTCAACCACTTCTTCCTACCTATGCTCAGCTGAATTTTTTATTTTATATATTTATATATTTGAATCTATTCTATTCTGATTAGATTGTAAATATTCATCCACCCTAAGCCATCGAAACCATGTAACTAATCCACTTGTGTGTGCTCATTGTAAAAACAGAGTTTCGAGAAATTTCCAAATCAAGAAGAACCATTTTAACTAAATGCGGGTGTCTGCATCCTCAATGAATATTGTCCTCAATTTATCTGCTTCTCAGAAACCAAGGATAAATTCTCTGCAATGTTCCGCAATTATCTCGCTTAAGTCTCTCAACTACTTTCCACTTAAGTTGCAATTTTGTAAAAAAAAAAATGTTAAATACAAACGACAAATACTTATACTTGTGTACTTACGCATGTATGTAAGATTATCCCAGACACCATCAATAGCACTCTCGAAATGCAAACAATTTATAAGTATCATAATCAAAAGAGTTCCTCTCAGTTTATGCACTTCAAATGCAATTAATTCCCTTGATTAACAGTTTTTCGGTTCAATGTCTCTTCTTATATGAGTATGAACTCCCATAGCGATGGTATGGCAAGCTATTGAATAATTGCAGTATCAATTTTCAAAGATCCTACATCGTAAATTTTGCCAAGACTAAAAAGGAAAACTCCTCAGAAAGTTTCTAAGTTTTAAATCTGGTACTGGGGTCCTTTTTCGCTCGAATAAACCCATACTTAAACACACACATATGTTTAAGTAGGTACATCATATGTTCGTCGTTTGAAGATAGAATAGGAGTTTATGTTCAAGAAGGATGCCCTTATTGCTGGCAATGCATTTTCCCTGACATCAAATGAACGTTTAATTTTTTTTATTTTATTTTTAAAGTTTTTTTTTTTCACTTTTTTCCCACTTAGGACTTATTATTAGGCGTGTTGTTTTGGTAGTCTGTATAGGCTAAAAAAAAGTGTGCGCTTAAAAAAACGCCCATCGAGGCTAATGAATGTCATCGTTGCAGTTCAGCAGCACTATGTTAAATGACATTTATTTATAAACTAGCTGTACCCGCGACTTCGTCCGCGATAACCTAAAACTTCTTGCCGGAAAGCTTGACCCGCCACGACGTTCATGTAGCATAGCTCACTGAATATGTGATGTGAAGAGGGTTTTTGTTTTTTTTGGAAAGATATAAAGTATCAAAAGCTTAAGTGTGGGACTTTAACCTGAACTAAAACCTCTGCTTCCAACCCTTTCTCCTCACTATGCTACTCGCTCTCTCTCTCTACACGTCTGGGTATCAACGTTGTGTGCAAAAGAACGAATGTGTTACTAAGAATACCGTACATGGGTGTATGCGTGTCCCAGCTTGTTTGTTTGGGAGTGTAAAGCTGTATGTATTCTTTGTCGATCCTTGCTAGGTTCAGGGTTGGCATTGTCCGCTCGCCATGTCGTTCTGTTGCATATCTTGGGTTTCTTTTCTTTTCCTTTCCAGGCATCTCAGCTTTACGTACATACTTTTGCCGAAAATATACACTGCATTCCAATTTATCAGTAGCTCCCGTTGAATGTGGAACCGTGGTCACTGGAAGAACACATGCCCCACGTCTTCGCAGCACGGTCAAATTGGGAAGTCATAGTAATTAAACCGATCGATTTGATCGGATATAACAATTTTCTGTTAAGACTTGTGCAGCGTAGAAATCTAATTCTCCATGCTTGTGCCTTGTCCAAGTTTCGGTAATAGGGATAAGACGATATGTCTAGCGACCTTTGGTTGTCAGGTTCTAACTCTCCTGCCATTCTCTTAGGCTCCTTGTTGTTCCTTCCTGTCCACTCCGCTGTAAAGAGGATACAAAATAGTGTCCAAGATCTATCACAAAATTGCAATTTTATTTCCCTCGCCTAACACTTTGTAAAGTACATCCCGATACACTACATTATTTTAAGTTGAGCAAAACCATGCAATTTTCGGGCACTCGATACTCGCGAGCAGGCAACGTATAGTTGTCCGTGAGAAAAGCATGGAGCGCCCTTACGTATTCCAGCAACTTTTAATGTTAAACCGTTTAACTCATTAATCGTAATTTAAAATGTAGTTTTTATCGAAACCTGTGGTCTTTTAAATTTAAAGGGTACATTTTTGGATGCGAGGAATAAGTGCGCTCTCTCCTTTAGCAGCACCGTTAATAATTGTGGCCTTGATCACATTTCATTCCACTCCTTAGATTCACAGCATGCATCAGCTGAACTGGCATTCCAACATTTAGCTGCATCATTGTCATCTAGGTATTGATACAAATTTTTATCAGTACCCAAACCTCAACGGAAAAAGAAAGATGACCCTCGGAAAATACTTCCTACTACTATGCTTAGCTAAGATCCTAAACTTGTGGGGATTTAATGGGTCTTAAACATTACCAAGCTGAAAGCTACCCAACTTACTCATCGCACTTTCATTATTGTCATTAAAACACATAAAAAAGGAAATAATCATAAAAAGAGATTAGTTATTAATACCTTTTTTTTCATGTACCTACCCTGCGTAATTTTTTATTCCTGTAGTACGATACTTTTTTTTGTTTCTACCTTTTTGAAAAACTGAATATTTGCCACACCAACAACTAAAGCACCATAAAAACCCTTTTCCCTATGAAAAGCGAGCGAGTTCCGCTCATTTAGAGGCAAAGATACACATACCCACCGCAAATAAAAGCAAGCTATAATACAAAAAAAAAAAGGAAAAATGATCCTTGTCGCACACACGATTATGATTTACGATCCCTACAATGTGCCGTTGGCTGAGTGCTGTGCAGGTTACAAAATGGATGTTTCATAAGGAAATATGAATTTTTCAAAATAAAAATTACGAAATAAAAATTAGCCTATACTCCTTAGCTTCTCCTGGACATAGACTATCTACTCACGAAGTTTCATTAAAATCCGTCCAGCCGTTTAGGCGTTACGGAGGAACAAACATCCAAACATCCATACATCCAAACATCTAAACATCCAAACATCCAAACTTTCACATTTATAATATTAGTAGGATAATGAAAGCGAAATATCGCCGAATTTTGGGATTTGGCCCTATTTCGCTTTCAAATGCGAAATAAAGCCGAACATTGTTTGCGAAATAAAGCCGAATTTCAGAGAGAAGGCAAGAGAATTAGCAAAGCTAACAACAACAACGGAATGTAACAATCGTAGGGATTGTAAATCATGATCGTGTGCGCGACAAGGGTGGTTTTTCCTTTTTTTGTTGCTTCCTTTTATTTGTGGTGGGTAGGGTTTGTGTATCTTTGCATCTAAATGATCGGAACTCACTCGCTATTCACAGGGAAAGGGTTTTTATGGTGGTGTAGCAGATATTCAGATTTTCGAGTAGGTAAAAAAGAAGTATCCCACTGCAGGAATAAACAATTACGTAGGATATGTAAATAACGAGCAAATTACTAATCTTTTATTTTTTTATTTTTTGACTATGTAAGGTATTTGAATGGATCTCATAATGTTCCACGCTATGGGAGGAATTCGTAAGGAAATGAAAATAACGAAAGTGTGATGAGTGAGGTGGGTAAGTTTCACCTTGGTTTTGTTTAAGACCCATTGAAACACCCCAAGTTTAGGATCTTAGCCGAATATTGGCGTAGTAGTAGGAAGTACCTAGTAGGCTAGGTATTATATTTTTTTCTGCTCCAAGTGTGTACATACATACATCTGACAACACTTCGAGAATATGAAGCAGATCATGTCCGCAAACGACGCTATGACCTAAATAGCAGGGTTTTTAAACTTCTTAGAGATATCCGGAGTGCCGTCTCATAAACTGGTGCTTCGGTTTTGCTGTTTTGCTGATAAGACTATACAATAGTACCAGGCTGTGCATCGCAGAGTTGGAGAGAAATGTGATCAAGGCTACAATTCTCACCGGAACGGCCAAAGGAGAGAGCGCACTAATTCCTCGCATTCCTATAACACTTAACAATTTGCCCTTTCAATTTAAAAGAGTTTTATTTAAAAGCTACATTTTAAATGACGGTAGTGCAGTGTATCGGGATTAGGGTTGCTCATTATACATCGATACGTCGAAAACATCGATGTTTACTATTCGATGTATCGAATCAATCCGACGCATCGGATACTTTCGATGTTTAACGATGTATCGATGTATTTTCATATGATGCATCGAATGAAAGCAAGTTCTGTACATAGTTTCCTCTTTAATTCAACTCCAATACGAATAAGAAGAATAAACGCATGTAGTGGTAGGTTTGAGTCAAGAAACCGATTCAGACCTTTTAAGGGGTCAGGTTCGTAAAAAACCAGTGAAGAAAGGGAAATTTAATTCGATACCACAAAGGCACGATTACAGCTATTTATTTATTTTTTTTTTTTGTTGTTTTACAAATTTTATGTAGTTTCATGTGCATTTTTTCTCTAGCCTCGATCCTTGCATACATGAAAAAAAAATCATCCTCGACTGATGGGAATTGTAGGTCGGTGCGAAAACATCCTAGAGCAAAAATTCCAATTGAGTTTTAAAAAAGAAGGACCGATCGGGGAAAAAATGGCGTAGTTTTGAAAATTGAGGTCTAAAAACGGTAAAAAAAAAAAATTGGGGAAATGCAGCGTTGTGAAGAATTCGAATTTCCACAAAAGCATGTGTCATTTTCAAAATCGGTCAAAAACTTCGGTGTCGGCTATTCCTACCAGTTCAAAAAACACGTTTCGAGAAAAACGCGTTTAAAATTTCAGGAACGGTTTTCTCATAACAGATATTAAATAAATGACTCGAACCTCGTGATTTTCTATTCTTTCATGCTTTAGGAAAGTCAGGAAAATTAAAATTTGAAAATTTATCGATCAGAATTCGATTGGTGCGCAATATGACCTAGAAAACCGAGCTTCGCTCAAAACAAAGTCCTAGCGATGCAGCAGATTTTTCATAAAAATCAACTCCGGATCGGCGCGCGCTCGTAAAAGCCGTGTAACTTCGGTTCTATGGGACCGATTATGATAAAATTTGAGTTACAGACTCCCAAAGCCCTACAGAATCTTTATGAACTGACCCCTTAATTTGCTTGTCAAAAGTGAAAATTTGGAGGAATTTGTACTAGGCCATTATCGAAAACTTTGTAGTAGAAGTATTGGGATGTCTAATTTCAAAACAACAAGCTTTCTAAAACCCATGATACATAAGTTTTGATGAAATTTTAATAAATCTTATTTTAACTAAGAACCTTGGATAGTATATCAAAGGCAGATGGACATATCGTCTTATCCTTATTACTGAAACTTCGACAAGGCACAAGCATGGAGAAGTAGATTTCTCCGTAACACGGGTCTTAACGAGACATTGCTATTTCCAATCAAATCGATCGGTTCAATAACACTGACTCTCCACTTTACCCGTGCTGCGCAGACACAGTAGAGGTAGGTAAATAGAAGTGATTGCCTGGTAAAGTCCTATCAAGACACAATTAGCGCAGGTGCGCTTTGATGCGTGCGTGCGTGATGGTGCGTTTTGATATCACAACGCACGTGACCTTGATGTTGATGGGAGTGGTAGGAAGACACAGTTGAAGACTTGGGGCATGTGTGACCACGGTTCTATACTCAACGGGAGATATATTTAAAGTGTAGTGCAGTTTGCATTTTTGCCAAAAGCATGTTCGTAGAGCTGACACACCTGGAAAGGGAAAGGGAATAGATATTGGTGGCAGAGGTGGTCTTAGTTCGGGCTATAATCCCGCACTTAGGCTTTCGATGCTTTCCACCTTTCTTAAAAAAAAAAAAAAAAACAATCTTCACATCACATAAGCTGTAAGCTATGCCACATCAACGTATTCGCGAGTCAAGCTTAACAGCAAGAAATTTTAGGTCAACGCGAACGAAGTCGCGGGTACAACTAGTGGGAAATAAAGTCAAATTTTGAAATTTGGCCTTATTTCGCTTGGCGTTATTTCACGGCATCAATATGAATTTTTTTTATTTTTACGTTTTAAGTGCGCGCTAATTAGAAGGGTTTTCGTCTTCTTAATCTCTTAAAGAGATGAGTCTGTTCGATGTTCTGCTCGAATATTAATTCAAACGAACAGGGTTGAAAGAGAGCTGTAACGCGTTGCTGGAACAAAACTTCGTTCGTTTAGACCCCAATCTCTAAGATAAAAACTCTATGGTTAGACTTTGCTTGTCTGTCAATTCAGTCATTTACAAAATTCTCACTTGATTTGTGAAAGCTATGTTAATAGGCTTCTGTTAAATTCCCTAAGAAAAGTCCTGCAATTCGGAGACAACTTGTACTCCACACGAAACCGTAAGTCTAGCCAAAATCAAAATCAAATCCTTCCGGCTCATGATCCCTCCCATAAACCTTAATTAACTCTCCTGGAAATATTGTTGTAACTAAATAAAACGCAACATATTCTCTCCCGCTCGTTAAGTACCACCAAAATGTTGCCAAATGGAGCAGAAACCTTCGATAGAAGCTGTTTAAAGGAACTTGTATATGGATAGTTAACCAACACAACCGCGACTGCTTTTGTTGTTCGTGTACGCTTAGGACATTAACGGCAACGTCATCATCATTAAGACTAAAACTAAAAACCCAACTTTTTCCTTTTAGATTTGGATTTGGTAGGAGTCAAGTTATAGTGTCATAATGTCATTAATAAATTAAGGACCACAATGAGAACGGGATATCTTTGTATTAAGGAAAGTCCCTGTTTCGTTTTGTTTAATTTGTCACAAATTTCCTAGCCAAATGCTTATGAATAAGTGGAAAAACTTTGAAGAGGAGAGGTAATTACTAAATAAAATAAGGATCAATGGATGATAAAAGGGAAATGCTTTAGACTCCTTAAAGTTGAATGTACATATGTTTTTCGATATCGGGTTTCGGTTGTTGGTTACCAATAGATGGTAGTCCAGTCGAATTGGAAATATGCTTCGGTTCCGCATGATTGACTGCCTTCTCGCCTCAAATGAAATGATTGAGAAGGTTTTTCATTACAGATTATAGTCTCCTAGGTTTATCATTGCTTGCCGAGGAGTGATTCCGCGAAAAACATTTAATTGTTTTGCCGATTCGAAGCTGTGTCAGTTCACTTAGCAGTCCAAAACCTTAACTATTAAGCCATGGCGATTACGATGAAAAGCAACCAGCAGGAAAAATACCAACGCAATCTCTATGAAAACCAAAAAAGCCCCTCCACTAGGTGGTATACCACCAGAAGTCTTAAAAGTAAGAAGTCGTACCGCTGGCACTGTGCAAAGTTCAATTCTACGACCCGACTCCTACGATGAAAGCCTCCAAATGGAAATGTTCCAACATATATACGTACTTGATGGCTTATGATATTGCGGCAGTAATTATAGAGCGGGACCCCAAAGCTGTCCAAAGGCGCCTTAATCAAGTCATGAGACGCGTCCAATTCTGGATACAAGACCATAGACTAAGCTTATCCACAGAAAAGACAGAGATAGCTCTGGATACTAGTAGGTATATTCCTACTATCTTAGAGATGTAGGTAGACCTGGAGACAGTAACCACCAACGATATTACAAAATACTTAGGAGTAAGATTAGCCAAAAAACTGACGTATTGGCATCAGATCAAGTACGCTTCCGAAAGAACTGCAAAGATCGCCTCGTTGAGCAGACTAATGGCAACCTTGGTAGACCCCACGGCAAGCAGGCGCAAACTACTTATGACAGTTACGCACTATACCCTTTTGTTTGGGTGCGAGATCGGAGGTGATTGGCTCCTGCTTAAAATGAAAAAAAGGCAAATGGCACCGGTTCAGCGAAGAGGAGCTCCTCGGGGGACGAGTTTCTATCGAACCGTCTCAGAAACAGACGTGAGAGTAACAGCCATTTGCCGCTTAGGTGTAGAGAAGATATCTTTATACGGAACGGCAACAGCAGAAGTCAAGGAGGTGCGTCACGATGCGTCGCTGACAGGAACTCTGGAACACAGAAACTAGAGGTAGATGGAACGCAAGACTGATCAGAAACATCTCGGATTGGACAAAGCGCAGGTATGGGGTGAGGTGAATTTCTTCCTCATACTAATCTTTCCCGGTCACGCGTGTTTCAACAAGATGGGAAGAACAGCGAGCCCAGTATATCAGAATGGCGGCTTGAATCAGGACTTGCAAAGAGACGAAGAATAGAAAGGAGGTTGGCATGATCACACCGAACAATATCGTTAAAAAATATCGGGCAATTTTGTTAAGCCATTTCGCTACAATAATCGACTTATTCAAGTCTAGCCTGAGAGATCGACTACAGACAAAACCTCTTAAAATGTAGCCTACAGAGACTTCTCAATTCCGAGTTTACAAAAAAAAAAAATTGATTCAATCGTGCAGGGCGTCATTTACATGGTCGACACTGTTTTCAACAAGTCTGTTTAACTGCTGGCCTGGGACACGGTTGGGTCTGTTGATTCAACGGGAGAGCAGAACAAGAATGAATAGAGAATCATACTCGTCTATGAGTAAATCGCGACCTCGACACCAACACTAGGCCTAGTCAGTAACTGCTAAGTAGTTTCAGATGTTTGAAAGTCTGTGCTTGAAGGGAGACAATTACTAAATTTTGAGGAGTAGCCATTTACCATTTACCATATTACGTTTACAAAAGCCTTTCGCATTCTCAATTTCTAAACATGCAAAATAAAGACATATAACTAAAACCATTGGCATTCATTTCTCACAAACGAAGTACGCTGTCCTGCTATAGGGACTCAAAAACATAAGATTCTCTTCGTCAAAAAAAAAAGAATAAACCTTTTTATTAATTTGGTTCCACCCCAACCACCAATAACCACCAATAGAAGATCAACAATTTTACAACTCTGCAAAAAGTTAATGTTGAACAACCCTTCCACTGCTGACTTGCTCTCATACAGAATTTCCTTACAGACATTGCCCACATTCTGAAATATTCTTTTGTAATTTAACAATGTTCATTGAATTTCGTGTCAATCCGTGGATATAAAAAAAAAAAAAAAGAATCCTGTCCAACCACAATGGAAAAATATACCATGAATGGGACCACAATATGCAAATTTCCTCACAAAAAACGACGAAAGACGGTTGAGATGAATTCAAAGAAAAATGCGAAGCATCTCATTTTGCCTTCTTTTGCCACGTCCTGTTTTGACCAAAAAGAACGAGTAGCAAGACGAACAAGTACCAAAACGAAGGAATTCAATAAAAATGGTGCAGTTAGGTTACAGGATGGCACAAGGCCCACAAGGAAAACAAGGAACACAATAAAAAATCATAAAAATAACCGACAGAACGGCAGGATATTGCGCACAACATAACAAGATGAGACGACGAACAGAGTGAGGAAACAAAAAATTCTGCGGAAGCGTTTGGAATAAGGACATTAAGGAGTTTCTAGTGATAAAAATTACTGCAGCATCAGATGGGTGGCAATAAAAATGGCAGACAATTTCAAGCAGACGAGATAAAATTGTTAGGTTTGCCGCGGAGAAATAAAAAATGGAAAATTTGATGGACGCCTTTTTAAGGTAATCAAGAAGACGGAGAAGGGAGTGGAACTAAATTTGCATTTGTAAAGCAAAATGGCATGAAATTCAATCATGGCAGAGATTTTAAGGAAAAGGTTTTTTGGGAAACTACCTTGTAAGAGGCTTAAAATGATATATTCGTGATTCGAAGCCATTCTAATTGCAAGTAGTGTGAAAACTACGGCGTTGACGATGAAAGCAGAAGTTTTAAATAAGATATCCTAGAAGATAGATAATTTACTGGGTTGTTTTGACTTATGACACGTCTCGAAAGCTCATCGCCTAATTTAGCTGAAGTATGTAATTGAAAAAATCGTTCCGGATTTAGTTCCATTTTTAGCTGTAGAATAATTCTGTGCATAACGGGTAAAGTCCCTCAAGGTTCAATTGCTGATAATAATTTAAATAATGGTCTGTACTGGTTAAAACTTAAAAGGTGTTGATCACGAAAGGGTAAAAGACCGAAGGCAGTATTACTGAAACTGAGGAAAGAACGAATGCTTTTATGAATTACTTCACAGAGCTAAGCACAAAGGCTGCGGTCTGTTTGGAGGGTGAGACGTAGGGCCATAATTCGATCTCGATTATGGACATATCTATGTCCCTGCGCCTGCAGACAGACCAATCGAATTCTTTCCGGCATCTGTTAGAAGTCCTTTGTATTCTCAGTGTCTCCCAGCGGAAAATACTGCAAACTTTTTAGCATGATAAAGGGGCACCACTGTCTGTAACGTTTACAGAGAGGGCAAAGGCTCTGCGGAACACTTTCTATATGATCAGGTGGCAGATTTTTGGTGCTGAGTGCTGGTAACCTAAGCTCCTTATCACTGAAAGCACAGTTAAAGAGTTGTACCTGTTGGTAGTACAGTGGGGTTCTTTTTTTATTTGAGTGCTTCACCGTGCTGTTCCCAAACCCACAGGATGAGAAGAAGAAGGAGTCGATAAAACACTATTCAAGAGACAACACTCTAACACTGATTCATTTTGCCTACCGTACCATCTCTTTATCACACACGGTACGTTCGTCAGACAGATCTCCCCAGATATCATGAGATTTGTCGGGTCGTACTGCCTAAGACCTAATGTTTGACTTTCTTCCTACCTTTGAACAAGCCATCCGATAGCAATGCACACGATAAGATTGGTGGTATGGACTTCAATATCTGCCAACAAACCATACCGTGTATGGGGCCTATTTAAAGGACCTTCCGGTAGTAACAAAAATAAAGAAAAAAAGTTTCACAAAAGCTTTAAAGCTAGTCGTCAAAAAATTCAATTTTTCTAGGCTGTCTTGGATGTCACGAACTTTAATGAAGAGATGAAAACTAAAATCATGCTTTCCAAAGGCAGTTTCTTCGGAAACGAAAATATTTGAATAGAAGGGTTCTATCAAAAGAAATTGAAGACATGGCCGGGTCTTAGTTAACTTGATTTCCTTTGATGCTTATATCTCCCATATTTCAAATCGATTCACGTATTAAGGAGTTTGTGATTTGATATAAGTATCAAAGTGTAGACACGTTGAATCTTTACTACCATTTATGTATTAGGGACAAGGGACGATTTAAAGTACAAGGGGAATTCGGAAAACTTGCAACTTGGAACAAACTGCTCATAACCAACGACACATATTTTATGTCCTGCGGGAGTGGGACATCATCGGCGATGAATAATACTTAAATGAACTGTGCGGGTGGTACTTCCACCTTGTATGATTGCCATCAGAGGTAAATTATTCGAAGCTAAGTTCGATCTGTAAGGAGGTTTTAAATTTGTGTTGAGGTTGTCTGAAGAAGCGATGATGTAGCTTACACCCTCGCATTGAATTATTCATATTACATAAGTAGATTAAGACTACTGAAAGCGCTTGAGCGAAAAGCTTTCCAGACAACTAACATCAACGATCAGTGGCCACGGGATCACAGCATCATCTAAAAGCCAACGAAAAGGGAAACAAAAATCCAGCAAACCCTCTTGGCTTACTCTCCCCAAGCACTATCATCTCCAAGATGCAATTCCAACGATTGTGGAACCCCAAAGTGGACTGGGATGAAGCCGTGCCGGACGACATCAAACACCAGTGGTTTCATTATAGGGCCCGCATCACGAGCCTCGCAGCAATCAAAGTGCCGAGGTGGGTCGGTGTTGGGATCCCTCACGCCACAACAGATCTGCATGGGTTTGCAGAACCGCTTACGCCGTTGCCGTGTATGTCCGCACGATTTCTCCCGATGGGTATTGATCGGTTCGCCTGCTTACCGCAAAAACAAGAGTCACCCCACTGAAGTTAACGATGGTGTCCTTGCCACGCTTGGAGCTTTGCGCCGCTGCCTTGTAAGCCCAGCTAATCAAACATGTACGACCCCCATTGGAACCGCATATTCGCAAAGTGTTTGGATGGACTGATTCCAGCGTAACACTCGCCTGGATTCGCCAACACCCCGGCAAATAGTGTACATTTGTGGCCAACCGTGTGTCCCAGATCCATGAAGTCATACCTTCGGAGAACTGGTTCCATGTGCAATCGGCGCAAAATTCAGCTGATTGTGCCACCAGGGGAATACTACCACAGCATTAAGCCGATCACTCACTTTGGTGGAATGGTCCACCTTGGCTTAAGCAACAGGAGTCTTCGTGGCTTCCCCAAAAGATCTTCACAACCGACTTAGACCAGCGTACCTAGCCAGTTAATCTAGCAAATACGACGCCTACGCCACCAATTTGGGAACTCGTCAACCGATTTTCGTCCCTGAGAAGGCTTAAGCGTGTTACTGCATGGATCCTGAGGTTCTCACACAATGCTCGACTTGCCAATAAAATTCGCAAAAATGGAGATCCAAGATCACTAAGAAGCTGCAATCATCTACAACTTCACGAGTTGGATGAAGTTCTTATCGTGTGGGTAAAGATTACCCAATCTTATTTCTTCGCCGACGACATTCAACGCATTCTCTTTAATAAACCTGTCAGCCGACACAGCAAACTTTTAAGATTACACCCGTTCTTGGATGACAAAGGACTGCTAAGGGTGGGCGGGCGACTTTGCAACACCTCACTACTAGCGGACAAAAAACACCCACTTCTACTACCAGGATCCGCAAGACTCACCACACTCATCTGTAACACATTACATTACACGCAGGTCCACAAGCTATGCACGCAATGCTTCAAGGTCGTTTTTGGGTTGTCGGCGCTCGCAACATCCTCAGATTGTGTGTAAAATGCCGCAGACACTCCCACACCATTCAATAATAGATATGGGCGATTTACCGTGGGCTCGCGTTACAGCATGCCGGCCCTTTTTACGCAGCGGTGTGGATTTTGCTGGCCTAGTGAAGCTCCGTCTATCTAAAGGACGCGGTTCGAAGACGTTCAAGGGATACATTTCCATATTCATTTGCATGGCAACTGGCGCCATGCATCTAGAGCTTGCCAGCGATCTGTCATCGACAACGTTTATTGCCGTATTTAAGCGTTTTACCTCACGTCGAGGGAATTAATGGAACCAAGCGATAATGGAACCAATTCCATTGGTGCTGAAAAGGAACTCAACTACATGCTCTCCCAGGCCATCAAGAATGAAAGGCTTTTCAAACATCTTGTAGAAGACGGAACGATGTGGCATTTGGGTGGTTACTGGGAGGCTGCTGTAAAGCGCGTCAAGTATCATTTGCGTCGCACTTTAGGAAAAAATCTTTTGACTTTTGAGGAGTTCACAACACTCTTGGCAGAAATCGAAGCTGGTGTGAATTCAAGGCCTCTCTGCGCGATATCACGGAATGTGGATGATCTTCTCGTTCTAACACCAGGACATTTTTTTAATCGGGGAGCCTCTGCCAACGATACCAGAGCCAGATATGACCGACTTCAAGGGGAACCTAGTGAGCAGGTGGCATCTTATATCAAACCTAAGGTGGCAGGTGGCATCTTATATCAAACCTAAGGTGGCAGGTGGCATCTTATATCAAACCTAAGACAACATTTCTGGAGAAGATGGAGTGCGGAGTATCTGGTGCAATTGCAGCAACGTTTGAAGTGGACCCGCTCTAGTTCTGACCTCAAGATGGGTGATCTTGTTTTGATTCGCGACGAAGGTCTACCTCCAACCAAATGGAAGTTAGGAAGGGTTGCAGCTACTCATGTAAAGAAACTATCCATCAAAACCAACAGATTGTTCTAAGCTATACTACATTGATTGATTGAATAATATTAAATAATATTAAATAATAAATAAATCAACATAGCATGGCTTTGCCGTCTGCCGATTGACAAAAAGAAAAAAGAAAATTCTGAACGTACATAGAATTTTTATAATCCATAATACTTAACGCAGAAAGGTACAAGGACTAAATATTTACTTAGGTTTATGGATTATATTGACGGTATTATACTCTTTTTCAAAAACTTTGATTAATTATTCGGTCTCTATAAGTCAAAGCGATTTGGCAGTATTTGAATAGTTTAGGGACATTTGGCTCATTCAGTAGATCAATTACTTGGTCGTCCGACAGACAGTCAGTGCCGAAGATGCTGCGTCGAGTTTCCCTTAAAATTGGGCACTTTCCAACAAAATGAAGCGTATCTTCATGTTCTCCTAGGTTACATAACCCGCATATGATCGGAAGTTCATCTCTATGGGGAATATAGTTCAACTTCGGCAGTTTTCCCCTCAGTTTAACTACCGTCGATATGATATCTCTTCCACTTTATGCTCGTCCCGAAAATAATTCAGGCGACCTAGGTTATGACTTAACCGCCTGTAAATTGACTTACGCAGCGAGTTTGCGGCTTCCTCTAAAAATTTCTCATGACACTTTAGATCAAAATTTGCAATTAGTTGGTATAGCACTGGCTTCCAGGTCGAAGTTTCCGCTGGCTGCAAATTAAAATCCATCCCACACTCTAATGTTAAGTCGCGCCATTCCCCGAACCAACTGCTCCCGTTGGATATGATTTTGATGGCTACCTTTTTGGGCAGCCTTTCCTCTGGCATTTGTAGAACTTTGAGCGCGTAGTCCACCTGGAGTTTTAGGGTCTTTATAAAGAGAGGAGCTACTCCTGTTTCCCGCATAATAAGGTAGTTCGGCGTACTAGGTGATAGACGAAATATTCTTTTGATATAGTACCTTAGAAGCTTCTCCACCGTATCATGTCTTTTGAATCCCCACACTTGCGCCGCATGGAACAAAATGGATTCTGACGCTGCTTCAAATATCCTGAATTTGCTGCTATGTGCTATGCACTTATTTGCAAAACATCTTTTCCAGGTCATATTTATAGCTGTTTTGGCTTTTGGGAGCTTCTCCTTCAGATGTTTTTCCATGCTTAAGTTTATACTACATTGAAGGGTTGGTAAATTGTGTAAAGACCATCTTTCCAGCTCAAAGAACAGAATCACCTTTTCAGTCTATAGATGAAAGCATGACGAAATTCAAAGGCAGGTCATCTTTGAAACAGTATCAACCGTTAAAACCAATAAAGCGGCGGATTAAAATTTGGATGTGATGTGACGCGATAACAGATTACACTTATGACTTGAATATATACATATGCTGGAAAGGAGGAAGAATTTTTAGACGGAACTCTTGGGGAGAGAGTTGTAAAAAGGCTTTGCAGTACGATTCGGGAGCCTGATGTAATGATTGCAATGGATCGTTTTTTCACCAGCACTTTGTTATTGTAAAAACTTGTCTATGCTGCAGTTGGAACCGTTATAAAATCGAGGAAAAACCTTCCCACTTTTGACAGCATACTGAAAAAAATACGAGGTGGACTTCAGAATCAGCAATGGTGGAATATTAGCTGCAAAGTAAGTCGATTCAAAGGAATTAATAGTATTATCAAACCGCCACCCACCTACAATCGCTAAAGGTCTACGCAAAATGAAAGACAGTAAGAAAATTGAAGTTCCCATACCAGTTGCAATTAAAAGCTATAACGAAATAATGGGAGGAGTGGATCTGGCTGATCAAAAAATGTCAACTTATGATTTGGATCGAAGATCTGCTAAATGATGGAAAAAAGTTTTTTTCAAGATATTGAACATAAATTGCATCATAAAAAGCTAGAACTACTCCAGTTTCTCGTTCCTTTGGCTGAGCAGATGATAGGTATCGGAAAGGAGAAATCAGGAGCTCTCAAGAGAAAGCGAAGTTCTGGTCGTCCATCTAAGAAACTAAAACATATGTTAAATATCGAGGAGCACATGCCACTGTGTTCAATGCTCCGCAAACCAGATTGAAAAACGTACTAAAACTATTTGCGCCAGCTGCAAGGTCGCTTTGTCCGTAACATGTTTTACTATTTACCATAATTAATACATCACCCTTATTAATATGGTACCTGTTTTCTTTTCTAATTTATTTATTGTTTTTTTATTAATATTCTTTTTTTTTTATAATAAAACTTGAATTCTTGAAAAATGATTTTTTGTTTCTTGAGTGCCATTGGGACAAATACTCAAAAATACCAATAGGACAATCCCGGCCTAAAATTCCAAAAACCGGCCTAAAATTTAATCAAAACCTATAAAAAAAAAGACATTTAATCTATTACAGTTAACAAAGATTTACATACAAAATCGAATAATCCAGAAATAAAAAATTTTGAGCGAAAGGGTTAAGATTAAATAGGTTATTTTAAGGTAGTTTTAAGAAAAACAAAACACAGCACAAAAATAAAAAAAATAAATAAAAAAATATAAAACATTAAAAAATTACAAAAAAAAAAAAAAAAACAGCACAAAAACAAAAAAAAAGTACGTATTTAGTTACGTAATTAGGTAAGATAAGTTGAGGTTTATTTTAAGGTTGTTTTAAGTTTTAATTTAGTTTTAAGAAAAATAAAAATACAAGTCCTGCTTCTAAGTTTTTTTGAAAAATAAATTTCTTAGTTTTTTTCAATAGTTAAGTCCTTAGATTGTTTAAGTTAATTAAGTTAGGTTACGTCGAAAGACAAAGAATAAGTATTAAGTTTAGCTTAGAGTAGTTTTGGTTAAACATCGATAGTTTCCATTTTCGATAGTATCGATATTATTCACAAAAAACTATAAAACAATAAATCATCTAACTTGGAAACACGGAACTGCTCGTCGAAGCAAGCGATGATGTTGATGCTGAAGTAGACGCTTGTGCTGTCGTCACTTTTTCCTGTGTAGACGCAATCAGCAAAGAATATTATTTTTGCAACTGCTGAATTGCACTATCGGCATCTTGTTCAGTTCTGAATCCATTTTTTTTTTAAACTTTGGATCTAAAACCGTTGCAAATACGAAAGCCGATCGCATGTGATACGGCCTCAGACGTTTATTGACTGAGCTGATCAGCGAATTGAGAACTTCTTGACCCTCAACAGTAGCTATGATAGCCTCAAAACTTGGTAATTTTGCTGATATTCCTCTTATAAGCGGTATTATTTTTACCGTTGCAAGTTCAATTGGCTCAAGAAACATCAAAATTTCATCTATTGCTTTGAAATCCTCAGCTGACAAAGTATTAGGAGCTTTTTCACATTCACTAATAGCGACTCCGAGAGATGGTACAAGGAAGGTGGGTCGGCCAGCTAAAAGATAGAGAGATAGTCTTCAGAACTTTAGTAACAGATGGGAAAGAGAGACATACGACAGAAACAACTGGAAACTACTGGGGGAGGCTTATGCCTATAGAAATTGAAGGAAAATTGCTAAACTAAATAAATAAATATCAAAACAGAAATGTAGTAAACATAGAATATATATATAAACAAACATATGAAAACTTTAAATCAAAACCACATGTTGTTGCATATAAATTTTAAAACTGAATTTTAAAACTGAATTAATGATACAGAATATTTATACACGAATTATATTTAAAATTGGGTGAATAAAGCTTATATTATTATTATTAATAGCGACTGCCGGTCCGTTACGTTTCTCCGAAATTCGCTTTAACCTGAAGTAAGAACTATTCCAGCGAAAATCTACTTGCTGAACAAATTTTAGTTCTACTTTGTTATTGCGCTTTTGGATACCACGCAATGTGTCGCTCGCTAACGTACTGCTCCGGAAATATGTCGCAATAGGCTTTGCCTTCGTTAATATCAAAGCAAAAGAGTCCACTTTAAAGCAATCTTGGACAGTTAAATTTAAACTAGGAGCAAATCAAGGAAGGTGACGAATTTTCAAAATATCTGCCGTTTTAATCATACTGGCAGCGTTGTCGGTGATTATCGTTACAACTTTTTCGCGAATATTGTACTCTACCAAAGTTGCTTCAATAACCTGAAATAAAATGATGAAATGTTACAACAAATAAAGTCTAACTATAATTTATTTAATGCCACACAATCCTGCATGCGCAAACAAAAATACATAAATTTTTTTTTCAAATCGATAGTATCGATAGTTTTTTAAAAAATTTGATAGTATCGACAGTCAAAAACTATCGATACTATCGATAGACTATCGATGTTTAACCAACACTAGCTTAGAGTGCCTGTGTAGGGCCAGTAAGTTAGAATTATATAGTTAAGTTAATTAAGTTAGTTTTAAGCGTTTTTTGTCTTGCATGTAAGAATTAATGAATTGAGTGAATAAAAATGCATTAAAAACGAAATAGAAACGATAACTGGAATATCAGCTTTAAAAGCCCCATATACATACAAGAAACATGATATAATGTCTTACATAAATAATTAAAATACAAATATTCCGGACAAGATCTTATCAAAACTATTGTGTGAACGTCTTAACCCCCTTCTGCAACATACTTAACGGCACGGACTAAAGTGATTTCCATCCCATCAGAAGAACACATATGTATGTACACTGAGGCAAATCAATAAATTTCATGTAAAAAAAAAAAGAATAAATTAATATATGACGCGATAGCTCATAGAGAGCCAAAGCCTAGCTTTTCACAACCATTCATGTTGTGCGTGTTATACTTTCTCACGAATGGAAGGGACTTACAGTTTTTTATTGCCGATTCCGAAAGGCAGATTAAGAAGCTTTTCATGACAGATTATACTCTTGGAGGTTTGCCATGCCTGCGAAGAATTGGTGCCACAAAAAAACGTTTGGTAGTTTTGAGGATCGAATTCGTGTCCTCCCGCTCACCAGTTCAACGCACTTATCACTAAGCCACGGCGACCACGCTTCTTTTCTTATCGACTTTATGCCCGAAGGATTCCCTCCTTCATCATCTTGAATTCTAAAAAAAATAGCGTCGCGGTTCCAGGATCTAAGATTAGAGAAAAGTCAACAATGAAAGTCACAATTGAAAATACTTTATCCCTTTCGTAGTACAAAATTACCATCATATGTTCACCCCTACAAGTTCATTACTTATCATAGTTTAAAGTAAACTATAAAACGTTACAAATATTTGCTTGAAAAAAAAAATCTTTCCACTTACAAAAAGGACTCTAACCGACAGTACGACACTTACATTGAACTCTAAAAAGCAAATTACCCTAGATTTCATGCCTCAACTACTCACACAGAAAGTATCCTCCTATTTTCCAAAAAGCTTAACAGCATTCTCATCCTCCTGTTTTATTTTTCCGCTTTCTTCCTTAAATAGATCTCACCCCACAGCGTATAGGAAGCAGAGTTTGAGGGAAAACTCTTGGCCTTGACATCACAACGTTCACACACCAATGAAACATGACATCCATACGCACATACATACATGAGTAAACCTTACTTATCCACTTTATGGTAGGGTCAGAGCAGCTGATTTATGCTTTTATCTTCTCCCCCCCAGTTTCGAACGTCGACTGTCTCACACATATAGTTGTACATGGCACCCAAAACCCAAAAACCCAATTATGGTTCTCTATTTGCTGACTTGATATTTTCACTTGAAAATGCAATCCTCCAGCTCTTGTGCTACTCAGCTCCTCCTGCAGTATCCTTTATACTTCCATCTCATTTATGCAGAAAGTAGACAAATAATTTTTTGTGTGGAAAAGAAGACCACTCTCCAGCTGGAGAGACAGAAATGATCTCATGAATTATTTATGAATAATTGAAATAAAGTTTCAAGAAGGTTTGGGGTCCACCCCACAAACTTTACAATCCTCTCTCACACACACTACCACCCATTGGGTGAATAGGACAAAGTATAATTGTCGTATGTGAACGAATCCTTTAAGTTTTCAAAATCATTTTGGTTATTGTGCTGATGCCTTTGAAGAAGCTCTATTCAAAACTTAGAACTGAAGAACTGAAGAGTTGTTCAACAAAAATGTGAAAGGAGATGTGTTCAGGATTCGAGGAAATTTAGAACGTCATAGATCTTTACAGACTTTGAAGAAAAAGCTGAGAATGCTACGGAACAGAGAAGTCGTCTTCACTTCAAATTCCATTTATAATAGCTCAAGTTTAGTAATTTAAAATCCTTGAATATAGTTCTTACAGAACGATGTACATAGATGATGTTGACGAAGACAGTTTCAGCAATATAACTATTTAATTCAATGAAAGCTGGTCTTCGGAAGCGAGCTAAGTCAAGCCTTAAAAGTGACCACGACCAAAATGGAATGTTATGATGACATCAGAAAGTTGGAAAGAAATACTGTGAATTCTAAGCGATGACAACAACACCAAAAAAGTCTGTCAACTTATTCTGGACACCACTCTCGGAGGCAATACTTAAATCTGATAAAACTGAAATTCATAAGAGAAAAGTTATTGTTGCTGTTTTCTTGGATCTGCAAAGAGCGTTTGAGACTACAGATAGATCCAAACTAATGCAAAAACTGGAGAAATACGGTGTAAAACGCGTGGAACTTGAATCGTTCAAAAGTTATCTGTCGAACAGAGTACATCGAACTAGAATTTCGACTGCATTTTCTGAACGCTTGGCTGTAACGCTGGGTGTACCTCAAGGAGCTGTATAGGGGACCTTACTATTTATAATTTACATCAAGGACTTCGATAAAGTGCTACGCTATGCAGAGGCAAGACTGTTTGCTGATAATACTTTGTTGTATGTTTCAGGAAGTTCTGCTGATGAATGTATCAACCAACTGAATGCAGATTTAAAAAGTGTTGAAGTATATTTTATAATGAATAAGTTAAAGCTAATCACAGGGAAAACAAAGCTTTTTTAATTAATGGAAACTCTTTTATGGATATTGTTATTAATGGAGAGATTATTGAAAAAGTTAACGAAATAAAGTACTTAGGAGTGATTTTAGATCGAAAGTTAAGTTTTGAGGCACACCTAAATTTTATTTGTAAAAAAATAGCAAAGAAAAATTTAGTTTTTCCGAGAATTAGAAGTAGATTATCTATGGCTTGTGCAATAAAAGTGTTAATGTCAAACCACATTTTGAGTACTGTTCAAATATTGTACCAAATGTGATCAGTAATCGAGCAACTCGTCACGTAAAAACGAGCATTATTACGTCGTAATGATCGTTCATACGTTATAATGCTCATATTAACGTGGCGAGTTACTCGGTCACTGATGCCGTAATTCGACCCCTGAGTTTCAAAATCCCTACACTCACTCTCGCACTAGGTGAATCCTACTTCCTACTAATATTATAAAGAGGAATGTTTTGTTTACCATGGTTTTCCGGATTCACGCAAATACTACAAGCCGGTTTGACATAAAAATTTTACAGCGTACAAGCTTATAGTTTTTGGATTATCATATACATGTACATGTATGTATATATTTACAAAACGTCGCTTTCTTGTCAAAAGCTAGCAAAACTTAAAAATTAATCTTATGAAATTTAGGTCAATATAATAATTCTTATTGAAATAAATATCATAGTAATTTAAATAGTTTTCTGTTGTTCTTTATAATTCTGATAAGTAGTTGAAGAGAAATTGAAAGGTTTTTGTAAGTAAACAAAAGAGAAATGCGCATTTTGACAACGTTCGGTTTCAGTGGGGTGTATTCGTGGGTGTTGATGGAGGAACGGAGAGGGAAAAGAAGCACAAGCACATCATAACTCGACGGCACAACCACGCGAGGTAGCGTAGGGTGTAGGTAGTCGTCTGTCCTGTAGCCTGCTGTTGATGAATGATCTTATTGTATTTCAAAATAATTACTTAAGGTGTGTGTGTCTTACCTTCGTGATTTTTAGTTCTATTATTATGAAAAGGTTGTGTAGTGTAAGTATACATTTGTCGTAGGCAAAATAGATGAATCCATGCCGAACAACTTCGATTCTCTGAATATAGATCAAATGGTAAGTTGGCCAGACCTGAATGGTATATTTAAGGAGCGGTCTTCGACCACCGTTTAACAAAACCAAGTGTTGAATTAGCTCTAATAACTATGGTGTCAAAGTGCGAATAGGAATTAAATTCAGCCTCACAGATAATTTCAAGATCACAAATTGACGTTACTGTGAGAATAAGCCCATTGTTAACAAAATGGGTATGTTGAAGCAGAGGAGGGCGCTTACGAGAGTAAGTAATGGATTGACATTTTTTCACGTTGAGCTGTAAGATACAGTTTTTAAATTATTTAAGCAACTGTCTCATTGATCTCCTTTGGTCAAGCTTAAGGATAAAGTACACCATCAACCAGGAATCCAAGTATTTAGAGCAAACTGAAAGATTCCACATTCGAATAAGTCCCCTTGTACAAAAAAAGAAAGCAGAAGAAGAAGAAATAAAAAATTCACCACTATCTGGAAAAAAAGAGACAATTTCTTTATTAAATATGTTATGACAAAGTTTACCTTTTGCTGGCTAAATCTCAAGTGCAAGAGGTTTAGGAAGACAAAAATGATCACAGCCGTGGTTGGCGAAATGGGAGAGTTCAAATGAGTGAAATCTCTTACAATGTTCTACGTGTACATAATGTTACATGTTATTAATAGAGAAATTCTGTTACAGTAATTTGGCTGTGAGCATATCAAATAATGTTATAATAAAGTCAAGTGACGGACTACGTTTAAATAAAAGCACATTTTAAATTACAATAAAAGGTCATAGTTAAAGTTAAGTTATTTAATCATGAATATAGTTAGTTTTAGTTAGAGTTTAGTTATTTCATTAAACACCCCTTTTAAACGATCTCGACTACGCGACGCTACACAGTCACATCTGAGTAATATTTTCATTGACCTTTAATATCTTAAGATTCGAGGTTGACTCCACCGATGCTTAGGGGTTTTTAAAGAGGCGCATTCATAGGCATAAACTCGAAATACACCATGGCATCCAGTGCCAGGTATTGACTGAACACTGCTGCTTTCTGAAGAAGTTCCGAATACAACCTTTCCCTCCCACAATCATTTAACAGATGTTAAGGAGAGCGACCTCTTAAAATTTTATCCTCAGATCCGCCAATAACTATTTGTGGTCATTTGTCTATAGTTCATATGTAAGCTTACACACTACTATACTATTAAATAAGCCTTCACACTGTAATAATTCTACACCTTCCAGGAGCAGCACCATACACTTTCCACTCCACATGCAAACCAAAAATACTTCAGAGACATAGTGTAATAGCGTACGTAATGTTCAGCATGAGCGTAAGATACGTAGGTATTTGTTTAATAACAACTTGATTAAAATAAATCTAGGTTGTATAAGTTTCACTGATAAACCACGGGCCAATGCTTGTCCGTCCATTGCCAGCGGTCATCCATTTCTCCATACAATAGAATCCAACACTCATGCAGACATTTTCCCTATCGTCTCCCAAATGAGATCTCACACGAGGGCGCCGTTCTACTCCTTTATCCTAACACAATAATCCAACTGCCACCGCTAACGTCGTATCGTCCTGAAATTGAATAGCGCTCATCAAAGTAACAAATAGCCAATGACACGTGACAATCAAGTGGTATTTTTTTGACTAAATATTCGACATTGATACCTGGCGAGGGTATCTTATCTAGCGCATCAATGGCTATATACACATGTATGTGTTTGAATCGCGAATGTCAAGTCAATGGCGAAGCTGGTAGTTGTATCTGCAAATTATAACATTGACGATGAGAAAAAGGATACAAACTCCAAATTTACCTACTATACACAAAAAAATTTGGCAGAAAGTTTGGACAGCGTTTTCACTATTGGAATTGATGCTCCTTCAGAAGGTTGGGAAATGAGGGACTGATGTTGCCATTGAAGGTTTGGGTCCTTCAAAATATTTGGAATCAATTGGATTGGATTACTAACCCCAAGCTGTGCGCTATGAATACATTTCTTTAGGAAGCTATGGAGGGGTGGATTTATTGATGTGGTCATTGAGAACCAATTTCAAGGGTTTCTAGGGTTCGACTTGTGACACCAATGGAATTTTTATGTTGGCAGGTTGTTTGGTTCGATTATAAGTTTAATTTAAGTTAAGGTGGGATATAGCTACTTCTTATAACGAATTATGCCCTCAAAAATTGATCATAGTCAGCCTAAAGATATTGCCGTTCGATTATTTCTGAGATCCGAACCCGAGCAATGTATAGAATCACCAAAAAGCTGAATGGTAGTCATAGCCTGAAACATACCCGAGACAAAATTGTAGATAAAATTGTTTCCTAGAGTCGGAATGGGCTATCCGACGCTCCAAGGACCAGCGAGTTGAGTTCTACAAAGCTTAGCCGGTAATTTTGACAAAATGTTTGTAGAAAAGGCTTAAGAAGGTAACCCCTTCCCTGGCAAGAAGAAAACGATCGTCAAGCTTTCAAATACATGCAATTTAACATAGTACAAGAATTGAAGTTGCTGAGGAGTTTTAGGTTCCAAACGATATCCCACTTGTACGTGATGAGCTTGGCAGAGTTTTGTCGATGCGAAACATTTGAATCCAATGCACGTTTTTTAAATACCTGAACTTCGAACGGATCCAGTTTATATAATTATTTAAATAAACGAAAAATTTTAATGTACCACGTTTTAAAGACGGACTAAAGAGTATAAAATAATTATTTCTGTCCTGAAAGTTTGTGATTGTGAATTTTTTATAGCTATGAAAATACTTGTAAGATTTAAAACAAAAAGCGTGGGACGCATGCAATAGATAATTGATGCATGAATAGTTCATCTAAGTCACTAAAAATTTGATTGCACTGCAAATGATTTGAACTATTGTGTGAGTTTTCTCAATGGCATCTACTCTCATTGCATTGTCATCTAGTTCTGAGCTATGTTTAAAGTTTCAAGTCTCTAGCTCATCGGGAAGGTTTTAAACTTATTTTGAAATTCGTACGGAACAGACAAGAAAGCGAGTTAATAAAAACGTTGTTATAATAGAAGTGATAGTAGCAGGGGATTGGTTCCAAGCTTAACTTTACCAAGCTATGCAACAGAATCCAGCATTCAATATGGAAGAAGAGTGCACTATTCAAGAAAAACTGGCGCATGATAGCCAAATGAGAGTCACGGAGGCTGTCGACAATCAAGGCACAATGTCCTAAAGCAGTCAAAGATAATACGTTCAAGATAATGCCTGAAAGAGAATCAGACGTTGACTTATCTACTGTGGCAATACCCAAATTGAAAAAAAGACCTTCCGGCACCAGCCGCAAGAGATAGGTGGATTTCCTTTGTATGCAACTTTGAAGTAATATTAAAGTAATCTTAAATGGCGAAATTATAACAAGTACCCATAAACGAGTATACATATTCAATTTCAACGAAATCGGAGCAATTTTAAAGAATTTCAAGATGGCGGATTCAAAATGGCGGGAATTTTTTTCCAAAAATATTATTTTACTATTACCACTTCTATACTATTAAAAATGAAAATGCAACAATTATTAATGCGGAATTTGAAAAATTTAAAGGGGTGTGACACGCCCCCCTCCCAACCGATTACGCCCATCTATGAACTCAGCCGAGCTATTCACCATATCAACATGTGTGCAAGGTATCAGTCAATTCGGTTAAGAACTGCGGCTCCTGTCGTGCGGACAAGATTTCGTTGTATTGCATAAATGGGCGTGACGCGCCCCCCTCTCAACCGATCCCGCCCATCTACGAACTCGTCCGTGCTATTCACCATATCAACATGTGTACCAAGTTTCGTTCAATTCGGTTAAGAACTGCGGCCCCTATCGTGGTGACAAGATATATACATATAAACATTTGAATGGACCATGGTTTTGGTATTTACTTTAGAGGTCTTGAAAAGTTGCATTCCAATTTTTTGAAAGTTGCGTCATGAGGACCTCTGCAATAGGTAGTATTTCTTCGAAATCCACCTAAAAACATACGAAGAGAGCAAGCACTGCTCCATAGCTCTGGCTCTGACAAAACTAGTTAATTACACGACTGTGGGTTCAATGTGATAAGAGCTTTCTCTGACACCACTCACAAAATTATTTTGTATCTTTGAATAAGGAACATTTGCTACAACTGTTAAAGTAGAAAGTTTTAAGATAGATAGAAACCAGAGGAGATGAAAAAATATATTTTCTCCAAAAATAAACGAAGAAACTAGAAAATAATAAGCACACAAATCTGGGTTCCTTAAAGATTCTGATTTCTGTTGAAAAATCATGCAAGATAGCAGTGCAGTCTTCTGCAGTAACAAAACGCCATTCTGTTCTATTGAAAGAGCCTTCAATGCACGATGATTCCAGGTAGGTAAAAGGCACTTCATTATCGAATTCTGCTTTCCCAGAAAAGTGCATTTTGTCTCAAAAATATTTCATAATCATCATCAATCAGCCGTCTGTGTCCACTGTTGATCATAGGCCTCCTCTAAATATTTCCACTGGCTTCGATTTTGAGCTTTATATATCCAATTTCCTGCTATCCTTCTGATGTCGTCGCTCCGTTGAGTGGGTGGTCCTCTCCCTCTGTTTCATTTGTCTTCTCTTGGTCTCCATTCTAAAATACGTTTGGTCCACCTGTTATCTGTTATACCGGCAACGTCTCCAGTCCATCTTCTTTTGGCTATTGTTATATATTTTGTTATGTTGGCTATTCTTGTTCTCTCTCTAATTGTTGCATTAAGTATTTTGTCTCTTCTTGTAATTCTCAGCATCATTCTCTCCATTGCTCTTTGGGTCACCTGAAGTTTGCTTACTGAGCGCCTTGAGAGGGTCAATGTCTCGACACCATATGTCATAACCGGTAGCATGCATTGGTCATATACTTTCCTTTTCAGACATATATGTAGTTCTCCTTTAAAAACATCTCGCAGTTTACCGAAAGCTGCCCAACCTAGACATATACGGCGGAAAATTTCGCAGGTTTGATTATCTTTGCCTATTTTTATTTCGTGGCCAATGTATGGTATATTCATGGATTTGTTCTACTTCGTCTTCTTCATGTGTTGCCAGGTTGTTACTTGCCAACAATTTGAATTTCATGAATGAAAATTTATATTTAGTCCAACTCTCTCAGTCGTTTTTTCAGTTCTCTCAACGCTTGTTGAGCATCATCTAGGTTGTCAGTTATTATAATTATTGGCATCCCTGCTGTTAGGGATCATAGCACAAGACCAGTTGTCACCATCAGAGGAACATAATTGCCAGCTATGTATTGCACAAGACGCTCATGATTACATGATCCAATGTGCGTTTTATGGTTCCACTATCAGTGCCCACAAGCCGTAAGTTTTCTCAAAAACCACTGAACAAATTCCCAATAATTTTTGAGAAATAAAAAACTCCAAATCAACGTTATAAATTTATTTCGAAATATACAAGAATGTTAGCTATTGAACGATCGAAAAGAGAATGAGAGACTTGATCGTGCGGATCGATACCAAGTGACTTCGTATCCCACGAATCATTACAGTGTAAGCTGAGAGCATAATTTGGGTAGGTCCACACGATATCATTACATAAGTCATACGATTTTACTGATAAAACGGTGAATACTCCGTGGTCGAACGATTGTACATAAACAAAGTTTTTCTAATTAAATCAAGATTGCCATTGTGTAAAGGATGGTTCCAGTGTGGCCAATGAGTATTCACTGTTTTTACAAAAGTTAGTATGTTCACATTTCATTTTTAATTACATTCAATTCAATTCAATTTTAATCATAAAAATTTCAATTATAAAATTAAATTTCATTATAACAAATCAATTTCAATAAGGTTGACACCCAACATACCGCCGCCGTTGATAGGCTACGCCTTCAAGTTGATATTGGTAATGGACATATTTTGGTAATGCTTCTATTCGTTGTCCCGGCGACAGTCTTCAACGTAACCGCTCGTACCTTTCCATCATCACCAGGATGTGTGTCGATGACTCGTGCCATTGACCATTTCAATGGGGGCAGGTTGTCGTCAATTAGAAGCACCAGTGTTCCAACCTGTATGTTTTTCTCAGGAGTGGTCCACTTTTGCTGCTGCTGTAAACTGACTAGATACTCCTTGGACCATCTGCTCCAAAAGTGCTGACGAAGTGCCATCACTCTATGCCATCTTGCGAGTCTAGATAAGTTAGATTCTTCCACGATCGGCTCCGCTAGGGACTTAAGAGGCTCGCCAATCAAAAAATGACCTGGTGTTAGGACCTCCAAGTCAGATGGGTCCGAGGACATCGGTGTCAGCGGCCGAGAGTTTAGAAGCGCCTCAATTTGTGCGGTCAATGTGCAAAGCTCCTCGTAGGTGAGACCGGCGTTGTGAGTAACTCGTCGCAAATGATGTTTGGCCGACTTGACCGCGGCCTCCCACAGACCACCGAAATGTGGGGAGCGAGCTGGTATGAAGTGCATAGTGATGCCCTCTTCAGCGCAAACGGTAGTCAACCTGTGTCTTCCTTGTTGGTCTGAGAAGATGCGATGCAGTTCCGAAAGCTCCTTGTTTGTTCCGACGAAATTGGTCGCGTAAAGATTTTCAATACGACTTCTTCTGGCTACAACCCTGCGCAGAGAAGCAATGAATGAGTCAGACGTAAGATCACTTACCATCACCAAGTGCGTCGCCTTCGTAGCAAAACAGACGTTCACCGCTATGTATGCCTTGTATGGATGCTTCCCTCGTATCTTCCAATGTACCATGACTGGACCACAAAAATCGACCCCAGTGTTTAAGAATGGTCTGCTTGGCGAAACTCGTGGCTTGGGTAGAGCTCCCATCAACTGCTGCACCATTTGCGGTCGGGTGTGAAAACATCTGATGCACTGATTAACGACCTTCCGAGCCAGCTTGCGTCCATTAACTATCCACATTCGTTGTCGAGCCTAAGCCAACAATGCTTGAGGTCCGGCGTGAAGATTTGATGTATGTAAGAAGGAAAGAATAGAAAGTGTGAGAGGATTCGTATTTGAGGTTAATACGGGAAATCCAACAGCATAAGGTAAATCCGGATTTATTAGCCGACCTCCCACGCGAATAATTGGTATTTTAGTAGATGAATCATAGAATGGATTTAGGCATTTAAGTTTACTTTTTCGATTAAGCGAAGAGTCCATTATCTGCTTATATTCAGATTCGAAATCAGTTAATTGCATTATGGACAAGATTTTAAGAAACGCATCGTCAAGCTCAGCTGGAGACAATGGTCCAGATTTGCGTCCAAGGCTGGATGTCTTGCAATTTTGAATAAATCGTAGAATATGAGCGATGATTCGGCAAAATTTCCTAAAATCGTTTACAAATTTTAACTGCAACAGCCAATTAGCCTGGGTTTGTGGTTTAGCGATCAAGACTGTTCCTATCTTCCTTCTTTCTGGCAAGTTTTCGTCGTCGCCTTCGATTGGGAAGTCATTGACAGGCCATGGTTCCGAAGCTTCACGTAAAAAGGTAGGTCCAACCATCCATAATTGCGAAGACTCAAGGACTTCTGGCAGCGCTCCTCTGGAGCTAAAATCTGCAGGATTTTCGGATGTTCCAACATGATGCCAATGAAGACCCTCCACTTCCTGAATCCGAGCGACCCGATTAGCTACAAACGTGACCCAAGAAGATGAATGTGACGCTATCCAATGCAACACGATTTTTGCATCCGTCCAACAATGATAAGAGCTGATTTTCAAATTCAATATTCGTCGCATTCTCGCGACCAGTTCCGCTAACGGTACTGCCCCACATAGCTCCAGACGAGGCAACGAAACGGATTTGACTGGCGCTACCCTAGATTTGGTGCACAGCAATGAAGTTGATATAGTCCCATCTAAGTTGCCCGATCTGATATAAATGCAGCAACCATAGGCACGTAAAGAAGCGTCCGAGAACCCATGCAGTTCAATGAATCGTGCCCCTACGTTTGGATTGAGAACATACCTGGGGAAACTGAATTTATTAATAAGCTTGAGTTGCTCTCGAAATGTTTGCCAGTTATCATGCAAATGCAAAGGTAGCGATTCATCCCAATTTATCTTTAATAGCCATAATTGTTGCATGAATATCTTCCCAAGCAGAACTATGGGGTTGATTAAGCCCAATGGGTCGAACAATCGCGCTAGCTCAGACAGCACAACTCGTTTGGTTATCCGTTCCTTTCTGTTCAATTGCGCGTAAGTAAAACACAAACTATCCGTATTTGGCCACCAGGTTATGCCAAGCGCTTTCGAAGCAGCAGAATTATCCAGAAGAATGTGCGTTTCTTGACGGCCTTCCGCGATTCCATCTAAAATTCGATTGTCGTTGGCACACCACTTGTGCAAGGAAAATCCGGCCTTGCCTAACAATTCGGTGACCTGCTCCCGTATCTGTATTGCTTCTTTTATCGTCTCCGCCCCTGTGATCATATCATCTACGAAGAAATTGTTAGTGACTACTGCTGAGCCTATGGGAAATTCCTCTCTCAATTAATCGGCCTGGTATTTTAAACATTTGATGGCTAAATAGGCAGCCGGTTTAGTGCCATATGTGAGTGTAAGTAGGCGAAATACTTGCAATTTGTCTTCGGGTTGGTCTCGCCAAAGTATTAGCTGAAGGTTACAATCGCGGGATTCAACTAGTACCTGCCGGTACATTTTAGTAATGTCTGCAGTGATGGCATATTTATGCGTTCGAAAGCCAACAATTATATCGAACAAATCATTGTTTACATTTGGGCCGACCATAAGTACGTCATTTTAGGACAACCCAGAAGACGTTGCGCTGGAGGCATTAAATACGACCCTTAATTTTGTGGAGATGCTATCGGGCTTTATCACACAATGATGGGGTATGAAGTAACATTTGAGATCTGGCTCAGGAAACCCAACGGGCTCCATATGTCCAAGCTGAATGTACTCGTGAATGAATGCTGTATAAGCCTTCCTTGGTTCCGGGTTTTTGTTCAACCGACGTTCCAGTCCAAGAAAACACTTGTGGGCGATTGAAAAAGATTCACCGAGTTTTGATATGTCATCTTTGAAAGGCAGACTTACAACAAATCTCCCATCCGGGTTCCGTCGAACATTTCTGTGAAAGTGTTCCCTGCAATTGGCCTCTTCGGCACTTAGACGAGGTTTGGAATCGCTTATACATTCCATTTCCCAGAATTTTTGAACCAAATTACCAAGGTGCCCATCGTCAGGGTTCACGAATGCTATATCACCTGCGGACACCAAATGCGAAGTCATGGCAATTGGGGTGTGGTTGTATTGGCCAGAGACCACCCAACCGAACATTGTTTTCTGCATTGTGGGTAAGTTGGTTCCCAAGCGTATCTGCCCAATCGACAGAATATTGAAGAAGTCCCCTGCCCCGATAAGGATATCAATTGGTTGAGGAGAATGAAAGTATGGATCAGCAAGTACAATGTTCTTAGGAATCTTCCAGCTACTTATATCTATAGCCCTAATAGGCTGCAACGAAGTGATGCGCTTCAGTATCATAAATTCCATGTTAAGTTCGAATGAATTCAACCGAGAATGATAGATGTAAATGTTGACCCTTTTATATCGACAAAATGATTCCCGATTCCGCCAACACAGCAATTGCGTTTGGTTTCCCTTAACTTCAGTTGTGCAGCTAGCCTTTCCGTTATAAAATTGAGCTGCGATCCCGAATCTAATAAGGCACGACAAGCGATAAGAGATCCTTGCTTGCTCCGAATATTGATGACACAAGTTCCGAGGATAACGTCATCCGTGGAGCTAGCAGTGTGTGTTGTTGGATACGAAGTACCTCTGTCTGCGTTATTAGTGGAAGCCTCCTGCGCAAAACTTGCGGCACGATGCAACAGAACATTGTGCAGCCCGTTACAAGCACTACATTTACTAGCCCTGCATCTGGTGACAGAATGTCCCTTGGCGAAACATAAGAGGCATAAGTGTAACCGCTTTGTTTCGAAAAACCGTTCTTCCGGTGTCATGGAAACGAATCGGTCGCACCGAGGTAATGAAGCACAGCTACCCTTACAACATATGCACTCCGAGGGCTGCGCCACCACCATAAAAATATTGTGCTTGCCCGTGCTCGATCGAAATTTGTTTAATTTGGACTGGTGCTGATTGCACACAGGATTAGAAGTAGTGGGACTAGCCGAGGATCGATGCTCAAGCGAAATGCATCGGTTGTTTAGAAACTCGAACAAGTTGGTCCAGGAGGGAAAGCCCTTGTGACTATTTTCGTCGTCCCTTTTCAGCAGCATTTCATTATCTAACTTTGATAACACCAGATGCACGATAAATGAGTTTAAAATATTTTGCTCCGAACCTAATGCGCGTAGAGCAGTTAAATGGGAGTTCATGCTGTCGACTATGCTTCGCAAGTGAGTTGCAGATAACTGATTGCTTCGCGGTATATCAAAAAACTCCTTAGTATGAGACTGAAATATTATATATTTATTATCGTACCTTGCCTTCAGAATTTTTAGGGCTTCTGCATAGTTTTCGGGCGTAATTTCCAGCGCCTGAATAGTCCGAAGTGGTTTTTCACCCAATGACGAACGAAGATGGGTGAACTTCTCGATTTCAGACAGATCTGGATCCTCATCCACCAATGTGCTGAAGGTGGAAAAAAAGCTAGACCATTCAATGTATTTGCCCGAAAAGGTAGGAATTTTTAATTTTTGCAGTCGTACCGAGCGCGAAAATGACGAATTGAGTGTTGTGTTTGAAACGGGATTCGTTTGCGACGCGGTTATGCTACGTCTTACCTTGGCGATAGACGATGAAATACTAGATTTGGTCTCAAGGTACACGTTTTCGATCTCGTAGCGATAGTCGTCTGCGCCTGCATCGAGCTGACCGTCACATTCTATTTGCATGTCTGTTATCTTATTAAAGTATGATTCTACAAGCGACAATCTACTTTCTAACTCATAAATTGTTAACGTGTCACCTCTGCTAGCAACATACTCCTTAATTCTTGAAATTCCCTTCTTAAAAAAGTCTAGACCCGGTGGTGGGCTAGGTGATGTACTTTCCTTCTTTTTGCCCATTAAATATTAATGTAATAGAAAAGGACAATCAAAAAAAAAACTTGCCACGTTGTTTGAATACTTGCTCCGATCTCTCCCTCGATGTTTCAATGCTGCTAATCTCCAACGAAGCGGCTTTCAATCACAATGATCATGCACTATGCCAAGTATTTTATTAATCGGCTCAAATTCCACGCCACGTACGCGACACAACACTTAATCAAAGTCTTTAAATCGAGCAAAGGACCACTGTCTCCAAATTGCAGTGTCCTGTCACGGTCGCCATGAAAAAATTCCCAATAATTTTTGAGAAATAAAAAACTCCAAATCAACGTTATAAATTTATTTCGAAATATACAAGAATGTTAGCTATTGAACGATCGAAAATAGAATGAGAGACTTGATCGTGCGGATAGATACCAAGTGACTTCGTATCCCACGAATCATAACAGCGTGCATGTGCGTTAGCTGAGAGCATAATTTGGGTAGGTCCATACGATATCATTACATAAGTCATATGATTTTACTGATTAAATGGTGAATACTCAGTGGTCGAACGATTGTACATACACAAAGTTTTTCTAATTAAATCAAGATTGCCATTGTGTAAAGGATGGTTCCATTGTGGCCAATAAGTATTCACTGTTTTTACAAAAGTTAGTATGTTCACATTTCATTTTTAATTACATTCAATTCAATTCAATTTTAATCATAAAAATTTCAATTATAAAATTACATTTCATTATAACAAATCAATTTCAATAAGGTTGACACCCAAAAACCACGATTAGGCTTGCAAGTTGCTCACCGCCAATTCACGTGCCTATTGCAGAGGGCCCAAGACAACGATCTTCCATTACATCCAAACCTTCGAAGACGTCTAAAGCTTCATTGGCTAAACGTCTCCAACTTCAGTTGCAGCAACTGGAAGAAGAAAGAGCCTTGAAGGAGAAGCAGGTAAATCTAACATAGTAGTCCCCAAGTTGTCAGTTCCCCACATTCACGAACCAATTGTTAGTTCTTCCTGGATAGGAGCCATCTTGGCACTACAAAAACAAGAACAACCACAACAATTGTCTTCAGACCGAAATACCAACTCAGTCCTGTTGGTATGTGGTTGTCTACTACATCGGATTTTTCAAATTGTCATCCAGTGTAAAAACAACGCTTTTTTTCTCTCCAATAAGGGTCGTCCAACGAAACGTAAATTCCTGAGGATAATGACTATATTTGACTCATTGAGTCTCCTGGCTAAGTTTTTAATATACATAAAAGTCCTTCTCCACGAAATCTGGTGATCCGGGATTGCATGGGATGAGGAAATTCAAGATCCACAATATGACAATTGGCTCAACTGGGTTCGCTTCCTTCCGGAGGTAGAAAACCTACAAATTCCGAAGTGTTATATTACCAACAGATCAAAGCACCAGCCAATGAGGTACCTTCATGTCTTCGTTGATGCAAGCCGGGATGGTTTCGCTGCCTACATAAGATGGAGTGATGGAGAATTCATTGAATGCGCATTAGTAGGAGCAAAGACTAGAGTAGCTCCTCTAAAGGGTCTTTCGATTCCCAGATTGAAGTTGCGGGCAGCAGAACTTGACGCTCCTCAAATTCCAAAACAGAGTTTCTGGATGGATTCTAAAACCGTCCTTAGTTGGCTGCGTTCAGATCACAGACGATATCGCCAATTTGTTGTCATCTGAGTAAGTGAAATTTTGGACACGACGAACCTAGCTTACTGGCGTTGAATTCCCAGTGAATTGAGCGTGGCTGACGAAGTCACTAAATGGAAAAAAACCTGGACTTCAGTGTATCAAGCAAATGGTTCCAGGGCCCATCCTTTTTGACATTGCTCCCGGAGAATTGGCCAACGTATAGTAGCCGGAAACAACGTCTGAAGAAATTAAGTCACAGTCGGAGCACGTCGTTGGCACCCTGTTAGTTTATTTTCTAACTGGAAGAGGTTAGCAGTACTGCCTTTGTTCTTTGATGACGAAGCAGTGAACTTGACCAAATCGAGTTGGAGACAGCAGAAAGGGTTTTGTTTAAAGTAGCCCATACACCATTCAATTCGATTGTAAACTGAGTTGTCAACTGAATTGAGGTTTGCCCACACACTACATAAACTGAATTGAAAGACTTTGTTTCAACTGTCAAAAAAAATATATTTTTTTAGGAAGATTGCAGGATGAATGCAGAAGCCTTTATGCTGTTTTCCCTTATGCTATTGGGAAAATAGTGATGGAGACCTGTGAACCTATAATATCGGTATTGAACGGGAAAATGGATCTTGGGGAAAACCAACGATTAGTGATAGAAAAAGAATATTTGCGGTAAAAAAGGACCTGTAAAAAAAGCAAAGGATACAAAAAAAAAAAGAATCATTAGGGAGATAGGGAAATTAATGCACAGTGAATTCTGTGGAGTGGGAGGTTTAAACATGATTGGTTTTCGTAACAATAATAAAGTAATTTTTATTGTTATTTTATAGTTCAATTCATAACATCATTAACATGCACAATGAAATTGAACAAAATAGCAATAAAATCATTTTTACTTTGAACAAATTAAGACTTCGTCCGCATACCTGAGGTATGCGGACGATTCAACGCCCGATTGTCGACTGAAAATTTGCTTGAATTTGATAGCTAGTCAAATGACTCGCCCACACACAGTTCAATTGAGTTGAAAGACTTGCCAGTCAACTTCGAAAATTCAAAATCTTTTGATTTTTCTTCAACCAAATCGTCAACCATCAAACTGATCACGTGACAAGGCCACACACGGGTTAATTTCACTGTGATTTGACTGAGTTGATGATTGAATTGAATAGTGTATGGTCAGCATAACATTAACATTTAACATTTGCTACATGACTTTCTGGTCTTCCTGCGACGTTTTTCATCCCGTATATAACATAAATAGCAGGAACCCGTTATTGGTTTCCTTCAACGAGCTGAGGCAGATGTCTCTTCAAATAACTTTATTATATGTCAATTTGAACTGAAATGCTACATAATGTTATTGCTTTTCTAACGAAATTCACTTTCATTAACCCTTAAGCGCAACCATTTTCTAATTGCTATATTAAAGTCCAGCTAGAAAATACTAACGAAAAGTAGCTCCTTGAATCTTAAATTAAGCATGTGAAAAAAAAAGAATTAATATTATACCTACTTGAAAACATTAAAAACGCGCAAAAATTGATAACCATGGATCACAACAGGATCTCGTGTTGTTGTTATAATGCGCACAAAACCAATGATCTATATGGATGATCGGCGATAATAAAATACGGCTATTGTCGACAGATTCGTGTATTGGCTCTTCAAAATTTCATCGCCAGAAGGGGTAATCCGATCGAGCTCTATAGCGACAACGGCACCAACTTTAAGGGTGCGGAACGGGAATTGAAAGAGGCGTATAAGGATGTCGATAAACATAGACTTATGGAAGTATTCACCACACCCAATACTAGTGTTGGTTAAACATCGATAGTCTATCGATAGTATCGATAGTTTTTGACTATCGATACTATCAAATTAGTTAAAAAAACTATCGATACTATCGATTTAAAAAAAAAATTATATATTTTTGTTTGCGCATGCAGGATTGTGTGGTATTAAGTAAATTATGGTTAGACTTTATTTGCTGTAATATTTCATCATTTTATTTCAGGCTATTAATGCAACTATGGTAGAGTACAATATTCGCGAAAGAGTTGTAACGATAATCACCGACAACGCTGCCAGTATGATTAAACGGCAGATATTTTGAAAACTCGTCACCTTCCGTGTTTTGCTCCTAGTTTAAATTTAACTGTCCAAGATTCCTTTAAAGTGTATTCTCTTGCTTTGATATTAACGAAGGCAAAGCCTATTGCGACATATTTCCGGAGCAGTAAGTAAGCGAGCGACACATTGCGTGGTATTCAAAGGCGCAATAACAAAGTAGAACTAAAACTTGTTCAGCAAGTAGATATTCGTTAGAATAGTTCTTACTTCATGTTAAAGCGAATTTCGGAGATACGTAGCAAACTGGCAGTCGTTATAAGTGAATTTGAAAAAGCTTCTCATACTTTGTCAGCTGAGGATTTCAAAACAATAGATGAAATTTTGATGTTTCTTGAGCCAATTGAACTCGCAACAGTAAAAATGTCAGGTGAGAATTATGTTACCGCTTCACTTATAATACCCCTTATAAGAGGAATATCAGCAAAGTTATCTTATTCAGAGACTATGGCGTGTAATTGCTGTTGAGGGTCAAGAAGTTCTCAACTCGTTGATCAGCTCAGTCAATAAACGTCTGAAGCCATATCACATGCGATCGGCTCTCATATTTGCAACGGTTTTAGATCCAAAGTTTAAAAAAAATGGATTCAGAACTGAACAAGATGCCGATAGTGCAATTCAGCAGTTGCAGAAAGAATATTCTTTGCTGATTGCGTCTACACAGGAAAAAGTGATAACAGTACAAGCATCTACTTCAGCATCTACATCATCGCTTGCTTCGACAAGCAGTTCCGTGTTTCCCACAGCATCATCCAAGTTAGATTTATTGTTTTTTCCAAGTAAAGATCCAGTAAGGATTACAACACGATTTACAGAAGCAATAATTGACATCTGTCAATACTTGGAAAAACCTCTGATTGATTGATATTTATGTTCAATTGAATATTGGAACCGATCAACAAGTCAGCTTCGACGAGAAATGGCATTCAAATATTTATGCATTCCAGCAAGTTCAGTTCCTTCTGAAAGAATTTTCTCCGAAGCTGGCGAGATAATGACTAACAGAAGAAATCGACTTATGCCCAGTTTCACAGTGTGAGTTTAAACTTGAGTTTTACTAAACTAACTACTGAGTTTAAACTTTGAGTTTAAATCGTTCGGTTTCACACTGTATTTTTAAACTCAGTTTGTCTAAACGAAGTTTATCACACTATTGTGAATTACACTGATGTATTTGAATCACAGTATTTGAATTAAATGTCAAACTGAAAATTATTTTGAATTTTTCCTGTTACGGTGTTTGCTTTCGAGTAAAAGTCACTTAGAATAGACAAAAGAGAGACAATGGAGGAAGCAAAAATATAATAATATTAATCAAAAGAAAAGGAGTACTCATTTTTTCCGATAGCGAAAAGGAAAATTTAATGAATTTAGTGGTCAAATTCAAAGGCACAATTGAAAATAAAAAAACTGATAGGATTCATTGGACGGAGACAAATGCAGCATGGGATGCTATCGAAAAGCAAAGTCAATAAAAACTTGATTTCGGCTGATAATGAATTGTTCCTTGAAGTAAAACATTTTATTTTCATATAAATCAAATTACATGTACATATGTTCTATTTTCTGAGTTACCAGTTAGTTGGATTTTAAATTTTTGGACGTATTTACTCCAAAACAGTATACGCTGATTGTTGGGATATGAGAAATCTGTTAAAGAAGTCCATATCATCCCAAAAACAAAAGTGATTTGTCCTGCAGCGAAATTCTCTTTGTCGGCTTACGTTAACCAGGATATTATAATATTCTTCATCACTCCTATCATCAGAATCACTATTTGCACTTGAAAACATTATTTAACACACTATTTATTAATATTTTCGAAGAAAAACACAATTTGACATTTCACAACAATAGCAGTCATAACCACATTTTTAACTTAAACGAACGTTAAACGGTAGAATTGAGTCGTTTAACTTAATCCGAACATAAAACTCAGTTGAGAGTTTAAACGAACACTGTGAAACCAAACATTTGGTTGAACTTTAGTTTAAACCATAAACTGAGTTTAAACTCGCACTGTGAAACTGGGCATTAAGGATACAAATTTAAATAATTTACTATTTATAAAACACAACTCATTTTTTTTGAACACATACCTATTGCTTTTAAACTTTAAACTTTTAATTTTTCTTATGAGAATTAACTATCTTTTGTTGTTTTTATTGTCAAAGATTTTTTTTTGTTATTTTGAATAAAAACTAAAGTGGAAACAATTTTTGAATTTTGTCTTAACCCTCTACCGCATGAATTAATGTGCGCGGAGGAAAAAAGTAAAAAACGGTTGAAATAGCTTCTCTTGATTATTCTTTAACAATATTTATTAAAGAAAGTTAAAAAAAAAAGTTTAGTTCAAAAAATAAAGTGCGATGGTTTAAACTAATTAAACGAGTATTAGCAATAGTTTTTAAACAAAAGAAATACATTTATATTATAGAAAATAAAGTAATTTAACCAAAATTTTAAACTAATTGTTCTTACCAATTGAAGACAATTATTTGCACATTCTTAGAACCAAACTTTTTTTTTCACTTTTCTTCAATGCACATTCGAGAGGAACTGAAGTACAAATGAAAAAATCGCAGACAATCATTATCTAGAAAATGCGAAAAGTACAATTTCGTGTTGTTAAAGATACACACAAAGTGATCATGTTGTGTTTTAGTCATTTCGAATGTGATTTAGTAAAGAAAATACCGTTTCATTGCGAAAAGCCATATATGGCTACGTATGCGGTAGAGGGTTAATTATTTCTCTAATATGTAATATGTATAAACGTATTAAGTGCAGCACACAGAAAAGATAGAAAAAACTATCGATAGTATCGATACTATCGATTGTTTTTTGTAAATAATATCGATACTATCGAGAATGGAAACTATCGATGTTTAACCAACACTACCCAATACGAAATGGAGCTTTATACCTCCTGGGTCGCTGCATATGGGAGGTAGCCGGGAGCGGCTACATATTCTTTTTATTATTTTTCCTTTTTGTTGGAGGTTTTTTGTTTCGTTTTTCCTTCAATAGTTTACATTAAAATTCAAGATAACACTCATTCAATTAAATTAAAAATATTTCAGTAGTAAGATATTAAATAATCATATCTCTGTGTTGTAAAATGTGCGGTAGCAAATCCTTTGTAACATTTATACGAAATAAATATTATATCTAAAAAAAATGCCAAATCTTTATAAATCGGATTAGCTGCTGCTCAGCATGCCGATGGAAGTACTGATGGAAGCACTGACCTGCGTAAGATGACGTTGCCAACGAATGACACTTGTCAAGCAGCTACCGTATAGGTCTATTCACGTTTTTTCACAAATTATTAAGCCTTTCATTTTTTCTCATTGTAAAGTACCAAAGTAAGCCTTAAATATATAATTTACATATAAATCATTTGTAAATGTAACTTCCCAGGATTTTGTAACGTTGCAATAAAGAATGGAATTCATCTGAATTAAAACAAGCTTTCCATTCCACGTTGACAAAAACTGATACAGTTGTCGCAAGTTCGCCAACAATAATTATGTCGTCGGCAAAACGGAGGTGGTTCAGATATTCCCCATCTATGTTTATACCTTTTCTGTCCCAATTTAGACTTTAAAACGCATATTCCAATACCGTCGTGATTGAAGTATCTGATGCAATCATCTTGCGGCCCTTATTATTATCCATTTCCCCAATCCATATTTATTACTAGCCCAACCAGCACAAGTAGTCTTTTGCAACAACTAAAGCCGATTTACATCGTCTACGGATAAGTAATGCCCATAATCCCGCACACAAAACTTCATCCTTTTCTGCCGACGATTGTCTATTCAAAACAAGTTTCCATTTAAAATTCGCCACGTAGAAGCCCAAAAGTCTCGATTGAGAAACAATAAGCAGTGATACTACGAAACTGCATGTTAGAGTTATTCCTCTCCCACTCTGGATGCCTACAAGTATGTGGTACACCTTAGCAGGATGTGTCTGTACCAAAAGGATTCAGTGCAAATTGTAGCTGCTTTAGATTCACACACACAACATATCAGTGCTCCAGATATAAAGATATTCTGTAGCCTCTGGATGAACAACTGAGAGTTTAAATCTGAATTCGTATTTTTTGCAAATACAACTAGCATTACCAAAGTTTAAATCTTTTGGTAATCGGGGAAAGTATAAAAAAGCTACATGGGTCCTTGGAGGAGTAGCACTTTTTTTTCAAGTACATGCATGACTTTTATCCTTAACCGAGTATCTGGGACATGGGAAAAGTCCATTTTAAGTTATTTGATCATACTGAGCAGAGTATAATATCCGTAACAAGGGATTTTACTTGATTGTTATGGAAATTGCTTTTAACTATGAATGGATCGTCATTGTTTTTTGTCTTCCATTAAAACCATCCATCGTTTCTTTTGTGATTCAGTCTTTTTTTTTAAATATAAAAAAGGATTATGGAGTCCTACTGATCAATTGTTCTCGAGCTACGTTTAGTTAACAATGAACTGTCAATATATCTGCCTGATTGCACTTAAAAATTCTTTATTAATTGAACTTTTATTACTAAACCCCCACAATTAGCTTGTTAATAGAAGTAGTGATTGCCTCAGCGGGACAATACACGTTGATTTTGAGTTAAGTAATTGTAAATGCAATCTCCAAATGATGAACATATCCATTGTCATTCTGTTAATTATTCTTAATTGCTTGTGCAAATGAATCTCAACGGATATTGAAGATTATTTACTAGGTTAATGGATGAAGGGAAAATTAATTAATTTTCCCAAGATACATCATAGATTTATGGGAAAATGGCTGAACATTCCATAAACGCATTCCCAATCGACAACGAAATCTTCTTCTGCGAGGCAATTCATGGAGCACATGGATAATACATATAAAGCCTTCAAATGAAAAGGGGATAAATTATAAATAAGTACATAGAAAGCGAGAAAAACAGTTTTCACGAAGATTTATAACAGAAAGCGCAGCTACTTTCTGAAACCATGAGATGACGCTGACAAAACCCCTGGGCAATGGCGTATAACAAATTATTTTGTAACGAAATATCGTGGTTCATCTTATCAAAAAACATAACTTTAAATAAAAAGCACTCTGATTCACACAGCTCATAAAGCGTTTTAGGCTTCGATGGAATGCCGAATGTAACGTTCAAGATAACGGCAAGACAACACAGACATGCATCTACATATACGATAATGATGATTGTATCAAATCTTACTGGTTGTTGCGTTCAAATAACGCACAAAAGGCTCCGGTCCTCTCCATCACTCCGCTTCTCTGTCCCATTACTTTTTCGCCCCTCCTCCCTCTTTTCTTTTGTCCGGTGTCGTCGCAGGACTATGGCTTAAAGTGGTTACTGGATCTTCATATCCAGTAACCTTGCCTTCCCTTACTTCCGAGGGATAACAAAGCAGATATCCCGTAGCCAGCACCAGGAGCCAGGACGGTCAGCGACCTTGAATGACCCCAGGAAGATGGCCTCAAGCTCGGAAACAACGAGCCCACGATAAAGATTACTGTTTGTTGATGACCAAAGATACATTTGTAAACCCCTAAACTTCCCTAAATAATTAAAATTAATGAACTTGTGAAGGATGGCTCCTGATTCCCTTGGGAACCGCTGTGTCCCTGTAAATTTGTCTGCGCGGAGGATCATTCGGCAGTTAGGGTCCGCGGATTATAAAAGACATTTATCTATGCCATAGGGAAAAATGAGGCTCAGTAGATAATTAAATATAGATCCCTGGACGGAGTGGATCGCGAACCCAAGCAGTCGCAGAAACAACAAAACGAACAGAGCGATTAAAAGAATGAATGCTGAATGGAAGCTGTCAGAACACTGGATGTTATTCCTTTTGTTCTGACAACTGACTAAAGAGTGCAAGTGTGGAGGCGAATTCAGCACATCCCCCAAAGGCTCAGTTCGTCCCAAGTGTGAATGAGAGAGTGTATGAGTGGGCTGTTAGCGTGGGGACGTCACTCCATCGTTGAAGGGTACCAAAAAAAGGACAATCACCGCAGAACGACGACGAGAACGAGCCAAACAAAAGAAAATAAACGAGAACGAGAACACGACAAAGATATCCCAAAGCGACTGTGGCGGAAAGCAGCCTACCCCAGCGCCAGAAGATAGATTTTCGAGCGCCCAAGCTCAGATAAGTAGAGTGGTTTAGATTTAGACAGTTTAGTAGTAGAGTCCGTAATTGTGCCCCCTTTGTTTTACCCATAGCTATTAACGGCTACGTACATAAGTGCCATGACCCCGTTCTTGCGATAGTTCCGCAAGTTTTCGTGCATCGACATATTTCATAAACCAAGGACGATTTTTAGAGTTTCCATAGCTTTGGAAAAAAGAAACATGAAGATTGACTTTATAAGACCGAAAACTTACTGACTCTTGGCAGCTCAAGTCAAATCAGGCTTTTTTTTTTTTATCTGACGTTCTCCATTCGGTTAGGAATAATGGAGCTTAAACCAAGGAGGATGGTGTCAGTTATCTTATCTGCACTGGCATTCACATCGCTATCAATAAATCTTACCTTCCCTCGGGTGGTGGCCAGAGGAGAGAATAATTGGTATTGTTGTCATTGCTTATAATAAGCAGTATTTCTTTCCACTATTCCCATGTCATTATCACTTAGTACTATCAACACTTCAAGCTATTTGACACCCTATTGCCAGTGTTATGCCTATACAGTAGAACTGACTTCAGCTTTTGTCGAAGTTGATCGACTTTTGTTTTTTTACATCGGAGTTGAACCTGGAACCTTCAGCATGACAAGCGATGTTGCAACCACAACACCACGACCACCCTAGAATTGTTCTTATTGAAATCGAATGCAGCGAAGATTTCAGTATGAGGATACACGGAGATAATTCATAAAATGGAATCGTACAGCGCATTTTCCTCATTGTAAGTAAAATTGCTGTCCAAGCTGGGGCTTCTAAATATAAGTGAAACTGTAGCAAATGGTTTGCTTGCGGAAAGTGAGTTTTAGCCATTCAATGTTAAGTTCTGAATTGGAACCGTGGCCATACTGAGATGAAAATTCTGAAATACCATGTACATACATTCTGTGATGATGTCATCCAAAATTTAAAAAAGTTGGGTACGTTAGTTACAACAAATTTAGTTTACTGGGCACATCTGGCCAAAGCGAAGTTCTTGAAGGCGAACTTAAAGAAGATGATCGTACAAGAGCTTTCTATAGCTAATACATTTCTGAAAATTGCAAGTATCATAGCCCTTTTCCAATCCTTCGAGGGCTGTGATTTAGTCTAAAAAGCTAAATGGCATTCGTGGCGTCACTTTATAAAGATAAGCTTTAAATGAGATCCAGACAGTGGGCGGTAGTGTTTAAAGAAATGTTAACGAATTGGTTTAAGGTGCATACATATGAAGCTTGTGAACACACCAAATACGAATCACTGCTCAAAAACAATGATATAGACCTTTCTTATTCAATTGTTCTGACTACTTTCATTTGAGCCTAGTCTCCCATTTCAAGTTCCATGTTTATGTCAAAATTTAAAAAGAAAATAAAATAAAAATTTAATGTCCAAGCAAATGTTTTCAAGTGCCACAAATTTTATTTAAATTGAGAGCTCTTTAGGCCGACCGTACAATTATGCTTTACAATCAAACAAAACAACCTTCGAATTCTTGTTTCCCATGGATAGATTTAGGTACGATGTTATTGTTCCCGTCGCATTCGCGGCGATAAATATAATTTATTTTGTCTCCAGCACTTTAGATTTTCGGTGTTCAGAGCGCATTTATTTTATTTTTCTTCATCCTCAAAATGTGAACACTTTTTTGCTGGCAAGAAATCAACTTCACATCTCAGCCAAGATTTAAGGTCATTAAAATAAATTGTTTTATACTATGTGTAACCTCTGGTTTTTGGTTTGCTTTATGGCAGGTTATTAGAGAAATGAGAAATCAGCGTTCTGCGTTTATATTCCCTGACTGGGGTTTATTGTTTTGAGACCGATTTCTAAATTCTCTCAAAATACTCGTACAAGGACAATTTGTAGTTTTTTTTTTCTTATACATAGCTTCCAGGCGGCATTTGCTCAAATCACTTGGTGTCACCTTACACACAGCTAAACTTATATGGATAACAACTCTATCTTCAACATTCTTATGTGGAGTCCAGAAGAGATTCCGAACAAAAGTTTCAATCGGCATGAGTAATTTCAGTTTTTGTCAAAGACAAAACAAAACCACAGACAGCAAAAACAAATGTGATAGCGGTTTTTCGCGCACAAATTCCTATGAAGGTACTCTGGTGCCATATTAAATGACAAGAGATGCACCACACCATAGAACTACGCTCCAAAGTTTAGTCCTCCGCAAAGAAGTTTCTTCAACAAACAATGTACAAAGTTTTGAGTTGCATTTTTTGGTTTTGATTTCCTTCTTCACGGGCATAGCATACAGTGTGCACAGACAAAAGCATTAAAAATACTATTAAAATATCAAGAGAAAAGAGAGATGAGTGAAAGTATTTTGAGACTTTGTTCGGTAAGTCCGTTGTCAAATTTAACACCCTTTAAGAAAAAAGGCTAGGGGAACAGTTAATTTTGCCTAGAAGCTTAACGGACGCGAAATTAAGTTTGGCCCGCTTGCGTTTATAATTGACCCTCTCCTTGGACTCCTAAAACAGAGTCGTTGAAGAAACAGAATTCAAACTCAGTAGAAGTGTACAAAGAAAGAAAAAATGTCAATGGACAAAGCTAATGTAGGGAACCAACACTAACAATCGATAACCTACCTTAATAACTCACACCACGTTTTATTCACACGCTTTATCTATAACTAGCAGTTCACCCGCGGCTTCGCACGCGTTAAAAACATACAAAGGTTTGTACTAAGTCGCTAGAAATCTTCTGTCCCTACGAAACTTTCAAAGATAAAGGTAGCAAAAAGTGGCACCATTCCAATATTGATTTTTTAAAATCGGTTTAGAAGTTCCACAGATCATTTCAAAAATGATAGTGTGTAGCCTACCTAATATATCCATAGAAGCAAGAATACGATCAAAGAAATATAAACGAAAAAACTACCCTTGCGCAACTCGGCAAAACAAAAACAACACACGATCACGAACCGAATATGTCGATGGCTACGGTTGCGCATACTGTAATTTGCATACTTTAACAACCTGTATCTTTGCCCGTGGATATAATTTTGAAAAACGGTGAAACAAGTATTTCTTTATTTTTATTGTACAATTTACCTACCAAATCTCAATTCTTAATTCCAACTTAAATTTTTGATTCCATATAAACTTGAACACCCTGTATCTCCCCTTTTGGAGCCGAATTTGGAAAAATTCTTTCTTAGTGGGTGTCTACGCCACAAAAGGTCAAAATTTCATGTTTCTAGCTCTAACGGTTTGGGCTGGGCGTTGATCTGTCAGTCAGTCAGGAAAGAGTTTTATATATGTATAAGTTAATACATCTATCTATATATTAATACGTGAACATCGAAAGTTTAGGTACCATTTACGACGATTCTACTGAACCGATTTTCATAAATTATATACCGTTAGATAGGTCTTTCTTTGCAGATTTGCAGAATGATTGTTATTTTAATGTCGGATAAATAATAAAGGTAATAATCGCAAATGAAAGTCAAGTCAACACATAGGCAATTACACATACAAAAGCACACATCGAACATTGTGCTTCGACATCTCCCCCTAGTAGTGGTGGACATTTATACCACCCTGTTTAATAATGCGCTGAATAATGCACATTATCCAGCGCATTGGAAAACAGCGGTGGTTCACGCTATTCCCAAAAGGGATAAAGAAAGCTCCAATCCGGGGAATCTCCGGTCAATAAGTCTCTTGCCGAACATCAGCAAAGTATTCGAAAAGGTGGTCCATAGAGCCCTGGCTAAGTGGGTTGAGGACAATAAAATAATTCCTGATAATCAATTCGGTTTCAAGGCCTTCGACACCGTATGGTTAGAGGGGCTTTTTTACAAGTTGAGCAGGTTGGGTATAAGCAAACCACTGCTGTACATGCTATGTAACATGCTGACCAGTAGACGTTTCATTGTGAAAAATGGCAATGTGACTTCTGCTGGTACATTCGAAGTTAAAAATGGTCTGCAACAGGGTGCAGTAAATTCGCCGGTCCTCTTCAACATTTACACGAGCGATCTCGTAGGTTCTCTTCATCATGCTATTGCGTATGCAGACGACTTGGTTGCGTACAGATCAGGTCCAAAGATCGAGGTCATTGTCACTCTTTTGCAGTATGACTTCGATAAGATTCAGCTATATTGCGACGACTGGAAGTTGAAGATCAACTTTCAGAAGTCGGACACCATTCTGTTTAGGAAGCCGTTGTCTGGGGCCTCTAGGGATACCAGAAAGAATTGGCGAAAGTTCACAATCGTGGGACAACACGGGCGACCACTAGTGAGTCGAAGTGTAGTCAGATACCTCGGGATCTGGCTAGACCAATATCTGTATTTTAACAAACATGTGGATGCTGCTCTGGCTAGAGCCCGAGTTGCTTTTGCCCTTACAAAGAGACTGTTTTACAGCAGCCAACTCGATGCGAGGGTAAAGGTAATCTGCTATACGGCCTAATCCGGCCAATGCTTACATATGGTTGTCCCGTGTGGTTCAACGTGCGGGCAAGCTTGATGGAAAGGATTCGGGTGTTTGAGAGGGTTTGTCTTAGACCTTGCCTTCGCTTATACAGAACACCAGAGTCTGAATACAGAAAATTCTATTCCAATGAGGTCCTATACAACAAGGCGGACCTAATCAGAGTGGACAATTTCGTAGTGAAGCTTACTCGAGGGCACATTGCAAGAGCAATGAACTCGGTTAATAACTTGATCTCTGGGGCTTACTATCCCAATCCAATGTATCATGAGAGGGTGCGCCTTAACGGCTTCGTCCCCCCAGAAGCTTTTCTGCATTTTGACAAGGAAGGTCTGATCCGGGATAGATCGGCAGTGCCGCTAATCTTCCATGTGGCTCGGACAACTGTGGAAAGGCAACTCAACTACGGTCGAGATGTCGTTGAGAGCACTGAGGAGCGCCTCCGGTTCAGTAGGTCGGTTTCGGAGCGCGACATTAGGGATGTTGGGCGGCAGCACCAGACTTTCTGGTGGCTGTCGGAAAGCGAGGGAACTCCCTCGTCGAACCCTATCGATCCGGGCTAGTCCATAGATGGACAAAGCTGGCCATGGCCGGCTTACATAGTTTAAGGTTATTTTAAGGTAGATTTAAGAAAAAAAAAATAAAAATAAAACAAAAAAATACAAAAAAATACAAAAATACAAAAAAATACAAAAAATACAAAAAATACAAAAAAAATATACGTATTTAATTACGTAGCATGTTAAGTGTTAAGTTAGGCTAAGGTTTATTTTAAGGTAGTTTTAAGTTAATTTTATTTAGATTTAAGGAAATATATAAAAAAGTCCTGTAACTAAGTTTTTTCCAAAACAATTTTCTTAGTTTTTCAATAGTTTAGTCCTTAGAATGTTTAAGTAAATTAAGTTAGGTTAGGTCGAAAGAAATATATTAAGAATTAAGTTTAGCTTAGAGTGCCCGTGAAGGGTCAGTAAGTTAGTATAACAAAGTTAAGTTAGTTAAGCTAGTTTTAAGCGTTTTTTTTCCTAGCAAGTAAGAGTACTGAATTAATAAATAAAAATACATTAAAAACAAAACAAAACGTAGGATCCTATTATAATCTTCATTTCTTATTTCTGAATATACTCCTACAATACCCTTTTTAAGTCCTGGTAATTGTTGCATGATGTTTTCGTCAGAATCTGATGCTCTTATATACTGAATTCTTTTATTATCACCCCTATCATTCAATCCGCCGGGGGGAACGATCCACCGAAATTTCTTATTCGGTATCATTCAATCCGTACGAAGGGAATCGTCCACTTATCGGTAATGTGAATCACTTTTCACGTGATCATTCAAAACGAACGGATCGAATCTCTCCATACAAAGTTTGACATTTCAAATCCGCAGGAAATTCATTGCGGATTGGTGTTGTGTTGCATTTTGGGTGGAAAATGTATCTGAAAATGTATGTTCTTTCTAGGACAAATTAATTATTTAGGTGTATTCAATTGAATATGCTTTTATTGTCCTTGATAAACACTTCCAACACATAATTAAAGGCTGCCTTATTCAAACAAAAATTGTTTATGAAACTGAAATTCAAATTGATTTCATAGAAATTATAAACTACAACGAAATCTTTTAACTTTAACTTTTAACATGGCGTCTGATAGCTCCATAATGTCGTCACTGAATGCCCGTGAATATGCACGAGATGTTCGCCTATTTAAGATATTTCTTCGTTTTCAAAAACAGAGCAATGCTATCCACTGTCTTTAAATTTAATTTAATTTTGTTTTTATCAGCAGCTGTTTATAATCGCCGTCAACTATGACAGAACAGTCGGTTTTGAAAAAGAAAAATCGTAGTCGGTAAAACAGTGCATCCGGCGGATTGAATGATCAGCCTCAAGGTGAACGCGGATCGAATAAGTGAAGTGAATCTCGGATCCGTCGGATTGAATGATAGGGGTGTATAGGGTGATGGCATGTAAGGTCGGCCCCCTCTAGTAGTCGGCCGCCGCGCCAAAAAATGATGCGTTAAAGTTAATGCGTTTGTTAAACACACATGCAATTTTTTTTTTACAAAAGATTAACGGTTTTCCTGTCTGTGAGCAAAAGGTTGTTGCAATGCAGCTGCTGGTTTCTTCGTCAAAATTGTCACTTTGATTCAACTTCTTGTCTGAAGTGAAAAGTCTGGATTTTAGTAGTAAAAAAATAGTGGAAGTGATTTACAAAAAAGTCTTAAAATCAGTGAAATATTGACAGTAACTGCGTTATATCATTATATTTATCTTATTAATAGATTCTTTTTACTGTTTATTGAACACAAATCTAAAAAAAAATGTTATTTTAAATAAAAAGAGGGGAGGCCGACCTAAGAAGACATTTTTTTGTGTGATTCTTCTAAGGTCGGCCGCCCTGTGAAATAGTGAAAATAATTAAAGTCTTGTATAAAAACTGGGGCCGACTACTCAATACTTAACTGGCCGACTTCTGAAGTAGAGGGGGCCGACTACTCAAAAATGAGGTTTTCATTAACATTTTTGTAAATAATTTGTTTTAGGTAGTAAATACACTAAAAATGACTTGAATTTCATAATTACCACATTCCAATTAATCAGAAATGCTGAATATTCTATTCTTTATTATAATAACGGATTTTTGAAAGCAAATTAAACGTAAAAAAAAAGTTAAGGGGCCGACTACTGGCTCCATCACCCTATATATTAATACGTGAACATCGAAACTTTCGGTACCATTTACGACGATTCTACTGAACCGATTTTCATAAATTATATATCGTTAGCAGATTTGCAGAATGATTGTTATTTTAAAGTCGGATAAATAATAAAGGTAATAATCGCAATTGAAAGTCAAGTCAACACATAGGCAATTATACATACAAAAGACACACGCACAGTATAAAGCCACCACTCTTATGAGAAGGGAAAACCAACAACAATAACCCAGTAGGCGTTGACAATCGGCGATTTTTCTCCTGTTTTGTGTGTACACAAGAGAGGATGACTGGAAAATAGAAATCCTGGCTGCGCGAGTTTCTCGCTTTTGCGCAGAGAGAGCATCGAAAATTGTGCTCTCTTTTATTGACTGGAAAATGACATGTACGAATCGGCTGCATTTTCTCGAGTTCCTTTCAGATTTTATCCTATCGATTATTACTTACACGTACACCTACCTGTTCAACTTCAACAACAAACCACTTTATTGGTGCACACCCCTTTTTGTGACAACATTTAAGTACTTCTTGCAATAATTGTATGTGTAATTAAAAAGGGTTCAACAAATAAATATATAGGTTCACATTAACATAAAACGAAACATGTTGCTTTAATTTTTTCAATGTTTCAAATTAATGTTTTCGAGTCAAACTCATATCAGCAAAACATTCTTTTTTATTTTCAACGCCATAAGTGAGAAGTAATCAGTTTCAAAAAACGTGTCATTACCATGTTCACTAAAAAAAAAATAATCCATACTTCACGCATTTTCTCTACACTCAGTTCTCGCATTTGGCAACATAGACTCCTTACTCTTTCAATAAATTTCACAACACATCGGCCAATCCCATTCAAGGATCTCATCCGTAGGCGTTGACGATCGGCGATTTTTCTCTGTTTTGTGTGTACACAAGAGAGGACGACTGGAAGATGATTGGAAAAGAGAAAACCTGCGCGAGTTTGTCGCTTTTGATTTGAAACGGACTATATAGTCCGTTTTAAATCACTACGGTACGGACATAAGCCGCGCATGTTTTCTCTATTCCAGTGACATAAAAAACAACGAAAAATCGCATACACCATTACTTTGATGTTGCTGTGCCGATCGTCAACGCCAACTGATCAGTTTCTTGAATGGGATTGGGCGATATGTTGTGAAATTTAATGAAAAGATAAGAAGTGTCTGTTGCCAAATGTGAAAACCGAGGGTAGAGAAAATGCGTGAATTATGAACTATTACTTTTTTCAGTGAACATGGTAATGACAATTTCAGACTATTCATTAAACATGTTTACTTCTCAGTTATGGCGTTGAAAAAAAGAAAGAATGATTTGCTCAAAAAAATGTCTATGGAAATTTAAAAAAATTAAAGCAATGTGTTTATTTTTGTCTAAATATGTACATATAACTTTGTGGTCCAATTGAACCCTTTTTTATTACACGTACAGAAATCATTTATGCCCAGTTTCACAGTGTGAGTTTAAACTTTTTTTTTTTTTTTTTTTTTTTTTTTCCCCGAGGGTAGGTGAAAATCTTACATAGACACTATGAGGATAGTGTCTCATAGTAGTGTCAGATTCCTACTGACTAAAAACACCTCCCTTCGATTTAAATTCGTTCGATATTGCAACTAAGTTAAAACTTATCAAGCAATTTTTTTATCACGAAATAAAACGTTTGGCAGGTTACTTTCCAATGAAAGATCCTGCATGTTCCGCAATTTAATCGCGGTTAGTCCTTATCTCGCCAAGTCGCAAGGTTTTGTTCTTTGTAGTCGGCGAAATAAATTGCTATCATCCAAAACAGCTAGGACTGTATTGTTAACATGTCCCATTATTCGGTTTCTATGTTTTCGCGCGAAGCTTCTAGTTTCCGCTTCGATTGCAGGAATTCCGAGATCTCTGTGGATATCGTCGTTTCTGGAATACCACGGTGCTTGGGCAATTTCTCTAAGCACTTTATTTTGGAATGTTTGTATGATATTCGCATTCGTTTTCTTGGTACAACCCCAAAGTTGTATACCGTAGGTCCATACCGGCTTTAGCACTTGCTTGTATAGAAGCAGTTTGTTCTCGGTACTGAGCTGGGAATGTTTTCCGAGTAACCAGTACATTTCTCTATATTTGATTTCGAGTTCTTTGCGTTTCATTTTCACGTGGGAATTCCACTTCAGTTTTGCGTCTAGTGTCATTCCCAGATATTTGGCTTCGTTAGCAAAGGGTATTTGGGCCAAGTTTAGAAAAATTGGCAAGTCATTCGTTTTTTTATATGTGAAGTTCACGTGGACAGATTTAGTTTCGTTGAGGGCAATCCGCCAGTCCCTCGTCCATTCGTTAACTTTATTCAGTGCGCTTTGCAGTTTTGCAGTCGTTTCTTCGACTGTTTTACCTACTGCAAGGATAGCGGTGTCATCGGCAAACGTAGCAAGGGTAGTGCCATCTTCTTTCGGTATATCACGAGTATATAACAGATAGAGAAGCGGCCCAAGAACGCTTCCTTGCGGTACGCCGGCCGAAATTTCTTTAAGCTCCGAGTATTCGTTTCCATGTCTAACACGGAAGAGTCTATTCCCGAGGTACGATTTTAGAATATCGTATAGGCATACAGGGAGAACTTGTCGTAGTTTGCATTTAAGGCCATCGTGCCACACCTTATCAAAGGCTTGCGAGACGTCAAGAAATACGCTTGAGCATATCTTTTTTTCTTCTAGTGCTTTCTCGATTACGTCAGTAATTCTATGCACCTGGTCAATCGTCGAATGCTTACTCCTGAACCCAAACTGGTGGTCAGGGATAAGACTGTTTCCTTCTATAACCGGTTGAAGGCGCCTTAGTAATAGCCTCTCGAAAATTTTGGATATGATTGGAAGAAGCGAGATTGGTCTGTACGATTTTATCTCATTTGGCGGTTTTCCTGGTTTTAAAACCATTATAACTTCCGCAACTTTCCATTGGCTCGGCACGTGTTTTAATCTGAGTGCGGCATTCATTATATGGAGAAGCTTGATTAGTGCTTTCCTAGGTAAAGCTTTGAGAATTTCTCCGGTGATTAAATCATAACCAGGAGCTTTCTTAGGTTTTAAATTCACGATCTCCTGTTTAAGTTCTGTTAGCGTTGCACTTCTGAGTATTAAATCGTCAGACGGTAATTCCGGCCTGTTAATGTCGTCGTAAACCACTTGACCATCGTGCGGTTTGAAGGTTTCTTCCAGATGAGTGGCAAAAACGTTCGCTTTTTCTTTATCTTCCCTTGCCCATTCATTTTGATTTATTTTTAAAGGCGGCGAGGGGATTTTGGGCCTTTTGGTGCCTTTTACAGCTTTCCAAAGTGAGTAATTGGAATCTTTTTTCGCTGTAAGACTTTCAAGGTAAGAGCCTATCGCACGGTTCTTAAAATCCCCAATTGTCTTCTTCAACAAATTGGACAATCGATTCAAATGTGCTTTGTGTTGCGGGGCACGACTCTGTTGCCATTTTTTACGCGCTTTCCTCTTTTCTCTGACCAAATCAATTATTTCCGGAGGATATCGTAAACCGAATTTGTCCGGCGTTTTCCTTGGGTTGGGCGTATTATTCCAGGATGCAAGCTGTATGATCTCAACGAAGCGGTCAACTTCCACCTCAAGTTCATAGGGTGTCGTGAGTGGAACGCTCAGTACAGTATTCTCTTCAGTTTCGTTCTTAAAGCCTTCCCAGTTTGTTGTTCTACCAGTAAGTCTCGCTGGCTCTAGGTTATAGGCTAGTTTTTCGCTCAATGTCAAAATAACTGGGGAATGATCAGACGACAGATCAAAGCTCTCTTCAACTTTTATGTGATTTGTAGATATTCCTTTCACAACGAAAAAGTCGATCAGGTCAGGTATTTTCGAAGGATCAGCTGGCCAGTAAGTCGGTTTGCCCGTCGAGTGGAAATCACAGCTGAACTCCATACCTGCCCCATAGAGTATTCTTCCTTTTTGCGAGATGTATCTAGAACCCCAGAACGTATGTTTCGCATTAAAATCGCCGCCAATAATGAAATTAGGTTTCAGCGATTTAAACACATTAGTAAAATCACTTTTTTCTAGCGTGTAACGCGGAGGACAGTAGATAGATGCGATTTTAAGAGTACGCTGATTGTTTTTAACTCTAATTGTGCAAGTTTAAACTTGAGTTTTACTAAACTAACTACTGAGTTTAAACTTTGAGTTTAAATCGTTCGGTTTCACACTGTATTTTTAAACTCAGTTTGTCTAAACGAAGTTTATCACACTATTGTGAATTACACTGATGTATTTGAATCACAGTATTTGAATTAAATGTCAAACTGAAAATTATTTTGAATTTTTCCTGTTACGGTGTTTGCTTTCGAGTAAAAGTCACTTAGAATAGACAAAAGAGAGACAATGGAGGAAGCAAAAATATAATAATATTAATCAAAAGAAAAGGAGTACTCATAGCGATAGCGAAAAGGAAAATTCAATGAATTTAGTGGTCAAATTCAAAGGCACAATTGAAAATAAAAAAACTGATAGGATTCATTGGACGGAGACAAATGCAGCATGGGATGCTATCGAAAAGCAAAGTCAATAAAAACTTGATTTCGGCTGATATTGAATTGTTCCTTGAAGTAAAACATTTTATTTTCATATAAATCAAGTTCTATTTTCTGAGTTACCAGTTAGTTGGATTTTAAATTTTTGGACGTATTAACTCAAAAACAGTATACGCTGATTGTTGGGATATGCGAAATCTGTTAAAGAAGTCCATATCATCCCAAAAATAAAAGCGAAATTCTCTTTGTCGGCTTACGTTAACCAGGATATTATAATATTCTTCATCACTCCTATCATCAGAATCACTATTTGCACTTGGAAACATTATTACACTATTTATTAATATTTTCGAAGAAAAACACAATTTGACATTTCACAACAATAGCAGTCATAACCACATTTTTAACTTAAACGAACTTTAAACGGTAGAATCGAGTCGTTTAACTTAAACCGAACATGAAACTCAGTTTAGAGTTTAAACGAACACTGTAAAACCAAACATTTGGTTGAACTTTAGTTTAAACCATAAACTGAGTTTAAACTCGCACTGTGAAACTAGATTTTGTCAAAAAAGTTTTATTACTCATCATTGCGAATATTAATTTTCATAACCAATTGGACAAAAAAAGGAAAAAATTAGGGAAAAAGGGGTTTCCAAGTCAAGCAGGTAGGTGATAGGATGTGTAAGTAAAAATCGATAGGATAAAATATGGAAGGAAATGGAGAAAGTTCAGCCGTTTTAAAAATGCCACTTTCCAGGCAGCAAATGAGAGCAAATATTTCGAAACAATTCCCAATTATTCCTGCATTTACAATGGCAATTAATAAATCTCAGGGACAAACATTTGAAAGAGTTGGGATTTTATTATGGCAACCAGTTTTTACGCATGGACAGTTGTTGCATAGTAGAGTTCGATTTTTCGATGATTTGACATTTTATGTTTCTAAACATAGTGAACAAGGTCATTTAGCGAAAGATGAAAGACTATTTACGAAAAATATATGTAGTTTATACTGAAGTTTTGAATCGTTAAATTCATTTCATAACTGTTCATTTCATTCAAATGGAATTATGATTTATTTTTATTAAATTGTTATATTACTCTACCGTTTAATAGTTGATTTATTTACTTTAAAGAAATTTTTTGCATATGCATGCAAATAAATTCCAATTAATTATGTGAAAAACAAATTCAATTTCATTACAATTGGTCGAATTTCGACCATAGGTGATACTAGTCTGAATAAATCTCGCTGAACCAGCAGTAACATCGATAAAGAATCTCGAAGACAAATCCCGCAACAACATCATCGTCTTCATCGTAAACAACATCATCGTCACCAGCTCCGCTTCTGCTCAACAATGTGCTGACAGGGGTGTTTGGTGACAGACTACTGAACGTGGACTGGCTATGCGACACCTTATAAAATGCAAGATCATCGATATTAGCGTTTTCCACAGATAAAAATGAATGTTAGATTATTCAGTTATTGTTAGATCAGCGAGCAGCGAGGCTCGGAGAATAAATCAAATAAAGTTTAAAATACAAATATAAAGTGTTCGTTTTTTACTTATATAGAGATTGTGACAATCGGTATTCCATTTCTTTAAAATGACCGAAGCAAGAGAATCACCTTCAAAGTCACATACCAACACGGTACAAGTCTAAGCAATATCGGTGAAACTCCCGGAGTTGTGAACAAAAGTGCCAGCCGCGTGGTTCGTGCAAATTGAATCGCAATTTGTCATACGCGGAGTAAGAAACAACCAAACAAAATTTCAGATTGTGGTACAGACATTGCCACAGGAAGTGGTCGCAAGTGCGTATGATGTGCTTACACAAGAACCCCCACCCACCGATCCTTATAATAATTTAAAAAACGCGCTAATAGAAAGAAATTCGATGAGTGAAAGCAAACGCGTTGAAGCTCTTTTATCAGGAGAAGAAATTGGTGATAGAAAACCATCTGATTTCTATCGAAGGTTAAAATTAATCGCCGGACAATCAATGATGGTCTCCGATTACTTGATCTTAGAGCTGTGGAAAAGGCGTGTTCCCACGTTGGTGCGAATCTCAATTAAATCAAGTTCGAAGTTGGAAACAGCAGAATTGATTAAAATAGCAGACGACATCCACGATGTGTATAAACAGCAAAGCAGTTCCTGCTTTTCGATTTCATCTATCACTAAAACAACAATTGAAGAGCTCACCAACATCAACCAAACCCTTCCAAGCGAAATACTTGAGATTAAGTCAATACTGACAAATTTAAATCTCGATCGCTCCCGCAACCGCAACCGCAACAGAAAACGAAGCAGGTCTCGTTCCCAAACTAACAGTGTCTGCTGGTATCATGCCAGGTATAAAAATAAGGCAAGAAAATGCGAACCGCCATGCAGTTTTAAGCCAACTCCCCCAAACTTAAACCTATTGTCATCGCAGCGGCCCTCGATTTTTTGCAATAGAGCAAAAATATGCACACGTCCTAAAAGACTTTTCACTTTTATTGCAAGAAGCCAATTTAACCTCCCGGTGAACCATACAATAGTGCACCATATTTTAACAAAAGGACCTCTTCCACATTCTCGACCAAGACGGTTAAACACTCAAAAACTTAAAGCTGCAAAAGAAGAGTTTGAGTAAATGATACAAATAGGAATCTGTCGACAATCCTCTTCTCCATGTGCCTCTCCTCTCCGCATGGTTACCAAGAAGGAATCCAATGATTGGAGACCTTGCGAGGACTATAGAAAACTCAACTCCATCACAACGCCAGACCACATACCACATAATACATACATGATTTCTCCATCAATTTCCATGGTTGCAAAATTTTTTCAAAAAAAAACTTGATTCGGGTATATCATAATATACCAATAACAGCAGAAGACATACCTAAGACCGCTGTGACGACACCCTTTGGATTGTTGGAATTCATGAAAATGCCATTTGGCCCACGCAACGCAGGCTAAACATCTCAAAGATTCATGCACAAGGTGACTCAAGGCCTTCACTTCGTATTCGTTTACGTCGACTTTTACATAATCACTGACCATAAGCCCCTAACTTCAGCTCTATGGACCAAAACCAAACGAAGTCAAAGACACGAACGCCAGTTAGATTACATATCACAGTTCACGAGCGATATCCGAGCTCTGAATGTCGAAGCCGACAGCCTCTCACGCCATCCACTGATGCCGTCGAATTACTCGTACCTGATATTGAAGACATGGCCAAAGAACAGTCCATCGATGAGGTCTTGCAATCTTTCCGTAACAATATACCACAAAATTCGGGCGTTAAGTTACAATCTGTAAATATCCCAGCTTCTGATCTCTCCCTGTCGCCTTTCCTCTGGAACATGGCTCTAAACAGTCTACTTGTTGACCTGGAAAGGAATGGCTTCACTGTGGTGGCATACGTGGATGATGTTGCTATTGCTATCTCAGGTTCTAAACGAACTGATGAGCAATGCCATCTCTATTCTCACCAGATGGATTGATAAGTTTGGGCTTTATGTAAACTCACACAAAACAGAGTAATTTCTCTTCTCCAGGAAATACAAAATTCCTGTGACCAACCCTCTTAAACTCAACGGTATAAGGCTAACTTTCTCCAACGAGGCCAAATTCCTTGGAGTCATTTTCGATAGGAAGTTGTGCTGGAAACCCACTATCTCAGACCGAGTCAAAAAAGCTTTGGTAGCCCCTTACACTTGCAAGAGAACTATTGGTCGTAAGTGGGGTTACACGCCCAAAGTTACCTACTGGCTCTATACGTCCATAGTCAGACCCATACTTCTTTATGGAACTGTAGTATAGCGGATATGAAGGTAATGAAAAGGCAGATGAACTAGCCAGAAAAGGTTCAGCATCAACTTTTATGATGCCAAGACCATTCTGTGGCCTCCCAACAAGCACGGCAAAAGGCTGTATAAACAATTGGCTAAAAGGCAAAGCACAGCATTACTGGACAGCAACGGAAGGTAACAGACAGGCTTAAGCATTTATACCACTCCCCTCCCAAAAAAGAACGAAACAACTTCTACAACTAACAAGAAGTCCGATTCGAAACGTCACAGGATTTCTCACCGCCCACTGTCGGGTTAAAAAACACTTCATGATTATGGGAATAGCACAAGACAACATGTGCAGAATGTGCAACGAGGACGAAGAATCAGCAGAACACATACTCTGTCACTGTAACTGCCTCATAAAAACACGTCATCGTTTTCTAGGTAAACACTACTTCGAGGCGGAAGATATAACCACCAGCTCACCCAAAGACTTCGCCGGGTTCATCATACACTCCGGCATCATGGAGGAGCTTTAATTAAGAGGACATCACAAGAGGCCCATCTGTGGCCGCAGTGATAAGGGACTTTGGACCACCTCAATTATTTAATCTAATCTAATCTAATGATGCACTGCACTCCATTAAAGCTCATATCTCAATATAATAACCAGGGTTCAAAGGATTGCTTGTCTCTACATCACGGGGGCCCTAAGATCAACCCCCTCTGCTGCGCAAGAGTTCATCCTGAACCTCACACCTCTGGATTCCCTAGCCAAACGAGTTGCGGCAAACGCAGCAGTCTGAAAGCAACTTCGCTTTGGAACCAATTACCTTATGGTCACTCCCGTATCTTACACAGATTCCACAACCTACTAAACAAATTTGATAGATCTCTCCCGTTCAACTCCTTTGAAAGGGCATTTAAGGTCACAATTCGTCAGCGACAGCCAAGCAGCTTGAAAATCTCTATCAAATGTCACCAATAACTGACAGTCTCAACTGCCTATCGTCTTTTAATGAGATGACTGAGCAGTTTAACATTCACCTTTGTTGAGTGCCTGGACATAGTGACATCCCTGGTAACTGCAAAGCGGACGAACTCGCCAGATCTGGTACGACCCTAGAAATTCCGCCTCATAACAAAGGTTTGGGTATACGTATACCAAATAGGAAACTTACTGTTATCTGCTTACTTAGCCAAATGCTTTACAGAAATTAAATTCAGGCATCATGAAAATGGGATTAAATGGACTTTAATAAACCTAACAAAATGCCTTTACTGTGTAACTCAATGTATTGTAACGTGTTTGCCGGTTCGTAATGATACAACTTTTTTCTTCTTTTCTATTCTATTCGTCTTTATTTATTCCTTTCACAAATTACCGTTCATTCCAACAATTCTTACTCTTTAAATTCAATAATTCACAAATCTTTTTTAATTCAAACAATTAATCTCTGATAAAATCTATCTTAACAAGTATCACTTTTCTTAAATCCCTATTCAACAATCTCACTATTCAAATCTCCATCTCTTTCCAACTGTGTCTCTACTTAATGGAAAGCTCCCGAACATTTTGACAGTTGTTGAATGAACCCAAATCCACAACTACTCCCAACTAGATGTCGCGGATCGACATGCAATACTGCTACTACTATATTACACTAGATGTCAATGATACAGTCGATATTACAGTATAATGCACACCTTAAAAACTTACAACGTCTAAGTGTAGTTCTGTACACGGAGTATTCCCTGCTGACAGATGTCGGTACACTCCTTTCTACACACAAATATGTACCTGGATATACTCCCAGCAATCATTAACAATCAATGAGACACTCTAAGCCTTTGCCTTCACAAATAAATTAACATAAAGGGCATTAGAATCACACAATTTGTCGCTCGCTCAAGATTAAGAAAAGAGCTTACCAAACGACCTTCGTTTTTTTATATCTTCTACAAAAATTAATCTGAATACTTGTTCCATCAACCCTATTGGTAGAATTTGGCAGCTAAAGAAATGGGTGGAATAAAGAAGTATTCCGCTGTCTTCCAAATCTCATAATAATTTAGAGAAACTGATACATTTTCAATGAAAGACCTTTATAATGTGCGTTGTCTACTGGTAATTGCTTTTCTCCTTGCACCATGAAATTCTATCTCATCGCTCTGTCCTGTACGTCTGTCTAGAATTTAAATCGAAATAATGTTAAATAATCGCACACGGCTATAGATACAATGCCCAGGTATTCGGTCACCCACCTTGAAATTGCAATTTACCAGCATGATATTCAGGAATAATTTTTGATCAAAAGCAAGCAGGGGGAGTAGATGTGGGTTTCGGTGGGATGACCATGACTCTTTGGACAGCCAGTTTAAATTTCCTATCCAATCACCGCCGAGGTATTGTACTGAAACTGTACGACAACGTCCCTGTGCGTGACACATTGATAAGTTTGAATTCAAATGAGTAACTGTGTGCGTCAAATTTTGGAACTTTTGTGTGAACAAAAATTTGCATACGGTTCCAATGGATATCAAAAATGAGTTTCATTAGATTATTCATTGAGAACGGTAGGGGGAGGGGTGTTACATTCTAGCCGCTCCACACTTTGGTCATTTAGCTAGTGCGCGCTTTGTGTGGCCGGATAAAAGTTTTCGTCAGGGGGATTGGTTTAGTCCGACCCACTGTCCTTAGGAAGTGGCAAATGTGGAATTTGGTTCTTAATCGAGTTAAAGGCACACTAGGAGGGTGAGTAAGCGCCTATGGCGGCAGACAGCAAGATAACCAGAAACTCAGTTCTTGCAACTTACTATGCAAGTTAGGCTCGAGACAATTTTAAACCTCGAGATCAATGGTCGGCTAAAAAAGCAATGGTCAATGATGAATAAAAACATTCGTTTTTAAGAGGTTTTGAGTAATTATTAAGCCTACCTAGATCTATAAATATGCGGTTGACTATAAATAAGGGTTGGCCGTGGTGTAGTGGTTGCATCATCGCTTGTCCCGCTGAAGATTCCAGGTTTAAATCCCGATAAAAGTCGATCAACTGAAAAAGAAAAAGCTGACGGGGTATTCATATCCCCTTTAGCGCTAGTGAGTTATAAAAAAAAAAAAATGGGATTATTACGATCAGTTAGCAAAAAATGCATTCATATAACCTTTTTTATAAACAAAGTAAAAATATCGAAAGATACTGATGGGTAAAAATAAGAATAGGTACTCAAAGTAGTATGGAACTCTAACATCACTAAAAATACTTCCTTAATCATGACCAATCCAAAAAAATCAACGAAAGGTTTTTATTTCGTACTGTGATGTAAAAACTACATAATACTGTACCAAATTTTCACAGCATACATATATTATGTAAGTTCGTGAGATTTAATTCTTCTCAATCTAAAAAAATCAAATCGTAAATTTAAAGCATCTTTTAATTCAGGATTTATATGCATCTGCAGATAGTCGTTGTTCGCTTTTATCACCTCCGCAAAAATATTCCACAAAAGACGTTGTTTAGGGATTTTTAGATTACTTGTGCATTCCTTTTTTACTACTCTGTAATTGAATGCCATACGTCCAGACAAGTTTATTCTCAATTGACAGTTCTGAATAATATTCCAATAATCAATAAAGAGTTGTATAAAAAAAAGCAATTTCTGTTTTCAGATTTCCAATGAAAGCTGCCCACACAGTAAATCCCCTTCCTCCTAAAGGCCTGCGTTACGTGACATGATTTTCCTTTCTTCAAATCAAGCCAATAACAGTTGAAGCTGGGACTATCGAGGTGTCGGCCGTACATATGTTTCAGCGAATTCTAGAAGTACTGTTTGATTGGTGTTTTACACCAGCACTTTTGATATTTCAAGTTGTCTGAAGCTATTGGTTTTTTTCTGATTAGGTGAGAAAACGCCGATGTTAAACATCTTAAATACAAGAATTATTACAGGTGTGTAGACAACACATTCCCCGCGCTTTTCATCAACAACCCGTTCGGACCAGTCTGCGATGTGTGGAACAGTCTCTGCTTGTATATGCAAACTTGATGGCTGAAACACAATACGTCGCCCGAGAATTGGTTTGCTCCATACGCCATTGGCACTTTTTCGAGAAAAACGCATTTAAAGGTTTGCGTACTTGGTACTCCGAAACTGTGTGATAGGATTTTTTATTTTTTTTTAACTTGAAGTTAGTCTTATAAAGAGTTCACCTACCAATTTTCAAAGTGTTTTGCCAAACCGTTAACAAGCTACGTTAAAAAAAAGAGATCTCGGACTTCCGGTACCGTTAGAAATTTGGTACACAGGTAGGTCGTACCTCACATATATCCAAACAATTGCGACTTCTCCAAATTTCCCCCTCCAACCAAAATTAGCTTTTAAATCCGATTAAATGGCAATTTGATCAATTTACAGTTATAAATTTCGGATTTTTAGTAATTTTTCCTTGGTTATTTTTCAAGGCCTACCTACATACCGAGTTTCAAGTTCCTAGATCCGTTAGAAGTCCCTCAAATGGGACTAAGCACGTCGTGGCAAAAAAAAGATCTCGGACTTCCGGTACCGTTAGAAACTTGAAATGTGGTACACAGGTAAGTCGTACCTCACATATATCCAAAAAATTGCGACTTCCTCAAATTTCGCCCTCCAACCCCCCCAAAAAGGGTTATAATCGGAGCAAAATTGTTGCTTTTTCAATAAAATGGCACATTTGCCACTTTACAGTTTAACTTTTGGAATTTCCAGTAATTTGCCTTTTGTTATATTTCAAGGTCCCCTCAAGTACCTGGGTCCACTAGAAGTCCCTCAAAAGGAACTTAACATTTCGTGCCGCGAAAAAGATTTGTTGATTTTGTTACGTATAATTTTTTTTTAAATGCCAGTACAGCCAATAATCGTCCTTGACAATCCATGGTCTCCAACTAATATAAATGCCAAATAGTTCAACCCCAATCGCGAATAAACTAAAGCAATATACAACGCTACGTACTGTAAAGCATTGAGCCTTCGCAAATACGTTTTCACGGAATTCACCGGCTCCAAGGAGCAGCATAGTCTTTTTTTTTGTCTAACAAAAAAAAAACGACTAACTGACTGAACACAATGGTATGCTGCAATACATAGACGCATGCCGTAGCCGCACGAGTTTAATGTAAATCAACTCTTCCAGTTGCAGCACGATTGTGTTCGCAACATTGAAACCTTATGTATTCAATGATTGACAGCTCGTACGTCTGCAACTATGTATTGCGTTTGCAGCACTATTGTGTTCAGCCAGTAGAATTGAGCAGGCGCGAGGAACATTCGGTCAGCTGAAAAAAGTTTTGTGTGGTAGCGACCTGCAGTTGTCCCTGAAGAAAAACATAATAAAGTGTTACGTTTGGTCTACACTTTTGTATGGATCAGAAGTGTGGACACTAAGTAAACCAATAATTAAGCGATTGGAAGCGTTTGAAATGTGGATATACAGACAAGTTTTAAAAATATCATGGACGGATAGAATCTCAAACTTGGAAGTCCTGAGAAGAATCGAAGAAAAAGGGAATTTCTGAAGATAATAAAGAAACGGAAACTGGAATATCTGGGACATGTCATCAGAAACGAGAAGTACCAGCTGCTACAAGTAATTCTTCAAGGTAAAGTTGAAGGAAGAAGAACGGTGGGCGGACAAAGGACAACATGGCTGAAGAACTTACAAGACTGGTTCGGTCTTTCAGCAACCCAGCTTATCAGGACCGCAGGATAAAGAGACGAAATAAGAAGGATGATATACAACCTCCTACGAGGAGAGACACTATAAGAAGAAGTGTTCAGCCAGTAACTGAATTCATATCTTCATAATATTGAATATCTACACAACTGTAATGGAGGTGGAACAAACCAATACTAAAATTTTGTTTGCGATCAGTGTCCCACATACATAGCTTTTCTTTAACACAAGTGCACGTAGGACAAACCAATTCTCAACTTTGTTAATATTTTCTCTATCTCTTGTCGCCGTGATATGCACGTGGAACAAAACAATTCTCGCAAAAAAATTGCCGAAAATTATATGGAAAATTTGTCCCAAACGCCAAAAAATGGTTTATAGCACAAAGCAATTCTACAAACTGTTGATTTTGGTGGATATGGGACAAAATCGATTTTCGATATCTCGGGATTGGAAAGACATAGAGCAAATCGGATCACAGATTTAAAAAGAGCATACAAAATTACCATAGAATCCGTTCCTAACTCAAAAACTATAAAAGTGGCGTATGGAACAAAATAATTCTCAGGCGACGAATAGCGCTTCAGCTTCGCCTGACGTTTTCCAGTTCAACCATAGGAATTCAATGTATCCTACCTATCACAATATCGCTTTCGCTTCGACCTTAAGTTAAGCATTCATAGAGAACAACGTAATGCTACGCAACGTGATTTCAAATCGAAGCAAAAGTTGAGATGAGTTAAACTTTTGCTCGCTTTTGGCATTTGAAAACTGCGAACAAAGGAAAAAAATTAAATAAATGTCAAGCAGCAAACCAATTGGGGCTGGTGCGGCTGCTACTACTCCAATGGTATCTAGAATTATTTACGTTATTTCAGATGTGACATTTTAAGGTCAACTTCAAAGCGGATGGAACGTGACGGTACCAACGCCGAAGTCAAAGCGGTATTGTGTTTCAGCCATGAACCTCATCATCGCATCGCAAGTATTAGCAAATGAGCTAGATTATCTGCCTATGCTCAAACTATGTTTCATTTGTCGCAAGGAGTTCATCAAGCAGCCGTAGTTCTACGTGAGTATAATAAAACTGCTTTTGTCACTCTTTTTGTTTGTTTTTTTGTACGAGTGCGAAACTGATTGTAATACAATACTGCGACTTAATTCAGCAACAACATAAACATATGTAAATATAAAATTGGACAGTCGTAGAAGGTTCTGCCTCCTTTTGTGCAATGTGGAAACCACTGTATATCTGTAGCAGGTTGGAAAACTATCACCAATCGGTCGAAATATAAATGCAACAATACAACAAATTCAGTGAAAACAAATTACATGGCTAACGAGATGGTATGCCAGCAAAGAAACAGAAACTGGTATTTACAATTGCTGCATGTGAATGTTCGTAGAAGACATCTGCAACGAATGTCTTCCAACCAGTCTTATTTCGAAAACCTTCATTATTGTATTCACAGGTTAAAACGAATGAATCACCAATATTTGATTACCTACTGAGTGAGATTTTACACATTTAAGAAAACATGTATTGCATTGTACTTGTACTCATAGAGAAGGAGTATTTATAAATGGGTATTCATAAGAACATTTATAGTTTATCCTTCACTGTCTATACTAAGTATGCTGAATATTAATTTATGAATGTTGTAATAGTATGCTGCGGGCCAAAGGCAATCATAATTTTTCATAATGCATATAAAGGATGGTTAATTTTTAAGGGCCGATGTTGATTTTGAATAAAACACAAATTATTTAGGAAATTATTGTCATTTCTTTTTATTATGATAAAATTGGTATGGTTCAATTATGTATGGAACAAAATATCGGCCAAATGGCCGCCGCGACCTCGGCGGCACACCTCCATCCGATGGTCCAAATTTTCGATGACGCTGAGGCATAATTGAGGTTCCATGCCGTTAACGTGCCGAATTATCTCATCCTTTAGCTCTTGAATTGTTGCTGGCTTATCGACGTACACCTTTTCTTTCAAATAACCCCAAAGAAAGAAGTCCAACGGTGTCAAATCGCATGATCGTGGCGGCCAATTAACATCGCCACGACGTGAGATAACACGGCCATTGAATTTCTCCCGCAAAAGAGCCATTGTTTCGTTAGCTGTGTGGCAAGTGGCACCGTCCTGTTGAAACCACATATCGTCCACATCCATATCTTCCAATTCGGGCCATAAAAAGTTCGTTATCATCTCACGATAGCGAACACCATTCACAGTAACTGCCTGACCGGCCTCATTTTGGAAAAAATACGGCCCGATGATGCCGCCAGCCCATAAACCGCACCAAACAGTCACTATTTGTGGGTGCATTGGTTTTTCGACAATCACTCTTGGATTATCATTCGCCCAAATGCGGCAATTCTGCTTATTGACGAATCCACTGAGGTGAAAATGTGCCTCATCACTGAAGATGATTTTCTTCGAAAATTTATCATCCACTGTTGCCATTTCTTGCCACCATTCTGACCATTGACGACGCTTGAAATGGTCAAGAGGATTTAGTTCTTGAGTCAATTGCAGCTTGTAAGCGAGTAAATGCAAGTCTTTATGCATAATGTTCATCAACGACGAGCGTGAGAGGTGCAATTGTCGCGAACAGCAGTAATATTTTCTGCAGTACGAGCTGTACGAGCATGCACTGGTGTTTTCACATCTCCTACAGACCCGGTTTGCTCAAATTTTTGCACGATTTTTCCGATTGTACGCACATTTGGACGATTAAATTGACCGAAAAAATCACGAAGTGCACGATATGCATTTTGATTTGAACGCCCATTTTCATAATAAGCCTGAATAACTTTAACGCGTTGCTTGATTGTGTATCTTTCCATGGTTCAAATTGAGTAAGTCTGAAATTGAGAAATGTCAAGTGAAATGCAGAAAAAAACTTGACGTTTAGGTGTGGTTCACATTCAACATCGGCCCTTAAAATTTAACCACCCTTTACAATGTCGCTACCGCAGATTAAAAGTAAAATCCAAGCCAGATTCACGTAACATTGAATATTGAAATGGTTTGACTGCTTGTTGGACAGCTTATCACACTACATCGGCCTATAGAGTTAGTGCAGCAAATATGGCTTAACTTTTTTGCAAATAAAACAGTCAGTTTTACATAAACATGAAAAATAGCTTAACAAAAAAAGAAATAAATAAAAAGCTAAAGAAACTCATTTTAACACATTTAAAAAAAGTGTTGCTAATATGGCCCACCTTGTGTTAAATATGGCCTAGGATGGTGTAGTTTAAGGGACTTCAAAACATTTGAATGCCGTTAAAACCCCATACTTTTTCTCTCTGATAGCAAATATTGCTTCTTTCATGGCACCCTTGTCCCAAGTCTCTCGTTGTAGGGATTGTTTAGAACTCGAAGCCATTATTTCCCACGAAGTAAAAAAGCAATAACGTTTGCGTCCAAGTATAATCATGTGTCAAATATGGACCACTGCATATCACCTGAAGGTTACGATGGGCCATATTACCCGAATCAAGCTTTTTGACCTTTTTTTAAGTTTTAGCACACTAAATCAAAAGTTTTCGGATTGTTGACTTAACATTAAGAAATCGAAGTTCATGTACTACGAAATCGAAGAAAAATTTAGGAAATTTAGACAGTATTTATATAAAAAAACTTTAAGAACACTTATTAAAAAATTATATCGGAACTGCGGAAAACTACTAAATGACTACACTGCCCACACCTGTTGCCTTAGAGTTACGACGTTACACTTAGACGAAACTGAATGTAATATGTTTGAAATAAAATCAAATTGAGTTGCCTATGCTTTTCCCACATGGGCCATATTTGCCGAACTTACTCTATACCCGTAATTCAAACATTATCCAAGCACGTATCAGTTGGCTTCCTCTAGTCCTAGGTACAGATTTATATTTCCTGCCAACAAAAATCCAAAGCCATTCAATCCAATTTAAAATTCAGCGCAGGTACTTACATACTTATGTATGCATAATTACGTCGTTTTATATGTATTAAGATTTTAAGGGCTTTCAATTTTGATTCCTTTCTGCAATTTGTTTGTCTTCTCGCATTCTGACAATTATCCTTACTCCGCTAGCTGTAGGCCCTTATTATGGCATGCTTTTTGATGTGCAATAAGTAAAAGCGCACACGGTAATATACGCTCGCGCTTCGAATTCAGATGAATTTCTATAATCATTGTTCCAAGGTTGGACATGAAATAAAACACGACATTTACTGCATGAGTGCACACACCCTTTCAGGCTTAAGTGAAAGATACTCAGCTTTGGATAATCCTTCACAATATATAAAGTATATAAATAAATTATTAATTTTCGGAAATGCTTTTCGCAGCAGCCGGATGATACACAGACCAAAAAGCAAGCTATCACCAACGTGAGAGGAAGACCATTGCATTAAGTGATTCAGTAATTAATTGTACGTACACATACTTATATACTTATGCTTACAAACAGGTACATGTAGATACATACAGAATTGGGAGAGATGGCGGAGCGATGTGTACTTATGGAATCAATAGGCTTAAGCATTTGCATTGCTTTTCATTTATGAACAAAAGCGGGCACATTTTCCACGCTTGAGGGAATTCATTATGAGCACCGTACAAGTACATTTGTCTTAAAACATTAAAAAGGACTTGTACAAGTAAGCAACTATCTGAAAGTGATGCTATAAAGGGTGCCAGAATTAAGATGGAAATGCACTTTGTGTACCTGAATCGGATAGAAATAAAGATAATTACTGTGCTCATCTTAGTGCATTGGCAGGGGCTATTCTTTCTTTTTGCAAGTGGGCCTTGATGCAAAATTTGCATGAGCTTGAATGTCATGCAGAATCCAACATTTTTAATTTTTAAGTAACGGATACGCTTCAAAGAAACGTCAGAACTTAAAAGCTCACTTGAAAATCTAACATAAAGTAGGTGGAGATGGTAGAAGTTCGATGCTGATATTAGATAGTTTTTAACGAAAGCAGACACAGGAACATGACTCGATTCTTGTTCATGGGAAATAACTTCTATACAGTCGAATTCCAATCCGATGGTGGAATTATCAAAAGTCCTACCTGAGCCTGAAAATAGACTCAAATCACTCCAGTATTAAGCGAAAAGAGATAGATTTCTCATCACAAAAGTTTTGGTAGAAAATTTAAAACATTCAAAGCCAGACGTTGTCTTTCAAGACGGTTAAAAATGCGATCTAGCAAATTAACTCTTAGGTAACGTATATGCTACTTTAAAAGCAGCTATGTACTCTCGGGTGCACTGACGAACCGATTTAAGATCGACTTTATCTCTTCCTTATCTCCAAATGTTCTTTATTAATCTCCCTTTGGCATACTTCTAATTACACGGAGGTCGCTGATATTTTCATTATGTTATCAGATAGTGGTCGTCGTGACTTAGTCAGTACTTTGGACTGCTAAGCGGGAGGACACAGATTTAATCCTCAAAACCACCAAACGTTTGTTCGTTGCGCCACCTCTTCGCAGGTATGGAAAACCTGCAACAGTATTATCTGTCATGAAAAACTTCTTAATTCGCCATTCGGCGTCGACAGTAAAACTGTTGGTCCCTTCCAATCAGGCGAAAAATATAACACGCTCAAAGTGAATAGTTGCCAGAAGCTAGGCCCTGGCTCTCTAAGCGATGTCGCGCCGAATATTTGAACTATAAGCATTCAAACAGATAGAGGGTCGACCTAGCGCCAGAAGGTTCTTTGTTTAGTTTACTATGTAGGTTTGCCTTCAAGGAATAAATATAAAAAGTGACTTTTAATCTACAGCTCGTCCGTTTTTACTTGTCGCCCAAATAATACTTTTCAGCTTTGTGTGCCCAAACCGCAGACTCTTCCAGTTTCAGTAAAGACTCATTAAAACTTTTTAACAAACTATCAAAGTGCAATACTTGCGACAAAAACTTAAACCACTTCAACATGTCAATTAACAAAGTTTCTGAAACGATGTAGATCAACTTGAAAGTTTCATTAAAAATGACTGCAAAAGGAATAAGGGAATCGCCTGCAGCCAAAGTAAATCTCTGATAAGAAGTGTATGCAGTTACATCACGCATCTCTCAGTGCAAAAACCAGCTATATGCGAAGTGTATGCATTCGTGTTTTTGTTCTTAGGACAACAAGTTGTGAACAACATCCATTATTAAAAGCGAAAGTTGCACGGTCTTGGCAATGAAAGCTTGTCGCTTCAGTGGAGTGTTTCACACGTGCGAACAATGATGTGTCATGTGTATAACAATATTATACAAGCCGAATTTGCCTGAAAGGAAGACAAGTGTAATGGTCATTTTATGGAATTTTATTTTTTTTGGGGTTTAACAGTAAGGTGCATTCCGTTGTTGTTAGTGTTAGAAACCCTTTAGTGCTTGTTGGTCACTATTTATGATTATAATCCTTTAAGTGCTTCGGCTTTCAGATCTATAATATATTGAAGCACACTTGGTTCGGGTCTCACGTAGGGGTATTCATAATCTTTTATCTCCAGAACCTTCCAGTTAGGACTCGAAAACTCCGGGTGCAACCTTCAAAGGAATATATTTAGTTTCTTGTGGGTTGCGCGTAACCCTGGGATAAACTGAATGTGACGCGACAGTCCTGCTCCTCAACCAACAAGCGTCTCTAGCTAGCTCAATCTTGAGCCAGCTGCCACCAATATGCATCCCTGAAATATTTATCCAAAAACTAAAATACTAAATTGGCCAAGGTGGATGCAGAGCTTTCAGTTCTTGGGTTCCTTCTGTTTGCTATTGCAGAGATTTTAATTGAGCGGCAGTCGTACACTGAAAAAATTATTGTACATAATATTAATGAACGCCATTCATACACCATTCATTAATTTGTAAGAAAAATTTATTGATTTTATATACAGAATCTTTAAAAAATACTGATTTTATAACCGATTCATTAATCCTATGAATTCGCGTTCATAAAAATATTTGTAGAGGAGATTTTGTTTATGAACGCTGATTTTTATTTTAATGAATTTTTTCATAAACTTACGAATTATACATATGTAAATGATTTTTAAGAATAAAAACATTGAATTTATGAAAATAATCATTCAATTAAAGAAAACGTTTCATCGACCACAGATTCATGAACCGATTCATAAGTAGGGTTGCCATAAATATTTCTAAGCAAATCGGGAGAATTCAGGAAATTATCGGGAAATTAAGAAAAAAATCGGGAGAATAAATAAAAACTCATTACTCCATAGAAATTTTAAGCCACCATTCTCCTTCTCGCAAACAAATATACAAGGTGGCGCAAACTAAATTATAATGTTTGCAAATGGCGTCGTACGTCAATTATATTTGACATTTGTGAACTAGACAGCTGCAGTATACAAACAGACAAGCAATGGAGTGCTATACTCCGCAAGAGCGTGGAATAATTGTGTCGGAAGCGTTTCCTGGTCGCTTAATCTCCCGTTTTGGCAATTTGGCATGGCCAGCTAGATCGACCGATTTAATCATCCCCGACTTCTTTCTTTGGGGCTACTTGAAGTCGCGGGTTTATGCCAACAAGCCTCAGACAATCGCAGCCCTTAAGGAAAATATTCGACAGAAATGCGAACAGTTATCACCGGAAATCTTGCGGAAAGTCATGGAAAATGCGATAAAACGGGCACAAATGTGTATCAACACTGGCGGCAGTCACTTGACGGATATCTTCTTTTCCACTTAACAGAAAAAAATTGTAAAGGTCCAAATAAAGATTTCCATCACTCAAAATCTTTTTTTTTTTTGTGTAGTAAAAAAGTAATTCAAAAACAAAATTGGATGATTAATTTTGCGCCACCTTGTTTTTGGAAATGTTAATGTCAATGTATTATGGCAGTTCAAAAACAAGAAAGAGTAATGCCAAATTATTTTGTATGCTTACATTAGGCGCTGATTACACTTCATCGTAATAAAACTTTTTCTGAACTGTTCGTGATTTTTTGGGAAAACAAAAATTAAAAAGTTGGAAAATCGGGAGACTTCATAGAAATTCCGGGAGACCGGGACATTAGTTAAAAACCCGGGAGACTCCCGGAATATCGGGAGAACTGGCAACCCTGTTCATAAGGAGTATGCATTCATTCATAAGCTGTATGTATAGATACTTCGTCAAAGGTTTCGAATGTAAATATTCATACACTCAATGCCTTGGTGTTTATTTTTATGAATCCATACTTAGTTTCAATGTATTTTTTTGTTTATAAAAAATCTCAGAATAAGCACACGGCATTGCATACTCTGTATTGCAATTCTTAAGTTCGGATCGTGAATTTTATGAATCGCGTTTCAAATTGCCCATACAAAATATCCGCTTTCGTACGATCCGAATATTAAAATCGCAATAAAGAGTAGAGCCCCTTATTTTGATGAGATTACAACTTTCAAAGACTATCATTCATTAATTTTATGCACAGGTTCTTCCTTTTTATGAACAATTCATAGGTGTATGAATATATTCATAGACTTATCAGTTGGGATACATTAATTTTAAGAACGTGATGTTTAGCTCATTTTTAAACAAATGTTTTCATTCAGATTATGCATTTTTTTCCTTGATATTATGCACGTTTTTCGTTCAGTGTAGTTAGCAGAGCATTCCTTGCGTTCTTTGAAGTCATACTAGGAGTTCACGTGGATATGTTTCAATTCAAAGGCTTCAAAAATGACTTCAACTAAATGATTTAGCAATCATTTCCTACAGTCATAATCTTGAAGCTCTGACTTATCACTTCAATGACTTCAGAAGATTGCAATGAATGCTAGTGACTTCAATGAATGCAAATCAATCAAAATGATTGCATTCATTTTGACTTCAAGATTATGATTGCAGGAAATGATTGCTAAATTATTTAGTTGAATGAATGATTGCTTTCATTCAAGAAAGATTATGATTGCAGATCAATATGAATGATGATTTATTTTTTTAAGTTGAAGTCATCATTCAAGTCTTTAAATTAAGACATATCATAGTGAAGTCCAATGAATTAAATGCCAAAATGATTGCATTCTTTTACAGCTCTACTGGTTATGGCTAAGTTGCCATAAGGGATAGGCTTCGCAACAAATAGCTTCGGTAAATGTAGACATCATGCGAATTTCAACATCCTGTTCCCTAATTATTTTCTTCTTTCAGAGTAGTTTTTTTTTCTCCCGGTCATCTGGTTCCGACTCTCCGACTACTTGGCTACTAGGGGCCGGAGGTAAACCACTAATGCATTCAAACATATTGTTTTTGCTTTAACATTAGGTTTCAAAGTTTTTCAAAGATATGGTCCACAACCACAACCCTATTCGTTACAAGCCAGATATTACTATATACTCCTTAGAACTGCTCCAGTCTCTTCTGAGAAACTGGTTGCCTGACTTTACTATAGAAAATCTTTCCCAACGCTCAAAAAATCGAATAAAACTTTAACAAACAACAATGGCGTGTCAGAATTCATGGTCTCCGATATGATTCCGTAAGTCTTAAACCCTAAGATCGGCTTAATAAAGCAAATAAACTAGAAATTACATTTATTTTACTTCTGTCGGTCCTGAAGTCAAAACATTCTAATTAAGTTTCCAAACACCCACTACACCATTTGTTTAACGACACACCATTATGTATACTTCCTGATTGTTACTAAAGATTGGACAGTGTACACATAGAAGATTTTCGTCTTAACTGTAATGAAGACTGTGCTCGCATAGCGTAGACAATGACCATTAACAATTTTTATGAGCTTGTAGTTCCTCAAATGATAGATTGTCATTAAAAAGGAATGACGGCCAAGTGAATTTGTTAAAAGGGATTACTCTTAAATTAAATGAAATGTTCGTCCTTTCTTGTCATCGAAATCATGGTACGTGTGAGTCGTCCCAAGAGAGAAGTCATCGTCTTCTAAAAAGGGGGATTACATATCTAAAGGTTAAGTAATGAATGAGGAATACTTCTTTTGAATCCTTGTTCATGTTGAAGGGAACCAGCATCCGATGGGCTTATGCAATCTCTCTCTGAAAGCTCTGTTGCCCCTTGCGTCTCGTCGATAACTAAATGCAATTGAGATTTCTTTCCAATGTTCGTCCTTGCTGCTTTCTAGTTGTAGCGACAGTAACCTGCTTTCTTGGAATTCATTCAACTTATCATAAAAGACTTCCTCTTTTTGATTTTGAATTTCTTTTCAGTCGGTCCATCAATATAAGTAATTGATAAGACGAATTTGAGGACTTCAAAACCGTAATTAAAATACTTTGACGGATGAATTGCAGAGTCCACCTAGTTTCCTAAAAAAAAGAAAGAAAATCACAAGTATGGACTCACCGCTTTCAGCTTCGAATCAATGGATTCTCGTCCATCTCACTTTGAATGCATGCGTCCTCAGTTCACAGAGGCACATGCATTTTGAACTCATACACTGCCTTCAATTTCCTTCTCCGCACTCGATTCGAACGTTTCAGAAAGCAAATTCGCAATGATCATATGAATTAGTCATGTCATGGATGCGCATGATATCTATCTCGATAGCTCTAAATGCCGACAACAATACAACATGTATTCAATCAGAAGAATCCCTTCCGCAATATATTGTTTGTTCCTACTGCTGTTAGTGCTGCTCCTACTGATGCTCTCATTCGTCTTCGATTGTACCATTCGCTTCGACAGCCTTGGACGATTTTTCAAAACAACTACATACGTTAAATTGAAAATATAGCAATTTGATGGTGAAACCAAAGAAAACTAAATACAGTGAAAGCTCGTTAATTCGGAATGGTTGGGGGGAAGGTCAGTCCGAATAAACGAATTTTCCGAATTAATGAGAGATTTTTTTTTATGCACTTAAACGCGTTCCTATTGATGAAAAAATGCACTTAAAACGAGAAATTATTTTACTAACACAAAAGATTGCAAATAATACATAAAATGTATTATAATTCGTTTTTGTAACTAAAACATTGTTTAACCGACATTTTCACCTGAATTATAATTAATTTTTATTTATGCAGAAATATGTATCCACTTTGTGCTTAAGGACTGCGATTTACATTTATCACCAACTTAAACTGTACTGGTGTTTTCCCAAACAACATCTAAATATGAATTGCCGGGACTCCCCCAATAGACATTTTGATGATTTGTTCCGACTTCTACATATTTGAGATCTATTTGCTACCTATACGTGTTCAATCATTGCGTTATTTAATTTTTGCTAATTTAATTTAATTTTTGCATAACAAAATTGAAAACCGACTCTCATTTATTCGGAAAAATTTTTTTTTTCCGAATAAACGAGTTTTCCGAATTAAAGAGTTCCGAATTAAAGGGCTTTTACTGTATATGTATGTAAGAATATGTTCTATGTCTATCCGCAATAGACAAAGTGTACGATTGCATGGACATCCATCCGCAATAGGATGGACAGGGTGTACGAATGGGTTGATGAATTGAAATTCTTGAGCCCGATGCGGCGAGGGTAATTGAGGAACTAAATATAGCTTTGAGTAAAGCAATCTACCGTTTTTGCAGTAAAAAGTTAATTAAACAAAGAGCAAAGGGCGTCAACAGCGCCATCTTTTAATGAGTTCTGCAATGCATTTTAAGCTTATTTTCAAAAACCCCGATTCCTCCTCTATTGTTTTAAGTTATGGCCGCATAGTGGTGTCCATAGGTTCTCGGGCTTTCCAAGTACTACACCCATAAAAAAGAACTGATTCAAGTTTCAGTGAAACTGCTCAACTACCTTGACTTGCTTGTTTTTACTTTATATACCTAGACTTTTAAATAGTGCACTTATAGATAATAGTCCATTATCTAGCACGCGATCAATTTATTCCTTAATTATTCAGAGTGAGTGCTGCTTGAAATACATCCCTGATAACAGTTAATAACAAACTGTGGTGAGAATATACAACAATATGGTACTTCACTTGGAGTTTCAGAGTCCTCCAACACTTTCCTTTTGTGGAAAAAAACATGACACGCTCTCCATTTATCCTCCTGACACCGAGAGCCACAAAACGCTATCAATTGTTTTATATTTTCTTGTGGTGTGTTATAGTAAGCCAAAGAACAGAAAAAAAAAAAAGTTTATAAAAATCCTTGATCCTTGGAAAATGTTTTTCCCAATGTACTATATATAGCACATTCGACCTCACTTAAGATATTTTTCTAAGGCCAATGTACTATACAAAGGACATTCGGTGAATTCAAATAATAATAATTTTGTAAATATTTACTTAAAACGTATTTTAAATCCGTGTTTAAAGACATTTATTACATTTTCATTTATTTCTAAAGCTAAGGAACAAAATATACGGAAATAAGGAAGAATAAATAATAATAATAAAGAAAAAGTGTAACACCACTTATTAAAATCGGTGGGTGTGCTGGTGCGATCTCTTATCACCTTTCTTGATCACACGTTGTGAACACACGTTGTGTGTGTCGGCCTCTTCCACGAACAATTTACGAACTGGCGGGGGATGAAAATGGTGAATGATCTTGGGAGCTGCCGACTGATTGCTCTGAAGGGGTCAATGTCCTTTCAACTTCAGCTGGTTGCTCCTCCTCTAAAGAATCGTTTTCAACATTAGATGGATCCCTTCTTTCCTCGGAGTGGAACATTAAATCCAAGTCAGAATCATCGTCACCAAAATCGCGGCCAGAGTCATTGAGCGCTTCAAGGATAACATCCTCAGCGAGAACTGAAAGAATATAGTTGATACCGAATGTCATATGAAAAGTACATTAAATGTGTACATAAACACCCCTATCGTAGAATCCGTCGGGGGGAAAGATTCACTTTTATTTGACCATCGGTATCGTTGAATCCGCTGAAGTAAACCATTCCCTTGTCGGCAATGTGAATGAGTTTCACTGTATTGTGGAATCCGTTTAGGTGGAACTCACCTTTACAAAATTGTTCACTTCTTATTCGTAGCTCAAGAGTTGCGGATTACATTGCGGATTGTTTTTATTTTTGTTATTTATGTATTTATGTATTCAAAATGTAAGTTAATTAAATGCACATATTTAAATTCTATAATTTGCACAACAAATAAGTAATTTAAAACAAATTTCTAAGGAAAAGAAACGAAAAACCAGAACCAATTTCAAAAAAATTTGTATTCAAGTAAATACATTTGGTACTTCCATAATGTCTTTTGCTGCTCCATTTTAGGTGGATTTCGAAGAAATACTACCTATTGCAGAGGTCCTCATGACGCAACTTTCAAAAAATTTGAATGCAACTTTTCAAGACCTCTATAGTAAACAACAAAACCATGGTCCGTTCAAATGCAATATAACGAAATCTTGTCACCACGATAGGGGCCGCAGTTCTTTACCGAATTGAACGAAACTTGGTACACATGTTGATATGGTGAATGGCACGGACGAGTTCGTAGATGGGCGAGATCGGTTGAGAGGGGGGCGTGTCACGCCCATTTATGTAATACAACGAAATCTTGTCCGCACGATAGGGGCCGCAATTCTCAACCGAATTGAATGAAACTTTGTACACATGTTGATATGGTGAATGGCACGGACGAGTTCGTAGATGGGCGTAATCGGTTGGGAGGGGCCGTGTCACACCCCTTTACATTTTTCAAATTCCGCATTAATAATTGTTGCATTTTCATTTTTAATAGTATAGAAGTGGTAATAGTAAAATAATATTTTTGGAAAAAAATTCCCGCCATTTTGAATCCGCCATCTTGAAATTCTTTAAAATTGCTCCGATTTCGTTGAAATTGAAAATGTATACTCGTTTATGGGTACTTGTTATAATTTCGCTATTTTGGATTACTTTAATATTACTTCAAAGTTGGATACAAAGGAAATCCACCTATCTCTTGCGGCTGGTGCCGGAAGGTCTTTTTTTAATTTGTTTCGCTTATTTTTGAAAAAAATCAAACAAAAATAAATGCTGCTTCTGACACTTATCATAAAAATTGCTGTCTTTCTTCGACACTGCCTTTTCGACACACTCGTCAATAAAGAGGCGTCCCGGCGAATTCTACAATACCAACGTAAAGTGAAAGTGACTCGAATAAGTGAAGTGAAACTCCGATCTGGCGGATTCCACGATAGGGGTGATACTTTTAAGTATTCACTCCGAAAGTCCTATGCATAGGACATTGAACTTAAACGGAATATACAACAAAAATAATGCATAACAACAGAAAACTTAAAACTGACTTGGGTTCTTTGTACAATAATTATTGCAAATAAACTGAATAAACAAATATACGTAGATATGTAGGACGTCAAAAATAAATTCAGATTACTTACGGCTATTCCTCTTTTGAAATTGACGCCTGCGATTTTCCTCCATTTTCAAATACGACAGATCACCAACTAACACGAATTCTCTTTCTAAGAGAAAACATACACATACACATTGTTTTCAGCCACATTTACGTTAAAATAGTCAAAAATATAGCGGTAACTTTTTTTTTAATTCGATGTACTATCCATAGGACGCCAGGTGTCAGGTGGTCTGTACCATAAGAACCTGCCTGTTTTATATTACGAGTTGAATCTGAACAAAAGCATATACCTGTCCAGTTCCCATATTTTAAGGATTATCATTTTTTGACAGCTCTATTCCAATGCTAGGGGTATTGCTCGTTTTTGCAAACTATTAGTATGAACAAGTAGAGCAGTTGTGCTGATGTATTCGGGAGGGGGTCGATTTTTCTTTAGGGATCTGATCGCGATAACTGCCTCTACGTGATCGAAAATTTGTTACTTCGGAAGATTCATTGGCACTATTGCGAAACGGTCTGACAACTTCTAATCTCCTTGCGGATACTGTAGCTAGCCCTACCATCACACCTTCTCGCTGCATCCTCGCTTCGCAATAAGCTGCACTTATAGCTTTTTTGTTTTCTTCCAACGCAAGTTTATGAGACAGTTGAGAACTCATCCTTTGCACAGTTGCCACGGTAATAAATTTGTTCATGCTCAGAGCTGAAATTCGTTTTTGCATTTAAGGCAATTGTTGTTATTTGAATTTATAGAAAATGTTCCTACATACAGTGGGAAGCAAAACTGTCCGGATGTTTTGCATTTCTATGGTTATTTTATCAAAATTAGTAAGCTAATAGCAATTTGACAAATATTTTTGGTTGGTTTATTCAATTGAACGTTTATCCTAAAATTAAGTAACAAAGACTGATAAAAAAAATTTTAATTCTAAAAAAAATAAACAAAAAACAACAAATTCCCCATTCGGACAGTTTTGCACATTACCGATTTTTTTTTTTGTAATAGTTGTCTAGCCGCCAGGTTGTTAAAAATTTAATCCAAAATCAAAATTTTCAGTTAATGGAATGGCCTGCACAGACCCCGGATATAAACCCAATTGAAAATTTATGGGCTATTGTTAAAAGGAAGCTGGGTGCGCAAATTAAATACTCAAAGAAATAACAAAACACCGGTTTCGTATTACCGATAACAATTAGGTCTTTATTGTATGAAGATTGCCTACAGAGTGTCCAAAGAACCGTCAAATCAATTTAATAATCAAAATGAACTCAGTTGACCTGACCGACGTTATGCCCGATCAGCACTATGAACCATTCGATTACACAATGCCAATTCGGCTATCACTGCACTTCATTAATTAAGTGTGCCAATTAATGAAGTGCATCGCTTGCATTGTCGGCCCGGTCAATAACCGAGTTATGACCAATATTTAACTCCTCCCACCTTAGAATGAACTTTCTCCTGAAAGTTATCCAGGGCGGTCGAGTCGTTTTCTTTTATGTCTTTCTCTAAATTATTAATTTTGATTTTGATTTTCTCAGTTCTTCGGACATTCTTACAAATTACGACTATTACAATAATTATTACAAAAAATAGAAATGTTAATGACGAGCCAGAGATTACATATGTTTTTAATTTATGGTATTTTAATAATTTTATAGTATACATTTTTTCGATTTCTGTTAAATTCTTTATTTTATCGAACATGATGTTTGTCGTGATATTAGTATTAATTTATTCTTCATAGAAAAGTTTGAATACATAGTTCGTTTCTTTATTATTAATTATTGCGTTATGAATTTTTATGCTGCAATTATGTATGTGAAGTAGATAATTTCCAGTGAGATTAATTTTTCTTTCATCACAATTATTAACTACGTTATCGTTACATGCATTTTTAAAGGGTTTTATTTAGCTTCACTTGTCGCTTTGATTCAAATCTTGCAATCGATTTTAAACGGACTTTCCGATGAGCTAGAGACTTGAAACTTAAAACATAGCTCAGAATCGGAAGACAATGCAATATAGCGTGTCCAATGTCATTCTAAATCCAAGATGGCGGACGCCAATTAGCTTCTCATTTCGCTTGGTTCAAATCTTGCAATCGATTTTACGCACACTTCCCGGTGAGCTAGAGACTTGAAACTTAAATCATAGCTCAGAACAGGAATACAACGCAAAATTCAATATGGCGGGCGCCCCAGAATGACGTCTGAACCTCTTTAAAGGGTTTTCTATAGATCGACCTGTTGCGTCGCTTCAAATCTTGCAATCGATTTTAAGTGCACTTCCCGATGGGCTAGAGACTTGAAACTTAAAACATAGCTCAGAATCGGGAGACAATGCAATATAGGGTGTCCAATGTCATTCTAAATCCAAGATGGCGGACGCCATTTAGCTTCTCATTTCGCTTGGTTCAAATCTTGCAATCGATTTTACGCACACTTCCCGGTGAGCTAGAAACTTGAAACTTAAAACATTACTCAGAACAGGAAGACAACGCAAAATTCAATATGGCGGACGCCCCAAGATGACGTTTGAACCTTTTTCTTCACGACACCCTTGATATAGGTACCGAATTAAAGTGTTTGACTAGTAGAATACTATAAGCTACGGAACGTTATTCTAAATCTAATATGACGGAGGCCCCAAGATGGCGGCCAAACCTTTTTCTTCTCGACCCCCTTTATATTTTATGAAAGAGTTTGACAAGAAGAATACGATAAGCTACGTGACGTTATTCTAAATCTTATATGGCGGACGCATCTAGATGTCGCTTGAACCTTTTGCTACACCACCCCCTTGATATAGGTATTAAATGAAAGTGTTTTACGAAGGGAAAATGATAATTGTGTGATGTTATTCTAAATACAATATAGCGGAATCTGTATTAGTAATCAGGATTTTAAGTATGGATAGAAATAATAATACAAATTTGTCACATGTCTCTGTTATAATCTGACATGCCATGACGGCATACACCTTATCCATTATAAAGAAATGCAATTTTCAGCAAAGTTTAATCACGGAATGGCCGAGAGAAAGATGTTGCCAATAATTCTGTCATCGGTCTCCACAGTCCATAAAATGCAGGGTAGTACTATTGACCATGCTGTGGCGTATTTAGGCTCCAGACTCTTTGAGGAGGGCCAGGCGTATGTAGCATTGAGTCGCGTTAGGACTTTTGAAGGGCTGTGTATTTAGAAGCTAGACTATGAAAAATTAACAGGAAAGAATCCATATAATAAAGACGCAATGAGAGAGTTGGAAAGGATAAGAAGTTTGCGTAATGATACCAACCCACGTCTAATTAATGAAACTAAAAACTAGAAAATAAAAATAAGGTAAAAAAACTTTTAAGTTAAACGGTTTTATTTTAATCAGGGGCTGTACCAAAAACTAGAAAATAATAAGAACATAAATCTGGGTCCCTGAAAGATACTGATTTCTTGTGAGAAATCATGCAAGTCAGATAGCATTGCAGTCTTCTCCAGTCGGATGCCAAGGGCCACTTTCTGTCGCTACGTCAGTGGATTAAGTTATAATCTGGAGCTTTTATCAGACTTAAATAAAAACGTGGGACGCATTAAAACATGTATGACTAGACTGTTTCCATGCTCCACAAAAAGAAAATGTTCAATGCGAAAAACCGTTTAACTTAAAAGTTTTTTTACCTTATTTTTATTTATAATATAAATTGTTTCACTAAGTTTATTTTATTCAAAATTTGTATTAACTTTAGTAAGACAGTTTCTCTTAACTATACAATCATTGCGTTTTTTTAGCTCATTAATATCGTTTTCTACTTCGTTATACTTATATTCTAGACTATCAATTGTAATTTTTTTAAATGGTTCAACATCGATTTCCTCTTTTTGGATATTTGGCATAGGGACAATGATTTTTAATGGAAGGGTGATTACTTCAACGGGTACTTTTAAAGCGATTATTAATGAATGATACTGATATTCCATAACTCCTGCTTTTATGTTTTTAATTCTTTCTATGTCCATTTTTGTTAAAATAAGTTCTTCCCTGGTTAGTAAACTTGGATGTGTGACCCCTACTCTGATTGATGCTATTGTGTCAAGTATGTTGTCAGCTATTTTTTCTTACATTTGCAGTTTTACTAAAACTTCAGTCCGTTGTAGTCGTGTTAAAATGGTTTTTTGCAATTTTTGGCTTTCGTTGACGTATCGATCTATTTCGTGTCTGTCTTTCAAAATTACATCTCTTAAATTTTGTATGTTGTCTGATAATTGATTGTTAATTTTAATTTGTTTATTACTTACAACTTTCAGGTTTTCTTCATTAATATCTATGATTTTAAGGTGTCGTTCGATGTCCTTCCTGTCTTCATTGTCCATAGTGCCAAACAACCATTTCTGACCCGCTCCAATGAGGTTTATAACACCCCTTTTGGGTCGCCTTTTGTATGGCATTATACTTAGAATTTTTGTATGTATGGACAGACATTCTTTTTTTAGCTCTAGGTCCTTCTGAACTATTTCGAATTCAGTAATTCCGTCTAATATTTCTAGGATTTTATCTAACTTAACAATATGTAATATAATTTGCGTCTGGTTAATAACTACACCCTCTCCAATGTTTATTTTTTTTTTTTTTTTTTTTTTTCCCCGAGGGTAGGTGAAAATCTTACATAGACACTATGAGGATAGTGTCTCATAGTAGTGTCAGATTCCTACTGACTAAAAACACCTCCCTTCGATTTAAATTCGTTCGATATTGCAACTAAGTTAAAACTTATCAAGCAATTTTTTTATCACGAAATAAAACGTTTGGCAGGTTACTTTCCAATGAAAGATCCTGCATGTTCCGCAATTTAATCGCGGTTAGTCCTTATCTCGCCAAGTCGCAAGGTTTTGTTCTTTGTAGTCGGCGAAATAAATTGCTATCATCCAAAACAGCTAGGACTGTATTGTTAACATGTCCCATTATTCGGTTTCTATGTTTTCGCGCGAAGCTTCTAGTTTCCGCTTCGATTGCAGGAATTCCGAGATCTCTGTGGATATCGTCGTTTCTGGAATACCACGGTGCTTGGGCAATTTCTCTAAGCACTTTATTTTGGAATGTTTGTATGATATTCGCATTCATTTTCTTGGTACAACCCCAAAGTTGTATACCGTAGGTCCATACCGGCTTTAGCACTTGCTTGTATAGAAGCAGTTTGTTCTCGGTACTGAGCTGGGAATGTTTTCCGAGTAACCAGTACATTTCTCTATATTTGATTTCGAGTTCTTTGCGTTTCATTTTCACGTGGGAATTCCACTTCAGTTTTGCGTCTAGCGTCATTCCCAGATATTTGGCTTCGTTAGCAAAGGGTATTTGGGCCAAGTTTAGAAAAATTGGCAAGTCATTCGTTTTTTTATATGTGAAGTTCACGTGGACAGATTTAGTTTCGTTGAGGGCAATCCGCCAGTCCCTCGTCCATTCGTTAACTTTATTCAGTGCGCTTTGCAGTTTTGCAGTCGTTTCTTCGACTGTTTTACCTTCTGCAAGGATAGCGGTGTCATCGGCAAACGTAGCAAGGGTAGTGCCATCTTCTTTCGGTATATCACGAGTATATAACAGATAGAGAAGCGGCCCAAGAACGCTTCCTTGCGGTACGCCGGCCGAAATTTCTTTAAGCTCCGAGTATTCGTTTCCATGTCTAACACGGAAGAGTCTATTCCCGAGGTACGATTTTAGAATATCGTATAGGCATACAGGGAGAACTTGTCGCAGTTTGCATTTAAGGCCATCGTGCCACACCTTATCAAAGGCTTGCGAGACGTCAAGAAATACTCTTGAGCATATCTTTTTTTCTTCTAGTGCTTTCTCGATTACGTCAGTAATTCTATGCACCTGGTCAATCGTCGAATGCTTACTCCTGAACCCAAACTGGTGGTCAGGGATAAGACTGTTTCCTTCTATAACCGGTTGAAGGCGCCTTAGTAATAGCCTCTCGAAAATTTTGGATATGATTGGAAGAAGCGAGATTGGTCTGTACGATTTTACCTCATTTGGCGGTTTTCCTGGTTTTAAAACCATTATAACTTCCGCAACTTTCCATTGGCTCGGCACGTGTTTTAATCTGAGTGCGGCATTCATTATATGGAGAAGCTTGATTAGTGCTTTCCTAGGTAAAGCTTTGAGAATTTCTCCGGTGATTAAATCATAACCAGGAGCTTTCTTAGGTTTTAAATTCACGATCTCCTGTTTAAGTTCTGTTAGCGTTGCACTTCTGAGTATTAAATCGTCAGACGGTAATTCCGGCCTGTTAATGTCGTCGTAAACCACTTGACCATCGTGCGGTTTGAAGGTTTCTTCCAGATGAGTGGCAAAAACGTTCGCTTTTTCTTTATCTTCCCTTGCCCATTCATTTTGATTTATTTTTAAAGGCGGCGAGGGGATTTTGGGCCTTTTGGTGCCTTTTACAGCTTTCCAAAGTGAGTAATTGGAATCTTTTTTCGCTGTAAGACTTTCAAGGTAAGAGCCTATCGCACGGTTCTTAAAATCCCCAATTGTCTTCTTCAACAAATTGGACAATCGATTCAAATGTGCTTTGTGTTGCGGGGCACGACTCTGTTGCCATTTTTTACGCGCTTTCCTCTTTTCTCTGACCAAATCAATTATTTCCGGAGGATATCGTAAACCGAATTTGTCCGGCGTTTTCCTTGGGTTGGGCGTATTATTCCAGGATGCAAGCTGTATGATCTCAACGAAGCGGTCAACTTCCACCTCAAGTTCATAGGGTGTCGTGAGTGGAACGCTCAGTACAGTATTCTCTTCAGTTTCGTTCTTAAAGCCTTCCCAGTTTGTTGTTCTACCAGTAAGTCTCGCTGGCTCTAGGTTATAGGCTAGTTTTTCGCTCAATGTCAAAATAACTGGGGAATGATCAGACGACAGATCAAAGCTCTCTTCAACTTTTATGTGATTTGTAGATATTCCTTTCACAACGAAAAAGTCGATCAGGTCAGGTATTTTCGAAGGATCAGCTGGCCAGTAAGTCGGTTTGCCCGTCGAGTGGAAATCACAGCTGAACTCCATACCTGCCCCATAGAGTATTCTTCCTTTTTGCGAGATGTATCTAGAACCCCAGAACGTATGTTTCGCATTAAAATCGCCGCCAATAATGAAATTAGGTTTCAGCGATTTAAACACATTAGTAAAATCACTTTTTTCTAGCGTGTAACGCGGAGGACAGTAGATAGATGCGATTTTAAGAGTACGCTGATTGTTTTTAACTCTAATTGTGCACAGTTGCAAGGTTTCAAGCTCTATCTTCAGGTCTTCGAATTGTTCGATGCAGTCTTTAATATACAAAGATGATCCGCCTCTCGCTTTCCCCGAGGGGTGACAAGCGTGGAAATCATTATAGCCTTTGATTTTTAAATGCGATCCATTTTTCACGTGGGTTTCAGTAATCAAGCAAATGTCAATATCTTTTTCACGCATGAATATTTCCAATTCATCGAGTTTTTGCAAAAGTCCGTTTGCATTCCAAGTACATATTTTTATCATTCGTTTTTCATTCATATTCTAGTTGAAGTAAGCGTTTTCCGTGAATTACTTTCGAGCTTAACTAACCTATCGAGAATAATTGTATTTATTTTGCTTTGCTCTTCAAGTTTGGACAGAATAACTGAGAAAACGTGAGAAACAGGGTCTGTAGAAATTTCGGCGTTTTTTGGTTTTTCGGATGCCGCGGCCTGAGCGGTAAGTCTGCACTCCTGCTGTCCGAGGACCATTACCCGATGGCTTTTCTAATGGTAACTTTCCAGTACCGTTTCTTTTCGGAATAGGTGTCGAGGACTTTTCTGTTGTCACTCTTTCTCTCACCTTTTTGCGCTCAGAACCCGGTGGTTTTGGTTTGAGTACTTTCTCCTGAGCGGTCTTACGCTTTGATTTAGTTAGCGGTTTTGTATTCTGAGGCTTTAGGAGCGCATCTCTCCGTTTTTGCAACTCCTTAGCTACTTCACAGCCTCTATAATTTGCCGGATGCTTTCCCTTACAATTCGCACAGGTTGCGGAGGTTTGTTTGTTTACTCCACAGTCTTGGGAGAGATGATTTCCGGCGCATTTAACACATCGCGGTTCTTTTTTGCAATACATTTGCGTGTGATTAAATCCTTGGCAACGTTTGCACTGCGGAATTATTCTTATATTTCTACGCATGGGCTCAATTTTGACCACGATATTTAGTATAATTTTAATTCGGTAGATATCGTCGATATTATCAGACTTATCGAAGGTAAGCATAAAAAGCGGAAGTCCACGTCTTATCAAGATGTCCTTGTCTATCTCCGATTGTTGCTTCTCCTTCTTGATGATATTAACGGCATCAAGAATTTTAAAGCCTTTGGCTTGAAGGTCGTTCATAACTTCTTCTTTGGTGCATGAGGGGTGGAGTCCCCTTGCTACAACACGATGTGGCCTTTCTGACTTAATTTCGAAGCTATACCACTGGATCTTCTCGGTATTAAGCTTTTGGGATACTCTGCGGTAGTCGTCGTGGTTATCGACGTTAATTTTCCACGCATTATTCCTCAAAGATGTAACCCTAAATTTCGACGTTAACGTTTCTTTGAGGAGGCTGTGCAACATATTATATTCCGCTATCCCGACGACGTTTATTGGTGGCGGTGGACGAGATTGCGCTCGAAGTTGTTTTTCTTGCGGTTCTTTATGATTATCTTCTCTAAGGGGTTCGACTTCGGGCGAAGAACCGGCTCTTCGTTTCTTACTAGGTCTTTTCTTTGGGACCCGATTCGTTTCGCGTTCTAGCTCTTCTTCGTCGGTGTGGTATTCCGGAATAGCTAAGCGTGTTGGAGTACATTCGCGTTCTTTCTGCAAATGTGTTTCCCTTAGGAACTTATTTTCTTCTTTTAATAAGTCTATCTCTTTCTTAAGATCTTGATAGAGTAGATCCATTTCGTTAAGCTTGTTTCGGAGTGCTTTATTTTCTTCCTCGAAGCTTTTATAATTCTCTGAGTCCCGTTTTTCGCGCGCTGGCGCTCCCGGCGGACTTCTTTTCCCGGAGTTATTCGATCTTGGTGGAGGAGATCGAGATACCCTTGAGCTTTTTGAAAAAGGGTCATTGGATTGCAATAAGTGGCTCTCCCCAGAATCCGTAGAGCCGACCTCCGAAGAGGGTGGATTTTCCAGTAAAGCTGGACTGCCACCTGGGGTATTATATCTTTTCGTTTTGTTCATTGCATTTTTTGTATACACTATATACTCGGTATACGGAGATTGGATTTTAGTCGCCTCTTACGACAGGCATGCCTACCTCGGGTATATTCTAAGCCCTACCCGAAGAGCACCAATGTTTATGACTGCGAATCCTTGGTTACTCTCGATTGGTGTTAACATCAACGTTGCTTGTATTGGGTAATTCATTATCAAAATTAGCACTGTTTGGAACAGTATCATCAATGGTATCTGCAAATTTACGGGGACGTTTGATATTGGTAGGGTGTACATTATCTAAATATTTTTTTCTAAAGAATGTTTCATCCTTATGTCTAACGTGTTTATAGTTTTTAATGTAGCCTATTCTCCTAGTTTCTGTGTAGTCTTCCCTATTTTGATTCCTTTTGTTGATATATTTTTGTTTTTTGGTTCTAATTCTGTCTATCAATTTTTTCATATCAGAATGTTCTGCTTGGTTGGGTGACATACCTAATGTAGAGTGGTACCTATTATTATAAATCTGAAAAGCCTTAAAAATCTTTACATTTACGGAGTCATCTCCTTTCATGGTTAAGAGAATTTCAGCAATCGTGCTGTGAAGTCGTTCTATGGCAGAGTTTCCTGTGTGTGAATTGGGTTTGGTGAAATGTACATCTATTGCTTTTTCTCTAATGAAGTCTTTTATAGGGTGTGTGTTGAATTCGTTGTCTGTTATAATGGTCCTCGGTGATCCTTCTTTTGAGAGGTGTTCTGTAAGTGCATCTATTTTGTTTGTAAAGTTTTTTCCTTCAAGTCTATAAACATATCCTTTTTTGGTCAGTTTATCGATAACTGTGAGAAAAATATGTTTATAGAAATGATAGATATCAATGTGAATCGTTTCATTGTGTTTTGTAGGTGTTTCTGTTAATCTAAATTTTTGAACTATGGGTTTTCGGTCATATTTTGCTTTTTGACAAATGTCGCAGTTGTTTATTACTTGGGTTATTAATTTTGTAATTTTTGGGTAATAGATTTGGTGTTTTAGTGTGTTGTATGTTTCAAGTATGCCAGAATGTTGACTTTCTCTTATGTGGTATATCGAAATTTGTCTTTTTGCCTCTTCCTCTGTTCTGCGGTCCCTAACTCTACTTTTCACTTGCACAAATTTAATTTTTCAACTTTGAGGGTACATTTGGGCTATTATACGTAGGATCTTCAGTCGTTCATAGATCTCCGTGGTGTTAAGACGTCTTTTTTGTTCGGCTATTTTTAATAAGTGCAAGTGCCTTTGTAGTAATTTGAGACATTGTTTTATAAGTGCGAGTTTGGCTCAGTGCTAGTGCTAGTGCTCGCGACCGCGAACGATCAACGGATCCTGGGTTCGATTCGCGAATAAAATACATACTTTTTTAAATCAAATAAATAATATATATGTAAAAAGTGCTATTAAATCAGTAGCCACGTGATGGACAAGAGTGTGCAGTCCACGCTCTCTGGGGCGGGACCAAAAAAAACAACAACAAGTGGTAAAGTGACGTCAGCCAATTTGGCTGGCACATCAGGTCACACAGTTGCAGGGGCAGCCGAGGGTAATGTTAAACGGAGGAGGAGGCTAATACCGACTCCCAGCTTAATAAAACGCCGCTCTCTTTCAGCTTCTACTGAGAAGCTGCCAGTGGAAGTGAGGGAGGGGGCGCCGTCAACATCAGCAGCAGCTAAAAAGAAACATCAGCAACAAGAGGAGTTCCGCATTAGTCTCCGACGGTGGGGAAGTGTTAGGTATGGGGGAGAACAGGTTTGTCTCCCTCATGGCCTCAGAGGCAGAAGAGGACGACGATGAGCTAGAATCTCTTTGCAGTAGCATCAGGCAGTTACAGCAAAGGGTTCTAGCCATCAAAGCAAAGCAGAGCGAAAGAAGGGAGAAGGAGCGTCAGCTGATGCTCCAACCCCAACAACAACAGCAGCAACAACAGCAGCTGCCAAAGCAGCAGCAACAACAACCGCAACAGGCCAAGTGGCCACAGCTGCAGAAACAGCAGCAGCAGCAGAAACAACAACAACAACAGCAGCAGCAACAACAGCAGCCGCAACAGAAGCAGCAACAACAGCAGCAGCAACAGCAACAGCAGCAACAACAACAACAACAACAGCAGAAGACAACAAAGCAAAGGGTGCCACCGTTCAATACGTACAAGATTGAGCTTAAGGATACCATTGAACTGTGTAAGTCGGCCATAGGTCATAATTTTTACGTAAAAAGATTGAGTGAGGACAGGCATGCGATCCACTGTAATACAGTGGATCAGTATAAAAAAGTCAGGGATCTTCTGAGGGACACGACGACGGAGTTCTTCTCCTTCACCCCGAAGGGGGAAAAGCCGCAAACAATACTGCTGAAGGGGATGGAATCGTCCTCTGAACCTGAGGAGCTCCTTAAGTTGCTCAAGGAGAAGAACAACGACGATCTCGAGTTCGTAGGAGTTAAGCCGTTTATCACAGCAAGGGCCAAAAGGGAGAAGCGGAAATTACCGTTCTTCCTGGTACAGCTGTCCCCCAAAAGCAAACTGGATGGTCTGAGGAAGATCCATGTCCTAGACTACCAGGTTGTTACCTGGGAAAAATTAAACAGGAGCGACAGCATTTTACAATGCGTTCGCTGCCAAAGGTTCGGACACGCGGCGTCGAACTGCGAAATGCAGCCTCGATGTGTGAAGTGTGGTAAGGACCACAAAGCATCGGGGTTGTCCTAAGTACCAAGACATAAAAAAAGCAAACCTGGCTCGCCAGCAGAAAACCGTGGTGAAACGTTCACCCGCGCCCGCTCTAATTCCATCTCAAGCCGTTACTCCCCATACAACCTACGCCCAAATGGCGGCAGGTCGGGGAATCACGGTACAACAACATCAGCCAAAGGTTGCTACACAGGCCCCCGCGCCTAAGGCACCTGCGGCTGTGGGTGACTTGATGGCTATCTTGCTCTCTATTCAAGGGCAGATGGGTCAACTGCAAAGTCAGATACAAGAGCATGCGACGCGGGTGGACCAGATCTACGCGCTTCTGCCGGGCCTAACGCACCTCCAGTCGTAATGGATACGCTCGATGAGATTCCTATAAAGATCCTTGCGGTGAATGTAAATTCATTGATTGGAATCGAACGAAGAGCTGTTCTTTATAAGTTGCTACAAGACCGATGCCCTGATGTACTTCTGGTTAGCGAAACTAAGCTAACTCAGAAACATAAGCTGAGGCACACAGATTATAAAATTGTAAGAAGAAACCGACCCAACTCCATACGAGGAGGAGGTGTTGCGATCTTCATTCGGAAAGGCTTGAAACATAGGGTCGTGTACAGCGGTGAAGTGCGAAGGTTCCGGGTGTTGGAAGCGTGCATCGTGCGCATCTCTCTCCGTAGTGGAAAGAAGTTGTACATGGTCTCGGTCTATGCACCGGAAGCTACTCAATCCAACTTATTTATTTCAGAGCTCGAGACACTTTTTCGATGTCTTAAGCTGGAGTCGGCGGAGAATTATTACCTCTTGGCCGGAGATTTTAACGCCAAACACAGAGATTGGGGAAATTATATACCAAATGCTAGGGGGAGTTCACTATTCAATTGGTGGGGTCTGCACAGTGTCGAGTATAGACTCGATTTGAAACCGACTGATAGTGCGTCTTTTCCCAGAAACGGTTCCTATATGGATCTTTTGCTGTACGACTCACGGCTACAACTGACCGACACGAACCAACAAACGATAAACTGTCTACACACATTTGTGTATGACAGTGACCATTGCGAATTTAGTGCCGTCATTAGGATTCCTAACGAAATTGCGGAATTGGAGGAGTATGTTCCAGCATACACCTACAATTACAGTAGGACGCGTTGGACACGCTTCTCCAGAGTACTGACAAGAACACTCTCTTCGAACTCGCTCTACCCACCGACCAACAGGAACCTGTCAAACGAAGAGATTGATAGGTACCTAAAAGACCTTGACCTGACAATCAAACGTACGATGGACAGTACGATACCTCGGTACCAACTCACTAACAACGTTGACACATTCCGCAATGCAACAACTGACGCACTCCACGAACATAAAAGTAGAATGCTGTCGAGACTAAAAACCTTGTACAGACGGTTTACTGACAGACAAAACTCGGAGATAAGGCAACTCAAGTCGTTGATCAAAAACGTCCAACAGTAAATTAAAGAAAACTACAGACTTTCTGTAAACTTGCATTGGAACAACAGAATTCGGGCTGTAAAATCCAGCAACCCGAGTATGTTCCCGCAAATAAATAAAATATTTCGGAGGAAAAACATTAGCGACTTGCCTTCTCTTAAGATCCCCCGAACGATGAACAACGAACAAGTACTGATTACAGCAGGCATTGATCCGGGGAACGCAGTCGATGGTGACAACTTCTTTGTGGTCGAGGATCCGCAGGAGAAAGTGGAAGTCATAGGAGCGACTTTCCAGGAAGTGTATTAGGTGAATGCTAGCATTCGCCCGAACCACGACCTGGAGAATCGCGTCCTTGCGCACAACCACTACCTTCGAAGTGATATACAGAACTGGCGATCTGAGAACACCGGTTTCACCGAGTTCAATGACGATAATATGGCAAATAATGTCGTCGCCAACGAAAGGGTTCATCCCCCGTTCATATCGAAGGTCGAACTCCAAACGATCTTCGACTCACTTAGAAGGAAGAAATCAGAGGGAATCGATGGAATATCGAACATTGTGCTTCGACATCTCCCCCTAGTAGTGGTGGACATTTATACCACCCTGTTTAATAATGCGCTGAATAATGCACATTATCCAGCGCATTGGAAAACAGCGGTGGTTCACGCTATTCCCAAAAGGGATAAAGAAAGCTCCAATCCGGGGAATCTCCGGTCAAAAAGTCTCTTGCCGAACATCAGCAAAGTATTCGAAAAGGTGGTCCATAGAGCCCTGGCTAAGTGGGTTGAGGACAATAAAATTATTCCTGATAATCAATTCGGTTTCAAGGCCTTCGACACCGTATGGTTAGAGGGGCTTTTTTACAAGTTGAGCAGGTTGGGTATAAGCAAACCACTGCTGTACATGCTATGTAACACGCTGACCAGTAGACGGTTCATTGTGAAAAATGGCAATGTGACTTCTGCTGGTACATTCGAAGTTAAAAATGGTCTGCAACAGGGTGCAGTAAATTCGCCGGTCCTCTTCAACATTTACACGAGCGATCTCGTAGGTTCTCTTCATCATGCTATTGCGTATGCAGACGACTTGGTTGCGTACAGATCAGGTCCAAAGATCGAGGTCATTGTCACTCTTTTGCAGTATGACTTCGATAAGATTCAGCTATATTGCGACGACTGGAAGTTGAAGATCAACTTTCAGAAGTCGGACACCATTCTGTTTAGGAAGCCGTTGTCTGGGGCCTCTAGGGATACCAGAAAGAATTGGCAAAAGTTCACAATCGTGGGACAACACGGGCGACCACTAGTGAGTCGAAGTGTAGTCAGATACCTCGGGATCTGGCTAGACCAATATCTGTATTTTAACAAACATGTGGATGCTGCTCTGGCTAGAGCCCGAGTTGCTTTTGCCCTTACAAAGAGACTGTTTTACAGCAGCCAACTCGATGCGAGGGTAAAGGTAATCTGCTATACGGCCTAATCCGGCCAATGCTATATTATGGTTGTCCCGTGTGGTTCAACGTGCGGGCAAGCTTGATGGAAAGGATTCGGGTGTTTGAGAGGGTTTGTCTTAGACCTTGCCTTCGCTTATACAGAACACCAGAGTCTGAATACAGAAAATTCTATTCCAATGAGGTCCTATACAACAAGGCGGACCTAATCAGAGTGGACAATTTCGTAGTGAAGCTTACTCGAGGGCACATTGCAAGAGCAATGAACTCGGTTAATAACTTGATCTCTGGGGCTTACTATCCCAATCCAATGTATCATGAGAGGGTGCGCCTTAACGGCTTCGTCCCCCCAGAAGCTTTTCTGCATTTTGACAAGGAAGGTCTGATCCGGGATAGATCGGCAGTGCCGCTAATCTTCCATGTGGCCCGGACAACTGTGGAAAGGCAACTCAACTACGGTAGAGATGTCGTTGAGAGCACTGAGGAGCGCCTCCGGTTCAGTAGGTCGGTTTCGGAGCGCGACATTAGGGATGTTGGGCGGCAGCACCAGACTTTCTGGTGGCTGTCGGAAAGCGAGGGAACTCCCTCGTCGAACCCTATCGATCCGGGCTAGTCCATAGATGGACAAAGCTGGCCATGGCCGGCTTACATAGTTTAAGGTTATTTTAAGGTAGATTTAAGAAAAAATAAAATAAAAATAAAACAAAAAAATACAAAAAAATACAAAAAATACAAAAAAATACAAAAATACAAAAAAATACAAAAAATACAAAAAAAATATACGTATTTAATTACGTAGCATGTTAAGTGTTAAGTTAGGCTAAGGTTTATTTTAAGGTAGTTTTAAGTTAATTTTATTTAGATTTAAGGAAATATATAAAAAAGTCCTGTAACTAAGTTTTTTCCAAAACAATTTTCTTAGTTTTTCAATAGTTTAGTCCTTAGATTGTTTAAGTAAATTAAGTTAGGTTAGGTCGAAAGAAATATATTAAGAATTAAGTTTAGCTTAGAGTGCCCGTGAAGGGTCAGTAAGTTAGTATAACAAAGTTAAGTTAGTTAAGCTAGTTTTAAGCGTTTTTTTTCCTAGCAAGTAAGAGTACTGAATTAATAAATAAAAATGCATTAAAAACAAAGCAAAACGTTATAATCTTCATTTCTTATTTCTGAATATACTCCTACAATACCCTTTTTAAGTCCTGGTAATTGTTGCATGATGTTTTCGTCAGAATCTGATGCTCTTATATACTGAATTCTTTTATTTTGAAGTGTTTCTACGATGGGTTCCTTGTCATAGCTCAAGATAATTTGCTGTTTGTATATATTAACTATACCCTCTTTTACAGGAATATAATTGTTGTATGATATTTCTGTGTTGGACGTCTGATTAACTTCTGGGTTTTTGCTTTCAATCCGACTCAAAAAATCAGCAACTTTATTATCTTGACCTTTTAGGTATTCTACTTCATAGTCGAACTCTTGGAGTTTGAGCAACCATCGTTGGTTCCTTTGTGAGAATTCTTTACCTTTGTACTTACTATTTAGGTATTTTATGGGGAGGTGGTCTGTAATGATTTTGAATTAGTTTCCCCACAAATAGGGTCTGAATTGCGTAACGCTCCACACGATGGCAAGAAATTCTTTATCTGTAACAGAATAGTTTTTCTCATGCTCATTTAGGGTACGGGAAATATAATAAACTGGTTGTTTATCCTGTGTTAGAACAGCTCCAATTGCGAAGTTACTCGCATCGGTATAGACGTGGAAAGGTTTATCAAATTTAGAAAATTTAAGTGTATAGTTCTTTGGGAGCTAGTGGACTGTATTAAATAAAATAAAAACAACTTATTTTTTCTATTGTGCACAGCACTGATACGTCTGCTTTATTCTGTCTTCGAATCACAAGTATTCTAATAAAATAAATGTTGGTTCCTTTTAGAAAGGATCTCGCATGCACACAACCATAGGATCAAATGGTGGTGCACGGTCGCGGTCGTTCATACATGCATGATGTGTGTAAAATGCGCCCAGCCTATTGATATCTTCGGAATATCGAACATCCTGCCCACTTTAAAACTGCAGGTTTAAGAACTGTTGATGCACGTGCTTGATGTATTCACTTTTGGGGCTTACTTCTGAATTGCATTCGCTCGTGGACATTGGGAAAACCATGGACGCCCCTGCAACATGTCCATGGAAAACCAAGTCAATTCAGGAATCATGTATGTAGCTGCTCATCAACTGCCTGGCGGTAAGTTGTGCGTGGCGCTTTCGGATTAAGAACCGGTCGAATGTGTGACTGCCCACTTTGCACATTGTTCGTGTTTGGTGTTGACTGCTCTATTTTCCTGATGACTGCTCCGATCGAAACAAACTCCCTTCTCGATATAAATTAACAGGAAGCTATCAAATCTGCTAGTTTAGGTGATAGATTTTTTTTAATGATGCCAGACGCCTCGAAATCTGCTTGAAACATCTGTTCGGAGTATTCAATGACAGCTTCTGATCCTTACATCGGTATTAGATAGATAGATATAAATATATTTCTCGTTAATACAAAAAAGATTTACAGTTTTTTAAAGTACACTAGGAATAATAAGACGAAAAATTGAATGACATTCGGTATTTTAGATACAAAGTATAGAAAATAGTTTTGAATGCCACATCATGGGACTAATACAACTTAAGAATAAAATTAAATTTTGAGTGGGGTGACCCAGTATGAAACAATATGCATAGTACAAAAATTAAATACAATAAAAAAAGATTTAAAGAAATCGATGAGTAAATAAATATGGAGGTTGAGAACTTAACAAAATAGCGTAAAAGACAAAATAAATAAAATACAAGAAGTAAATAAATAAAAAAGCAACAAATGTATATACAAGTTTTTAAATACATGAATATTGGAGCAATAGCACAAATGAAGACACAAAATGAAAGCATACTAGAATATTAAAATATTATACCAGAATGTCAGAGATAATAGATTCTAAAGAAGAATAGTTACAACGAAATAACCAACACTTGACATGATTTAGAAACATTCCAGGAATTGACATAGCCCTGATAAAATGGGGAAGTCTGTTGAACAAGCGATACGACGAAACAGAATAAAAGTTACGCAAGGCAGTAGTACGATATAAAGGAACAGATAACAGGTTTGAAGAGTTTCCACGTAAATTATAATTTGATATTAGGCGAAAATTTCGATTACCAGATTTCATGAAAAAGGTCTTCAATACCTTAAAGCAATACAGGTGACGAACAGGAAGAATTTTTAGTTCACAGAACAATGGATAACTAGGATGTCTTCTTGGTTTTCGGCAAATTTGTCTTATGATATATTTCTGCAAGGTTAACAAAGGGTTAATCTTATTCCGATACACGCCACTCCAACAAGCAATTCCGTATTGAAGCTTAGATTGAAATATTCCATAGTAAATAGTTTTTAAAAGCGTAGTAGAGCAGATATTGCGCAAATAGTAAAAGTGCCTAAGCGTGAAACGAAAATACTTCTTCAACATTTCCGCGTGAACCGAAAAGCTCATTCTAGAGTCTATTGTGAGCCCCAGGTACTTAAAATCGTCTACTTTTTCAATAAAAAAACATTTATCACTACAGCTGATACTACTACAAAAAGTGACAGAAGAAAGACCGGACGTACAGTTGCAAACAGAGAGTTTGTATCTTTCACATTCAGGTGCATGGAAATACACATTCGCTTCAAGATTGTGTACAGAGGACAAATTAAAAAACATTATTTTTGTTTTGGAGCTTATAACTAAATTATGATTGGCAAACCAGTGTCTTAATAAGTCGAGATCCCAATTTATGTCAGAGACCAAATCTAAAGGACTATTTAAGCCATAAGAAAGTCCTATATCATCAGCGAAAGCAGTAGGTTTACCTTTAAAATCGAGAGAAAAAAGGGAATTAATATAGATTAAGAACAAAATTGGTCCCAGAACCGAGCCTTGAGGTACGCCCAAATTTAAGAACTTAATTTCGCTCCTAATCTCATCAACCTTTACTGTTTGCGACCTCATTTCAAGATACGACCTGAACCAATTAAGCATAAATCCACGGAAACCAGCTTTTTCCAATTTCTTCAACAAAAAATTGTGGTTGACCATATCGAAGGCTTTAGTGATATCAATAAATAATCCCGCTGTATATCTTTTCGCATCAAGGTTAGACATTATTTGAGCACAAAACTGTAATAGTGCATCTTCAGTGGATTTACCTTTTTGAAATCCAAATTGAACTGGATTAAAAAACTCAGTTTTATTTAAAAAACTTACTACTCTATTTTTAATTAGCTTTTCGAAGATTTTGCTGAAGACTGGAAGAAGTGAGATGGGCCTGTAGTTACATAACTCTGCAGCAGATCCTTTTTTATACAGAGGAATAACATCTGCACATTTCAAGGCTTCTGGAAATATCCCCGCAGAAACACAGCGGTTAAAAATATCAGCCAATACGTCTACTAAGAAGCATGCAATTTTTTTTAAGACCAGGTTCGAAATACCGTCAGCTCCACATGAATTTGAATTTTTTAAAGTGCCAATAGTTTGTAACACCTCAAGAGGAGTAATGACGCTATATACAAAGCTGTTTCTTTGAAATGGTTCAGCACTATTATTAAAGGACGAACAGAAGGAACAAATCGGTTGAACTGGACAAGGTTGTAAACTGCATGCAATATTGGTGAAATAACTGTTGAAGGTATTTGCAATGACAAGCTTATCGGAAATTTCACGGCCATCGACACATACATATAACAGTAGGTTTTTTGGAAAACGAAGATTTATTTAGTAAACTATTCACTATTTGCCATTCATTTTTCAAATTACCTTTAGCTGAATTAAATCGAGTACGGAAATATGTATCGCGGCAAATAGGAATCTCCTTTTTTAGTTCAACGCACAATTGTTTATATTTACGCTTTAAACTCATGTTACTGGGGTACCTATAGCATTTGATTCTTAGCTTGTTTTTGTATTTTACTTTGTTCACTAAGTACCTCGAGATCCATGGTTTAAGCTTTCTTACCACCTTTTTAGCTGGCAGGGAAGAGGAACAGCTTAAAATGTACCTCTTCAGGGTATTAATAAAGATTGTTAAAGAAGTTGAAGCATCACTACATGAATAAACATCTTCCCAAGATTCACTCATCAGACAGTTTTTAAGGTTACTGAAGTTAATGTTTATAACATTGATGGGGGAATAAGGATTTCTACTTATATTGCTTCTAGAGCAATTTACTAAGAGTCCTGCCATAGAGTGGTCAGTTAACATAAAATCAAGAACACATTTCTCACAGTTAAACAAAGATACATTACTAAAGCGTCCATAAATATGATCTAAACATGTACCAGACACAGATCTAGTTGGCTCATTAATAAAGCTAGCTAGGCCATGTGATGCCAATAAGCCCAAATAACTCGAAACAGTTTCACAACTATTCAAGATGTCAATGTTAAAGTCCCCAATTATAATTAAATTTTTAGATTTTTCCCTTTCCAATAGACGAGAGAACTCTTTTATGAACATAACAACATTAAACATATGTACATATGTAGTCTGTAAACACAAACAAACACAAACACTTCGTGGTTAATTTCAATCGAAACTTTCAAAACATCAGCAGTCAAAAATTCGATACACTGAACATCGCGAATCACATATACGTCTTTTATAAAACATCCAACACCACCTGCTGCATAACTTTCATTCGTATTAGGATAAAAATTGAACCCGGGAACAAAATAATCGTTTTTTTCAAAGCTGTATATCCAAATTTCAGAGACAAAGACAATATCTGGAATGCAGGTAAAAGAATCAAGGTGAGTAACAAGTGAGGTGAAGTTTTCCCTCAAGCTTCTGACATTCTGGTGAACAATAAAAAGTTTGTTATCACAATATGAACTATTAGTAAAAGCATTATCACAGTTGGAAGTCATAGGATTGGGGAAAGAAAAGTTATCTACTAAGTAATTTTCATCAGGCATTATAAGAGCAAAAAATTAAAGAGATAGAAGCACTAAATTAGTGCAATGTCATTAAAAGACCTTATTGAAATAACTTTTCCTCCCTCAACCTTTCTCACAAGAATTTGATTGGCTTTAAACCATACGTATTTGGCGCCTTTCTGCTTTGCTGTCTCTTTTACCTTCATGAAGAGAGCCTGTGTGTACTTCGTGAATGAGTGGTTTATATAAATCCCGGTGCCGGAACCTTTGCTTCTGCTGCTGTTGTTGTTGTAGGTATTGCTGCTGCTGCTGCTGCTGTCGCCGATTTGCGATTTTGTGGGCCGCTGTCGTATCCTGACTACAGCCGGAATTGCTTTTCCGCTTGCTTCGCGATCTTTTATGGCATTGCCTGCCATTGCTCTCGATCGGTAATTCTCGCAAAGAAAAGAAAAAGAAAAAATATTTATGATTTAATGCCAAAGTTGATGTGGTGGAGTGAACGATCTAACTCACGAATACGAATGCACGTTTGGACTGAACACCGCCTTTCAGCTCGGCAAATGCTTCATCCTACGAACGTGCACTCGACTAAAACATTGCCTTTCAGCTCGGCAAATGACCTACCTAGCTAGATGCGAATGCACGTTTGGACTGAACACCGCCTTTCAGCTCGGCAAATGCTTCATCCTGCGAACGTGCACTCTACTAAACATTGCCTTTCAGCTCGGCAAATGACCTACCTAGCTAGATGCGAATGCACGTTTGGACTGAACACCGCCTTTCAGCTCGGCAAATGCTTCATCCTGCGAACGTGCACTCTACTAAACATTGCCTTTCAGCTCGGCAAATGACCTACCTAGCTAGATGCGAATGGACGTTTGGACTGAACACCGCCTTTCAGCTCGGCAAATGCTTCACCCTGCGAACGTGCACTCGACTAAAACATTGCCTTTCAGCTCGGCAAATGCTTATTCGACTTCTCAAATGTCCTAAACGCTTACTAACATTATACCTACAAATCACTTATACCCTAATGAAACTGCCTTTGATATATCTAACAACGCATAGCAGATACCTAAAATGTATCAAACCCGTTACGTGTGCCGGTATGTGTGTATGGTGTATACCAAACAGTGTTTGTTGCTTTTGGTGTCGATTGACAACAAAGAAAAAACTACCTGTTGGTGTTGCGAGAACTGCTACGTTCTCATTTCGAATGTCTTTTCGTCAAATAGCCACTTGTTTAAACAAAACTTCAGTTTATTCAAGGATAGATTTATGTGTGTGTACATCACACAAAAATCCATCCACCAGCTGTGTATGATCGAACAAGGGTTAAAGGGTTGAATATGGTTTATGATCGCAATGTAAATATTTGAAGCGACCGTCGTCAGACGGCGCCCGGCCTTTATCGTAGACACTGACCAGCTGCACACCATTGGAACGAATTTGCACAACAAAGGATCATTATGATAAGCAAGATATGTATGTGACGACGTTATAGACCGAAACCCTTAATACACATGCGCACGGGCGATTTTTACTAGCTTATCTTTTCTTTTTTCCTATGAGTATCGTTCACCAAAAAAACTTATTGTATTTCATATGCATATGTGCATTAATTACTCACCTTAATTTCTGGGATTTGCCCAATGTACGATGGTTAAACGCTGCACTTGTCCGCAATTGGAAACACTGCTGTAGTTGCTCTGACTTCGACCAAACTGCTCGTTGGGGTATTTGCACTACCCACTGTCAATTCACTTAAACACTGTGTTTCACTATTTTTACTTTAAAAAAACAGGGCCAACTCAATGTTCGGCTCTGAAGGACCTTGGATAGTTCTTTGGGAGCTAGTGAACTGTATTAAATAAAATAAAAACACTTATTTTTTCTATTGTGCACAGCACTGATACGTCTGCTTTATTCTGTCTTCGAATCACAAGTCTTCTAATAAAATAAATGTTGGTTCCTTTTAGAAAGGATCTCGCATGCACACAACCATAGGATCAAATGGTGGTGCACGGTCGCGGTCGATCATACATGCATGATGTGTGTAAAATGCGCCCAGCCTATTGATATCTTCGGAATATCGAACATTAAGGATTGGATGGGTAGTAAGTGTGGTTTTCAGCTTTTCGAAGGCCTCAACATATTCAGGGTCATGTAGATTTATTTTAGCTCTTTTTTTTTTTAAATATCTAGTCATAGGGTATGCTATCTTTGCATAATTCATAACAAATTTCCTGTAGTACCCCGAAGCTCCCAAAAAGCTTTTTAGTAGTTTTTCCGTTTTTGGAATTGGCAAATCTTTGATAACTTCAACTTTATTCGGATTTGGTTTTAACCCTTGTTCGGTCAATATGTGACCAAGAAATTCAGTGTTTTTCTTTAAAAAAGAACATTTACCAATTTGTAGCTTGAGGTTGTGACTTTCTAAAATTTTGAAAATATCTGCCAAACTCTTTAAGTGTTCCTTTAAGGAAGAAGAAAATATCAGAATGTCGTCTAGATAGACAACACAGATCTTATTAATGTATTGCCTTAGAATGTGGTTCATCAACCGCTGAAATGTAGCAGGTGCATTTTTCAGTCCAAAAGGCATACGAACATACTCATAAAGTCCTTGTGGGGTAATGAATGCAGTTTTGTCAACATCCCGACGGTGCATCAAAATTTGATGGTACCCTTTGGCTAAATCTAGCGTCGAAAAATACTTTGCTTTGCCTAACTTATCAAAAAGACTTTCTATGTTCGGTAAAGGAAATTTATCATCTACAGTTTGCTCGTTTAAGCTTCTATAGTCGACGCAAATTCGATATTTTACTTGTCCATTGTTATCCGGTTTTTTAGCCACGACAACAATTGGAGAAGCATGTCTACTATTACTCTTCCTTATAATTCCTTGTGTTTCCATGTTTTATGCTGGAAGTGTGAGTGAGTCATTGACCCTCTTGGTAATGTAGATTTTGGAATTTATTTAAAAGAGATTGTAGTGCCTATTTTTCCTCTAGATTTATGTAGGTCACGAAAGTCAGGGTTACCTTCTTCTAAGTAATGACAGCAAAAATGGTTGCCCTTCTCGATATTGAGCACCGTATTATCCTTTAACGTAATATTCCCTTTTTCAATGTGGATTACTTTTATAATGTTTTTGAGAGTATCCATACCTAGTAATAGGGAATAATTTTTATTTACAAGGGCATATTCATATGCTTTAATACAGGTATTTCTTCTTTAACCGAATTCTTTTGGAACGGGGATTTGAAAAGCTTATTGTTGTCTACTGTTTTGCTATTTATAGTTGTCATTTCTATTAATTTTGAGTCCACTACTTTATATTGCGTCATGTCAAGTTTGTTTGTGTTAACTATTGTCATAGCGCTTCCTATATCAAGAAGGATGTAATGTTTTTGTCTATTTATGACAACTGGTATTGTTAAGATTTGTCCGAGAAAAAAAAGGAGGTTCTATGGATGCAGTTCCTTGGTTTGTGATGTCCTGATTAGAAACCATGTTATCTGCGTCTATTTGTGTAACTTGTCGTAAGGAAGATGGTTGGTTAGATGTAAATCTCATAATGGGTGTGGGGTTTGGATTTCTACTTGTGTTAGTGTATGAGTTTGTACTGTTTCGAGAGGTTTGGTTATAATCGCTTCTATTCCTAGGATGTTGAGTTGTGTTGAATTGTCTAGGTGTTCTTACATTAAAATGATTATGTTGATCATCTGGTGTCAGGTTTCTAAACTTAAGGTTACCACTCTCGTACCCGATATAAGAATGTAATATTCTTAAAATGTTTGTAACCTCGTATTGATCTCTAAGATCCCTAGCCAAATTTCCCATTGTTAACTCCCGTACTTTACTTATAATTAGGCTATGGTATAATATTTTCTCTTACTCTTGGTTATTACAATACAGTATATGTAAATTAATGTTATTTAATATAACTTCTAACTTATTAATAAGTTCTTGTACAAAACTTACTTTAATCGATCCAATCGACTTCGTTATTTCGGCTCCGCTGATTGTTGGACGAAAATGTTGTTTGAGTATATTTTTTGTTGCTTCCCAGGGTAGGAATCCATTCGTCAGCAGCAGATCCATGGCTGGTCCTTTCACTTTGGTCTGTCTGATTATGCTCCAAGTTATCACCGGGTCTGAGCTTGTTGCCAGGTGATTATCTACAATCCCAATGAAATGACCTAGGGATTTAGAGTCACCTTCGAATGGGGGAATATATTGGATTTCCTGGGATATAGTGGATCCCAGGTTCCTCTGTGGTATTTTATTCACTATAGCCATGAGGCTATGCAAAATTTCACGGTTCGACACTTCATTCGCCATTGTTTTGCTTTGTTGTTTTAAGTTTTGTTATTTCCTGATTTTTTTTTCTTTTTATTTTATTATTTTACTTTGCCTTTTGTCTTTTGATAATTATTAACTATCACCTATTTTTTTTTTTGTTCTATTCCGTTCTTTTTGAAGCGAGATTTAATTCCACTAAAGTTCCGTCACTAGTACACTTTTACTTATTCGTATTTACGGAACTACCCGACTGCGCCAATTAAATATTCAAAGAAATAACAAAACACCGGTTTCGTATTACCGATAACAATTAGGTCTTTATTGTATGAAGATTGCCTACAGAGTGTCCAAAGAATCGTCAAATCAATTTAATAATCAAAATGAACTCAGTTGACCTGACCGACGTTATGCCCGATCAGCACTATGAACCATTCGATTTCACAATGCCAATTCGGCTATCACTGCACTTCATTAATTAAGTGTGCCAATTAATGAAGTGCATTGCTTGCATTGTCGGCCCGGTCAATAACCGAGTTATGACCAATATTTAACTCGCATGAAAATCCACCGAAAACCATCGATGAGCTCTAGGAAAGAATACAAAGACAATGGCCACGAAAGGATACAAAAATTCGTGGAGAGAATGCCTAAAAGAATTGAGAATGTGTTAAAAAATAAAGGACATTGGATAAAGTACTAAATATTATAAATTCATGGCGACTAGACAACTATTACAAAAAAATCGGTAATGTGCAAAACTGTCCGAATGGGGAATTTGTTGTTTTTTGTTTATTTTGTTTAGAATTAACTTTCTTTTTATCAGTTTTTGTTACTTAATTTAAGGATAAACGTTCAATTGAATAAACCAACCAAAAATATTTGTCAAATTGCTATTAGCTTACTAATTTTGATAAAATAACCATAGAAATGCAAAACATCCGGACAGTTTTGCTTCTCACTGTATTTCAAAATTCATTCTATTCTCCACAGCTCCTAACTTTACTAAGATTCATTAAAGGCTTCTGAGAGGATTCTAAGGAGATCAATTTTTTTTCTCTGACATTTTAGCACAGTTTCAAACTATTTCTCGCGTTTATCAACATCTGCTGTTTAAATTTCAAGTAATTATTGATGGATGTAATGGTTACACAGTTGAAGACAATTGGCTCAAACTAAGCTTCATGTGGAACTGGAAGGAGGTGTCTAACCAATTCCCTCGTTTCAACGACTTGGATTAATCGCAAAACATTTTATGTGTCGTTAAGTAGGTTAAGCCCTGCGAAATTTAAAAAAAAATGTTCACACGATATACATAGGCACATATATGACCACTTCCTATGCATGTAATGCATACCTATTGAGTATGTTATAGACTGTATAAGAAGTTTAATAATCGAGCAAAAAAAGAAAGTTCAACTTCACAAGTCGGCAGCTAACCTCGATCTCACATTTTTTATTTTAAACCGCATGGTTCTAATGTACAATATATCACATGAAATAAATGAAAGAGAAAAAGATATACAGTGTTCCCCGTTTAATTGAACCGACCATTTTGTCCGATTTTTTCGATCAATTGACTGAGTGTTCAATTAAAGAAAACCCGCTTAATTGCTTATATCGTGCAATTAAACGAGATTGGCTTAATTAAGCCAGTAAGACAATTAAACGATGTTATATTCGAAAACCGTGATGAAAATGGGTCCGTTCCGATTTCTAGACCATCTGAAGTTTTAGATAAAGAGAGCATTCTGATTCGACAACAACCTGATATTTGACAGATGAGCAAGACAACTTTTTGTGAGGTAGTGGGCTGGATTGTTAGTCTAAAAATTCTTGTCTTAACTCAATTGAAATTTTGAAATATCCTGTCAGTTGAAAATTGTCACAAAACGTATTTTTGCAAGATTGCTGAACTTTGGAAGTCATTTGTTTTTCGTACTTGGACGTATATTGGTTTAAATTAATAGTTTAATTTTCACACAGTTTTATTGTATAATATAATTCATCGATTTTGTAGTCTTCAGCAAATTGTTGAGCTCAAATGATTACACTTAACCTGCGATATTAGTAAACTGCTTTTGGAAATCGCATGAGTGTATTACTTTCATAAAATGTTATCTTCAGAGCAGTTCGTGTTTTTATATTGTGCGCAGCTTTACAAGTTACAAAGCAACTCCAATGCGAGAACAGAAATTAAAAATATAAATGTTTTGACTTGGATGTCATATCTGACCTTGTCCAGTTTCAGCGTTCCGTATCTAGTCTAGTCTATCAGAAATTTCAGGTATCTAAAAATCGGAATGCGCCCAATAACTTTTGTTTCCAAATGAATCGTGCACCAGAATTGAAATATGACAAACTACAGCTCGCTGCCATCTGTGCAGTGCTGTCAACTTCAATGTGAAAACAGCGCTCCGGAATTACTACAATTTGCCCATTTTTTTTTTTGTTATAATTTTTTATTTGTCGCCGATCAATTAACCGAACAATTTGGATGCATTTAGTTTGTTTGGTATACATTTTTAAGATCAATTAAGCGGGTAAATCAATTATACGGGACTCAATTAACAGTGCAAATACGTGTATAGCTTATATAGGAAATATTCGAGCCCACTTTTTTCGTTCAATTAAACGGGAAAATCAATTAAGCGAGGTTCAATTAAGCGGGGATCAATGTATAAACCAAAGGGAAGTACACATGCAATTACATGTAAATACAGGGTGTTTATGAATCGCAATTAAACAATTTAAAGAACAAAAATAACATATTCTAAACATTTGTTAATAATTGAATCAGAAACGCATAGAGTAAACGTTTGTAAATACTTGAATCCAAAACATTCTGCCGCCGGCTGAAAGATCTTAGTCTTTTAGGACAGGAAGAAGAACTAGTTTGGTGATGGGTCGTAAAAGAGTTCCGTGGGCAGTTTTGACGAAAACGACTCGCGTGTTGCCATCCTTTCCCTGGATAGATTGCTTCACAACTCCTAGAATCCATTACGACTGCGGTAAATGGGGCTCCTTAAGGATGACAATATCCCCGACTTCAATGTTGCGTTTAAGCTGCTCCATTTCGGAAGATTTTGAAGAGAAGTGAGGTACTCTGTATGCCAACGCTTCCAAAACCCTTGCGCCATGTGCTGTAGTTTCTGCCAATGAAAAGGTAAACATGAATTGGTGTCATCTATGGTTGGTTCTGGAAGTGAAGTAAGAGTTCGACCAATTAAAAAATGAGCCGGAGTAAGGGCATCAAAATCATTATTTGCGCGAGTGCAGAGTGGACGAGAATTAAGTAAGGCTTCTATACGGGTCAGTAGTGTATAGAATTCCTCATAGGATTTGATCACCAACAACCCGTTTAAGATGAAGCTTGACGCATCTCACACCCGCCTCCCACAATCCTCCAAAGTGCCATGATGATGGTGGAATGAATCTCCACGTGATTCCTTCGGCCGATAGGTGAACTGCAATGATAGTGCCATTATGCTCAGAGAGTAGAAGAGAATGCATTTCAGTTAGTTTTCGATGCGCTCCTCGGAAATTTGTTCCATTATCAGAGAACATTTCAGTGGGTTTCCCTCGGCGAGAAATGAACCGATTTAAAGCAGCTAGAAATGCATCCGTAGTCAGAGAGCCAGCAAGCTCTAAATGAATGGCCTTAGTAACGAAGCATACAAACAAGGAAATATAAGACTTTACGAAAGTAGGACGCCTTTCACGTACTAATCGTAGAGTGACTGGACCAGCGAAGTCCAACCCGACACGGGAAAATGGGAAGGCGAAATTCACGTGTTCTGCAGGCAATTCTCCCATTAATTGAGAACAGGTAGTTCTACTTAATTTGGCACATACTACACAATTGTGAACAACCTTGCGTACCAGGTTGCGGCATCCAACGATCCAATATTCTTGTCTCAGCAGGCTGAACAATTCCGCGGCTCCTACATGAAGATGTCGTTCATGATAAAGGCGTACAAGTAGTAGCACAACAAGATGATCCTTCAGTAAAATAATAGGATGTTTTGTAGATGATGTTTATGATGACCGCTGAATTCGTCGTCCTACACGTAACAGGCCACTGGGATCTATAAACGGCATCAAACTGAGTATCTTTGATTTTTGATGGAGTGGTTGACCTTGAGACAGATTACTTATTTCGTTGGAGAAGAACACCCGCTGTATCCTTTTTAAAAGAAATGTTTTAGCATTTTGTAATTCGAGAGTAGTCAATGAATCCTGATTACGTTCAATCGGTAGTAGGCGACAGTAAGAGGCAAATCGAAAACAAAATGAAAGTATGCGTACAACTTTTAAAAAGGAAGAAGAACGGGCAACAAAACGATCAACAAAGTCATCTTCCGGACGAGCAGCAACATGTAAAGTAGTAATCGGTGTACATCTTCGTAATTCCAAAACTGGATCCTGAAAATCTATGTCAAAAGTTATATCCGCGTTGTTAGGCCAGGTGTCCGAGGACTCGGACAGCCAAGAAGGTCCCTTCCACCATAAAGTAAAATTAATTTCGAAGGCCGCATACCGCGGGAGGCGCAATCTGCTGGATTGATCTTAGAAGGGACGTAGTTCCAGCAGGAAAGAGGGAGCAACGCAACGATCTCTGTGGCTCGGTTGGCAATAAAAACAGTCCAGCTGCTAGGAGGAGCTGACAACCAATGTAACACTATTTGGTAATCCGTCCAGGCATGTACATAACTGCATCGATTCATCCTGCAATGATGTTTTAAGTTTTGCCAACAGTCGGCAGAGTAACAGGGCACCACATAATTCTAAACGAGGAATAGTCAACTCCTTAATCGGAGCAACCCTACTTTCGGCAGCAATTAATGTGGTTACGTCCGAAGTCTTACTCCTACAGTAAATGACAGCCGAATAGGCTCTAGGTGAGGCGTCACAAAATCCATAATAGCCCACGGAGTCGCTTAACCAAATAGGACGACAAATTCTCACATCCAGCAGCAATGGAAGTTCAGAGCGAATGCTTAGCCACTCTTGGGCAATTTCAGCAGGCACAAGATCATCCCATGACAACTTCGATTTCCATAACTGTTGAAAAATAATTTTTAATGCAATAACACTTGGCGTCAAAAATCCAAGGGAATCGAATACACGAGCGGTGTCTGATAAGATGTAGCGCTTAGTACATGGTTGTCGATCTGGTTAACAAACCTTAAAATGAAAACAGTCTCTAGTAGGGCTCCAAAGCAATCCCAATAATTTAATGGATTCAGCAAATTCATGTTCGTAGGTCGAGTGTTCACGAAGATTATCAGGCAGAGATTCGAAAAGGTTTTGCAGTTTGAACTTATTGTTCTCAGATTAAATCCCGCATCTCTCAATAATCTCGTTAACCTTCTATGCAACTCGAAGAGGTCTTCAATAGTGTTGGCTTTAGTCAATAGGTCGTCGACATAAAAATCACTTAAAAGGATTTCTGATGTCCGGGGAAACTCCTTTATCGAATCCAGGGCAAGTTGACGCAAAGTTCGAACGGACAGGTATGGACCACATGATGTGCCGAATGTGACAGTTAGAAGGTGATAATGTCTGATGGGTTCAGAGGGCGAATCTATCCACCAAATTCGTTGGAAATCAACATGTTTGCTCGCAACCCATATTTGCCTAAACATCTTTTCAATATCTCCAGATATGGTGAATTTATGACGTCGGAAGCGGAGAAGCACTGCGAAAAGATCCCGTTGGATAGGAAGCCCAATAGCTAGGGTTTCATTAAGCGATGGTTTCGAAGAAGACTTATAAGAGTCATCAAATACCACCCGCAATTTAGTGGTAGTACTTTCTTCCTTGAATACTGGATGATGCGGAAGGTAATAAATAGCTGTACTGGGTTTAGCGATCTCTTCCTTAGCAATTTCCTTCATATGTCCAAGTTCAATATATTCGGACATAAAGGCGCAATACTCCGCTCTTAACTCAGGATGTTTCTCGAACCTTCGTTCAGTGGTGGGTCAACGACGGAGAGCACCTGATAGCGAATCACCATAATCAATTGATTGGTTCGATCGAAATGGTAGTTCAACTACAAACCTTCCATCTGACGAACAAGTATAAGTGGAAAGAAAATGGTTTTCTATTTCAAAATATGAACATGAAAAGAACTTTAAGGGCGCCCCAACGTTTTCTTCGATTTCCCAGAATGTTTGCAAGTCCATACCCAGACCTACATGAAGGATAGATTTTGCCGTGATAGAAGTGGCTGCACTGCAAGTTGCTGTTATGTTTCCTCAAAAGACCCAACCAAACAATGTGCGTACTGCATCTGGAAAGCCAATTTTAGTTCGGATTGGCGCTGACTCGATTACATGGAAAACACAATCAACTCCTAAGATAAGATCAACGGAACCCCTTACATTAAATCCTGGGTCCGCAAGGTTGTCTTCTATGTAACTTAAATCTCCGCCAAAAACGTAGTCAAACGACTGGTTAGGTATAGGATCGGTTAGCTTTGATAAAATATATGCGCTTATGTGTATCGAATTGTGGCTAAAACGAGAATATAATTGAGTACACACTTTTCCACGAGTACATCCAGCATCTGTACTACTAACGCCATTAAGAGAAATGCGAGCGAATTGACGACGTAAACCCAACCTTTGAACACACGATTCCGAGATGAATGAAGCCTGAGACCCGCTGTCTAGAAGAATTCGAGAGGCTTGCAACTGTCCAAGTGCGTCGGGAACCAAAACGAGAGCGGTAGGCAATAGATTGTTAGTTGTTGATAACGATACACGATTATGAAATGAAGACAGTCCGTTGGAAGTGGTTGGAGAACTCCTAAGTTGATGGTCACGAGACGAAGAGTCAACTGCAGGTAACTGATGAACAAGTGTATGATGTCGTCCGTTACATTGTTTACATCTAAACCTTGAATTACAATTCAGTGACTTGTGCTCAGAACGAAGACAATTAAAGCACACGGCACCCTCTTTAACAAACGATCGACGAGAATTAACATCAAGAGAAAGAAATTGAGGACACTGTATAAGTTCATGCTGCTGTTTGCACTTCAAACAACTGGATTTTTCTGAGCTGACATGAAAAGATTTGATTGCATGCGGTTTCAGGTTTGATCGAACTTTACCTAAATCCTGACAAACTTCGAGAGAGTCGCAACGCTGATCAAGAAAGGTGAAATATGTTTTAATCAAAAAAAATTCAGCATCCCTCGTAGAATCCACCCACCTTTGGTGAGTATCGGCATCTGATTGTTACAAAGAATATGAATTAAAAGCACATCGTGAAACGTTACCCAATCTCCGAAATCCCCTGTGAATGGCTTGATATTGATCTTGGGTAGATGTTGTTCGGCTCGTGCTCAGTTTGATGAAATCGTGTCCATAAGTTGTGTGTGTTGTTCCGCTATCTGCTTGAGATTTTGGTTTATGTTGTCTTTGTCCAACGGAGCACCCTTTAGCTTTGACAATAATATGGATTTAAATTCATAATATTTATTCTCACATTCCTCGAAACCTGGATCGTCAGCTAAACTCTCAGGACCATCCAGTGTCTCCAACATAGCATTCTGATTTTCTTGGTATGCATTCCACGCGCTTTCTATTCTCTCCAATCTTAGCTGGCAATCTTCTCTACTCACTCTGTCGGTAATTGAATTGACGAATTTTGCAATTCGTGTTATTGTGCCCTTTATTACGGCACGTTTGGCTTTTATTATTTTCATTGCACACTACCTACAATTTATCACAGATAGAAGGACCAAAAAATGAGTATGTTATAGACTGTATAAGAAGTTTAATAATCGAGCAAAAAAAGAAAGTTCAACTTCACAAGTCGATCTCACATTTTTTATTTTAAACCGCATGGTTCTAATGTACAATATATCACATGAAATAAATGAAAGAGAAAAAGATATATAAACCAAAGGGAAGTACAAATGCAATTACATGTAAATACAGGGTGTTTATGAAACGCAATTAAACAATTTAAAGAACAAAAATAACATATTCTAAATACTTGAATCCAAAACACCTATGTATGTATGTAGGAACAGTGGCTGCACTCCATATCTCGCTGCTCATCTCTGCACAGTCTCTCATGTCTGCACATCACTCCAACAAGACAAAACTATTTTGAAAAATAAAAATAGTCCTGCTACTAAGTTTTTTTTTAAAAATAAATTTTCTTAGTTTTTTTCAATAGTTAAGTCCTTAGATTGTTTAAGTAAATTAAGTTAGGTTACGTTGAAAGACATAAAATAGGTAAGTATTAAGTTAAGCTTAGATTGCCCTTGTAGGGCCAGTAACTAAGAGTTACATAGTTAAGTTAATTAAGCTAGTTTTAAGCGTTTTTTGTCTAGCAGGTAAGATTTAATGAATTACAATAATAAAAATGCTTTAAAAATGAATGAATGAACAAAATTATTTTTGCGACAGGGAGAAGCAGAAAAGCCGTCAAGCAGATCATATCGTTCCAATTGTAATTTTATAACTTTTATTTCACTTGAATTATAAATTTGAATTTCACTTTAATTAAAGTTTTCCGTTTTGCATTTCTTATTCATACATATTTGTCTATATGTTATGTACCTATACCTACGTATGTAATGAGATTTAATGTTAATGGACAACTCTTTAGACATGTCCGTGGCTGAAGTTTGCTTTAAACGCTGCACTAAGAATGGCCTCAACTTTGTTACTAAAAAAAACTATTAATTAATAAGGTAAAAATAATTTATCATAGACCGACGACGAGCTGAAGAATTTTAATAATAAAAATTCCTCGTCTTCGTTTTCGTCATTCTATTTTATTTATTTTTTTTGTCAAGAGGCTGATGGAAACAAAGAAAAGGAATCCCTTGCTCTCAATTATGCACTCAATTTTCGAGAAATATGTTGTAACGAAAATTTGTTTCAACACAAAATACAAAACGAACAAAAAAAAAATGAAAAAGAATCAAAACTTTGTTGCAAATTTTCCGTTGAGGAGGTTACAACTTTATTTTTTTTGTCTCTCGTCGTACGGAAAAGTTTTTGCCACTTTTTTCTTTTTTTAAAGAAAAAAACTTATTTTCAACACTGAAACCGAATGAAAACTTCTTCGTGTTGATTTTAAGAATAACTACGTGAGTTCAGTTCAGTTTAACTCCAATACACTGGGTGAATGTGGTAGGGTGGTTGCAAAGTTTAACACAACCGGTACCTGTTGCCAGGGTATAAATTATTCCTCCATCGATTTTCGGTTCCAGGTTTGATTGAGAACTTTATTTAGGTGAAAATTGGTTTCCGAAAAGGTGGAGATATGAAGTCAGGAGGTAGACGTGTTTCCTTTTTTCAGATTTTTGACATGGTAAAGTGGAAGCACTTTGTTAGAACGGGTTGGTTTGCCAATTTGTTTGCTTAAGCTACGATTAAATGGTGAACGAATGAGTCAACGCGCTGACTTTCTGACATCAAAATGAAGTTAAAATGTGTCCTAAAGTGGACAAGTCGTGTCTAGCCGCCAGCGCGATGACACCGAAGGGGAGAAAATCGCGATTACACATTACATGTCAAACCATTTTGGGACAACGATGACTGACTCGCGTCAATAATGTGATCGTCAACGTTCCATGCGTTGACACGGTGACTGTTGACGGTGCATTGACGAGTTTTCCCCGTAACGTCACTGAGTCACTACATTGGCTCATGTCTTTGACCGTACAAGCGTAGCTTAATACATGAGAAGTGTCGTGTGCCTGCTAAGATGAGGTCTAGATTCTTGCCTAGTCTTTGGGGGCCCTAAGACGTACTTGCTAACGACTGTTCGCAAAGCAGGTGTTGTGAAGATTTTACTTCCCACCCGTCCTTACAGCTTCTAGAGTAGTCGTTGAAGTGTAGCCTTAGTTGTTCTGCATCATTGTGACGTGGTCTGTGAGGACATCCAAATCGATTCAAATTTTCTTTGCATTAAGTTTTATAAGATTGTTTGAATTATTCATATTAAAGGCTGACTATAGTCATCTAGCTAATGCACATGTATCTAGAGCTAGACGGTATGACTGCGTATTTTTGTGATTTTTACATCTATTTCTAGAGTGCTAATAGGCGCACTCTTTGCAATTAGCATAAGCCCTTTCGCGTATATGCTTTCATTTTTCTGCTCATGACTTTAACATTTGTCCAGAATTACATAAGTCATTATTTCCCACCCCACCTGACTTAATATCGATTACTTAATTGCTTTGTATCTTATGGGAATTAGAGCATCTAAGTATCACACGTCTTCGGTTCTGCCGATTGTTCCAGCTCTTTCCTGGTGGCCTAGACATTTCTACGATCGTCTTGCATCAAGTTTTTTTCACTGGCGACTGACTCTTCGTTCGTTCTTAGTGAATTCTACTATTCTGTGAGATAAAATGGCATTGAATCATGGGCACAGGAGTCTATCGATGTAGTTAATAAGACTTTATTTAGCTTTTTTTGGGCTGCAATCGAATGTTTTTAATAGGTCATTAGACTCTAGACTTTACCCCTCGGCCCACGGTTGATAAAATGTATGAATATTTCCATCTCTTTGGGGACTTTGTAAACCATCCTGTCGTCGCATCTGGTTCTCTCGTTACAAAGGACTTCTCTAATGTTCATTTAGTAGGGATAGAAGCCACATTATCTATGTATCGTCAGCTAGCAGTCAAGTGACAAATTCTCTCGACTTTTTAGCAGGCCTTAATACAATGTTTCCTCGATCTTTTAAGGCTTGGAGCTGTTGGCGACCCCAGGTAGATGTAGAAGATGTCTTTTTTGTCCTTAGCTGATAGCACAGTATTTGCAAAACTATCTAAAATGCCTAGCTAGTTTCCAAAGAAAAAAACTGAGTTCATCAAACCTCTTTACCAAAAAGCGATTTCTGCGTGAAAGTACAGTAGACCGAAACGAGTTTGAGTGCTCCCGGGATTTGGAAAATTCCTTTAATGAATAAAAAAACAAAAAACACACGGCCTCTCTTTCTCTCTTCAGTAATTGAAATCTTACCATTTAAAGACCTTCTTCGCCAGAGTGAATTTGGGTTCTTACTTTGCATAAATCAATATGGTAACCGAATGTCGTCAACGTGTCACGGAGGTAAGATCTCGCTTGTTTGAAGGGATATTTAAACTTAAGATAGGCAGGGTACCAATTTGTATGCCAGGGTTACATTATGCTACTTATTAGTGCAGGTAGTTCCAATGTTAGCTAACATAGTATAAATGTTAGCTTACAATCATAAATGTAGTTCCAAAGGACCAAGTAAGTAAGCACTGGTTACAACTTGATTGATAAATCAATCAATTTTTCAACCAATCTCAGGTATCGACAATAAAGCGATGTACAGTAAACGCCGGTTAAGTGCTTTATGCTTAAGTACCCAAACTTGCTCAAAAATATTAGGATCATGCATTTAAATCATAATGATATTGAAGTTTTGCTGTCCTACATTGTTTAAGTTCATAATTGTTTTGTACAAGCTCTAAAGCTCCTTTTTCGTTTATTTTTGTTAAATTTTTAAATGATTTATTGTTAACCGCACAATGAATAATCCTTATTTTGAAGTGGCATTTATAACAATTTATACTGTTTTATATAAAATGTCACTAACTATTCTCATATGTACAAACATTGTGTAATATAAAGTAAGATGGATACTTTTTTGTTAGAGAATAATGAATGAAATAAAAAAAATAAATAAAAATTTGCCTAAGTGCAAATTGGTTTAGTACCATCTATTTGTCAGTCATTTGTCAGCTCGGATTAAACTCTTGTAAGTACCTCATTCCAAACGTAAAAAAGCTCATCGCAGCAAACTTCGTTGCATTTCTGCATGCCAAAAAATGACATAATCGCTCTGTCTCTTGTTGGTTTAAAAACACAAAAATACAATTCTTAACATCTGTCATGTATTCCAATTCCAATTGAATTCGGATATCTTCCTTATTGGGGTTTTTAAGCGCCTAAAACAGATGAAAATATTCATGAGGCAGTTATCCAGGTTTTACTGTAGGTATTAACATTTTCGCTTCCGTAAGAATACCGTGATGTTAGCCTAGTTAGTTTGAAGGACCTCACGTCTGTTGAAATGAAAAAGTTTGGATTGAAAAAAAAATACAGGAAGTAAATACACAACTTATAATTTATTGATCGATTACTACAATTCTGTATCACCAACCACTCAGCGCTGCGACCAAATACCAAGTGTCTCAGACCATCGACCACCACATGCAGTCACTCCAAGTGCATTCAACTCCAGTGGTGTTGGATCGTACGATGGATGCTGGCACGCACAGATTAATGGTTTCGAAGTAGGTAGTTTCAAACAAGTTATGCTCCGCGATTATAAAATTATTCTCACATCTTCTCTACGGGAAAATGCAAAATGCGTTAAAAGCACGTGTCTTAATTTTAAATCAATTACGTGATGTATCGCCTTAAATATCCAAACAAATTTAAAAATTTAAGTTGTATGCTCTCAATATCCCCGACCACCGTAGAACACACAGCATAGTTTCTCTTGTGTTGTCCTTTCATAATCGTTATCTGTGGATGCCTTCTGTTTAATTTAAAACCATCTCAAGGCCATATTTCGCCTCGAAAATGTTCGCATTCAACAGTTTTCCAACCATAAAACCAGAAAGTCAACAACATTGCGTATTTTAATTTCCGCCTGTAAAATTTTACGTCGTTCCATATCTGTCGTCGTCTTTGTTGTCGTTCCGAAAGGAAAAATGATACCCACTCGTCACATTACCTTTCTACTCGTGGTATTTTTTTTTTTTTTTACTAACATCTCTGTTTTCCTGTTCGGAATTTTTTTTTGTTTTTTTATTGTTGTCACGGAATAGCCATGAAACCAGGTTTTACTGCTTCTTTTTCGGGTGTATGTGTGTCTCCTTGTGATCTTCCTTCCGTTTGGTGTTCATTATCAATTGACCTTGATAATTCTCCACGGGCAAAGTCGAGCTCAAGTATGTTGTCATTTTGTTCAATTGTCAGAGGAAGGCGGGTATAATTGCTCCTTTGTTTGATTATTTGTTTAGTAATACGTGCCTCTCGCCACATGGAAGATGAAGGTGAAGGATATTGCAAGCATATCCTGTATATTTCAATATCCGCTCATTGTTGACGATATTGGCGAAAACCGGCGACTGCAATAACATTGAACAACAATATGGTTGTGATACAGTTCCTTTATGATGGACTGACAGCATCCATATCTCATATATCAATTAGGAAAATTGTTTACCTTCTTCGGACGGTGGTTGGACGAGGTGGTATGAGTAAGATAGCCGCAATGGAATTTAGTATTAAGTTTCTGGTTTTATTGGGGTATTTCCGGGGAAACCATCAATTTTTATGACAACTGATCCCCATTAGATGTAAGAGCGCCAAAAAGACAGCAAAATATCGGCACGTGGGGTTGTTACTGGGTTTCATTGAGTGAACGTCAAGGTGATGCCAATTTCCTTAAGTCATTTATGAGGAACTCTCATTTAGGACATGTAAGGTGGTCTCTATATTCAATTAGATAATGTTTTAAAGACCTCGTTCACCGTTCCAATTCATTACTGATTGCATACCCTCACAAAATGAAACAAAAAAATCCTTGAAACTTTAAGGACAATCAGATGAGACACAGCCCGTTTCAAGGATAATGCGACATGAAATCAATCTGTCTATTTTTTTTATTTTTTTTTGCAAAACGAATTCGAAGGCGCCTTGATGGATTTCATATTTTTTCTACTATTGAAACCCGAGCCTTCTATTTGTCCTTTGTTTTAGATCCGTTATTATTGATGGATAGGTGTCAGTAGAAGTATTTGTATTATTTTTCGTCTTATTTATTCATGAAAGGAAATTTATCAGAAAACTGGGGCTTGAGTGTAGGTGGATGTCTGTGTTGGCGGCGGTACCTGATGGTATTGATTTAAAATTTCTTTTATTAAAAATGTAGGAACATTAAATACGGAGATGCGAAGGCGGTATGGGTAGGAGCAGGTGGTGTGTTGTTTATGTTGACATTTTGAATATTTGAATTTAATTGAAAGAGATGACGATCGATGGAGAGAACAATAGAAGAGGATAGACGGTGTCAGTATCAGACGTAAAATAGTAGACTTCTATCCACATGCTAAAGATACCAATTATTTGCTACCGAGGACATATTTACATCTTCATCAAGATGGTATATATATATATATATAGCTTGAAATCATTCCAAAGCATTCAGTCTTATAATTGCACTTAAAAAAAATATATAGATATACCTATATATATACATATTTGGCGCGATACACAGTGAACCGAGTAGAGCATGCTTAATGGACAAAATTCATATCCGAATAATCATATAAAAACGGGATATTTTATTCGCCAATAGTCATATCTGTGGCCGCAAGGAAAAACAGCATGAGCCACACACAATACAATACGACTTATGTTGTTTTTCCTTGTGACCACAGATATATTAAAAGCCTTAACGGCTTTAAGTGTTCATTGCTTTCTTTGACCCGTTATACTTGGCCAAAGTTAGGTAGTGAGGTAAATGATTGACAGACATTTTTTTACTTGCGGTTTTACTCTTTCAGTTATAATTAATATACATTTTTGTGTATATTGTGAACTTGCTGTGCTTTATAGCTGAAGAAGCTCAAGGTACCTATGTGATATTTATTTGAAGCCTAAAAGTACCGATATTGTTTTCGGTTTGTTGATATTGTTGATGTGCCTAAATTGGATTAAAAATGTTCGTAATTTTGATTTCTTGATTTCTTAGAGTAAAACTATGAGCCTCACGCCTTTCCACGCTGATGATTTTGATATTTTTGAGAAGATTCGATCTTATTCCGAAATTATTTTGCAAAAATTTGCAATAATATTTTTAACTGATTTATTTAGCTGTTCGAGGCAGATAGTTTTATCATGCAGTAGTGTTGTAAAATGTTTCCTAATTCCAAAAGGTCAGTTTTCAGAAGAAGGCACAAGAAGCAGAAGTTAAGAGAAAAAGATACGCGAAAAACGCAAGGACGTCAACTAATTCCAATTTGTTAGCAATGTTGTTCATTACTTCTGAATAGTTTCCGTGAACTTCATGAATGAAATAATAAAGATTACGCAGAGTGAATAGGTTCTCTTTTTTGGTGACGTAGTTCGTGTCTCTCAATAAAATTAGTTTTTGTTGTTTTTTTTTTGTCAAATTATTTGTATTCAATACCAAAATTTTGAAATCTGAAAATTAGTTTTTCCTTACAATATATGACACAAAATTCAAAATCATAGTTTTCCATTTGAAAAGAGAATAAATGTCACATTCTCTCTCATAAATTGTCCCTAACTACGTAGTGCCACAAAAAAAATCAACAAATCGGCGTAATCTTTATTATTTCATTCATGCGTGAACTTAAATAATAACAAATTTGCTTCATTTTCATCAACTTCCAACCTGCAAATTTCATTAAAATAAACATGTTTTCTTATAAAATACACTTATTTGAATCATATAAAAGGCAAACATAATTTTGTCCACCTAGCATGTTCTACTCTACTGGCTGTGTGACAGCCATGGCCTAGCTTCTCACAATCATTCATGTAGTGCGTGTTATATTTTTCGCACGAATTGAATGGACCTAGTTTTTTTCTTCAGCGGATGCGGAAGCGTTTTCACGCGCCATGCGCCATGCCGGCGAAGAGGTGGTGCCGCAAAAAATGTTTTGGTAGTTTTGAGGATCGAATCTATGTCCTCTCGCTTAGTAGTCCAATACACTAACCACTGAGACATTTCTTTAATTTAATGGACAAGCCACCGAAAGCCAGTCTACACTTCCTTCGGAACTCGGGATGGTTCAGGGAGACCAATTCAAAATATAATATGTTCATTGATTTTATATACCCCACACCACACCGTGGAACACAATGGATCCGTTGAGATCTGGGTCCAAACTCGGTGCAAACTCCTTAACAAGACTCCACTGGCTCGACCACATCAAGCGAATGGACGAGAATGCTCCAGCTAAGAGAATCTTTGAATCCCAGCCACCTGATTCAGGAAGAAAAGGGAGACCGAAGGGAAAGATCAGGCAATCGCGGACACTAGAAACCTTGGTCTAGTAAACTGGAAGCTAGATGTAAGCTGGAAGTTAAGCTAGATGGTGTAAACGTATGTGACTAATAGTTTTTTATTGCGTATTGAAATTTCATTAAAACGTAAATCGTTTTTATAACCAAATTGAAATAATTTCCGTATATTTGTTTGTTCAAAGCCATTTTGACATGAAAGGCAAATCGTTGTTGCTGAAGTAATTCACGAATATTTGTTTCAAAACCGTTATGACACAAGCATTTATTTAAAAGTAGATGGCGACATACAGTCCCTGCTAGTTTGTATAAAGTCCCCGGTGTCAACTAGGCCAATGGTTCCACAATTAAGACTATTGTGTAAATTTATGTAGTTGAATGTTCACAGATGGCTTCAAAACCATCGATGGCTCAGGTGCTGAAAGGTCTTTGTGGAAAGCGGCAACAAAAGACTGCACTGCCTTCCAAGCGAAGATTTGTGGAACACTTACTTATGGCTGCGAACTTTATTGCGAAAAACATGAGCAGGGGGCGAAGTATCTGCGTCTGTAGCGATAGTAAGACTACGTTTAATGCACTGCACATTCGTCTAACTAGATCCAAAATAGTTTGAGAATGTAGAACTAGTTTGGCATTTTGCTATGGGTTGGAAGACAAAATCTGCCTGTCTGGGTTCCAAGATACAACGAGGTTACCGGAGGAGATTTTTTATTGCCTTGAACCTACTTTAGATTTGCTAAATCCTTCGGTTCGGTTCTTCATTGAAACAAAGTGATATTTCTTGACAACTGTAATAAATTCCCGGCTTACTGTTGTCTCGCAGCAAAAAAGACTAAGCTACCCTTTTTTACCAAACATCTTAACGTGTCAGGATTAGGTGATACCACTGTCGGCGATGTTTGTGAAGAGGGCGAAGATACTGTGGAAAATGTTGGGACTTGAACATTTGTATGTGGAAGCCAGGTGCCAAAGGAAAGAGTTCTGCTGGGTTTCATATGAGTCGTCAGTTCACTCTGCAGATTAGATTAGATTATACTGCTTTCTTGAGCCATTCAGCTACATTTGTCTCCCTTGCAATTGGCTTTCTTCCGGTCTTTTAACTTTTTAAGATTGATAAAAACACAAGATCACCTGGGCGATATATGATTTTTGGATGCCGAGGTCACCGACTGGTCTAAGCCTTATGGCAGAACAAGTGTTTTCCTGTGCACTGGTGCACTGCTTTTTCAAATAAACTTTCGTAACACTTCGAGTAGATTTTATTTAATTCTTTATTGATTCAAACAACAAAATCCAATTTTTTACCAATATATAAAATATTTACAATGTACTGTGCAATTTGTTTATTAGATCTAATAATATTATTGTGGTTTCCATTTTAATACTTAAATACAAATCGTTAAATATTTACGCGTCTTCGTACAATATATTGTTTTGTGAACTATTTCGCCTTTCTTTATAAATGTAATCTGAAATCCCTTATTTCTTAAATTGTGAAAATTACCCACAAATAGAAGGTTTCTGTGTAAATATATAGGGAATAGCCCATATAAGGATTAATGCATTGAATTAAAGTCATTGTCTAACACTCATCAATTTTAATTCACTAAGCACAATATGAGTTCGCATTTTAATATCTCATCCTACCTCTGTCTTACTGAAATTTGGCGAAAGTTTCTACTACTACTAGATGTTTTCTTGATCAAAACCCTTCTCCATCGTCATCCAACTTCCCTGGCTCATTGAACTTACATTTACTTTGGAACTTTTCAAGTAAAAATCTCAAAATCCTCATCATAGCCATATCCCCACTTCGATCCTGTAACAACCGTCGCATCTGTGGAGCTTATCTGACGACGTAAAACGTTTAGCTTTATTTAACTTACAACAATTAAATGACCACTCAACGGAAAAATTACCGTGAAATTCTTAGCTGAAGTAACACACACCGCACCGTTCAGGCTTAAGTATTTCAATATTTCATTCCTCTTTCACTGAAAGAGGACCTGCTGTGTTTTATTCATGAGAAAAATCCGGGGAAAAACTGACAAATGGAACTAAAACTGACAAAAAAAAAACTGAATCAGAAAATATGAATGAAGGATAAAGTATGAAACGAGGCTCTTAAAATTTGTTTGCCATTTACTGGGGATTAACTACTCATTAGCAATGTCGGAGTACTAGTGCGAAGTCGGTAGTTTCCGTTTTAAATTAAAAATGTATTATAGAGAAAAAAGAGTACAACGCCCCCAGTTCGGATTTTTCCTGTCCAAGATGTGGTATGAATACATATCCTGCTGCTCCTGCTGTTGGTGTCATGAATAAAAAAAAGAAGACAACGCGTCACTCAGTTAGAATTTCGTGAGAAAAAAATGTTTTATTCGTATCTGTATCTTCTTTTCCATTTTACGCTTCGCTTGATTTAATTATTTTTGAAATGTGTTAAGTTAAGGCATTTCGTCCTTTTTAAAAAAAAAAAAAAATAGTCCGTGATTCATGCAATTATTCAGGAGAGAAATTGATGATAGAATGGTAAAATGTGACCATGTGGAAGTCACACATAGTTATTTGTCTAGTGCCCTAGGTCTGGCAGCATTAAACTCAGAAGTTAAAAGTCTATTGGATTTCCCCAGACTTTGCTGTCCAATATTAATGTCTCAAAGGACCTGTACCTTCCTTGCCAAATGATCCTTATGTAAAACCGAGCAGCAACTGCTGTATTGGACTCTTGCGAACAATTGTTAATTTTATACCGACTTTATAAACGATTCCATGCAGCCCTTCAGCTTGAGTAGCTATTGACTTTTGCGTAGTTTTGTTTGTAACGATATGGGACCCCAGCTTATTTTTAGTCTTGCGGCTTCTTAGAAATATTTAAGTACTTTCTGCACCTTAATATGCTCCATACCATCTTAAGAATACAAGCCATAACATTACTGCGTTGCTTTAGGTGCGGTTTAGGATCACAACTTATCGATCGCCTACTCAAGTAGTAGTCAAGTCAACGCAATTTTTTGATCCATAAAAAAGCCATAGCTGTTGCTTGTTGCACGCCATACTAGATTTCTCCATATCCCAGTCCTGCTAACATGTGTGTTTCTTACTTACAAAAACTACTCTCTTTTACTTTCAAAATGCCTATTCTTTCTACAATACTACCGAGTATATTTCATTGTGGGGTGAGTTCCTGCTTTTTATTTTAATTGGATAAACGTCTGGGGTTCGTAGTCAAATTCGGTATTCTGAGGCCTCTCTGCAATTTGAGCAATTGGGAGAACCATAATTATGACTAAAGTTGAGGTCAACTTCTCTGCGACGTTTTTTTTTTTTTTTTTAATATAGCTTGTAATGGTTCCATCTTTAATTTCATTCGCTAATGCTTTGAATTCTTTCAGTAGGTAAGTAGGTAGAGGTTTTGGTTCGAGGCCACCTGGCCCTTGTTGAAATTCAGGTGCTTGAATTATTGGCTTGGATCTTTACACTTTTTACTGGATTCCGTATCCCAGAATGCTGTCGTACATTACGCTCCAATTAGATCCAAGCACGAAGCCTTGCAGAAATCCTCCTTGATATATGAGATATTTTCAAGCTAATACAAAAGTGTCGTATAGCAGTACATTTTCGCTCGAAGTAATTATATACCATGGTAGCAATTTTGTCCATAGGTATTCGCTGCATGTCGCCAATTTACAGAGTTAAAGGTGGTTTTGACATCACGTGCCTGCTCTTCATATTTTCTAGTCAACTTATATGGCCAAATCTCCTTAAAGTTGGAATAAATTAAGGTTTTGGTAGAGACCTCATCAGAAACCCACATATTCTATTTGTACACTTTGTGTTGCTTTTTACAAAAAAAACCAGCACAAAAAAAAACTTTTAGGACGTTACAGTTCTCTTTGTAACATGTCCTCCGGCTAACGCTAGTTTCGCGATAACGACACTAACTTCTCTTTGTAAATATAATATTTCTGCAGGAAAAATAGAAATTCTCTGTGTTGGGCGTTTGCAAGTTCGTATAATAAAATATAAAACTTCGTACCCTTCATCGTTTGTGGTGGTGGCTTTCAGACATGGTGCTAATGGTAGTGGTCTACCGGAAGTCAACAGATAAACACAAAAAAGTTCAAGGATGCCCAAAGAAGGGAGAAAAATTCTGTGTTTTTATTTACGTGTTTATCGAGAGATCCCAAAGGAGCTGACCTTAAAAGGAAATTCTAATAAAAAGGAGTTTTCTTTTCTTTGAAGGCCATTGCAACTGGGATGTAGTATATCCTTTTTGGCAAAAGTGAATTCATAAAATTTAAAATGTAATTCTTGGAAATTTTATACGATGGATTGAATGGGTAGTCTGGGAAGGACAGTAGAATGAAGCAGAATTGATGTGTATTTTTTGGGTACCTACTATGTGAAGCTCTTTGACATTTTGGTTCAATGGACTATCCGTATGTGGTTGGATGGTTGGTTGGTTGATCACGAAAGGTCAACTGAAGAGGCATATGAGTCTTCCTGAAATCATTTATTTTTTTGTGATGGAAGTCCTAGGCTTTGCATTTTTAACTTAGAAGAGGTATTTCCCAAGTGAGTTGGTTTTTCTAGTCGTGAATAGGTGTGTGCAAAGCAAATGAGCTATGTATTTATTTATATTTTATAGGTATGGGGCTCTATAGAATGTTGAAGTGAGTCGTTGAGTTGTTGATATCTGATAGCTCAACGACATTCATCTATGTAATTTAAAGGAAGCCAAGGTAGAAATAGAGGATGAGAGAGGTTGATTATCTCACCGAACCGAACGTTTGTTACGTTATCCAATCTTCTTCCAAGACCTCCTTTAAAATGGCATCCCATGTATCCATGTATCTTTATTTCTTCTTTTGTAAGCGTTTCAAATAAAATTACTGAAGTTACAAAATATTAACTCACAACGCTCTCGCTAAGGATGGCTTGATGCTTATTTGCAATTGACACGTACAAAACAAATTCATTCCTCTGCCGTTTTAAATTTTCAATTCTCATCCAATTCTACGAGTATACGCTGTGTGTGTTTTTTTTTGCAATTCAGTGGAACACTACATATTTTGTAGCTTCGTACACCAACTTTATTCCAGCACACAAAAGCTCAGTTGGACTCCGAGGCAAGGCGATAAAGCGGAAGGAATCAATAAACTATTCCACCCATTCGTTGTTTGTTTCCGTATCCGGTATCCCGAGGCAGGGCTTGATTCTTCCTTAAAATGATTTCACATCATATTTTCCAAACACACTGAATCAGCAGGATATCTTTTCGCCGCTTCAGCCCAACAATAGCTTAACACAACATAGAGAGCACCAGTACAACGGAAGCCTTTCATTTGCATCTTGGCATCTGGTTTCATTTCACCGAGTCACTTGGGGACACACAACATTTGAATGTGGGTGATGTGCTATTATGGGATGGATAGCGTTTTAGGGTTTTGTTTTTTACTTTTGAAGTCCTTTTTGTTGTCACCAAGGAACGGTGAGTGGGAAAGATAGATATTTTGAAAGGTTATCGAAGTACTCTATGCGGGAAGATCCTGGTCAAAGGTTCTGGGATAGGTTGTAGTGTAGATTTGAATAGTTATGATTCAAGGTACAGAGTAGTAGTAAGCTCAAAACTATAGTAGGTACCTAGTATTTTTAGTATTTATTTATTTCATGAATGGTTATACAAAGTAAGATATATCTTTTTAATTATTGATCAGCTAAATGTAGCCCAAATACACTGAATTAAAATGAAAGACATGTCAAATTCTTATCACAGTCCAATATCGACTGACTCTTTTTTTTCTTTATTGTCACTCTTTCAGAATGCACTTGACTCAAAGTACCGGTGGGTGTTCCATGCAAGGGTTACCACTTTATTTTATAACTATTTATTACTACAATTCGACCATCCTGACTTGCATTCGCCCCCGAATGCACTCTTTAGTTTCGGCGCTCGTTTGGTACTCTTAATCGTACTGCTTCATATTCGCCACCTCCCAAGTGCCCCTATTCGGAATCTGACTTATCTGTAAATTCTCTATGTCCGTCACCTCATACCTCCCGTTCTTTAACACCCGACTGATCCTATATGGCCTCTTGAACTTAGGTATTAGTTTCCTCGAAGCACCCGGTGTGCTGACGAAATTCTTCAACATTACGTAGTCATCGACATTATAAGCGTGGGGTGCTTTACGCTTGTCATCGTACTTCTGTTTATTGTATTCCTTCACTCGTGTTTGTTTCCTCATCGCTTCCGCCCTCTTTATACTTAGGTTAGGTTAGGTAGGTGTGGCAGGCTGCAATCGCAACCTCACTTAGACCAGATAAGGTCCATTGTGTTACCACCACGATCTGTATTTCGCCAGGATCACTACTCGTAGAACCAGCCGGAGCTAACTATGAAGCGCTGGAGACTGCCTATGCTGCTATCAGGCAGTTCACTAAGGTTGTTGAAGAAGCTGGCTCCTAAGTATGCTCTTCTCCGAGCTGAAAGGGCCGGGTATGTACAGAGAAGGTGGAGGATCGTCTCCTCCTCCTCCTCATCCATGCAACTTCTGCAGAAGTCGTTATAAAGGAGGCCCAGCCTATAGGCATGCTTGCCGATGGTGAAGTGTCCTGTGATGACACCCACTATGGTGCTGATTAGCAATCTATTCCATCTGATGATACAGTGGGAACGTTTGAGATCCAGCTTTGGCCTGATCTGTCTGGTGATGAGACAGCTGCTACCAACTGCCCATCTACGATTAACGATATTGATCGCGTTTCTATAAAGTAGCAATTTGCAGGTGGCGAGAGGCATACCCAGATTCCCCTTATCCGGAGGAATAGATAGAATTCTGCCTTCCTTAGCGAGTTCATCCGCCATGCAGTTACCTGGAATGTCTCTGTGCCCCGGCACCCATATCAGGTGAATTTTGAATTGCTCAGCCATCTCGTTAAGAGATAGGCGACAATTTAGGGCTGTTTTTGAGTTGAAGGCGATAGATTCCAAGGATTTTATCGTGGCCTGGCTATCAGTAAAAATTGTGATATCCCGACAGGATAGTACATTATACTTCAGCCACGATAGAGCTTCCTTGATTGCCATTATCTCGGCCTGGAATACACCCCCGCCCATTCCCGATTCTGTTTTAGAGCCATCTGTATAGAAGCAAATGGATCCCTTTCGTTGGAAGGGAAGGGATAGTGGTAACGAAGTTTTTGGCAAAGAGGAGGCGTTGGAGGGTGTAGTCGGTGCTTTGTGGGAGGAATTCTAAATCATTCAGAATGGTGGAGTGTCCGACCCGCAGGCTGGACCAATGATGAAGTTCTTTGATACGTATGGCTGAGCTGGCTGCCACTTGTTTACTGTAGATATCTAGAGGAAGCAGATGGGAAAGAAAGACTAGAGCCGCCGTGGGGGTAGTTCTGAGTGCTCCACTGATACCTATACAGGCCGATCGTTGTACTTTACAAAGATGGCTACGATTAGTGGCTGTGTCCAAGGCTTTCCACCAAACAATTACGCCATATGTTAGGATTGGTCTGATGACAGATATGTAAAGCCAGTAAGTAATGCGTGGTTGTAGGCCCCACCTTCTACCTATTGCTTTTTGCAGCAGAACAGAGCTGTGGTGGCTTTCTTTACTCGCTCAAGGATATTAGGCTTCCAACTGAGCTTTTTGCCAAGAATGAGACCCAGGTATCTGGCTTTGTCTGAAAGTACCAGACCTGTACCGCACAGTTTAGGAGGATCGAACGGAAGAATTTTGTACTTCCTAGTGAAGAGGAATAATTCTGTTTTATGGGGGTTGACCCCGAGACCGCATTCTTTAGTCCATTTTGTTAGCTTAGAGAGAGCATTCTGCAGGAGGTCTCTAAGCGTGCTGAGGTGTTTACCTGGGACAGCTATAGCAACATCGTCCGCATAGGCAATTACATTGCAGCCTTCCTCTTCCAGTATTACTAGTAGTCCATTGACCACTATGTTCCAAAGAAGAGGAGAGAGCACCCCCCCTTGAGATGTGCCCCTGCTCACAGGTCACCGAATTGTAGCATCGCCCAGCTTGGAGGTTATAGTCCTTTTTGTAAGAAACTGACCTATAAAAGCGCCAATCGAGGCTTCAATGCCGAGACCTGAGAGTGCACCAGTAATTGCCCCCGGTTCAACGTTGTTAAAAGCTCCCTCTATATCAAGGAAGGCCACCAGAGTATATTCTTTGAAATCTAAGGATCTTTCAATAATGCGTACAAGCGAGTGCAGGGCCGTTTCAACCGATTTCCCTTTGTTGTACGCATGTTGAGCGGCCGACAGCTTACTGGAATCAATGCTGTGGCGAATGTATATATCTAGAAGTTTCTCCAGAGTCTTCAGGAGAAATGATGATAGACTGATAGGTCTCAGATCTTTGGGGTTTACGTGAGAGCTTTTGCCCGCCTTCGGTATGAAGATCACGTTGACCTCCGTCTATACCTTGGGGATGTGGCAAGCTAGGCAACTCTTAAAGATGACAATTAGCCATGGGAGGATAAGATCCATTACGTGCTGAAGCTCATCGGGTATTATGCCATCTGGTCCTGCAGACTTAAATGGTTTGAATCCGCGTGTTGCCCAGATGACTCTATCATTAGTAACAATGTAAGAGCTGCATGGCTTTGATCTAGCAGGAGAATATTCGAGATCATTAGGTGCCATGCAGCAGCTAGGGAAATGAGTGTCCATCAAAAGATTGAGGGATTCGGTATTTGTGCAGGTCCAAGAGCCATCAGTTCTCTTCAGATGACTGGGAGTTCTTGGAGTAGAGGATAGGATTTTCCGGAGCCTGGATGCCTCAGAGATCTCTTCCACATTTCCGCAAAAGAGTCTCCATGACTTCCGTTGGGCTCTCCTAAATAGATATTTAAAAGCTTTTAGGGCCTCTTTGTATGAGGTCCAATCTAGAGTATCGCGAGACTGCTTGGCTTTGTTGAAGAGTCACCTGCAGTTCTTACGGGAGGTCCTAATCTCTTGGTTCCACCACGGGGGTTTCGGATTTCCCCTTGGTTTACTTAAAGGACAAGAAGAATGCATCGCATGGTTGAGAGCGCCTGTGAGTTTTCTGACGAGAGAATCTAGCTCTTGCGTATTCCTGGGGGGAACAGGAGACCTAGCTATAACCGAGGATTCTACACTATCCCTGTATTTGATCCAGTTAGTCTTCCGGAAATTTCTAAAGGCTGGTTGGATCGGACGGAGGTTGTTTAGACCGAATTCTATGTATCTGTGATCGGAGAAGGAGTGTTCGTTAGACACCTTCCAGTTCAGAATGTTTTGAGAAATGTGGTCGGACACCAGAGTGATATCCAGAACTTCTTGTTTTGTACTGGTTATAAAGGTCGGCTCACGGCCGATTTTGCAGAGAACAAGGTTAGAATTAAGAATAAAATCAAAAAGTTGCTCACCTCTTTCATTGATGTCAGTGCTGTCCCAAACTGTGTGATGCGCATTTGCTTCACATCCTAGGAGCAGTGCAGCTTTATGTCTCTTTGCGTCGGCAATCGTTCTTCCCACAGTGTCCGGAAGGAGTGGTCCATGATGATCGTGAGCCAGGTAAGTTGAAATTAGCCAGTAGATCCGAATTTCGAGGCTTGCGGTCACCATGTCACGATCGCTGTAATTATAGAATGTAGAGGCATTAACCGCGTTTTTAGTTAAAATGCAGGCTCTAGGTTTACCTGTATATTTCACATAGAGGATTTGATGAGTAGGAGTCCTCAGTCCGCATACTAGGTCGTTAACGACCCAGGGTTCCTGGACCAGGACGACGTCTTCCCCGTTTTGTTGAAGCCGGAGAAGGACGGGCAGGTAGAACGGATAAATAGAAGCCTGGGGCCTATGATAGCGAAGATGGTGAGCCTTGACGCAACGAAGAGCTTAGAAAACATGTTGGGGGATATAGAATTTGTCATGAATAATACGGTCTATAGAAGTGTAGGGGTAGCACCTAGTGAATTGCTGTTTGGCGTAAGGCAAAGGGGAAGAATAATAGATCACTTAAAAGAAGGTCTAGAAGAAGTGGTAGGGTTGAGAGAAGAACCGAGTTTAAGTATAAAGAGGGCGGAAGCGATGAGGAAACAAACACGAGTGAAGGAATACAATAAACAGAAGTACGATGACAAGCGTAGAGCACCCCACGCTTATAATGTCGATGACTACGTAATATTGAAGAATTTCGTCAGCACACCGGGTGCTTCGAGGAAACTAATACTTAAGTTCAAGAGGTCATATAGGATCAGTCGGGTGTTAGAGAACGGGAGGTATGAGGTGACGGACATAGAGAATTTACAGATAAGTCAGATTCCGAATAGGGGCACTTGGGAGGTGGCGAATATGAAGCCGTACGTTAAAGAGTACCAAACGAGCGCCGAAACTGAAGAGTGCATTCGGGGCAATGCAAGTCAGGATGGTCGAATTGTAGTAATAAATAGTTATAAAATAAAGTGGTAACCCTTGCATGGGAACACCCACCGGTACTTTGAGTCGAGTGTATTCTAAAAGAGTGACTGTAAAGAAAATAGAGTCAGTCGATATTAGACTGTGATAAGAATTTGACCTGTCTTTCATTTTTCTTTTGCACAAGGCGTGATAATGTTGGCGTCTCATGAGATTGATAGGGCTCCCTGTGTCGATTAGGCATTCTAAGGAAGATACATAATTACTTTAAGAATCACAACAACCAATTTTTAAATTTCTAACGAATCTTTCCTCGTCATCCGACTCCAGTTGAAGAACCCTTGGGTTTCTTTTCGGGCAGGCAGCGGCAAAATGCCCCATCTCGGCACATATGTGGCAGGCCCCTCTCTCTCTCTTCGGCTTTCTGCACTCGGCAGCTCTTGCGTTGCAGTTGTAGCATCACGTATCTCCTCCTTCATCAACCTCTTCCTCTCGTTATAACTATCTCTCGTCGGCAATTTTATTGATGAAAATGCCTCTAGCAGATGGAGTTTATCGGCGAACCTCTGAATGCTTGATTGCGCCCGGAGGTTAGCGTCCGGAATTCCCTCAATAATACACTCGATCAACTCTTCGGACGCTAGCTTGACTTCATTGTCCAGGATTACTTTTTCGTGGAAAAAGCTGCGAAATATCTCCCCCGGAGACCATTTCCTGGCCTCGAACCGCCTGTGAAGCTCCAGCCGACTCGTCGGGTTACTGAACAATGACCACATATGAGCCAACAGGTCTTCTGCTCTTGCCGTCGAGTAATCGCCCTTGGCGTGGTACCAACGAAGCGCTTTCCCCTTCAGCTTGCTGGTAATCAACATCTTTAAGACCTGATCCTCCAGTTCGTAGGTGCGTGCGATGTTATAAAGCTGCGACTCCCATTGTTGATACTCTCCGCCATCTCCGGAGAATTCCTCCATTAGTTCCCTGGCCAACGCGTAATTTTGGCCGGGTTCCGGTTTGGGACTGCTGCTAGCCTCGGACAGCTCCCTCGACCGCAAACTATTGTTCTTCTTCTTTAGCCTCTCGATTTCCCCTTGCTGACGCACTATTTCTTCCCTCACCAACCTTACCTCTTTCATCATAGTCCTTAGCTCGCTCCCAACATCCATTTTGCACCCTTCTTCCCCAGCACTCTTTTTTCACCTGCACTCATTTGGCACCCCTCTTCCCCACCACTCCTTTTTTTATTTGCACTCTTTAGACAGTCAGTTTTTCGGTCATTAGCGACACTCATTGAATCGATCCCCTTTCCATTATATTTCAGCATTCCCTCGGTAACCAGTCCTGCCTCGGTCTGGTATTTGTCTTCGTACACATCGTCGCCGTCGCCGTCGCCATCACAATCGTCTTCGTCGTCAATGGGCGCACCTGCTGCCCAGCTTGAAAATGCACCTCGTTCGGTGGCTGACATGGCGAGCAGACGTTGTACAAGCTTTGCTTTAGTACCAGACGTCTTCTCCTTTAACTCCCTCAGCCAGGTCCTAAGCTCTTCTCGCTTCAGCGATGAAATTTCCTCGTTGCTCATCTTTTTTTTTCCAGTTTTTTCGTCTGATAACTTTTTGTTTACCGATCGTGTGTGTATGTGCGTACACTTGTTGCTACCACTGCACGCTTAGTTCTAACTGACACTCGCTACCGGCACTTTCCTTTCAAAGAAAACGGGTTATTATCTTTCTCGATTTAAGGCATACAAAGCCGACACTCTTTATTTGTTTTATTTAATATTTTCCACTTATACGTAGGCCAATCCCACTTCTGAATTTTGTAGCCCAAATACACCGAATTAAAATGAAAGACAGGTCAAATTCTTATCACAGTCCAATATCGACTGACTCTATTTTCTTTATTGTCACTCTTTCAGAATACAATTGACTCAGAGTACCGGTGGGTGTTCCCATGCAAGGGTTACCACTTTATTTTATAACTATTTATCACGACATAAAATGAATATGTATAAGGATCGCTAAGTATATAAAGGTAATAAATAATACTGAAGATGGAAAAGAAAAAAAATAATTCAAGTTAAAACAAGTATTTTTCAATTTTGAGATGAGAGGTAGGATTTTAATTGCATTTTAAATTGTGCTCCGTTATCGATTTTCCTTATTTGTCGAGGCAAGGTATTTCAGCGAGATCGTCGTTAACACAGCTCACAGTGTGCTCGATGAGACCCAATGGACAACTTATATTAAGCTGCACATCGTCAGCATAGGGATGTATTGAGCTTAAGTATTTGATAATCGATGGAAGTTCTTATATACAGTGAAATTAACAAAGGTCCCAAGATCGATCCCTGAAGCACACCGCTCACGGAAGGTAAGAAGTCCGAAAGATCGTCGTCAGATGTGACAGGTTGAAATCGATTTGACAGATAGGACAAAATCAATCTGACAGCTCAAGGTGAAGAATTAAATATGCGTAACAGCTTTTTACAAAACGTGGAATGATTGATTATGTCGAAAGTCTACGGCTATAAAACGGAAGCTAGGAGCAGAAATGGGAAATTTCCCATTTCTTTGATGAGTGCGCCCTGTAAGGACGCAATACTTGGCCGCCGAGTAATGCACACCATGCACTCCAAGACAGATCACAGTTTGTAATCCAAAGGATTGAGGTCTGAAGCAGAAATAGTGGCCGGTAACGCCACATCCAGCCACCAAACCATGGTAGGTAGAAGTGGTTGTCTAGTGGAACTACCAGAACACAGTTAGCGAGGGTGCGACATTTTGATACCACAACTCACGTGACTTGGATGTTGAAGGGTGTTGCTGAGAGCGTGGTTTTCAGATCCATCCTCTGGAGTTTGAAAAATTAATAATGTTGAAGAATTTATTACTAGAAATCTTAGAAATTTCCTTGAAAAATGGTTTGCTAAGTGTGCGAAGCCTGGTTCTAGCTAGTGCTGGGCAGTCACAGAGAAAGTCGAAAAGAGTTTCCTTTTCGTGTGTACTATTGCAACAACGGCAGTGGGGGTTGAACGGAATGCCTAACTTGGCATCGTGTGACCCGAAAGGCCAGTGACCCGTGCGAATTGCTGTGATTCTATATCGGTGCGAGTTGATAAAGACGTTTGTCCTGTTTGTATTGTAGGCGGGCCATATCTGCCTAGATATGGTACAGGTTTCTAGACTGTTCCACCTCGAGTTGGCATTAGATAGAATATGCTGGAGGATTCTACCCTTGATGAATCCCATCGGGGAGCAGACTGACTCCGCAAGAGAAACATCGTAGAATGAGCCACATTTGGCTAGCACATCGGCTCTATCATTCCCCTCTATATTATTGTGGCCAGAAACCCAGAGGAGAGTGATGTTAAATTGAGCGCTTACCTACATGATAATTTCCTTACACTGTTCTACTTATTTAGAAGACCAAGTAAGTAAGTGGAGCGCTTTGCTAGCAGCCTGTTTGTCATTAAATATTCCCATACTGTTTGTGGTAGAAGGGCTGATTCTAAGTATCTTGCAGGTCTCTCTCATCATTAGTACCTCCGCCTGAAAAACACTCGAGGGGTCTGGAAGGCGGTACGAGTTGGATACGTTCAGTTCCGCTAACAAGATACTTGCTCCAACTCCACACTCTATCTTGGAGCCGTAGGTGAAGATAGATACTTGGTACTTCGATAGGGGTGGTTATTGTTCCATTCCGTATAATCTGGAGAGAGTACTTAAATATTATAATTGAATTTGAGTTAAGGGAACGTGTAGTCAAGGTCGAAGATCAAGAGCTTTACTATAACCATAGGGTCTTGTGACCGGAATCCACATTCTCTAAATCGGATAACACTACCCAAAACGATGTATTTGATGTGCGAGTCCAGGGGCAGGATATGGAGAAACACGTTGAAAGCTTCGGTTGGGCTCGATTGAAGCGCCTCCTTGGTTCCAATACCGGCTGTTCGTTGGATTCCACTAGGTTTTATGATGTTTTAGGTTTTGCTTAAGGCAGGCCACCACAGGAGCGATCCGTAAGAATGGCACAAACTACTTTGTACTTAGCGCTTAGCTTAGTTAGACCCTCTCTGTAATTTCACTTATCACTGAGGGTAATATCCCTGATACTAAAATAACCACTTCGTACACGTGCGCGACACTCCAATGTTATCGAACTCCGTCAAGATATTGTTGATGACCAGGAGCGACCAGAGGCGAGATAACAAACCATACTCACTTTTGAAATTAACTCTGACGCTTCCTTTGATGGCGGGGCATGAACTCTATCATTCTTTTTGTTGAATTTTTACTACTGTGCGATACACAAAATTGCGGGTGATTCTCAGGGGACGCAAGGTGTGAAAGATGTCACTTCTTTTAATGTTGCATTTATGTTTTTCAATTACAACGATCCGATTTTTGATGTCCCTCAATTCAATGACTTTAAATCATTTGCTTGAAAGTATTTTTGCAGTATAACTTAGTAGATGTGTGTCATATAATATACCTGCCCAAATAAGTTAATGCCTTGAATACCAATTTCATATTTGCGATATTTAAAGGCCGTAACAGTATTTATGAAATTACTAGGAGGCCTTGCTTTAGCTGTTGCTGGTCCTTCCTATAATTTTCTAGAACTAAAAAGTTCCAAGAAACGGATGTTCGGCAATTGGTGCTGATTTTATGCATAATGGATATAAAGGAATCTATATTTATGGCTTAATTCGATACCATCCTTCTTGGTGTTCTGTTCCTCTACTGCCAGTTTGGAGGATTTGATCTATGATCACGCCAATTATGGCGATGGTTCATCAGCAGATAAGCCTTATTTTAGCTTTTGCAATTGAAGACGGTTATTTCGGTGACTTGTCTGAAAGACCTGATAAAGCTTTCGAATGCGCAACAGAATCTGCAACTGAAATAAAATACGTAGTCTTATCCGCTACTTTTCAATAATGAAAGTAAAGAAAAATATGCAACCCACCCAATCCTTTTTACTTCCCACCGCTCTTATGGGGAAGTAATGCACTCGGTTCGAAAAAAAATGTTTCGAGATTTGACATTACGGTGCACTAGAAATCGTTGCACCCATTTCCGAAGTGTTTTGTTTTAGTAATAGCTCGTGCTACTAGTATGCACGATTCGCAAACCTGAATACTCGATGCCAAGAATACGCCTAAGTACTAACTAACCCACATCTACACATTTCAAAATCGCGGGGCTGGTTAGCAATTTAAGCTATGCTCTCTGTATTTACGGGTACTTCTCACCTTATGTTCTCAAGTCGTCTCAGCTTATTTTGCATATTTGTTACTAATGTGCAGATTTGCGACCCCTGAACGCGCCATTTCATTTATAAGTTTAGGTGGACTGAGAAAGTTATTATTAAATGTCCGCAATAGAATATTGCATGTTTGGTATCTTCTTATTTCTCTGAGCATTCTGGGCAGAGGGGTGAGCTTTCGTTCCCAAATTGGTGTAAGAATTTCTGAAAACCACCGTTACTGGACAGGAACTGCGTGAGGTAGTAAATGCAGCTGCCGTGTGCTCTTTTGTCTACATTTCGATTACCGAGATCAACTAGAAGGACTATCCGCCTTTTGAAGAGTTGTCCCATCTGTTCTGCCACGAAGCTGTTGAAGCTTCACTTTTTTCTTCCTTATTTGTTTTTATATCAGCATCTTTTGCTTTTCTTTTTACAGTATATACGTGGCGTTGTATATTGTTCTAGTTTACTCGCGATTGGGATTAATTTATTTGAATTCATATTAGTTGGTAAGCCATGGATTGAATGCCTTTGATTATGAGAGTCAAGGACAATGCTTATTATTGGCTACTAGTTGACCCGGCGAACTTCCGCCTATAATTAATTAAAGTATTAATGTCTCTTTCGAAAGTCGAGCCTCCCTATTGTTTGAAAGAATAAAACTCTTTTGCAATTAAATTGAATTCAATGCATTTTAGTTACATGGAAAATGGATTTCACACATTTCAGGTTACTGCAATGCTTTGTGATAAACAACGTTGTTTGTTTTGTTGTCCGAAGCGTAAATAAACAATGCACACGTCTTTCCGACACGCGAACATGCCACGTACAATTGTCCATGCGAAAAGCAAGGAAATTCAAGATTCAGGCCACACACTTGCAACGCTTGGCATTTCGATTTGTAAATTGCCATAGTGAATGCGAGTAGAACGGGAAACTGAATGCGCTTAAACTCGTACGGCAAATCGCTCGATATCATTGGAACATTTAGTTCCGACCATGCATGACGAATCTGGATTGTGATTTCCGCAGGGCCCATGAATCATCTGCGTAGTTACGACTTCATACAATTCCGGGTCGGCTTCTTAATCAGGTCTTTCGGCGCTAATGATTGAATTAGTCCGGTCGGATTTTCCCAATCAACCAAAGCAGAATGTGGGCATGCGGCAATCTTCGCTTCTGCCATTCGACCGAGTACATCCAGCAACGCGGTTGTCCAATAATATTGTGCTTACCGATGAAGTCTATGATCGCTTTGAGTTTTTGTTTGAAAGCTGGTGCGGTGATTTCGTGGCGGTCGCCTGAAGTTTTCCCGGGAAGTAAGAGCTGCATAATTTCTCTCCATTTCGGATAGCAGGTAAACGTGAGGAATATGTTGGGCCGTCCGTAATGCCCCACATATATCATTACGTCCTGCTCATTTTCGTCCATATGCCTCGGGCTTTCAACATATGTCGCTGGGAGAATTGTGCTGCTGCTGTATCTCCATCCAAATTGATGGCATCTCTCATGTACTCTTACGAACGCAATTTACTTTGATTTAATCGAATGAAATTGAGGCGTTCTGTTACTATCTTGACGTACATGTAGACGCAATACTGTTGAAACAATCGGCGTTATCTTAACAGATGATTGTCGATATCCTGGCGAATCATCAAGCGATATGCATAGAAGTTCATGCTGCTGACCTTTTTATTTGTTTCATGACCTGAAAGATAATCTTATTGTTAGTTGGTGATAAAGATATTTCAGAAAACTCAACAACTAACCGGTGAATGGAGTTACCATTTTAATTTGAAAATGGTAGCCATCATCGCCTTCCCAAAACATTGGCGGTTATTGTAATGCGTCGTATGACTGGTGGGTCTCCATGACGCGTTGAAACTGTCCGTTATCACGTCGCTTGAGGACAATGTCGCGTGATTCCACATTTTCGCCAACAATCATCACTGCTACTTCGTCAATTGTGGGAGGATTGAATTGTCGTACATGGGCACCACCTGGTCTTTTGTCTGCGCTGATGATGATTTTGTAATGATCAGAAGGCATCGCTTCCAATGTCGTTTTGAACATTTAAACCAACGCATTGCGTTCGTGTAGAAGTTGTTGCAGTTGTTCGATGATCTCACGATTGAGTTCATCATTTGAATTTCCAAGGAAATAAATCTGAAGGAACTTATGATCCTCATTTAATTGTGGCAACAAAGCTTCTGCACGATGGTGGATTTGTTCTTGGATCTAAATAGTGAAAGGGGAATGAGACAATTGATCCACATTGGAGATATGGAAAAGCTAAAATGTAGGATTGTAACCGCGTTCTTGGACAAAAGTCGCTCCAAATGAAGTCATTTAGAAGCAGCCGTTATATTGATGGGTGTGTGCGAGGAAATGGCGTGATTGCGGTGTATTTTCATACAGTAGCGACCGCAATGGCTGCGGGGGCGGTGCCAAAACGGGTAATTGGACTTTTCGTCCTGCACAGCACAAACCAGGCGTTTCCGTTGAGAACTTCAATGCATAACATTGCTGACAGACGACATTCAATGACCCAATATTAACGCACGGAAGATCATTGTATGCAAATGTGGAATTATAGCGAAATGCAGCTCTATTTAAGTTGAAAGGTAGCGCAAGTGTCTTTCGCTCTTCACGTCGATTGAGATTACCTTGATCTTGAACATTGTTTGCATGACGGGTGGCTCTTACTACATGATCTGCTCCCAACGCGCCACACATGTTAGCCATTCGTAAGCGGGCTTGCTCATTGTGATATACACGCTGTTCATCCGTTTCATTCGCACGTAGATTAGCCACCCGTCTCATATTTCCGCTTCGTATCAATCGTCAATGTGAAAATATCGAGTATACTACTAAGGGCCGATTTTTCAATAGCCAGATAAGCAATCAGATAGGCTTTAACTGTTAGTTAAAAGATATTCGTATTTTTCAATAGTCGGATAGCAGCTATTTAAGGAATAAAATACATAACTGCCAAATAAAGTTATCTGCCCGTTTCTGTGGCAGATAAAATGTAATTCCCTAGTTAAAGTAAGCGAACTGTCAAATTTAAAAAGTTTGTTTACGAAGTTTTGTTTTGCGAAGTATTGTGCAAATGGATTTTTTCGATATTATCGACGACTTAGTTATTGAGGAAGAAGAATTAATACATAATTACTTGAATCCAAGTTTAAGAAAGAAAAGAGTTGTGAGACAGAGACCTGACCATTATACGGAATGGGAAAACGCAGATTTTAAAAGAAGATTCAGGTTGCAAAAAGATACTGCCCACTACCTACTTTCATTAATAGAGAGCAAAATCAAGCACAAAACAGAAAGGTTAGTTACATACATTTGTACATACATAATATGTACATGTAATTATTTTATTTTTATATTGAAGAAGTCAACGCTTTTATTTATTTCAGAAATCAATGTGTTTCACACATACGATAGGAGACTTTTCGTGTGTCAATGCTTCAACTATATGCAAACTTGTTTAAAGGGTTACTCTAGCCATTGCTGCGTTAAGACCAATGTTTGTAAGATTGCCAAGAAACCAAGAAGAAATATTACAAATACAGCAGGATTTTTACCAGATAGCACTGTTTCCACGAGTAGTTGCTTCTTTAGATTGTACTCATGTGCGGAGAATTTCACCAGGTGATGTTTTACTGTATTCGATTTGTCTCGAACCACGCTTTGAAAAACTACACCTGCATTAGCATTGCAATTCACGTCTGCTTTAAATAAAATGCAATATTACATTTAATTTTAGGCGGAGATACTGCTGAAAACTTCAGAAATCGAAAAGGCTATTTTTCCATTAATGTGCAAGCTATGTGCACATCAAATTTAAAATTCATAGATGTAGTTGCTCGATGGCCAGGCTCGACTCATGACAGCCTTATATTCCATATGTTCACACCACTCGCACTGTTAAATAAATCTGCAATTTTAGTCCACGCAGCTTTTTCTTTGCTGGTGATCGCATCAGTCTTTTTATTTTCTATAGTATCACGAAACTTGAATACCATATCCATTAACAACCGTGTTTCACTAGAGGTAAAATTAACAGCCCTCTCCCGCTTTTTCACTTGGAAGTCAACGTTTTCCATTCTTTAAATTTTTTTAAAACTTTGAAAATACTCGCAAAACTTTTTAAACGAAACGAACAAAGGCGAACGATAAACGTCATGCTATGAGCATAACCAGCTTCTATACTCTAACACGAAAAATTGTCAATCAAGCTGTCTCATTCACACCCACGTCATGTGAGTTAGATATAGTTGATATTGTCAGTACTGCAAAATACCGTCGAATTACTGTCTAGCTGTTATTTTATGATTGAAAAACTCACACTACTTATCTAGTAGATAAAGAGTGGAATAAATTTATTCATTAGTTAGCAATCAGACTGTTTATCTGGCAATTGAAAAATCGGCCCTAAGCTGTCAAACGTGAATCTGTGGGGTTTGTTTCGGCTATTACCTTGCCTATCTACCACTTATTACGTTATAACGGCGCCAAAATGCAAAACACGGATATGTTAAACGCTTAGACAAATAATATTTATTTTTAAACAAGTATTCAGAATAATGTTTCTTTATAAAAAACGAAGTAGGCTTTTCCTTTTAAAGTTAAAGAGTTAAATTAGAATGTTCGAAGACGACGGTTGAAAATAGAATGAGTTTTAAATTCGCTAGCTGTCATTCGCTACCGCTAGTGCTGTCACAGTTGGCACAACTCTTTTTAATTTTATCAACCACTCCTAGGTGGTTTTCAATCGAATTTGAGTTGCCACAGTAGCCCCCCTTGAGTGAATCGAATTTTGATGAAGATTGACGAATTGGACTTTCTTCTTACCAGGATATGTACGAAGCGGTGGTAGCATGCTGGAGCTGTTTCCATGTTCTGGTGACTCGGTCTGCTGAGAAGATGAAGACGAAGGAGTCCGTGAGGGGTTTTGGACAGCTGACGGTGTTGACGTATTTTGTTCAGATAAAATTTTGTTTTTAATAAATGCAGGTTTTAATCTTTCAGTAGAGATTGTACTTGGAATTCCATCGATGTTGATCTTGAAGACGAAATCGGTGATTCGGTCGATGATCTCAAACGGACCGCGATACGGCTGCTCCAATGGCTTCTTGACCTCGTCCACTCGCACGAAAACATGTGTGCACGTGTGTAGTGTTTTGTGTGCGAATGCTCGTGTTGTATGGTGATGAGCGGCGGGTGTTGAACGGACACTCCTCATGAATTCGCGAATTTTTTCAACGAATGCTTGAGGTTCGGGTCCTACTTCTTCATCAATAAAGTACTCGCCTGGAAGTCGAAGTGTGGTTCCGTAGAGCATTTCAGCGGCGCTGGCTTTGATGTCTTCTTTAAGGCTAGTACGAAGTCCGAGAAGCACAACTGGTAACGCGTTAGTCCAATCGCTCGGGCTTTGGCACATGATAGCTGCTTTTAATGACCTGTGCCAGCGTTCGATCATCCCATTTGACGCGGGGTGGTAGGCGGTCGTTCTTGTGCGATTGCATCCAATGAGTTTGACAAGTGCATCGAAAAGTTTGGATTCGAACTGCGATCCTCTGCCAGTTGCCAGAAATATTTCTTAGCAAATCGGGAGAATTCAGGAAATTATCGGAAGATTGAGAAAAAAATCGGGAGAATAAATAAAAACTCATAACTCCATAGAAATTTAAAGCCACCATTCTCCTTCTAGCAAACAAATATACAAGGTGGCGCAAAATTAATTACCCTATCGGAAGATGTTATAATTTTTGCAAATGGCGTCGTACATCAATTATATTTGATATTTGTGAACTAGACAGCTGCAGTATACAAACAGACAAGCAATGGAGTGCTATACTCCGCAAGAGCGTGGAATAATTGTGTCGGAATCGTTTCCTGGTCGCTTAATCTCCCGTTTTGGCAATTTGGCATGGCCAGCTAGATCGACCGATTTAATCATCCCCGACTTCTTTCTTTGGGGCTACTTGAAGTCGCGGGTTTATGCCAACAAGCCTCAGACAATCGTAGCCCTTAAGGAAAATATTCGACAGAAATGCGAACACTTATCACCGGAAATCTTGCGGAAAGTCATGGAAAATGCGATAAAACGGGCACAAATGTGTATCAACACTGGCGGCAGTCACTTGACGGATATCGTCTTTTCCACTTAACAGAAAAAAATTGTAAAGGTCCAAATAAAGATTTCGATCACTCAAAATCTTTTTGTTTTTATGTAGTAAAAAAGTAATTCAAATACAAAATTGGATGATTATTTTGCGCCACCTTGTTTTTGGAAATGTCAATGTCAATGTATTATGGCAGTTCAAAAACAAGAAAGAGTAATGCCAAATTATTTTGTATCCTTACATAAGGCGCTGATTATACTTCTTCGTAATAAAACTTTTTCTGAACTGTTCGTGATTTTTTGGGAGAATAAAAATTAAAAAATTGGAAAATCGTTAGACTTCAAAGAATTTCCGGGAGACCGGGATATTAGTAAAAAAAACCGGGAGACTCCCGGAATATCGGGAGAACTGGCAACCCTACAGGTGCTCCAAAGCGACTAACCCATCCGGCGAAAAAAGCATTAATTACTGTATCGGCAGAGATGTCTTTCAAAGGAATTGCTTCTGGCCAACGTGTGAAACGGTCAATGAGCGTGAGGCAATATCTATAGTTATGTGAATGGGGCATTACAACGATGTCCACGTGAACATGTTTGAATCGTTCGCTGGGGATCTCTATAAGCTGTGGGATGTTCTTGACGTGGCGATGTACTTTACTGCGTTGGCAAGATAAACAAGTGCGTGCCCATTTTACAATGTCACGGTTCATGTGAGGCCATACGAAACGTTTGACTGATGAGTCTTTTTGTTGCACGTCCATTTGGATGAGACAAATTATGGGCATTGTCGAAGATTTGGCGACGTAACGAAAGTGGGATATAAGGTCTTATGATCTCCCCAGCCACATCACAAAAAATTAGTGCATCCGAATCGTCAACTCTAAGCTTGCGGAGTTCCAGTGAAGTCGATGTGGATCTTACCAAGTATTGCACCTCTTCATCGTTGCTTTGCTGCTCGGCGATATCTCGCACGGAAACTGTACTTGGCATGTTGATTGTATCAATGCGTGACATCGCATCAGCAACTATGTTGGATTTACCCGAAACGTGCACTACGTTTGTTGTAAATTGGCTTATGTACTGCAGTTGTCGTTGTTGTCTCAGTGAAGCTTTCTCGGAATATTGCAGGAAGGCGAAGGCCAGAGGTCGATGATCCATTATGACGGTGATTTCGCGTCCTTCAATGAGGTGCTTAAAGAATTGAATGCCTTTAAATATTGCGAGAAGCTCGCGATCGTACGTACTATAGTTTCTTTCAGTCCTGCTCAACTTGCTGGTGTAAAACCCTAGTGGTTGCCTAATTTCGTTAACGCATTGATCCAGCGCAGCACCGACGGATTTATCTGACGCGTCGCATCGGAGTGTTAATCTTGCTTCTGGAGCGGGATATGCGAGTTGGGCTGCATCGCTCAAAAACTGCTTACATTTGTCGAATGCGTCCTCGGCTTCACGTGTCCAGGGTACTGGGTGCTTGTCTCGCTTCTTTGCACCGGCCGTGAGTTCTACGAGTGGGGTATGTACCTCCGATGCGTGTGGCATGTTGAGGCGATAAAAATTCCAGGAACCCAAGAATCTACGAAGGTCAGCAATAGTTTGAGGCTTGGGAAAGTTTTGGATGGCTTCGACTCGATCTGCGGGTGGTTTAATTCCCTGTTCACTGACTGTATATCCTAGATAGGTTACCTTTGGTTCGGCGAAGACACATTTGTGTAAATTAATTGAGAGGCCATGTTGTTGCAGTCGCTCGAGTACAAGACGTATATGTTTCTCATGTTCTTCAGGTGTTGGTGATGCTATGAGTATATCGTCGATGTACACATGGCAGAAATCCAGGCCGCGAAGGATTGAATTCATCATACGTTGAAAGGACTGGGCTTCGTTGCACAGACCAAAAGTCATGACATTAAATTTAAATAAGCCGAAGGGCGCTATCATTGCGGTTTTTGGTCTTCGGGAGCCGCAGGTATTTGGTAATATGCCCGGGTCAGATCGAGCGTCGTAAACACTTTGCACCCATGAAGTTGAAACGTGAAGTCCAGTAAGTGTGGAAGAGGGTATCTATCCGGAGTGGTGACTTTATTGAGACGGCGGTAGTCACCGCAGGCTCTCCAACACCCGTTCTTCTTCTTTACTAAATGCAAAGGACTCGCCCACTCGCTTTTTGATGGCTCGCACAGCCCTTGTTGCATCATGTTTTCAAACTCTGCTTTGGCTGCCTGCAATTTTTCACCCGCAAGACGGCGAGCTCTTTCTGCAACAGGTGGACCACGTGTAGTGATATAGTGTTGTACTGCGTGAGTTGGTGTCCTAAAGCCTACAGGTTTAGTAAGTTTGTCGAATTCTTTGAGAAGCTTGTAGTAAGGATGATCAGCGTTAACGGTAGAAACTGAGGGTTGCGTAGAATCAACTAGCTGTGCTGGTGAGTGTAGCGTTGTCTGCGAGTCGAGCAATTTTGTATGTCCAAAGTCGACCAGTAACCCATGGTGTTTAATAAAATCAGCTCGGAGTATCGGGTGGGTGATATCTGCGATGGTAAATGTCCATGAAAATGATCGGCGCAGACCGAGATCAAGAGAAATTGTCCTCGTACCATATGCGTTAAACGTAGATCCATTTGCTGCAAATAATTTTGTATAATTGGCATGTCAGCCCCTGTATCAACTAGAAATTGTAGACCCGTCATTCTATCCTGAATTCGCAGGCGAGATGTTGTTTCGCCAACGGAGACACCTGCTAGAATCTCCGCAGGCTGTTTTAGTTTGACATATGCTTAATGTTTTTGAAGTTGCATGGTTCTTTGCAGTTCCGTGCTTTATCGCCGAACTTCGCATGGTAGTAACAGAGATCGTTGTTGCTCCGGTTATTGTGTCGTGACTGACTGCGAGACCTAAGACCGTCGTTTCGGGTAAAACTCCGTTACTGCTTCAGGTTTTTTGTAAGAACTTCTATTTGAGCTTTGATATCCTCTAATTCCGACGAAGCTCCTCCTGTGGTTGCAATCGGTGTCGTGGTTCTTGCATTGTCCAGCGATAGGATGCTGGGGCGTGACATTTCCAGGATTTTATCCGCCTGTGTAGCCAATTTAGGTAAATCGATCACTTCGCTGATAGCTAAAATTCCTCGGACTTGTTCCGGAAGTTGTTCTAGGAAAAGTGAACGAAGGACGTTGTCTGTAAATTGATTTCCTGCTAAATTCCTGAGACGTTGTAGAAGGATAGACGGTTTTTCGTCGGAAAACTCTGTGCCTCGAAGAAGACGACGTAATTTGGATTCATTTGTTTCGTCAAATGAACTTATGAGACGCTCATTAATTGCGTTATATTTGTTGTCGTTGGGTGGTGCAGAAACAATATCTGAAACGAAAGGAAGTGTGGCTGTGTCCAGATGTATAAGGACATATCGATACCTGGTGGCGTGGGATGTTATGCGGGAAATTTCGAATGCAGCTTCCACTTGAGCAAACCAAAGTATTGGGTTTTCTCTCCAAAATGGTGGGAGTTTTACTGATTGTGCCGCGAAAATTCCTTGTGCGCCGCCTTGCCTAGGTTGGCTGTCGCCATTTGTTCCTGCTGGGGCATTCATGTTTGGATCTGCTAAAACGTTTTCTTCTTTGTCTGGTGTTGTAGAAATAGGTTGCATGGATTGTTTCTGGCGTGGTGGTGAATGTCCCACCACCATTAGCTGATGCGTAGCGCCGACTTCGGGGTCACCAATTGTGGGGTTTGTTTCGGCTATTTCCTTGCCTATCTACCACTTATTACGTTATAACGGCGCCAAAATGCAAAACACGGATATGTAAAACGCTTAAACAAATAATATTTATTTTTAAACAAGTATGCAGAATAAAGTTTCTTTATAAAAAACGAAGTAGGCTTTTCTTTTTAAAGTTAAAGAGTTAAATTAGAATGTTCGAAGACGACGGTTGAAAATAGAATGAGTTTTAAATTCGCTAGCTGTCATTCGCTACCGCTAGTGCTGTCACAGTTGGCACAACTCTTTTTAAATTTACCAACCACTCCTTGGTGGTTTTCAATGGAATTTGAGTTGCCACAAATCTGAGAACGTAGCGCCACCTATTGGCGATCGCATTTTCGTGAGAGACAAAATTAGCCGATTGTCAATTCCGCAGTGTTTGTCATTCCTTAGAACTAGGGCTGTAAAATTAACGACAATTTGAGTACTCGTACGTATTCGTTACCTTTTATCTGAATACTTGTTACTTTAATATCGTTACTAGTTACTTTGGTTACTTTCATCAAAAGTGCTATTTTTATGTTAAAATTGATACTTCTGATTTTAGAACCTAAAATAGGAACGTTGTATTCTATTGAATAAAGTATTTAGGTAGGCATGAATGATATCTACTTTTTTTTTGTTAATTAAGTACATGCTATGAACATATGAAATGATTTTTCATTCAAAAATCTACGTTTTCTGAAGTTCAAAGTAAAAGATAAGTGCAAATAAGGAAGCTTAATGTAAAAAGGACACCAAACTTAATAAGTCCATTTACACTCACAAAAATATAACAAAAACATATGAATATTTTGTGATTTGCATCTCGCACTCTATTACTCAACGAGTGGCAAAGTTGAAACAAACACTGATAATGCAATATGATCATATGAAAGATCACAAAATTCGTACAAAAATTAACCATGCAACTAACTATAGTTTTTGTTAGTTGAACATTTTTCATTATACCTCTTTAAAAAACACAATGCAATTACTCTACTAAATCAAAACAAACGTCCACAAAATATACGCATTTTCATGAGTAACGAATACCAAACAAATAGTATAGAAACGTTACTATACCGCATCGTTACCATACACCATCCCAAACATATACCGTACGGATACTAAATATATACCATCGCATTCCACACAAAACATCCCTTTCCGTGCTCACTGTGTATGGTATGTCTCCCTTGAATGCGAAGAGCGCTATTTAGAATTGATGTGGCACAAATACCATTGTGCGCACTGAAACAGTATAGAGAAAAATATACTAGAAGAGAAGAGAAAAGAGTGAACGTACCGATGTCGGTTGTCGATGGTATAGGTACATGTAGGCAAAAAAAGTAACGATGCCATAATAGTAACGATATTCATTGAGGAGTAACGTTTCGTTATATGGTACAGTACTACTTACAACAATATTTTTTCCTTCTCATACAAAATAAAATTTTCAGATACATATAGTCACCATCCACCCCTGAAAATATGCAATTTCGCGTTTTGACGATTTTTTTCGGGGGGGTGTGGTCACCCTGAAAGTATGCAATTTTGGATTTTCACGATATTCCGATGATATCAGAAAATTGCATACTTTCAGATGTGACCATCCACCAATGAAATTATTAAATTGTGTGTTTTCACGATTTTCCGACTTTTTCGGTCGAATTTTCCAATTTTTGGCTCCGTTGTGTGTTTACCTGGTTCAATACGAATCCAATAACAAAATCCCCATGCAAATCGGATGATGTTCAGCCGACACGACACTGTTTCATTTTTATATATATAAAGGGTGGTTAAATTTTAAGGGCCGATGTTGAATGTGAACCACACCTAAAGAGCTAAAGGATGAGATAATTCGGCACATTAACGGCATAGAACCTCAATTATGCATCAGCGTCATCGAAAATTTGGACCATCGGATGGAGGTGTGCCGCCGAGGTCGCGGCGGCCATTTGGCCGATATTTTGTTCCATACATAAATGATAATAATTTTCTTAATAATTTGTGTTTTATTCAAAATTAACATCGGCCCTTAAAACTTAACCACCCTTTAGAAGAAGATACTGGCATTAAAACAAAAATTAGAGATAACGAGATCATCAAATACCACCTTTAAGACCTACCTGCACACGGTTGTGCCCTTTTGGGGTAGTTGGAGGCGATACTTTAGGAAATCACACTTTGTTAAGTATGTATATGCGTCACACATTTCCAAAAGAATGCCCCCAGGAAAACATTTTCACGTTAAAAAAAGACAAAACAACACTTACAACTGACGGAGTCAGATTCGAACAGTTATGATATTTTAAACCTGGGGCTTTAGGGGAAAGCGTCTAGATCCCACTTCTAAATTTAATCGAATTTTATTGTCCAAATATAGCATGGTAGCTATGCAGGTAGGACGATACAAACTTTCAATTTCAATTGTTTTTCGCAATACAAAACCAAAAAAGGTTGGAATGTTTGGGTGTGCTTAGTCAGAAATACATATTGCCAGGAGCCCTATTGACTACTTATACCCTAAGCTAAGTTTAAACTGCCTCTAAAAGTACAATTGCAATGAGACGTCAGGGCAGAGTGAGCAAAATAAAAGCCAACGATGTGTTCAAGCTATAAAATCTAAATAAACCAAAACATAGTTTTTTTTGCAAATTGTTCTCCCCTTAATTGTGTCCAAAAATGCTTGGATTTTAGTCGCGATTCACTGTCGTACTCGACACTCATCGACACCTAGGTCACGTGAGTCGTGGTATCAAAACGGCTCAACCGCTCTACTTGTGTCTCTGGTAGGACGTTACAACACCTATCACTTACTCTACAATAGGGTTGCTCATTATACATCGATACATCGAAAACATCGATGTTTACTATTCGATGTATCGAATTAATTCAATGCATCGGATGCTTTCGATGTTTAACGATGTATCGATGTATTTCATATGAGGCATCGAATGAAAGCAAGTACTATACACAGTTGAATTTCCACTTTAATTCAACTCCAATATGAATAAAAAGAATGAACGCATGTATAGGGTCTTTCAATAGAGACTTCCGAACTTTGACAGTTGATACCGGCCATATTGTTAAAGCTACATCTGTCAAATTGGCTGTCATTTATTCAGTCTGTTTTGCCAAATCACCAAGGATGGATATAGCGTTCAACAACACGTGCAAATAATGAGTGTTCTAATTTTCATGGAGAAATCATCTTTAGCGATGAGGCCCATTTCTTGATGAATGGGTACGTCAACAAACAAAATTGTCGATTTTGGGACGATACCAATCCACATGAGATCCAAGAGCGTCCAATGCATCCCGAAGAAGTCACTGTTTGGTGTGGATTTTGGGCTGGCGGCTCCATCGGTCCATATTTCTTTGAGAATGACGTTGGCCAGGGCTATAGGTGGATGATTTCTAACTTCTTTTGGCCCGAATTGGATGATATGGACACCAACGACGTGTGGTTTCAACAGGACGGCGCTACGTGTCACACAGCTCACGCCACATTGGAATTCTGCACGAGCGATTCGAGGGCATGGTCATCTCACGTGGAGATGGCCACCAAGATCGTGCGATTTGACCCCGTTAGACTTTTTCTTGTGGGGTTTTTTGAAGTCGCAGGTCTATGCGAATAAGCCACAAACCACAGCGGTCCTCAAAGCCAACGTAACCCATGTCATCGGTCAAATTCATAAAAAATTGGCTACTTCGGTTGCGCGCCACCCAGAGAAGCCGCGGCGGACTTTTGAACGATGTTGTATTCCATACATAATAGCATCAATATGCCTTTCAAACGAATAAAAAATGTCGATGATATCTCCCACACACTTTGTTTTATTTAAATTTAAAGATAGGAAGCGCTTAATGAAACACCCTATAGTTGTAGATTTGAGGCAAGACCTTTGATTTTGCTTGTCGAAAATGAAAATTTGGAGGAAATTGTACTAGGCCATTGTCAAAAACTTTATAATAGAAGTATTGGGATGTCTAATTTCAAAATAACAAGCTTTCTAAAACAAATGATAAATTAATTATAATAAAATTTTAATAGATATTATTTTAACTAAGAACCTTGGACAACATCTCACTTTCTTATTGCCTAATCTATATTTTTAACAACTACGTCGATGTTTTTATTCGATGCATCGAAAACATCGATGTTTTTCATCGATGCATCGTTAAGTATCGATGGGACGTTTCGATGCATTACATCGAATAAAACATCGATGTTTTTTTGTATGAACATCCCTACTCTACAACATTAGTGTTACGAGTATTTCACTTTTTTGCCTTTTTTTTTCTGTGAACTACTAGTATCGTGTTGTCTTGTCATTTGAAATAGAAGAAGTTCGTCAAACAAAACTAGCGCCCAAAAAACCTTGCTCACTTCTTTTCGCTCACCCAGTGTAAGATAAATTTGGCAAACTGATAAACATTTACAGGTTGTCTTGAGGTTGACAAACCTGGTAAGACTCATTCTATGTAAATATGTGGTCAACTTTCTTCGAAAGATAATTTGTACAAATAATAGCCTCAATCGAGGGCGCAACAGATGATTTTGAAAGTACTATTTTGCTTTATTCTTCTATCTTTCTACGCTAGGCACGTAGGTATCATATAAATTCCTGTGACGACTAGCTATCCCTCTATATAGGCTATAGAACATTCGAATATAAGGCCCCGTCGTTATGAAAATTGGTTCATAGTGAACTCTGTTATTTTTGCAAACGTCCACTTATATTTTTTTTTTGATTCCCTTTGCTGGTTGGAAACCCGTAAATTAAAAAAACTGTTCAAGGACTCTTCCAAACTCTGAAGCAGAATTTTCCTCCTCTTCCACCCAACTACTCTACAATACACTCAATCAAATTGTGCATTTTTCATTTAAAAGAATTCATCTTCGCACATGATTCTTTTTTCCGACAAGGAAACAAAAAAAAAATCCTTGGAATCTTGCAAAAGAAGCAAATTCATATTCCAGATACGTTGCTTGTTGCAATGGCATGGGCTAAAGGGAATGGACCCCTCTTCCATCTTCAACCAAGCATAGGAGAACATTTAGAGCATCTAAAACAAGAAGAAGAAGGGAACAAATTAGAAGAGTCCTGCAGCTAGCAACTGCACAGCAGCCAGCATTTATAGGAAAACACAATTCATCGCTGTGTGCATGCATCCAGATACATGCACTCCATACATCATCTGCTAGCCTGAAGTTAAAGTTCATCTCTGGGGCCGCCGCTGGAGCTGTAATAGAAAAACGTGCCAAAATCAATCTTTTTGGTGAGACTTGGACTTCTGTTCCCGTTTCCGTTATTTTTTTTCACTCTTTTCCCGTCTTGGTTTCTTGTTCTCTATCTCTGCCCTGACATGGCATTCATTTTAGATTATTTGCTGGCATTGCTCACCGCTTTATCCATGTTATCCCATTTCTAATTTAATGTTTTATTCTTTCATCCTTCCTTGGTTTAACTACATTTGTGTGTGTTGATGGAGTTCCCATGTGTATAACGGAGCAATTTAATTTCAATTATTTCTCGATGGTGTAATGCACCAGAGATTGATTAAGGAATGGGAGAAGTGATTTATTTTTTAGAATCACGTTCTGTTTTATTTACATGGATTTTTCTTATATAAGGTGGCGCAAAATTAGTCATCTGATGTAGGGTTGCTCATTATACATCGATACATCGAAAACATCGATGTTTACTATTCGATGTATCGAATCAATCCGATGCATCGGATACTTTCGATGTTTAACGATGTATCGATGTATTTTCATATGATGCATCGAATGAAAGCAAGTTCTGTACACAGTTTCCGCATTAATTCAACTCCAATACGAATAAGAAGAATAAACGCATGTAGTGGTAGGTTTGAGTCAAGAAACCGATTCAGACCTTTTAAGGGGTCAGGTGCGTAAAAAACCAGTGAAGAAAGGGTGATTGCAATTCGATACCACGAAGGCACAATTGCAGCTATTTATTTATTTACTAATTTTTTTTTTTTGTTTTATAAATTTTATGTAGTTTCATGTGCATTTTTCTGTCTCGCCTCGATACTTGCATACCTACATGAAAAAAAGTCATCCTCGACTGATGGGAAAACATCCTAGAACAAAAATTCCAATTGAGTTTTAAAAAAGGAGGACCGATAGGCGAAAAAAAGGGCGTAGTTTCGAAAATGGAAGTCCAAAAACGGTAAAAAAAATCGGGGAAAAATGTGTGCAGCGTTGTGAAAAAATCGAATTTCCATAAAAGCATGTGTCAAAATCGGTCAAAAACTCCGGTGTCGGCTATTCCCACCAGTTCAAAAAAACACGTTTGGAGAAAAACGCGTTTAAAGTTTCAGGAACGGTTTTCTCATAACAGATATCAAATAAATGACTCGAACCTCGTGATTTTCTATTCTTTCATGCTTTAGGAAAGTCAGGAAAATGATTGAAAATCTATCGATCAGAATTCGATTGGTGCGCAATATGAGCTAGAAAACCGAGGTTCGCTCAAAACCAAGTCCTAGCGCTGCAGCAGATTTTTCATAAAAATCAACTCTGGCACGGCTCGGCGCGCGCTCGTAAAAGCCGTGTAACTTCGGTTCTATGGGACCGATCATGATAAAATTTGAGTTACAGACTCTCAAGGCCCTACAGAATCCAGTTTTTTACGAACCTGACCCCTTAATTTGCTTGTCAAAAGTGGAAATTGGGAGCAAATTGTACTAGGCCATTGTCGAAAACTTTGTAGTAGAAGTATTTCAAAACAACAAGCTTTCTAAAACCCATGATAAATTAGTTTTAATGAAATTTTAATAAATCTTATTTTAACTAAGAATCTTGGATAGTATCTCATTTTCTTAATGCCTTTTAACAACTGCGTCGATGTTTTTATTCGATGGATCGAAAACATCGATGTTTTGCAATGATGCATCGTTATGTATCGATGGGACGTTTCAATGCATTACATCGAATAAAACATCAATGTACTTTTTGTATGAACATCTCTAATCCGATGTTCTTTGGCTGAAATTTTTTTTATGAATGAAAAACTTTGGTTCTGCTCATGGATTATGTTTATTTGATTTCTTAAATTTTGTTCCATTAAGTCGAGAAAATGATATCGGCCGCCGCCAGAATTGATGAACATTCCTGCCCGATTTATGGCATTTTGTTGACAAAGACTCCTGACTTCAAAAAACCCCACAAAAAGAAGTCTGGAACGGTTAAATCAGGCGATCCTGCCGGCCAGTGCAGATCGCCAAAACGATAGATTAAGCGACCGGGAAATGCAGCCCTCAGAATTTCGGTATGCGCCGTTGCTCCATCCTGTTGGAACCACATGTTCTCCAGTTCCAATTCATCCAATTAAGGAAGGGGAATGCCGTTGAGCCCTGTAACGCTCGCAGTCCACAGAAGTCGTCTCTGCGACATCTTCAACCACAGCTGCGATATTCTCAGCAGAACGGCCGGCCAGACTTGACAGCATCTCGTGTTGTCCCACACTCTTCTTGGCGAGCGGCTAAACGTCGTAGTGTTTGCCCAGTTTGCTAATCATGACGACGTACTCATCGGGGTCCCGAGACATAAGGGCATAAGGGAACGAAAATGCGGATGAGCTCGCAAGAACAGGCTCTGAAATAGATCTGATAATGGCCGATGACTCAATTCTACCCCCAATAGAACTTCAAAAGTCCAGCATCACCACGAAATCCATAAAAGTCGCGAACGAGAGATGGACAGAACTAAATAAGAGAAAAGCAAAGGAAATCATCGCATTCAACAGAAGCCACCTATCACTTCTTACGGGTACTATGACAGGTCAAGACCTTTCACCTTAAGAGAATACGTTTGAGTATAACGGACCTATGTAGAGGATGTGACGACTCAGATGCTGTGAAGAACACATTCTGACTCCTATGCGAATGCCCAAACTTTAGCAGAAACAGAAAGACAACCCTCGGAGAACATTTCTTCAATGATCTGGGCGAACTGTCCAGCAAGCCACCGAGAACCATCCTTCAATTCCTTCGGAACTCGGGTTGGTTAAGGGAGGCCAACTAATAAAACTTATAATCTGCGTTAGCTCTATTTTAGGTATCCCACCACATCGGGGAACACAATGGATCCATTGAGATCCGAGTGAGGCTGTGCATAAGTGCAGCCACCCCTACAACCTGTAGACTGGCCTACCAACGTTGTACATATTCACATTGAGAATGTACTTCGCTATAGCAAACTAGCAGTCCTCCCGCGGCTTCGCACGCGCACCATACATAACTAAGGTTTATACTTAGTCGTTAGAAATCATCTGTTCCTATTGAACTTTCAAGGGTAAAAGATAGCAAAAAGTGTCACCATTTCAGTATTGAATTTTTGAAATCGGTTCAGTAGTCTCATAGATACAGTGCGACCTCAATAAAAGCAACCCTCGATACGTCCAACGCCTTAAATCTTACCATTGATGACTCAGTAATTGCAACTCCTCAAAAAAAGGTGGCTCGATAAAAGCAACTATTGTTTCATGAACTCTTATTTCGTTCGCCATTTGTATATTTTCCTTCTTGTTTATTTTTGCTATGTCTGGGCAGTTATTTTACAGCTATTTGTTGTACTTTTTATACAAATGTTTTTTACATGATGCTATACAAAACGCACGAACTTTCCTCTATAGTCGTTAGTGTCGTTAGTCGCATAAGCATAACTGTGTACTACTCGTATTAGTTATTGCCAATTGCCTTCAATAGGTTGAAGAAAATGATGCTTCACTGAGTAACTATTTAGATCTGCAAAACTTACGAGAGTCAGCTGTGGAAAAGAATTCTGCATCCTAAAAGACACAATGAAAAATTTCTCAATTTCTTTGAAAACAATTAAAATTTGAATTTTTTTAATTAAATTATCAGTTTTGGTCTGGTTACTGTGCCAGACACGTTTTTTTTTCTATTCTGAGGTGTTTAACTTCTTGTCTCATTTTTGGCACCTACAATTTTTTAACTCGATTATTGCAACAAACTCAATAAAAGCAACTGCCCAAATTTCTATTAGTTGCTTTTATTGAGATTACACTGTACTTAAATATCCATCCAACCAAATCATACACACACCCGTTCCCCGTCGAATTACTATGAACTGCGAATGCATTGTAAATAAACTACGTAATGTATCTTGGCCCGTATTCATAATTTTGAAAAACGGTGAAACACGTGTTTCTTTGTTTTTGTTGTAGAATTTACCTACCAAATTTGAATTCTTAATTCCAATTTAATTTTTTTTTCCATACAAACTGCAACACCCTGTATCTCCCCTTTGGAGCAAAAAACTTTCTAGCGTTAGCCATTTAGGCTCGGCTATGATGAGTAAGTCAGGACTTACTCGTCTGTCCCTAGTTAAAAGTGTCACCATTCCAATATTGAATTTGTGAAATCAGTTCAGAAGTTCCGCGGGATACATAAAGATTCATCTTACCAAATCATCGTACACTCCCATTCCCCGTCGCATTACTATAAACTGCGAATGCATAGTAAATAAACTACGTAGTATATCCATAGAAGCAAGAATCCGATCAAAGAAAAATAAATAAAAAAAACTACCCTTGCGCAATTCGGCAAAACAATAGCAACACACGATCACGAACCGAATGTGTCGATGGCTATGGTTGCGCATACTATAAATCTGCAAATTTTAACACTCTGTATCTTGGCCCGTATTCATAATTTTGAAAAACGGTGAAACACGTGTTTCTTTATTTTTATTGTAGAATTTACCTACCAGATTTCAATTCTTAATTCCAATTTAAATTTTCGATTCCATACAAACTTGAACACCCTGTATCTCCCCTTTTGGAGCTGAATTCCGAAAAAAATAAAACTTTAACACCCTGTATCCAGGCCCGTGGATGTAATTTTGAAAAACGGTGAAACACGTGTTTCTTTTTTGTTGTAGAATTTACCTACCAAATTTGAATTCTTAATTTCAATTTCAATTTTTAATTCCATACAAACTTGAACACCCTGTATCTCCCCTTTGGAGCAAACATTCAAAAAAGTGGCTGCATTGTTTTTCCCTACGCCACAAAAGGAAACTACTGTCCAAATTTCAACTTTCTAGCGTTAGCCGTTTAGGCTCGGCGATGATGAATCAGTCAGGACTTACTGCTTTACATATGTATATAGATGTTTGCTTCATCTTCCGCAATACCCCGTGGAAAGCTCTCTCCGTGGTTATTCATTTGAGCTAATTGTGCTGAATTGGAGAAAGAGGTGATTATTCTAGAATATGTCGCACATGTACATATATAAATTCTCTCTCCGATCACTAACCTTACAATAAAATTATCAATAACTTGTATAATAAATTGTAACACCTTCGCGAGTTTCATTATGTACGTTCAACAGTTTTGGAAATCATAAAAACAAAAAAAAAAAACATTTCAGCTGCGCTGCACAAAAAATAATTCCAAAACTCCTACACATTGAAGGTCATCGGTAAGGAAACGACACCCGACTGTCACATTACATTCCCTCTATTAGCTTATATTTTTTTTATTATCTAACGGATAACCCTCGTCCTTTACCATTTGGAACTCCATTTCAATTGGTGAACCCATACAGGTACAACTATCGTAAGATTTTATTAAGTTGCAGCACAGTCCTTGGTCTCGATATAATTGCTACTTTATTTAACGAGCGCCACATAGTCACACTGTTGGGAAATGTATGTACGTAGTCTTTGCACACAGTAACCAGCCAAGATATTAGATTTACGTTTTGTTATACATTGGGGAGCCAACAACTTATTGCCAAAAGGATGAAAGGATGTTATATCTTGTGATACGATATCCCAATTAGAAAATGAAGCATATATCGGCAAATCGACATTCTGCCTCTTGCTTATATCTGATCACAGGATATTTGTGAATAATATGTGTACTGTACGTTATTGGAATGATGGCTCGTTGAATATAATATGCCCACGGAAGTATCTAATTTCCTGATGTAGTACTGCGTTTTTATTGACTTGTAAGCGATCAAATTTTATGATTGCTCTTCGGGCAGATATAATAACATGGTATTATGTGAGTGTAGAGAAGGATGTCTATCAGGATGAAAAGATGAATGTGAACGGTTTTTGTGTGTGTTTTCTTTTTTTTTCGCTCCAATGGTATGTTGGATATGGGAGAACGCTGCGTGGGTGTTTAAGAGTTTTCGAGCTCGTGGAATAAATTACAGAGTTTTTGAAATTGGTCATGAATTTTATCCCTTTGAAGATGTAATAGAACGACAGTTCGCTTCAATTCATTATCTAGGTTTAGTAAGGTCAGCGTTTAAAACAATCGCGTTCCTTCTTAAAATTTAAGAAGTACTAAGCAATGATGACCAAAAATATATTAAGAAAGTTTGAACCATCATCCAAGGTAAATGGAAGGTATTATAGTTAAGTAACCTTTCAAATCTACAAACGTTACCAATAGTTAAAGACTGAAGAATTAAAGATTTGGCAACCAACCATACAACCATAACAACATCGCCGCCGTCTTCGAGGACGTAAAATAGGTAGTATTTCTTCGAAATCCACCTAACAGGCTAAGCTCTAAGCTCTTAGAATTCTAAAAAAATCTCTTACGTACACTTTTTTATTTGCTAAAAGAACTGGCTTAGTAATTATAATAATATTATATAGGTAAGTGACAGTTCCTTATTTTCGGCCAACAATTTTTAAAGGTTAGGAAGGCAATACCTTTGGTTCATTTTCCCTATCAACAATGTTTACGGGTGCAAAATCGGCAGAAACTGCAGTGCAACAGCCGGGAGAATCTATTATCGTTATCATTAACAAATATGCAATAATATTCTTGTATTAACCATAATTGGTACTCAAAGACTTGGCAACGCCGAGTCCAATAACTGCTTCGGATTGCCGCCCTGAGATGTCGAGCACAATATTATCGCAACCATCAATATAAATTTAGTCTCTTTCGTCCCGTAGAACCTGAGATTTTCACTTTTGCCTAGTATTTGTTCCGTGCAAAATTACTCGTAAGTACTTTCAATTACGCGTTTCTTAGAATTTTAAAAAAGGCGTATACACCCCAATTCTTATTAACGGAGAGTAACATTTAGATTTTCTGGTTTCTGGTTTTCACTTTTTTTTCTTATGTCGAATAAATGCACCAAAATTATATCTTTTTCCTACTTGTTGAATAATGTCTGAATGTCGTGCCGTGATGCAATTTCTTATGGCAGATATTGAGATTCATAATGTATAAGAACTCCTTTTCCTCATAATGAACTCCAACGAGCCAAGAATGCCATCATTAAAGAAATTTTCAAATGCAGAGATAGAGAGATTTCCTATGAGCTAATTATTAAACGAGAAACACGTGGGAAAACCATTAATCTTTCTATCGGAAGTGAACGCCCCGGTCGCTGCCACTGTTCTCGCATCCTTCCTATATCCTGCAGAAGATACCACTTTTTTTTATTCAAATGATAAATCATGCCTTTCTTGGTCATTATTTTGCCACTCGTTGGTTTCTTAATGCTCACACAGCTTTCGATATATGTAATATTTTCTAGGGACTGTATGTATCCTGGAAAGAACGCTACACACATACAAACGCTTGTATGTGGCGTGTAAATTATATGCAGATGGGTGGGAGAGATTCAATTTGTGATTCCTGTTTTTTGTTTTACATATTGGTTATGGTGGAATCTACATGGGTAGCCAACGCAGAGTTGATTATCGATGTCCAGCTAACCAGTTAACTCGGTGTAGGATATGCCGTGAAATTGTGGTCGTGTAGTAGCATGAGTTTACCGCAATTGTAGTGGATCTACCATGATAAGCAAAAACTCTACCACGTCTCTCATTCTGCTGTTGCTCTTGTAATTCTTTACTTCTTCAGCGCAAAATCATTTTGCACTTTCCCTTATTTCACATCTACACAAGAGTACGATAGTCGAATAAAGAAATCCAGGAGAGGTAGATAGCTAACTGAAAAAAAAAAATGGCGTATTGCATTTGAGCGGAAGCGATTGAATTTCAAATCTACCACACTTTTTTAAATCTACCACGCTTTTTTTGCTAGATCTATCACACTTTGAAGATTTCAAATAACAACACTGCACCACTCGAAGCATGTTCCAGCTTCGGGATGGTTGAGTATTTATAGTTGAATATTCTTAGACAAATGAAGTCAGTTTTTTTTTTCTCTCTTACTTGCTTCTGGTGCTTAAACTGAAATACGCGCATTAATATTGCTTGTAAGCCAATGTCATTTTTGAGTATCGATCCCATATGGTATATGACACGCAAATATGAATATAAGCACCATCAAGGTGCAAATCACTTCAACTAACCACATTAGTTCCAAGAACATACATATCTAGATAAGATTCGCATAACCGAAGACCAATCGAGAAAAGAAATTAAAGTTCGTTTTGTTTCTCGTCTTTCTTTCAGAGACGAAAACGTTCTTTATTTTCCTTAACTGCAATGAGACTCATCGAAATGACTAATTCGTTCTGTCTTCTTGTTAATGACTCTCCACGTACTATGTATTTGGTTTCACAAAAGGCAAGTCTACAGAAGATGTTCTTTTAGAGTTTTGTTTCTATTTATATGTACATAATTCTAGATAAAAAAAATAATACAGTTGGAAAGCTTTTGATGTGGTCAATTATAGGCGTTTTTCTTTTTTAGTTCAGAGCAAAGCCTGAGTTGTCAAAAAAAAGTTCGTGTTTCTTTTTTAGCTCAGACACATCAGAGCTCCGAATTCGTTTTTCTTTTTTCGTTCAGAGCGTGCTCAGAGCGCACTCTATGAGCTCAAAATAATTTGACTGAGCATTCAGAGTAAGAAGCTGAGCACAGCCATTTTTCGCATTTGACAGGAGGGAAAACAAAGGAAAGAAATCAAATGACAGCTAAGTGCTCAAGTGTGTTTCATAAACAAATCAGAGCGCTCTGAGCATGCTCAGTTCAGAGCACGCTTGATGTGATCGAGCTCTGTTCAGAGCTCAGCTCTGAACTAAAAAAGAGAAACGCCTTATGACATTTTGTTAAGGAAGCTAAAAAAAAATCTGGTTTTCGAGTGATTCAAATCAAACTTGGAGAATAGAACATAAAGGGTGAAAAAAATCAAACCAGGAGTGGAAGTAAATAGGTGTGCCACAGGGATTGGTTTTGGGACCCTTACTATTCATTATCTCCGTTTGGTTTTACCTTTAAAGGAGTGTTAAGAACATTAGCTGTTGTCGTTGTCGAGACACATTCCGTATGGATTTTCCTTTTTTAAGATGTTAATTGAAGGGGCTGAAGTTCTGGGTCCTATAGACAACCTATTTGAGAATTTCTCGCATCCTAATTGGTTTGGTTCAATAATCTTTAACTCACTCAATGAACTACAGCTCTGCCGCGTAAGTAAAATGTATTGTCTTCGTTCTAGTTCATATAAATAAAAACTTTTTTTTAAAAAGTGTTTTACATAAATAAATTTTGTTAGGAAACTTTAAACAGGTTACAGAATAAAAAAAATAAACTCGTGAAACGTATCCTTTTTTGCTTTTTTTATACTGTACTATTTAGGCGTAGTATCTTTTCTTGGTTGTTATTAAGTTGTTTAGTGTTAACTTAGACAAAATTTAAAGAGGCTCGATTGGAGCCAACTCATGAGAATTGAAAACTATTCTTTTCTTTTACAGGGTGAACATCTATGTACATACATCCATTTTTTTTTTACTATTGTTACTTGTAATGGCATGTGGCAGTTTAGTCCTGGATATTGCCATCTCCCCTGTAGTCCTAATAATATTCCCTGTATCATCACCCTGTAAGTAGAGAAATCTCCATACTATTTATTTAAAAGTGGATTGTAAACTCAAGACGCCTTTTAACACGCTTTTATTCTTTTACAATTTTTTATTTTTTGTTTTGTTTCTTTTTCTTTTTCTTGACTCCTTTTTCTGCCTGATTTTCTTGATATTATCACTCGGTCAACAAAATGTATACGTGGGCCTATACCTTGAATCATTTAGAGATGATTTTAGGGTTTAAATGGGATCAACGTGGATTCCATTTTTTTTTCTTTTCTTCTCTTCTATTTTTCGAGGCTTATTAGATATGTATGTGTGTGTTTATGCGAGCTGTTGGTGAGTACCTATTTTTTCACTCCAGTGGAATTGGGTCCAAATAAATAGATAAACAAACATTATTTGTTGATTATAAAGTAAACAGCTGCCTTAAGTAAATTGTGTTGTAGAATTTTTGCTTCGTTAATTCTCGTCTTGTTGTCATATCTCTAAAATGTTTGGGGCGGTAGTGTGTTTGATACCTGCCATCTGATATCTTTGAATTCATCGAAACAGAAGAAAATTCTGTGGGCGAACGAAGTTATACGATTTTATTAAGAGAGAGTCACCGAAAGCCTTTCCAGATTGCTTACCTTTGATTTCGTTTAACCTAGGATATTTCTGACAAATTCTGATATGGCTAGACATAGTTTGTTTAGGTAAGGTAAGTATGGTACTAAGGTGGTTCTAAACAAATGAACGAACGCTTTAGGAGGAGAAATTTGAAGATCAAAGAAAATAACTAGGCAACTATGCTTAAAATGTTGATTTTAAGTTTTCCGCATCAGAAAGTGGATTAAAGAAGAGGATAGTGCACTTGAAGTTATTACTGCATGGTTGACCGAAGCATTAATAATAGATAAGCATATAAAAAGTACTGGGAACAAATGAAAAAAAGCCGTTTTTTGCATTTTCTTTTTTTTTCATTTATGTAGGATTGAGTCGAATATCTATCGACACGCCACACTATGAACAGGCCAATAGAACGGGACGAATACGAACAGACAGTACGTAGATTCACGCCAGACAACAGACAGCCGTCGCTCCATGCTGTAGTGGTCGCACTACATGCCACATCCACCCCATGGTATAAAGAATACATGGTAGAACATTCCGAGTTTCATTTTAGGTTCGTTCTGCGCATGTACGTCACGCGACGACAAAAATGATATCAGCTGTGTACGTTACACTGTATTTCGATCGTTTGAATCCATTATTTTTACAATAAACTAAGTAGATTTCAAATAAGGCATTTATTGACGGTAATATGAGGGTAGAGCTTTGGAAAGAATGTTGAATCCAGGTAAAGAATATTTAGTTTAATGGCACTTTTTTGTTTTACTTCTTTCAATTGGTTCAAATTAGTCAAATTACCAAAACTATATTACTCTCAATAAATTCATTAACATTAATTGAGTTTTTCCCAATTACCTAAAGTTTCTAACTATCGAGATACAGTGTAAGTGATGCGATTGAGTTCTGTAATTCAGCGCATACATGATATTATTTTCTTTTTTTGGAACTTACATTTAAAAGCGATTTGGTATTCAATATTTGGGTTTTAAAAAACATTTTACATTGAGAAAACAGTTTCTTCACCTCGTGCTCTAAAGTACTACTTTCAGACTTCGACATTAGCTGTTGAATAAAATGTTGTCCAGTTTTAAGCGTGCCATTCGTTTCGTTAAATATTTCTTTTAAGTATTTCAAACGCTGAATAAATTTCTCACTTGATTTCTGAAGTCCTCCTTCAGACAGCTGATTGGTCCAAGAAAATGAGCTTGACCGTTTACTTTAGGAATATTATTCCAACATATCCGGGATTTTACATTCCAACCCATATATTTATTATATGTATAATCTGCTACATGTTTCAGCGCATCATATTCTAAGTCACTCATTACTTCGGTCGGATTCTGCAAATGCATTTCAGGTTCTTCAGCGAATCCTGAGAGTAAAGTCCCAGTTAGGATCTCTTCAGACTCTGCGAATGTTTCTTCATCTTCGTCAACATCGTCATCAATCTGTTTGCAGATTGGGATAGTCGGCACTCATTTTTTTTCAAGTTTTTTATTATTGTTGCCATTGCAACCGAAAATCGCACACTGCACCATATTTATAAAGGAATAATTCCTCGAACAAACTGAACAATCATACACAAAACAAAAGTGAAATCAAATAAGTTGTCAGCACGTGACCTCGTCATGTGTGAGAGAGATAGGATAACGATATGCGCAATGTTCTAAACCACCAAACATTTTTTCACGGTACCACCTCTTTGCAGGATTTTGCGCTGTTTTTATTTTTGATTTTTTTTTTGTAATTTTTTTATTTTTTATTATTTTTTTTATGATTTTTGTGCTTTGTTTTGTTTTGTTCTTAAATCTACCTTTAAATAATCTACCTAAACTTAAACTATGTAAGCCGGCCATGGCCATGCCCAGCTGTGGGCTAACCCGGATCGAGAGGGTTCGACGTGGGAATTCACTCTCTTTCAGACAGCCACCAGAAAGTCTGGTGCTGCCGTCCAACATCCCTTACATCGTACTCCGATATCGATCTACTGAATCGGAGGCGTTCCTCAGTGCTCTCGAGAACGTCTCGACCGTAGTTGAGTTGCCTTTCGACAGTTGTCCGGGGAACATGGAAGATTAGCGGTACCGCTAACCTATCCTGGATCAGACCCTCCTGGTCGAAATACAGAAAAGCCTCTGGGGGGACGAAGCCGTTAAGGCGCACCCTCTCAGGGTAAATAGATTGGGGTAGTAAGCCCCAGATATCAGGTTATTGACCGAGTTCATTGCTCTTGCAATGTGCCCTCGAGTAAGCTTCACAAGGAAATTGTCCACTCTGATAAGGTTCACCTTGTTGTAGAGGACCTCATTGGAATAGAATTTTCTGTACTCAGACTCTGGTGGTCTGTATAAGCAAAGGCAAGGTCTAATGCGGCCCTTACACCATGCAATATTATTGCGCAAAATATTGGCCAAACATATTATGTGAAAATGTGTCGTCCTTACACGATGCAATATTATTGCGATATATTCTGTATCGGTTCGTTGCTGAAAGAAGACATTCTGTGTGACATGCGCAAAATATTGAAGAAGTTCCAAAAAATATTAAATTTTTCTAACATTACACAATATATTGCGCAAACCGAAATTATTGCGCAATAAACCCCTTACGAGGTCAATATTACTGCGCAATACCGAGTATTGTGCAATAATATTGCGTGGGGTAGGGGCCGCATAAGACAAACCCTCTCAAACACCCGAATCCTTTCCATCAAGCTTGTCCGCACGTTGAGCCGTATAGCAGATTACCTTCACCCTCGTATCGAGTTGGCTGTAGTAAAACAGTTTCTTTGTAAGGGCAAAAGCAACTTGGGCTCTGGCCAGAGCAGCATCTATATGTTTATTAAAATATAGATATCGATCTAACCAGATCCCAAGGTATCTGACTACACTTCGACTCGCTATTGGCTGCCCGTACTGTCCCACGATTGCGAACTTTCGCCAATTCTTTCTGGTATGCCTAGGGGCTCCAGACAACCGCGTCCTAAACAGAATGGTTTCCGACTTCTGAAAGTTGATCTTCAACTTCCAGTCGTCGCAATATCGCTGAATCTTATCGAAGTCACGCTGCAAGAGAGCGACAATGACCTCAATCTTTGGTTCTGATCTGTACGCAATCAAGTCGTCTGCATACGCAATAGCATGTTGTAGAGAGCCTACGAGATCACTCGTGTAAATGTTGAACAGGATCGGCGAATTTACTGCACCCTGTTGCAGACCATTTTTAACTTCGAATGTACCAGCAGAAGTCACATTGCCATTTTTCACAATGAAACGTCTACTGGTCAGCATGTTGCATAGCATGTACAGTTGTGGTTTGTTTTGCCCAACCTGCTCAACTTGTAAAAGAGCCCCTCTAACCATACGGTGTCAAAGGCCTTCTCCAGGTCAACCCAGCAGGCACCCGTGCATTGGTTCTTGCATTTGTTCCATTGGATTTCCGATACCAGTTTGGACGCGGCATGTATTGTATCATGCCCCGCCTTAAAACGAATTGATTATCCGGAATTATTTTATTGTCCTCAACCCACTTAGCCAGGGCTCTATGGACCACTTTTTCGAATACTTTGCTGATGTTCGGCAAGAGACTTATTGACCGGAGATTCCCCGGATTGGAGCTATCTTTATCCCTTTTGGGAATAGCATGTACCAATGTGCTGGATAATGTGCATTATTCAGCGCATTGTTAAACAGGGTGGTATAAATGTCTACCACTTCTAGGGGGAGATGTCGAAGCACAGTGGTCGATATTCCATCGATTCCCTCTGATTTCTTCTTTCTAAGTGATTCGAAGATCGTTTGGAGTTCTATCTTCGATATGAACGAGGGATGAACCCTTTCATCGGCGATGACATTATTTGCCATATTATCGTCATTGAACTAGGTGAAACCGGTGTTCTCAAATCGGCAGTTCTGTATATCACTTCGAAGGTCGTGGTTGTGCACAAGGACGCGATTCTCCAGGTCGTGGTTTGGGCAAATGCTAGCATTCACCTTATACACTTCCTGGAATCGTCCAGTAAAGGCAAGCACCAAAAAAAAGACAGGGACAAATATAGTGAAGGGTTGGGGCTAGCCGCAACGGTGGTGGTAGTCGGATGATAGTGGGCCGATGTGGGTCGATGTATTCAACAAAAACAGAAAAAAAAGGAAGTAAACAATAGACAGACGATGGTTCACTTTGAGACGGACAATACGTGTCCCATTAAAAAAAAAGACGGTGGTGCGTGGTGAATTTCGTTTTTTTATAAAAAATTAAAAGCTAAAATTAAAAGAAAAAAAATTACATAAACCATAAAGAAACCCAAAAAAATATGAACTGTGGTGCAAAAAAAAGAAAAAAATTTAAAAGTGCAGAGAGAAAAAAAAGGAAAAAACAAAAAAAAAAGACAAAATAAGGGAAGAATAGGGGTGAGTTACATAATTATTTCATTTCGATTTTTTCAAAAAAAAAAGTAGTTTTAACGTTTAGTCGGGAGCCATTGGCGATCACCCAGGACTAAAGAAATATAGGGGTGGTCGCCTGAATTAATTTCCTACTGCGTTTTTTTTTTCTGAAACAAAAACCACCGTACATTCCTGTGGAGCCAAGACGGCTAGGATAAGCCCGTGATCAAGACTGGGTGTGGAGAGAGCCGCACAAACAAACAAAAAACAACAACAAGTAAAAAATTTAATTTGTAATACAGACCACTTATGGGCACAATTTTGTGTAAATACTTTCGATATAAAAGTGTTATTAATTAGTCTTAAGATTCATTTCTGTCATTTTCGGTGTGAAATAATTTTTTTTTTTTGTAAATTTCGTTCTTATTATACAAAATACAAAAAAAGCCCTCGCCATCCTTATAGCCCTACAAGTCACCGCAAAATCGGGAAAAAAATATGTTATATGTACCGATAGCCTCTCTACCAAGCTATCACTAATACTAACATTAACACACCTTTGATCAATAACATCAGGAACCTATTGATAAGATCCCCCAAGGCCAAAAAACTGTTGTGGACTCCTGGGCATGTCGGCATCCGAGGCAACGAGCTGGCAGACGATGCCGCCAAATTTGCTAACAACGCACCCGTCTACCTTTACAATGTTTACTCTAAGGCTGATCTGATTGAACATATCAAAACATTTCATTGGGGATTATACAAAAGAACCAACCCCACAATATCGTATCCTGCTTACCCCACATACATCCCAAAAAAAAAAAATAAAAATTATAAACTTCATCCGACTCCGGCTAGGCCACACTTCAGCCACTCATCTCCACCTCATAAAGAAAGAGCCTCCTCCAACCTGCGCTACCTGCCACATCACCATTAATCTCCAACATCTGCTACAAAACTGTAAGTGTTAACGAACAAGACCATACATCAACACTATATTTGGAGGAAAAGACGTTATGGAAATATGAAATTCATGACTTTTTAATAAACACAGACATCCGTATTTAACTTACTTATAATTAAGATAAGATAACATTAAACTAAGTATCTTACAGCGGTAGGCCTTTGCAGCTAGTAGCTCGTAAATAACTGTTAGCATGTAATTTATTACATGTTTAATAGATATATAATAATATTAATAATCCATATATATAAAGCAGTAAGTCCTGACTGACTCATCATCGCCGAGCCTAAACGGCTTACGCTAGAAAGTTGAAATTTAGACAGTAGTTTCCTTTTGTGGCATAGAGAAAAACAATGCAGCCACTTTTTTGAATTTTTGCTCCAAAGGGGAGATGCAGGGTGTTCCAGTTCGTATGGACAAAACAATTTTAATTCGAATGAAGAATTTAAATTTGGTAGGCAAATTCTGCAACAAAAATAAAGAAACACGCGTTTCACCGTTTTTTTCAAAATTATATCCACGGGCCTGGGTGTAAAAGTTTGAAAATAAAAGGATAAGTCCTGACCGATTTACTCACGACCGCCAGGCCTAAACGGCTAATGCTAGCATCTTGAAATTTAGACAGTTGTTTCCTTTTGCGACGTAGGTAACCACTATGCAAGAATTTTTTGAATTTTTACTCCAGAAGAAGAGATACAGGGTGTTCAAGTTTGTATGGAAACAAAAATTTAAATTGGAATTTAGAATTAAAATTTGGTAGGTAAGTTCTACAATAAAAATAAAGAAACACGCATTTCACCGTTTTTCAAAATTATGTTAACGGGCCACGATACAGGGTGTTAAAGTTTGCAAATAAAAGGATAAGTCCTGATTGACTGGCTGATGTTAGAAAGTTGAAATATGGACAGTGGTTTCCTTTTGTGACGTAGACATCCCCAATTTTCGGAATTCAGCTCCAAAAGGGGAGATACAGGGTGTTCAAATTTGTATGGAATCAAAAATTTAAATTGGAATTAAGAATTGAAATCTGGTAGGTAAATTCTACAATAAAAATAAAGAAACACGTGTTTCACCGTTTTTCAAAATTATGAATACGGGCCAAGATACAGAGTGTTAAAGTTTGCAGATTTATAGTATGCGCAACCATAGCCATCGACACATTCGGTTCGTGATCGTGTGTTGCTATTGTTTTGCCAAATTGCGCAAGGGTAGTTTTTTCGTTTATTTTTCTTTGATCATATTCTTGCTTCTATTACGTAGTTTAATTACAATGCAGTCCAGCTGGAGCTTTCGACAGCGAACGACGTGATTAACCCAACTTTGTTCTGTATCTTTCTTTTCTTTTTTTCTTTAACTATTGCAATCATTTCCAAGCGCGGGCGTTCACCTATTGCCGGAGACAACATTCTGTCCTTGGATAAAAAGTCGCGAACTTTTTCCGAAATGGATAAACGCAAAGTAAGGTTAGGTGAATAGGTGTCCCGTGGGACCCACCTAGGCTGATAGCCCGTTGTGATACCTATAGAATCTCTCCAAGAGAGAATTCTACCCGTAGAACCATTTGGAGTTATTTAAATATGAGAGAATTTTGCGTAGGGGTATTTGACTAAGGTCACTATTATCATTGAAATGATAGTGCCCAAGAAATCTTCTTCTGCTGTGGGAGAGCGCTGGACAATGGCAGAGGAGATGAGTTGTACTTTCCTCCTCCTCCTCATCCCCACAGCTTCTGCAAAAATCATCCCCTAATCTTCTGGCGTGTTGTCCTATTAGCCAGTGGCCTGTGATGACACCAATCATGGTGCGAATTTGTGTTCTGTTGAGAGCAATAATCTCCCTTGACTTGTGGTCGTCAATCTCAGGCCACATAAGTCTGGTGGAGTGGCACGTGTGACCGTTTTTCCACCTGGAGTTAATTTCTCTAGTTATGTTTTGTTTGATAATGAGTTTCACTGTACTGTTTGGTATACCCAAATCTTTGTAGTGAGAAGGAATCTCTAAGGTCGTACCAGATCTGGCAAGTTCGTCGGCTTTGCAATTACCAGGGATATGATTATGTCCAGGCACCCAACAAAGGTGAATGTTAAACTGCTCAGTCATCTCATTAAGAGACGATAGGCAGTTGAGGACCGTCAGAGAGTTATTGGTTACATTTGATAGAGATTTTAAAGCTGCTTGGCTGTCGCTGAAGATACAGATATCCTTAGTAGATACAATGTTCCACTTCAGCCATGATAGAGCTTCCTTTATCGCCATTATTTCCACTTGGAAAACACTACAGTGATCAGGGAGGCGGAACGCCCGGTTTATGTTAAGTTTGTGTGAGTGTAAGCCGCAGCCCACACCTTCATTGGTTTTAGAGCCGTCTGTATAGATATGAATCTGTTTATACCGGATTTGAGGAATCTATGCCAATTCTCCCGTGGGGGAATTGTTACCTTAAATGCCCTTTCAAAGGAGTTGAACGGGAGAGTTCTATCAAATTTGTTTGGTAGGTTGTGGAATTTGTGTAAGATACGGGAGTGACCATAAGGTAATTGGTTCCAGAGCGAAGTTGCTTTCAGACGGGCTGCTGCGTTTGCCGCAACTTGCTTGGCTAGGGAATCCAAAGGTGTGAGGTTCACGATGGTCTCTAGCGCAGCAGAGGGGGTTAATCTTAGGGCCCCCGTGATGTAGAGACAGGCAATCCTTTGAACCTTGGTTATTATGTTAAGATATGAGCTTTTATCGAGTGCAGTCCACCATACTAAAGCTCCATAAAGAAGTATGGGTCTGACTATGGACGTATAGAGCCAGTAGGTAACTTTGGGCGTGTAACCCCACTTGCGACCAATGGTTCTCTTGCAAGTGTAAAGGGCTACCAAAGCTTTTTTGACTCGGTCAGTGACAGTGGGTTTCCAGCATAGCTTCCTATCGAAAATGACTCCAAGAAATTAGACCTCATTGGAGAAAGTTAGCCTTATACCGTTGAGTTTAGGAGGGATGGTCACAGGAATTTTGTATTTCCTGGAGAAGAGAACTAGCTCTGTTTTGTATGGGTTTACATTAAGCCCAAATTTATCAGTCCATCTGGTGAGAATAGAGAGGGCATTGCTCATCAGTTCGTTTAGAACCTGAGGGTGCATTCCTGAGACAGCAATAGCAACGTTATCCGCGTATGCCACCACAGTGTAGCCATTCCTTTCCAGGTCCACAAGTAGACTGTTTAGACTTTAGAGCCATGTTCCAGAGGAAAGGCGAGAGGAAACGCAAAGTTAACTCCAGAAAAAATTACTGGAGTCCCTTGCAATGTTTACCCGATAGCGACAACGATAATGTAGAAGACATGGACAAAATAGTTTCTGATTATGAGCATTATTTAATGACATCTATTGAAGTAGCGGATTATTCAATTGAAATAATGTCGATCGGAATCAAAATTAATTATGAATCACTAAACTCTTACAATTTAGCTTTGAGCAAATTACGTGAAGACAATTGCCAATTTTTTACACATGAACTTAAAAGTGAGAAAGCTTTCAAAGTTATATTGTACGGTTTGGGCGAATTAGACACAAATAAATTAAAAAACGAACTAGTTAAACTTGGACAATGCAGGAATTGTCAAATGTTTGGGCATGGAGAGAGACACTGCCACGTTAAAACGTATTGTTCCATCTGTGCAGCCTCTCACAAAACAGAGGAATGTGACAATCCAAACACACTAAAATGCGCAAACTGCAGTCTTAGTGACAAATCTACAGACAGCGCATGCGCAGTACGAAGCAATTACATGGAATTAAGAGCGAAAATGGCAAGCAAGTCAAATCACTCCCACTCACAGCAGCCGCATCGGAAGTTCATCAGCAACATCACTAACACTAACAGTGCAGCAGCTCCAGCTGCATATTTGGGCCCATCGGATGATTTTCCTCCTCTCCAACCAGTGCGTCATAATAAGGTAGCAGAGCAAATCAACAGCAACAATGTCCAGCAGCCGAGTGCATGGGGAAGTCTACGAATGCATGATGATACACAGAGCCAACCGTGTGTTAACAACAACAACAATAACTTCTCAACGTCCACTGCTTGTGATGAGGTATTTTCTATGGAGGAGCTCAATTCTCTGGTAATGGAAATGATTTTCAAGTTAAGCAATTGTAAAACTAAAATAGATCAATTTAATGCCATCGCGCAGTTAGCCACTCAATTTGTATATGCTAATGTTAAGTAATATGGTAACTAACAATCTGAATTAAGTAACGTGGAATACGAGAGGCATAGACAATAAATGTATAGAATTAAATGATTTCTTAAACTCCAAAAATATAGATATAGTCCTAGTAACGGAAACATGGTTAAACTCTAAAACTAGACTGTCCTCTTCGGTTTTTAAATGCTACTGTGTAGAAAGACCAAATCAAAGAGGTGGAGGTGTTGCGATTTTTATAAAAAGATCCATTCGCCACACATTGCTCCCGGTTATTAGAACTCGTCTGCTACTAAGTTTTTTTTTTTTGAAAAATAAATTTTCTTAGTTTTTTTCAATAGTTAAATCCTTAGATTGTTTAAGTAAATTAAGTTAGGTTACGTCGAAAGACATAGAATAAGTATAAAGTTTAGCTAAGAGTGCCCGTGTAGAGCCAGTAAGTTATAGTTACATAGTTAGGCCAATTAAGCTAGTTTTAAGCGTTTTTTGTCTAGCAAGTAAGAGTAATGAATTGAAATAATAAAAATGCCTTTAAAACGAAACGAAACGAAACGTTATTAGAACTCGCTGCTTGCGATGGGAGGGAAATAAGGGTAGTGTGCGTTTACTTTCCAGGTAAAGCTGCATCTGCAATTAAACAAAACAACTTTAAAAGCGATTTACGACAAATTTTAGTTAGAAATGATGATTACATAATTGGAGGTGACCTAAATTGTAGGCATCGCGATTGGGGATGTAATTGAGCGAACGCGTGAGGTAACATTCTTTCGAATTTTCCAATTTGCTACCGTTTTTTGTTCTTTATCCGCTAAGTTCGTCATATGTTCCGTCTAGTTCGAGAGGCCGTCCATCTGTTATTGATTTTTTCATTTCAAACATGTCTCAAACATTTTCCCAACCAATATCGTTGCAAGGTTGAGCTCAGATCATAATCCTGTTTATTGCAAAATTTCTAAGTCTGCTCAAACATATGAACAGTTTGTTCCTGCTTTTAAAAGAACCAACTGGGTTAGAAACCGATCGGAATTGAACCCAATATATAGAAACTTACCGAAAAATATTGATAATGTGAGCGCAAAGGAAAAAATAGATGTGATGGTTAAAGGCTTTACAGATAAAGTACTGAAAGTAATGAATTCATGTACTCCTAAAAAAAGAAAGCAACATCATTTCTTTAAAATGCCTGACTATATATAAGAATATATCCGCATACGCAATTTACTTAAGAAACATTGGCAACGGTATAGGTTACCAGTCTTCAGATCAAACCTTTAGTATAATAATAAGCTCATCTCAAAGGAAATAGAAAAGCAACGAAATATTGATTGGAACTCCAAGCTATCTTCTCTAGACAAAAATTCCAAGCATTTTTGGAATATCGTGAAAGTGGTAAAAAAAAAAGAACAGGAGTATTCCAACTCTCCAAGATTCGGGAAATGTGCTGTATATGGATGAGGATAAGGCGAATTTATTCGCCTCTACTTTTCTGAAAAATCATTCTGTGTCCCAACATCTAGGCGACGTTGTTACCAATCAAATCGTTAGTGAGGCTACTAGCAACTTTATTGCACAAACGACTGAAACTCCTCGCGATGAACTTATATCTCAACAGAGCGTTGACGACTTTTTGTGTTGCTTGTCAGCAAGAAAATCTGATGGCATTGATGGTATCAAAAATATGTGTCTAAAACAACTTCCCAAATCAGCCATTTTATACTTAACGTTTATTTTTAATGTCTGTATTAAAATTCAATACTTTCCAAAGGCTTGGAAAATAGCTAAGGTTATACCTATCCCAAAACCAGGAAAACCACCTGATAAACCAAACAGCTACAGGCCAGTAAGTCTGCTGAGTAGTATAAGTAAAGTGCTTGAGAAGGTCATTAAAGAAAAACTGACAAGAGTTACTGAAGAAAATAATATTCTTCCAAATGAGCAATTTGGTTTAAGAAGAAATCATAGTACATCCCATCAGGTACTTAGAGTCTGTCTTGCTGGATATTGAGAAAGCGTTTGATTGTGTGTGGTATTTGGGCCTTATCTATAAGATGTTGATACTGCGTTTTTCCCCATATCTTACCAAACTTGTTTTTAGCTTTCTTTCCGATCGTGTTTTTAGAGCTTTCGTTATTTTGTTTCTCATATTTAGTGTTGTTGCTGGTGTGCCTCAAGGATCAGTTTTGGGTCCAATTTTATACAACATTTTCATGTCCGATATTTCAAGACTTCCTTATTGTGAAGTGGCTATTTTTGCGGATGACAAGGCAATATATTCCTCGCATGAATTTGGTCTCAACGTGGAGACGAATTTACAACATGCGATTCAATATTGCTAAGATATTACAATTGCTGGAAAATTAAACTAAATGCTGAGAAGGTGCAAGCTATCTATTTTAGCAGGAAACGAAAGACTTGTTTTCTTCCAAGCAACCAGCCAATTGTTAATAATACATGTGTTAACTGGGTTCCATCTGTAAGATATTTGGGCATTCATCTTGATACTAAACTCACATTTAAGGAGCACACTGCAAAATACACAAAGTAAATGCAGCGATAAACATGATGTACCCCTTTATAAACAGAAAGTCTCTACTGAACTACTCCAATAAGATTATAATCTTTAAAGTAATTTTTCAATCGATCCTCCTATATGGCTGCCAAGTTTGGGGAAATTCAGCAAAATACCACCTTAAAAAACAACAAGTTTCCCAAAATAAAATTCTAAAGATGATGCTTAATCTTCCCCCATATCACTCAACTGCTGATCTTCATAGCAGAGCAAATGCTATTAATTAAAGCAAATGCTGTTAATTAAGCTAACCACAAAAATCCTCCACAATTGTGAGATCTCCGAAAACCCTCTTATAAACCAATTAAATAGTTAATCATGTTTTTGTTTGCTAATTTGCTTAGTTTATTTACTTTTTGTTTATCATAATTTGTTATTTATTAATTGTTTATCCATTACTTGTTATTTATTGTTTCCTGTTTACTATTTATCATTTGTTGTCTATTATTTATTATTTATTAGTTATTATTTATTATTTATTATTTATTATTTATTATTTATTATTTATTATTTATTATTTATTTTTTATTATTTATTATTGATTATTTATTTATTCACTACAATGTACCTGATTAGTTTTTTAACGTATTTTCCTTCAAAGTTTATCATTGCTCAATATTTTGTTATCATTATTTAAAATAATTGTTCAGTAGAAACCGACACTCTTCGGTGAATCAATTGAATTCTCAAAAAAAATACAAAAAATACAAAAATACAAAAAATACAAAAAATACAAAAAAATACAAAAAATACAAAAATACAAAAAAAATATACGTATTTAATTACGTAGCATGTTAAGTTAAGTTAGGTTAAGGCTTATTTTAAGGTAGTTTTAAGTTTCAATTTAATTTAGATTTAAGGAAACATACAAAAAGTCCTGTTACTTAGTTTTTTCAAAACAATTTTCTTAGTTTTACAATAGTTTAGTCCTTAGATTGTTTAAGTAAATTAAGTTAGGTTAGGTCGAAAGACATATATTAAGAATTAAGTTTAGCTTAGAGTGCCCGTGTAGGGCCAGTAAGTTAGAGTAACATAATTAAGTTAATTAAGCTAGTTTTAAGCGTTTTTTTTTCCTAGCAAGTAAGAGTACTAAATTTAAAAAATAAAAATGCATTTAAAAACAAAACAAAACAATTGAATTCTCAAACGAAGTTAAATACCTAGGGGTAACTCTAGACTCAAAACTTACATGGAATTCCCACCTCAATAAGGTCATAGACAAAGCCAGGATCTCACTATGGACCAGCAAATGTCTCCTAGGAAAAAATTGGGGCCTCAACCCCAAAATGACGCTATGGCTATACACAGCTGTCGTCAGACCTAACCTCACCTATGCTGCACCGGTCTGGTGGGAAAAGACCAAACAACAGACCACACAGACCAAGCTCAGCAAACTGCAAAGACTAGCCTGTGTGTTTACAACAGGGGCGATGAGAACAGCTCCAACCGCAGCATTAGAAAACTTACTAAATCTCCCACCTCTTCACCTTCTCGTAAAGAAAGAAGCAATAGTGAATACCTATATGCTCATCACGGAAGATGAATCTAATTCCAGACTCATTCATTCAGATATTACCCAAATAATTACAAATAATGAGCTACTCGGAATAACAATATCGGACAGATATCTTACTAGATTCAACTTCAGCAAAAACTTCAAGGTAACATTTCCAAAACGTAACAACTGGGAACAGAATAAACCAACATTTGCAAACGACTCTCATGTCTGGTACACAGATGGGTCAAAAACAGATGAAGGAGTCGGAGCTGGAGTTTACAACCCACGCACGAAAACATCTCTTTACAGCAGTATGGAGACGAACAACTCAGTATTCCAGGAGGAGATCCACGCTATAGAACTATGCATCAGAGAAAATAAGCTCTTTCAAATAAGAATATTTACATTCTTTCTGACAGCAAAGCTGCGCTTCAAGCGATTAACGCCTGCGAAATCAACTCTAAACTTGTTTGGGACTGTCTCCAATTAGCAATTACTCATAACATTGGCCAGCACAAACAGAGTCCATCTCATTTGGGTACCGGGCCATAGCGGATATGAAGGTAATGAAAAGGCAGATGAACTAGCCAGAAAAGGTTCTGCATCAACTTTTATGATGCCAAGACCATTCTGCGGCCTCCCAACAAGCACAGCAAAAGGCTGTATAAACAATTGGCTAAAAGACAAAGCACAACATTACTGGACAGCAACGGAAGGTAACAGACAATCCCCTCCCAAAAAAGAATGAAACAACTTCTACAACTAACAAGAAGTCAGATTCGAATCGTCACAGGATTTCTCACCGGCCACTGTCGGGTTAAAAAAACACCTCATGACTATGGGAATAGCACAAGACGACATATGCAGAATGTGCAACGAGGACGAAGAATTAGCAGAACATATATGTACTTTGCCACTGAAACTGCCTCATAAAAACACGTCATCGTTTCCTTGGTAAACACTACCTCGAGGTGAAAAACATAACCACCAGCTCACCCAAAGTCATCGCCGGGTTCATCACACACTCCGGCATCATGGAGGAGCTTTAACTAAGAGGACATCACAATAGGCCCATCTGTGGCCGCAGTGATAAGGGACTTTGGACCACCTCAATCTTAATCTAATCTAATCTAATCTAATTAGTAGAAAGATATAATTTAAATATCAAATCTCTGTATATAAACTGCGCGGTGGCTCACCAAATGTAAATTACAATACGAAAAAACATTATCTATCTCTTAATTACAATGCATTCGCAGTTCGTAGCAATTCGATGGGGGCGGGTGTGTGGATGATTTGGTTGGACGGATCTTTAAGTATCTATGAGACTACTGAACCGATTTCAAAAATTCAATACTGAAATGGTGACATTTTTTGCTATCTTTTACCTTTGAAAGTTTAATAGGAACAGACGATTTCTAACGACTAAATATAAACTTTAGTATGTATGGTGCGCGTGCGAAGCCGCGGGAGGACTGCTAGTAATAAAATAAATGTATGACTCGCCGCCGATGGCGGACAGTGTACTTTTTCGTATTTTTTTTTTTTTGTGTGATCTAGTACACCAGTAATGGGGTGCTGATTTAAAGTTTCAGGGGTGCAGAGGGCGCCAGAGATATGCTGGCGGCTACATCTTCATAGTTGGGGAAGTCCAAGATGCCCATCAGACTTCCAAGTTGGGTGGGTATTGGCCGCGCTGAATACCAGCAGCAGCGCCCCTTTCTGTGGTACGTCCGTCCGTTAATGTGTTTGTAAGTTTCCGGCACGATTTATGTTTTTGTGGTAGGCAATGTTGAAGTGCGGGGAGGAAGAACCCTACCATCCGGCGAGCCCAGCCCTGCATCGCTAGCGTGCCGCTCCTCGCACTCGACACTCTTTCCTTTTCATTTCCGTTCCCATCCTTAAATCCCGTCCACATCCTCACTTCCTTCCAATTTCAAATTCTCAACTTCCCAACGTCCATTCGTACTTGTAATGAGTACTTGTTCGTTGTTCGTCGATCTTAATACCTGGCAAGTCGTTAATATTTTTCCTCCGAAATTTTTTATTTATTTGCGGGAACATAATCGGGTTGTTGTTCCAGTGCAAGTTTACAGAAAGTCTGTAATTTTCTTTGACCAACTGTTGGACGTTTTTGATCAAAATAATAGCACCATCAACAACATACAAGAAAAATAAATACACGAAATGGTTTTCAAAGCAAAAACAGTTTCTTGCTTATTGGGTAATTGATTAACAATATCAAATTAATATAATTAATATTTTGTTGCATGGTCTTTGTTAGAAATAACAGCCATACAACGTCGTGGCATCGAATCAACCAATACCTGACATCTCTCCAAAAGAATGGCATACCAGCGGCGTTGAATGGTATCCCAAAGATCATTAAGGTCTTCTGAAACACCTTTCTTTACGTCAGCCTATAAATTTTCTATTGGATTTAAGCCTTGAGATGAGGCTGGCCATTCTAGGACATTTACCCTATTTTCGCGAAACCATTTCTTTGCCTTTTTGCTGGTATGCTTAGGGTCGTTGTCTTGTTGGAAGACCCAGAACAACGGCATTTCCTCAGAAGCAAATGGCAACATAATTTCATCCATGATTTTTACATAAAGATGTTGATTCAATATAGATTTAATCCATGGACCAAAACCATGGAATGAGAAACATCCCCATACCATTATGCTGCAACCACCGTGTTTGACCATTTTGATGGTGTAAGTTGGTTTAAATTCTATGTTTGGAGGTTCTAACAAAACAACGAGACCCAACACCACCAAAAAGAACGACCTTGCACTCGTCAGACCAGAGGATATGCCTCCACTTTTAGGCTGGCCAATCAGTGTGGTTTCTGGCGAACTGCAACCTTTTTATCACATGACGTGGTTTTAGCAGCAGAACCTTTCTTGGGTTACGTGCGTTCAAATTTTCCTCCCTCAACCTCCGATGAATAGTTTCAACACTTACCGATAAATTTAATTCCGTTTTTTATTTCAAAAACTGACTTAAACGGATCCTTTTTGGAGAGCCTGACAACACGTTTAACTAAGTTTGGTGGCATTGCTGGCTTTCTACCGCGTGTTTCTGGTTTCGGCTGATGTTTAATTGCGTTCCGAATCATTTTATTCGAATAGTCAACAATTTTCATAATTTCGGCATAAGTTTTACCGTTTGAAATTAAACTTTTGATAAGATTTCTTTTTTCTGTGCTGCAATGTTTTCCACGGCCCATAACTACAAAAGTAAAAACTGTAACCTTTTTTTTCTGAAGAAGAAATGTGTATTATTAAATAAATGTATCTAATAAGGACGATACGCTTAATATTTGATAAAAAAACTATTTACTTTTTTGCGACTGCTTCTAATGGTGCTATTATTTTGACTGCAGTGCATTGACTTTGTTGTTGAAAGTTTGCAGTTAATAAAAAAAAACCGTTATCATTTTGAGCAGATTTACTCTGCATTTGAGAGAGCATACTTTTATTTTTGTGTAGCGATTATATGTTATTAAAGCTACAACGGATTCAGAATAAAGCTATGAGAATAATTATAAAATGTAGTAGATATACCTCAGTTGTGATTATGTTAAATATGTTAAAATGGTTAAGTGTCAAGCAAAGAATCCTGGTTAATGTTTTGTGTTTTGTATTTAAAATTAAATGTGACCTGTTACCTTTGTACTTAAAAAAATATATGAGATATGTTGGTGAATCTCAACCATACCAGTTGAGAAATGGAGGAGACTTTAGGCTACCTCCCTACCTAAATAGTGTCACACAAAATAGTATATTATACAAAGGCCTTCAATTGTTTAACTCAATGCCCCTTGAAATAAAGAATGAAAGAAACTTAGCTTTATTCAAAAGAAAAACCATAAGCTTTGTGAAATGTAATTTTCCCCATAGTTCGTAATTCTATTTTATTTTATTTTATTCGATATTAATTATTCTTATTAAGTTAAATTAAGTTCTTGTAATTATTGTAATTATTATTATTGTAATTATTATAATGAATTAAATAGTGGAGTATCCACTAAATAAATAAATAAATACAAAATAAATACAAATACTTTGGATAACAGATTTTAACAAACAAGTGTGAAAAATACACCCAGTTAAAAAAAATATTTGATATGGATCCTGATAAGACACTCATGGTGCTATTTTTTTGACCACAGTTGCATGTTGCAACAAAAATTCTACATGTTCAAGAAGAGTGCTCACGATGATATTGCAACCCACATAGCAAGACTGGAAACCAACTCAAGAGGCAGGGGAAACAGTTTCGCAGACAATGGTGATAACAAAAATTCTGATGACTCTTCCACCGGAGTTCCATAATTTTTTCAGTGCATGGGAATCAACAGTTCCATCAGGAAAAACATTGGAAAATCTAACATCAAGACTCATCATGGAAGAGACACGGCTGGAAATGTACAATTCACCATCATCATCGTTTGACAGACATAGTGCACGTGAAGGACAAAGCGCACTTGCGGTACTTTCCAGAAGAATGCTGCTAAGAAGAGATTTGTAAACAAGCAATCTCACCAAGGTAACAGTAACAAGAAGGGCAAATGTTTTCTGTGCAAACAGAACGGGCATTGGAAAAGGGAATGTCCAATCAAAAGGAGATCAGTGGTTAACTTTGCATAGGAACGGGATATCGATGCTTAAGTTTGTGATATTTTCTGCAACAAGGGAATGGAGTCTGTCACAGTGGATGACTGGATTTTGGATTCGGGGGCGTCTCACCACATGAGCTTTCATCGGGAGTAGTTTGAAAACTATGAGCAACTAGCGGAGCCTATGCCTGTAGTTATTGGAAACGGGGAGCATATATTGGCAATTGGAAGAGGCAACATTAACGTTTTAGCATTTGGCAACAATGCGTGGGTAAAAAAGTGTTTGATCAATGTCTATTTTGTGCCCAAAATAAAATTAAATCTGTTTTCCTCCGGTACTGCCATGGATAAAATTTATAAAATGGTCTCGGATAAAAGCAAGTCTGAGATCATTAAAAATAATCGTGTTGTTGCAGTGGGAGTGCGCTGTCGTCGGTTATACAAAATGCTGTTTAAAGTGGTTTGTGATGTTGAGAGCGCTGCCGGCTCCTCAAATGTAGCTGTAAAATGTGAACCACTCGAACTATGGCATGAGCGGTTGGGACATTTGTGTATCAAACAAGTGCGGTCTGTGCTAAGGAAAAGAAACATCGAGTACCAGGACAATAAGGACTTCTTTTGCGATACGTGTGTCTATGGGAAATTGAGCCGATCACCATTCAAAGAGAGAGCGAATTCAGTGGGAGAGTTGGTACACACTGACTTATGTGGACCTATGCAGCAGAGTTCTATTGGCGGATCCAGATTTTGCACTATTTAAGGATGACTTCTCCAACTACAGATATGTCTTTTTTATGCATGAAAAGAGTGAGTTGCCTGCATGTTTTGAAAGATATCTGCATGCACTAAAACTAGATTTTAATGGTGTAGTGAAGACACTTAGGTCCGACAATGGGTCTGAATTTAAAAACTAGCGTGTAGATGAAATATTGAGGCGAGAGGGCATTCGACATCAAACCACGGTGGCATATAATCCCGAACAAAACGGACGTGCTGAAAGGGACATGAGATTTATTGTCAAAATTGCTAGGACCATGTTGACAGCGAAAAATCTGCCACTCAAACTCTGGGCGGAGGCAGTCAACACTGCGGTTTGCCTCTTGAATAGATATAGTCCCAGTCCACAGAAAGGAAAGAGTCCGTATGAGCTTTGGTTTGGCGTGCAACCTGAAATTGAAGAATTGAAAGTTTTTGGTACTGAAGCTTTTGTGCATGTTCCCAGAGAAATGCGGAAAAAATAGGATAAAAAGGCGAAACACGGATTTTTTGTTGGTTATGCTGAGAATCAGAAAGGCTACCGTTTGTGGTTGACAGGAACGAATAAAATAGAGGTCTCTCGTAGTATTGTTTTCAAGCATGGAAACCTTATGTCTATCGTTCCAGTTCCTAGAGATGACAGTACTGATAAGTTGAGTACTTCTAGAGAGTTGGTTGAAATCGCTGCAACGAAACGAAGCGATGAAAGTGTCAGCAGTGGTGAGGATGACGTTCAGTCGGCATTTGATGCTCTTTCTTCGCCAGATAAGGAGAATCAAAAGGAACCAACATGTGAAATACCGCCGAGATCACCTATTTTGCTCCGTAGCCACAGCAGAAACCCTCATCCCACAGCATCACCTGGTATTTTGTCAAGCCTTATAGAGGGACACGCTTTTATATCGGAATGTTATGAGCCAAGGAGTTATCGCGATGCGATTGGATCATGTGATGTGATAAATGGAAAGCAGCGATGGACGACGAGATCAAAGCACTCAAGCTAAATAAAACAAGGCACTTTTAGTAGTGCGAGGATTTACCCAAAGAGAAGGTACCGATTATACAGAAACGTTTAGTCCAGTAGCGAGATTTACGTCCATCAGGGCCATTTTAACGATAGCCGCTGCTGAAGGTCTCATTCTGAAGCAGTTTGACATTAAAACGGCATTTCTAAACGGGGATCTCGAAGAATCAATTTACGTGTCAGAACCAGAAGGCTTCGATGACAACAGTGGTCGCGTTTGTAAGCTGAACAAAAGCCTATATGGTTTGAAACAATCTTCCCGGTGCTGGAACTTGAAGTTCACGAAGCTGCTCAAGCAATTTAGCTTTAGTTCCAGTAGTGCAGATCCGTGTGTTTTTGTACGACAAAATTATCAAAAAAGGATAATGGTGGCTTTGTACATAGATGATGGGCTTATTGCGGCAAGTGACGAAAATGACGTTGTGCAGCTGATCAACTATCTATAGCAACATTTTGAAGTTAAAGTTAGCGACGCTGGACTTTATCTCGGTGTACAAATGGAGCCGTTGGAGCAGGGCGGCATTCATCTGAGCCAGTCAAATTACTCGGAGGATTCTGAAGAAATTCAGTATGTATGACTGTCATCCAGTGAGCACACCGGCAGAAATATCTTCAAGATATGAACGAGCTGATAAGACCAGAAAGGCGACCAGTTTTCCCTATTGGGAAGCCGTTGGAAGTTTAATTTATCTGGCAGTTGCAACGAGGCCAGACATATCGTATGCAGTGGGAGTTGTATCCAGATATTTGGATAAACCGACGACAACGCATGTCAATGCAGTAAAACGTATTTTTAAATACGTGAAGGAACCATCAACTACGGTATTCTTTTAAATAATAACCTAAATTTTCTATTACCTCTTACAGTGATGCCGATTACGCTGGTGATGTTGAGACTAGACGGTCTACCAGCGGCTACCTCTTTCTTGTAAACGAGGCACATAGCTCTTGTGCATCACAGCGACAAAAGTATGTCAACTTGTCAACAACTGAAGCTGAATACGTGGCAGCGTCTGAGGCTGTGAAAGAGATGACCTGGGTTAAAGCTCTACTCCGGGATCTCCTTCCTGAAAACTCTTTGAATCCGGTGCTATTCATGGACAACCAGAGTGCAATAAAGCTAGTTAGGAATCCTGAATTTCACCGGCGAACGAAGCACGTGGATATCAAGTACCATTTCATCAGGGAAAAATTCATCACGGGAAATTTCGATTTGAAATATGTGTCAACTGATAAACAAGCCGTTGCCAAGAGGAAAATTTGAATTATTTCGTAAAGTTTTGAACATAGTACCAATCGGGTCATAATTTATCTGCAGAGTGCAAATGTAAAATTGGATTAATATACTTACTTATTTAATTGAATTAATATGCTTAGCTTTAAAGATTGTGCTCATTATAAACATATAACGTAAATTTGTTCTTATGAAGTTTATTTTCAAAGCTAAAGTAAAGTAAAAGACGTTAGATATTGAAATTAATAAGAAGTGGGAGTTTTGAGAATGTGTTAATAATTTTGAACTCCAGTGTAAAGCACCTGTCATTTCGCATTCCTCTTTATAAGCTCTTTCTTTGTACTTAACCTTATATAAGCATACAATAAAATTACTTCTTCTTGTTCTGTTCTTCATACCGTAAAGACGTGTTTTTAGCTAATTTCTACATAGGTACCTATCAATCTATTCGTTTGACAGGTTCCTATTGGGCGGTGGGTAGAGCGAGTTCGAAGAGAGTGCTCTTGTCAAAACTCTGGAGAAGCATGTCCAACGCGTCCCACTGTAATTGTAGGTGTATGTTGGGACATACTCCTCCAATTCTGCAATTTCCTTAGGAAATTGGTCACAATGGTCACTGTCATATATAAATATGTGTAAACAGTTTATCATTTGTTGGTTAGTGTCGGTCAGTTGTAGCCGTGAGTCATACAGCAAAAGATCTATATAGGAACCGCTTCTGGGAAAAGACGGACTATCAGTCGGTTTCAAATCGAGTCTATACTCGACACTGTGCAGACCCCACCAATTAAATAGTGAGTTCCCCCTAGCATTTGGTATATTATTTCCCCAATCTCTATGTTTGGCGTTAAAATCTCCGGGCAAGAGGTAATAATTCTCCGCCGACTCCAGCTTAAGACATCGAAAAAGTGTCTCGAGCTCTAAAATAAATAAGTTGGATTGAGTAACTTCAGGTGCATAGACCGAGACCATGTTCATCTTTTTTCCACTACGGAGAGAGATGCGCACGATACACGCCTCCAACACTTGGAACCTTCGCTCTTCACCGCTGTACACGACCCTATGCTTCAGGCCTTTCCGCATGAAGATCGCTACACCTCCTCCTCGTATGGAGTTGGGTCGGTTTCTTCTTATAATTTTATATTCTGTGTGCCTCAGCTTATGTTTCTGAGTTAGCTTAGTTTCGCTAACCAGAAGTACATCAGGGCATCGGTCTTTAAGCAACTTATAAAGTACAGCTCTTCGTTGGATCCTAATCAGTGAATTTACGTTCACCGCAAGGATCTTTATAGGAATCTTTTCGGGCGTATTTATTACGACTGGTGATGAGCTATGCCCGGCAGAAGCGCGTAGATGTGGTCCACCCGATCTTTTTGTTTTATGTATTGGTACTTAGGACAACCTCGATAGTTTGCGGTGTGTCTCGAGTTCCTGCATAGTGCGCACAAGAGTTGGCTCTGATCTGAAGCCCCTTCCTTGCCTAGAGTACACTCTTCTGTTTTGTGGTCCATACCACACTTGACGCATCGAGGCTGCATTTCGCAGTTCGACGCGGCTTGTCCGAAATTTTGGCAGCGAATACATTGTAAAATGTTGTCGCTCCTCTTTACTTTCTCCCATGTGGCAACCTGGTAGTCTAGGACTCAGATTTTCCTCAGACCATCCAGTTTGCTATTGGGCGACAGCTGAACCAGGAAGAACGGTAATTTCCGCTCCTCCCTTTTGGCCCTTGCTGTGGTGAAAGGCTTTACCCCTACGAAGTCGAGTTCGTCGTGATTTTTTCTTGGAGCATATTAAGGAGCTCCTCAGGTTCCGTAGACGGTTCCATCCCCCTCAGCAGTATTGTCTGCAGCATTTCCCCCTTCGGGGTGAAGGAGAAGAACTCCGTCTTCGAGTCCCTCAATAAATTTTTGATTTTTTTGTACTGCTCCACTGTATTACAGTGGATAGCATGCCTGTCTTCGTTCAAACGCTTAATATAAAAGTTATTGCCTATGGCTGACTTACATAGCTCGATTGTGTCCTTCAGTTCTATCTTAAATGTGTTTAAAGGGGGTACCCTGGGCTTTGTTGTCTTCTGCTGCTGCGTCTGTTGTTGTTGTTGTTGTTGCTGTTGTTGTTGTTTTTGGTGCTGCTGCTGCTGCTGTTTTTGTTGATTTTGTGGCAGCTTAGGTTGCTGTAGTAGCTTTGACTGCTGCTGATGTTTTTGTTGCAGCTTAGGCTGCTGTTGTTGCTTCGGCTGCTGTAGTTGTTGCTGCTTTCTCAGCTGTTGTTGTAACTGGTTAAGTAGGTGAAGCTGTTGCGGTATTTCGCGCTGTGGTCCGATCTGTCGCCCCTTCTCTCGGCTAGCGATTTGTTTGCCTTTTATTGCCATAACCTTTTATTGCAGCTCCCTGGTACTGCTGCTCAGGTGTTCAATTTCCTCATCCTCATCCTCGGACTCAGAAGCCGCAAGAGAGGCAAAGATTTTGCTTTCCCCCACGTATTATCCTTCCCCGCCGCTGGAGACGTATGGGTATTCGTCATCATCTTTGTGAACTTGCTGTTGTTTTGCTACTGTTGTCGTGCATGGCGCCACCCCCCCACTTCGTCCGACAGCTTTTCGATCGAAACTGACAGGGAAGGGCGCTTTACTGGGTTGGTAGTCGGTCTTTGTTTCCTCCTCCTTTTCGAGGGACCTTCAGGCGCCCCTGTATTTAAGTGGTCTGATGTATCAGCCACATTGGCTGACGTCACTACTACGTCGGATGTTTTTTTTTGGTCCCTCCGCGGAGAGCGCGGACCGATCTCTAATGTTTATCATGTGTTTACACACTTATTGTTCAACACGAATTCACTTGTTAACGAAAAAAAAAGTATACGATAGTTCAGGGATCGAACCCACTATCCGCGGTCCGCGGTCAACTAGTGATGGGTCAATTCGAGTTCATAAACCGGTTCAAACCCAGTCACACTTAAACCGTGTTAAACCGAGTGAAACCGAGTTACCAAACCGAGTATGCGAAACCGATGGAACGAAACAATACCTATTTGGAATTCGGTTTCGGTTCCGTTTCTCATGAGACGGTGGCATTTGAACTATACATACTTGCTCTTGTTTTCTCTCATTGTTTTTATTTTTTTCACATATTTGTGTTAGTTTGTTTTGTGTTTGCGCTGTTTTGTTGTGTGATGCATCGAAACCAAGTCAATTGAGGTTATACATCGGCTAACGGTTAACCAATTTTTGTTTGAATGTATGTACCCGATTATAAAGTCGAGTTGGAAAACAGTCTATTGTTTTTATTCATACCGAGTTAAACCGAGTCGAATCGAGTTGCAAACTGATTCAATATCTATTTTGGTTCTATATTCGGTTCCGGTTAAGTTTGTTATGTGACAGTGGCAATGACGGATGTTCTTTGTTTTTCATAGGTAATTTTGATTTGGGTTTTTATTTGCAAAATAAAGTATTTCTTCGAAATCCACCTAAAAATCACCCAGGTGAATTCTCAATCATTGCTGAAAGGGTTAATACTGACACCATTCTCCAAAGTTCGAATACCTCCTTCTTCTACTGTATTGTGTCTCCGCAACTGTTTAATCCAAGAGAACATCCTAGTAAGAGACGCAGACAGATCAGTCCCATCAAAAACTTGCTTTGCTTGATTTGACAGTGCTTGCTAGTATATTTCCAAAACACAGGAATAAAGGAAAATAGTTCAAATAATTTTGTTACAAACCGAGTTAGCCAACCCGGTTTGCTTAAATTCCAACTCGGGTTAGCTCGGTTTTTTTCGGTTTGGTACATCACTACGGTCAACTATCACTTCTGTTGGGCCAACTTGCCGCTCGAAACAACACTGTCTAAAATTCGCACAATTACGCTCGCACTGAATTCACTGTAGCCGAAACACTCCTAAACTCGGGAAAGATCTGTGAACGACTGCAAATAATATTGACCATGGTATGAGGGATGTGAAGAGTAGGGGTAAACTAAAACGTATAAAAGGTCGATCGATGGAAGGAAACAGCAGAGAGTGATTTTGAAAATTAAAAGAGAAGGTTGCAGTGACGCTAAAGACGCGGACCTTACTACTTAATAAATAAAATATTTAAAAATAGTAGAATTTGTTTCAATTTCCGTTCTCCGCACTACGCCCTTCCCTCGTAAAGAGAAAGCACGGCGTAGTGACGTAACAATGCGACATACCAAAACAAAGGCAACATGCCACAACCAACAGAATGAGACAAACACACGATCGCGACCACAGCGCATGCAGAACACTAACGGGACGAATACAGAGTACACACGACAACAGTCAGTCGCATAACAGTCACAGTGAGTCGTCGACAGTCGTCAGTTACAGATGCCAGTCAGTGACAGCCGTCCGTAGTGCGATTGTGAAAAAACCCTTTTTCTTCAAGTTTCTCTTTTTTTATTATCCAGTGCAGTGTTTGACCTGTGATGCGTGTAGTTTTTACAAGAATAGTACCGTCCTACGAATTAAACTGTTAAAGTGAAAAAAGGCAAACAAACAGTTTGAAGTTAAAATTGATACTTTTTAAATGGAGGAGCTACCCACTTATAGAGCGATATTCGAAAAAGTCACTGAAAGCAAAAACAAAGCGGTAGAGAAGGTGGGTATTGACACGGACTCGAGAGACACCCAGTACTCGTCTAGCTTATCTACCTCAGAGGAATCAAGCTTCGACGAGGAAAATGTCGAGTCCAGTGCGGCCAGTAACAGACAAAGCGAAGGTTCTGCCACCGAAGAGGAAAGCTCATGTTCTTCCCTCCAACCGGGACAAAAAAGGACTTAGAAACCAACAACAACAACAAACAAAAAAACTAAGGGAGATCCAAAGTCGACAAGGAAACCTACTGCAGAAACGTCAACAAAGTCACAAGAAAAGACATCAACCAGCAACAAGCAACCAACAATCAGAAACCAAAAGAAAATGCTGCATCAACCAGTGAAGAGGCACCAGAAAAAGGAAGTATGCCACCAATTATATGCTTTTCAGCTAACTTTGCAGAAGTTAGCCGGTACGCCAAGGGTGCTTAAATTGGATTAAGCATGAAGAATTTAAACACATGAAGACAATAATAAACACCACCTCAAAGAATGGATTTGAAGCCATCAAAGCTTTCCTCAAGCTGTGGAAAATCCAAAATCATTCGTTTAGACCGAAGGAAGACAAGAAAACAATGATGATGTTCAAGGGCATTCATCATTCCTACTCCGCAACAGAAATTGAGAAAGAGCTCAAAAATGAGTATATTCCAGTATTAAGAGTTTCGCTTTTCAAGCCAACGAGATCCAAAGGAAAAATCTTCAACTGCCTCGTGGTTGAAATTTGCTGCAACTATGACGCGTCCGAGCTCTGTCGGAAAACATTCGTACGCAATCAGGGAGTTCACTGGGAGCGTTGCCAGTGCAGAAACTATCAAGGTTTTGGATATACTGCCACCAACTGCGGAATGCGCTACGTTTGCGTCAAATGCAAACGCAAGGAATCAACCGGAGCCGATGTTTACTGTGCAAACTGCAAAGTAAATGGTTATCCAGCAAGCTATAAGGGATGTCGTTTTATTTATTATTATTATTATTATTATTTATTAAACTTTACAGAAGTGTATAGATTAATGTTTTACAGCCACAGCACTAGCTACTAAGGCTTTGGGCTCGGATCTTAAAATTAGAATTTAAAAATGTTGATGATTAAATTTAGGTTTAGTATTAATAAAGAAAGTTAAGGGAACCTGAGGGGCGGCGAGGGATGTCAGGGGCGAGTTTTGCTAACTCTCGCTCTTGGAATGTCCCTTTTACAAAGCAAAACTAGCTGACAAAGAGAAGCCATCGTCTTAAAGGAAAGCTGATTAGGAATTCGTCACGTAGTCAGCGTGCACGATCACTCGCCCAGCAATGGGTTTTGCCGCCATGGCTAGGCTAGATACTAATTTGACCAAGCACAGCAAAATGACCTCAGCCAAACCTCAGCCCGCATTACCAAAGTAGTCCAAGCCACAGAAACAAGGAAACAAATTCAAGAACCAACACCCAGTCAAATGACGAATTCCACCGTGTTTTTGGAGCCGATTTACAATCCGTAATGAAGAAAGTCCGTGAAGCCGTTCCTGCAAACTACGCTGACCTAACCGTTAATAATAAGTTCGTGGCACTGGCCACCTTTATTTTTCAATTATGCAACGTCTAAAATGACTGCGTGTATTTGCGTACAACGTGAACTCACTGTACAAAATCGAGAGAAGGACAGCATTTGACCTATTTTAAAGAAGGATCAACCCGATATCGCCTTCATCAGCGAAACGTTAAAACAAGGATGATTTTAGCTAAAACTTTGATTATCCCTATATTACTGTTCGGCTGTGAAATTTTTTGCAACTGTGACTACCAACATAAACAAAAACTTAATGTCGCGTATAATAACATAGCTCGTTATATCTATGGACTAAGGAGATATGACCATATTTCCACCTTTTCCAAATCAATTCATGGCCTCACGCTTGACAACCTGTTTAAGTTTAGAACAATAATGCTACTACAGAATGTTATGCAAACTCGTCAACCAGACTACCTATATAATCGCATATGTTTCCCACGCTCTACTAGATCTTGTGTCCTTGTGCCTACTAGTTACTCTTTTCTGGTATCTGAACGCCAATTCTTCATACATGCCATTCGGCTATGGAACTCCCTTCCCCGAACTATCAGAATGACAAGTTGCACTGTTCAGTTCAAGACAAAGCTCAGGCACTACTTGGAGGCGTTTTGATGATGATGATAAGGTTACTTATGATTAGGTCTCAGTTTTTAATAAACAAATTTTGCTTTATTGTAAACCTTTTTCCTATTCTTTAATTATGTACATTTTTAAATTCTCAACTCTACTCTACTTTCCTTCTTCTACATCTGTCCTTTTTTACTTTATCTTTCTATACTTTCTAATTTTAAATCTCTATGTATTTTATATTTTAAAATAATTTTTCTTAACCTTGTATTTACCTGCACTAAATTAAAAGATATTGTATCTTACTGTGTTAGGCTATTACTGTGAATAAATTATGAATTATTATTATGCCAAATAAATAAAATAATAAACGTTGCTGACCAGCTGGAAAAAGTGGACTTCCTGAACTATATACCCTTTAAGACGGATAGAGTGAAAGGCAAAAGAGGCACAGCCTTGTTTGTTCGATCCAACATAACAGCTAGAGAAAAATCATAGAGGAACTACAATCATTTGAAGTAGAGTTGCGCGAAACAGTTCCAATGATGGAACGGACATGGAACGATTCTTTTTTTGCTCGGAACTAGCTCCGGGAATTTAGTTCTATTGACATTTTTGCGTTGAAGGAAATGATGTATTGATAGTTCCTTGAACATGTTTGGAACTTTGTAAAAAGGTAGATAGGTAGGGAGGTAGGCAACAATAACAGTCTTTGAATAACTTTAAAAGAAAAATAACATTTTAATAAAGATATTTATACAGATGGCGCATTGGCATTTCAGAAATAATAAATGTTTTTCGAAGCAAAACCTATGAGAAAAAAATTATGCACGAGGGTAAATTTTTAAAGAAATAGTTCACAAATATAACTACCATTAATCCAACGTAGATATTTTTGAATTTCACTTCACTTCAAATTGCCAAAAAAAAAATATTCCATTCTCCAAACGTAGCACATTGATTTCAATTCAAATGGAGTGGAACTACGAACGAAAAGAACTATGGAACTATGGAACGAATACAATCCATTCTGTGTGTGTGCATAGTTCTTTTGTTCATTCATCCCTCTGTGAAGTCGGAACTATATGGAACTACGGACCAGAGATTAAAACGAGTCGAGTTGTTTGTACGAACAACGAACAATACTCGTTTGAAACGAGTACGAACGGACCGAGTAGCACACAACCAAAAACTCGTGATTCAAACTTACTCGCCGAGTGTATGAATCGCTATTCATACCAAAAAGCGAACGAGTCCGAACGAGTATCTTCTCCAAACGAGTACAACCGATCCGATCACAAACGAGTAAGATGTTCGCGAACAAGCGACTCGTTCGCAATGATCGTACTTGTTCGCGAGTATATTGTATCAATGAAGGCAATCTTTTCTTTTGTTTTTGTTGGGTGCTTTTGGAAAAACCCAAATCAGATTTGTGAATGGTTCTGTTTAGATAGAGTAATAAAAGATATGGCAAAAATTGCCTGTAAAATATGATACTTCCTAAAATGTGTATGTATGGATGTATGTATATGTACTTCAATTAAAGGGTACATTTTCTTTAGAGGGTAATAAATACTGCTAGTTGATTAACATAAGAAAATCAATTAACGAAATTTCTGTAGTATTTTGTTATTTTTTTAAGCGAAAGTAGGTAGTCAAAAGTATTGTGAAATGTTGAGAAATCTTTAAGTGTCATATGCATGTATGTACATATACATATGTTTATGAAGATGGTTTCATACCTAATACCGAATAAATATGTAGAATATTGGATGACGGTTTATTAAACGGCAAGAAATAAGAACAAGGACAACATCTTTGAGAAATATTTTTTTAATTTTAGCCCAAATGAAAAACTAAATTTAAAATACATATACATTATAGATACATACATAGTTCATACATAGTAGATTTTAGATACATATCAAAAATTAACAGCAATAAAAACATTATTTGAAATTTACTCTGTATCACTTTCGTTATTCGTAAGTGAAATATTATTTATGTATTTTCAAATTCGAATTTGCGACCATCAAATTGTTGACTGTTTGCGGGTTTAATCTGGTTCTTTTTTCACTAATAATATTTCCGGATTGCGAAAATGCTGAAGTTGCTGGGATGCAGTTAAGGATTACATGCGCCTGGTAAAGGTGCTTGAAAATGTTTTTGTGTTCCAACCATCATTGCAAAACATTAACGGATCCCGTACAGCTGTAAACCAAATATTTTTCCACTTCTGCATCTATTTGGTGCACGTCCGAAACCTCTTTATGGGCCATAAAGTCAGAAAATAGGTCGTTGCAATTGCTTGTTGATGCTGATGTTGTAGGGTTGTCATCTCCCGTAGAGGCTGCGTCAGTGACTTGCACTATAGATTTTATATAGGCATATATTCCTTCCTTTTCTGCTGTTGTCAAAATATGCATTTGATTGCATGGAGGGTACAAAAATGTAGCGGTCTTGTGAGCAATATTAATCTCAGGATATAGTAGTTCCATTAAGTAATATTTTACTCTTTTCTTAAAACATGACATTACAAACGAATCTGTCTCTTCGATTGCACATTTTTTTACGAGGTTGTTGTAGTAAGGGAATACCAAATGTGCTGTACAAGTTTTGGTTGCTTGTAATTCCAAAAAAGCAGATTTGAAAAAACTTAAAAACACAACAATTTCACCGAGGAGATTAGAGTTTATTTGTTGAATGCGATGAAATTCTTGTTTTGATTGGAGCACACTTATAATGTCTTCCCCATTTTCCTTAATTGAGGCACACATTTCAAATTTCGACGTCCAACTTGTCGGACACTCAGCTTTCAAACTCTTTTTTAAAATATTACAAATGCCGGACTTTTTCACATATTTAACTAGTTTTTTTGCAAGCTTCAAAAAATGTCTTCAGTTCCAGAACGTCGGCACTTGATTTTTCTAAAACATTGTGCAATAAATGGCCAAAACAGCTGTATCTTACATTATTTTTTAATGCTTTTATAATATTAGAGCCTCTATCGGCAACAAAAGACATTGCCCTTAGGCCACTTTGGTCTACAGGTACACCATACTCGTTAAATATTTTTTTTATTTATTTGAAATCCTTTGAGATGTAGAAGGTCCTTCCATCTCTTCCACAGCTAACACACGTTCAATTAATTAGGACCTCATTCTGTAATTATCTGTCCAAAGATCTGTTGTTGCCGAGAAATTCTTCATTCCTTCAAGTTCTTTTTTTATTATCAGCACCAATTTATTTGTTATTTTTTCCACGTTATTGCTTATTGCAGCTCCAGTGGGCAACATATCTTTAACATTAATATGTTTGCCATATTTGACACCAATTTGTATACACTCTTTTACAAATTTCTGCATGCCCGATCCTTCTATTTTTGTGAAGGGTCTTACATCTTCTATGCATAATCTTACTGATGCTTGCAGTATTGTTTTTTTGTCACTCGCACTTATGCAGACTTCATTCATTTCACTCGGCTTCGACTGCAAATAACATTTATGCCTTAGAAAGTTTGTTGTAGAATTATTCGTTCTCTTAAAAACTAATTTACATGATTTACAGGCCACAAAATTAGGAATAATGGCATTATTTTCATTTTTAATTTCACCAAAAACTTCCCACACTTTACTACGGGAATTCCGCTTATGCTGTAAGTATTATCCTTTAATTTTTCTGAAATATTGTTCTCATCCATTATGTTTTATTAAGTATTTAAAAAATATGCTAATCAATCCAAATTATTTATTTTCACTACTCACATGTACACGAACCACTTAAGTGATAGAAACAATAGAAAACTTTTGCTTAAATAGTAACCAAAAAGCTACCTCTTTTTCCTACAGACCTGGAAAAGAACGAAAATAATGGCATTCATCGGAAATCCCAAATGAATCGTACGAATCGTATTTGTGCGCACAACACACAGTGTTCGCGAACAAGTCCCTTTTTCCCGAGTACTCGTAACTTTGGTTGCTGCTCGCGATTCATTTTGGGTACGAGTATATCGAAGCGAACAAGCGAATGAGTACGAGTCAAAGGGATGGAACAACTTGTGGATGGTTTGTGATCGCGATCGTATGAATCGTGATTCATAAGAAAAAGCGAACGAGTGCGAACGAACAAAATGAAAAGTATGGGGTTGTGCGCACATGTGCGCACATACTCGTTTTAATCTCTGCTACGGACATGTTTAGGTTCAGTTTACGGAAAGATAGGACATGTTTCCGACAGAGGACATAGTTCCGGGAACTATACAGATCCGGAACGACTCAACTCTAATTTGAAGCAACTGCCGCAGTCATTGATGTCTAACCCGGCGAAACCCTACTGGCCATCAGCATCTATAAAAAATGCGGTTCCAATACCGCAGTCATCAAGGATGATCTTCAAATCTTTAGCAGCTTCATAACCGAGCACACATATGGACTCATCGGCGGAGATTGCAACGCAAGACACCGTGGATAACGTCGAAGGAAGAGCTATCGCCAGCTGGCTCGAAGAAGAAAGTGACCACCACTCTCTAGTGGCCATTTCACAACTACAATACACAACCCAAGGACCCCGTCACTGCTAGATTTCTTTCTGGTCACATCCAATCTGGTGAACGTGCTGCCGGAAATCCAAAATTACGGGTCTAACCAGCGATTCCCATCACGAGGCAGTGGAACTCGTCATCCAACTCCAAACCCCCATTTTCACCCGCAATCATCCTGAAGAAGAGTTCCTCGACTTAAGTCGCCTCAACGTGGAAAGCCTACAAAGAGACATGGAAGAAAATCCTGAACTTCCATCTTCAAAATGGAATCTCAGCAACGCTGAAATAGAGCCAGCAATTAAAGGCATTGAGCAAACAGTCAGCCAAGCACTCGATGCTCAGAAAAGGCGGAAGACATCAAGTTATAAATACTAATACAGCCATCTACCCAGATACATCCAGAACCTATACCACCACAGACAGGGAATCAGGAAGCGATTACAGCGAATCCGACCTAGAGAATGAAACACAGTCAACGCTGACTACCAGACGGTTCAGAGCGAGCTCAACTGCGTGAAGATTATGTTCAGGAACGCAATTCAACACCACAACAATCTCCAGCTGTAGAAGAGGCTGCAAAACATCAAACCTGGTCCCGAAATCTTTAAGCAGATACACCAGATCATCTGAAAGCGATTGAAGATGCTAGAAAAAATCAGCACCCCTTAAGGAGATATCACTACCAGTGACGAAAAGGTCGAAGCTTTTGCTGACCATTTCGAGGAAACGTTCAAGCCGAATTTGTCGCTGAGGTCAACTCCACTGTAAGATGTCATGGACAAACGAGCGACCCAACTGCAAGATTTTGCCGAACGAATCCAGCGGACGACCCACTGGAAAGCGAAGACTTTTCCTCAGTAGAGGAGGTCACAAAAAAAGTGAAGGGGACATTCTAAAAAGACAGCTGGGCCGTATAAAATTTCCACCTTAGTACTTAAAAAAAACTTCCATAAGCAGTGACGATCGTCTTGACAATTATTATGAATAACTGCATTAATAATAGCTATTTTTCCAACAGATGGAAGACCGCCAAACTGGTGGCAATACCAAAACAACAAAACAGTAACAACATCGCAGGATACAGACCCATTTCCATCTTGAACAGAGTAAGTAGAGTTCTCAAAGTACTTATCCTCCGAATACTGAAGAAGCATTGCAGTGAGCAGAACATCATCCCAGATATCCAATTGTGATTCCGAGAAGGACACTCGTCAATCCACCCACTGATGAAGTTGCACCATGATGTTGTGACGGACCTAAATAACTACTTGGTTACTCTTGCGTGCTTCCTCGGCATAGAGAAGGCATTCGACACTGTTTGGGTCGATGGGCACATCCACAAATTGAAGCAGCTTAGTTTTGGAACATCATTAATTAAAATGATACGAATTCTTCTACATTTCAGATCCTTTTTCGTGCAAGTCGAAAATAGCCAGTCAACGACAAAAAGCATCAGAACAGGCGTCGCCCAATGATCCAAACTGGGACCGTTGTTCTTGAACATATTCACCGCGGACCAACCCCAGCAAATTTCATTCGAATGGAAGCCAAATTAGGCATCCACTGACTCTTCCACTCAAGCAATTTTGACCCGAAGCAAATATTGCTTCAAAAAACAGGAACTGGTTCCGGAATTTTTGGAGAATCATCAGGTGTGAACTTTTCAGTCAGCCTTGGTGAATTCGCGTAAATATTCCAAGCCGAGATCTTTGCCATTAACCAATGCGTGAGACTTAATTTGTCCACTCACACTATGGGGAAAATCATATTCATCTTTTCAGACAGTCAAGCTGGCCTAAAAGCGCTCGACTCGTCTGTAATTAAATCAAAACTAGTCCTAGAAACCCGAAAAATTATTTCGGACCTTGCTAGGAACAATATGGTCATTCATCACTGGATTCCTGCACATATTGGATTCGCGGGTAACGAAAGCAGACTCACTGGCGATAGACGGTGCGTCAACAAAACTCTTTGGACCCGAACCCTTTTGTGGGGTAGGCAAATCACTCTTCGCGAGACACCCAAAAGGCCTTTGCATGCAAGAATCCAAAGAAGCCTGGTTCAATACACAAGGACAAGCATATTCAAAATTGCTATTCCCGGCACCGTCACAAAGAAAATGAAATTTCATTGTGAATCTCGATAGGAGTAATCTAGACACCTAGAGCACTAGTTGGACTTTTCAGCGGTCACTGCCGCCTAAGCAAGCACCTACATCGCATGAATCTTACAACAAATTCAAGCTTTAGACTCTGCCTTGAGAGTGAGGAGACCTATCTTCAATCCAATGCCCAGCTCTTTTTTAACTCAGAAAAGGAATACAAGCCGGCGAATTTGGCTCTACTGAATAGCTTGCTGCCATCCACTCTTCTGGAGTGAATCAATTCATCTAGGAACATTAGGGAAGGCACAATAGAATTCGCCAGAAACCGCAGTGCCAAGGGCTGTTCAGCTCTCCCGAACAATAATAATAATAATAAACCCAGCTAGTGGTCTCAACAAAATGCTGCCTATATGCTGCACACGCAATGACGAATGCCAGCTCGATGTCACCAATAATTGCGGCACGGAAAGTACAGGACGACTCTACTACAAGAAGTGGGAAATCAAAGTCAACACGGCCAAGTCAAAAGCAATATGCAGGAGAGCCATCCGCATAACATCAACCCGCAGATCTGCTACCAACTGTCGCGCAATAACCATGGAACTTCCTGAGTGCACGACGATACCAACCACAAGGGCAGTGAAGTGTTTAGGGGTGAACTTCACTGAGAAGTTCAAGTTCAACCCGCACTCGACATCCGTCCTGAGAACAGCCAGTTTTGCCTTCCATCGAATATACCTCCCGATGCGCAAAAGGGACGTACTAGGCCAAGGAACCAAACTGCTGCTATACAAGCAGCTAATAAGGCCTATAGTAACCTACTGCTTTCCGATATGGTAGACCATCTCTAAAAGCCATATGAAGAAGCTGGCCATTTTTGAAAGAAAAGTGCTGAGAATATGCACTGACCTCCACTACGATGCCATCAGGCAAAGGAACGTCAAGAGCAAGTTCCTGTACGAATAAGCCAATATATTGGCATTAGAGAAGAACATCCAAACCACCATCGAGGGTAACATCTTTAATCCATTCACCAAGGACCAACAGTGACACCGAGGCCCGAACAATCCCCACCAACCCGCCCACCAACATTTAATACCAAAAATTCAATAAACATTATGTTATACCAGCACAGTACTCGTACACACGACGTCATACAGACACCACGCATCCGCCTCAGAGCTCAGATCAGTTTCAACTCTTCTGGCATTGTTTTAACCCTCTAACAGTCAAACTTAAAATAACGACGGAAGGTTAAGGAGAATTTTTGTTTGGGTGAGATATTGGTCTAAGGAGCACGAATTTAGTGGCAAGGTAAAAAAAAAATAATTAATTTAGCCACCAGGTAAAAAAATTGGAAGGCGGCCTCAGGGCAGCCTTGCCCGTTAAAGCCAAAAAAAAGTAATGCAGGTGTTGGAAAAAATAGTGCTTTATTTATTGGAAAAAAGCACATCAAATTATTTTCTTTGATTGTATTCGGATTTGCGTTAGAAAAGCACAAATGCAGATCGCATTTCGAGCAAAAATTTTTTTTTTAACATCCTCTTTGCCATAATAAAAAGTGATCAGTATTGTCATACCTTATGTAAGCGGCTATTTCATCACGAACTTTTTTTTTCATATCATAATAACTTTTTTTCTATTTCTACAGAAAATTTAGAATCATAATTTTTTAACAAATAGTCTTAACAGCAAAAAATAATTAGATATAGGGACGAGTTTTTAAACGCTTAAACGGGCAAGGCTGCTTTCGGATTTTGGTTTCTAAATCACATTTACATATTCAATTCACATTAAATAGAGTGTAATTCTAAAATATATGTGTTTAGCACTTACTGAAAAAATATTCACTTAAATCTGATAGAAATAAATTTTATTAAATTTTAAATTTTACACTAAGGGTGGCTCCACACCGGATCAGTCAAAACGTTTTATCTTGACTTATCAAACAACAATACATTGATTCTTATGACCCGACACACACCAAAGTGAGCGAAACAAAAAGCAAAATCGGTGTATTTGCAGTCGGGTTAGTCAAAAAACGTGAAAAAACGTTTTGACTGATCCGGTGTGGAGCCACCCTAAGTAATCAATAATTTTTTGTCTACACTCACTAACTTGTCACACAGAATGCACTTTTGCTGCCAAACGCATCAGCATAAAACTTTTAGACCGGTAGAATTGTGAAGTGACATATTTCGCAAAAAGCTGTATATATTAATTAAGGGCGATGTGTTTTATGATTCAAATCTAAAGAACTTTATGTAATAGCTGCCTCAGGGCAGGCTTACCCGTTAGAGGGTTACGATTTTGATTGTAAAGCAGCAGACTATGGTTATTAAAGAATTGTTACAGTAATGATAATAACCAAAAGCTTCCTGGCAACTTTTTTGAAAAAGATTAATTTATCTTTCGATCATTTAAATAAGTGCAGCCGAATCACAAACAACTCAAATCGTCAGCATATTGGGAGTGGCTGTGGAGCATAAGTTGCATCTTCGCTTGTCACCCTGAAGTCCAGGTTCAACTTCTGATATAAACAAAGTAGATCAAGTGCAATAATAGCTGCCGTCAACTCTACTGCATAGACATAACACTGGGAGTAGGGTAGTCATACGGCTTGAAGTGTTGATCGTAGTGAGTAGTGATAATGACATCGGTGAGTTTGAAATAAATACTGTGAATTATAAGCAATGCCACCGACATAAATATTTCTCTTAAGTCAATTTGGAAACTATGTATCTCTAAAGCAAAGACTGAAACCTAATACTACATCACTGCACCAACACACTAGTGCTGTGTAAATAACATCGTAAAGGTATTAATTGCGGCGGCCTAATGCAAATTCAATTTGCCATAGAACTGATATGGGAAAACCCCTAGGCGACTACACACCTCGCCATGGTGTAGGGGCCTACAAAAGGTCAAAGACTCCCGTAAACTCTCCCCAGATGAGGCATGAAGGCAAGCTGTAGTCGATAAAATGGCACCAAGGCCAAATAAAGCTGGTTGCTTGCGCAGACCAAAGGTCGGCGGACTTATTCAAAATAGCTGTCGCTAAACTATCGAGTTGCATCAAGTATCATAGCAACTGAGAAGACGTGGCTCTACGCAAAACTTGGAGAGTAAAGTTAATGACCTTCAAGCCACAATATGTGAAATCAATAATTAAATCGGTCACCTTGAGTCATCCTTAGTCACTTCTAACGCGGATATTATTTTCCTCAAATCTGCAGTCCATTCCACTCCATTCCAAAGAAGGTAAACAAAAACTTTCAACATATGGGCGTTTATTCAACCGGCACTATTCAACTCCGAGAATGTCTAACAAAACACAATCAACAAATTTTACATTCCGCATTCAAATTAAAAGAGCTTCAAATCCAAACCAAACTTAATTTTAAAATGAAAATACTAACTTTCAGAATCGCAACCAGAATCGAACCTTGGACCAAACATTTAAAAAATTAATTTAATACTTCCCCCGACGTTTTATTTTTTGTCGCGAAGACCCAAATTACACATACTTACCTACACATGTTTACAACAAGCCCACCCACAACGTGTTTGCATTGTCTTCAAGCACCTTCAAGCATGATGTTCCGTTCACCAGCCATTCAGAAATCTCCAGCGTTCGAAACTATTGATTGCTCCTGACATCGCTGAGTATACGCAAGTTACTAACGACGTTCCAGTTTACGTCATTCTGAAGTATGTAATTTATGAAATTCTTGGGAGTGGGCCACTTCCCAAATTGATCCCGTAGGTCTATCCGCTGGGATTCATATCGTGGGCAGGTAAAAAACACGTGTTCCACATTTTCCAAAACATTTTCGCAATGTGGGCAGTTTGAGATAGCTTTGTGTTTTTGCGTTTGAAGCGATACTCTCCGTTTCGTCTTGATTTCGCTTCAACCATAATATATCGATCATTAGTATAAGACGATGCGTCAATCTTCCCTTTAAGGCTTCGTGCCATTGCTGTTGCCAGCTTGCTATGTGCTCTGTCCGAGTCATACATAGCTGCCTTGCATCATTATCGAACAAGAGCATGCTGCTTACACTTCATTAGACTAAGTCCCGTGAACTCAGCGATCGCCTGTTGTTTGAAACCGAATTAACACTTTTTTTTTATCTCAGAGTAGCCAGGTTGAACTTGGAAGGAAGTTGTCAAAACGAAGAAGCTGTCCTTTCCTACTTGTTCATCTAAGTCAACGATAAGATGTTAACTTTGCCTCTACGAAGTTTGAGGAAAGTAAAGGAAATTCCAATAAAAACATTTTATGTAAAAATAAGGCTAAGTCCCGTAAATGTTTACCTATAAAAGGTATGAGATCTTGTACTGTGCCAAGTCAACGGTAACAGGAAATACAAGACACTGCCCAGACCTGTAAAATTGCAAGTACAAGTATAAAGGAATTGCATTTGCACAAGTCCCTTAAGTGCTTAAATTGAATTGAAAGTAAAGTCCTGGTCCTGATCTATATAATTCTCTAAATACAAGTACCAAGGGACTTGTACTTATGCTTAAAAATATAAATACAGAGGAATTGCATTCGTACTTGTACTTGACATTTTACAGGTCTAACACTGTCTTAGAGAAATGTTTATTTCGATTCAGTTTATAGATCTTTGAATTTAAAAATACTTCAGGACCTGAAGTTCAGTGACTTAAGCTCGGTAAGTTCTTTCCACAAAAAAAAAAAAAAGACCTTTCGGCACCAGCCGCAAGAGATAGGTGGATTTCCTTTGTATGCAACTTTTAAGTAATATTAAAGTAATCCAAAATGGCGAAATTATAACAAGTACCCATAAACGAGTTAACATTTTCAATTTCAACGAAATCGGAGCAATTTTAAAGAATTCCAAGATGGCGGATTCAAAATGGCGGGAATTTTGTTGCAAAAATATGCTTATATTATTACCATTTCTATACTATTAAAAATGAAAATGCAACCATTTTATTAATGCGGAATTTGAAAAATTTAAAGGGGTGTGACACGCCCCCCTCCCAACCGATTACGCCCACCTACGAACTCAGCCGAGCTATTCACCATATCAACATGTGACCAAAATATCAGTCAATTCGGTTAAGAACTGCGGCCCCTATCGTGTGGACAAGATTTCATTGTATTGCATAAACAGGCGTGACACGCCCCCCTCTCGACCGATCTCGCCCATCTGCGAACTCGTCCGAGCTATTCATCATATCAACATGTGTGCAAAATTTCAATAAATTAGGTTAAGAACTGTGGCCCCTATCGTGAGGACAAGATTTCGTTATATTGCATATACATATATACATATATATAAACATAAACCATTAAACGGACCATGGTTTTGGTGTTTACTATAGAGGTCTTGAAAAGTTGCATTCAAATTTTTTGAAAGTTGCGTCATGAGGACCTCTGCAATAGGTAGTGTATATTTTGCCGAGTAGTAAAACACATTGCTTTGTTTTAAGTCGGGAGAACTTTATATAAAAAACCCGACTGTCTTTATTCTCTAACTCTGGCACGTCTGTACACTTTGGGGTTGTTTTTCTAACTAAAATATATTGATCGCGTATTAAGGGAGGGAGGCGATACAGTGCCAGCAAAATTTACAATTTTCTTAACATACTTTACATAATAACATAATTTGTCTTAACATAATTTACATAAGTTGATTTGTCTTAACATAACTGACATGATAACATACTTTGGTTAATCTTAACATATATGTAACTTAAGCTGTTCAGGTTCCGTAGGAATTATGCAAATCTTTTGCCCAAAACGTTTCAGCTTCCCTGTTTCGGTCTGCAACATTACTGAACGTACTAGCCCATCCTTCTTTACTCTGGTCGATCTGTACGGCTCTTTATGGATGCTTTATCTCTACTATAGCTCTCTTCCTACGACTTGCATAAGAAGTATGCCATTGATCTTGCCTTCTCTTCCAACGTTGGTTGCGCCATTCTCTTGCTAACTCGCCTTGATCTAACTGGTTGAATGTTTCGCACTTATGCACAGCATTGGCTTCAATGCTGTGACTTGCAAATCACTTCATTCTGTACTTATACTGGCGTATCTTCAACCGGGCTTTTCTCTGACCATTTTGTTTGTGGTAAGTGAAGCCACATTAGACCCTCTAACCCTACTTTGTTGTCTATCAGCTCTGATGGCTGTATTTCTTTACATAGCAAATCAGCTGGATTCTCTTTCGTCTTGACAAAGTGCCAGCATCTCACATCAGGGTTTGTCTGAATTGACGAGACACGATTTGCAACGTATGTTTTTAAACTGTACTCTGCACGCAACAGTGTCATCTGATTGTTCTGTACAAATGTAATTGACGGCTCCATATGCTGCACTTGAAGCATCGGAAAATCTATGTGTCTGTACGGTTGATTCACCTAACGTACCTAACCATCTATCTATACGAAATCTTTCCCAGAGTACTATTTCATTCCATAGTTCCTTCCATCTGTCTTCTATCTGTACAGGAATTGAATCATTCCATCCTATACTTAGCTATACAACTAACAATTTTTCTCTTGATGAGTGTGCCTTCTAACTTTGGTGTTTTCACTTCATAGGCGGATTGGTCAGAACTAATTAGCCATTTTAGTCCTAAAATGGATGACCTCTTCCTCCGAAAACACCATTGACGACTCGCCAGTGCCAGCGTTCGTCTCTTTCTTGAACTTGTTGGAGTTTGATTTCCATTGGCATAACTCAAAACCAGCGCCTTTCGAAATTCTGTACATCTCTTTGGCCAACTTGATTGCCCTTAATGCCTGTACTATTGATCGAACTGCCAGTTGTGCAGACGATGTCAAACCCTAACGTAACAACAGTTATCCAATATTCATGCAATGGTTCAAGCTTGTTTTCCCTCTTAAACATGCGTTGTAGATTTCATTGCTCTTTACTCAATCTAACTTGGTTGAACATATTTTTTATGTCGCCACATTCTGCAACATGATGTCTTCTAAAACAGATAACTATTGCATGCAAGTCTCCTTGCAGCATTTCGCCTAACATCTGTACACCTTTATCCGTACGACAACTTGCATTATAAACTGTACGACATTTCTTTTCTATACATTAATGAGGTATGTAATATACCATTGCGTCTGTACTCGCATTTTCTCGGTGTAGTTGTCTTTCATCTGTACATTATTCTTTTTCAACTACCTTTCTAAAAACTAACCCAACGTAATGCAATCTCACATGGACTACTGATTTCCTTAACACCTTTCAACCCCTTTTTGAGGAGAAACATCTTTGTCGCGATAGTGCATTTTCATAAAATGCTGTTCTACCAACTATTTTTCTTCTGAACGGATTGAGCATGAACCCCAAATTAGCTCTAACTCTAACTCTAACATAACAGATTTTCTGACTTTGAGTCAAAATTCTGTTATCTCTAACTCTGTACAATTAAGTTAAAATCTTCCAATGGGCCTTATTCGTTTTCAAATCTTTACATTTTTACTGTAATGTAAATCAGTCCATAGCTTTAATGAAATGATTAGATACATGTTCTATTCTGTACGTACCTAAACCTTTATTGCTCAGCATATTGGCATCTTGCGTGCTAGCTTATAGAGCAACAAAACCCTAACATCTAACGCGCACCCCAACAGTACACTTTACTAACAAGCATGCTTTAATCTAACACTGTACAAAGAATAACTGTACGAAAAAAACGAAAACCCACTGAATTTCCACATCACACATTCTATTGTCTTTCTCAAACGCAAATTATCTAATTCTAAAGGGATAAAAAAAAGGAAAAAACACTGCCTTCCTTTCCCCTTGTCTGTACTTCTTTCTATCGCAACCCTCAACTCACTTATCTGCGCCTGACCACACGATTCAATTTAATAAATGGTGTATAAAAAGGAGACAAACAATATGTGTTTGCTTTCCTCGGGCACATTATTTATGCCGAATAGATCTAACGACGCCTCTGTACCGATACCGAAGCAACTGGTTTGTTCATGTAAAGAACAATCGTATTTTCGATTAGCGGTATCCTGCGAAACATTTCGCAGCTGTACAAACTCCGTATGGAAATTTCTAACAAAGGTCTCAAATCTAACTTATGTCTTGTAATGAAACACTAAATTGCACCACAATACTCACATTATTATCTGTACGTTACTGATCACCTCTGTACAATTTACTCGTCATCATTTTTACGAGATCTTACTTTTGTAAACTCTGTACACTGTACACCGCTTATTATTATTCTTTGTTTATTATGTTTTAATTCACTGAATAGTATTTTTGTCACTTCACTTTAACTTCTTTCTTACGCAGAGTTCAAACTTAACTCGAGTTTTTGTTTGCCTGTACCCTGTACGCTTTGTCTACTGACTGGTGTCGATTGTTGATATTTGTTTTTTTGTTTGTTTTGGGGGATAATAAAGAAAAATTTGTTGTCTTTTTGAATGAGAGAAAAAAAAAATTGTTTTCTCACCCCCTAACTCTTTGTCCTATACAAATTATTTGCAGCTGTGTTTTATTACTATGTATCACTATTTCACTTATTTTATCCGGCTCGACTTGGACCACTGTATATTTTGCCGAGTAATAAAACACATTGCTTTGTTTTAAGTCGGGAAAACTTTATATAAAAAACCCGACTGTCTTTATTCTCTAACTCTGACACGTCTGTACACTTTGGGGTTGTTTTTCTAACTAAAATATATTGATCGCGTATTAAGGGAGTGAGGCTCCACATATACGCATTTTACTGATCGATCCGATACAGGTAGTATTTCTTCGAAATCCACATAAAAGAGATCAATAAGATTATCCAATGCGAAGTTATAATGGTCAAAAAATCGCCCAAATCGCTTACAGTAAACGTTGGTACGGCAGTTGCTTCACTTGGCAGATACATACATATGTATGTACATATTTGCTATAGTCTAAAAACAATCTTCCCATTGTACTTTTTCCATGGCTTTATTATTTATACATTTAGACTTAATATGTTGATTTAAAGTTAACATCGTCATCACTATGCGGTATTTGTTGCACTTTTGCTATGCAAGCTGTGTCCATCGTATTTACTTTGGTTCTTTTCAAACTGAAGCCTTGCAAATACTGTCCCAATCTCTATGAGTGTCTTTAAAATTAGTTTTAAGATCCTTGGTTGTTTTATCCATACCCAATCTCGTGGCTCTGAACCCTATTATCGAGTACCACCTCACAATGTCTACTCCAAATTAGCGCATGCCTCTTAAATTTTATCATAAAAACCATCGATCAAAGCCCTTTAAGATACCTACCAATGATCCAACTCATATCTATGTATAACCTGCAATGTCTCGACTTTTCAATCGAGTTTGTTCCAGGTATACCGAAATAACTAAAATCAATACATTTATCCATTTATCACAGTTCTTTGTAAATGCTCCCTTTGGAGTAATTAAGATTGCCTTTTCTGGTCCTTCTGTTCTGAGAACCTAAAGCGATAAATTGCAATAAAGTCAAAAATCTCTTCTCAAACGTGAGTATTTACTTAATTAACCAAAAAAAAAAAAAAGACTTTAGGCACTTTGCAGTGGCTTATTGTTTGAAGCCACAGAACTTTGGTGGTAAAGGATTTATTTTTCTTTTTTCGAATCCTGTTGGAGGCATATGTACATATATGCACTTAACTGAGGTAAAAGGCGAGGAATTTATCAAAGGATACGCGTTATTTATGATGGAGGAATGGTCATTTAACTAGAACAAAAAAAAGTTAAAGGAAACCGATCGTTTTGGGGCATGTGGAATATGAGCCTTTGGGCGACTGCTGGAGAATTTTTCAAAGGATGTTTGATGAGGTTATCTTAACTTAATTGAAAGGTGCAAAGAGACCATGCACCAAAGACTATGCTATATATGGAGTTTTGTGTTTTTGCTTGGATTTGTGTGGCTTTATTCGGAAAACTTATTCCCACATTCACTTCAAATAATCTGTACCCATATTTATTTATTAAGTTTTTACATCACTTTTTTTTCAATGGATGGCAGCATTCAATTTTATTAAAATTATTTTTGGCTTAGCATTTTCCAAACAAGGATATAATAAATTTCTTTCCCAATTCCCTTTGGGAATATTCAATAAACATATCTCTCTCGTCATGAAAATCGTCCGTTAAAAAAATATGTTTGAGCTCTTAATCTGGGATTTGCCTTGATTTATTTGCTTTTTTTTTTTTTTTCTTGAAAATGATTTTTTAGTCTTTTCATCGTCTTCGTGAATTGTACATGAAAGCTCTTTCTGGGAAGATTTCTCCTGTCGAAGTTAAAGAAAAGACTATTTCTAGTGCAAAAACTTGGCTATTTCATGTAGATGACGCAAGCAGGATGGGACAAAAGAATGAAAAGAATATCAATAGATGTAATGAATTATGGTTTCCTTTACTTTAACAAGAAATATGTAGATTAAACTGTGCTTCATAGACTTTGGGGACGTAGTTAGGTATGGAAGGTGAGAACTGACAATTAAAATTGAATTTTACATTTCGACATTTTGTTCAAGTTTAAAGAGGTTGGTGAACCTTAATTGGAACGTCTGTCACCCATTATGCTTCATTGAAGATTTTCAGGTAGGTTCATCACCAATTACTAATTCGAAAAAAGGATGGAAGGATTTCCAATGCTGATAGCTGCCTTTGTGCCATCTATAATCCAATGCAGAGTTATAAGTTGTCTCTAGAGAAATCGTCGCTATACTGGCTTTATACACATATGACATCTGGCATGGACTTTTCCTTCTAGACTATGATGTATCTCAAGGTAAAGATCTACTCTTTGATTAGTTTCTTTACTTACGTATGTGTAGCCAGCGCTAGATCTTGTCACCTTGCTGGTTTCAAACATGTTTTTTTTTTCTTTTCTTTTAATTACCTATTATAGGGTAAGCAGCCGCACAAATTGCCTAAGTTATAGTTTAACTGGTGCGTCAACCATAAAATCCCTGAAACTAATGGTCCGATCGATTTAAAATTTTGAATAAAGGCATATTTTTGTTGAAGTGAAACTTCTTTAACCATGGTTGAGTAGGAAATCAAAGCGTCACGAAAACATGAACAAGTGTACAGTATGGTAATTTTTTAACGTGACTGGGGGCATTCTATAACACACAAAAAGATTTCGGACTTTCAGTACAGCTAGGAACTTGAAATTTGGTGTGGATCTCAGACTTTCGGTACAGTTAGAAACTTGAAATTTGATGTGCAGGTAGGTCGTAACTCACATATAACCAACAAATTTCGACTTCTTCAAATATCCCTCCTTAACCCCCCTAAAAAGGGTTGTAATCGGGGGAAAATTGTTTCTTTATTCAATAAAATGGCCAATTTGCAGTTATAAATTTAGAATTCTCAGTAATTTTCCTTTAGTTGTATTCCAAGGTCCCCTTATGTACTGAATTTCAAGTTTTTGGGTCCATTAGAAGTCTCTCAAAAGGAACTGGACCCTTCGCGCCACGAAAAACATTTGTTGATTTTGTTATATGTATCATTTTTACTTCCCACCTCCATAGGGGAAGTATTGCAATCGCCCAAAAAAAAAAGTTCGAGATTTCAACAGAGCTTCAAATAAGGATACACTAGAAATCATTTGCACCTATTTTCGAAGTGAGGTCTGTATGTGCATGTGTGTGTGCGTGCGTGCGTGTGTGTGTGACAATTTGTTTCTCCTTCGATAACTGGAGAACGGAATATCGTACGACCATGCGGTTTTTTTTTATTTGTCAGCATGAAACTTAAACCTGGGCCAAATTGGTCCAGGGGATGCTGAGATATTTGAAGAAATGCTTTTAAAAAAGGTGTTTTGGACAAAGCAAGCAAGTTGTGGTGTATTATGGAAATAATTTTCGCTTTGATCAAAAAATTCGGATAATCGAACTCATAAGCGATTCGAATAAAAGTCAGGTATGTAGTCGGTCCTCAGATGTCATGTAACTGAAACCAAAGAAACATATGTATGTACAAAAATTAAAATCTTCGCCGGTGAAGACCCATTTTCATCTTTTTCCAGTCTCTTAATAATTTCTATATTTGTTCCGATTGATAAATCGTTTCGGTTCCTTTTTTCTTGTTGACGACATCTTAAAAACTGACTTTCTCAACTGAACCACAATTCACGAATAAAATGAACAATGTTCACGTGGATACTAGGCACATACGAGTACACAAGTATGCATGTGTTAACGTGGACCGTTAACTCAGGAACACTCCGTTAGTTTTCGTTTTATCCTTTTAAGGTTTAGTTCGGATAATCGACTTTGCGGCTGATTGGAGTTCGGATAGCTGACGTCCATTTGCTTCCGATGTTGAGTTCGGATAACTGACGTTTCGGTTAATTGACGTTCGGATAATCGACGCTCAACTGTAATGCAATACCAGGTGGGAAGTACAGGACTGGCTCCCCAGTAAAATTTCTTTTTACTTGAAGCTGCCGGTAGAGTTTAGTGTTTTTTTAAAATACCTATTAAGTTTGTTGTAACCTTATTCTCTGCCGAGTCTGTTTTTAAATTTACATCGAGGTAAGATGTGTACTTCAATTTGACTCGGCAGTTGTTGAAAATTCAAAATTTCGTTTTTCTGCCTTCAATTTTTCACTTTTTCCAATGGAGTTCATAGTGTGTATTTTTGTTTTGTTTTTAATTTGCCTCTATTCTAATCAAATTAAAAAAAATTTGACTGGGGGGCCAGTCCTGTGATTGGGTGATTGCAATACTTCCCCTATTGAGGTGGGAAGTAACATGACTTCCCCTATGGAGGTGGGAAGTAAAAATATGTACGAAGAGGGGAGCTGCGATAAGCTTGTTTGTGCATAAACGGAGCACTTCGTCCGACATCCTCTGCAAGACTGGACATTCTGTTGTACCTGACGCCTCTTAACATCTTTGGTAGTCAAATGGGTTCTAGTTCATCTGTTCGCCTTAAATTTATTTCACAGTGGTTCACCAAAGACTTTGGCCACGTCTTCATTTTGAACAACTTCAGAACCTTCCCAGGAAACTCAGATTACACCACGCCCAAGCTAGGTAGGTAGAAGTGGTTGAAACTGTTGAATTTGCCAGGGCCACAAGTAGCCCGGGTGCGCCGTTTTGATACCATGAATCACGTGACCTGGATGTTGATGGGCGTGTTTAGGAGCGTAGTTTTTAGATTCATCCTGTTAAAAAAATTGATAAAGTTGCAGAACTTCATGTTAGAAATCTCGGATAATACCTTAAAAAAGGGTTTTCCGAGTGTGCACTGCCTGGCTCTGGCTAGTGCTGAGAAGACACAAAGAAAGTGAAATATGGTTTCCTTTTCGTGTGAATTGCCGCAACTACGGCAGTGAGAGTTGAATGGGATGCCCAACTTGGCAACGTGTTGACCAATTGGCCAGTGGCCCGATCTAATTGCTGTGATTCTTGCTGTTTCGCTGCGGTTCCTATTAATTGAGTCATTCGTCCTGTTTTTATTGTAGGCGGGCCAAATCTGTCTGGATATGGTACAGGTTGCAAGACTTTTCCAACTTAATTTGGCAATAGAGAGCTCTGATGGCGGCCTGGCTATCAATGAAGATTCTTATGCTGTTTGTCGTAGTAGGGCTGAGGCTAAGTATCTTGCAGGCCTCTCTAATCGCAAGTACCTTCACCTGGAAAACCCCCAAGCTAAATTTCGATAAAAATTTCTTTGCCATTCTGGGAGGATGAAGCATTTCTACAAGACAATGCGATCCAAAAACAAATGAAGGTGTAGGTGGTGGTTTTTCCTCTGATAGGTTTATTCTCAGCCTCTCATTCCATCTTCCAAATCATGGTAGCGTGCTCCGTGCAGAAATATTGGTGATAAAAGAAATCTAATTTTGGCTATAGGAAAACGTGTTATTTTCCACAGATATCCGTATTTTTTGAAAAAGTCAAGCAACCGCCAGGTCCTTGGAATCATTCTTCCTAAATAACCTCTCATCATATAGAGATGGCGGAGCAGTTTAATATTTACCCTCGTTGGGTGCCGGGGCATAGAGAGCAGATGAATTCGCTAACTAGAGAACAACTTTACACATGCTTCCAGAAAAAAGCACCTTGGGTATACCGATCGCTACATCTTCTTCTTCTACTTATGGCGTTACATCCTTGGGCAGGATTTAGCCTTCTGTAAGACGTGCCTCCATTCTGTTCTGTCTTGTGCTACTTTTCTTCAGTTTTGAACGTTTTGTTTTTGCATCGTTAGTCACACCATCTTTCCATCTTATCCGTGGTCTGCCTCTTGTTCTCGTGCTCTCAGGGTTGCCGTTGAATGTTCTTTTTGGTTTTTTGTGTCATTCATTCTTACTACATGTCCAAGCCATCTTATCCTTTGGGCTTTGGCGAACCACACTATGTCTTCGTCTTCAAGTATTGCGTTGATTTCCTCATTCGTACGCCGGTTATATATTCCATTTTCTAGTCTTTCTCTTCTTAGATTCTTAGATTTATTTCATCTGCTGTTGTCAGAGATCAGACTTCACAACCATATGTTACTATTGGTCGAGTTATCGTTTTGTATAGTACGGTTTTCAGTTTTTTAGACAATAGTTTCGACTGTTGTAGTTTCTTATGTGCAAAATAGCAGGTGCTGCCTGCTCGTATTCTGTCTTGAATGCAGTGATGCGTACTATTGTTATTCCTTAAAAGTATTCCAAGATATTTAAAGATCTCGACCCCTTCGAAGTTGAAGGTTATATTTTGGGGGCTTCTTACTCTGATGTCTCTAGACATTCGCATATATTTCGTTTTATTTTTGTATTTTAAGTCCCACCTGCTGTGCTCTTGATTCCACTGCTACAAATACCTCTATCATGCTGCGATATGTTTTAGCCATTATCGCTAAGTCGTTGCGAATCCAATTATTTGGTATGACTTGTTAAATATGCTGCCGCCATTTTCCAGGTCTCCTATAGCATGCTGGAGTGCCATATTGAAGAGTAGGGGAGATAACGCGTCGCCCTGTCTGACTCCATTGTTGATGTTGAGTTCATCTGCCTTGAATTACAATTTTTGCTTTTGACTCTTGCATCGTCATCTTTGCTAGTTCTACCAGTTTTCTGGGAACACCTTCCGTTATCAATGCTCTTTTAAGTTTTGAGCTTTTAATGCTATCAAATGCTTGTTTGAAGTCAATGAATATTATGTGAAGGTCCTTGTTGTACTTGTAGCTTTTCTCCATGCTTTGCTTTAGTGTAAAAAAATCTGTTCAACAGTGGATCTTCCGCTTCGAAAACCACACTGGTATTCTCCTATTATTTCTTCAGCAATGGGTTTTATCCTGTCATGTATTATTTTAGATAGTGTTTTATATGCTAGAAGAGTTATTCCTCTATAGTTGCTAGATTGTTTTATCACCTTTTTTGTGTATGGGACATATAAAGGGTGGTTAAGTTTTAAGGGCCGATGTTGATTTTGAATAAAACACAAATTATTTAGGAAATTATTGTCATTTCTTTTTATTATGATAATATTGGTATGGCTCAATTATGTATGGAACAAAATATCGGCCAAATGGCCGCCGCGACCTCCACACCTCCATCCGATGGTCCAAATTTTCGATGACGCTGAGGCATAATTGAGGTTCTATGCCGTTAATGTGCCGAATTATCTCATCCTTTTGTTGCTGGCTTATCGACGTACACCTTTTCTTTCAAATAACCCCAAAGAAAGAAGTCCAACGGTGTCAAATCGCATGATCGTGGCGGCCAATTAACATCGCCACGACGTGAGATAACACGGCCATTGAATTTCTCCCGCAAAAGAGCCATTGTTTCGTTAGCTGTGTGGCAAGTGGCACCGTCCTGTTGAAACCACATATCGTCCACATCCATATCTTCCAATTCGGGCCATAAAAAGATCGTTATCATCTCACGATAGCGAACTCCATTCAAAGTAACTGCCTGATCGGCCTCATTTCACTTCAGCCACACTATCGCGAACAGCAGCAATATTTTCTGCAGAAGGAGCTGTGCGAGCATGCACTGGTGTTTTCACATCTCCTACAGACCCGGTTTGCTCAAATTTTTGCCATTCAACATCGGCCCTTAAAATTTAATCACCCTTTACATTGGGAAGCAAAACTGTCCGGGTGTTTTGCATTTCTATGGTTATGTTATCAAAATAAGTAAGCTTATAGCAATTTGACAAATATTTTTGGTTGATTTATTCAATTGAACGTTTATCTTAAAATTAAGTAACAAAAACTGATAAACAAAAGGTTAATTCTTAAAAAAATTAACCAAAAACAACAAATTCCCCATTCGGATAGTTTTGCACATTAGCGATTTTTTTAGTAATGGTTGTCTAATCGCCATGAATTTATAATATTTAGTACTTTATTCAAAGTCCTTTATTTTTTAACATACTCTCAATTCTTTTAGGCATATTCTCCACCAATTTTTGTATCCGGACAGTTTTGCTTCCCACTGTATGTCCTAGGTTCCATACACTCGGCATTCTCTCTTCTTCCCATATTTTACAAATCGCGCTGTGTATCTTTTGTGTTTAGGCTTCGCCTCCATTCCCAGGTGCTTTTCAATTTGTCATTTTCTTCATTACCGTTTCGACTTCATCAGGTGTTGACGCTTCCAGTAAGGGTTCTACTGTTATGAAGTCTTGTTCCTGTTCGCTTTCTCCTTGCCTATCGCCTTGTGTATTTAACAAGTCTTCAAAGTGTCGAGCCCATCTTTTTAGGACTTCTTCTTCTTCTGATAATAATAATCCGTCTTTGTCCTTACATACGTTTCTTTTCTTTTGATTCGTCTGTATACTTCTTAAGTATTGTTCTTTCTATATTCTTCTTGTATTTTTAAAATTCTTTCTTTCATAGCTGCTTTTATTTTTCTTTTGCAGAGTCTTGAAGCAAGATTCCTTTTGCTTTTATATGATTCCCTGTTCGCTCTTGTGTTTACTTGTAATAGTTTTTGTTTTCGCGAAATTATGACGATATAAGTTTCGAAGATGGCGAAGGAGTAAAAGGCTTCAAATAAAAAATAAAAACTCAGGCACGATGCTTGCTTTACAATGATGATTTTAATAATGAAACTTGACACCCGGAAGCAATTACCAAATTAACAAAAAATGTGATACATTGACATTATTCAATTGTCATTGATTACAAATGTAAACAAAGTTCGTTTTGGATATTTATTTCTTCGAGTCTATTTGCGAGTGTCTGTTTGTATTGCAATTGGATGTTCGGATTCCGCAGCTTCTTAGTATCCCATTTTGTTTTCCGTCTTCCTCTTCCTTTTGCAAGGTTGGATATTCTTTGTCGTATCTTTATTTCTACCAAGTAATGATCACTGTCACAGTTGGCTCCTCTGCGTGTGCGTACATCTATAATGGACGATGCTCTTCTGGCCGATATAAGAGCATAGTCAATTTGATTATCTAGATCCGAACCTGGTACCTTCCATGTTCCTTTGTGTATGTGTTTTCTGTCAAAGAATGTGCTTCTTATTTTTATCGAGTTTTCGCTTGCAAACTGACATAAATGCAGTCCATTCTCACTCGTTTGTTCATATAATGAATATTTCCCAGCTATATTCTGTATGTGTCGCTCTCTTCCAATTTTTGCGTTAAAATCCCTTTGTATGATAAGGGTATCATAGCGCTTTATTTGCTCACATGCTTCTGATAGTTGTTCATAAAAGATGTCCTTATCATCGTCGCTGCTGTCCTCTGTGGGGGCATATGCTGATATCAGAGATATGTTCGAAAATTTTCCTTTTAGCCTTAGCGAACATATTCTGCTGTTTATTGGCTTGAATCCGAGAACACACTTTTTCATTTGCTTTATGATAAAGCCAGTTCCATACATATGGGATACTTTGCAACAAAAACGATAGTCTATTTTATTTTAATAGTTTAATTCAATTTATTTAATTTAATATTGACAATTAGGTAGCTTTGGTTGTAATTAACTTCAAGTTTCTTTTATCACCTATTTTTCACGCTTCGGTAACTTAAATTCGTCGGTAGTTGTCTTCTTTTTGTTCTTCCACCTTCGTCTGTCCCGAGAGAGCTAATCCCTCTCTTTTTATATCGCTCCCTTGCTGTGGTGAGTTTTTGTTCCTGGTGCAGGGTGATCCTACAACTCGGCCATCCTGTAGCCTCTCGTCGTCCTCGGAAAGGGACATCTCGTAGAATTCATCGTTAATCATCGTTCTTCGTCTTGACACGTCGTAGATATCATTGGCTTATCGTCTTGACCCGTTCTCGTCTTGGGGTACTGAAGATATCACACTACATCGGATTTCGTCGTTTTGGTAAGTTTTACTTCTTGGTATGTTTCATCGGTTCACTGGTTCACGTCTTGGCAGATTTCACGTCTGATGGGTATAATCGTCTTGGCAGGTTTCGTCGTTTTGGCAGGTTTTAACGTCTTCGCTGGTTTATCTTTTCTAGCACGTACGATTTTCTTCGTAATCTTCTTCGTCTTGGCGGGGTTCGTCATTGGGACAGCTTTCATCGTCTTCACTGTCGGAGGTGTCGCTCTCAGTAAATCCCCAAGGCTTCATGTAATCTGCGCTCGTCGTCGTCGTGCGCGGACCGTCCTGACCACCCACCTTGTGCACTTCATATCGATCATTTGGGGAGATCTTGATTACACGGTAAGGACCTAAAAATTTGTGAAAAAGTTTACTATTAGTACTGAATTGGGTACGTTTAATGGCAACTAGATCATGAACTCTATATCACTTTGCTTCTTTTCTTTTTCGGTTGTACGTTCTACAATTTTTTCTTTGAATACGGTCTATGTTCTGTCGAGATTCTTCCCTGATCTGATCTCTTTCCTCTTCAAATGATTTTCGTATCTCTTCGTTGATACTTTCGGAAAGAGTTATATCTTGTTTCGCCTTCATTCTGACACCTAGGACCTCAAATGGACTTCGTTTTATGCTGCGCTGAAAAGATGAGTTTAGCAACATCTGGAGCCTGGATGTATAACGAATCCATTTCCCAGGGTCGTTAATAGTTAGTTTGGTCAGAACGGATATTATGATGCGGTTAATGCGTTCAACTTGGCCGTTGGCTCGCGGGACACCAGTAGTTATCAGAAGATGCTGAATGCCTTCCTCTTCGCAATATTCTTTGAATGTGCTAGAGGTGAAAGCTGAACCGCGATCTGAAATAATTCTTGCTGGGTTTCCAAAGGTCGCTTTCTGTAAATCTAATTTGCTTACCACCTCCGCCGCAGAGGTTGACTTACACGGTTAAATCCACACAAACTTTGAAAAGGCATCCACTACACAGAAGATGTAGCAGTACATTTTATTAGTTGGCGATAACGGACCTAAGTGGTCAATATGGTAGGTATCTTATGGTAGCTCATTCTTTGCAATTGGATTTAGATAACTCTCTTGTTTCCCAGCTTTCCTCTCGCTTAGAATACAGCGAATGCAACTCATCCGTACCTGATTAATTCTGCTCCGCAACTTGGGGATATAGTATTCCCTGCAAAAAAGCTCCTCGAGCTTCCTAACACCAAAATGTCCTTCTTCATGCGCCTTTCGTATGATTTCTTTGGTCATGGTACTGGGGATGTACAGCAGTTTGTTCCCTTTCCCATCGTCCTTGTAAAGGATATCATGCTCGATGAAAAAATCTTCCAATGGCTTTGTTTGCAAAATCGTTTTTATGGCCTTAATATGTTCATCTTTTTCCTGTGCCACCTTTACGCTATGGAAAAGTTCACTGGTTATCATCATGCAGATAGGGTTTCGGCTGAGAGCATCTACATGCTTCATGCGGATTCCAGGTCGATGCTCCAAGGTGTAGTCTTATTCTTGTAAGGCTAAGGCCCAGCCTGCGATTCTCGGCAGGATCTCCTTTTTTTCCATTGTTGCCTTAAAGGCAGCACAGTCAGTTATGATTTTAAATCTTAATCCGAGCAAATAAACCCTTAGCTTCTTTAGGGAATTAACGATTGCTAGAACTTTAAGTTCATAGCTACAGTAGCGTTCTTCTGTCGGGCTGGATTTTCTACTGTAGAAGTACACAGGGTGTAGCTTTCCATCGTCTGACCTCTGCAGCAAGACTGCACCGTAGCCCCATTTTGACGCGTCAGTGTGTTCTGTTTCTGCTTCGGGATCGTAGAGTTTCAAGACCGGTTTTGTCGAGAGTATCTTCTTCAGCTCTATAAAAGCAATCCGTTCATCTACACCAAATTTAAAAGGCTCCCCTTTTCGTAAAAGTTGCGAGAGTGGACGAGCTAGTAGGGAATAGTTTTTTACAAATTTGCGAAAATAGCCAGTGAGGCCGAGGAAACTCTGGATTTTCTTAACTGTCTTGGGCTCGGGAAAATGCTTTATAGCAGCAGTCTTATGGGTAGATGGTCTAACTGATCCATCTGAGACTTCATACTCTATTGATAGGCATAGGAATTGACATTTAGACCATTTTATTTTCAGCCCATAGCCTTCAGCCAGACGAAGTATCTCTGTAAGTCGTTCAAGACATTGCTCATAGCTGTCCCCCAAAATAACGATATCGTCCATGTAAATGAGAACGTATCCCTTTAAGATGAAACACCTAAAGATAGTATTGATATATTTTTGGAATATCGCAGGCGACGTGCATAGTCCGAATGGAACGCGTAGAAACTCCCACTGACCAGAAGGTGTCACAAAGGCGGTATATTTGATGGCTCTTCGGATACTCGAACGTGAAAAAACCCGTTTTCTAGGTCCAAAGTAATGTAAACTCTAGCTTTCTGAAGTGCGTCGATTTGATCCTCGATTAATGGTAAAGGGTAGTGATTCCTGATAATTTCTTTATTGAGACGCCTATAACCAATGCCCATTCGCTTGCTTCCATCCTTTTTATTAGCCAACACAACTGGGCTTGCATATTCAGAGGAACTCGGTCGAAATATTCCATTAGAGAGCCACTGTGCTACCTGTTCATCAACTATTTTTCTCTCTAGTGGTGCTAATCTTCTTGGAGGTTGGGCTATAGGAACATCGGACCTTAATACCAATTTCATTTCTACGGATGTGAACTTTTCTTCCCTTGGATTATAGTTGGCTATTAACTCTTCAATGTCGTCCTTGAACTTCGGGTTTCCTATATTCAGAGATGGTTTGTCACAGCTGGCATTATAAATTTGGGAAAACTGACTAATAACTTTTTTCGTTTCTGACACCGCTACTCCTTCTGTAGTTAGTTCGATGTTTTTACCGATGAGAATGTCTCTGCCTATTATAAACGGTATTTGCATAACAGAGTCCGACATTACGAAAACATTTGTGCTACAAAGACATTCATCTGCTTTTACTTTTGCTTCAAAATGGCCTAAAGCTTCCACAACTTTAGAAGAAAGGCCTCGAACTATCATTGGTGTTGGCGTTATAGAAGGAGCACCCATTTTAATATATGTAAGCGTCGCTTCGTATAAGAGTGATATCACTGCCAGTGTCTATCAGTCCTTCGAGCTCAAAACCGTTTACTGAAACTATCTTCATTGCGCTGGAACCAGGAGCTTTTACCGAATGGGTATTTCTTTCTTTTTGTTTCTTTTTTGGACAGTTCATCGCTTTATGACCAAATTCATTGCAATGAAAATATTTGGGCTCTTTTTCCGTGCAAGAATTACTTTTGTGACCCCTGCGACCACACTTAAAACAACGCCCTGATGACGAATTTTCACCAATTGATCGACCCTTTTTCGGTTTTCCGCTGCTGCCTAAGCTTTCTCTGAACTTTTGGTAAATTGTTAATTTTCCTTTAAATCCTTTCATATCAGTAGCGCCGTAAAGGATTACTTTATTTTGCGGCAGATCTGCTATTCCATCGATGACGTAGGATATAATCGATATATCATCTAGTCGACCCTTTGCACCTAGCTCCCTCATTGACAATAGGTATTCGTACACTGACTCGCCTTTTTGCTGCTTCCTCTGCCCCAGCTTTCTGTGAACGTCGGCCACCGAAACCCTATCCGAAAATTCTTCAAGCAGGAAATTTTTTAGATCAGACCACTTCACTATATTTGGTTTCGATCTAATTGCCGATTTGGCCGAACCTTTCAACAATCTTTTCGCAAACAAAACCTGCTCGAACTCCGACCACCCCATGTTTTCAGATGCTTTCTCTATATCTTGAGTCCAACTTTGTATATCGTACTCTTCACTACCGTTGTACTCGGGCACCACCGCAGCTACATCCTCAAATGTTAAATTAGTCCTACCCCTCAGTCGAGCCATCTCCTCCTCCATCGTAGTCCTCAAAATAGACATTTCCAACCTCATTTGAGCCTCTCTTTTCTTTTCCCTCACCTCACTTTCCCGACGAAGCAAATCAATCTCCTTCTGTTTTTTCCTTTCTAAATCTTCTTTTTCTCGAGCCAAACTTTCTGCATTGGAAGATTCCTGCCTACGCTCTAAGTCACGCAAAACCTCAGAAAAATCGACTGGTGAACTCGCTATTCCCGTACTATTCTTTCGGCATAATGAAAAATCACTGTTTATCTATCTGGTGTGGGATGTCAAATATCACGTTCGATCCGATTTTATCAAGTGCCTCTCACGTGGTGTATTTAATATTGAATTGAAATTTACCTCTAGGGCTGGTGTAGCTACCAAACCTCTTTCCACCTTTTTTTTCCGCTTCTTCGCTTTCTCTTCAAGGGCAAACGGTGATCTCTGCCACCAAACTGGAAACTCGTGTGTGTGTGTGTGTGTTCTCTAGCGATCTCAGCTGACTTCCAATTTACCACTTAGCGGCTTCCAAGCACAGTATCGATAAAACGGACGTCGAGACCGTCCGTACACGATGATAAAGATTGATTTAAATTTTTTTTTTATGGATTATGATCGCAAGTGAATCCCGGTTGAGCCCCCAGAATTTATGGGATACTTTGCGACAAAAACGATAGTCTATTTTATTTTAATAGTTTAATTCAATTTATTTAATTTAATATTAACAATTAGGTAGCTTTGGTTGTAATTAACTTCAAGTTTCTTTTATCACTTAGTTTTCACGCTTCGGTAACTTAAATTGGTCGGTAGTTGTCTTCTTTTTGTTCTTCCACCTTCGTCTGTCCCGAGAGAGCTAATCCCTCTCTTTTTATATCGCTCCCTTGCTGTGGTGAGTTTTTGTTCCTGGTACAGGGTGATCCTACATACATACCAGTTCTTGTTTCTTTTCCGCTATAGAAAAACATAAATGCTGGTTTGTTTATCTCTCCTTTACCATTCCACCTGATCTCTTGTAGTGCTATCAGGCCTAGTTTGTATTTTTCCATTACTTTTGCTATTTTCTGCATTTAACCAACCTGTAGCATTGTTCCTACGTTCCATGTTTCAATTTTCAAATCATTATTCCTTGTACAATTCCGAGTTCGTATTCCGTTGTTTCCATTCAGTATCCGAGGCTGTCTTACAGATTCCTTAACGATATTAGTTTTTCAATGTTCGGTTGTTGGCCGCACGATTAACCCCCAACTTGGAGGACCAGGACCATGTATTGTTCCCCATGGACAGGGTGATCTGGTTATACCTCCAGATACTAGGTTTGAGTTTTACTGAGGGTAGGACATGTCCGTTGCCTCATACCCTCCTCCTTTATCCGGGCTTGGGACCGGCATGCTACTTTGGTAACAGGCGGAGTTACCGATCGCTACATGTAAACCTAAATTCAAGTTGGTTATCTACTATCGAGAAAACAAATTCTAGGTGGACAAATAATACAACGTGTCTAACAACAAAGCAGATTTGGCCTCAACTGGATCTGAAATACTCTTGGAAGTTAATTTCTCTCAACAAATCGCATATCAGAACCCTAAAAGGTGCCATCATGGGGCACTGTCTAATAGGCAAGCATGCTACAGGATTTGGCGTAAGCGGAAGAAAACACAACCCATTTCCTATGCGAAGGCCCCATCCTACATAGAACAAGAAAGACGGCCCTCGGTGAATACTATTTCAACGATCTGGGCGACCTGTCTAAAAAGTCATCAAGAGCCATTCTAAAATTAACTGCAAGTTCAGAATGGTTCAGGGAGGCCGAACGATTGTGATAACACTCACCCACACCTTTCGCTTCTTTTTGTCTTTTCAGACTGGACATTTCACGTCAGAGGAACACAATGGAACCATAGGGTTCTGATAGAAGGCTGCATCACGCAATGCAGCCACCTCTTCAACTTACCTACCTAGGACTTGTACCTTAAGAGATTCAAGTGCAAAGTAATAATTGTAGTTGACCTATACTTGTAGATACATACTTGAATTTTACAGGTCTAAGGGGGACAACCATTTTTTGATTTCTTACTGCCTTTGAATAAATTTATCGTTAAGCCAATAAATGCCACTAGCTATTCTCTTTTAAATTTTTCTATTATGTTAAGTATAAAATTGTACATAAACCATGTAAAATGAGAATAAAGAATTATACAAATACAAAAAATACAATACATAATATTATCATTCTCCCATAGCCTTCATAATATATATGTACATATGTATATCACTATACTACAAGCCGCAGTTTCTTTCGTCCAATATTGCTCGTAACTATCCGTAAATCCGTAAAAACTCCATGTTCGAATTTGATGTAATGAAGAAAAATCACCTGTTACTCTTTTATCCTTTTACAGCTATTTTATAGCCAAAAAACCATAAAATCCTCTGTCCCTTATTCAAGTTCAGCGATTTGAAACTATTTAAGTAGGTACCTACGGGATTTGATAAGTCGAAATACTTTACAACGTTTAAACACACGCAATTTACGCTATTGAAGAGCTTACTTACATACGAACATAACTTATTATCGTATACTCGTAAAATCACGGTAAACAGACTAAGTATGTGTTGACACGTTGTATTTGCTGACATAGTGGTTTGTTTGGGAGATGTTTCTTCGTTATTGCTGGCTTCAAAGGTGTTAGGTAGGGAGGGAGGGACATAAGTCCGTGTCATTTTTCCATACAAAGACCATTATGATAGCGTAATTGTGCTGCCAAATCATGTCACCATGGTGGTGTTTCAAGGATGAACAGTTTCCTTCCGAGCTTCCGACCAATTTTTTGTTTAAGGCCTAGAATATTCAACTCACTTCAAGCCACTCCATATGTATACATATATAAACGAAAACAATATGAAATCAATTTTGCCTCAATGACAGTTCCATTAGAAAACGTGAGTTTTTAAATCAGGATGTATTACTCTTAACCTAGCCTTGTCATCTAGTTTAAAACCTATGAAATAGCTGTTTCTGTAAGAACTGAAAACACAAACCACGAAAAATGTCACCTTGCCTAAATTAATTTTTCCAACACAACAACAACAGACAGGAATTAAGAGAACCTTTTAAACAGCATATGTTTGAGATTAAAATTTAAACTCCAAATGTTTGCTATTTTACCTATGTTTATAACTTTTCTATTAACATATTAATTGTTTATTTTTGCCAAACATGTTACATTTACTTTAATTTCTCTTATGTAATCTAAATTCAAGTTCAAGTTCATGTTCATTACTGTAACTCTCTCTTGCTTGTATAACAGTTTCAAGTTATGTAAGGTCTCTTGTCTTATGCAATAATTTTTTCTCGTCTACTTGGATCTTGTTCGTCTCACAGATAAGTACTTTTGATATTGGTATACCTAGTGTGACCACCTTTCCAAGAGCTCATTTACGTACGCAATTTTTTTCATTATCATACACTACAAAATTTTAAACGCAATTTTGGAAAAAAAATTATTGCAGTTTATTAATCGATATTCTTACAAATTTTGCAAAAGTGTCGGGCTGTGTAATCAATTCATTGACCTTGTCTGGTTTTCTTGAATGCGTACTTTCCATCTGATGCAATTTCATTCAACATTTGAGGCTGCTTTTTTAAAAATTCGAAAAATTCCGTACAAGTCATCTTAATGTTGTACCGAACATTTAAAAGATCTCGCAATGTTTCGATTTTCAATTGTGATTTTTCATCGCTCCAAATCTGATTAATGAAAGAAAATACGCGCTCAACGGTGGCTGATGTGCCTGGCAAAGAAAGAACGTACGAAACGATTGTCAGCATGTGGTTGTACGGTACCTTCTTTTATTCGAAATTCCAAGTCAAAATGATTGTTCGTTGCAATGTACTTCGCGGTGCCTTCGATAAACTTCCATTCCGGTGGCTGATCAAGTGAGCACCAGGCGAAAATCATGATGTGGTCGAATTGTTCAATCCACTTTTCAATGTAGTCGATACTTGATTCTAAAAATGAATGAAATCTTTAGAATTTAAAATGAATCGAAATTCATACACGAACCGTAGAATTGACGTGAGAGGCCTTGCATTTGTTCTTTTGACACTCTTTCAACAACAGCAGAAACTAGTTCAATTTCCTTTTGAACTGTGGTAGATAAAAAAGCAGAGTTTTTCCGAGATTTGAGCGATTCGACAAAAACATTAAGTGCGTGTCCGACTTCCATTGCATTGATGTTGTCGCCTTCAACTGCTTTGACTGTTCGGTTGAAAAGAGATGCCTGGATAAGAAATCAAAATCAAATAAATATGTTTGGGTGCTTCATTTCTATTAAGCGAGACATACTTGATCATGAAGGTAAAGCAGCCACACCTTAGCCATTGGATCTTCGAAAAATGTTATCAAAGCATTTGGGGAGTTAGGGTCTCCCAAAAAATACTCTTTGAGGCCATCAAAAATTCGCAAAATTGATCCGACTGATGACAACAAGCCCAGGAAACGAGATTTGCTGTAACCCAGCAGTTTTTTATATTCCACATCCACCGATTTACAAAAGTCTTCCAATTTCGCGACACGCACGGTAAACAAATAGAAGTGGGAATAAATTTTGACGACAATCATCTCCACATCGAAAGGCATTTTGTCGCATGCTTTTTTTAAAGTGTTGTGAACTATGTGTGCTGCACATCCGACGCCAATCAATCCAGGGTAAAGCTGCTTCAGTTTGTAAAATACATTATTTTTGCCGCTTCGCTTAAAGTTGCCAAAATTACAAGCCGCGTTGTCTCCACAGAAAGCTACCAGCTTCTTGTTTATGTTGAATTTGCTCATTGCGGCATTCAACAAATTCACGATTATTTCGGAAGTTTCTCCACGCTCATCTACCAAATCGACCATTTTTACTTTAACGCCTTCCTTTTCCGAAAAGAAACGAATCAATACGGGAAACATTTTTGTGCTTCCATGATTAGACGCGTCCGTCAATATGGTGAAGAAATGGCAGTCGTTCAAGTCTTTTTTCAGCTCTCGCAATACGTACGGTGCGAACACTCCGGTTGCGATGGCTTCGCATTTCGTTCGCGCACAACTGAATTTGACCATTGCGAAACAACTCCGAATGATTTTGGAAGCACAATCGGCCGAACGAAAACTGTGATTGGAATTGATCATATGAAACGCCCAAACGCCTTCACACGACGCGATATGGGCATCATGTTCGCTCAAGGTGGAACTTTTCAAATATCTCTGTAGTGTGTGGCTGGACGAGGCAGCGTGTAATGCATCGTGGTGATTTTTGACTTTATATGCGACTCAATATCTCGGCGGCCACTATGCACAATACTGAAACCCGTGTTGCACACTTCACAATGAACATCACTTTCGGACTTCGTTGTCTTAATAAACGCAAATTCTTCGCGCAATTTTTCGTTCAACACATTTGCACCACGTTTTCGTGGCATTTTGGCAGAATAATTTTGTTGAACTTATCCAAAACGAATGCAACACGAAGGAACACAATAAAAGCAATCCACAAATGTCAATTGAGCGCGGTGATGGGAACTTTATATTTCAAGTGATGGGAACTATCACTGTGTATGCAATACCAAAATTTTGAAATCTAAAAATTAGTTTTTACTTACAAAAAATGACACAAAATTCAAAATCATAATTTGCAATTTGAAAAGAGAATACATGTCACATTCTCTCTCATAAATTGTCTCTGACTACGTAGTCTCACAAAAAAAATCAACAAATCGGTGTTATCCTTATTATTTCATTCATGAAATGTTCTTTTCCTTTTGTTGGTCTACATTTCACGTACAACAATATTTCCTTGCTTAAACTTACGTACATTTTCGCTTATTTGAGCTATCGCTTCGGTACACGGTACATGACTCCAAATTTACGTACTGTACGTGACATTTACGTACAGGTGGTCACACTAGGTATACCTATGATAGAAATAAATTTGTTTGTTCGATTTCGCCTCGTTTCTCTCACCTTCACTTATCTGGTCTGATTATTCTAAGTGCTGGTTCTTCGTCGCTCGTTTTAAAACATAAATTTGGTCCGAATCGAGCCGGATTAATTTTTCCTGGATTAAACAGCAAAAACATGCATTTGGATTAGCCCATTACCCAACTCGTTATCGCATCTCGCCGCTTAACCATTCGTCGTACTCCATAAAAGCTAATCATATTATAATTGATCAGGACTCTTTTACAAAGTGTTTTTCATGCTCATGCGTCAAATACTTACATATGTTTGTGAAATGTATCTGTATGCGTCACACACATTTGGTGAAGTCTGCATGATGAAAATCAAACCACTTTTGATTTTCGTCATGCAACGTAATGCTGCATGATGTGTGTAAGGGCTGGATTGACCTAAATTACTTCATTGTGCTTTGTGTCGCGGAAGAGGAAACATGTCACGGACGATGAAAATCGGGCATTTTTATTGGAATTCATTGGAACTTATCGTTTAATACTGAGTTCATGGGATGTGAAAATGAAAGATTGCAGGTAACGAAACAAAAAATTGAAACAGTATGAAGTTTTCATTCATCCGCTTCATTCAGCGTATATCCGTACACCACGAAAACTCGCAAAAAATGATATTTGACGTCATTTGATTGAGCTGTGTAAGGGCTAGCATCAATCCACACGTACACGATTATTATCGACATGAGCATGACCGTGTAAGGTCTACTTAACACTCGTTTGGAATCGGTTTAGGTGACATATGTATGCTCCTTGAAAATAACATACAAATTAAGTAACTGTACAAAACCAACCGCGTGTTATTAATTCATTCTAACTGACATACATACATAAATACACATAAGTACCTGTCTACCTAACCTGCAGTCCTTGTGTTATTTCGCGCTGCAACTATTCGCACATCGGTATATACACACATATTCACGACATTTTATCGTGAATTCGTCAGCCTCGTGCTTAAAAGTCACTCGTCAAAAAACATGGCTACAAATTTTTCCGTCTTACGCGCAATCCGTGGAAATATCAAGGGTTCGCTTACCAAATTAGCTACATTCACTGAAAATATTTCTGAAACCATTGCGTTGGATGCTTTGCAATTGTGTGCAGACAAGGCTGAAGAACTGTGCGTTAGATTTCGTTCTACTCAGGAGGGAATGTACGCATTCGCAGAAGATCCAGATTACCGGGACCCCGAAGCTGAATTCGAAGAATTCGAGTATTTGCTCGTCAAATCAGTCTTACTTTCTGCTGTTCGGGAAAGAAATAAGGCTGAAACCTCTATGATCCCAGTAAATCACATGTTTAACTCTGAACCTTCTTCTGCACAGTCGTCAAACACATCGCACCAAGTGAATGAACACCTTCCTAGGATTCATATAGAACCTTTCTCCGGTAGCTATCAAGAATGGCCAGCTTTCCACGATATGTTTGCAAGTACAGTACATAATAAGGTCAACTTGTCTCCAACTCAGAAGTTCCATTTCTTGCGTTCTAGCCTTCGTGGCGAAGCATTAAACTTGCTTGCTCACATTCCCGTTTCCGATGCTACCTATGAACAGGCGTGGGACAGGCTGGAAAAAAGGTATGATAGGCCGCGTTTTATAGTTACTAGTTTCTTGGAAATATTCTTCCAGCTGCCCTCAATCACTAATACAAATGTAAAAGCTCTGCGCAAGATATCGGATGGTGCTGATGAAGTGTTAAGGGGTCTCAATGCATTTAATTCACATGAGAGGGATCCTTGGATGATTCACACCTTGTTGCGCAAGGTAGATCCCGACACACAACAAGCCTGGTCTGCTGATAGTATGGACGTAGATTATCCTACCATTCAACAATTTCTTGTGTTTTTAGAACGTCGGTGCGACGCGTTAGAGTCGTGTAGGCCACATGTTCGTGAAACTAATAAAGTGAAGACTTCGTCGTTAAGAAGTATGCATGTTTCTTCGGCCACACAGTGCCCGAAATGCAATGCTGCGCATCTCGTTTCACAATGCCCGGAATTTCTCGCGATGGACGTAGAATCCAAGAGAGACTTCGCAAAATCCTCGAAACTCTGCTTCAACTGTTTGCGCAGCGGCCACAACTCCATTCACTGTCGGTCAAGGTTTAGATGTAACATCTGCATATGCGACATCATAGCCTGGTTCATTTAGAAATCGTTAGTAAACCCAGTACTTCACATTCGCAAAAACTTTCGACAAACTTTCCATCGGCATCAACATCGAACTATATGAAACCCAACGGAAATTCTACTTTATCATCAAATATTAAACAAATCGTCAACAATCATTCCACTAACCTCTCACTAGTCCCTCCTCAAACTCTGCTGCCCACAGCAATCGCTAAAGTTAAAGACAGACATGGAATCTATCAGCAAGTTCGCATTCTCATCGACACTGGTTCCCAAGCATCGTTCGTTACCGAGTCTTGTGTACAAAGAGTAGGACTTAGACGAACGAATGCTCGAATACCTATAAATGGGATAGGATCAACCTGTGCAGGTACGTCTAGAGGTCGTGTCTCAATGGTACTCACCTCTTTGTTTGATTCGGTCAGTATTTTAGTTAATACATACATTTTATCAAACGTTACTTCTGCGTTACCTACTACTTCATTCGATACCAAGGATTGGAATCATATCGCTGAACTTGATCTCGCTGATCCCTCTTTCAACAAATCTAATCCAATCGATATTCTGCTCGGTGCAGACAAGGCCTGGGAGATTTTGAAAGGCGAAGTCATTCAGACCAACAGCGGTCATCCAATCGCCCAGAAAACTATATTTGGATGGGTGTTGGTGGGGCAATTGTTCTCACGCGTTGAACAACCTATTCAATCGAACCACACTCTTGTCGACATCGATGCTACGCTCCAAGCATTTTTGACTATTGAGGAAGTTGATCCAAAGTCTATCGCTTCAAAGGAAGATAAGGCAATCGAACAACACTTCCTTCAAACTCATAGCAGGGATGAACAGGGAAAATATGTAGTGAAGTTACCCTTTAAATCTACTCCATGTTTTGCCAACACCATCGAGGGTGTGCTTCCCCGGCTAAAGACCATGGAGACAAGGTTCTCTAAAAATCATTCGCAGTTCCAATCTTATACTAAATTTATGGATGAATATTTAACCTTAGGACATATGCGTAAAGTTCCCTCTAGTGAAATCGCGAAACCAAACGTCTTCTACCTACCACATCATGCGGTACTTAAGCCGGAAAGTACAACAACCAAACTCCGCGTCGTGTTCGATGGGTCATTCAAGGATACCAACGGAACCTCGCTTAATGAATCGTTGATGATAGGCCCACCCATTCAGCGGAATCTGTTCTCGGTTTGCCTTCGGTTTCGTCGACACGTTTATGTTTTCACCGCTGACATAATTAAAATGTTTCGTCAAATATGGGTGGCAGAAGAGGACGTTGACTTTCAAAGGATCGTCTGGCGTAAGTCTTCAGCACATCCTTTAGAACACTATCGTCTGTGCACAGTGACGTATCGGACATCATGTGCCCCTTATCTTTCAGTGCGCTTGTTGGAGCAGTTAGCCTTGGACCATCGAGAAGAATTTCCCGTCGCGTCCGAAATCCTTCTCAACGACTTTTACGTGGATGATGTCGTTTCAGGTGGAGACTCACTCCCTGACGCCATGTACAAAAAAAGGTGTTTGATTGATCTTCTTTCGAAAGCTGGACTTAAATTGAGCAAGTGGCAAAGTAATTGTCCTGATCTCCTTGATGCTGAAGATCATGCCCAAACCAAGAACATCCCATTTGAAAGTCAATCGGAGTCATGGGTTAAAGTCTTGGGCTTATACTGGAACTCTCACAAAGACTTAGAAGTTCGCGAGCCTGCCACAAAACGTAACATCCTTAGAGACGTCACACGAATCTTTGACCCCCTCGGTTTCGTTTCCCCCTCGGTCGTACAGCTCAAAATCCTTCTTCAAGAACTATGGCATAAAAAACTTGGTTGGGACGACCCCCTACAAGACTTGATTTCAAAGCAATGGTGCAAAATTCGTGAGGAGCTCGTGATGCTCACAAAGCTAAATATCCCTCGGTCAATAGGCATAGCAGATGAAACATTTCAATTACATGGGTTTTCCGATGCCTCGGCTTCCGCTTACGCTGCGGTTATTTACTCGCGCTACAAACTTCCTAATGGCGAAATCAAAACAAATAGCGTTGCGGCCAAAACTCGCATTGCTCCTATAAAGCAGCTCACCATTCCAAGGCTAGAATTATGTGGAGCCTGATTGCTTTCTCGGCTGCTCATCGCTGTTCAAAAATCGTTAAACATAACTTGTTCGAATATTTTCGCCTGGTGCGACTCCCAAGTTGTGCTTTCTTGGTTGTCATCGCCTCCTCGACGGTGGAATATTTTTGTCGGGAATCGAACGGCCGAGATTCTAAACACCATACCTCGACCAAGGTGGTTTCACGTGAAGTCGGAGCAAACCCCTGCGGACTGTGCATCGCGCGGTATAGCACCATCAAATCTCGTTCAACACCCTTTTTGGTGGACTGGTCCTCAGTGGTTAGGTGAGAAGGAAACGCATTGGCCTACGGTTGACCATTTCCAGGAACATCCAGATTGCACACAGGAGGAGAAGAAGAACTACAACCAGTCATACTTAGTTACCAAGCTAGATCATCCGTTCGAGTTCCTCTCATCACGCATTTCTACATGGAATCGATTAGTCCGTACTGTCGCGTTTATGAACCGTTTCATTTCAAAATGTCGAAAACTGTCCCCATGCAATACATTTCAACTCCTCCCCAGTGAAATTCATAACTCCAAACGTGAAATTACCAGATGGCTCCAAAATCTATATTTTGGAGAAGATATTGAATTTTATTTGAAGCACAACCATTTCCCTAAGACCTGCAAAATCATTAACTTAAACCCATTTTTAGATGAGGAGCAGATTCTTCGTGTTGGCGGGCGCATTCAAGAAGCCAGTATCTCGTTTGACGCGAAACATCCCATCATCCTATTAAAGGAACGCACGGTTACAAAACTCATCGCATTGGACTTTCATAAACGCCTCCTGCACCCAGGAGTGTCAGCGCTATTTGTTTTAATCCACAAGGAGTACTGGATCGTTGGGTGCAGGAATCTACTACGTAAGATTACCCATGATTGCATAAAATGCTTTCGCCAACGTAAACTTACAGCAACACAAATCATGGGGAATCTTCCTCGGCCAAGGATTCAAAAGAGTAGACCCTTTGCCCACTGCGGATGTGACTATGCAGGTCCCATCTTAATCAAGACAAAAATCGGTCGCAAAAATCAAACCACTTAAGGCTACATCTCGCTTTTCGTATGCTTTGTGACGAAAGGCATACAATTGGAACTCGTCACCGATTTAACCACCAACACCTTTCTCGCAGCCCTTCGTCGTTTCATCGCCCGTCGCGGTAAGCCTTCGCATATTTATACGGACAACGGGACAAACTTTCGCGGTTCAGCCAAAGTGTTATCCGAACTACATCAACTCACCCTGTCGGAACACCACAATTCGATTGTTGCAGAGTCTCTTGCCCGCGATGCTATCACTTGGCACTTTATTCCCCCTTCAGTTCCACATTTCGGCGGCTTGTGGGAAGCGGGAGTAAAGTCAGTCAAGCAGCATCTTCGACGTGAAATTGGTCTAGACGTCCTTACTTTCGAAGAGTTATACACCCTCTTAACCCAAATCGAGGCCCTATTAAATTCTCGCCCTTTATGCAAATCCTCTGATAACGACCCATTAACGCCATCTCACTTTATTATAGGTGAATCATACTCAGCAGTTCCAGAGCCATCAATTGAGATACCCAACAACCGTCTACTGTGCTGGCAGGCCATACAAGCAAAAATTCAAGGATTTTGGAGACGTTGGAGTATGGAATATCTGACGTCACTCCAACAACGACCGCGCTGGACCCAATCTCAACAAAACTTGCGCATTGATGACTTGGTGGTCATCAAGGACTCAACTTTACCTCCAGGCAAGTGGGCCATGGGACGAGTCACCTCAATACACCCAGGTGAGGATGGTCACGTGCGGGTGGTAACGCTACAGACTGCTGGCGGAAGTTTAATTCGGCCCATACACAAGTTGGCCCTTCTACCTTCAAGCTAAAACTTCGTTCCAGGGGTGGGGGAATGTTTGAGATTACAATTTAAACTCCAAATGTTTGCTATTTTTCCTATGTTCATAACTTTTCTATTAACATATTAATTGTTTATTTTTGCCAAACATGTTACATTTACTTTAATTTCTCTTATGTAATCTAAATTCAAGTTCAAGTTCATGTTCATTACTGTAACTCTCTCTTGCTTGTATAACAGTTTCAAGTTATGTAAGGTCTTTTGTCTTATGCAATAATTTTTTCTCGTCCACTTGGATCTTGTTCGTCTCACAGATAAGTACTTTTGATATTGGTATACCTATGATAGAAATAAATTTGTTTGTTCGATTTCGCCTCGTTTCTCTCACCTTCACTTATCTGGTCTGATTATTCTAAGTGCTGGTTCTTCGTCGCTCGTTTTAAAACAGCATATATAAGAGTCCACTCTTATATATGCTTTTTAAGTGCATTTCGAAGAAATACTACCTATTGCAGATGTCCTCATGACGCAACTTTCCAAAAATTTGAATGCAACTTTTCAAGACCTTTATAGTAAACACCAAAACCATGGTCCGTTCAAATGTTTATAAAGGGTGGTTAAGTTTTAAGGGCCGATGTTGATTTTGAATAAAACACAAATTATTTAGGAAATTACTGTCATTTCTTTTTATTATGATAATATTGGTATGGTTCAATTATGTATGGAACAAAATATCGGCCAAATGGCCGCCGCGACCTCGGCGGCACACCTCCATCCGATGGTCCAAATTTTCGATGACGCTGAGGCATAATTGAGGTTCTATGCCGTTAATGTGCCGAATTATCTCATCCTTTTGTTGCTGGCTTATCGACGTACACCTTTTCTTTCAAATAATCCCAAAGAAAGAAGTCCAACGGTGTCAAATCGCATGATCGTGGCGGCCAATTAACATCGCCACGACGTGAGATAACACGGCCATTGAATTTCTCCCGCAAAAGAGCCATTGTTTCGTTAGCTGTGTGGCAAGTGGCACCGACCTGTTGAAACCACATATCGTCTACATCCATATCTTCCAATTCGGGCCATAAAAAGTTCGTTATCATCTCACGATAGCGAACACCATTCACAGTAACTGCCTAACCGGCCTCATTTTGGAAAAAATACAGCCCGATGATGCCGCCAGCCCATAAACCGCTGTACGAGCATGCACTGGTGTTTTCACATCTCCTACAGACCCGGTTTGCTCAAATTTTTGCACGATTTTTCCGATTGTACGTACATTTGGACGATTAAATTGACCGAAAAAATTACGAAGTGCACGATATGCATTTTGATTTGAAAGCCCATTTTCATAATAAGCCTGAATAACTTTAACGCGTTGCTCGATTGTGTATCTTTCCATGGTTCAAATTGAGTTAGTCTGAAATTGAGAAATGTCAAATGAAATGCAGAAAAAAACTTGACGTTTAGGTGTGTTTCACATTCAACATAGGCCATTAAAATTTAAACACCCTTTATATATATATCTATATATATATTTATATATATATGCAATATAACGAAATCTTGTCCGCACGATAGGGGCCGCAATTCTTAACCGAATTAATTGAAACTTTGTACACATGTTTATATGGTGAATAGCTCGGTTGAGTTCGTAGATGGGCGTAGTCGGTTGGGAGGTGGGCGTGTCACACCCCTTTAAATTTTTCAAATTCCGCATTAATAAAATTGTTGCATTTTCATTTTTAATAGTATAGAAATGGTAATAATATAAGCATATTTTTGCAACAAAATTCCCGCCATTTTGAATCCGCCATCTTGAAATTCTTAAAAATTGCTCCTATTTCGTTGAAATTGAAAATGTATACTCGTTTATGGGTTAATGTTATAATTTCGCCATTTTGGATTACTTTAATATTACTTAAAAGTTGCATACAAAGGAAATCCACCTATTTCTTGTGGCTGGTGTCGGAAGGTCCTTTGTTTTTGGAAAGTGTTTATTGCTTAAAAAAGTTGGTTTACTTTTTAAGCTGTGCTCGAATCCGGTAAGAGATTAGCTAGATTGTCAGATTTTATTATGGCAATTACATGTGCTTTCAATTTCTGAAATTAAAACAAAAAAATTTAAAGTTCTTCGCAGATTTCATCAAATTGCAGAACAAAAAATTATTTTTAACTTGTACCTACATGGGTACTTCCGCTCTAAAATGCTGTTAATCAAATAGTCTAAGCTGTATTCCATCATTCATATTTACATAAATAGCCTTTGTCGTTGGTGCCAAAGGCCAGCACGATTTGTAAATTAACTTTTCACTGAAACTTGACAAATGTCAAACGAATGGTCATACCCTGCGGCAACCTATTCTTTTTTTTCGTTACCTCAATGCCCTGACTGCGTGCAAATGAAATTCTGTCATTGCTCCATAATAAACCTACCCCATTGCTTTATCTGATTTCAATTATAAAAAAAACTTAATTACAACACAACCGACGTATTAATATTGCAGTATTTTAAGTTGCAATTGACCACTAATGATTTTTTTCTCTTTTTCATTAAAAAACTTTGTCACTTCTTGTAGTAAAAAAAAAAAAAATAATAATAACAACAATTACTTAATAAAACAAATAAACATGCACATAAAAATTATTTGATGTGAATTTTAATTTGTAAAACCGAAAAAATAATTTTTAATAAATAAATGATTTTTTTTTTATAAATGTCAACAGCAATCAACAACGCGCTCTTATTCTTACAGCAAGTTACATTTAAGTACATATGTATATGACAACTGTACAATTAAGCGAGATATACATATGTAACTTTAAAACTGTTAAGGATGTAAATCATTGCACGATTGTTTTAGTTTGTTTTTTTTTTGTATGGTATTCAATTATACATAGATACTTATGCATTGAAAGACTACGGACTTCGAACGACGGATATAAGAAGAATACTTTCTTATAAAAAATAGTCGGTTAAAAAAAGCATGAACAGCGAAGACCAGCACGCAAAGAAAAACAAAGCATTTATGTGTACACATTCGCCGTTTGTTAATGTTGTGAAAGTCAACTTGACATGGAGCTGATTGTCACTGTTATTTGCACTTATACTCAACAATTTCTTATAAACGTTTCTTTTTTTCAAATTATTAAATGTAATAAATTTGTTGCTTGGAAAAAGTTTCTTATATCAGTTTTTTTGTTATAAGCGTTTTTGTATATACGTTGTTTGTCTCAGTAAATAAAATATGTAAATAACACATGTTCACAATTTTAGAGTTGAAGATAAAATTCGGTCGGACCACATGCCAATTTCCTTAGACCTGATTAGTTCAATAGAGGAAAGATCCGAGAAGAATATAAAGTTGATACAAAAGCTGAAATGCAGAAACGTGAAAATATATAGGAGGAATTTGGAAAACAAAGTCAATCAGCTGATTGAAAACCGAAATGATGAATATTTATCCTCAGAAACTCTCACTTATATGATTAAAGAATCCGTAGGAAATCAACCAATGCAACCTTATTTATATAAATACAAAACAAAAATGGTACCATATACATTACGATAATGCTACAAGAAAATAATTTAAACTGCTTAAACTATGAGGAAAAACAGTAAAAAAATACAAAACTTCTAATGTCGACTATAAAAAGATTTGTGAAACCAAACGTGAGTCGTATTATAGAAACTTGGAAATAATATTAAATACAATTAAAAATGCCAAAGACTGGTGGACTTTTGCAAGACATGTTATAAGAAATACTAAGTTTTAAATTGGTACAAATTTAACAGCAGAAAATTGCAAAATATGTTCCCATTCAATACGCAGAACAAATACAAATATGACGCTGATTTAGAAGTTACATTTATGGTAGAAAATATAAAAGAAGTTCTTCAGAAGGGGTAATTAAATAAAGCGCCAGGGGCAGATCGAATCTCTTATAAAATGTTTATAAATGCAGGAGATAATGTTCGTACTCTTACATGTTGGAGAAGAGAACAGTTGAAGATAGATACCTTCAATCGATTATATTGCCTCTATAAATTAACTGAAACACGTCTAGTCCAGTGATTAGATCAACGCGATCTGATTTCTTTATTTTCCAAAAACTTAAAAATATCTTAATTCTAATCAGCAGTTTTCTCATATCGCCGTGGGAACACTCGTCGATTCCCGGTCACAGGTGTTCCATGTCGCTGGTGTTATTTGCGCCGTTTCTCTGTTTCGCCGGTTCAGCATAGCTGTTGCTGTTGGTTTGGAATTCCCTTGCAGCTATTTTGTGGGGGATTGGGTGTGTACTGTTGCTGGGGTATTGAATGTGTTAACTCCTCCCCCTGATAATTTCGGGACGTCCGCGTTTCGAACTTTCAATTGACTGAGGATTTGGTCAAATTGTTCCTTTGCTTCTGCTTTCTTTTTCCTATTTCGTAACTTCAATGTTAGTTTGAAGAAAGAAATTACCACCAAGAACATCGTAACTATTGTTAATGGTGGAACAGTTGACCACCAGAGAGTCCAGTGTGTTGAAACTCCATCCTTTAATTCTTCAATGGTATTTGTATTTTGGATGTTAATTTTGTAAAGATAGGGTAACGAAAGTTTTGTCTGATGTTCCAAGAACTTAACTGTCATTGTTTTGGCTGGATGTGGTTCCACAACTATTGGAAGTTTTTTTAACGGTAAAGGATGTGCCATTAACTTTAATTGACTGGGAGTATGTTATCAAATATGTTCCGTTAATTATAATTTCTTGTTCGTAGAAAACCTTAGTTGGGGGACATCGTTCAGAATCAATACTCCATCTTGAATTTTTTGCACTTCTGGGAGGTGATGCGAGGTTTCCGTTGAGCATTCGGCTGTTTTAGACAATGGTTCTCTGTAGCTTTGCAGATATTTATCGATGTTGTATTAACGCATTTCGTGATTGGTTGAAAGTAGGCTTTACACTTTGCTGCATAACTTATATCTGACTTAATTATTTTATTGCAATGACTTACTGGATATACTTTTATAAAACTACAAATTTCTTTAATTTTCGGAATTTTTAATATAAAGTTTTGCAGTATTTTTACTTCGGAAGCGGATTACTACTAATTGGTGCATTTTCAATTTTTATTATGTTTTGTATCTCAAGGTTATCTAAAACTAAAGGGTTTATAATTCCATTTTTAGCTAGTACAATTGTTAGTGCCATCCTACTAATATTATAAATGTGAAAGTTTGGATGTTTGGATGTTTGTTCCTCCGTAACGTCTAAACGGCTGAACAGATTTGGATGAAACTTCGTGAGTAGATAGTTTATGTCCAGGATTAGCGCATAGGCTATTTTTATTTCGTAATTTTTATTTTTAAAAAATCATATTTCCTTATGAAACATCCATTTAGTGACATGCGCAGCACTCAGCCAGTGGCACATCGTAGGGATCGTAAATCATGATCGTGTGTGCGACAAGGGTGGTTTTTCCTTTTTTCCTTTTTTTGTTGCTTCCTTTTATTTGTGGTGGGTATGTGTATCTTTGCTTCTAAATGATCGGAACTCGCTCGCTTTTCACAGGGAAAAGGGTTTTTATGGTTGTGTAGTTGTAGTGTTGGTGTGGCAGATATTCAGTTTTCGAGTAGGTAAAAAAAAAGTATCACACTGCAGCAATAAAAAATGACGAAGGGTATGTAAAAAAAAGCAAATTACTCATGTTGTATGACTATCTTAGGTATTTGAATGGATCTCATAGTGTTCCCCACTGTAGAAGGAATTCGAAAGGACATGAGAATAATGAAAGTGTGATGATTGAGGTGGGTAAGTTTCAGCTTGGTTTTGAAACACCAAAGTTTAGGATCTTAGCTGAATATTGGCGTAGTAGTAGGAAGTACGAGTATTATCCGAGGGTCATCCTTCTCTTTTTGCTGAAGACTGGGCAATCAGAGAGAAAACTGGGACGAACAAATCGCCACAGCCTGTTCTGCAAAAGTTTGCTATTCTTAGTCGGCTAGATAAAGTGACGATAAATATGCAATGCGATCGCTGTAGCTCAGCGCTTATTACGTTGAGTTGATAACATTGATGCTCCAAGATTATGAAATAGTACCAGGCTGTGCATCACAGAGTTGGAGAGAAATGTGATCAAGGCTACAATTCTCGCCGGAGCGACCAAAGGAGAGAGAGAGCACTAATTCCTCGCATCCCTAAAACATCTAACAAGTTGCTCTTCCAATTTAAAAGACGACCGTTTTCTCTAAAAGCAGCATTTTAAATTACGGTAATGTAGTATAGTAAAGTACAGTGTCGGGCAAGGAAAATAGAGTCGCAATTTTGTGATAAAGTCCTATCAAGATACAATTTACGCGGGTGCGCTGTTTTGATACCACAACTCACGTGACTTTGATGTTGATGGGAGTGGTAGGGGCACACAGAAGACGTAGGGCATGTGTTCTTCCAGTTAACACGGTTCTATACCCAACGGAAGATATTGATAAAGTGGAGTGCAGTGTGCGTTTTTTCCAAAAGCACGTACGTAGAGCTGAGACGCCTGGAAAGGAAAAGAAGATACACCCGAGATAGGCAACAGAACGAAATGGCAAGCAGATAATGCCAACCTATATAACATGGATCGACAAAGAGCACATACAGCTTAAATGTTTTTACACTCCCAATCGAACACGCTGGCACACGCATGCACCCATGTACGGTATCCTTAGGCGCACATTTGTTCTTTTGCATACATTTTCAAACCCGGACGTGTAGGGAGACAGAGAGAGGGGAGTTCCGTGGGGAATAGGTGTTGGAGGCGAAGGTGGTTTTAGTTCGGGTTGAAATCCCACACTAAGGCTTTCGATGATTTCCACCTTTCTAAAAAACAAAACCCTCTTCGCATCACAAAATCTGTGAGCTATGCCACATGAACGTATTCGCGGGTCAAGCATAACGGCAAGACATTTTAGGTCAACGCGGACGAAGTCGCGGGTACAGCTAGTGATAAATATATTAGAAAAATACTGCGAGCTCTGGAACCGCACAATCAACATGGAAAAATCAAAAATAATGGTATTCTGAAAATCGGGAAGGGGGGTCAGCGCGGAAAAATGGCATCTTGGTGGCGAAGACATTGAAGTGGTAAGGAAATACAAATACCTGGGATTAATAATGGATACCTGGATTATTGTTAAAAGAACATCTTAACCCTGTAATGCTGCTTGGGGTACACTTGTACCCCAGCCATTTTTTAATTGCCGTAGTTTCATGAATTGTTGCATTAGTTCGTATGTGATACTGACGGCGCGCGGAGTGTTTGTCATTGTGCTGAAATTTGTTATTGGGATACAGGTGTACCCCAGTGTAGCATCATAAGTTTCGCAAATAAGTGTAGCATTCCAGGGTTAAAGAAAGAGAAGAAATTGCTAAATGCAGTTTAAATAATACGTGGAATTATTTCATTGCTAAAAAGAACACCAAGCTTTCAGCTAAATTCAAAATCTTTACAGGTAAATTTTACCACAACAAAGGCCACCCCTCCTCTTCGCTTCACATCACCGTTTGCCCAAAATTCTTCTAAACTTGGAGGAACAACCATTGGCAGGTCGGCATGAAAAAGAGATGGAAGGTCTCCATATTAAAGAAGAAACTGACGGTCTCTATAGTAAAAAGAGACGAACGGTCTCAGGAAAAAAAATGGAATTGCTGGATTCTGCCCATAAATCTTCATCAAATGAATCTTCGCTAATTTCATCTTCACCCAGAGACATCAATTTCTCATTAGTAATATTTGGTCCTCTGGAAGGAGCAGTACTAAGGATTCCTTGGCTGACTGTCTTGGCTTCGATTGCGACTTTTTGAGACAACTTATGAGTGTATCAGAACTAAGAAGTAATCTGTTGAAGTACACTTACCTGAAGTGTTTATTTCTAGCTTCTGATGCTTCTTCTGAAAGTTGACCAATAGGAAGCGGAGCATTTTCTATGACTACAGATCCATGCATTAAGATTTTGTGCATGGTTGGAGTCTTAGGGTACAATGGGTATCACTTGACATAAAGCCTAGCTGTATTCATGGTGTACAACCCAAATTTGCAAGCATCAATCTTGAATTTAAAACGGAAAATTAACTGCAAATCGATTCCCGTTATTTCAGCAGCAAGTTCCTCGACTGGTGTTTCCGTCATTTGTGTTGCCAAAACTAGCACGTGGAAAATGCACAATAATATCAAGTTTATGCCTAAATTCTCCCTGAATTTAAATTCTTCGAATCTTAAATGCCTCTTTGTCCTCCAACGTTCGTTATTGCCATTTTTTTTATTGGGAGCTTATAAGCAATATGCAGAAGGCTTTCGAAAAGTCTGATTCGGGCATGCAGGGTTGACAACCCAAACTCAATAGATTTTTCATTAATTATATTTGGTTTACATAATTTGTTAAATTCGTTTGATGTTAATCCGCAGAGATAGCACTTCTGCGTTGATGTAGTTTCAGTTACTGCATTACATATTTTGTCATCAACCATAGTAAAAAGCAATGTATGCTTTAACTCCATGTTAGTCATTGTAGTTTTGACTAGTGAATCAATCTTGGCTTGGCTGCGTGCAAATGAAATTCTGTCATTGCTCCATAATAAACCTACCCAATTGCTTTATCTGATTTCAATTATAAAAAAAACTTAATTACAACACAACCGACGTATTAATATTGCAGTATTTTAAGTTGCAATTGACCACTAATGATTTTTTTCTCTTTTTCATTAAAAAACTTTGTCACTTCCTGTAGTAAAAAAAAAAAAAATAATAATAACAACAATTACTTAATAAAACAAATAAACATGCACATAAAAATTATTTGATGTGAATTTTAATTTGTAAAACCGAAAAAATAATTTTTAATAAATAAATGATTTTTTTTTTATAAATGTCAACAGCAATCAACAACGCGCTCTTATTCTTACAGCAAGTTACATTTAAGTACATATGTATATGACAACTGTACAATTAAGCGAGATATACATATGTAACTTTAAAACTGTTAAGGATGTAAATCATTGCACGATTGTTTTAGTTTGTTTTTTTTTTGTATGGTATTCAATTATACATAGATACTTATGCATTGAAAGACTACGGACTTCGAACGACGGATATAAGAAGAATACTTTCTTATAAAAAATAGTCGGTTAAAAAAAGCATGAACAGCGAAGACCAGCACGCAAAGAAAAACAAAGCATTTATGTGTACACATTCGCCGTTTGTTAATGTTGTGAAAGTCAACTTGACATGGAGCTGATTGTCACTGTTATTTGCACTTATACTCAACAATTTCTTATAAACGTTTCTTTTTTTCAAATTATTAAATGTAATAAATTTGTTGCTTGGAAAAAGTTTCTTATATCAGTTTTTTTGTTATAAGCGTTTTTGTATATACGTTGTTTGTCTCAGTAAATAAAATATGTAAATAACACATGTTCACAATTTTAGAGTTGAAGATAAAATTCGGTCGGACCACATGCCAATTTCCTTAGACCTGATTAGTTCAATAGAGGAAAGATCCGAGAAGAATATAAAGTTGATACAAAAGCTGAAATGCAGAAACGTGAAAATATATAGGAGGAATTTGGAAAACAAAGTCAATCAGCTGATTGAAAACCGAAATGATGAATATTTATCCTCAGAAACTCTCACTTATATGATTAAAGAATCCGTAGGAAATCAACCAATGCAACCTTATTTATATAAATACAAAACAAAAATGGTACCATATACATTACGATAATGCTACAAGAAAATAATTTAAACTGCTTAAACTATGAGGAAAAACAGTAAAAAAATACAAAACTTCTAATGTCGACTATAAAAAGATTTGTGAAACCAAACGTGAGTCGTATTATAGAAACTTGGAAATAATATTAAATACAATTAAAAATGCCAAAGACTGGTGGACTTTTGCAAGACATGTTATAAGAAATACTAAGTTTTAAATTGGTACAAATTTAACAGCAGAAAATTGCAAAATATGTTCCCATTCAATACGCAGAACAAATACAAATATGACGCTGATTTAGAAGTTACATTTATGGTAGAAAATATAAAAGAAGTTCTTCAGAAGGGGTAATTAAATAAAGCGCCAGGGGCAGATCGAATCTCTTATAAAATGTTTATAAATGCAGGAGATAATGTTCGTACTCTTACATGTTGGAGAAGAGAACAGTTGAAGATAGATACCTTCAATCGATTATATTGCCTCTATAAATTAACTGAAACACGTCTAGTCCAGTGATTAGATCAACGCGATCTGATTTCTTTATTTTCCAAAAACTTAAAAATATCTTAATTCTAATCAGCAGTTTTCTCATATCGCCGTGGGAACACTCGTCGATTCCCGGTCACAGGTGTTCCATGTCGCTGGTGTTATTTGCGCCGTTTCTCTGTTTCGCCGGTTCAGCATAGCTGTTGCTGTTGGTTTGGAATTCCCTTGCAGCTATTTTGTGGGGGATTGGGTGTGTACTGTTGCTGGGGTATTGAATGTGTTAACTCCTCCCCCTGATAATTTCGGGACGTCCGCGTTTCGAACTTTCAATTGACTGAGGATTTGGTCAAATTGTTCCTTTGCTTCTGCTTTCTTTTTCCTATTTCGTAACTTCAATGTTAGTTTGAAGAAAGAAATTACCACCAAGAACATCGTAACTATTGTTAATGGTGGAACAGTTGACCACCAGAGAGTCCAGTGTGTTGAAACTCCATCCTTTAATTCTTCAATGGTATTTGTATTTTGGATGTTAATTTTGTAAAGATAGGGTAACGAAAGTTTTGTCTGATGTTCCAAGAACTTAACTGTCATTGTTTTGGCTGGATGTGGTTCCACAACTATTGGAAGTTTTTTTAACGGTAAAGGATGTGCCATTAACTTTAATTGACTGGGAGTATGTTATCAAATATGTTCCGTTAATTATAATTTCTTGTTCGTAGAAAACCTTAGTTGGGGGACATCGTTCAGAATCAATACTCCATCTTGAATTTTTTGCACTTCTGGGAGGTGATGCGAGGTTTCCGTTGAGCATTCGGCTGTTTTAGACAATGGTTCTCTGTAGCTTTGCAGATATTTATCGATGTTGTATTAACGCATTTCGTGATTGGTTGAAAGTAGGCTTTACACTTTGCTGCATAACTTATATCTGACTTAATTATTTTATTGCAATGACTTACTGGATATACTTTTATAAAACTACAAATTTCTTTAATTTTCGGAATTTTTAATATAAAGTTTTGCAGTATTTTTACTTCGGAAGCGGATTACTACTAATTGGTGCATTTTCAATTTTTATTATGTTTTGTATCTCAAGGTTATCTAAAACTAAAGGGTTTATAATTCCATTTTTAGCTAGTACAATTGTTAGTGCCATCCTACTAATATTATAAATGTGAAAGTTTGGATGTTTGGATGTTTGTTCCTCCGTAACGTCTAAACGGCTGAACAGATTTGGATGAAACTTCGTGAGTAGATAGTTTATGTCCAGGATTAGCGCATAGGCTATTTTTATTTCGTAATTTTTATTTTTAAAAAATCATATTTCCTTATGAAACATCCATTTAGTGACATGCGCAGCACTCAGCCAGTGGCACATCGTAGGGATCGTAAATCATGATCGTGTGTGCGACAAGGGTGGTTTTTCCTTTTTTCCTTTTTTTGTTGCTTCCTTTTATTTGTGGTGGGTATGTGTATCTTTGCTTCTAAATGATCGGAACTCGCTCGCTTTTCACAGGGAAAAGGGTTTTTATGGTTGTGTAGTTGTAGTGTTGGTGTGGCAGATATTCAGTTTTCGAGTAGGTAAAAAAAAAGTATCACACTGCAGCAATAAAAAATGACGAAGGGTATGTAAAAAAAAGCAAATTACTCATGTTGTATGACTATCTTAGGTATTTGAATGGATCTCATAGTGTTCCCCACTGTAGAAGGAATTCGAAAGGACATGAGAATAATGAAAGTGTGATGATTGAGGTGGGTAAGTTTCAGCTTGGTTTTGAAACACCAAAGTTTAGGATCTTAGCTGAATATTGGCGTAGTAGTAGGAAGTACGAGTATTATCCGAGGGTCATCCTTCTCTTTTTGCTGAAGACTGGGCAATCAGAGAGAAAACTGGGACGAACAAATCGCCACAGCCTGTTCTGCAAAAGTTTGCTATTCTTAGTCGGCTAAGGTAAAGTGACGATAAATATGCAATGCGATCGCTGTAGCTCAGCGCTTAGTACGTTGAGTTGATAACCTTGATGCTCCAAGATTATGAAATAGTACCAGGCTGTGCATCACAGAGTTGGAGAGAAATGTGATCAAGGCTACAATTCTCGCCGGAGCGACCAAAGGAGAGAGAGAGCACTAATTCCTCGCATCCCTAAAACATCTAACAAGTTGCTCTTCCAATTTAAAAGACGACCGTTTTCTCTAAAAGCAGCATTTTAAATTACGGTAATGTAGTATAGTAAAGTACAGTGTCGGGCAAGGAAAATAGAGTCGCAATTTTGTGATAAAGTCCTATCAAGATACAATTTACGCGGGTGCGCTGTTTTGATACCACAACTCACGTGACTTTGATGTTGATGGGAGTGGTAGGGGCACACAGAAGACGTAGGGCATGTGTTCTTCCAGTTAACACGGTTCTATACCCAACGGAAGATATTGATAAAGTGGAGTGCAGTGTGCGTTTTTTCCAAAAGCACGTACGTAGAGCTGAGACGCCTGGAAAGGAAAAGAAGATACACCCGAGATAGGCAACAGAACGAAATGGCAAGCAGATAATGCCAACCTATATAACATGGATCGACAAAGAGCACATACAGCTTAAATGTTTTTACACTCCCAATCGAACACGCTGGCACACGCATGCACCCATGTACGGTATCCTTAGGCGCACATTTGTTCTTTTGCATACATTTTCAAACCCGGACGTGTAGGGAGACAGAGAGAGGGGAGTTCCGTGGGGAATAGGTGTTGGAGGCGAAGGTGGTTTTAGTTCGGGTTGAAATCCCACACTAAGGCTTTCGATGATTTCCACCTTTCTAAAAAACAAAACCCTCTTCGCATCACAAAATCTGTGAGCTATGCCACATGAACGTATTCGCGGGTCAAGCATAACGGCAAGACATTTTAGGTCAACGCGGACGAAGTCGCGGGTACAGCTAGTGATAAATATATTAGAAAAATACTGCGAGCTCTGGAACCGCACAATCAACATGGAAAAATCAAAAATAATGGTATTCTGAAAATCGGGAAGGGGGGTCAGCGCGGAAAAATGGCATCTTGGTGGCGAAGACATTGAAGTGGTAAGGAAATACAAATACCTGGGATTAATAATGGATACCTGGATTATTGTTAAAAGAACATCTTAACCCTGTAATGCTGCTTGGGGTACACTTGTACCCCAGCCATTTTTTAATTGCCGTAGTTTCATGAATTGTTGCATTAGTTCGTATGTGATACTGACGGCGCGCGGAGTGTTTGTCATTGTGCTGAAATTTGTTATTGGGATACAGGTGTACCCCAGTGTAGCATCATAAGTTTCGCAAATAAGTGTAGCATTCCAGGGTTAAAGAAAGAGAAGAAATTGCTAAATGCAGTTTAAATAATACGTGGAATTATTTCATTGCTAAAAAGAACACCAAGCTTTCAGCTAAATTCAAAATCTTTACAGGTAAATTTTACCACAACAAAGGCCACCCCTCCTCTTCGCTTCACATCACCGTTTGCCCAAAATTCTTCTAAACTTGGAGGAACAACCATTGGCAGGTCGGCATGAAAAAGAGATGGAAGGTCTCCATATTAAAGAAGAAACTGACGGTCTCTATAGTAAAAAGAGACGAACGGTCTCAGGAAAAAAAATGGAATTGCTGGATTCTGCCCATAAATCTTCATCAAATGAATCTTCGCTAATTTCATCTTCACCCAGAGACATCAATTTCTCATTAGTAATATTTGGTCCTCTGGAAGGAGCAGTACTAAGGATTCCTTGGCTGACTGTCTTGGCTTCGATTGCGACTTTTTGAGACAACTTATGAGTGTATCAGAACTAAGAAGTAATCTGTTGAAGTACACTTACCTGAAGTGTTTATTTCTAGCTTCTGATGCTTCTTCTGAAAGTTGACCAATAGGAAGCGGAGCATTTTCTATGACTACAGATCCATGCATTAAGATTTTGTGCATGGTTGGAGTCTTAGGGTACAATGGGTATCACTTGACATAAAGCCTAGCTGTATTCATGGTGTACAACCCAAATTTGCAAGCATCAATCTTGAATTTAAAACGGAAAATTAACTGCAAATCGATTCCCGTTATTTCAGCAGCAAGTTCCTCGACTGGTGTTTCCGTCATTTGTGTTGCCAAAACTAGCACGTGGAAAATGCACAATAATATCAAGTTTATGCCTAAATTCTCCCTGAATTTAAATTCTTCGAATCTTAAATGCCTCTTTGTCCTCCAATGTTCGTTATTGCCATTTTTTTTATTGGGAGATTATAAGCAATATGCAGAAGGCTTTCGAAAAGTCTGATTCGGGCATGCAGGGTTGACAACCCAAACTCAATAGATTTTTCATTAATTATATTTGGTTTACATAATTTGTTAAATTCGTTTGATGTTAATCCGCAGAGATAGCACTTCTGCGTTGATGTAGTTTCAGTTACTGCATTACATATTTTGTCATCAACCATAGTAAAAAGCAATGTATGCTTTAACTCCATGTTAGTCATTGTAGTTTTGACTAGTGAATCAATCTTGGCTTGAACATCGTTTTTTTTTCATTTTTTGTAATGTCTGTGCTTTCTTTAACAAAGTTGATTGGAATTGGTCTGCAGAATCGGGGAGAAGTGGGAGTTGGATTTTGCCAGATGATTTTTGAACCACAAACCAACCGCAAGGGAACAAGTGAGCTTTGAAATATAAATGCTTCTGACTCTGAACTATTTTCAAATTTGTGTCTATGTTGCAAATACTTGTTCCTGAGTTTGCAAATGTTCCCGAATATGTTCGGGTTTTCTCCTTTTACTCCTATCGTTTAGTTCTTCAAATGACTTTTCAGGTCTACCTTGCCTGACAGTTGTGATTGGGATTGTGAAATTTCCTTCAAGCCATGATTTATTACTTTCTAAGAAGAAATTCTTTTTCTTTCTTGATTCTAACCATTTTCGCTTAAGATCGGACAAAAATGTTGCTACTTTTGGCTTAAAAATTGCAAGTTGCTGTGTTGAACAAGAAGAAGTAGAACTTAATAAATAATTTTTTAAGTACAGTGAAAGCTCGTTAATTCGGAATGGTTGGGGGAAGGTCAGTCCGAATAAACGAATTTTCCGAATTAATGAGAGATTTTCTTTATGCACTAAAACGGGTTCCTATTGATGAAAAAATGCAAGAACTTAAGACGAAAAATTATTTTATTATCGCAAGAGATTGCAAATAATACCTAAAATTTATCATAATTCATTTTTGTAACTAAAAACATTGTTTAACTGACATTTTCACCTGAATTATAATTAATTTTTATTTATGCAGAAATATGTATCAACTTTGTGCTTAAGGACTACGATTAACATTTATCGCCAACTTAAACTGTACTGGTGTTTTCCCAAACAACATCTAAATGTGGATTACCGGGATTCCCCCAATAAATTTTTTTTAATGGTTTTTCCCGACTTCTAAATGTGAATTGCCAAGACTCCCCCAATAGACATTTTGATGATTTGTTTCGACTTCTACATATTTGTGATCTATTTGCTACCTATACGTGTTCAATCATTGCGTTATTTAATTTTTGCTAATTTAATTTAATTTTTGCTAATTTAATTTAATTTTTACATAAAAAAATTTAAAACCGACTCTCATTTATTCGGAAAAATTTTTTTTTACGAATAAACGAGTTTTCCGAATTAAAGAGTTCCGAATTAAAGGGCTTCTACTGTAATTAATTTTTTCATTAATATTTCCCTGGCAGTTTTCTTCCATAGTGTGGAATAAATATTGTTTTGTGACAACTCTGGAACCTGATGATCCTAATAGGAAAAATTGCTATGCATTAACAAAATAGTTCTTTGACACACAGTAGTGTAAAGAGCACGTGGGAGCAACCAAATTGTGTTGCATTGACTTAAGAAATATTTAAATTATTTTATAAACTTCAATTTATTGCAGAATAACATGCTATACTTAATCAAAATCAGTAAAACTTAAAAAAAATATAAAATGTTTTGATACAAAAGTTCCAACAAAAAACACCGTCTAATATTTCCACAATTCAATCGACTTTTGGCCAGGTTTTTGATCGAAATACTCCTATGTGCGGCGTTCGAGTCAGATATTTTACATTTGAATCAAAAAACTCATCGCCCGTAAAAAAAAGTCAACCAAACTTAAGGCCTAATGTTGGTATTATCTCACCTGTTCCTGTTGCCACTGCTATGGCGAAAGACTATGTTAAGGTAGCCAGTACTATTGTTGTATAAAACGATGCCGTCACTAACGATGCTGCCGCTGCTTGTGATATTGTAGCAGTTTATAACGTCAACTGCTCCATAGCTGCTCCTATTGCCGAAATTAACGCCGATGCCGATGCTGCCGAATATAGTAACTTTAGCTTGTACTACCAGAACTCCTGGGGGATTAGAACCAGATTAGATAAATTGTATTCCTATTTTTCTTCTCGCGATTATGATAAAGTAGTTTTAACTGAGACTTGTGTCAACGACGACCATAAAAATGCTGAAATGTTTGATGAAAGTAAATATGAAGTCTTCCGCAGATATCAAAACTGGTCTAAACGGGTACTTAATACACTGATCTAGAGGTGCGGGAGTTCTTATAGCCGTCGAGACTCATTTATCCGCCGAAGAAGTTCCATTGAAAATAGATCTGCCCACTCAGGATGTGAATTTATTAATTGTTGAAGTGTGACCTACCAAACATACACATATTTATATTATTGTCAGTTACATCCGCTCAGGTAGCTCCCTAGAGATGAATGAATTATATTTATCCAATCTGGGCTCTTTTTTGAGTAGTGAACATAATAACGATAATTTTATTTGTTTGGGTGATTTTAATGTTGGAAATATTGATTATGAGACTTGATTTGGATGATAAATATTTAGTCCCTTTTAATGTCCGATCCAATATCGAAATTGCGGTTACTGATCTTTTTAATCAGTTTGATTTTGTTCAAATAAATAATTTTCGAAATAGTTTGAATCGTCAATTGGATCTGATATTTGTGGATAAAGAATTAACTACATATATTGATATGATTGAATTTGAATTTGAATTGGATGATATGGATCCTGTTATTAAAAACACCATTTATCATGTAAGTGTCTTTCTTGAGTTCTCACTTCTTGATTATATTAAGAATATAGAAAACCCTAGTGAAAACGTATATGATTTCAAGCGCGCGGATTTTAATGCAGTCAATAGTTTCTTTTTTGCTATCCCTTGGGGAAATTTGCTCGTAGGCAATGACCTCAGTCATGCGTACGATATTTTTAAATACCAATTAAAATGTGTAAGAGACTAGTTTATTCCTAAGAAAACTACCAAGAGAAACTTAAAACCTTCCTGGTTTAATAAAAGATTATTCTGCTCTAAGAATAGAAAGAGCAAAGCGTACAAATTATACAAAGAGGACAAAAAGAATCCGTATTTCCGGTTTAAGTACCTTCAAAGTATCAAAGAGTTTGATTATCTTAATAATTTTCTTTATAACAGTTATATATTGTCAGCTGAATCAAAAACTAAAAACGATTGCTAATATTGTTGGACCTTTGTTAATTATAAAAGGAAGTCGGTTAGTCTCCCAAACTGCATGAAACAACTTGATAAAACGTCAAGCGATGTTGGCACCATTTGCAACTTTTTTGCGGAATATTTTAAATCCGTCTACTGCTCATTATCTCCCGCTGTTCTTCAAGACAATCCCTCTCCGAATACAATTGATGTAGGGAGCCTGCAGTTGAATTTTTCTGATGTTTTTTATGCCTTTACGGGTTCAGAAGTAAATTAGGGCGTAGGTCCGGATGGGATCTCACCCCTACTTTTAAAACATTGTGCCTCATATCTTGCTCTACCTTTGTGCATGATTTTCAAATTCCTCGAAGAGTGGAAATATCTTTTATAACGCCAATTTTTAAGACAGGGGCAAAACAAGAGGTTTCTAATTACAGACCTCTATGTAAGCTTTCAGTTATCCCTAAAGTCTTTGAGAAGATTGTGTGCGGTAAACTAAACGTTCTCGCCAAAGAAATCATATCCGTTTCACAGCATGGATTTGTTCAAGGTAAATCAACTGCTACAAATTTAGCAATCTTATGTGAGAAGACTATCAATAACTTTGAAAATGGTCATCATACTGACATCATCTTTACTGATTTTGCTAAACCCTTTGACAGAGTGAACCATAAATGTTTGATCCACAAGCTCGGACTGATTGGATTCCATTCCAGTTTTCTTAATTGGATTACTTCCTACCTTTATGGGCGTACCCAATTTGTCAAAATTGGAGTTTGTCTGTCAGAACCCATCACAGTGACGTCTGGCGTCCCCCAAGGAAGCCATATTGGACCTCTGCTTTTTCTACTATTCGTTAAGACATTCCTTCTTACTTTAATAATTCCACGTGCTTATTATTCGCCGACAACTTAAAAATCTTTCGGAATATTAAAACTGTTGATGATTGTATGCTTCTTCAAGAGGATCTTAATAGTCTTGCTAGATGGTGTAAACTCAACTTCCTTGACTTAAATGTATCCAAGTGTCAAATCCTCACCTGTTCTAGGTCCAAAAATCCAATATCCTTCGTGTATCAAATCGAAAACGCTAAATTAAAAAAAGTAAGCTCGAAAAAGGATCTCGGTATTATATTGGATACACAACTCAACTTTAATTTGCATATGGACTACATTGTAAGTAAGGCATTTAGAATGCTTGGCTTTATTAGGCGAAATACTAAGGAATTCTCCAATCCTTTTGCACTAAAGACCCTTTATTTCGCATTAGTAAGATCAATTTTAGACTACTGCAGTCCAATCTGGAATCCTTACTACGATAATCATCCTCTAAGGATAGAAAGGGTCCAAAAATGCTTTACAAGGTTTGTTTTAAAAAAAAACTGAGGTGGAACATAGATACGCCTCGATATTTAACCCGGTGCCTTCTGTTTAATTTGCTAACTCTGAAAGACAGACGCAGGTATTTCTGTATCATGCTGATGATAAGAGATATAATTAACTGTTATATAAATTGCCCTCATCTATTAGAGCGAATACACTTTTATTTTTCTACAGGGAATCTCCGTATGAGGTTTCATTTCCGAGGACATTTCCACAGGACTTATAACGGCAGAAATTAACCTATTGAGCGTTGCATCAGGGAAGTTTACTTAGTTATTGATGTGTTAGACTTTTTTGAATATTGTTCGAGAAACTCTTTTAAAAGAATGTTAATGTTAATGCTCATCCGTCATAATTAACAAATAATGTAACATGTATGCACATTCTTCTTTTTTGTTCTCTTTTATTATTATTAATATTATTATTATTAAGTTGTCTAATTGAGACTGTAACTCTAATTGACGAAATCAATAAATAAAGAAATGATCGCAGTATTGTGAATGTAGTCGGTGTTTTGGATTCAAGTATTTACAAATGTTTACACTATGCGATTCGGATTCAATTATTTACAAATGCTAAGAATATGATATTTTTGTTCTTTACATTGTTTAATTGCGTTTCATAAACACCCTGTATTTACATGTAAATGCATTTGTACTTCCCTTTGGTTTATATACCTTTATCTCTTTCATTTATTTCATGTGATATATTGTACATTAGAACCATGCGGTTTAAAAAATAAAAATGTGAGATCGAGGTTAGCTGCCGACTTGTGAAGTTGAACTTCTTTTTTTTTGTCGATTATTAGAATTCTTATACAGTCCATAACAGTCGGATTGCGATGAGCATAATACTTTTGAGTGCATTGTGTGTAATTGTTTATTTATTTCGTTTAAAATTAATGTTATTTTAGTTGAAAATATTTCCGCTGGTGAATATTTTTTTTTTTTTTTACTTTAGGTTTGGTCAGTGCGTGTTAGATGAGCTTCTTCATGTGGTTCTTATTTTGAACCATGGGGAAATAAGTAGTATTCCTGGTTACTCAAGCAGTGAAGGATTATAACTGTAACATGAACTTCGTAGACCGGTTCAATCAGTTGTTGTCTTCGAATAAAATAGACAGAAAGAGTCACAAGTGGTCGCATCGAGTCTTTTTCTATTTTCTGTACGCTTCTGTTGTCAACTCCTTCATTTTATATAAACCAATGGGAAAACCAGCAGCTACAACGAAAAAGTTTAATCTTGAAGTAATTGAAGGCTTACTAGCAGAAACAATCGTTGCCAGGAATAAGATTTTTACAGTCCACAATTCTCCATCGCCAATACCTGTTCACAGTGGTCCTCAAGCAGTGTCAGGTATTATTAAAATGTAGCCAAGTGCAATCTTCAGGAAGTCGTTCCAAATCATTCCCAGATTTCAAATTTTCATGGTTTGAAATCGTAGCTGCTCCCCTCTTTGATTGGGGCATATCTCAAGGAAATCGTGCTTGAGCGAGGGTGCTTAGATAGACTAAATATCAAATAGTGGATACAATTTTGAGAATAATAAATGTAGCTACATGAAACCTTCTGGAATTTGTTCTCAATCGATCCTAGATTCCGAATATCCAAGGCGCGGAATCGTAGCTGCTCCCCCAATCGATTGGCACATATTTAAGGAAAATTTCAATGAAAAAACCTTTCTTTTTATTTTTCTTTAAAAAAATTCAAAAATACCGCTACATGCTCATATAAGACACAATAGTAGTTGCAGTTTTGGAAAATTTCAATAGGTGGCGAAGTTTTATATGAATATAATAGTATAGAATCTCACTGAGATTTTATGTATCATTTAAGATGGATGGAAGAAGAAAATGCTATCTCTCTGAAAATAGACAGAAGGTCTAGCGGGAAGAGAATTATTTTCGGGAAAAAGAAGCTGAATATATATCTCATCAATGAAAAGACTAGAAAATCGAAAAAAAAAATGAAAATTCATATGCGATGATTATGATTCGAATAACGAAAAGTTTCCTTTGAGCATTTGCGGGACTTGCTATATCAGCCTACTTGATGCAGAGAAAAATATTTTCAAAAGACCTTTTCAGAAGATGCCAGATTACAAATGCATAGTTTCACCCAAGAACACCCGTGCAAAAGGCGATGATTGTAACTGTTATATATGAAAGACAGCCCAATTTGTCGGTCATAAGAAAGTGGTCAGCGGAAGAGGTAAAAAACGCAGCTTGAACAATGAGATTGATACTTCTGCAGGTTGTCAACCTCAAGGCTCTTCGGATATTGGACATGTTGATAAAAATATTGCTCAAGTGAAAGAGAAAACCAAAAAACAAATTTGTACGAAAGTTTATAAAAAATTGGAAAGGGTATAAAGCATCCATGCAAGACTGCTGCTCAAGCAAACGTTTAGAATCTGATCGACAACCAGCATCTACAATATTATCAGAACAAAAATTTATTCGGAAACCGACAACATGTTGTTGCTTTAAAAAAATCAAAGCCGCTTGTGCCACTTGCAATAAGAACAACAAGTTCTTCTCACTAGCCGTTACGTAGCACTCGCAGACGATGCGTTTTATGCAGCTCTATAAAAAATCAGGCACGCATGAATTGGATTTGTAAGATTTGCAATGTACCACTTTGCCCAGGAAATTCAAAATCATGTTTCCTGGATTACCATCGGGTTGGCGGGAGCAGTGAGGCTGGTCCATTATATGAACCACTTCTTTTTAGTTCTTTATTATACTAAATGAATATATATTTGTGTTTTCTTTATTCCTCATTATTAAAAAATGTGTTTCTTTTAAATAAATTACTTTTTGTACAAAAAAATTAAAAAATATATCTTGCCACATTAGGGGGTGTATTTTTTCCAATTCGTCGTCGCTGAAAGAGTTAAAGGCGCTGACTCGTAGACAGATTTTTTATGAAAGGTCCTAAATAATTCAGCATTCCTAAGAATCTTTGAAGATCCTTTATCGTCCTAGGGGAGGGCATTTTGCAAATAGCAGAAATTTTTGAAGTGTCGGGACGCATTCCCCGTTCATTAAAAATATGACCAAAGTACTTGACCTCAGTCACACCAAAGCGGCACTTGTCTTCATTCAGTCTCAAATTGGAAGATCTTGCACGATCCAAGACCATTGTAAGCCGGAGATCATGCTCTTCCTTCGACTTCCCCCAGACGAGAAGGTCGTCTATATATACAATGACTTCTAAATCTGCAAACAGTTCTGTTATCAGCCTATGAAAGATTTCGGGTGCTACACTTAAACCATATGGAAGACGAAGATATTTGAACCTCCCAAATGGAGTGTTAAACGTGCATAGCCGTGAAGACTGATTGTCTAATTTCACCATCCAAAATCCATTACATGTAGGACCGAAAAAAAAGAACGCCTGTAAATTTAGACTTAACACATTCTATAATCGGGATCGGATTGTGAGACCTTAATAAAACGTGATTTAAATTCCACAGATCTAAACAGACACGAAGTGATTTGTTTGGTTTCTCCACTACAACAATTGAATTAACCCACGATGTTGGTCCTGAAACCTTCAAACTCTCCATTCGCTGCAGTCATACAGCACTTTTCATGGGGAATCAACCACTACTTCACTGTTCTCCTTAATTTTTAAACTGCAAGTTACATCGGAACATCCTAAGCCCTTGAATAGATCCTTATAATCCCTTTTAAAGTCCATACCAATACTACTCATATTTTCTTGAAATTGCTGGTTTACCGAATAAACTTTCTTTACAAGACTCAGTCTGACATAATCAGGTAAGCCAATATTTGTAGGACATTTTTAATTACGGAAAATTCAATTTGAACATATTTACTTTGATTTTCAATCTTTATATGTATAAGTATCTTTATATGTATAAGTATTTAACCCATTAATGCCCATAGTTAAAATACAGTGATTTTTATTTTGAAAACTTTATTTTCCAGTTTATATACAACCTTTTAAGTAAGTTGGAAAACAAATATGAAGAAATGGATTTCAATCAACGAGTTTTAGGTGTGTACTCAATTGAGTACAACGGGCACTTGAGTGTGGTATTTTTCGAAACAAGGCCTTTCAATGCAAAGCGTTTTATTACACTTCTTACACGGCCAACGTACTCTAGCATGGCAAATTACACACCTGACCTGCTGAAACAGTTTCTTCGGAAAATTTTCAATGTTGTCTGCTGACAATCCAGGTATTGTTGATGACGATGGTCTGCTTATAACATTTTCCTTTTGGCATTAGCGAAGTAAGTATATAGCGATATTTCTCCTGAATTCCACTTGGTCCTTTGGATTATCTGATGACATGACATGCAACCTCCATTCATTTGAAACTGTCAAATTCAACATATAACCAGACCTGTAAAATTCAAGTACAGGTACAATTACTTGGTACTTGTACTCAAAGAGTTTCAGGTACCAGTACCGGGACTTGTACTTGTACTTGTAATTCCTTTTAAGTACTTTAATTACTTTCAATTCCTTTTAAGTAACTCAAATCGTTTCAATTCCACTATTGATTCATGATGTCGTTCTCCAGGTAGCATCATCGTCCGAGGAATTTTGTCATGAATGCGGATGAGTTCCTGTCCCAGTTGTCGAACTGTTAAGATCAGTGGGTGAATTTTTCCACTATGTGTTGACAACACAAGATATAACAAGATGTTTTGAGTGTTCTGGTAATTGATCATCATGAGAATAGCATTTAGAGCTGTAGATGTAAGACTTTTAGCCGTGTTATACTTGTCAACGTGGACCGAGTGTTCTTCCTTGAATATGTTTATTGTTGAATCGATAATCGTAGTTTGATTCTTCATAAGTTGTATGATATGATTTTCGTTGGCTTGTACGTTGTCTATAGTTTCCTCATATCTTCGAGCAAAGCGTTGGTCTAATATTCCGAATAACTCATTAGTAATTGTTCCAACAAAGTCGAATGGAGAACGCTTGTATCGTTGGAGTGGCTCATTATTAGCATGCAGTAAAATATCGTTGTTTAGCTCAATTTGATTTAGTTGGCGAACAAATTGCTTTAACGTCACATCGCAGAGTACTTTATACGTTTCTGAGATATTTGTTGATTTGCAGATCTCTGTCATCTGCATCACACTCTGTTTGTACGTGTCAAACTCGGTCCAGTAATTTGTTAGGTTGAAGAAAACAACAGTCTTTCATGAACTGGCAACCATATTTACTCGTCCGACATCTTCAAAGAATATTCCAGGTTGACTTTGAAATTGTGTGACTTCTATTCCATGCTGTGAGGTAACTGCAGTTGTTAATGTTGCCACTATACAGAACCAGAGTAGAGGATTGAACCGTGTTCCTCCAGTTGGACCTATATTCCTGTCTTTTGTTCGTCCGTGCGTTGAATTGTCTTCAGTGTCCTGCTCTTTTTCTGTTGTCCTGCAGTTCATTTGAGCGATGTTTACATGCATTGGAGCTTTGGAGGACTCTGTATCTGTTGTGCTGTCTGCTGATTCCAAAGGCAGTGGACACAACTTTGTGATCGGTCTTTTCAGGTATTTGTTTTTGCTGAAAACTGTTACCGTTCGTACCTCATTATCTCTTCCAGGGTGGGTATCAGTGATCCTGCCCATCAGCCAGTTGGTTGGGGGCAATTGATCTTCCTTTATTAGCACGATATCACCGATGTTGACGTTAGCTTCTTTGTGCTTCCACTTTGTTCTTTGTTCTTTGTTGAAGCTGTGATAAGTAATCGGTTTACCAGATTTTCCAAAAGTCCTGTGTCATCCTTTGTACTAGACGCCAACGGGATCTATAGCTTCGATGATCATCGATAATTGGCTCAGGTGCAGCATTGAGTGATGATCCAATGAGAAAATGAGCAGGCGTCAGTACTGGAGTATCATCTATGTCATTCCCTACTCTTATTAAAGGTCGAGAGCTTAGGCATGCCTCTATCTGCGTTAGAAGTGTTGTCAGTTCTTCAAATGTAAGATGGGTATCACCGATTATCCGCTTAAGATGATGTTTCATCGATTTCACTCCTGCCTCCCACAGTCCGCAAAAGTGTGGGCCAACGGGTGGTATGAAGTGCCATTGGATACCGTCCAGCACCAGCTTCCTTGCCGCATCCTTTTCTGCCTGATTGATTGTAAGTTTCTTCAAGTTTTGAAGCTCTTTATTGGCTCCGACGAATGTCGTTCCATTGTCGCTATACATATGCAACGGTGATCCTCTTCTACTTATGAAGCGTCGTAAAGCCGATAGAAAGGCAAAGGCTTCTGAAGTGAGATCACTCACCAGTTCGATATGCACTGCCTTTGTGGCTAAGCAGATGAAGATTCCTACATAACCTTTTCTTGTCCTGTGTCCTCGCCCCTTGGATATCAATGCTTCGATGGGACCAGCATAGTCGACTCCTGTGTGGGTGAATGGTCGTGATGGTGTTACCCTTACAGCTGGTAATGTTCCCATTATTTGACTTTTTGTTGCCGCATTAAATCGGTGACAACGAATGCGATTGTGGATTACGTGACGTACCACCTGCTTGCCTTGAATGATCCAATATGATTGACGCAGCGTTGATAATGTTAGCTGAATTCCTCCATGTAGTGTTCTTTGGTGAGTTTACTCGACTAGCAGTTTTGTAAATTTGTCGTTGCGTGGTAAAATGCACGGATGTTTTTCCGACTCTTGCAGTTGTGCATTTTCCAGTCTGCCTCCCACCACCAAAATGTTGTCCTTATTTAGGCGTGGTGCCAATGAGAGGATTTTGCTTTTGGTTCCGATATAAAGTCCCTTGTGCAGACGATCAATTTCTTCAGAGAATGCTCTTTTTTGAACGGAGCGAATGAGAGCGTTTCTGGCTTCATTGAATTCCTTTACTGTCAGCTCTTCAAGTTGGTTCTCTTCTCCTCGTGCTCTGCAGTTAAATGTAAATCTCTTGCAGTAACTAACTATCTTGAGCAATCTCTTATAGCAAGAGAACCTTTCAGCTATTTTGTATTCTTCGGGAGCCGTTATTGTTAGCACTACTTTTGTCTCTATCATCTGAGTTTCAAGCAGCTCTTCGTGCGGCCAGTACGGTGAATCTAGTGTAAGCCAATGCGGTCCATTCCACCATAAGGAATGGTCCTTTAGTAGATCTGGGGTTATTCCCCTAGATGCGCAATCAGCTGGGTTGTCAGTGGAGCATACATGTCCCCAACAACTCGGGTGAGTAACCTCTTGTATTTGGGAGACTCTATTTGCCACAAACGTTTTCCATTTGGACGGGCATCCTCTTATCCAAGCTAAGACTATTGTAGAATCAGTCCATGCGAATATGCCATCCACCTGAGGCTCTAATATCCGTTTTAGTTCCTTGAGTAATTTCGACAGCAAATGAGCTCCACAAAGCTCCAACTTAGGAAGGGTAATTTTCCTTTTGATGGGGGCGACCTTTGTTTTGGCTATCAGTAACGTGATTCTGTAAGTCCCGTCCTGCAATCGTATTCTTGAATATACGGCTGCTGCATACGCTGCTTCTGATGCGTCACAAAACCCATGTAGCTCTAGGTTTTGCGACTTATTGGTTCCTATCCATCTAGGAATCCTTAAGTCTTCTACTGCTGCAAGGCTGTTTTTGAAGTTGCACCAGGTTTGTTGTAATTCTGCTGTTAGTGGTTCATCCCAGTCAAGGCTAGACTTCCATAATTGCTGCATTAATAGTTTGGCGCAGATAGTAATGGGTGCCAACCAACCCAAAGGATCATACAACTTTGCAATTTCGGAGAGTGTTATGCGTTTAGTTGCTATCTGCTCACACTTCTGGTCGATGTTGGTAACCTTGAATTGAAAGGTATCAGCTGTTGGATTCCAGTGGATTTCTAATGTTTTGATTGTTTCTTCTTTGTCGATCTTAATATCACACTGATGTTGTGCCTCTGGCGGTATGTCAGTAAGCAGTTTAATGTTGTTGCTGGACCATTTTCGAAGGTTGTAACCAGCTAGGTACGGTGCCGAGGCTGTGCCATATGTGACTGTGGTTATTTTGTAATCCTTTATTTGTCCCGCCATTACAGCGTCCCGCCATATGCGTTGGTAGTCTTGATGATCGTCACTCATTTTGATTTGGCGATTCATCTTTTCGATATCTGCCGTAAAGACGTATTTATGTCGTCGCCAACGTATTATAATTGTTGTTAAATCTTCTTGAGTTCTGGGCCCCACAAGCATCAGCTTGTTCAAACTCACGCCGGGCGATGTCTTCGCAGATCCGTCAAATACAACACGTAATTTTGTAGTTGTACTATCAGGTTAATGGACAGCATGATGTGGCATGTAGTATATTTGGTGTTAAGGTTTACTACTTGGACGTACTTTAACCATGTGTCCAAGATCGATGAATTGCTTCATAAAGGTGGTATACTCCTTCTTCAGTTCTTCATTGGTGCTGAATTTATTTTCGAGTTGACGCAGCCTGGCGCTCGCTTTGTTTCTTGATTCTCCCAATTTGTGCGTCTGCGTTTACTCTGGATTGAGCGGTATGCAAACCACGTACCTGCCATCTGGATCCCGGTAATGTGTTTTTTCAAATATCGCTTCACATTTCTGATCATCTGGCGTTTGATGATTTTGATCAGCGACTTCTTCCAATTCCCAAAATCGTTCGATTTGCTTCTCAAGGGATGTTTGCACTACCATTCCGGTAATTCTGTTGTCATCACTGGGTTTTGCTGGAGTTCGGCCAACCTAACTTAGACCTTTGCGCTAAAGTGGAGCATCTCGGGCCTTTCTTTATGCCATCTAGCATGATGTCACCATATATGTCAGCTCCGATTATCATATCAATACGTCCAGGAACAAAAAATGTTGGATCGGCCAATTCAAGATTCCTGAGCTGAATAGGAATTTCATTGATGTTGTTTTTATCGGGCATGAGTTTAGTAAGGTTTGGCAACACAAGCGCTGAGACCAACAGTTTGTACTCTGATTTGAATCTTGGTTCGATTGTGACTTCCACCTTACTGCGGGCTATTCCAGCATCAGTTGCTCCTAACCCACTTATTTCTGTGTAGATCTTCTGTTTCGGCAAACGTAAGGACTGGACTGCTTCTTCGGTAATAAGGGTCGCTTGGGATCCTGGATCTATGAGTGCCCTCAATTCTCTGCGACGTCCGTCAATGTTGGTTCCGATAGCGATTGCTGTGGCGAGTAGTACACTTTGGCTCTGATAACCATAGTGAGATTTAACTTGCTGCGATTGAGTTGGGACCGAGTAAGGTTGATCGATCTGTCGTCTTCCGGGGAAATTCTCCTGATGCAGCAATGTATGGTGTTTTTTATTACATTGCTTGCATGTTCGTAGACTGGAGCAAGGGACCTTTTTGTCATGTCTCAGACAGTTTGTGCAGAGCTTGGCCTGTTTGACTTGCTCACATCTTTCCTTTGGAGTCCAGTTCATGAATTTGCTGCATGAGTAGATGTTATGATCACCCTTGCAAAACATGCAACAAGACTTTGCTGCTAGATGGTAGTTTCGCACAGACGTTTTACTTTCATCTCTATATGGTTTTTGTCGAGAGACCCCCAATACCTCTAATGCTTGGTATCTTCTTGCGAGGAATTCGAATAATTCTTCTTGCGTTGGTACCTTATTTGGCCTTTCTATTCCTTGTTCAAACAGATTTCTGCTCTCCGGATCCAGTGCCTTAACAACTTGGTGGACAATGATTGGTCCCCAAGAAGAGGTCTCAAATCCCATGTTTTTGAGAGCCGCAAAACCTTCTTTGTTCGCATCTAGGACGGCCTTCAAATAACTTGCTGTAGATTGGCCTCCCTGATTACTTGACTTGAACATCCTATCCAGGTGCATCGATACGATTTTCCTCTCATTGTCGTAACGTCTCTTGAGAGTTTCCCATGCACTCTGGTAGTTTTCGCTAGATATTGTGAAGTGCTGAATGAAGTGGAGTGGTTCACCTTCTAGATGAGTTTTCAGGTACTCCATCTTTTCGGTAATATCTAGCGTAGCCTTGTTGTGGATAATGGTTGTGAAGATGTCACAAAATGACTGCCACTCTAAATAGTTTCCTCTGAACGTAGGAATTTTAAGTTGGGGTAATCTCGCCTCTGATGGCCTCGATGTGCCTGCACTTGGTTGATTAGTTTCCCCCAATTTAGACGCCATTCGGTAGAGACATTTATTGATGTCTTTCTTCACGTCATTGTACTCCCTTTTTGTCACATAGGGAGTACATAGGTCCCTTTCCGACGCTTGAGTCATGAATTCTTCATGAATTTCCGTCAGATTCCGCAACTGGTCCAGCAATATTTTTTGCTGGTAGTCGCAAACCTCTTTTGTGTAGTTGTCAAATGTCTCCTCAAAATCCTCAATATTGCTAATGATAGCTTCTATTTTAATTTTAATCTTGCGCAATCTTTGCGTCTGGAGACTGTTTTCTTCAGGATTTTCGGATGTCCTTGATGTACTTGGCTGACTCGTTTCTTTTTCCGAAGGAACTATGCTGTCTAGCAGCAGTTTAAAAGTTTCATATATCTCCTTGACTTTCAGGAACGTATTTCCTTGTATGTATGGCGTCTCTGCTTTGACGACTGATTTTATTTTTTCGTGATTTTCACGAAATTCATCCCATATGTCTTTGGCACGCTGGAGACGTTCTTCCTTGTACTTCTGCGTTTTTCTGGATGAAGCATCCTTTTTAAAATTCCTAACTGCATTTTCCAGCTCCTCTGCTAGAGCTTTCTGTCTTATGACGATGATGATGACGTCTGTTTCGTCTGTCATCTTCACTGCACTAATCATTTTTCACTTCACTTGATTTTTGCTTGTACACTTTTACCAATGTCTGAAGCCTTGGTAACGCTTATTCTTTACCAGTGTTAGTAGCCCTGGTAATGCTTTGTTATGAGTCGACTGTTTCCTTTTTTTCGATTTTGAAGGCTTCGAAGGACCAATGTTCAACTCACAAATTCGCAATTCAGTAAAGACCCCTTACCTCTGGTGGGGGGAAGTCTTGCAACGAAAACGAGTATTGTTGTTGAAGGCTCAATGAGAAAGAGAACCGTTTCTTTATTTCTAATGCTTTAAATACTAAAATTATGCTAACATTGCATATTATGATACATATTTACAAGATGTTCAGCCAGCAAGATGACACTTTTGTTATTGTGCTGTCTAGCTGGGAAAGGAATGTGAAATACAATATATGATATGAGAACAGGTAAGAATGTGGAATGTGAGAAAATTGTCTGATAATGCCATCACGACATTGACTGAACTGCTTCTGAGCTTGAAAACCCAGATGTGCATGATGGAGAACACTTCTACCAGCTTATATGGCCTTGACTACTTCCCGCTATCTTACGTATTTCAGAAGAGGTTGCCTTATCATCGTTGCTTTCCCATTCAATTTCTCCGGAAGCTCGTGTATGTGTAAAAACCTCTATTGTCCCTGGAACATCGTGAGGCAGGTTTACTGTTTCTATATCATCATCGGCACCTGCTTCATCATCTGTAAGACTGCTTGGCTCTGGCGGGATTAGTACCATATCATACTCACCCTTTTCTTCATCCTCCAAAATGGAAACTACAGTTTCTTCCAGTCCGTTGTAGTTTGTTGAAAACTTAAAAACTAGTTCATTCATCTTTTACTGAAAAATAATAAGAAGATAATTTGTATAGACATGTGCCCAATGTACTCAAATTAGTACAATGTAAAACAACTGTTCATAGTTAACGACAGAACTAAACAATTTTACATTGATTGCTTTATAACTTTGAAATGCTTAATAGTTTTATTAAAAATCGCAGGAAAACAGTCAAACAACACTTAAAACACATATCCTACCTATATATTATAATAATATTGAACTTACTCGGTTTAAAAATCCACAGCTTAAGAACAGCTAATCAAACAATGCACAATATTACAACGAATGGACAAATTTGTAAATTTACGACTGACACTTAGTCGAGGCACACTTAGTTTCCCATATATAAAGGCTCGAAACCTGTGCATTCGAAATTGTTGAAACTTTGTGTGCGAACCCGTTTTGGGTCAGAATACCCGCAAAAAAAAAAATTGGGGTCGTACCTTACCAAGTTTACCGTGGAGGTGGTGGTCGAGATCTCGACCAATAGTACCATACGATATACAAAAATGCAAAAGTGAACCCAAAATTCAGAAATTACTTTTGTAATATTTTATTATTTTACATGCTGTGGAATGAATTGAAACATTTTGTGTGTAATGCAACATCGCATTTGCTGCACTTGAATGAGGCATGTTTGTGGCACACACGACAACGAAGTTTCTTTGCATTGTGAATGATTCCATGGTCGGTTCTGTCGATGCGAATATCGTTCAAAGCGACCTTTTCGTTTATTTTGGGGGCATTTGGAGTCTTCTGAGTTCCACCTCTCGCTTGGCGCAGCAAGCATTCGGTTACGTAAACACGGAAGTCAAGTTGGCTCATAATGACACATTTTTTCTTCTTCGAGTCTTGATCTATGTGTTCTTCGTGTCTGCGCAGCAGACAAGGAATTTTCCATGCATTTACCATTGCTGCATCGAATGCATTGGTCAACAAAGGCCAGTACCATTTCTTGCCACGAACACGGATGCGATAATTGTTCATAGCATTGTGGAAGAGATCGACACCACCCATGCGCTTGTTGTATGCCTTGAGAATTTGAGGCATTTCCACGGTCGTCATTTTTCGATTTTTTCGGTCCCAACGCTTAACTCTTTGCATTGGCTCGATCGCTTCGTGGTTTGATGCGACAGTGACGACGGAGTTGTCGTTCCATCGAGCCATCAAAATCTCATTTTTTTTGTCGAAGGAGTAGTCCAATGAACCGCGGGCTTTTTTTTTTCATTGTTCGAACTTCCATTAGTGTGGCACAGTTGGTTCGATTTTCCCTAATAGTACCGGTAGCGAAATAATGGAGCGAGGACAGGCGACACATCAGTTTATGCGATGTGAAAAAATTGTCGAATGTCGAATTGCCGTCCGACGAACACAAATTCCAATATTTAAATCCAAAGCGAATCGGCTTTCCCTTGATGAACATTTTGCACGAATGACGACCGTAGTATGCAATCATCTGCTCATCAATTGATAGATTGTGCGTAAGCACACCAAACTGCATACATTTCTTATTCAGCAAATTGTTGAGGGGAGTGACTTTTGCAAATTTGTCGTTGATGTCCAATTTGTCATTTTCGCACACGTGCAAATGACGTTTTAGGCGGAGGAAGCGATCGCGAGGCATCGTGGCACGAACCAATGGACATTGCAAAGTTATGTTCGATGACCAATAGTTGTACACTTTCGGACGGGTATTGTATCCGGTGGCGAACAAAATTCCGAGGAATCGACGAATCTCTGCACTATCAGTTGTAAATGTAGTATCATTGCAATCTTTTTTCGCATAACTGATGGTACACGCCACGATCCAATCTATAACCTCGTCGTCGATGAACAAATCGAATAACTCAATTGGCGTGAGTTGACCTGCGACGCAATAATTACAAATGTCTAAATAAAAGCATGGATGAGTAAAACAAAAGAATAAACCAACCACATTGTTCGTACATCGCCGCGACTTTCTCCCTCTCGGTATCGACTGGCTGCCGAGAAAATGCGATTTTCTTCATCTTCGACCACTTCACGGTGTTCTTAGCTGGCTTCATTTTTTTACTCGGACCAGGTCCTTCTTCATATGTTAGAATTTCGTCATCGTCGGCGCGGGTAGGCTTTTTGACATTGTCCTCCTTGAATTCGTATTGTACTTCGATTTCACCTGCCACATCTGAAGGCACAAACGCACTTGGATCATTCAAAACCTGCATATCTTCGTCGATTCCTTCGACATCGCTCACATCGTCGACATTTGGTGGCGGCATCAAAACCAAATCGACATTATCCGCATTTCGAATAAGCGTTGCAATTTCATCTTCGTCGCTGCTCTCGTTCATACATCCTTCAACTTCGCATTGCCTCAAATATTTTTTACGGAACATTTTTGCGGATAAACACAGAAAATACGATAGATAAAAACCACAAATGCAAATTCACGTGCTCAATAATATAATATGCTGAACAAAGAAATGAAGCTGAAATAGCGGAAAATGTCATGGCTACCAAATTTAATCCGATTGTAAACCGAAATAAAGTTATAATGCATTTTTGTATATCGTATAGTACTATTGGTCGATATCTCGACCAGCTACTTTCCCCGCCCACATATTGATATTAACAGAAAACATCGTTCCTTGAACTGCGGTTTGGATATTTTTATGTTTGACAAGAAAAGAAAGAATAAATGATATAAAAATAATTATTTTAAGTTTTATAAAATATTTATTGTAAAGGGTGGTTAAATTTTAAGGGCCGATGTTGAATGTGAAACACACCTAAACGTCAAGTTTTTTTCTGCATTTCATTTGACATTTCTCAATTTCAGACTAACTCAATTTGAACCATGGAAAGATACACAATCGAGCAACGCGTTAAAGATATTCAGGCTTATTATGAAAATGGGCGTTCAAATCAAAATGCATATCGTGCACTTCGTGATTTTTTCGGTCAATTTAATCGTCCAAATGTGCGTACAATCGGAAAAATCGTGCAAAAATTTGAGCAAACCGGGTCTGTAGGAGATATGAAAACACCAGTGCATGCTCGTACAGCTCGTACTGCAGAAAATATTGCTGCTGTTCGCGATAGTGTGGCTGAAGTGAAATGAGGCCGGTCAGGCAGTTACTGTGAATGGTGTTCGCTATCGTGAGATGATAACGAACTTTTTATGGCCCGAATTGGAAGATATGGATGTGGACGATATGTGGTTTCAACAGGACGGTGCCACTTGCCACACAGCTAACGAAACAATGGCGCTTTTGCGGGAGAAATTCAATGGCCGTGTTATCTCACGTCGTGGCGATGTTAATTGGCCGCCACGATCATGCGATTTGACACCGTTGGACTTCTTTCTTTGGGGTTATTTGAAAGAAAAGGTGTACGTCGATAAGCCAGCAATAATTCAAGAGCTAAAGGATGAGATAATTCGGCACATTAACGGCATAGAACCTCAATTATGCCTCAGCGTCATCGAAAATTTGGACCATCGGATGGAGGTGTGCCGCCGAGGTCGCGGCGGCCATTTGGCCGATATTTTGTTCCATACATAATTGAACCATACCAATATTATCATAATAAAAAGAAATGACAGTAATTTCCTAAATAATTTGTGTTTTATTCAAAATCAACATCGGCCCTTAAAACTTAACCACCCTTTACAAAAAAAAAAAAAAACGTTGTAATGTGAAGAATGAAATTTTTTCACATATTTACCTCAAATATCCTTAAAATTAGGCTTAATGTCCGACAACTGAATGCAAAGGTCTGAAGCTGCGTCCTGTCTGTTTCTGTATTTGTTTTTTGTGTAAGTGTAAACCGAAAACCCAGGCTCGCATCGGTAAGTTGTTACAAATGGAAGGAGAACCATAAGAGCTTTTTCTGCGACTGCAGGGTATTCATCTTTCAGTCCAACCCAAAATGTATTCAAATTAGAATCTTCTGATTCATAATTTTGTTTAAGAAGGGATGAACATTTGATCTCGATTAAATTTGCATACTCTGGCACAATTAGCATCAATGGTTTGCTATAATTTGCAAACGGATTCTGTACCCAGTCGATGTCGTCCATTTTCTTGGGGAAATACATTCCAAAGATTTTTTAAGGGTAACCAAGTCTTGATGTATGCTTCTTTCATTATCTGAAGTAACCTGCAACATATTTTCTTCCAAAAATCCGTTTGAAAGAGTAAAACTTTCGTAATTTTTTTGGTTAACACATTCTATCCAGAAAGCAAGTTTGGTTTAAGGTCAAGATATTTTGTTTTTAACTGTAAATTTGGTTGTGGTTCTTCCCTGTAAGAACTGGCAAATTACGTTGAGTTTATCGAATATCGGTCAAATAAGCATTGGCATTCTTCCCAATACGCAGCACCTACTGTGACACCGACACAAAAACTTCAAAATATTTTTTTCGCGGATGACTAGATGTATGAATTTGTTTGGTGTATGAATTTTGGTGTGACGCGACGGCACAATTATGTTTTTTCTACGGAACCCCTTTGACCCTTCTACGGAACCCCAGGGTTCCGCGGAACACCATTTGGGAAACGCTGTCTAAATTATCGGAACTCGCTCGCTATTCATAGGCAAAAGGGTTTTTATACATAAATAGAAATTTTAATTTAAAATTTTTAAAATTTTTACGCACATCATGCATGTATGATCGACCGCGACGGTGCACCACCGTTCGATCCTATAAATGTGTGCATGTGAGATCCTTTCTAAAGGAACCAACATTTATTTTATGAGAAGACTTGTGAATCGAATACAAAATAAAGTAGACCTGTTTTAGCGCTGTGCACGCTGGAAAGAATAAGTGATTTATTTTATTTAATATACAGTCCACTAACTCCCAACGAACTATAACTGTAGAAGACGTGGGGCATGTGTTCTTCCAGTGACCATGGTTCTATACTCAACGGGAGATATTGATTAAGTGAAGTGCAGTGTGCATTTTCGCCAAAAGCATGTAAGTAGAGCTGAGATGCCTGGAAAGGGAAAGAAGAGAATCCCGAGATAGGCAACAGAACGAAATGACAAGCAGATAATGCCAGCCTAACAAGGATTTACAAAGAACACATATAGCTTAAATGAATTTACGCTCAAAAGGAATGCGCTGGGACACACATACACGAATGTACGGTAATCTTCGATATCCATTCGCGTGCTTTTGCAGACATGTATATACCCAGACGTAAAGAGAGAGGGAGAGTAGTACCGTGGGAATAGGGGTTGGAGGCAGAGGTGGTTTTAGTTCGGGTTAAAATCCCACACTAAGGTTTTCGATTCTGTCTACCTTTCTAAGAAATGGAAAACTCTCTTCACATCACATAATCTGTGAGCTATGCCACATGAACGTAGTGGCAGGTCAACCTGGAAGAAGTCGCGGGTACAGCTAGTATAACATATGCCAATAAATAGGCTGCTACATGAACTTTCACTTTCCCCTTCACCCCCCGAAAGAAAATTTTGTTCAGCATAATTTACCGCTCGTTTATTAAACTTACACATTTTGGCAAAATAATTACTGCCGCTACAATGTTAACATTTAGCTCCGCTGCTGAACATTTATTTCTATGATGCTGACCGCAATTTTCATATGTCTGGCTAGAATTTCTTCTCTCCTTATCTCGGCTGTATGATGCTGTGCTATTATAGTATTAAAAGTTTCGGGAACGGTGGCCCTGTCGACGTAAATGATGTGGCGATGAGGATGTTGATGGACGATCTGGATAATTTTTCGATTCGATCTGCAAACCATACTTACTGGTTGATCGCTCTGAATTTCTGAATGCGCTGTGAATGAAGGTGGTGAATATCAAAAATGGGCGAACCAAAAAAAATTAAAAAAGCCAACGATGAGCAGAAGGAGTTTTTAGTGAACTACATGGAAGAAAATAGAGACTTTGCTCACGATAGGTTTGTTTAATTAACCAATAATATATTTTCTTTTATGCATATATTTATTTATTTTTTTTAAATGCAGATTTGAATCATCAGACGGGGCACATTTGAAAGCATCTAAATGGCAAATACTTACCAACAATTTAAATGCCTTATGAGGTGCGTGGAAAGATGTCAACCAATGGCGCAAGTATTGACGAGACCAAAAGCAAGTAAATCAAACTGTTCAATTTATGTGATAAAATATTTTCTTTACTTTACATTTTAGACTTCATGCTAAAGAGCGAGAAGCGCTGATAAAGGCTTCCTTCCAAAGAAGCGGGGTGAATGGAGTAAAAAAAATTAAGCAGCTAAGTCCATTCGAAGAGCGCGTAGTTGCGTTATTAGCTCCAGCAGCAATAAGCGGAGCCGCTATTTTGGAGCTGTTTACCAAACAAGGGCAAACTGATATGGTAAAAAACTTTAAAAATTATTGACTATATTCAAATGGCTTATTTTGTGGATTTTTTTTTTACAATTTCAGGAAACGACAGCTACCCAGAGTCAACCGTCGCAAACTGTTGTAACTCTTCAGGATGAGGTGAATGCAGCAGAAATTGTCGCAGACCAAGATATGGCTATTGCTGAAGAAATGCCGGCAATAGCGGCGGCAGGACCGTCGACTGCAGCTGTTTTGAGAGTTAGAAAAAGAAAAAAGACGCCGTCCGGAAACTCGGTAGAGATGTCTTCCTTCGAGCAGAAAATAATAAAAATAGAGGAAGAAAAATTACTCTATATAAAAAAAACCTATGAAGTCCAGCAGAATTCATAAGACTGGAAGAAGAAAGTGGAGCAGAATTCCTTAGATTGGAAGAAAGAGTACGAAGGAAAGCTTTTGCAATTACGCGAAAGAGAAATAGCTCTTCAAGAAAAAGAGCTTGTTTTTAAAATTAATAATATGTAAATTTATTTTTAAATAAAATTTAAAATACAAAAAAATATTAAGAGAAGTTTGTTTCTATTATATTCGGACGTATTCTCTGTCCTTGTCTTAACGTATTAGCGTCATCAGAATGAGAAAGTTGACTATCGTTGCCTGGTATCTCCATTTCTTCATTTGCTATCAATTCGATTGGTATATTTGCTTTTGAGAGAATGTTATGGAGAACAACACACGCGTTTATAATTTTTCCCGCTTTTACTGGATCGAAACTAAGTATTCTGTGCGAAGAAAGACAACGAAATCTACTTTTTAAAATTCCGATACAACGTTCTACCATACATCTCGTGGTTTTATGAGCAATATTGTACTTTTCCATCGCTCTATTAGATGTCGTTGTACATGGTATCATTAACCATGGCTGCTGTGGAAATCCACTATCTCCAAGCAGCCAAAAATTCCTTTTTCCTTCTGCATACCTTGTCTTGAAAAATTCTTGTATTGCTGAACGGCGCCAAATGTAAGCATCGTGTGAGCGTGAGGTCCCTGGAAACTAAGCATTCGCATAACGAATCAAGTACTTTGAGTCACAAACTAAAAGCACATTTATGGAATGACCTCCTTTCCGACAATAATAAACATATTCAACATCATTCTTCGGTGCAGTTATCTTAATGTGAGTTCCATCTATAAGTCCCACAATCCCGGGGAAAGATGCTACATTGTATAACTCAGCTTTAATTGTGGGTTGCTCTTGCTTGTCTGGAAATGTAACATATTCATGCGCTATTTCATTAAGGATTTCTGCTACTTCATGGATACAGCGATGAACTGATGTCTGAGACATGCAAACCATAAAATCTTGTTCAACTGCTCGCTGATAATTTCCTGTGGCAAAGTACCGCAAAGCACAGTGGAAACGAGTAGTAATACTAATGGCAGATTGTCGTTCATTTTTATAAAAAAGATGTTGAATTTTTCCAAGAAATTCCAAACATATGTAGATGCTTTGGGAAACGAAACAAGTGAGGAATTCCTTGGATGAATTCCTCTTCAGTTGTTTCCTCAAATGGATCACGAGAGTTTCTAATATGTCTTCTGATAGTTATTAATTTTCTCCTGTGGAAACATCCTACTAATATTATAAATGTGAAAGTTTGGATGTTTGGATGTTTGTATGTTTGGATGTTTGGAGGTTTGTTACTTCGTAACGCCTAAACGGCTGAACAGATTTGGATGAAACTTTGTGAGTAGATAGTCTTTGTCTAGGATTAGCGCATTTTTATTTCGTAATTTTTATTTTGAAAAATTGCATATTTCCCAACTCAGCCATCGACACATCTTATGGATCGTAAATCATGATCGTGTGTGCGACAAGGGTCGTTTTTTCTTTTTTCCCTTTTTATTATTGTTGTTTGCTTTCATTTGCGGTGGGTATGTGTATCTTTGCCTCTAAATGATCGGAACTCGCTTGCTATTCACAGGGAAAAGGGTTTTTATGGTGGTTTAGTTGTTGGTGTGGCAGATATTCAGTTTTTGGATTCGGTAGAAAAAAAAGTATCCCACGCAGCAATAAAAAATGATGCTGAAAAAAAAGCAAATTACTAATCTTTTTTTTTTACTACATTAGGTATTTTAATGGATCCGTAGTGTAAGGACATAAAAATAATGAAAGTGTGATAAGTAAGGTGGACTCATTGAACCACCCCAAGTCTAGGATCTTAGCTGAATATTGGCATAGTAGTAGAAAGAACGAGTATTATCAGAGGATCATCTTTCTCTTTTTGCGGAAGCTTGGGCAATCAGAGAGAAAACTGGCCGTGTTCGTTCAAATCACCACAGCCTCATACACAAAAGTCTGCTATACTTAGTCGGCTGAGGTAAAGTAATGATAAATAAGCTATGCGATCGCTGTGGCCCAGCGCTTAGTGCTGTGAATTGATGAGTAAAGATCATCGGTAAAGATTAGTATCAATGCTTAGATGACAATGAAATACAGTCAAACAGGAACAGAAACACGCTCTAAGAAAAAAGTCATATTTGATGCGGTTTTGCTGATTTTACAATTGAGGGTAGGTATGATAATTTGTTCCTGCTCTAAATACATGTTACAACGCCTCGAGAATATGAAGTATGTAGCTCATGTCCGCAAACGACGCTACCACCTACTTAGTAGGGTTCTTGGTGCTTAGAGTGGTGCTAAAAGTTGGTGTTTCAATTTTGCTGATGCGTAACTTTGATGCTCCAAGACTATGCAACAGTATGAGGCTGTGCATCACAGAGTTGGAAAGGAATGTGATCAAGGCTGGAGTTCTCACCGGAGCGGCCAGAGGAGAGAGTGCACTAATACCTCGCATTCCTATAACACCTAACAATTTGCTCTTTCAGTTTAAAAGACGACAGTTTTTTCTTAAAGCTGAATTTTACATGACGGTAATGTACTACAGTAAAGAACAAAGTATTATGCAACGGAAATACATTTTGCAATTTTGTGATAGACCTGCCCTTCGATAGTAGATTTCACGCTCTTTACAGAGGAGTGGACAGTGAAGTGGCGCACCAAGAGGAAGCAACAAAGAGCATGCGAAAACGGCAGGTCAGTTGGAACCTGTCAACCAAAGGTCGATGGACATATCGTCTTATCCTTATTACCGAAACTTGGACAAGGCATAAGCATGGAGAAGTAGACTTCTACGTTACACAAGTCTTAATGGGACATTGCTATTTCGGATCAAATCGATCGGTTCAATAACGCTGACTCTCCAATTTGTCCGTGTTGCGCGGACACAGAAAGTTGGTAGAAGTGATTATCTGGTAAAGCTTTGCACACAATAAGCGCAGGTGCGCTACCACAACTCACGCGACCTGGTTGTTGATGGGAGTAGTAGGGAGACACGGAACATGTGTTCTTCCAGTGACCACGGTTCTATACTCAACGGGAGATATTGATAAAGTGGAGTGCAATGTGCACTTTCACCAAAAGCATGTACGTAGAGCTAAGATGCCTGTGAAAGAGAAAGAAGAGAAACCTGAGATAGGCAACATAACGGAATGGCAAGCAGATAAGGCTAACAAGAATTTAAAAAGAACTCATATAACTTAAATGAATTAAAGCTCAAAACGAACGCACTGGGAAACAAATACACGCATGTATGATATTTTTCGACACCCATTCTGGTTTTTGCACACATGTGCATAGCCAGACGTAGAGAGAGAGAGAGAGAGAGAGAGAGAGAGAGAGTAGTACCGTGGGGAATAGGGGTTGGAGGCACAGGTGAATTTAGTTCGGGTTTAAATCCCACACTAAGGCTTTCGATGCTTTCCACCTTTCTAAAAAAAAACCCTCTTCACATCACATAATCTGTGAGTTATGCCACATGAACGTAGTGGCGGGTCAAGTTTGCCGGGAGGAAATGTTAGGTCAACGCAGACGAAGTCGCGGGTACAGCTAGTAAATAATATATAAGCCACAAAACAACTTCATTAAAATTAATTTAATATACCGATTTTGTCGTCTGATGTGTCTCCTTACAATGATGTTATATGCAGAGCTCATTTTCACATTTAATTAAAATTTTCAAAAAAACTGCAAACTGCAATTATTTGCAACATTCACGGTTCAATAAAAATGAAAACCCAAATGTCAAACTGAATTCAGCTCACTCGGCTGACAAAAGATTAATCACTCAGCACATTCAAACTCAGAGAATGCTGCGGAATCGCATACATTGTAATGTGTGTACATGGGCCGTGACTGTGCATTTTTTTGTATGTGTGCACAGCAAAAAACTCATGCTTGCGGAATTGGGCCCCTGGATATTGATAATGAAAACATCTCTTATCATTGCATCTTCCTCTTGGTATTCACAGCTTGATGCTAACTGTTTTAGTTGCGTTAGAAACTGTTCGATTTCTGGCGACAGCAATGAAATGTATATCGTTCATAGATTCAATTTTTCTTCAGCTCAAAGTATTTATCGAACTCATTTACGACACTGGTATACATTTTCTCATCGCTTTCTTCGAATTTGAATGTGTTATAACTTTTAATACCTGCTGAGCCAATTGTGTGGAGCAAAATGACGATTTTTCTTATAGGTACCGCCTTATCTAGGCCCACTGCAATTAAGTAAAAGTCCAAGCGTTGTTTTCATTCCTTCTCGGCTTGTCCCAAATTCGAACTATTAAACATTAAATGTGTAGACGGTTTGATCAGTTCCATATCACTTTGAGTTTCAATTTTTAAAGTATTTTTTTGATTTCTAATTTACACGACCGTATTTTTTTGACAATTCTTTATTCACTGACTTTAGATAGTACTAGGCTAATTCTTAGTAGTTGTTTACACTACACATATTTGGTTCTAAGTAGTAAATCCAATTCTCAGTAGAAGGTATAAGCACTTTTTGATGGCAGGAATTTGCGAAATATTGGAAGAAATTAACAAGAACAAGAAAATGGGTTCCAAGTTAACTTAATGTGACAGATGACGGTTTTACTGCTAAACTTCCCTGGGCTTAGCGCAAAGTGAGGTGATAAACACACAATTCGAAAAAAAAGGGAAAAAACAACCCTTAAGCGATAAATCTGAATATGCGTCAGAGTTGCCAATGGACATATGAAAATGGTCATTATTTTGTGAAAACGACTGTCGGAACCCAAACGAACAGACTGAAAATGAGTGAATATCATCCAGTTCTGACCTATGCTTAAAATTTCAAGTTTCTAGCTCATCGGGAAGTAAGTTAAAAATCAATTGCAAGAGTTTTACCGAACAGACAGACACCAAAGCGACCTTATAAAAACGTTTTAATAAAATCAGATCTAGCTGTCTTCCTAGGTTGTTTTTTATACCACTTAACTGATTAAAACCAGAAGCCAACAGCCGATCGGTAAATAGTATTTCCTTATCAGAAGTGGCGTTATTAAAGACATAGAGACTGTTCACATCATCTTCTGACTCAGCCCAGTGCAATCGTGATAGATTGAAGTCGCCAACGACAATTACATCATCTTCGGGGTTCATGGCTTTAGTCACAAAGTCGACAGCATCAACAACAACTGGTATTCACTTATAGGTTGCATGGGTGAGATATAGCAGCACAAGATGTGGATAAAATAAAATAAACTTTTATACAAACTAGCTCCAGATCAGAGGTGTTAGGAGTAGGAAATTCAGATGCGTCATAACACGTGTGAAGGGCTCTCGACCAGAGGGATCGTCGCTAGAATGTTCGTTAGTGATTTCGTCAATTGAAGGATCAACTTGATAGGGAATACTAAAAACTGATGTATTTCTTACTTCACGTATATCATTTATTCAGTATCCATTACATTATTCATAATACATCATTTATTAGTCTTACATCTAGTCACTTGTTAGTTTTAAGTAGTTATTAAGTTAGGTTTAAGTGTGGAGCCACGCACTACCGCTTGTTCGGACCATCATCAATTAACTGACTTGATTCTCCAATGTCCTCTGATAACCAGAGAGCATTGGAGAGCGTATGTTGCGTAACGTATGATATCAAGTGCATGCTAGTGTTTGTATGTGAGCGTGGTCACTACACACTCCCCTTCCAGCGCGAGCGCCATTGACTTAATTTAAATTAGTTCAAAAATAATGATATTCTCACTACATATTTACTTAAATTTTACTTTTTTAGTAGACATCCGATCATTTGATTCTGATGCGATCACGAATGCCGGTTTTAAACGATCAATAGAGATAGAGACATGTTTATTTTTCACGTTGACTATAAACTGTTTTCGTAGCTTACGTACCACCTCATACGGGCCTTCATACGGCGCAGTCAGACTAGGACGCACCCTGTCTACCCTAACAAAGACGAAATTCGATTTATTCAGCGATTCGGGAACGTGCATGTCCCACTGTACTGCTTTCCGAGTGTCAGTTGGTGCCGCAGCCTGCATTGCAGTTCGCAACTGATCAACTAGAAGGGAGGTGCTTTCAGTGTTATCGCGTGACGAGTCTGCAGTGATAAAGAATTCCCCTGGTACCTTCAAAGCTTGTCCATACACAAGCTCTGCAGCTGAACATCCCAAGTCCTCCTTTACCGCCGTTCTAATGCCCAGTAAGACCAACGGAAGCTCATCACTCCAATTTTGGGTGTTTCCTCGAGCAATGATGGAGGCCTTCAGCTGGCGATGAAGTCTTTCAACCATCCCGTTCGCTTGGGGATGATAAGCTGAAGTTCGTATGCGGTGCGTGCCTAGCAGGTTCGTTACTTCTCGAAACAACTTCGACTCGAACTGGGTCCCTTGGTCGGTAGTGACCTGTTCTGGAGTTCCGAACCGACACACGTACTGTTGTACGAAAACTTTTGCTATTGTAGCAGCGGACATGTCTATCACCGGGTACGCTTCTGCCCATCGCGTGAAGCGATCTACGATCGTCAGAACATACGAACATCCATTCGAGACAGGTAATGGCCCAACAATATCCATATGGATATGTTCAAAGCGACCATGTGGTATCTTAAAGGACTCAAACTTGGACTTGGTGTGTCTATGTATCTTCGACCGTTGACACGGAATACAGGTTTTCGCCCACTGGCCACAGTCTTTATTCATCGCGGGCCAGAAGTACCTGCTTGATACTCTTTTGCGGGTTGCTCTAATACCTTCGTGTAGTAGGTTGTGCAACGAGTCGAAAACTGTTTTCCGCATTTGCTGAGGAATATATGGTCGTTGAGTACCAGTGCTTGTCTCACACCAGATCTTCTCTTCGGTAAAGGGCATCTTAATCTCCTCTAACCTAACCTTGGTGTTTCTCCTTGCTTCACCTGTAAGAAATGACTGAAGCTCGGTGTCGTTTGCTTGCAATTTGCTTATTGTTTTCAGGTCAAATGTCAACGCGGTAATCTCCGCATTTGGTGGGTCGCCGGTGCGTGAAAGAAAGTCAGCGACCACATTTTGCTTTCCTTCAATATGTCGAATATCGTTTGTAAATTGCGACACATAGTCGAGGTGACGCGACTGCCGCGGACTACGTTCGGCTTTGGACGTTAGTGCATTGGTCAAAGGCTTATGGTCTGTATAGACCACAAACTCTCTGCCCTCCGCGAAAAAACGGAAGTGTTTTATTGCGAGATAGATCGCTAAGAGTTCGCGATCGAATGCCGAGTATTTTTGCTCTCTTTCGGACAGTTTTTTTGAAAAGAACGCTAGAGGTTCCCAATTTCCTCTATTATATTGTTGTAAAACCGCACCCACTGCAGTGTTTGATGCATCTGTTGTGATATTAAATAGTGAATTTTCAATTGGATGCGCCAACAATGCTACCCTACATAGACTTTCTTTAGCTCTCGCAAAAGCGTTATCACACTCTTCCGGCCAACTAAAGTGGTTTTTGTTTTTCTTACTTTTAACAAGCTTAGCGAGGTGAGAATGAATAGGTGATAGTAATTCTGCTAACTTGGGGATGAAGCGGTTATAGTAATTTATCATCCCAACAAATTGCTGTATTTGGCGGATGGATGTCGGGGGCGACAAGTTCATGATTGCCTCAACTCTTTGCTTAGATGGAGAAATTCCGACTTCCGTGATCGTATGGCTCAGGAAGTCTAACGATGCAACGCCAAAGATGCATTTTGATGGTTTCAAACATAAACCGAAATCAGACAGCCTTTGAAAAAGTAGTTCTAAGTGTTTGATGTGTTCTTCCTCGTCCGTGCTAGCAATGAGTAGGTCATCTATGTAGGAGAACACAAAGTGAAAATCTTGAGCAATAGCGTTGATGAATCGCTGAAAGGTTTGACTTGCATTCCTCAGACCGAAGGGCATTCTAACGAATTCGAATAATCCGAATGGTGTCGTAATTGCAGTTTTGTGCACGTCTTCGGGAGCGACGGGGATTTGGTGGTATGCCCTGACAAGATCGATTCTCGAAAATATCTTGCACCCATTTAGATGCGTCGAAAAATCGTAGATATGGGGGATTGGATACCTATCGGGTATTGTGACTGCGTTTAGTCTCCTAAAATCCCCGCATGGTCTCCAATCTTCGCTATTTTTCTTCTCTTCCATATGAAGAGGCGAAGAGACGGGGGAGAGCGAGGGCCTACAGATACCTATCTCAAACATGTGTTGGAATTCCATACGTGCGGCTTTGAGTTTCTGCAAGTTGAGTCGACGAGGCTTTGAAAATGGCAATTGACCTTTAGTAAGAATGTGGTGCTGGACTGTGTGCTTGACGGGATTGTTAAAGTTAGGCGGAGCTGTTAACGTGGGGTAGTTATTTAGGAGCTTCTGAAACCAATTGGTGGTGGACAGTTGTCTAGGAGACGGAGTGTCCACCAGTGCGTGCATCGCATTTATGCCAAGTTTGGTTGTTGAATCAACGAGACGATGATTCTTAATGTCCAGGGCGAATTTATTTAAGAAATCAGCTCCAATGATGGCGTGGTTTACAGCTGCGATTGTGAAAGGGTGAATGAACTGCCGTCTAAGTCCAAGATTTAATTTTAGAAGCTTAGTGCCATACGTGCTAATGGATGTCCCATTTGCTGCACAAAGTGAAATATTAGAGTTAAGCTGGTTGGTGGGAAAATATTGAATTGGTACTACTGATAGGTCTGCGCCCGTGTCAACAAGGAATGTGATGTTATTGTCTGGGTCGCGTACAAAGAGGCGGAGTTGAAGTGATTGTGTCCAACTGTTCTCCGCTACCACAGCTGGGTTAACTAGTTTTTTTTAGTTCTTTCGTTTCCCCTGTTCGCTAAAGAACCACCGTTAAATTTGCATGTTGGGGTACATTTCCTCGCCTCAGACCCATACCGTCTGTGATACCAACACCACTCTACCTTGTCAGCTGATTTGCTTCGTGCCCTTGACCTACCTCTATTGTTGTAGTCATGACGTAAACTGCGTCCCTGCCTACCAAGGGTATTTGCGAGCTGTTGAACCATCGCTTTGACTTCGTTTATTTCGTTACGAAGTTGTGACGGTTCATCGTTGGGCTTTCCGCTACCGTGAGTTTCTCTCGATCGAATCTCAGATATGCATGAAGGCGAAGCAGATGCTTCCCAGATTTTATCAGCTAGTGATGTTATCTCAGCCTCAAGCTTACCCTCTTGTGAGATAAGAGCGATATTTATAACTTGGGGAAGTCGTCGAAGCCATAATTTGCGCACCAAATCTTCGCTAAAAATTCCTGAGGCACCTGCTAACTGTTTTAGCGCTCTTAAGAACTCTGAGGGCTTCCTGTCACCTAACTGCTCACTAGACAAGAGTTTTTCGATGCGACGCTCTTCACTAAGTGAGTGGCGTTCGATGAGGGTTTTCTTGAAATTATTATAAATATCCTGCGCTGGTGGAGATTCTATGAAGTCGATAACAGTTTCGAGCACTTCTTGGGGTAGAGCTCCTAGTATATGGTGGTATCTTGTCATATCTCTAGTGATCTTAGCAATCGCGAATTGTGCCTCCGCCTGGATAAACCAAACGGACGGAGACTTAGGCCAAAACGGCTGTAATTTTACATGTACTGCACTCATGTTGGGGTTAGTTTCGACACCAGCGCTGCCGGGAGTTGTTTGATCACGCTTGAAGCTTGAATTCGTTTCGCTCTGCTCTGAATCACTCATTCTAATAACCTACAAAATTTTTATCAATAACGTGAGTGGCAGATTGACTCGCCAAATATTATTTTTTTTTTTTTAAGTATATACGCATGCACTATTACTATGAAATCTCTAAAAATACTTAAGGATGCGGGTTAGTTATAAAAGTTTAGCAAACAGAATAAAAATTGTGTTTTAATTTGAATTTAAGTAAAACAATAATAGTATAATATAACTTGCTGCAATATTCTATGATGTTGTGCCTTGTGATGTCATACTCGTGTTGAACTTCTACTGCAATGCCAAGTTAGCTGGACTATTTTCTGAGTCCCATCGGCTGGGTACTTTGAATGTTGTATAGGGCCGACTTGATAATGATGATGTTGCGTGTTGAGGTTGCGAGGGTGACGTTTGGAGACTTTTGGAGACTGGGCGGTGTGTTGTAATTCTGTGGCTGTGTGTGGAATTAGTGACGTAACACTATGTAAGTGAATGTTTGGTGTATTATGTGCTTGTTGTCGTATGATCAGTGTTCCGTTTAAACTGTGGGGTGATATGGGCTTTTGTTTCACAGTTATCAGAGAAATCGATAATACATTTTATATTAAATTAGATGTTTGTCTGAAGCACTATTTTATAAGCAAAGAAGAGAGTATCACTCGTGTATGTTAAGCACTTCTACGTTTGGCGTTTTACTGTCACTTTTTTCACACTAATTTTATGTTCTTGCAGCGGGGTCACCAATTGATGTATTTCTTACTTCACGTATATCATTTATTCAGTATCCATTACATTATTCATAATACATCATTTATTAGTCTTACATCTAGTCACTTGTTAGTTTTAAGTAGTTATTAAGTTAGGTTTAAGTTTGGAGCCACGCACTACCGCTTGTTCGGACCATCATCAATTAACTGACTTGATTCTCCAATGTCCTCTGATAACCAGAGAGCATTGGAGAGCGTATGTTGCGTAACGTATGATATCAAGTGCATGCTAGTGTTTGTATGTGAGCGTGGTCAGACGTAAAGAGTTCGCAATCCTTAATATAAGGGTTGAGATTAGTTTCAGTCAAGGCGAAAACGTCGTAAGGGAGCTTTTGAGAATTAAGAACAACCTAAGAGGTTTTTGGGCAAAGATCTCTTACATTTTGGTAATAAAAAATTGTTTAAGTCAGCCCGAGATCTTTGGAGATGCGATATGCGTTTGGAGCTAACAAAGGAGGCGTATGTGGATAGGTCGTTAGCCACTAGGAAGGGCGATATATTGAAATTCTCGTGAAACCGCAAAAAGATTTGATTTAGGGTTTGCACTTCGGTTGGGAGACCCTGTTCGCGAATGAAGACTATGGTATTGGTTTTCGTTTTGCCATTGACACAGATAGAGTCGGGTTTGTCATGAAGGTAGGCCAAGTATTAATTTATCGTATGGATTTAACAAGTTATAAGTACAATAACAGACTACAAATATATAATTGCACAATGAGACGGCTTTAAGCGATAGTAAGAAACACATAACATAAGTACATAGAATGACAAAATAAGAACATAAGTACAATATAAATCGTAAAACGCATTTCATTTATCGTCAGAGGAGGGCATCAGGTGTGATATTGTGGATGTCATTGGGGTTGCCGTTGAACATGGAGAGGGGGCAACTGGAAACAATGTGTCGTATCGTTTGGATGGGTTCGCCGCAGTCACATGCACTAGATGTTGTTGCTCGCCATTTGAACAAAAAGTCTCTGCAGCGGCCGTGCTCGGTCCTTATCCTATTTAGTTGTGTCCACGTTTGTCGGGGTAGGTTGAATCCTGGTACGCGAGCAGTAGGGTCAGCTATGTTGTTGCAGGTATTTGGGGCGAAATTCCTCCAAACTTTTTTCCATTCTTCGTTAATGTTGAAGTTTGACAAATGCAATCTAGTCGCTGTCCTTAGAGGTGGATTTCGCGATTTCATCCGATAAGAATTCTTTTAGTTGAAGTATGTGTGGATTGGTAGGTACGGGTTGTTTTGTATTTTGATAAATTCTTTGACGAGTGTGTTCTTTCGTCTTAGCGATGGTGGAGCAATGTTGCTCAAGACTGGTAGCCATTGAGTTGGGGTGGACCTTATTGTTCCAGAGATTAGGCGCATTGCGATGTGGAGTTGGCTATAAATTTTCTTTGTATGTGAGCTATTTAACCAAACGGGGGCTCCGTATTCAGCAGTTGAGTAAGCCAGTCCTAAAGCGGCAGAACGAAGTGTAGTGCGTGATGATCCCCAGGAGCTGGACGTAAGTTTTTGGAGCAGGTTGTTCTTGATGCCAGCTTGGCTGCGTTGTTGAGACAGTGGTGCTTGAAAGTAACGTATCTACCAATGGTTACTCCGAGGTACTTTGGGCTCTTATTATGTCGTAGGGCAGTTCCGTTGAAGTCAATTTCGAGTGGCATGTGCGCAAGTTTGGTATTCTGGTGAAAACAGACTGACTCAGTTTTAGCTTTGCCGACGGGCAGCCTCCATTTCTTGAAGTATTCACCCAGTGAGCCAAGATCTGCTGAGAGTGTGGTCTTAATTGAGTGCAAGTCCTGGTGTTGTGTGGGTAGCGCTAGATCGTTCGCATACGAGAATTGTTTGGAGGTAGTGTATGGTATATTGTGAGTATACAGGTTGAAGAGAACTGGGGCCAGGACCGATTCTTGTGCGAGGCCGTCGTTGAGTTGTCTGTACCGTCCTCAGAAATTTGTAGACCATTCCAGTACACCAGACCGTGTCATATGCAGGTAAGGTCAACGAACACTGCGCCAGTCTTAAGGCTGTTTTTAAAGCCATCTTCGATAAAAGTTGTTAAGGCCAGTCAGTACAACTGCGGCCCTTTTGGAATCCAGCTTGTTCTATAGGGATAACTTCGTTGATGGCAGCTTCAATTCTGTTGTATATAAAATGTTCGAGGATCTTATACCACACACTTAAGAGAGCAATTGGTCGATAGCTGTCGGCCTTGTCGACCGGTTTCCCTGGTTTAAGTACCGCAATGATTTTGGACTTCTTGAACTCAATGGGCAGATTGCCGGATGAAAGAATATTGTTAAAAAATTTGCATAGCCAGCTCTTTGTATTTTTTCCACAATTTTTAATGCAGCAGCTTTCCCATGCTTGCAGTAGGTAACAGTGGCGAATTCTCTCAGTTGGCTACTTTGGCGCCGCCAAACCAATGATTCTTTAAGTTTTAACATGTTTAAGCATTAAGTAATTTTAGTAACATTAACATTACATAATACAATAAAACTCTGCACAGAATACACATACACTGCACGAACCAATTTGAATTCAAAAATTTCGCGCGTGAGTTATGTTAGAGTCACACAACGCTGTCGATGATAACATAAACACGAGACACCAGATACCAGACGAATGATTGTGTATCTAAGGGCAAGTGTCCACTTTCATCCCCAGCTGCAAACCATAAACTCAGTGAGTTATGACGGTCACCATTTGGAACCCAGCATGTCAATCTCCCGTTACACCATAAAATCGATGAGTTACGACGGACGCCGTCGATCTACATCTGGAACCCATAATCACAAGATTTATGAGGGACGCCGCCTAAATTAAGTATATATAAGAGTAAATTTGTAAGATAAGATTAAGTCGAGATTTGTCCACGTAAACGAGCAGATCGGCTCAGCAAATATAAATATTTTTGAAACTAAAAAATAGTTTGTTTAATTTAATTGGCGCAATCGGTAGGATCCTATTAAACATGTATGAGTAAAATATATGTCCCTGAAAGGATCCAGTGATCGAACGAAGTTCTGAAAATTAAAAGAAAATTAATTACAGGACCAAAGTTCCTAAAGAAATTCGTGAACCGCGAGTGAATTGTGAAAGGTGGTGTTAAATATCAAATACACAAATTCTCTAGGAGAACATCGAACAATTAACTTAAAATTACGAAAAATAAAATAGTGAAAGTGATTCAATGGCAAACGCGGAACAAAGCTGAGTCATCAACAGACTCGAAAAAGTCCCCACATTCGGAGGAGCCAACGAAGACGTCATTAGCTTTACAAATCATGTGAGCTATTTATACGACCTACTCGATGCTCCATATCAACCATTGGCGAACCTGATTATAATACATAAAATCCAAGGAGAAGCAGCCAACTCAGCACGGAGAGCCCCAGAAGCATCATGGAACTCCATCAAAATCTGTCTTCTCCAGGACTATGGAGTAAAGGACACATACGAACATATACTACAAGATCTTCATGCAGTACATTCGAGAGATGTCAACAGCCTATACCATCAACTCAACAACATACTACAAAAACTGAACAAAATAAGTAAGTAAGAACCTAGTGCTACTTATACACCAATAAATAATGAAAATATTGTTTTAAATAAATTCATAAATAATTTAAACGCCCCTCAGGCAAGCATAATTATTGCTCAAAATATAACGTTAAGTAATGCATATCACCTGTTAAGTAGATATAGACAACTCAACGATAATGTTAGAATCCCGGTAAATTACAATAAAAATAATATTCAAAACCAGTCACAACAAAATTATTAAAGTCAAAGACAGAATAACTTCCAACCTAGGCAAAATCCACCTTCCTTTAACTATCGCCCCAACCACAATACTAACCAAAGTAATTATCGACCTAGAGTAGATATTAATAACTCGGGCCAGGTAAGAGCAAATAATGCTCCAATCTTAGGGCAAAGAAACCCTAATAGTAATTACAGATTTGGATTCAATAGTTCAAATCAATTTCGTAATACTCCACGACCCATGGAGACTAATAATTTAGCCCAAACCAATCAAGAAGAGGTACATTTTATAAACCCCGGGAGGTCGAATAACTTCCCGTAGTATCTGTCCACGTACAAGGACATAGACTTAGACTTCTAGTAGATACAGGAGCCTCAGTTTCCCTTTTAAAAATAGATAAGTTAAAACAGTACCCTAGAATTAAGCTGAGGAAGCCAATATCTATGGCAACAATAGATACAAAAACTCAAGTCACGGAAGAAATCATATCACCTCTTCCTGAAGAATTAAACGAACCCACTTCTACGATGACGTGGAAGCTATTAAACTTTACTAATGCGAAATTCGACGGAATCTTAGGAACGAATATCCTAAAACCGATCGAAGCGCAAATAGATTTTAAATCCGCATATTTAAACATAAATAATAATAAAATACCCTTCATAGAAAATGAAGAAAACAGTGTGAATACATGCCCCTATAATTATGAGGACATAACTCAGATAAGCGTAAATCATCTAAGTATTAAAGACCTTATACCTAAAGATTTAAATCATGAAAAATACAGAGAACTTCAGGAATTTTTACATGAAAATAGAGATCTCTTTTACAAAGAAGGAGATACCCTTAGTTCAACTACTCAAACCACACACAAAATTAGAACAACTGACGATGCACCCGTTTTTACAAAAATATATCGTTATCCCAAAATTCATGAAGAGGAAATTGATAAACAAATATCACAAATGCTTCAAGATGGGGTTATCAAGAAAAGTATTTCCCCTTACGCATCCCCAATATGGGTTGTTCCCAAAAAAGAGGACAACAAAAAAACAATAGAATATAAGCATCCGATACCTCATATAGACGAACTCTTAGATAAAATAGGTAGATGTCAGTATTTCACAACATTGGACTTAGCAAAAGGTTTCCACCAAATTAGAATGCATCCACAGGATATAGAAAAAACTGCTTTTTCGACACCATCCGGATATTACGAGTTTCTACGGATGCCTTTCGGTCTAAAGAATGCCCCAGCAACATTCCAATGTATGATGAACGAAGTCTTAGGCGAATACATAGGAAAAATCTGTGTAGTTTACCTAGACGACATCCTTATACTCTCCACTTCATTGAAAGAACATTTAATAAACTTAAATCTTATTTTCAAAACGTTACGGAAATTTAATTTAAAAGTCCAAATAGACAAATGTAACTTCCTTAGAAAAGAAACACAATTCCTGGGCCACACAATTACATCTAACGGAGTAAAACCCAACCCAGATAAAATTAGTTCCATACAAAAAATAGAAATACCTAAAACTCAGAAGCAAATTAAAAGCTTCTTAGGACTGACAGGGTATTATCGAAGATTCATAAAGGATTACGCTAAAATCGCAGGACCAATGACTAGGAACCTAAAAAAGAATGCAAAGATCGATGTAAACGATTCTGAATACAGAAAAGCATTCGAAGAACTCAGAGATTCGCTAATAATAGAACCCATACTAGCATATCCCGATTTCAACAAGAAATTCGTCTTAACGACAGATGCTTGCAATCATTCCCAAGAAGGACACCCAATTAGCTATATTTCCCGAACATTAAACGATCATGAAAAAACTATTCTACAACAGAAAAGGAATTGTTAGCAATAGTGTGGTCAGTTAAATACCTAAGAACCTACCTATACGGGAGACCCTTCGATCTCAAAACAGATCATCAACCACTTAAGTGGCTACAAATAAAAAACTTAGGTAGAGATATTTCACCACGACTACAGAGGTGGATACTCCAGTTAGGAGAATACGATATACATATTGAATATTTAAAAGGTACGAGCAATACTGTAGCTGATTTCCTAAGTAGAGAGATAAAAAATACAGATGAAATAAACGTGATATAAGATGAGGAATCAATGCAACCCACGATACATTCTCAAGAAGAGAAGCAAATGATCATTTTCCTATTAAAGATAGTCCAGTCAACATATTTACACAGCAAATAATATTATAAGCTGGAAATGGACTTCGAAAAGGCAAAGGAAATAACAGGATATCTATAGGAATAAACGAAATTTGCAAAGACGAATTCAATAACCGTATTATTCCCTTATTAGATAACACAAACACAGGAATATATACAGACTTGTCAGACACTGAATATAATTTGCTTCAACAAAAATTGATAGAATTATTTGGAACAAGAATAAAATTCTTTAAATGTCAATATCTCGCTAAAGATATGAAAACAGAAGAAGAAGCTATCAAACAAATAAACTGTACCATGGAAAGGAAACAGGACATTCTGGTATAGAAGAAAACTACAGAGGACTTAGAACCAAAATTTATTTAAAAAATTTAAGAGAATTGATAAATGACGTTGCTAACAGTTGCAATATATGTAAACAATCAAAATACGACAGGAGACCTGTAAAAGAAAAATTTCATATAACAGAAACCCCCAAAGATATCAATGAAATTGTACACATAGATATCTATTGTATAGCCAAAACAAAGTTTCTCACTTCAATAGATAAATTTAGTAAACTAACTACAACATCCTATGTTCCTTATGTTTCACATGAAACTTTAGAAGAATATATTTTACAATTAATAGCCGTAAGTGGAAAATCAAAAAGATTCGTGATGGATAACGAATTTAACTTCCCTAGAATAATAAAGTTATTAGAAGATTTAGAAATAGAGACCCATTTTACAAAACCAAACAGTCACACAGGTAATTCAGACATTGAAGTTTTTCATTGGCAGAAAAAGTAAGAGCAATCCTTAACGGAAAAGTTAATCCAACTGTACATGAAATTCGAAAGGCAGTGCATAAAGCAAATCTTTTTTATAATACGTCCATACATGCAACAACCAAATAAAAGCCATATGACGTTCAAAGCGGAAGAATTAGTAAAAAACCACTCTATGAATTCATGCTTAAAAAACAAAGAAAAAGTCATAAATAACCTTAATAAAAATAGGGAAGAATATAATGATAACAGAACCGAAGGTTTTGTTAAGAATTCAAGAGCAGACCGCCACAAAACGCAACCAAGATACAAGTTCAATAAACTCAACAATCAGCATGCAACGAATATACAAAAGGAAAGGGTCACTCGATCGAAGAATGTTGAAAATTTGATAAGAACTAACCAAAGAACCAAACATTCTCGAAACGTATAATCCATACTCAGTTGAAACAACAAAGACGTGAATTAACAAAAAAAAAAAAAATGAAAATCTTAATACTAGTAATATTATTGTCAGTCGCAGTTTTAGTGAAGAATAAAATAATTATTGAAGAAATAAATAACAGTAATGGTTATTCGGTAATTAGATACGATCAAGTGGAAGTGGTTTCTTAATATAGTTCAATATTGCATATTATAAATATAACAGAAATAAGTTCAGTTCTAACAATTATTAAAGAACAATGGTTTAAACAAAAGAAGGTTCTCTTAAAATCACCAACGGATAAATCTTACATAACGATCGAAAAGGAAATAGAGTTAATCCAGGGAGAATTGCAGAGTGTTAAAGGACACAAACAGGAAAATTTTAAAAGAAAGGTTAGGAGTTTAATTAACATAGGAGGCAGAGCACTAAATATTTTATTTGGTACCATGGACGATGAGGACAGAATATAAATTGAAAACCAACTTAAGGTTATAACGGAAAATAACCACAATCTTATAAATAACAACAATAATCAAGTAAAAATAAATAGCCAGATTAGAAACGAAATTGAAACAATAAAAAACGTAGTTCTAACTAAAACCAATAACGAATTCGGATTTCAGTTAGAATTCCAAATGGCAGAGAAAAGACTGGTAGTGTTAGAATATTTACGTAAAATAGATAAAATTAAAGACTCAATAGAGAAAATTCAAAATATTATTTTAGCTAGCCGACTACAAATTATGACAACAAGTTTACTAACCACGGAAGAAATTCAAAACTTTGACATAGATTTACGCAAATTAAAAAATATCAAACTTTCGATTGGAGAATATTCAAATGACTTTGTAATTTTTATAATCCAAATACCGGATAAAATTTATACCTTCGATAAATATTTTCACACTCCAATCCCAAATGAAGAATCTATTGAAATAGACATTAAAGAGGAAAATATGATAAAAAATAATAAAACATTTTTAAAATTTGAAAATAATAAAGAACTCAGACACTTAAAACCTATAAAAAATTGTTTACACAGAAATAACTATATGAAGAAAATTAATAAAGAAAGTAATGTAGTTTTAGAATTAAGAAAAGGCGTATTGTTAATAAAAAATAGTAACACAAAAATTAACAGTTCTTGTGACGAACGAAAATCTATATCAATCAAAAGAAACGCACTTATTCATTTTGAAGACTGTAAAATAATTATAAATAATGAAGAATACGAAAATCAAAGAAATATTGTAAAACAACCAATAAGCATTGATATTGAAGAAAAGTTTAATTTAACAACAATAGCTTATAAAAATGTAAGCTTAAATATGGCACCAATTAAAAATATTGATGAAATAACAGAAAAATATTCTAATCATTTGAATATCCACTATGGGATACATGGAATCATTATAATTGTAATCCTTATCATAATTGTAACCTTGTATAAAAGATTGTTCCAGGAGAAACAACAAGCTTAGGGGGGAGGAGTGATGTTAGAGTCACACAACGCTATCGATGATAACATAAACACGAGACACCAGATACCAGACGAACGATTGTGTATCTAAGGGCAAGTGTCCACTTTCATCCCCAGCTGCAAACCGTAAACTCAGTGAGTTATGGCGGTCACCATTTGGAACCCAGCATGTCAATCTCCCGTTACACCATAAAATCGATGAGTTACGACGGACGCCGTCGATCTACATCTGGAACCCATAATCACAAGATTTATGAGGGACGCCGCCTAATTTAAGTATATATAAGAGTAAATTTGTAAGATAAGATTAAGTCTAGATTTGTCCACGTAAACGAGCAGATCGGTTCAGCAAATATATATATTTTTTAGACTAAAAAATAGTTTGTTTAATTTAATTCATGCAATACAATACTCGCGTGCGAGAGATTTCGCTAATACTCTGGGTTGGCTCTAATTGTAGTCGCAAACCGATTCCACACAAACTCAGCTACCCACCCTACCGCCCGCTACCCCGCGTAGGTAGTTTTGGCAGAAGATGTATCAATGAGAAGTTGGCGCTACGAAAATCGCCAACGATGACACTTACTGCCCGAACACAATGCGGCCGCTGTGGTGTAGTAATAACAGTAGTAGTAGTATTCGCCGTCAAAAAGTCGAAATGTATACAATCTCACTAGTGTGCCCACAATGCTGCCGCTGTGGTGTAGCAGTAGCAGCAGCGTAGAACGAGTTGGTTAACTTTTAACTTTTGCAGCGCGGCAAGTGACAAGCAGAGAAATTGAAGACTGTTGAAGAAAGATCATGCATACATTTTGTGTGCGTATGTGTTCGTTTTCTGTGCGATGAAAAACAACCAATGGCAGATCGGCAGACAACAAAGGAAATGGAAGCTTACTACGAGACAAAAGTGCTGGCGCGCTACACCATGGTGGGGGAATTTTGTGACTGCAGCGCCACACGGTTTGACAGCGCGGTACTTCTGCTACTCCTACACCACTGCTACCGTGCATTGTGTTCGGGCAGTTGGCTGTGTAAAAAGAACCCTAACCATTTCGCCACAAAACCTCACTCATTTTTGTTGCTACATAACATGAGTGGTTATTGCTACTTCTACGCAAAGTCTTCGGTTGGAAATGCTGCGGTCTAAAAGTTTGCTGGAGTCAGATAGGCTCAACATTTTCAAAACGATTCTTACTATTATACCAATTTATGTGATTGTGTGACTGTCCCATTTCTCCATTTCTCAGTATTCATTAGAGTATGCCCCGCAGAAAAAGACTTCTAGCTTTCACCTTTGTTAGAATTCTTTAAGATGTTTTGCCCCGAGTCGCTTTTCTAATAAAATAACTTTTACATGTCAAAGCTTTTTTTATGTGATAGCAGGTCTCTGTTTATCTGGAACTCCAAAGTTATTGTACCGATCCAAGAGAAGACGCTAAGTTAATTCGTCGTTCGGATTAAGATCACTTCCTATAAAGTAGTAAGGAGATGCGCGATGTTGCTTCTCTTCTCTTTTCCTTTTTTTATTGTTCACTAGCGCTCAAGTGGTAATGAATACCCTCATGATGCTATTCACACAACACTAGTGTTGGTGTAGCGATTTTAAAACCCAGGGAGTATTAAGTTTTAGTCTTTGCTCTGAGGGTGGTGCCTTGAATAACTGGGGGGAATTATTAGTATTACTGTCATTGCTTATCATTCAAAGTATTTCTTTCGAACTTTCAAATGTCATTATTACAACACAATTCGATCAACTCTTCAAGCCCTACGTTGACGTCAACTTTACGTTGGTGATTGTTTTCTTCTTTTTTTGACACCGGAAGTTGAACCTGGAACCTTCAGCGGGACGAACGATGATATAAACCACTACACCACGGTCACCCGATCTCTGTTTTAATTGCTGTCGATTTTGTAAGATTTCTGGAATAGTACGGGTCTCAGCACGTTGAACCTTAGCTTGGGTTGATTGTCTCATGGACTCCATCCTTTCCTTAGAGTGTTGACCTTATGGCTGCATATCAGGTATTATTTTTGTCTGGTATTACAGGTAATTATTTGAAACTCAATCACGTCATATGCAGGCAATCAGGGAAAAATATTCTCGTTTACAAAATATTTACATTTCGAATTTTTATAACTGTACTGCTAATAAATATGAAATAAAGAAGTATAAATCCAATTAAATTTGATTCGTAAACTCTTCGTATATTTAAATCGTCTATTTTTTGTCGCTAAAACGGATTTACATTTTAATACCCACTTTTGCTAAATAATTTATGATTTGAGCCAAAGTGTGTATACATTTAGTTAAAACAAATAAATAAATAAATAACTCTCGATTAAATCTACACCTCGACAAATGGTATATTTATCATGCCTGCACTTATCCTTGTGTGTTTGACTATTAGCAGTGCTAATGCGACAACAAAATGCAATGAAACGATTTAAAATAATTGAAATGGATTAAACTTAAAAATAAATACTTAATTTATTTATTTTGTTTGCTAGTTCCTAAGGCAATGGCACATCTATTACAAAAAACAATTTGATTTGTTTTGATACTTGCAGGTTTATTTTAAACTTTATTTAAATACAATCATGATGATTTGTACACAGAAATTATGAGTAGCTGTATCATAAGAAGCACAGGGTGTTTTACTTAGAAAGAGTAACCATCATTGTGATCGGACGTTTTTTCATACTTTACCGCATTCATAAATCCTCGTAGTGCATATCGCTCGGTGCCGATCATTTCCGCTTATCTTTCACTTTTTCCCTTCGCTTTGCCCAACTCGTTTACTTATGTTGCGCGTCGTTTGACCTTATTACCGCGCCGCGTTATTTCGTCAATTTTTTTTGTGCCGCCTTTCGTTTGCTTACCTGTGCATTTTTTCTACGCGCCCCGACGTTTTTGTTACTTTCGTTGCGACCAAGCAACCTGCCCCGTGTTTTAACGGCACAGTTTCGTTTCACCCAGAACCTGACCCACGTCCCAATGACGGTTAAATTTTTTCTTGTGTCATATCTATCACCATGGGTGTTTGTGGATACCCCGATTGCAGCGTCATCGATAATCACCCCAATTCTTCAACTCGGATACGACAGTCGGATGCGACCATAGTCGCATTTAATTATTACGAAGTCGTATTTTACAAACACACTCGTATGTAAATTTTGACAGGAGTCGTATGCATCGCAATGCATACGAGTCTCGAATTTTTCGCTATTACGGTGTATTCAATTGGTCGTTTATTGGTCGTATTTGTCTCGTATTTCACTGGCCTACAAAGTTGGCTACGACTCAGGTTGAAAGTGGAGGAAAATGGAAGAAAAAAATATGTAAATACATGTATTTTTGCTAAAAATATATAAATTTTTATTTTTGTGTGCTTTAATCGTAGGAAAATAACGAATCGTAGTCGATTTGAAAGGCTGGTTTCTGCTAGAGAACAAAACATCGATGTCTATTGAAGATGAAAGAATGAAATTTCTAAATGAGCAAATAAAAATACAGTCACTACTTTTGAAAGAACAGCAAGAAATAAATATGTATGTATTTAAGAAAATCTATTTAATTAATTTTCGATTTATTTTATTCACCAAAAACTTCACTCTGCTTCAAAAATCACCCCCGAACTTAATGTTTATTTTTCCGTTTCATTGGTTTGACATTTGCATAACTGCGATGATGTACGTTGGTTTTTTAAGAAGTCGTATGCATTGCATACGAGTCGAAGAATAGGAAATTAATTTCGTGGGACTCAGAAAAAAATAAAAATGAATAACCTAAACACAGCAAACTTAACAACAAAACAAAATGAAAAACAACAACAAGAAACATCGGTGGTAGAGCAGACACCCGAAACCTTGGCCGAAGAGGAACCTCATCTCGCCAATCTAGTCACCGATGATGAAGGCAGCATCAACTCCAGTGAGGAAAGAAGAATCCTGGAGGGGGATGATTATATGTCGTGCTCAAGCACAGAAAACGATGTCACCGCTATCGCAAGAAGGCCGTAATACTGTGAGGTCGCTGCCGCCACGCCCACAAGGGCCGAAAAAGAGGTAATTTGTGCCTCTACGCCCATTCCTCAGGATGTAGCCCTTTGTGAGGCCAGTACATCCAGGGCAGCAACAGCCTCTCGTCCGGTGGAAACCAGGCCTCAGTCCGAGAAACAGTCTCAGGGTCCAAGGAGGCAGTTGACCCAAGAGGAAAAAAGACTGGCAAATGCGTACAGGACGATTAAACGTCTCGGCAATTTAGATGTGGCCAGTCTAAATATTAGAGAAAGACGCCGCCTTAGGGGGGCCCAAAGATAACTCTCCGTTAGAGAGAAGCCCAAAGAGGCAAATAAGCCCAAAGATAGAAAAAAGCCCAAGGAGGTGAAGAAAACAAAAGAGAGGCCCAATGAAGGGAAGGCCAGTGAGGGTAACAAGAAGGAGCATCAAAAGCCCAAACCGGGCCAAAACAAAGCTCATCCCACACGACAACCGAGCCGACCAGCTACCAAATCAGTCGCCGAAAGACTCACCATCAGACCGGCCAAAAATGAACCCGTAGCGAGCGGTTCGAAGAGAACTCGCAACGATTCTAAAACCCCCCCGTCAGCAACATGCAATAAGCCAAAGACCTCAGGTCATATGGTCGTCTTGGCAGACCGTGCCAAGGATTATTTGCAAGTTGCCGTCATAAATGAGGGACGCCCGGAACAACGTCTGAATGACGATCAATGGGCCTTCGTTGAATCGGCGCTGCTCGACCGCATGACCATAATGCTAGATGAGCAATCATCAAGCCCAATGCCATTCTTCGGGCAGCTAACTAGCATCAAGGGCTTCCGGATTTTGGCCTGCCAGGATGAGTTCACCCTGACCCCATGGGAGGACGTAAAGTTGAAAGTGGCCCTAAAGAAAGATCTGCCTACCAGACCCAAAGCCAGAATTCTTATTCCAGGCCCACGCATGTGCAGGGAAAGACTAGAGAAGTTTCTGAGAAAACTCAACCCTGAATTTCCAAGGGCCGACTGGAAAGTAATTGAAATGGAAACACCCACTGAAGCGGGTCAAGACGCCGTTGTGATGTTTAATCACGAAACAATGGCCATGCTTCCATCCAAGGGCTATAAAATAAGAGTCGGCCTTAATATGGTAAAGGTGAGGCCCCTCACAGACAAAAAGGGGACGGCGGAAACGTCAGCAACACGCTAAAGGATGAAGTTAATTCAAATTAATCTTCATCATAGCAAGCTGGCCAGCGCCAACCTTATCACCTTTTTAAATGAAAATAACACAGACATCGCCCTCGTCCAGGAGCCATGGATACATAATGGCCAGATCTGCGGATTAAACTCGAAGGATCTAAACCTGTTTTATGAAAAGGGCCAATCAAACAGTAAGTATCGATCCTGCATTCTTGCAAAACGTAATATTTACCTCACTCCCTTGCCCCCTCACAGCAACGCGGATCAAACAACAGTGCGACTAGAAAGGCCAAAATCCACGCTACTCATATTCACGTCACTATATCTCCCCTATGATGATCCAACGCCGCCACCAACTACAGCACTCTCGGACCTAGTCAAGGAAGCGGCCAAGCGAAAATGGGACCTTATCATCAGAAGTGATGCTAATTCACATCATATTCAATGGGGTAGTCGGGACACAAATAAGAGAGGTGAGTCATTGTTTGAATTTATAATTAGCAACAATATTTCCATAGAGAATAAAGGGTTAGAATCCACCTTTGTTGTAAGTAATAGGGAGAAAGTAATAGATGTGACATTGACAACGAGTTCCGGCTCCCTGACAATCAGGGACTGGAAAGTGTCCGACTATGTCACATTTTCAGACCATAGGCTGATCAGCTTTAACATCGATGAGCAAACAGAACTAATTAAGCCATACCGCAATCCCGAGAAAATTGATTGGAACGTCTTTAAACGCGAAATGGCCAAAGTCAAGGGCACACACACCAAGCCCCTGTACAACAATGCCGAGGTTGACGAAGAGGTAACTCTTCCAACCCACGCCCTGCACAAAGCCTTCGAAAAACCCGGTCCTTTAACCAAAGGTAAGAAAAAACTCAACCCCAGCTGGTGGTCCAATGAGCTAGCCCAACTACGATGCAAGAAAGCTGTATAATGTGGCCACAAGGACGAAAGATCTCAATGACTGGGATCGCTACAAAGAAAGCAAGGGCCGGTTCAAAAATAGGTTTACGTACGCCAAAAGGTCGCGTGGAAGAAATTCTGCAGCGAAATAGAATCTACAAAAGACGCTTCGAGGTTAAGAAAAGTGTTGTCAAAAACACATGTGACCCCAGGACTCATGAAAAAACAGGACGGTTCTTGGACGGAATCCAACCTGGAAACACTTAAGATCCCCATCGATATTCATTTCCCAGGATGCTCTTTCATCAACACACCCCCCACTGAGAGGGTCTTGAACGCCACCAACAGTAACACAAATGACCTATGTTGCCTAGTAATAGATGAAAGAAAAGTGGACTGGGCCATCAGCTCCTTTTCTCCATACAAAACACCTGGCATTATACCAATAATGCTGCAGAACACCAAGCAATACATCCTACCTTGGCTTGTCCAAATTTTCCGAGGATGCCTAAACTGCACACATATTCATACCCAAAGCAGGAAAACCCAGCCACACAATCCCCAAGGATTTTAGGCCAATTAGCCTCACGTCTTTCCTTTTGAAGACACTGCAGAGATTAATAGATATTCACATCCGCTCCAAATTGAATCCAAGAGACGTTTCACAAGCTCAACATGCGTACATGAAAGGCAAATCAGTGGAAACGGCGCTGCACGAAGTGGTGGCAACGATCGAAAAGTCGCTCCACTATAAAGAATTCACTCTTGCAGCCTTCCTAGATATCGAAGGAGCCTTTAATAACGTCACATCAGAAGCTATTAGAACATCACTAGATCTACTACATATCAACCCAATCTTATCTAACTGGATAGAATACATGCTCAAGACGAGATGTATAAACTCAGAGCTCAGGGAATGCCAAATACATGCCTTGGCCTCCCGAGGCACTCCACAGGGAGGAGTCCTATCACCGTTACTATGGGTCCTAGTAGTAAATGAGATACTTATGAAGCTGGGAAACAGTGGAATAAGGGTCGTTGCCTATGCTGACGTCGTAGTCATTCTGGCCACAGGCAAGTTCATACACACTATCACAGATCAGCTTCAGTCAGCCCTAAACACTCTAAGCAACTGGGCCAAACGATGCGGCCTTAACATAAATCCGGAAAAAAACGGAACTGGTCCTGTTCACCAACAAAAGGAATATCCCAGTATTCGAACTACCGAGATTAAATGGACAGCGACTCCAATTATCGGAGAGAGCAAAATATCTGGGATGCATACTAGACCGCAAACTGAACTGGAAAGAAAATCTAACAGAAAGAACGAAAAAGGCTTCAATTGCTTTCTACGCATGCAGCAGAATTTTCGGCAAAAAATGGGGGCCCAAACCACTGGATGTACATAGCCATAATAAGGCCCATACTTACGTATGCATGCCTAGTCTGGTGGCCAGCCGCAGCAAAAACTACAAATCTGAACATCCTTACCAAGATTCAGCGAATGGCTTGCGTAGGAACCACAGGTGCAATCAGAACAACACTGACTGCAGCCCTCGAGATGATGCTGGGATTAACACCTGTGGATCTTTACACAAAGGAAGTGGCCGCAAAAACTGCGCTTCGCCTACAACAACTTAACCTTTGGAAAAAAGGCCAGACAGATCATCTAGCAATCACCAAGTGGGTAAACATTGAAACCATAACTGACTTTTTACCACCGATCCCGGAATTTAGCCTTAACCTCGAACTCAAAATTCCCTCCAGAGAGAGCTGGACATGAGGAGAGGTCATTAACCCCAACCATATACCCATCTTCACGGACGGGTCAAAAATGTATGCGGGTGTAGGATCAGGGATCTTTGCACAGGAACCTAACATCACTCGGTCGATAAGACTGCCAAACCACAGCAGCGTGTTCCAGGCGGAAGTTCTAGCAACCGCCGAAGCCTCGAGAGAACTATCTCAACGGGCACTCCCAAGAAGCTATATTGATATATACATTGACAGCCAAGCAGCCATCAAAGCCATCACATCCACAACGATTAGATCCAAAATTGTGAAATGCTGCCACGACGAGCTCAAGACACTCAACTCCAATCACAACGTCACACTCATCTGGATCCCGGGACACTCGGGCTTCCATGGAAATGAAAAGGCGGACGAGTTGGCAAAAATGGGTTCTGATGTGGATCTAACAATGGCCAATGACTCAATCTTACCCCCACTAGAACGTAAAAAGTCCAGCATCACAGTGAAATTCCAAAAACTCGCGAACGAGAGATGGACTTCACTTACAACATGCCGCACCTCAAGAATGCTTTGGACAGAACTCAACAAGACAAAAACGAAAGAAATCATCGCAGTCAACAGAAGTCACCTATCACTTCTCACAGGTATTATAACAGGACATAACCTACTAGCGGCCCACCTTAAAAGAATGCGATTGATCACAACAGATCTATGAAGAGGTTGTAGCGACATAGACGCGGAGGAGGACACATTCCACCTCCTATGCGAATGTCCAAGCCTCAGTAGAAATAGGAAGACAACCCTCGGAGAACATTTCTTCAACGACCTAGGTGAATTGTCGGACAAGCCACCATGAGCCATCCTAAAATTCCTTCGGAACTCGGGATGGTTTAGGGAGGGCAATTGAAAACTAGCATACTCATCTGAAATTGAAATTGAAATTACATATTCATTCATTTATTTTAGGTACCCCACACCACACCGGGGAACACAATGGATCCGTTGAGATCCGAGTGAGGCTATACGTAAGTGCAGCCACCCTTACAACCCAACCTTACCGAAATTAATTTCGATACGACTCTAAATACGAATGAAAATACGACTCGGCATCCGAGTTGAAGAATAGGGGTGAATATAATAATCAGCAGCTTTTCAATCTGACCGACCTGATCACCAACTTCAATCAAATGGTTCGCCTCAATAACTCAAAAACTTACATGTTCTTAGCAACAAATTTTGGTGCCCTCAATAACTCTCTTGACAAATTCCAACTTGACCATTACCCAGTACTCAGAAGCATTGACTCCCAGCTCAACAAAATTAAGAGCAATTCGTTGAGCAACTGGAGTCAGTTTCTAACAAATCGTCAATCGAAATGATCCTGGAAGAACTCAAGATGGTTTCTAGTAAACTCAACCTACTGCCGTGCGAGGGACACCCAGCGAATAACAAATCTCTTCTTGACGAACTTCAGACGGCCTTTGCTTCACCTGAGAGCAATGACACTTTCATTTCGGATAGTAAAATTATTGTAGATCGTTGTATTTTTGTATTTAGTATTTATTATTTATTATTTCACATTTAACAATTCTCTCGAAACAACACATCTAAGAACACAGAAATTTGATTAGAACCTAAGTCTAAGTATGTCTCATTAGTATATAAGAAACAGTGGTTATAAATATGGGAAAAACACGAAATAAAACATTCGATTTTATAACGTTGAAGGAACCGGTCGTTTTCGTTACAGTCCACTTATCAGAACTCGGCTTTATCGCAACACAGTGGATCAGCTTATCCACAACATTTTTTGGTCCTTCGAGCCGGATTAATTGAAAAGTTTTTATTTGTTTTTATTTTTTTTCAACACAAAACCTATTCAATCGGCGTAAGATCGAGTTTTTCAGTTAAAAGTTAACCACAAAAAAAAAAATATATACATTGGACAGTTTCAGCACAGTGTGCCAAAAAAATAAAAAATTAATTTTGATATAAACAAGGTGTGGTATAGATGAAAAATTAATTTAAGGAAGTTAAAAGACAAAAGAAAATATACAGTGTGTGTGTGTATAAAACAAACAAAAAAAATAACAAGAACATATACATAGATTATTAAAAAACAAAAAAAATCTTCACATCGTTGTGCCAAGGAGCTCCGGGAAGCTGATCGAAGACGAGGACTTTGCAACACTCAAGTAAGTGGATTCATTTTCTTTCTTCGTATGGTTTTTTTTTTTTTTTGATTTGTGTTACCCACATCATTTTTTGGTCTGCAATAAAGATACAAAAGTAACTTTAAAGTATGTTGTGCAGACAGTTGCAATTGTCTTTACTTACTTGCGTGAAAAAAGGCTACGAGAGTTTTGTGAAAGCAGATAGTAGTCGACTAAAAAAGATCAACTATCTGAGAACTCGACTCGAGATGCTTGAAATGTTGTTGGCAACCGCGACTCAATATAACGAGACAATCGTAGGCGCCGGCAAAGTAGGAAAAGAGTTCCAGGTGTCGGAGCTCACAGAAGCATACGACAAAATCCTTGATATATACAGCGACTATCGCGTAGATATATTGGACGCAATAGATAAGGTGGAGGGTAACAGCGGTATAAGTTTGTCCGTGGAGTCCGGAGGGCTCCGGACAGGTCAGGTTCCATGACATGTTTATTTCGCTCAGCCCATCGAAAAAGGTGAGTCTGCGACAGGTGTCAAGCATCTTCTGGACACATCGCAGGAGGTCATCCATTCGCTTGAGAATTTGGGGTTGCCAGTGGGCCATTGGGACGCCATTCTCATATTCGTGATGCTCCAAAAGATGTCAGCGATAACACAAAAGCTATGGGAAGAAAAATTAGGCAGCAATACAGACATTCCATCCATTAAAGAATTTTCTGATTTTTTACAATGTCGTTTCCGGACTTTGGAGGCAGTCGAGCAGCAGGTGGCCGAGTCAGGGACCGATAAAGGCAAAACATCTACCGCTCAAGTATTCCACGTTGAGCCAAACTGGCAAACGAGCTGCAAGGTCTGCAAGGTTCGCTGCGTGAATGTAAACAATTTTTACAAATGGATGTGGCACAAAGGAAGCAGGTGGTGTACAACACTCGGGTGTGTTAGAATTGCTTGGCACATAGCCACTTTAAAAATAATTGCCCAAGCGCAGTGTTGCTATTATTGTAGGCAACGGCACAACACTCTACTGCACCTGACCTCACACACTCCATATGAAGCGCACCCTCAACTTTCACATCAACACAACACACACATACCAAAAACACAATTCAATCAGCCAAATCAACACATTCAATCACCCGTTCCACACACCGACACACTTCAGGTACCATCCATCAATCCCAGTGCTCATGAATTTCTGCCTTCGTCTAACCAACAGCCAAGTACGTCACAGGTCAGAAATTTCCACGTTGGCACTCACAACCAGGTGCTTCTGGCTACAGCGTTGGTGAACGTGCAGGCGGCACATGGTGGATATCTGACGCTAAGGGCTTTGATTGACTCAGGTTCAGAGGCATCATTCATAACCGAAGACGCAGTTCAAAGGCTAGGCATAAAAGCGCGACCAACATTTGTTCACATTAACGGGTTGGAGAGGGTCAGAATTGGAACAGCTGAGAAGATCGCCGATCTCCAATTACAGTCATTAACGTCGTCCTACAAGGTAGGTATAAGCGCGTTAGTTTTAGGGTCTCTTACTGGGCTTCTTCCGGCCCACAAGGTTAACGTTAGCAACTGGTCTTACCTAGGTGATCTGCAACTGGCGGATCCAACGTTCCACATGCCGGCAAAGGTTGATGGGTTCCTGGGCACTGACGTCTTCTGCAAGATCCTGATGGGAGAAGTCATCCGAAGTACAGAGTGTTTAGGTCTGATAGCACAAAGGACCCGACTAGGATGGCTACTGATGGGTAAGGTGCCATCAAACACACCAACTGTCATACGAAGCTTTTGTACACAGCCTGACTTCGGCAACACGTCATTTGGTGAAATCGAGGAAGGACTCTATGAAAAGCATGCGTCAGAAGAGGATAGACAACACTTGTTAGTAAATGCCTTGCGCTTACCGAATGGACGCGACCAAGTGCGTTTGCCGTCCAAGTGTGAAAGGTATCCTAGTATGGACCCAACGTATCAAGGCGCAGTGCGACGATTTCTGCAGTTGGAAAGCAGACTGCAATCCAATCCTTCCCAAAGGCAAGAGTACTCGAAATGCCTAACGGAGTACCTCAAGTTCGAGCATATGACTCCGGTGGAGGCGTCATGTGGTGCACTCAGCACCTCTTTTCATTTTTGTATTCCCCATCATGCTGTCGTGAAAGAATCCAGTTCCACTACCAAGTTGCGGGTGGTGTTCAACACAACTTTCAAAACAATTTTTGGCTCTTCATTGCACGACATACTGATGGTTGGACCTAAGGTACAAACTAATGCTCTCGACTTTATTTTCAGATGGAGACGGTATAAATTAATTTTCAGTAGTTATATATAGAAGATCTCCCACCTAGAGCGATGGAAAAGAGTTAAGGAGCTGATGCAGTCGTTCTGAAAATGGTGGAGCAACGAACATCTCGCTCGGTTGCGACAGCGCCCTAAGTGGGTCGTTTGGAACAACACTTATGAAGGAGACTTTGTCCAACTTATGGATGAATGGCTACCGCCATTGAAATAGAATTGGGCACGGCTCATCCGAAAATTGCAAAAATTTGCCCACTGCCATCCAACAAACATACAATTACACAACAGTCAACACATCAACACATCCAGACAATAGCCCGGAAAACCAGTCAACACATTCACCTCCACACGATAAAAATAACATCAACACAAGGTAAATCAATCAACACATTCAAACCAATACTTCGCAACACAACACAACATAAACAAAACACATACTCCGCACTTAATTAACACTCAACGCATACATAAATGACTGCTCTACAGACTCAACACAATAGCTAAGCCACTGTAGGAAAATACAACACAATAGCCTGCCATTACTTCAACAAAACGTCCCGTATAACAAGTCGAAAATGAACAGAAATTCAACACAATAAGGAAAAATTTATTTTAAAATTATAAAAACCGAAAAGGTACTTATTGGTACTTAATTCTTTCAATACAATACAACACACTTTAAACTAATAATGGCAACACTTAATTCAGTTTATTTACATTCAATTTATAACTTTCATGCACACACACACACACAACCACATAACACATATTCAATATATGAAATATCAAACTAACCTAATAATAATAACACTGATGAAAATAATAATACAATAATAATAATCAATACTAACCTGGATTAATGCACCAACCAATAACAAATAAAAATAAAAACACCAACACGAAATAACCCCGCACTCGACCGACGCGCACTTAAACATCCCGTACTGCAGATGGGGACTCAAGACAAGAGTGATGACGCTGTGCTAAACCGGCGGCACAACAACAATACCGCACAACAAGACGAAACAGCAACACACAGAGAACGGGGGCACGATCGAAAAATATCAATTTGCTCTTTTTGATTTTGTCCATCGTTTTCATGTTAATAGGTGTGTTTTTTTGGTATCCCGTATGGGCTGGCGAAAAAAACCACATCGGGGATTAATAATGTCATCACAAAAAATTGGCAGCACTGCGTATAGATTGACATTTCAACTCAACAGCTGTGAGATAAATAATCAAAACAATCCAAACCACAATACACATTACAAATTATAAAAGTTTGTAACAATGGAAAACTCAACAGAAAAACAAGTAATATCAATTACATGGAAATAGAATTATTTCAATGAAGTTAATTTGTATTTACATACATATCAATTGTTGGAAGAGAAATCATGGGGAAGTGAACATCTGGCTCAGCCATATTCATCCGTTTCATAACAAAGAATTGCTCGACTGACATCAACGCACGTGAGTTGTTACGATTCCATAGAAACTCGAGTCTGGTTGCACCGTTTTTATCTGGGATAAAGTTAAGCCCAGAACATTTTGTGGTCTTAGCTAATGCTATGTGGGATTAGTTGTTGTTGCATTTAACAAGCAAATTGCTTATCCCCGATGTCGTTTTTTTCGCCAATCCCATACGGGATACCAAAAAAACACACCTTATCATTCATTGTGGTGTCCATTTTTCTGTATGTCGCATATGTACTAAAATTTCTTGTCTCTTTTCATGAGATCGATAGCAACCGAACATCACTATCTCTAGTCACTACAAGATGGAGGGCAAATCTCAAGCGGCAAAAGACCAGCAGCACAGTGGGACCTTTCGGACCGGGGAGAATGTTGATGATAGTAAAATTATTGTAGATCGTAATTTTGTATTAAGTATTTATTATTTCATATTTAACAATTCTCTCGAAACAACACATCTAAAAACAATGAAATTTGTTTAGAACCTAAGTTTAAGTATGTCTCATTAGTATATAAGAAACAGTGGTTATAAATATGGGAAAAACACGAAATAAAACATTCGATTTTATAACGTTGAAGGAACCGGTCGTTTTCGTTACAGTCCACTTATCAGAACTCGGCTTTATCGCAACACAGTGGATCATCTTATCCAAAACACGGACAATCTGTCTAATGCTGATGCCTCCTTCGATACACCCAACAATATTCCTGTGAAGGACAAAACAGAACCTAAAGATTGTCGCCCAACTAGGATGTCCAATTCATCACCCCTACCCAGCTCCTCAAATGAACCTTCGGATACCGGGAGACAGCACTGGACCCTAAAAAGAAGAACTACTTCTTTTAGCTCCAACACAGTCACCTACCTCATCGAAGACCCTCCCCTCTGCATCGACGAACAATGGATGCATAATTGGTTTTATTCGAAATACAAGATAAGTACACACTTTGTGAAGGCTTCCCACTCTAACCGCCGGAAATACGACTGGCTTTTCTCCACAACCAACTCTGAAATCTTCTCATGTGATGACACCGAGATTCGTCGTTATAACTACCTCACACCATCAACCCGTAATATAACTAATGTAAGTTATGCTTTTTCTCCTAAGTCCTATAAACCCACCTCTTTCCCTCCTAGGATCTCTGCTACCTTCCCAAAGGCCCCCGTCGCAATTGCGTGCCCTTCAATCCAACTCCAGTTCACTGTCCCGTATCTTTACAACGCCCGTCTCAAAGTAACTTCCCCCCTACTGCCTACTTCCCTAACTTCATCCACTTCCATACTCTTAATCCTACCGCCACGCCAGCCTACGACACTTCATGCGCTTATGCTCCCACCACCTCCTCTCTGTCCTCCCTCACTTGCTCAAACAAATCTGTCACACCTGACCCTTATCCTAGCCCCATTCCTACAAATCCTGCTGATGCACATGCCTCCTTTTTGGACTCTATGTTACCACCCAACGTCAAACTCACTCAACAATTGGCCGACCTTGGCGAAGACAGTCGTTATGTAATGTCACGATTAAATGACCACAACACTTTTGAATGCGTCCGTCTTTACCTTGCCAATTTCGCCGGACGCACACAACAAGTGTCCAGACGGATCTTACCTGATTTCCCTCGAAGCCAACACCGCCCAATTGCCCTAGAAACTGGAATAAAGATCCCGTTGGTAAACTCCACCCAGCGATCAAAGTGGAACTTCCAGAAGTCTTCCTGGCAAGATTTCTCCATAGAATTCGACTCCAACGTTCGCTGGATCCCCCCGAATCCCATATGGGTATCGACAAGAATATGTTCCCGGCTGAAGCCTTGATAGTGACCGACTATACCAAGAATTTCAAGAGAGTGGTGACACCGAAATCGCGGAGGAACTCTTACAATCTTTGAACAACGCAGGAAAAAAAGTGGATAAAAACAACACGAAACCTGGACTTCACCCGATCAAGCAGAAAGGCTTGGAGCCTTATCCGGAAGCTTGGGGAATCAAACTCCTTCCCATTACACTAACCAAAGATCGATCCAGATCTAATTGCAAACCGGATTGTCGAGGTTTCCAAAGCTAAGTCAGATAAAGATCACACCCAACATATCAAGAGGTCACTAAAAGAGCTCAAAAATGAGTCCCCTACAACCTCTGCATACTCACAAGCTTTCACAATTACCGAGCTAGAAGTAGCCATTACCTACTGCAAGCATGGGAAAACTGCTGCAACTGATGGAATCTATCCTGAATTCAGGGCAACACAACGACGGCCTCCCACAAGGATCGGTCCTGGCCCCAGTTCTCTTCAACCTGTATACTCACGATGTACCATACACTACCTCCAAACAATTCTCGTATGCGGACGATCTAGCGCTAGTCACACAACACCAGGACTTGCACTCAATTGAGACCACACTCTCAGCAGATCTTGGCTCACTAGGTGAATACTTCAAGAAATGGAGGCTGACCGTCAGCAAAGCTAAAACTGAGACAGTCTGTTTTCACCTGAATAGCCAACTTGCGCACATGCCACTCGAAATTGACTTCAACGGAACTGCCCTACGACATAATAAGAGCCCAAAGTACTTCGGAGTAACCATTGGTAGATCCCTTACTTTCAAGCAGCAAGAGTATTAAAGTATCCAAAGCTGCTAGACGCATTAATCTCTTCGTCCGATTAAATTCTTCACTTATAAAGTTAACCCACAGTTTACGTGTACAAACCAAGCACATCTCTGAGCTTTCATATCGGCAATCTTATAGACAACGCAGTCATTTTACGTGTGTAATTGTTTTCGTCGGTATAATTTGCATTTTCCCGATCGACATAATTATATTTCGCTATGCCTGCGAATATTCGAAGTAGTCGGTTACAACAACATGGCAGTGTAAGCTCTCCGAGAGATGTTGGTACGCACAATTTAGCTAGCATAGCTGAGAAACTGTGGAGACGCATAGAAGGAAAACTGGAGAAGTGGATGGAGTCGCTGGATGAGAATCTCTCTGCCCTTGAGGATCGGCTGAATGCTCAGGTTAGAGAAAATAAAACGCTACTTGAACAACAAATACACAAAGCGTCTCAAGATATCAAACGGCTTGAACCCGCTGTTGACAAATTGGAGCGAGAGAAAATTGATTGTGATGCTGTCGTTTTTGGTGTGCCTGAGTCTCCTGGGGAAAATTTGGTGACATTTTACAAAAAAGTTTGCGCTACAGTAAATATTCAGCCCCCTCGCCTACACAACATCTTCCGTGCCAAAACAAATTCTCGCAACGGTCGTTCCCCTGCCGATGCCAGCATTATATTGAAGTTTACTGAGAAGCGAGGTAAACAGAATTTGTTGCGAGCTTTTACAAACATAAAAAAGCTCCTCTAAAGCTTTGCGACTTCAATATAAGCCGTGTTTTTTTGGGAGCTGTATACCCAGCCCAGTAGAATTTTACACACAAAACAATAAAAACACACCAAGTGGCGATAAATTTCCCAGTAGCAGCAGGTAAGGATAGAACTACACAAGTTGACCACCAGAGTGCGAAAAATCTCATAAATTAGCTCTTAGCCGATCGTATTTGTTGCTTTTCCTCAGTTTTGACATTTGTAAACTGTCAAATGAAGAAAAAGAAATCGAGCCGCAAACCAATTGGTTGGTGCGGCTGCTACTGTGGATGAAGTGAGTATAGATCGGTTTTTTGACTGAAGTGAGTATGATTATCAAAAAAACACGGCTATTGATTCACCGAAAAGCTTCTTTATCAATGACAGTCTCACCAAAAACAACTATCAACTGCAGCGGCACGCATTGAGACTCAAACGAAAATCTCTCCTGTCCTCAGTTTATTCATTTAATGGGCAAATTTATATCCGCACCGCAAACAGCCAAACTTCATTCATAATACACAACATTGAAGATCTGAAGAATGCCATCGGACCTGACGTCAACAATGATATAAACATCAATGGAAATCAAAGTTAATTCTACTTTTTTCTCTTTATTTAACATTTTTAATTTATTTTCTTTATCGCACCAGGTCTCTTCTTTCTTGTTCTTATTTTTTCTATATCTCAGTTCACATAGGTTTTCTATGTTCTCTGTTGTTTTTCTCTTAGGCCAAACCATATGCACTAAGAATTTCTAATTGTAAAAATATTTTTTTCATGAAATAAAAAGTCAATTAAACTAAACTAACTAAACTATAAAACAAATGTTAGCATATTAATTGTGTTCAATTTTGACTCCACTATGGGTGTGGGTTATTATTTTTACTATGGCCAGCAGGGATACTCATGATGGTTTTGGCAGCACAAATGTAAAAGCCATAATGGCTTGCATATTTGCCGCATTAATGCACAGAGTCTTTCGAATAAGTTTGATGAGTTCAGGATGATATTTGAAAACAGCTTGATTGATATTATTTGCATATCCGAGACTTGGCTTCACCCTAATTTGAATAGTAGCTTATTTTCGCTAAAAGAATTAAAAAAACCATACCGAGCTGATCGAACTCACACTACTGGAGTTGGCGTTGCTATATATGTTAAAACATATATCAGGTCTAGTCCTATTAAGCATTCGGACGGCACAGAAGCTTGTGACTATTATTTTATCGATATCCTCAATGGCGTAAATAAATGTATCATTGGAACCTTTTATATGTCACCACGTATAGCAAATTCGCGTGTTATTCCCCCAATTGTGGAAGAAATCTCGCATCTTGCACCAAAATTCATTCTTTGTGGAGATTTAAATAAAAATTTTCTTGACTCGATGAACTCTCTTGGCCTTTCTTTTGTTAACTTTATTGAGATAATTCACTTCAAGCCTAACTGTATGCCGTCTTTGTTAGATGTCTTCCTATCTAGTGATGAAAGTCTTGTTAAATGTTTTAGTCAGTTATCTGTACCCGTTTTTTCATATCACGATCTCGTATTTGCAACTTTTGATTTACATGTTCATAAAAACTTGTCTCAGTCCATTCAGTTTCGCGATTTCCGCAACATCAATGTTGATTGTCTCTTTAGTGATTGTTCGTCAATAAACTGGAACTCAATTTATTCTACTTCTGACGTTAATGTACAAACCGAATTCCTGACCACCGCTATTGACTACCTGTTGAATAAACATGTTCCTATTAAGACCCGTGTTATGAAATCTCACAGCTCTCTTTGGCTGTCTAATAACATTCTTAACGCCATCAAAAAAAGAGATGCCTCATACCGTCGTTGGAAACGTTTCGGATGTGCTGAAATGCTTAGAAGTTTTAAAACATCACGTAACCTTGTTACTAAGCTTATAAGATCCGCTTAGTACTTAACTATTATAGTTATAGATTTAATTCAGATCGCTCTTCTAAATTTCTGTGGAATGAAGCTCGTAAGATTGGATTGAGTAAGGAAACTTTATCAGCCTCAGACGACAATCTTGATATTGATAAGTTAAATCTTAAATTCTCTACTCCGATTACGTCTCTAACCACAAATCAAGCGACTGCACAGCATGATCACGATGGAGAAAATGCATTCTCATTGGTTGCTGTTGATAATTACAAGGTTGGAAATACAATCTTCTCCATCAAATGTAAGTCTGTCGGATTAGATAACATTCATCCTGACTTCATAAAAATCATTATTCCATTTATACTTCCCTACATCACTCATTTATTCAACACCATTATTATGACCTCTACGTACCCCTCTGCTTGGAAAAAGTCAAAAATCATCCCTATTCCTAAAAGAGGTGCGAACTCTGAATACAGGCCCATTGCCATTCTTCCCTTTTTATCTAAAGCTTTCGAATCCATTATAAGCAACCAAATAAAAGAGTTTATTAAAGATAAACAGCTTCTTAACCATTTGCAATCAGGTTTCCGGTCGGGCCACAGTTGCACATCTGCTTTATTAAAAGTTTCTGACGATATAAGACAGGCAATTGATGCTAATTATACAACTGTGATAACCAGGGCTCGAATAATTATGGATTAAAAATTGGCAAAATATGTATGGAATTATGGATCAAAAATCCCAGAAATATGGATGAAAATATGGAGTAAAAAATTGCATTTTCCCGACTTTTGATGTCATTTTATTTCTTAAATATGATTGCAATAAAGTATAAGATGTTGTTTAAATTTCCAGAAATAAAACTACGCCGTTTTTCATCAAAAATATGTTTTTCATCAAAAATATTCCGTATAAAATCGTACGCTTCGGATTCGGGTGTATTGGCGTTCTGTAGAAACATTGATATTCTACGAAGAATATCAAAGCCGGTGTTTTGTCGCATATCGCCATAAAATTTTTCCCGAACGCCGGCAAGCTCAGCTCCATCAAACTTAGCACGGATGTTCAAAAACTTCTCAAATGAAACTGATAACGGAACGCCTTGGCCTTACATAGAATGAAGCGCAGCAGTGAGACACGAATAATTCGTTTTTATGAAAGCCGATTCTCTCTTGACAGTGGACAAATTCATTAGCCTTTGTACCGCTCGAATGAGTGGACAACATTTCGTCTGAACCAGCACTGAGGGCTCAATGGGAAAAACATAATCATAGCTCAATACCAATGAAAAATGTTCTTCTGAAATGCGAATGTGTGAAAAATATGGGTCGAAAATAGGGTAATTGCGGAAGAGATGCCACGTTGGGATAGATGCCGCACCCAACCAAACTCATACATCTAGTCATCCGCGCAAAAAATTTAGTTTTGCATTTAGTCCGTTAGGTATTCAAACGAAAACGTACGAAAAAAAAACTATTAACATACGTCATAAACGGCAGTTTTTTTTCCCTTATTTGGTTTTTCGTACCCATTTACGCTATGGAAATTTTTCAATATGTTGCTACTTGTCGATCCAGAAACAGGTAATCGCGTGTTTTCTTAAGTGTAAGTATTTTGTGTCATTAATTAGTGTTAAAAGAAGTGGTTGGTGTGATTTTTTTTTGTCTTCGTTTTTTGTTAGTTATGAAACGTGGCCGCACTTTTTTTTTTATAAGACGCCGCATGTTAAATTTGTTTATCAGGGTCTCAGGAATCTACCCCTTTAATCCTCAAGCTATTCCAGACTACTTTTTCAGCATATCAGACTCGGCTGCAGTTGAAGCTCACCAATCGACAGCTCTTCCTTCAGAAACGATGACTTTATATCCTGAATCGGACCTGGAACCTGTAGTTCCAACCACTAGCAATACGTCGAACTTGAAACTGGTTCTTCAAAGCACCAGCACAGCAATACATCGCACACCTGTTATCAATTTGAAAATGATACGCACACCTCATCATGTTTAAATAAGCCTACGCCGAACAAACTCCTTCAAGAAATTTTACCACTACCAAAAATTCCAGGGGTTATTTTTTCAAGACAAAGGCAGAAAGTTGAGGTCTTAACATCACCCTGTCCAATTGAAAAAAAGAAGAACGCCAAGTCTTCGAAAACCCAACCAGAAAAAAGGCTTCAAAAAGGAAGATTGAGCCGGCTGAGAATCCTAATGTTGGGAAAATTATTTTTCGACTAAAAAACGGGAGGCTTGGGTCCAATGCGCGAAATGTAGCAAATTGCTACCTGAAAACTGCACACGCTACAAAAAACCAGAATCCTCCCTCTGTACAGATTGCGGACGTGAAGAGGAGCGAAAATGGACATAAAAATTAAATTAAATTAACATGCGGCATCTCTCCCACACATGTGTGGGAGAGCCCTTAACTTAACATATTTTATTTTTCTATTAATAGTTATGAAAAAAGTTTTATTTCCTTATTTAATTTATTTATTATGGTAGAAAATAAATCCATCTTTAGGTTTTTTGGAAAATTAAAGTTTGTTTTACTTTTATAAAAAAATTACATCGATTTTTAAAAAAAGCGCGGCATCTCTCCCGCAATTACCCTATATATATGGATTTATGCGCAAAACCATCGAAATATTTAAATAAATATTCAATATTTAAATAAATATTTATTCAAGCCCTGGTGATAACATTACTTGACTTTTCTAAAGCATTCGACTGCGTTAATCCCAATATACTTTGTGATAAATTAATAAAAAATTTTAACTTTTCTGACACTTCTAAAAATCTTATTTATTCATATATGACTAATCGCCTTCAAGCTGGTTTACTCAACTGCTGAATACGGAGCCCCTGCTTGGTTAAATAGCGCACATACAAAGAAAATTGATACCCAACTCCACATCGCAATGCGCCTAATCTCTGAAGCAATAAGGTCCACCCCAACTCAATGGCTACCAGTCTTGAGCAACATTGCTCCACCATCGCTAAGACGAAAGAGCACACTCGTCAAAGAATTTATCAAAATACAAAACAACCCGAACCTCCCAATCCACACATACTTCAACTAAAAGAATTCTTATCGGATGAAATCGCGAAATCCACCTCTAAGGACAGCGACTAGATTGCATTTGTCAAACTTCAACATTAACGAAGAATGGAAAAAAGTTTGGAGGAATTTCGCCCCAAATACCTGCAACAACATAGATGACCCTACTGCTCGCGTTCCAGGATTCAACCTACCCCGACAAAAGTGGACACAACTAAATAGGATAAAGACGGAGCGCGGCCGCTGCAGAGACTTTTTGTTCAAATGGCGAGCAACAACATCTAGTGCATGTGACTGCGGCGAACCCATCCAAACGATACGACACATTGTTTCCAGTTGCCCCCTCTCCATGTTCAACGGCAACCCCAATGACATCCACAATATCACACCTGATGCCCTCCTCTGGCTAACCAGCTTAAATACTATCCTCTGACGATAAATGAAATGCGTTTTACGATTTATATTGTACTTATGTTCTTATTTTGTCATTCTATGTGTATATTTTGCGGAAGCAATAAAACACATTGCCTTTGTTTTCAGTCGGGAAAACTTTATATAAAAAACCCGACTGTCTTTATTTCCTAACTCTAACACGTCTGCACTCGTTGGGGTTGTTTTTCTAACTAAAAGATACTGATCGCGTATTAATGGAGTGAGGCTCCCACATATACGCATTTTACTGATCGATCCGATACACTATGTACTTATGTTATGTGTTTCTTACTATCGCTTAAAGTCGTCTCATTGTGCAATTATATATTTGTAGTCTGTTATTGTACTTATGACTTGTTAAATCCATACGATAAATAAATGCCTACCTTCATGACAAACCCGACTTATCTGTGTCAATGGCAAAACGAAAACCAATACCATAGTCTTCATTCGCGAACAGGGTCTCCCAACCGAAGTGCAAACCCTAAATCAAATCTTTTTGCGGTTTCACGAGAATTTCAATATATCGCCCTTCCTAGTAGCTAACGACCTATCCACATACGCCTCCTTTGTTAGCTCCAAGCGCATATCGCATCTCCAAAGATCTCGGGCTGACCTTAACAATTTAGTTCGTCCATGTGCATGTCTCTTTATTACCAAAATGTAAGAGATCTTCGCCCAAAAACCTCCGAGGTTGTTCACCCCAGCGTTGAAGAACTCACCCTAGCGCTTCTCCCGGCGTCGACCAACCACTATATCGAAGGGTCCGAAGTAATCAACGCCCATATATGTAAACGGCCTCGTGAACGCTGCTAGTCGCTCGTATGGTAAGGCCCCCATACTGGGGAGACCGGGATTCACTCGACGGTTGCGGCAAAGTTGACACTGTTTGGTTACTGCACGGACCAGAGCTCGAAGACCACTGAGGAAGAGACGCTGAAGCATCTCGTTCACCACGATTTCATTGTGGTGGTGGTGAAACTGTCGGTGATAGAAGTCGGTTATCAAACGGGTAACCTGGTGGCCGCGTGGCAGTATAATTGGACGCTTGACGCTCATCGCTGCTTCTGAGCGATGTCCACTCGGCCGTGGACTCGAAGTATACCAAAGTCATCGACGTATGGAGAACATCTGAAAATAGAGCTTTTATGACTCACCATGGTTCCAGACCGCAACGTGATAGTTCGTCTGAAAAGGCCTCCTCTTGGCAGATGCGAAATATAACTGATTCAGCCCTATCGATACCTCCCTCATCCAGCAACATTCCAATTATCTCTGATTTCCCCGAATGTTTCACCAGCAAGCCTAGAAAGTACAATACGTATCGCTGAGCGTTGCACAACTTCTCCCATTTGCTGAAGCGGCTGGGATCTGGTAATATGGCAGCCAAGCCTGAGATAGTTGTAGTCGTCACGTCCACATGGTGGACAAATTTCATCTCGGTGCCAGGTGGATCGTTCAGCTTCGCTTCAGGCCAGTGACACTCCGGTAAGTGCAGTTACTGTGGACCAGTGGACCAGCGGGACTATCCATCGAATTCCAACTTGTTGGTCCATTTTGTTCCTTCATCAGCAACGTTGTGAGCTGATGGCACCCATTTCCATTCGCTGACGTTTGACTCCTCGAGGATCTCACCTATCCGCAATGCGACGAATTGAGTGAACTTCCTTGCATCAGATCTGATCCAATACAGAACGTTTCTAGAGTCTGTCCAGAATATCCGACGCCTTATGCGTATTGACATCTCGCTTCCGATTATTTAGTTTGGCCAGCCGCAGTCCCAAAATAGCGGCCATCAGCTCCAGTCACGGAATCGACAATGGTTTGAGCGGGGCCACGTGCGTTTTCGATGCTACTAAAGAGCAACAGATCTCTCCTTCTCTCCCGGTACGCAAGAATGAAACAGCTGCATATGCGTGGATGCTGGCGTCGACAAATATATGCAAATCAACATAATCACTACTGCTGGCAGGCGGATAACATCGCGGCAGTTGTATCGTTTTGATTAGCGGAAGTCGTCGAATCCATTGCCACCATTTTTCCAGCTCATCATCTTGAACGGGTTCATCCTTTGGATCACTTTGGATCGCCAGATATTTTATCTTGATTGACGTAGAATCCCAAAAAGCCAAGAGGATCAAATATGGTCATAACCACTCGCAGGATCTGACGCTTGGTTGGAAAGGTGATTTCATCGAAGACTTCCTTAGCGAATTTTTCAGAGAATGTTAGTACATCCGTGTAAGGGTGCCACCATAGTCCAAGAACCTTCTCGCATACCGCAGTAAACTCCTTGATGCTTTTGCCAACTTGAATTGTTGATCTCGTTAAAGCCGCCAAGACGCCTTCTGAGTTTGATGACCAACTTCTCATCTCGAACCCCCCTTCGCTATAGATATGTCTTACCGTAGTGGCCATTTTGATCATCTCCTCCTCAGTATCGGGGCTTTGTAGCCAGTCGTCAACGTAGGTGTTTCTAATGATAGCATGTACCGCCTTTGGGTGATCTTCTGCCCATCGGTCCGCATTTCGGTTTTTGATGTAGTTTGTCAAGGTTGGGGAGCATGATGCGCCGGATGTCATAACCCGCATCGCATACACTTCTAGGTCTCGAGATGTATCACCTTCGCGCCATTGAAATTTCTGTGCGATCTGGTCTTCTTTTCGCACGAGAACCTGATGAAACATCTCCTTTATGTCGCCACAGAGCGCTACAGGCCTTTCCCGGAATCAAATTACAACGCCCACCAACGATATTAAGAGATCAGGTACTTTCATCAAGACAGTATTAATAGCGACGTCATCCACCTTCGCTGCTACATCCCACACAAGCCTTTTCTTATTTTTGTTTAGATTTGTCACCGTAAAGATTGGGATGTACCATTACTTTCCACGAGTTGTAATTTCGTCTTTTTTCAACTTCCTCACGTACCCTTTCTCTTCATAGTCGCGGATTGTTTCTACCAGAAATTTGTTTAATTCGGGATCGCGATTCATTTTGGATTCCAGGCACTGAAATCTGCGTCTAGGAATCTGCGGGAAGGAATTCTTTGTTGAGCTGAATTAGATGCACCATTATGGCCGTAGACTGCCCATCCTATTCTACATCTTGTAGCGATCAAGTCGTCGTTGTCAGCCTCCCGAGTTTCAGGCGGCACTGCCATCCTCAAATTGTCGAGTCCAATAAGAATTCGCGCTCGAACGTTGCTGTATGGTAGAATTGGTACCCCCCGAAGATGATCACGCTCCTGTAGCACGGAGATATCAAGCGACTGTACCGGTAAATCCAAGCTCGAAACTGTACGTACGTTTTGCAAACCAAATCGTTTGGGTTTGGCCCCTCGTGATGACACGTCGAGATTTACTACCTTGGAATTCTCCTCATTTCGCGTGATATCACCTGTCCACCTCAGGCATAACTCCATTGACGGACCCTCGAGCTCAGCTGCTATGTCATATTCCTTCATCGATGAGTGCGTACGTATCCAACGATCTGTCCTTGCCAAACAGCGTCACTGGAATGTACCGGAATATTGCCTTCTTCTGTTCTTTAGAATGAAAGAATATAGCGGGGCTTTGTCCTGGGCTAGGAGTCACATCAATTTTGTCCTGGCGATTATTTCCTTGCTGCTCTGACCGGTGAGTAATTGGATGGAGAAGAAAGTGATGTGATATCTTACAGCCGTCTACGCCACATGATTTTTTCGAGTTGCACCGCCTCACAAGATGTTTCTTGAAACAACGAAGACAAACCCCATTTCCAAAACTCCAACGCTCCTGCGTAGTCAAAGTACGAAATCTAACGCAATCTGCAAGACGATGATCTTTACTGCATTTTGGACAGTTATCTTGCTGTGATGTTGAACTTCTGTTCGTCTCAACCACCTCGTGTACCATGATTCGTTGCTTTGGCTGTTTGCTAGTACGTTTGGCTTCGTTGTTGCTCGTCACCATAGATGGTCCTATAGCTGTGACCTGGCTGGCCCATGTAGCAAGAGCAAATAACAACTTGTCGAATGTCCCAACATCGACGAGTGCCACTGTCATTTGGTAGCGGCCCCAATCCAGTTTCTGGTCACTCGGCAGCTTACACACCAGGTCGGATAGTAGCACTGGATCATACAAGTAGTCAGCAAGACCTTTAGCTTGAACGGTAGCACAATAATTCTGAACAGATAAAGATAATTAAATGAAACTTTCCAACTTATTTGTTTTGTTTTGTTTTTAATTTCATTTTTATTTATTTAAATACAGTACTCTTACTTGCTAGGAAAAAAACGCTTAAAACTAGCTTAATTAACTTAACTATGTTACTCTAACTTACTACTTTCCAACTTATCTGATATAATGGGTGGCTCTTGTCTCAATTTACGCTGCATAGTTTGATGGATAACGTCCGCGCGTCCGAAAAGCATCTTCAGTGTCTCTATTGCACAGGACACTGTGTTTGGCATCATGAGTTTACCACGTACAGCCTCCAAAGCTGCACCTTTGAGACACTTTTGAAGTCGGAGCAGATTCTCCTGGTCAGTGTATCCACATCGTTCAGTTGACTGTATGTAGTTGGTGATGAAGAGCGGCCATTCCTCTGGCCTGCCAGAGAAGCTGGGTAAATCCTTTGTAATGACTTGCCGAGAAGCAATCTGCGATGACGAAAGTGTGATGTCAGGCGCTGAACTGAGCATGTGCGATTGGCCCATGTTCACATGAGATGTAGCTCCGAAACTTGGATGAGCGCACGACGTCATTCTATGCTGGACGGGCGGAGCGGCTATCGGCGATGGCATCGCGAACTGAGAGGAACTATTGCAAAGAGTTGCGGGTGTATAACCATACCGCTGTTCACTGTGTGTGTATTCATATCGTGAGGCTGTGTAGTTACGACGGTGCTTCCAAACGGGAGATTGCCACCAGGTAAATATAAATTTGGTGGCGGCGGAGGCTGTGCACATCAGGACACAGTATTGGCTTCGTCCAAACGGGAACAGTGGCGCAAACGGCGTGATTATACATCCCATGATCTTGTCATGATGCGTTTCTGCTCACGGAGGAGGTTTCAGACTGATAGCTATAATGGCTCTGCGGCAGCTGAAACTGCTGAGCAAGATTGGAAGTGATCCGATTTCCCACGATGATATTGTTTAACACAGTAGAATGTAGTGGATGGCTTCCATATTCTCGTCCAGAAGTGGTGACTAAATGCGGAGAGGTCAGCAGCGGCGACTCTCGGATGACTTCCGACTCTGAGAGTGGTAAAACGATGTGATTCTGCATCGACGTGTTGACACCTGGTACAGTCAAGTGAACGGCTGGGGCGTTCGCTGTAGTTCGTTCTGTTTGCATGTATACTTCATGTGGCACATGTCCAGCTGCTGCCAAGCTGCTTGTAGCGATAGCGGCTGTGCCATTCGAAGTGTGTATGCCATTCGTATCAAAGGAACCTAGCAGGGGTGCTCCGGTAGCATTCGCACTTTCGTACGAAGTTATGTCGTCGACTGGTGAATCTATTTATAGGTCATTTGGTGTTTCACGGTGTGCGTAAAGGTAACTGCGTTTCTACCAGAGATCTTTGTCGCACCAAAAAACGCTAGAATCCAAAAGGAGTTTTGATGTCACAGATTTCGACGGATATCGAAGCGTGCTCCAAAATTGATGTAGATTCGATGGATATCAGAACGTGTTTGGATGTTTCAAAATTATTTTAAAATGTTGAGAAGTTGGGCTGATCGCGAATAACAAACACATATTTTCAATTTCCAATATTAAAATTTAGGATAAGCTTTATTAGTATAAATACGAAAAATTAAAGGCAAAAAAAGAGAAAGTTTGCTAACAATTGTGCTTGGGCACCGCCTGGTCTCTCTCACGTTTTTCCAAAAAAAGAAGGTTAATACAAAAGACGACAGTTTTCGGTCATGCCTGTCGAATGACAGATGGCAGATGTTGATTGGCAAAGAGGGCGCGTCGCCTGCCCAGAGTGCTGCCAAGTACCGTCGCAACAACTACCTTAAAATAAACCTGAACCTATCTTACCTAATTGCGTAATTATAAACGTACTTTTGTGTTTTTGTATTTTTATTGTTTTTTTTTTTTTGGTTTTGCGCTGTTTTTTTTTTTTGTAATTTTTTTAAAGTTCTATAATTTTTTTTGTTATTGTTTGATTTTTTATAATTTTTTTTTGTTTTTGTGCTGTGTTTTGTTCTTAAAAATACCTTAAAATAACCTACCTAGTCTTAAACTATGTAATCCGGCCATGGCCATGCCCAGCTGTGGGCTAACCCGGATCGAAAGGGTTCGTCGAGGAAGTTCACTCTCTTTCAGACAGCCACCAGAAAGTCTGGTGCTGCCGTCCAACATCGCTTACATCGTGCTCCGCTATCGATCTACTGAACCGGAGGAACTCCTCAGTGTTCTCAACAACGCCTCGACCGTAGTTGAGTTGCCTTTCCACAATTGTGCGGGCAACATGGAAGATTAGCGACACCGCTAACCTATCCTGGATCAGACCCTCCTGGTCGAAATACAGAAAAGCCTCTGGTTGGACGAAGCCGTTAAGGCGCACCCTCTCAGGGTAAATTGGATTGGGCTAGTAAGCCCCAGAGATCAGGTTATTGACCGAGTTGCTCTTGCTCTTGCAATATGCCCTCGAGTAAGCTTCACAATGAAATTGTCCACTCTGATTAGGTCCGCCTTGTTGTACAGGATCTCATTGGAATAGAATTTTCTGTACTCAGACTCTGGTGTTCTGTATAAGCGAAGGCAAGGTCTAAGACAAACCCTCTCAAACACCCGAATCCTTTCCATCAAGCTTGTCCGCACGTTGAACCACACAGGACAACCATATGTTAGCATTGGCCGGATTAGGGCCGTATAGCAGATTACCTTCACCCTCGCATCGAGTTGGCTGTTATAAAACAGTCTCTTTGTAAGGGGAAAAGCAACTCGGGCCCTGGCCAGAGCAGCATCTATATGTTTGTTAAAATACAGATACTGGTCTAGCCAGATCCCAAGGTATCTGACTACACTTCGACTCGCTAACGGTTGCCCGTGCTGTCCCACGATTGCGAATTTTTGCCAATTGTTTCTGGTATCCCTAGAGGCCCCAGACAACGGCGTCCTAAACAGAATGGTCTCCGACTTTTGAAAGTTGATCTTCAACTTCCAGTCGTCGCAATATCGCTGAATCTTATTGAAGTCACGCCCGCAAGAGAGTGACAATGGCCTCGATCTTTGGACCTGATCTGTACGCAATCAAGTCGTCTGCATACGCAATAATATGTTGAAAGCCTTTGAGATCGCTCGTGTTAATGTTGAACAGGATCGGCGAATTTACTGCACCCTGTTGCAGACCATTTTTAATCGAATGTACCAGCAGAAGTCACATTGCCATTTTTCAGAATGAACCGTCTACTGGTCAGCATGTTACATAGCATGTACAGCAGTGGTTTGCTTATGCCCAACCTGCTCAACTTGTAAAAGAGCCCCTCTAACCATACGGTATCAAAGGCCTCTTCCAGGTCAACCCGACAGGCACCCGTGCTTTCGTTCTTGCATTTGTTCGATTGGATTTCCGATACCAGTTTGGACGCGGCATGTATTGTATCATGCCCCGCCTTAAAACGAATTGATTATCCGGAATTATTTTATTGTCCTCAACCCACTTAGCCAGAGGCAGGGCTCTATGGACCACTTTTTCGAATACTTTGCTGATGTTCGGCAGGAGACTTATTGACCGGAGATTCCCCGGATTGGAGCTATCTTTATCCCTTTTGGGAAAAGCATGTACTACCGCTGTTTTCCAGTTCGCTGGATAATGTGCATTATTAAGCGCATTGTTAAACAGGGTGGTATAAATGTCTAACACTTCTAGGGGGAGATGTCGAAGCACAGTGTTCGATATTCCATCGATTCCCTCTGATTTCTTCCTTCTGAGTGAGTCGAAGATCGTTTGGAGTTCTACCTTCGATATGAACGGGGGATGAACCTTTTCATCGGCGATGACATTATTTTCTATTATATATATAGAGTTAAGTGAAGACATCGCGGCTTCAACGCCGAATATTACATATCCCTGGCACAAAGCATCGGTACCAATGGATTATGCTCTGGTGGAGCGTAGTCCAGGTTCTACGCCCTTACGTGTTAACTCTTTATTCATTTGGCACATGCAGCCATTCTTATTCTTAAATTAAAAGATTTGCAAAATAAAATATCTCCAGTTTTATCACATTTCATCACTTCTTATATAAACTAATAGTAATTTTTTAAACACATATGTATTTTCCTTATTTTTTAATTCAGTCGGCAGCCTGTTAAACATATCAAAGCCTTTATACATTGCTATATTTTGACCTCCTGTCGTGCGGTGAAATTCCAATCGAAAGTCCCGACTACTTCTTAAGTTATACGGCTGCACTTCTTCAACAAACCGTATATTCTCAGTCAGTTGTCGCGGTAGCAAGCGATTTTTTAGCTTAAATACGAAAACTAACACGTTTAAAACTATTCGCTGTTTAACGCTTAGCCATTTCAACGAACTAAGCATAAAGGAGATCGGGGTTAATCGATCACATCCTATTATACATCGCATTGTTCTGTTCTGTAACCTTTGTAGTCTTTCAATATCCTGATTGGAACACTGCAGGAGAATCGTTGAGCCGTATTCAAAATGAGGCTTAATTATTACATTATATATTTTGATACTACTCATGACTGAGAGTCTATTTCTAGTTCTATTAAAAACCCGATCTTCTTTGCCACTATTTTGCACACATAATCGATATGAATTTTGAACTTGAGCTGATTATCTATAACTATACCCAGATATTTTATCTCGCTTACAATTTCAATTTTTTCATTGTCTATCAAAAATCATCTTCTAGTTCACCTTTCAACACCATACCTTTAGTTTTTTTTTGCGTTTAGTTTAAGCTTATTCATTTTCTGCCATATATTTAACGAGTTGAGATCCTGCCTTAAATTGTCTGTACACATATCAATAAATACTGCTATAATCTGGTGTCTTGTGTCGATTAGACTTCTCCAATCATTTAAAACTAAATTCAAGGCTGTTTCACAGGAATGTTTTTGTCTAAAACCTGATTGGTTTGAGATAATTATACTATTTTCTTCCACGAACCTCCGTAATTGTGTGTACACAACTTTTTCTAGAACTTTTTCTAACAAAGTTAACATGTTTACCGGACGAAATTCTTCCGCTTTAGTCGTTCCACTTACTTTAAGTATTGGCTTTACAAATGATCTTTTCCAACTGTCCGGAAATTCTCCATTTTGCAATGATAGGTTAACAATTTTAACCATCGCCGACCCCAAAATATTAAAGTGATCTATCAAAAACCTAACTGATATGTAAAACGGATCCCTTTTGTGATTCATTGATTTAGTATAACCAAAAATTGATCATTATCAATGCGAGTAAATTTAAATAACATAGTCCTCCGTTCGATTATATTTGTATACGGTATATATTGTATCGACCTATTTATTTCCTCTACACTTTCTATAAAATATTTGTTGAACTCATTAGGTATTTCCCGACTATTCGAAAATTTTACCCCGTTGAAACTTATTGACCTTATTTGGGTCTCCGATTTATTAAGCACAAATAATTTAATATTTCGCCACATGGTTTTTTGGTCCGCGCTACTTTCTATCTTGTCCTGAATATATTTATTTTTTGTGTTCCTCAGTGTCCGCTTATATAAATTCCTACTGATCCGATACTCATTCCAATCTATCTCCCGCCTTGTAAATTTAGCCTTATTATATTTAATTATTTTATCTCTTTTTAAGTCATTTATTCCGCTATTGAACCATCCGCAAACCCCTTCAGTAATTTTCGTCTCTTTGATAAATAATTTTGTTATTCGTATTAATTCCTCTTCAAACCGTTGAGCGAGTACATTTAAATCTACATTTGCAGTATCCAAATTACTTATGAAACTATTATTTAAATGTTGGGAGGAAATATCTTTCCGATATCTAAGAGCCCTGATGTATCTATTATTTGTGCCTAGGTGTTTTTTTTCTTCGCTTTCAATCTTTATTTCAATACCTTCGTGGTCTGCTATTTTAAATTCACTTTTAACTCCTGCACTAACATTGCTATAATTAGTTATCACATAATCGATCAGTGTCTCCCCAGTGTCAGTTATTCTCGTCGGCTCATCAATAACCAAATTGCACAAACTGTCTTTAATAATGGTTTGCATTTTATTTTTATGTGTATCTCGCTGTAACCAATTTATGTTGAAGTCTCCTAATACCAACAGGTTCTCATTCCTGCCGACCCATCCTTCCATCAAGTCACTAAATTTTTCACAAAACGTTGCTTTGGACGAACTCGGTGATCTGTACAGAATTACTACAATAAAAGCCTTCATTCCCAAATGCATTCGCCCCATTAAATACCAAAAATTTAAGTTATCAGCTACAACTTCCAGCGGTTCAAAGGAGTACTCTTGCTTTATATACAATAAAACCCCCCCGGTATGTCTTGATGAACTATCGCTTCTACCAACTATCTGATACAGTTCAAGTTCTAATTCATTGTTTTCGATCGCATTTGTTAAATGGGTTTCTGTTAGTGCAATAAAGTCAAAGTCGTTGTCTTGGACAAAATGTTCTAACTCATTAAAATTTGACGTGACACTTTGAACATTTAACAATACTCCCTTGAACTCATTTGGTTGCTAATAGTCCGTCCTCTCCTTTAGCTGTGCTAGCTGCCGTTTAAAAACTTTACATTCTTCACTACGCGCGTCGTGATCGAATGTTATATCACTCAAGTTAAATTTGCTTTTAGCAGTAAAACAATTCACGCACTTTACACTATGTACACTCTTACAATCCTTTAATTCATGCTCTTCCGCGCACCGAGGACAAGCTTTTTTAAATCGACACTCACTTGACTTATGGTTATAGCCACTACAATTGTAACATCTTTTTATTTTAAAATTTTCATACAATTTGTTGTTTATTTTATTATATCCGTCCTTGTCTATTTCGACTACCGAATTGAATTTACCCGTTTTATGCGATTTAAATACGGTAACACATTTGACATAATTAGTCTGCAAACCGTTTTGCTTCTTTATTTTGTCTTCTATTTCTTCCGCCGCGTAACAGTCCCTCATTCCACACACTAACACTGTTGGTTTTCGTAGCACTGGAATTTTAATTTCATATTTATCGCACATTTTTTTTGTAACTTCCGATTAAATTTTTTTTCTTGATTCATTGTCACTGCACTTGATTATTATTCCCCCATCCTGTGTATTCTTTATATTATTAATTTTCAATGCTAATGCTGTTGGGTCAACATTGTTTACTAAATCATCCTTTGTTTTGTTATTGTCTTGTTTCGCCTTTGGTTTAAGCACAAAAGCTGCGTCTTTCTTTAACATATTGGCGTATGAAACCGCTTTATCACCATTGTCACTTTTCTTGGCCACACTAATTTTGTTTACTTCATTCTTTAAGCCATCCTTTATCTCTTTCACACTTTCTAAAACACTTTGATTGTCATTTGCTATTTTTTTAACTTTATTGCATATTTTCTCACTATTTATTTTATATTCATATATTTATTTATTATTATTTATATTTATATATATTTTATGTTCTCAAATCGCCAGTTCTGTATATCATTTTGAAGGTCGTGGTTGTGCACAAGGACCCAATTCTCCAGGTCGTGGTTTGGGCGAATGCTAGCATTCACCTTATACACTTCCTTGAAAGTTGCTCCTATGACTTCCACCTTCTCCTGCCGATCTTCGATCACAAAGAAGTTGTCATCATCGACTGCGTTCCCTGGATTTATGTCTGCTGTAATCAGTACCTGTTCATTGTTCGTCGTTCGGGGTAAGACATGGCAAGTTAACAAGGTTCCTGCATTACGGAATGCGTCAACATTGTTAGTATGTTGGTACCGTGGTATCGTACTGTCTCCATCGTTCGTTTGATTATCAGGTCAAGGTCTTCTAGGTACCTTTCAATCTCTTCGTTTGACAGGTTCCTATTGTCGGTGGGTAGAGCGGGTTCGAAAGGAGTGCTCTTGTCAGTACTGTGGAGAAGCGTGTTCAACGCGTCCTACTGTAATTGTAGGTGTATGTTGGAACATACTCCTCCAATTCCGCAATTTCGTTAGGAATTCTAGGTGAGGTTAGGTTAGGTTGAAGGGCGGCCAGCTATTGCCAGCACACTTAGACCAGTGATAGGTCCATTGAAATATCACATGGATCTGAAGAGATCTCCATATCTACTCGTTAAACCAATTAGAGCTTTTTATGAAGCGAAGGAGGTTTCTGATATCTGTATTTATCAGCTCGCCTTAGTCGTTAAAGTTGAGTTCCCCTAAATGGAGTCTTCTTTTACGGGAGAGAGCTGGGCAGTTACAAAGAATGTGGGGAATCGTTTCCTCCTCCTCTTCGTCCATGCAGCTTCTACAGAAATCATTTGAATGGACGCCAAGCCTTGTTGCATGCTTGCCTATTAGATAGTGTCCCGTGGTGACACCTATTACGGATCTGATATGCGATCTGTTGAGTTAAATTAGATTCTTAGATCGTTTCAGATCCAGCCGTGGCCAAATCCGCTTTGTCGCTAGACAGGTTATACCAATTGCCCACCCAGAATTTGTTTGCTCAATAGCATCCAGCTTAAGTTTAAGTTTACATGTAGCGATCGGTATATTGTCCGTTTCAAATCAAAATCGACAAACTCGCGCAGGATTTCTCTTTTCCAGTCATCCTCTCTAGAGTACACACAAAACAGGAGATAAATCGCCGATCGCCAACGCCTACTGAAGAGATCCTTGAATGGGATTGAGCTAAATTTATTTAAAAGATAAAGAGTCTATGTTGCCAAATGCGAAAATTGAGTGTAGAGGAAATGGACTATTATTTTTTTCAGTGAACATGGTAATGACACGTTTTTTGAAACTGTTTACTTGTCACTTATGGAGTTAAAAAGAAGGAAGAATGTTGATATGAGTTTGACTCGAAAATATGAATTTGAAACTTTGAAAAAATTAAACCAACATATTTCTTTTTATGTAAATGTGTACCTATATATTTATTTTTTGAACCCTTTTTAATTACACATACAATTATTGCAAGAACTACTTAAATGTTGTCACAAAAAGGGGTGTGCACCAATAAAGTGGTTTGTTCATCGGAGTTAGATTTTTTCCAAGTTAAGCAGCTAGGTGTACGTGTAAGTAAAAATCGATAGGAAATCTGAAAGGAAATCGAGAAAGTTCAGCCGATTCGTACATGTCATTTTCCAATCAATAAAAGAGAGCACAATTTTCGATGCTCTCTCTGTGCAACTTTCCTTGTCACTTTGGATTTGAAACTGACTATACCCAGGGTGTATGGTTGTTCCATATCTGGAACAGCCATCTCTAAGAGAGATGATCGGCAATCTAGAGAGGAGTTTGAAGAGACTGATTCCAGGGACCTGATCGCTGCCTGACTGTCTGAAAAGATACGTATATCTGTGGAAGATATCACGTTTTTCTTAAGCCAAGATAAGACTTCTTTGATCACCAGTATTTCCGCCTGGAACACGCTACAATGATTTGGAAAACGGATAGAGTGGCTGAGATTAAGCCTATCGGAGAAAACACCACCATCTACATTCTCATTGGTCTTAGATCCATCGGTGTAAATAAGAATCGAATTGTCTTGAAAAAATGACTCATTCTCCCAGAGTGACCTGGAGGGAATTGTAGCAAGGAAGTTTTTATTGAAATTTAGCTTGGGTGTGGTGTAGTCTATGTTTCCAGGGAAGATTTTGAATTTACTCAAAAGTAGCTGACCCGGCGAACTTCGTTCCGCCTAAAATTGATTAAAGTATTAATGTATCTTTCGAAAGTTGAGCCTCCCTATTGTTTGAAAGAATAAAACTCTTTTGGAATTAAATTGAATTCAATGCATTTTATTTACATGGAAAATGGATTTCACACATTTCAGGTCACTGCAACACTTTGTGACAAACAACGTTGTTTGTTTTGTTGTCCGATGCGTAAACAAACAATGCAGACGGCTATCCGTCACGCGAACACGTCACGTACAATTGTCTATGCAAAAAGCAAGGAAATTCTAGATTCAGGCAACACACTTGCAACGATTGGCATTGCGATTTGTTAATTGTCATAGCGAATGCGAGTCGAACGGGAAACTGAATGCGCTTAAACTCGAACGGCAAATCGGTCGATATCATTGGAACATTTAGTTCCGACCATGCATGACGAATCTGGATTGTGATTTCCGCAGGGCCCATGAATCATCTACGTAGTTACGACTTCATACAATTCCGGGTCGGCTTCTTGATCGGGTTTTTCGGCGCAAATGATTGAATTGACTTGGTCCGGTCGGATTTTTCAATCAACCAAAGCAGAATGTGGGCTTGCGGCAATCCTCGCTTCTGCCATTCGACGGAGTACATCCAGCAACGCGGTTGTCCAAAAATATTGTGCTTACCGATGAAGTCTATGATCGTTTTGAGTTTTTGTTTAAAAACTCGTGCGGTGATGTCGTGGCGGTCGCTCGAAGTTTGCCCGGGAAGTTAGAGCTGCGTAATTTTTGGCCATTTCGGATTGCAGGTAAACGTGAGGAATAAGTCGGGCCGTCCGTAATGCCGCACATATGTCACTGCGTCCTGCGCATATTCGTGCGTAAGCCTCGGGCTTCCAACATATGTCGCTAGGAGAATTGTCTACCGGCCGATGTTTGCTGCTGCCTGTATCTCCATCCAAATTGATGGCATCTCTCATGTACCCTTACGAACGCAATTTACTTTGATTTAATCGAACGAAATTGAGGCGTTCTGTTTCTATCTTGACGTACATATCGACGCAATACTGTTGAAACAATCGGCGATATCTTAACAGATGATTGTCGATATCCTGGCGAATCATCAAGCGATATGCATAGAAGTTCATGCTGCTGACCTTTTTATTTGTTTCATGACCTGAAAGATAATCTTATTGTTAGCTGGTGATAAAGATATTTCAGAAAACTCAACAACTAACCGGTGAATGGAGTTACCATTTTAATTTGAAAATGGTAGCCATCATCGCCTTCCCAAAACATTGGCGGTTATTGTAATGCGTCGTATGACCGGTGGGTCTCCATGACGCGTTGAAACTGCCCGTTATCACGTCGCTTGAGGACTATGTCGCGTGATTCCACATTTTCGCCAACAATCATCACTGCTACTTCGTCGTGGGCACCACCTGGTCTTTTGTCTGCGCTGATGATGATTTTGTAATGATCAGAAGGCATCGCTTCCAATGCCGTTTTAAACATTTTAACCAACGCATTGCGTTCGTGCAGAAGTTGTTCCAGTTGTTCGATGATCTCACGTTTCATCGCACGAAAAATCGCACAACGCTGATTGAGTTCATCATTTGAATTTCCAAGGAAAAAAATCTGAAGGAACTTATGATCCTCATTTAATTGTGGCAACAGAGCTCCTGCACGATGGTGGGTTTATCTTTGGATCTGAATAGTGAAAGGGGAATGAGACAATTGATCCACATTGGACATATGGAAAAGCTCGTCTGACGACATAACTTTAAATGTAGGATTGTAACCGCGTTCTTGGACAACAGTCGCTCCAAATGAAGTCATTTGGAAGCAGTCGTCATATTGTTGGGTGTGTGCGAGGAAATGGCGTGATTGCGGTGTATTTTCATACAGTAGCGTCCACAATGGCTGCGGGGGCGGTGGACTTTTCCTCCTGCACAGCACAATCCAGGCGTTTCAGTTGAGAACTTCAATGCATAACATTGCTGACAGACGACATTCAATGACCCAATATTAACGCACGGAAGATTATTGTAAGCAAATGTGGAATCATAGCGAAATGCAGCTCGATTTAAGTTGAAAGGTGGCGCAAGTGTCTTTCGCTCTTCACGTCGATTGAGATTACCTTGATCTTGAACATTGTTTGCATGACGGGTGGCTCTTACTACATGATCTGCTTTCATATGATCGACTCTTTCTTCTTCCGAAAACGCGCCACGCATGTTAGCCATTCGTAAACGGGCTTGTTGATTGTGATATACACGCTGTTCATCCGTTTCATTCGCACGTAGATTAGCCACCTGTCCCGTATTTCCGTTTCGTATCAATCGTCAATGTGGAAATATCAAATATACTATTAATCTGTCAAACGTGAGTCTGAGAACGTAACGCCATCTGTTGGCGATCGCATTTTCGTGAGAGACAAAATTAGCCGCAGTGTTTGTCATTCCTTAGGACAATATTTTGTATTTCTCATACAAAATAGAATTTTCAGATATAGTCACCATCCGCCCCTGAAAATATGCAATTTCGCGTTTCGGCGATTTTTCTGGGCTGTATTGTCACCCTTAAAGTATGCAATTTTGGATTTTCACGATTTTCCGATGATATCAAAAAATTGCATACTTTCAGATGGTCACATCCACCAATGAAATTATTAAATTTTGGATTTTCACGATTTTCCGACTTTTCCAGTCGAATTTTTAAATTTTCGGCTACGTTGTGTGTTAACTTGGTTCAATACGAATCCAACAAAAAAATCCTCATGCAAATCAAATGATGTTCAGCCGAATTATGCGGTAACGAACACGACACGGATTCATTTTTATATATATAGATTTTGTGCCCACTTCTGACAGTTTTGCATGTTCTTCTACCTGTCCTTGTACATATGTGTTTCTTATATTTGATGTCCACTTCTGGCAGTTTTGCATGTATATCTACCTGTGGTTGGTCGTATGATTTTCTTATATTTTGTGTCCACTTCTGACCGTTTTGCATGTACATCTACCTGTTCTTGTTCGTATGTTTTTCTTATATTTGATGTCCACTTCTGGCAGTTTTGCATGTACTTCTACCTGTGCTGTTTGGTTTGTTTGGTCGTATGGTTTTCTTATATTTTGTGTCCATTTCTGATAGTTATGCATGTACTTCTACCTGTGCTTGGTCGTATGTTTTTCTTATATTTGATGTCCACTTCTGGCAGTTTTGCATGTACGTCTACCTGTCCTTGTTCGTATGTTTTTCGTATATTTCGTTTCCACTTCTGAAAGTTTTGCATATACTTCTACCTGTGCTTGTTGGTATGTTTTTCTTATATTCTGTGTCCACTTCTGCCCGTTTTGCATGTCTTCTTCCTGTCCTTCTTCATATGTTTTTCTTATACTTTATGTCCACTTCTGGAAGTTTTACATGTACTTCTACCTGTGTTTGGTCGTATGTTTTTCTTATATTTTAAACTTCTGGCAGTTTTGCATGTACTTCTACCTGTACTCGTTCGTATGTTTTTCTTATATTTTGTGTCCACTTCGGCCAGTTTTGCATGTACTTCTACCTGTGCTGATTGGTATGTTTTTCTTACATTTGTGCCCACTTCTGACAGTTTTGCATGTACTTCTACCTGTCCTTGTACGTATGTTTTTCTTATATTTTGTGTCCACTTCTGGCAGTTTTGCATGTCTTCTACCTGTCCTTGTTGAAAAGTTTTTCTTATATTTTGCGTCCACTTCTGGCAGTTTTGCATGTGCATTACACATTATTAGCGCGCATATTGAAAGGTTTCTGAAAATGCCAACGGTGGTAGTCGCGGATAGTGGACATTTAATTCGATTAACGGACAAATCTAATGAGGTTATTCGCGGTTTAAATGCTTTGCGATCCGAGAGCAGAGATCCGTGGCTGATTTATCTCTTCCTCCGTAAAACGGACCCTGACACGCGTAGAGCCTGGGCGCTACATACAAATAACTCTGAAAAAGCAACCGTTCACGAACTTCTTGAATTTTTGGGGGAAAGATGCGATGCGTTAGAAGCGTGCGAAATGCGACCGAGTGAATCAAAAAACCGCGGGAATAGACCTTTGACGCGTTCGGGTAGCTCTTCGAATAATATTAAAAGCCTGGCTGTCTCAACTACGTTTTGTCCCATGTGCAAAGAAGACCATGGGCTGCCGCAATGTCCTCAATTTATTGCCTTGCCCCTTATGTCTCGTCGCAGTTATGCTAGGGATCAAAGATTGTGCTACAATTGTTAAGGTAGCAACAGCCCAGGTCCTACGGATGTTCTGCTGGGATCTGACTAAGCCTGCAGTATTTTGCTTGACGGTCGGCGTGCTGATGAAGACGGTAAGGTGATTGCGCAAAATACCATTTTTGGGTGGGTAATAACCGGAAGCATCGCAGCCAAGGAAATTGTATCGTTGCGGGTAGGAGTGGAGCCGGATATTGATGTTGTTCTGAAGTCATTTTGGGAAATGGAAGAACTTCCTCAACGTACTTATTTGACTGACTCTGAGGACCTTGCGGATGTAAACTTTTGTAAAACCTTTTCTCGTGCTCGCGATAATAAATATATTGTTGAGTTGCCGTTTCGACATCGGGATGTGAAGTTTGGGAATACTCTTTCAGGAGCTTTATCTCGGTTGTCAGCGATGGAACGTCGTTTCGCTCACCAAAAAAATCTTTGCTTAGAGTATGGTCGTTTTATGAAGGCTTATCAGGAGTTAGGGCATATGGAGCTTATTCCGGAAAACGAGATTGAACCTACTTCTGGGAAGATTTTCTATTTGCCACACCACGCCGTTGTCACAAATAAATTACGGGTTGTTTTTGATGGGTCACATAAGGATGGAAATGGTATCAGCTTAAATGAAATGCTGCATATAGGGCCTCCACTTCAGCGCAATTTAATAAGCGTTTGCTTACGTTTTCGTATTCATAAATATGTTTTTTGTGCCGATATAGTGAAGATGTTTCGGCAAATTTGGGTCGATACGAAACATCGTGACTTTCAACGTATCGTGTGGCGAGAAAGTCCTGACAAACCGATTGGCCATTACCGGCTACGTACTGTTACCTACGGTACTTCACCTGCTCCTTTTCTATCCATGCGAGTTCTGAAACAGCTCGCCTTAGATTACATGGATCAATTTCCCATTGCGTCGCATTGCATTCTGCATGATTTTTATGTTGACGACATCATGACAGGGTCAGTGGCGTTCTGTTTCTATCTTGACGTACATATCGACGGAATACTGTTGAAACAATCGGCGATATCTTAACAGATGATTGTCGATATCCTGGCGAATCATCAAGCGATATGCATAGAAGTTCATGCTGCTGACCTTTTTATTTGTTTCATGACCTGAAAGATAATCTTATTGTTAGTTGGTGATAAAGATATTTCAGAAAACTCAACAACTAACTGGTGAATGGAGTTACTATTTTAATTTGAAAATGGTAGCCATCATCGCCTTCCCAAAACATTGGCGGTTATTGTAATGCGTCGTATGACCGGTGGGTCTCCATGACGCGTTGAAACTGCCCGTTATCACGTCGCTTGACCCCTGCTTGCTACAACAAGATCTAGATTCTTTTTCTATTTGGTGTCTCAAAAACTGCCTAGAGCTAAATGTTGCGAAATGCCAATCCATCACCTTATCACGTAAGTACAACAAGTCGCTTCCCCGTCTTTACCTTCTTAATGATCAACCTATACCCATCGTATAGTCTCTTCGTGACCTTGGCATATTGTACGACCGGGAACTTAATTTCCGTTCGCACATTGACGAGATAATTCGTAAAGCCAATTCATCCCTTGGGTTTATTAAACGGCGGTCAAAGGAATTCTCTGACCCCTACGTAACCAGATCTCTCTACATCACTTTCGTCCGCCCCCTCCTCGAATACGCCAACCAAGCATGGTCACCCTTTCAGCAAGTTCATGTAGCCAGAATCGAAAGCATACAACGACGTTTTCTTCGATTTGCCCTCCGCGGTCTTTCTTGGAACGATCCCCTTATTCTGCCTCCCTATCATGACCGCCTTAAACTCATTAACCTGAATAGCCTTGAGGACCGGAGAGATGCTGCAGACATTCTCTTCATTCATCGCCTCCTCTCAGGCTCTATCGATTGCCCGTCTCTTTACAACTCCATCTTCTTAAATACTAACCCTCGTAATTTAAGACACCCCCGTCTGTTCTATCTGCCAACCCACCGCACGTCCTACGGCTCCAACGAACCAATTTCCCGTATGCTACGGAAAGTAAACTCAAACATTTCCTTTTTTGATTTCAACCGTAGCTCTCCCTCCATTAAACTTAGCCTCCTTCTCCATCAACCCTAGCTTTTAACTCCTAGTAATAAGTCTTAGTTTTTAGTATTGTATTGTTCTCCTAGCTTGTATTAAGCCAAATAAATGGGGACATTTTTTTTGCCCCACCAAAATTAAATTAAATTGAGGACTATGTCGCGTGATTCCACATTTTCGCCAACAATCATCACTGCTACTTCGTCGTGGGCACCACCTGGTCTTTTGTCTGCGCTGATGATGATTTTGTAATGATCAGAAGGCATCGCTTCCAATGCCGTTTTAAACATTTTAACCAACGCATTGCGTTCGTGTAGAAGTTGTTCCAGTTGTTCGATGATCTCACGTTTCATCGCACGAAAAATCGCACAACGCTGATTGAGTTCATCATTTGAATTTCCAAGGAAATAAATCTGAAGGAACTTATGATCCTCATTTAATTGTGGCAACAGAGCTCCTGCACGATGGTGGGTTTATCTTTGGATCTGAATAGTGAAAGGGGAATGAGACAATTGATCCACATTGGACATATGGAAAAGCTCGTCTGACGACATAACTTTAAATGTAGGATTGTAACCGCGTTCTTGGACAACAGTCGCTCCAAATGAAGTCATTTGGAAGCAGTCGTTATATTGTTGGGTGTGTGCGAGGAAATGGCGTGATTGCGGTGTATTTTCATACAGTAGCGTCCACAATGGCTGCGGGGGCGGTGGACTTTTCCTCCTGCACAGCACAATCCAAGCGTTTCCGTTGAGAACTTCAATGCATAACATTGCTGACAGACGACATTCAATGACCCAATATTAACGCACGGAAGATTATTGTAAGCAAATGTGGAATCATAGCGAAATGCAGATCGATTTAAGTTGAAAGGTGGCGCAAGTGTCTTTCGCTCTTCACGTCGATTGAGATTACCTTGATCTTGAACATTGTTTGCATGATGGGTGGCTCTTACTACATGATCTGCTTTCATATGATCGACTCTTTCTTCTTCCGAAAACGCGCCACGCATGTTAGCCATTCGTAAACGGGCTTGTTGATTGTGATATACACGCTGTTCATCCGTTTCATTCGCACGTAGATTAGCCACCTGTCTCGTATTTCCGTTTCGTATCAATCGTCAATGTGGAAATATCAAATATACTATTAATCTGTCAAACGTGAGTCTGAGAACGTAACGCCATCTGTTGGCGATCGCATCTTCGTGAGAGACAAAATTAGCCGCAGTGTCATTCCTTAGGACAATATTTTGTACTTCTCATACAAAATAGAATTTTCAGATATAGTCACCATCCGCCCCTGAAAATATGCAATTTCGCGTTTCGGCGATTTTTCTGGGCTGTATTGTCACCCTTAAAGTATGCAATTTTGGATTTTCACGATTTTCCGATGATATCAAAAAATTGCATACTTTCAGATGGTCACATCCACCAATGAAATTATTAAATTTTGGATTTTCACGATTTTCCGACTTTTCCGGTCGAATTTCTAAATTTTCGGCTACTGTGTGTGTTAACCTGGTTCAATACGAATCCAACAAAAAAATCCTCATGCAAATCGAATGATGTTCAGCCGAATTATGCGGTAACGAACACGACACGGATTCATTTTTATATATATAGATTTTGTGCCCACTTCTGACAGTTTTGCATGTTCTTCTACCTGTCCTTGTACATATGTGTTTCTTATATTTGATGTCCACTTCTGGCAGTTTTGCATGTATATCTACCTGTGGTTGGTCGTATGATTTTCTTATATTTTGTGTCCACTTCTGACCGTTTTGCATGTACTTCTACCTGTTCTTGTTCGTATGTTTTTCTTATATTTGATGTCCACTTCTGGCAGTTTTGCATGTACTTCTACCTGTGCTGTTTGGTTTGTTTGGTCGTATGGTTTTCTTATATTTTGTGTCCACTTCTGATAGTTATGCATGTACTTCTACCTGTGCTTGGTCGTATGTTTTTCTTATATTTGATGTCCACTTCTGGCAGTTTTGCATGTACGTCTACCTGTCCTTGTTCGTATGTTTTTCGTATATTTCGTTTCCACTTCTGAAAGTTTTGCATATACTTCTACCTGTGCTTGTTGGTATGTTTTTCTTATATTCTGTGTCCACTTCTGCCCGTTTTGCATGTCTTCTTCCTGTCCTTCTTCATATGTTTTTCTTATACTTTATGTCCACTTCTGGAAGTTTTACATGTACTTCTACCTGTGTTTGGTCGTATGTTTTTCTTATATTTTAAACTTCTGGCAGTTTTGCATGTACTTCTACCTGTACTCGTTCGTATGTTTTTCTTATATTTTGTGTCCACTTCGGCCAGTTTTGCATGTACTTCTACCTGTGCTGGTTGGTATGTTTTTCTTACATTTGTGCCCACTTCTGACAGTTTTGCATGTACTTCTACCTGTCCTTGTACGTATGTTTTTCTTATATTTTGTGTCCACTTCTGGCAGTTTTGCATGTCTTTTACCTGTCCTTGTTGATAAGTTTTTCTTATATTTTGCGTCCACTTCTGGCAGTTTTGCATGTACTTCTATCTGACCTTGTTCGTATGTTGTTTTTATATTTTGTTACCACTTCTGGCAGTTTTGCATATACTTCTACCTGTCCTTGTTGGTATGTTTTTCTTATATTTTGTGTCCACTTCTGGCAGTTTTGCATGTACTTCTAATTGTGCTTGTTCGTATGCTTGTCTTATATTTTGTGTCCACTTCTGTCAGTTTTGCATGTACTTCTACCTGTCTTTAGTCGTATGTTTTTCTTATATTTTGTGTCCACTTCTGGCAGTTTTGCATGTACTTCTACCTGTCCTTGTTGGTATGTTTTTTCTATATTTTTTTCGTCCACTTCTGACAGTTTTGCATGTACTTCTACCTGTCCTTGTTTGTATGTTTTTCTTATATTTTGTGTCCATTTCTGGCAGTTTTGCATGAACTTCTACCTGTCCTTGTTCGTATGTTTTTCTTATATTATGCGTCCACTTCTGCAAGTTTTGAGTGTACTTCCACCTGTCCTTGTTGTTATATTACTCTTATATTTTGTGTCCACTTCTGCCAGTTTTGCATGTACTTCTAAATGTCCTTGTTGATATGATTTTCTTATGTTTTGTGTCCACTTCTGGCAGTTTTGCATGTACTTCTACCTGTGCTTGTTGGTATGTTTTTCTTATATTTTGTGTCCACTTCAGGCAGTTTTGCATGTATTTCTACCTGTCCTTGTTGGTATGTTTTTCTTATATTTTGTGTCCATTTCTGGCAGTTTTGCATGTACTTCTACCTGTCCTTGTTCATATGTTTTTCTTATATTTTATGTCCACTTCTGGCAGTTTTGCATGTACATCTACCTGTCCTTGTTGGTATGTTTTCTTATATTTTGTGTACATTTCTGACAGTTTTGCATGTTCTTCTACCTGTCCTTGTTGGTATGTTTTTTATATATTTTTTTCGTCCACTTCTGGCAGTTTTGCATGTACTTCTACCTGTCCTTGTTGGTATGTTTTTCTTATATTTTGTGTCCTTTTCTGGCAGTTTTGCATGTACTTCTACCTGCCCTTGTTCGTATGTTTTTCTCATATTTTGTGTCCACTTCTGGAAGTCTTACATGTACTTCTTGCTGTGTTTGGTCGTCTGTTTTATTTATATTTTGTGTCCACATCTGACAGTTATGCATGTACTTCTACTTCTACTTGTTGGTAAGATTTTCGTATATTTTGTGTATACTTCTCAGAGTTTGGCATGTACTTTTACCTATCCTTGTTCGTATGTTTTTCTTATATTTTGTGTTCACGTCTGACAGTTTGGATGTACTTTTACCTGCGTTTGGTCGTATGTTTTGATTATATTTTGTGTCTACTTCTGACAGTTACGCATGCACTTCTACCTGTGCTTGTTCGTATGTTTTGCTTATATTTTGTGTCCACTTCTGACAGTTTTGCATGTACTTCTACCTGTGCTTGATCGTATGTTTTTCTTATATTTTGAGCCCATTTCTGGCAGTTTTGCATGTACTTCTACCTGTCCATGTTGGTATGATTTTCTTATATTTTGTGTCCACTTCTGACAGTTTTATGTACTTCTACCTGTCTTCGTTGGTATGTTTTTCTTATATTTTGCGTCCACTTCTGGCAGTTTTGCATATACTTCTACCTGTCCTTTTTTAATATGTTTTGCTTATATTTTGCTTCCACTTCTGGCAGTTTTGCATGTACTTCTACCTGTCCTTGTTGGTATGTTTTTCTTATATTTTGTGCCCAATTCTGGCAGTTTTGCATGTACTTCTACTTGTCCTTGTTGATATGTTTTTCTTATATTTTATGTCCACTTCTGGCAGTTTTGCATGTACTTCTATCTGACCTTGTTCGTATGTTGTTTTTATATTTTGTTACCACTTCTGGCAGTTTTGCGTACACTTCTACCTGTCCTTGTTGGTATGTTTTGCTTATATTTTGTGTCCACTTCTGGCAGTTTTGCATGTACTTCTAATTGTGCTTGTTCGTATGCTTTTCTTATATTTTGTGTCCACTTCTGTCAGTTTTGCATGTACTTCAACCTGTCCTTGTTGGTATGTTTTTCTTATATTATGCGTCCACTTCTGCAAGTTTTGGGTGTACTTCCACCTGTCCTTGTTGTTATATTTCTCTTATATTTTGTGTCCACTTCTGTCAGTTATACATGTACTTCTACCTGTCCTTGTTGATATGTTTTTCTTATGTTTTGTGTCCACTTCTGGCAGTTTTGCATGTACTTCTACCTGTGCTTGTTGGTATATTTTTCTTATATTTTGTGTCCACTTCAGGCAGTTTTGCATGTACTTCTACCTGTCCTTGTTGATATGTGTTTCTTATATTTTGTGTCCACTTCTGATAGTTTTGCATCTCCTTCTACCTGTGATTGGCCGTATGTTTTTTTTATATTTTGTGTCCACTTCTGTGAGTGGAGGAGGAGATACAACGACGAACTGTGCGGGCTGTACAGCGACATCGACTTAGCCAGAAGAGTGAAGGTCCAACGACTGAGGTGGCTGGGTCATGTAGAGCGGATGGACACCAATGCTCCGGAACGAAAAATTTTCGAATCCGCCCCCGAGGGACAGCGCAGTAGAGGAAGACCGCGACTCAGGTGGCGCGCGCAAGTTGAAGGGGACCTCAACCAACTTAGCGTGCGAAACTGGAGTCAGCTAGCTAAAGATCGATCTGGCTGGAGATGCTTGTTGGTTGAGGCCCAGGTCCACCCCGGACTGTAGCGCCGCCTAAAGTAAGTAAGCCCACTTCTGACAGTAATGCATGTACTTCTACCTGTGGTTGGTCGTATGTTTTGATTATATTTTGTGTCCACTTCTGACAGTTATGCATGTACTTCTGCCAGTGTTTGGTCGCATGTTTTGATCATATTTTGTGTCCACTTCTGACAGTTTTGCATGTACTTCTACCTGTTCCTGTTTGTATACATTTCTTATATTTTGTGTCCAGTTTTTCCGGTTTTGTTTTTTCTTCTACCTGTCCTTGTTCGTATGTATTTCTTATATTTTGTGTCCACTTCTGTCAGTTTTGCATGTACTTCTACTTGTGCTGGTGGGCTTGTTTTTCTTGTATTTGTGCCCAACTCTGACAGTTTTGCATGTTCCTCTACCAGTGCTTGTTTTTATGTTTTTCGTATATTTTGTGTCCACTTCTAGCAGTTTTGCATGTACTTCTATCTATCCTTTTTCCTTTATTTTTCTGATATTTTGTGTCCACTTCTGACAGTTTTGCATGTACTTTTACCTGTCCTTTTTTGTATGTATTTCTCATATTTTGTGTCCCCTTTTTGCAGTTTTGTTTGTATTTCTAAGTGTCCTTGTTCGTATGTTTTTCTTATATTTTGTGCCCACTTCTGCCAGTTTTGCATGTACTTCTACCTGTTCTTGTTTTTATACATTTCTTATATTTTGTGTCCAGTTTTCCCGGTTTTGTTTGTACTTCTACCTGTCCTTATTCGTATTTATTTCTTATATTTTGTGTCCCCTTCTGTCAGTTTTGCATCGACTTCTACCTGCCCGTGTTCGTATGTTTTTCTTATATTTGTGTCCACTTCCGGCAGCTTTGCATGTACTTCTAAATGTCCTTGTTCTTGTTTTTTTTATATTTTGTGTTCACTTCTGACAGTTTTGCATGTACTTCTACCTGTGCTTTGTCGTATGTTTTTCTTATATTTTGTGCAAACTTCTGACAGTTTTGCATGTACTTCTAACTTTGTTTGGTCGTATGGTTTTCTTATATTTTGCGTCCACTTCTGACAGTTTTGCATGTACTTCTGCCTGTCCTTGTTCGTATGTTTTTCTTATATTGTGTGTCCACTTCTGCCACTTTTGCATGTACTTTTACCTGTGTTTAGTCGTATGTTTTGATTATATTTTGTGTCCACTTCTAACAGTTATGCGTGTACTTCTACCTGTCCTTCTTCGTATGTTTTTCTTATATTTTGTGTACACTTCTGACAGTTTTGCTTGTACTTCTTCCCACCCTTGGACGTAAGTTTTTCTTAAATTTTGTGTCCACTTCTGGCAGTTTTGCATGTACCAGAAGTCGTTCGTATGTTTTTTTAATATTTTTTGTCCACTTATGACAGCTTTGCATGAACTTCTACCTGTCCTTGTTCGTATGTTTTTCTTATATTTTGTGTCCACTTCTGTCAGTTTTGCATGTACTTCTACCTGTGCTTGGGCGTATATTTTTCTTATATTTTGTGTCAACTTCTGGCAGCTTTGCATGTACTTCTACGTGTCCTTGTTCATATTTTTTTCTTTAATTTTGTGTCCACTTCTACCTGTGTTTAGTCGTATGTTTTTCTTATATTTTGTGTCCACTTCTGACAGTAATGCATGTACTTCTACCTGTGCTTGGGCGTATGTTTTTCTTATATTTGTGTCCACTTCTGGCAGTTTTGCATGTACTTCTGCTGTCCTTGTTCATACGTTTTTCTTTAATATTGTGTCCACTTCTACCTGTATTTGGTCGTATGTTTTTCTAATATTTTGTGCTCAATTCTGACATGTGCTTCTACTTGAGCTTGTTCGCATGTTTTTGTTATATTTTGTGTCCACTTCTGACAGTTTTGCATGTACTTCTACTTGTGCTGGTTGGTTTGTTTTTCTTATATTTGTGCCCAGTTCTGGCAGTTTTGCATGTTCCTCTACCAGTGCTTGTTTTTATGTTTATCGTATATTTTGTGTCCACTTCTAGCAGTTTTGCATGTACTTCTATCTGTCCTTGTTCCTTTTTTTTCTTATATTTTGTGTCCACTTCTGGCAGTTATGCATGTACTTCTACCTGCCCTTGTTCATATGTTTTTCTTATATTTGTGTCCATTTCTGGCAGTTTTGCATGTACTTCTACCTGTCCTTGCTCATATGTTTTTCTTTAATTTTGTGTCCACTTCTACCTGTGTTAGGCCGTATGTTTTTCTTATATTTTATGTCCACTTCTGGCAGTTTTGCATGTACCTCTACCTGTGCTTGTTCGTATGGTTTTCTTATATTTTGCGTCCACTTCTGGCAGTTTTACGTGTACTTCCACCTGTCCTTGTTGGTATTTTTTTCTTATATTTTGCGTCCACTTCCGGCAGTTTTGCATGTACTTCTACCTGTCCTTGTTGGTATGTTTTTCTAATATTTTGTGAACACTTCTCTCAGTATTGCGTGTACTTCTACCTGTCCTTGTTGGTTTGTTTTTCCTATATTTTGCGTCCACTTCTGGCAGTTTTGCATGTACTTTTACCTGGCCTTGTTGGTATGTTTTTCTTATATTTTGCGTCCACTTCTGGCAGTTTTGCATGTACTTCAACCTGTCCTTGTTGGTATGTTTTTCTTATATTTTGCGTCCACTTCTGACAGTTTTGCGTGTACTTCCACCTGTCCTCTTATAGTTTGTGTCCATTTCTCAAAGTTTTGCATGTACTTCTACCTGTGATTGTTGGTATGTTTTTCTTATATTTTGTGTCCACTTCTGGCAGTTTTGCATGTACTTCTACCTGTGCTTGTTCGTATGTTTTTCTTTAATTTTGTGTCCACTTCTTCCTGTGTTTGGTCGTATGTTTTTCTTATATTTTGTGTCCACTTCTGACAGTAATGCATGTACTTCCACCTGTCCTTGTTCATATGTTTTTCTTATATTTTATGTCCACTTCTAGAAGTCTTACATGTACCTCTACCTGTGGTTGGACGTATGCTTTTCTTATATTTTGTGTCCACTTCTGGCAGTTTTGCATGTACTTCTACGTGTCCTTGTTCATATTTTTTTCATTAATTTTGTGTCCACTTCTACCTGTGTTTGGTTGTATGTTTTTCTTATATTTTGTGTCCACTTCTGACAGTAATGCATGTACTTCTACCTGTGCCTGTTCCTATATTTTTCTTATATTTTGTGTCCACTTCTAACAGTTTTGCGTGTACTTCCAACTGTCCTTGTTGGTATGTTTCTCTTATAGTTTGTGTCCATTTCTCAAAGTATTGCATGTACTTCTACCTGTGATTGTTGGTATGTTTTTCTTATATTTTGTGTCCACTTCTGGCAGTTTTGCATGTACTTCTACCTGTCCTTGTTCCTATATTTTTCTTATATTTTGTGTCCACTTCTGGCAGTTATTCATGTACTTCTACCTGTGCTTGGACGTATGTTTTTCTTATATTTGTGTCCACTTCTGGCAATTTTGCATGTACTTCTCCTGTCCTTGTTCATACGTTTTTCTTTAGTTTTTGTGTCCACTTCTACCTGTATTTGGTCGTATGTTTTTCTTATATTTTGTGCTCAATTCTGACAGTTTAGCATGTACTTCTACTTGAGCTTGTTCGCATGTTTTTGTTATCTTTTGTGTCCACTTCTGACAGTTTTGCATGTACTTCTAATTGTGCTTTTTGGTTTGTTTTTCTTATATTTGTGCCCAGTTCTGACAGTTTTGCATGTTCCTCTACCAGTGCTTGTTTTTATGTTTTTCGTATATTTTGTGTCCACTTCTTGCAGTTTTGCATGTACTTCCATCTGTTTTTGTTCATATGTTTTTCTTATATTTTATGTCCACTTCTAGAAGTCTTACATGCACTTCTTCCTGTGTTTGGTCGTATGTTTTTTTATATTTTGTGTCCACTTCTGGCAGTTTTGCATGTACTTCTACCTGTCCTTGTTGGTATGTTTCTTTTATATTTTGTGTCCACTTCTGACAGTTTTGCATGTACTTCTACCTGTCCTTGTTGGTATGTTTTTTTTATATTTTGTGTCCACTTCTGACAGTTTTGCATGCACTTCTACCTGTCCTTGTTCGTATGTTTTTCTTATATTTTGTGTCCACTTCTGGCAGTTTTGCATGTCCTTTTACCTGTGCTTAGTCGTGTGTTTTTCTTATATTTTGTGTCCACTTCTGACAGTTTTGCTTGTACTTTTACCTGTCCTTGACCTGTCCTGTCCTTTACCTGTCTTCTCCGATTGCTACTTCTTCGTCTTCAAAACTCGACTTTGTTGCAATAAAAATAGCACTCCCCCACAAGTCCCTATACGTAATGTGTTTCTACATCCTGCCGGCCCAACCTATCGAATCCTACCAACTCGCTGTTAATGCGATCGATCAAATAATAGAGTTATCTGAATCCTCTGACGACATCATTATTTTCGGCGACTTTAACCTGCCTCAACTACACTGGGATTTATCTGATGATGAATCGTTTTTCATTGCTTCAAATCCCAACTCAACCAAAGAATGTCTCCTCATTGATCGACTAACCGACTCAAGTCTATGCCAAGTTAGCGGCATCTCTAATTATATGGGTAGGCAGTTAGACCTAATCTTCACTACTGACCCACTTAACTCCTCTGTCTCACTCTCCCCTCTTCTTCTTTCAACTATTGACAACCTTCACCCCCCGCTTCTTCTTTCTTTTTTTCACAACCCTCCACTACAGCCCACACCCCCCGCTGGCCTCCCATGTTATGATTTTCATAAAGCCAATTTCCGAAAAATTAATGAACACCTCAGCAAAGTCTCATTTGAGTTTGCCAATCTCCCTGTAAATGATGCCCTCTCCTTGTTTTACAGAGAATTATTTGCTTCTATCTCCCTTTTTGTCCCTATTTCTCGGCCAAAACCCTTCTCTACATCCCCTCCATGGTACAATCGAAGACTCCGTTCGTTACGCAACAAGAGAAACAAATTATGGTCAGTTTTCCTTCGAAACAAGTCTTTTTCTGACTATTCCAACTATCTCGGCTTATACCTTCAATTCACTCAGGCTTAAAACTTCCTCTATCAACGATATGTTGACAATGCGCAAGTCAACCTTATAAGCGACCCTAAATCATTTTTCCGATTCGTTAACTACAAGAAAAAATCTGACGGTTACCCTCCATCTCTCTCTTACGAAAACATATCTTCAAGTGATCCACACACCATTGCTAATTTCTTTGCCACCTTTTTTAAACAATCTTTTGCCGACAACTCCTTTGTTCCAGATCCCTTCTATTTCAACTACCTACCTGACTACTCCATTGGTCCCTTTCTCTCTCAAACTTTCGAGCCTAATGTAATTGAAAATAAATTACAAAAACTTAATGATGAATACTCACCAGGCCCAGATGGTATTCCCGCTATTTTTCTTAAGAAGTGTTCCCTCGTGCTCTCCTACCCCCTTTCGCTCCTCTTTAAGCTCTCGCTATCACAAGGCGACTTTCCTCAGATATGGAAGTCCTCCTTCATAACGCCGATTCATAAAAAGGGATTAAAGAGCGAAGTTACTAATTATCGCCCGATAGCCAAACTGTCGCATATACCCAAACTCCTGGAAAGTATTTTGTACGAATCCTTAAGCTTTCAATGCAAGTCTTTAATTTCTCAAAACCAACATGGCTTTCTAAAAGGTAGATCAACCACCACAAACCTCGTTGAATTCACGTCCTCTGCGCTATCGGCCTTAGAAAGTGGTAAAGAAGTCGATGTTGTTGCAACTGATTTTAGTAAAGCTTTTGATAAGATATCCCACAAATTAATTCTTTTCAAATTGTCCGCCTTTGGTTTTGAACCAATACTGCTGAAATGGATATCCTCTTATCTGGAAAACCGTTTCTATAGCGTTCGCTTCAGGTCCGTCCTATCTGCCCCATTTCTGGCAACCTCTGGTGTACCACAAGGCAGTCATTTAGGTCCCCTTCTCTTCATCTTAACTATAAACGATTTGGAAATGGTTATTAAACACTCCTCTATCTCTCTCTATGCCGACGACACCAAACTATATAAACACATATCTTCATCACAAGACCCCTGCTTGCTACAACAAGACCTAGATTCTTTTTCTATTTGGTGTCTCAAAAACTGCCTAGAGCTAAATGTTGCGAAATGCCAATCCATCACCTTATCACGTAAGTACAACAAGTCGCTTCCCCGTCTTTACCTTCTTAATGATCAACCTATACCCATCGTACAGTCTCTTCGTGACCTTGGCATATTGTACGACCGGGAACTTAATTTCCGTTCGCACATTGACGAGATAATTCGTAAAGCCAATTCATCCCTTGGGTTTATTAAACGGTGGTCAAAGGAATTCTCTGACCCCTACGTAACCAGATCTCTCCGTCTCTTTACAACTCCATCTTCTTAAATACTAACCCTCGTAATTTAAGACACCCCCGTCTGTTCTATCTGCCAACCCACCGCACGTCCTACGGCTCCAACGAACCAATTTCCCGTATGCTACGGAAAGTAAACTCAAACATTTCCTTTTTTGATTTCAACCGTAGCTCTCCCTCCATTAAACTTAGCCCCCTTCTCCATCAACCCTAGCTTTTAACTCCTAGTAATAAGTCTTTGTTTTTAGTTATAGAATTGTAAGTATTGTATTGTTCTCCTAGCTTGTATTAAGCCAAATAAATGGGGACATTTTTTTGCCCCACCAAAATTAAAATTAAATTAAAATTAAATTAAATCAAAATTAAATAAAATATGTTTTTCTAATATTTTGTGTCCACCTCTGACAGTCATGCATGTACTTCTATCTGTGCTTGTTCGTATGTTTTTCTCATATTTTGTGATCACTTCTGGCAGTTTTGCATGCACCTCTACCTGTCCTTGTTGGTATGTTTTTCTTATATCTTGCGTCCACTTCTTTCAGTTTTGCATGTACTTCTATCTGTCCTTGTTCGTATATTTTTCTTATATTTTGTGTCCACTTCTGACAGTTTTGCATGTACTTCTACCTGTCCTTGTTCGTTTGTTTTTCTCATATTTTGTGTCCAGTTCTGGCAGTTTTGCATGTACTTCTACCTGTCCTTGTTGGTATGTTTTTCTTATATTTTGCGCCCACTTCTGGCAATTTTACATGTACTTCTACCTGTCTTTGTTCGTATGATTTTCTTTTATTTCGTGTCCACTTCTGGCAATTTTGCATGTACTTCTACCTGTATTTGTTGGTATGTTTTTCTTATATTTTGCGTCCTCTTATGGCAGTTTTGCATGTACTTATACCTGTCCTTGTTCGTATGTTTTTCTTATATTTTGTGTCCACTTCTGCCAGTTTTGCATGTACTTCTTCTACCTGGGCTTGGTCATATGTTTTTCTAATATTTTGAGCCCACTTCTGGCAGTTTTGCATGTACTTCTACCTATCCTTGTTCGTATGTTTTTCTTATATTTTGTGTCCACTTCTTGCAGTTTTGCATGTACTTCCATCTGTCCTTGTTCATATGTTTTTCTTATATTTTATGTCCACTTCTAGAAGTCTTACATGCACTTCTTCCTGTGTTTGGTCGTATGTTTTTTTATATTTTGTGTCCACTTCTGGCAGTTTTGCATGTACTTCTACCTGTCCTTGTTAGTATGTTTCTTTTATATTTTGTGTCCACTTCTGACAGTTTTGCATGTACTTCTACCTGTCCTTGTTGGTATGTTTTTTTTATATTTTGTGTCCACTTCTGACAGTTTTGCATGCACTTCTACCTGTCCTTGTTCGTATGTTTTTCTTATATTTTGTGTCCACTTCTGGCAGTTTTCCTTGTACTTTTACCTGTCCTTGACCGTATGTTTTTCTAATATTTTGTGTCAACCTCTGACAGTCATGCATGTACTTCTATCTGTGCTTGTTCGTATGTTTTTCTCATATTTTGTGACCACTTCTGGCAGTTTTGCATGCACCTCTACCTGTCCTTGTTGGTATGTTTTTCTTATATTTTGCGTCCACTTCTTTCAGTTTTGCATGTACTTCTACCTTTGCTTGGTCGTATGTTTTTCTTGTATTTTGGGTTCACTTCTGAAAGTTTAGCATGTACTACTACCTGAGTTTGGTCCTATGTTTTTCTTATATTTTGTGTCCACTTCTGACAGTTTTGCATGTACTTCTACCTGTCCTTGCTGGTATGTTTTTCTTATATTTTGTGTCCACTTCTGGCAGTTTTGCATCTATTTCTACCTGTTCTTGTTTGTATGTTTTTCTTATATTTTGTGACCACTTCTGGAAGTTTTGCATGTACTTTTACCTGTGCTTAGTCGTATGTTTTTCTTATATTTTGTGTCCACTTCTGACAGTTATGCATGTACTTCTTCCAGTGTTTGGTCGTATGTTTTTCTTATATTTTGTGTCCACTTCTGACAGTTTTGCATGTACTTCTACCTGTCCTTGCTGGTATGTTTTTCTTATATTTTGGGTCCACTTCTGGCAGTTTTGCATGTATTTCTACCTGTCCTTGTTTGTATGTTTTTCTTATATTTTGTGTCCACTTCTGACAGTTTGGCATGTACTTCTACCTGTCGTTGCAGGTATGTTTTTCTTATATTTTGGGTCCACTGCTGGCAGTTTTGCATGTACTTCTACCTGTCCTTGTTGGTATGTTTTTCTTATATTTTGGGTCCACTTCTGGCAGTTTTGCATGTATTTCTACCTGTCCTTGTTTGTATGTTTTTCTTATATTTTGTGTCCACTTCTGACAGTTTTGCATGTATTTCTACCTGTCCTTGCTGGTATGTTTTTCTTATATTTTGTGTCCACTTCTGACAGTTTTGCATGTACTTCTACCTGTCGTTGCAGGTATGTTTTTCTTATATTTTGGGTCCACTTCTGGCAGTTTTGCATGTACTTCTACCTGTCCTTGTTGGTATGTTTTTCTTATATTTTGGGTCCACTTCTGGCAGTTTTGCATGTATTTCTACCTGTCCTTGTTTGTATGTTTTTCTTATATTTCGTGTCCACTTCTGACAGTTTTGCATGTATTTCTACCTGTCCTTGCTGGTATGTTTTTCTTATATTTTGTGTCCACTTCTGACAGTTTTGCATGTACTTCTACCTGTCGTTGCAGGTATGTTTTTCTTATATTTTGTGCCCACTTCTGGCAGTTTTGCATGTACTTCTGGCAGTTTTGCATGTACTTCTATCTGTGTTTGGGCCTATGGTTTTCTTATATTTTGTGTCCACTTCTGGCAGTTTTGCATGTACTTCTACCTGTTCTTGTTCGCATATCTTTCTTATATTTTGTGTCCACTTCTGGCAGTTTTGTCTGTACTTCTCCTGTGCTTGGTCGTATGTTTTTTCTAATATTTTGTGTCCACTTCTGACAGTCATGCACGTACTTCTATCTGTGCTTGTTCGTATGTTTTCTTATATTTTGGGTCCACTTCTGGCAGTTTTGCATGTACTTCTACCTGTCCTTGTTGGTATGTTTTTCTTATATTTTGCGTCCACTTCTGGCAGTTTTGCATGTACTTCTACCTGTCTTTGTTGGTATGTTTTTCTTATATTTTGTGTCCACTTCTGGCAGTTTTGAATGTATTTCTACCTGTGCTTGGTCATTTGTTTTTCTTATATTTTGTGCCCACTTCTGGCAGTTTTGCATGTACTTCTATCCGTCCTTGTTCGTATGTTTTCTTATATTTTTTGTCCTCTTCTGGCGGTTTTGCATGTACTTCCACCTGTCCTTGTTCTTAAGGTTTTTCTTATATTTTTTGTCCACTTCTGGAAGTCTTACATGTACTTCTTCCTGTGTTTGTTCGTATGTTTTTTTTATATTTAGTGTCCACTTCTGACGGTTGGATGTTGTAGAAATAGGGTAGGCACTGAGAGGTGTCAACTTGGCGATGCCCAGTGTTGTAACTGTTTCTACACATCAATTGTGCTTATTTTACCTCCAAGTGGTAACCGTCGGGTACTGGTCGATGTCCATCCGGACTCGACTTGCCAAACTTATAAGCGCGAGTGCTGACCGGCAGACAAAAATAGCAGCACTATAAACGGGACAGTGGATGAACTCCCCAGATGGAATCAACGGTGAAGAAATCCCAGAAGAAATAAAACAAAACCTTATCCGGGCTACTCCAACATATTTGGAGCTCAGGCCGGTAAGGATTTCCGAGACTTAGTCAGGGTCTTGGAAAAGAGATGGTGGCGGATGAGCCCTTAATGGACCAACGGCAGCGCTCACATCCCCGAATGGGCTACTGGCTTCGGTCTAACCGACCCCTCGTCCTAGGGGTTTCTAAAATGGAACTGGCCCTCCAGGTTGGGGGTTGTGCCGCCGGGGTAACTGCCCGGCCATGGAAAAAACAATAGTTACGAAGCAACCACAAGCCTCGGATACGGACGGATCTACTGTTGACAACCCCTGCAAACGAAATAAGGACAACGAACTTCGGATCTGTACGTGGAATGTTAGGTCCCTTAATAGGCCACGTGCAGCCGAACAACTAGCGGAGGCCCTAGACTGCTGCAAAGCAGACGTTACCGCCATTCAAGAAATGCGATAGGATGGGCCGGACAAAAAGAGGATGAAAAACTGCGACATCTACTACGGCGATTGCTATCGACGGCAAAAGCAGCGCTTATTTGGATGCGGATTTGTTATTAGAGGCAGACGTAGGCAAGAAGTCTTGAGTTTTCGGCATGTTAACGAACGCCTCGTGACAATCCGTATCAAGGCTAAATTTGCCAACATTAGCCTCATATGCGCGCACGCCCCCACAGAGGAGAAAGATGACGACACCAAAGATAGCTTCTACGAGCTCTTGGACAAGACTTACGAGCAGTGCCCTAGTTATAACATTAAAATTGTCCTTGGCGATTTTAATGCCAAGCTAGGAAGGGAGGGCATCTTTGGTAGTACTGTCGGAAAGTAAAGCCTGCACGACACCACCTCCGATAACGGATTCAGGCTAATCGACTTTGCGGCGGGGCGTAACGTTTTCGTTGCTAGCACGCGATTCCCGCATCTCGATATTCATAAGGGGACTTGGAGATCTCCTGATCAATCAACCGTCAACCAGATTGACCACATTGCGATCGACGCAAGGCACTCCTCCAGTATGTTGGATGTCCGAACGTTCCAAGGGGCCAACATCGACTCGGATCATTACCTTGTTGTAGCCAATGTACGGGTGCGGATATCCCGAGCACCGCAAAGACAAGCTAATACTGCGAGGAAGTTTGACGTCGGACGGCTACAATCGCAAGAGATCGCCAAATCCTTTTCCGATCGAGTCTCCCTCAATCTCTTAAGAGGTCCTATGCTGCCAGCATCAAGTATTGAAGACCAGTGGCAACACTGCCAAAAAGCCATCAGAGATGCCGCCTCTGATGTGCTGGGTTTCACTCGGCCACCAAAACGAAACCAATGGTTTGACGACGAGTGCAGGCAAGCACATGCAGCCAAGCAAGATGCATACAAAGCGGCGCTGCATAGAAGGACCAGAGCTGCTCACGAGCTCTATGAGCAGAAGAGGAGAGACGAGCACCGGCTTCTCAGGAGAAAAAAGAAGGAGCATGAGAAGCGCGCGGTTGAGGAAATTGAGAGATGCTACTCCAGGAATTTATTTTTTTTTTTTTTTTGCGCTGGGAGGTGGTAATCTTCAAAAGACGAAACTGAGCCCGTACTCAGTAACAGTGTGGGATTTCTACCCACTAACCCCTTTTCCCTTCTTCCCCTTTTCCCTACGGTAAGGCCATCTTGGCATTTCATCGCAGGAGGGGGAGAAGCCAGCCTTTCCAATTATTGCACCTAGTCGTTCGACTAATCAGCAATTTGTCTTTCATATAATTATTTAATGTTGTGTTGGGTCTACTATATGCTATTGTTTTAGTTCCCTTTCTTTTACTCTAACTATCTATAGGTAGTTAGTTCAAATGGCTTTTTCCTTCTTAACCTTCTAACAAGATTGTCAGTATTTAATAAATCTGTCATTTCTACGTTGACGTGGTTGAGAAGTCTGAGTCTATGTCTATTTGCAACTGTTTTTACTTCATCTTCAACCATTTCAACATTTAGATCTCTATGTAGATCAGCGTTTCTTATGTACCATGGTGCATTTACTATGTTTTGTAGTACTTTACTTTGGAATGTTTGTATTTTTTTTAAATTTGTTTTGCATGTGCATGCCCACAGCTGGAGCCCATAAGTCCATACTGGTTTTATAACTTGCTTATAAAGAAGCAGTTTTTTGTAATTTGACAGACAAGAGTATCTCCCGATAAGCCAATACATTTTATTGTAACGCATGTTCAGTTCCTCTCTTTTAGGTGGATTTCGAAGAAATACTACCTATTGCAGAGGTCCTCATGACGCAACTTTCAAAAAATTTGAATGCAACTTTTCAAGACCTCTATAATACACCGAAACCATGGTCCGTTCAAATGTTTATATATATATATATCTATATATATATATATATATATATGCAATATAACGAAATCTTGTCACCACGATAGGGGCCGCAGTTCTTAACCGAATTGAACGAAACTTGGTACACATGTTGATATGGTGAATAGCACGGACGAGTTCGTAGATGGGCGAGATCGGTTGAGAGGGGGGCATGTCACGCCCATTTATGCAATACAACGAAATCTTGTCCGCACGATAGGGGCCGCAATTCTTAACCAAATTGAATGAAACTTTGTACACATGTTGATATGGTGAATGGCACGGACGAGTTCGTAGATGGGTGAGATCGGTTGAGAGGGGGGCGTGTCACGCCCATTTATGCAATACAACGAAATCTTGTCCGCACGACAGGAGCCGCAGTTCTTAACCGAATCGACTGATACTTTGCACACATGTTGATATAGTGAATAGCTCGGCTGAGTTCGTAGATGGGCGTAATCGGTTGGGAGGGGGGCGTGCCACACCCCTTTACATTTTTCAAATTCCGCATTAATAATTGTTGAATTTTCATTTTTAATAGTATAGAAGTGGTAATAGTAAAATAATATTTTTGGAAAAAAATTCCCGCCATTTTGAATCCGCCATCTTGAAATTCTTTAAAATTGCTCCGATTTCGTTGAAATTGAAAATGTATACTCGTTTATGGGTACTTCTTATAATTTCGCCATTTTGGATTACTTAAATATTACTTCAAAGTTGCATACAAAGAAAATCCACCTATCTCTTGCGGCTGGTGCCGGAAGGTCTTTTTTTCTTTACATGCTGTTTCCAGCGCAGTTTTGCATCTAAGGTCATACCTAGATATTTGGCTGTGTTTGCATATTCTACTGCATTACCATATATGAACACTGGGATATGCTGAACATTCTTATTGGTGAAATTAATATGGACCGACTTTAGGTCATTTAATTTAATTTGCCATTTTTTTGTCCATTTTGATATGTTATTTACTGCCATCTGTAGCTTTTTTGTCGCTTCTTCGACATTTTCTCCCACAGCAAGGATAGCAGTATCATCTGCAAATGTTGCCACGGTTGTTTCGTCGCTATTTGGCAGATCCCTGGTAAACAGAAGATATAATACAGGGCCTAGCACACTACCTTGTGGCACTCCAGCATCTATTTCTCTCAGTGTGGAGTAATCATCTCCTTGTTTAATTCTAAAAAATCGCTGCAATATGTAGGATTCTAGAATATCTGAGTATTGCTTAGGCAGATGCTTTTGCAATTTATGGATCAGTCCTTTGTGCCATACTTTATCGAAAGCTTGTGCTATATCGAGAAATATAGTAGAGCATATCTTTTTCTCTTCAAATGCTTTTTCGATTTTATCTGTTATTCTGTGCACCTGATCAATCGTGGAGGGCTTATTCCTAAAACCAAATTGATGGTTTGGAATTAGTGATTTTTCTTCAATGATTTTATGCAGACGTTTAATCAACATCTTTTCAAATAGCTTGGACAACATAGGCAGTATCGATATGGGGCGATAGGAGGTGACTTCACTAGGTGGTTTGCCTGGTTTTGGTATCATAATTACCTCCGCTACTTTCCACATGCTGGGTACATACCTTATCCTGAATGCAGCATTTATAATCTGAGCTTGTTTCTTTAGGCCTTTTTTTGGGAATAGTCGTAGGATTTCCCCTGTTATCAAATCAAATCCCGGGGCTTTTTTGATATTGATGCCTTCTTTTATTTCTTTGGCAATTTCTTTTGCCGTTACCGGTTGAATATGTCCCTCTTCTTCGCACAGTTCTTCCGTTTCTTGACAGTCTTTATCTTCATACGGTTGGAAGACGCCTTCAAGATACTCAGCAAATAAATTCGCTTTTTCTTTGTTGCTTTTTGCCCAGTTACCTTCCCTGGTTTTAACTGGTGGAATATGTGCTATTGGCCTATTCATTCTCTTTGTCGCCTTCCAGAGCGAGTAGTCGGTACTAGCATCATTCGTCAAATTGGAAAGGTATGATTTAAGAGATTCATTTTTAAATTCTCTTACCGATCTTTTGAGTTTACTGACGAGATTATTGAGCCTTGTTTTGTCGCTTGGCGCCCTTGATTGTTGCCAGCGTTTTCTAGCTTTTCTCTTTTTTGCAATTATTTCACATATTTCCTTTGGGTAAGAATTCTGTTTTAGTTTGGTTTTTGTTTTAGGTGTTGCAGCCCATGCAGCTTTTTGGATATTCACTGTAAAAGTCTGTACAGCCTCCTCTAATTGATCTTTTGTTTCAATTGTTCCTTAAAGGTGGATACTATCCTCAAGATTCTGTCTGAAGTAGTTCCAGTCAGTCAGTTTATTAGCTAGTCTTGGGATATTTTCTTTGAGAGTGATTTTTTCGCCAAGTGTCATAAGTATTGTGGAATGATCTGAGTCAAGATCTGGTCCTTCTTCTACTTTTATAGTGTTTGACGAGATATTCTTTGTTACGAAAAAGTCGACAAGATCCGGGGTTTTATTCCTATCTGTTGGCCAGTAGGTAGGTTTTCCCGTTGAGTGATATTTGCCGCCAGTTTCTTTAATCATTTCATATAATTCTTTTCCTCTCGTATTTGTCAGTCTAGATCCCCAATACTTATTTTTGGCATTAAAATCTCCACCTGCGATATATCTATTGCAAAATATGCGGAAGAGGTTACTAAAGTCATGTTTTTTGATATTATAGCTAGGAGAGCAGTAAATTGATTCGACTGATATTCGCCCACTTTTAGTTTTTACATTTATAGATATTCCTTGAATCTCACATGCAGTTTGAAATCTGTTTTAAATTTAAAGTGCGTCTCTGAGACAAGACATATATCTATTTGGTTCACGTCGAGAATTACCTGAATTTCTTCTTTGCGCTTCTCGATACCATTAGCATTCCATTCTAGAATTTTTATATGATCCATCATATTTGTCTTTTTTGATCAGCCTTTTTGTTGCTGCTTTTCCTCTCAAGGAGTGATATTCTTTCTAATATAGCCTTATTGCTGTTTTCCATGTTTTCCATTCTATTTAGGATTTTTTGCAAGAAGGTTTCCATACTATTATTTGAGTTTGTTTTATTTATGTTTAATGGTTTTTCTGTTTCTTTTAATGCAGCCTGTGCATATGTCATTTTTGTACCCGTCCCTATCTGCCTTAGGTCCTTTTTCGTATTTTTCTGGCCGTTGGGTACTTCTATTGGCGTTCTCAGTTGTAAGTCCTTTTTGCTTTTTGGTGCGTCCTTTTTGCTTTTAGGTATATCCTTTTTGCTTTTTGGTGCGTCCTTTCAGAGTTTGGATGTTGTTGAATTTAAACACCGAATTTTAAGCCTGTACGACTTAGCGTATGAGTTTATTTATTGTCAGGCTAAAATTTACCTGAAGAGTATAAAGTTAATTATTTGATTGAACTAATCATAAATAATTTATTCTTACAAGGTGTGAATTCAATTTTTAATAAGAAATAACTTTTAAATTGTAATTTTATTTATTGAAAAGGCGCTGGTCCACCTCCGGTCACTGCTGCCAAAAAAAAGAATGGTTCCACCTCATGGTCTCAATGTCGAGCTGTCAGCCAGTCGTTGGTTGGTTGCCCTGTTTGGTAAGTTGGTTGGCCCTGACGTGGTTGTTGCAGTGCTGCCAGGTTCGTCAACAGTCCCCCCCGATAAGTCGGCGTGGTTCTCCGGCTTATCGCATCCAGAAGAACCGGCAACATCTAAGATAGCCAACTTCGATACAGGTCTCAAGTAGACCCCGGATGCTGTTTGAACCATTGCGCTTCGTACAATTCCATCAGTTCCAGCTGTTGTCTTGATCACTCTTCCCTTCGGCCAAAGGTTTCTGGGATTATTGTCGTCAATCACGATGACAATGTCATCCAGAGAGATACCTTTTGTCGCCTTAAACCATTTTGTCCTGCGGGTCAAGTCGGGCAAATACTCCTTAATCCACCTACGCCAGAAGGAGTTTCCAAACTGCTCTATCAATAGCCAATTTCTTTTAAGGACGTAACCATCATCAGTGAATTCTCCAAGTGGCTTAATTCCACTGGAAGAACCAAGTAACAAGTGGTTGGGTGTAAGGGCTTCTTCCTCCTCTCCTGTCAAAGGGACGTACGTAAGTGGGCGAGTGTTTATAATATTTTCCACTTCTGCCATCATGGTAAGTAAAACCTCATCACCAGGATTTCTCGTCGGCATAACTACAGCTAGCGTTTGTTTTACTGAACGAATTAAACGTTCCCAGCTACCGCCCATATGAGGCGATGCCGGTGGTATAAAAGTCCACTTAAGTTTGCCTTCCCCCACGCTTTCAACTATCTTGTCCCTATCAATTCGCTCAACGGCTGCACGAAGTTCCTGACTTGCACCTCTAAAATTAGTACCATTATCTGAGTAAATGTGTATCGGCATACCCCTTCTAGATATAAATCTTTGTAGCGCCAGAATACATGAATCTGTTGAGAGTGAGTGCGCAACTTCAATGTGTATACCGCGTATAGTCAAGCAGGTCACAAGCATTCCCCAGCGTTTTTCTCTTCTTCTCCCTACTGTGACAAATATGGGTCCAAAGAAATCAATTCCGATATATGAAAATGGTCTAGTAAATGCTTTTAATCTTGCCGGTGGAAGCTCTCCCATCAGTGGAACATGCGGTTTAGCTCTCAGGTTGGAACAATGTTGGCACTGCCTTTGTACAGCTTTCATGAGGACTCTTAAACGAGCAATGTAGAACCGTTGACGGACTTCATTAACGACTGTCTCATTATATTGGTGATGGAACTTACGATGATAATGATTTACAACTAAAAAAGTTATATAATGGTGTCTGGGTAGCACGATTGGTCTCTTCGTATTGAAGCAAACTTCGATAGATGCGTCTATTCGTCCTTGAATGCGAATCAACCCAACACGGTCTAAGTACGGTGTTAATTTATGAAGTGGGCTAGAATCCGCAACAACCTTCGATGTTTTCAAGGCAGCGACTTCATCATGAAAATGTTTTAGCTGTGCTTGCCTGAACAAATAAATTACAGCTTCTTCAATACATGTGAGCTCGGCGTGAATTGTTCGACGTCCTCGGGTCTTGCGGATGAACGCGAATACCTTCGACATAATATTTAGTACCTTTCTCCAGCATGAGTATCTAGTCACGTCAATCACAGCATCTGCTTTCTCGATAAAATGGTGTAATTGTTCAACAGTTCCCGAGTCAGACGAATTCGTGGTCAACTCACATTGCGGCCAATGGTCCTTTGATTTCCAAAGGACCTCCGGTCCCTTGAACCACTGGCTTCGAGATGAGGTATCAAGTTTTGAACGACACCTTGTCGCTTCATCAGCCGCGTTTAATTTTGACGGCACCCATTTCCAAAGATCAACGTCTGTTTTTTCGAGAATTTCGCCAATTCTGATGCCGATAAATTGCTGGCGTTTTCGATTTTCTGCTCTTATCCAGTGCATAACGGTCTTGGAGTCCGTCCAGTAAAATCTCCTTTTAAAGACTATTGTATGAGCTTCTATTATAGAAGCGGCCAGTCTTGTTCCCAGTAGCGCTGCTTCTAGTTCCATTCTGGGTATTGACTGTTGTCGTAATGGAGCTACTTTAGTCTTTGAGGATATAAGATAGCATTGAATTTTTCCTTGAATATTCACTCTTAGATACGCAACTGCAGCAATTGCTTCTTCGCTAGCATCGCAAAATGTATGAAGCTCTACATCGTTGGCATTAGAACAGTTCTCTTTGGCTACATACATGCGTGGAATTCGTATATCATTTATTATCGGCAGCGTACGCATCCATTTTATCCATATCGGAAAGTGATCCGTCTTGATTTCGTCGTCCCAATCTATGCCTGACCTCCAGATATTCTGCAGCAGAATTTTAAGGTTTATCAACACATTGGCAATTAATCCGAGGGGGTCATAAATTTGCATCAACACCCGCAAGACCTCTCTTTTAGTAGGTTTCTTTTCACCCGATAGCAATTCTGGTTTTATTTTCTGGCTGTTAAATTTAAAGAAAAATTCGTCGGATAATGGCGACCACCACAGCCCAAGCGCTTTTTCGGCGTCAGCCATAGCTACGTTTTGGTGTTCGTTCGGTGCATTTACCTCAAGTTCCTTTATAACGGCCGCGGAATTTGAACGGAAGTTACGGATTTCAAAACCCCCACGACTGTGAATATGAATGACATCTTTAGAGACGCTGATTGCTTCCTCTTCACTATTGAAGCTGTCAATATAATCGTCCACATAGTGACTTTGGATTATTGCACTTGCTGCTTTCGGGTACTGATGCATATGATCCCTTGCATTCCGATTCTTTACGTATTGGGCACAATACGGTGAGCAAGTAGCTCCGAAAGTCATGACTGTGAGCTTGTAGACTTCAATTTTACCCGTTTCTTTATTCCGCCACAAAAAACGCTGAGCGTCTTGATCATTCTTAGCTATTTTAATTTGATGGAACATTTCTTTAATGTCGGCACATATACCGATCTTTCTTTCCCTGAAACGAAAGAGAATGCCTAACAACGGCGCAGTAATATCTGGTCCTGTCAGCAGTACTACGTTGAGAGACACTCCATTAACCTTTGATGCTGCATCCCAAACAATCCGAACTGTATTAGGTTTATTGTGGTTGAAGACGGGAAAGATAGGTAAGTACCATACTTTTTTGTTTGTGATAGCACTGTCATCAACTCTTTGTGCATAACCTCTCTCTAGATAATGCTGTAGTAAATCGAATATAAGTTTTCGCAGGTTCGGTTCTCTGTGCATCTTACGCTCGAGGCAGAGTAGACGGCGTTCCGCATTAACCTTGCTACTAGGTAGTTGAATCGTGGCGTATTTCCATAATAACGGCACCTCGAATCGGTCACCAACTTTTCGACATTTTTCTTCAAGAAATTTCTCCGCTTGGTCCTCTTCAGATGTAAGTAAACGCAATTTCTTTGTTCCGATGCTTTCCACAGCGAAGTACTGCTTAAAAGTTTCATGAATTAGTTGATCTTCTCGTTGGCATTCGCAAATATGAAGATTACAGCTTTCAACCCGATGTTGATTGTTGTATGGGCCAAATACCACCCACCCTAACCTAGTCTTGGTTGCTATCGGCTCATCCCGCTTACCTTCTCTTATTTTTAATGGCAATCCCAATTTCCAATGTCGTAATCCAATCAGAATTTTTGGTTGAGCATTGGCATACGATTGTACTGGTAATCCACTAAGGTGTGGGTACTTTCCTGAAAAATAATCCCAATCAATAGACTGTGCGGGCAAAGCTAATGAACTAACTGTGCGAACTCCCGATATTGTATACTTTTTCTGTGATAAACCAGCAATTTCAACATCAATATTTCTAGAGTTAAGCTCCGTGCGAGTTGTATTGGCTGTCCACTTTAAATGGAGCGGTGAACGTTGACCGCAAATATTTAATTGATCTGCTAAATCTTCTTCCATCAACGTTACAGATGACCCATCATCCAAAAATGCATACGTCTGTATCGATATGTTCTTACCGTGTACTATCACTGGAACGACCTTGAATAAAACTGAATTATCTTTACCAGCTGTGTGATGAATTGAAGAAGGGACCACGGGATGCGGTGTGACGACATTATTGTGCTTTTTGATGTTATGTAGAAGTTTGTGGTGGCGAAACGTGCAGCCCTGTTCCCCGCATATCAGTGAAGACGTGCATCGTTTTTTATGTCTGCGAAGGCAGGTACGGCACAATTGCTTTTGCTTCACCATCTCCCACCTCTTTCCTAGATCACTATTGGTAAACACTGAGCACTGATCTACGGATGGACAATTCAGATTACAGATCAAACAGGTTCTCACTGATGACTCATGTGCATTTACGTAGGAATGGTCATAACGTTTTCGTTCCACTTTGTGCTCAGGCACTGAGAAGCTTAACGGAGTGACTTCAGTTGCAGCTTGGCCTACTTGGAATAACCACGAGCTAAATGACGGAAGATCGATTGTTGTTAATGTCTGCTTGTAAATGCCCCAGTTGAGACGTATTTGAGGCGGCAGCTTCTCCACTAACTCCTGCAGTAGGATTGGATTATTCAGATGTGAATTGAGTTCGGCTATCTCCATGGTGGCACATATGTTTTCAACAGCTAGTGAGTATTTCACGATCGTTTCTAATTTCTCCGTTTTAGGTGGTGGATCTTGACGAATTTTATAAATGAGCGAATTTATGATCATTTCAGGTTTACCAAATAACATTCTCAAGGTTCCGATTATATGAGGAACCTGACGTGGATTGAATAAACGACACCGAATGGCATCTAGGGCTCTTCCTTTGAGACATTTTTGAAGGCGGACTAGATTTTCATCGTCCGTTAAGCCACATGTTCTAGTGCTATTTTCAAATGCACTTATAAATAGTGGCCATTCTTCTGGATGTCCATCAAAAATTGGTAGTTCTTTCGGTACTGCCTGACGTGCGGCCAACTGATGCTTCGTCAACTGGTGGTCAACACCTGATGACAGTAGTCGTTGGCTTCTCGCATTTGGAGCTTCGAGCATCCCGTTCGGCACAGAATTAAGAACTGGATTTCTGATGGACTTTGGAATATTACTGTAATTTTGGGTATTTTGTTTATTGGCTATACCAGTACCCATCCACGTACTATTTAGGTTATAGTTGCCTTTTTCTGTACTTATCTTTTGGGTCATATTAAACGTACTACATTTCTTAATATATTGCGATTGCGGATTGAGATGTGTTTCATTTTCCTGCATCGGTTGTATTGTCTGAATCCAAGTGTCGACACGCTGTGTTGGTTTGATGGGTCCTTCTTCTAGTTGTAGACTTTCATCATCGTCTGACGACACTCCTTCGAGAAGCTGGTATTTTTTTAGAAATGTAGTCCTGGTTAATCTTTTCCTGTAGCATCTTTTCTTCGGCCAATCGTTGTAATTGCAAAGCAATTTTCCTTTGAGTTGAAGATTTGGATTTCCTAGAACAAATCGAAGGTGATCTCGCATGATCTTGTTCCACAACTATCGGTGCGTTGCAATGTGCATTGACTTTCGTTGAAACAGATGGCTGACATTTGGTGCAAATCCAATTTGGGTAGTCATTGTTGTTGGGAAGTTGGGCGCAAGAAGTATGATAGACATCGCCACAATTTTGGCAATGAACGTAGTTAGAATTTGCCTCACAAAGACATGATACACAATTTGGGGTTATGGTTTCTGGTACATGTGCAGTTTGAGCGATTGAAGGAGGGGGGGTTCTTTGCATACTTAATTTTTATTTTGGACGTACTCACCGATTAGTTTTGATTACAGTGGAGACTCCTTGCAGTTGGAAACTCTTTGCTGATAGAAACTTTATCGGCGCGCTGGTGGGGATTCTCCGTAGGTGGAATTTCGGCGCAGGTGATTTGGCGGGATTTCTTCTTTGATGGAATTCTTGGCAATTGTAATATTTCGAGGATGGATATTCGACTTGTAAATTTTAGTTTGTTGAATTTAAACACCGAATTTTAAGCCTGTACGACTTAGCGTATGAGTTTATTTATTGTCAGGCTAAAATTTACCTGAAGAGTATAAAGTTAATTATTTGATTGAACTAATCATACATAATTTATTCTTACAAGGTGTGAATTCAATTTTTAATAAGAAATAACTTTTAAATTGTAATTTTATTTATTGAAAAGGCGCTGGTCCACCTCCGGTCACTGCTGCCAAAAAAAAGAAAGGTTCCACCTCATGGTCTCAATGTCGAGCTGTCAGCCAGTCGTTGGTTGGTTGCCCTGGTTGGTAAGTTGGTTGGCCCTGACGTGGTTGTTGCAGTGCTGCCAGGTTCGTCAACAGATGTGTTTGTTTATGTTTTTTGTCTTTAACCAGTTGAATCTGTTTTGCAACTAAGCAGCCTCTATAGTTGGCTGGATGCATTTCGTTGCAATTGGCACATTTTGCTGGTTCCTCTTTTTTCTTCATACAGTCTTTCGTATGATGGTTTCCTGCACACTTAACGCATCTTGGGTTAGAGCTGCAGTACTTGTGCGTATGTTCATACTTTTGGCAATTCTTGCACTGTGGGACGAGTTTTGATTTCCTTAAGGCGTGAATCTCTACCTTCATTCCAAGGATATCTCTTATATCGTATATCTTTTTGATATCTTCGTTATGCTCAAAAGAAAGCGTTAGCATTGGAAGTGGAATTTTGCTTTTGAATTTAAGCATATTGACAGCTTCCAAGATCTTGAAGTTTTTCTTTCTTAGATCCGAGACTATATTCTCTGGTGAGCAAGATAAGTGTAATTTGTTCACAACAACTTTAATTGGTCTTGTTTGTTTGCTCTCATAGGAGTACCATTGTACTCTTTTTTGGTTAAGTATTTTTGTAAGTTTTCTATAGGAGTCTTCTTCAGCTACATTGATTTTAATGTCATTACTATTTATTAATGCTGTATTAGCTTTAATTTTGTTTTCCTCCATTAACTTAACTAAGCTTTCATACTTTGTTATTTGCAGTGCAATAATTGGTGGAGGTTTGGCTGGCTTTTTAATTTCTTTATTTGGGGCATACTCCGTAATTTTCTGGTAGTTTTCTTTTGGAGAAGAGATTTTGGAGAAGAGAAGAGATGCTACTCCAGGAATGAGATTCGGAAGTTTTACCAAAAGGTAAAAAATACATGCCAACGACACAAACCCCGAACCGAAGCCTGTAGAGACGAGCAAGGGAACATAGTAGTAGAATCGCAGTCGATGCTGAGGATTTGGAAGGAGTATTTCTGTAGACTGTATAACGGCGACGACGAACCAAATACCGCTGTCAGGCAGAATGAACCTTTCAATTTGGACGATGGAGACCAACAATTCCGTCCACCCGACCTGGATGAAGTGAAGATAGCCATATCTGAGCTGAAATCCAACAAAGCTGCTGGAGCAGATGGCCTGACTGCCGAGCTCTTCAAAGCAGCAGGCGAGGACTTGGTAAGGAGCATACACCAACTCATCTGTAAAATATGGTCGGAAGAAAGTATGCCCGATGAATGGAACCTCAGCATTGTTTGTCCGATCCTCAAGAAAGGAGACCCTCTAAACTGCGCCAACTACAGAGGTATTAGTCTAATTAACATCGCCTACAAGATCTTATCTGCCGTATTGTGTGAACGTCTGAAGCTGTTCGTCAGCAACCTGATTGGTCCATATCAGTGTGGCTTTAGGCCAGGAAAGTCCACAATCGACCAAATATTCACACTACGGCAGATCTTGGAAAAAACCCATGAGCTCCAAATCGATACACACCATCTTTTCATCGATTTTAAGGCCGCGTATGACAGCATTTATAGAGACGAGCTGTACAGAGCTATGTCTAGTTTTGGCATCCCTGCAAAACTCGTCCGTTTGTGCAGGATGACGATGGAGAATGCACGCTGCTCCATCAAGGTCGGTTAAGAACTCACCGAGACCTTTGATGTCAAAAAAGGATTTAGACAAGGCGATGCGCTGTCATGCGACTTTTTTAATATCATTCTTGAAATATTTGTGCAAAACTTGCGCTCCAACACAAAAGGCACAATCTTTCAAAAGTCCGTCCAATTACTCGCATACGCCGATGATATTGACATAATCGGAAGAAAGCAGCGTGATGTCAGTGGCGCTTTCGCGAGTATTGAGACGGAAGCGACAAAGATGGGTTTAATGGTAAATGAGGGCAAGACCAAGTATATGCTGCCAACAAGAAAGGACACTCAACACCGACGTCTCGGACAGAACGTCTCCCTCGACAGATATAACTTTGAGGTAGTAAAGGACTTTGTCTACCTAGGATCCGCTATCAATTCAGACAATGACACCAGCGCTGAGATCAGACGAAGAATAACCCTTGCCAATCGCTGCTTCTTTGGGCTAAGAAGGCAATTGACTAGCAAAGCCCTCTCTCGAACAACAAAAGTGACCCTATATAAGACCTTAATAATCCCAGTCCTCCTCTACGGCGCAGAGGCATGGACTTTATCAAAAGTGGATGAGGGTGCTCTTGGCTGTTTCGAGAGGAAAATTCTTCGGGTGATTTTCGGTCCCGTCTGCATAGACGGTGAGTGGAGGAGGAGATACAACGACGAACTGTACGGGCTGTACAGTGACATCGACTTAGCCAGAAGAGTGAAGGTCCGACGACTGAGGTGGCTGGGTCATGTAGAGCGGATGGACACCAATGCTCCGGCCCGAAAAATCTTCGAATCCGCCCCCAGGGACAGCGCAGTAGAGGAAGAACGCGACTCAGCTGGCGCTGCAAGTTGAAGGGGACCTCAACCAACTTAGCGTGCGAAACTGGAGGCAGCTAGCTAAAGATCGAGCTGGCTGGAGACGCTTGTTGGTTGAGGCCCAGGTCCACCCCGGACTGTAGTGCCGGTAAAAAAAAAGGAAGTATTTGTTGGTATGTTTTTCTTATATTTTGCGTCCACCTCTGGCAGTTTTGCATGTACTTCTACCTGTCCTTGTTCGTATGTTTTTCTAATATTTTGTGTCCACTCCTGAAAGTAAATTGGAAGCAGCGTGCCCGGGACCATAAAGGATGGAAAGCGGCATTAGTTCAGGCTCAGACCCTTCAAGGGTGGCTGGCCTGATAAGTAAGTAAGTACTCCTGACAGTCATGCATGCACTTCAACCTGTGCTTGTTCGTATGTTTTTCTAATATTTTGTGTCCACTTCTGCCAGTTTTGCACGGTTTTCTATCTGTCCTTGTTGGTATGTTTTTCTTATATTTGGTGTCCACTTCTGACCGTTTTGCATGTTCTTCAACCTGTCCTTGTTGGTATGTTTTTCTAATTATTTTGTGTCCACTTCTGACAGTTTTGCATGTACTTCTACCTGTCCTTGTTCGTATGTTTTTCTTATATTTTGCGTCCACTTCTGGCAGTTTTGCATGTACTTCTACCTGTCTTTGTTGGTATGTTCTTCTTATATTTTGTGTCCACTTCTGGCACTTTTGAATGTATTTCTACCTGTGCTTGGTCATATGTTTTTCTTATATTTTGTGCCCACTTCTGGCAGTTTGCATGTATTTTCTACCTGTCCTTGTTCGTATGTTTTTCTTATATTTTGTGTCCTCTTCTGGCGGTTTTGCATGTACTTCCACCTGTCCTTGTTCATATGTTTTTCTCATATTTTTTGTCCACTTCTGGAAGTCTTACATGTACTTCTTCCTGTGTTTGGTCGTTTGTTTTTTTTATATTTAGTGTCCACTTCTGACAGTTATGCATGTATTTCTACCAGTGTTTGGTCGTATGTTTTTCTTATGTTTTGTGTCCACTTCTGACAGTTTTGCATGTACTTCTACCTGTCCTTGTTCGTATATTTTTCTTATATTTTGTGTCCACTTCTGGCAGTTTTGCATGTATTTCTACGTGTCCTTGTTTGTATGTTTTTCTTATATTTTGTGTCCACTTCTGACAGTTTTGCATGTACTTCCATCTGTCCTTGTTCGTATGTTTTCTAATATTTTGTGACCAGTTCTAACAGTCATGCATGTACTTCTTTCTGTGCTTGTTCGAATGTTTTTCCTTTATTTTGTGTTCACTTCTGGCAGTTTTGCAAGTACTTTTACCTGTCTTTGTTGGTATGTTTTTTTTATATTTTGTGCAAACTTCCGACAGTTTTGCATGTACTTCTTCCTGTCCTTGTTCGTATGTTTTTCTTATATTTTGTGTCCACTTCTCACAGTTTTGCATGTACTTCTTTACCTGTCCTTGTTCGTATATTTTTCTTTTATTTTGTGTCCACTTCTGTCAGTTTTGCATGTACTTCTACCTGTCCTTGTTCGAATGTTTTTCTTATATTTTGTGCCCAATTCTGGCAGTTTTGCATGTACCTGTCCTTATTCGTATGGTGTTTTTATGTTTTGTTACCACTTCTGACAGTTTTGCATGTACCTTGTTGTAATGTTTTTCTTATATTTTGCGTCCACTTCTGGCAGTTTTGCATGTACTTCTACCTGTGTTTGAGCCTCTGGTTTTCTTATATTTTGCGTCCACTTCTGGCAGTTTTGCATGTACTTCTTCCTGTGTTTGGTCGTATGTTTTTCTTATATTTTGTGTCCACTTCTGCCAGTTTTGCACGTATTTCTATCTGTCCTTGTTGGTATGTTTTTCTTATATTTGGTGTCCACTTCTGACAGTTTTGCATGTTCTTCAACCTGTCCTTGTTCGTATGTTTTTCTTATATTTTGTGTCCACTTCTGACAGTTTTGCATGTACTTCTACCTGTCCTTGTTCGTATGTTTTTCTTATATTTTGCGTCCACTTCTGGCAGTTTTGCATGTAATTCTACCTGTCTTTGTTGGTATGTTTTTCTTATATTTTGTGTCCACTTCTGGCAGTTTTGAATGTATTTCTACCTGTGCTTGGTCATATGTTTTTCTTATATTTTGTGCCCACTTCTGGCAGTTTTGCATGTACTTCTACCTGTCCTTGTTCGTATGTTTTTCTTATATTTTGTGTCCTCTTCTGGCGGTTTTGCATGTACTTCCACCTGTCCTTGTTCATATGTTTTTCTTATATTTTTTGTCCACTTCTGGAAGTCTTACATGTACTTCTTCCTGTGTTTGGTCGTATGTTTTTTTTATATTTATTGTCCACTTCTGACAGTTATACATGTATTTATACCAGTGTTTGGTCGTATAATCTTTTTATATTTTGTGTCGCCTTCTGGCAGTTTTGCATGTATTTCTACGTGTCCTTGTTTGTATGTTTTTCTTATATTTTGTGTCCACTTCTGACAGTTTTGCATGTACTTCCATCTGTCCTTGTTCGTATATTTTTCTAATATTTTGTGTCCACTTCTAACAGTCATGCATGTACTTCTTTCTGTGCTTGTTCGTTTGTTTTTCTTATATTTTGTGTCCACTTCTGGCAGTTTTAAATGCACTTCCAAGTGTCCTTGTTCATATTTTTTTCTAATATTTTATGTGCACTTCTAGAAGTCTTACATGTTCTTCTAACTGTCTTTGTTGGTATGTTTTTTTTATATTTTGTGCCAGCTTCCGACAGTTTTGCATGTACTTCTTCCTGTCCTTGTTCGTATGTTTTTCTTATATTTTGTGTCCACTTCTCACAGTTTTGCATGTACTTCTACCTGCCCTTGTTCGTATGTTTTTCTTTTATTTTGTGTCCACTTCTGTCAGTTTTGCATGTACTTCTACCTGTCCTTGTTGGTATGTTATTCTTATATTTTGTGCCCATTTCTGGCAGTTTTGCATGTACTTCTACCTGTCCTTATTCGTATGGTGTTTTTATGTTTTGTTACCACTTCTGACAGTTTTACATGTACCTTGTTTAATGTTTTTCTTTTATTTTGTGTCCACTTCTGGCAGTTTTGCATGTACTTCTACCTGTGTTTGAGCCTATGGTTTTCTTATATTTTGCGTCCACTTCTGGCAGTTTTGCATGTACTTCTACCTGTGCTTGTTCGTATGTTTTTCTTATATTTTGTGTCCACTTCTGCCAGTTTTGCATGTACTTCTACCTGTCCTTGTTCGTATATTTTTCTTATATTTTGCGTCCACTTCTGGCAGTTTTGCATGTACTTCTACCTGTCTTTGTTGGTATGTTTTTCTTATATTTTGTGTCCACTTCTGGCAGTTTTAAATGCACTTCCAAGTGTCCTTGTTCATATTTTTTTCTAATATTTTATGTGCACTTCTAGAAGTCTTACATGTACTTCTAACTGTCTTTGTTGGTATGTTTTTTTTATATTTTGTGCCAGCTTCCACAGTTTTGCATGTACTTCTTCCTGTCCTTGTTCGTATGTTTTTCTTATATTTTGTGTCCACTTCTCACAGTTTTGCATGTACTTCTACCTGCCCTTGTTCGTATGTTTTTCTTTTATTTTGTGTCCACTTCTGCCAGTTTTGCACGTATTTCTATCTGTCCTTGTTGGTATGTTTTTCTTATATTTGGTGTCCACTTCTGACAGTTTTGCATGTTCTTCAACCTGTCCTTGTTCGTATGTTTTTCTTATATTTTGTGTCCACTTCTGACAGTTTTGCATGTACTTCTACCTGTGCTTGTTCGTATGTTTTTCTTATATTTGGTGTCCACTTCTGGCAGTTTTGCATGTACTTCTACCTGTGTTTGAGCCTCTGGTTTTCTTATATTTTGCGTCCACTTCTGGCAGTTTTGCATGTACTTCTTCCTGTGCTTGTTCGTATGTTTTTCTTATATTTTGTGTCCACTTCTGCCAGTTTTGCACGTATTTCTATCTGTCCTTGTTGGTATGTTTTTCTTATATTTGGTGTCCACTTCTGACAGTTTTGCATGTTCTTCAACCTGTCCTTGTTCGTATGTTTTTCTTATATTTTGTGTCCACTTCTGACAGTTTTGCATGTACTTCTACCTGTCCTTGTTCGTATGTTTTTCTTATATTTTGCGTCCACTTCTGGCAGTTTTGCATGTACTTCTACCTGTCTTTGTTGGTATGTTTTTCTTATATTTTGTGTCCACTTCTGGCAGTTTTGCATGTACTTCTACCTGTGCTTGGTCACATGTTTTTCTTATATTTGGTGCCCACTTCTGGCAGTTTTGCATGTACTTCTACCTATCCTTGTTCGTATGTTTTTCTTATATTTTGTGTCCACTTCTGGAAGTCTTACATGTACTTCTTCCTGTGTTTGGTCGTATGTTTTTTTACATTTAGTGTCCACTTCTGACAGTTATGTATGTATTTCTACCAGTGTTTGGTCGTATGTTTTTCTCATATTTTGTGTCCACTTCTGACAGTTTTGCATGTACTTCTACCTGTCCTTGTTCGTATGTTTTTCTTATATTTTGTGTCCACTTCTGGCAGTTTTGCATGTATTTCTACGTGTCCTTGTTTGTATGTTTTTCTTATATTTTGTGTCCACTTCTGGCAGTTTTGCATGTACTTCTACCTGTGCTTGGTCACATGTTTTTCTTATATTTGGTGCCCACTTCTGGCAGTTTTGCATGTACTTCTACCTATCCTTGTTCGTATGTTTTTCTTATATTTTGTGTCCACTTCTGGAAGTCTTACATGTACTTCTTCCTGTGTTTGGTCGTATGTTTTTTTATATTTAGTGTCCACTTCTGACAGTTATGCATGTATTTCTACCAGTGTTTGGTCGTATGTTTTTCTTATATTTTGGGTCCACTTCTGACAGTTTTGCATGTACTTCTACCTGTCCTTGTTCGTATGTTTTTCTTATATTTTGTGTCCACTTCTGGCAGTTTTAAATGCACTTCCAAGTGTCCTTGTTCATACGTTTTTCTAATATTTTATGTGCACTTCTAGAAGTCTTACATGTACTTCTACCTGTCTTTGTTGGTATGTTTTTTTTTATATTTTGTATGTACTTCTTCCTGGTATGTTTTTTTAATATTTTGCATGTACTTCTACCTGTCCTTGTTCGTGTGTTTTTCTTATATTTTGTGTCCACTTCTGACAGTTTTGCATGTACTTCTACCTGTCCTTGTTCGTATGTTGTCTTTTATTTTGTGTCCACTTCTGTCAGTTTTGCATGTACTTCTACCTGTCCTTGTTGGTATGTTTTTCTTATATTTTGTGTCCACTTCTGACAGTTTTGCATGTACTTCTGCCTGTCCTTGTTCGTATGTTTTTCTTATATTTTGCGTCCTTTTCTGGCAGTTTTGCATGTATTTCTACCAGTCCTTGTTGGTATGTTTTTCTAATATTTTGTGTCCACTTCTAATAGTCATGGATGTACTTCTTTCTGTGCTTGTTCGTATGTTTTTCTTATATTTTGTGTCCACTTTTGGCAGTTTTAAATGCACTTCCAAGTGTCCTTGTTCATATGTTTTTCTAATATTTTATGTGCACTTTCAGAAGTCTTACATGTACTTCTAACTGTCTTTGTTGATATGTTTTTTTTATATTTTGTGCAAACTTCCGACAGTTTTCCATGTACTTCTTCCTGTCCTCGTTGGTATGTTTTTCTTATATTTTGTGTCCAATTCTGGCAGTTTTGCATGTACTTCTACCTGTCCTTATTCGTATGGTGTTTTTATGTTTTGTTACCACTTCTGACAGTTTTACATGTACCTTGTTGTAATGTTTTTCTTATATTTTGTGTCCAATTCTGGCAGTTTTGCATGTACTTCTACCTGTCCTTGTTCGCATGTTTTTCTTTTATTTTGTGTCCACTTCTGGCAGTTTTGCATGTACTTCTTCCTGTGCTTGTTCGTATATTTTTCTTATATTTTGTGTCCACTTCTGAGAGTTTTGCACGGTTTTCTATCTGTCCTTGTTGGTATGTTTTTCTTATATTTGGTGTCCACTTCTGACCGTTTTGCATGTTCTTCAACCTGTCCTTGTTGGTATGTTTTTCTTATTATTTTGTGTCCACTTCTGACAGTTTTGCATGTACTTCTACCTGTCCTTGTTCGTATGTTTTTCTTATATTTTGCGTCCACTTCTGGCAGTTTTGCATGTACTTCTACCTGTCTTTGTTGGTATGTTTTTCTTATATTTTGTTTCCACTTCTGGCACTTTTCAATGTATTTCTACCTGTGCTTGGTCATATGTTTTTCTTATATTTTGTGCCCACTTCTGGCAGTTTGCATGTATTTTCTACCTGTCCTTGTTCGTATGTTTTTCTTATATTTTGTGACCTCTTCTGGCGGTTTTGCATGTACTTCCACCTGTCCTTGTTCATATGTTTTCTCATATTTTTCGTCCACTTCTGGAAGTCTTACATGTACTTCTTCCTGTGTTTGGTCGTATGTTTTTTTTATATTTAGTGTCCACTTCTGACAGTTATGCATGTATTTCTACCAGTGTTTGGTCGTATGTTTTTCTTATGTTTTGTGTCCACTTCTGACAGTTTTGCATGTACTTCTACCTGTCCTTGTTCGTATGTTTTTCTTATATTTTGTGTCCACTTCTGGCAGTTTTGCATGTATTTCTACGTGTCCTTGTTTGTATGTTTTTCTTATATTTTGTGTCCACTTCTGACAGTTTTGCATGTACTTCCATCTGTCCTTGTTCGTATGTTTTCTAATATTTTGTGACCACTTCTAACAGTCATGCATGTACTTCTTTCTGTGCTTGTTCGAATGTTTTTCCTTTATTTTGTGTTTACTTCTGGCAGTTTTGCAAGTACTTTTACCTGTCTTTGTTGGTATGTTTTTTTTATATTTTGTGCAAACTTCCGACAGTTTTGCATGTACTTCTTCCTGTCCTTGTTCGTATGTTTTTCTTATATTTTGTGTCCACTTCTGACAGTTTTGCATGTACTTCTTTACCTGTCCTTGTTCGTATGTTTTTCTTTTATTTTGTGTCCACTTCTGTCAGTTTTGCATGTACTTCTACCTGTCCTTGTTGGTATGTTTTTCTTATATTTTGTGCCCAATTCTGGCAGTTTTGCATGTACCTGTCCTTATTCGTATGGTGTTTTTATGTTTTGTTACCACTTCTGACAGTTTTGCATGTACCTTGTTGTAATGTTTTTCTTATATTTTGTGTCCACTTCTGGCAGTTTTGCATGTACTTCTACCTGTGTTTGAGCCTCTGGTTTTCTTATATTTTGCGTCCACTTCTGGCAGTTTTGCATGTACTTCTTCCTGTGCTTGTTCGTATGTTTTTCTTATATTTTGTGTCCACTTCTGCCAGTTTTGCACGTATTTCTATCTGTCCTTGTTGGTATGTTTTTCTTATATTTGGTGTCCACTTCTGACAGTTTTGCATGTTCTTCAACCTGTCCTTGTTCGTATGGTTTTCTTATATTTTGTGTCCACTTCTGACAGTTTTGCATGTACTTCTACCTGTCCTTGTTCGTATGTTTTTCTTATATTTTGCGTCCACTTCTGGCAGTTTTGCATGTACTTCTACCTGTCCTTGTTCGTATGTTTTTCTTATATTTTGTGTCCACTTCTGGCGGTTCTGCATGCACTTCAAAATGTCCTTGTTCATATGTTTTTCTTATATTTTATGTGCACTTCTAGAAGTCTTACATGTACTTCTACCTGTCTTTGTTGGTATGATTTTCTTATATTTTGCGTTCACTTCTGGCGGTTTTGCATGTATTTCCTCCTGTCCTTGTTGGTATGTTTTTCTTATATTTTGCGTTCACTTCTGGCGGTTTTGCATGTATTTCCTCCTGTCCTTGTTGGTATGTTTTTCTTATATTTTGTGTCCACTTCTGCTAGTTTTGCACGTATTTCTATCTGTCCTTGTTGGTATGTTTTTCTTATATTTTGTGTCCACTTCTGACAGTTTTGCATGTACTTCTACCTGTCCTTGTTCGTATGTTTTTCTTATATTTTGTGTCCACTTCTGGCAGTTCTGCATGCACTTCAAAATGCCCTTGTTCATATGTTTTTCTAATATTTTATGTGCACTTCTAGAAGTCTTACATGTACTTCTACCTGTCTTTGTTGGTATGTTTTTTTTATATTTTGTGTCAATTTCTGACAGTTTTGCATGTACTTCCACCTGTCCTTGTTGGTATGTTTTTCTTAAATTTTGTGTCCACTTCTGACAGTTTTGCATGTTCTTTAATCTGTCCTTGTTGGTATGTTTTTCTTATATTTTGCGTCTACTTCTGGCAGTTTTTGCGTGTACTTCCACCTGTCCTTGTTTGTATGTTTTTCTTATATTTTGTGTCCACTTCTGACAGTTTTGCATGTACTTCTACCTGTCCTTGTTGGTATGTTTTTCTTATATTTTGTGTCCACTTCTGACAGTTTTGCATGTACTTCTACCTGTCCTTGTTCGTATGTTTTTCTTATATTTTGTGTCCACTTCTGGCAGTTCTGCATGTACTTCTACCTGTCCTTGTTCATATGTTTTTCTAATATTTTATGTGCACTTCTAGAAGTCTTACATGTACTTCTACCTGTCTTTGTTGGTATGTTTTTTTTATATTTTGTGTCCACTTCTGACAGTTTTGCATGTACTTCTTCCTGTCCTAGTTGGTATGTTTTTCTTATATTTTGTGTCCACTTCTGACAGTTTTGCATGTACTTCTACCTGTCCTTGTTGGTATGTTTTTCTTATATTTTGTGTCCACTTCTGACAGTTTTGCATGTACTTCTACCTGTGCTTGGTCATATGTTTTTCTTATATTTTGTGCCCACTTCTAGCAATTTTGCATGTACTTCTACCTGTCCTTGTTCATATGTTTTTCTAATATTTTATGTGCATTTCTAGAAGTCTTACATGTACTTCTACCTGTCTTTGTTGGTATGTTTTTTTTATATTTTGTGTCAATTTCTGACAGTTTTGCATGTACTTCCACCTGTCCTTGTTTGTATGTTTTTCTTATATTTTGTGTCCACTTCTGACAGTTTTGCATGTACTTCTACCTGTCCTTGTTGGTATGTTTTTCTTATATTTTGTGTCCACTTCTGACAGTTTTGCATGTACTTCTACCTGTCCTTGTTCGTATGTTTTTCTTATATTTTGTGTCCACTTCTGGCAGTTTTTGCGTGTACTTCTACCTGTCCTTGTTCGTATGTTTTTCTTATATTTTGTGTCCACTTCTGACAGTTTTGCATGTACTTCTAGCTGTCCTTGTTGGTATGTTTTTCTTATATTTTGTGTCCACTTCTGACAGTTTTGCATGTACTTCTACCTGTCCTTGTTGGTATGTTTTTCTTATATTTTGTGCCCACTTCCGGCAGTTTTGCATGTACTTCTACCTATCCTTGTTCGTATGTTTTTCTTATATTTTGTGTCCACTTCTGGCAGTTCTGCATGCACTTCAAAACGTCCTTGTTCATCTGTTTTTCTAATATTTTATGTGCATTTCTAGAAGTCTTACATGTACTTGTACCTGTCTTTGTTGGTATGTTTTTTTTATATTTTGTGTCCACTTCTGACAGTTTTGCATGTACTTCTACCTGTCCTTGTTGGTATGTTTTTCTTATATTTTGTGTCCACTTCTGACAGTTTTGCATATTCTTCAACCTGTCCTTGTTGGTATGTTTTTCTTATATTTTGCGTCTACTTCTGGCAATTTTTGCGTGTACTTCCACCTGTCGTTGTTGGTTTGTTTTTCTTATATTTTGCGTTCACTTCTGGCGGTTTTGCATGTACTTCCTCCTGTCCTTGTTGGTATGTTTTTCTTATATTTTGTGTCCACTTCTGGCAGCTTTGCATGTACTTCAACCTGTGCTTGTTCGCATATTTTTCTTATATTTGGCTTCCACTTCTGGCTGTTTTGCATGTACTTCTACCTGTGTTTAGTCGTATG